>CM046662.1:102658782-105658782 GCA_025594165.1 Tamias sibiricus
AAATAAATATTTTTTTTTAAGTTGTCTGAAGAAGTCCCTGTTTGGGTCCCACTTTTTATTTATTCATTCATTCAAAAATGCTTATCGACTTTCTTTTTGTGTGTGTGGTGCTGGGGATTGAACCCAGAAAAATACTTATTGACTTTCAAACACTGATAATTCAAGCCCTTGGAAGAAAATTCCATAAGTCTTATAATTATAATCTAAGTTCTTCTATTTACCTATTTTTTTTCTTTTCTCTCTCTCTCTTTTTTTTTTTTTTTTTTTTTGTATCAGGGATTGAACTCAGAGGCACTCGACCACTGGGCCACATCCCCAGCCCTTTTTTGTATTTTATTAAAGACAGGGTCTCACTGAGTTGCTAAGTGCCTCGCCATTGCTGAGACTGGCTTTGAACTCATGATTCTCCTGCCTCAGCCTCCCAAGTGCTGGGATTACAAGAGTGCACCACTGCGCCCAGCTCCTATTTTCCCTTCTAGCTTCTTCTAAGGAGTTGCTGAGGTCTCAGTAGTTGATTACATATAGAAACTTTCATCCCTTGTCCTTCTCAAGAAAATTCTTCAACATGAAATGCAGGATTTAACTATAACTAGAACAAGTCAAAAATTCCATAGTCATCTCTGTATTCTGCTGAAGATTTTTAAACATCTAAGGATTGTCTATTGCTTAAATTACTTTTAATTCCCCATTAAAGCTGTTAGTCACCTGCCTTATTTAAGTACTATCTTGGTGTGATGATTAATTTTATAAGTGAACTTGACTGGGCTATGGGGTGCCCAGATATTTTGCCAAACATTGTTATAGGTATGTTTGTGAGGGTGCTATTGAATGAGATTAATATATGAATCAGTAGACTCAGTAAAGCAGATTTTACCCTAATATAGGTGGCTCTCATTCAATCAGTTGGAGGCCTGAATAGAACAAAAAGGTTGACCCTCCTATGAATGAGAGGGAATTCTGCCTGACTGCTAAGCTGATCTTTTATTGCCTTGGGATTTGAATTTAAAAAATCAGCTTTTCTTGGGTCTCAAGTCTGCTGGCTTTTAAACTGGGATTTACACCATCAGTTCCCCTGGTTCTCTGACCTTTAGACTCAGACTGAAATTATAAAATCAGCTCTCTTGCTGACTATTGATCTTGGAACTCCTTATAAAAATATATAATGTATATTATATATGTAAATATTATATAAATATAACAAATGAATATCTCCTGTTAGTTTTGTTTCTCTGAAGAACCCTGACAAATACAGTTGATAACTATAAGTCTTTGTTTGTTTTGGTCCAGTAGAGTCTCTAAAAGCTAGTGTTAAAGGCAAAACCATTACTCTTCTGTCCCTTGAAAAATAGCACCCAAAAGGCATCTATTTATGGCTTCAGGTTGGCAGATACTGGAAAATGTTGAGACTGAATCAATGGTTCTAAATTTTGGTTGCATGTTGTGATCTTCTGGGATTTTTTTTTTTTTCCAGATCTCAATGATCAAAGTTTACTTCAGACATCATAATTTGGGGGAGATACTCAGGTATCAGAATGTTCTGAGGCTCCCCGGGTGATTTCAATGTACAACAAAGCTTTCTATGATTCACTGGTATCTTGAGAAGTGATAGAATTGATTCCTAGCTTGCAACTGAAAGAAGGAAAGATGATAGTAGAGATTAGCAAAGTAGATAGAGAGTAACTACTTATATCTCTTGCTTTAGAACTGGAAAAAGCTATCTATTATGTTTGCTCAGTTTTAAAAACTCCCAATTTACCATAGTGTCCATATGTAATTAAGTAAAAAAATATATTCAATGTTTGATGTCCTTTGTATTTACTCATCTTGATATTTTCATGACCCTGGCTGCTTTCATGGATAGTACAGAGTTGAATCATGTAATTAATGTTTTCCAGAATACAACATAGGTGAAAAAAACACAGGAGATACCAAGGAGGATGAGTCACCAAGCATCTGTTATCTTAAAAAATTACTACAAGGAGTGACTAAGTTCTTGGGAGAATTTTTCACTTGATTTTTAAAACACAGAGACCACTTCTCAGTGAAGCAGTAGGTTCCCAGGCCTGAGAGAGTTGGATGGGGGGAGGGGGAAGAGAGAGAGAGAGAGGGAGAGCAGGAGGAGAAAGAGAGAGGCGTAGGATGGAGAGATATTGAGAAAGATGCAGTGGATGGAGGGAGAGAGGGAGGTTAGCAGAGAGATAGATGGACGGTTATAGCTCTTGAGGGGCCATTAAGGTTCAATTCCCTTGCTATATACTTCTCCTTCCATTCACTCAGCTCCTGTAAATGACTTTTCTGATTTACAGGGCAGAGGAGGGGCTATTCATTTCCTGTGTATTATTCCATTACTTACTAATATGTGAAAACCAGACTGAGAGATGGTATAAGCTGAATGGGAGGAGGGTGGGGAAGAAGTTGTGATTGTATGAATTTATTCTTTTGAATATATGTTGTGTTTCTTTTGCCAGTGGAATTATTTCATCTGATAGCTATTTGACAAAAATACTATAGTGATTTATTAAGATCGTAAGAAAGGAAAAAGTAATGTCTTTCATTTTAAGTGCCAAAAGAGGTAAGTCCTAGAACTGATCACTTTTTAAAATTTATTAGGAATTCAAAATCTGAAATAATATACATTGTCATAGCCTTCCTAGGCTCTTCCTCAGGTAATGTTCCTTCTGAAACAGAAGTTCCTTTTCAGGATATTCATGAAAATCATGAGATGGTGTACCTCTAGCTTGATCCTGTAGGGTTGAAGAGATTATATACACATTTATTTATATAACATGCATTATATAATATATACATGTAATTATATTATGTAATATATATTCTATATATTATTTATAATATCTTTTATATGTTATATAATATTTAATATATTACAGATATATTAAAAGCACATTGTCACAACTTACACCTAGCTTTAACAAAGCAAGGAGTGATAGAGTGATATAAAGTCAGCAATCAATGAAATATAACATGAACAGAGGGTAAATTACAACAGCCCTCATTTGAATTAGCAGAGAGGAATTGGCTATTTCTGTTCATATTTTCAAAGCCCAGCCCAAGGTAGGAACCAAATTTTAAAAAGGTTAAGCAGAAAAAATCAATGGTTTGACAAGAGTTGTATATCTTGTAATTAATCACAGAACTTATATTTGGATGGATAAATCTTGTTGGCTAAAACATTAAAATAACCATTTCAGTGGATCAGTACCTCACAAAAGAAAAAGCAATCACTGGGTGATAGAGGGAATAAAGGCAGTTGGCTTTGGTCAGATATGTTTTGCTATCATATATAATATTTTATTTGTTGGTCTACTTTTTTTTTTTTTTTACCAGAACCTTATATTTCAAGCTATAGTTTTTAGAATCTCTCTTCTAAAGAATAAGAACAATATTTGTTTTGTACAAGGTATAGCCCATTATTTTTATACACATGCAAAAAAAAAAAAAAATCTCAGGACACCATTAATCAGTTATCCTAGAGTTTTTCTCCGTTCGCTTTTATCCTCATTATTAAAGCTTTGATTTTGTTTTTCACAAAAACAAAATCCAGGAAATGAATCATGATGAGCTCAAGGCCCTTATTGTACAACCATAACCCCTTTGGCTACATATTTATTTTCCCAGGTTTCTTTGCAGTTAGTTGTGGCCATGTGACCTGGTTGGAGCCAATCAGATATTAGAGGGAATTTCTAGCATCTTTCTGGATAATAATTTGCTTTCTGAGAAGATTTCTAAGGAGATTTTCTTAGGGTGCTCCTTCTGTTCTTCTTTGCTATTGATGTCAGTGCTGGATGTTTGAAGTTTAAACATACATAATGTGAATATTGCCTGTGAGGCAACAAACATGGAAGATGGAAGATGGACAATGAAGATAACGTCAAAGATGCTGACCCAGAGTCCTGACATTGCTGGGCCACTCAACAAGCTCTAGAACTGCCTTTGGCTGGACTCCTCTTAAGTGAACAATAAATATCTTTTTGACTTAAACTATGTTTTTGACTCTTCTGATATATGCAACCCAGAATATCTCAACCAATATAATTGCTCTCCTTTCAGGACATAGGTTTTATTATTTTTCTTGTCATCATAGTGATTATTCTCCTTCAGTTTTTCTGTTTGGCTTATTTATCCTTTTTTTTATGAATTTTAAACAGTTGGTAATCTCCTCATAAAGAGAAAGAGATATCTTTTCGTGAAATCTAGTAATTCTTTTTTTGTGGGGGCGGGTAAGGAGGGATTGAACCCAGGTATTTTAGTCAGCTTTTTTGCTGCTGTGACTGAAAGACCCGACCAGAACAATTGTAGAGGAGGAAAAGTTTATTTGAGGGCTCGCAGTTTCAGAGATCTCAGTCCATGGACAGCAGGCTGCCTTCCTTGGGGCTCGAGGTGAGGCAGAACATCATGGTAGAAGAGAGAGTATGGCACAGGAGAGTGGCTCCCACGATGATCAGGTGGCAGAGAGAGGATCCACTCACCAGATATAAAATATATATCCCAAAGACATGCCCCCAATGCCTACCTCCTCCAGCTACACCCTACTGACCCTCAGTTACTGCTCAGTTAATCCCATCAGGGGATTAATTCACTAATTGGGTTAAGGCTCTCATAACCCAATCATTTCACCTCTGAATGTTCTTGCATTATCTCATACATGAGATTTTGGGGGACACATCACATCCAAACCATAACACCGGGAGCTCTTAATCACTGAACCACATCCCCAGCCCATTTTTATTTTTTATTTTGAGATGGGGTCTTGCTAGGTTGCTGAGGCTGGCTTTGAACTTGGGATCCTCCTGCCTCAGCCTCCTGAGCCATTGAAATTACAGATGTGTACCACTGCACCCAGAAAAATCCAGTAATCCTTACTTCAAACTGCTAACTAGTCTTATAGCATTAATAACCATGAACACTCAGGATTATAGTCATTTGCAGTTAGGGATTCTGACAAATTATTTTTCATCTAAAAGATTGGTGCTAAGAATATAGCAAAGTATTATTTCTATGCTAGTGAATGAATATTGTTGTACAGTTGCTCTTAAAAAGTAATTTTTTGCAGGGTGTGGTGGCACATGCCTGTAATCCCAGCACTTGGGAGGCTGAGGCAGGAGGATCACAGAGTTCAAAGCCAGACTCAGCGATGGCAAGGCACTTAGCAACTCAGTGAGACCCTGTCTCTAATAAAATATAAAAAAGGACTGGGGACATGGCCCAGTGGTTGAGTACTCCTGAATTCAATCCCTGGTACCAAAAAAAAAAAAAAAAAAAGTAATTTTTTGTTGGATTTCAAATTTTACACAGTTCTTTCTTTCTTTAAATTAGTGCATTACAATTATACACAATAGTGAAATTCATTGTTACATATTCGTACATGGTACAGTTCAACTGACCCTCACAACATGAGGCCAATATTATTTTTAGCTCTGTTTTACAGATAAGGACACCAAGACTGAGGAAAACTCAGTGACTTATTTCTGCTAATTCAATTCATAACTGTAAGAACTTGGATTTAGATCAAAGCCAATCTTCTTTCCACAATGCCATGCCATGAAGAACAGTCACTTGGAGAGCTCTGAGACTCTTGCTTTTAATCTTCCACCCAGATGTTCTATGATGTATTTTTCGCATATTATATTGAACTTCATAGAATTTAAAAATACATGATTTATTTGCCATAGTCTTAATAAATTACTAGTGTAAAGAACAAAAACAATGTAAGTTTCAGTAAAGCTGGCTTAAAACAAATTTATAATAGCCATGAAATGGCATGAGAGTGATGTTTACAGGTATTTCCACTCTTGGGACTTCCATAATAATTTTTCTATTATTGTATAGGTCATATTAGAATTGATATGTAGCCAGGGGTAGTGGTGCACACCCATCCATAATCCCCCGTGACTCAGGAGGCTGAGGTAGGAGGATAGCAAGTTCAAAGCCAATCTCAGCAACTTAGTGAGGCCCTAAGCAACTTAGTGAGACCCTGTTTCAAAATAAAAAGAACTGGGGGATGTAGCTCAATGGCAAAGCATTTTCTAGGTTCAAGACACAATGTTAGCAAACCAAAAATACAGAATGAATATGTAAGCTCATCTAGGATAGGAACGCTGTCTTGTTTTGTATAGCACAGTGCCTGCCATATAGTAGGAATTCTATAATACCTATTAAATGAACAAATGAGTTACTGATCTAATTATCTATAAACCCAGAAACACTCACTTTTTCTCTCTTAAGCAAATATAGTCTATTATCTCAAAGAGTTGCTTTGGAGACCCCAGGCTCTCTGCAGTTTCAAGGAAGAAACATTATAAGCAGCAGCAAAGTGAAGTTTCTACACATCTTCTTCTTGAACTGGAGGAAATATCCAAAAACAAGAGGAAAGCAATTCGTTTTTTCAGTAGTAATGGTGGTTTCTGGGAATAGCTTATCCATCTTCCATTGGGAACTGTCTCTTTTCTTTTTGAAGTTGCATGTTTATTTATTTATTTATTTATTTATTTATTATTTTTTAAATTATTCTATTTTGTTATATGAATTTGCAGAGTACATTTCATTTCATGTTACATAAAAAGAGCACAATTTTTCAAGTTGCTGGTTTAACATAAAGTATTTTTACAACAATCGTGTCTTCATACACATATTTGGGGAAATCATGGATAACTCAGTCTGAACTGTCTCCTTTCTAATCACTTTTCTACTCATATCGGATTAGTTTAGAAACATTATTGTCAGAGTTAGTACATGCCTTTGGTTTTTAATATTGCAATCACATCACCACAGGTAGTGAAGAAAACAACTTAATTCAGGAAAACTATATACCTATTAAAGTGTCAAAACAGTGAAATTATAGCTCAGATAATCTTAATTTTCTGTGAAAGGTTTTTTTGAGGTTTTGTTTTTTTTGTTTGTTTTTTGATGCCAGGGATTGAACCCAGGAATATTTGATCACTAAGCCATGTCTCCAGCCCTTATATTTTTATTTTGAGACCATGTCTTGCTAAGTTGCTTAGGGCCTCACTAAGTTGCTGAGGCTGGCTTTGAACTTGGGATCCTGCCTTAGAACTTCTGAGCCATTGAGATTACAGGCATGCACCACCAAGCCCAGCTTGTGAAAGTTTTTTCAAAGATGGTTTTTAAAAAATTGAAATCCACGTTCCTGGTGTTTTTGAAATATGCTTCCATTTTCACTGAACTTAATTGCTCTGATAAAGGAAAGAGGCTTATAACTGGAATCCAAAATGTTTATGAATTATCATTATAAAAAACAGGTCTGTGCCAATGGAGAAAACCACTGCTTAAAACCATGTTTGTGGTTGGTCTTATTTTTAACAGTTTATTCAAATGTATTTGGTGATCAAATTCCTTTTAGAATTAAGGGAAGATAAATGATCAGTGAAAAAAAGGCATTAAATAACCTGAATTAACTTTGCAAATATCAGCTAACTAGAAAGCTGGAAAACCCAGGGGAACTAAAATATAGGCCATTCCATGACCCAAAGTATGCATGGATAACTATAGTCATCACAATGTTAGAAAGGGGAATCTTATTATTAATAATGGCATGAAAGAAAACTTAGGAAAATATACTGTTATTAATCTGATATCCATCAACATTTGTATTCCTGGGGAAGAAATGCTTGAGAAGGAATAGAGCTGTGAAAATAAATGTTCCTGCTACATAATAGTATGAATCAGATAGGCTTCTAGCCATTTATACTCAACAATACATCATGCTCCCACCAGGTGAGTGCTGGGTGAGTTTATTGAAACCTAAACTTGCTTGGTTTTTTTTATTTCTTCTCATGGCCTCTACCATATTTTATTTCTCTTCATTTTGAAGTAGCTAAGTAGTATGCTGGCAGAGTCAAGGAGGAGACCTTTTTGTGAAGATAGCAGAAGAGAGGATTTTATTCCATTTTCTCATCTGCATCCTCATCTGTGGGAACCATTTATGATCCATTGACTTAAAGAACAAATTTGAATAAAAATATACAAAATGCAAATAATTTATAACTTCATATTATTATTGAGTAATTGCTACAGGGAAAAATTTTCAATCACCATCTGAATGGATAAGATGTAGTTACCAATTTTAAAATATAAATATATTTTGCTGGGTGCAGTGACACATACCTGTAATCCCAGCAGCTTGAGAGGCTGACACAGGAGGATGGCAAGTTTGAGGCCAGCCTTAGCAAATTAATGAGGCCCTAAGCAACTTATCGACATCCAGTCTCAAAATATAACATAAAAAATAAAGGACTGGGGATGTGGCTCAGTGGTTAAGCACCTCTGGGTTCAATTCAAGTGGAACCACAATATATAAAACACTCAAAAATAGTACAGTTCTAGTTGAAGAAAGTGAGAAACCATCAACTCTCTCCTGAGATAGCCCCATCTCCAGAGAACCCAAGGCTATGGAAAGTTTGATAATCATGGTAATATAACCTTGAGCTTGAAACCAGGTGCTAGATCTGCTCCATCACCAGAATTGTGCAACTTCAAAAGAGTGATTTTGCTCCTTTGGGCCTCTATTTCCTCACTTATAGAAAGAATGATTTTTAAGAGTCCTGATACTGATATTTCATTCCTATTTGTAAATATAACTACTCACATTAAGACCTTGCAGAGAAATCAATTGGGAATAAAATATGAAGAAAGTCTCCCACAATTTACATTAGCATTGAAAGTATGCTTCCTTGAGATATGACACACCTATTTACTCTTGAGAAACACAGTAAAAACCATCCAAACCGGGCTGGGGTTGTGGCTCAGAGGCAGAGCGCTCGCCTCGCACGTGTGCGGCCCGGGTTCGATCCTCAGCACCACGTAAACATAAATGCATTGCATTGTGTACAACTATAGTAAATAAATAAATATTAAAAAAAAAAAAAACAAAAAACATCCAAACCCTCAGGGTCACATTTCTTGATCTACAATCATTGTATTCCACCCTCAACTTAAACCATGCACATCACCACACATCAGAGTGAGTATTTGTTACATGTCTACAGCCCTCAATATTTTAAGGTCTTTAAAATTACCTATGTAGTATTTTCAATCTCACATTAGCAAGTTGGCAAGGATCTCATTTTCATCTGGAAAGGTACCTATTATTATTCTTCATGACTCATGTATGATTTGGTCAGCAGCATTTGCTTGGTTAGGTTACAACATAGTGAAATACACATTTTTATTCTAAAAAAAAAATACACCCTCACCTTACAGGATTCTTTAGAAGTCAATTTTCTTGTTTCTGTGCACAGCTGCTCTATATTATACAACTAAGTTGTGCAGTATTTGGCATATAAATAATCATTCAAGTGTATCTGGTATAATTAGAAACACTGTGGGTGTACAGGAAGTTGTAAAGGCAACACTGAAGCCACTCTCCAGGCTGGGCAAAAGGTAAGTATAGTTGTAAGGAACTGATTACTAGATAGGGAGAAAGGGAGTGTCCAGGGATTTCACATCCTGGTGTTGTTCAAAAGCAATGAGAAGGGTGGAAGGATGGTCAAAGGGGGATTGAAAGTCCAGCTCTCAGAAGCAGAGAAGAGATGAGCTACAAATCCCAGGCATAGACACACAGGTACATTGTTGAAGAAGAGCGAAGGAAGGGATTTCTAAAATCAAGAAAAAGGTGAGACTTAGGGGCCTCGTGCACCATCAGGGAATACCTAAAACTGCTGAGGCAGAACTTCACAGATTCAAGACTTGAACACTTGCTTCAGGCATATATTACCACATCACCTAAAGTGCTCAAGCACAGACAGGATGGCCACCAATCAGATGGATTCCCACATCAGGTGAGAGGTTGAAGGGATAATTTCCATAATTCCTACTTATTCCTAAAAGTCTATTATTTCCTAAAGAAAGCATATCAAGTTAATTTGATCTTGCACAAGGCATAAGCACTTATAATTAGAAGTCAGAATGAGTCAGTGTATGTAGCCATTAACTACAGATGGGAAGGAACATTTCAAATGATAGAATTTTAAAGACCTGAAGTCCTGTCACTCCATTATGCAGAAGAGATAACTAAGGCCAAGGAAGATCACATGATTTGCTTCAGGTCATGGGACAGGTTTGACCATCTGGATTAATCTCTTCTTTCCGTTATACTGTGTTGCCTTTAAGCCATTTAATTTTGTGCTGATCTGCAAATTGAAGATAATAGATACCATTTAGCTGAGCAGATCTGTGTGAACAAAGAGAATTGCAGATTTGAGAAAACTGTGCAGATAATTCTGTTTCCCAAGATGCTAAAAACTTTTTAATGAAAATATATAAATAATTGAAACCTGGTAATTTCATTTGAGAAGTTTTAAAAGACACACACATATGATTACTTTATTCTCCTTTCCACTTTATGCATTAAATGAAAATAGTGGTCTTATCTCTGGGAGGTTGTCATAATAAATCATTCAGTTGATAAATATAACCTATAAAAAGAGAAAATTTTTATCACCAATAATAGTATTATCACTAATAATAAACTTCTCATGCTGTAACACTCAGAAGAAAACAGGATTGCCAAACATGCTTAATCTGAGTCCAATACTTAGATAAATAATGTGGAACACTCTACATAATGACAAGTCTGAATTCTTCAATTCTGTATTGATGTCACAGAAGTATTTTAAAAGTGGAGGAACTGTTTTAGACAAAAGGGGACTAAAGAAATATAAGAGCTAAATACAATGCACAATTCCTGACGATATGCAGGTGAGAAAAAAAAAAATCAGTTGAAAGACCAGAATTGGAACAACTGGGGAGATTTGAACATAGCTTATATTTTAGGTATTCTATTATACCAGTGCTTGATTTCTTGAATATGACAATGGTGTTGCAGCTGTGTGGGAGACAGTCCTTATTCTTAAGCCATGCTGAAGGATGAAGGGGTGAAGTGATAATATCTGCAACTTATTTTCAGAATGTTCAGCCAAAAAATGGGTTGGGGGGACAGATACCACGTGGAAGAAGGTAGAGTAGAAGATGGGAGAGAGCATATATGACAAAAGGTTAATAGCTGGTAATTCTTGGTGAAGGAGATGATGAGTTTTCATTGTATTTGAAATTTTCTCAAAATAAAAAGTTAGGAGGAAATATTGAAAGCTCTGTAGGTTATTGTTCTCATATAGAGGTACATAGGAAATGAGTACAGGAAGAGCCTTTATACCTTGTCTAGTAAATTATTATTGGCCTTGGGCAAGCAACAATTAACAAGGCTATTATGAAGTACTTTATAACACTTGAATAAAATGTTAACAAAAGACAGGTTTAGTTGTGTGTGTTTCCTAAGGGAGTCTCTCTCTAGTTATTTCAGAGTTCAAGTTTACTATCCACACATATCAGAAATGGTGTGTGGGAGACAATTCAACCTTGAGAATTGCAGAACACTCAGGTTCCTTAGTCACAAATAATGAGGCAACTAACATGACTTTTGCTTTCCTCTTTTAAGAATCCTACCATCCCCAACTAGGTAACATTTAGCATGAAGCACAGTTGTTTTTTGTTTCTTTGTTTTTCCCCCTCCAAATAGAAGAGTTCCTCCCCTTCTGACTAAAACCAGATTGGATATAACATCTATAATCCAGCATACAATGCTTGTGTATGTGTGTGTGCGCCCGTGTGCACATGTGTATGTGCAAGTGCACATGTCTGCGCATGTGTATGTGTGTTTCCTAAACAATAGAAGGTTTCTAACACACCTGGTTGGCTAGGAAGCTTTCCTAGAGAATGTGATACCAGAGCTGGCAAAAGATGGAGAAGGGAAAAGACTTGGCAAAATGTGGCTGCAGAATAAAAAGAAAGAAAGAAAAAAGAAAGCAGCTGCTGTCTAATCAATTTATCTAAAATGTAAAACAAGATTTACTGTCCCCAGAATGTCTACAGGATTTTTCTCTCCTCCCCATCCCTCTTTATAATTCCCATTGTTTTGTTTTTGTTCATTGACAACAATCTAATAACCGTTTCCTTCATGAGTCAAATATTTCTGTATAGATAACTAATTAAGTATTTCTGTATATTCTTTGACAAGAATTTTCATGATTGGCATAGAGCAGACAAATGAAGATATATCTTCTGGAACTGGAACTGAGACTGATGCCAACTTTCCCTCAAGCACAGAGCTTTTCAGAGTCATGTGGATGCTTGAGCAGAATTGGGATAGATTTTGTCAGCAAGGGAAAAGGCAGAGAAAAACTTTGCTGGGTAGGTGGCCATAAGTGTCTGCTACAAGAAGGGAAACTGACTTCCTACATATTTGGAAGGTCAACAAGGTGTTAAGAGGTGAAGGTCAGAAGATAAAAATGGTATTTAGGAACTTGCCTTGCATAGCTGGACAATAGGTGTTATAAACTGAGATAGAGAGCATGTCAGAGAAAGCTGACTTGGGAATAAGAAAACAATTTATACTTTAATTGAGTTGAATTTGAGATGTTCTTGAAATATTGAGATATAAAGAGCTCATATGTGAAATTCTAGGTAGAGGATATATAATTCTAGGAATGAATATATTGAGAGCTAAGTGTCATCAGCATATGGTAAAAATTAACCATGGAGTAGTTAAATCACCCAAAGAGAATCTGTAGCATAACAGCTCATAGAAGAGAAACCTACAGGGGAGAGAAGGAGTAGCTAGGAAGAGGATGGTGTCTTGAACCTCAGAACAAAACAGAGAAGCAAAAAGACTGACACTGTCCAAGGTGAAAGACAGGTCTAGCTAGGTTTGGCCTAAAAATGTCATTGGATTTGCCAATGTGAAGTCCCTGACGACCCAGAAGTAGTAGAATGTGAAATCTGTAAATAGAGAATGAAATAAAAGGTGAGAAGGTGAAGAGAATAATGTTAACAAACACTTTGAGTAATTTTGGTAAAAAGAGAAATGAGCATGTTTTAAGCTAAAAGTAAAGAACCAGCAGAAAGAGAGCAACTGAAGATGAAAGAGGGGATGAATTGTAACATAAAGTCTGGAAGACACCAATGAGGGTGAGAGGCACAAAGAAGCAGAAGCAAGATTTGAACAGAGGGGTGGCACTCATTCTCTGGGTCAAGGAGAAATTTTGTAATACAGAGAAATTAATTGATGGAGCAGTCATCAAGGAACTCATGGTAAGACTCTCCACTTGATCAATGACTATAAGGCAAGGTATAATACTCAGACTTCTTCAGTTGCAAGTGATAGAAATCAAACTCAAATAGTTAAGGCAAAAAGGAAATGTATCAGTCCATGTAACTTATAAGAGGATTTTCTGTCATCAGGCATAACTAGAATCAGATACTCCAGTGATGGCATCAAGAGGCTGTCTTTTTCTTGTTGTCTTCTATTTTTTTATTTGTTCTTTTTAGATATACATGACAGTAGAGTATAATTTGACATATTACACATACCTGGAGTATAACTTATTCTAATTAGAATCCTATTCTTATGGTGGTACATGATGTGGAGTTTCACTAGTGGTGTATTCATATGTGAACATAGGAAAGTTATGTCCAATTCATTCCTCTTCTAATGATACTTCATTCCCAGGCAGGCTCAATCCATAAGCCCACACCTCCATTCTTTTGCACTATTTAGCAGCAATGATCTCAAGGGAGAGAGCATGTCTTTTGTAGTCATGTTTCCAAGGTCCTGGGAAAGATTTTGATTGGTTTGCATTGACTTAAATGTCCCTCCCTAAACAAATCACTGTGGTCAAGAGCATATGCCAATCTTCCCAATGCCGAATAAAAGGGGAGTGGATGCAGAGGAAGCAAAAAGACATGTCCACTGTTGAGGTCATCTGCTGATGGAAAGGGTACTAGGAGTTGGGTCAAAGATTTGTAAAGAATAGAGAAATTTTGGAATAATACTAAAAAAATATGTAGATGCTGAACTTTGCCAGGTAGCAAGAATGACAGGAAGAAACATTAAGGATCCTGCTGAGTCTGAATAAGTTAGTTCAGCCAAGATTTCATCCAACAGTGTTTATCTACTCAGAGGTAAATAAAAACAATATTATGTATGCTATGTAACAATGGTAGACATTGTTCTGAGTGAGAGCATATATTGATTTATTTAATCTTCATAACATCTCCATGAGGGTGATGTGAGGATCAAATTGTGCAAGAGGAGAGAAGGTTGATCATGGCATTGAGATTCCAGTGATTGACATTTTGAAGTGTAAGAGGATCAAACTTCAGTGAAAGCTAAAGACAGAAGTAGGGTTGGAGGGAGGCCAGTGGATAGGGAGAGGAAAAAGCTGGGGCTCTGATGATCTCTGAGAAGCTGATTGTGGTTGGAGATGAGAGAAAAAAAGACTTGGAAGGACAAAAGGTTGTGGTCAAAGAATAGGATATTGGAGTTTGAGATTATAGAGGAATTTCAAATTCATTTTTGCCCAACTCTCATTCCATCTCTGATATAAAAAAATATAACTTCAATGCCATCCAGATCAGGGTCTTAGGTTGAGTTCACGTGAGTAATCTTGAACAAGAAATTTAATTTCTCTGAGGCTCCTATTTCTTTAGCTATAAAGTAGAGATGACAAAATGTCTACCTCATAGATTGTTCTTTGAAAATCAAGTGAATTGATGAATGTATGGCACAAAAGATTATTCTATATATATAAAATGTATATTTTACTATATACCACTCAATATACTATACACGTTATCACATTTGCATTATTGTAATGTCAACATCATTATCATCAGCTTATGCATAGTTGAAGCTTTAAAGACAGCATGAGGACAAGGTTCCATATCTCATTCATCACATATCATTAAGACTTGGCTTGGAGCCTGACACATGGAAATATTCAAAGAATGGATCTCTTTCAGAGGTCTCCTACCTCTTGAGAATTTGGGGGGAAAAATGTTTTTTCACATATACTTCTGATTCAGTCCACACAGAAGCCTGCTTCTCTGCCTGACTTTACTCAACAAATATTTATTGAAACCAACTTTGCATCCAGCATTATGCTAGGAACTGGAGATATAGTGGTACAAAAATAGACAGGGTCTTTGCCCTCATAGAGCTTATACTTACAGAGGAATCAAACATTAATAAGATAATTTCACAAATAAATGTAAAGTTGGAACTATGATGCTTGCCACTAAGAAAAAGCTATCAAAAGGAGACCTACTAGTTAGAGAGTTTAGGGAAGGTCTCCTTGTGTAAATGATGACTGAGGGAATTAACTCGACAAAAGGGGAATAGAAGAGCTTTTGGGGGAAAGGAAACAGCCAATGCAAAGTGTCTGTAAGCAGAAGCGCATCCAGAGTAAGAACTGTGTGGTTGGAGCAGAGATATAGGAACCATGTTATTCCAAATGATGCTGGAAAGAAAGATGGTGGCCGAAGCATGCAAGGTCCAGAACCTCCACTCATTTTACCACTGGCAACCACATGGAACTACAGGACCCCACTTTCCTTGATAAACGTTCTGGTCTTAACAAGGAAATGTGAAGAAAAACCTTAGTTCACCTTAATCTCTCTCTCAACTTCCCATGTATTATTAGCCTAAGACTGCGGTAAACAGCAGAATTTTTGTATAATGTTTGGAAAACATGGAGAGGGAAATATGGCATGGTTCAAAAGACCAGAGAGGTGAAAATGAATAACAGACACTATTGATCTTAAAATATTCCAAGTTCATCTTTCAGGGCAGACTCTGGTAGGATGCTAAACCATGGCCATCTACTCTGGGTTTATGCCTCTAGCAATGCAGTTGCAGCTATTGCTTCTGCTGGTTGATTTGTTGTTTCTTTTCTTTGACCTATCCCAAGTCATGTTCTTCAGCATGACTTCCACCATTATAGATGAGAGCAGAAAGAATGCACGTGTGTGAAGAAATGTCCATTCCTTCAAGTGCATGTATTCTATCACAATCAATGACCCAAAACTCCTAGGCTGGCCCACCAAAATCCAATGAGATGACTTTGTACAATCCAACTATTTAAATAAATTTCTAAAATAAAATCCTATACTACTTAAAATTCTCATTCATTTAATATGCATTATCAACACTTGAAATGTGCCATAAACTTCTGGTTCCTGATATACATGGAAATGAGCAGATCATGGTCCTTGGGCTGGAAGAGCCAGCTCACAAGACAAATCATTTCAATGTTCTTCCCTGTAACAGTTCTGTAATGCAGCATGACTATGATTTGTGGGAGCACAGAGGAGAGTAACTCTCCCTGGGGAAGTGGGATGAGGGGACTTCACACAGAAAGTAATATTTGAGATATGGCCTTGACAAATGAATTGGAGCAATCCCAGAAGAGAGTAGAAGGCATATTCTAAGCACAGCAAAAAACGTGTGGAAAGTTGTGTTAGAAAATGTTGGAAAGTCTGTCTGGGGAGATGAAGCAGGCAGGGTAGACAGACTTTATGGCCTTCATATAGCAATGATGCAACCAAATCAATTTCTTAAAACTGACTTCAAAGCTCTGGAGATGCCATTTTTCATCACAGCTGCTTATTCTTTTAAGAAATTTTCCTTAGATGTTATACACATTAGTCAAGAAAAGTTCAGCCAGTTGTCTTGGGTGTTTAGAAATGATTTTCAAATATCATTCAGATCATCACTAGATAAACCCAGCAATAGCTTTCTAGCCTTGTAGTCCGTTCACCTCCTATTCATTGTGGTCTCAAGTTAGACCATTGTGTAAAGACCACAAAATTATTTTTTTAATACGAACTAAGAAATGAACTAGGTGGGTAAACCCAACTAAACTAAACTGAGATTAAGTAACTTGCTCAGACCAGAGCGATTAGGAGCAGGGATATAATGCCACATGCTTGCCTTTGAAATCAGGCTATGCTACACTCATTGTGTCTTTGGGAAAGTTGCCTGACCTTTCTATGCTCGAGTTCTCCCATCTGTAGAATGAGGATGCCATATTTAAGCTCTCAGAAAATTGAATATCATAATTTTTCTGTTATAATTATTAATGGCAAAATTAAAATCTCTTAGTAGCCCTATTGCCAAATATTGTCAATATAGCATCTGCCCTATATGAAGGCAAGTAGGAGGGAAAATATCTTGTAAAATGAATGCAATGCTTCCAAAAATAATAGATATTACTTTAGATGGAAGTCTCTATTTCCTTTCATGTATTGGTACAATGGAAGGATGATGACATTATTCTTGAACTGTGTGGTCGTAGCTCTAAAAATTTAGAATGTATAAAAATCACTTATGAAACTTGTTGAAACTTCAGATTCCTGAACACCCATCTCCCCACCTTACTCAGTCCAGGATCTTATCTCAGGTCCTGGATGGCTACTGAGGCTTATTGTCATATCTTGCTTAAAAACAGGAAGAAAAAACATATTGTTTCCCATTAATTACATAAGACACCACAGCTCAAATCCCCTACTAATCATCTCAAGCCCATTTGGATTTCTGAAATCTCTTTCTTTCTCTCTTGGCTCTACCCTAATGCCTGCATTCTTCCAAGTCCAGAATTCTCTGAAACTCAGCATATTGTGCCTTCCTCTAGGAGTGCGGAAGTCACACTTCCACCTTTTAACCCTTGAGGAATAGCTACCACGTATTAGCACCTCAAAACAAGGAGTCTGCTGTCACAACAGGAGGGGAATCTCACAGCCTTCCATTTTTATTTTTCTTATAAAATTAGCATAAACACTAAAAAGGAGAAATGTAATAAGAGGCTAAGAAGGTTTTGCTCTTCCTTCCTCTTATTCTCTCAAAGAAATGTCTTGAGATAACTCCTGGTGCAAGGAAGTTCTAATATTTTACAGAAATTATAAAGCATAGGGACTCACAAGGAAAACCCTGTACCTCTCCCAGCGCTCACTCAGAGGGCACTCTGGAGCCCAGACAAAGCCAGCCTGAGAAGTCCTAAGTGAGTGAAAGAAGCCACACCAAGCTTTTCTCCCCAGCAGGGTTTCAGACCAGGCCTCTTTTCTGCACCTCCCTGAACTGAGTCCCTGTGCACCCTATGTGCCCTGGACTCAGTCCACTTCCACCAGACCCCCAGGCAGTAGGAACCTAGAATCTGCCCCATCCCAGTTGCTGCTGATGACTGAAAACTCAAGTCCAGGGAGACAGCCTCTTGGGCAGCCTGTTTTTGCTCTTTCCCAATCTGTTCAACTTCGTTTCCTGCCGGCAGGAGTGTTCTTTTTTTTGCCAGCTTTAAACCACTGAGTGCCCTGGGCCTGGGCCCAGCCTCTGGAGCTATGCCCAGTGCTTGGCCCACTGCCCAGGAGTCATCAAGTGTCTGGACCAGGTATCTGTCCCTTCAACCGTCTGTCCTACAGTCTTCTCCTTGGAATAATGGGATGGGAAACATCCGTCCTTATCATTTTTCCAAGCCAATCCAAAAGCCTCTTCTTTGCCCTTATTATGGAAATGGGCCCAATGTGGTTGCAAGCACTGGCCGAATGGGGAGGGTTCTGGAACTTTTAAAGGCATTTAGGGATTCCTTCTGAATCCTTCAATGATCATAAAACATTTTAAAGGACTTCTGGGACCTGAGCTTGGAATCTCCAGGAACTACTACCTGAATGCAGCCTCAGTTTACAGGCCTGTTGTAGAACTTCTGCATCCATAAGATGCTTCTACTAAAAAGAGCCTTTCTGACTCAGGAATTTTAGTCTTAATAAACTTGTAAGTGCAGGGGTCAGGGGGCATACCTATACCTGTAAGGCTGAGGCAGGAAAATCAGAAGTTCAAAGCAATCAGGGCAACTAATTTAACAAGACCCTGTCTAAAAATAAAAATGATGGGAATGGAACTCAGTCATAGAGCACCCTTGGATTCAGTCCCCAGTACTGTGGGGTAGGGTGTGTTAAATGAAGCTGAACCTGTCAATCTGTTTCCCAAGATCATTTAATAGGTGCCTAGTGGGGCTCCAGGGGAGGCCCAATGTGGCAAACTACTAGAGGGGATGGTCTGGAAGGAGAGAGGTGTCAAGTGTATGACCAGAAGGAACCACTGACCAGAGGAAAGACTGACAAGGCTGGAGGCTGCTGCTAGGTCCAAATTCCCACACCAGGCTCCCTGAGCAAAGAAAATTACACCATATGTAAATCTCCAAAGTCAATGGGTTCAGAAAATTGTAGGAAAGTAAACATACAATTTAACCACTAGGTGGGTGGTCACTGCACATGTTACATGTCTGAAATTTTAAGTCAGAACAGCTTGGACCTTTCTGTATCTAATTTCCAGTAGTAGTTCGGAGCTGGGTTAATACTGTTTATTAACAAAACCAAAGCTGTTTTTGTCCACTCTTAAAAAGATAGTTAGCTTTTGGACATAAATCCATATATTAAAAAATATTACTTTGTTTCCAAAATCATAGCAAGAGAGCCAAATTTTTTCTTAATCCTGTATACTTTGTTTCCACATGTAAACAGAAAGAGATGCCCAGTCTGGTTTTTAGAAAACAAGTTTAGCTTACAGAATAGACCATCAGAAAAATCTCACTTTACCTTTATATACAGCAAATTTGGAAGGAAAAACATTGGTGGACCTAAAAAAGAAAAGAAAAAGAAATTGAATGCTAAAATGATGACTCTGACTATAGCCACAATCAAAAGATAGTGTAAGGTTTTAAACACACAATTTAGTCAATAACATTTTTTCATGTCTACTATCACAATAACAAGTCATAAATGGTCATTTAGAATGTTATTTATTGAATTCCCACATTTGCAATGAGCTGTAAATACTTTCCACATTCCACTTTTAAAAAGTCACTAAAAATTCTTTGGGTCACAGGAGTAAAATTAAATATCCTGCCATGGATAATGGCAAGTGAAACTGCAATCTGTAGTCCTGGGTGTAAAGATTATCTTTACTCCAAAGCATTTCCAAATAAAATAACCTCAAATTAAAAACTTTTATTTAATATTCCTTATGAACAAAGAAATTTCATAACAACTTTAGGGAAAAAATGACTATTTCATGCAGTATTAAAATGTTAAAAGTATTTTTTATCCATAAAACTACAATTATTATCAAGGGTTTACTAACCCATTTAGGACTTAGAATCTTTCCTCTCTAATCTTATCATAGAACACTTTTTAGCTAAACACATAAACTCATTATAATATCAACATAGAATTTTTTTCAGCAGCAGCAACTCTTAAACATGTAAAAACATGTTATAGGTTTTAAAACAGCAATAGACTTCAAATGCAGTCAAAGTAATCTCAGATTAAAACTGGCATCAAGTCCTAGTAAGCACATTCACCTATCAAATAGCACTAGAAATTGGACTGGTTATTAAAAACAAAGAATGAAAATAGAAATAGGACACCAGAGTATAGTAACACACACACACACACACACACACACACACACACACAAAGTATAGTGTGTATAGGTATTTTAAAAGGATGTAGATACAGACTTAATAGGCAGAAAATCCCAAACAGCCCTATGGGAAGCAGGAATATCTCCTCCTCTCTCTCCCACTCTCTCTCTCTCTCTCCCTCCTCTCTCTTTCTCAGAACTGCTTTCATTTTGACCCAAATTTGCTGGCTTACTTGAAATGATTTTACCTTTCTCATTACAAATTCATTGGAAGTAAAACTGTAGAATCTTGAAATTTAGAGTATCAAAAATTATTTATCTTAAGGGAATGGATTCTGCCATAATTTAATTTCATATACTATTTCTTTTCTTTTGTCATTCATTTGGTGTTAAATTTTGCAAATTTAGTCTAATGCCAACCAGTGATCTGCCTGGGAAACTTGCCTTAGCAGGCAGATGTCCAGATCAAAAATAGCCTAGCCTATCTTTATGGAAGAAATATACACAAACACTCACACAACGCACAAAACAAGGTTGAAATGGGTGGGGCTACTTGATTGACATCCATTTGTCACTTTCATTGGAAGATTTCATGGGCAGCTTCCAATATGCTTAGACAAATTTAGATGAATGAAAGCGCTGACTAATGATGCTATTATCTATATCCCAAATATAAATGAAGGCCTGAACACCCTGAGTCTCTCATGTGAACAACCAACGTGATGGGGGAGGGGAACTTAGAAAAGGGAGAAAGAAATGTCTTGAGATGGCAAATTAATAAAAAGAAATAGCATTCAGATATGTTTAAAAAAAAATAAGACAGATTTAGTTTTTGGGATGAGATCTAAGTCTAGTAAATAGGGCCAAGTCTTATGAATTGCAAAAATTACATTATCTACAATCTTTTTAGCAATGAAATTATTTTAACCATCAATAACTAAGGGTTGTTATTTCAGGAGAATGAAGTCAATACATTTGTTTTCCTGAGGCAGGCAGGGGCAGTATTGTGCTATTCATAAACTTGATTAATATTCATTAATTTTTAAAGCAGTTTGGTTAGCTTTGGCTATTATCTATACAGATATTTTGCCTTTAAATAAAAATAAGCAAGAGCCTCATTACTTAAAATGTAATTAGCATGAAATTCAAAACCTACCTCTTCACTAGCGGACATTATTCATTGGAGAGTATATATTTTTCAGAAGGGTCTGTTTTAATTGAATTCCTGGGGTAAAAGTCTAATAATCACACTGACTAAAATAACCTAAATGTAACCAAAATTAAACTGGAAATACTTTTTAAAACGCTTCACATTAATCTCTACTTTAAAGAATATCATTGTTGACCCAATTAGTTCTGCAAAGGAATTCGGTTGTTTGACATTCTTAGCATCTCACAGTAGACTATTTTCACTGGTCCAGCGCCTTAGATCCTCAAAGATCCCAATGCACATTTAGTGATATTTACCTTATGAAGTAACTAAATCCAGATGAGCATACAGCTCACATCACTGTAAAAAGAAATTGTTTCCTCATGCTTACTACTCCCATTCCGGAACTAGAAACTGAAAACTGAAAATTATCCTTGCCCAACTAAAATATCGAGGACAGGAATGCAAAATAGTTTTATTTGTAAATAAGCCCAACCATATGAACCATACAATATCTTATTCTGCAAAAGTCCTCCAACTTTCGTAAATCAGGCTTTTTACACTATGACAGATTAATATCCAGGGCAAATAATTCATGCACATGGAGTTGGAAATGGAAACCTCCACATGTCCTTGATTCCCATCTGCACTGTGTACAACGTGTTAAGTTGTACAACTTTGTGGATTATAAGAAAATAAATAACAAAATTAAAATACTAACCAAGAAAGGAAGTTCCAAAAATTCAGCGAAATTTTTGAGATATGGCCAAGGGGAAAAATTCACTATTGTGAACTGCTAAATTTTCAGAAAAGATGCGTGTGTGTGTGTGTGTGTGTGTGTATAAGCACATGTGCATACAGTTTGAGCTGTTCTATAATTATATTTGAATCATTTTGATTTCTATTTGTCAAAAGTAACTTACAGCTCCAAGAAAAACTTCAGTTACATTTTTTTTATATTTAGTTTTGGGGTTTCTGTTTTTGTTATGTGTTTAAGGTAAGCTGGCCCCTTGTGGCTAGTACGATTTTCCTGTTTAGGGCAGTTTGAAAAACAGGGGAAAGCATCTTGCTGCTTGTTATTAAAGACATATGCTTACAGACCTAATTTTTCTAAAAACATGGTCACTAACAGCTGATCAACAAGAGGAATACACTGAGTTCCTATCTTCCTAAATGGATGAAACCTGCAATAGCATAATGGGATAATGGTATCTCTTCAAAGAAATTTATTTCCACTCTTGACTTATTGTTGTAGAGTTGAATTTTGTTGTACCCACAGTGGATACATTCCCAGTTAAAGGGAGCAAGCTTTGGGTTGCTTGCTTTAGGCATCTTGAACCCTCTCAAGTGCCCCCTGACATGACCTGGGGCTACTACAGCCCACACCCTAATGTCTCCTATTTGAATACTGTATGCGGCCACTCCAAACTAGATACAAAGTTATTATCAGTGTCTGAAGTACCCGGTCCTCCAGAAAACCTGTGGCCCCGAGTGGCACCCCTTTGTGAAAGTGTAGGATTTCAATTCTGCAAGGCCGGCCTTGTTCTCTCCAGCATCTGAGCAAGATTCAAGGTGTCCTGGTCAAAGTTCTGAATGGAAAGGGTTAATCAGAGCTCCCCCAACTCAAGCCAGGAGCATCTCAGCGGGGGGTGGGGGGGATTGGAAACCACAAACATCCCAACTAGGTAGTAACAACTCAAACTAAACACGGAGACCTGGCATAGGGAAAGGAGTTCCTTAAGTTTAGACTCAATGGTTTAATCAAGGTATCAGAACCGACCTATTCAAGACAGAAAAGATGGTACATCCTAGCCCTCAAATTCCATGGATTTCTCTTATGTGGCAGTTGAAGTCCAAAATACATTTTATGACCCCAACGCCCTTTATTCCGAAAGATCCAGAGAGATGTCTGCAGAAATGTCCTTCAAGGGTGCTGAAAGCGCAATGGGCGTCCAGCCCGCCAGCTCTGCCTAGCCTCGGCTTCTAAATAACCTTTGTGCGGGGTTGGAGACGCAAAGCCACCTTCATCCTGTCCGTGCATCCTCAAAACAAGCAGCAACCAACAGGCTGCAGGACCAACTCGCCGGCCCTAGCCCCCTCCCGGAGTCCCCTCAGCCCCCAGCCCCAACTGATTGAACGCCCCCTCCGCAGCCCCTTCCCCACTTCCCACCCCGGGGCCCGTCCCTTGTCTCCCCCCAGAAACCAACAGGCGCTCTCAAAGCCCACCAGCAAATTCCTAACAGCCTTCCAGGAAAGCTAAAAAAAAAAAAAAAAAAAAAGAAAGAAAGAAAAAAAAAAAAAAAAAAGACCATGACATCACGGGCAGGTTTATTTGGGTTTGTTTGTTTGCTTGTTGGCTCCATTAAATACTCGTGGAAGGTGAACGTACCCCACACAGGAGAAGTTTGCTGTTGACAATCTTCTGGTGGCAGCGAGACTGTGTCAGCACAACTTCCGGGATAATGAGAGCTGCTTTGCAGGGAGCGCGGCAGCAGCGGCGGGAGGCGGCCGCAGGACGGAACAGCAAATGCTATTCAGCCCGAGCAGTTTCAAGCCGCCCGAGCTGGGGAATTACTGTAGTCGAGCTACGGCTCTTACCACCGGCGCTGGATCTGGGCGCGCGTTAGGGGGGGAAGCTGCAGGCACAGGGCTCCGAGAGGGGAGCTTTCAAGTTACTTTGCTCCATCCCTGCACCCGGCAGAGGCTTGCAGGCGGCGTGGTAACTGCAAACATCTTGTTCCCTGATTCTTTGGGCGGCCGCCCTGGAACCAACCAACTTTTCTCTCCCCCAAAACTCCCTCTTTGTTTCAAATAGGACTCTCCAAAATTTATTCTTGGGAAGACTGACAGCCGGGGTCAAGAAACAGCTGTTGAAGTTAATGTTTCTTCCTCCCACTTCGTCTGATGGTTGTGCCCTGCCAAGACAAAGTGAGAGGCACTGCCTGGTGGCTTCTTTAAACAGACATGCATTTAGCCACAAAAGAGGGGGGGTATATTTTCCTGCTTAACATACAATCTGATCAGAAATGCAACAGCATGTGCCTTTCAACTTGTGCTGATTACTTGCTGAAAAGATGCAGCAGCTTTTAGTTTTGAACACTTTGAGCATTGGGGGCAGGGGTGGCAGAGACATGGTTGACACTTTCCAACGTTTTGGTATAGAGGCAAAAATTTCAAACCTTTCTCCCTCTGACCCACCTCTAGCCCTCTAAGAAAAGAATGATGACCTGGGGAAGAGAGGAAAGAGTTGCATTCCTTTGCAGGGTTGTCTCATTTCAAAATTTAAATAATGGAGAACAAGGGGCCTACCTAGAGCTGGGCAAACCATTTGTATTTGGAGATGACCTCTGCCCAATCTAGGGTGTTGCCAGCTTTTGGTAGCTCTTGGAGATAGCCTTTTCCCAGACTAGGCCTGTCTTCTCTCCCCTTCCCCAGTCCAGCTCCTTCACCTTGACCCAGAGGGCATCCTGGGGGTGTGGGGAGCTCCATGTTCTTTGTGCTGCTCTTTCCTAGGTGAAGGCTGCTTTAGCACAGCCTTTTCTCTCCTTGACTTTTCAAGTGCCCTGTGGATTGCAGAGGGCCCCCTTGGGGCTGTCCTCCTGAGTCCCCAACCCCTGACTGGGCAACTCCCCAGGAACCCACCCTTCTATAAGAAGGGTAGGTGGGTGGGAACTCTAATCTTTACACATCCAAGAGCTTAACAACTCTTCCAACCAGTTCATTCTCCTTTGGGAATGTTGGGCTTATTTGGCCTCTCTCAGATAAAATTATATGAAGGCATAAAAGGCCCTCCCTCCCCACCACCAGGTTCTCCTGTCACCACATTGCAATGCAGTGCCATCACTAAGTGCTGTTGCATCAGGCCCAAGGATATTTTAGGAAGCTCTCAAGCTGGGTCCAACTAGCCTTCCGTGCAGGCATCAGGACCACACTGCCAAAATCAGGACTGCAGAGCTGCTGGACAGGTGGCAGTGATGCCCTCTCTATTCTCAGCTCAATTACCCACTTGCTCCCCACCCCCAAACCAGGCTGGTCTACTTGGTGGCTTCCCTACCCCTCTCTTTGCCTTGCTGCTACTGCTTTTGTTTTTCCTTCCATTTCTTTGCAAAGTGTTCCAACCCACCTTCTGGTATATTTCCTGTTTTTTCTGCCTATCATGGTCACTCA
This sequence comes from Tamias sibiricus, assembly GCA_025594165.1. Taxonomy (NCBI): domain Eukaryota; kingdom Metazoa; phylum Chordata; class Mammalia; order Rodentia; family Sciuridae; genus Tamias; species Tamias sibiricus. The sequence continues at coordinate 102,684,381 of CM046662.1, forward strand.
CTGAGATCTTTATTAGTGTTTGTTCATATCAACTATAAATCAACTGAGTTACACTTCAAGTCACAATGGCTGCTGCACACAGAGCCTCCAACTTGGGTGTCTGCACATCACAGGCCTCCCCAACTCATTTGACTTGGGTAAACTTTCTTCATCCCTCAGATTCTGGATCTCCCAGCTTGGCTGGCACCTCTATAGCAGCCAAGAATTAGTACACCACCCTCAGCAAGTGCCCCCTTCTCCCTGTCCTGCTAATGCAATCCAGCAGCCAATTGACTTAAATTCCTTCCGCTTTATTGTTCTCAGTCCTCAGAGAGACCAATGCTTAGCATCTAGCAGGGCTGTGAGGCAGACCTCTGTTGATCCTGGAGTTGTAATTCCCTACTGCTGGCTCCTGGAGTTTTTATTACGGCCTCCTTTTTTCTAAGATGGACAGACATAAACCTCCAGTGTGGAGGCCTGCAATAGTACCCTTAAAGGCCTCTTTGTGTAGAAATGTAACCTTAGGGCAAAGTCGGCCCTGCTCCAGGAAAGGCACATTACTCTGCTACAGGGAAGTACTGTGTGGCCCCCAGGGATTTGTCCTAAAGGCTGGAACCCTGGGGCCTCACAGAGACAGTGCCTTCTTCCTCTAAGTAAAGAAGGGCTTGTTGAATTTTATTTTGAAGGGGCAGGCTGGAATGGGAGAGGGAGACAATGGGTGGTGGTGGTGGTGTGGGGTCCTTGTAGGAGACCTGTAGTGGCTGTGACCAGAACTCTACTTGCAATCAGGACAAACAGGTGTCTTTTCTTTGGTGAATGGGTTTCTAAGTGCAACCATTCCTGAAGTCCCCCATGTATTGTCCAAATCAGGGCACCTCCTGGTGGAGTGGGAAGTTAGCACTATTACATCTCTTGGCGCTAAGGCTGCCTTTCCCATCCCTAAATAGAAGACCTTTGGATTACTTCAAAGATGTAAAAAATTTATGGAGGTCTTTGGTTAGGCAAATTATTCCAAAAGCAAGAACAAAAAGATACAGAATCTTAATTTACCATGAGGGAGTATTGTCAGATTTTAAATCAGGCAAAATCATTAAGAGATTTAGAGCCACAGTCTTTTTCCAAAGAGGACTCAAGAATCCTGTTTTGTTGAAGTATAGTGAGATCAGAAGGTAGCAATTTATGTTTGGATCCCCCCACCCCACCATTTCAGTATTCACTTATACTTTCAGTCAAATAGAACAGTAATGGATTGTCAAATGTACATGATTGGGCAATAACTATTCCAAATAGACAAGTGCAAAACTGGAGAGAGGAAGATATGCACTTGTCATTACAGAGGGCTCCCTGTAGGATCTCGGACTGTGCCTGGCTTAAGGAACAAATGAGATATAGCTAGTTAGAGAAGATAAATTTGGAATCAGAAGCAGTAAGAAAGACACAAGTATAGTTCCCACAAAATCTAGTTCAGATACAGGTGTTCAGCGCTGTAGGCCCAGGAGCTGGAGTTATTAATATAGAGAGGTGAATACAACAACTTTAGCCAATGTTTTTGAAAATGTATCCATGAAGAGCAAAGATCATGGATGGTGAACAAAGTAGAAACAAGGGAAACTCTTTAGATGATCTTTGAGATTGCAGAAGGTGGACAGGAAATAAAAAATACACTGTGTAATTATTTGCCCTTTCCCTTTTCCTCCTAAATCTAGGCAGCAGTTTAACTGGGTTACAAGGCTCCCTGTTGTTTCTTCTCTAGCTTCTCCTCCAGTTACCCCATCCACACTCCAGTTCTGGTTTTGGGCAGAGCTGCAATTGTCCTTTGTGGAATTGCATGAAATCCTGTGCTGGTTTTCTAATGTGGGAAAATGTCTACTAGGGAGGCTAAGACCACCAAACTAGTTTCATTATGACCCAAGGTGCACTTAAATCCAGCCCTTCAGTGGTGGGCGACTAGCCCAGCACACTCTTCTATAGTGCTCATTAAAATGTTATTTATATTTTACAGTCTGGTCCTAAGCCATAAGTTGGGATTTTATCTTGGCAAATAGAAAATAATAGCTTTGTGACATCAGGCCTGCAAAGTTTTAACTTCTACTATGGAGTTGTTGGTGATTTGCAAAACAAGGTCCTATAGTTTGAGAAAGAGATCTTAGTCCCATTTCAGTTCAGAGAGGCTTCAGGGAAAAGAAGAACAAGTGAAAAATCCATGATCACAAAATTAAACCAAATATATTTTAACTTTCATCGTACTCTTAAAAGCTGATTTAGTGTTTGCCAAAAGTAGAAAATCAACAACTCTGAAGATAACATATCTTATGCTTTGGTCCTTAACCTACAGTGAAGGTGGAGAGTCTTCCTAGACTCTTAGAACACTCCTCCCCATCACCAGAATCAGTCCAGATGGACCACAGTACCATTAATTCCAGTCACTTTCAGGTAAACCAAACAGTCTGGATTCTTACCTCAACAGGTCAAATTAAATTAACATTTAATGGTGTGTTTCTGGCATTGTTCATGCTTCATAAAGAATAACTTGCTTTATTTAACTCAAGGCAACAAAGCTAAATAAATGTTTCAAAAAATGAATCTTTGCTAGGTCTGGAAATTAAGTTTCCCTGAGTTCTGAGATAGCAAAGACTCTTCAGTATCTGTAAACCCAACCATATGATGCTACCACCTTTCTAAGACAACCATTAAGAATTACAGGGGCTGGAGTGGTGGCTCAGTGGTAGAGTGCTTGTCTCGCATGTGTGAGGAACTGGTTTGATTCTCAGCACCACATATAAATAAATGATTAAAATAAAAATTCATCAACAACTAAAATATATGTATATATATTATATATAATATATACATATATATTTTAAAAGAATTACAGCTAGGATCAGTTATGAGAATAAATTTTTGCAATATCCTCACAAAGACCAAATGAAATCAGAAGCCATCTCTCAAATGGCAATAGGCCAAATATTTAAGACCTCTGAAGATGCTTGACATCTTGCCATGTGTCATCACAATCAAATCCTGGATAGGGTATTCTTATCTGAGTTTCATTGACTACCAGTAAGGGGCATGTCCAGAATAATAAGTGATTCAACTCTTAGTGCTCTACTTAGAACCTAACATATGCCTAATATTCCCGGAAAGAGGATATGGGAACCATTCATCAAAGATGGTATTAGCGCTTTACCCATCACCAGCCTGATGATATTTGGTTGGAGAGCCACCTTAATCCTGTGTTTTATATGATTTTGAGATTACTGTGAGTGCTATATGGAACTCTTTCCTGAAAACAATGAACCCTTTCTCAGCTGCAGAATGGTGAACAACAAGGTCAGTTACAGTTCTTTTTTTAAAAGAAAGAAGGAAAGAAAAATTTAGGAGAAAGCAACCACTTCACTGACCCAACAGAGCTTTTATTACCAAATAGTAATCTCAGACCTCAGCAGTTACACAGCACAGTCAGTTTACCAAAGGCGCTTTCTCTCCCCAAAAGATCGTAGTAACATAACATATTATTTTATGTTTTTCTAACCAACATGTAAAACTAGAAGGTTTCTGGTCACCTCTGTTCAAAGAAGACATGTGCTAGGCTGCAGAGAAATGTATCTGTACACAGAGATTCTTCAAATTCATGAGTATATCCAGATATCATCAACGTCATGCATCTAATTGTAATCTAAATATAAATATAATCATGTAATTATCTAAATATAATCATGCAAATTAATAAATGCCATCACTTTTCAGCACTAGCACTAGCAGTTGACTTCCCCCCCCCCCCAGGGCCATTTTACATAAAGAAGCAAAGTTATCATCTATTCATAGGATTTACTGCATAGATGACAATTAGAACCATAAGATCTTACTTGAGATGGGAACACAAGGTAGATGGCTGGGCCCACTCAGTAATCAAGTGTTTGTTCTTAGACAATAATGTTTGGGATTCTGATGCTTGTCTCAGCAAAACTGAAAATTATTATTTTTCATAGACCTTCAAGGTTATCTGTAAATCATTGCAGTGTTCAATGCTAAGTTCTCAGAGATAAAGAGGGCAAAGAAGGAGAAAAAGAATTTGTAGCTAATTATCCACAAGTTATTTTCCTGTCATTTAGGGTATTGAGAATGCTTTTTAAAAATCTTGCAAGAATTAGGGAAACCCAAATCAAAACTGCATTGAGATTTCATCTCACACCAGTCAGAATGGCAGTTATCAAGAATACAAATAATAATAAATGCTGGAGAGGATGTGGAGAAAAAGGAACACTTTTACACTGTTGGTGGGATTGTAAATTAGTACAACCAGTATGGAAATCAGTATGGACATTCCTCAAAAGACTAGGCATGGAACCACCATATGACTGAGCTATACCACTCCTTGGTACTTATCCTGAAGAATTAAAGTCATTATACTATATTAATATGTGCATATCTGTATTTTTAGCAGCACAATTCACAAAAGCCAAACTGTGGAACCAGCCTAGGTATCCATCAACAGATGAGTAGATAAATATGTGGTATATATACACAATGGAGTTTTATTAAGCCATAAAGAAAAATGAAATTATGTCACTTGTAGGAAAATGGATGGAACTCGAGATCATTATGTTAAGTGAAATAAGTCAAACTCAGAAGGTTAAGGGTTTTGTGTTTTCTCTCCTATGAGGAAGCTGTGGAGGAGAAAGGAAAAGAAAGGTATTGGGGAGGAGCATGAAAATCAAGGGAGATCAGTAGAGGAAAGGGACCAAGGGGCAGAAGGTGGAAAGGGAGGGGGAAGTGCTGGGGATATTGGCCAAAGTATATTGTTATATTGTGTATTGTGTGCATGTACAAATGTATAACAACATATTCCATCAGTATGTACAACTATAATGCACCAATGAAAAATGTGGGGGAAAATAGTTCCCAATTTCATAGATAAAATAAATAAAAATAAAAATTTTGCAAGGCAGTGACTCCCAGACGTTTTCCATAAAAGAGGAATATTTTTGCATGTACTGTCCCCAGAATAAGTCTAAGAAGGAGTTTGTTTTTACTCTAAATAATTTGAATTGACCTAAATAATTTGTTCTGTATTTCATAATGCCCACAGTAGTGAACTCAATCCATTTTTTAAACTTGTCAATTCTCCTATGATACTGCTCTGTAAGCTTAATATGTATAACAAACTTTGCCTGAGATCAAATGACTTTTTCTCTTTTGAAAAATGTACACTTTAATTTTTTAAAAATTCTTATGGAATGAGTCATAAATTGAAGGTAGACTATAATGACAATTAAGTAGTACTTTCTCTAAATTTCAAAAAACGAAAAAATGGCACAAGTAAGTGATAAATGTTAGGGCATAAAACGTTATCGCAATAGGTATGTTATATAGCATATTTATAACAGTTTTCTTCTAGATATTGAGTTTGTCACATGTGGTGAGTCCATAATTGAAGTTTCTACAGCAGCAACTTTTTAAGAGTAATTTGTTGTAGCTGAATTCAAAACCGGACTGCACCTGTGATTATTCACTGGTTAACAGAGAAAGTGTTACTCAGTTAATGTGCTTCAGCTCTGCCCTAAAGGGACCATTTCCAGGAGTGAAAGGGAAGAAATCTTGGCAACCTCTCATCCAGGAAGACTATAGAGATTTCACGGATAGGGCTGTTGTTTGCCAGAAGGCATTACCTTTCTCCAAATTCCACTCACACCACTGGTTTCCTTTTTTCTCCTGGGCTAAACTATACAGTAAATATATGAATTGATTAGTACCCTGCAGAATAAGTCTTCCTTGCACAAACACCATGTGATGGGCAGCCTTTGATCTGTAGTGATAAAGGAGAAGTTCATAAAAATTAAGAGTGCATGCTCTGGAATCAGAGGTCCTGGATTCAAATCCTGATTCTGCCATTAGTAACAAAGTAACCTGGCTTTAATCTCAGGTTCCTCATTTATAAGATGGGGCAGAGATAATAATGATCCACACCCACTGTTCACCATCTCATTTCATGAATATCCCTATCAAAAGACTCCTAGAACTCCCATGAACGAGAATGGAGCCCTAACTAATAGACTTTGGACTAATCTGTAGATTTCCCTTCCCATGGAAGATAAAGGTTGCATTTTTCTCTGAAGGTGAATGTCTTACACTCAGGGCTGAACCTTATCTAAATCTTGGACTCAGTATCTAGACAAAGGCCAAGACTCTGAAAAATCCGTTGGTTCATTTCTCTACCTTCACACATTGAAGGCTCAGGGCTTGATCACACAAGTCCAGGGTCTTCTTCCTAACCAGAATGTTAGCTTTTGGGGGAAAGGCTATAGAAGTCTTATAGATCCTTGTATTCCTCTGAACACTAAATACAACACAGTACCTTGAAAAGAACAGATTTCTAGCAAATGTCTGCAGCTTGATTATTTTAAAAATGAGCTTTGGGGTGTTTATAACAAAACAGGTTCCAACTGAAGAATCCTTTTATACTCCTTCAAAATGGGAATAAAGTATCTAGGAGAAATCAATTCGAACATGAATCTAGTAATGGCCTTTTTAAAATTTGTTTCTTTCTTCCTTTCTTCCTTTTCCTTTGGCTCATCTCTGATATACTAGTGAAAAATGTTTTTAATTGGCATTTATCATGTTTGAGAATGTACTAAATGCTCACTAAAAATTAAGGCTATCAAGGTAGTCTTTCCCCACTTGCAGACACTCATCAGAAATGCCTGCTAAGAGTTCACAGTATCTTCCAGGTTTTTTTTTTTTTTTTTTTTAAACTTTTGATTTGTATATTAACTTTTATGAGTATTTCATAGAAACATGGTTATGCTATTCATTTGAAACTTGCTTTTTTCATAACAATGCACCGTAAATGTTTTTCCATGTCAATACATACCTCATTCCTTTTTAGTAATGCATAGTGCAGAAGTTTGTTGTTATTCAGCTATTTATTATCATTATCTGAATCCCAGTAGTTGCCAAGTTGTGTAGGGAAGCAGAAATTGGTCAGAACAGGAAAATATCCACTAATGAACTGACCACTTACTAAATTAGTCCCTGCTTAAATATTCCTCCCAACTTAACAGCAGCATCTATCCCCACTCAGCCATTTTGCTGATTGTAGATGTTATAAACTTCCCACGATACAATGTAAATAAAATACATTTCAGTTCCAATGTAAAATTGCTAATCTTGCAAAAGATGCAGGATTTTATGAAGTCGTTGAAAGTGATTGTAGAGAAGTGTTCTATAAGCAAATGAGTGTCTGGCAATGTTAGGCCAGTGAATGATTAAAGAGGAGAAAAACAACAAGGATGATAACAGGACAAATTCTTCAAAAGGAGAAATATTTGAATATCAAAGGATTAAGAGAGGCTCTCAGGAAAATTGATGAAGCCTCCACATCTTTTTTTCAAAATGACCCATGTCATTCTGCTATAAAAGTCAGTGTGAACTGAAAGGTATCAAGATTTGCTACCAAACAGTTTTGCTAAAAAAGATGTTCTCCCCCCACCAGATCAACACTCAATTCGGTTTTTGTTTAGTCTAAAATTAAAACAATGTTACAATTAGAGTGTATGTTAAATTTATATATCTGTATATGTACATGTAAATATCATCAAATATATCTAAAGATAACCTTTACTTTTATTTTTTCAAAACAGACTCAATTGAACCTTTTTTCCCCAATCTTTATTTTGTGATGCGAGTCCCTATTTATTACGTTTGCAGCTTTCAACAGTCACATTATGGCAAACAGAAGCAACAGACGCTGAAAATAAGGCTCCTAATAGACTAATCAGATTCTCTAGTCTCTCTCCAGGAGGCATTTAGAAGCAGGACTGGCTGCTTTGCAAGGAGTAAAGCCCCAGGGTGGTTGGACAATTCAGGGGGAGGGAAGCGGCCTTAAGAGAGGAGACAGGCAGTGGACTTCCTCTGGCACTAATCTGGAACATAGATGTTTGGGCCTAATGTAATTTGAAAAAAATAAAAAAGATGTAACTTCATTTGTGTCCAAGCTGGTAAAGCAAGTTATACCAGTTAAATGTGGATATATCAAGATTTATTTTTAGAAGTTACCTTCTGACTGATATTTGGGTTGCTTCCAATTTTTTGCTACTACCAGCCATGTGGCAATGAACAATCATGTATAAACATATCTAAGTGCGCTTGTACAAATTTGTAAGAAAAATTTCTAGAAGTGGAACTCCTGGGTATATTAAGGTATATTACAGTGAGCATAGAGTAAAAATGTTAACAGGTATTAGCAAATCACTCTACTGTTTAATGCCACCTACAGTATCTGAGAATGTGTTTTTATCCACACTCTGCCCAATGAAATTATTAACACTTTTTCTTTGCCAATCTGATAGAAAAAAAAAAAAATATATATATATATATATATATATATACATACACACACATTGTTGTCTTCATTTCAATCATAAATGCTTGGTTTATAAGATAAAATTTGTTCACCACCTGCTTAAATCTTTAAGCTTGGAAAATCTGTGTGTTGGATTGTAGGGAAAGAACATCTCTTCCTGGCAATGGGTAGGAGCTGAAAATTGAGTTCAACATGTATTCTTCCACTTAAAAATGCCTCTTTAAAGCCAGATGTTCTCTTTGATATGTGGATTCTGACTCACAATAGGTGAAGGGGGGGTGTTGGATCGGACAGGAGGGAGTGGGGGGAAGAGAGGAGGGGTGGGAATGGGAAAGAGAGTAGAATGAATCAGACCTCACTTTCCTATGTTCATTTATGAATACATAACCAGTGTAACTCCACATTATGTACAATCACAAAAATGGGAATTTATACTCTATGTATATATGATATGTCAAATAGATTCTACAGTCATGTATAACTAAAAAAAAAAAACAAATAAAAAATTTTAAAAATGGGGAGAAATGCTTCTTTGAAAGTGTTGTAGTCATTACTTTCAGAGAGTAAAGTGTTGGAGACTATCATGCTAAGTGAAATAAGCCAATCCCCAAAAACCAAAGGCAGAATGTTCTGTCTGATATGCAGATGCTGACTAACAAAGGGGAGGTATGGATGGAGGGAAGGGAGGGGAGATGGGAATGAGAAAGACAGTAGATGAATCAGAAATAACTTTCCTATGGTCATATATGAATACATAACCAGTGTAACTCCACATCATGTACCACCACAAGAATTTGGGGAAGTTATACTCTATGTATATATGATATGTCAAAATATATTCTACTGTCATGTATAATTTAAAAGAATAAATAAAAAAAGAGCGTAAAGTGTTTATAGTTGGTAGTGGGAGAAGGAGGTAATTATTTGTGCAAATTCCTGACTTCAGGGTTGTGAGAACCTTTATAGACTTCAAAATATGTGCTGAGATAAGGTCAGTGGATCCTGACTCTGGACACCCTGATGTCATCTAAACTCACTCTTTGCACCAGGATTTTGGCCACAGAATTCATCATTATTCTGATTGAAACTTATTTTATGTATTGAAGACCTGAAAAGGAAAAATAAAAATGCAGTAGAGTATTCATTTGTCATGATCCATCAAATGATGTGCTTCATTTGTGTGCATTTTACTATGTGTAAATTTTACATAAAAAAACTCAAGTTTCGCCGGGCGCGGTGGCGCACGCCTGTAATCCCAGCACTTTGGGAGGCTGAGGCAGGAGGATCGCGAGTTCAAAGCCAGCCTCAGCAATGGCGAGGCACTTAGCAACTCAGTGAGACCCTGTCTCTAAATAAAAATACAAAAAAGGGCTGGGGATGTGACCCAGTGGTCGAGTGCCCCTGAGTTCAATCCCTGGTACCACAAAAAAAAAAAAAAAAAAAAAAAAAAAAACTCAAGTTTCTGAAAAAAACTAAACATAGAATTAGCATATGATTCAACAAGACTGCTTCTGGGTATATATCCAAAAGTGGTGAAAACAGGGAGCTGAACAGATATTTGTACATTCATGTTCATAGCAATATCACGTACAATAGTCAAAAGGTAGAAGAAACATAATCTTTCCCCAAAAGCAGGTGGAAGAAACCCATCTGATGGATGATGAATGGATAACCAGAATATGGTATGTACATACAATGGAACATTATTTGATCTTTTAAAAGGAAGGAAATCCTGACAGAGACTATAACATAGATGAACCTTGAGGACATTATGCTAAGTGAAATAAGACAGTCCCATGAGGAAAAACACTGTGTCATTCCAGTTATATGAAGTCCTTGAGTAGTCAAATTCATAGATATGGAGAATAGAATGGTAGTTAACAGGGGCTGGGTGGAGATAGTGTTTAATGGGTGTAGCTTCATTTGGATAAAAGGAAAGAGTTCTGGAGATTGATTGTCGTGATGGTTATACAATAATGTGAATTTACTTATTTCAACATAATATACACTTAAGAACAGTAATAATTTTTGTTAACCATTTTTTGTCACCATCTTTATGTTGTATATATATTTTTGTAATTAAAAATAATTTTTTTTTTTTTGGTACCAGGGATTGAACCCAGAGGTACTTAACCACTTAGCCACATCCCCAGCCCTTTTTTATATTTTATTTAGAAACAGTGTTTTGCTAAGTTGTTTAGGGCCTCACTAAGTTGCTGATGCTTGCAATCCTCCTGCCTCAGCCTCCTGAGCTGCTGGGATCACAGGAGGGCACCACCGAGTTTGACTGTTATATATTTTTTATCATGATAATTTGTGTGTGTGTGTGTGTGTGTGTGGTACTGGGGATGCTAAGGATTGAGTCCTGGAGGCTCTACCACTATGCTACATCTCCATTTATTTTTGTTTTTATTTTGAGACAGGGTCTTGCTAAATTGCCCAGGCTGGCCTCCAATTTGTGATCCTCCTTCCTCAGCCTCCTGAGTGGTTGGGATTACAGGCATGTGCCACCATGCTAGGCTCTGAAAGTTTTCTTAATAAAATGTTGGGAAGAAATGGCCTAGATAAAAAAAAAAAAATACTAGCAAATGAAAGATTCTGTTTATAATGAATTCATATTTCACTCTTGTTAATTATGGGAGATAATTTTATCATGAAAAGATCTTCAAGCAGAGTTAAGGAAATAGAACCTATTTTTGTTTGTTTTTAATAACTGTCAGGAACATTTGTTAAACAAGTATTGGACAGGTATTGATTCACAGTGACTCTATGATATTAAAAATGAAGTTAATATCACCAAAGTTGATAAGAATCGCCCTATATATATCAAAGGCAAGGGTCATAGTTCAGCTTTTTCTTCCATTTGTAGGATTTGAGCATGTGTAGAGGGAAAGAAACCCAGAATACTCAGCCAAATGGAAAAGATGATGCAAATAGATTGGCTGTGATGACATACAACTTAAGAGCATTTGAGAGATGAAAGTCCTCCTGATAAATATTAGCTCAATGTAGAAGGATAGTAGATTATAAATAGCAGCTCTTCATTTCCTTTCAGAAACATTTTAGAGAGCTCCACATTCCTTTTCTTTGGTTCATTAAAAAGTAAACAGAGAGAGACAGCCTCCATTTTTGGGATCTCTACATTGCAGGCATGCTTAGGCAGTTTTTATAATTATAGAAGCATGTGATCATCCTATCCCAACAACATTCCTATTGCATTGTAGTAAACAGCCAAAGTTTCAGAGGTGCAAACTCAGTGCTTCAAGGGCAAGGAGGTAACCTTAATGAGAGACGCACGCCAGTCCAAGTGGGGTTTTTGGCCTCTTGGAGAAGGCTTATTTTGACTAAAAGAGAAATATGTGACTCAGTCCTGGGCCAAGACAGCTAAAAATGTCAGGTTTATTTTCTTGTTCTGTTTTTATTGTTGATTGACAAAGAGTAATTATGCATATTTGTGGGGTACAATGTGATGTTTCTATAGGTGTATACATTATATAATGATCAAATCAGGGTAATTTGTGTATCCATTACCTTAAACACTTGTCATATCTTAAAGATAAGAACATTCAAAATCCTCTTTTGTAGCTATTTTGAAATGTACAGATATGTCAGGGCTTCTCTTTCTTTTTTTTTTTGCAGTGCCGAAGATGAAACCCAGGGCCTTGTGCATTTTAGACAAGTGCTCCACCACTGAATTACTTTCCTAGCCTGATATGTCATGTTTTTCAAAAGTGAAATAAAATCTGTAGTTTCATGTGAAATCTTCCAAATTTCATTGTGGGCAATGAATTCAAGTGCTTTTCAAAAACATTGTGTAGGTCCAACAAAACACCTTATTGGCATGCTAGGGACTGCAGGTCCCCAGTGTGAGCTCTAATGTATGTGGAAAGGGATCAGATGATCCAAACTGTCTTTGGTGCTAATATCCAATGGATTCAGATCTAGCATTGTATCAACTCTAGAATTTTGTACTCACTTCCACTGCCCCCAGTTTCTCCTTTGCAACTGAGGAATATGAGCTGCTCAGGCCTTTATTACTTTAAATAGAAAACAAATATGTGACCACTGGAATGTTTGTATAGTGCATGTAGTATGTGTGTCTTAAAAGTCTACTTTGGGTGGGGATGTAGTCTGTGACACAGGGCATGTGTGAGGCACTAGGTTCAACCCCCAGCACTAAAAAGAAAAAAAGTAAAAAAGAAAAAAAAGTCTACTTTGTGTCATAAACTTTTTTCATATCCCAATAAAGATGAAGTATCAAAAATTATAGTTTATGGGGCTGGGATTGTGGCTCAGCGGTAGAACACTCGCCTGGCATTCGCCTAGCATGTGCGCGACCCGGGTTCGATCCTCAGCACCACATAAACATAAATGCATTGCATTGTGTACAACTAAAGCAAATAAATAAATATTTTAAGAAAAAAAAATTACAGTTTATGGAGATGTCAATTTATGTACATATAATGATCTCAATATGTGTTTGGGACCAGGAATATTTTTCCATAGAATGAGCTCTATGATTCAATGAGTGCTATCTCCAGATCATTCACTGTATGAGGCCTCGTATATATATTTAACTTCTGCAATTTCAAATCAGTGTTCCAACTTTACAGACTAGAAAACAGGCTCAGAACTGTCACATGACTTGCCAAGCTTATCACTGTTAAAGCCAAGGATCAAACATGTGGGGGTCAGGCCCAAGCCCTGATACTCTTTAATTGTTCATCGCCACTGTGTCTACAATTCAGTGTTGTACCTGGTGTTAAGGCCCTCAGGACAGGCTATAAAATACTATTGTATCCATAATGTACTTGCAGAGCTATATTCCTAACACTATATTTCTAAGAGAACCCAGCCTCAGGTATGATTATACTTCTTTTGTTTAACCTTATTCTTTTACATAGGAAAAATACATTTAATTACCAAAGTGATGTGTGGAAATATTGTCAGTGTGCAACATCCAAACAACACAATAGTCTACATAACAGGAAGAAAAATTTCTCTCAGCTTCCTCTCCTACCCCTGATCCCACTCCCCTTTATTATCTCTGACTCTTACTACTATTTGGAGTTTGACCAGTTTCTTCCAATCATTTTTATGCATTTCCATTCACTTATATACATACATAAGGTACATGTAGCTATGTCCCTGTGGTAAATGCATTCAGAATTCTACCTTGAGGTGTCAGAACACGTCTATCATAGCTCTGGCAACTTGCCAGCTCCAAGGAAATGTGGAAGACCACAGAGTGGGGGTGAGGAATGAAGGTGGCTGGATTAGTTACCTAGAGCTACATAACAAACTATACCCACAATTACCAGTGGAAAACAACAAACATTTATTACCTCACACAGTTTCTGAGGGTCAGGAATCTGGAAGCAACTTAGCAGGAAGGTTACAGCTCAGGGTCTTCCATGAGGTGGCATTCAAAATGTCAACCAAAGCTGTATGTAAGTCATTTTAAGGATTAAAACAGGGCTGCAAGACTCATTTCCAACTTGGCTCACTCAGTGATTATTTTCTGGAAGGCCTCAGTTCTTCCTTGGTTGTCCTTGGCAGGCATTCACAGTTCCTTGCCACGAGGTCCTCTCTGAGTGTTCTTATGACATAGCAGCTAGCTTCCCTCAAGAGGAGGCAGTCCACAATTCACAAGGGAGGAAGAAGCAGTAATGTCTTTTAGGACGTGGTCTTGGAAGTCACAGACCATCATTGCTGCTAAATTCCATTCATTAGGAGTGAATCACTACGTACCTGGTCCATAGTCAAGGGGACGGGGAGTCAGCCTCCACCTTTTGAAGAGAGGAGTGTCAAAGAATTTGTAGACATATTTTAAAACCACCACCAGACTGCTTTTGTACGGAAAGAAAAATGGATTGTGGCAGAGACTAAGACCAGGGTGTAATAGTCTGAGTAATGGGGAGGCAAAGAAAGGTGCAGAGATAATGAGATAACACTATAGTGAGAGGCAGAATAGCGTGGCTCACAATCCTGGCTGCACATTAGCATCACCTGGGGAAATTTAAAAAGTACTGATGCCCGAGGCCCCACTGAAGATCAATTAAATCAGTATTTCTGGGATTGAGTCCCAGGTATCAATATTGTTTAACAGCTCTCCAAGTGATTCTAATGTGCAGCACGAGTTGTGAACCATATAACAACACAGGTACTGGAGTCCGACTGGGTCTGGGCTTAAGTCCCAACTATGCCAGTTAAGTAGCTGTGTGTTCTTTGGCAAGTTAATTTGTTTTTCTGGGCCTCATCTGTAAAATGGGGACATGAATAGTAGTTCCTAATAGGGTTGGTGTGAGGATGACCTGGGTTAATATCCATGTAAATTGCTTGGGACTGTTTGGGGCATTGTTACTGTTTAAATGTTCCTATTGTGATTACTAACAGCATTCAGTGGATTTTTCCTTCCTCCTGCTCCATTTCCCACCTGCAGCAGCTTGGTGAGGAATGTGGCTTCCTGTACTCCAGCTCGATCCTTTCCCCTTGAACAGAAGGTACAGGGGCTCTTCAGCATCCTGTTCAGTGTCTGCAAGCTCTGCCCAACTCTCAGGAAGGTTCCAGGTGAACTGAGAAGTTGGGCTGCTGCCACTGAAATGGTGGGTGCCGCTGCAGAAGGCTCTCCTGCATCCTGGGAGATGGAGAGATAGCAGCACTCTTCCACAGTGGTGGGCAGTGAGAGGGTGGGAAATTCCCCTTGGCCTCCTGGGAGCAGGCTTCACAATTGCCTTGCAACCTTTTCAAGGAATTGTCCTGATCTTAATTTCTCCCCTAATATCAACACGGTCCCTGCATTACCTGCTGCCTTTTATGTTTAGTTATTTACCTTCTGTGTTATCTCTCTTTCGGACAATAAATTCTTTTAGAAGCAAGGACTATGTCTTTTGGGAGAAGTATCAGTGACAGGAGGGAAGGGAAGATGAAGGAAAAAAAAGGATGTCCTGTGTGGATTATAAACACCTCTTTAACCTTGAGAAACTTCTATGTGTTAGTGGAAAATGCACTCTGCTTCTTTAACTCCCTCCCTTCCTCCTCCCAATATCACTGTATCCCTAAAACACCCCATGCCTTAACCACCATTTTCATGGAAAAATAGCATGAGTGTTCTTTTTCTTGCTTTTACAGCAGAGGTTAATAAATTGCCACTATTACAGGGTATTCCAGTGGATATTGATGAGGCAGGTACAGAAATAAGCTAATGGGTTAGGTCCTATAGAAAAATGTGTTTCCAAGCATAAAAGCACTATTTTGTAGGAAAGTAGATTTTGTTTTTCAAGCCTACTGAGGTAGATGGATGGGTGGAGAAAAGAATAAGGAATAAAATAATTAAACTATAAAACAATGGTTGACAAGACTCTTATACAAATTTTCTCCCCGTTCTCTGACATTAAATTAATAATGCTTTGAATAGGTTATATATTAATTCTGCTTTTTTGTTTTTTTTAAATCTCTCTGTTCTTCAAGTTGGGGTTGGATTCTAAAAGTTTAAGATCTTTTTAGTAAACTATATTAAGTAAAAACATTTAAAGCCCTTGCTTTTTATTAAGTATGCTTTTACAGTAAATATAGGTGACAAAGAAGAAAATGATATTACCAGTTCAGCCTTTTTTTTTTTTTTTTTTTTTAAACTAAGTGCAAGTGCTATTGAAATTAAGTACCTAATTAGGGCTTGGGCTTAATTTTCAAACAGAAACAGACATCATGGTTAGGCAGGGCCTGATCTCATATATAAGTCAGTGGTGTGAGCATCTAGATGCTAGAAAGAGGTCATCCAGATTCTGATTTCTCCTGGCTGAGCTTGCTCATTATTGCCAGGGCAGGGACTCTGGATCTTAAGCCTTACAAGCTCAATATAAAAGTAGCCCTAAAAATAAAAGTTATTCTAGAGAAATATGGCCTCAACGGTTGAGGTTATAATAACTGTTACTTACATAAATAGCTGATTTTATTGGTCTGGTTAAACGATTCCCATGTGTCCTTCTGAAACCTTCTGCAGTCATTCTTCATTGACTGCCATCTCAGCTATTAGAGGAGCAAAAGCGATGAACTCAAGTCTTCTTCATCAATGAGCTCTGCCAAAAAGCGAATAGAAGGCTCAGTGGGTACCACTGGCCTTCCCAGGAAAGCTACCAGTGTGCAAGATGAAGAAACATGGCACGGAAACATAGCAGTAAAATTCAGGAGACTAAAATAAACTCAGGGAGCCTGCCTGGTCTCTAAACACTGAATACATTTAAGTGCTATTTTGACAAGAGAGCATGGTGGCTTTTTAAGAATTTAATTTTTAAAACTCTGGTACAATTTTGTTCTTCTAACAGCATCATCGTGTGTCTGTGTTTGTTCCCAGTGAGGTCATTATTAAGTGAATTGAATTATTGTTCTGCTCAAATGACCTGTGCATTCAACAATGTGTGCCGAGCTCCAGCAAGAAATGTTTTATGTATTATTGGGAGATGGCCATCTGTGGCACAAACCGGGCCTCCCAACATGCAGAAATGTTGCAAGATAGTTTATGTTCGGTTTTATCTATGATCTGAATTCCATTTATAAGCTTTTTTCATCCACTTGTCAACACTGTTCACTATAGCAACACTGAAAATGGCCAGAAATGAACAGATTTATCAGAGTTATGTGAGGTTGGACTGTATGTTTCAATTATTGTATATTGGATTTTTATCATACATTTAAAATTTTGTCCATAAAATAGTAACAATGTAATAAAAATGGAAGTAGCTTTCTTTGATCAACTTCCAGTTATTATAAGTTACAAAGTGAACAAGCTAAATTTTATGACTTTTATTAGATAATGGGTCTCACATTATATATGTGTATTTTAAATATAACATTAGTTGTCCATGCCAAGAAACATGGATTAATTTTTTCAAGTCTGAAGAACATTCCTCTTCCCTTTCCTGCATATGTAATGGAACAACATGGCAATGTGTAAAATTAAATTTTAAAATTGTAGATTATATTTAAACCATACCCTCCCAACCTTTTCATATTTTTTAAAGTAAACTTTTGATAATACCAGGGGTCTTTTGCACCAAATAAATAATTTTGCCTAAGGTAAACACACCCAGATATTTGCATTACAGAATGAAAAGATTTTTAGGTGTGTTTTTAGGTTGTTTTATTGTTGCACGAATGCTTCAGTTAACACTAAGAATCTCCTTTATAATGCAGTATAAAATCTTACAAGTGAAGTAGAACTTTTATAAAAGAATTTTCTTCCTTCTATCCTTCCTCCCTCTTTCATTTCCTTACCTTTCTGTTTTTTTTAAATGATATCTTTCTAAGGTGCATAAAATAGTGTTTACTTTGAACATAGAGCTTTACAATTTAAATACATTTAGAGTTCAATTTCATTTGCAGGTGGGGGATGTTTGTTAGGAAAATGACTAGTATCAGCAAACAAGTAGGGAGGTAGCTTTGCTCACAAATGTATCCCTGGAGTCATATTACACTCCCTCACCTTGAAACTATCATAATGAAAACGATGAGAATGATGATGATGATGATATAGCAATGATAACTGGCATTTAATGAGGATTTTATCTGGAGACAGGCTCAGTGCTCCACAGGCATTGTATTATTTGCTCTTCACAACTACCCTGTGAAGCAGAGAATTGAATCTTTAGCTGAGGAAACAAAGGCGTAAGAAGCAAAGAAACTTGCCAAAGTCAGTTATTAGACTGTAGATCCGTGTGGCCTCAGCCCTTTTGGAGAAGTGGTGAAAAGGAGAGTAGGCGGAAACTCTCCAACACTCCTCCAGTCAGGTAGAGGCCAGGGGTCTGGCTACAGGTGTGAGACCCCCAGCTTCCGAGCTGAAAAGTGCCCAGCCCAGCAATGCTGCTTTTGTTAGAACTGGAAGCACTTAGCTTTGGCTCAGAGCAGTTCATCAGGTCCCTATATTTCTCCATTCTCTCAGTCTATTCTGGCATATTTTGCATCTTCTGGTCTGATTTAATATTTGTTTGATATTTCATCCTATGACTTTTCCTTACTGTTATTCCAGTGCACACAGTTTCCACAAAGGAGTGTTTGCTTCATCCTAAATCCCTGACTTTTGCTATTCTTTTGACAGGAGGTGGGGGTCTAATAGGGCCAAAGATAGTGCCTCATCCAAAGAGGCTAGCTAGGAAACCCACAATGGCCAGGAACAAAGTGTTGTGCAGCAGGGTCTGATAGTGTTCTGATAGCTGGTCTCCTGGGATTCAGACTAGTACACTGGAGAGCATTGGTCACATAGGAGTAAATAGGGGGCTATAAATTCTGAGGAGAAGAGGTGACATGGCAGAGAGGCTATGCAAAGAGAGACCCAGAGAGGAGCTGGCCCTAGGGCCATCTCTCAGTTTTGTGGTGGCTTTCATTTCAGTCTGACCACATGAGTCTTTGTACTTTTCCTTTGGGTGACCTTGATACCACGGGTTATCAGTGAAGAGTTCTGTTCCCTCAAATGTTGAAGTTTGAACATTAGGGAAGCACGCAGAGGCAAGCATATAAAGCAGGGTGCATTTTAAAGGGGGTAACACAAACTTCTCCCACCTGGGAGGGAGAAAGGAGCCATAGCTGGTATCCTGGTTTCCCAAGAAGCAAGGCAGTTCTGCCTTTTTTATATGTCGGAGGCTTCCTTTGTTCTCCTGCCCTCTTCCCCTTATCTTTCTCCTTCCTGCCTAGAGACTAGGCCCAGGACTGCTGGGTGGGATGGCCAAAAGGTGAGAAGCAGATGGGCTGAAGGGGGAAGGGCAGGATAGTGCAGCCCAGGACACATTAATTAACAACTTTATAGCTCCCTGTAGGAAGGGGCAATTCCTGGGACAGGTTACCTTAGAAACATGTTGGAGCTGGGACAGGTGGAGGAAGGGCTTTGAAGGAATTAACATTTCAATCCCTCAGGGGACAAGTCTCCAAATTCCCAGAACTCACTGGAAATTGGCTTCCTGGATTCGACCTGACTTGATTTACCTATCTAGACTGCCTGTCTCATTCTGGCTTCAACCTGATGAGGCTCTGTTCCTCAGAGCTGTAAAAGCCTGAGAGTACATATGAACTCCCTTCTGGGGCTCCTTCTCCTTCTCTTCCCCCACTTCTGTTTGATTACAAGAGGATACTAGTTAGGATTCTTTCCTTTGCAAGTGACTGAAGTTCAACTAAAGCATTTGAAGCAAAAAATGGGGGTAGAATGGAGAGATGGGAGAGGAACAGGGCTGACAGAAGACACTGAACTGAGGAAATTGTCGCAGAACCCAAGTAGCTCAGAGCCTTCAGTGGCTTTGCCTTTTGTCTTTTTCATTCTATCACACAGTCCTACTGGTGGATTTGTGACTGACACATTCTTACAGTTCTGTGGCTAGAAACAAATGAGAATTTTCCCTATCAACAAAATTTAGAAGTTTTCTGGGGAAGAACTCTAATTGGCTACACTTTGGTCATATGCCAAAGGATATTTGTCCAGGGAATAAAGTCACATACTCATCGCTGTAGCCCAGGAGCACAGGTCTGATTCTAAGCTCACCTAAAATACATGCTTGGAGAAGGGGAAGGGCTGTTCCCCAAAGGTGAAGGTATGCTGTTTCAAATATTCAAAGAAAAAAGAGAGAAGGAGGGGTACAACAGGAGGAGTAGCTATAAAACTCTACTATATAATTTACTGTATCAAGAAGCAGAAAAACAAATGGGTTCCCTGTGTCTAATTTCTCAGGGTTCTAGGACAGGCCTTGCTCACAATCCTTGCTCACATCTCTGATCATTTGCTCATCTCAGAACATTCAAATAATTTACCTGAGGATATTCAATCACCTCCACCTGATAGTCCTCCTCACCATTGGGCCCAGCAATTTGAAATAATTTGAAGATCTCAAAAGAGGACAGTGGAGGCTCAAGAGAACGATCCTTTAGACTGTGGGCTCTCACTTTGTGATCTCTGGACCAGGAGCATTAGTGCCACCTGGAAATTTGTTAGAAATGCAATTTTTTTAGGTCTTAACTCCAGATCTGCTGAAATCAGAAACTATGGGAATGGGACCCAGGAATCTGTTTCAACAAACCCTTCAGGTGATTCTGATACAGGTTAAAGTTTGAGAACCTCTGCTTTAAGCCACTCTTTCAACAGTCCCTTGTTCAGATGACTTTTCTAGTGGCTACCCGAATAAAGACTGTTGATCAAGAATATTAGCCAATCAGCATCACATGTCTCTCAACTAGTCTTTTGTAGTTGACACTATGCACGTATTCATTGCCGCCTGGATCACCCAAGTCAATTCTGGAGAGAGTTGGAAGGGGAAGTTGAATAAAACCGTTCTACAGGGTTCTCTCACATGGTTAATTCATGACAACATACTCCTACAACGAGTGGGATGGTTAATTTTTTCCTCATATTTTTTATTGGTGCATTAAAGTTGTACATAATGGTGGGATTTGTTGTTACATATTTGTACATGCACACAATATAACAATATAATTTGGCCAATATCACTCCCCAGCACTTCTCCCTTCTCCTTGCCTCCTACCCCTTTGTCCCTTTCCTCTACTGATCTCCCTTTGATTTTCATGAGATTCCCCTCCACCTCCTCATACACACACCTTTCTTTTCCTTTCTCCTCTCTACCTTCCACATATGAGAGAAAACATATGACAGGATGATTCATTTTAAGTTTGAACTTGACTGAACTATAGGGTGCCCAGATTAAACATTATTTCTGGGTGTTTTGTATGCTGTTAGCATTTAAATAGACAGACTCAGTAAAGCGGATTGCCCTGCCCAAAATGAGTGGATGTGACCCAAATCTGTTGAAGGTCTGAATAGGTCAAAAAGAAGGAGGAAGGAGAATTTCATTCCTTTTGCTTCCTGCATATCTGCTTGAGCTGAGACATGGGTCTTCTCCTGGACAGTGATTGAACTGGGATTTATACCTCCCACTTCCTAGGTCTACACTTGACAGACAGCAGATCGTGGGACTTCTCAGCCTTCATAACCATGTGAGTCAGTTGCTCATAATAAGTCTCTTTCTCTGTCTATGGGTTCCCTGACTGATATAATGAGAATGTGAACTGTTGTGGGTAGGCACAAGCCCATACACCCAAAGTATACACGACTGGGGGCGATTCTTTGTGTTAACTCCACAGGCTCCTTGTGGTCTCAGAGACTTTAGGACTCATTAATGGAAGAGCCTTGTCTTTCCTGTATATCCAATGGGAATTTCTTAGGAAACCTCAGGGGCTTAAAGAGGAAAACTAAACCCTAAGTGCTTCCTTGCCTTGTTTTCCTTTTTGTATTGTTAGAAATCTGAGATCTTGTTTTTTCCACTCTGTGAATGTTATTGTGGTATGTTATAAGAGTGCAGTATATACAGTAGGTATTAAGAGGTAAGAAACTCTGGCAGCCCCATAACTCTTGCTTTAAATCTTCAGTAGTGATTACTGGCCCATTTATTCAGACAAAGGTATCTTCTCTGCTTATCCCAAAATTTCTAATAGTAAAATATCTCTTTTACCACTGAACAACAACAACAACAAAGTGTGTTTAGATTTCAAAAAGTTTTATATTTAGAATATGAAGTTATCCAATATATACAACATAGACACATGTTTCAGACAAGCAAAATTAGCCAAAAGCCAAAGCTCATAAATCTTGATAACAAATGAGGCTTGGTTTTGGTTCTTAGAATCTTCTGGGTGCAAGAAACCTTGTACAATTATCTAATCCACAACTTCACCTTTAAGCTGAAACTGCTTCTGTCAGGAAGGAGTTCTTATCCCAAAGTAAAAGGATTTGCAAGCAAGGATTTATAACAGAAATGCCATCTCAGCCTTATTGGTAGGATTGCAAAGCAATAATTTAATTTAATTACACTATAATTTAATATCTCCTGTGTTTCCCTGGGAGTACTTTGAGGACAGTATTTGGAGTAGCAGCTAGTTATATTAGGGGAAGGTGTGGTTGCATCCACAAGCACCAGCTAAGGTTGTTTTTGTTGTTGTTGTTTTTATTTTTTTTCTAAATATTTATTTATTTACTTTAGTTGTACACAATGCAATGCATTTATGTTTATGTGGTGCTGAGGATCCAACCCAGGCCGCGCACATGCAAGGTGAGCACTCTGCCGCTGAGCCACAACCCCAGCCCATTGTTGTTGTTTTTAAATTTCAGTCCTTGAAAGCATGTAGCATGTTAATTATTTTTTACATAAAATAACATCATTCTTTTTCAAGTTATTTATTTGCATTTTTAAAAACAGAGTAGGGCTTTCCAGAGAATAGTTTACTACTTGTTTTCCTGACCAATAATTAAAAACTTTCTTCTCTAAAATAGGAAGGAAAAATAGCAGAGACCAATCACTTCCCTTTCCTTAGTTATATCACTAGTCCCCAACCCAGACCCTAAAAACTGCCTAGAAATCTGTTGTCTTGGCTTCTTCAGTAATTCAGGGAGTAAAAGACAGATAGGACTTATGCCAGATTTCACTCTGTAGTGAATTATTTAAAATTGTTTAAAAGGATAAATATGCTGGAAATTAAATGTGACAGACTGTTAAAAATCGCCCAAGGCAATTTTTAGAACTCTTAAGATTTCAACTCTACTACCTTCAGTAAGGAAAAATGGTGGTGCTGATAACAAAGAGAGGAAATTCAGAAGGAAAATTTAACTGGTTAGGAGAAGGCTGAATTTAGTTCCCCCATGGTGAATTTGTGGTATAACTCAGGGTAATCGGCTCTCTGGTGAGCCACCCAAATGCACATAATCCCCTACCTATTAGGGTGCTACCTGTGATGGCTCAAAGCTGAGTCCCTCTCCAGGAATTGCTCTTAGCCAAAAGGAACTTTCTTACCCAGACTTACTTCTCTTTCCTTACAGGTCATCCATATCCAATGACTGTTGATGAGAGGTATCATGTCCTGGCTCCCTTACCTCAATTCAGGGACTGCTCTGAGGGATCTGAGGGGCTATTTACTTTCAGATTCCTGGTGGGATTGGCTGAGCCTTTGTTCAACATTTTCTGCCCTCTTCTGCTTTCCTCACCCACTAACAAATGTTTTCAAAGCACTCCCTAGTAAAATTCCTGCACACACCTCTTTGTCTTAGTCTGCTTCCTGGGGATTCAAGTCTAGGGTACTCAGGAATTAAACATGTTAATACGATGAAGGAGGTTGTTATGGTTTGTATCTGGAATTCTCCCTAAGGCTCATGTGTTGAAGACTTGGTCCCCAATGCAGAAGTGTTCAGAGGTGGGGCTTTTAGGAAATGATTAGATCATGAGGCTCTGACCTCATCAGTAGACTGATCCATTGATGAATTCATAATTTGAGTGTACTATTGGGAGGTGGTGGAAACTAAGATGTACAGCCTCATTGGAGGGAGTGGATTTTGGGGAGATTTTGCCCTTGAGGACTATATTTTGTCCCCAGTCCCTTCTTTTCTTTCTCTACTTCCTGCCTACCATGAGCTGAGCAGTTTTCCTCCACCACACCCTTCCCCCCTGACATTCTGCCTCACCTCAGGCCCAAAGCAGAAGCTGGTCAACTATGGACTGAAACCTCTGAAACCATGAGCCAAAATAAATCTTTTCTGTAGCTGGTCAACTATGGACTGAAACCTCTGAAACCATGAGCCAAAATAAATCTTTTCTGTTTGTATCTTACCTGCTCATAACAGGCATTTTGGTCACAACAATGGAAAACTGATTAATACAGAAGTGGAGAGGTAGAAGGAGTAATTTTTATTTTGTTTTTACTTTATTGTGGTAAGAAAACAATATGAGATCTACCCTCCTAATAAACTTTAAGTGTCCACTAAATTATTCTTCACTATAGGTAAATGTTGTACAGCAGATCTCTAGTACTTTTTCATCGTTTTAAACTAAAACTTTATGCCTATTTTTTTTAATAACTCCTTGTTTTCCCTCCCCCTAGTCCCAGGGAATCACCCTTTCAGCTTTATTTTAAGATTCTGATTATTTTAGATACCTCATATAAATAGAATCAAGCAGTACTTTCTGTGTCTGGCTTACTTCACTTAAGCAAAATGTCCTCAAAGTCTATCCATGTTGTTACATAGTGCAAAATTTTCTTTTTTTAAGAAAAGTGAAGTCAGGGGCAGGGATCTCATGAAAATCAGAGAAAGATCAGTAGGGGAAAGGGACCAGGAGTTGTGAGGAGTGGAGGGAGGGCAGAAGAGTTAGGGAGTGATATTGGCCAAATTATATTGTTATATCATGTACATGTATTAATATATAACAACAAATCCTATCATTATGTGTAACTATAATGCACCTATAAAAATGTGGAAAGAAATACATTTTCTTCTTTTTAAAGACCAAGTAATTTTTCAATGTATGTGTGTGTGTGTGTGTGTGTGTACACACATATATGTATTAATATTTTCTTTATGTATTCATCTGTTGATGGACATTTAGGTTGTTTCCACATTTTTTTTAAAGGATGAGATGATTTTTTAAATTTCTTTTAGTTTTACACAATGCCTTTATTTTTACGTGGTGCTGAGGATCGAACCCAGGCCACGCACGTGCTAGGCCAGCGCTCTTCCGCTGAGCCACACCCCAGCCCCTTGTTTCCACATTAACTATTGCAAACAGCGCTGCAATGAACACAGGAGTGTTCATATTCTTTTGAGATTGTGATTTTCAGTCTTTTGGATATATACCAAAAGTGGGATTGCCTCCATACCATTTTCCATAGCAACCATACCATTTTACATTCCTATCAACAGTGTGCAAGGGTTTCCACTTTGAAGAGTTTTGTTCTTTTTTTTAACTATAAATCCATCTTACTGTAAAGTAAAATTATTTTAGGTTTTAGACCTTCAATTCATAGCATTCTTAAAGCTGACTTGATGTATTAATGTAAATAACATGAGCACAAATCAGTTAGTCAAGCATCCATAAGCTGACTAGTTTCTGCTGAAAATCCCTATAAATAGTGCAGTTCATTTATGATATAACCTGTTGGTACTATTCAGATGATTTTCAGTTTTGATGATAACAAGCTCATTTTCAAAAACTTCCTAGATAATAAGATCACATGATTTAAAAAAATTAAAAGTGAGTTATTGACTCAGTGTGGACCTCATCTGATACATTCCTATAAGCAACCAGAGTCATATAAAATTAGCTCCTTATGAAATCTATTAAAAATGTACTTTTTGTTTTTTAATTGCCTAACGGGACAGGTCAAAGTCCTCTGTGTAATGATTATATTCAGTGTGATCAAGACATGCAGCTCAGTTTCATAGATAATGTTGTAAAAACTGTGCAGGATTCATTGGGAGGTAAGAGCCTGAATGGCGTATCTCTCATCTCCACGGCTCTCCCTCATTAACACTTGTCCCAGGGCAACACGAGCTGCCATAATGTTCTACTATTACCTCCGCTGCTGAGAGCCCAATGCAGCCGCCTGGCAGGAATAGAGGAGTTCGCAACATTGATGCCCAAAGCACACAACCTACATAATGGCTTCTGCAAATCATTTTATTTTCACAAACCCAGCTGTTTGGGTGTTGCTCACTTCCTATTGATGTCCACAGGCTTGGGTTTGAGAACCTGGAAAAATACCCAATTATCCCAATTTTTTTTTTAAATGATAAAGAAACACACATTACCTAGACTTCCTCATTACTTCAACTCTGGGATCCCCAAAATCTGCAGTGTTTCCTGTGTAATGCAGCACCTCTCAACCATGACAGACCACATGTACTTGAATTTGGTAGAGAAATACATGCACAGAAAATGGATTTTATCTGTTTCTTTCTTTCTGTAATTTGATATCAAAATAGTGATTTAACATGTTTTAATGTGGTAAGTTGACAATGCAAGTTTGTGCAATGAAAAGATAATTGCTATGGTGTTTTAAAATATTTCATTACAGCATTTTTTAATAATAAAAACAGTAAAATGCCTTTGCATCTTAGACTCAGCCAAAACTTTAATAATCATCCTTATTCAAATGACAGGATGTAGAACACTTGAATGTTGCATATATACCCATGAATGATTTAGGGGAACTATGAAATTATATTAAATTTGAAGAACACAGTTTAGTGTGGGAGAGAAAAAAGCCCTAATGACTTCACAGGAGAAATATTTATTAGAATATCATGTTACCTTTGTTTGTAGCATAATGGTCTCAAAGGGAACCAGTGAGATTGTTTTGATGGTAAATTTATTACATAGTTTTTAGGGGCCTGGGCCTGAGGGATCTTGTTGAAAAGGGTTTTGTGATCCCTGAAGCTGTAAGGAACTTTGGCCTTTCCCAGAGAGAGGCTCCACAGAGTGAATCAATGTCCTTGGAGAATCAAAACAGATGCTGCCCAGGGGGGAGCAAATGTTTCAAGTTGGTGTCAGCTCACCAAAAAAGCACATATTTCAATTCTGTCAAAAGTGCAGCATTTCCTTTAAGAAAGTAACTCCTGAGCATTCTTTGTTTCCTCTTCCTAAATGTTCAGGCTTAGTTGGATATTGAACTACCTGAGCTGGAATTCAGACTCTACCATTTGACCTTTGCCAAGTTGCTCCACCCCCTCTGACCCTGTTTACTCATCTGCAAATTGGGAACCACAATAAGGACTTGCTCCATGAAGCAGTTGTGAGAACACAAGCAACATGCCCTCAGCTACGTATGTAGCTAAGGCGTGTAACTAAACTTGCCAATGATAGTAGCCACTATTACTATTAAGTCATGTTTTTGTTTGCATGTATCCATGTTTTGACTTAAGAAATAGGACATATATTTTCATGTCTTAGATGCCAGCTTCACTCCGGGGACCCACAGTCCATGAAGAGGGCCAGTGTGAGGCCAGAGGTGCTTGCTCTCTCGTGGCCACTCATAGCCTGGAGATTTAGGAGAGCCAGCCAATGGCACAGTCCACAGATTAACAGAGGGCCTTCCAGATTCTTTGGTCTCATTACTCATTTTTCAAGCATGGGCCTTGAGAGATTCTGGACAGGCACAATGACTGTTTGCCAGAGTCACACACACACACACACACACACACACATACACACACACACACACACACACACACACACACACAAAGTTACTACTCCAACTGCATTTGCAAGAATGTGCCTTGTTCCCAGACTCTACAGCTCCCTTGTATCTCTTGACCCCCAACTGTAAGCTTAGACTCGTCACACATCTATAACCAATCCTGTGCTTTTTTGTTTGTTTGTTTGTTTTTTAGTTGTGGACACAATACCTTTATTTGATTTATTTACTTTTTATGTGGTGCTGAGGATTGAACCCAGTGCCTCACACATGCGAGACTAGCACTCTTCCACTGAGCCACAATCCCAGCCCCCCATCCTGTTCTTATTTAGGGGGAATGGAAGATGGAAGAACAACTCAACCACTCCATCAATTCTGCATCAAGACCACCCTGATGTATCTCCTGCATTTATGGCAATTCTAGTACTAATACAATTAACAATAACAATTAGCATTTTAAAACACATTCTCTATCCTAAACATTTTACACATATCAACTCACTTACTTCTCATAAAAACCCCACAGAGTAGGTACTATTATTATTCTCATTTTACAGATGAGGAAACTGTGTGCACAGAAAGGCTAAGAAACTTGATCTAAATTACACAGGTAGTGAGTGACAGAATGGAGAGTTGAACTCAGGCAGCCTGGCCGTATGTACTATAAACTCAAACACTTTTCCACCAATCAGGTCCTTTATTCCTCTGTCTCAGCCCCCAGGGGCTACCTTCTTGGTGGAGTTCCCTCCATTACATTTGGGGACTTTGGTCTTCAAGCCTTTTTCTTATCTACATGGGGTGTCCCACATCTGGGCTCTAGCTCTTCTAGGGACAACTCTGACCACAAGGGCCCAAGCTCCATTCCTGACAGTCCCAGGCTAGGGCTTCTCTCTGTAAGAAGTGCCCTAGTGCAGGAGAATGTGTCCACATCATTTTCACAAATGCTGCATTGTTCCCCTTCCTTCCATAGCTGAGTTTGAAGGAGGTCATGTTTTGGGAGTTAGCATCTGGGCTTTTTTGAAATACACAGAACAGGCAGAGAATCCTCTTGGAGTGTCTCAGAACTAGCACATGATAGGATCACTGTTCTGTTCAACACCTATAGATAAGCTTCTGACTGTATAGAAAAGAAGAGCCAAGATGATGGAGCCCAAAGACCAGCAGAAAACATTCAAGGCGCCCTGCAGACTCTGCATATCCCCTGAACTCAGTCTTACTGTATGAAGATGATCCACTAGATGTTTTTCGATGTAATGTCTAAGATATCAAAATGTCAAATATTTCATAATACTAGGCCAATTGAAGTTAGCTGAGTAAAAAAAATAAATACACCTAAAGCAGTAAGAGAATTAGAGGATTCCTTATTCATGAAAACATATTTGATGACTGCATCCAAAAATAAAAATTCTTCTAGCTAAAAGGCAGAACATTAGACATTTTGAGAGGTAACAGATTCATAACTTAGAAGGTGACAGGGCTAGTGTCTAAGGTATTTAGCCTCTAGGGTACGATCACACATGTCACAGGGTCAAGGACATCTTCAACATGAGCAGAAGGCCCAGGGTATCAGCACTGCCAGAAACACTCAAAAGATAAGTGTACAAAGCCTGATACGAGCACAGAAAATCTTCAAGAAGAGAAAAAAATGTAGGTCCAGTTGGTTCAGCTGGGAGGATACAGAAAGGTAAGAGTGGCAGCAGAGGTCAATAAGAGTAAGTGACAGCAGAGTTGTGAAGATCAGAAATTATTAAGGAAACTATTTTCATATTATAATGACCCAAATATTAAATCCTCTATAAAACTAAAAGTACTATCAACAAAATGAAAAGTTAAACCACAAGCTAGATTGTTCCCTCTCTCTGCTTAGCTTCTGACTTCCTCTTCTTACACAGGGGAGATTCCCAACCAGATGACTGGATATAAAACAGGCTTCACTTTCTACCGTAGGAGACAGAGATGTAGGAGAAGAAACCTCTAGATAGTCACTTCCTCTGCTCCCTGACAACTCGGATGCAAGCTGTAATAGACTCAGCCAAACAGATGCAGCCAATGGGACACTGAATCAGGAACAGAAGAGAGTCCACTTCTGTGGCATCAGCATGGAGTCTTGAGGGCCAGGAGTGGTGTTGAGGTGCCAGGAGTGACTGGCAGTGCCCAGGATCAGTATTGGCAGGGTCCTCTCCAGGCGGTTCCTACAGTGTGGTTTGAGCTTGTTGTTCTGCCTAGCTTCCCTTGGTAGGACTGCTCTATTTCCAGAGTCTAGTTTTTAGCTTTTCCAGTGATTCTGTGGTCTACCAACTATCCTGTCATTACTTTCATTTTCTGTTGCAATGAGCCAGTCACTTTCTGTCGCATGCACCTGAGAACCTCTGACCACAAGTTGGAAAACTGACTAGTGGAATTGTACAGACAAATGTAAAACATCCTGAAAATATAAATGGTTCTCACAAATTCAAAAGAAAGAATCATATTCCAATAGGAAACAGGACAAAGAAAATGAACAGACAAGTCACTAAAGAGAAAACGCAAATGGCCAATAAGCACAGGGAAAGACATCTACCCTCACATTTCCAAGGCAATTTTTTCAAATATTGTTGAGAAATTCTTCTTGCTGTACTATATTGACAAACTAAGAGTCTACTTCTCAGTGGTGGTGAGCTTGTGGGGAAAAGCTGTTGTTGGGTGTAAAAGGATACAGGCTTTCTAGGGGCTGGGCAAAATCTGAAACTGTGTATCAACATGGAAAGTGTTCCTTTTGTACAGCAATTAGCCTTGTAGGACTTTATGCTGGAAAAAGGCCATGGACCCATGAAATTCAGTCCCTGAATGGCATCTTAGAATATACAGTTCAGATAATTTGAAGTAAATTCATAGTTCAAGGTAATTTCAAACTAACTCAGCCTTCCACTTGTTTGTCCTAGGGTGGGCTTTCCTATGGAAAGGATGGGCCCACAGAATTCTATACAGTAAGGTCTCGCTGAAGGACAGAATCTGCTCCTTGAAATGCATCTGTGCTAGGTGATGCTGTCCTCGTGTGAATATTATCGAGCGTCCTTACACTAACCTAGATGGTATAACCCACTACACACTTAGGCAATGTGGGACATACCAACTTGCATGCCAGCCTTTGTTGACCGAAACATCATTTTATGGTGCATGGCTATATTAGATCCCTTTCCATCCTTTTCCCCAAGTCATGTCCCTGTGCTTTGTAGCTGTGATCTTCCAATGCTCTGTACTAAAGTACTCCTCCTACCCCTGACCCAGGCACCTCCTCTCCTCCTCCTCTCTCCATTTTGACCAAAAAAGTATCTTTTCCAAGGGCAGACAGGAGACTGAAATGATGGGGAAGGAGATGGGTAAAGAAAGGGAACATTCACAGATTAATCATCCTTGTGTTAATCTCATCTATAAGTAGAGAAATCTCTAAGAGGGGTATCTAGTCCATGCTCACCTTTCCTTCACTCTCCTCCAGGTAAATGCATAAGGCTTGAACTCCCATCCAGCTCAGGTCTCTGTTCACTTGTCACCCCTTGGTGAGGTCTTTCCTGGTCACCCACTTAAAATTGCAACATGCAACTCCCTAGTGTTGCCCTTTCCCCTTCCTTTTTTTTTTTTTTTTTTTTTTTTTTTTTGGTACCCGGGTTTGAACTCAGGGGCACTCAACCACTGGGCCACATCCCCAGCCCTCTTTTGTATTTTATTAGAGACAGGGTCTCACTGAGTTGCTAAGTGCCTCACCATTGCTGAGGCTGGCTTTGAACTTGCGATCCTCCTACCTCAGCCTCCCAAGTGCTGGGATTACAGGCGTGTGCCACTGTGCCCAGCCTCATTCCCCTTCCTGACTTTACTTTTCTCCATGGCATTTATCATCTATTTATTTTACTCATTCATTTGCTGTCTGTGTCCCTCTCCCACTAGAATATAAAGTCCACCTCAGGGAGGATTTTTGCCTGTTTTATTCCCTGCTTTATCTCCAGCACCTAGAAGGGAAGCTGATGCAGAGTAGATGTTCCAGGACTGTGGCTAATATGAAAATATCATTGTTTATGTTTACAGTGAAGAACACAAAATATCCCCAGTGTTCTGTAATTTTATATTTGTTAAATTGATTATGCCACAATTGCACAATGGACCTCTTATCACACTGTGGTATACAGAATAACAACCACCCTAAGGTATTGGGTCTTAATTCCCGGAAAATGGAATGTAATGTTATTTGAAAAAAAGAGTCTTTGCAGATGTGATTAAGGAATGTGAGTATGGGAGATTATCCTGGATTACTTGATGGGCCCTAAATACTCTCACAAGTATCTTTATAAGAGAGAGGCATACAAACTCAGAAGGTCAAGGATTGTATGTTTTCTCTCATATGTGGAATCAAGAGAGGAAAAAGAAAAAGGTTAGGGGTGATCGAGTGAAAAGCAAGGAGAGATCAGTAGATAGAGGAAAGGGAGTGGGGCTGGGAAGATGAAAGGGAGTGGGGAAGTGCTAGAGAGGGATATTGGCCAAATTATATTGTTATGTCATGTGCATGTATTGCTGAGGCTGGCTTTGAACTTGCGATCCTCCTGCCTCAGCCTCCCAAGTGCTGGGATTACAGGCGTGTGCCACTGTGCCCAGCCCCATTCCCCTTCTTGACTTTACTTTTCAACAGATCTCAACAACAGATCTCATCATTAGGTACAACTATAATGCACCAATAAAAAAATGTGGAGAAGAAAAAAAAATGAGACAGGCAGAGAGAGAATTCATATATGCCCAGAAAAAAGAAGGTGATATGAAGATGAGACAGAAAGAGACTAGAAGACTAGAGTGATATGACACAAGCCAAGGAAGGCCCTGCAGCTACCAGAAGCTAGAGACCCGGATTTCCACCTAGCAATACTGATTTCACTCTTCTGGTCTCGAGAACTACAAGAGAACAAATTTCTGTTGTTTCAAATTACCCAATGTGTGGTAACTTGTTAAAGCAACTGCAGGAGACTAATACACATTTCCTAACTTATAGAGTACTATTTGGGATTACCTTCAAATAAAATTTTCTCTTCTTACAGAGCCAAAAATACCTCAGTTTGTTTACTTTTTTAAAATTAAACTTTTTAGTTTTGAGATGGTTGTAAATTCATTAGCATGGTAAGAAATGATGCAGAGAGACCGTGTGTACCTTTTCCCCAGATACACATGTTACGTCCTGCAAGATGATAGTGTACTATTATGAGGAGCTTTTGTTACCATCCAATGGGGATCAAAGTTCTGGCTCTAGACTTTGCCTTTTCTGGCACTATTGGCCAGTATTGGGGTGCCTCACTGTAGCCTCATTAGGCTGGAAATCTAGGGTCCCTTTTGCTAATGGGTGGGAGGGGGGCCACAGGTTTTCCTT
This sequence comes from Tamias sibiricus, assembly GCA_025594165.1. NCBI lineage: Eukaryota > Metazoa > Chordata > Mammalia > Rodentia > Sciuridae > Tamias > Tamias sibiricus. Next base: position 102,717,113 of record CM046662.1, read on the forward strand.
TGGTGTTTGGCTGGAATGGAACAGTTATTATCTAAACTTGTCTGGTTCTTTCTTCGTCCTTTAGCTAGAGAGAGCACACTTTGGAAGTGTACTTTTTAAATTAATTTATTTATTTTAATTAGGTATATGACAGCAGAATGCATTTTGATTCATTGTACACAATTGCAGCACAACTTTACATTTCTCTGGTTGTACACGATGTACGATGTAGCGTCCTACCACATGTGCTGTCATACATGTACCTAGGGTAATGATGTCCATCTCATTTCACAATCTTTCCTGCCCCAGTGCTGGGAGTGTATTTTTATCTGTGCCTTTGGGTATTTCTGGGTTGCCAGTTTCTTCCATTCCAAGGTGGGATAAATGAGCAAAAAGAAAATCCTAGGCACTCATCACAGTATTGTTCCTCAGCTCTTGAGGTTCCTAGTCAACCAGGCTTCTCTGCACCTTCCAGACTTCATAGGCTTTGTTTTACAAGTAAATAATATCCAGGGTTTTAAACTAGTTGTACTTAGTAGGAGGAGTAGGGGAAAATACATCTACTTCATCTTCTTGGAACTGAGAACTCTTATCTTTGTGAAAAATTTTGTTTAATTTGGGGTTTTCCACTTACAGGAAGAATGAAGGAACATCCTATTTGTAAAACTTCAAAAAAACAGAGAAAGCCTCTTGTCTTTAAAGTTTACAGTCCTATAGTCATGTTGCCCCTGTCTACCTCTTTAGGTACATAGCTTTCGTGTACGATATTATACTTTGCACACACTTTCAGCTATTTCCTGTAAGCTCAGCTTTTCCAACTCTCTGGCAAAGACTGCCTCTAATACTTTTTTCCCCAACCTGGTTAACCACACAGGAGGTGTCTAATAATCATTGACCGAACACATCAAAAGATATCTACCACAGACCACGCAATATGGGAGTCTTAAAGGAGCATTGAGGGGAAAATATCACCATGTCCTCAAGGACTAAAAGCGTAGCACAGAGTGAATTATTCCTTGTGTCCCTTTTATGTCAAGTCCACCAACTTGATTTTGCATGACATTAATGAAAAGTTTGCTTTCTCTATGGGAATGGAACCCAGACCACACCATAGCATGCAGTGTTAGGGGCTATTTCATCAGTCGACTAGAGCTTGAATATGATGCAGGCTGGAAGATCCTATAGGTTCATTTACTCACATATTTATTTTCATATTATTCTCTGGAAAATGCTCAAGTACTCTATATTTTTAGAATAAGCAACTTTTACAAAGCAAACTCATTATCACAGAAAGCCACATAGTCCAACCCTCACATTAGCGCCATTGAGAACTTATTTTCTTAATTAAAAAATTTTTTTGATACTAGGTATTGAATCCAGGGAGGCTTTACCATTGAGCTACATCCTCAGTCCTTTGTTTTTTTTAAGACAAAGTCTTTATTAAGTTGCTCAAACTTGCAATCCTGCTGCTTCAGCGGATGGAGTCGCTGGATTACAGGCATGTACCACTGTGCCAGACTCCCACTGAGTACTTCTGGGCTGGCCTGAGGAAGACCAGGACATTTGAAGCTATATGCAAACTTTGCACATATCTTCTGGAATCTGTTCTTTGGAGCAGTGACCGACAGCTTCAACAGCGGTCAGCAGTGGACAGAGATGATGGCAGGTCAGTGTGACTACCCTTATTCCTGGAATAACACAGAGCAATTAAGACCTTCAGGGCACTATAAATGCCAAAACTCCATGGTCTACAGCGACTTTCTCTGTCTGAGTCATTAAGCCTGAATTGTCTCATCTTCCAGTAGTGTTTAACATGAACGGGTAGAGTGATGAGATTATCTTTGTGCTTAGAATACAGATTACACCTGGATCGGGCTGATCTTGTTCTAATTTTAATCCCTCCTTGACTTTCCTATCAGTTGTTTAATCAATATCTTTGTATCTTCTTATTGGAATGCCATAAAGATTACCTTCTCATTTGAAGGTTGTAAATGAGACATATATCAGTAGAAATTTCTTTTGATGTGAAGTATACTCATAAGAAAAAGTACTGTCCTTGGGTTTCTAAACTATAAAGTTTAATCTTCAGTCCCCAGTGTCTGAACTCTTGGTTGATTAATTCATATCAAATTTTCACACTTCCAATAGTTTTCTCCTTTTCATCCTCAATCCAAATCTCAAGGACAATGTATAGAAATTAATTTTTGAGTTAGAATGGTGGAAATAGTGTCAAATTCCTTCAGAGAATTAATGTAGAGTTAAAAGCAACACTTGCTGACTCCACAATGGTTTTGCTTGCAATTGGCCTTGATATTTTTATTTTCATCCTGAATATCTGTTTTTATAGAAACTATTTTAATTTAGGGTTTTGAATTATTTTATACTAATGTTTAGTAGAAGTGTGTGTGTGTGTGTGGGGGGGGGGGGGGGTTGTCTAGTGGAAAGTTTGACAAAGTTGAATGACCCTTGTTGAGTTGTAGGATTTTCACCACTGCTACCTGGAGTCTGTGGAGCTTCTACATGACTGATAATAAGGGATACTTTTTTGTGATTGTTAATTCATGGTTCTAGAAAAAAAAGTTATTTTTAATAACAAAAGCTTTGATTTGCCATACAATTAAGAACATATATGAAGTTGTGATGAATCTGAAATAATTTAGAAACTTGATAACTGACACCCTAATGACAGATTTTTTAAAATGAATTCACTGGTGAATTCTGATGATTTACCATCATTACACACCCTCAGGGCATTACAGGAGAATCAAGTGAAAGGATGAATATAAAAGCAATTTTTAAGCTGGGGAGCAGTATGCTGTTATGGCTTTTCAGTCTTTGTAATCGTCTTCATCACCGTGGGCACCACACCTTTGCCACTGTCAGGTCCTATCTCAACTACTGCAAACTCCTTTTCCTTCCTCACTTTGCTTTAGTCAGTTCAAAATCCTCTCTGAGTAATCTTTCTCTACTATCACTCCAGTCTTATTCTTCTCCTTTTTCAAACCCCTCCTCTGTCTCCCAGATTAAGCGACCTCACATCTTTCCAAAAGATTCATTTTCTCCTCTAAGGCTTTTTCCTTGGCCATCACAACAATCTCAGAAATGCCCAGTGTCAGCGATGACTGATGACAGAAGCTAATCTCTCTCCCTGCTGCCTGTTGGCTCTGCCTTTCATGCATTCCATTCTTCTTCTTTGTGTAAATGCCCTCTGAATTAAGAGTTCTTTCAGAGGACTGGCCTCCCCTGTCTAATTTGCTATCAGTGGAATCATTGCTGTTTATGAGTGAGGCGCAGTAGACATTAATATGTGGGTTCTTGCTCTGGGAAGATGGCGTCTGGGACTTTCTTAGATGGCCGCTGGGGTTGTTTGCTTATTACAAGAGGAATAGTGACAAGCCCTCACCCATGTGGATATGCTCTTGCCCACAGGAAAACATTTGAGAAATAGATATTGTAGCTCCCCTCTGTCACCATGAAATCGTGTTTCCCTTTGGCTTCTTCCCACATCCCCTTCTTCTGTACCTCTCAGCTCCTGGTCTGGATATTACTAAGCACCCCATTTTCAGAAAGTAGCTGGCTTCAACTTTTGGCACCTTAGTGATGATTCAAACTATAGGTGCTTAAAGGAAAAATTATTTATTCACTGGTATTTAATAAAGATTATTTATTCAGTGATTATTATTTAAATGGATCCCAATTCAGAGTTTCTTTCAAGTCATTTTAGCTACCCTTCCTTGCTATCCAAATTATAACAACTATGCTTCACGCAGTCACTCTATACCAGGCTCTATGCCAGGTGCTTTACATATGTCTTTATAACAATCCTGTAATTTATCCAAACCCTATTTTATGGTTGAGGAAATTTGGCATGTTATAGGTTAAGAAATTTGCCTCAGGAATGACTGCCAAAGGCATGGGGTTTCTTTTGGTGGTGATGACCATATTCTGGGATTAAATAGTGATGATGGTGGCACAACCTTGTGACTATTGAGAGTATGGTGTGTAAATTATATCTCAAATTATTTTTTATTTTTGTCTTTAATTGATAAATAATAGTTGTATATATTTATTGGATACAATGTGATGTTTCAATATGTGTACATCATGGAATTAACATATCTACCATCTCACTTATTTATCCTTTTGTTTTTAATTAATATATAATACTTGTGCATGTTTATGGGGTACTGCATGACAATTTAATATATGTATATGACATGTAATAAATAAATAAATAGTTTAAATGAAAAAAAAAAAAAAAGAAATTTGCCTCAGGAAGCAAAAGTTAGCAATTGTCAAAGACTGAATTCAAATGTCTGGCTTTGCCCACACCACTCCAGAAATATCTCCACTACACAATTTTTTTCCTTCCTTCCTAAATAATTTTCCTATTCCCTGAATGGTCAGGAAAAAGTCAAGACTATTGCCTAACTAAATTAGTTTATGCTAAGGTATTGATGATTCTTAAAAGAAGAATTTGTCAGCTCAAGTTAATCTTGACTTTGTGAAAAAACTATTTGGAGAGGTAACTATCTGTTCTTCCTTACTTAGACCAAAATCTGCTCCTCTCAAAACACACACACACACACACACACACATGATCTCTGAAGAATGAAAGGTCAACAATTTGAGGCTTGCTTCATGTTGACCCCAGATTTAGTCAATTGAGCTAAGTGGCTCTGTAAGTATTGACAAACTAAGACCTGGGCCTTGGCTTTTATATGGGATTCATTTTAATATAGTCTATTCAAAACTCCTGGCCTTTCTAATTAGCCAGAGAATATAAGACTACTTTATGTTCAATACATCAAGTTTAGCCACTGGAGAAAAATTATTTGAAAAGAGAACTGCTAAGGCTCCTGACAGAGAAGACACAACATCAATATATAGTCCCTCTCTTTCTCTCTTTCTCTCTCAATCTTCCTCTGGGTCTTGCCAAGCCCCTCTGGAGTCTGAACATTTTGAATCATATATGTTAAGGCTGTGTAATAATATAGCTAAGCATATCCCTATGTCTCTTTGAAAAATGATTTATTTTAAATTATACAAGGCACTACATAATTATAAGCTCACTATTAAGAAATTAATATGGAATATGTACAGTAAAAATAAAAATTGCTTATCATCTTTCTCATTTCATTCCTTTCCCCAAAATTAACCTGTATTCATAGTTTAGTATATAGCTGCCTGCACCTCTATCATTTATATACAGTTAATTTATACATAGATGTATTTTTAATTTTTTTATGTGACTGAATTTATATTGAATATAATCTGAAATTTACTTTAAAATGTTTAAGCTACCTTTAAAATAGGTTCCTGTCAATATATATAGTTGCATACCTTGTTTTTTTAAATAGCTTCATAATATTCAATTTTATATGTACAGCAATTTCTATAACCATTTTTCTATAGAGAGACCTGGGGTATTTCCAGATTTTTACTATCACTGGCATTCCTGAACAGAATATTTTGTGGAATAGATTTCTAGGAAGAGAATTGCTAGTCAAGGGCTTCATAGGTTTTTTAAATGATTAGCTTATTTTCTAAAAGCCTACTTCATTCATAAAGTCTTACAGGAACGATTACATGAGTTAAGACATAAAGCCAGCAGAATATTATCTTTCCAACCTTATAATATTGATGTAAAATAATGGCTTTAGAAGCAGATTATATATTCTAATATCTCAGTATGCACCAACACACCTCTAAGTTAGGCAATTCATAGAAGTAGATCTTGTATAATGTTAGAATTAAAAGGCATCCTAGGTGTAGTGGCAGAAGACAATAACAACAATGATAATAAAAGGTAGCATTTACTCAGTGCTTGGTTTGTGCCAGGCATTGCCCTTTTATATGATTATTTCATATAATCCTCATAAACAACTCTAAATGCTGTGCTTTAGAGAGCTTGTACATTCTCAGGCAATTTTTTTTAATTGTTTAAGCCTCAGTTTCTTCCTTGTTCTGTAAAAAGAAGAGGTGTACACTGGCACTGACTTTTGAAAACCAGTTGTGCACTCTCTCTCCCCGCCTTTTTTAGATGTGGGTAGTATGAAGACAGCCATGGTGAAAGTATTTATAGCATAGAAATTGGCAAATGCTACAAATAAGAGCTTCTCCAGGACAGCAGCTGGCCCTAACCCTAACCCCTAACATTCATGAGTGTGGCTAGCCTCAACCCCTCCCCTTTCACTGCCAGTGTATTCTCTATCATTTCTACCTACCAATATTCAAACTCCAAATTGGGTCCTCCCCTTCTATGGAATCACTTTACCTCCTTCACCTACTCTCATCTCCCAGAGGCCAACTCCTTCCCTTACTCCTCCCATATCTTCTGAAGTAGAGGAATAGGAGAGATGGAAACAAAACCCAGTAATCTAATGCTAACCATCTTTATTGAACATATTTCACAGGACACATTAAGCAAAGTATTCTATTAATTCAAGAGAAGCATTAGTGGGTAAAAGGGGGTACCTAAATTCGTATCCTGTGCCTGTCAGAGGAGAGCAGTAATCAGTGTGTGCATAGGTCTGCTTGCATTGTGGATTACACTGGTAAGCGACATTCTGAGGCTCCAGGTCCCATTCTGCAATATAACCCACATCCAAGTAATCATCTTGAACCAGTTCTTCCCTGGTTCATCACAGTCATGTGTCACATACTATGTTTTGGTCAATGATAGAAAACATGTAGATGATGGTCCCAGAAAATTATATTGAAGGCAGCAAAATTGTAACCATCTTAGTTGGTGTAAGTACATTCTATGACGTTTGAACAAAGACAAAATTGCTGACAATGTATTTCTCAGAACATATTCTGGTCGTTAAGCATCACATAAACTTTTTTTTGCCACCACACAAGAGCTTGTTATGAAGAATATTTTAAATAACATATGCACTGTACCCAGCACATAGTAGGTGTTCCACAGTTTTGATTCATTTCCTTGCTTAGATGAGGAAGCTGAAGACCAGAATAATTCAGTAACTTTCATAAGATTATACAGCTGGTTATTGACAGAACAGAAAACTAGAAACCTAGGCCCTGTGACCCACAAAAAGAGGTGTTTCTAGGAAACCAGTGGTTCTCAAAGTGTGATACAAGGAGTCCTGAGAAAATCTTCCCTTTTCCAACTACACATCTGTGTGATGCTGGGTTTTCTTCATACACTTATACCAAAACCCCATAGCATGGCAGATTTAAATGCAGAAGCAGATGTAAGTATCCTAAAATCTTCTATGAAACCAGCATTTTAAAAAATATGCAAAAAATGGCTGGGGATATAGTAGCTCAGTTGACAGAGTGCTTGTCTCACATCCACAAGGCCATGGGTTCAATCTCCAGTACCAAATTAAAAAAAAAAAAAAAAAAAAAAAAAAGATATGCAAAAAAAAAAAAAAGAGAGAGAGAGAGAGAGAGAGACATCTTCTCCCTAATTTTTTTCCCTCTTTTTAAAATTTTAGTTTATTTATTCTAGTTGGTTATACATGACTGCAAAATGCTCTTTGATTCATTATACACAAATGGAGCACAATTTTTTACTTCTCTGGTTGTACCCAAAGTAGGGTCACACCATTTGTGCAATCATACATATATCTAGGACAGTGATGTCCATCTCATTTCACCATCTTTCCTACCCCCATGCTCCCTCCCCACCTCCCAACTGGTTTTGGTTTGGAAAATAGTTATTTCACATAAAAACACGTTATTTATGTTAACATTTGTTAGCACTATTGTTTTGAAATAAAGTCCTAAATATCTAATTTTCCATTTCTAATATGATCTATATTTCTTTAAAATATAGTATCTAAGAGATATAATCCACATAGAAAAAGCTCTTTTGCATCCTGAATTTTCAAGAGTACAAAAGGTCCTAAAACCAACAAGTTTGAGGACATCTGTATGAAATTCTCTGTCCTTTTCCCTATACATTATAATGTTTCTGTGTGTTACATAAGGAAAAGGGATTACAATCACCATTTTTAAATTCTTGAATAATTAGAATGTGCTAGAATGTGAAATTTTCAAAAAAATTGGGAATTTTAAAGGAGTACCAGTGTAGAAAATCAATAGGGTTAATGCTGGTGGGTCAGACCTGTACTAGGTTCTAGCTGGGCCAAAATATCCAGATATTTGGTCAAGAATTATTCTGGATATTTTTGTGAGGGTATTTTAAAATGAAACTTACACTTAAAATGGTGGACTTTGAGTAAAGCAAATAAATGGCTAGCACTTGATAAGGTGGGTGCAGCACATCTAATCAGTTGAAGGCCTGAAGAAAATAAAAAACTGACCTCCCCCATGCAAGAAGGAATTCTGACAGCAGACTGCAGCTACAGGATTCTACAGGGCCTGCAGTTTGCTGGCTCTCCCTCCTGATTTTGGACTTTCCAATCTCCATAACGGTGTGAATCAAAACCTTAACACCAATCTCCCACTTTCTCCCACTTCTCTCTACCTCATACAGACACATTCTGTTGGATTTGTTTCTCTGGAGAACCCAAATTCAGAAGGCAGTAGGGTACAGGTAAGGTCATATTGGGCAGGCAAGCTTCAACCCTGAGAGGATGAAGGCATCTCTCTCAACCTCAGTTGTTTCAGGGACAGGTCAGAAGTCCGTTTCTGAGTGTGTCCTATGGGAGGGCCAGACCATAGGCCTCTTCCCTTCCACCCTGCTCCTTATCCACTGTGCCACACTGAGGAAGGTAAAAATATATACCCACATATGTGTGCATGTATACACACACACACACACATATGTACATAGCTTATATTTATATATACACACATGCATATATATATTAAAGTCTATATAATGCACACACAAAATATCAATTATTTCACATGTCACCAGAATCTCAGAGTGGTTGGGGAAATGTGCAAATAGCATGAGGACAACCAAGTGTTCAATCAGAAAGCTGTTACCAGGCCCTGAACTAGGGAGCAGGCCAGGCAGGTGGGTCCAAGCACAGACATATTGTCACCCCCAGATTTGCTTAGGGTTGGTGAGTTCTGCATGTCCATGCCCACGCAGTTGTAATTAGGTACAGCACTTTAAAAAAAAAATTCGATGTGAATATGTTGGAACTAGTTTCCTGGGGGATTCATCAGTTGAGGTATCTTAGACCCTTGGCCATGGGCCATAAAACGCACTTGACTGAGTATGATATAAATACCTTCCACTCCATTGATGTATTGATTTGTTTTCATTTTGCTGTCTCTATGTACCACACACATCCATCTCCCAGCTAAGTTCCCAGAGAGCAAAGGCTGGCTTAAAGAAATTCTTTTTCAGCAATACAAGACTCAAAGAGGGGAAGACTTCATGTTTATCCAGTATCTAAAATGTTTCAAACATTTAAAATTAAGTTTATCCATCTTTACCACATTTAACACATAATGAAACTGAGTTTCAGTTTATACAGGTAGTGAGGAATGTTGTTTTAAAAGGCATTTCTGGCTGTCTTTTCCTGGTAAGTTAGGGGCTTGGTTATTTTGTCTCTTGGAAGCTCTAATACCATGAAATTAAGCACTTAATTTGAGGATGACCAGCCCAAGGAGAGGAAGAAGAGGAACCTCAGAAAGGGAAGGAGAAGGAAGTAAAAGGGGAGGAAAACAGACATAACCCCCCCCCCCAAAAAAAAAACCAATTGAAACTAAAAGATGCTGAGCAGTGTTGAATGTAAAATTCTTGTCTTTTTTCCTACATATGAGTGGTAATAGGAGCTAGAAGTTAAGTTGCACTATTTTTCAAATTTCTTTGATCACTACCAACAGTAACTATGTATTTGACATTAGGACCAGGAATGTATAGTATTCATATACATACTACACACACACACACACACACACACACACACACACACACACACCAAAACAAATTTAATGGAACAATACTTAACCCTTGCCATATGTAAGGTACTTTATTATTTTTTATTTTCTTTCTTTAAAAAAAAAAGTTTGTCTGTAAACTGAACTCTTGACCATTAATGATCTCCAACCTTGGAAAAACAGGTATAGAAATATTATATTTTGACCCAACTAAATAACTTGTTCAAGGACATGGTGGACCTGGAATTTACCCCACATTTACTTTACTGAGTGTGAAAAAGCCCCAGAAACAAGTCCTACCTATCAGTCTGAAGTACCCGAGAGACAACCAGCCCTTCCTCTCACACTTTCCCTGTTCAAGGAAGATAAGCATTTCCCTCCTACTCTTGGGATCCCATCTGCTTTCAGCAACAAAACTTCTAGACAAGTTATGAAATGATGGGAGGTGTAGGCAAAATTTGAAGAAATATCATTAGGAGTTATCAAAGAGAATGAAGGAAAAGGACATCCTCCCCACTGTAAGAGGGACTTCATAGGTAGGTGCAGAAGAAAATACAACATGCACCAAGTCCAAGGAGGACAGACGTAAAGCTGAATTCCCTCTGGGCAGTCTGACCCACAGACCAGTCTGCACTGGGACTAGGATGATGTAGAAGCGCTGAGCGGGGGCATAACAAAGGCCCCTCTCCCTTTACTGACTTGCTTCACCACCTCCCCACATTCTGCACCTTCTTGGCAGCTTTTTCCCACTCTTCGTTTCTTTCAAGTTTTTCTCTTGCCAATTTTACTTTGAGGGTAGGTTTATAATGTTGAAAGAAAAATAAAAACCAAAAATCCCTCTTTCCAGGAGGCAAGTTAGTGATCCTTTTCCTGGGGAGAAAGGGTGGTGGCCAAGTTGGAAGGCTCTCCTTCAATACAGACTTGTGAGCCTTTCTAAGCTGTGGTGGTCCCATGGGGGAAGGTTTCAATACACATGGTTTGAAATTTCCCTCATACCTCCAGTTGCTTTGACTTTCTGCTATCTCCCTTAGATTTCTTTCATTTCTCCTGCTGGAACAGGGGTAGGCTAGATGAAGCTGTCAACTTAGGATCTACCAGCCCTCAGTGATCTGGCCCCCAATTCTCTGTTAACTGTTAGTTTTCTTGCTCTGTCTTTGAACTCCAGTTATTCTGATATTGCATTTGAACAAAAGAGCTCATTTCTGCCTCTGAGCCTTTGCCCCTAAAACTCTTCCTTTGCATCTTCTTATAGGTAGATCCTTTTCATCATTTGGGACTCAGATTAAGTACCATATTCTCAAGGTTTTCCTCAATTGTACTCTCTAAAATAGGTCTCCATTATTCTCTATCTTGGCTTCTTTCATAATACAAACCACAATTTGTTACTACTTGCTTGTATTTTTTCTTGCCTCCTCCACTATAATGAAATTCCAAAAGGCATAAACATCCTATGAAGCAAATAGTGTTGCCCTTATTTTTTACACATTAGGAAATATCATTTGTATCATGATTAAAATACTGTTGGTAACTTCCAAGAGTGTGCTCTTTGCCAGGCTCTTCTTTCTCTTCCATTAAGTTTATTCCTGTATTTAATCACTCATTCATTCATTTTTAAGTAGTCAGTAGGTATTCATTGAGCATCTACTTAGTAAGCACTACACCCTCTGCTGCAGTGATGAACAGGCATTTATTCCTTGCTTTGCTTCTTGCAGCCAAACAGAATGGTGGTTCTACAGTGAATTTATCTGTTAAAACCTTCATCTCTTCCTTCTGGAGAAAATCTGAGCACTACGGTATGGAGCAACACAGGCACCCTGTGACTGGTCCCTCTTTCTTCCCCAGTCACATTTTTTGCTGCTCTTCTCCTGACCTAGACTCTGCTGGGTAACAGGAACTCCTCTGGATGACAGGAGGAACATCAGCAATCCCTTGGACTTGCTTCTTCTCTCTCTCTCTCTCTCTCTCTCTCTCTCTCTCTCTCTGTGTGTGTGTGTGTGAGTGAGTGTGAAGCACTAACAACAATTTCTGGGTTGCTCATAGAGACTCTTTGCAGATTTATACCTCCGCCGTCTGGTCAGACAGCCTTTTCCTCCTACTGGCTGGGTTGTGCTTTTCTAATTGAAATCTCAGCCTAGGTGCTGAGAGTCAAGGGTATGGTAACTGGCACCGTAACTCCAAGGACAGGCCTTCAAAAGAAACCCTACTTTGCCCATTCACCTTGTTACTTGTGGTGACAACAGTGGCATGAACTTCACTTGCCCCAGTGATACTAAATGTCTACAAAGTGTTGAAGGAGGGCATGTCAGAGGGAAGAGACCCTTGGGTTTGTATCAGGGGGCCTCCTCTGGACAAGCCAGAATCGAGTTCATGCCTCTTCAAAGGGCCAGAGAGAAAGACATTTAAATCTTTGCAGTTTGTAATTCTCTTTCTTTCAATGTCATACCTCTTCTGAGTTGTTGCTATAGACCCTTATCAAAAATTTCCCCTTTGGGGCTGGGATTGTGGCTCAGTGGTAGAGCGCTTGCCTAGCATGTGTAAGGCACTGGGTTGGATTCTCAGCACCACATATGAATAAGTGAATAAAATAAAGGTCCATCAACAACTAAAAAAAAAATTTTTTTTTAATTTCCCCCCTTTATTTTGTGCTGCATGGGGTTTGCTTCTAATTTCTTCTTTCTTGGAGGAATAGCATGAACAAAGGACTAAAGGAAAGAATTTCTTCTGCTTTTTGGAAACTTGCAGTTACTTGTCTTCTAAATGCTTTATGCTTCAGTTTCTTCATCTATAAAATGGAGAATTAGCAAAATTAATGAACCTTTGTCTTTCATAAAATGTCTTATAGGATAGGTGCTGTGCAAGTAATATGCTATGGAATGATAGCATTTTGTTTGTGTTTATAAACATAATTTGAATTTTCCATTAATTAGAATTAATTCTGTTTATAAGAAAAGACCTTTCCAATTAAATCACTGGTGTGCGACTTTGGGTAGCTGATGTCTTTATTTTGCTTTACTTTTAATAAAATGGGTTCCTGTTCTATTTTGGGTAAATTCTTAATTTGCATCTTCCTTTGGCCAGTTTCAATGAAGCAGTCTCACCTTTCATTCAGTCTCTCTAAACATTCTTATTTGTACTAGAAAATTTTCTTTGATATTATGCTTCTTCTCATTATTGAAAATCACTTTACAGCTGAAGGTTAATAGCAATATTTATTCAAGGTAATGTTACAATGTGCTTTAGGATTTTAAAATAAAAACAAATAACTTTTCATTAAACCATTATTTTAGTGAGTCATTTTTTATTTTTATCCTTAATGCATGATGTTCCCTTTCCTTATGAATGAAAACTATCTTGAATACCACTTGCCCAAATGGTAACAAAGTATAAAGCTATGTATATTATAGTTTTCTCATGAGGAATTAAATGGCCACCTGGTTCTAACATTGAGCTATGTACTAATACCATTTTCTTATTTGTAAACCTTTACGCCTGGTATGATCATTTCTTTTCTTGTAAAGTAAGACTTTTGACATTCCTAGATATGCTTTCAATCCAATCTTCAGTTATTTCTATGCAGTATTAATCACTGAAGTCATATACATGAAAGTATGTAATTGGAACCACAATTCATCCCTTTCTAAGTGATGCCAATAAAATTAGCAGCCACAGAGGGTCAGCTACAGCATGTCCTGACCTTGCTGGGACCTATTTACTCATGTGATAGCTTTGGGATGCATTGAATTTGAACCCATTTGGTCTTGGATCTGGAAAATTCATTGCTATCCAGAACCACCCAACCTATTTCTTCTGACTCAAGAAGTCCTTTGGACAAAAGAGAAAAAATTTAGTCTAGATTATTCTTCCTCCATTCTAAAAGAAGTGTTCCAAATAATTCAGGGAGAGATGCCAGCTCTCCTCTGTGAAGCCCTTCATGCTCCCCAGTTCTCAAGATAATACTTAAGGTATATATATGTGTGTGTGTACATATATATATATGTATATATATGTGTGTGTGTGTATATATACATATATATATTATTAACTATATATATAGTTATTAACTATCATTGAGGAAGTTCTTATTAAATTTCCTGGGTCTGGGATTGTGGCTCAGCGGTAGAGTGTTCACCTAACACATGTGCAGCCCAGGTTTGATCCTCAGCACCATGTGAGAATAAAGGCATTGTGTACAACTAAAAAACAAATAATTAAATATTAAAAAAAAATAAGAATTTCCTGTCCCCCATTGTAGAAACTTGAACTTAGTTCTCCAGATGTTTTTAAATCCAAGATGGTAGTTCAGATCCACTTTGAACAAGATTATTCATCACACCTCAAATAATCTGCCTACAAATACTCTGTGTGGTTGGGATGCCGTAGAAACAGGCAATGGTCTAGATAGCCCATTATTACTTTGCAGATACTTATGGGAAAATGTGGGCCTGAGGTTAACTCGTTTAAGTATTTAGCATGGTACCTGGCTCAGAGATGCTTAGCGTGTAATAGGGTTTACTTTCTTCCTTCTTAAAAGGATTTGAAATATGGGAATGCTAGGAAAAATACGACATGAACATTCACTGTAGTTCAGGCAAAATGTAATTAGCTTCATTCTTCCTTTCAAGAACAGAAGACTCCCAGAGTATATGTCACTTGTACCAAAAAGAGCTCCAACATCAGAGTTGAGCTGGCTCTGCTCAACTGCACTGGACGAGATGGCAGGGGGGTGGGGTGGGGTAGTATTCATTCTGAAACAACCCCATGTAAAGTTTGGGGTGTTGATGATCAGAGCACCTTCAAAAAATGTCTTAAGGGTAAGTTGACAAGTGGGGAATTGTGAGCAGTAATCTTCTGCAATCTGAGAAGCAAAGAGGAATTGCTGAATGAACACCATTACACTTCTCCTCATTTGTGAGAACATGTAGGACACATTATAGGCTCTTGGGAGCTTTTTGTATACTCTTTACAGTCACCCTCAAGTTACTTATAAGCACTGATGGAGTCAGATATAATCCACTCAAACAAAAAAACATTAGTCAGAGCCTGGTGCTGTGGTGCATGCCTATAATCCCAGGAACTCAGGAGGCTGAGGAAGGAAGATTGCACATTCAAGGCCAGTATCAGCAACTTAGCAAGACCCTGTCTCAAAATAAAAAATAAAAAGGACTAGAGATATAGTTCAGTGGTACAGCGCCCCTGGATTCAATCCCTAGTACTGAAAAGAAAAAAAAGAAAAAAAAAAAAAAAGGCCTGCAATATAACATTTACTCAAGTGTTTGAGAAAGTGACATCAAGGAAAGTTTTACACTACAACCACATGCAATACGCTCTCATAAACCTATTCAACAGGGCCTTTCTTCCCAATCCTCTCTGGCATGTGCCACTAGACCCACATCACAACAGATCAGCTTTTCTTCTCCCCACCCCCGCCCCACTGTGTAATGCAATGCTCAGCCTTCAAGATCCCAACTCTTCCTCCTCACACCACCTGGAACCTTGCAATTGATTCATGAATAGTCATTTAACCAAACTTCTCCAGCTTCCCTAAACCTGCATACCCACATGCGGGCTTTTATCCCAAAATAACTCTCCAAAGTAACCTTTAAAAGGGAGAGGAAGATAGAGTCAGGAATAACAACCCCACCTCTAACTACTGCTCACACATAGTGTCCATAGAGCCTAATTTTATAGTTACTGACTTGATAATTGTCAGATGCCTAAACTAACAGAGATGAAGCTAGGTTTAGAATTCAAAGTTCTGAAGATTCTACTTCCAAGTTGGTTGGATAATAGTCTGGGGTGAGTTTATCTGCTAAATTGTAACCAAGCGAGACAGCTAATCCTTGCTGAATTCTGTCTCCCAAGGATAGAAGAAGTACAGAGCTACATAATCCAAAAGATTTTTCCATTGCTGGTGCCTTCACATGACAAGCTCTTGGGAGCCCAGCTTGTTTGGAAATCCACAGAGAGGTGTGGGAAGATGTGTACTCAGACAGTGTGTAAGAACCATATGTTGATTTCCCCCTTGTACTCTTCAAACTTCCCCAATCACAAAATTCTTCTTACACAAAAGCATTAATTATCACAGCAATCTGACTAAAGATTTACTTGGATGGATGGAGAAAAGGGTTTCTCTCACACAACACCTAGAAAATATCTGAATAAAGTCCCTACTGTGTTTTCCCCAAAGTCCCTTTCTAGGTGAGTCATAAGCCAAAATCTTCTTTTCTTTGATCCTCTCTCCCAGGTTGCCCTTGGCCTTGCACCTACCTGCTTTTCTTTATTCGGTAGAGTCTTCTTCTACACAAAGTCCGAACATAATAGGTTGATCTTACAGCTTGATCTTACTCCAGAGCAAGCTCACCAGAGTCTTTTATAGCAAAGGAAGCCTTTTCTTACCAAGGGATTCTCACATCAACCATCAAGAAGGTAATGTCTTCTCCATATGTCATATATTCCTTATTATTTGAAAGGTAACATTGTGTTTCTGTTGATTTTAAATGTATGATTCAGATTCATCTATTCCTCAGATAATTACCAAGGATCTTCTGCATGTCAGGCAACAGGCTAGGAGCTGGGCTGCAACTGGGAGTAGGACCTGCTGCCCTAGGAAGGGAGCTTACTGTCTAGTGGAGAAGAAGGGCAAGATGACAAGAATTTCAACCTAGAGTCTTTAAAGAGTCACTTTAAAGAGTCAGCCCACCCAGTCTGGAGGGAGGCAGATCTAGGAAGTTTTTTGAGAGAAAGGGACATTAACCAGCAGTGAGTCAGATGAATGGTGTTGGGCCAGCAAGAAGGCGGAGGCAACATTTCAGGAAGAAAAGGGAAAGTCCAAGTCCAGGGGAGAGGGAGCACAGCCTATCCCAGTCTAGACCAGTTCCCTGGAGAGAAGGAGCACAGCGTATGGCAGGCTAGACCAGTTCACTGGGGTACTAGGGGACAAGTGGGAAGAGAGAAGGCTGAGAAGGAAGCATGGCCTCTCATAAAGAGCTCGTAATGCCATTTTGAAGAATTTGGGCATTTCTTTGCCTGAAGTCAGTGGGAGAGACCTTGAGCCGGCTGGCAGCATATTTAGATTTTGATTCTTTAGAAAAATTTCATTGGATGCAATATAAACCAAACCAAAACAAAACCAAACAAGGCACATGTGTGGTAACTGCCTTGTTCAGGCTGTGCACACAGTGCTGAAAGGCCCGAGGGGCCGGTACCTCCTGCTCTGTGGAGGGCCCAGGAAGGCCTCCTAGGCAGGTGGTCTGGACAGGGAGGGGCCACCTCAGAAGTGCAAACAGCCCACCTTCTAAATGTTTTGGTTTTATTCCAAGGCACATCCTTTCATTCTTGAGAACTTTAAAGACAGTGTTACTCAAGCACCTTCTAAAGCCACAGTCCCATTTATTATTTATCTGAAGCTCCTGATGTCTTTCTTTCTTGTCAGGATATGAAACTGAAGGAATTTTAGAGGCCAGATGATAACTTCCTTGAATAAATTATTATCCAATGTTTAACTTGAAGGAAAATAATCAACTACAATAATAATGCTAAGTGCTTTGGAGTTATTTCCTGTATAATCTACAAAATCTCCAAATCCTACAACAGTGTTGAGGACTAAAGTTTACATGATCATTAACTTTTTTTTTTTTTTTTTTCAAGAGAAAATAGATTCTCTCTTCTAATAAAAGGAATATAATGTAAAAAATTAATTCTGGTAAAAGGGATTTGATCATTTAGAAAAGGAAAATAATTTTGATGGAAATTGATGTTAAATTTTAATTTGTCAACTAAACTGTTAAAAATAACAATTAAGAAGCTGGGTGTGGTAGTTTATGTCTATAATCTTAGCTACTCAGGAGGTTGAGTCAGAAGAATTGCAAGTTTGAGGCCAGGCCAGTCAATTTAGCAAGACCCTATTTTAAAATAAAATGATTTTAAAAGGGCTGGGAGTGTAGTTCAGTGGTAGAGTGCTTGCCCAGCATGTTGCAAAACTCTGGGTTCAATCCCCAGTATCACCAAAACAAAACAAAAAAAGTAATGTTGAACATTTAATATGTACCAAGTATGATGTTTGCATTGTGTCATTTATTACTTTAAAAAGTCCCATAAACTACGTTCTAGTAACCATCATTCCCTTTTACTAACAAGGAAGCAAAGGCTTGGAAAGTCTATGTAACTTGCCTAAAGTTATGCAGTTACTAAGCAGCGAACTGGGATTTGAAACTAAGTTGGTCTGCAGAGTTTCTTTTCTTTTTCTTTTTTTAATTTTTAATTTTTTTTTGGCAGTTGTAGATGGACAGAATGCCTATATTTTATTTGTTTATTTTTATGTGGTGCTGAGGATCGAACCCAGTGCCTCACGTATGCTAGGCAAGCAATCTGTCACTGAGCTACAGCCCCAGCCCTTGTAGTGAAAGCAATCACTCTTCTTAGAGATATTATGGATTTTAGCCCCTTCCTTTGGACTAGGTATTATACATCAGCTTTGGACAATGGCTAAAGTGTAGACATACAAGCAAGAGATTACTGTGGAAATGATAACTTGGACTTAATGATCCTATAATTCCACCAGTGATTCAATAATTTGAAACCTTCCATAGCCTTCCTATGACTCAGACCACCATCATCTTTGTACAAGGCTATCTCTATGCCCAGAATTCTCATCAGTCAGTGGGTTTGACAAAGTGAGACTGAACACTTTGCCCAGCATCAGTTGTTTTCAGTTGTGGGCAGGCAGTTTTTCTGCAGTAGACTGAGTATGGTGTACAGAAAGAGCTGTGCTGGCTTTGAATTCCAGATCTGCTATTTACTAGTTGCATATGTTTGAGAAAATTCACCTTCCCAGAGCTTCAGTCTCTTTGTTTCTTAAATGGGGATCCTAAAAGCTACCTCACAATATTGTTATCACCTGCAGGTACCTGTCAAACATTCAGTAAAGAATAGTCTTGCTTATAGTGAAAACCCAATGCCACCACATTAAAATATAAAATACTCCACAGGTTAAAATGTTGCAATAGGTTTCTTAGCTCTGACATTCCAGTAGTTTGTTCACAAATATTTTCTCCTCCTTACATAGCATCACACACTCAACCCTTCTGAATAACTGTTTGATTATAAGGTTGACAATTGATTCTGGTGGCGATGATTAGAGGGAAGTGTTCACTGGCTTAAACTACCTTCTATAAAGTGAGTCTATTAGAATCAGATGCCCACTTGGCTCTATTTCATGCTCCAAACCGGGTGGCTTTTTAGTAATAGGTCATTTGCTAAAATCCTGGAGTCCTTGGTCAGTACCCTCCACTTCCCAGGCCTGGTTGTTGGCTTGACCTGGTGCCATGGACTCCAAGGTTATATTTGCCATTAGAGCCCAGGAAACAGGTTGCTTTTTAGGCACAATGCCAAGTGGGTGAGTGTCACACACACTTGAACTCACACAAATGACAAGTTTATCCCCTTGTTTATTGGTTTATTGATTGTTTGCTTCTTGGAACACAAGACTTTTCACAGGATCAGCCAGACCTCCTTCCCCAGCAATCCCTGCAACTGGTGACCCTGCCCATATATAGTTTGGCACCTAGGTATAAATGACCTAGTAGTTCCCCTAACCCCAAACTCTTTTTTAAGGATATATCACATACATAGAATTCACCATTTTAAAATGTATAATTAATTTGTAATCATCAATATAGTCTCAAAGTTGTGCAATCATCACCACTAGACCTCATGATTCTTGCTTTTCCAAATATATATATACATACCCAGTGACAGAACAAAAGTTTTGCATAACATCTACTTAGCTTTACACAAGTTATGGTGCAAAAAACTCAGAATTTTGAAATTCTGATTATACTGCTTTGCTCTTTGGACCCCTTTAGTTTGCATATTAAAGTGAGTTTGTTACTATGAATCACAAGCATACTCCTTTTTTAAAAAATAATTTTTTAGTTGGTAGACAGACACACTACCTTTATTTTATTTATTTGTTTTTTATGTGGTGCTGAGGATCAAACCCAGTGCCTTACACAAGGAAGGCAAACATTCTACCAACTGAGCTACAACCTCAGCCCAAGAATATTCCTTTTTATTTAGCTGTTGTTTTCTTCACTTCCAACAATGAAAGAAAAGAAGGTGGAATACATAGTCTACACGTGTTTAACTCTTTTCTTCTAATATATTAAATTACTCCTTGTGATATGTACAGCATATACCCATAAAAGCATCCTTCCAGAGAGTAATACTCAAGTCTCCCCAACTCCACCACCTTTGAACATTTCTTTCTTTTATCAAGTAAAGGTAGAATTGTTAATACTAATATTGCTCCCTTGTTTCAGACATCTCACTCATATTTGATAAGAACTAATTTGTTTTACTTACATTTATGTCCTTGAATTTAAAATGTTTTATTTTTGATGAAGCCACTTTGACAACTATCTTTTTAAAATATGAATTTCCAAAGTGGTAGACAAAAATGTGTCATAGTTGTGTATAAAGAAAATACTATGAACCAACAGTGTCCATGTAGAACTGTTTTCCATTAGCAATGAAGGTTTTATATCAATGTTCTAATGACAGCTGTATGCAGACACAAATATCACATGCCAGAAGAGTCCCAGCCAGTTAAGGCCTGTGCAGGCAGAATCATGTTGGCACAAACAACACTTCTGTTATCGGTGGATGTTAAGTTGGCCGATTTTTTTGAAGGAAGCATCAAGGACAAACAAGAGTCTAGAATATTTCACATTAGAGCTACAATTTCATACCTAATTCATTTATTTGTTTTTTTAAAAAATATTTATTTGTTTGTTTAAGTTGTACACAATACCTTTATTTTTATGTGGTGCAGAGGATCGAACCCAGGCCATGCACGTGCTAGACGAGCGCTCTACCGCTGAGCCACAACCCCAGCCCCCTAATTCATTTAAATACTGATAAAAATGGTGATGAAGAGTAATTCTACGGTGCCATTGCTACATGCTGGGGGACCTTGTTTCCATTTCATATTCAGTTCTGTTACAAACAATTCATTTGTTTTAGTGTTTATTAAGCATCTACTATGGGTGAAACTGTATTAGGGACTCTTTTGTTAAGGATCTTGTAATCCTTAACATAAAAGATCCCTTGTACTTTAATGTGACAAAGAATAGGGTTACGAGGTTGAATTCCTTTGGATAGAATTGAAGCCTCCAAAATTATTTTATCTTGCTAGAACCTTACAGTTCTGAATGCACTTAAAATAAGTAAGTTACTGGCTAAACCTGGAAAATCTTATAATCATGAAGTTTCATCATGATGGTATTTATTGTAAGGGGATCTGAACTGTAATATAATACAATTACAATCATAAATATAATTACGAGTGTGTAAGTGCTGAGGGAATACAGAAGAGGAGATTAATTAGAGACAGGTGGTTCTAGGACTCCTCCAAGGGCTTCTGATTGATTCAGGGGGAGATCTCGATTCTCTCCAGATTCCTCTTTGCTCCCAAGGGACTCTCCCACACTGAGAGCTTATGATGGAGAAGAGATCAAAAGGATCTTTTGCCTCCAGCTTTTAAGAATCTCACCTTATTTCTCTAAAATATCTATTGTTACTAGGAAATAGTCTGCTATTAATTAAAGAAACTTATTTTTTGAGACCTTTGATGTCCCCAGATTTGGTGATATCCTTTTGAAATGAAATGGCATGCAGAAGACTAGGGGTCAAACCCCAAAACTGTTGAGGAAAGCATGCTTAATAATGAACCCCATAAGTTATGAAATGCCAAGGGATCTGACATGGCTGTCACAAGTGCACCACAGTCACTCTCATCTGGTGGGTTGTGCAAGAGGTCTTACATTGGAGCAGAGATGTGACAGCTCCACATCTTTGTGTGTTCCCATACACTTACGCATTTTGTGGCCTTGCATATTTAATAGAGACTCTCCTAACACTGAGCAATGGGTAGACTTCTGGGTGTAGGACTTGTTTTGTAGTAAGCTATTTAGATAGATATAAGCAGTAATACCATCACTAGCACTAAAGATGAATTTTAAAACTAACTCAGGACTAAAGATAGCATAGTAGGTTTGCTGGGTACTCTTAGTATTCTAACTTCAGGATGCTTATGCACAGCAAGTAACAATGAGAAATTACCAAATGACCTTACAGAGACCACCCTTGATCTTGAGATTTTTTAATAATGGATCAAGATAGGTCTAATTTCTATCAATAAGAAGCAGAAACTGGGCTGGGGTTGTGGCTCAGTGGCAGAGCGCTGGCCTTGCACGTGCGCGGCCCGGGTTCGATCCTCAGCACCACGTACAAATAAATGCATTGTGTACAACTAAAGCAAATAAATAAATATTTAAAAAAAAAAAAAAGAAGCAGAAACAAAATTAGTCAAAGCCAGAAACCAAAGCCAGAAATCAGAATTTTGTGACACTCTAATGCTCAAGGTGCTACGATCAAGTGCATTGTGTTGACCACCAACTGTCAGGAACACTGAGTCCCACCTTCAGCTTGGCAATGACTCACTCAGCAAAAACCCCCAGTGAGTCACTTAAACCCCCTGCTCCTCAGTTTACCGACTCGGCTCCCTTTAAGATACATGCCAAGGTTATTTTAAAATGATCTGTTTTCAAGCATTTAGTAGATAATCAGTTTATAGGAATAAAGAACAGAAACTTTTCTGAAAGCAAACTTCTATCCCAGGTTGATATTATAACAGCACCAAATTATGTTTCATTGATATATAAAGGTATAAATCAGCAGTCAAACAAAAGCAAAGTTCCAATAATTTGCATTGTTTAAGTGCCAACAAGCAAAAGTTACCTATTATGTTTCCAAACAACTGGATAGATGGGAGCAGGCTGAAGCAAGCAGCTGGGAAAAACCTTAGGCAGGATGTAACAGAGCCCAGGGTTAAGAGGAGGAGGTAAGGGCGAAGTAGGATCTATGGCTTCACAAAGTGGTTAACTGACATCACATGATTCAGATATGTTTATTTCTTAAATCTTCACACTGAGGTGTACAGGGGCCTCTTTTAAGCTAAAGGTGACTCTTAACAACAAACAGGGGAAAGAAGAAAAATAAAGAAAAAATGAATGGAAAAAAGGAAAACATTAGGATTCTTTGCATTAACAAAAGTGATCAACAATCGGCTGTTTAAAGGCTTTGAGAAGAACATCTCAACATTATTTTCCAACCCCAGCTAACAACAGAAACTCCCTATAGAAGGAGGCTCTAGCAGCGTCACCACACAGACAACAGAAGGAAGCTGCTTGCAGTAGCCGTCACCTTCAGGAGGACAGACAACCTACAAACATCTCACCCTGAAGGTGTATGTGTGATTACACAAAACCTTCACTTGGTCATTTTTTAAGTATTTTAATAATGCTGATGCAAAATAAGAGTAAAATTACAGGTGCCAGTTCCCATTGTAGAATGCTGATAAACAACTTACCATTTTGCAGTGGCTGGTCACATCTGGAGCCTTTTGGGATGCAAAAGTACTGGAAGGATTATTGCAAAACTTAAAGACACTTTTGCTGCCATTACTTTGTTTTTAACCTAAATTAGTGAGGGTTTTGGGGGGGTGAGGGTACTTTTTTTTTTTAAGAGAATTGTAATGCTTATGTTATAAACTTATTTAAACACTAATCAAATAGCAAAAATGGAAAAGGGGGCTAGGTTTAGAATACTCGCTTGAAAACTTTTCCAAATTGACCTTAAATAGATAGAGGCTGATATAAAACTATGGATTGGTGGATTATGGGCTTTTAATTTTGGTATATTATTGAATTCCTCAATTTATATAACAGTTTAACTTGCTTTGTGCTTGTTGATCCCTCTCTTACAACGTTGAATAAGCATGTTGTGTGTACAGTGTAAGGATCATAATGTCAATGGAAGTGCACTGTTCTTATTTTTTATGGAGTCATGGTTTTCCATAACTACAAAGGAACATAAACATATGAATATAAAAGGTATTTGGGTATTGCTAATATTTTGGCTCATTTTTAATAAAGCTCTTATTTTAGAATATAAATATTTCTTTATATTTTATATCTCTTTTAAGATTAGTTGGGCCTGGCATCGACACAGATGATGGAGAGAGTCTGAGAGTCTGGGTCTTCCCCTTATTTAAGTATTTCATAATTCTTGTGTGTTTCCCAGCAGGTTGCTTGAGGAATAATTACGCATATGTATGGTTAATAGCACATGATCCCCTTGCTGTCTTTTCTTTCTTGTGCTTTTCTGTTGAGAATATGCAATCCAAATCCTCAGGTGCAAGTTCATCATAGCCACTGAAGTCTGGCTTCCAGGAGATTCCTTGCTCTATCACATAGGAAATCAGATGTTTTAATGAATGCGCATGTTTTGCCATAGTGGTACATAGAGAGAGACAGGGTTGTAGGTATCTGAAATGATTGGGATAGACTCACTGGAGTTCTCCACAAATCATTTCCTCTGATATCATGTAGAGTGTATTTCTTTTTTTTTTTTTTTAATATTTATTTATTTACTTTAGTTGTACACAATGCAATGCATTTATGTTTACGTGGTGCTGAGGATCGAACCTGGGCCGTGCACGTGCAAGACGAGCGCTCTGCCGCTGAGCCACAACCCCAGCCCTAGAGTGTATTTCTTATAGGTCTTCTTTGTCAAGAATATTTTCTCCTTTAAGCCAAATAATAACTTGTGAAGCTTAATAGATTTTATCACCCTACATGGAAGCAGTATGCCTGTTATGTAAAGCATTCTAGTTTTCTTCATTAGCAAGTTGATCATAAATCTGTGTGATGAAAAAAGCCACTCTGTTGGCTGTGCACTGCTAGTACATGTAGACACAAGCACACACATGCTTGGACATGTATTGGCATCAAATGTGACTCCACCAGCAAAGTACTCGATTGACTAAAATATGCATATCTGAATGAAAGGAGACCTTTTGGGTGCTCTCTCCAATTCTAGACTGTTTTGGTCTGAATGTTTGCATCTCTGACTCCCTGAAATTTACATGTTGAAATGTCAACCTCCAAGGTGATAGTATAAGGAGGTGGAGCCTGCTGGAGATGGTTATGCTGTAGGGCCAGAGCCACCCTGGGTGGGATTAGTGCCCTTATAAAAAAGGCCCTGGAGAGTTCATTCACCTCTTCCATCAAAAGAGAGCACAGGGGGGAGACTCCAGCTATAAGGAAATAGGCCCTCACCAGACATCCAAATTGCAAGCACATTGATTTTGGACTTTCCAGCATCCAGAACTGTGAGATATAAATGTCTGCTTTTTATACATTATCCAGTCTGCAGCATTTTGTCATAGCAGCCTGAATGGACTGAGACATAGTCCCTTTTGCCTTAGTCTTATTTTGAGTCTTATATAGGTTTCACTTTTTGATAGTGATGAAGAAGACTTTCTGGCTTACTTAAGAAGTCAAAAAGAGTTTTCTATTGTCTTCTGTTTTCTTTAAAATCTTGTTTGTTAATTTGGAGTGATATTCTGATATCACATAATAGGACTCACATGGTGAGTAAGGAAAAAGGGGAGAGGAGCGTTTGTTGGGCTCCTAATATGTGCCAAACTCTTTTCATTAATTCTCTCATTTGTTGCTTACAACAAACTGAAAGGAAAATATTACCACTCTTAATGTATAGATGAGGAAACTGAGGCTCAGAGAGATTAAATAACTTGTCTAAATTCAGAGAGATCATATTTAGAGGAGCCAGAATTTCAATCTAGATATAAATCTAAAGTATATGTTATTTCCACTGTACTACAGATTCTGAAACTTCATGTAAGTAAGACCAGAGGGAGTGAATTCCTCTGGAGGAAAATACCTGGTTTTTTGAAGTACATTTTCAAACCTGGTTAGTAAATTTCCCCTCCCCCCCCATACTTTAACTGGAGACTGAGCTCAGGGGCACTCTACCACTGAGCTACATCTCTAGTCCTTTTTATTTTTTTATTTTGAGACACAGTCTCACTAAGTTGCACAGACTGACCTGGAACTTGGCAATCTTCCTGCCTCATATTCCCAAGTTGCTGTGATAATGGGCATGTGCTGCTGCATCTTTCTTGGTTGGTAAACCTCTTTTCTGCAAAGTTGGCTTGTTTTTGCATCTTCTATGTCCAGTATGCATTTTATATTTTGAAAAACCTATCTTGAAGGTTTTGTCTGGTAGCTACAAAGGATAGTGGGAAGCTTTTGCTTTTGTTACAATAAAATCTACAGTGCTCTTGGTAATGACCTTTTCAATTGTGATATTATTGTTTTAGCCAAAGCTCTACTGGTTTCCAGGAAGAAAGTTACTGAAGGGAAGTTTACCGTAAGGTTAAAATGGACCATCTTCTGGCCACCTTAGGAAGAAAATCAATGTATAGCTCAGGGACTGGACTAAGAACTAACCTAGAATGAGGTACTTCCTCTGTCTCCCCTGTCACCATGTAATTTGCTTTTTAACTTTTTCTGTATGTCTGTTCCATTCTCCGTTGTTTTTCTGCCCTCTTATGCTTATGGTTGAAAAGAGCCACCATAGATCCCAATTTCCCATAATCACCAGACTGCCATCTAAGAACCTTCTTTTCTTGGGTCTCTTTAATTTCAGGAGAAGATCTGATTCTTCACTGCTATTGGGTGTCTTTGGTCAGGTGTCCACTCCTGGCTCACTAATGTCACCAAGAAGGAAGGTACAAACTTGGTTATTATACCTATCTCTTTAGCAAGGAATACAGGTATGGATAGTTCCTGGAAGAAGAGGCTCTGAATAAAGTAGGCACTTCAAATACATCTCCAACCATAAACAAAAAGTATATGAATACAGCTTTATAGTTTGTAGAGTATTTTCATATAACCTCCTGTGATCTGAAATCATTTATTCCCATTTTCACATAATGAAACTATGACCAACTGGGCAAATGATTTGCCCAAAGTCATTTGACAAAGTAAACTAAAGACCAAAGCCTAGGTGTTAGGCTTTCCACCATAGTAGGCTACCTCTTTTTCCACAGAAATGTACACAATTTATGGAAGAACGTTGTTTTGCTTTTAATATACAGTTTAATTTATGCTTAGCATTCATGAGTAAATTTGCTAATTTGAAACCACAGTGGGTTTTGGCTTCCCTTCACAGAATATTTTTGTGTTTTACCTTAGGATTTGTATTGACTCTTATTAGAAGCTTGCGAATGCATTTTCTTGTACTGGTAGAGTATGACTTGCAGGAATTATGGATACCATGAAAAGAATAAGTCAAATAGATTGTTTGGACTGTGGTGCAGTTGTAGTTCAACTTTTTATAGGTAATAGACTATGCATGTAAAATGTCATATGACAATTTTATTGAGCTAGAACATTTTGGTTAAGGGAGGCACAGACTCCATAAAGGTGGAGATATCCTGAAGGACCATCATTAAAATGCATGGAGAAAGGAACCCTTACTCAAGTCTACACTCAAGCACACTTATGCCAGTTTCTTCAATGACTCCTGGACACCAGACTAAAAGAAATCAAGAAAAAAAATTGAATGAAAATGTTTGAATTGTCTTTTTTTTTTTTTTTTTTTTTTCCCAAAGATGATGCAATTTCTTTTTGCTGAATTCTGCTAAATTTTTCTAAATATAAAGTGATAACATTTTAAAGATGAAAGGGATTTGTTTCTGTCCTCAAGAAAAAGTCTGGGATAATGAACAAATTAAAATGCATCAAAATATAAAACATCTCTTTATTTCATTCCTGATGAACGTTATCTGCTAGCAGTGGTCACCATGGCAAGAAATGGATGGCAATTTTTCAGATGAGAGCATTACAAATAAATTCCTGTAGTGCTTTAAATATCTGAAAGAGTCTCTAGAAATGGACCTTAAATGGTTACACAGTTAACATTCAGATATCAAAAAATTTGGCAAAATAGAAACTGTTTAAATATTAAACATCAAATTTTCCTTCTTTCAAAGGACTAATATCTTAGTAATAAAAATGTCTTTGAATCTTGCCATTATAAGGTCTCCGTCAGGCAGTGGATTTTGAATAAAAATTTGCAGGCGGTTCTTATTTAAGCAAAATTAACAGCTGAGCCAAGAGGAATGAATTAGTAGAATGCCCCAAACTCACCTTGACCAGGCAACAGCCCACCTCCCTGGCAGCACAGGCTCCTCCTCTATTTGAGTTGCCTGCAAAGTGAAACTGCCCAGGATCGATGCTGTCAGGGAAATGCTTTTGCACAGAGGCAAGGCACTAATCAAGTTCTCCTGCAGCTGCTGACCTGACCCTCAATAGTTAAAGGAGAAACATGCTGCCATGAAAGAGGAGCAGATGGTGGACAAGGAATTGGAGAAAGGGAAACAATAGAGGTGGAATCCTTGGGCATGAAAATAATGGGCCATCCTAACAATAAAAATCCATTTGTCCATAGTAATAAGGAAGCATTTCATTAAGATGTTCTCAAATAGATTCACTCATGTAGAGCAGGGGGCAAACAGTAAGGTGACTTATAAAGGCTGCTCCTGGGTATGCAACTGGAGCCTGAGTTCCAGTTCCCAAATGGGAGCCCTGGTAATAGACCAGAGAGGGAAGGCAGAACCCAGTCAAAAACAGCAGGAAGGGCTGGGAATGTAGCTCAGAATGTAGCTCATGCCTAGTAGGTGAGAGGCCCTGGGTTTGATCCCAGTGCAGAAAAAAAGAAGAAGAAAAAGAAAAGAAAAAAGAAATGGCAGAAGGAGTAATAACCCAGGAGGGGCAGAAAGCTAGGGAACATCAATACATTTTTTTTTCTATATTTGTGTCCCCCATAAGACATTGATTCTTGGTCCTCAAGAGACCACTCATAGAATCTTTTTTTTTTTTTTTTTTTTAATAAAGCTTTACTGTTTTATAATTGACAGAGCATAAAATTCACCCATCTAAAACATACAATTCAATGATGTTTGGTATATTCACAGATATGTGCAAACATTGCCACCAATTGGAGATCATTTCATCACTTCTCCCCAAACCTGGTACCCATTAGAAGTCACGTCTCATTTCCCCAATATGCCCCACTCATAGAATCTTGAGGCTGACAATAACCTATGTTTTCTTGTCTATCCACCTTACAGACAAGGAAAGGGAGAGACTAAGGATTATTCTAGAACTTCCCAAGATCAAACTAGGGGAAGAGAACTAGAAAGAACCAAAAGCAATTTCTCATAGAACCCAGGACAGGGCTTTTGGAGTTCTAGTATAATTTCACTCCTGAATATCTTCCAGCTATAAGTTTATGTTCAAACACTACATTTCAATAAGTAGGTTGGAACTAAATAGTATGGGTTAGTTAATAGTAAAACTTTTTTTTTTTTTAATAAATAATGACTTCTGTAGGAAATATGACTCCCATCAATTAATCTAAAAAGTGCATTTTAGTTTTGCATACGATGAGGCAGTTAGGCCCCTGCTGGATGTCAGAGGTCCCTTTTCAGATGTTATTACCAACTGGGTTAGGTGATATGCAGTGTAGATTGACATTTACCTAGTAAATTTCAACAGTGAAAACAAGGAATCTAGAGATTCAGAATAGCTTTGTAGATAGTATCATTACATCCAAAGTGCCCACATCCTTTCCCTCACTTATTTCATTAATGCATATGCTGTAGAACTCTTGTAAAAGTTGTAAGGAATGAAGAGGGAAATGGTTTGGCTTGAGTAGAGGTGATTTTAAAGACATCTGCTCTGGAGGTCCTTAGGCAAGCATCTCATACCTTTATCTCAAAAAGAAGGAGCAAATTGTCATAAAGGCAACCACTTTTTTCCCCCTTTAATATATAAGTCAAAAATTTTATTACCTGCTTTAATTAATGAGAAACCACTATGATGTTACGACAGATTTAAAGGGGAATTCACATCACACATATGTACTCAAATGAGAAATATAGGAATACATTTTAAAATAGCTCAAAACAGGGCTGGGGCTGTGGCTTAGCAGTAGCACACTTGCCTGGCATTGGGTTCGATTCTCAGCACCACATATAAATAAATAAAATAAAGGTCTATCAACAACGAAAACACACACACATACACACACACACACACACATAAAATAGCTCAAAACAGGAAATGTGATCGTATCCAGAGGAAAATAATCAATTGCACTTCACCAGGCACAATTTGGATTTTTGTCATCAGTCCTTATGTTATTATCAGTTTTCTATATGCTATAGAATTGTAAAGGAACTTAAAGATAACGAAAATGACAGCCTTCATAGAATCAGGTAATTTAGAAGATTATACTTGAACTATATGACTTATTTTTGACTGAAAACTCCCCTAAATTTTTGGTCCATTTAAAGTTATTTCACAATTTTCCCTATAATTCATATTTTACAGATTAAGAAACTGAACAAAGAGAGGTACTATTCTAACCTGGATCCAAAAGTGATACATCCTGAATAGAAATCAAGATTGGTCTGATTCCAGGGATACTTCTCAATGTATAGGCCAGTATTTCTCACCTGGGAGTGTGTCTCAGGAGAAACATGACAAATGGTGACGTTTTGGTGGTCACACATGGGGGTACTTCTAGCTTCTAATAGGTAGAAGCTATTAGAAGTCATACAATACACAGGGCATCACCTTACAACAAAGAAACCACTTCTTTTTAAAGAGCTATTGAAAGATATTTCCTTTGGACATATTTAGGTTAGAAATGACTAGGGACCTACATGTCAAGACCATTATAATTAGCCCAAAGTACACTTTTCAGAGACTCATCAACTTAAAACTTTCCCGCTAATGTGTGAATCATTAAAGAACTGAAAGGGCTAAGAAGAGCAACTGGTAAAATACAATGAGAACTTGTGGTAATTGTCACAATACAAGTATGGTGCTGTCAATACATAATCACAGTACTATTTTCTTTAAATCTCCTTTTGTTCTCCTATTGGTTTTATACTATAGCTCTTCGATAATTCTCTTCCCCAAATCCTAATAAGCTTTTTCCCTAGCCATATCCCATGTGCCTTCATCCTTCTTCTCCTGCCTCCTTGCTCCCTATTCTGCATTTCTTAGGAAACATTCCTGCAATAACAAACCTCTCTGAGCAAGGAAAATGTTGGGAAGGCTCCCTCTATTCATTTCCACCAAATCTCCCTACTGAGAGGTTCCTAAGTCAGGAAGAGCCTGTACAGGAGGACTTCTGAGAAGTCCTGGAGGCTGGAGAAAGACAAAACTTATTCATAAAGATGTATGTTTTATTCTTATGTGCAAGGATAACAGTTATGTAAGAAACTATTCAGGAGGCAAGTGGTTTTCAGACACTTTTCTTCCTCTTTGTTTTGAGCCTCCATTTCTGAGACACATAGCTTGGCACAGTCCTGCGCTTGAGGGCCTAGGTTTGGAATTCCTAGGGAGTTGCAGGTCAGGAGGTTGCTGCTTTGGTAGTGCAAAACAGGGAAACTGGCACGGTGGCCTTCTTTGCTGTGTTGATCTTTTGGTCTGATACTTGTTTTTAGTTTCACTTTCTTTTAATTATAGTCTCTCCATATCTGACCTGAACAGCACCATTCTTGCGGTTTGTTAGTTAATTTTAATGATAACAGTATATTATCATTAGAGTGGCTTCTCAGGTCACAGTGTATTGCAGAAAGCAGATTGTTAATTAAATGATAATGTTTTCTGAATTTTGAAGTAATTCCTAAAGTTAATGGTTATTAGTTACCTTGAAATTGTAAAAAATAATAAATCAGTATATAAAAATCAGTACATAATTTGCAAACTGTCCTCCAAAAAGCAGATCATATCACACTCTGTCCAAAAGGAGCAGGTTTGCTGACGAGGCACTGACATAGTTAAGAGAAACCATGAATCACGAGGGGCCAGGAAAATGGTGCTGCCCAGCTCACATTCAGAGGCAGCATAATTTATGAAGCTCTGAGGACAGTGGGAGGTAGGCTGTCAGAAATGCTAAGTTCTCTGTGGAATTATTACATTCCCTTTGAAAGATTCGGTGTCATTGAAAGGAGGTAATCTGGGGAAGCTGCAGGTTCTGTGCAATTGGGAAAAGTGCAAAGATACTTGGAAATGAAGCCAAATTTCTTAGCCCTTTTCCCACTGGAAATCAGGCCCAAGGTCTTATGAAAATAGACTTTCTTTTCAAGCATCAGGAGGAAATACTACAAGAAGGATGCCTGTGGCACTTCAAATTTCCAGATTCACCAATACCAGAAAGGTCAGAGCTTTGCAGAAATTGCATTGATGGTGCCTTTCAGATCTATGTTTTCTTTATTCCTAAGCATACTCTTTTCAATTATTTAAGACCAAATATTGTCTATATGTTCAAGACAATGTAAAAATTAGCAATATATGTTGATGAGTTGAGGCAACATTATCAGTTATTATATTTATTATTACTTGTGTTAAGTTAGAATTTCAAACATCCTTCATTGAGTGCTTACTAAGTACTGAAGACAGTGTTAAGTGCTCTGCATGTTTTATTTTATTTAATCTTCCCAGAAATATAAGCACCACCTTCAATTTGAAGATGAGAAAACTGAGGCTTAGATAGACCAAACAACTTGCCCAGGATCATACAATTTGTCAGTGGTAGATCCTTTTTGTTTGTTTGTTTGTTTTTGTTTTGTTTTGTTTTTTTGGTACTGGGGATTGAACTCAGGGGCACTCGACCACTGGGCCACATCCCCAGCCCTTTTTGGTATTTTATTTAGAGACAGGGTCTCACTAAGTTGCTAAGTGCCTCGCCATTGCTGAGGCTGGCTTTAAACTCGCGATCCTCCTGCCTCAGCCTCCCAAGTGCTGGGATTACAGGCGTGCGCCACCGAGCTCGGCGTCAGTGGTAGATCCTGTATTCCAGTTATTTCCTTTAGCTTTTATAAAAGTATCAAGTTTTAATCTAATAAAAAGATTAAAATGACTAAATCTACTTGACATTTTGGAACAGAATATGATTCACCTTGAAGAAGAGCACTCTGGATGTTGGCATAGCAGACTGGATATTTCTTTTTGTCAAATCATTTTTATACAATTTGTGTCTGGTCCATAATGGCTCTGTGCATGGACTCTCTGAATATAGATGAAATCACTCCACTGTTAACACATCAGTGGAATGTTCCCTCAATGAGAGAGAAAGTTTATTCAACTTTAGAAACTGATTTTTGTACACTATTCCCAAACCACTCAAACTACTGTCAGACCCTTTTTTCCTTACCTGTTCATATACTCAGCTTGTCCATAATAACTTAGATCAAAAAAAGATTTCTTCTAATGGATTGTATTATTTTCTGCCAAGCAGCCATTTATTTCCTTGGAGGTCCATTTTATCCATTCCATGGGGGTAGGTAGTCCTGTTTCTGAGGTATTTATAAGAAATTTTATAATGGTTTCTATGGTGATGGAGGATGAGAGCATTACCTCAAGCCATTTAAAATGATAATTCACCAAAACAAGTGCATATGTTTTTGTTGATTGTCTGGCCATTGAAAGGTCTATGGTAGCTTGGTTAGCAGTTTGAAGAAACCTTTTACTCTTCACTTCTATGCATCAGGCAGCAACCTGGTCAAAAAAACTGATTTCAAGAAGCATGAATGACCACAGAGCAATTTTAGCAACAGTTTAAGCTGAACCTTTTGTGGTAAACATTGCCATTTCCTGGGTGCTGAGTGATTGGACTTCAAAATGAACTATCAAGCCCACAGGCAAGCTTAGTAGAGCAGGCAGGCCTGCTTTCCAGGCTAGTAGGTAAGCCATTTCTCCTCTGAATCAAATATCAGAAATAAACCTTTCCCATTTGTGTATGGTACTAGAATAAAGAGAGGCCCCTCACAAGGGAAGCATTTTTTATTCAGTTTCATCAATGGAAGATAGTGGGGACATAGTAGAAAGAAAGAAGGCTTTGGACCCATGAGAGCTGGATTCAAATTTTAGTCAGAGCTGTGGAGCCTGGATAAAATTATTTATCTCCTTTAAGGCTCTTTCTTCACCTGGAAATTCAAACAATAATGCCTACCCTATCAGGGTGTTTTAAATATTAGAAATCATATGTATGGGAAGTTATACTCCATATATATATAATATGTCAAAATACATTTTACCGTCATGTATAACTAAAAAGAACAAATAAAAAATAATAATAAAAAAGAAGTCATATGTATGTAATCTGGGACCTACGTGATTCTATCTTGAGAAAGACACAGAAGGTAGAAACAGTTCGAAGTGAATCAATCCTTTACTGGGGTTTCTCAGAACACTAAAGAAAGTTTTGTTTATAATCTACAACAAATTATTTCAAGAAGTATAAATGCCCACCCCTTTCCCCCATTCTTCTCCCCATATTCCTGTACCATTGAGTGATCTTTCCTCTTCTCCCTCTTCCTCCCCTGTCTCTCTGGCTCCTAGTCTCTCTCTCTCTGTCCCACAAATGTGTAGGGATCTAGAAAAACTCTGATTCTTCTCAGAGAGCAGAGAAAAGGAAAAGCTGCAGAGCAAATGCCAGGATTCTCTAGAAAGGGTACAGCAAAGGCTGTGAGTGGCTGTGAGGTTTGCTCTGTCATATAGCCCTCAGCTCAGTGCCAGGAACCTAGTAGGTGCTCAATAAGAAGGTAAAAAGCATCTACAGTGTGTTTAATCCCTACCTTGTGAGCAAGAGTAAAATAAGTTCCCTGCTCCAGGGAGTTCATAGTGTAGAAGTTATTCTCGAATTTAGATGTGTTTTTAAGTGGCTTCATCATCACTTAACAATAAACATGCACTTAGTTATTTCTTCCCAAAATTTCAGATGTAGTAGAACATTTACATGGCATAAATGACAGATTGATATATTGGTATATTCCAGGAAACTAATTTCAAAATGATCAGGGAATATTTCTTTATAAAAAAAACAAAACAACAAAACAAACACAAACCACCTAAAACACAAATTATTTAAGATATGCATTTATTAGCTTTATACTTTGCAACAAATGCTATTTGTAGCTTGTACAATAATTTAGGTGCTATTAATGTACATAAATTGTGCAATCACTTTTTATCCATTATGCTACCCATGGTTAGATTAGAGTGATAAATATAGAGATTTCATTTACTAATTCCTTGCTCCTTTTCTCTTTTATAACTGCCATTCTATTCTAGCCTCAAATGGATAATATAAGATTTGAAATTAGCTACTTATTAAATGCATTTTGTGGCAAATTACTTAACCTCCTGAGCTTTAGCTTCAATTCTGTTAAATGGGAATAAATTTAATGATATCTACCTTATGGGGTTCTTGTAGGGATTAAATAAAATAATGTGTATTTAGCACCTAACAGAATCTGGTACAACTGTAAGTACTCAACAAAACGTTGTTCTTATCATCACTATTATCATTGCCTATTATTATTTTCACATAATGTCATTATTTGAGCTAGATTTTATGAGGCACAAACAGGAAATAGTTTTATTTTTAAATTTCGTTGCCTTCAAACATGTTCCTTTTGATCTTCCTTTCCTGTCCCTGCATGATGCCTCAGGCGGATTCTGTATATTTTCTTGTTACTTTATGATATTAAACAACTAACTCATGTGCAAGGCTCTGGGTTCAATCCCCAGAACCACAAACAAACAAACACACCTCATTTTCAGAAAGTAAAACATCCAGACCAACCTAAAGCAGAACTTCCATTTCCTGAACAGTTTAAAAGTCCTTTCCTTCTCGCCACCTCAGACCTGGCCAGGAATTGCCCAGGTCTGTGGAAGGAGCCACACAAGGTCTGTTTCCTTTACCCTCCTTGTTCTAACTCCTCTGTCCCCGGCTCCCTGCTCATTTAGGGCTGAGGACCAAGGGGAGGCCTGGGGAAGGGAAGGAGAGGAGGTAGAGAGAACTGGAGGAGATGATGCTGTTCCTTGTACTTCTCTCTTGGTTCTTTCTTTCTTTTTTTCCTTATTTATTTTTTATTCTAAGTTGTTATAAATGACAGCAGAATGCATTACATTTCATTCTTGGTTCTTTCTTGATGTTCTTTCTCAAATGACCTCTGTCCTGGCACCTGTCCAGCTGCCAGCCTTTTCTTTCATGGAGCATTTTTGTGGGCTCTTCTGAGACTCTCACCCCTCCACCTCCTCTATGTGGAGAATGTCAAAACACCACACTCTCTCCCAAGAAAGCAATACTCTCTCTGGCTCAGGTGCAGCCCTGGAACCCAGCCACCTTCCATGCTATTTGGCTTATGGGAAATTCATCCCCTCTCCCCATCACATTCTGGAAGGGCAACTCTCCCGTTGCTTCTCTCTCTGTGCCTGCCCACGTTCAGACAAGAGCCAGCTCTCTGTTCCTCAGACTCTCAGGCAACACATGATTTGAGAGGGGAGAGAAGCCATTGAACTTCCCTCTTTTCAAATTCCCTAACACACCAGAATCTTCTCTTTAATGATTCGCTAACTTCTCTTCTAGAGAATGGGGACACGATGGAAGAGGCAATCAAAGAACTAGTTAGCAAATCCCACATAGATGTGTTTAGCAAATAACTTTAGAATGTGTAGACTCACATTGCCTATTGTCTTTAGCTAGCTCTGCAGGAAACCCCCAGAGAGCAGGACAAGTCCCATCCAGCGTCCTGTTACATTTTCATTAGGCCTGAATTTTGACAACAGTCTCTTACTTGGTTTTCCTGCTCCCTTTTCCTCACTATTTTTATTCCATCCTATACATAACTGCTAGATTAACTTTTATCAAAAAAGAAAACAAACAAAAACAACAAACTCCCCCACTGATTGTTATTATTATTTCTCTTGACAGTCAGGCACTGTGGCTTCTACGGAGCAGCTACCAATCAGCAGCTTTTTTAGAAATAAAGGAAAAAACTTAAGGTCCCCAAAATGAATATGGTACCAGAATATTAAGACCAATATTACAGTAGTAGAGTTTCTGGAGTC
The DNA here is from genome assembly GCA_025594165.1 of Tamias sibiricus. Classification (NCBI taxonomy): domain Eukaryota; kingdom Metazoa; phylum Chordata; class Mammalia; order Rodentia; family Sciuridae; genus Tamias; species Tamias sibiricus. Next base: position 102,753,784 of record CM046662.1, read on the forward strand.
CCAAAAGCTTATGTGCACTGAATGCTTCCAACTACTTCTTGTGTCAGATAAACTCCCCTGGCTACAAATAAAAACTCCACTAATTCAATGAGGTATTTACAGTATGATCTGAGATACCTAAGGCACTAGAATGTATATCTTTAATCCCAGCTTCATCATTTCATCAAAATCCTCTACATCTTTAGGAATCACCGTAGCTGAACATTCTCAGATTGCTCAGAGTTGATTTCTCCAAGAACTATGTTCTACATCAAGATAGTTCAAAGTATGAATTCTAGCAAACAAGAGTTTTGGAATTCAGAGTGTCTAATTCAATTTTTCTATTTGTACGTGATAGACTGGTGACTCAGAGATTGTGACTTGCCCAAAGCCACAGGTCATTTGAGACACAACTGGAATCAGTACCCAGCCCTCTTGATTCCTAAGCTCAGGCTGGCTTTGCTATTCCAGGTATAAACCACTGTCCAATTAGTCCCTGCACTGTAGAATGCTACCCCTATAATGGAAATGGAATGCACTTTGTAAAATTGGTATTAAAACCTTCCCTAATAGCACGTGAGGAGAGGAAGATTAACTATTAAAAAGAATTAAAATGGACTGCAGACACAGAATTTGTCTCAGAAGATCCTGATGGATCTTTCTGGTTATGAAAGGAGAGGCCCAGGATATATCCTGGATAGAAAAGGTTGAGACAAAAACATAAATGAAGCATCAGGAAATTTCCATTTCCAGTTAGGATTAGGAAGGAGGTATTTTGGCAGACCCAGGACTTGGAGAAGAGGGAATAAAAGGGGAAAAAAAAGGTCTCTGGAGATGGTGAGCATACATAGGCAGACCAGAGGGGAAATTATCTTAAAAACAAAACAAACAAAAAAACCCCAAACCTCCCTATGACCAAAAAAAAAAAAAAAAAAAAAAAAAAAAAAAAAGAAATACTTTAGAAGAAGCATTATGTTTTGATTTAAGTGCTCCTATACATTGTGTGGTACCTTTCATCATCCACAAATCTTTCAGTACAATGTTCTACACAACATTAGATATTAGAGGTATTAGAGGTGCCTTGAGGAATAAAGCATGAGGCACTTTGTGGTGCTTGGGACCAAGGGGTGTGGGAAAGTAAAAAATTATGGAAGATCCTGACTGCTGGGTTGCCATGGTAGGCACAGCAAAGCCCCAAAGGGTGCAAGTTCTAATCTCAGGAACCTGTGCATGTGTTACTTACAGGGCAAAGGAGAATTAAGGTCACTAATCAACAGAGAGAGTCTCCTGGATTGTTCTTGAGGATCCAAGATAATCACAGGGTCCTTAAAAGTGGAAGAAGGAGTCAGAAGAGGAGGCCAGGCTGATGGGTTATGAGAAGGACTCCGTCCACCATTGCTGCTTTTGAAGCTGGAGGACCATACGCCAATGAATATGGGTGGCCTCTAGAATCTGGAGGAAAATCTCTAGAGAAGAAGGCAGCCCTGCTGACACATTGACATTGACCCACTGAGATGAATGTTGGGCTTCTATAGTACAGAACTTTAAGAATGAATTCGTGTTGTTTTAGGCCACCCTGTCTGTGCAATGTTTTACAGCAGCAATAGTAAGCCAATTTGACTGTGTAATTTAGATTTGATAAGGATATCAATATCAATATTCAATATTTCCAAGTTTCTTCAGTTTTCTAGGATCAACCTTGTAAAAGTGCAGAACTGGCCTTAATATTTCCATAAGTTTCCAGAGCAGGAAGGAACTGACATTCTACTTGGTGGGTGTCCCAGACTGTTACTTATAATTAAAGCTTTCAATTATTTGCTGAATTAGTTATATTCACAGATTTATGTTGACATTCAAGTCTTGATTCAGGCTTGCCCCCTCTACTTTTCCAAATTAATCTCTAACAATTCCTTTTCATGAGTCCTGTATTTTGCCAAATTGGATCATTGGTATCATCTCAAACATGCTCCCCCCATCTTTGCTGTCCTGTTACCTGGAAGGCTCCGTATCTCCTTTCCTATACACCAATTCTGTTAATGATCAGCTTGCTCCTCGAGGTTTAGTTCAAGCATTTTCAAATCTCCAAGACCTCCCCAAGCCTCCCCTCCTCAGACCTTCCCCAGCATTTTGTTCTTAGCTCTCTTATGACCACATGTGATGATTCACTTGCAGCTTGGTCATTTGATTACATCATCTAATTCATTGAATTGACTAGTAGCTCTTTAGGGGTATAATGCATATTGCTTATCTGTACACCCTCCACCCCCATGGTACCCAGCACAGAGCTTTCCCATCACAATGCACAATTCATGTTTGTTGAATGCGGTCATTAAGACATATTTGAATAACTGATTTAAAGTGGAAATCATTATAATTGACATTATGAATACATACCTGACAATCTTTTCCCTTTTGCTGAATGCCATGGTTCATAGTTTGAAAAGGATAAGCACTATCCCCAAACAACTCTTCCATACTTGTGAATATCAATCAATCTCAGATAAGGTGAACACATATCTAGGTGAGCCTGGGATATTTCCAGTTTGTATCTGCTGTTCTAGAATAGTTACCAATTGTGCCCCTTGTATTCCAAAAGCATGCCCCTAAGGGTGATAAATTGGATATTTACCCAGCTATTGGAGGACCCAGGCTACAAAGGCAGCCTCAATCTTCCTTCCTTTCCTGAGACTGACAACTGAAGGCTAGTTACTCCCACCAGGTATTCTCTTTTCTCTGGTTGCTTGGCATGCCTCTCCTCTCTGTCCTTTTCTTACAGGCAGCCATTAGTGCTTGGATTTGCCCCTTCCTTGTCTCTTTCCCCTTCCCCATGCCTGCTTCCTACCCCTGGTTTGGTCTAAGCAGGTGTGAGCAGTGGTGGGATCTGAGGAGGAAGAATGGGGGGAAAATTCCCATGTTGGATTTTCTTTAATCACTCTCATCATTCACGTACCCTCAGCCCCATCATCCTGTTCTTGTCTGTGATCTCAGGCATCTTCCTATCTCTTATTGCTCTGTTCTTTATCCTTCAGTGCCTGACTCTGCTTTATATGTCCCAACATTCATCACCAATTTTAGCCCCTGGCTGATATCACAGGAATGATCACCAGTATCCATCTTACATTCAGGCTAAGTCCCAGTCTGATAGCAGGAGAGATGCTCCCTAACATCCTATAGCAAGAATTTTCAAAATGCGTTTAGGGAGCTGTAGTTGGGGGTGTTAATATCTTTTATTCAATAAAAGAGTTTCAAAGTAAAAAAAATGGTTTATGAATTCTCTTTTTAAATTTTTATTCTAATGTGTTATACATGTTTGCAGAGTGCAATTCATTTCATATTACATATAAAGAGCACAATTTTTCAAGTTGCTGGTTTTATATAAAGTATTTTTACAACAATTGTGTCTTTATACATGTACTTAGGGTAATGATAGCTAACTCATTCTACCATTATTCCTACCCTCTTGCCCCCTCCTCTGCCTCCCCCCTCTTTGTTCTATTTAAAGTTCTTTCATTCCTTTCATCTCCCCTCCCTTTCCTTTATAAGTCAGTATCTTCATAACAAAGAGATCATTTTATTGGCTAACTTCACTTAGCATTATTTTTCTCCAACTCCATCCATTTACCTGCAAATGCCATGATTTTATTATCTTTTAGTGCTGAGTAGTGTTCCATTGTGTATATATGCACCAAAGTTTCCCTATCCATTCATCTGCTGATGGGCATCAGGGTTGGTTCCACAATCTAGCTATTGTGAATTGTGCTGCTATAAACATTGATGTGGCTGTATCCCTGTAGTAAGCTGTTTTTAAGTCCTTTGGGAATAGACCAAGGAGTGGGATAGCTGGGCCAAATGGTGGTTCCATTCCCAGTTTTTCTAGGAATCTCCATATTACTTTCCAGATTGGCTTCACCAATTTGCAATTCCAACAGCAAAGTAAGAGTGTGCCTTTTCCCCCACATCCTCACCAGCATTTATTGTTGATTGTTTTTTTGATAGCTGTCATTCTGACTGGAGTAAGATGAAATCTTAGAGTTTTTTGATTTGCATTTCTCTAATCGCTAGAGATGTTGAACATTTTTTCATATATTTGTTGATTGATTGTATATCGTCTTCTGTGAAGTGTCTGTTTAATTTCTTGGCCCATTTATTGATTGGATTTATGAATTCTTGATGGAACAACTTTAAGCAGTTTTCTTTCTGTGAAACTTCTCGAAGCTTTTATTAAGCAGAAATATATTACAAATCTCTGAGATTTATTCTTTGTTTCACAAACTTATTTGACCTTGGAACTTTTTCCTTGAAACTTATTTGACCTTGGAACATTTTTTGCCCTTGAAACTTTCTTTTTTTTAAAATATTTATTTATTTGCTTTAGTTGTACACAATGCGTTTATTTGTATGTGGTGCTGAGGATCGAACCTGGGCCGCGCATATGCTAGGCAAGCACTCTACAGCTGAGCCACAATCCCAGCCCCCTTGAAACTTTCTTAAGGGAATATTGTTCTATGAAAAATATTTTACCTCAAAGTAACGTATTTAACTCTATGGATTTGGCATAGTTTCTTTTGAATTGGCGCAGGAATCTATGGAATATAGACATGATTCTTCTAATGGGACAAGGTATTCTAAGTTGCATAACTGCATTTTTTGGAGCACAGAAGATTGTGAAATGGACAAATGTACACAAAACCTTTTCAACTAAGAACTGTGTGGTTACAAAAAAGCAGAAACAGGAGATTCCTTGGAAAACTGGGAATGGAGCCATCATTTGACCCAGCTATCCCACAATTCGGTCTATACCCAAAGGACTTAAAAATAGCATACTACAGGGACACAGCCACATCAATGTTATGCAATAGCTAAATTGTGGAACCAACCTAGATGCCCTTCAGTAGATGAATGGATAAAGAAGAAAATGTGGTATATATACACAGCATTAAAAGAGGATAAAATCATGGCATTCTCAGGTAAATGGATGGATTTAGAGAATATAATGCTAAGTGAAGTTAGCCAATCCCAAAAAACTAAATGCTGAATGTTTTCTCTGATATAAGGATGCTGATTCATAATGGGGTTGGGGCGGGGAGCATGGGAGGATTAGATGAATTCTAGATAGGGCAAAGGGGTTGGAGGGGATGGGAGGGGGCATGGGAGTAGAAAAGACGGTGGAATGAGATAGACATTATTACCCTAAGTACATATATAAAGACACGAATGGTGTGACTATACTTTGTGTACAACCAGAGATGAAAAATTGTGTTCTATATGTGTAATATGAATTATAATGCATTCTGCTGTCATATATAACAAATTAGAATAATAAATAAATAATTTTTTTAAAAAAGCAGAAACAGACAATTAAATGGAAAACATCTGGGACCATAGTTCAGAAAAGCTGAACTATTGATCAGTGGACACTATGTTACAGCTAGATAAGAGTAATAAGTGTTGGAGGGTGACTACAGAGAACAGTAATGAATTACACATTTCAAAAAACCAGAAGAAAGCAGTTTGAAAGTTTGTACCATAAAGAAATGATGTTTGAGGAGATAAATATGTTTAACCCCATTTAAGAATCATACAATATATAACTCTATTGAAAACTCATATTTCTACATTAATATGTATAATTTTATGTTTTTATATTTCAGCTAAAGATAAACTTAATTTTTAAAAATAAATAAAAGGTAGTGTCCATCTAAATCTGAATATTCTTGAGCAACATTCAGTCATTTTTGCATTGTTTCTTCATGTTCATGAAGTCCATATCCTTCATGCAATGATTGATGATGTTAAAGTAAAAATAAACATTACCTGTTCAACATATCTTACAGGAATTTTAGGAAGATAAAAATGAGATCATTAAGTGAAAATGCTTTGGAAACCAAAAGGTTTTTCTGAATAAATAACCTATATAAAGTACCATATTATTTCTTAATTCACTTGGTTTTTTTAATACTACAAGAATGCAAACCCACAGATAAGCTTCAAACCTTGTTTTTTTTGCAAGCACTTTAATACAAATCATTTTCCCCAACATAAAACACAATTCATAAATTTTTTAGTTTTGATTTTTTTTTTTTCTCTTTCTACATCTTTTCTCTGTGGAGGAGCAGTGCAGTGGTCAAGAGAAAGGTGGAATCAAGGGAGAGAAACAGCTCTGACATTTAATAGACTGGACAATAAGCTTCAGGTATTGTCTGAATGATTTTGAAACAATGCAACTGGGACAAATTCTATCCTCAACATTTTCTGGCAACTTTGTGTCTGAAGTTATCAGCTGTCACTTGACATTCCCATTTGCAAAAATGGAGGGCATACGTCTGTTGACAAAGCCTAAAATGTCACCTGTTGTCTCTCTGACACTATAAATGTTTCATTGATTCCACAGAAAAGCAAGAAAAAGAGCAGGAAGTGCAGGAAATATTAGTTACCACACATATCCATTGTCCATCCATGTGATGGGTCAGAACATGTCATTGGGTCACTGGAAAACAGCAGCATGGATGTGTTTGTTTCTTGGCCCTCTCAGCCCCAGCAGTAGTGCAATCCACTAAATTATCTCACAGGTTTCTGAGTATTCTTGAGCACTATTCAACCACTTTGATTCAGGAACTGATTTAGAGAAGGGAGACTCTGAGTAATCTATTAACATGTCATTTATCTGCAAGATTCTGGCATGTTAATCCTGAACCAGAAATTAACTTGAATTCCTTGATCTATCTATTTGAAAATGGAATTTGTAGCAAAAGCAAATGCACTGTGTTGAAAAGAACATTTTCAAATAATCCCCATGATTTGTTACTTTAATGGTGCAAGTCATGGTTGACAGTAGGGAGGTGAATTACACAGGCAAACATGGATAAGAAAAGGCACTGCCTTGAACTATATAAATAGTCATGTGTATTTAGGTTTAGGGACTACACAGGGAAGGAGGATTTCTCTGTAGATATCACAAATTAACATCTAACAAAGAGACGTTTTCTTTAAATGATCTAGTTGTTTTCCCTTACCAGAACTTGTGTTTTGGATACTCCTCCTCTTCCCCAACCTCCTCCTCTTCCCCTTCTTCCTCCTCCTCCTTCTTTTTAACTTTTATTATTTGATGTGAAGAGAGTAACATTTTATGAACATGCATTGTTTATGTGGAACTGTTTCCAAATTGATTTACTTATATATATCACTACCTTTATTGGTTATCTTTCTTTTTAAACAAAGATTTTCCAACTATAGGACAAACCAAAATTCATTAACCTGAATGCATGATGAACCACTTGTTTGCTATTTCAAAGATACAATTCCTCTTGGTTTTACCTGCCCACCATGATTCAGTGTTAAAAAATGATAATAAGACCCCTTTGTTCTCCTGCTTCAGCTTCTACTTGGACTACTAAGCGCAAGCTACCAATTCTTGGCATTAGAATGAATTTTTCAGCAGTGAATTAACTAGACATTCTTTGTTCTGGTTGAGGAAGGAGAGTCGACAACAGAGAAACAAGATTGAGAAGAGTTGAGGGAAACAGGTCATTTCATCTTTCAAAGATAAAATTCTGTGGAAGAAACTTCTTGGTGCTCATTAGGAACACAAGCCTCCATACATGCATGGAAGAATGGGGAGCAAAAGGAATTTCAATTGCTTTTTCATGAAATCTGACCCAGAGTTGAACAAAGAGAATTGTAAAGCTTTTGCATATGCCAGTTTTAGGGGGGACATCAATCTTTTTCCTCCTTCCCTGGTGTTGCTTGAATAAAAAAGAATTATTGAAACTGAACTTGTTCAGGTTTTTATAAATCAAGATGTCAACAAATACAAGCACTAGTCTAGTTACAACAAGAGACCATAGTTTACAGAATAAAACTAGCCCCCTTCCTTTTAAGCTCCACAAAGAACACTTTGTTTATTCTTGTGTAAAAAATATCATGTGAAGAAGCTCTCTGTCAGGTATTCTATTTTTATTTAGTTGTTTCATAACTCAATTATAATGTTCCCATCTACCTAATAATTAGCATAGTAACAAGGCTTGAAGCCCTCTTCTTTTACCCACCCTGTGTCAGTTATGTTTCCAGATTGCTCTGGAGAGCAGGGTGTGCCTGTGCAGGTGAGTCTTTTTCCCTGCTGATCTGGCAGCTCGCCCCTGTATGGTAGCTGAGGGTCAGCTCTTGGAGAAAGGCCCGGACAGAGGCCTGAGCAGGGACTTCCTGCCATCTGGAACAGCCTGGACACAAGGAAAGGTATCAGCAAGAAACACTCAAATGATTCCTCTTTAGCTCCCCGGGAACATCAGCGTTTCCTCCAGTTCCATGACTGGGGAAATTCACACCCACCCCTAGTAATTTCATGCACAAGTTTGGAGCTGAATATTTGGTTGCATTTCACTGTTTTAGACACAAACCTATATTTTTGTGACCACTTACCACCTTTCTTGTGTGAGGAAATCTCCACGATCCAAATTAAGCCTTTCAAAAGCTTAAGTTCCAAATGCACTTTCCTAGGCTGTCTTATAGCAAGGGTACCAATATGTGACTGAGACCCAGCCGACCCACCTTACTTGTAGGAGAAACTGTTTTGGAAGAAAACAATGAGAGGAAGTAGGAGCCTCACAGAATCTGTTTTCTGGTAAAGGTGGCATTGGAGTTTTTTGGCTTTGAGGGACAATGGTGGTGGAGGTTCCCACTTCCAGTTCCCTGTGTCCAGTGCTAGCAGCACTCATTGTGGTGGAGGGGGAGGGGTCACAAGGCTCTTCCTGTTGCAGATGTGATGGTTATAGTTCCAAGACTAAGATTTTCTTTGGAATTAAAATATAAATATATAAGCATCTAATGCAATTTTTCATTAAATACATACACTTTGAAAAATCAAAGCATATAACTTGATTTGTTGGATATTAAGTTGTTAAGGTGGTAACTTTCAAACATATTATTTTCCATAGGCAAGAATATAGCTTGTGATAAATAAAACTCAAAGACCAAAGTGTGGAAAATTGGCCTGCCATGGCTACCCTTAAGATATTTGGGGGACAAATGTAGGCTTATATTTGCCTTGGATATTGCTGTCTATCCTTTTCTAAGCTCTCTGCTCTCTTCCTCCACTCTCTTTTCATATCTGTGTTATTGCATTAATCTGATTTTTCTAGGCCTAGGTGAACAGCAGCTCTTTGGTATACAAGGCGGCACATGAAAGCAGAACCCTGTTAGTTGGTGTGGGAAAGGAGTTATGATGGTAACTGATAAGTTTCCTCATGTTATAAAAGAGTAGACTTCACCGCAAAAAAAAGTGAAAAATAAGTTTTTAAAAAATAAATCCTATTTTATTATTTTCCAAATAATTTTCATATTATGAAAAAAATGGTATTTGCCAAGAATAAGTCAATTTAGTTTAAAAATACAACTCATTAATGACCTATGGTAACGTATCATGAAACCCTTGACATTATGAACATAATTGCTGGGCCCAGAATTTGAAGATACACCTGCAGAAGATTAGTAGGTCCCTTCTTTATAAGTCTATGATTTTCAGAGAGAAAATCATTGTAAAATATTCTTTCAGCCAAAATGACACCCTGCAACTATATTAGTGCAACATTACAAATTTATGGGATCTAAATCAATGAGTTTTAACCATACACATAAATTTTGAGGGATGAGGAATTTATGAACTTGGTAAATAGTACCAAGTTACGGGAATCACAATTAAAAATCTTTTTTTTTTTTTTTTTTTTTTTTTGGTACCAGGGATTGAACTCAGGGGCACTAGATCACTGGGCCACATCCCCAGTCCTTTTTGTATTTTATTAGAGACAGGGTCTCACTGAGTTGCTAAGTGCCTCGCCATTGCTGAGGCTGCCTTTGAACTCGCGACCCTCCTGAGTGCTGGGATTACAGTTGTGTGCCACTACACCTGGCAAAGGTCTTTTATCTAGTTATTTTCTGCCTCGTTCTGCCATGATGTTGCAAAAGACTAATATTTTAAACTCCATTGAACCATTCTTTCTTTGGTCACTCTATTAGTTTTTAAAATCATCTCTCCTTGCATCCTGTACCTTGGGTCATAATTTTGACATGATAATATTCTTGTTCTTCATCCTATTCAATTATTAGTGATTCAAACAAAGGGAATTTGGATGTTTTAAGAAAGTTCTCTTGGGTGGCACTACAACTGACTGGATGAAGAAAGGAAACCATCTTTCTCTCCTGTAATTCGGGAGTGCGCTATATCAATACCTAATGTTCCTTCCAGTTCTATGAATGTACTCAATTGCTTTGTTAATTCTGTGATTTCCACTATGTATTCACAAAAGTAAGAAAACAATATCGTTATACCAATATTAATTTCTTCTGCTTTTTTTTAAAATGCCCAATTGTATCTTATCATTAGTAAATGATTTTAAACCCGATGTTGAATTCTTTTCTCAACACAATTTTCATGTTTCTATAATTCTAAAATAGCACTTTCTAAGTATAGGAGATATAGCCATCTGGCTGGAGTGATCTAGATATAGTTCTACCAGGGCCAGGAATACAGCCTGTTCTATCTTTGAGCTTCATCAAGCAGGGGTGTGCAGATGTGGGAGACACAGAGATGCCCTTTCGAGGAAGAGCATGCTCCTCCACTGAGGGTTGGGTCAGCATCCTCAGGGGCTACCTCAGCTACCTCAGAACACCTTTCCCCAGATCATGTCCTCCCTGGGGCAGCTCGCTTTTGATAAACAAGGCTTAGAAGTACAGGCTAGGACATTTTGGCAGGACACAGAATACTCTGGTGGCCATTATTTACTCCAGAGATCTATGCCAGAAGTGTTGAGGCTTGGTCAAGCCTGCATTGCAGTTAACTTTTTTCTCTGCCTAATCCTACTTTTTTCACTCTTTTCACAGGGTTGGTCCAAATAGACATATTGTTTCCAAACTCATCTGAGACTCAGCTGTCAGAGAACTTAACCTAAGACACAGGAAAATAGCATAGGAGCTGAAAGTTTTTCCAGTCGAGGTCTGAATGATCAAAGTCAGAATTTTAAAATATTCTGAGTCTTGAATCTGCTTGAAAAACATTTTTTGTTTTTTGTACCGGGGCTTGAATCCAGGGGCACTTAACCACTGAGCCACATACCCAGCCCTTTAAAAAAATATATTTTATTCAGAGACAGGGTCTCACTCAGTTGCTTAGGGCCTTGCCAAGTTGTTGAGGCTGACTTTGAACTTGAAATCCTCCTGCTTCAGCCTCCTGAGCTGCTGAGATTACAGGCATGGGCCACCGTGCCTGGCTCTGTTGGAAATTTTTTAAAGAATAATTTCCCTTTCATTTGGTTATTGTTTTTAATTTTTGTTTGGTTTTTATTTTGAGGGGTTTGTTTTGGGGAAGAACTGTGGTAAGCTTGCTATACATTAGAATCCTAAAGAGAGGAAAATTTTGATTTCTTCATCAACTTTCATTGTTACTTAAAAGATGTATTCTGCAAAGTAAATTTGATTTTATCACATGAAATAATTTACATTTAAATGATGTGTATATGCAATATAAGACTCAAACTCTTTTTGCCTATGTAAAAATCTGGGTTTTTTTTTTTTTTTTTTTTTTTTTTTTTTTTGTACCAGGGATTGAACTCAGGGCACTTGACCACTGAGCCAAATCCCAAGCCCATTTTTGTATTTTATTTAGAGACATAGTCTCATTGAGTTGCTTAGCACCTCACCTTTCCTGAGGCTGGCTTTGAACTCACGATCCTCCTGTCTCAGCCTGCAGAGCTGCTGGGATTACAGGCATGTGCCACTGTGCCCAGATCTATGAGTTTTTCATATAAATCTCACAAAAAGTTGGTCAAATAGGTAGTCTTTGTCCAGTCCTTTGAAATGGGCACACAGCAGGTCCAGATCCTCATTTTCCTCCATTCCCAGATCACAGGTGATCCTTTCTTTTTCATTCCTTACTTCACCTAGCTTGTGTCATCTTTCCATCAGTGCTCACTTGGATCCTGGTAATATCCCCTCCGCTATCTTACCTCCTCCCCTCTATCTCCTTCACACAGCTTTCAGAATGATTTTACTCATCAAGACACTCATCTGCTTAAAATCTTCCAGTGGCTCCCTGAGGCTCAAGAATTTAAAACCCAAAGTCTTTTCATGGTCCTCATGGAGAGCTCTTCATGAATACATCTCTCCTTACTCTCATCTTTTTCTCTAAAACTGCTTCTCAGTCACCCCACTTCAGGCCAATTTCCTGTAGGTTCTGGAATGTGCACAGTCTCTCTTCTCCTCTTGCTTTTGTATAAGCTACTCCCTCTGTTGAAATGCCCTTCCCCTCTTTTGTTATTTTTTCACTAAGGTAAGCCTTACTCTTCCTTCAAGCCTCCACTCAAGCATCAGGCGAGCTCTCAGTGGAGGTATTCCTCCATGCCCCAGAGTACCCACTTCCACTAACATCTTTCACAGCACTTACAACACTATACTAAGCATATAAGCATTATATTCCCCTCTAGACTATGAACTCCTTAGAGACAGTAATGTAATCTGTACGTCCCCAGCACTTAGTGCAGAGCCCAGCTCACAATGAATACTCAGTAAACTTTTGTGCCTTTTAAAAAACTTCTTTATGGTAGCTACTATTTGCTATAGATTTTTGCATCCCTTCCATTGCTTGGCAAAACACTGTGCTGCTCAATACTGCATACTGTAGGGGCTCAATTAATGTTCGTTTAGTAGACGAATATACTGCTTGTTGTTATATTTCTGTTCTACCACCAATAAATGATTAAAAGATTCCAATTGCCAGGGTAGCCTAGAAAAACATTTGAAATGTTGATTGACCAGGAAAAGTCTCTGAAGATGTTTTATTTCACTCCAGAGCAATCACCTAAACCATGAACTACAAGCTAATAACTGTTCACAGGAGAGCAACTTTGCCTATTTGCCTAGACCGTTTGTGCTATTAGCTATGCAAATAAATATTTTGATTGTTCATTTGGGAGAAGGGGGTTACTTGATGACTGTCCTGAAGCATATGAAGTATATGTAGGCTTACTTTGAGGAGAAGGACACGTAATTTTCTTTCCCTATTGCCATAGCTGATTCAGTGAGGAAAAGTATCACTTGTTAAAGATAAGAAAGAATTTCTTCTAGGGTACCCAGGGACATTGTAGAAACACCTTCTTTGGCATTGTGACTAGATGACACCAAAATTTCCCCTTTCACCCTTGAATCTGTGCAATTAAAAGTAATGTCATTATAGAGGCCAACTGCTACCAATAAAGAGGCTTTGAATTTGGTATTAATTCATCATTCACTACATTAAAGAAAGAGTGGGTGCATATTATAAGTGCAGGACTTCTTGGGCATTGCTAGAGAATAAGACCATTATTCCTGGTCTTATATCTCAAGGAAGTGACAAGACACCAGAAAAGTTAGTTCTAGTAAAAGGCATATATAGAGAGAGAGGATGGGGGTGGTGAGTAGAGAATGGTTCCCAAAGGGGTCAGGGTTAGAGGGATGTAAGGAAGGCCCCTCAAGGCAAGGAGAACTGCATGTGTAAAGTGATGTGGTGCAGACAGATGTGCCAGGTATGTCTGTATGGTTATAGGTCCTATAGATTATATACAGTCCTGCTCTGTCAACAAAGAAAACATTCGTTAGTATTTGCCAAGCAATTATGATGTGCCAAGTACTTTGTTAAACCCAGTACATGCATTTTCTCTTTTAATCATCAAAAATAACTCTAATATATAGTTAGTGGCATCAACTCAGTCTGCAGTTGATGAAACAGAGGCATCGAGAGGTTAAGTGACTTGCCTAAGACCATACAGCTGGTAATTGGTGGAACAGGGAATTCAAACCTGGATTATTGGACTTCAGCAAATAGGACTAAAATTTAATTTCAGAAACATTAGTAGTATCTCACAAAATCCAGGTACAAACTGAACTAAGAATTGTCATGCTGGAAAGCAGGGAAATGTATTTTTCCACCACATGTTCTCCCCTATGAAGTCCACCTTGTAGGCACAGTGTAGATTTCTTGGAATGAATAGGCTATTTTCAAGGAGTATATGGTTTAGTAGTGAGGACAGACATGCATAAGTAACCACAATCTATTGAAGGATATATAGGTACTGATGGATAGGTACCTATATAAGTTAAGAATAGATGGATAAGAATCTGAGGGGAGAGGACTTTATCCTGTAAGCACTGGGTGGGGGAAGGGACACTTAGGTTTTGAACAGGAAAGTAATGTGATGAAAACTTATTACAGAAAACTTACTTTGCTGACTGTGTGCTCCTTGTTTCCTTATTGTCAGCAACATTAAGTCACTTGGAACTCCAAGCAAGTTAAATCTGTGGTGATAGAAAAACAGAGGGAAGAGTTTTCTCTCTCATGTCCTGTTCACCAAAATTCTGCTAAATCTATTTAGGTGGTAGAACAATAAATTGGAGTCAGATCAGAAACTTAAAATCTAAATGTGTACTGGCACTTTCTGTCTAATCACTGTTGCTCCTAAGAAAGTATAGAGTCCCAGGCGGTAGGGGTAGAGTGGGGTGGAGGGCTAGAAAGATTATAGGTCATAAACATCCAGATACATAAGATAAGATCTAAGGTCATTTCAAGTATGATAATTTAAGAATTATCTTTTCCTCCCGTCAGTCAATGAATATTTGTCTATTGAGTGCCACTGTATTTCTGGTACCATTCTAGGTCTTAGGACATAGGCATGTCGTTCAATAGTACAACAAGAATCTGCCTCCCTGGAGTATGCAGACTAATGGGTAATTCAGATGACAAACATTTCAGAGAGGGATACATGACTATAAAAATAATAAAGCAGGAAAACAGGATGAGGAATGACATGGTGAGGGAGTTGCACCTTACAAAAGACTCTCAGAGAAAATTCCTCTATAGAATTAATATTCTAGGAGACTCAAATAATGAGAAAAAGCCAGCCATCCATGCAAAGAGCAGAGGGAAGAACATTCCAGGCAGAGGAAACAGCAAGGGCAAAGGCCCTGAGGCTGGAAGTTAGAAAAGAGGCAGCAGGAACTGTGGGCTTTTGGCTGTAACCACTTTCAGAATGTTGAAAACACATTTGAAATAATTCCTCTTCAAATATGTTGCTGGTGAAATATTTCAACAATGAACAATGTGATGATTCCTTTTATTATTAACTGTTTTTAATATCCAATTTAAATTTTCTATCTGAAAAGAATGAGGTTTTTTAAAAAATTAATTGGGGTAAAAACTGACAAATAACAAAAGAGAAATAAAGGTCATAGATAATAAGAAGTCAAAAATATGGATGAAGGGTTTCAGAAGATCACCTTGGGGAGGCACGTGGTGGTGAAGGTTGGAAATGAAAGGCTGAAAATCATGTACTATTTATTAATTTAATAAATCTGTCTTGATGTCAATGTAATCGAATGTTGCCACAAAATAATGGTCTCCTGCTGCTACATAAATGTTGAGGCCAAGCTCTGATGTTTATTTCCAAGACAGGAGACATTGATCCTTCACTAATAGAATATTACAAGTTTATTTCTATTATGCTAAGTAACCAAAGTTGATTTCATTGTTTGATTTGATGGATGTTGGTGCTGTCAGAGTTCAGAATGGTCTGGAGCTAGGAGGCCAAGAGGATAAATATTTCCCCCCCTAATTAGGTGTCTTTGGAATTCATGCTAGTATAAAATCAATAAGAGGAAAATTTGGGATACTTAGTCTCTGGAATCTTCATTCTGATGCCCCTGGGATTGGGACTATTTGGCACACGAGTGTTCCTCCTGAGACCAAAACAACCAACCCTGCAGCCAGACAGTGAGTAAGTTGGATGGGGCTGCAGTGAATTGGAAAGGCAACAGGAAATGTGATGAGAGGAGAAAGACAGCTACAACAATAGAAGGAGGAAGTGAAGCCAGAAAAACAAGAGAAGAAGGAAAAGGAATAGTGAACTACAAAAATCCAGGAGGAAAGGAAAACCACACAGAAAAAGAAAACAACAAAATCCCCAAAGGGAATTGCAATCTGCTGATTGAAATTCAGGATCCCCTCATTTCCTGAGCAAGGGCACTTATTTACAGTGATCTGGTGAATGGATGGTGCTGCCCAGGTTTCCCTTTTCCTAAGCAGAATGTGAATGAAAACAAAGATCCTCATGTTCAGGTTTCTACACCACAGGTCGCACAGCCACCCAGATCTGGTAAATGTGATCAACTGAAAGAGGTGAGGAAAAAGGTGAAGATTGGAACAAAGACATGAACTGTCCAATTTGGTCCAAGTAAGGCAAATATCTTTTTGGAATATCAAAAGAGAAACAGACACACACCAAATGGTTTCTGCTTTTAACATCTCACAATGAGTCAAAATATACATTTTATAACAGTAAAAATGGGAGGAAGTGATGTACCTGATAAAGGACAAGGCTCTAGTACGGAGTGTGGGTTGGTATTTCTGATTTTGCCTAATCGAAGGGTCAAGCTGTAAGAGCCGAATTCACTGCTGCTTACCATACTGAAGCAATATCCCCTAAATCCTGATCTTATGGCCCTGCTTGTATTTAATCTAACCTGAACTCACAGAGAAGTTTGCCTTTCTAGAATCATAGTACAAGGAGGAGTAAACGTTAAAGGGCAAGGGAAGTTGGAAGGATTCCTGACAGGGCATAATGAGATAGGCTGCCTGGGTGGAAATTACAATCCTGTCATTTACTAAGTGTGCAAACCAGAAAAAATTGCAGAAATAATATCTACCTCCAAAGATTGTTGGAAGCATTAAGTGAGATATTCTATGCAAAGCACTTAGTGCCTGGCACATTGTAAGTGCTTGATAAATGTCAGTGCTAATACATAAGAAGTCTGCAGCACAGGATGCAGGAACTGAAATTCTTGCATGGTTGAACCACATAATGCTGCCAGCAGTCAACCATTTTGACTTATAAAAATAGAGGTTTCGTATATTTTCTAATGTGATATGTTTCCAGTAAACTTTCCCATTCCTTTCATGTTTTGTCCATTTGTCAAGAGTAAAGGAGAAAGGAAAAAGAAAGGGAAGGGAAAAGAGGGAGAACAAGCACATGAAAGAAGAATGGGAATGGGAAGGGGGGAATTATGTGGTAAAGTCCTTTGAGGAAACATATATCACCTGGAAGCAGAGGTAATGAGACGGAGTCTTATGCCCTACCAGTTTCATAACCCTTTGCTAAGCTTTCTAGCTCTAGAAAATCTCTGAGACATAGATGTGGCATATGTTTCCTTGTGCCACAAATGATAAATGTTTCTTTACAATAAAAAAAATAGCCAAATTATAAAACAGAACTGGTATCTCCTAAAAGAAACAGAAGAGCCAGGCATGGTGGTGCACACCTGTAATCCCCAGCAGCTCAGGAGGCTGAGGCAGAGGGTCACAAATTCAAAGTCAGTCTCAGCAACTTAGTGAGGCCCTAAGCAACTCAAGGAGACCCTGTCTCAAGATAAAATATAAAAATGGTCTGGGGATGTGGCTCAGTAGCTAAGTTCCTCCTGGTTCAATCCCCAGTTCCAAAACAACAACAATAAACAAACAACAAAAAACCCTAAAAAGACACAAGAAAAAGGCAAGAACAAAGAAAGGAGCCCAGCAAAATTAGGGTGTAGGGAAATTCTTCCAAGAATGACAGGAGAAAGTGCTCAGATCTGGATTCTTTCTTCACCACGTTTCTCCCCAGACTACCTCCCTCCATCTACTATGCTCTTTTGTCTGCCTCCCCCCTAGAAACCAGACCAGGCTGATAAGGCAGAGCAAATGGACATAGTTCTCCTGAAGCCTCTAACATCTTTGCACCTCAGTACCAAACACAACACCAAAAAAGAATATTCCAGAAGTCAAAATCCTTAACAAAGTCTGTCCTTAACCCAGAGAGTCTCAACAAAATAAACCCTAAGTAGTATTCAGTACTGTAGACACTGTTTAAGTTTCTCGTCAAAAAACTAAAGATTCTAGGAGAGTTAGACAGTGTGGGAGGTTAAGTACAAAGTGCAGCAGAAGGCCCTAAAACTGAACTATGTCCATATAGAGGATGCGAATACAAATAAAAGTTGTATTTTCCTTTTGTTTATTTGTTGGATGATAACATTATTGTAAAGGTAACTCTGACATTAATATGGCAAGTTCTGAACTAAGACCTTTTAGCGTAGATAGTTATATTCTTAACTATCTTAACTTTCCTAGCATGGGCTCCCCAAATCACAGACAACATGGGTGAAGCTAATGGGGACCTGTCTTGTTACTGTTGATACTTCAAAACCTTGTGACAGCGGCATCCTTTAATTCTCTGCCTCAAGGATTTAGGTATAAGAGTTGGACATGGTGGTACATGCCCGTAATTCAGCTACTCAGGAGGATGAGGCAGGAGGATCACAAGTTCAAGGTCAATCTGGGCAACTTAGTGAGACCCTGTCTGAAAAGAAAATAAAAAACAGGGGTGGGGATATAGCTTGGTGGTACAGTGCTTGCTTAGCATGCATGAAACTCTGTGTTCAATGCTCAGTATTGAAGAAAAAAGAGAGAAATTTGGCTCAAGGAAAAAAGTCTGAGGAGTTTGGAAAACTGTTGACAAACAGATTATAAAATTATTTATCTGATTAAGAATCTGACTAATGTAATACCAAATGGTACATGATGATCTATCACTGGCAATTACCGCCACAGAATTGGTGTCAATTTCCAGGAACTACTGTACTTACTATACTCCAATAGTAGCCCAGTTGGTTTCAAAGACATTCTGAGCACCCAAAACCAAAATATTTAAACTTCCCTCTCTATCTTTGACAAGTACTTATGACCATGCTAAACTTGTTTATACCTTGTAGCTTATGAGATTGGCAGTGGCAGTGTTCGGCCCTTGTCTTAAACATACTTAATGTGGCATAATATCCTTTTAACCCCTTATTCTTAAACTATATCAAAGTCAATAAAATGTGATAGCATTATAATTTGTCATTTTCTTTTCCTGCTATACTTGGTAAAGAGGATCCAATTACATTGGACAATTATAAAAAGCAAATGTAGTAGGGCTTTTTTTTTTTTCCAGTTTCCATTTCTAACAGAAGGAAATGACACTGCTTGGAATGTTGCACAGCCTCCCTCTTGAGACTGGGGCTTTTGTTAGCTCCAAGAGTGCAAAGACATCACATTGGCATAACCTTACTAGGTGAAAAACCATTGTAAAGTTTTAGGAATGCACTAAAAAATATAGTAACAGTTGAATCAAGAACACACTTTGGTATGCTTCCTATTATATAACTCTCAACATTTAATGACAAAACTTCAGCTAGTGAACACCGCAACACTTGGAATTTGTTTTGCAAATGTGTTAACCTGTATGAAATTGCCACACGTGGTAGCCCTGATTTTTTCATTTTTCTTCATTTTCAGCTTTCAGCTTCATTAGTTTCATTCTTTGTATAAGGATTATTTTATTTTATTCTAAATTACGAACTTCAGATTATTGATGGTGGAAAAAAAAAAAGATTAGGCACTCAGAGCTGAAACTGTTGGAACTGCTATATTTGCTCATTGTTTCCCCTAACCCAATGGTAGATGTTTATGAATATTTAAGTTGGGATTTTAAAAGTGCAGGGCAATAGGTTAAGTAAACAGTCATTGTCTCAGATTAACTGATGTTAAACCAATAACAGTGTGTTAAATAATGTTAATTGGGGGCCCCATTTCCTTTGTTATTCTGCTATAAGTGACTAAATTGCACAGTATTATAGTTGCAATGGCTAGTCCTTCCATAATTTTGGTCCATGGCATTTGAGCAGTTAGTGAATCTGAGCATGCTGGTCTGGTCTGCCTGGGAGTGAAGTTTCATAAGGTAGTCTGAGTGACAAACATCTCGTAGCTTGCTCACATTCCTCTGTGGAATAGTCACTTCTGAGAGAAAGAGGTGCGGTTTCATGATCTGGGAATAGGACTGTCAGCCAAGAACAAGGAGTTCTCCTCTAGAACTAGTTGTTTTCTTTATGGATCAGATGATGCATACAAATCTTTCCAGGACTCAGTTTACCCAGTTTAGAAAACAGGTTATCAAAATCTACTTAACTGGGGCATATTAAATATTAATGAATATCTGTTATGATTTGAAATGAAAAGTGGTATGAATGGCACTGAGTTGTTGTTTTCATAAACTTATTAGTTTTATAAAATAAACAAACAATAGAACTTTTTTGTCCTTTGGAAAAATTATCCCAAAATAAAAACTGTAATGTTAATCTTTAAAATAGTTTATTTGTATTTTTAAAATAAATGTTTTAATTCTAAATGGTTTTCTTTTGTAAGTTAACATGCTAAGTGTTCTATATGATGCAAATAATTAAATTCATAATTAGCTGCATTTTAAACATATAGAAGTAGTCTCTTTGTTCTGTACAACACAGGTAAATCCTTTCCAGGGTTCCATCGACTATAAGAGCGTAGGCATTATTAACCTTAACGTTTTAGAGAAAAATTAGGATGGAAGAAATGCATAGTCAATCTAGAGCTTGAGCAGCCTGGTATAATGACCTGCCTGTTTTAAAATGATGAAGATTTCTGAGAATAAGATGCAGGTTTCAGAAAGAGAAAATAGCGTATACATGCCCAAACAAAATGGGTGTATATATGTTGCGGGGGATGGTGGAGTGGTGAAACCTAAGGACTGAGTAATTGTGACATTGTATATCTGAAAGAATAAAGTTTTAAAAAAATTAAAAAATGCAAAGGCTTAACTGGTCAGCATTCCCTTCTCCAAAATCCAGTTCCCTTAAATTAACAAACCTTCTATAGTAATAGTAATTTAAAAACTCTAAAATATATTGTGATTTTTTTTTATATTAGGAAATTTTACATTTCCAATATCTTCATCCCTTTAAAAAAATGAAAACAAACAAAACAATGGATCTTCAATTCTGTCTCTGGGATCTAAAATTTGGCTCTGAATATGTGTTTCAAATCTCATTAATTACAATATTGGTCCCTGGAGGTACAGTTGCTGATGCAAAAGAACACTCTTTGTACTCAAAATAATTTGAACAAGGGCAAAGAAGCATTTTATTTACATGTGTAAACATTAAGAGGAAAATAGAACAGAAATGGTTCAGGTAGCTATTGAGATGTTTTAATGATAATTGATTTGATTACTTAAAGTTACCATATACAAGATACAAATACATATAAAAGTCACATTTCCCTTTGTATATTTTTTGGATGATAACATTCTTGTAAAGGTAACTCTGACATTAACTTGGCAAGTTTTGAACTAAGACCTTTTAGCATTTTATTCTTTCTAGATTCTAGACCAAATTGTTCTGAATTTCATGCCCCACTGTTCAGATCTATAATTTATTTATTTTTTAAATATCAGAAAATATGCCATTACCCATAGGACTTTTTCATGTAACAAATCTGGGTAAAAGCCAATCAAATGAATAAATTACAATAGTAGACAGCAAACAGCTTCTCTTGTTTTCTTTCATTTTCCTTTCTCTTTAGGAAATAGTAAATTAGACCATGGCTCTTTGTGGTCTTGTACTGTAAGAACATGTATGGTCTTACATTTTCATCCTATTAACAAGTTTCTTGACTTGGTGGCAGAAAGTGAAGTTCACTGTAAACATATTTTAATGCCTTACCAGAGGAGGGTCATCTACTATGTACAGCCATAATCTAAAAGTTTTCCTTTAAGCTCTGGTACCATGGACTATCTTTAAATGGATACTAAGGGTAAAGGTAAGAAGCCCTGGTTAAACATAAGAATTACCTGAAGTCTACAGGTCCTTTCCCCAACTTTCTGACTCAGTCTACAAACCAACAAAAACCTACAAAACCAAACCCTAATTCAATTCAAATATGCCATGACCAACAACAGTATATAAAAGAATCCCAACACCAGTGCAAGGATAAAACTGTTATTTAATTTTTTAAAAAAATAGTACAAAGCCCACCCTTGTGTGTGTGTGTGTGTGTGTGTGTGTGTGTGTGTGTGTGTGTGTTTTGGTGGGGGGAGGCGGGTACTGGGGATTCAACTCAGGGGCACTCAACCACTGAGCCACATTCCCAGTGCTATTTTGTATTTTATTTAGAGACAGGGTCTCACTGAGTTGCTTAGTGCCTCCCTTTTGCTGAGGCTGGCTTTGAACTCATGATTCTTCCATCTCAGCCTCCTGAGCTGCTGGGTTTACAGGCATGCGCCAGTGTGCCTGGCCCACCTTTGGTTTTTAACAGAAACCTTCCCTTTTCCCAGGTGTAGATGGGAGGGTAGATCAGCAGCTGCCTGAGGTCTCTCCTTAACAGTGTTCTCTGAGTAGCACATTTTAAAGAGTATCCATAGCTTCTATGGAGCCTGGAGGTGGTAAAAATTTTCTGGATTAAAACTAATGGAAGAAGATCATTGAACAACAAATTGTAATTTTGTAAAATTAATTTTGTTTTATAAAATTACAGATTGTAAAATTGTAATGTTAACTTTGAAAGTAGTATCTGAAAATGGTGGCAACCTTTTGCACATTTCAGCATTTTGAGCAAAGTTCACCAAAAGAGAGAGGCTTGCTGGTTCAGCCTTACTCCTTCCAATGCTTCAGAGTCCATAAATGTAATGTCCTGACCACCAAATCGCTGTAAGTCATTAGAAACAGAAGGAAAATGTTTGAAGTTAGCAATGGCAAATTATTTTCCTTAGAAATTAATCTACTTAAACCAATGTCATTTTTTCATCTTCTGTATTACTCACTTCTTTTATTGACTGATTTTTGTCCTTTAATAAAGATGCTTTTATTTTTCTTATATATTTTTAAAATCATGTCTGCCTTTTAATTTTTGTTATCTTCTTTTGCTGTCAC
Source organism: Tamias sibiricus (assembly GCA_025594165.1). Lineage (NCBI taxonomy): Eukaryota > Metazoa > Chordata > Mammalia > Rodentia > Sciuridae > Tamias > Tamias sibiricus. The sequence continues at coordinate 102,776,587 of CM046662.1, forward strand.
ATTCTTTGGCTTCTTCATTTAATCCGATTTATTCTATTCTTCTTTCCTTTCTTTTTACAGCTTACTTTTCTGATTTTTTTCTTTTCATTTACCTTAACGGTAGTATAGCTGATCTTTCCTCTTTATTTTTCCCTGTATTTATGTTTGGTTGCCAACTCTTTTCTTGATTTTCTACCTCTCATTTTTACTAACTGTCCTTCTTTAACCTTCTGTTGTTGTTTTCTTTCTTTCTTTTTTTAAAAAATATTTATTTTTTTGCTTTAGTTGTACACAATAGGCTTATTCTTATGTGGTGCTGAGGACCGAACCCGGGCCGCGCACGTGCTAGGCGAGCACTCTACTGCTGAGCCACAACCCCAGCCCCTGATGTTTTATTTCTATCACTTGCTGTCCACAACCCATTTCTTTCCATTTCATCTAAGTATCTCCATATGCATTTTTATGATCCTACCACTTAAAGCTATATGTGTGGTATAAAAGATACCTTTCCTCATTTGAATACCATTTACTCTCCCTTCCTATAGATGTTCCTCCTTTATTCATCATTTTTTTGGATGTTTCCCTGTCCCACCTTAACTGCACCTCTTTTCTCAAGTCATCTCCCTGTTGAAGTTCATTTCTTCTTTCTAACCTCATTTGCACGGGATCCGATTTTACAATCAAGAATCTTCAACAAAATAAAGGATGGAGTTCTACCAGAAACCAGGTTGTGTGTGTTTCAGAAACTTTTATGCATTTACTAAAATGGGATTAGGGACTTGGATCCAGAAATATTCTTGAGTAGCTTTTCGCCTCTGGCAGAGATTTCCACATCATGGAGTTCCCTAGGGCCTATGCCGATAGGCTAAGATAGGGAACCCTATCATGGCCCTTTCAGTCATCTTCCAGTTCACGGACCAGAGTGAACAGGCATCACCATCAAAACTATTAAACCAGGCGGGGTGGGGATGCCTGGGGCTCTTTTCTGCCGGCAATTCAGACAGGATGTGCGGTGTGTCCGGCTTGGAAGGGGTCAGGTAGTAGGGCACTTCGGTCCCAGGACTCGGTCACTGGGCCTCGTAGGGAATAAGGCTGACCTCCTAGAGAGGAGGAAGGCCCGAGGCAGGGGTGCTCCCCTGGGGCGCAGGGCGCGGCCCCAGGAACCCGGCGACGCCACTGCAGCAGCGCCCAGAGCCTGAGGCGCAGTCCCTCCCCAGGAGAGAAGGTCGAGGGAACTGCGCGGGCGTCCCTCACCAGCCGGCCCTCCGGGAGCTGGGCGAGGGCTACACCCCGGGGAGTAGGGCTGAGGGCGGTAAAGATCAATCGAGGGTACTGGCGCAGGGTCACTGACGAGAGAGGAGCGGGACAGTAGGCTGGCGGGGCCCCCAGGGCGGCAGGGGCCGTCGGTCTGTCTGTGTACTCGGCGGGCGCCCCGAAGTCTGGGGCCGCTACGGCTCCAGCTCCACCGGCTCCTGCCAAAGACTCCAGGCCGCACTTTCCCCTCCTCCCGGCGCCTTCTCTCCAGTGAGGAGCCGAGCGCGGGCGGCGCAGGGGGAGGGGCGGCGGCGGAGAGAACAGCCAGTTGTTTAAAATCCTTCTAGAGCAGTTTCTAATTCCCCCCTTGCGTCCGGGTTCGGAGGGGGAGGGGGGAAGGAGAGCGGGAGGAGGGAGGAGAAAGGAGAGGGAAGAAGGGAGGGAGGGAACCAGGGAGGGAGGGAAGGAGGGAGGAGACTGCCGCTTAGGCTGTAGCCGCCACCGCGCGCTTCGGAAGGCCGAAGGGAGGGGGAGGGTTGTCAGTCTCGCGCGTTGCCTGGGAGAAGAGGGCGGAGCCTTGGCGTGGGGCGGCCAATAGTGGGGGTGGCTGCGTGGGTCGCCATGGGGACGGGGCTGTTCCCGGGGAGGCTGTGATGGGTTGACAGGTGCGTGACAGTGGGAGCTGCTCTCGGCACAAGCATGTACGGCAAAGGCAAGAGTAACAGCAGCGCCGTCCCGTCCGACAGCCAGGCCCGGGAGAAGTAAGTGTCTCCGCTTCTCACCCACCTCCGCCTTCACACGCGCGCACACTCACGCACGCTCTCGCACACTCTCTGGGAGACACACAGACACACAGACACTCTCCGCCCGGGGAGAGCCGGGGGTGGGCTGGCAGGGGGAGGGGTGTGCGAGGTGGGGGCGTGTGGTGCGGGGAGCGGCTGTTTCTGAGGAGGTGCTGGCTCGGGGAGGGCGGCCGTGGGGGGCTGTCTGGAGGGAAGCGAGTATGTTGGGGGGCGGCGGCGGTACTGGTGCTGAGGATGTAAACTTATTTGGGTGACTGAGGGAAATAACCCGCGGGTTCACCTCCTCACAAAGTAACTTTAGAGCTGGGGTCCGGGGCTGCGGGGACCTGGAGAGCCGCCGGGGGTCGTGGGGAGGGGATAGCTGCGTGAAGGAGGGCGCGCGGTGGTAATGTGGTGTCTGGCGGAGCGGGCTGGGGTCGCAGCGTGCGGCATCAGGGGCGAGGCGCAGGAGCCCCGGCGCCGGGGCTCGGGGCCGGGAGCGCTGGGCGAGGCGAGGGCGGCGGTGCCGGGCGCGCGGCGGGCGGAAGCTGGGCGCAGAGCGGCCGAGCGGGGCCCCGCGGGGCGCGGAGGCGCGCGCGGGGCGCAGAGGGCGTGTGCGGGCGTGGACCGGGTGGGCGTCGGGGCTTTTCCCAACTGGCGGATCCGCGCGACGTCTGCTGTGTCTAGTGTTTCAAGCGGTGGGGCTGGGGCTGGGATGGGTGGGCGCAAGGGACACTGCTGAAGTTTGGGAGTCAAAGAAGGACCGAGTTCCCGGGGAGAAAAAGTGTGCTGGCAAGGAGAGGGATCTGCTGGAGGAGGCTGGCATTTCTGCTTCTCGCCGCAGACCCAACTCCGCAGTGGCGGCGACTGGAGAACTTTTTGTGGAGACTTGCTGCCTCCTGAACGTCGGGGGCCCATGGTGGGCAGCTGGCGGGGCAGTCCCTGCGGGGCGGTGGTCGTGGGGAGAGTCGAAGGGGAGTTGTGTGAGCCGCGGCACCGCCGCGAAGAGGGCTTTCTGCAGTAGGCAGGAGGCAGCGGTCCGAAAAGGGATTTGTAGGGAGGAGAGAAACGCTGAGGTGGGCAGAAGCAGCTTGGTTGGGGTAGTGGGAGATACAGGTGTTAACTTCGGTGGGAGACCAAGAGGAGGCTGGCCAGAAAAGAGCCCCTTCCGGCCAGGGATGCCACCGTCACGGCACACTGCGAAGCAGGGTTGTTTGCTGCTGTTCTTGTGTACTTGTAACGGTGATTTGGTTGTTACTAAAAATGAGAACGAATAGTGACTGTGACCACTGAGGAAGAACCCCCCTCCTCCCCCTTTTTTTTCCTGTGCAGCAGATCAAGCTGATTCCCAGTAACCACCTCAACTCTTAAGGGTTAGGCTTATCCTTGTCATTGAACGCACTCTGTTTTTCAGAGGGGGTGCAGACAGGGAAAGTCTGAGAGCATCACTCCAAGGTACTTTGGGTACCTTGCGCCCAGAAATAGCTGCGTAAATAAAAATCGAATGTGTAGACAGACGACCAAGTTTCCCTCCCTGCTTTGGGCAGTTTTCCCCTGAAAGTTTGTTGTGCCCTAGGGATGGGAACATTTCCTAATCTTCGTGTTGGCATCAACATCCACAATTCCCATAGGATTTAGGGGTGGCAGGCCTTGATGTAGCAAAACAAAATAAAGCAAAAAAAACCAAAAAACAAAAACAAAAAAAGGAGAGGTGCTATTATTTTTCACTATTTTCTGGGGAGCTACATTCAGAATTTTGTTGCTCTGGCAAAGAATGTATAAGAGTCACAGCATTATTGCCTGTTAAATGCTGGTTTAAGACAGCATTTAACTGAAATTGAAGTTTTGAAATACAGACTAATTTGTGTGCATTAATCATTTGGTCATATGACAAAAACATCTTAAGGAAGATGTTTTTAATGCTTACAGAATATTTGGATTTCACATTAGTGGGGGTGAAGAAATTGACATTTAATGAAGTATAATCTTATTTATTTTGAGGTGATTGAATTTGAGAATTAAAGTAATTTTGTATTTTAGCTGGACTCCTGGGAGTGGGTAAACTTTCAATCTAATTTGTATCCTGATGACTTTGTAAATTTGCTGAGATTATAACAAGGAAGTTGGACCCTGTGTGTCTGTGGTCCTTTCTAGCTCTAATTTTGTGATTCTGTTATGAAAACAAATCACTTTTGTTGTCATATCTACCAAACTGAACATCAACTAGCATCCACTCTTATGAGCAAAGTGATGAGGGTTCTGCTAGATGGTGCTATTTGATTTAAATATATTTCTTCCATTCATTACAATTGGCAGAAGGAATTCTTGACTGGCTTGCCTTGTAAACTAAATATAGGTGAAGAGGCCACTTTTGGAGAATTAACAAAAACTATTCTGGGTTAATTGTTTTTGAATTAAATTTTAGGTGAATGTTGTTTGAATCTAAGTCAAACATTGAAGTAGGTTCTGTTTTATAGAACATAGTTTCATTTTGGTGGGAAGAGTTGATCTGATTACCTAGTTTTTCCTGTTATGGTTACTTGAGATTTTGATGGCACTATTCTACATCAATGTACTAATTTCTGAAGATAGGAATCTTGAAGTTATTTTTAAAAAGGATGTCACAATTTTTTGTTATTAATTTTTTAAGGTGGCAGATTTTAAAAGGTGGTCAAGTGATGAATTTGCTTTAGTAAGCAAATTAGAACTGTTGTGATATTTAAATTACAGAAATAATTTTTTTTCATTAATAAGTAATATACACTGTAAGAAAAAACATTCTGAAAAATGAATTGTCATGAATCATGGCATACAAATTCAATAAACATTGATTTCATGATCTATCAAGAAATATATTTTCTCACATGAGTTCATAGTGAATAGCTGATAAGTACTTACCTATATTATATCTTAGCTTTTTCTTGCACTAAAAAGTCATTGTGGAACTGGGGACGTAGCTCAGTAGTAGAGTGCTTGCTGCACATGCGTGGTACCCTGGGTTCAATCCTCAGCACAGCAAAAAAGAAAAAATAAAAAAGAGCTATATAAAATATTTGAAATTTACAGTTTCTAAAATTTTACCTTGCAGTTCTGAACATAAAAATGGCCAGGGCAAGTTAATTACTTATTTTGTTGTTTTAAAAAACAAACAGATCAAGTCTATTCAAAGGTTTGGATTAGGTTTAATTAGAGAGGGAGTGATTGAAAACCCTGAAGGGAGGTGGTATGTTTGCATAGAAATTTTAATTCTGATCTTGTTAGGTCATTTCCTGCTTTAGCACACTTTCTTTACAACATTGATCACGATGGTAATTAAATAAATGTGTAATTGGCTGTTTAATGTCTTTCCCTAAAATGTAAGTTTTTTGAGAGTAGGGGGACTAATTTCTAATTTCTTCTAATTTCTAATTTCTTCTCTGCAGTATCTTTGACATTAAGAACAATGCTTCTAATATTGAAAGCACCAAATAAATTCTTGAAATAAATGAAAATGTTGGACTTAAAGGAATTTTTTCAGTGACCTCCAAAATAATGACATAAGTTTGAGTTCCACGTTCTCTAGCTTAGTCCTATTTCAAAAATACCCCCAAACAATAGTGTTCTCTAGCTTAGTTGAATTTCAGAAATGCCTTCCAAAATAATACAACCAAAGTAAATTTGTTATCCTATGTGCTAGTCATTGTGTTCAGTGCTTTTATGTTTACTTTCTCTAATTCTCCCAACAGAGCTTCAAGATAGGTGATTTTTTTTTTCTCCATTGAAGAAATAAGAAAACAGACCCTGAGTTGTAAAATAACTATATACACTGCTAGATACACTACTAGAAAACAAGCTGGGTTTATAACACAGATATCTCTAACTTTAGAATCTATGGTTTGAAGATGAAGAATACATTTTTTCAGTGTACCAGATTGCCTTCCTGATCTAGGGTAGGATGCTACAGATTTGGGGAATAACATTATGTAATCAGATATAACAGACTTTAAAGATTTGATCAGATATGCACTCTTAATCATTGGTATACCCAGATGCTTATACCCTCCATTTTGGCAGACTGAAGAAATGTGTGTGGTTGTGGGGAAGGCATAGAAATCTTAGGAGTGGAAGTTGGAAACCTAAAATAATGAAGAATCTTTGTTCCTTCCTTTCCAGGAATTTTGTTTGACCATTTAAGTTTTTAAATTAATTATAATAGTTGTGAACAAGTTCTGTATGAAAAATATTGTTGAACTTTAAGCCATGCTGTATGCCATGTAGGTAAAAGTAACCCGGCACCTGCAAATAGATGGGTAGTGATGTTAATATTTTATTAAACTAATTTGATCTTTAACATTTTGTAATAGCACTGAAAGATGAATGTGCTAGAAAGCAAAGTTGTTTATAAGATAAACATAATAGACAGTGACATTTATTATGCAAACTAGCCTAAACTACAACAAACTGTGTATCTAACCTGGAGCTTTGAAAAGTAACTTTGGCTTTTAAAGGTTGATGATTTTTGTTGGACATACCTGGATGCAAATACCATATGCTCATTTTTGAATAGTTATTATCAAAAGAACATTTAAATACCACTCCACATAAGAGTTTATAGGGATTAGTACCTGCCAATATCACCTTACTCTCCCACCACCTTTCATCCTTAAAACAACCCTACCAAAGAAAACTTAGAACCTTTCTTTCTGAAGGAAATAAAGGAAATGAAGTATTACAAATCTCTTCAGAAACTTGTTTGATGAGCAATATATAAAATTCAAGATTTCTAAAATAAGTGAAGTAAATATCTTTATGGGAATTAAATTTCCTACAATATGTTGACTCTCCCAACTCTGAAATCTTTCCTCCAAAATACTGAACAATTTGTATCTGAAATGTCAGCTGTGAGATTTTGTTTTCCTTTTGATTGATGCCTTTTCTGTTACTTAAAGAGAAGGATCTCCCTTGGGATTTGAACCCAGGGCCTTGTATATTCTAGGCAAGTGCTTACTACTGAGCTACGTTCCAAGCCCAACTTTTCTTAAAGGAATACATCTAAAAAAGGAAAGAAACTGTGAGATAGTCAGACTTAAGTTTTAGTATTGTTTATCTAGAGATTTATTGTCATCCTTAGGAACAGTATTATAAACTGGGTATGGTAGCGAAGGCCAGTCAGTAATCCCAGCAATCGAGGGGGCTGAGGCAGGAGGATCACAAATTGGAGGCCAGTCTCAGCAATTTAGTGAGGCTCTAAGCAACTTTAGCTAGACCCTGTCTCAAAGAATAAAAAAAGGTCTGGGGATCTAGCTTAGTAGTAAAGCACCCCTGGGTTCAATCTCTAGTACTCTCCTCCCCCAACCCTGCCCAAACCAAATAGTGTTATAAGTATGCTATACTTTAAGAACTGTGTGTGTGTGTGTGTGTGTGTCCCATACTTTGAAAGCCAGTTTGCCCATAAAACCAATTTAGGATGAAAAAAAAGTTTTAGTCCTGCAGTAGTAGAACAAATCTGTCTTATAATCATCAATTACTACCAGGAAATAGAATTGTTTTGTCTTAATTGAACATACTCCATGGAGCAGGGCCTGGGCCGCCCACTTTATTGTTGATTAACATTTTATCTTCATAGTTTAAAGTTAGAAGTAAAATTTGGAGGAAGAAAAACCAATTTGAATTTAGATCTTCTTTCTTCTGTGGAGATCACCTTTACATTAATGTTGGAATAGGATTAGGATCAGAACACTGAGTTTAAAAGACATGAAACTACTGTTGGAAAAATGTAATTTAAAAATGAAAAATTATAATTTTATTTTGGAATACACAGGAGTATTCTCTACTATTATGTGTACATTATTACTTTGACATTGATGTGGGAATAACATTAAATACTAGTTACATACTAGTGCCATATCATTTACTAACATTTAAGCCTCTGTAAACATATGACAAAATATTAATTTTGTCAAGAAGTTAGTTTAAAAAAGATGGTCTTAAAATAGCATTGGAGCTTGTGTGGTGGCACATGCCTGGAATCCCAAGTGGCTCAGGAGGCTGAGGCAGGATTGTGAGTTCAAAGCCAGCCTCAGCAAAAGCGAGGTGCTAAGCAACTCAGTGAGACCCTTATCTAAATAAAATATAAAATAGGGCTGGGGATGTGTCTCAGTGGCTGAATGTCCCTGAGTTCAATCCCTGGTACCTCCAAAAACAGCAATGGAGTAAAGAATAAGATATATTTGTTAATATCTGAAGAGTCCGGAGTTAAAATTAAATGATATTATTCATATTTTGGACTTTGCTTATCATACTTTGTATATATTTTACATATATAACATCTGTTCATGTAAGGCTTTGTTAACATATGTATTAACTAGGATTGTGACAGTTCACTTAATTATTACACACAAAAAAACCCCATGTGTTCTACAAAAGGTGACCCGAAGGGTGGCCCACCAAGATTAAGATTCTGCCTGTTTTTAGTAATGTTAAATAGCAGAGAGTGTTTTTACCTTTCCCCAACTGTTATATTTTATTCAATATTTTCAATGTGAAAGCATTGAAAAACAAGTAGAAAATAGACTACACAGGGAAGAAAAGAGTTTTTTTCCACATAACTTAGTAAATTCATGGTTAAAGATTTTTGAAAAGTGGAGCCACTGTTTTTGTAATAATTGCAGAATTAAAATTTATCTGGATCAGCTTTGATAGTATTAATGTAGTGGTGCAATTAAGATTTCTATTTTTTGCTCATTTTTTAAAAGACAAACTTTAGTTGGTATTAGTTTTTTAGTAGTAATGAAACTACTCTCATTTTTTACTTTTAAGAATTTTGATTATTGCATTTCATGTAGGACCCTAAGTAGCTTTGAGACAATAAAGAGCTATCATAATATTTTAGTTCACAATTCAGCTAGAGTGAACCAATGACCTGGCAAGTTCCTATTTTTGATCTGTATTAATTTTGCTTCATGGACATAATGTCAAAAAGTAGTTCAGCACAGAATATATTGTAGACTGAAGTATAGCATTTTGTTATTTCTTTTTCTTTTAAAGATTTTTTTCTCAGTAATAGTAGGTATTGAAGGGTATATTTTAATTACTAATATAGCTGTAACTTTAGTTTCCAATCCAAGGCAGCAATTTAATACATTATTAAAATCTTGATGAAATATTTGTGAAGACAAGAATAGAAGGTGAAAATTTATTTGTGACTCTGTCCATTTAAGTTAAAAGAGTTGATGCCTCAAAACAGGCTTTCCTCTGATATTATTAATATGGCTATTTTTTAAAATGACCTGATATTTGCCTAATTTTCCTTATTTGTCTACTCCAGACTTGTGGGGAGAGGGGAGCTATTTTATTGACAGAAGAAACTGAAATAAATTATTGCATTAAAATGATCTCATGAGGCTGGGTGTGATGGTACACACCTGTAGTCTCAGCTGCTTGGGAAGCTGAGGTGGGAGTACCACTTGAGCTGAGTGAGGAGTTGGAGACCAACCTTGGCAACTCCCCCCAAAACAAGAAAACAAAACAACAGCAACAAAAAAACAAAACAACCCCCCAAAACAAATCTAACAATAATCTTAGAGAGGTAGAATTAAAATGAATATTTTCTGTAAAATAATAATATCCTAAATACTCTATAACGAGTTTGCTGAGTTTGTCATAGAAAGTTGTTGATTAATAGTAACAATACCAGCAATGCTTTCATTTAAGTATTTTGTTTACATTTGGTACTTTATATGCTTTATATCATTTAATCCCTTCAAAAATACTGTTTTCTCTTAATGTTACAGAAGAAACAGGCTTAAGTTTATTACATCTTTGGCTGCAAATATCATAACAGGAGATAGAAAATGGCTTAATTGATCAGGTTTAAAAATAGATTTCATAGAATGAGGATATCTGAAAGTGGCAATTCCAGAACCGATTCAGTGAGTCAAGAACATCAGGGTTCAGGATCAGCTTCTCTGCCATCGTTGTGGTCTTCCTGTTGTGACTGTAACATGGCTGCTTCAGGTTCCCAGCATCACTTCTCTCACAGACTAGTATAAAATCAGGAGGAAGAGCCAAGTTTTACCTTCTTCATGTCTCATCAGTCGGGAAGGAAAACCTGTTCTTGTATTAGGAGATCTCTTCTTATGCCTTATTAGAAAGAACTGTAAAATTCCTTCTGCTAAACAAATTACCGGCAAAGGTAATGGTATTACCATAATTGGCTTAAATCAGTCATTGTTTATCCCCTGGGCTAGAAACATTGCTCCCCTGTACCTGAACTACCTAAACAAAACTTGGAGTCTTTAGCAAGGAAGATGTATCTTGGGTGGAGTAAAATGGGTCTCTGCTTTCATGGAACTTTCAAATTTGAAGGAGAAATATATAAGTAAATGAATGTACTAGGTAACTTTGCATAGTCATAAATGCTATAAAAGTAATAAAATATGGGGGTTATAGTATAGAGAATGACTGGGAATCTACAGTAGATTGAGTAGTTAGGGGAAGGTTCTTTGAGAAAAGACATTTAAGTAGAGACCTGACTAATATTGAAAGAAACATCCATGTGAAGCCTTGAGGTTAGAGTGTTTCCAGCAGGTCAAAGCTACCATTGAGGAAACTTCTTAACATGAGCGTAACTTCTCAAGGATATATAAAATACCAGTGAAAGTTGGGATGAAGAAGCTATGCTTCCTTGGTTTTGTCTTTTACTGAGGAATTGGATGGTGGGTCCAGTTTATCTGGTCCTCCTAGATGGTAGGGTTGATTATCTTTTATCTCCTAAGCCCTGAGGACACAGTTGTTCCTAAGGAGGACAGTGGGGATTTTTTATAATGACATTGTTGACAGAAATACTTAAGGTTTATTGAGAGTCTATTGGGGGGCTGGAGTTTTGGCTCAGTGGTAGAGCACTTGCCCAGCATGTGTGAGGCACTGGGTTTGGTCCTCAGCACCACATAAAAATAAATAAGTGTATTGTGTCCATATACATCTAAAAAAAAAAAAAAAAGAAGAAAGTCTATTAGGTTAGCAAAGATAGTATAGCTGGTAGCATGGTTATTTCTTCTAAGCCTCCCAGATTGGATTGGATGCTTTTATAGCAACCTCTATTTTTCCTTTTTCATATCAATTATAAATAGTGAATAATTTATGTGATGTTTTGTTTACTATCTTTCCTCAGATCGGAAGCTCCATAAGGATAAGAATCATGCTGTCTATTTCACCATTGTATTCCCACTGCTTAGCACAGTGCTTGGAATTGTTATTATATGTTTGTTGAGTAAATGAATTAAGGATGTAATCAATAATATAATAAATGTCACAAAAGTCTATTTTTTCCCTCTATCTCTAGTTTTGGTGCTAGGATTAATATGTAATTTCTAAAGAAGATTTTTCTAAAATAAGGCATATAGTAGTCTCTGGATTTCAGAACCAGGAGAGATAACCTACTTATATTACCATGAAATTGTGTATTTTTCATATGAATTTTTGATAGATTACTGTTCATAAACTTAATAATATAAATGAAACTGTATTACAGTTTTCAAGTTATTTTAATATAGCTTATTTTAATTTAATTTAGATCTCACAATCCTGTGAAGTAGGTGGGATCTTCATTGATTGTTAAAATTTATGAGTGAAAATTGACTTACCCAGGTAGATATTATGTGGCAGAGCTGAGCCATATTTAGATGTTTTTGGTTCCAATGTCAGTGTTCTTTTCATTTTACTATAGCCGCCTCTTTTATGATGAGAACTTCATATATATTTAAGAAGGTTGTTGTATGATCAATATGATTCTACAACATGTACACTCAGAAAAATGAGAAATTATATCCAATCTATGTATGATATATCAAAGTGCATAAATACATTCTACTGTCATGCATAACTAATTAAAACAAATTTTAAAAAGTATTGATATCTTGCAGAGAAAAAAAAAGGTTGCAATAAGAATTTGATTCAACAGAGAATCATAGATTAGATGTTAGTTAAAAGTTTATCAGTACTTTGATTAAAAGAAAAATACATGTTATAGTGTGTTAAACACAGTCCTATACAATTATTTAATTCCAGAAGTGCCATGTCTTAAATAAATTCTGATTTTTATTTGAAATCCTATGCTTTTGTTATGTAAGAGGGTCTGTATATGATTTAGGATAATTTTAAGTTTCTGATTTGTGAAGGCTCAGGCTAAATTTATTTATTTATTTTTTTTAAACCAATGAACTCTATTCCTTTGCCAGTTAGCTTCAATCTGGAGAGTTGGGGTTGGGAAAGAGAAGGGAAGGGAAGGTTTTATCTCTTTCATGTTTCTCTCTAATACGGTAGGGAAAGTCTTTCAATATGAATTATTGATTGCATGTTCTTTTCTTTTGTCGTGGTAAAATATGTAACATAAAATTTAGCATTTTAACTATTTTTAGGTGTTTTGTTCAGTGATATTAAGTATATTCCCATTGTTGAGCAGCCGTCTCTACTCTCCAGTTCTAGAACTTTTTCATTCTCTTAAACTGAAGCTGTATACTCACTAAACAAAAACTTCCCACTCCTTGCTCTCCTTAGCTATGGGCAACCACCATTTTATATTCTGTTTTGATGAATTTGACTATTCAAGGTACTTCATATATATTTTTTCTTTTTTGGGTCTTGCTGATTTTCTTGATTAATCCCCACAGCATCTTCATAAAGTAGATGTAATCCTTATTTTACATATGGGGAAAATGAGTCTCAGAGTTTACATATCTTGTTCCAGGCCTCACAGTAAATTGTGTAGCCTGTTTCCAAACTCAAGTTTCTGACTCTGCTGCCTATGGCTAACCTAGGAAAACTGAACTTCTTAAATAGTTGGATTTTACCAAATTAGCATTTAAAACTCGTTTTAAAAACTTGTTTATTTTTATAATAGTATACATTTATATATATTTTATAAGATTGGAATTCTATTCATCCTGCTTTCTACTATCTCTCCATTCCTGTATTTGTTTAAAAAATGTGAACTGTCAATGTTGGCCTCTGTTGAGCCCTCCTGAGTCAGATCTGAATAGCCCAGCAATCTCTGCCCACCAGGAACTCACTTTCCAGAGGGGGATCACTATCAACAATTACCACATGGGTAGAAAAGCACTGTAATGGTATGCCGAAGATGGCATGAGAGTTTTTGGAAAAGGGCATTGAATCTAGCTTAGGACTCTGAGTGTCAGGAGATATTTCTAAGGGAATATTTACTAAAAGACAAAACATTGGGGAAATTGAGGCAGGGGTTAACTAAGAAAGGGTGGGGGAGGGAGGAAGGGGAGAGAGAGCAAGCAAGCTCTGCGCACATGAGCAAGTATGAGTGGGGGTGGGGAGGGGAATGAGAAAGAAAGTACAGAAACACAAAGGCGTGAAAAGAGTATGGTACATAGTCATCCCTTGGTATACTTGATTCCATGACCCCCATGGATACCAAAATCTTCAGATGCTCAAGTCTTTTATGCAAGGGCATAGTATTTGCATATAACCTATGTACATCTTTCTGTGTACTGAAAAATCATCTTTAGATTACTTATAATACTAATACAAGGTAAATACTATGCAAATAGTTGTTATGCTTTATTATTCAGGAAATAATGACAAGAAAAAGAAGTCTGTACTTGTTTGGTACAGATGGAATTTTTTTTTTCTGAATGTTGTTGAGCTGTTTTTTGTTGAATCTACAGATATGGAACCATGGATACAGAGGGCCAACTGTATTTGGTAAACTGCAATAAAATTGATATGATTGGAAGTGCTATAAAGGATATGTCTGGCAAGTTAAACAGAAACTATTTCAAATACAACCTTGAATGACAGCTTGACCTTGGAGATAAAGAATTTTAAGCAGAAAAGTTACATCATCTGAGGTGCATTTTAGAATATTAATTCTGGGAGTTATATGAAGGGTGGGGCACAAGGGGAAACAGATCTATCAGGAAACATTGGTAATAAGTAAGTTGCTGTAACAATACAAATGTGATAGCTGTCATCATTCTTCTGCATTAATGCAGTAGAAATTTCAGGTTGGAACAGATCAGACCTGGAACCTAAATAAAAAAAAATTAGGATTTTAAAGATGATTGTAATTGTTTCAGCCACAGAGTTTGAAGGAATATAGGAGGAAGAATAGGAAGGTATAAGAAGGCAGCTGATGAGTTCAGTTTGAGGTGTTATTCAGACCTAGAGATAGAACAGTTTGGGAAGATATTTGTTATGTAGGTTTTTTAGTTGAAGAAATCTAGGCTAGAGATAATGGAATTGAGAAAGGCTGGGGACAGAGAAGTAACATTTATAAATGTAAAGTATTTGAGTTTTAAACATTGTACCAGGTACCTCATATTTATGTTTTATTTCGTTTTGTTGATGAGGAAACCAAGACTTTAGTAGGACAAGTAATTTAGACAAGTCACATGTCAGAACTGGACTGTAAACTCAGGGTTAGCTTATTATTTCTTTTAAAAGAATACTTTTTTGAAATATGACATCCATATAGAAAAATGTATATATCCTAGGTATATAGCTTCGTAAATTTTCATAAATTTCCACTAACTGAATACTGCAGTGTAACCAAGCAACCACATCAAGAGAAAGACTATCACCAGCACTGCAGAAGCTTTACCCTGCCTGACTTCTAACAGCATAGAATAGTTTTGCCTGATTTTACCTCTTATATATCTGCTTCTTCCTTTTCCTTTGCATTGTATATATTTTGAAACCATGAGATGGGAATGAAGCCATTTTTCTTGGAAATGTACAGGGAGAAAGTGTAAAAAAATCAAAGATGTAAACTTGGGGCATATTTAAAGGAAAGGTGGAATGAGAGTTTGAGATTGAGACCAAAAAGGAACACCAGAGAAATATGAAGAGACTCATAAAAGACTGGCATCACAGCAATCAAAAAATGGGGGTTCTGAAAATCAAAGTGTGAGTTACTGTGTAAGACACAGTAGAATGAATGAAGAGGTTAAACAAGGGTTGATGTTTTAATAGAGAGGCCAGCTTTGACCTTAGGAAGAAACAGTTTCAGTGGAGTGAACCCAACTTAGCATGCAGTATTTTGAGATGTGGAGATAAAGTAAGGAAGAGAAGTCAACAATGGAAAGTCTTCCCTTGAGAAAGGATGCACAGAGAGAACACTAACTACAAGGAAATAAAGGGTTTTCTCTTTTTGTGTATGTGTGTGTGGGATTTTGCATGTGGTGGGAGTTCTTTAGGAACACTATTTGGTTTTATCATTTTAGTAAAGAGGTTTTGTTATTTTATTAAAGTGGATTTTTCAACTGCTTGGGACCACTTTTAAATATTACTAAAGGATAACAATGGAATGCTATAGAGGACATGGAAAGGAAAGAAGTCAGCAAGTGTTTTAGCTTTAGTAGTTGGTTATTGAAAGTGAGTATGTGCATTTTAAAAATGATTTTTAAGATAGATTACATTTCTAGCTTTTGTCAATTATTTTTTAAAAGCTTTTTGGATCTTAGGATATTAGAATAAAGGGATCATTTCCAAGAGATGACTGGGAAATGACTGTAGTACAGTTGAGAAAATGAAATTAATAGCTGCTTGCTGTGGTTACCAATCAGTAGGCTTATTAGCCTTTAAAGCAAAAATTTGGTGGAAAAAATTTTTTTTTTTTGTCTCTACTGGTTACCAAACTTTAACTCATCCATATAGAATGATATCTCTAAAATTTCTCTCTTCTTTTTAAATTGGTAGAAGGGACACATGAGATTACTTGAGTAAAACCACTACTTGCAGAGCACAAATTGACTTTGATTAGCTTACCAGTACTTTTTAAAATACTTTGTTATTTAAATAATAAATATTCAAAGTAGAAAAACTTAAAAAATGTAGAGAAGCAAAACAAAGAATATAACCTTATAACCTTCCAGATTTTTCTATATCCATCCATGCATGAAAAGTTTTACATTATTTTATAAGAAAAACATCAAGTTACTTGACCAAAAAGCACCCTTTTAAATACACACACTAAAAGGCAACAAAAGATAACATTTGTGAACTTTTATCATTTTCTGTTTCCATTAAATACCTTCGTCAAAAACAAAAGTTAAAAAAGTTGTTTGAATTCTATCATTATTAACTCACTCTTAAAATTCTTATTCCGGGCCCTGCTCTTTTCCAGGCACTGTACAAGGCAGTGGGGATATAACAGTGCAGGGACAAACCCTGCCAAGAGAAGTAAACAGGGTGTTTGGCATAGGAACAGTTTGTGCTTGGGAGAGGTCCAGAAGTGAGAGAGTAGGATCCTTTTAGAAACAGAAAGTTCAGTAGTGTTATAGTGTGTATGTTCAGGGAGGGATGTTTTGAAAAGGTGGTAAAGGTTACAGAGATGAGCCACAGTTAATTCTTGAAAGCCAGGCAAAGACTGAGTTCCTCCTGAGGCCAGTGGTGTCCATTCTGAGGTTTTTAAGTAGGGAAAGGACTTGATCAGATTTTACTTTCTATCATCCTGAAAAAAAAGTGACAAATAATCTGAAATGTTAAAAAAAAAAAAATGCCATTTTACCCAGATATAAAAAATGAAACACAGATGGATTCGTAAATTTCTTTTGTCATTTAACAGTATAAGTTTAAGCTTACAGGAAAGCAAATACACATATAGCAATGATATAAATTTTGATATTAACTTTATTTTTATCTAATATTTTATGATAAAATTTGTATATTAATAAGTCAACAGGAAAGTGTTTTAAATTTAAATTATTTGTAAACTGTGAATTACTTAAGAACTATTTCATTATTTAAAAGTATATTTAAATGTAAAAATCTAAAATATAAATTAGAAAAAGTCCTGTATGATATCGTCACTAGTACATATAAATTTTACATATACTTAAATCTCATGACCATTTTATTAAAGCTTTGAAAAGCAGCTGATAGTATTTGGTTTGTCATTTTTTTTGTTACATAGTTATAAGAGACACAATAAATCAAGTTTTATCTATATATTTAATATAATTTACAACATCCAAGATGAGATGAATTAACCAAAGTTTGTAACCTTTGTTGTTCTAATCAAAATTCTTACATACTTTCATTTCATCATTAGGTTAGCATGCTGATATTCACTTAAAATCAAAAATAAGGAGGATGTGCAGGTCAACTTAACATTTATATTGAATAAAGTGACATTTATTTGAAAAATCTTCCAAAATGACAATGATCTTGATACCAATTTTGAAATAATTAGTTATGTACAGGAGAGATGATGAGGGCGTTAGCTTAAGAGTATAGCATACTATCTTAAAATGTTTTCTTTAAAAATACTCTTTGAATATAGGAAAATCTTCCTACTTAATAAATTCACGAGGCTTTAAAAGACCTTCCCTTTGCTGGTTGATAATCTATATGGAGTGTAGTGAGATTTGTTTGTATTATGGATATATTTCTCATTATCTATTTTGCTTGTCCTCTTGGCAAGGCTATGAGCTTTGCAAGGTTATGAGAATTGTATATGTGTTCAGGGACCTGCTGTCATTTAGAATAGACCTGAGAGAGGGAGATATTTGTGTCAAACTGCAAACTAAAACCAAAGTGAAAAATATCTTAGTTTAGGTTTGCCAGCCCTTTAAGGCATTAAAGATTGCTTAGCAATACTTTGTAATGTTGTCCTCCTCTAGATACTGTTAATATGGAAATTAACATTTGTAATTATTTGCAAATTAATCAGTGGCCTTTTAATATGTGTATTTAAGAAATCATAAAAGCCAAAGAAACAGGTTCAAGTTGATGTCACAAGAAACAGGTACAAGTTGATGTCACTTTTCAGTATCATCTACCAATTCATGTAAGTACCTTTAACCCAGTAAAACAAAGGGTCTTGACTCTTGATTCTAATCAGAAAAATGTCATCCTTATGCCCATTTACTTTCAATGGATAGGTATTTATGATATAACTTGCACATATCTGACATTTGATTTTTTTTCAAATAATTGTAAGCCTGATGATGTTTTCTTTAAAAAAATTTTTGGACTTTTTTCCTTTGATAGTTTCATATCTTTTTAAATGCATGGACATTTAACTAGTTTAAATAAGTACTATTAGTATTCAGGGCGCTTTTCAGATAAAAATAGCCACTATGAGGTTTATGGGAGAGCTTTCAGTTTCATAAATTATATTGCTACAGGCACTGTATTGAGAAGGAAGTACTGTCTAACTGTGGCATTTGGTCAGGTGAGTTATATAGAAGGGAAAAAGGAATCAATAAAATATAGGATGAATAATTTCATAGATGTTGTTAACAGATATAATCTATCAGCAAAATTGGAGGGTTAAAAGGAAAATTCTTGGGCCTGTTGGATTTCAAATAATCTATGTAATTATAAAAAATTCACATTATGTGAGATGTATAGCTTATTAGTGAGAATACTTCAGTTTCAGGACTGATTTTTCTACCTGTGTGGCTGTCTGGTGGTTTCTGACCTCCTGTTAGCTGTTGATGTGTCTGAGAATTCTTACAACCATGATTTACTATGGCTAAGAGGCTTTTTTTCTTTTTTTTTTTTTTTTGGTTGAAAGTCATGGAAGCCCTCTCTATTCCCTCTATGTTTATTATTATGACTTTCAATTTATATTTTGTTCAGTGGATTCCCGATATTGTTTTGACCTTCCTTCTTTGTTAACATTGTTCTTTTATTTTTTTTTTTACTGATGATTGATAGCTTTTCATCTTGCTGATTAACACTAAAATTATCTATTATTGGGAGATTTTGGGCATATTTATTTTCCCTAAGGAATAATGCTATAACACTTAACAAGTTTAATAAAACATGTTATAAATTCAAGTCTTTTGAAATTATCCAAGTTGAAGGGTCTTATAACTTTGAATTACTTTCAAAGGCCTCTTTCTTTCCAATGATGATAAGATTGTTTATTCAACATTTTTAAAGGCAAAAATTGAATGTTTTTTGAATGTGCTGTTTTCTAGTTGTCTAAAATGACAAAAGATCACTTACCAGCAGTGCATAAGACTTCTAAAACAGCTAAGCAGAGGGGATATATTTTTTTTCTTTTAAATGTTTTCTAGAATGGGCATAAGATAGTGATAGGTACATCTTCAAAAATCTAATTTTTACCTGTAGCCAGGGTTTCTTCTATATCAATCACTGAAAGCAGGTTACAAAGCAAAGCATACTACATATAAAAGCAGCATTTAGATTGCTTGTTTTACTTTTATTTATATGCCCGTGTAATTTATTGTAACTATAAATAGAGAAGTTTTTATAAAAAAAACAACAAAACAGAGAAACAAGCACATTGTCATTTCTTCTGGTAGGTTATGATTTAGAGCTTAGTTCAAAAATTAATATTTTGAGATTCCATTTCATCTTCATAGAGTTTTGATAGGAAACTGAACATATTAAAGCAAAACCATTTATTTAAAACATTAAAGACATTATATATAAGATGCTCTGAGTAAATTTATAGAGTGCATTGATATTGCTATTTATTGTGTGTATTGGATTCCAGGCTATAAATTATTATATCTCTGTTCTATCAAAAATACTAATATTTATAATGTTTATGATGAGGTATTTATGCATACTATGGATCATGGATTACCACTTTATTTTGAATAAGGGAAAATGTGGTTTTCATATTTAGAAACTGAGAAAAAAGTGTTTACAAAAATTGAAGAATCAGATGGTTTAAGATCATGTGCCATTATTTTTTGCATGCTTCTGAAATAAATTTATTTTATGATTTTAATTAATTTTAAGCTTTTTAATGTAACATTTAAAAAGATTATTATTAAGACAATTTACATATATGAAAAAGCAATAATCTTGATTTGATAGAAAACATCAAATCAAAGAACATCTTATGGAGCCAAGTTTAAGGCCTTGAAATCCAATGCTTCAATGCCCTGCAGTGTTGAAACAGCAAGTTTTGTTCACCTGACATGATAATTGAAATGAGGACAGAACTTTTCATTTCTCTATTTAAGTTAATATTATGAAAGAAAAATTCCATTTAGGGTTTTATGTTATTACATTCCCAAGTTATATATAACCCCCCCCCCAAAAAAAAAAAAGAGAGAAAAGAAGCAAACTTTTGGGTATCATCTCTCCCAAGAATCTTTAAATAAATGGTTCATTGTCCTGAAGGGATAGGCATAGGGTATCTTTTAACTTGGATGATAATCTCTTCTATAGATGTGTTGAAACTTGGGAATAGAAGACAAACCTTAATTGAACTTTATTTGGATAAAGTCATTGATTTTTTTGTTTTAACCATTCCTTATTAGAATGGTTACTGGAACATTTGAAGTGGATGAGCATTTTTTGCCTAAAGCTTAGGAAGGCAGCCAAGAAGTCTTTCCTCTTACTTGGCATAAGTAAAGATAACTTTTCCATAGGGTATTGCCAGAGATTCATTTAGTTTAACAATTGCATGGACTGTTTTGTGATTTCTTCTTGAGGGCTATAATTCTACTCCAGGAAAACATTTTCCATTTTACTTTAAATCTGTGGGCATCTAAACAAGATAAAGAACACATAATTTCTTAGTAAACTACTAAAATATTTGAATGACCCAAAACGTAATCATGTTAAACTGATCCTCGTGCTGTCCCAATGAAATAAATGCTATATTTTATTTTATGGACAAGGAATCTGAGGCAAAAGCAATTAGAAACTTAAAGTCATACATTTCAGTATTTATAGACTCTATTCTTGAACCCAGTTGCTATTGAACATTTGTTTAATGAATATATAGTTTCAGTTTTGCAAGATGAAAAAGTAGGAGATCTGTTTTACAACAGTGTGAATACACTTAACACAACTGGATTATATACTTAAAAATGGTTAAGATGGCAAATTTCATGTTGTGTGTCAAATTTAAAATTTATATTAGAAGTGATTTTCTTTCTTTCTTTTTTTTTTTTTTAAATATTTTTAGTTGTAGATGGACACAATACCTTTATTTTAATTATTTATTTTTATGTGGTGCTGAGGATTGAACCTAGTACCTCACACATGCTAGGTAGGTGCTCTACTGCCGAACCACAACCCCAGCCCAGAAGTGATTTTCTTTTTGTTTACTTATTTAATAAAAATTGAATGAAGAATATACAGGCAGTAAAGTGTTCATCATTTTTACTCATCTTGGGTTCAGTATAAAACCACTTAAATTTCATCACTTAAGAGTTAGACATCATTACCCTAAGTACATGTATGAAGACACAATTGTTGTGAAAATACTTTATGTAAAACCAGTGACTTGAAAAATTGTGTGCTTTATATGTAATATGAAATGAATTGCACTCTGTAAGCATGTATAACAAATTAGAATAAAAATAAATAAAAAAAGAGGAAACGAGTTTCTACTTAGTGTTGGGCTAAGATATAAGAAGTCTAATTTTCTTTTCTTACTATCAGAATATTATATTTTAAAAAATCTTATTGCTGTGGGCTAGGGTTGTAGCTCAGTGGTAGAGCCTTTCATGTGTAAGGCCCTGGGTTCAATCCTCAGCACCACATAAAAATAAATAAATAAAAATAAAGATATTGTATTCATCTATAGCTAGAAAAAATTTTTTAAAAATCTAATTGCTGATGGAATAGTAAAAGATATAAATCAGAATGTGGCACTGGAGTATAAGTGTATTTTAATTTGTCATTCTGAATGTAAAGTCCATTTTTTAAAATTGAGATAATAAGCCTGCAGATTTTTAGTTATGGATCTGTTTTCAACTATGTAAAATTTCTAAAATTTTAAAGAGGCAGTTATTCAGTTATTCTGTAATTATTTTTCAGCAATGAGTTTTTTTTTTTTTTGGAACTGGTATTTGAATCCAGAGGCTAATTAACATATCCATCACCTGATCTACCTACCACTTTTTATGGTGAGACATTTGAGTTTATTCTCTTAGTTATTTTGAAATATGTAGTCCTTATTGATCTTTAAAAATAATTAAAAAATCAACTTCATTTTCACGAGACACTAAATTTAGTTTTGCAGTATAGCATTACCTGGGACCTGAATTATTGCAGGGATTTAATAAATGTGTGAATTTCATTTGATGCCACACATACCAATTTGTAAATTGGCTTGGATATTTGCAAAAGTTAATTCATGCTTGGAGCCTTTATATTTCAGATGATTTGGACATCAAGCAATCAAAATTTTTTTTTGTTACAAAAGCAATAAAAATGTAATTTTTACTTTACATTCTTGTTGGGAGAGACCTCTCCAAGTATTATAGCTTTTGATCCCCACTATTAGTATCAGATATTATCTCCATTGTAGTAAAGGAAAAGTTGAGACTCAAGGTATTAAATGATTTGCACAGGGTTACTTGGCTGTTATGTCATTATCAGGAATAGTATTGGAATCTTTTGACTCCTAGACCAATGTTCTTTTTTTTTTTTTTTTTTTTTTTTTTTTTGTGGTACCGGGGATTGAACTCAGGGGCACTTGACCACTGGGCCACATCCCCAGCCCTTTTTTTGTATTTTATTAGAGACAGGGTCTCACTGAGTTGCTAAGTGCCTCGCCATTGCTGAGGCTGGCTTTGAACTCGCGATCCTCCTGCCTCAGCCTCCCAAAGTGCTGGGATTACAGGCGTGCGCCACCGCGCCCGGCTAGACCAATGTTCTTTATACCTGTTTTCAAACTTTGTTCTAGAAGGAACTACAAGACGTAGCATA
Source organism: Tamias sibiricus (assembly GCA_025594165.1). Classification (NCBI taxonomy): domain Eukaryota; kingdom Metazoa; phylum Chordata; class Mammalia; order Rodentia; family Sciuridae; genus Tamias; species Tamias sibiricus. Next base: position 102,799,263 of record CM046662.1, read on the forward strand.
GTATGAAATGAGGACTATAGAGACCACCTTAGAGTAGCTCCATCATTAATGTTTTTATATAATTGGCATAAAAATGTTTCTTTTTCTCTTCCCCCACTTCTTTTTTTTATTTTTATAATTTTTAATATGTACAACTCATAGTGCATATATTTAGTATCTTTTTACATACAACTGTTTGTATACAAAGTATATTCGTACAATTCAGGTCTTCAATCATGCATTTAGGAAAATGATATCCGTCTCATTCAACCACCTTTTTTTTTTTTTTCTTTTCTCCCCCTCCCTCCCCTCTTGCTCCCTCCCTTACCCTCCCTTCCCTTGACCATTCTAGTGTTCCTCTAATCCTCCTATGTATCCCCATCCAACAATACTTTGAAATAGCCTCCTTATATCAGAGAAAACATTTGGTACTTGGATTTTTGAGACTGACTAACTTCACTTAGCATTATGTCTTCCAACTTCATCCATTTACCTGCAAATGCCATTAACTTATTTTCTTTTATTGCTGAGTAAAATTCCATTGTGCGTATATACCACATTTTCTTAATCCACTCATTTATTGAGGGACATCTAGGTTGGTTCCACAACCTACCTATTGTGAATTGCACAGCTACAAACATTGAGATAGCTGTGTCACTGTAATATGCTGTTTTTAAGTCCTTTGGGAATAGACCCAGGAGTGGGATGGCTGGGTCATAGGGTGGTTCCATTCCCAGTTTTCCAAGCAATCTCCATACTGCTTTCCATAACGGTTGCACCATTTTGCAGTCCCACCAGCAATGTATGAGTGTGCCTTTTTCCCCACATCCTCTCCAACATTTATTGTTGCTTGTGTTCTTGATAGCTGCCATTCTGACTGGAGTGAAGTGAAATCTTAGAGTAGTTTTGATTTGCATTTCTCTAATTGCCAACGATGTTGAACATTTTTTCATGTATTTGTTGATTAATTGTGTATCTTCTTCTGAGAGGTGTCTTCTCAATTCCTTAGCCCATTTATTGATTGGGTTATTTGTTTTTTTAGTGTAAAGTTTTTTGAGTTCTTTATATATTCTAGAGATTAGTGCTCTATCTGATGTGCATGTATTAAATATTTGTTCCCAATTAGTTGGCTCTCTATTCACCTCACTGATTGTTTCTTTTGCTGAGAAGAAGCTTTTTAGTTTAAATCTATCCCATTCATTAATTCTTGGTAGTAATTCTTGCACTACAGGATTCTTATTAAGGAACTTGTTCCCCCACTTCTTTTTTTTTTCTTCCCCCAAAATAATGCTTCTTGGGGTTGGGGTTGTGGCTCAGTGATAGAGCACTTGCCTAGCATGTGTGAGGCACAGGTTTTGATCCTTAGCACAACATAAAAATAAATAAATAAAATAAAGGTATTGTGTCTATTTACAACTAAAAAATTTAAAAAATGCTCCTTTTAATAACTATTTGAAAAATTATTGTACTGTACAATTGTTACTACATTTGCTTCCAAGTCGAAGCTCTAAGTCAAATTAGTCTATGGTAACTCTACAAAGGAACATGGAACAAAGTCTGTTCCTGAAATACTTGGTGTATTGACATTATCCTGTCAAATCACTCTCCATTATATTTAGAATGAACCTCAAACTCCTTAATGGAGTCTGCAGAACCCTGAATAATCTGATTTTGCCTAATTCTCTAGAAACATCTCTTGCTGTTTTCCATCTTAATTTATGATCCTCCATAGCTTTCTTTTCAGTTTTTAAATATGCTAATGCTTTGACACCTTGGGCTCTGTGCACACTTTTCCTTTGCTAGTATTTCCCTTTTCAACTCTTTCTGTGGTTCATTCCTTCATCAGGTCTCAGAGGCCCTCCCTGACCATCCTTTCTAAAGTAGGCTGTCCCTTATTCTTTATCCAGCACCTTATTTGTTTCACTTGTATCCTATAATGCAAAGTGAAATTATTTAGTGACCAGTATACTCTATAAACTCCATCTGTACAGGGACCATGTTTATTTCATTCATCTTAAATCCTTAATGACTTTGCATCTTGTTGGTCCTGGATAAGTATTTATTGAATGAGTAAATTCAATTGAATGAATTGTGAGTTATCAAGAAGTCTTAATTTATATTCACTGTCTTCTGAGAAAAATCTCAAATTTATATAGATGAAGATTTCCATGAAAATTGTTTCAATGTCTTAGTGCATAATAGTTGAGTTATAGCTATGATTTAAAGAATGTTTGCCAGATTCTTTCTGTTTTATTTTTGTAATACCCAGAACTACTTTGTGAAGATAGTAGTTTATCCATATTTTATAGAAAATGCAGTAGACTTAGAGACATCTGTTGACATTTGCTCAAAGACACTTATCTAGTAAGTGGAAGAGTTGGGACTTGAACCTAGGTCTGTCTGTAACTAAAGTCAGCACTATTTTCATTCTACCTTGCTGCTTCCTAAATTAATGCTTAAGTTGCCTGGAAAATTTGCTTCTGATGAACACTTTCCTTTCCCAGTGATGCTGGATAAATGAGGTGTTACTGTAATAAGGTGCTAATTGAATGGTGCAGAGAGTAAGTGCAAAAGAAATTAAAGAAGGAAAAGGTGTGTGTTGAAGTCATCAGGGAAACTTCTTGGAATAGTGGTTAGTTCCGTCAATTAATGCTAGGGAAATGTTCAAAATGCTGGACGTTGTAGGACATAGGGGATACAAACAAGTGTAGAAGAGAACAGAAGGTATTTCAGTTTGGAGAAAGTGATTATTAGTTTAGGAATATGTGTATCCTAAAAGGAGGAGGAGTGGTATGCTTGGAATAAGATTTATACTGGTGAAAAGGGGGATATTAATTGAAAAAGTAGATGAGGGTGATTGGGGGTAGTGTTTAAATTATACAACATTTAACTTTTTTGGTGGTTGCCAAGAACAGTGACATTGTGGTATGAGATAATATTTTAGGAAGATCAAATTCTATTGGCAGTATTTAGATTTTATATTATAACAGTGCATTGGTAGTACAGTATGAATGAGATTTTTTTGTTTGGGGGGCACTCTACCACTGAACCATATCCCTAGCCATTTTTTATGTTTTATTTTGATACAAGGTCTTGCTAAGTTACACAGGCTGTACTTGAACTTGTGATCCTCTTACCTCAGCCTCTTGAGCCACTGGGATTATAGGTGTGAGCCATTTCACACAGTCAAGGATGGGTTTTTCTGGCCCTGGGCTTGATTTCTACCTTTTCGACTTGCTGAATTGTGAGCTTGAATTATCATTTTACTCACTGTTCCTCAGTTTCTCCTCTGTGAAATGGGATTTGAACAGTAGTACCTTTTGCCCAATTCCAGAGATTCTGATTCAGTGTACCTAAGGTATGAGTTAGGATGCCCCCTCCTCCCAAGTCAGATTTAGTTAATCCTCCTATGTAATCCCAGAGAGTTTTGTATTTGTTCAGTGTTTTTCTTTTTTTTGACCTCAGGTGTAAGAAGTTGAATTAATAAAACTCCTTAGATAATGGCATACTATCAGTTTTGGTAGAATGAAGCTTCTTTCTTATTTTATTCAAAATATTTCTTATTTATCCCTCGTTCTCATTCTCATTTTCTGTCTTCAAAGATATTCACACTAATGTTTTTGGATATGTCTGTGTCTTTAACAAATATATGGTAGTGTTTTATGCACATTTATTTATGGTTTACATAAGTGAAATTGTGCTAAACTTTTTCTTTTTTCATTCAACACTTTAAAAATGCCTTTTATGGTAGAAAACTTTAAGTATATACAAATATGGAGAGAATAGTATAAAGAAACTCCTGTGTGTCCATCATTAAGCATCAACAATTATCAATTCCTAGCCAACTTTGCTTCATAGTTTTAACCATTCCTCCTCTTAGCATCTCCTCTCCCAAACTCTGACTCTACAAATAATGATTTTATGGTGCTAGAGATGGAATCCAGGGCCTCATGCATGCTAGTCAAGCACTCTACCACTGAGCCACATCCTCAGCCCTACAAACTGTTATTTTGAAGCAAATCTAAGACATTTTTTCTTAGCACTAAAAATATTTTAGTGCTCAACAAACAACAACAACAACAACAACAAAAATAAAAGGAAAAAGAAACCTGTTTGGATCTCTCTATATCTATTTCATAAACTGCTTTAGGTATTTGATGTATGCACCTCATCTGGTCCTCTGGTGATGGTCATCTAGGTTGCTTGAAATCCCTGATACCATAAACAGCTCTGTGATTTTCATTTACATTTATGTCCTCTTAAGTGCATTTGGGAGAGCTCTAGTTTTCCAGAGCATATCTCTGTATAAAAGGAATACACACACTTATTTTCCCTAAATACTGACAACTTGATTTCCAGTATGTCTGAACAGGTTTAATATCTCTTGTCTGAAGTGCTTAGAACTGAAAGTGTTTCAGATGAAAGACTTTTTAGATTTTGGAATATTTGCACATATTCAGTTTTGGGGATGACCCAAGTTCAAACTGAAATTGTTTTGGACTGAAATGAAATTGTATGTATTTCATATATGCTTTAAATATATGTATTTAAAATTACCTGGAGGTAATTTCATACAATATTTTTAGTGCATCTGTTTAGATAGTTACTGTCACGTGAGGTCAGGTGTGAAGTTTTCTGCTTGTGGTTTCATGTTGTCAACCCAAAATTTCAGATTTTGGAGTATTTCAGATTTTTGGATTAGGGATGCTCAATCTGTACTACTTTACATGCTTACTAGCAGTACATAAGAGTACTTTTCTCCTCCATTTCCACTGATACTTGGTATTATTTCACATTATATTTTTGCCAGTCTGATGTTTACGAAGTGATATATCATTACTTAAATTTTCGTTTCTCTGATAGTTTGTGAAGTTGGTTATTTCTTCAAATACTTGTTTTCTATTAACTTAGAGCCTCCTTGCTGTTTTTTTTTCTGTCTAGAAAACTTCTCTGTATTCATGATTCACTCATTTCATTCAAATCTCTGTTTAAATGTTACATCCTGAGACTCCCTGAAAGAGTATTCCATCACTTCTTATCTTTGTTCTGCCTTATCTTTATTCGTAGTATTTAACATAACAAAACATTATGTTAATTATGTATGTATGTATTTCCTTTGCTCAAATTCTTGAAGCAGAGATATTGTTCACATCCATATCCCTAGCACTTAAAAAAGAGGTGCTCAGGGCTGGGGTTGTGGCTCAGCGGCAGAGCACACCTCACATGTGCGCGGCCCGGGTTCAATCCTCAGCACCACATAAACATAAATGCATTGCATTGTGTACAACTAAAGTAAATAAATAAATATTAAAAAAATAGATGCTCAATAAATATTGGCAGAATAAATAAATTGAATTGTCTATTCATTTGTTTTACCTATATTCCTGACTTGGTAGGAATTCCTTAAATATTATAGACATTAATCCTAACTGATTTTAGATGTGGTAATACAGCTCGTTAATTTTATCTATGGTATCCTCTTTTGTTAAGGAATCCTTTATTTTTCTTTCTTTCTTTCTTTCCTTTTTTTTTGCAGTGTTGGGGACCCAAACCAGGTCCTTGTCCATGCTAGGCAAGTATTCTACCACTGAGCTATACCTCCAGCCCAGGCAATCTTAATTTTCAAGTACTTAAATCATCATGTCACAATATGTAAATCAATACTTTATGATCTGAAGAAAACGTTGTTCTAATTTCTATCACAAGTCCCTCTACATTTTATTCTACTTGCTTTACAATTTTATATTTTGTATGTGGGTCTATAATCCCTCAGGAATTTACCTTTGTATAGGTTATGAGGTATTTGATTGTAGTTTTATAGTATGTGATTGTATTCTTCTTCTACAGAATGCAAGCCTTTTGTACTTTTGCTGATTAGTAGCACACCCTTATGAGTTCTTTCTCAGATTAAATTCATCAGTTGTCTATTTCAGTCTTATATCACAATGTTTCTATTATAGTGACTTTGCACTGTGTCCTAAAGTCTGGTAAGAAAAGTTCTCCTTCTTTTCAAAAATTGACTTAGCAATAGTCATAACAGTAGCGAACGCAATCAAGTAACTAATCTAGAAAAGAATGTAAAAGAACAAGGCAAGATAGCATAGCAGCACCTGTGGTCTCAGCTGCTGCGAAGACTAAGGCAGAATTATTTGAGCTCAGCAGTTTGAGGCCAGCCCAGCAGCATAACAAGACCCCATCTTAAAACAAACAAACAAACCAACAAGAATGCACAAGACAGCTGGGTGTGGTGGCACATGCCTATAATCCCAGTGATTCTGGAGTCTGAGGCAAGTTTGAGGCCAGGCTCAGCAATTGAGTGAGACCCTTAGTAACTTCGCAAGACCCTGTCCTCAAAATAGAAAATAAAAGGATGGGGGATGTAGCTTATAGTTCCAAGGTAAATCACCTGTGTTCAATCCCCATTACCAAAACAAAAAACGAAACAAAAAGAATGCACAAGACCAGGAATTATAAAATGATTAAAGAGCATAAAAGAGGACATAACAATAGGAGAGAAATACCATGGGATGACTTGGTGATATAGAGGTGTTAGTTCTCCCCAAATTAATTTATGAATTTGATACAACTATAGTAAAAGTTTTATTAAGATTTTTCTCATACTTCAATATATTTATTCTAAAATTTATTTGGAATTTATAGTAAATATATGTCAATTTGTGAAATAAATGTATGCTTTCATAGTATTTTTTATATTTTTTTAATGACTAGTTTTAGCATTCTTATAGATGGACAGTTAATTCGAGGCTGTAGAGAAGAAGAAAAAGCCTCAGTTAAGCATTTTTATTAAAAGTGATAGAAATTGTGATGGTGGCAGCAAGTAGCACTCTCAGCAAAGAAGCATAGAAATAGGAGAAGGTAGAAAAGTGAGGGGTTGTTGGATAAATACATACTTCTTCCTCAATGCTGGGAATATAACTGGTAAGGACAGAGGACTATAATATCCCTCATTATAAAGCTATTACTATGCCATGCTAATGACATATCCCATGTCTAGTCCAACAGTCAACATTTATAGGGCTGGGTCTGTGACTCAAAGGTAGTGCCCTTGCCTGGCATATGTGAAGCACTGGGTTCGATTCTCAGCACAACATATAAATAAATAGAATAGAGGTTTATCAACAACTAAAAAAATATTTAAAAAAAATTTATAGGGAATACTTACTGTCTGGGGTGTAATATCTATAGTAAATATCTCTGAGATGTAGCCGGTAATTGACACTCAGAAATAATGGTGATGGGGCTGGGTAGTTGCTCAGTGGTAGACCGTAGACCGTTTGCCTAGCATGCATTCTGCACTGTTTGATTCTCAGCACCACATGTAAATAAATAAAAAATAAAGGTTCATCAAAAACTAAAAAAAAGAAATAATGATCACCATGAGTAATTAGGAAAACCTTTAAACATATTGTTTTTTAGTTTAAAGTGGCAGGGAAGTGGGTGGCAGAAAGTTTCAATAAAATTAGTTACAGTACAGGTATATCTTCACTTGGGTTAATGTTCATCCATTTAGAAAATAAAAAAAAAAAAACTACTCAATTTTTAGTCAAACTTTTATTTTCTCTATATCTTGTATACCTTCAATTGTGTATTCTCACAAAATAGAATACAATTACTTTTTATGTTTTTATCAGGATTCAAAGTAGACAAATGGAGTTGAGGGAAATTAACTTCCATATTATGCTACCAACAATAATAAATGTCTGAGTTAGGGAGTTCTCTAGAAGTTAAGAAAGACATTTGTGAATATTTTTAGGTTCTGTGAGTCTTAGACCTATCTAGAAGGATTAAATAGATGATTTATTGTGAAGTGTAGGGATTGGATTACCTATGTTCAGATGCTGTGACTAACCATCCCATCAGATAGTAGGCTTAATATTTGTTGTGACTTGATTAGTAGTTGGTGATTTCACGTTTCATACTATTGTGATTGTTTTATAAAATTACTGAAAATATTGTTAAAGCTGGAGGTTGATGAATGTACTAGAGAATGTGGAACTGAACCTGTCTATCTGGTTGCTTTATTTCCATTTAGCTTTTTTTTTAGTTGTAGATGGGCACAATACCTTTATTTTATTTATTTATGTGGTGCTGAGGATCAAACCCCGTGCCCCACATGTGCAAGACAAGTGCTCTACCACTGAGCCACAGCCCCAGGTTCATTTACTTTTGTTTTTAAACCAGTATTCTACTCAATATTTTGTTTCATGATGATTGTTACCTAATAAAGCATGCCTGTGATTATGAAAATAATAAAATAAAAAAGAGAATCCCATATTATTGATGTATTATATTTGAGTGTGCCTTAAATATATCTAGTTTTACTTTTCCATGGAGTAATCAGAAAAATGTATGTAACAGTTCAATAGTGAAATGAATCTTACGAGTTAAAAAAAAAAAAAACACACAACAATATAGAGATTTAAGATTTTTCCTATGCCTAAACATATGCTGTACTTGACTAAAGCCAAATTAGAGCTCAATGAAGGAAGCCAAATTGTGAATTCTAAAAGTGCATGACTGTTGGCATTTTGAAGTAGAACAAACTTTTGTTTAGAACTTTAGCAGAAGAGAAAGGGAAATGCTTTAATATTTGTCTAATATTTGTCTTGTCTTTTTTTTCTGTGATAAACACTAGTAGTTGATGTCTTTGAAATCCTGAGGCATTATTTTTGTGTTCCAATTTTATGCATACATCTAAATAGTAGTTATTTGTGGAGCTTAAGAGTTTAGCATTTATGCCTTTTTAGCACCTGAAACCTTAAATGTTCTGAGTGATTCTGACACCAATATTTGTAACTTCCTTAGAAGTTGTAGCAAAGGTTGTATCATTATTTTGATGGTTTATGATACAGATTTCAAATTATGGTGTAAATGATCAGTATAAAGTCCAGGGAAGACTATTTGGGATGAAAACTCTGATACATTTACCACTGATGCATGGTATTGGTGACATGGGGGGTTGAAGGTGGCCGTTAGTTTAGGGAAACTCAGGCTGGTTCATATTAACAGAGTTTGTACAAGGAGTAAAATCATAGAAGAACAATCAAGGCTATATTAATCATGTTTTTTATTTTCTGATGCTTTCACATTTGCGGGCATTGCTGGTTGGGGACAGAAGACCCCTCTAGTGCTAGCTAGTTCCTATCAATAGCAAATGACTCCCCTGTGTATTATTTTTCTTATGCAAAACTGTCAACCTTTGGCCCATACTACCAACTACTTCCTTTGTTGAGCTCTGATGGATTGAACTACTATCCCCCAGCCCTATATCATCCCAGGGCCAGGTATCAGGCAACTAGGTGCAGTTCTTTATATGCCTGAGTTCACTAAAATTATTCAAATCAACCAATTCTAAACTGCTTACCTTCCCCTGACCTGCTAAAAGCATTATAGAGTCCTATGCCAATCTTTCCCCTCACTCATGCCTCCTTATTGACACTAGCATTTTCCCTAGTGGATGCCTCTTCCTCATGGAAATTGTGAGCAATAAACTGACCTTTCAAAGGTGCAGTGTCTTTGTGTTTGTCATTTTACTGTACTCAAAGAAAACAAATCTCAGGTACCTTTTAAAACTCGGTCCTAGCTCTCTTCTGAAGTTCTCTTATCTGTCTCTTGCCAGGTCTCAATTCAAGCTCATAATCAATATAGGTAGGAAGAATTTGGCACCTACAGTGTTTGCTCTGTCACAGTGTTTCTACAGTGTTCATACTGTATTGTGAATATTGAGAAGTCCATGCAGAACATCTCTTTTGAGAAGTAGTAGATTTGGCTAGATGCATATTTGGCTGGATGAAGATAGTAATCTACCTTTTCTTTTTTTTTTTTTTTTTTTTTGGATCATATTTAGCTCTCGGTGGGGGAGGAGGGGAGAGAGAAGTGGTGGCTCTGAATTCTGGAGAAGGTTATCTAGATAACCTTAGAGGAAAGTCCACTAGCAGTTGCTCATCACTGCAGAAGGAATGGAACTAGGTTTCTCATGCTACTGCTTATGACCTGAAAACAACCTATGACTTTGTAGCAGCAGTTTATTATCATACTTTGCTATGGAAACCTGTGGTGACCTCATCTGGATTCTAACGTATAAACAAGAATGGTTCAATAAAAACACGGTAGGAATAAAAATAATAAATGTTTACTGAAGAAAGTGATACTGTATAATTTTGCCAAAAATGTATTCTTATTTTGATAAAAATGTAAATGGAGGACAATTGGACGAATCCCCACAAATTTAGTGTTTGTTAAATATCAGTTACATTTTAAAAGAGAGATTTATGTAAGGGATTTATAACAATGTCTAGATTAGAAATGTCCTTGGAAGTTTACATTAGAATTTCTGTGTTACAAACTGCCTTTTGTTAATTAAGGAAGCAAAAGACTTATTTGCGGAGGTATTACATGTAGCTAAATATTAGAGAAGACTTTGTTAGTGCATTTCATACTTAGACCCCCCTAGGGATGTAGTTTCATTGAATATTGACAAGTTGACAAATTTTTTTCCCCATAGGTGGCACTTCTACAACTATCAGAAATGCAATATTTATATACTTATGATAGTTGTGTTAATGAATTTAACTAATATAGGACAATATATCTGTTCACAGCTTGCTTGGTGAACCTATTGAAGTCCTAGCCTCCACCAATTTCCTGATCCATTTTCCTTTGAATGTGGGATTTTTTTTTTTTTTTCCCCACTTAGGTTTCCTACCTCAGCAGCCTGACCTCTCTTTCTGGTAGTAGGCTGTTTGGTAGTTGCTAGATAACCTCTGGCATGAACTAGTGTTTTGCCTGCTTTCAAAACTAATAGATCTTTCTGTGTTTTCATTTTCTTATCACTGTTATGTCTTATTTTTTCTCAGCTTTTGTGTGGGTTTTTTTCTTTGCTAGTCAGTCACTTTAGGTTTACTTATTCCAGTTAGCCCTCAGAATTCTGTCACTGTGCTATATTATTTACATTAGAGCTCTAGTTTAGAACTCTTCTCCTTATATTAACTCCTAAAATGTATTGCCCTGCTGATTATGTCTTGTTTGGGAGCTTCTCTTGTCTACTTTACCTGTTTTTTTTAAGACATTTTTTTCCCTAGTTATTTGCTTAATGTCTGGGACAGTGAGAAGTGTATTATCAAAAAGAAAAACTTTTAAATTAATGATGAAAAACCCATACTTAACATACCTACAAGATTAGAACTCAAATCAGGAGAGGTACCACCTGCCTCAGTTATGTATTGACAACTTTTTTTTTTTTTTTAAAGAAAGATCATAGACACTACTTGGTCTTGATCAATTCTGGTACCTTTTAGATAGGCTTTTTGAATTGCTTTGGTGCAGGTTATATAATTTATGGTTGAAGAGATAATATATTAGAAAACACTTCTATCTTAGGGAATATGTAGAATAAAAGAAGAGCAAAAATATAAGTAGAAACATGAAGTTAATTTGGTTTGTGACAAAAGGATTGAAGCATTAAAAACATGAAGTAGGTAGGAAATTTTGAAATGTACAATAAGTTGAATTTTGTGATGAAATGCATTTTCATATGTTATGATTGTTTAAAGTGGATAGAAAGGAAATAGCAGTATTATTCAATAGTTTAAATGTCATATATTTGATCCCATGGATCTGTGAATTTCTAAGAGGCAAATTGTTGCATCTGGGATTTGATTTTTATCTAATTATAAGTAGACTATTACTGTTTCATGGATCTGATAGAAGACATGAAATTCCTAGGTCAGAGACAAAAGGCTTAATTATTCATTGCCCAGCAAGCAGCATGGACATTAACATATTTGTTTCAGTTCTCTTTACCCTCAAATCCCATGGGGGTGATACAATGTGGTGCACATAGATGTAAAATAGAGAGTTGCTGCTGAGGAGCATTGAGCATGAAGAATCCACTGGTTTTATAATAAGCAAGAGTGCTCTTATCTCATCCCCCAAGTTTGCTCACTGCAAACACAACCTTGACAAATGGCTGTAGTAAGAGTGTTCAGGATCTCGCATTCCTGCAATACATATAGGACTATGGGAGACTCATATAGGAATGTCTCCCAATAGATTGTTTTAAGAATCAGTAAATATTCTTCTATTTTTTCTTAAGTTTTTTTTTTTTTTTTTTTTTTTTTTTTTTTTTGGTACCAGGGATTGAACTCGGGGACGCTCGACCACTGGGCCACATCCCCAGCCCTTTTTGGTATTTTATTTAGAGACAGGGTCTCACTGAATTGCTAAGTGCCTCACCATTGCTGAGGCTGGCTTTGAACTCACAATCCTCCTGCCTCAGCCTCACTGAGTTGCTAAGTGCCTCGCCATTGCTGAGGCTGGCTTTGAACTCATGATCCTTCTTCCTGGGCCTCCCAATGCTGGGATGACAGGCATGCGCTACCGCGCCCGGCTCTTTTTTCTTAAGTTTTAAAACTGCAAATATTGTACTTAAAGAATAATTAATTAACTAAAGGGAATTTTAAAAGAAGATTGTTCTAGTGAGTTTCAAGCCATATATTTCCTTAATTGTACAAAAATTATAAATTTATATTAAACCTTATACTAAGGATAAGTCATTGTGTTAAGCAGTCATTTTGCTCTAGCTTACTATTTACTAGACCCTGAGGATACCAAGATTAAATACACATAGCATTGGTTTCTGGGCTTAGGATCAAGTGGAAGAGCACACAGGTAATTTTGGTTGTAGTATGGTAGGTAATATTGGAGCAATAGTATTTCATATGTGGAGAAAAAGCCACTAAAAGTTCTAAGTGTGGAAATGATAGGAACAAATTAGTTTTAGTGTAAAAATTTTGCATAAGTAACACTGAGTTTGAAAGACAGGTGAGATTGATGCTAGAGGCATGGAGATTCCTTATTAAGCTACTCTGGCAACTCAGGTAAGATTTGGTAAAGGACTGAACTAAATCTGTATCAAAGTAAATTGAGAAGTAGGAACCAGTTCAAGAAAGATTTGAGGAACTCAATTGATAGGGCACCATTAATGGGATGACAGCACTGGGGAAAAAGTTATAGGGGAGGAATTATCTAACAAACAAGTTCAGTTTTGAATGTGTTGAGTTTGAGGTACTTACAGGGAATCAAGGTAGAGATGGCAGTTAGATTATTCATATGAATTTAGAATTTAGAAGGGTTCTAAATGCCAATATGTAGACTGGTATCCTTTATTCATTCAACAAATATTTATTATCTGCCATATATAAAGTACTATGCTAGGTGCTAAGGATCCAGCATTGAACAAGATTTACTCTCATGTAATTTATATTCCCATAGGGCATAGACATGAAACAATACAATTGCTAATTATTTTATTAAAGTATTGCCCGCCTGAGAGTCTAGAACTTTGCCCATCCAGGGGGACAGTTCCCAGGGTACCATTCATGTAGATAAAATGAGCAAACATGAGGGCCTTACTCAGGATGAATGGGAGTTAACCAAGAAAAGAGTCAGGGAAGGGAGGAAGGAATCCTTCCAGGTGAAGGAAATAATACCATGTGCCAAGGCTCTGAGGCAAAAAAGATCTTGGTGTGTTTACAGAATTTAAAGATTAGTGTGGTGAGACATAAAGAACCTGAGGTAAAATGTATAAAATTGGGGCTGGGGTTGTGGCTCAGCGGTAGAGCGCTCACCTAGCACGTGCACGGCCCGGGTTCGATCCTCAGCACCACGTAAAAATAAAATGCATTGTGTACAACTAAAGCAAATAAATAAATATTTTAAAAAATTTTATTAAAATAATGTATAAAATTAGGCTAAAGTGGTATGGAATGAAGCTAGAGGTGAATGTTGGCAAGGATCAGGTTATATAGGGCCTTCCAGGCAGGGAAGTTAGTTTGTAATTTTTTCTAAAAACAAGAAAAAGCCATTGAAGGGTTTTAAGGAATGTGCCATGACATTAAATTTGTGCTTTTAAAATATCATTATGACTGATGGGTAATGCTTCAGAAGGCAGGTAGAAGTGGACTCTGGGAGCTAAGATTGTAGGCAGGGAATAATGATGGCTTGGATTAGCTGGTAGTAGTGGGGATGATGAAAGCTGGAAGGTCCAAACTATTTAGGAATCAGAACTAAATAGTTGGTCATTTAAAATGGTATCATTGTTATTGGAGTCATTCAGAGTAAGAAGAGAAAATGGAGGTTGAACTATTACAGTATATGAACATTGAAGGTGTAGGCTGAGGGGAAGGATTCCACAAGAAGAGACAGAAATGGCTATAGAAAGGAAAAGAATCAGGAAAGATACAAGTCAAAGAATGGGAGTTTAAGAAAGGAAAACCATTTTAACTATCCTTATGCCAAGGAATAAAGAGAAAAATGGCTAAATAAGCAATACAAGAGGATAAGGCAATTTTTAAAAACTTATTTATTTGTTTGTTTTAGTTGTACATGAATTTATTTGTACGTGGTGCTAAGGATCGAACCCGGGCCGTGCACGTGCTAGGCGAGTGCTCTACCGCTGAGCCACAACCTCAGCCCAGGATAAGGCAATTTAAAGAGTATCTAAGGGTATTAGAGAATGCTAATGCTAAGTAGTAACTGAAAAAAGTATTATGTAAATTTGCATATTCAGCATGACATCCAAATTTTATTTTTATTTTTTTTAATATTTATTTATTTGCTTTAGTTGTACACAATGCGTTTATTTTTAAACGTGGTGCTGAGGATCAAACCCCGGGCCACGCACATGCTAGGCAAGCGCTCCACCGCTGAGCCACAACCCCAGCCCCTCCAAATTTTATTTTAAAAAGTCTACATACACAATTATGTGTGTATGCAGCAAAAATAATCAAAGATAATACAGTAATATACTAATAGTTTTATCTGAAATGGAAAAATTCCTTTATCTTAGTCTATACAGTTTTCAAATGTTATGAATATATATTAATGTTATTTATAGGAAATTAAATTATTTTGATTTGTCAATGTTTTGTATGCATTGTTATCAGTGTTTTAGAAGCACATTGTTTAAAGAATGCTGGTCAAATAGTTCTTTGATGTTTGTAGTGAAAGACTGTAGTGTTTACTAAAGCAGTTACTACATTTTCTGTTTCTTATCGACAACCACCTTTAATTATTTTTGCTGTTTTTTTTTTTTGTTGTTGTTATTTGACTGTATCTCCAAATAACAATCTTATATTGCCACTACTTGATTTTTAAAAGTCATTATCTACTGATTTCCCACAGTGGAAGCTAAGAATTTTGTTCTTTTCACTCTCTGTTCCCACAGCTATATACATTTCTTGCCTTCTCATCCTTCCAACATAGTTATTTTGGTTGGAGTGGTGTTTAATGTTTACATTATTACAACTAAATGCTCTTCATAGCTTTGCCATGTAGTAGTATTCTATGATAACTTTCTCTTTCTTGTATAGTTTTGCTTTTACTATATATACTTGTTAAAAGGTGGTTTAGTTTTTCTCTCAACTCCATTTTGTTCATAAATATCCTCTTAATTATTCTATTAATTTTATTTTCTTGGTGATGTACCTATGAGACTCTTAAATCGGTTCTCTACTAGTTGCTTTCCTGTTTTTTTTGCATAGTTGTTATCTTGGTCTCTTCCTCATTATCATTTTAAGGATTCATTTTATTTCTTTCTTGTCTCTGATCCTGTATTAGTCAGATTTCCATTGCTGTGACAAAATACCTGAGAAAAATTAACATATAAGGAGGAGTGATTTATTTTGGTTCATGATATCTGAGATTTCAGTCCATGGTCACTTGGCTCCCTTGCTTTGGGCGTGTGGTGGCACAGTCTGTTATGGTGGAGAGTACACTATAGAGGAAACTGCTTACCTCCTGGCAGCCAGGAAGCAAAAGGGAGAGAGATGAAAGAGCTGGGTTGCGATATTCCACATCAGAGGTTAGGTTGGTGATCAAGTCTTTAGCATATAGGCCTTCAGGGGACATTTAAGATAGAAATTATAATAGATCCTGTTACCCAGTTTCCTCTTTGTTGGGTTCTTACTTTGGTGGGAACACATTCTGTAGTAGCATTCTGTGGTGGATTTTTTGGACCTAGAAAACAATTTTCAGTTCTGGAAGTTTCTTTTTTTAAAATATTTTTTTTTAGTTGTAGCAGTTTTATTAAGTTCTTTTATTTCCTTCCGTTAGTTTCTGTGTATCTTGTTTGGAATTCCTACATTGTAGGAATTTGGACTAATTATTTTATCTTTTCAGATATTTTTCAAATCTTTGTTTTTGGTTTTCCTTTATTGGGAGATAACCCTCTGTTTTATCTTCCAACCCTCTAGATTAAAACAATGCTCTTGTTATTAGACCTCTATATTGTTCTTGTTTTGTGGTTGCTTACATTATTTTATCTCTGTGAGGGCTATTAATTATAGTTTTTGGATATGTTCTCCTTTTCTTGTATTATTGTTTCTTCCACATTACTCTTTTTTACTTGCTTGTTTTGATCTCAGTCTTTCTTATTTCAGGATCTCCTTTAATGTGTGCTGGTCTTTGTTCATTTACACATAATAAAAAGAGCTCCAAAAAGTTGACTAGTAGTTCTATGACTCTGGATGTAGCTTGTAGAGATATGGGTTTCAGTTTAGGGTAATTTGATTAGGCTGTTTAATGGGGAAGCTCTGATGTCTATATCATTTTAGGTATTTTATTTAGGGGCCAGCTTGCCTAGGGAAGACTGAGTGTATACTTGGAGGGCATAATGTCCTTCAGTGCTTTGGAATCCAAATTAGGGAAGAAACACAGAAACTTTCTCTTTATTCCTTTTTTTTTTTTTTTTTTTTTTTTTAGCGTGTTTTTAACTTGCCTTAGTATGTTCAGTAATAAGGCTGTTTAAAAAATCACTTCTAGACAATAAACCTCCAGTCTTTTGCTGGGACCAGACAGGGGCATTTAGCTAACTAGAGTGAGAGAAGGGTAGAATGGGGAATTGGGAATCTAACAGCTGTTTAAGCAGATTTTAAATTAATCCCCCTGTTTATAATCCTCCTCTCCCACTTGTGGAGTTATCTGTGCCACCAGTTTAGTCTTTTGGAGATTCTGTCATATAAACTTATGCTATTTTTTACCTTCTTATTATTTAGATTTCTTGGGTCTGAAAACTGATTTACCATGATTTTGTTATTGTTATATCATCTTGTGGACTCTGTCCTGGTGAATTTAAGCTTCCAAAGAAATCTTTTATAGTGATGGCTACCAAAGGAAATCCAAAGAAATGTTTGAAGATGAAGTATAGCTATTTAG
Source organism: Tamias sibiricus (assembly GCA_025594165.1). NCBI lineage: Eukaryota > Metazoa > Chordata > Mammalia > Rodentia > Sciuridae > Tamias > Tamias sibiricus. The sequence continues at coordinate 102,816,477 of CM046662.1, forward strand.
GCTATATTAATACCAGCAGAGATTTAAAAAAGAAAGTAAATAGCTTGCAGTTGTATAATAAGAATCAGACACTAAATCTACTCACTATTAACTCTTCTAAGCATCAACGTTGTGGAGTAGGAACTATTATTATTCCCCTTTACAGATGAGGTAACCTAGGTACAGGAAGGTTACACAATTTTGCCATAGTCAACACAAATAAACTGGAAAGTGGAGGAGTAAGCATATAGGTAGTCTGGCTACAGAACTCTCTGAAATCATTGTGTTAAACTATCTTCTTATACTGTTGGAATGATGATGATGATGGTCATGATGATATTTTGGTAGAGATTTCTAGGTTTTACTTTTCTCTTATGAGGTGGAATGATCAGTTTTACTTTACTACTACCATTTATATATCTTTAGGTATTATTTATCATAATTAGTCTACAGACTTAAATTGTTGCCTTAGACTTCTGGCATATTCTATAAACCTTGACTTCTTTTCCCTTATACAATAGATATATTTCTGATGATCCTCTTTTTGAACTGTAATGGATTCAAGCCTTTCAAAGACTACCTCCTGTTTCCTTATACTGTTGTACTCGAACATGTGGTTAATTTCTGAAAAAGTGGTGAGCTTTAGGTAAATGTTTCTTTTTAATACACAATTAAGTATTAGTTATTTTGAAGGGGAATTATCCATCTTTTGGTACATATAGAAGAGATACTTCATTGAGACCTATTGAACAGAATCAATTAGTTAGCTGAGTTTAGGTTTTCAAAACATATAAAAATCCTTTGTTTTAGTTCTTAACTAGGCGCTCTTAAAGACAAGTGCTTGATTATTATTTAATTATCCTTCCTGCATCAATACATGAATAAATAACCAATTTTATAGAATTAAACTTGTTTTGCTTTAGACTTCTGTACCCTCTTAACTACTTCCAGTTTATGCCTGAAAGGAAAGAAACATATTTATTATTTTTATTGTTATTAAATGAATTTTTTTATTGATAATTGATTTTATTTATTCTTCAGTTTTCAAAAATCTTTCTGTGTGTTTATTCAGTACCATTGTCTTTTCTCATTATACTTGTTACACTTCATATATTTGCATGTGCCACCATAATGCTGCAACCAGATTTGAAAGACATTTTTTCTTTATTTTGAATTCTTTTCCTTTATAATTCTTACTAAGACTCCCTATTCTTCTTCTTTTATTTTTTTATTTTTTTTAAATTTATTTTTTATTCTAAGTTGTTAGAAATGACAGCAGAATGTATTACATTTCATATTATACTTGTAGAGCACATTTTTACATATCTCTGGTTGTATGCAAAGTATATTCACACCATTCGTGACTTCATACATACACTTAGGTTAATAATATCCATCTCATTCTGCCATCTTTTTTTTTTCTTCACCCTTCCCCCTCCCCATACCCTTTCACCCCATTGGCCATTCTAGTGTTCCTCTAATCCTCCTATGCTCCCCATCCCAACCCCACTATGAATCGGCCTCCTTATATCAGAAAAAACTTTTGGCATTTGGTTTTTTGGGATTGGCTAGCTTCACTTAACATTATATTCTCCAATTTCATCCATTTGCCTGCAAATGTCATGATTTTATTCTCTTTTATACCACATTTTCATTATCCATTTATCAACTGAAGGGAATTTTAAGAGCATTAGGTATATTTAAATTGTACTATATATATACAAAAATATATTTCCTTGCCTAGTTCTTTAGGTTTTATTTATTGTGATGTGTTGAAGGTATTAAAATAATTACCTATTTAATACATCTTGGAATTAGATTTTTTTTTACATTATTTGCAGATCTTTAAAATTCTTATTCCCATGTCTGTAATGTTCATTTTTCCCTGTCAAGTTTTGGTTGTTTCCTGTGTTGAAACATAGCTCTCTAACTTCTTTTTAGAATCCATCATAATTTTTTTTCTAGCTCATTCTTGTAGAGTTATGCTTGGGATCCCCTCTGCAGTCAGGTATTCATTCATACTATGTTGGAGGTAATGTTCGTTTCTATGGAAGTGTGCTTTTTAGTTTCCTGTTTGTAGGTTTGCATTCTTCAACTAATACTGAAAAATTATTTTCTAATTTAGGTCCTCATTATTCCATCCACCAGCACCTCTTATTATACCTTAGCTTTCAAAAGACTATAAATGTTAACACCATAATTTCATAGAAAAATGTGACTAAATTCTATGGGTCCTTATCATGTCATTTAAAAAATTATGATTATCTGTCTAGTCCTAATCAAAAGCAACACTAGTGTGCCAGTCTTGATCACATAATTCTTTGTTTGGGATTAATCTAGAAGGTAAAACTGATGTAAGACACAAAAGTGTTTCCAAAAGCATTGCTTTCCTAAGGAAGCCACATTTTCATCCCAAAGTATCCTATTACTTAATTTTACCCTTTACATTTTATTATACTTGGGCCATAGTTTTCATTTTATCATATAATCTTTCTAATCCATGCCAATTGAATCAAGTATAGTTCTGTCAATAGAGTATTCTCAATTTGAATTTCTTCTTTTAAAATTTTCTGTCTTCTGAGCTGGGCGTGGTGGCGCACGCCTGTAATCCCAGCACTTGGGAGGCTGAGGCACGAGGATCATGAGTTCAAAGCCAGCCTCAGCAATGGTGAGGCACTTAGCAACTCAGTGAGACCCTGTCTCTAATAAAATACAAAAAAGGGCTGGGGATGTGGCCCAGTGGTGGAGTGCCCCTGAGTTCAATCCCCAGTACCAAGAAAAAAAAAAAAGTTCTGTCTTCTAATTTAATGAAGAGTTAAGTTTGTTGAATTTGAGGGCAATGCAAAAACCATTTGTTCTTGAACATTAGAATTGTTAGTGTAAAATTAAAAGCACAAACCAAAAATATTGGTAAAAATTCATGTCTGTTTATTTTCCTTCCTCTGATGAATTTTTAAGTTTTTAAATTAAAATATTGAATTGAGGGAAGACTGTATCCCAAACTGATTCCTAAATTGCATACAAAGGAATAATTCTCTAAATGTTATATATCTGGCTATAATATCTTTATGTAAATTTCTTTTCACTGGATTTTTTTTCTCTTTTGTATAGGGGATTAAATTCAGGGGCACTCAATCACTGAGCCACATCCCCAGCCTTATTTTGTATTTTATTTAGATACAGGGTCTCACTGACTTGCTTAGTGCCTCTTTTGATGCTGAGGCTGGCTTTGAACTCTCATCCTCCTGACTCAGCCTCCCAAGCCGCTGGGATTACAAGTGTACTCCACTGCACCCAACTTCATTGGATTTAAATATTTTTTTGTAGTTGTAGATGGACAGCATGCCTTTATTTTATTTGCTTCATTTTTATGTGGTACTAAGGATAGAACTCAGTACCTCACACATGCTAGGCAAGTGCTCTGCTGCTGAGCTACAGCCCCAGCCCCTCATTGGTTTTTTAATAACTTTTTTCTTTTTGGAAGAAACTGTCCAATATAAAAATGAATACATATTTTAATTGAAGAAAGGGAAAAATATATGTTAAAATCTTGGAGATTACATATTATTTAGAAGTTTCTGTTTTTTCCTCTCTACATGACTGAATACCTTAAATTTAGAGATCAAATTAGTCATGAATATGTCAGGTCTCTAGGGTTTCACTTTTTCCTTCTTAGGTCACATTTTTTATGTCTGTATTTTCTCTGAGATATGAGCTATGATAGATTTGTTTATATTCTGTGAGTTGTGATTAAGATATTGTTCAGAAATTACTAGGAATTATACATTTTTGTAAAGAATGTGGAGGAACTATATATTCAAAAGGTTGTTTTCTTAACTTTTATAGAAAAGAAAGTAGAAAAGGGAAAGGGGGTAAAATATTAAAAAGAAAGGTAAAAGAGGTCTGAAGAAACTAGAAAGAGAATTACCTGCCTACCTATAGTTGGTTATATATTGGCGTCTGTTTCAATTTTTTGTTTATTTTTACTTGTTCTTTTCTCATTGAGTTTTAAACTTCCAGAAAATGGGGGTCATTACTTCTGCTGCCTTTGAAACTCCCAGATTCTAATAGTGTCAACTCAATTATCCATTGAGAGATTATCTGCTTTGTGTTTTAGCCTTTGCAAATATAACTTTCAAGCTCTTATTGACATATGTAAACAAAGAAGGTGATAAAAACTTCTTGAGTCATTTCACTATTTCATGCTTACTTTTATACTCCTGTATAACTCTGGAGATCAAACTACTCACAGTGAACCTTTTAGCTGATTCAGAACGAATCAGTTATTTCATGTACTTTTTGCTTAAGGAAAAACAAAAAAGCAATCACAAAATGCATATTTCTAGTGCATTTAATTGTCTTTAAATTCACTTTTAGTCCCCACCTCTCCCCCATAGAGTAAAAAGTTAATTCACTGAACCGTTTCTTCTGTAGAGTTATAGAGTCATGGATTACTGATATTATGCTGACTCCCAAAGACTTGGAGAAATCTCTAGTCATTGAATACAGCTTTCATTGGGATATGCTGCCCATACATTCAAACTAGAGAAGAAAGGGTACATCTTGAAAAAAAATTTTAGAAAGGTTGAAGCACTTATTTACTTGTTTTTTCTTATGAAAATAAAAGTCCAGCCAGCAAGCTTTAACTATAATTCTCTCCCCCTGCACAAGGGAGTGATAAAATACAAATGCAGCAACTTAAAAAAAAAAAAAAATACTTGGTTTATGTTTAAGCCTGCTTTAAAAAAATCTGAGAGATGAAGTTTCTAACATGAAGGCAATGATCAGCAAAGAGTTAAGAAGAAAAATAACTTTTCAAATAATTAATTAAAATGTTGCAAGATTATGTTGTGTAAAGCATTACCCATTTCAGAAAATTAAACATTATTTTCTTCAACTCCAGGTACAAGTATGTGTATCTACTCTATTGTACTATGTGTATAACTATCATAGCTTATATGAATCTTCATTTGATCAATTTCTATTTCCTGTCTATAGTGAGAACTCCTTAAAGGCAAGTACTATATCTTCGAGGTCTATATCTTTAAGATTTAGCCCCATTTCTAGAACAAATGTCTTGAAATATATTGACTCTATTATTTATTGTTTAAGCTATCAATAATAACTGGGTTTAAAAAATTTATTTGTTTACATTTTTTATTTGTTTTTAGTGAGGATTACAGTTTAGGAAATGAACAGATAGGGAAATAGTTAAGTATGAGGTGCTTTAACTTGTTTGTGTATTTGATTTAGTTTTTTTTCTTTCTTTCTTTCTTTTTTTTTTTTTTTCGTACCAGGGATTGAACTCAGGAGCACTTGACCACTGAACCACATCCCCAGCCTTTTTTTTTGTGATTAAGTTTTTGATTAACATCTGTAGGCTTTCATATCTGAGTAAAAACATGAGACTTATCTATATATTTTCTGTATCTTTGCTGTTTTTGTTGCCTACAAGCTGGATGTATTAAGTAAATTGTAAATGTTAGATGTTAATAAGGTCTTCTATTTGCTTAATATTTTGTACTTTTTAAAAAAATATTTATTTATTTGTTTTAGTTGTACACAATGCCTTTGTTTTCACATGGTGCTGAAAATTGAATCCAGGCCGCGCACGTGCTAGGCAAGTGCTCTACCACTGAGCCAGAATATTTTCTACTTTTAAAAGAACTTTCACATACATTCTTGAGTCCTATCCTCACATCAAGGAAGGATAAGGAAGTTGGAAGAAGGAAATTTGTGCCCAAGGTTACAAATTTACAATCTCAAATCTAGGACTCTTGAATTTCTTGTTAAGTGCTATTTTGTGTTTATTTTATAGCCACTTTTAAAAGTTACTTCTTGTTGCTTTATTATATTAGTTTGGTATGAGTTGCTATTACAAAGCACCAGAAAATGGTTAGCTTAAACAACAGAAATTTATTTTCTTACAGCTCTGGAGACTAAACGTCTGAAAGCAAAGTGTTGGCAGGATTGGTTCCTTCTGAGGGCTGTGGGAAGGATTTTTTTCAACCCTCTTTGCCTTGTAGATGACCAATTTCTTGTATGTGTTCATCTCATTTTCCCTCTATCAGTGTCCCTGTGTCCAGATTTCTCCTTTTAAAGGACACCAGTCATATTGGATTAGGGACTCACCCTAATCCAGTCTGACCTCATCTTAAAGAATTTTTCAAAATGATCTTATTTCCAAACAAGGTCACATGCTGAAGTACTAGGAGCTAGGTCTTTTACAGGTCTTTTTTGGGCTAGACACAATTTAACATACATTTATCTTCTAGTAAATGAACACTTACTGGAGATGTGGACTTTTCTTTCCAAGAAATTAATAGAAACTAACTTGATCCTTGCTTATCTGTTGCTTCTCAAAGGAAATTAATTTAATGCCAGAAGAAAGTATTCTATTTATTTATTTATTGACAGAACCATTCCTGTTCTGCACCTTAGGGTCATATAGTTACCTAATGATTAGTTTGTGGAAATAATCCATATTTATAATTTTATTTCCCTAAAATTTTCTGAATTTAGAATACATAAAATTAAGTGAGAGCTATACTTTATTCTTGGGGCTAATCTCTGAGCGTTAATCTGTGTGACCTCATGCTCCAGCTGTTCTGTGATCTTTAGTGGCCGGCTTCCCTAGAGGACTTCAGCAGATGATGGAAGAGTCTCTGAAGGAAAGTTGAGGTTAATCAGACTATCAAGTAGCTAACTCTGTTGTTTTAAATTTATTCTAGATGAAAATAGTGAGAAGACTTGAAGAGTAAGAGTCAGAAAGAGAAGAAGGAACTCATTACTATTATTTAGATCAAATGCTGATAAACTAGTGTTATTAACAGGCCTATTTAGTTTTGTTGTATTTCATCATTATATTTATATTATATTATATTATATTATATTATATATATATATATATATTATTTATATTATATTATATTATATATATTATATATTATATATATTATTATATTATATTATATTATATCATGCTTTGAAAGGAAGAAGTAACTTGTACAAAGTGAAGGCTGTTCTAGGTCAGTAGACATTTAACCAGATCAAATACACATTTTATGTATTGTCAGGATAGGACAATGATTAATTTTGAAGAAAATGATAATTTTGAGGTAATGCAAAATTTTTGGTTATGTGCACAGGCTTTTTTTCTTTCTTTCTTTTTTTTTTTTTGTGGTGCTAGGGATCAAACCCAGGACCTTGTGCATGCAAGGCAAACACTCTACCAACTGAGCTATATCCCCAGCCCCAGGCTGGCTTTTTGTACTTATTAAAACTCAAAGTGAGCAAATGTATTTTATTATAATTTCTTTCTTTTAGCATGGGCTAAATCAAATTAAATTAAATTTAAATACTTGGATTCTTGTCCTGATACAGTACCAAACAAATGGAATAATCTTGGGCAAGTTATTTTATTCACCTCTACAGGCTTCCTTTTATTTTAATTTGCAAAATGGAGGGGTGGGCATTCAGATTTAGCTGTGAAACCTCATCATTCTGGGAAATAACATATGTGCTTATTCATTTCTAGGTATAGTTCAGGGTTCAAAGAAAGGAAAGAAATATACCCTGCCTTCAAAAAGTTTATAGTATAAATATATGGAAAGCTGTAGTATGTGAAGAGTTAGCCAGTAGGATAAATTAATAATATAAGATGTAACATAATTTATTCTATGAGTTATACAGACTATAAATATTAAGAATTCTGAGGTGGATGAGATACATATTTGTAGGGTAGAATCATCAGGAGAGTAAATACAGAATTAGGAATTAGACTAACTTGAAGAAGCTGTGCTAACCATACATTGATGAAGGAAAATGCCAGGGGACTATCTGGATATTATGGTAATATTTGTTTGTAACAAGTAAGATTTTTTTCTAAATTACAACACATATTCATCATAGATATGTTTGGTTCTCAACTGTTTAAGTTTTACTTGATACCAGTTTTAGATTTATTCCCCTGGAGTTTCAATATGAAAGTCAGGAATAAGAAGAGGCAACTGAAAGAAGCACTTTATTTGTAAAAATGTTAAACTACAAAGCAAAGGTTTTAATTAGTTTTGCATAATTATTACTAATTAACATCTATATGGGATATGTTTATGGTTTTTAAATCCCAAAGTATATATTGATTTTAAACATTTTAAAATATTTTTAATTTAAAAGGATTAGTTAATTTTTTAAAATATTTATTTATTTGCTTTAGGTGTACACAATGCGTTTATTTGTACATGGTGCTGAGGATTGAACCCGGGCTGCACACGTGCTAGGCCTAGAGCGTTCTACCACTGAGCCACAACCCCAGCCCGTTAATTATTTTTTATTTCAGCTTCTGGAAAATAAATAAAAAATAACTTAAAATATATTAGTGGCATTTAATATTAAAGCATTTTTGTGAAGTATGTGTTTCTTTATTTATGATTTCTTAAGAGGGATCAGCTATGTTTTTTGTTAATTGATTCTTTAAGAATTTTATGTATTAAATGGCTTTTAAAACCCAAATATTTATATGCAGATTAATAAGAATGATAGAAAAATGTGTTAAGCATATTTCCTAGATTTATTTATCTCTCATAGCACCAGGTGGAATACTATTCACATACGTAGGTACTCTTTCCTTCTCTCTCTCTATATGTATCTATTGTCTGATGGATAGTTGGTGAAATGGATGGGTAAGTGAATTAGAAAATAATTAATATTTTCACATTTGTGCATGTGTGTATATATGTATACATATAACATAAATATATATTTGGTCTATTTTAGAGTTTGCTTAAGTGTTTTCCAGGGTATGTGTCATTAAAATAAAATGTTCCATACAGAAAGGTCTCTATGGACAAATAGATTTGAAAATGTAGCATATTATGTTTATGTCAAGACAATCTTAATATATATTAGCACATTAAAAATTTTGAGCAGTCTAACAGTAAAGAAACTCAAACTTAAGTTTAGCATTTCCAAAACTAACAAGAACAGTGAATGCTTTTTAAAATCCCTGTGTGTGTTTGGATGTGCAAACATGTGTGACTACTTGTGTTTGTGTAGGTACATGCAATACCTGGGAAACAGTGGGTTTTTATGTAGTGGAAGTGGTAAAACTGAACAGATGTTGGTGGTATGGCAGGGAAATGGGAGCTAGTGATGGTATTTCATAAGAATCATAGGTAACTTGGAAAGCAAATGCAAGATTAGAGTGTTTACAGTAGTAAATGAACTAGAGATAGTGGAAGCCTGCCATACTCTTCACAAACTATAATCATACCATCATTGATTATATATCCCTGTGGAATGATTGAAAACAGAGCAAAAGAGTACAAGATAACAGAGAATCCACAACCCTCCACCTAATTGCTTGGGCAACACAATTACCAGTGGTATTCTGGATAGCAATGATTGTGTGACCATTTCTCCTGGCTCAACCTGATTTTTTGCCTTGTTTTGAGTATTCATTCATAGCTTCTGCCTAATTTTTTCAGTTCCTAGTTTTCTATTCTCATGTTCAAGGAACAAAAGCAGCTGGAAAACTCCTTAGTTAGGTACTTTAATATTTATTCATCTTAGGTAGCAACTATTTTCAGTTCTTCCTCAATGTATTTATTATATAAGAATGTGTTGCTGCCTGGATTGCCACTTGGAGCAACGATGCTGCAGGAGAAAATTCGGAGGCAGGATGGAAATGAAAAATTTCTTTTATTCTTCTCTCTCCGGCTCCAGCAACATCCAACACCATACACACTCCTACAAACACCACCACACCACACACACAATGGAGTTGACCCCGACTGCGCTGTCCCGTGGAGACCATGCAAATGGCGCCGACCTGATCCACAATGTCCTGGGCCAAGTCTCATGAGACCATGGAAGGTGGTAATGCTTATGGCTCACAGCTAACCGCAATCTTAGCTGTCTCCTAAATTAGGGCTCTTGCAAGAATACATAATGAGGAAACAAACTAGAGTTTGTCAATGGGTACAAGAACAAATTAGGTATCAAATTCTGGACTTGTGGATTAAAAAAAAAAAAAAATCCCCACAATTTAAACTGAAAGGTCAGCTGGAATGAGACGACTTTAATAGGCAAGCTCTTGTTTGGCTTTTCTCTCTTGAGAGAAAACATTAATGAACATAAATTCAGTGTTATCTGTTAGTAGCACAATAAACACAAAGACTTAAACTCAGTATTTAACAATTAAGTGAAAGAGGAATTGAATTTAAAAATAGTTATTTGGACTCCTCCCTGCTACTGGAAATGTATTCAGTGTTTCCTTCTGGACCTCCTGTGATAACTTTTCTGAGTTGCTGGTGCTACATGTATGTTCTACATGACTGCCTTATGTTTTTTTCACAGTTTAATATCTTCAGAATAACCTGTATATTCTAAAAGTTCACTTTCAAATCTAATTTTTAAATTTCTATTAAGTTATTTAATTAATTGGAAAAAGCTATGTAAACACTAAAGGTTTTATAATTTGATAGGCAAACTGCTTTGCCATTTAATCTTTAATTAAATATTGAACCACTTTAACAAAGTGGTCCACACATAAAGAATACTGAATAAGATATGTGCAAAAGGAATAAAGAGAAAAAGAAGACAAAAATATTCTTCATTAAAATGACAAGCTTGCCTTTTATAGTAAATAGTGTGTTGCGTGGGGGTGTAAGTTTTCTCTTAGTTTGGATGTGTTAAGGTTTAACTACTGCATGGAAAATCAAAGTTCTTTAACTGTCCAGTAATTCAGTGTAAGACTTTAATGGCACTTGGAGTAGGTTACAGATCTTAGCTGGCTAAAGGCTATGAAAATATTATGGAGCTGTTCAAGGGGACATAGTAGAAAGTGGCAAAAATAAATTCTGATTTTATCCCCATATAATAAAATGACGGATGACCTGACCCAGTTTGAATTGATGTTTGGATTGTCTGACATAGGGATTCTCTCTTTTAGGATTAAGAAGTAGGGGAGAGTTCACACTCAAATGTCTGGATGAAAGTATAAAATGACAACCTAGTTTCAAAAAAAATAGTATTTGTATATTTGTTCAGAATTTGTTGGATTGTTTTTCATAAGCTTTGTATCTTCAATTGCCCATTTTGGAATTTCCATTGTTGCTTCTTTTGCTTTTGCATGGGAGCCCTTAGATAAGTAAGCTCGAGTAATAGGAAGACTATGACTTTGGTTCTCTTCTAAATAATATAAAACCTTTTTATTATTCAAAATTAATGGTATTGATTTCTTTTTGGTATGCATTATTAGTCCCATATAAATTTGTTTCTAATAATCTAAATTAGTGATACAGTTAAATTCAAATTTTCTGTGAAAATATTAATGCGGTATTTTATACACTTTTCATTAATTACTGTGTAAGCTTTTGTTCTAGAATGAAAGGGTTCTGAGGTCAGATAGGTTTATGGAATGGTGTGCACTACAGCTCTTTTTAGAGATTAAGAATGTACATTATAATGTCAAAGACTCAGTTGCTGAAATAAATGTTTAGTTCAGGAGTTTCTTTGTGGGCCACAGATAAAGTGACAAGGATGTCTATTATTTCAGTGGTTTTGTATATTGGTGGGCTAGTTTTGATATTACTAAAATAAAAGGACATATGAAATTATCCCAGACAAAAAGTTCTACTTTGTTTGAGACATGAAAGTACAAAGACTTAGAATTAGATTGGCCTCTTGCAGTATTAAATATTTATGTAGAATCCTCTTCCTTTATTGCCCTGGGAAATATTTTTCCCAAGTTATTCCTCTGGTTTTGTCTGTCTTCATGTACTAGGTTGGGTAGAAAGAGTATGGGAAACAAAGAAGCCCAGGAACTCTAGCCTTGAATTTAGATACGTAGGAGCTGTAATAATGGGCCTTCATCTAGGACTGGTTATCCTTATGCATGGGATATGTTGTCTGTGTCCTTGTATGGCTACAGCTGAAGGTACTGTTGGATTGGCATTAATAAGATCAAATGTATTGACCACCGTCCTACTATTTTTCTGTTTTACTTTAGAAATTGTGAAGACTTGCATAATTTGGGGATTACAGTTGGGACTGCTTCAATCCTGCTTGAAGGAAAAGAACTATGTTTTCATAATGTCAAATTTATTTATCAGTATATCCAAGGCATTAATTGCAATAATAATCATAATGTGCCAGGTATTGTGCTATATATACTTTACATAGATGATCTGTAATCCTTACAACTCCAAAGGATAGTTACTAGATAGTTCAATTCTATAGGCAAGAAATAGTATGTATATTTATACACATACATATATTTATACACATACATATACACACATCTTATTACATATACACACATTCTTCCCATAGAATCATCTATAATTAATTTTTATAAAAAACCCTTTAGTTAGTGTAAATCTAAAGCCTTTGGTTAGGATTATAATAGATTAGAAAGTTACAAAAGAGGAAAAAAAAAACATTTATTTCTCTTCTTTTTACACTTACTTATTTCCATAGTCTCTTTTTATTTAACCATGGGATTAATCATTGGATTAATAATTTTTTGGCTTCCTGTTTTGTACAGCTAACCCAATCGAACAGAAGGATGCTTGCTGAGACCAAGGAGTTAATCTGCTTCATGTCCACTTTTCCGCAGCTGCTTTCATTCCCGTTAGTGAGTTAGGCACAGACAGGGCTAAGGCAGTTGTCACAAAGGTCAAAATTACTGAGGGAGAGTAAAGGCTGTGATGGGATACACATTTTAACTCCCTGTCCTGCCATCTTGGGCACAAGTATTAGCATTAAGAGAGCTGCCTGAGAGTTCTTAGCAATTTTTTAGAGGATTTTTTATTTTTATTTTTTTGTGATGAGGAATTAATTAGAAAATGACTATCCAAATAACTTGACTTAAAAAAAAAGAGTAATGTCCAGTAACAAAGACAAATACTTGATCTTTCATTATATAATTATTTATTTTGACTGTTAGCAGTATTTTAACTGTTTTGATCTCAAATATTTATCAGTATCAAAACTTTATATTGTATTATGAATAAAGACTTTGTAACAGAGATCAGGTATTATGTTTAATTAATTAAACTAATGGATACTAGTGTCACTCAAAGTGCCTAAAAAAGTATGTGCCAGTGCTCCTTTTGCTTCATTATTCCTTAAGCTTATTCCTAGCAGACTAAAATTATGAAGTCTGTTGGATTCTGCTTTCAACCATTGACTATTTCATTTTATACAAAATGTACTAGGCAGTTGGGCAAATGCATTCATAGTTTAAGTGAATGCTTCCTGTCTTCTCAATCTGTCACCCCTCAACCCCTCCTGATTGCTGAAATGAGTTGTAGGATAACTTTTGGTGTTCAGTCTCTGACTTTTTTGTTTTTAGCTGAATGGTGCCATTTTTGAAACTGGTATTAATTAAGAAATGTAAAAATTGCTGGATTGTTCAGATAAAAACCACTTATTAAATATCAGTAATATGCATTGCATTGCACAACACATTGCCATGTATTTTACTGTTTATATATCAAGTGGAAAAATTAACATTAACATGCCACAAAACTTTAAAATCATTTTTACTATAGTTTGCTTTTATGGTTGGTATTTTGTATTAAAAATGCTTTCTATGTACTTTCTTTGTTGTTCATTCATGTTTTGTGTTAGTATGATTATTTCAAATGGTCACATTTCCAAGTATCATCTTTAACATTTGAGGAGATAGTGTCTTTAAAACTACTGAATATTAAAAATGGTTGATATAAAACACAGTGGAAAGAACTAATTTTTGAAAAGAACATACTTTTATGAAATGAGATTTTAGATAAGCAATTTCACATCAAGGGCAAATCATTATACTTATATTTTTATAGTGTTAAAATTTATTCAGTTGATATATTTCTTCTATTAATATATTATTCGGATTTAGGGGATTAATATCACAATGTAATATTTACTCAGTGTTTTACCTTGCCTATTTTGAGAACCTTTTCCATCTTTAAGAATTTTTAGTGATCTCTAGAAATTACATAGCAGAATTAAAACTCGGAACCTGCTTCACTTTGTTCTTCAAAATCTCCTAAGTAGTTCTAGAAACAAGATTAAAAATATTTGAGCCAGGTGTGGTGGTGCATGCCTGTAATCCCAGTGGCTTGGGAGGCTGACGCAGGTGGATCTTGAGTTCAAAGCCAGCCTTAGCAACTTAGCAAGACCTTGTCTCTAAATAAAATACAAAAAAATGGCTGGGGATGTGGCTGAGTGTTAAGATGCCCCTGGTTATCTCCCTGCCCCCCGCAAAAAAAAAAAAAAAAAAAAAAAAAAAAAAATTGGAATCATAGTAGTTAACTATTATTATTTTTTTTAACCTTTTTTGGGTATGATTTTTAGAAACAATGGTTTTTATTGATGTTAACCTTGTTAAAAATAGAAGATCAGGGAAGAGATACTAACAAAGCATTCTATATAAATAAACACTAGGTTATAAATTCTAATAGAAGCTGTTATACTTTTGTAATAAAAACCACTTAAAATGTGTCTATTTAAGTGAGTAAAGTAAGTGGAACTAAAACAACCAATCCTGACAATTCAGTCTGAAAGATTTTTCTATTATAGAAAGTCTTCTTTCACATGCTCCTGTTATATGCAGAAAAATGTTCTCAGCCCTCCATTTTATTTTTCTTCTGTATAAGTTGAAAGCATTCATCATTTTAAGTTATCTTCTGGTGTTATCAGTGAAAGATGACTTAATATCTCAAATTTCAACTGGACAGACCTAAATTTGATAGCGTATTCTGGGTAAATCAGATTTTTGTCATGGATAAATTAGGATTACTTTAAAAGAAACATCCACTTACCTCATGTAACATGAAGGATAACAAAAGTACTTTTCTTTCTAGTCTCTGAAATGCCTTATATTTCCCCCTAACTAATCATGGCACAAATCCATCATGGCTCTGCTCTCTTAGAGATGTTGAGCTTCTCCCTATCCCCTTTACCCATTTGCTTTTGCCAGATAGTTGTCTAGTGTTTAAAATATATCAAATGCTGGGTGAGAGATACAATGCAAAATAAGACATGCAAGATTCCTGCTGTTCATCAGTTAACAATTTTCTTAGATTTTATGCTTCTTAGTGTAGGAAAAGATGAATTTTAATAATTTTACCTGCTGCCCCTCTTCCCTAGTTTAACAGGTATTCAAAAGGTAGTATGTAAGTTGGTTTGTTTGGTACAGAGAATATATCCCCAATGGAGAAAATGTTATGAATTGTAATTATAGTCCCAGATGATACTTGGAATTTAAAATCCAAAACTTGTAATATTAGGGTTTTCCATTGTCTTTGGGGATATGAATTCCAGTTGTAAATCTAAAATTTAGGGAACCTACTTAGCTTTTTACAAGCAATTCCAGTAATGAGAAGGTAGCTTTATTATTTTCCCCCCTTGACTTCCTTACTCCCTGAGCAGCAGGGCCCTTCCCCCCCCCCCCCCCCCATTTCTTCTCCAACTCATTGTTAATGAGAGTAGATTTCTTCCTTTACATACTGTAGTAGTGGCAGTGGCAAGAGGAAATGAGTATTCTCAGCAGCTGTGACAGAAAGGAGAGATGGGCTTCAGAGAGTTGGGGAAATGGGTAATTTACTTGGAGACAGGCATATGAAGAATTGTTCTGGGGGTAGAGAACCATTAGCACCTAGAAAGGAAAGGAACAGAACTCGGGACATGGAATAGTATTAGTATGGATTCCAGTTTGGCACTAAAGGAGTAAGGAAGAATAGTTTTGATGTGGTAGCTTAGGGAATTAGAGGGGAATGTTTTAACAATAGTGGAAGTAAGGGAACTGAAATTTTTGTAGTCATTCTGGCCTAGAGCTTGATTTTCTCAGATGCTGCAGATTTGTAGTGTGGACCTCTGTAAGTTAGGTTCTGCCTGTGCCCTGCTTCTTTTTATTGGCACTTTCTTTTAATCAGTAGCATTATTAGAAAGTATTTAAATGTCCATAGAGCACATGGATCAGGTTTTTTTTAAAAATATTTATTTATTGGTTTTAGTTGTACACAATGCCTTTATTTTTACGTGGTGCTGAGGATCGAACCCGGGTCGCGCACGTGCTAGACGAGCGCTAAACCGCTGAGCCACATACATCCCCAGCCCCCATGGATCAGTTTTTAAAATGTTACTTTCATACATTTTGTCAAGTTTTCCTGGAAATTATACAATCTTTAGAATTTTTAAAGATAAAAATCATATTATTTAGCATAAATTTAAAATTGTAAAATAAAATCCATGAGAAGGAGAAAGCATTATTAAATAATATGCTAATTGAACCTCATTTAGTAAAATCAAAGGGAGAAGTTTTTAGCAATAATAATCTAAAAGGAAACATAATTTACTTATAGATTACAAACAAATATAAAAACATTAGCAATATCTGAATCTTCAAAGTTTATTTCCAATATAAAAAGTAAATATTTAAAAGTAATCAGTTAAACACTAATCCAGAATAATTGTTCTTAGCCACTTTTTGTTGTGATTTATTCTTCCAAATTATTGGTTTCCTAATCCAGTATGTATTGTGGCAGTGCAACCTCAGAATAGGAACTTTTAAAGTACAAAATTTAACACCTTTTATCAGTTTTAATAAGTTGATTTTAGATATTTAAGTACATTCTCTCTGAAAGTTTGTTCATATTTATAGAACTTTGTTCATAGTTATAAAGTGGGAAGCCATACAAATGTGAAGTTGACATTAATTTAGTATTATTAAGTTTACAATATGAACTTGCTTTAGATTAAAATATCCAACAGATCTTAATTTGTGTTGACTTTACCTCAAATTAATTTTCATTTCATCTGGAAGGCATATATATTTTATTCTGAGATGATCATTTTGGTAACATTTAATGGGAATGTGGCTGATAAATGGGGCTCTTTATTTTAATAGTATGACTAGTTGCATGAAATAGTGAGGCTTTCTGGATTCAATTAAAAATTAACTTAAATGGATTAGTTAATTCTGTCTTTTGTTGATTCTTAGCTTTGTTTCTCTATAAACTTTCGGGGAAAATTTTGAGAAAAATGTCAAGACTTCTCTCACATGCTTTGAAGAATTTACAAAGGAATCCAAAGAAGACTCCTATTAATGAAGTTTGGGATTATTCATTGTGCATTATTTTAGAGCAAATAATATTATTCATCTTTCTTTCTTTCTTTTGTACTAGGGATTTAACCCAGGAGCACTTTACCACTGACCTACATCTCCCAGCCTTTTTTATTTTTTAATTTGAGACGGGGTCTCACTAAGTTACTTAGGGCCTCCCTAAGTTGCTGAGGCTAGTGTGATCTTATGATCCTGTCTTAGCTTCCCGAGTTGCTGCAATTACAGGAGTATTACACCATACCTGGTTTATCATGCATTATTTCTAAAAAAAATGGAGTAGTTTTTAGATTAAGTTTAGGCAGGTTAAATTGATTTGGATAGTATGTACCATGTGGAATACACAATGAGTAAGAGCGCCCTTGGCTCATCATATTGCAGAAGGATTCTTTATTGTTTAGGTACATGGAACCCTATCTGTTGGTGTTTAGGAATTGGCTCTGTCCTCAGTAAGGTTGGAACTGCTCTCCATGATGCAGTGGAAACATCTGTGCTCCTTACCTTAGGAACAAAAGAAGTGAATATAGCCCAGCTGCAGGCTCTGCAGATGTTAGCAGATAAGCCTGCCCTTCTATAGTTCTGTAGATAGGCAACTTTAAACACAAAACAAAAAACCAAAATTTTAAATTACTTTTTAAGAGCAGTTTTAGACTCACAGCAAAACTGAGTTGAAAGAACAGAGAGTTCCCATATATCCTCTGTCCCCCATCCCACTTATAACCTTCCCCATTATCCACATCCTGTACCACAGTGGCAGATTTGTTAAAACTGCTGAACCTATATTGAGACGTTATCACATAAAGTATTGTTTCACTTTTGTGCATGCTATCAGTTTATACAAATATATAATGACTTGCATTATTCATGTAGTATCATACAGAATAGTTTACCATAAAAATTATCTTCTCAGTACTCTGCATAGTCATTCCTTCCTTCCTCTTACTCTTGGCAACCACTGATCTTTTTAACCATATTCATAGTTTTGATTTTTCTAGAATGTAATATATGTTGGAATCATATACTGCATGTTGCCGCCTATAGCAATGATACTGTGGGAAAGAAATCGGAGGCAGACTGGGAATGAGTGGTTCCTTTATTGTTCCTTCTTCTTCTCTCTTCCTTCTCTATCCTCTCTCTGATTCCTCCCCCACAGTCTGTTTAAATACTCTTTACCCATCACAGGTGCATTAGTTCTCTTAACAGGCATACACGTGTCTCACAAGCCCGACCTACAGGTGCAGCACGCAGTGCCCACGAGCTACTACAAAAGTCAGGTGTAAGTTGTAGTAAACAAAGCCTTGATTTTGACAAACAAGTAAGCGCTACCTCTTGGCTCTCAGCCAGCCGCCATCTCAGAGCTACTTCCTCATCAAAGGCTCTTACAAGTGTATAGTCTTTTCAGATTGATTTCTTTTACTTATTAATATGCATTCAGATTTCCTTCACATCTTTTTTGACTGGATAGATCATTTCTCTTTAGAACTGAAGAATATTCCATTATCTGGATATAACAGTTTATTTCTCCATTTACCTACTGAAGATTATCTTGGCTACTTCCAAGTGTTGGTAGTTGTGGAAAAAGTATCCATATGCAGGTTTTGGGTGGACATAACTTTTCCATTCATTTGGGTAAATACCAAGGAGAATGATTACTGGATGTTAAAGGTGTGTTTAGCTATCCTTCTAAGTGATCATACCATTTTGCATTTCTATCAGTAATAAATGGAAGTCTCTGTTCCACAACCTTGTCAGAATTTGATGTTGCCAGTGTTTTAGAATTTGGCCGGTCTAATGTTTGTGTAGTAATAGCTCAATGTTTTGATTTGAAATTTTTCTAATATAATATTGAGTATTTTTTCATATGCTTACTTCCCTTCTGTATGTCTTTTTTTGGTGAGGTGTCTGTTTAGAGGTCTTTTACTCATTTTTAAATCAGGTTATCCATTTTCATATTGTTCAGTTTCTGGTTTTGGTGATGGCAATTAAACTTAAGAGTTTCACAAAGGCTAAGCACACATTCTACCACTGACTACAACCCTGACCTTTTCTTGTTCAGTTCTAAGAGTTCTCTGCATATTTTGTATAATAGTCTGTTTTCAGATGTGTCTTTTGCAGTTTTTTTCTCGCAGTCTGTGGCTTGTCTTCTCATTTATTTATCTGTCTCTTTCTTTTTTGGGGGGGGGGCGTCCAGGGATTGAACTCAGGGTCACTCTACCACTGAGCCACACCCCCAATCCTATTTTGTATTTTATTTAGAGACAGGGTCTTACTGAGTTGTTTAGCACCTCACTTTTGCTGAGGCTGGCTTGAACTCCCTATCCTCATGCCTCAGCTACCTGAGTTGCTGGGATTACAGGTGTGCGCCACCACACCTGGCTATCTATGTCTTTTGCTAAGCAGAATTTAAAAAAAGATTTAATTGACATATTATTTCTTTTTTTTTTTTTGGTACCAGGGATTGAACTCAGGGGCACTCGACCACTGGGTCACATCCCCAGCCCTTTTTTGTATTTTATTTAGAGACAGGGTCTCACTGAGTTGTTAAGTGCCTCACCATTGCTGAGGCTGCTTTGAACTCGTGATCCTCCTGCCTCAGCCTCCCAAAGTGCTGGGATTACAGGCGTGCGCCACCGTGCCCGGCTGACATATTATTTCTATATGTCTGTGGGGTATAGTATAATAATATGATATGTGTATAATTTGATTCATGTAATTAGCCTTTATATCTCCTCAATTATCATTTCTATTTGTTAGAAAACTTAAAACTCTTCTGTTATTTTGAAATATATCACAAATTTTTGTAGACTACTGTGTGTCTGCTACTGTACTGTGTGATAGAACCCTAGAAGTAATTTCCCCTATCTCTGTATTTTGGTACTCATTATTCAGCCTTTATCTTCTCTCTTCACTCTCTTTCCTAGCTTCTAGTAGTTACTATTTTACTTTACTTCTATAAGATGAACTTTTTTAGCTTGCACATATGAGAATATGAACAGAATATTTTATTTTAATGAAATCTAGCTAATCAGTTCTTTTTTCACACATCATGCGTTTTATGTTGTATCTAAAAAGTTGTTGCAATAGCAAATTCTATTAAGTTTTCTCCTATGTTGTCTAATAGGAGCTTTATTGTTTTACATTTTACATTTAGGTATGTTTGGGTTAATTTTTGTGAAGAGTAAGGTCTATATGTCTAGATTAATTATTTAAATGCTAATGTCCAGTTTTCAGTCATCATTTGTTGAAAGACTGTCATTGTTCTATTGTGCTTCCTTTGTTCCCTTGCCAAAGATAAGTTGACTGTATTTACATGGGTCTATTTTCTGAGTATCTATTCTGTTTCATTGATGTTTATGTCATTCACATGCCCATAGCATACTGTCTTTATTAGTGTAGGTTTTTACTAAGTCTTGAAGTCAGTTGGTGTTAGCCCTTTGACTTTGTTCTTGTTCAATATTGAGTTCGCTGTTCTGGGTTTTTGCCTCTCCATATAAGTTTTAGAACCAGGTTCTTGCTAGCTACAAGACGACCTGTTGGGATTTTGATTGAGATTACATTAAATATGTAGATTGGGTTGGAAAGAAATGCCATCTTGACAATATTTTGTCTTCCCATGCACGAGCCTATGTTAATATCTATCCATTTATTGATATCTTCCTTTTAGTGATATATTTTATCAGAGTTTTATAGTTTTCCTCATATGGATTTTGTACATATTTTGTTGGATTTTAAGTGTCACATTTTTGGGGGTGCTAATGTAAATTGTAATGAGTTTTTAATTTTAAATTCTATTAAAAAATTTCATTTGTTCATTGCTAGTCTATTGGAAAACAATTGTTTTTGAATAGTAACTTGTGTCCTTCAACCTTTCTGTAATTGCTTATTAGTTCCAGAAGTTTTTTTTTTTTTTTTTTTTTGGTCTGTTCTTTCTGATTTTCTACATACATGATCATGTCATCAGTAAAAAAAGACAATTTGATTTCTTCCTCCTGAGTCTCTTTACTTTTTAATTTCTTTCTTCTTAGATTGCATTAGTTAAGACATCCAGCACAATGTTGAAAAATAGTGGTGAGAGAGAACATCCTTGGTTTGTTCCTAATCTTAGGGGGAAAGCTTCAGGTTTCTCACCATTAAGTGTAGTGTTAGCTGCGGGTTACTTAGATGTTCAATATCAAGTTAAAGATGTCCCCTCTGTTCCTAGATTAGTGAGAGTTTTTATAATGAATGGGTGTTCAGCTTTGTCAAATGCTTTTTCTACATGTGTTGTTATGGTTGTATGATTTTTCTTCCTTAACATATTGATGTTACCAATTGCATTATTTGATTTTTGAATGTTGAACAGGCTTTGCATACCTGGGATAAATCCCACTTGGTCATGGTGTATTATTCCTTTTATAGATTGTTGGATTTGATTTGCTAATATGTTCATGACAGATATTGATCTATAGTTTTTTTTTTCTATTATAATCTTTTTGTCTGATTTTAATATTAGGATAATGCTGGTTTGATATAATGAGTGAGAAGATCTTCTCTTGATTTCTGTTTTATGGGATAGGTTGTAGGTATTGGCATAATTTCCTACTTAAATCTTGGATAGAATTCATCACTAAAACATCTGGGCCTGATAATTTCTGTTTGGAAAAGTAATAATTGATTCAAATTATTTAGTAGATATTGGCTTATTAAGGTTGTCTTTTTCTTTCTCTCTCTCTCTTTCTTTCTTTGCTACTGGGTTTACAGGTGTGTGCCACCATGCCTGTCTTTTCCATTTCCTCTCATGTGAGTTTTAGCATATTATGACTGGATAAGTCCCACCTATATTTGGTGAGGTAATCTTTTTTACTCAGGTCTACCAATTCCAGGGCTAATTTCTTCCAGAAACAATCTCACACACTCAGAAATAATGTGTTAACCAGCTCTGAGCATTCCTTAGTCTAATCAAGTTGATACATAAGATTCACCATCACAGTGATTACTGAGCTATGTGGATTAATATTTATCTTGTCATTGTTTCTATTTGATGCCCCATTCTTTATTCCTATTTTTGTGTTTCATATTTTGTCTTTTGTGGTTTTAATTTAGCATTTTATATGGTTCCATTTTTGTCTCCTTTCTTAGCATATCAATTTTCTTCCTTTTTACAAAAATTAATTATAGGAATTTCCATAGTGTTCACAATATACATTTACAACTAATCCAAGTCTACTTTAAAATAACTATACTACTTTATGGGTAGTGTAAGTATCACAGTTTCTTTCTCCTGTCCTTTTTTCATTGCTGTAGTCCCTTGTATTGTTTTGTCATTCATTTTACTTTCATAAGCGCATTCAAGCATTTGAAATATATAGATATGTATACAATGAATGCATAATCAAATACATTGCTATTTTTATTCCGAGAAAAGTGGTTATTTGTGTGATTAAGAATAAGAAAGTAAAGTTTTGCTTTTTTAAATTTTACTTTCACTTATTCCTTCCCTGATGCTTTTTCTTACCTTTTCCCCCCTATATTTATGATACTGGGGATTGAACCCAGGGCCTTACACTCTACTGCTGAGCTACACTCCCAGCCCTGCTTTTCCTTTCTTTATGCTGAGTTGAGTCTGAGCTACATTGTTATCCTTTTCTCTAAAGAACTTCTTTTAACATTTCTTGTAAAGCAAGTCTTCTGGAAAAAAAATCCCACACTTTCTTTGGTCCAAGAAAGTATTTTTGCTTTACTCTTGAAGAATAATTTTGCAGAATACAGAATTCTAGGTTTTTTCCTTCCCCTCAATACTTTAAATATTTTACTTCACTCTTTTCTTGCATGGTTTTTCAGAAGTCAGATATAACTCTTATATTTTCCTTCTTTTTTAAAAAAAATATTTATTTATTTGCTTTAGTTGTACACAATGGGTTTATTTGTACGTGGTGCTGAGGATCGAACCCGGGCCGCGCACGTGCTAGGCGAGCGCTCTACCGCTGAGCCACAATCCCAGCCCCTTATATTTTCCTTCTTTACAAGAAAGTGCTTTTTGCTTTATTTTCCCTTTGGTTTCTTTCAAGATATTTTATTTTTTTCCCCCGAAGTTTGACTATCGTATGTCTATGTGTAATATTTTGGGGCATTTATCTTATTTGTGTTTCTAGCTTCCTGGATCTGTGGCTTATAGTGTCTGACATGAATTTAGTTAATGTATAAATCATTATTGTTTCAACTGTTATTCTGATGCTTTTTCTTTCTTTCTAGTTTTCTCACTATGCCTATGTTACAACTTTTGAAGTTGTCCAATAGTTCTTGGATATTTTCCTTCAACTTATCTTTTTGCTTTTCAGTTTTGGCTTTTTTTACTGAAATATCCTCAACCTCAGAGATTCTTTCCTTATCTGTGTCCGATCTACTACTATATGCATCAAACACATTCTTCATTTCTTTTTATAGTTTTTTTTTTAATCTATAGCATTTTTCAATTGATTTTTAGAATTTCCATCTCTCTTAAAACAGCCTGGAGCCGGGCGCGGTGGCTCACGCCTGTAATTCCAGTACTTGGGAGGCTGAGGCAGTAGGATCACGAGTTCAAAGCCAGCCTCAACAATGGTGAGGCACTAAGCAACTCAGTGAGACCCTGTCTCTAATAAAATACAAAAAAGGGCTGGGGATGTAGCCCAGTGGTCCAATGCCCCTGAGTTCAATCTTTGGTACCAAACCAAACAAAACAAAACAAAACAAAACAAAAACAAAAAACCAGTGGAGCACCCCCCCCACCACCACCAGGAAAAGCTCCTTCTCCTTTGAGAGCATAATCCAATGTTTCTTAACTATTACACCTTTCCTAACCACCATCCTCTCCTTGCAACACTCCTTTCTCTCTCTACTGAAAAAGTATTTCCTTAATTTTTTTTGGTTTGAGAAAATATTTTTCCTTCAATTTTGAAGGATAATTTTGCAGAGTACAGGTCCCCCCCCCCACCTGTCTTTTTCTTTCTTTAAATTTATTTTTTATTCTAAGTTGTTAGAAATGACAGCACAATGTATAATATTTCATATTATACTTATAGAGCACATTTTTACATATCTCTGGTTGTATACAAAGTATATTCACACCATTCGTGATTTCATATATGCACCTGTCTTTATGTGTTGTCTACTAAAATTTTCTATTACAACCCATAATGTGGGCTGGGGTTGTAGCTAAGTGGTAGAGCACTTGTCTAGCACTGTGAGGCCCTGGGTTTGATCCTCAGCACCACATTAAACAAACAAATAAAGGTTAAATTCCAAAAACAACAAAAAACCCCTCTTAATGTATTAATCATAATTTGTTAAAAATTCCTTGTCTGATAACTCATTCCTGCCATAACAGACACTGGATCTAATTCTTGTTGGTATTTTCAAACTCTGTTTTTTGCCTTACTAATAAACTTTGTAGCTTATGGTTGAATATAGATACAACACACTGGGTGAAAAGAAAATTCTGTCAGTAGGCCGTTAGTAATGTAGTGGTAGAGGAAGCATTCCGTAGTCCCAGGCTTTTGTTGAGCCTGTGCCCCTTCAATAGTGAGCTTCATCAGTACTTCTCATCCCCACTTAGGTGGAAAGGATGGCTAGAAGGGCTGTAGTTTGATAATTCCTTCTCTTCAGTTGGATTTTAGGTTGGGCTCTGGCAAAATCGTTTTTTTTCTGAGGGAAGGCCTTGTTAAGAACAGAATGTTCTGGTGTGTTTCAAAATTGTTTCTATTTACACCCCCAGACATGAGGGTATTTTTCTTTGATATAGACTCTGAGAACCAGGAACCACAAGGATTTCTAATAAGGCTCACAAGTTTGGGAGCCTCTATTGACCAGGGATCCTCCATTTACTGTCTTTGGAATTCTTAATTTTCAAACTTGTCTGTACTGAGTCTCTATCAGTTTGTTAATTATAGTTCAGACTTTTTACATGTGCACTGGTTCCTGTGGAGTTTTCTGTTTAGGGATTTCTTCTCTAGGGAGTTATGATTCTCCATATCTGCCTGTCTTCTCAATTTCTAGGGCAGCAGTTTGTCTTATGACCTTCTTTATTTTGTGGATCTTAGAGAAACTGTTGATTTTTCAGTTCAGCTTTTTACATTTTGTTAGGACAGAGTGGTGACTTTTGAACTTCATATGTACTGGGCTAGAAACCAGATGTCCAATGGGCAACCTTTTGATTTGAGGGCACATTAGTTTTATATGTAGTTTTTCTTAAATATTTATTTATTTACTTTAGTTGTACACAATGCAATGCGTTTATGTTTACGTGGTGCTGAGGATCGAACCCGGGCTGCACATGTGAGAGGTGAGCGCTCTGCTGCTAAGCCACAACTCCAGCCCCTATATGTAGTTTTATACATAAATTTACTGTCAATCTTAGAGAAAATGAAGAGTCCTTAAAGTTTGGGGAAAAGTAGTAGAGTAGACCTTAAATGAGGATTATGATACTGTAACTAAAGAGTAAAAACTTTGAATTATAATTAATAAACTGATGGAGAAATTGATAATTTAACATGATTTTTAATTTATTTTTAAATTTTTAAAAAATTTGGTTTTATCATAATCTTTTGACTTTAGTATGAAAAGAAGTGAGTATAGGAGAAAGGAAGATACTATTACAATCATCTGGAAAAGTAACAGAGCATTTCCAGAGAAGATGGATATTAGCTATACACTACAAAATTCAGAATACTTACTGATTTGGATATCAGTTAAGAGAAAGAAATTGAGGGTGACCATTAAATTTTTGTTTACAAAGCTGAATGGACACAGTGTCATTAACTAAGAGGCAGAATAGAGAAGAATGTGGTGTTTAAGTTGACTGAGGGATATTCAGATGAATATGCTCAGTAAACAGTTGAATAAATAGATCTAGGACTTTTAGCCAATTAAGTTGGAGATAGAAACTTGGTAGTACAAACATTGTATGCTTTTTATTGGCTGGCACAGTGGATCTAAGGAAATGTGTAGAATGAGAAGACCTAAAGCAACTTTAGGGGTTGTTAATATTTAGGTCTGGGAGGAAGAAAAGAATAAAGAAAAATCAGATGAAGAAAAGAATAAAGAAAAACGAATGATAATTTTAGATATGGGGACAAGTAGAGAGTGGTATGGTGTTTTAAGTCTGAGGGAGTAGCAGATTCAAATGAACTAAAGTAGTAAATTAAGACAGGATTAAGGAGGACACAGTGATCAGTTTGGGTAGAATTGTGTGGAAGTCATTGTGTGGAAGAATGGAGAGTAAGCCTGACTTAGCATGCGTGCTAGGTAGGATTTGATTAGGTTGCATGATATAGAAAACTTTAAATAGTAATAAGTTAAAATTTATTTCTCTCTTTTTAATATATATATATTTTTAGTTGCAGGTGGACATAATACCTTTATTTTATTTTTATGTGGTGCTGAGGATTGAACCCAGTGCCTCACATGTGCTAGGTGAGCACTCTACCACTAAGCCACAACCCAAGCCCAAATTTACTTCTCTTAAATTAAAAAAAGTATGAAGGTTGAGAATCCAGGGATGATATGTCAGTCTCATAAAATTGTCAGGAATCTCTACCCCTCCTGCCTTTTTATTCTGTCATTTGTAAAGTGGTCCTATTTTTGTGGTTCAACATGGAGGTTGGAACTTTAGCCTTCATATCTGCCTTATTGATCAGTAGCAGGATGAAGGAATTTAGAAGAGTGTATCCCCTTGTTTCAATCTTCCAAATTCAATCAATATTTCCTTAGTCAAATTTCATGCAAGTGAACACATGTGGCTTTGAATGTGATAGGAGAATGTCATCTTTTAGCTGGGGAACAATATGTCTAGTGAAAAATTTGGGTTCTTACTACTCAGTGACCCTGGAGACTGTAAGTCTCTACTATAGATGAGGTTAAAATATGTGTGTGTGTGTGTGTTCGTGTGTTCGTTCATGTGTATGTGCATGCATGTTAGAGTTTATGTGTTTGAAAAAGGAGGATTGCTTATTAAGGATAAGCAATTAATCTGCTGTTTTGGAACTTTCATGGTAGTTATCTTGGTCATTACTGTGGATACTGAAAAAAAAAATACTAAAAGAGGAATATGTGATAGTGCTCTGATTCACCAACCATTCTGCTTTCAAACATTTAATTTTGCAGATTTTTATGCCAGTCAATTAAGGAAAGCAGTCTTTTGTAATTTATTTTACATATATTCTATAAATTATATTTTGATGTGCTGAGAAAAACACATTGAAATGGCATGGTAATCTGATTAGTGCCATGAACCTATTATAAAACATTTTCTATTTATATGACTTTGTAATTGTCAATATTAGTATAATTGATCTCCTTAAATGTTTTGGAATAAAGTACATTTTTAATTATAGGGAAGAGTAGGTTAAAAGGATTCAATTAATATAGGACCTAGAAATCATCTGTTCTTTGAAAGGCTAACATCTAGTGGAATCTGGAAGGAGTGAATATATTTAGAAATTGCATATGATTTTAGATAAGAATTCTATAGTGATATACTTCTTACTGTTTCTTAATTGAAACTGCTACTCACTCTGAATTTACTGACTGAACCAACTATCATGGCATCAGTTGAATGTTCTTTGACTATAGAGACAGACATTTCCCATGATTATAGATAACATGCTTTTATCTTACCTTATTTTAGTTTGGAAACCTTGGGGCATTGGTATACATGAACTATGAGGAACTACATAGACTTATATTATGGAGAAACAGTTTTTCTTAATGTTTGAGGGGACATGCAGAGTGATAGGAGTAGTGGATAGTTATACTGGCAGTTACCTTAGGTTTAATTTTGACATGTGAGTTTGCCATTTCTTGGTCCTTCACTTGGTCACAAGTTGGTATTTCTAGGATGATGTAATTTCTTTGAATGAAGATAATGAATCATGATGTTTTGTAATATTTTTTCAAGATATAGTAGACTAAGCTTCAAAAGTCATCCGTCCTAATCTCAACTCCTTTACTAACTAGTTCTGTTGATCTGGGAGGCATTTGTTCCCTCTGGTCACATTTTGGTAATAAAAGGATTATATAATCTTGTATTTTGGAGGTTTTCTTTTTAAAGAATACATCAAAATTCTGTTTGATATATAAAGTCTTTGCAATATATCCCCAGTTTCAACCTGTACCTTTACTCTTTCAGTGACTGGACAGACATGACTCTCAACCCCCAATGGTTCATTTACCAACCCATAACATTTTTGGATAGCTGTAATGGTAACAAAAAAGTTCTTTGGTATATTGAGTTAAAATGTGCCTTCTTATCACTTTAACCTATTGGTTTAGTTCCACCATCTTTATCCATGTGAAGTAAGACCAAGTCCTCTACTACCTGACAGCTACGTGAGTATTTGAGCCTTTTCTTTTTGCAGGATATGCATTACTGACACTTTCAACAGTTGCTCATGCTTTTTTTTTTTTTTCTTTCTCTCCTAATGTTTCTAGGACTATTGCTTCTTCTTTTCTAGTTTTTATAGCCTAAATGCATTTTAAGATAAATTAGCACTTTCAGCAGTGTGGTCAAGTACTCTGTGTAATTCATGATCAACTTACAGTCATCTAAAACCTTTCTTTTCACATGGTCTGTTGTTAACTCCTATTTGTCATTCTGTGCAAGATATTCAAGGACAGGATTTTACATTTATTTTTGTTAATTTCACTGGATTTGCAGTGTTTCATTAAGCATATTCCTTTGGGATACGTATTGAGGAATTTAAATATTAGTTATCTACTTAGTTTTATTTTTCACATTTGATAATTTTGCTGTTCTAAAATCAAGAAGTTAGTGTAATTATTTTCATCTGGTCTTAGTTCACTCTCCTTTCACTGATTTTAGGTACACATGAGTTCAAATTGAAACATTCAAAATTAAATATTTGGTGCTTAATTTAGGAGGGGCTCATGTTGTATTTAATCCCATTTTCTCCCCTTGTCTGGTTTTTCCTTTTATCTATTGATTATTTTTGTTTCCTATGTAGAGATACATTTAAAAATTTATTTTAGGTACAAAAATCACTGAAGAGTCAGAGTAATCTCATTCAAATTTGAAAACAATAGTTTTCACTTTCTGGTATTTAAAAAAAAAATGTGTGGGTTTTTGCTTATGTTTTTGGCTACTAAATGAATTTATGTGTTCCAAAGCTCTTCATAGTAACCTAAGTTTTAATTAGGAAATGCCACTTAGATGAACATCTTTTCACTTACCAATGTACATTATAAGATTTCTTCTTCTTCTTTTTTTTAGTGTTGTCTCTTATTTATTTATTTTTTGTTTTTGTTTGGTACTGGGGATTGAATCCAGAGGTGCTTTACCACTTAGTCACATCCCCAGCCCTTTTTATTTTTTGAGACAGGATCTCACTAAGTTTCTTAGGTCCTTTCTAAGTTTCTGAGGCTGACCTCAAACTTGCTATCCTGCCTCAGCCTCCTGTGCTTATGGGATTATAGGTGTGTGCCACTGTGCCTGGCAAAGCTTCTTTTAATATAAGTTGAAAAATAATTAAAAGAGAACTATGTGAAAAAAATTATAATAAAATTTCTACAAGCTGCTACTAATTAATAATTTATTCATATGTGGAAACATTTTACAAGCTATAAAGCATTATAAGTTACTACTGTTACTGTTTTGTAACAATAACATAATAATAGTAAAATCTTGAAATTAAATGTTGATATGTAGAACTCTGTCTCAATAGAATATTTTATGAAACCATTTTATTTCAGGTACACAGACTTTTATTTTGGTCACCATTTCTTTTATATAGTATAGATAATTCTTTCATGCTATTTTGTTTTATCAAAAATCCTCTTTTCTTCCTCCTCATCCTGTTTCTCTTAATGCATGACTTAAATACTATTTCCTCTGCCAGTTTAAAACTCTTGTCAAGCATCTCTTACTATATACAGTGTCTTTTAATTCTGAACTCTTGGTGCCTTTACTGCTTACATTCCCATTATATGCTGCCTTGTATTATTGATCTTTTTTTAAATTGTATGTCTTATCCCATTAACAAGTCTTGTCTTATTGAAAATTACTTGAGGACAAGATTTGTATCTTCATTTTGTTTTTGTCTAAGACCTAGAACAATACTAAAGCTAACCATTGATGGTGATTAGGATAAAATGTATGTATTTGTAAAATTTCTTAGGATGTCTAAAAATAGTTTTTGTTTCTAACATTAGGTGATTAGAATTATCTTTATGTTATGCTACTAATTTGCTAAACAAACTCTTTTTTTGAGGTAAAGATAAGTTCCTTGCCTATATTACCACAAATTCTATGAGAGTGGATCCTAAATTAGTGATATTTCTTTTCAATACTTTATGCAAAATAGAAACTTAAGAATTGTCTTATGAAGTGATTAATAAAGTCTCAAGAAAACAAATGCTCTTGATTTCTAAATAGATTGATTGAGAACTAGGAAAAGGCTTCCGGGGGAGGGGAATCTTTGTGATTCTCATATTTTATTTGGAGCTTTAAAAATAGCTCTAAGAAATGATTTTTTGAAATGATTACCATACATTTATATCCTCTAAACATCAGAGGAAAAATTATCTGTATTTTTTGAGTTGGAGTTGAACACCTGCTGACTTCTTTCTGTGGTTATTAGTATCCTAGGCCCTATGTCCACAGGTGTTTTCTTCTGAAGAGTTTCTTTACTATTTGGCTGACGCCCTAAGGAGTACAGACCAGTGATATTGTTGGAATTTGCTATGAGAAAAGCATTCAGAATTCCTTTCAAAGTAGAAAGTGGATTATAAAAACTACCTTCACTTAGCGGTGCATATTAATGTGGTTACTTAAAATATGCTAACTAAAGATATCACCAAATATGTCATAACTAGATAAGCATAGGGATTTGGCTAGAAGTAAGTAAGTAAGGAACAGGGGAACATTAAAAAAGGTGTAAGATGAACTAGAGAATATAGAGTGAGTAGGGAGTGGAAGCCAGATACAAAGCGAGTAGATCTAAATGCCAAAATGAAAAAGAGAATTGACAGGAGGAGTTAAGAAAAAAAAGAATGGTAAAGCCTGGAAGAAATTAAAAATAAGTTATTTTCAGTGCTTAGTTGCCAGAGCAAAATATTAGAATGCTCTAAGGCATTGTCCACTCATCTTCATTCTTGGGATAGATAACTGACATTAATTTTTTGAAAGAGGATGTTGTGTTGATTATAGTCTATTGACATAATTTATTGTTAAAATTATTACTGTTCGTCTGTACTTGAGGAAAATGTTACAAGTAGATAGTAATTTACAATAGCTTGGAGATGGAAATGTGAATTCATAACTACATTTCAAAATATTTTTTCTTGATTATGGAAATGTGCAACATACAGGAAAGTACAGAGAAGAAGCTTCATTACTCACTGTAATAACTATTATTATTGTTATTATTATTTTTTTGGTACTGGGGATTAAACCCAGAGGCACTTTACCACCCAGGTACATCCCCAGCCCAGTTTTGTTTTTAAATTTTGAGACAGAGTCTCAAAGTTGCTTTGGGCTTCTCTAAGTTGCTTTGGGCTTCACTAAGTTGCTGAGGCAGGTCTTGAACTTGTGATCCTCCTGCCTCAGCCTCCTGGGTTGCTGGGATTATATGCATGCACCACCACATGGCTTTACAATAACTATTCATAAAATTTTTTTAGGTTCAAAGCAAATTGAGATTTCCCCTATAACTCCTATCCCCATGTGTGCATTGCCTCCCCGTTTAT
Organism: Tamias sibiricus; assembly: GCA_025594165.1. Lineage (NCBI taxonomy): Eukaryota > Metazoa > Chordata > Mammalia > Rodentia > Sciuridae > Tamias > Tamias sibiricus. The sequence continues at coordinate 102,848,296 of CM046662.1, forward strand.
CACTATTCTTCCACCAGTGTGGTACATTTATTAAAATGATGAAACTGCATTAATACATCATTATCACTCAAAGTTTGTGGTTTACATTGGGATTCATCCTTGGTGATGTACTTTCTATGGGTTTGCACAAATATATAATGACATATTCACCATTATAGCTTACCCAGTAGTTTCACTGCCTTAAGAATCTTGTGTTCACTATAATGGTCAAAGGGAAGGGAGGGGAAGGGAGGGAGCAAGGGAGTAAGGGGGGGGGGAGAAAAAGTGGTTGAATAAGATGGATATCATTATTCTAAATGCATGATTGAAGACTTGAATGCTATGAATATACTTTGTATATAAACTGTTTTGTGTACAAAGATGCTCTATATGTGTAGTATGAACTGTAATACATACTACGTACTACTACTATAAATAAAAATTAAAAAAAAAAGAATCTTGTGTTCTGCCTATTCACTCTCCCTCCTCCTAACTAATGGTAACCATTGATCTTTTTACTGTATGTATGGTTTTGTCTTTTCTAGAATGTCATGTAGTTGGCATCATACAGTATTCAGCCTTTTAAGATTGACTTCTTTCATTTACTAATATGCATTTAAGCTTCCTCCATGTCTTTTCCTGGTCTTTTTAGTGCTGGATAATATTCCATTTCCTAGATATACCATAGTTTATTTCTCCATTCATCTACTGGAAATCATGTAATTGCTTCCAAGTTCTGGTTGTGGTGAATAAAGCTGCTAAACTGCTGTAAACAACATTTTTTTTGTGTGTGGACATAAATTTTCACTTTATTTGGGTGAATTCAAGGAGCAAAATTTCTGGATCCTATAAAAAAGACTGTTTAGTTTTATAACAAGTGGCCAAACTGTCTTCCAAATTTGCAGTTTTTATATTGAATTATGAGCAATGAATGAAAAAGTCTGCATTCTTGCTAGCATTTGATATTGTCGGTGTTTGTTGTAATTAGTTTGTACCATTTTATTCTATATATTTTCTTATGCATACACATATGTAAATGTTAAATTATAATTTAATTATTTCCATACATTTGAGCATACAGGTTATTATTTCTTTTTTTTTCTTTTCTTTTTCTATTAGTAAAATTGTTTCCTCATAATCTACTATAGATAGTTGTAGTACCTACAGGTATGTGCATATTTTAAAAGTTTCAAAATTCTTAAGGTCATTTTTGACTTTTTTAGAGTTATTCCTTTGGGAAACACTTTGCAAAAACACTTCCTTTTTCTGTGTTTAAATTTTTTGTACAAATCATGGGAGTCTTACAAATATAATGTGAAATTTAACAAGATCTTCATTAAAGATACTAATTTTAAATGTATACCCCAATAATATTCTATAAAAAGATTTAATATAATTTGACTCATTTTCATAAGGTTTTGTGCTTTATTTACCTATTGTAGAGGTGCTATTATACAATAAAGCTGAAGAAAAGACATTTATATAGTAATTCAACTGATTATTTTGATTAAAAATAATTAAAATTCTATTTTATGAAATATGTTTATGAATTGGGACACAAATGACATTAAAAATGAAAATTAAGCCTTACCATTACAGTTTCTTTGTTTTTTTTCCTTAAGGAAATTTACTTTGGATTAAGATAATTAGGCTGTAAAAAAAAAATCTCACATCCTAATCATTTTTAAGCTACTTAAGAATATTTGCTTAGTGGTTGTTTCTTTCCTATTAGTATTGGAATGCATGAAGAAATTTTCATACTGTTGTAAAATTAATAAATGAAATTTATTTGAAGACTTTTTCTTTCCTTGCAACCTCTGTATAACCTCTACTTTTAGTCTGGTTTTATTGAGTAGTAATGAATTGATGCATTGTGTTTATTGGTTTTCATTTAGCTCTTAGGAAATTTCTATCAGTAGTATTTGATTTTAGTTAAATCTTGATACCCATTGTGTCATCCCAGCATAAAGTAGGAAGGAAATTTATTTTTCAATTTAGTAAGTAATTTATTACCAGTTATGGTATTATTCTCTCAGTTGGGGAAGCTATGTTTGTCTCATTGGTTCTAAATATAACTACAAGCATCCTTTGATAAAATAATTTATCTAGGACATATTGCCATTACTTGAATTCAGTAAGTCAACCATTTCTCCTTCTGTTGATCTTATTTCAAAATTTAAGATAGAACCTGTTAGGGCTTTATGTCCTTGTTGATGAGATGATAGACATTTATGGAATGATGGCTCCTAAACAAATTAAGTAAATATGCTTCGTTATTTTCTTCATGTTAAGATCATTCTGTAAATTAAATAAAAAGTCATCTTCTTTTGCATAAAAATATGCTTCTTAATTTTAATCTGCCACATTTTATTTTCTGAAATCATACATATTATTATTATTTGCTTATGAATTAAAGTATGTTCATCCTCATAAAAAAAAAGAACCTGTTAGAAAACTGAACTCTTCAGAATGTCATAGGATAAAAAATGTGCAATATGAAAAATATGATAACAAAAGTTTGGTCATGATAATGGTTTTTCTTGGTGCTTCATGTTCTCCTTTAAGAGGTAACAGTTCAATATAGAATTTTAATAATTTGACCAAGTCTTTCACCCCCCCCCCCCAGAAGTTATTTTAGTATCTTTGAGTTTATACTATACTATTACCGTTTTGAGGGGCAAGGGATTACTTACCTTTATTTAAGGCTACCTTTCAGCCATATTAATCTGGCTACACTTAATACATATTGTTAAAATGGTGGTTTGGGTTGTTAAATTACCCACTATTTAAAAAAAATTTTTTTTTGTACTGGGAATTGAACCCAGAGGTACTTAGCCACTGAGCCACAATTACCACCCCACCCCTCACTTTTTTAAAAAAATATTTTATTGTTATCTTGCTGAGTTGCTTAGGGCCTCGCTAAATTGCTGGCTTTGAACTTGCAATCTTCCTGCCTTGGCCTCCCAAGCCACTGGAATTACAGGCATGTGCCATGGCATCTGGCAAAATTACCCACCATTATGAGGGAGAATTTATAATAGCTTTTACTTTAGGATTATTTAGCCCTGCCTCCGAAATGTGACTCCAAGAGTCTCTCCTGAATGCTCTTGGTGTTCATTGAAGTGTTTCTACTCTGGATCCTCAGTGGTGTCCTAGCACTGCCTGAGCAATACTTCTTTGTCTGTTCTGGTGGAGTTTCACTCAACATATGTGTAAAAGGACCCCTGTGAAGATTGTTGGAGCTTTCTTTTTGTGTAGCTTCTTCCTTCCTGGTACCCACAAATCCTAGCTGCCTCCAGATATGATTATCTTGATCCCAACTCAAGAGACTGCTCTTCTGTTTTTGGGTTTTCCCCTCCATGCACTGTGTTATGGAATGTGCCTTGAGGCAGAAAGCTAGACTGAAAGCTAAGATTGGACTTAACCTAGTTTGTTCCCTTTTTCTCAGGTATTACAGGCCTGTACTGCCTGTTGTTGAGTGTCTAAAATCAGTTATTTTGTATATTATATCAGTCTTAGCAGGAAGGCAAGTAGGGTCCCACTTACTCCTCCATGGTGTAAGTGGAAATCTGGTGTCTGGTGTTCATTTTGATGTTCTAACATTGCAAAGGAGTTTGGGAGGACATCCAAGGTTTGTGAAAAAGTATAATGACTCTACTAGTATTTGGATGAATATAAAGGATGATCTGCCCTCTGAGGATAACACAGAAAGTAAACTGTGACTTAGACCCTGTATATCAAAATTCTCCAAGCAGTGGGAACCTGAATGAAAAGTATAATCTTCAGTTTAAATTGAAGTAAGCACTATTATTAAGTGAACTTAGTATAGGATTTCCAATGTATACAAGCTTAGTTTGAAGATTGTATGGAATATTTTTTATTAAATATTATTAAAAACTGTATTTCTACAAACTGTTGATATAATTTTTCTTTAAATTCTCATTTTTATATCCTTGCACTTTTCTGTTTTCTGAGGTTGAGAGTAAACATCATAACTTTGAATTTGCCTGTCTGCCTGAGGCAAGTTTTTGATTTCTGGGTACACCAAATCATTTAATTCCAGACCCCTACTCCCAGCATTACTTGTTTATATGAACATCAATGAAATTTCAGCAAAACAAAATTTTTATGTCCATCAATCCATCTAATCATTAAATTTTCCATTGATGTTCTTGTCTATGTTACTGATACAATTACTATTGTTCTAGAACATTGTTAATGTTCCATTTAGCATTCTCAATATCTAGAAGCATATGTTGTCTATTTCTTTAAAACTGATATGAAACTATAAAGAAATAAATGTTGCAAGTATGATTAAAATAAAGGCTGTGTATTAGTATTATTGTGTGGTTCCATAGACAGTTTTTGACACTCTAAGTCTGTTTTCTTAGCCTAACTGTTAATGACGAGGAACTTTACAAAGACAATGTTAGAAACAGATTTCTAATTTTTCACACCTCCTTAACACCAGGTTGTAAGCGCTGTTAAACATTTGATCAGGCTGATCTAGTTTCACTGCTAATAACTGCTTACAGTCCCATGAGTAGCCTCTCAGTGGCTGCCAAATGCTCCTTGCTACTCTTTAGCTAGCTGTGATCCAGCTAACTATTGGCATTTTATCACATAGGAGTCACATTTGGTCACTGATATGTGTCAGTCAACACTGGAATTGTACAGTGCCTCAGGAATGAGAGGTCTCTTTGTTACATCCAACATGTCTTGTAAGATCCTTAGGCGATCTTAATCTGTTCTAGATTCTCTATATCTGAGGCTTCTCTTGTCACCCATGCTAGGTTTACAGTTGAAAGATGGGAAGTGGAATTAAGATACAAGATTTTGGGTTTAAACTGAAAGATGGGAAGTGGAATTATGATACAAGAATTTGGATACCTACTATTCATCAGTGCTAAATGACAATAGGTAGGTCATCCTTTCAAAATATCCCTCCCTTAGCTCTCTAACATCCTTTTAAAATTTATTTCCTAACTTTGCTTTATTTCTTTTTAAGAGGAAATAAGAAGGAGAGGGAGGCTAGTGCCTTTTGAGGATCTTTTTATTAGAAAAGCAAAGCGGTGGTGTGTGTGTGTGTGTGTGTGTGTGTGTGTGTGTGTGTTCCTTCCATCAAAACAGAGGAAGGATTAGTGAAGTAGAGAAGAAGGGGATTGAAGGGGAGGGAGAAAGGATGGGCTAAAGAAAGAACAGTGGAATGAATCTAACCTAACTTTCCTATGTACATGTACCACAGTGAATCTCATCTTTATGTATTTCCACAAGGCACTAATTAAACTACATATAAGAAAAGAGCAGAAAGATCAGTAGAGGGAAGGGAATAGGGGGAGAGAAAGGGAAGCACAGGAGTGAGCATATTATTATTATTATTATTATTTTTTTTTTTGGTACCGAGGATTAAACTCAGGGGCACTCGACCACTGGGCCACATCCCCAGCCCCCCCTCCTTTTTTTGTATTTTATTAGAGACAGGGTCTCAGTTGCTAAGTGCCTCACCATTGCTGAGGGTGGCTTTGAACTTGTGATCCTCCTGCCTCAGCCTCCCAAGTGCTGGAATTACAGGCATTTGCCACCGTGCCTGGCTCAGGAGTAAGGATATTATATTCCATGCCTTTATAATTATGTCAAAATGAATCCTAATGTTATGTATAACTAAAAGAAAAAATAAAAAAGCAAATAAAACACCTAAAGTTTACCATACATAATTAAAGGGGTCAATTTATATTTTTTTCAAAAATTATTCTTTTTACATAGGGGTTAGGAATTAGTATGAAGTAATTGTTTTGGTAATTTCCATGTTGTGGAACAGTATAGTACTTTAGTGAGAGGTCAAGCTTTAAGGCTTCTAAGGGGATGCTATGCTAAAATAGGTATCTGTGAGGAAATAATATACTTCTGTCTTGCATGCTTTAATGGAAGGATCCAAGACCCTTATGCCTGATCTCAGAGTCATTCATTCATTTAAACATATTTATTATATACCAATTTTTTCAGGTGCTAGAGAGGGAGAGAGAGAGAGAGAAAGAGAAATCAGGTAGTTAAAGTGATTGAGGAGTTTAAGTTCAAAAGAAATTAAAACAGCTGTTTTTAATGCTTTTATTCTACACTACCTCTTCTCTACCTTTGTATATATAGTTATTAGCCAAAAAATTAAAGTTAAAAAAAATTGCAGACTTATGTTTATTTGAATCATTTTCTTTTTCCTTGCTAAACAAAAGATGGCAAAATATAAACATAATCCTTTGTCACCATTGAAGTTCTAGATGGATGGATGTTTTCCCATATTAAATAGCTACTCACTCTTGCTTTCAAGTTTCTACACTACATCACTTTGGAATATGAAAAGGATAGATTAAAAAAGACAGGTTTTTAATAAGGCCTTCACAAGACCTTAGTGAAGAATAGATATAAGATATTATATGGTCGGGTTGATAGACATGGCCAGTTGTTGGTAGTTGGAATTTTCAGTGCCTATATAGGCACTTACCTAATGATATTTATTCATAGTGCAAAACTCTATCTCAAAAGAATACTGCGGCATAATTAAATGGTATCTACAAATGGCACATCTTGTATATTTTCCTAAAAAGTCATTTAATTATTAAATCATGTTGTTATAACTAGTGTGCATAATATAAAGGAGACTCTTGATGACTTGTGTTCATAATGTTAAAAATCTTTTCTATGATGTGAAGTCATATCCACTTTAACTGTTTTATAATTTAAGATTTTAAAAATTAGACTTTTTTAATTAACTGACTTTTGTGAAATAATGATTTGTTTTATGTAGTTATACACACACACATATGTATGTAGAAAGTTAGAAATTAGCTTTGAACTATAGGCACATATCTTTGAGGAAATAATATACTTCTGTCTTGCATGCTTTAATGGAAGGATCCAAGACCCTTATGCCTGATCTCAGAGTCATTCATTCATTTAAACATATTTATTATGTGTGATTTGGTAAACTCATTTAGATGTTAGCAATACTGTCTTAGAAAACTTCCACAGTCCCTTATTTGCTACAATTTCATTCAGAGGAAGAAATTTAAAGTCAAATTAGGTAGCTCAATTCAATGAAGTAAGTAAGGTCTGTGCCCTTTCCCACGCTGTAAATTCAAGGATAATTGAGAGTTGAGTATTTGCCATAATTAGGCTGTTTCTTGGAGGGGAAAGGGGGGTTACTAGGGATTGTCATCACTGAAGTTTTAGTTGAATTGATAGTTACTAGAGGCACGTTACCACTGAGCCAAATTCCCAGTCCTTTCAAATTTTTTATTTTAAGACAGGGTTTCACTAAGTTGCCCAAGCTGTCTTGAACTTCTTATCCTACTGCCTTGGCTTTCTGATTCACTGGGATTTTAGCTGTGCACCACTGTGCCTGGCTCCTTGAATGAATATATTTAAATTCACACTTATATTTGAAAACATGAAAATTAATGCAGAATATTGATTGTAAGTTCAACCAATTTCATTTTTATTTATTTTTATTGTTCTACATATTCTTTGATTAAAAAATCCTTGTGCTTTTTTTCTGCATGTAGAATAATTTGTTTAGGTTAGATGCCTATGAATGGAATTGTTGAGTCAGAATATGTGAACTTTTTTTGAAAGTTCTTGATTTGTTTATTGACAAAGTGATTTTATAAGCTGTTTTGTCAGTTTATTGCAATCAGTATTGTTTGAGTATCCATTTCATTGCATGTTATATATGTGAGAATTTGAATTCTAATATTGCTTTAAAATGTATTTCTCTGATTATCAGTGCTGTTTAACATTTTCTGTTTTTTAAAATTGGTTTTGATGTTTGTTATTGTCTTTTTAAAATTTTTTTATTCTAAGTTGTTATAAATGACAGCAGAATGCTCCACACTTCATATTATACTTATAGAGCACATTTTTACATATCTCTGGTTGTATACAAAGTATATTTACACCATTCGTGTCTTCATACATACACTTAGGGTAATGATATCCATCTCATTCTACCATGTTTTTTTTCACCCTTTTGCCCCCTCCCTTTCCCTCCTTCCCCATGGCCATTCTAGTGTTCCTCTAATCCTCCTATGCTCCCCATCCCAATCTCACCGTGAATCGACCTCCTTATATCAGAGAAAACATTCGACATTTGGATTTTGGGGATTGGCTAACTTCACTTTGCATTATATTCTCCAATTTCATCCATTTACCTGCAAATGCCATTTTATTCTCTTTTATTGCTGAATAATACTCCCTTGTGTATATATACCACGTTTTCTTTATTCATTCATCTGCTGAAGGGCATCTAGGTTGGTTCCACAGTTTAGCTGTTGTGAATTGTGCTGCTATAAACATTGATGTGGCTGTGTCCCTGTAGTATGCTGTTTTTATGTCCTTTGGGTATAGACCGAGGAGTGGGATAGCTGGGTCATAAGGTGGTTCCATTCCCAGTTTTCCAAAGAATCTCCATACTGCTTTCCATATTGGCTGCACCATTTTGCAGTCCCACCAGCAATGTACATGTGTGCCTTTTTCACCACATCCTCTCCAACATTTATTGTTGTTTTTGTTCTTAATAGCTGCCATTCTGACTGGTGTGAGATGAAATCTTAGAGTGGTTTTGATTTGCATTTCTCTAATAGCCAGAGATATTGAACATTTTTTCATGTATTTGTTGATTGATTGTTTATCTTCTTCTGAGAAGTATCTTTTCAGTTCCTTGGCCCATTTATTGATTGGGTTATTTGTTTTTATGGTGTTAAGAATTTTGAGTTTCTTTATATATTCTAGAGATTAGTGCTCTATCTGATGTGCATGTGGTAAAAATTTGTTCCCAATTAGTAGGCTCTCTATTCACCTCACTGATTGTTTCTTTTGCTGAGAAGAAGCTTTTTAGTTTGAATCTATCCCATTTATTGATTCTTGATATTAATTCTTGCGCTACAGGAGTCTTATTAAGAAACTTGGGGCCTAATCCGCCATGTTGGAGATTAGAGTTTACTTTTTCTTCCATTAGGCATAGTGTCTGTGGTCTAATTCTTAGGTCCTTGATCCATTTTGAGTTGAGTTTTGTGCATGGTGAGAGATAGGGGTTTAATTTCGTTTTGTTGCATAAGGATTTCCAGTTTTCCCAGCACCATTTGTTGAAGAGGCTATCTTTTCTCCAATTTAGTATATTGTCCTAGGATAAAGGACATATCAGATAATAAACTGATAAGAACAGATACTACACTGATATTAGCCAAAATGCCGAGAAGTGATGTTTTTTAAAATTGGTTGTGATGTTTGGTATTGTCTGTTAAATTTTTTTTCCTTAACTTTTAGGTGTACACAATACCCTTATTTTGTTTATTTTTATGTGGTGTTGAGGATTGAACCCATTGCCTCACATGTGCTAGGCATGTGTTTTACCACTGACCTACAACCTCAACACTTACTATTGTCTTTACCCACTTATCTATAAAGGCTTAATATTTTTCTTGTCACGCAGGTCATTTTTATATTTAAAAATAAATAATATCTCAATGTCTTCCCCTCACTCAAAAAAAAAAAAAAAAAAAAAAACCCACAAAACCTGATCAAGACTAATTTAGACAACAAACTGGCAAAAATAAAATATATAAGAGGTTTAATATTTTTATGTAGCCTACAACCTTTTGATATTCAATTATAAATCATTGAAAAAAATGGAAAAAGACAAATAAGTGGGATGATATTCTATGTTCATGGATTTTAAATATTAGGCCATTTTTATGTGTATATAGACATATATATCTTTATGTGTGTGTATGTGTTTGGTGGCACGAATGTATATGCACATTAGGAAAGTACTCTTTCACTGAACTACATCCCTAGCCAAAATATAGTTGAATTATATGTGTACATACATATTGACATTTATAAATGTAAGAGAGAATTAGCTCTGAACTATAAGCAGTATTTACCTTTATTTATGTGACGGAGATTAGAACGATTAATGTTGCTAAAATATCCAAACTACCCAAAGCAATCTACAAATTCAGTGTAATCCATATCAAAATTCCAATGATATTTTTCACAGAAAAAGAAAAAAAATTCTGAAGTTTGTATGGAATCACAAAAGATTCTGAATAGTCAAAGCAATTTTGAGCAATAAGAACAGTTGGAAGCATCATCTTATCTGACTTCAAAATATGCTATACAGCTATAATAATCAAAACATCATGGCATAGATGACATAAAAACAGACACTTAGACAAAGGGAACATAATAGAGAGCCCAGAAATAAATCCACACATTTATGCTCAATTGATTTTCAACAGAAATGCCAAGAACACACAATGGGAAACAGTAGCCTCTTCAATAAGTGTTGCTGAGAAAATTGGATATCTATATGCAAGAGAATGAATTTAGAGCCTCACCTCACATCATATACAAAAATGAACTCAAAATTACAGACTTAAGCATAACACCCGAAACAGAACTACTTGAAGAAAACAGGAGGGAATATTTATGACATAGGTTTTAGCCATGATTTATGGATATGGCCCCAAAGCACAGGTAACTAGAAACTAGACAACTAAAAATCTTTTGCAAACGAAACAACACAGAGTAAAGAAATAACCTATGGAATGGGATAAAATATTTGAAAACCAAACATCTGATAAAGGTTTAACATTGAAAATATGTAAGCAACTCGATTCAAGAGCAAAACAACAACCTGATTAAAAAATAAACAAATGACCTGGATGTACATTTCTTAAAATAATACATATGAATGGCCCACAGGTATATTAAAAAAGACTTAGCATCACTATCAGAGGAATGCAAATTAATACCACAATGAAGGGCACAGTGGTACCTGCCTGTAATCCCAGTGACTTGGGAGGCTGAGAAAGGAGAATCACAAGTTTGAGGCCAGATTCAGCAACTTAGTGAGAACTTGTCTCAAACAAACACCTCACAATGAAGGTGGGTATGGTGGCACATATCTGTAATCTTAGCGGAGGCAGGAGGATTACAAATTTGAGGTCAGCCTGGGCAGTTTAGCAAGACCCTATCTCATTTTTTTTTTTTTTTTTTCTGTGTTGGGAATTGAACCTGGGGCCTTGGGCATGCCAAGCAAGCATTCCACTACAGAGCCACATCCCCAACCCCTAGAATTTTATAAAATGGGTGTGGGGGTAGGGAGGGGGTACTGTCAATTGAGCTTAGTGGTACAGTGTCTGTCTAGCACATACAAGGCCCTGAATTTAATCCTTAGTACCACAAAAAATTAAAATAATTTTAAAAGGGAAATAAAATGAAACAACAGCCACCCGAAATGAAATGTCACCTCACATCTGTTAGAATGGCTATTTATAAAAAAGAAAAAAAGAAGCCCGGTGTGGTGGTGCACTCCTATAATCCCAGCGGCTCAGGAGGCTGAGGAAGGAGGATCGCAAGTTCAAAGCCAGCCTCAGCAAAAGGGAGGTACTGAACAACTCAGTGAGACCCTGTCTCTAAATAATATACAAAATAAGGCTGGGGATGTGGCTCAGTGGTTGAGTGTACCTGAGTTCAATCCCTGGTACCCCGCCGCCCTCCTTGCCAAAAAAAAAAAAAAAAAAAAAAAGAAAAAATAAGCACTGGTAAGGATGTGTGGGAATGTAAATTAGTACAGAATTAGTACAGTCATTATGAAAACAGTATGGAGCATCCTCAAAAAACTATAGAAAGAATTACCATGTGATCTAGCAATCCTACCACTGGGCATATATCCAAAGGAAATGAAATCAGTGTATCAAAGAAATATGTGCATTCCTATGTTCATTTCAGCATTATTCACGGTGGCTTCCATATGGAATCAACCTAAGTGTTCATCAGTGGAGAAATGAATAAAGAAAATGTGGAATACATGGAATACTCTTCAGCCTTAAAAAAGGAAATCCTGTCATTGGTAGTAACATGGATGAATCTGGAGGATCTTATGTTAAGTAAAATAAGCCAGGCAGAGAAAGATAAACACCACATGACTTCACTATATGTGGAATATGAAAATGTCAAGCTCAAAGAATAGAAAACTGATTACCAGGGACTGGGGGTGAGGATAATTGGGAGATGTTGGTCAAAGGATAGAAAAATTCATTTAGGAGGAATAAATTCAGGAGATCTATTATACAATATGGTGACTGTAGTTAATAACAATGTATTATATACTTGAAAATTGTTGAGTAGATTTTATGTGTTTTCACCACCAATTAATAAATAAATGAGATAATGGATATGTTAATTAGCTTGATCTAGTCATTAAAAAATTTATACATGTATCAAAACATCATGTTGTATGAAACATCATGTTGTATGCCATAAATAAATACAATTTTTTTCATTAAAAAAAATAAAGTTGCCAAAAAAAAAAAAATCTAAATGCTCTCCTCTTTCAAAGATAATTTCTGGACAAAAAAGGTAAGTAAGACAACATACTAGGGAAAAAATATTTACAGAAAATCTATTGGGTTTAACATTTTTATGTATACATACCTTTGATTTTTGTTAGTGTGAGTAGCACAAAATTTAATCTTTTACTGGAGTCATAAAACCACCATTATGACTGTTAGAGGACAGTGCTATAATAAGAGTTGCCTCAGGCCTTCTGTGGGAGGCACAAGGATGTCTTCCCTTACTCTTAAGTAGGCCATACTGATTTTACTTAGTTTCTGACCCATCTCTTCTAGTTGAATTTCATCTGTCACTTATTATTTTTATTTGTGTTTCTACCAGTAGCAGTAAATTATATTTCCTTCTGTATACACATTGTATGTATTTGGTACTTATTAATTTTAATAATGGCTTGAGCATTTCTTGATTAATTTTTTAACGTAACATTACACATACATATCACTATTTAATTCCTCTGTTATCAGATATTTAGGTTGCCAATTTTTTACTGCTATAATTTTTCCACAAGCATCATTATGAATAGTTTGGATTTTAGATTAATTATTTAGAATAGTACTTCAGAATAAAAATCATTGGGTTAAAGAATATAAAAGATTAATTTATTTTTAAAATTTGCTTGTTTATTTCTTTTTATATGGGTTATGTAAACACAGGGGAAATAAATAAAAATCAAGTTATATGATAATCAAATCTCCCTCTTATCCTAGGCTCCCAGTCTCTGGTTAAAAAAAAAAAAAAGTCTTGTAATAAAATATACTATTTTAATTCAAATAGTCCCACATAGGTGAGAGGCATGGGAGTGACCTGGCTCTGGTACTTTTGTTGTGTATGTATAAAATATCTCTGGAAGAATATATGTGTAATGTAGATGGGTATATACAATAACTCTGTTCTACTCTCTTCTACACTTTTTCATTTAGTAATTTATCTTCTCACCTTGCCATATTATTTTCCTGAAAAACTGCGTCATTTCCATTTCCATATTTTACCCTTATAGGCACTGAATGCTTATTTAATGTTTTAAAATCTTTGGTACATTCATTAGTGAAGTTTTGAAATACTTCTTATGACTAGGTGATCAAATATTCTTCCTTAGCATTGCTTACTGGCTGTATGTAACCATTCTTATTTGACTTTTCATTTGTATACCTTGTTCATTATTTTAAAATTAATGTCATTATATCCTGGCATGTCATTTTATACACTTCACAAATATATTAAGCATATTAGCCTTTTGTCATCCTATTAATTGTATATCCTATTTACTCAGTCCTTTATTGCTTTCTAATTTTATTTTATTTTTGAAGTGGCAGGCAGCAGTTTAATGTTTTACAATTTAAAAATTTTTATGCATCTCCTTTTAATTGCATATTTTTAAATTTAACAAACCTCATTTTTGTTACAATCACGTGTCACATAAAATTCAGTGGGATCTCCCATTGTTTCTTAAATAGATTACAAGGTTAGACTATAGACCTATTCAAATCTTAAATTATAAATCAAAACTATAGATTTTGAATTACTGAAGACTAATTGAAGGAGATTGGCCTTGTTTGAACTGGTTTGATAGAATTTGAATTGTGGGGTTTTATCATTGTTGATTTTCCATTCTATCTACTATGTAGTTTTGAGTGCATGTGAGTAATTGAAAGATAGTAAGTTTAGTGTATATAACTTGCATAAGTCAAATGTAATTATCACTTAGAGGAAGCCCCAAGTGGACTTCCTTTTGACTCCTATCTATGTTCTTCTCATTTTAATATCTACCTTTAAAGCTTAGGTACCTGTGGTCCAGGGAATAAAGAAGGTTTTGAGCTATATCATATATATTTCATATTTCTGTCCTTGTTTTTTTTCTCTCTCAAATTTTTTGGTCGTGATTTTGATAACTAAGTCACTGATATGCAGTTCAAAATAGAAAGAAATGAAGATAAATTGAAGATATATGACCCATGAGTCAGATATGCCTTTTCTTTAGTAAGTGTAATGTGGTGGTGATGGTGATAATGATAATGATGGGGGAGGAGGAGAAAGAGGAGAAGATGATGATGATCTGGGTCTGTTTTTTGCTATCAACTTTTACCACAAAATTGTTAATTTTTTCGATGTATTTAGATTATATTATGAGCTATTAGGTTGAATAGCTATACTGTATCAAAAGTAATTTAATTTCTAAATATCATAAAAGAAAAAATATTAATTCAAAAGTATGTACTATTTAAATATTAGTAAATTCAATATTTATCTCAAAGTTTTCCCTTTTTAGTAGAAATTGAATCCAAATAAAATGTTGCCTTCTTATGTTTGGTGATCTTATGTCACTGGATAAGGGACCATGATTTGATTTAGCTGCATGGATGGAAAAATGTCACTTTCCACTTTCCTGAAATCATTTGTGTTCAAACAGTATCTTTTACTTCAGAGGTTTTCTTCTAGAACTTTCTGGACATTCTAATTTATGGTGGCTTCAGGATTTTTGTTGTGGGGAGCTAATAGAAATACATAGTATTTGTAGCTGAAGCTGATAGCTCTTGCTATTGCTATGTGTGGTTCCTCGGGAGCAGGAAGTGGGACAGAAAGGAATGTTAAATGTGGGAGAAATTGTGGCATTAGAAATCAGTACATCACTTGGTAATATATTATTGGATGTAGGATAGCTGAAATTATAATAATAATTATTATTATTTACTGTGCCAATTCTTTCAGCAAAACAAGGAAAGTATTATTCTTTCCATTTGGCAAGTGAGAAAACTGAGATTCAAAGAAAATGTATTTTGCCTACAGTAAACACAGGTACCATAAAAACAGATAAAGAAAGTGAATTTAATTTTGGACATGGTCAATTTAAAAGAGAAACATCTTGTTAGAAATGTCACACAATAATTTGGAGAAGCAGATTTGGAAATTGGGACAGAGGATAAGGTGAAAGGGATAGATTTGGGAAATTCTGTGCACAGAGTTGATTATTAAAATACCTGAGAATTGCTGGTTTTGTCATATGGAGTCATCACGCAGTAGAGTTAATTAGATGTTCACCCATGCATTGTTTCCTGCCACTCTTTTCAGAAGATAGGCCCCTAACTATCTAGAAGCATTAATTTTGTTCAAAGGAGCTTGCAGAACATGGATAGATGAGATGTCATTCTAGATAGGTTTTTCTCAGCCCCATTCCATTCCATCACCCTGTCTGTAATGATGAGCTGCTACAGCACAGATTCTAAGGTAGCAGAGTGGACACACACCCACAGAAGGTGCTTCAGAGTCTCATGTTATTTGAAACCCTTTCCTCCATTGATCCTGAGCCTTTTCCAATACATTATTTTTTCTTTTTAAGACTCACTGCCTCGATCCAGAGAGGAAGAAAGTGGGGATTATTGCTTTTAATTGTACTTGTAATTAGGTATTATTTTGCTTTTAATTTTGCTTGTAATTAGATATTATTTTTGTTATTTATATAGGAAAAATAGAAGAAATTTATTAGTGCCTTTACTATCACAAGAAGAGATTACAAATTATAAAGAAATAACTCATTTGACTTTAAGGAATGGGGTTTATTGAAAGGACACAGCAATAATTGTGCTTTGGCCTTAATTGTTCTGATGTCTGTCCTCTTTCCCACAGCCCCATCATGGTGATTCTGCTTTGTTCTGTCTCTTACTTTCAAATTCCCAAACTTGGTGGAACATCCTTATAGTTTTGTTTTTAACATAGACCCCTATTTCTTGTAGTGTAAACCATTGAGTTGGCTCTGGGCCCAAGGCTTTGCAAACTGTAAGCAATTACTTGAGATTGTTTATTCTCACTTGGGCAGTAAGGCAGCACTGCCACTGGCAGGCAACTTTGACGCTTTACAGTCCAGCCAGGAAGATTTTACATTTTTTTCTTTTCCCAGTAAAATTTGCCATCATGGTCAGTGAATAGGATGATAGGGTGGGAATGGTTAGTGGCGAGGCAGGGTGTGTGGTATATATCTGAAGAATGTGTGCTAAGAATTACCAGCAGAAATATTTGTTTGAAACTACAGGGGTATTCAAATTATTGTATCCTTTCTTATATACTCTTGGGATGAGTCACACTTCCACTGGGAGATACAGCTTCTGAAAGCAGCAAAAACCATATCACATGTGTTAGGGTAGGGAAAAAAGTTGAGAAGTACTGATCTAGGAAGTGTCATTGAATTTGAAAAGACATGGGAAAATGAAAGGGGAAAGAATTACATGGACAGAGCAACTTATTTTGTACAGGGTTTCTTTTTGTGTAACAGATGCATGGTATGTTTTCATGAAAATGAAGAACATTATCACTTTTGCAAATGCCATCAATCTTTAACAATCAAAAATTCACTTGGCAAGAGAAGTGGTGCAGTATACAGAATTGTGGTTATTGTTACATTGTATTGTTTACTGTAAACCCAATCCAATATTGGTAAATATAGTGTAGCAGAAACTGAACTGTTATGAGCTATCTGGGCATCGTCCAAGATATCATTAAAAATACTGCCGTAGACTAATTTGGGTTTATGAATAATATTTTAACGGCTCAACTGAAATTGAGCCACATGGTGTAGCTTAAAAACTCTGAATCCACAAGATAGTAGGCGTAGTGTAAGTGTGTACTATATACTCAATATTATACATTTGAGCAATAAATTTATATGTAATTTTGCATTAACCTTTAAACTGTAAATGCTCATACACTTAATATATTTTTTTTGAAGTTTACATAATGCTGTAGTTTTTTAAAAATGAATTTGAATGTGTTATGGACTAAAATATTAAGAAAATAAATACTTCCTGTACCATTTTAATGGGAACTTATATATTTATGTTCTACCACTGAGCTACAACCCCAGCCCACATAACATGATTTTTGATCTGACAGTCAAACCTATAGAATAAGGAGAGGTTGCTAAAAATGTGTTAAAATGGAAATTCAACACAAATTTTGGCATATGGTTCTGCACACAACTAGGGTTTACCTTAGTATTTTCTGTAAAGATTGATGGAAATAAATTGTTTGGAAAAGTCAAATAACTTAATTCATTTGTTTTACCAATAAAATAATTTTACTTTAAGAGCTTATTAATGTTTAGTTATAAATTGTTAAGTATAGAACGAGCAGTGAGGTTTTAAGTGAGATGATTAAAAGAAAAAATCCATATTTAGATATTTCTTCCCCCCCAAAAGATATATTTGTCATTTTCTTTTTGTGCTAATTTAGTTTATATTCTTTCTGAACATAAATATATAAGTTCCCATTAAAATGGTACAGGAAGTATTTATTTTCTTTCACTGTTAGTATATAAAATATTTTTGCTGTAGAAAGATGTTCATTATTTAAAGAATGAATTTTACATATTCCTCTTCTCAATAAACGTTTTTTATTCATTTTCCAGGTTAGCACTCTATGTATATGAATATCTGCTCCATGTAGGAGCTCAGAAATCGGCCCAAACATTTTTATCAGAGGTATGTTTTATATATTTTCTGCATTGCATTTTGATTTCTTATATAAATGAATGAAAAATATACTTTTAACAATTATTTGAAAAAATTGATTGTTATTCATTATACAGTGAATGTTCAGTTATCAGTATGTGTCATATAGTCTTTGTAGATGATATATAAGCATTTTTAGTATCCCCAAATGCCATTTCTGTGCCACTCATTAGCCTAGCCACCTTGCATGGCAACAGTAATCAAGAAAGAAAATTTGCTTTAAAAAACACTATACCTCGTTTTAACAATATCTTATTTTGTCATTATTCACAATTTTGGAAAATGTGGTTTTCATTTGCTTTTATTTTGCATAGATAATAGTTGATTGCTTTAAAAATATTTTGATAATCTCATTCTGACTACTTGTTAATCTTTCTCTTCTCCTCCTTTACTTTTATCAGCTTTGAGTTTAAACTTTCTCATACTGGTACATTGTCTTCTTTAAATTACATTATTATAATGAGGGATGATGAGGATATTGAGTTTTGTTATATGGTAGGCACATAATATGCCAAAGTACATTACCTATGTTACTTCTAATTCTTTTTTTTTTTATTAGAGTTTTATAGTTATACATAGTGTTTGGGCTCATCTCTACAAACTCATACATGCGTGGAATCACAATTCATAATCCTCTCTTATCCCTCCCACTTTTCCTTCCCATTCTCCTTCCTCTCTCCCATATTCCTTCCTCTACTCTGCTAGATTTCCTTTCACTTGTCTCTTGGTTTATGTTTGATTGTTTTTTCCACCTATGTATAAAGGTGAAATTCTCTGTGATATTTTTATATATGCACATAACATGATTAAAAAATTTTTTTTAGTTGTAGATGGACAGGATTCCTTTATGTAAATATATATGTATTTATATATATATATATATATATATATACACACACACACACACACTTACACACACACACACACACACACACACACACACATATATATATATATTTATGTGGTGCTGAGGATCCAACCCAGTGCCACACACATGCTAGGCAAGTGCTCTACCTCTGAGCTACAACCCCAGCCCTCATAACATGATTTTTAAAGAATTCATTCTGCATTGCCTCCCCTTACCTATTCCTGAACTTTGGCTATCTTTCTTTTTCTGGGGGTGGGGGGTACCAGGGATTGAACTCAGGAGCATTCAGCCACTGAGCCACATCCCCAGCCCTGCTTTGTATTTTATTTAGAGACAGGGTCTCACTGAGTTGCTTAGTGCCTTTCTGTTGCTGAGGCTTTCTTTGAACTCATGATCCTCCTGCCTTAACCTCCTGAGCTGCTGAGATTACAGTCATGTGCCACCATGCCTGGCCACTTTGTCTGTCTCTTGATCTCCTTCTTCATTACTGATTTTCCCTGTATCTTTATGTTATCCAATGCTTTGCTCCTCCTTTCATTTATTTTACTCTAGGTTCTACATATGAAAGCAAACATTTGACCTTTGAGTTTTGGACTTTGGCTTATTTCACTTAGCATGATATTCCATCCATTTACCAGTAGATGCCATAATTTCATTCTTCTTTATGGCTGAGTAGAACTCCATTGTGTGTTTGTGTGTGTGTGTGTGTGTGTGTGTGTGTGTGTGTGTGTGTGTACTACAGTTTTTTAATCCATTTATCTACTGATGGGTACCTGAGTTGATCCTATAATTTATCTATTGTGAATTGTGATGCAATAAACATTGAGGTGCTGTTATCACTGTAGCACTCCAATTTTAGATCTTTTGGAAAAATACCAAGGAGTAGGATAGCTGGGTCATATGGTGGTTCTATACCTAGTTTTTTGAGGATTCTTCGTAGTGCTTTCCAGAGTGGTTGAACTAGTCTGCGGTCCCACTTACAATGTATAAGTGTACCTTTTCCCCCACAACCTCACCTGCATTTATTATTGTTTGTATTCTTGATCATTGCCATTCTGACTGGAGTAAGAGGAAATCTTAATGTATTTTAAATTTGCATTTCCCTGATTGCTAAAGATGTTGAACATTTTTTCATATATTTGTTGGCTACTTGTGTTTCTTCTTTTGAGAAGTTTCTATTTAGTTCTTTTGCCCATTTATTGATTGGGTTATTTGTTTTTTTGATGTTAGGTTTTCTGATTTCTTCATATATTCTGGGTATTAATCTCCTATTGGAGGAGTAACTGGCCAAGATTTTCTCCCATTCTGTAGGATCTCTCTTCATGCTCTTAATTATTTCCTTTGCTGTGCAGAAGCTTTTTAGTTTGATGGCATCTCACTTATTGATTCTTGGTTTTATTTTTTGTACTTTGGGGGTCTTGTTAAGGCACTTGGTGCCAGCACCTATATGATAAAACATTAACCTTATGTTTTCTTCTATATTGTAAGACTTCTGGTCTGATTCTTAAATCTTTGATACATTTTGTTTAAGTTTTGTGAAGGTTTGGAGATAAGGGTCTAGTTTCATTTTCTGCTATATCCAGTTATCCTAGCACTGTTTGTTAAAAAGGTTATCTTTTCTCCAAAATATATTTTTGGCATGTTAAATATCAGATGGCTGTTGGTATGTGGATTTGTCTCTGTGTCTTCTGTTCTGTTCCATTGGTCATCATGTCTATTTTTATGCCAATAGTATGCTGTTTTTGTTTTTACTAATGTTATTTAGTATAATTTCAGATCAAGTATTGTGAATCTTCTTGCTTTGCTTCTCTTGCTTAGTATTGCTTTGGCTATTCTGGACTTCTTATTCTTTCAAATGAATTTAAGAATAACTTTTGCTAATTCTGTGAAGAATATTATTGATATTTTGATGGGGATTGTGCTGAATCTGTATATTACTTTTGGGAGTATAGCCATTTTGACAATACTGACTCTGCCTATCCAGGAACACGGAATGTGTTTCCATATTCTAAGGACTTCTTAATTTCTTTCTTCAGTATTCTAGAATGTTCATTGTAGAGCTCTTTACTTCCTTGGTTAGTTTAATTCCAAGTATTTAATTTTTTTGAGGTTATTGTAATAGGATGGTTTTCCTGATTTCTTTCTCAGCTGAATCAACTGTTAGAGTATAGGAAAACTATTAATTTATGGGTGTTGATCTTGTATCCTGCTACTTTGATAAACTCATAAGCTCTAGAAGCCTTCTAGATACATTGTCAACAAACTAAGATAGTTTGTCTTTTTCTTTTCCTATTTGTATTCCTTTGATTTCCTTTTCTTGCCAAATCACTCTGGATAATGATTTGAGGACTATATTGAATTGGAGTGATAAGAATGAACAGCTTTGTCTTGTTTCTGATTTTAGAGGAACTGCTTCTAGTTTTTCTCCATTTTAGTATGATGTTGCATTTTTCATTACTGGCTTTTATGATGTTGAGGCAAGGTGTTCTAATACCTAGCTTCTCCATTGTTTTTAACATGAGTGAGTGTTGGATTTTATCGAAGGCCTTTTCTCCATCTGTTGAGATGATCATGTGATTTTTGTCTTTAATTTTATTTAAGTGATGAATTACATTTATTAATTTGCCTATGTTGAACCAATTTTCATGCCTAGAATGAAACCCACTTGATCATGGCATATTATCTTTTTGATGCTTTTTTGAATGCTATTTGCTAATATTTGGTTAAGGATTTTTGCTTTATATTCATCAGGGATATTGATGCGTAGTTTTCTTTCCTTGATGCATCTTTGTCTGGTTTTTCTTCATATAATATATTTGGTAGTGTCCTTCCCTTTCAATTTCATGGAATAATTTTAGAAAGATTGGTGCTAGTTCTTCTGTAAAAGTTTGGTAGAACTCAGCTAAGAATCCATCTGGTCCTGAGCTTTTCTCTTTTGGGAGGCTTTTTAATTGCTATTTCAATTTCATTATTTGATATTGGTCTGTTTAGGTTTTCTATATCTTTCTAAGTCAATTTGAACAGGTCATATTAGCCTAGAAATTTTTCAGCATCTTCCAGATTTTCCAGTTTATTGGAATATGAATTTTCAAAATAGATTCTGATAATCCTTTGGATTTCAGAAGGGTCTGTGGTGATATCTCCTTTTTCACCTCTGTTTTTGTTGATTTTTGTCTTCTTCCTCTTTCTGTTGGTTAGTTTGATTAAGAGTTTGTCCATCTTATTTATATTTTCAATGAACCAAATCTATGTTGTATTCATCCTGTGTATTGATTTTTTTATTCTCAATTTCACTGATTTTGACTCTGATCTTAGTTATTTCCTATATTCTACTGATTTTGGAATTTGTTCTTTTTCTAAGACCTTCAGCTAGAGCATAATCTTATTTATTTGGGATCTCTTTAATTTTTTAATATAGGCACTCAGTGCTATAAATTTGCCTCTTAGAACTGTTTTCATACTGTCCCAGGGATTTTGATATGTTGTATCTCTGTTCTCATTTATTTCTAAGAATTTCTTCATTTCTCTTTTCATTTCTTTTTTGATCCACTCTTCACTTAAGAGAATATTGTTGAATCTCCATGTGTTTATGTGGTTTATATTATTTTCCTTCTTAAAAAGTTTTTGTTGGATCTTTTTTTTTTAAAAAATTTGTTTATTTATATGCACTCCTGAGAATCAAACCCAGTGTCTCACACATGCTAGACAAGTGCTCTACCACTGAGCATCAAAGCTGCTGATTTATAGCCTTAGTCCATTATGTTCTGATAAGACACATGGGATTATGTTTTTATTTTTTTTAAATAATTGCTAAGATTTGTTTTGTGGCCTAGAATATGATGTATTTTAGAAAAAGTTCCATGTGCAGCTGAGAAGAACATGAATTCAGCAGTTCTGGGATGGAATAGTCTAAAGATATATTAGGTCCATTTGATTTAGTGTGTTATTTTGGTTGGAGATATCTTTATTGATTTTAGATTTTGATTGCCTGTCTGTTGGTAGTAAGGGTATGTTGAAATCACCCAATATTGTTGTGTTGGAGTGTATGTGGGATTTATTCAGTTTCATGGAGGTTTTTATTTTTTTTAAATTTTTAAAAATGAAATTGTGTGTATTAACTTTTGGGGCATTAATGCTTAAGATCATTATCTCTTGTTGGATAATTACCTTTCTAGGATGTAGTTGCCTTCTTTGTCTTTTCAGATTAATTTTTGCTTGAAATCAGCTTTGTCAGGTAACAGAATAGCTACTCCTGCTTGTTTTAGTGGTCTGTATACATGGAATATTTTTTGCCTTCCTTTTACCTGTGGATGTCTTTGCCTATATGATGAGTCTCTTGTAAATAGCATATTGTTGGATCTTGTTTTTTGATCCGTTCTGCTAATCTATGTCTTTTAATTGGGGAGGTGGAACCATTAACATTCAACATTAGTATGGATATGTGTTTGTGTTTTCCTGCCATTTTGATTTTTTGCTGTATTTTATCCTGTCTTGATTATTATTTGGTGGGTTATTCTTTTATTAAACTTCCTCTGGGAGCTTTGGGAATTTGTTTTTTTAGTTCCTTTGTGTACAGTTTATCTTTGAGTATTCTTTATAGTGCTGGATTGTTGCTTATGATTTCTTTTAGTTTATTTTTATCATGGAAAGTTTTTATTTGCCTCTGGAATTTGAAAGTGAACTTTGCTGGGTATAATAACCATGGCTGGCAGTTACTTTCTTTTAGGGTTTGGATTGTCTCATTCCAGGCCCTTCTTGATTTTAGGGTCTGGACTGAGAAATCAGAAGTGAGCTTATTAAGGTTTGTCTCTAAATGTGACCTGATGTTTTTCTCTTGCAGCTTTCAGTATTCTTCCCTCATTTTCTATATTAGGCATTTTGACTATGATATGTTTAGTGAACTTCTTATTTAAATAGGTCTATTTAGAGTCCTGTAAGCCTCTTGTATATGGATGTATATCTCATTTCTTATGGGAAAAGTTTTTTGTAACTATCTCATTGAAAATGTTCTTTATGTCTTTAGTTTGTATCTTCATGTTCTCTTATAGCCCAGTGATTCTCAGGTTTTTTTTTTTTTTTTTTTTTTTTAATGTTGTCTCAGAGTTCTTGTATATTCTGGTCATATTATATATTTTGTCCCCTTTATTGCATTCCCTGTACTGAAGATCATAAAGCCTGTCTTCAAGACCTGAAATTTTGTCTTTAAAGGTTGAGGTTCTATTTTCTATGCATTCTAATCTGTTAGTGATACCTTCAAGTGAATTTTTAATTTGATTAATTGTGTCCTTCATCTCTAGGAGTTCTGTTTGGTTTCTTTTCATTGTTTTTATTTATTTATTAAAGTGGTCTTTCATCTCCTGTAATTGTGTTTTATTGTGCTAACTGCTTGTCTTTGCCTGCTTATACCATAAAGTTTCTCTCATTTGGACTTTCCTCAGTGCTATGTTCCTATAACTCCTCTCTTAATTCCTTCCTTAGATCTTCTTTTAGATCATTGAACATTTTAATAGTCAATTTTTTATTATCTTTCTCTGGGATTTCATCCATCTCATTATCAGTGAGATTCTTTGTTGGGGGATTATGGATTTTGGGGCGGGGGAGATTTGTTTGTATATTTTCTCATGTTTTCAGAGGTCTTCAACTTGTGCATCAATTGAGGTGGATTCCCCTACCTCTTTTTATGCATATCTGTTTGTGTGTAATTATCTTATTTATTCTGGGACTCTCTCTCTCTCTCTCTCTCTCTTTTTTTTTTTTAATATGTGTAGGTGCTATAGGGTGGGATCTGAAGTCCTTCTCAGATTTGTTCCTCCTTGGGTCCTTTTAGTTGGTTTGGGGCTTTTGTCTCCTCACTTGAGTTGGAGTAATATCATGGCTGAGGTGGAGTAGACTGTGTGTGGATTGAGATTCACTGTTGCTTGGTTGAGATGTGAGTATTTCTCAGCTGCAGGATCTCTACTCTATGATTTTGAAGTGTCCCAATCTCTTTCCAGCCCCTCTTACAAGGAGGGGGGAACCAGGAATGGCACTAACGTCAGCTTCAGATGTACAACTTTATATTAAATGTTCTTTGACTTCTGTAATACTATTTGTGACCTCTTTGGGAAGCTGTTCACCTGAGCTGTGTGCTTTGATCCTGAGCCAGGCACGACTTGGAGCGCAGCTTTCTTCTACTCTGCCTCAAAATCCCCTCTGATTCTTTTAAGAAATTTACAAGGCATATTATTGTTGTTTTATTGATTAGAACAATATAGCTCAGAGAATTTATATAACTGTGTCATAGTTACACAGCTTAGTGAATTATAACCACTAGCTGTATGTGGATTTTGAGCACTTGAAATATAACTAATGAAATTGATAAGTGCTATGTTTGTGAAGTAAACATTACATGTTAAAGGCTTATTTTGAACAAATAATATAAAATATCATTATTGCTTTTTAAAAATTTGACTATATTAATATTTTAGATGTATAAAATAAAATAAAATGTATTACTAAAATTTATCTTCTTACGTAATATGGCTATTTGGAAATTTAAAATGACATGGTGACTCTTATTTGTAGCCCATGTTTGTGTTTCTATTGAACAGTGATACTTGAAATCACATTTTGTCTAGTGATCTTATGAGCATAGCCTCTACCACATCAGGGACACAAAAGGCAACTCATTGCTCATAATGCCCTGCATGATGTAAAGCTTTCTTGAGATTAAGTTGCTCCCCAAACATGTAAGTTAAAAAATAATCCTATTTCTAGTTAGTTTATGTGAATTAGCCAGCCCTGTTTGGAAATTAGGAATTTTAGAGGTTTGGTCTTAACATATTATTAATCAATCAATTAATTAATTAGTGAAGATCTCTAAAACATTGTTTTCTGTTCAAGGGTTTCTATATAAATGTCACACTTTGGTATTTTATTTTACTAGACAATATTTTGGCAGTCTGTCTATTTAGGTCCAAATGAATGGATGTTATTCTCTTACATTATAGAAAACTTTTTTGATGTGTTTGGGAGTGTGAATGGTTTAATTAAAGGGATCAAAGGGGATTTCATCCTTAGTTATGGGATTTGTACACATTTAAATATATATATATGCAAATATCCATTATTTTATATTATTTAAAAATAGTAATATAAAATATACATTCTTTTAAATTATCTGCATTTAGAGGGAAGCCTGGAGATAGGTTTGTGATAGCTCATGGCTGAGTATACCCCAGCATTTTTATTAATCTCAGTTGCTTAAATTTCAATAGCTTGCTATTTCCTCCCTCACGTTTTAAATTTCTGCAATATCTAGCTGCTTGTGTTTGCATATACCATAAAGTTTATGTTATCTGGGCTTTCCTCAGTGGTATATTCCTTCTGCCTAAGTTCTCCTTCCCTTCTCTTCTCAAAAAGCTTAGAAATCCCTCTTTTTAGGAAGGCTTTCTTAGACTGTCTTTCTAAGCTAATAGTACATTCTGCCAGGATTCTGTCTTCTGCCGATACATGAAGACCTTTACATACTATGCTAGGAAGTTTGCACTTTATCTTCTTGGCCAAATGGCATTTTGAAAGGTTTTTTTTTTTTTTTTTTTTTTTTTGTGGTACTGGGGATTGAACTCAGGGGCACTCGACCACTGGGTCACATCCCCGGCCCTTTTTTCTATTTTATTTAGAGACAGGGTCTCACTGAGTTGCTAAGTGCCTCACCATTGCTGAGGCTGGCTTTGAACTCATGATCCTCCTGCCTCAGCCTCCCAAAGTGCTGGGATTACAGGCATGCGCCACCGCGCCCGGCTGGCATTTTGCAAGTTTTAAAGTAAAAGAATAACATCATTGTATCTGTACTCTGATGTCTGTGTGACCTTATTTCTTATATATGGAGAGTTTAAAAAAAAGAATATAAGCCGGGCGCGGTGGCGCACGCCTGTAATCCCAGCACTTTGGGAGGCTGAGGCAGGAGGATCACGAGTTCAAAGCCAGCCTCAGCAATGGCGAGGCACTTAGCAACTCAGTGAGACCCTGTCTCTAAATAAAAATACAAAAAGGGCCAGGGATGTGGCCCAGTGGTCGAGTGCCCCTGAGTTCAATCCCTGGTACCATAAAAAAAAAAAAAAAAAAAAAAAAAAAGAATATAATATTTTAGAGCTCTATACACTACTTAGGATTGCTCTCTCTTAATTTTTCTTGAATCATGTGGAAGTGTAAGGCTGCTTGTTGTAGAATAACTTATTAACCAGTTTAGCTCTGTGGGGCTGTCTTGTCTCCCTGGATTCTTCCTAGTGTATTCCCAGGTTTTTACCTCATTCAGAACTGTTACACAAAGAACTTAAAATAGAGAGACACACTTATTTGTGTTGATTATTGTGGTAAAAAGGTAATGATTGAAATGACACCAATTATTTAGAAATCAAATGTTCTCACTCTGGTTCAAGAAAAGGTAGGATACTTTTTTCAACTTTGACATTTTCCTTCAGGATGTGAATGAATGTGATGTTTAATGAGCTCCTCTAACTCAGGATTTACTGTTTCTTTTACTTGTATGGGCTTGTTGTTATGGGTGAAGTTGTGATAAGTTCAAATTGGAAATCCAGGCATCATCTCAACAAGCAAGATATGGTTCTCTACAGCCCAATATTTCACTTGGGCTTAGCCTTTCTAGAAGTGTCCTTGACTTAGTTCATCAGAAATTGGAATGTTCTTGATGGGTTTTGTTATTGGTTAAAAGGGTGGAGGACATAATTATTATTAGTGCAACTTTTTTTTTCTTAATTAAAAAAGATAGCATTGAACTAGCAGTAGAAATCAAATAATTTCTCTAACAGGGTTTTACTCTTTTGATGTTATCTTTGATTTATGAAAAGTTTGAAGCCACTACCTGCATCCTAAATATAGGTTGTATGACTTTTCATTTTCTTACCCCTAGGGAGAGACTTAATTTTTTTTTTTAAAAGAAATATTCTCAACACAGAGACCTTCTTCTGCTTTATTATCTGTCAACATACAGAAACTATAAACAGTGTAAGAAATCTTTCCAATTTTATATAAGTTTTTTTTTTTGTTCCTTTGGATTCATTAGGAGCTATCTTTTTTTTTTTCTAGTTATATTGTTTTCTTTTCTTTCATAATTTATTTTTTATTTTGCAGTGCTGGGGATCAAACCTGGGGCCTTGATCATGCTAGGCAAGTGCTCTACCACTGAGCCACATCCACGGCCCTAGTTATATTGTTTTAATACACAAAGGTAATCCATGTTTGTTGCTGAAATTTTGCATGGTATTCATGCTACAGAATGAGGTTGAATATCCTTAAATAAAATTTAGAATTAGAATGTTGCAGAGATTATAGGTTCTTTCTCCACCTTAAATTTTTTTTACTTGTTTATGATACATTACTATCCCTTATTTGTCATAAGTTAATCACATTTGCCTGAAATAGAAACTTAAAACACCTCATAGATTGGCTGTTCAGATTATATTAGGATTGCTAAGGTATTGAACACCATAGACTCCAAAATTCTGTTCTGTCTTTCACCTATATGAAAAGAGTAAATAAAGTTATTATTTCTAAACCTGTTTCTTCAACTTGAATTTGGAGGCAATATAGTGTACTATGTAAGAGTGATACCTTTGGGTCAGACTTTCTGGGTTTGAATTATGCTTCACATTTTTCTTACTAACTTGGTTTTCTTCATTATAGAAAGAAGATAATCATAATAATGCTTCTGAATTGTGCTAAGGTTTAAATGACTTAATGTAATAAATTGCTTAGAATAGTTCCTGGAAGGTAGTAAATGCCCTAAAGTGTTATTTTGTGAAATTTGTGACTGATATTTTTCTGTCTAGTGTAGTTTCTTTTTTTAGAGTCAAGTGTAAATATATATCCTATCCTTACATGTATATGCCACCTATCACTTAGATGGCCCACAGTCCTCCTACCTTTTGATATTATCCTTTTTATCAAAACTAGGGTGAACTGATTGGGTTACAGTCTTATAACCTAATCATTTCAGCTTTGAATATTCCTGCATTAACATTGGAGCTTTTGGGGGGGGTCACCTCATAATACAGATTATAACATTGAGTATTTATTTTGCTTTTTATAATTCTTCCCTCTCATACTATTCCTAAGGACCTCTGTTTTTATGGATCAAAGAATAGAACCAAAAATAAAAAACAAAAATAAAAAGGATTCATTAAGGAGTTTTCCCAGTAAAAAACATTTCCTTTAAAGGGTGTCTTCTTTCCTTCTAAAGCAAACAGCACTGCCTAATACTTTGTGATTATGGAAATGATATCTTGCTGTCTAATAAGGTCCCTATTAATTTTATGTAACTATTTAGTACTTGACATGTGGCTGGTGCAAATAAGGAATATTAACTTAACAATTTTAAATTATATGTGAATAATAAGTATTATATTAAATAGCACAGTTTTAGATTATCTACTTTAAAGTACAGTCAGACTTCTTTTCCTATTAACCTTATATTGGTTTTAATTTTTGAATTGAGATATAAAATATTTTACTTATATTTTATTTTTTATTTACATTTAGTTTAGTGTGTATTGCAGCCATACATGAAATATTTTAGAAAATTTGTGGGAATGTTATGTTGTATCTAAGTTAGAAGTCTCAGCAATTTTATCTTGGAACAAATTTATATATAGGTATACAGAGACTTCTTAACATAGGAAGTAGTTTTTATCCTTTTATGGTATTAAAAGAATTTTTGAATATTCATTCAAATTCAAAAACTATTTGAAGGATTCAGGAATACTCGAAAAGTTTGGATCCCATGAGTTTCTAACTTGCTACTGTGCTGTTGGAGATGTTGTTGAAATGGGTTTGGATTTGCCAAAAAGGTACTATGTTTTTTTGGTGTTAAGTTTTTTTAGTTCTATATACATTCTAGAAATTAGTGCTGTATCTGATGTGCATGTATTAAATATTTGTTCCCAATTAGTTGGCTCTCTATTCACCTCACTGATTGTTTCT
This sequence comes from Tamias sibiricus, assembly GCA_025594165.1. NCBI lineage: Eukaryota > Metazoa > Chordata > Mammalia > Rodentia > Sciuridae > Tamias > Tamias sibiricus. The sequence goes on from CM046662.1 coordinate 102,878,032, forward strand.
TTTGCTGAGAAGAAGCTTTTCAGTTTAAATCTATCCCATTCATTAATTCTTGGTAATAGTTCTTGTGCTACAGGATTCTTATTAAGGAACTTGGGGCCTAATCCGACATGTTGGAAATTGGAGCTTACTTTTTCTTCTATTAGGCGTATTGTCTCTGGTCTAATTCCTAGGTCCTTGATCCACTTTGAATTGAATTTTGTGCATGGTGAGAGACAAGGGTTTAATTTCATTTTGTTGCATATGGATTTCCAGTTTTCCCAGCACCATTTGTTGAAGAGGCTATCCTTTCTCCACTGTACATTTTTGGCACCTTTGTCTAATATAAGATAGCTGAAATTATATGTATTAGTCTCTGTGTCCTCAATTCTGTACCATTGGTCCACCAGTCTGTTTTGGTGCCAATACCATGCTGTTTTTGTTACTATTGCTCTATAGTATAATTTAAAGTCGAATTGAAAAGACACTTCTCAGAAGAAGATACACGATTAATCAACAAATACATGAAAAAATGCTCAACATCACTGGCAATTAGAGAAATGCAAATCAAAACTACTCTAAGATTTCATTTCACTCCAGTCAGAATGGCAGCTATCAAGAACACAAACAACAATAAATGTTGGAGAGGATGTGGGGAAAAAGGCACACTCATACATTGCTGGTGGGACTGCAAAATGGTGCAACCGCTATGGAAAGCAGTATGGAGATTTCTTGGGAAAATGGGAATGGAACCACCCTATGACCCAGCCATCCCACTCCTGGGTCTATTCCCAAAAGACTTAAAAACAGCATATTACAGTGACACAGCCACTTCAATGTTTATAGCAGCACAATTCACAATAGCTAGGTTATGGAACCAACCTAGATGCCCCTCAGTAGATGAGTGGATAAAGAAAATATGGTATATATACAAAATGGAATTTTACTCAGCAATAAGAGAGAATAAAATAATGGCATTTGCAGGTAAATGGATGAAGTTGGAGAATATAATGCTAAGTGAAATTAGTCAATCTCAAAAATCCAAGTACCGAATGTTTTCTCTGATATAAGGAGGCTGGTTCACAGAGTTGTTGGAAGGGGGTACATAGGATCAGAGGAACACTAGAATGGTCAACGGAAAGGGAGGGGAGGGAGGGAGTAAGGGGGGGGTTGGAAAAAAATTGGTGGTTGAATGAGATGGATATCATTATCCTAAATGCATGATTGAAGATCTGAATGGTACTTATATACTTTGTATACAAGCAGTTGTATGTAAAAAGATACTATACTTGTGCATGATGAATAAGTAAATAAATAATAATAAAAAAAACAAACAAACAAACAAACAAACAAAAAAAAAAAAAAAAAAAAAAAAAAAGGTACTATGTTGACAGGGCCAGAACTTCCAAAAAGGTGCTGCTGACATCCAGAATTACCCTATACCTGCTGTTGTTGATGCTGCTTGGAGTAGCAGCACCAACAGTTTCACTTTTGAAGCCAGAGAAAGGAAGTTTCTCTTCTTCCTCCTGCCTTTTAATCTCCTGCTAGTGTCTCCTGATGTCAGAATTTAACAGGAATCCAGCTGGCAAGGAGAATAAAGAATATAATTTCCAGAATCCCAGCTCTAAGTATAGAATGGAGTGTACAGAAAGGTGGATGTGGAGCTGAGAGACAATACATAAATTATTAGTAGCAGCATACCTCACCAGAAGCAAATAAAGATGAAAAATTAAGCAAATATGTATGTGCTTGTGTGCACATGTGAGCTCACCTATTTATGTTTGTATCATTTTTTCTTTGCACAGACATTAATTTATTATATACATTGTTCTAACTTTTAATTGTTTTGTTGTTAGATTTTGGAAATTGTTTTATATTGTTTCATTAAATCATAATTCTCATTTTATGGCTGTAGAATATTTCATTCTATGAAATGTGCTGTGATATATTTCATCAAGCCCCTACTGATGGAAATTTAAGTTATATCCTGTCTTGTGATTATAAATAATGCTTTAATGAAGACCATTTCATATATATGAAAAAATATATATGTACACATATAAAATGTTGTACACCTGACTATATTTATATACGATAGGATAAATTACTGGAGTAATTGCCACATCAGATAGTATATTATTTATAATTATACCTTGAGGCATATTTTGCCCTCAGTATATCTTGTTCATGATTCAGTGTTTGGTCTGAATATAAATACTAAAAATGCTAGATCTTTTGATAGAGATGGCATAATTATAGACAAGGAACTCTAATGCAGAAATATGACAGATGAATGGGCCTTAAGATGTATATAAATGTCACAAGAGAGTACAGCCTATGATGGAAGGAAGAGACATGGATAGTTCAACAGGAAATAGACTTTTGGGGAGGAAATACACACTGGGACTGCGATAATGGAAAAAGAAATACTGCATAATGGGGGAGAACTTGTTGGCATAGATGCCACCCAAACATCTAACCAAGCCTGAAGCCCATGAATCAATACAACAGAAAATACCTCTTCATAAATAACAGAAAAATTGTTTCTGAAATAAAAATTGGCATTTAGGAGTATTTTTTGTCTATTTTCCAATACTATCAATCATTAATGCATATTTGTTAAAAAAAACTACATAGATGATAAGATTTTAAAATGGAACTCTTCTGTTATCCTTTTCTAGAAAATAATGGTAAATTTACATGCATCCAGTTGCACACACAAGCATCAAAACTTACAATCACTGTTGGAAAATGTTTCTCAGGTTTTTTTCTAATTTCTATTTTTCCTAAGAATGCTTCAATAAATGTGGCTTAGTTTTCTACAGGGCAGGGGCTAAACTTGTTTTAATTACCATTTCATGCTTTCTGTAAACAAGTAATATCTAGAACAGAGATTTGTTTAAAGGCATCAATACCATTCAGTATAAAAACATATTTCTGTGTAGAACAATCTCTTCTTTGCAAATTCTTAAAGTATAGCTTTACTGGTTTTCATTAAATAACTATAAAAGGATGGCTTCTCTGTTCAATATGATGGATCAATGTTCTAGCTGCTCCTGGCACAGATTTGTAATTTAAGGTGAAAAAGATGAATTCCACTCACTGTATAGTGAAAAATGTTATGAGGCAGAAAGCAATGATGAATGTGAAGCATTTTGAGTTTCTTTTAAGGAATAATAAGATGTAATATTTTAAAAATACACACAGATTGTCTTCAGACTTCCTCACATAAAAGACCACACCAAATATAAGCCATACAGGTAGTTTCTTAGAATATTTTATCTCCTGAAATAGCTGGTGGTTGGTTGTGGATGTGCATGAGGGAGAAAGTTTAGTGACTGATATTTTGCAGTGGGACTTGTTAGACTGTGAGTCTAATCCTGCTGCCAGCACACCCTGGCACTGAGACCTAGTTATGCCACTTTAAGTTCTCTGTAAGTCATCTCACGTTCTTCTTTTAATTAAAAGCAGTAATTAATTAGCAATATTTGCTTTATTGGTATATTATACAAAGTCAAAATCAACTGAGATGAAATATAAGAACACTGTTTTGAAAAACTTGGTGTTCATATGATTAGGTTGATTTCAGTGATAAGGAATATTAGTGTGTATGGGGTACATTTGTGAGGTCCCATTGTTATGCCCTTTCAGTGAGACATAAGTTAATGTATGGCAAAAGATTAAGAGAGGAATGAGACAGGGTTTGACTAAATTATAATTTCATCAGGACAGCAAAATTTCATTTCTCTTAAGTATTGTTTTTAGTCAACTTTTTTTGCTGCTTCAACCAAAAGACTTGACAAGAACAATTTTAAGGAGTAAAAGTTTATTTGGGTGCTTACAATTTCAGAGGTCTCAGTCCATAGATAGTCAGCTCCATTCTTTAGGACTCAAGGCCAGGCAAGAACATCATGGTGGAAGAATGTGATAGAGGCACCACTGCACCAGGAAGCAGAGAGAGCAAGCTCTGCTCAACAGGACAAAATGTATACCCCAAGGGCATACCCCCAGGGACCCACCTCCTCCAGCCACACCCTACTATACCAGCCTACAGTTACCACTCAGTTAATCCCTATCAAGGGATTAATTCAAGGATTGTGTTAAGGCTGTCATAACTCAATCATTTCACCTCTAAACCTTCTTGCATTGCCTCACACATGAGGTTTTGGGGGAAATAAACCTCACATCCAAACCATAACAAATCTCATTAAGTATTACTACTTATTTTTTACAAACCAAGAAGGCACTGTGTTGATCAACTAAAATTATCAGATAAAGGTGACATATGTGTACAAATATTTGTGTTATGATTAAGGAGAATTCAAATTAGGGTTTGACTTATGTCCTGGTTTATTGTTCATATTTAGTATTTATAACTTTATTAATTACTGGAAATTCTTAATTTAACACTCTTAAAATGGTTACCACATTTCTAATCTTTGGAAAACGTTTGTTTTTTGAGAACAAATTGCTTGTCTACTTCAAAGTTCTCATTGCTTTACATTTATATAATTAAGAACTCTAAAAAATGCAGTAAGCGTCAATGATAGTAATGGTACTTAAGGCTTTGATCTCTTCCTTTAAGTTGCCACCCCTCCCCATTTAGGGCCACTTTTTGAGTTTATGTTTTTTTCTTTTTCTTTTTAAATATTTATTTATTTTAGTTGTACACAATGCCCTTATTCTTATGTGGTGCTCAGGATGGAACCCGGGCTGCTCATGTGCTAGGCAAGTGCTCTACCGCTGAGCCACAATCCCAGCTCTGAGTTTATGTTTTAAAGTTTTGCTTTTTTTTTTAAAAAAAAAAGTCCTTTGGGGATAATATAGCAGTTATTTCATAGTAGATGACTAAAGAATTGGTTGAGGGCTGGGGTTGTGGCTCAGCGGTAGAGCGCTCGCCTGCTACCTGTGCAGCCTGGGTTCAATCCTCAGCACCACGTAAAAATAAACGCATTGTGTACAACTAAAGCAAATAAATAAATATTTTTAAAAAAAGAATTGGTTTACTTTTTTTGAAATATATGATTATACTTGTTTACTTTTTCAAAATGTTAAGGACCTTTGAACAAATTTTGCTGCTTGGGGTATTGTTAAACCATTTTTTATTATTTCAACTAAAAAACTAAGGAACATACTTATACACAGAATTTATTGTGAGGCATTTCTGGATCTTATTATTTAAAACTATGAACTGACTTCACTATTTTCCTCTTCTTTCTCTGTCCCTTCACTGCTTTGTCTCCCTCTGTACCATTTGTAATCTTCTAATACAAACACAATTTGTCCCCCTCCTTCTTTTAATTAGTTTATGCTTCCTACAAAGCATAATCTTGAAAAAAGGGATTTTTATTGTTTGTGTTCACTGCTATCCAGTGCTTTGAAAATATACCATATAAATGCCCATACAGATTTCAAAATTCTAAATTTACTTTGTAAAATGCACTTAGTCTGAACTTTTAATTTTTGAGATATTGAGTTTATTTTAAATTTTTATAATGGTGAACTCAAAGTCATCTGAAATATAATTGGAAAGTTAATATCACCATGTTTTTAAGAAAACTCTTAGTTTTATTCATAACCCCTGAAATTAGAAATCTGTTTCAAAATGCAATCCTTAAGGTATATATAACTTAGTCTACATATTAAGATTGGTCTCTTGAAAATTCCTCAGTCACTGGTGATAACTGATGTTCATATTGATGTTAATAATGTTGATTTTGATATGCCTTAAGATCCTGAAATGCCTTCTGGTTCACTAAAAGGAAGGAAGGAACAATGCAAGGTAGGCAGGCAGGCAGACAGACTTCAAAAGTTAAGTTCTCCTAGAGAACTTTATATTAAGTGAAACAAGTCAGGCATAGAAAAAACAAATACTGCATGTTCTCACTTGTATATGGAAGCTAAAAAGTTGATCTGGTAGAAGTAGTGAGCCTGGATGGGTGTAGGGAAGGCAAGGATGGAGAGAGGATGGTTAACAGGTACAGGGGTGCAGTTGGACAAGAGGAACAACTTCTAATGTTCTGAAGCACACAGTAGGGTAACTATAGTTGACAACAATTAATTGGATATTTCAAATAGCTAGTAGAAAGGGTTTTGAATGTTCGCAACACAAAGAAATGATAAATGTCTGAGGTGATAGGTAATACCAATTACCATGATCTTACCATTGCATGCTGTATACATCAGTTGGCATGTCACAGTGTATTACATAAGCATGCAATTACCTTGTGTCAGTTAATACATATATATGTATTGTTTTAAAGTTGAGTTCTCTTTAGATTGATTTCCTTTTTGTCATCTAAATACATGGTAAGTCAACTAAATAGAACACTAATTCTCAAATTTTTATTTATGCCAGAAGCATAGAAAAATTATCCTTAGTTTCAACTTTGATTGCTGTTTTTTGTAGTTGTACATATGATTTCCACCAAGGTATTTTATTCTGTTTTGATTAGTAAGTAAAAATTGTTTGGCACATACCTAAATACTTGAATTTTTTATATGAAATATTACTGGAGTTTTGTGAGTACTGGTGACAGTGATGCTGGAATAAATTTTTATAGCATTGCTTTTCTAGGTAAAAGGAAAAATATCCACAGTAGCTAATAGTTATCAGGAATTTACTATGTCAGTCACTCTAAGTGATTATCATTTACTAACCAGTTTACTGCTTATAGCAACCCTTGGAAGTAGGTAACTACTATTATCCTATTTTATAGATGATGAAGTAGAGGCACAGAAGACTTAAGTAACTTCCCTCTTTCACACGGCTAGTATATACAGAAGCTAAATTTATGCCCATATTTAATTCTGCTTAAAAGGAATATATTTTTAGTATTTTACTTTATAGGGGGCCATGGGGTGGTGGTATATCAACCAAGATTCAGATATACTAATTAATAAGTATTTCAACAGAGAGAATATAACATGGGGAAATAACAGGTTTAAAAAACAAAACAAGGGACTGCAGAATGTATGAAGTTATATAAATCAATAATTGCCAAAAGTAATCAATAGGGCTAGTGGATCAAAAGAAAGAAGTGTGGTTATCAGAATATTAGAGGGAAAACCACCAAAGCTGAGTCTTAGATCTCTAAGGAAAGACAGATTTCTGGCTGCAAGACCCCACTGAGCTTATGAGGTACCAAATATCTCAAATTGCACAGAAAGATGGATTTGGAGTTGAGATAAGAGCCTGATAACTTCCATAATGGGAAGCAAAATCAGGAAAATAGTGGCAACATCTTCTCTCATAGACTAATTCAGTTTACAAATCACTATGTAAAATCAGTACTCAGAAAACTCCAGCAAAGAATAATGTGAAAATGATAAAAAACATTAAATTTACCTTTTAAAATGGGAAAAATATTGCTTTGTATTATGTGTGGAAAAAGGCATTAGGAAAGTATTTAATATCTCTTTTATTCATTTTAGATAAGATGGGAAAAAAACATCACATTGGGGGAACCACCAGGATTCTTACATTCTTGGTGGTGGTAAGTATCTTTTATTCCTTTTTTACTATAGTGATAATGCATTTCAGTAGGCTTACACTATACTTGTTTATTATTTCATGCTTCTCATTTAATTTTTACTCTCTAAAATTGTTATTTGAAAGCCAGCACTTTAAAAAAACAAAACTCAAAACCAGCATTAGTGTTTTTTGACTTAAAGATGTTACTATTATGTCAAGATTGAATTGAAACCACTATGTGGAATCTCCAACTGTAAATTTGATTATTGTATTTGTTTGTTAGGACTGCCGTAACAAAATATCAGAGAATGAATGGCTTAAACACAGTCTGGAGGCCAGAAGTCCAAGATCAAAGTGCTAGAATGACTGGTTTCTGATAAGGGTCCTCTTTTTGGCTTGTAGACAGTCACCTTCTCACTATGTCTTTACATGGTAGGGGGAAAGAAAGAAAGAAAGAAAGCTTTTTGTCTTTTTTTTTAGAAGGGCACTAATCCCATAATTAGGGCCATACCTTTGTGACCACAACCAAATGTAATTATCTTCCAAGGGTCCACTTCAAAATACCATCTCTTGGAGAGTTAGGACTTCAACATATGGATTTGGAGGAGGTGTACAATTCAATCTATAGCAGATTTCCTTTCTTTACTTGCAGTTGGCAAATGAGCATGGTACTTTTTTTGATTCTCTGCTCACTGATATAAAGTTGCTATCTGTAAAGTGGGCTATTAAATTGTCTTAATGCTAGACTGCTATGTAGGTAATCATAAGCTTCAGAACACCATACCTGTTTCTTCTTTGAAGCTTCACTTCCGCTCTTGGGGGATTGGGAATGGGAGATAATAATTTCATTAGCCAGTCCTACTCCAAAATAACAGCCATCCATCAAATGGAAAATTTCCAAGAATAAGAGGGGGATAAATTACAAATAAACAGGTACTGAAATAAATTTATCTTCATCTTCTCAAGATGTAAAAGCATACTCATGAGAAATGTTTTCCTGACAAAATGCTAAGCAGATACTGAACTATTCATATGGATTTTTGTTTCTTATTTGCCTTGAAGAATTACTTCACAACTTTGTATTTCTTTATAATTCTGCCATATGGTTGTGGTGTCTTTTAAGTTTTATTTATTCATATGCTTTGAGCAAATTTCTCTTTGCAGACTCAGTAAAATTTATTTATTGCATAATGTCAACAAATACTTATTGAGTGCCTTGTATATACCATGTACTGTGGACACACCAGTGAATAAAATGGATACACACCCTTCCCCTATTGTTGATGACAATCTATTGAGGAAAACAAATTGCTCAATAAGCAGTAAGAAAAAAATGTTTTGTGGGATATGCAGAATACCATCTAGGCACATACTGAATACATTTCCCATGGAGGAGCTTTTATCTAAGCCAAGACTTTAAGCATACAGGGAGTTACTTAGAGAGACACGGAGAGATAAAGAAGAGAGATTTTCTGGATCGATCCTATGATGTTTGAGGAGGAGTGGTAGGCAGAAAGAGTATAGCATGTAGAAAGACTGGAAAGACTTTCAGTGTGTTGGAAATTGATGCAATAGATGATTAAGGATGAGTCTGGAGAGAGAAACTGGGAGCCTGAATTTACTTATAAAGACAGTCCATGCAGGTAAGTTTTCCAGCAGGAGAGTACTCATCTTAGAGTAATATGTCTTAGGAATATCATTGTAGTTCTATAGAGAGAAAATGGATGAAACATGAATCAGTCCAGAAGTAGAGAAGTACTTAGAAGGCTATTTCAGTGAGAAGAGAATGGTTGCCTGAGCTAGTGTATAATTAATGAGTAGCAAGAGAAGTGGAAGGATATGGGGGATGTAAGTCTTCAAATAGCATTGGCAGGATTTGGTGAAAAGTTCAAGCTTTCTAGGCATGCTGGAAATACATGGCATCCTGGTGGAGATGTTCATCTGCCTAGGCAGCTGGTTAGGTGTATCTGATATCTAAAAGAAAGAAAGATGGGTAAATGTTACTTCCCATGTGTGAGGAAAAACCTGGACTTTGTATAGAACACTTGCATCCTTAATATTTAAAAGATGAGGAAGAAGAATAGGCTACAAAGGAGACAGAAGACCCAAATAAAGAGGTAGGAAGAAAACCAGGAAAGTGTACCATCATAGAAATTAACAATGAGGGAGGGTTTTGAGAAAGAAGAAAAAAGTTTAAAAATGTCAACTGTGGCTGAAAGATAGAACAATAGGAGTGAATATGTCCTTTCTAGATTTAGTGAAAAGGTTATTGGTGACTTGTGCAAAATGAGAAATGAGTGGTGGGATTGTAGCTCAGTGGTAGAATAATTGCCTAGCACACGTGAGGGCACTGGGTTTGATCCTCAGCACCACATAAAAATAAATAAATAAAATAAAGGTATTGTGTTCATCTACAAGTAAAAATATTTTTTAAAATGAGGAATGAGCCAGGAAGCTATTGTTCCAAATGGAGAAGCAGCTGGGAAGTAGGGAAGGGGGAGGTGCTGGATACAGTCAGGAAAAAGGGGCATATAAAACACAAATGTTGGAAAGTGAAAGAAGGAGGAGAGAACCATCTCTGCAATTGTGGTTAGAGTAGGTATAGGAATGTTTGTAGGTTTCATGGTCAGAAGTTTGGTTCTTACTTCTAATGGCTTTTGTTTTGTCTGCAAGGTTGCATATGAGCATTTCTGCTTGAGGGCATTGAGGGTTGTTGTTGGTGGTGAATTTTTAGGAGTGAAGAATAGTCTTAAAAAGCATTTAAAATAAATTTGGTGGATTTTTAGAAGTGAAGAATAGTCTTGAAAACATTTAAAATAATTTTGCATAGACAGAGAGAGGGAGAAGAAAAAAGAAAAGGAGAAATTAGAAAAAAGTTTAAAAGTGTCAACTCTGGCTCAAAGGTAGAATAATTGGAGAAGCATTTCCTGTTTAGTGCTTTGTACACTAATCTCTCAGTGTCTTCTTTAAAAGAAGAAAACAAAAATTCTTTTCTACTGCCATGAATATGGTTACTTAGTACATTATTTAATGCCATCATCTTTTTAATCTTCTGAAAGCATGCCTTACTTTTAGAAGTCCTGTGGTGAATGGAACCGCACTTGGTCAGTTATGGTTGTGGGTTTCCTCTGTTTGTCTCACATACATATGGCAGGAGCAGGTGCAGTTGTTTGGTTGAGAATTCTTCCTGTATTTAGAACAACGGTTCATTACAGTTAAGCATCATCATAAGTGCTGTTTTTGGGGGGTTTAGGACTGATCTCTTATGATATTGTAAAAGTCAAATTTTCATTTTTATAGTATGTTTTGATGACATCTAGATCTGGACTATAAATTCTTAACTATTTTCTGAATGTCATTGAGTCTCCTCACCTGTTAATACTTTTATACTCTGTAAGTTTTGAATTAGTTCCACAAAGTGGTGTAAAAAACATCTGAGACTTGTCTCTCTGTTGGATCGGGGTTAACAGTGAGAATTTTAAGTTTTCTATTATAGCATTAGTTTTATTTCTTGTACCCATTTCTCTTTTACTACCTTTCTTGTGAATGTAACCTAGTCTCATACAATAGATGGTTAGTAATAAATTACTGAATTTATAGATGGGTGATAATAAAGTACAGATGTTTTTTGTATCTGCTTGACTAGCTTTTTTTTGTTATCAGTCGTCAGAGGTGCATATAAAATCTGCCAGTGCTTTTCCTTTTTTGATGGCTCTTGAATTCAGGGGAGCCCTTCCTCTATAGCTTTGATGTTTAAAGTAACTATTTTTTACTTAGTTGGATATATAAAAGAATTCTAAATAATTAGCACATAAATATTGTCGGACTGTGTTTGTTCAACTTAAATCTAGTACATGTGCAGTGTATAGGAATTGTATTTTCAATGTTTTTAGTTTTCCTTCCTAAAAATATTAACACACTCTTTCAGGTACCTCCTTCAGCTATATAAAAAAACGATTCTTAATAATTTTGAGGTCAGGGGCTCCTCTGAAAAATGATGAAAGCTGTGGATCCACTGTTCTAGAAAACTGCCCAAATCCTAAACTGTCCTGATCCTTATGTATAGTGAAGCCATTACTGTAGGTTCTAAATCCAGTAGAAGCTTTTAACCTCAACTCTTTTTTCTGGGTTGGGGGAGGGTACCAGGGATTGAACTCAGGGACACTCGACCTCTGAGCCACATCTCCAGCCCTATTTTGTATTTTATTTATTTAGAGACTGGGCTTCACTGAGTTGCTTAGAATCTCACCCGTTGCTGAGGCTGGCTTTGAACTCAAAATTCTCCTTTCTCAACCTCCTGAGCTGCTGGGATTACAGGCATGTGCCATTGTGCTTGGCTAACCCTCCACTCTTTAGAACTGGACTTCATAATCTGTGATCTAGGTTAGGAATTCAGGACCATAATAATGGTTGATTTTTTTACATCTACTAGGAAAGCTGTTGCTATTGTTGAGGTCTAGGTGATTAGGATGGCATGTATTCTTCAGGAACTTACTAGTTGTTCAACTGATCAAACTAAGACTGTTGTTGGACCAATTTTGTTACTTCTATTTTTTACATAATATTTGAAATTGGAATTTTCTCATTATTTAAGCCTCCTTACTGAATATTTACAAAGCACAGAACTATGCTGCCTTCAAGACAATTAGTAGCAGGAGAGATAAACAATGAAAGTATTATAATAGAAGTATATACTAATTATAAAACCAATACAAGAGCAATTTTTAAAAGGGTTAGAAAAGGTTTCATAAAGTGAATCTAAGCTGATATAAAAGTTGAATAAGGAAAAACTATTTTGGGTGGGGAGTAGCTAGTATAAAATCTCAAAAGGGGGAGGGATGATCATGCACTTAAGGAATGACAGTTTGAAGCAATTGATCTATAGCTGCAGTACTAGGAAAAGATGGAATCTAAAGCTAGATACAAAAGCAAGGGTCAGATTATGAAGTCCTTGGATACTCTGTCTCTACAGACAGAGATTATAAACAAGGTGTGTGATATGATTAGATTTGTGCTTTTAGATACCCACTTGGCATCAACATAGAGATGGACTGAAGGGTGTTGAGAACAGAGGTGGAGACCAGTTTATAAGGTGCTTATAATTGTCCATTGGAAATAATAATGTAAGAGATCTCAGATAACAATGTGTCAAATAGTTTAGAGGTGAACAAGGAGCTCCCAAGTTTTCAGTTTGGTTGATGGGATAGACGTTGAGGTTGTTCACTGAGTGAAGGAATATAGGGAGAAGAACAGGCTTAGCCTTGGTTGACGACTGTGTTTTAGCTTGAACAGGCTACACTTTGAGATATTCAGATAAAATTGCTCTATATAAAGCCAAAGATCTTGGTCTGCAGCTCAGAAAGGGCTACATAATTGTTTGGGACTTACCAGCACAGATTGTACAGCAGATGAGGAGTTCATAGATGAAAATGCCCAGTGGAACAAAGAAGGGCAGGGCCTGGGTTGGAAATCTGGGAAAAATCAACATTCATGGTGGATAAAGAAGAATCTTAAGGAAAAGTAAATGTAGAGGAACGTGAGTAAACAGGAGAGAAAAGGTATAGATCCAGAAAAGGAATTCCCAGAAGAGAGCATTGATCAGTTAAATTCAAATTCCTCAGCAAGTGTAAATAAAAACAAACAACAAATAAAAAGTCTAAAGGTTTTCCTGAATTGGAAAGTAAGGTGAACTTTGGTTGTCTAGGGGAAAAGAGTCTCAGAAGAATGGTGAACACTAAATTTAGAAGGCTGTTTTAACTCATGTTTTTAGCTACAGCATGGCCAAGGAGTAGTCAAGTGTGTGACAGCATGTGTAATTTCTCAGGACCCATGCAGAGCGGTACCTAATAGTTTTGTTTTAAAAGTAGAATAGATTTGAATGAGCTGGTGGTCATGGCAGTACTACTTGGGAGGCTGGGGCCAGATGTAAGTGTGAGGCCAGCCTGGGCAACTTAGCCAGACCCTGTCCTCAAATAAAAGTTAAAAAAGGCCAAGGGGGCTGGGGTTGTGGCTTAGCGGCAGAGCGCTCCCCTCACACGTGCGCGGCCCGGGTTCGATCCTCAGCACCACGTAAACATAAATGCATTGCATTGTGTACAACTAAAGTAAATAAATGAATATTAAAAAAAGAAAAAAAAGGCCAAGGATGTAGCTCAGTGGTAGATTGCTTGCCTAGCTTGTAATGAGGCCCTGGGTTCAATCCCCAGTACCCTGGGTTGGGGTAGGGGGATAGAATATATTTGACCATGTGTATAGCTTGAGGTGAAAAATCAATAAGAAGTATGGAAAGGGTTGATAGGAAAGAGAGATATACATATACAAAGAAGGAGAATAAAATGCAAGAGCTATGAGAACCAAATGCTTTGGAGAGTAGGAGGGGAATTTATGCTTTTAGTATGAGAAAGAGGAAAATAGATGATTTTACTTACTGGAGATTTTCCCTCTTCTTTCTAATGTGATTTCCCTAATCACATCTTTTTTCTGGTTTGCACTATACCCAATGCTATAGAATTTTCCATGCTTCAGTTTATTTCCTTTACCTAGATCAAATATTCTTTGAAAACTTACTTTCTATTTGTATCCTTCAATAAAAGTTTCCAGCTCTTCAGTAATTTAAAAACTAAAAATGCCAAGAAACTTCTTTCCTCTGAGGTTAATATTCTTTTCAACATGTGGAATTAAAAAAGTGTATATATAGACTTTCCAAACTTCCCATTTAAAGTTTAATTATAAAAACTATGCCTCATTTTTATTTAATAACATAAAAATATAAAACACCTTTTAAAATAACTTTAGGGATGTGAATTAATACTATACATGACAAAGTATACTACTACATATATTTACATACATATATGTATATGTATATAACATTGCAGAGAAAATAGACTAATAAGTGAGATTATTATGAGAATTCAGTTTCTTTGACCTGGCAGTAAAAGACAAATCTTGACGTATGCTAGCACTCTAATGATTGAATAATTTCAGGTATGGCTAAGAATAACTAAATACTCATATCAAAACAATAGCATTAGAGTTTGTCAGCTGGCCCACTAAAATTTATAATATTTATAGTCGGCTGGCTGGTTCTTATTCTTCTTATATGTGTTTCTTGAATAGGTATTGTACAATTAATCACTTGTTTGAATTGAATTTAAACTAAGCATTGTATAAGTCAACATAGGTGATAACTAGGATAGAATGAAAACTAGGGTCAGGGTAAGAAGAAAAGAAAAGGGTTAAGAAGAGAGAAAGCAAGGAATGAAGGTAAATAGACTGTAGTGGAAAAAAAGCAGTATTTATTCTGTGAGATAAGGAACAAAAGACATCTCTTTATATCTATATAAAGCTATAATATAGACATCAGATATTGTTTTCTCCCTTCTTAATATAAAGAAGTTAAATTTTGGGGGGAGGGGCTACTAGGGATTTAACCCAGAGGTACTTCACTACTGAGCTTCATTCCAAGACCTGTATTTATTTGTTTTTAAATTGTTTTTAAAAATATTTATTTATTTTAGTTGTACACAATGCCATTATTTATTTTTACGTGGTATTGAGGATCGAACCTGGGCCGCGCACGTGCTAGGTGAGCGCTCTACTGCTGAGCCACAATCCCAGCCCCTATTTTTAAAATTTAAAGACAGGGTGTCACTTTGCTTAGAGACTTGCTAAGTTGTCAAGGCTGGCCTCAAACTTGTAGTCCTTCTGCCTCAACCTCCTGAGCTGATGGGATTACAGGTGTGCACCACCACACCTGGCTTAAAGAAATTAAGTTTTATCAAAACTATTTGTTCCAGCCTGGCGCGGTTTCGCACGCCTGTAATCCCAGCACTTTGGGAGGCTGAGGCAGGAGGATTGCAAGTTCAAAGCCAGCCTCAGCAATGGCGATGCACTTATCAACTCAGTGAGACCCTGTCTCTAAATAAAATACAAAAAAGGGCTGGGGATGTGGCCCAGTGGTCGAGTGCCCCTGAGTCCAATCCCCGGTACCAAACAAACAAACAAAAACAAACAAACAAAAAACTATTTGTTCCAGGTCAAATTTAGAAGAATTGAAGTTTCTTGAATTGTAATCAGAACTCATCCCATAACAGATAATGTTTCTTTTTTTAAAAAAATTATTGATTTATTCTAATTTGTTATACCTAATAGCAGAATGCATTTCAATTCATAGTACACATATAGAGCACAATTTTTCATGTCTCTGGTTGTACACAAAGTAGAGTCACACCATTCGTGTCTTCATATGTGCACTTAGGGTAATGATGTCCTTCTCATTCCACTGCCTTTCTTACCCCCATTCCCCTCCCTTCCCATCCCTCCCCTTTTCCCTATCCAAAATTCCTCCATTCTTCCCATGCTCGCCCCTCCATCTCCATCATGGATTAGCATCCACATATCAGAGAAAACATTTAGCATTTGGTTTTTTTGGGATTGGCTTGTTTCACTGAGCAAAATATTCTCCAACTCCATCCATTTACCTGCAAATGCCATGATTTTATTCTCTTTTAATGCTGAGTAGTATTCCATTGTGTATATATGCCAAATTTTCTTTATCCATTCATCAATTAAAGGGCATCTAGCTTAGTTCCATTATTTAGCTATTGTGAATTGTGCTGCTATGAACATTGATGTGGCTGCGTCACTGTAGTATGCTGTTTTTAGTCCTTTGTGTTTAAACTGAGGAATGGAATAGCTGGGTCAAATGGTGGTTCCATTCCCAGTTTTACAAGGAATCTCCATATTGCTTTCCATATCGATTGCACCAATTTGCATCCCACCAGCAATGTATGAATGTGCCTTTTTCCCAACATTCTTGCCAACATTTATTGTTGTTTGTATTCTTTTTTTTACTTTTTTAAAAAAATTTTGTTATATATGGCAGCAGTATGCATTACAATTCATATTACACATATAGAACACAATTTTTCATATCTCTGGTTGTACACAAAGTGGAGTCACATCATTCATGTCTTCATACATGTACTTAGGGTAATGATATATATCTCATTCCACCATCTTTCCTACCCCCATACCCCCTTCCTTCCCCTCTCTTCCCTTTGCCTATTCTAGAGTTCATCTAATCCTTACATGCCCCACCCCACCACATTATGAATCAGCGTCCTTAAATCAGAGAAAACATTCAGCATTTGGTTTTTTTGGGATTGGTTTACTTCACTTAGTGTTATATTCTCCAACACCATCCATTTACCTGCAAATGCCATGATTTTATTCTCTTTTAATGCTGAGTAATATTCCATTGTGTATATATACCAAAGTTTCCCTATTCATTCATCTACTGAAGGGTATCTAGTTGGGATCCACAATTTAGCTATTGTGAATTGTGCTGCTATAAACATTGATGTGGCTGTGTCCTTGTGGTATGCTGTTTTTAAATCCTTTGCATATAAACAGAGGAGTGGGATAGCTGGGTCAAATGGTGGTTCCATTCCCAGTTTTCCGAGAATTTTCCATACTGCTTTCCATAGTGATTGCACCAATTTGCAGTCCCACCAGCAATGTATGAATGTGCCTTTTTCCCACGTCTCTCCAACATTTATTGTTGTTTGTATTCTTTTTTTTACTTTTTTAAAAAAATTTTGTTATATATGGCAGCAGTATGCATTACAATTCATATTACACATATAGAACACAATTTTTCATATCTCTGGTTGTACACAAAGTGGAGTCACATCATTCATGTCTTCATACATGTACTTAGGGTAATGATATATATCTCATTCCACCATCTTTCCTACCCCCATACCCCTTCCTTCCCCTCTCTTCCCTTTGCCTATTCTAGAGTTCATCTAATCCTTACATGCCCCACCCCACCACATTATGAATCAGCGTCCTTAAATCAGAGAAAACATTCAGCATTTGGTTTTTTGGGATTGGTTTACTTCACTTAGTGTTATATTCTCCAACACCATCCATTTACCTGCAAATGCCATGATTTTATTCTCTTTTAATGCTGAGTAATATTCCATTGTGTATATATACCAAAGTTTCCCTATTCATTCATCTACTGAAGGGTATCTAGTTGGGATCCACAATTTAGCTATTGTGAATTGTGCTGCTATAAACATTGATGTGGCTGTGTCCTTGTGGTATGCTGTTTTTAAATCCTTTGCATATAAACAGAGGAGTGGGATAGCTGGGTCAAATGGTGGTTCCATTCCCAGTTTTCCGAGAATTTTCCATACTGCTTTCCATAGTGATTGCACCAATTTGCAGTCCCTCCAGCAATGTATGAATGTGCCTTTTTCCCCACGTCCTCTCCAACATTTATTGTTGTTTGTATTCTTAACAGCTGCCATTCTGACAGGAGTGAGATGAAATCTTGGAGTAGTTTTGATTTGCGTTTTCCTAACTGCTAGAGATGTTGAATATTTTTTCATATATTTGTTGATTGTTTGTATATCTTCTTCTGAGAAGTGTCTGTATGGTTCCTTGGCCCATTTATTGATTGGGTTATTTGTTTTGTTGGTGTTAAGATTTTTGAATTCTTTATATATCCTAGACATTAGTGCTCTATCTGTTATGCGTGTGGTAAAAATTTGTTTCCAAATTGTAGGCTCTCTATTCACCTCACTGATTATTTCTTTTGCTGAGAAGGAGCTTTTTACTTTGAGTCTGTCCCATTTATTGATTCATGATTTTATTTTTTGTGTTATAGGAGTCTTATTAAGGAAGTTGGGGCCTAATCCAACATGATGGAGGTTTGGTTCTACTTTTTCTTCTAGTTGGCACAGGGTCGATGGTTTAATTCCTAGGTCCTTGATCCACTTTTGAGTTGAGTTTTGTGCATGGTGAGAGAGAGGGGCTTAATTTCATTTTGTTGCATATGGATTTCCAGTTTTCCCAGCACCATTTGTTGAAGAGGCTATCTTTTCTCCAATATATGTTTTGGCACCTTTAATATGAGATAACTGTTTTATGTGGGTTTGTCTCCATGTTCTCTATTCTGTACTAGTGGTCTACAAGTCTGTTTTGGTGCCAATACCATACCATTTTTGTTACTAGTGCTCTCTAGTATAGTTTAAGGTCTGGTATAGTGATACCACCTGCTTCACTCTTCTTGCTATGGATTGCTTTAGCTATTCTTATTTTTCCAGATGAATTTCATGACTGTTTTTTTCTATTTCTGTGAGGAATATCATTGGGATTTTGATGGGAATTGCATTAAATCTGCATAGTGCTTTTGGCAGTATGGTCATTTTGACAGTATTAATTCTGGCTATCTAAGAACAACAGGGATCTTTCCATCTTCTAACGTCTTCTTTTAATTTCCTTCCTTAATGTTTTGAAGTTTTCAGCATAGAGGTCTTTCACCTCTTTCATTGATTCCCAAGTATGTTTTTTGTTTTGTTTTTGAGGCTATTGTAAATGGGGTAGTTTTCCTAGTTTCTCTTTCAGAGGATTGGTCACTTATGTACAGAAATTGCCTTTTATTTATAGGTGTTGATTTTATATTCTGCTACTTTGCTGAATTCATTTATTAGTTTTAGAAGTTTTCTGGTGGAAGTTTTTGGACCTTCTAGGTATAGAATCATTGTCGGCAAATAGTGATAGTTTGAGTTCTTCTTTTCCTATCTGTATCCCTTTAATTTCTTTTGTCTGTCTAATTCCTCTGGCTAGAGTTTCAAGAACTGTGTTAAAAAGAAGTGGTGAAAGAGAGCATCTCTGTCTTATTCCACTTTTTAGAGGGAATGTGTTCAATTTTTCTCCATTTAGAATGATCTTGGCCTTGGGCTTAGGATAGATAGCTTTTACAATGTTAAGATATGTTTCTGTTATCCCTAGTTTTTCTAGTGTTTTGAACATGAAGGTATGCTGTATTTTATTGAATGCTTTTTCTGCATCTATTGAGATGATCATATGATTTTTAAGTCTTTTGATGTGATGAATTACATTTATTGATTTCCATATGTTGAACCAACCTTGCATCCCTGGGATGAACCCCACTTAATCATAGTGTACTATCTTTTTGATATGTTTTTGTATTTGATTTGCCAGAATCTTATTGAGAATTTTTGCATCTATGTTAATTAGAGATATTGGTCTGAAGTTTTTCTTTCTTTGATGTGTCTTTGTCTGGTTTTGGAGTCAGGATGATATTGGCCTCATAGAATGAGTTTGGAAGTGTTCCCTCTTTTTCTATCTCATGAAATAATTTGAGGAATATTTATATTAGTTTGTCTTTGAAGGTCTTGTAGAATTCAGCTGTGTATCCATCTGATCCTGGACTTTTTTGGTTGGTAGGCTTCTGATGGCGACTTCTATTTCATTGCTTGAAATTGATCTATTTAACTTGTATATATCATCCTGATGCAGTTTGGGCAAATCATATGACTCCAGAAATTTGTTGATGCCTTTGATATTTTCTATTTTATTGGAGTACAAATTTGCAAAATAATTTCTAATTATTTTCTGTATTTCTGTAGTACCCATTGTGATATTTCCTTTTTCATCATGGATGTTAGTAATTTGAGTTTTCTCTCTCCTTCTTTTTGTTCACATGGCTAAGTGTTTTTAATTTTATTTATTTTTTCAAAGAACCAACTTTGTTTTGTCAATTTTTTCAAAAATTTTTTTTGTTTTAATTTCATTGATTTTAGCTCTGGTCTCAATTATTTCTACTGCTTTTGGTGTTGATTTGTTCTTCTTTTTCTAGGGCTTTGAGATGTAATGTTAGGTCATTTATTTGTTGATTTTTTTTTTTTTTTTTCTTTTAAGGAATGAACTCATACAATGAACTTTCCTCTTGGTACTGCTTTCATAGTGTCCCAGAGATTTCAATATGTTGTTACCAGTGTTCTCTTTTACCTCTAAGATTATTTTAATCTTCTCTTTGATGTCTTTTGCAACCCATTGTTTATTCAATAGCATAATATTTAGTCTCCAGGTGTTGGAGTAGCTTTTATTTTTTATTTTATCATTGATTTGTAATTTCATTCCATTGTGATCTGTTAGAATGCAGGATAGTATCTCTATTTTTTGTATTTTCTAAGAGTTACTTTGTGGCATAATATATGGTCTATTTTAGAGAAGGATCCATGTGCTGCTGAGAAGAAAGTGTATTCACTTGTTGAAGGATGCAGTATTCTATATATGTCTGTTAAGTCTAAGTTATTGATTGTATTATTGAGTTCTATAGTTTCTTTGTTTATCTTTTGTTTGGAAGATCTATTCAGTGGTGAAAGAGGTGTGTTAAAGTCACCCAGAATTTTTGTGTTGTGGTCTGTTTGACTCTTGAATTTGAGAAGAATTTGTTTGATGAATGTGGATGCTCCATTGTTTGGGGCTTATATATTTATAATTGTTATGTCTTGTCGATGTATGGTTGGTTCCCTTAAGCATTAGGTATGAAATGTCCTTCTTTATCCCTTTGATTAACTTTGGCTCGAAGTCTACTTTATTTGATATGAGGATGGAGACCCCTGCTTGTTTCCGCAGTCCATGTGAGTGTGTGTTTTTTGCCAACCTTTCACCTTCAGTCTGTGGATATGTTTTCCTATGAATGAGTCTCTTGAAGGCAGCATATTGTTGGGTCTTTTTTTTAAAAATCCAATCTGCCAGTCTATGTCTTTTGATTGGTGAGTTTAGGCTATTAACATTCAGGGTTATAATTGAGACATGATTTGTTTTCCCTGCCATTTTTATTTATTTTTGGTATTTAACTTGACTTACTTTCTTGTTTGATTGGTTTTTCCTTTAGTGTAATACCACCCTTTGCTGATTTTTTTAAAAAATGTTTTTTAGTTGTTGATGCACCTTTATTTTTTATTTACTTATTTATATGCGGTTCTGAGAATTGAACTTAGCATCTCACACATGTGAGGCAAGCGCTCTACCACTGAGCTGCAACTCCAGCCCCCCTTTGCTGATTTTCATTGTTGTTTTTAATTTTCTCCTCATGGAATATTTTGCCGAGGATGCTGTATAGTGTAGGCTTTCTAGTTGTAAATTCTTTTAACTTTTGTTTATCATGGAAGGTTTTTATTTCATCATCAAATCTAAAGCTTAATTTTGCGGGATATAAGATTCTTGGTTGGCATCCATTTTCTTTCAGACTTGGTATATGTTGTTGCAGGATCTTCTAGCTTTTAAGGTCTGGGTTGAAACATCTGCAGATATCCTAATTTGTTTCCCCCTATATGTAATCTGATTCCTTTCTCTTGTGTCTTTTAAAATCTCTTCTTATTCTGTATGCTAGGCATTTTCATTATAATGTGCCTTGGTGTCTATCTGTTGTGATTTTGTACATTTGGTGTCTTGTAAGCCTGTTGTGTTTGATTTTCCAATTCATTCTTCATGTTTGGAACATTTTCTGATACTATTTCATTGAAGAGATTGTTCATTTCTTTGGTTTGGAACTATATGCCTTCCTCTATCCCAATAATTCTCAAATTTGGTCTTTTTATGTTATGCTATAATTCTTGACTGTTCTGTTTATGGTTTCTTACCTGTGTGGTCAACATTCTTTTCAAGATTATATTTTGTCTTCATTGTCTGATGTCCTGTCTTCCAAGTGATCTAATCTGTTGGTGGTGCTTTCTATTGAGTTTTTAATTTGTTTTATTGTTTCTTTCATTTCAAGGATTTCTGTTTTTCTCCCCCCAGAACCTCTATCTCCTTATTGAAGTGATCTTTTGCTTCCTGTCTTTGCTTATGTAGCTGCTTATCCAAATGATCTTTTGCTGCCTATATTTGCTCTCTTTGATACACAGAACATTCAAATTATGTACATCCTGAACTCATCCTCTGTCATTTCTTCTGTTGTGCTGGCCATGGATTCTAATAATGTAGTGTCTTGGTTTGTTTGGGGCACTTTCTTCCCTTGTTTTTTCATGTTGTTCGTGTATCTTCCCTTCTAGCACTGTGGATCCGAGGTGTTACAGTTTTTACCCTATAGGCTTATAGTGTCCCTGCAGGGTTTCACTACCTCTCCTTTAAGGGAGAGAACAATATTAACAGATTCCAATACAAACACTATAAAACCTTAAACCACATAGCTGCTATTAAGATGTTTATGGCTTTGTCACAATATACAGAAATGGTGAGTTGAATTACCTACAATATAAATAGTAGGTTTGCAAAAGTGTCTACAGTTTCTGATGGTGGACAAAGAGTGTGGGTTAGGTGTAGGATGAGATGTTGAGGGAGTAGGAGGTGAGGATATAGAGTTATTAGATCTTAGAAAGCGTGAAAGAGGAATCTAAATAAGTTGATTAGTAGCAGAAGAGAGGAAGTGATTTTGGGGAAACAAGTAAGTGGGAAGACAATAGAGTACAAAAACCAAACGTAAATATTATGAAAAATATAAAATGTAAATATAGGAGATGAAAGAATATACAACACAACTATAATATACTATTCAGATATCTCAGTCCTCAGTAGCCTAATTCATGAAAGTACTTGGTTTCACAAATGTTGTGGATGTGAGAAACTCAAACGCTGTCTGTCGTAGTCCGTCGCCGGCCCCTCTCTTGGCACTACCCCACATCGGGGCTTCTAGGTATCGAGTCGTGTGAGGATATAGAGTTATTAGATCTTAGAAAGCGTGAAAGAGGAATCTAAATAAGTTGATTAGTAGGAGAGGAAGTGATTTTGGGGAAACAAGTAAGTGGGAAGACAATAGAGTACAAAAACCAAACGTAAATATTATGAAAAATATAAAATGTAAATATAGGAGATGAAAGAATATACAACACAACTATAATATACTATTCAGATATCTCAGTCCTCAGTAGCCTAATTCATGAAAGTACTTGGTTTCACAAATGTTGTGGATGTGAGGGACCGGGAGAAAAGGGAGAGGGAGAAAAAAAAATATCTAGAAGGAAGACATAAGGATTGTTTTTGTTGGAGATCAGTATCTTTCTTACTTCCCTTTTCATCCAATAGGTGGGGTTGTCTGTTGTTTGCTGGTATCTCCACTCTAGGGATGGTGAAGGTTATTAGGGTAGGAGGGTTGGTATTTTGGGTGGAGCTCCTGGATGTGGGGTATAGCACTTGCGGGTCCCTGATGGGAGATTGCACCACAAGGATCTCCTTTGGGGCCCACTTGTGTGATGTGGGTGCCTGTTCTTATCTCCTTATATCTCTTGCAAACCTCACAATTCCTGGTCTCTAATTTAGTCTCTAAACTGTATCTCGCTCACCTCCTCCTTTTCTACTTCCCAATCAGGAACACTTCTCTCTGGAGGTCTTGAGGGCTGTGCTTTGGGGCTGTGCACCTGTTGCAGAGACCTGTTTTGTATTGGGCAGTTCAGAACCAGGTTTTGCAAACTATGAACCGAACCGGCTGTGTAGCTGAAAGCATTGTGCTGGGTTAGTGGCTGCTGGGGAGAGGGGGAAGTTGGGGACTGAAGGTACCTTGAAATTGCTTCTAAGTCCCAGCTGGTGTACCGGGCTGGGGGTTGCCCCAACTAAAGATGGTGATGAAGGTGTCCCAAGATAGACGTGGCTACTTTCAGTGATGGGGTATCGGGTTGGGTAGGGCCAGACGGTGGTGGTGAGGGATGAGTTTAGAGATGCAGCTATGTGGCCTGCCATGTTGTGGCTGGCGGCTGTCTCTGGACCCTGTGCCATGTTCTGAAGTGCAGGCTACCATGTGTAGGGGACTATGGTAGTGGTTGCAGTGTCTCAAGATGGAGGCAATTGGGGTAGCCCCACATTGGTAGATCAGGGTCCACATGGGAATGGCAGTCAGAGTTCCTACGCAAGGGTAGTGGCGGGGTGTCCTGCCTGGGAGCAGCAGCTGGGATTCCTACGTGGGTGGGTGGCCAGGAGTTCTACGTGAATGCTGATGCCGGTGGTCCTGCTCAGGCATCTGGGGGTCCTGCGGATGAGTGGCCAGGAGTTCTGCCAGATAATGTTTCTTACTCACAGAGATGAATTCAATTGCCCATTATTATGAATATGACTTTTGTAGCATTTCCTTTCTGAGTATCACAAGTGGCAGGTTTCAGGCAGTATATAAATGGGACTAAGAGAACTTTTCTCTCCTGAGTTCTGTCTAGATTGAGGCATCCATAGATCAATGGTAGTTGCATGTAACTAGGCTAGTGGTTGCCATAGGATACTCAGGAAACAAGTTAAAAATCTGAGGGAGAAAGGTAGGATAACATTACTTGCTGTCTCATCTAGGACAAATTATTTTAATAGCTAATGCTATTCAGATTTCCAGAGTTGTATAGACCTGTCAATAATGAGAATAAAGATCATTGAAATATGGACACTTAATACCATACTCACATTTGAAGCAAAATAATGTAATTATTAAAAAGTTCAAGCCAGGATCTGTGGCACAGGTCTGTATTCTCAACTACACTCAGGAGGCTGAGTGAGGAGGTTCAGAAGTTTGAGGCAACTTAGTGAGAACCTATCTCAAAATAAAAAGAGTTAGTGATGTGCCAGGGTACTGGCAGTGCACACCAAAATCCTAGCTACTCTCAGCAACTCAGGAGCTGAGGCAGGAATGATCACAAGTTCAAGGCTAGCCTCAGCAATTTAGCAAGATCCTGTCTTAAAATTTAAAAATGGGTTGGGGATGAAGCTTAATAATAGAGCACTTGTCTAGCATATGTGAGACTTGGGTTCAAGACTCAGTGCTGGAAAAAAAAATTCAAGCCCAGTTGTGTCACCAACTCTGTGACTTTAGGCAAATTATTTAACTTTTCTCAGTCTCAGTTTACTCACCTATAAAATAAGGATAATAATAAGAAGATCAAATGCTACATATATGTATGTAATGCTTAATATGTGATGCTTGAATTTTGTACATACTCAATACATGTTAACTATTATTGGTCATACTTTAAAATATGAACTTATTAATTCAGGAGGATTGCAAACATTTTGTGATAGTGAAACAAGATTTAATGCTTTTATTTGAAGAAGTATTAAGGAATCCTACGGGATAATAATGTGCATATATATGAAAATTCTAAAGGTGAAGAGCAGGTGAATGCATATGTTAAGTAAAACCACCTATGAATGAATGGTTTTCTTCAATAGAGATTGTGTTAGTCAATTTAATTCTTGAGACTTTCAACTTAAAAAGAGAAAAGATCTATTTTGGCTCACAGGTTTGGAGGTTTTAGTCCATTTGCTTTGGGCCTGCAGCAGCTCATCATGGTATGAGCTCATGGTAGAATAACCCATTCACTTAATGACTGGGACACAAAGGAGGGAGAAAGAGGAAGAGAAGGCCTGGAGTCCCTCTGTTCCCTTTAAGGACACACACCCACTGACTGGAAAACCTTCTGCTAAGGTCTACCTGTTAAACTTAAACCTCTAAAAAAGTACCATGCTAGAGATTAAGCCTTATGGGCAAATTGAGACTGTAAAAGTAAGTGACTTTCTATTTTCCCACAAGGCCAAGCATGGCTTAATTGTGGAATGTAGACTAAAATAATGTACTTTGGCCTTTTGTTGTTATTGTTGATGTGATATAGCTAATTGTTTTCAAATATCAAGATGATATTTGTTTTAGTCAGCTTTTTCGCTGCTGTGCCTAAACAGCCAGCACAATTGTAGAGGAGGAACAGTTTAGTTGAGAGCTCATGGTTTCAAAGGTTGACAGAGGGCTCCCATTCCTCTGAGTTTGAGGTGAAGCAGGACATCATGGCTGGAG
Source organism: Tamias sibiricus (assembly GCA_025594165.1). Lineage (NCBI taxonomy): Eukaryota > Metazoa > Chordata > Mammalia > Rodentia > Sciuridae > Tamias > Tamias sibiricus. The sequence continues at coordinate 102,904,128 of CM046662.1, forward strand.
AGTGTGGTAGAGGGAAGCAATTCACATCATGGTGGTCAGGAAGTAGAGAGAAAAATGTCACTGGGCAGATACAAATATATACCCAAAGCCATGCCACAATTCCTACCTCCTCCAGCCACACCCTACCACTTTGGTTACCACCTTCTCAGAGGATTAAATCACTGATTGGGTTAAGACTCTTACAACCTGATCATTTCTCCTCAGAACCTTCTTGCATTCTTTTACATGTGAGCTTTTGGGGGACACCTCACATCAAAACCATAACAATATTATAGCAGTTATACTGTATGGTGCATATTACTGAGGCCAAACATGATTGAACTTTCTAGGAAAGACAAAAGTTTGAAATATCTTTCCTATCTCTGTTAGAGATAAGAACATAAGAGATGCTTATGAAATACATAAAGCACGTGTTCAAAAATAAATATCCTAGCACTAAAAATAAGTTTGTATTTAATTTTTATTAATTTTATTCTTTAAGTTTTATGATATGTATCTGAAGATTATTATAGACTTAATTATGAAACTCTCCTAATGAGTAGAATTGTTTTATTTTTAATTGAAGATTTGCCCTATTTGTATGAGTATTCTTTAATCTCCTCTTATATCTTTCCGGTGACCTCCGTATCAATCTTTGAATTGATGGAATAGATATTGTGAATGCACAGAAAAGAATGTACACACATATTTTAGGCACTACAGGATGAGACCTAGAACAGGGATTGCCATGGGTAAATTTTTGAAAGGATAATTTCTTTACTTTTATTAAAGAAGATTATACATAAATAATATGGAGTTCTCAGAAATAACATAAATTTATTATTTGTATTTTAGTAACTGTTTTATTATTTCTAAACTTGAACTTGTAAACTTTTGACCTCCCATACTAAACTTATAGGACAAACTTAAAAATAGAAGTAGAACAATGTTAATGTTCTAAGATGAATATTTAATTATGTATGTGTAAATAGTAATTTCTCATATTTAATAACTTTTATGACATACTCTATAAAAATTATTTTCCCTTAAGCTAATTGTAATAAGACAATCTTTTAACAGTGATATATTCAAATAATTTCCAGGAGAGTTCTTATGATATTTGCTAGAAAATTAGGGACCAAGAAGGGATATTAAACTGTTCCATAATATTAGATATAATATTCTACTATTAATCTAAGTACAATTTAAAGACTACATTAAAAAGTTTGACTTTAAGGGCTTTGAAGTTCCTTAAGAACATGAAAACAAGTAATTGCAATATACTATAATTCGTAACACACTGATCCAAGTAGAATAGTTTTAGTTCTACCCTTGAATATCTTTGAGTGTTAACTCTTTTTCCCACTGGGGCTGTTGGAGGCCAACTATAACTTTCACTCTCCTAAAAATATTGAAATTTTACTTAAATTATTTTTCTCTTTAATATCTTCTTTATATTTCTTGATTTTTGTGGAAATTTAATAAGAAAAGAATAATGAGTTTTCTTTTCATTTAATAGGAAAGGAAATAATAAAGACATTAAAGGAAATAATGGCAGTATTCAAATCTTTCATTTTTTCATCTCTGAGGGTAATCTTATTTTACTGAATTAGTTGTGAACTTACTTTGAGTTATAGTCTCTACTGAATATTTTGTCCTTAGTTGAGGAGAGACCCAAACCAAATGAGTCTTCAGAGGTCAAAACAAATTTCAGATTCAATTTACCAAATTTTATTGCACTGTCATTACCTGAGCCCTTATCACAGTGACCTGCCTTAAAATACATGATTTTAAACTTTTTGCAAGCTAATTATAGTATTGGTGACACTATTAATGATATGTTTATTATATGTCAGGAACTGTGATTGTGTTGTATAAATTAATCTTCTCAAAAAACCCACTTTATAGGGGAGGAAATTGTGTTTCTCATCAGTTTAAACCACTTGCTTAAGGGCTCTGTTAGTTGGTGATTTGCAGAACTGGCTTCTTTCTCAGATATGTCCTACTTCAGTATATTTGCTCTTGACTACTTGGCTTAGCCTACTTTTCATTTCTATAGAATTGGAAATGTGAAATTAAAATAATTTTATTGATTATTATAATTGCCTTTATTTATGACCAATACTTAAGAACATTTGCTTTCCTGATTTTTTAATCCCGTGCTCATGCTCATTGTTAATTTGTTAGATGGAAGGATGACCAAAGCCTTATGTTTTGTAAGAAGCAGAACTTTTTTGAAATGAGAAAAAGAAAAGAAGTTAGGATGCATCATTTTATTTTCAGAATTACTAACCTACTTTGTTATTTTCAGGGAAAAGAAGAGAATATTTTAAGAAAATATATTTGTTTGACCAATGTAATTTAATGGTCAGAGTGTTGACCTATGAGTTGAAGAAGAATATTATATTGAAAAAATTAATGAATCACTTCCTTAATTATTAAATTAGGGTAGTACTTATTGTTTCCATTTCCAATTTCATGGGAAAATTGGAAAAAAACTATTATAACTACCTCAATCAAGTGTAAATCATATAGCATAAGTAGCCAATTGTAAGAATGAAAGTTTTTGAATTATTATTAATTAATTATTATTATTATTATTATTTTTGCAAGGCATTGAGTTCAATTCCTAGCACCACTGGGGGCAGGACAGGGGGGCTGATTTAAAATAATTTTATCCTTCTAGAAAAATCTTATTTAGCATTTTGGAAATATGGCTAGATGTTATCTGATTATTGCATGAAATGCCTTTCTTGAATTTAAATCTTATAAAGAAATACTTGTTCTTAATAAGAAAAATTTTATATGAAAAATAATATGTCTTATACTTTCGGAATTTTGATTTCTCATGTTAGTGTTACATGATTTTCTTAATGTTACCATAATTACTTTTTTAGTGTATTTTGGGATCTCTACTGTGCAGCTCCAGAGAGACGGGAAACATGTGAACACTCAAGTGAAGCAAAAGCCTTCCATGATTATGTAAGTGAACATAAGCTTTACAAAGCTACATTGTCAATTTTCTTTTTAACCCAAATGCTTTGGGTCATCTATTATTTTGTCTTGGCACTTAAAAAATGGTTTATTTATTTGTTTGTTTGTTTATTTATTTTATCTTGAAACTTAGGGTCATAATTTAAAAATGAAATACAAAGGTATATTTGAGGCTGTTGAAGCTTAGGATAAAGAGTAGGCCTAACTCCTAGCTATTAAAGGTATTTCTTATTGTTAAACATGTCTGATTTGTGAAATATCAGATTTATAAAAATGAAATAGTAATTATTTATATTCCAAAGACATTTATGGCAAGATTTCTGTAAATGATTACTTCTCTTTTGCACATACAATTTTTAAAAATGCACACACACACACATACACACACATACAAATATTCTATTCTCCTTTTGCAAATTTTAAGACTGTTCCTGCCACTGAATTCAGTTCACCAAATAAAATATGTTATGGATTAAAGGAAATATCAAACAAGAAATCAGAAGATTCTAGACAAAAATAAATATGTGATTTAAAACAAATTCTTGAGGAAGGTTAGTGGACTATCTTTGGCTTGAGCATTTTTAAGGAAAATGACAATAAGATAATAAATTTAGAAAGCTGATTATATCAGGAAGTAGAATGATGGAAAAAAAGAGGTAAAACAAGAAGGAGAATTTTCTTTAGGGAAAAATTGCATGTATGAATGAGGAAAAGGTATTGTGAAGGGGCTGGAAAAACAGTTATACAGTAGATCATAAAAGAAGGACAAATTGAATTTGGGATGGAGGAAATTCAGTTCCCTTTTTTAGAAGTATATTTGGGGCAGGAACCTGGGGAAATATCTGATAGCAAGCACCTAAAACTTAACTAGACAGATACTTGTCTAGTTGGCCTAAGGAAGCATCATTCTGTGCAAAAATCCTTAAAAATCAGAACCAGGGCTCAAAAGGAAAAAAGACTCTGTTCTTCTAAAGGAAATAATTCAGACGTAGACCTAAGAGTTGAATTGGCTAGAAGAATTATAGCCCTCCAAAATAGCAGGAGAGCAAGTATGCAGATTTAAAAGAAATGAAAATTTGGGCACCTGGAAGGGAATGTGTAGTTTTTAAAATCCATACTAACTTGATTGCTTGTGATTACCTCATCTGATGTTGATTGTACTCATAAGCTTGACATGTACTAAACAGTAGCTCTTGGGCATAAGGTGTATGGAAGGGATTCTACTGCACATAAAGAAAAAGGAAGAAATAGATAAGTCAGGGCCCAGGACATAGTATTTCTCTGTACAATCTTAGTTTGCTTTTCTTGCCTTAGGTTGATGGCAGAAAGTAAAGCAGGGACTCATGAGGAGTAAGGAATCTGGATTAAGTGAGGTCCTCCATCTCACCCATTTCTTACACCGAGAGAAGAGACATGCCTAGTAGATTTGGCCTGTCAGTCAGTCATGGGAGAAGTTGTTTTTTAACATACCTACTAATTTTGACAACTGTATGACATTAAATAGTACCAGAGTTCTACTCTTAAAAGAGGCATGATATTTGACAATACCCAGTTTAATAAATTAATTATATAAATATTTTTTCAAAAATTCCTTTGTGTAGAAAGATACACCCTGCTGTTCACTATGAAGATCTTATGGGGGATATTCTTTCTAGAAATGTTAGATAAATTATCAAATTGTCATGATCACTTTCATCTTCATCATTATCATCTTTGCATTCATAAGTCACTTTCGAAATTTCAAAGACTATTCATACTTATTAGGTTTAGAAATACACTTAAATACTTCGAAGTTTTTGGAAATGAGCATTGGCCAAAGGTAGGTGTGAAATTGAGTAGAATTTAAAGTAAGAACAACTTTTTACCATGTTATTTGGTCCTAGAAAAGTAGTTTATAAAAAATTTAGTACTGGATTTAATAACAAAGCATTAATATTAGCACATTTTGTCATGTTTAATTTTATATTAAATTTTTAGTTTTAAGAGATTCAGTTTACTCATAGATAGCATTTTTATTAACTCTTCAAGCCAACTTAGTAGTAGTGATGCATTCCCAAGTTTTTCAAAATCAGGGATTGATAAAAAGATTGACTTATATAATTTTATATTAAAATTGGATTTTTAGGAATACATTTATTTTCTATCGCTTACTCTCATGAAGATTTCCTGAATTATTAATAGTAGACAATTTCTGAAAATGATCAACATAATGTGTAAATATAATGGCTTAAATGTGTAAATATAGAGGTTTTTTTTTTTTTTTTTTTTTTTTAATATAGAGGTTTTAAAGTCCTGGGAAAGAAAATGGGAAAGCTATAGGAATAAGCAATAAGATTTTGGTAAAATTCTAGAATGTTATATTCCTGTGCTACAGTTCATTATGGAATGATTCCTAAATGGGAACTAATATGTTTACCTATTGAGCTTTAAGGTAATTCTCAAGAAAGTATTCTGAAAAATATTTCCTTTAATAGCTGTGTTCTTCAGAATAGAAGAATACTTATTGCATGTGTAAATCCTGTTTCACAAGGATTTCCTGAAAATTAGTCTTGTTATTTTAGTTACTTCTTACCTCTATGACTAATTATATAATGACAAATTACTTTTTTAAAAGAAATAATGGAGAAATATTGAGGTAGATAATGAACAATCCTTTTCATTAAAAATAGGCTAAAATGTTGAAGTGACTATCTTTGGATATTTGGATTCTGCATAATTTTAACTTTTATATGTGTTTATAGATTTCTAAATCATTAACATTTTATATCTAGAAAAGTTACTTTAAAACAGGTTGTTTTTCACCTTTTGATGAGTTTTTATTTCTCTTCTGAAATTGGAAAATAAAAATTTAGAAAAATAAAATTTAAATCGAAAACATAAACAGTCACATATTTTTCCTACAACCATGTTACATACATAGACATTTAGCATTGCTCATGAAAGTCATTTGTGTTTTTTGCATGTGTACGTACTGAGAGACACTTATAAACTAAATAGATAAATTTTCAGCCATCTTTTATTTTTAACCACTTTGTTCAGGTGTTACTGACATACAAAAAGCTATAGATGAGTAATATATATAATTTTATGTGTTTGGCAATAAGTATATACCTATGCAACCATCCTCACAATCAATGCCATAATTTATCTGTCATCTTCAAAATTTTTTCTCCACCCCTAATTTTTGTTTTTCCTTTTGCAGTAAGGGTACTTAACATATGATATACTCTTTTCAGTGAATTTTTAAGTATACAATACAGTATTGTTATTCATATGCCCAATGTTGTATACTAGATGTCCAGAATTTACATTGCATAACTTTGTATATTTTGACCGGTACCTCATCATTTCTCCATCAGTTTATGGCAAACCACCATTGTACTTTCTGTTTGTATGGGTTTGATCTTTTTAGATTCTACTTAAAACTAAGATCAAATAGTATTTCTCCTCTGTGACTGGTTTATTTAGTTTAACATGTCCTCTAGTTTCATTTGCGTTATTGCAAATGACAGGGGTTACTTTCTTTTTAAATCTGAATAATATTCTGTTGTGTGCATATACTACATTTTCTTTAGCCATTTATCCATCCATAAATGCTTAGGTTGATTTGGGGTTATTATGAATGATCTGAAGTGGACATTGGATATTTCTTGGATATTCAGTTTCTTCGGATTTATATACCTAAAAGTGGGATTGCTGGATCAAATGATAAATCTGTTTTTAGTTTTTCAAGAAATCTTCATACTGTTTTTCATAATGGTCGCACCAGTTTACATTTATGACACTAGTGTACAGAGATCCCTTTTCTCCACATCCTCACCGAAACTTGTCTTTCCTTCTGAGATTTTTAATATTTTTTTGTAATTATTATTCCAGAAACATATTTGGCTTTGGATGTTTTAATTTTTTTTTAATTTATTGATTCTTTTTAGTTATACATGATAGCAGAATCCATTTTGATATAATTATACAATCATGGAATATATATTATTCTGGTTAGGATCCCATTCTTATGGATGTACATGATGGTGAGATTCATTGTGTTGTTTTCATATATGTACATGGGAAAATTATGTCAGATTCATTCCACTGTTTTTCCTTTTCTTATCCCTGCTCCCCCTCTCTTCCATTCCCCATTGTCTAATCTACTGAACTTCTATTCTTCCCCTCATCCCTACCCCTTATTTTGGGTTAGTTTTTATATTTGAGAGAAAACATTCAACCTTTGGCTTTTGGGGACTGGCTTATTTCACTTAGCATGATAGTCTCCAGATCCATCCATTTGCTGGCAAATGTCATAAAGACATTCTTCTTTATGGCTAATACTCCATTGTGTGTGTGTGTGTGTGTGTGTGACATTCTTTATCCATTCATCTGTTTATGGCATCTGAACTGGTTCCATGACTTCACTGTTGTAAATTGAGCTGCTATAAACATTGATGTGGATATGTCACTGTAATATGCTCATTTTAAATCTTTTGGATATATACCAAGGAGTGGGATAGCTGGGTCAAATGGTGGTTCCATGCAAATTTTCTGAGGAATCTCCATACTGTTTTCCAGAGTGTTTGCATCAATTTGCAGTCCCATTAGCAGTGTATGACTGTACTTTCCCCCCACATTCTCACCAACATTTATTGCTACTTGTATTCTTGATAATTGCCATTCTGACTGGAGTAAGATGGAATCTCAATGTAGTTTTTATTTGCATTTCTCTAAATTGCTCGAGATGTTGAACATTTTTTTCATATATTTGGTGACTATTTGTACTTCTTCTTTACTGAACATTTCCTGTATGGATTTTTGTTATTTTATCATTTGCCAAATGATTACACATGTAGTATTAATATATTTTTCATAAAAAATTATCCTGTGCACAATTATGAGAAAAAGAGAAAACTTTTAAGATGAGACCTTAGTCTTGCATTTGTATTTTAAAATAAAAGAAGTTAAATATTTAGTATCAATATGCATTGCTAAGTATAAAATAAAATGCGCTTAGAAATAAACAGTTAACAGTGTATAGGAATGCACGTTTGACTGGCAAAGCTATAAAAGTCACAAGGAAATGATTACAAATCAGGATAATGGTTACTTTTGGTGGTCAGGAAGAAAATATGAACAACGGGGTGGCTTCATAGAAAGGGCTTCTGAAGTGGGTGACAAAGTTCTGGTTTTCTTGGCCATGGTGGTAGTTACAAGTGTGTTTGCTTTCTATATTTTATAATGCATTAAATGTACTTTGCATAGCTTTCTGTATTTTTATTTTAAAACAAAAATTTAAAAACATATTTAAAGTAATTAACTTTATAAAAATAACATACACAGTAGTTTTTAATGTGTTTCCAGGTATTGCTGTGGTTTATCTTTGAGAACTGGTCGCAGAAAAATCTAGGAATGATTTGTAAACAAATCTGGTGTTTCCTTTCTGCTGTGACATATGTTGTAAAGTATATCTGCCTGTTGGTTTCTAGAGGGGAATGGAGAATAAGATAGGAAATATTGGACGAAAATTTATTAATTCAGAGTTCATTTTACAAAAGAAGAGACTTTACTATAGGGTATTTATATTGTCACATGACTGGGAAAGAGACTTGGTCCTGTTTTTTTATGCTGAGTTAAAACTAGGTTCATCTGAGTTATAAAATTATTATATATTATTATTAAAAACAAAACAATCATGCCAAGTGATTAAAATTAATTCCTATTAACTTGTGAAATTTATTGGACTAGATTTTATTTTCTTTCCTTTAGTGTATTTTTCTATTTTACTCTGAAATCATAAGCAATGTTTTTATTTGGGGTTAATGGTTTTCTAATTTTATTCTGCTATAGCTTAACATGGAATTGTATTTTTATTTTTACTTTTTTTAAAAAAGGCATATCCCTTTTAAAAAATTTTTATTAGTACATTATAGTTCTATAATATTCAAGTTCATTTTGACATAATTATGAATGTATGGAATATAATTTGCTCTACTTCAGCCTCCATTATTTCCTCTTTCTCTCCTTTCTTCCCTTCCCCAGCTTCCCTTCCTCTACTCTGCTGGAATTCCTTTCTAATTTCATTTATTTCCAAAATATTTAAGAAAAGTATCAATATATACTACTAAGTGTTTAATGAAAAATAAATACAGTGATTATGATTTTAGTTCTCTGGTGTGATGGAAGATTGCTTAATTGTCCTAAGCAAGATACAGCAAAAATATATTTACTGCTTTAATGTGATGGTATGAAATCAAATTATTCTAATGAGCTTTTTGAGAGTAGGAAATTAGATTTCTTCTTCCCCAAGGTCTGTTAAATAATAGATGTTTAAAAATATTAACAGAATGTAGTAATCTGTTAGAAAACTGGATATGTTTTAAATTTCTGAAATGTTCAGGTAAACTGATAAACTTGAATCATGATTGTTGATAACAAATGGCTGACTTTTGTACTCTGGCCTATAAAAGCATAACATTTATAATTAATGGAATATATTTTTATAATTATATATAAATTATTGTGATATTATATAAATTAAGTAATAGAAGATGAGTGTTTTTATGGATACCTCATAAAGATTTTTACAGAAAATCAAATATAGGCATACCTTAGAGATATTATGGATTCAGTTCTAGAACACCACAGTAAAGCAAATACCTCAATAAAGCAAGTAACACAAATATTTTGGTTTCCCAGGGCACATAAAAGTTACATTTATACTATACTTTAATCTATTAAATGTGCAATAGCATTATGTCTAAAAATGTACATGCCTTAATTTAAAAATACTTGCTAAAAAGTGCTAATGATCATCTGAGCTGGTGGGAAAATGGCAACAATAGTCTTACCCAATGAAGAATTGCAACAAACATTCAATTTTTTAAAAACACAGTATCTGTGAGGTACAATAAAATGAAATACAATAAAGGGAGGAATGTTTTTTTTTTTTTTTTTTTTAAGGAAAATATCTGTAGAATCTACCCCAGAGGGTTACATGCTCCCTTTGCTATAAATCTTAAAACATCTCCTGCATATGCCTTGTATGGTCATCCCTAAATATTAGATGTGCTCTGTATGTGTTCTTAATGTCCCTGTTTATTAGAATGATTAAAGAAAATATTATCAAATAAACATTCACCATTTTTTATTTTAATAACTGGCTGTGTAGTTGCAGGAAGGTAATTTAATATTACTATCTTCATTTTGTATTTCAGTACTCATTTAGACAAGAGAGCACCTTATAAACGTATAATACATGAATCAAATCAAATAAAGAGGCTCTATATCTTGAGCATCATGGTACTGGGGAATATAACAAAAAAACAAGATGGATGTAGGCCCTGTCCTCGTGGTTTATTCCCATGTAGTGAAAGAGACCTTTTCTCAAGAAGTCTAAAATAACATATAGTAAAATCCATATAAAATACAAGATAGTCTTATATTGTTTATTTATTATTAATATATTTATTATTAGTCAATTTATACATATGTAAGAATATATTATTCAGCATTAAAAGAGAATAAAATCATGGCATTTGCAGTTAAATGGATAGAGTTGGACAATATAATGCTAAGTGAAGTTAAGCAATCCCAAAAAACCAAATGTCAAATGTTTTTGCTGATTTAAGGATGCTGATTCATAATGTGCTGTGGGAGGGTGGGGGGAGGGAGGACTAGATGAACTCTAGATAGGGCAAAGGGGAAAAGGGGAGGGAGGGGAAAGGAGGGGGTATGGGGGTAGGAAAGACAGTGGAATGCAATGGTCATCATTACCCTAAGTACATGTATGAAGACACGAATCATGTGACGCTACTTTGTGTACAACTAAGGATATGAAAAATTGTGTTCCATATGTCTAATATGAATTGTAATACATACTGCTCTCATATATAAAAAATTAAAATTTTAAAAAAATTGTAATGAGATACATCCCACATATGTATGTCAAAATATACCCTACTGTCATGTAAATCTAAAAATAACAAATAATAATAATTAAAAAGCTCTTATAATAAAAAAGAATATGGAGAGAGAGCAAAGCACGTATACCTTTTGATATGTGTTTATGTTTTGGCACATAGTAGACATTTAATATGTGCACAGATAAATGAATAGTGTCACTTTAAGTCCTAATCCTCCTGAGTAGTCCATGTATATCAATTTGAAACAAAGTTATATCTGAAATCCAGTAAGATAGTTAAAATTCTGTAGGTATATACTAATGTTTATCAATCAGTGTATGGTTATTATTCACCTGAATAAATAGGAACAGTATGACCTTCATTTTAAGCCTCTCATTTTCTGCCATATTGTTTCTACTCTTGTTGTAATTTACTATAGGATCCAGTTTAATTTCTTTTGCCTTACATAAACCTTACAAACCATCTTATATTCTTTCTAGCATGAGGCAAGTTGTTCAATGTTTTGTTTGTTTTTATGCAAGTAATATTGATTTGAAGAAGGACATTTATCCACTTTACCTGTGGTGTGTGTGCCTCTATTTCTAGTTTGTCATTTTGTGTTTGGATTGCTTCTAGCTGTCTTCTAAATAATGCTAATAATTGTATCATTTATCTTCCTCATTTCTTTGGATTCTGAGATGTACTAAAGACAATATGTTATTTCCATCATTCAGTGAGAAACATGAATAAAAGTAGATGACTGAGGAAACAATAAAACACTGTGTAAGAATTCCACTTTATTTCGGCCTTTTTATAGCACAATTTACAGCATTTTCTAGACATTATAAAATCCATAAATAAATAAATGAAGAAAATGTAGAAAAGAGGTTAACAGAAAAGAATGACCTTATGATTTGTTTTATTATAAAAAGTAGTATATTTCTTTAAAGTACATTTTAGTGTTTTCATTAGTACATTATAGCTTTATATAATAGTCCCTAGTAACTCCTTCCTCCCTCCCCTCCCATCCTGCTGTACTGTTCCCACTTCTCAACTCTACTGGCCTTACCCCCATATACTAGTTGCTTTTATAAATTGGTACTTTATAGGTATACCTAAAGGTGGAATTCACCATGGTACATTCACACATGCATACAGCATGATTTGGTCAATCTTATTCTTCTGTTATTCACCTTTTCCCCTTGCTCCCTCCTCTCCAATAACCCTCTTCTCCCCTCCTCTGATCTCCATTCCATATTCGTGGTGTCCTCACTTGTTATTTTTCCCTTATTTTGCTCTATCTTTTGCATATGAGAGAAAAATCTGACCCTTGACTGTCTGGTTTGACTTATTTCACACAACATGATGCTCTTCAATTCCATCCATTTACCAGCAAATGCCATAATTTTATTCTTTATAGCTGAGTAAAACTTCAGTGTGTGTATACACCACATTTTCTTGATCCATTCATCTGTTGATGGGCATCTTAGCTGGTTCCATGACTGGCTGTTGTGAATTGTGCTACCATAAACATTGATGTGCCTGTATCACTATAGTATGCTAAATTTAGTTCTTTTGGATACATATGAAGGAGTGGGGTACCTCAGTCATATGGTGGTTCCATTCCTAGTTTTTTGAGGAATCTCCATACAGTTTCCCAGAGTGGTTGTACTAATTTCCAGTCCCACCAACAATGTATGAGTGTACCCTTTTCTCCACATCCTCACCAGCATTTATTATTATTTGTGTTCTTCATGATTGCTATTCTAACTGAAGTGAGATTCATCTCAGTATAATTTTGATTTGCATTTTCCTGATTGCTAGAGATGTTGAACATTTTTCACATATTTGTCGGTCATTTGTGTTTCTTTTTTTGAGAAATGTCTATTTAGTTCTTTGGTCTGTTTCTTGATTGGGTTATTATTATTATTTTTTTAGTGTCAAGTTTTTGAAGTTTTTTTTAAATATTTTCTAGTTATTAATCTCTTGTTGGAAGTAGCTAACAAAGATTTTCTGCCATTCTTTAGGCTCTCTCTTTATGCTCTTATTTCCTTTGCTCTGCAGAAGCTTTTTAATTTGATACTGTTCTATTTATTGATTCTTGGTTTTATTTCTTGAGCTTTAGGGGTCTTGTTAAGGAAGTTGGTGTCTGTGCCAATGTGTTGGGAGTGTTGACTCTGTGTTTACTTCTAAAAGTTGCAAAGCTTCTGATCTAATTCCTAAGTCTTTGATCCACTTTGAGTTGACTTTTGTGCAGGTTGAAAGATAAACTATCTTCATTTTACTACATAAGGATATTCAGTTTTCCAGCAACACTTGTTAAAAAGGTTATCTTTTCTCCCATGTGTGTTTTTGAACTTCAAGTTCTTTAATTTCTTTCTTCAGTGTTCTATAATTTTTATTGTAGAGATTTTTCACTTCCATGGTTAAATTTATTCCCAAATATTTTTTTGAAGCTATTATAAACAGGATAGTTTTCCTGGTTTCTTTCTCAACAGGTTCATTATTAGAGTATAGGAAAGCTATTGATTTATGAATGTTGATCTTATACCTGCTGAATTCATTTATCAGCTCTAAAAGTATTCTGTTGAAGGTTTTTTTTTTGGGGGGGGGTGAGTGAGTGGGTGGGGGGATTTCTAGATATGGGATCATGTTGTTTGCAAACACAGATAATTTTATTTCTTTTTTTCCCCTATTTGTATTCCTTTAATTTCCTTCACTTGCCTGATTGCCCTGGCTAGAGTTTCAAAAACTATATTGAAAGAGTGGTGAGAGTGTACATCTTGTCCCTAATTTCTGAAGAAATGCTTTAAGTTTTTCTCCATTCAGTATTAATATTTTGGCTTGTAGTTTGTGTTATATAGCCTTTATAATGTTAAGGTAAGTTCCTTATGTCCCTAGTTTCCCCAGTGGTTTTTTTTTTTTTTTTTTTTTTTAAGAATTTTGTTTTTAGTTGTAGATGGGCACAATACCTTTATTTTGTTTATTTATTTTTTATGTGGTCCTGAGGATCGAATCCAGTACCTTATACATGCTAGGTGAGCACTCTGACTGAGCCACAACCCCAGTCCCTCTCCAGTGTTTTTAAATGAATGGTTTCTGAATTTTGTCAAAGACTTTTTTCTGCATCTCTTGAGATATGTGATTCTTGTCCTTAATTCAATTTATGCAGTGAATTATTTATTTCTGTTGACTTGCATATGTTGAAACAACTTTGCATCCTGGGAATACAACTCTCTTGATCATGGTGTACTATCTTCTTAATGTGGTTTTGAATGTGGTTTGCTATTTATTTTATTTAGAATTTTTGTGTCTGTGTTCATCAGGAATATTGGTCTGTTGTTTTCTTGAAGTTTCTTTCTCTGGGTTTGATATCAGCGTGAGTCTGGCTTTATAGAATGAATTTGAGAGTGTCTATTCTTTTTTAATTTCATGGAATAATTTGAGGAAGATTGACTTTAGTTCTTCTTTAAAACTTGGTAGAACTCATTATGATCTGATAGGCTACAAGAAATTTTTTCTTCTTTTCTTTCTTTCTTTCTTTCTTTCTTTCTTTCTTTCTTTCTTTCTTTCTTCTTTTTTTTTTTATTTGCTAAGAGTTTGTGTCCTAAAATATGGTCTGTTTTAGAGAAGGTTCCATTGCAAGTAAGCAGAAAATTAATTCAGTTGCTGATGGATGAAATATTTGTAGATGTTTATCAGGTACATGTAATTAATAGTATTTTTAGTTCTTAAGGATGTTTTTAAAACTTATGTCTGCATGACCTATCTGGGAGAGAAGTGTGTTGAAATCACTAAGTATTATTATATTGGGGTCTATTTTGTTCTATATACTAAGTAGTTTTTTTTTTTTTTTTTAATGAACATGGGTGCACAGACTGATTTTGAGGTTATAAATATATATAATCATTATATTTTCTTGTTAGATGACTCCCTTAACTGGTGTAAAGTGTCCTTCTTTGTCTGTTCTGATTAATTATGTCCTGAAGTCTATTTTGTCAGATATAGGAATAGCTACTCCTGCTGGCTTTTGGTCTTCATCTGCATGATATACCTTTTTTCAAAACTTGTAAATGTCTTTGCCTGTAAGGTTTGTCTCTTGAAAACAACACATGATTGGGTGTAAGCTACCTGGTACCGAAACCCGGGAAGAAATCTCAGAGGCAGAGAAAAGCTTTTACTACTTTTACTTCTACTTTCTTAGAGAGAGCTTAGAGAGGGAAAGAAAGATTTTCTTAGCTTAGAGAGAAAGAAAGATAGAGCTTAGCTTCTTGTCTTCTTGTCTTCTTGTCTTAGAGAGAAAGAAAGATAGAGCTTCTTCTTAGCTTAGAGTAGAAAGACTAGAGCTTCTTTCTTCTCTCTTCTTTCTTCCTTCTTCTTTCTTCTGTCTTCTGTCTTCCTTGGGAGCCTCGGCCTAACTCTGACCAGTCATTACTTCTATCTGGTTTCTCTTCTGTAACCGCTCTGCCTACGTTCTGGCTGCTCTGATTCTTCTGACCGACCGAGTGACTGCCCGACTGACTGAATTCTCCGTTCTCCTCACTCGGACCGCTTTCACCCGGTTATATACCTTCAGCTTTGCGGGTGCCTACAGGTGCGTCACATACATATCAGGTGGAACTTGTGGCTGCCAGCTAGCTGCAACAGCCCTTCCTAATTAGGGCTCCTTCAATTGGGTCTTATTTTTTGATCTGTTATGCCAACCTCTGTCTTTTGATTGGAGAGTTTAGACCATTTACATCCAGTGTTATTGTAGAAAGATAATTTTTTATTTCCTTTTGATTTATTTCTGAAGTTTCATCCAGACTTGATTCTCCTTTAGTTTGTTTTTCTAGATAACAGGCCAGTCTGGTATATGATGCATGGCAGATTTCCTGTCTCCTACCTAACACCCATATGAATTTCCAAATCTCCATCCCAGATGTAATTACACTCACCTGATCAATCTCCCTTGATCCTGCCCAGCAGGTTGTTTGTGCTCAAAAGGAAACTGAGTTGTACTCTCCTATCTGCAGTGTAATCATGCTGTCCTGGAGAGTTTCTCCAATCCTTTCCCTCTGGTCATTCCTGTGAATGCAGGGCTCTGCAGGGCTCAAGGAAAGAACAGATTTTACTCTCCTATGAATCTCTGTCTTCAATCCCCCTGGATCCACCGTACTGTCTTTATAACTGTTTTGGGACTGTGATTTGCCAGGTGCACTTTAGGTCACAAAGTAAGGACTAGCTGAGGCAAGAGTGTAAGTATTTGTTAAGGACTCTTGGTTCTCATAGGAACAAGATTTAGCATAAACTCCTCAAGCTGGATCTCCTCCTTGGTTCTTTACATAAAAGTTAAGAAACACAGAGCAGATTTTATATGCCAAATTTGTTGGCTCTGTTTCTTTTCTCTTTGTGTATTGCCTCACTTTGCAGTGACACAGCACCACTTACCCTGCCCAGTTCTGGTATATTTCCTTATATCCTCTGTTCACCACACCAGTATCTCTGGGCTTTTCTGAATCTCTGACAGACGAATAATGATACACAATGGTTTTCTTCAGTTCTTCAGACACCCATGATGTTATGAAGCTGTATTCCTGTCATTCAAATTCTAAGTCTCAGAGCAAGTAGAAAGTACCTCTTTCCTCTACTTCACCATCTTGCCAACAACCTCCCAAAATATGTATTTTAAAGGAACATCATAAGCCCCTTTCTCCTACTTAAATGTGTTCTTTTGTAAATTAAAATCTAATTTCTGATGAATGTGAAAAAATGAACACAGAAAGATTATTAACTATTTTTAATGCTATGTTTTACTGCTTATGTTTATGCTGCCAAGAGCACCATAAAATTTAAAATAATATGATACTCTTCCAAAAATAGTATACATTTCTAATTTATAAAATATAAAATTCATAAATTAAGAAATCGTAGGAAATAAGTTATTTTCAGAGAGTTTTTAAAAGAAGGAAAAGTAGAAATGTATCTAAATACCTTAGATTGGTAGAGTCATTTTTGTATGTCTACTTTGTTTACTTTTTAATTTATATATACCACTACATTTAAATGATTATATTTTGGGCAACTAGAAATGTGCAAGTATATCTTATTTTTATTCTCTTTTTCCCTTTGGGAAAGAGAAAGAGAAACTAAAAATCATTCTGCAAGGCTGGGAATGTAGCTCAGTGGTACAGAGCTTGCCTAATATGTATGAGGCCCTGGGTTTGATCCCTGGCACTGCCAGAAAAAAACCATTGGCAAAATTCATATTTCATTTACTCCAAATTAGTTTTAGTTATTGTTTTGTTTTTGGTGGGGGTTTTTACTAAGAAGGTCAGGAGTTCACATCATTTAAAAAATATTTTAAAATTTGTTTTTAATTAGTTATGCATGACAGTAGAATGCATTTATGTACTTTGATATATCATACATAGATGGGATATAATTTCTCATTTTTCTCAGCATAGAATCATATTGGTCATGCAGTCAAATATATAGACATAAAGTAATAATGTCTGTTTTATTCTACTCTTTCCAATCCTCACATCCCCTCCCCTCCCCTCCGTTCACTTCCCTCTACATAATCTAAGGTAACACCATTCTTCTCTAGTGCCCCCTGCCTTATTGTGAATTAGCATCCGCCCCCCTGCCTTATTGTGAATTAGCATCCGCATAGTAGGGAAAACATTCGGCCTTTGGTTTTTCAGGATTGGCTTATTTCGCTTAGCATGATATTCTCCAACTCCATCCATTTATTGGCAAATGCCATAATTACATTCTTTTTTTAAAGCTGAGTAATATTCCACTGGAATAAATATATATATACACCACATTTTCTTTATCTAGTCATATATTGAAGGACACCTATGTTGGTTCCATAGTGTAGCTATTGTGAATTGAGCTGCTATAAACATTGATGTGGCTGCTTTACTGTAGTATGCTGATTTTAAGTCCTTTGGGTAAAAACTGAGGAGTGGGGTAGCTGGGTCAAATGGTGGTTCTATTCCAAGTTTTCTGAGGAATCTCCATACTGCTTTCCATAGTGGTTGCACCAATTTGCAGTCCCACCAGCAATGTATGAGAGTACCTTTTCCCCCACATCCACGCCAACATTTATTGTTGCCCGTATTCTTGATAATTGCCATTCTGACAGGAGTGAGATGAAATCTTAGAGTAGTTTTGATTTGCATTTCTTTTAATTTGAATCCATCCCATTTATTGATTCTTGACTTTACTTCTTACACTTTAGGAATCTTTTTAAGGAAGTCAGATCCTAGGCCGACATGGTGAAGATTTGGGCCTACTTTTACTTCTACTATGCACAGGGTTTCTGTTCTAGTGCCTAAGTCTTTGATCCACTTTGAGTTGAGTTTTGTGCAGGGTGAGAAATAGAGGTTTAATTTCATTTTGCTACATATGGATTTCCAGTTTTGCCAGCACCCTTTGTTGAATAGGATAGCATTTCTCCAGTGAATGTTTTTGGCACCTTTGTCTAGTATGACATAACAATATTTATGTTGGTTTGTCTCTGTGTCCTCTATTCTGTACCATTGGTCTACAAATCTATTTTGGTACCAATATCATGGTGTTTTTGTTACTATAGCTCTGTAGTATAGTTTTTTAAGGTCTGGTATTGTGATATCTCCTGCTTCACATTTCTTGCTAAGGATTGCTTTAGCTATTCTGGGTCTCTTATTTTTCCAAATAAACTTTAGGATTGCTTTGTCTGTTTGTATGAAGAATGCATTAGGATTTTAATAGGGATTACATTAAATCTATATAACACTTTAAAATAAATAAATTATTCACAATTTTAAGTACTGTGTCTTTGACAGAATAAATACAAAGGGTTCACACAATAGTTAGCAAATAATGGATAGAACTATAATGATGTGACACAATTTTGTTACTAAAAGAACTGGTGTAGTGAATGGAAAAGAATGAAGTTGTTTTCAGACTTCATAAATTTTATTGCATTTATTTTTTAGTTCTGTTTGTTGTATTCCATGTACTACAATTTGGCCTGATATTTTCTCTTATCTCTTGGGTTTTAAAAGACAAACCACTATTTGTATAATACAAGGAGTTATTTGCAGCCAGCCACAGTAAATAGTTCTTATCAGTTCCCAAGGATCATGTGCAAAATTTAAAACCTTTGAACTCTCTAGGGGTAAAGTGTCAAAATCATGTGCAAAACAAGGTACAATATTTTGTAGTGCATTTAAGGTTTTCCTTATCAAAATCAATTTAATCTTAAAATGTGTGTGATATGTTGTGTTAAAATATCTAGATTTCTAAAGAAGAAAAGGATACTATGAAGAAATGTAACTATGCTGTGGAGAGTGTTATCCTTGAGGGAAGTAATTTTGGTAGACATAACTTAAGATCGTTCTTCTATCATATCTTTATTAACTCTTTCAAGAACCCATACTTTGCAGGTTAGTTTGATGGAGACTATAGAAGGAATAAAAATTTATAAAACCTTCTCCCTCAAGGGATTCATATTCTGGCACAGTGCATGATATGTATATGGAATAGTTAATTGCTATGAGTAATATAAGTATATAAGTTATTACTCATAGCAATTGCTATACTGTATGAATTTGGATGTGCTGTAAATGTTCACAGGGTTGAATGATGACTAGGATTTAGATAATAAGAGACATTTTGGGGAAAGTATATCAGAGAAATTGGCTAAAATTGGAAAAGTGTAAGGTGCATTTAAAAAATAGTAAGCAAAACCACTGGGCAGGGTAGAGAAATTAAACACAGGATCAATGCTTTGCTAAGAGATGGCAAAATTTTAAAACTGTAAGAAGACTGTGAAATTATTCTACTAAATATTGATTTGTGTTGAGTTTCTTAGACCTTTGGAGTGCTTTGAAAGGGCCATAGATAGTGCCTAGGAATGAGAGGGAAAGAACAGTTCACCGAAGAGGCCCTTGGCCTTCTTCTATTTTCATTAAAGCAGATCAATTCTCATTCTCTCCCAATTTCTCTTGTTTTCTCTTTCTAATTTATTGATATCTTCATATAAGCAGTACTGTGGTTTAGATATGGTCTGAGTGTGTTCCATATACTGGAAGCTTCCCTAATATGGCAGTGTTGAGGTAATGGAACTTTTAAAAGGTGAAGCCTAGTGTGAATTAATTAGGTCATGGAGGGCACTGCCTTCAGAAGTGTTTAACATAGTTTTCAAGGGACCTAGTTAGCTCCTATGAGAGTGAGTTTGTTATAAAAAGAACAAGCCTGGACCCTGAAGTTCTTCTGGCTTCCTGTCTTGTCATGTGCTCTCTTCACACAAACCCACTCTTGTGATGTCATTTACCATAAGACCCTCCAGGGAGATGAACTGATGGAGCCTCCTGCTCTTAGATTTTCAGCCTTCCAAACTATAAGCTGAATAAACTTCTTTTCTTTATACATTAACTAACTCCAGGTAGTTCTTATAGTAACCAAAAATGGACTAATACAACTAGTCACCCATAAGTTAGGTGAAATCTTTCTATCCCACTTAATTGTTCTCCTTTACCTTCCAACTGGTCATCAAAGAAAACTGTTTATTTGGTCCAACCTAGAAATTTTATTAGATAAGAAATCTAGTACCCAGAGAAGTTAAGGACATATGTTGTTTAAAAATTGAGTGTTGTAGTCAGGGAAATGCAGATTTGTCAAATTTTCATGTAGTATTTTTCTAACTATACTAGGTGAAACTTCTGTCTGCAATGCAGAGTTATTTCTTGATTGTATTTGAAAACAGCCAATTATATTTTAGTACAACTAATTTACAGGCATGATCTAAGAAGAACTGCAGAAAGGAAAGTACTCAAGGCCAGGACTGTGAGGAAGCCATTATTATAATCTCAGTATGAAGTGAAAAGCACCCAAATTAGGATGGTGGCAAATGAAATTGAAAATAAATAATGAAAATGAAGAAAAAATGATATTGTCTAGTTGTAAGGACTTAGATTCAGAGAACAATTAAAAATAATTTTTAGTTAACATGATTTATGAGCTGAGACTTTGGATACCTTAAATAGAAAACTGAATTTGGAAGAAAATACAGAAAGTGGATTAAGTTTGAGGATTGGTTTACATTAGTGGGGAAGTAGAAATCAAATAAGAACTGAGGCCTGGGAATAGAAAATTGTCAAAAATACTCACATTTAAGGGGTAATAGGAAAGAAAGGACTTTGGGGTGGGAGATAATACAGCTTAGTGAGATAAATATTTACCATACTAGGTTTTTTGATATACATGGTGTTAGAGTGTATTTTGACATATTATACATACATGGAGTATAACTTCCCATTCTTGTGGTTGTACACGATGTAATGTCTAATCCCCCACTGCCCCCACTTATTGTGTGTTAACTGCTATGTTCTATAACCCAGCAAATTCTCCAGATCTGTTCCCTATTTTAGGATGCTTCCAACTTGGAACTCTACATCACAGGGCAATTAATAAAATTTGTTTGGTGTTAATACACTACCTTGAGCTCCTAAGATATTTAGAAGCAGTTTTTGGTTGTTGAAGCAAGATGTGAGGCTCAAACTCTGTTAATGCCTGAATGATTTTTTTTTTTTTTTTTTTTTTTTTTTTTTTTGTGTGGTACCGGGGATTGAACTCAAGGGCACTCGACCACTGGGCCACATCCCCAGCCCTTTTTTGTTTTTTTTTTTTTTTTTATTAGAGACAGGGTCTCACTGAGTTGCTAAGTGCCTCGTCATTGCTGAGGCTGGCTTTGAACTCGTGATCCTCCTGTCTCAGCCTCCCAAAGTGCTGGGATTACAGGTGTGCGCCACCGCGCCCGGCTCTGAATGATATTTATAAGCTACAATTTCATTTTGAAAAGCAGTGATGTATTATACAGAGGGAAAGTAGATTCAAACTTAGTATGAAGAGTAAATGGACTTAAATGATCCTGGATTGCTTCTTCCAGAAGTTTTGAATCTTAAATTAATAGGTAGGGAAATCTCTTAATATTTCTTTTTGCAACTTTGTTTTAATAAGCATGTATTGAATTGTCACTTAAAGAACAATGTAAAGATTTAAATTTTGAACAAATTCACAGCCAAAGTATATTATTGGTGTGTGGATTGCATACCTTAGGGATATACACATATTTCAAGACTGGAAAAGTTTATCATATTCAGCTTGGTAGTCCATATATATGTGTGTGTGTATATATATATACACACATATATATGTACACATATACATTTATATATACATATATATATATATATTTCATCACTGTGCTAAGGCCTAAATTCAAGGGCACTCTACTACAAAGCTACATCCCCAACCTTTAAAAAAATTTTTATTTTGGACAGAATCTGGTTAAGTTGCCTTGAACTTGCAATCCTCCTGCCTCAGCCCCATGATTAGCTGATATTACAGGTGTGCACCTTCATTCCTAGCAAGAAATAGAAAGTCTTTAGTTGTCACAAAATTACTTCTGTATTCTTTATAGAAGCATACCTTAATTTAATTTAATGTGTATGTCAGAAATTCTGTTGATATTTTATTTGTTTTTAAACAATAACCATTTATTATTGCTCATACTTCTGCAGATTGAATGGAGAATTTTTCTGCTCTACAAGATGTTGGTCAGGGCTTACTTGATGGCTTAACTTGGTCATTGGCTGAATTTCCCTGGAAGGAAGGTCTCTTATATGTTGGGGCATTGATGATGAGCCTCAGCTGGGGTGTACTATTTCATGTGGTATTTCATCCTCCATGACTTTTCCATGTGACCTCTTTTAGCCTGGACTTTCTTAGAATATGGCGACTGAGCTCCAAGAGAGTAAAGAAAAACCTGCCAGGTACAGCATCACTGCTATTTTGACTTTGTTGGTTAAAGCAAGTCTCTGGGACTGTTTTCCATATGCAAATATCATTACCACATCACTACATTCACCAAGCTAATGACTTTTTGCTCAAACCTGGAATATCCTTTACCCTGGGAACTTGCTTTAAGTTAAATATGTGGACCTATTCTATCACAGGCTTCATACCTATTTACCCATATCTTTTTCAGACCATCAATATAACCTCTGATCTTTTAGTTCCATTTTCCTTTGTTAAATTTCCTTCCCATAGGGCCTATTCTTTCCTTATTTCTAGGATTTTAATTTCATTGACTATAGAGAAATACTGGAGGTAACAAACACTGGGAAGGCTGCAGATAAATGGAAATCTCAATAAGATTTTATTTTTGAAATATAAATGGAATTTACCTGTTTGTTTTGAAAAAGTAGAGCAGGTAGGGCACTTTAAGTCTCTTATTTGTGAATCATTTTTAGTTCCTTTTTGGATTGAATGAGAGCTCAGTCTTTGAGTTCAGACCAAGATGAAATTGAGCTGCTTGGTATTTTAGAACTTGTGCTGCCCTTGCAAACCTTTCACTTTCTGAATGCTCTCTCCAGGAGGACACAAAGAATAAGGGGGGCACTACTGGCTGATCCTTAAAGGTTTTTTTGTTTTGTTTTTTAATTTTTTATTATTCTAATTTGTTATACATGTTTGCAGAGTACATTTCATTTCATATTACATATAAAGAGCATAATTTTTCAAGTTGCTGGTTTTATATAAAGTATTTTTATAACAATTGTGTCTTCATACATGTATTTAGGGTAATCATGGATAACTCAGTCTGCCATTATTCCTATCCCCTTGCCCTCTCCCCTCTTTCTTCTATTGAAAGCTCTTTCATTCCTCTCATCCCCTCTCTCTTGCCTTTATAAGTTAGTATCTTTCTATCAAAGAGATCATTTGACCTTTGTTTTTTTTGGGATTGGCTAACTTCACTTAGCATTATTTTCTCCAGCTCCATCCATTTACTTGCAAATCCAATGATTTTATTCTCTTTTAGTGCTGAGTAGTGTTCCATTGTGTATATATACCAAAGTTTCCCTATCCATTCATCTGCGCATGGGCATCAGGGTTGGTTCCACAATATAGTTTTTGTTTGTTTTAATATTCAGCTGCATTTTACTGCTTAGTTTTTCTTCAGCTTGTTCACTTGCTGGAACTTTGGGGCTAATTCTACGTTTGAGAGAAACTAGTTGTGTGTGTGTGTGTGTGTGTGTGTTGGTACTGGAGATTGAACCAACAGGTGCTTTACAGAGCTACATTCACACTCATTTTTTATTTTAAGACACACTGTCTCTAATGCTTAGGGTCTCACTAAGTTGGTGAGGCTGGCTTCAAACTTGCATCCTCTGTCTCAGCCCCCAAGTCCCTGGGATCACAGATATGCTGAGCCAGACTGGTTTTTCTGTTCGTAATGAATGTTTGGTTTGTTTCTTCATTGCCAGTGAAGTTTTAATAGCAGGTGTTACTTAGGAAATTTTTCTGCTTTTTAATACTAGCTGTCTTCAGTTACTCTCAACCCATTCCTAGATTTTTTTTGTGTCAAAGTTGTGCACCAGAAGGACTGTCTATTGAATTAATGCTCATTTCCAGAACAAAAAATGTTGCTGCCATTGTTTGGGGACCTACCTTCTTGGATCTGTTTCCCAAAATACTCAGTGATTCAAGTCTCAGCCTCCTTTTCTTAATTTAAATTCTATTAAATACTCATCAACTTTAACAAGTTCCCACAAACCAAAATAAACTTTCTACTTTATAAATAAAAAGGGGCTGAGATATAGCTAGTGATAGAGAACACTTGCTTAGTATGCTTGAGGCCCTTGGCTAGATCCTAGCATGGGGTGGAAGGAGGATTAGTGGAAACTACTGGAGAAAAGTTAGGCTTTTCTCTAATACTTAGTTGTTGTCAACATATAAATAACGGTGAAATTCCCTGTGATATATTTACATGTATACAGTGTGATTTTGTTAAATTCATTCCATATTTCCTCCCCTTTCGTGTCCTTCTTCTCTCCCTCTCAATCCTTCTTCTACTCCACTGATGTTCCCTTTATGTTTATGATACCTGCTCACCCCTGCCCCAACTTCTTTTCCTTAATTTTCTCTAGCTTCCTTAAATGAGAGAAAACATTCAACCCTTGACTTTCTGAGTCTGGTTTATTTCACTTATTATGATGTTATCCACTTACTGGCAAATGCCTTAATTTTATTTCTTATGGATAAGTAAAACTCAATTGTGTACATATACCACATTTTCTTGATCCATTTGTCTATTGTCAAACATCTGGGCTGATTCCATAATTTGGCTATTAGGAATTGTGCTGCTATAAACATTGAAGTGGCTATCTCTCTCTAGTAAGCTGATTTTCATTCTTTTGTATAAATACCAAGGAATGGAATAGATGGGTCGTATGCTGGTTCAATTCTTACTTATTTTGAAGAATCTCAATATTACTTTCCAGAGTGGTTGTACTAATTTCCATTCTCACTACAGTGTGTGGGTGTACCTTTCCCCCCACATCCTTGCCACCATTTATTATTATTTGTGTTCTTGATAATTGTCATTCTGACTGTAGTGATACGACATCTCAATTTATTTTTTTTTTAATTTTATTTTTATAATTTTTAATATGTACAACTCATAGTGCATATATTTAGTATCTTTTTACATACAACTGTTTGCATACAAAGTATATTCGTACAATTCAGGTCTTCAATCATGCATTAAGGAAAATGGTATCGGTCTCATTCAACCACCTTTTTTTTTTTTCTTTTCTCCCCCTCCCTCCCCTCTTGGTCCCTCCTTTACCCTCCCTTCCCTTGACCATTCTAGTGACCCTCTAATCCTCCTATGTACCCCCATCCAACAATACTTTGAAATAGCCTCCTTATATCAGAGAAAACATTTGGTACTTGGATTTTTGAGACTGACTAACTTCACTTAGCATTATGTCTTCCAACTTCATCCATTTACCTGCAAATGCCATTAATTTATTTTCTTTTATTGCTGAGTAAAATTCCATTGTGCGTATATACCACATTTTCTTAATCCACTCATTTACTGAGGGACATCTAGGTTGGTTCCACAACCTAGCTATTGTGAATTGCGCAGCTACAAACATTGAGATAGCTGTGTCACTGTAATATGCTGTTTTTAAGTCCTTTGGGAATAGACCCAGGAGTGGGATGGCTGGGTCATAGGGTGGTTCCATTCCCAGTTTTCCAAGCAATCTCCATACTGCTTTCCATAATGGTTGCACCATTTTGCAGTCCCACCAGCAATGTATGAGTGTGCCTTTTTCTCCACATCTTCTCCAACATTTATTGTTGCTTGTGTTCTTGATAGCTGCCATTCTGACTGGAGTGAAGTAAAATCTTAGAGTAGTTTTGATTTGCATTTCTCTAATTGCCAGCGATGTGGAGCATTTTTTCATGTATTTGTTGATTAATCGTGTATCTTCTTCCGAGAGGTGTCTTCTCAATTCCTTAGCCCATTTATTGATTGGGTTATTTGTTTTTTTTAGTGTAAAGTTTTTTGAGTTCTTTATATATTCTAGAGATTAGTGCTCTATCTGATGTGCATGTATTAAATATTTGTTCCCAATTAGTTGGCTCTCTATTCACCTCACTGATTGTTTCTTTTGCTGAGAAGAAGCTTTTTAGTTTAAATCTATCCCATTCATTAATTCTTGGTAGTAATTCTTGCACTACGGGATTCTTATTAAGGAACTTGGGACCTAATCTGACATGTTGGAAATTGTAGCTTACTTTTTCTTCTATTAGGCGTATTGTCTCTGGTCTAATTCCTAGGTCCTTGATCCACTTTGAATTGAGTTTTGTGCATGGTGAGAGATAAGGGTTTAATTTCAATTTGTTGCATATGGATTTCCAGTTTTCCCAGCACCATTTGTTGAAGAGGCTATCCTTTCTCCACTGTACATTTTTGGTGCCTTTGTCTAATATAAGATAGCTAAAATTATATGTATTAGTCTCTGTGTCCTCAATTCTGTACCATTGGTCCACCAGTCTGTTTTGGTGCCAATACCATGCTGTTTTAGTTACTATTGCTCTATAGTATAATTTAAAGTCCGGTATGGAGATACCCCCTGCTTCACTTTTCTTGCTCAGGATTGCTTTGGCTATTCTGGGTCTCTTATTTTTCCAGATGAATTTCATGACTGCTATTTCTATTTCTTTGAAGAATGACATTGGGATTTTGATTGGAATAGCATTAAATCTGTATAATGCTTTTGGTAGTATGGACATTTTGACAATATTAATTCTACCTATCCAAGAGCAAGGTAGGTCTTTCCATCTTCTGAGTTCATCTATAATTTCTTTCTTTAGTGTTCTATAATTTTCGTTATAGAGGTCTTTCACCTCTTTCGTTAGGTTGATTCCTAGGTATTTTATTTTTCTTGATGCTATTGTAAATGGGGTATTTTTCATCACTTCCCTTTCAGAGTCTTTGTCGCTGATGTACACAAATGCCTTTGACTTATGTGTATTGATTTTGTATCCTGCAACTTTGCCAAATTCGTTTACTAGTTGTAAAAGTTTTCTGGTAGAGTTTTTAGGGTCTTCTAGGTAGATTATCATGTCATCAGCAAATAGTGCTAATTTGAGCTCTTCTTTTCCTATCTTGATCCCTTTAATTTCTTTTGTCTGTCTAATTGCTCTGGCCAGAGTTTCCAGCACCATGTTAAATAGCAGTGGTGAGAGGGGGCATCCCTGTCTTGTTCCAGTTTTTAGAGGGAATGCTTTCAATTTTTCTCTATTTAAGATAATGTTAGCTCGGGGCCTTGCATAAATAGCTTTTATAATTTTAAGATATGTTCCTGATATTCCTAGTTTTTCCAGTGTTTTGAACATAAAGGGGTGTTGTATTTTGTCAAATGCTTTTTCTGCGTCAATTGAGATGATCATATGATTTTTGTCGTTAAGTCTATTGATGTGATGTATTATGTTTATTGATTTCCTAATGTTGAACCAGCCTTGCATCCCTGGGATAAACCCCACTTGATCGTGGTGCACTATCTTTTTGATATGTTTTTGTATCCGATTTGCCAGGATTTTGTTGAGGATTTTTGCATCTATGTTCATTAAAGATATGGGTCTGAAGTTTTCTTTTTTGGAAGTGTCTTTGCCTAGCTTTGGAATTAATGTGATATCGGCCTCATAGAAAGAGTCTGGAAGAGCTCCCTCTTTTTCTATTTCTTGAAATAGTTTGAAGAGCATTGGTATTAGTTCTTCTTTGAAAGTCTTATAGAACTCGGCTGTAAACCCATCAGTTCCTGGACTTTTCCTTGTAGGTAGCTTTTTGATGACATCTTCTATTTCTTCGCCTTGTAATTGATCTGTTTAGATTGTGTATAGCCTCCACATCCAGTTTAGGCAAATCATATGACTCTAGAAATCTGTCAATGCATTCAGTATTTTCTATTTTATTAGAGTACAAGTTTTCAAAGTAACTTCTAATTATATTCTGTATATCTGAGGTGTTTGTTGTGATATTCCCTTTTTCATCACGAATGTTAGTAATTTGAGTTTTTTCTCTTCTTCTTTTCGTTAGCATCGCTAAGGGTCTGTCAATTTTGTTTATTTTTTCAAAGAACTAACTTTTAGTTTTCTCAATTCTTTGAATGGTTTCCTTAGTCTCAATTTCATTAATTTCTGCTCTGATTTTAATTATTTCCTGTCTTCTACTGCTGTTGGTGTTGGTTTGTTCTTCTTTTTCTAATGCTTTGACGTGTGATGTTAAGTCATTTATTTGTTGTTTTTTTTTTCCTCTTAAGGAATGAGCTCAGTGCAATGAATTTTCCTCTTACTACTGCCTTCATAGTGTCCCAGAGATTTCTATATGATGTATCTGTGTTCTCATTTACCTCTAGGAAGTTTTTGATCTCCTCTTTGATGTCTTCTTCAATCCCTTGTTCATTCAGTAGCATGTTGTTTAGCTTCCAGTTAATGGAGTAGTTCTTCTTATTCCTTGTTTTGTCGTTGATTTCCAATTTCATCCCTTTATGGTCCGATAGCATGCAGGGTAGTATCTCTATTTTTTTATATTTGCTGAGAGTTTCCTTATGACATAATATATGGTCTATTTTGGAGAAGGAGCCATGTGCTGATGAGAAAAATGTGTATTCGTTTACTGAGGGATGAAATATTCTATATATGTCCGTTAGGTCTAAATTGTTAATTGTTTTAAGGAGCCTTAAAGTTTCTTTGTTTAGCTTTTGTTTGGAGGATCTATCCATTGGTGAGAGAGGTGTGTTGAAGTCCCCTAGAATAACTGTGTTGTGGTCTATTTTACTCTTGAACTTGAGAAGAGTTTGTTTGATGAATGTAGGTGCTCCATTATTTGGGGCATATAGATTTATGATTGTTATATCCTGTTAATGGATGGTTCCCTTAAGTAATAAGAAATATCCATCTTTGTCCCTCTTGATTAGTTTTGGTTTGAAGTCTACCTTATTTGATATGAGAATGGAAATCCCTGCTTGCTTCCACTGGCCATGTGAGTGATAAGACTTTTCCCAGCCTTTCACTTTCAGTCTGTTGATGTCTTTTTCTATGAGGTGTGTTTCTTGGAGACTGCAAATTGTTCAGTCGTTTCTTTTAATCCATTCTGATAATCTGTGTCTTTTGATTGGCAAGTTTAGGCCATTAACATTCAGGGTTATTATTGAGATGTGATTTTTATTCCCATCCATTTTTATTTGTATTATGGTCTTTAGCTTGATTTGGTTTCTCTTCTGGTTGGTATTTCCTTTAGTTTAATATCTCCCTTTGTTGATTTTCGTTATCATCTTTCTCTTCTTCTTCATGAAAAATGTTGCCCAGGATGTTCAGAAGTGCTGGCTTTCGAGTTGTGAAATCTTTTAACT
This sequence comes from Tamias sibiricus, assembly GCA_025594165.1. NCBI lineage: Eukaryota > Metazoa > Chordata > Mammalia > Rodentia > Sciuridae > Tamias > Tamias sibiricus. The sequence goes on from CM046662.1 coordinate 102,933,733, forward strand.
TTTGCTTGTCGTGGAAGGTTTTTATTTCATCTTCGAATCTAAAGCTCAATTTTGCTGGATATAAGATTCTTGGTTGACATCCCTTTTCTTTCAGAGCTTGAAATATGCTATTCCAGGATCTTCTTGCTTTTAAGGTCTGGGTTGAGAAATCTGAACATAGTCTGATTGGTTTCCCCCTATATGTAATCTGCTTCCTTTCTCTTGTGGCTTTTAGTATTCTCTCCTTGATCAGTGTATTAGGCATTTTCATTATAATGTGTCTTGGTGTGGATCTGTTGAGATTTTGTTTGTTTGGTGTTCGATATGCCTCTTGAACTTGGTTTTTCCCATTCATTCCTCAAGTTTGGAAAATTTTCTGTAATTATTTCGTTAAATAGATTACTCATTCCTTTGGCTTGAAACTCTGCCCCTTCCTCTACGCCAATCACTCTTAAGTTTGTTCTTTTTATGCTGTCCCATAATTCTTGGATGTTATGTTCGTGATTTCTAACAAGTTTTGCTGTATAGTCTAAATTCTTCTCTAGGATATATGTTTTGTCTTCATTGTCTGAGGTTCTTTCTTCCAAGTGGTCTATTCTGTTGGAGATGCTTTCAATTGAGCTTTTATTTTGATTTATTGCTTCTTTCATTTCTGGAATTTCTGTTTGGATTCTCTTTAGAGCCTCTATTTCCCTATTGAAGTAATCTTTTACTTCCTGTATTTGTTTTTGGAGTTCTTTGTCAAAATGTTCTTTTGCCTCCTGTACTTGCTCCCTCATCTCATTTTTGAGTTCATTCTTAAGTTCCATAAACATTTGTAATATGTAATTTCTAAATTCTATCTCTGGCATTTGACCAACTGTGTTTGCCATGGAATCTACTGATGAGGTATCTTGATTTGTTTGTGTGTCTTTTCTTCCTGCACTGTGGGACCTTGACTATTTCGATTTTACCTTAAAGCCTTATGTTGTTCCTGTAGTACAATGTTATCAGATTACCTTATAATTCCTTTACACTTTTAAAACCTAACACTTTCTATTCAGAAAATCCAAGTTTGATCACAATGTACAGATTTGGTTAACCCAAATATTATTTCCAATTTACTCTGTACGCTTCAGATGGGGTTTTATAGCTTCAAGTATTGGATACAGAGGTGTTATGTTTAGGAAGAAGGAAGTGTGTTGAATTGTTCTTTCTTGGAAAGTATGAAAAGAGTTTTCTATTGACGTGGTTTAGTGAAAGTGGTTTAGTATCAGTAGACGAGGGAAGAAAGAGAATGGAGTAGACAATTAAGTGGAAAGACCAATTTATATATAAAGTAAGTTGGAAAAGAAAAAAAATGATAAAAGAGTTGGAATTGGTGTAAGAGAGAGGAGAGAGAGAATCAAGAAAATAGAGAGTAAACTATATATAACACCGCTTTGCTACCCAGTTCAATTGCGTCGGTTCTAGAAATCCCAAGTTCTGCGTATAACTTGTTTTTGCCTCTGTTTAGTATGCACTGGCAGGGTGTAAACATGAAAGATGAAGGAGGAAGAAAAGATGCAAGAGTGAGAAGCAAGAAAAGAAGGAAAGAAAAAAGCCTTGGAAGCAAACAAACACACTGACAATCAATGCGGAAAAAAAAAAAAAAAAAAAGCAGAACAAAACAAAGCCCAAAAAAGAAAAAGAAAAATAAACAAACAAACAAACAAATAAAAAACCTCCCCGAAATCCAACAAAACAAGCAAACCAACAAAAAAAAAAGAAAAAAAAAAAAAAAAAAGGTCGAACCCCAAGTCTCAAACAAAACGGGCCCTGGGAAGCCCCCCTCTTTTTTCCTTTCCAGTTCAAGCCAATTGTTATTGGATCACGTCTAGTCAGTCTGTGATCCTGTTAGTGGAATCAAGGCTGCACCTTAGCCAGTGGCAGAACGGCTCAGTGAAGGAGTGGCCCAGGGGGTCTGTGTGTCAGCTGATGAATGGCACCGGGAAGGGGACCCTCCAGAATGCACCCCCTCCCCACGCCCACCCACAGTTGCAGCCTCCTGTGGCCACTGCGCTGGCCTCAGACACGCCCTCCCCTGCTGGCCACCAGAGCCTCACCCAAGTGTGCTTTGTCTTCAGAGAGCTGGAGGGTCCCTGGATGGCTGCAGCCGTCACTCTCCGTCTACTCCCCTTTGTCTGGGTCAGCCACTGCACCTTTCAAAGATGGCGGTGCTCTTCTCCCAGTCAACAGCAGCTCCGCAGATTCCTGTGTCCTCGCCGATCGATTTCAAAGCCGTTGGGTGGATATCTCTTTGCCGAGGTGGTATCGGGAAGCCGCAACTTTAACTGCGGCGCAGACAGCGCTGCTTCGGATTGTGGACTGCTCCGATTGTGCCCCTGCTTGCTGTTCGCTGGTCTCTGCGCCGCTGTCTCCGGGGCCCTACTGCTGAGGGTCGCGTCCAGCGGAGTGTGGATTCGAACTGGTGTTGTGGACCCGCGGTCTCTCGTGGTCCCCCAGCACCAGTTCCGCCGGCTGTTATTGCTGGCTTTTTATCGCCGGTTTCACGCTGGTGAAAGGCAATTTATCTGCTTTGTTGGATTCTTTCCACGGAGCTGCCCTGAAATGCGGCTTCCTCTAATCCGCCATCTTGGATCTCCCTCGGAAGTTATTCTTTCTCAATTTATTTTCTATTTGCATTTCCCTGATTACTAGAGATGTTAAATACTTTTTCACATATTTGTTGGCCATTTGTGTTTATTCTTTTGAGAAACATGTATTTAGTTCTTTTGCCCATTTCTTGATTGGGTTATTTGGTTGTTTTTCTTTGTTTGCTTGTTTGTTTTTGGTTTTTTGGTGTTAAGGTTTTTGAGTTCTTTATATAATCTGGATATTAATCTCCTGTTGGAAGAACAGGTGGCAAAGATTTTCTCCCGTTCTGTAGGCAATCTCTTCACATTCTTAATTATTTCCTTTGTCATCCAGAAGCTTTTTAAACTTGATGGCATTCTGCTTATTGATTCTTGGTTTTACTTCTTGAGTTTTAGGGGTATTGTTCAGGAAGTCAGTGCCTGCCTGCACATATATGATAAAAGTGTTGAGCCTATGTTTTCTTCTAGCAGTTTGAAGGTTTCTGATCTTCTTCCTATATCTTGGATCCATATTGATTTGACTTTTATTCAGAGGGAGTGATAGGGATCAAATTTCATTCTTCTTCATATAAATGTCTAGTTTTCCCACCATCATTTGTTAAAAAGGCTGTTGTTTCTCCAACAGATATTTTTGGCACCTTTGTCAAGTATCAGGTGTTCTGTGTCTTATATTCTATTCCTTTGGCCTTTGTGTCTATTTTGATGTTACTATAGCTCTGCAGTAGAATTTGAGTTCTGGTATTATGGTGCCTCCTGTATCACTTTTCTTGCTCAGGATTGCTTTGACTATATTCTCAGTCTCTTATTTTTTCCAAATGAATTTGAGGACTATTTTTTCTATTTCTGTGAAGAATGACATTGGTATTTTGATGGGGATTGCATTGAATGTGATGTTTTTTGTAATGTGGCCATTAATTCTGCTTATCCATGAACATGAGCAGTCATTCCATCTTCTAAGGTCTTCCTCAATTTCTTTCTTCAGTTTTCTATAATTTTCATTGTGAAGATCTTTTTCCCTCTTTGGTTAGATTAACTTCAAAGTATTTTATTTTTTGAGGTTATTGTGAAAGGGATGGTTTTTTCGATATCTTCTCAGGAGAATTGCTGTTGGAAAATAGGACAGCTATTGATTTATGAGTGCTGATCTTATATCTTGCTACTTTACTGAATTCATTTATCAGCTTCTGTAACTCTTTTCTCTATCCTTTTATCTTGAGCCTGTGAGTATCTTTGCCTATGAGTTTCTTGCAAACAGCATATAGTTGGATCTTATTTTTTTCTTTTTTAATCTATTTGCAAATGTACGTTCTTTTATTGGGGAATTGAGACCATTTATGTTCAGCGTTATTGTGGATATGTGTAGTTTTCTGCCATCTTAGCTTGTTTGCTATATTTAATTCTATCTTGATTTTCATTTAGTTGGTTACTCTTCTAGTGATCTTCATCTCTTTTGGAACTTTGGGGTTTGTTTTTAGGTTCCTCTCTGCAGCTTATCTTTGAGTATTCTTTGTAGGGCTGGCTTAGTGGTCATGGATTCTTTTAGTTTATCCTTGTTATAGAAAGTTTTGATTTCTTCATCGATTTTGAAAGAGTGCTTTTTATGGATATAGCAATCTTGGCTGGAAATTGTTTTTGTTTAGAGTTTGGAATATCTTATTCCAGGCTTCCTTGATTTTAGGGTTTGAGTTGAAATATCAGAGGTGAGCTTTATTGGTTTGCCTCTAAATGTGACCTGATGTTTTTCTCTCACAGCTTTTAATATTCTTTCCTTGTTATATGTTAGACATTTTGATTATGATATATCTTGCAGAGTTTTTCTTCCAATCATTTCTATTTGTCACCCTGTATATATTCTGTATGTGGATGTCTGTCTCATATCTGATATGGGATAAGTTTTCTGCTACTATCTCATTGAAAATGTTTAATGCCTTTATCTTGTGGCTCCTTTTTCTCTTTGACTTGTGTATTAGTTGAGATGGATTCTCCTTCCTCTTTTATACGTGTGTCCTTTTATATGTAGTTTTATTTTGTTGTTGTTGTTCTGGGACTGCTCTTTGTTTTTGCTGTATGAAAAGATGTCAGGAATGAGACCATAGGTTCCCCTTTGGTTATCCTACTTGGGGCTTGGTTGTTGGTTTGCGGTTCTTGTCCCCCCAGTTCTATGTTGAAATATCTTGACTCTCAGATGGGGCTAGATGATGTGTGGGGTACAATTCACTGTCAATTGGCTGAGTTGTGAATATTGCTTGGCAAGAGGGTCTCTATCTATGATTTTGAAGTGTCCCAATCACTTTCCATCCTCTCTTAGAGGAAGCAGTGTGTCAGGATTAGCTCTAATGTTAGCAACAGGTGTACAGGCTTAAGACAAATGTCCAGTGTCCACTTTGATATCCATAAAACTATTTACTACCTATATAGGAATGGTGGGGTAAGCATTTAATGTCAGTACCAACAATAAAATCTGTGAAGTCAATGAAGCCTTAAACAGTGGGAATCTACTATGTTGCCCACTGTATTAATAATCACAACAACATGAATGGGGTAGGAATTCCATAAACAATACAATTCTATTATTTAGTGGGATTATAGTTTTTTAATCAAAGAGAAAATAGGGTAGAAAGGCAAGAGAAAGTTTGAAATAGTTAAAAAAAGTGAACATGGGAGAGGCAGCAGATAGGCAGCAGATATTGACTGTAAAGTAGGAGGAATAAAAAATAACTAAAAGTAATAAAAAATGAAAGAGGAAGAGGGAACAGGAAAATATGGCTATTAGTTGGGGAAGAGAGTGAGGAAGGGGCAATACAGGGACAAAAACTAAGGTAAGAACAAATAAACAAGTATAACATCAAAACAACTCATATGTAATTATATCCCACCTATGTCAAATCAAGGCTAAATAATAAACAGGCATAAACAAGTATAACATCAAAACAACTCATATGTAATTATATCCCACCTAAGTCAAATCAAGGCTAAATAATAAACAAGCATAGAAAAAAGCAGTTAAAATGAAAGTAAAGTTATATGCATGTATAAATACATGTACATCCAGATATGTATTTATGTATGTGTGTGTGTATATATATACATATATGTATATGTTCAACCTGTCTGCATTGAGATCACACACACACATACACAATCTTACAGATTGAAAAAAAGTAAAAAAAAAAAAAATCACAAAGTACAATGAAATAATTTTTCTTTTTTCATTTTCTTTCAATGAATTAATATTTGAAAAATAAAGTTAAAATAAAAACAGTAAAAAAATTAAAAATATATTTTAAAATGCGGGGAATATGGAGAAAAAAAACAACAGAAAATCTTAATGAGAAATTAAGGGTTTATTTCTGCTGAGGTACAGGGATGGATTTTCATTCTTTACATTTATTTTTAACTTTCTAACCCTTGGGTCAAGGCTGGGAGTTTTAAGTTCAACATCTTTGTGTTCCTTGCCTAGCTGCTCTTGTGCCTAGGAATCAAAGCTAGTTATAGTAGCTCTCAGCTTCCAGTCTCCCAGTATAGGATGGAATAGACTAGGGAGTCCTAACAAATTGTGTATTCCTATAGCAGGGGTGGTAGAAAGTTATAAATTGGAAGTTCTAGTAGTTTAGTTTTGGCTGAACTTTGGAACTCTTGTCAGTGGGGATTTGAGATTTGATCCATGCCCCCTATAATTAGATAGATGCTGGTCTCTACAGGATGTCTGGATCTCTAGGGCCTCCAATAAAATCTACTTTTTGGGTGCAGGGACTAAACCTCCACATGTTTTACCTTCACTGCTCTGAACATGTATTACCAGGTATCCACCTTCAAGTACAGATGCTCTTTTGTGGCTGCTAAAGGCATTTTCCCTATAGGACTTATGGGGCACCAGCAACAAAAGGGTCTTTCTCCCCTTGGTATCTGGAGCCTGTATGGTTCAGGTATAATTTTCTTTCCACCTATTTCAGTCACTCTGGTTCAGGTACACTCTGGGGGGCACAATAGGTGACTGCTGGTAACTTCCTTTAAGAGTTCCCTATCTCCTGTTTCTGCTTGCTGCTGCCCAGTACTTATAGATGGTTCCTGCACTGATGGCCATTTTCTATGCCTGGGAACATTTCCATGCAGGGGAATGTTTTTGCATGCCAATGACTCTAGTTCCCATAGACCTATCTGCCCTTGTGGCCAGCCATTTTTGGTTGGTTTTCACTGAACCAGTCTATCTTCCAGTCATTCAAGCTTAGGCACCACCATCTGAGTGAAGAAGACTTCCACTGGTGGAGTTTTCAGAAGTAAATTCGAGATGCTGTGGAGCATTCACTATCCAAAGTACTGAACTACAGAACCCATGAACATAATGAAGTTTTCTTATTTTTTTCCTCCCACAAAATTTAGGGTGATTTGTTATGCAACAAGAGTTAACCAGAATTGAATTTAATATTGGAAATGGGATGCTGCTGTAACAAAACCTAAAGTACATGGAATCAGTTGATGGGTGGAGAAATCTATTCATGAAACCTAGAAGGGACTTAAGAAGACTGTTGGTGAGGACTTAGATTATTTGAAGCTGAAAATAAGATCTTTATTATCTAGTGGCAGAAAGTGTAACAAAATTGTCACATATGGTAAAATGGAAAATAGAAAATGAACTGATGGATGGGTCTAGCAAAGAAAATTTCCAAGACAATATGTGATATGCCAGCTATTTTTTAGCTGTATGTCATGAGATATTGGCCAGAGAGAAATAAGCTAAAAAAGAAATTCTTGTTTTCAAGAAGAGGATTCTCAAAGTAAGAAAGAGCCTAAGTACAAAAATCAAAATCTAGAGCAGAGTTAGGAAAATGTGGTCTTAGGACAAAGATAAAACTAGGGTATAACTACAAGACTTGTTAAGTCCTTAGAAAGATTTGAGGTAGTGCCTCACAGATCTGTTAGACACACACACAAAAAACCTTCCATCTGTCTTTTGGGCATGCCTCCTTGTTCCTCTCTGTTAAATAAAAGGGATTCTAAAATTCTTAAGGGTTTTGTCCCACAGCAGCCCCTGAGGGAGCCCTATATAGAAGAGTCTATTTAGAAGAGTATGTGGATGTGACTTTTGCCTGAATTAATGGATTTATAAATTGATACATAGAAACCTAATAGGTGTTTAAAAAGAATTCTCAACCTGGTGTGAGAGGGGCGAAGACAACCCCAAATGAAAAGACACTTTTGGATCCTTGAGCTTCCTTAAGCAGAAAGTAAGCTAAGGAAAAGACTCAGTTGCAAAAATATTTGCTAGCTTTTTATGGAAAAGGAAGCATGATATAGTAGAATCAAGAGGCTACAGGGCATGACCCAGAACACAGAGAAGTACTGCCCCTGAGTAGGACTGCTCTCTGATCAATGTTCTGGTTGCCTGTGTCCAGCTGGATATCATAATTATTATGAACAAATGGCATTACATGCCTTATTCCCTATTTTCTCCTACTGCTCTTTGAATGGAAATATCTGTTGTAATTGTCCTACCCCTGAATAATTTAGGTAGTTTAGGTGTATAACTTAGGTGGATAACTTGTCCCTTAAATTCACAGGTTTTCAGATTGAGAGGAGTGGTATTTGAGGTACTCATTTACATTTCAACCTGATTTAGATGATTATATCCTATACTTGAAACTAATGCTTTAATTAGAAGGAGACTTTGGGGATTGTAGGAAAGGGAGTGAATGCATGTGAATTGTTGTGACCACAGGGCAGATTGTGCCAGATTAATTTTTTTAATTAAACTTTTTATTTTTAGATAATTATAGATTCACATACAGTTGTAAGAAATAATACAAAGAGATCCCATGTACCCTTTACCAAGTTTCCTTTGAATGGGAACATTCTATTACAATAATCATACTGGGATATTGACCTTTCTATAGACTAGTAGAAATCTAAAGACCTACTAATCTTTCAGATATCCCCAGTTTTGTGTGTGTGTGTGTGTGTGTGTGTGTGTTGTTGTTGTTGTTTTGTGTTACTTTTATCATATGAGTAGGTTTACAAAACTACCATTAGTCAAGGTGCAGAATCACAAGAATCCCTCCTGTTGCTTTTTCATTTATATCCACAGTCACTCTCCAACCTGTTTAATATAGAATTACCTTATATTATAAATATAGTTATACTTAGGGAAAAAATGAACATATTTTATATATAATATTGTTTTATTAAATTGTCATGCAAATTACCAACAAAGACCTCCGTTTAGAGGTAAATAATGATTGACTTTTCCTAATTCAGAATTTACCTGTTAATAAAATAGACAGTTATTATAATGATAAAGGCTCTTTTAAATTTAATTTACTGTTTTCCACTACAGTCCAGGGTGGTTTAAAATACTGATGCAAGTACTTCATATGCATGTGATCCGTTGCTTAAATAGATTGGGTAATAGTGTAATGCCCTTTACTTTTGTAGTAACAACAAAAGTATATCCTAAATAATGACATTTTTATTTTCTGCTGTTCAGCATATTGAATCAAAGGTGACCAACAATGAAATATTGTAAGGAAAGCATTTCTAAAGGAAAGAATTGCCTTTCCATGCTGCTTTACTATTTATTCACTTCACCATTTCATTGCTATAGTAAGAAAAACTGGTAAAATAAGTTGCAAGAAATTTAGCATTTTTCCTTTAGAATTTTTTATTTATTTTAAAATTCTGATTACTAGTGGCTGTGACTGTAGCTCAGTGGCATAGTGCTTGCCCACTGGGTTCAATCCTCAGCAGCACATAAAAATAAATAAATTAAATAAAGGTATTATGTCCATCTACAACTAAAAAAATTAAGAAAAATAAAATTTTGATTACTAAACTATTTGTTGCTTCTCTCTCCCTTTCTGTTTTTATTATGCAGTTGTTCCTGATAATTTTTTCTGTGATTCTGAATTATTTACCATAATACCAGAATTATTACAGAACATTGATAAAAATTTTACTTTTTAACTAAGATGTGTATAGGATTTCTAACTTCGTAGTACTTTAGTGTATTGCATGTGTTATTTGTGATCTGTAGATGGAAATATCTAATAATTAGTGTTATGTGTGATTTATCTTCTTTCTTCTGGTATTTCGAACGTGGCAGTTACATCATCTCAACTGTCCTCTAGTTTATGTTTTATTTTGCTCTTTCCTTAACAATATATTCATTGACCTTGCCAGGCACAAACCTAGGTAGTAAAGAATAAAAATAAATTCAGTATTCCATCCTTAAGCATCTTCTGTCTAATAGGGAGACAAGCCAACAGAGGGTCACAATAAAGTATACTTTTAGAGAAAAATAAAAATAGCATACTATGGAGACATTTGGAGGGGAGCTTTAAACTTAGCCTGTGGAGGTGAGGGAAGGTTTCCAGGAGGAGCTTAGTAGTTTATAATCTTCTAAGTTTCTTGAGTGCAGAAAAATTGAGGCTATATTTTCCTCTACCTCCCCACTACCTACTACAATGCTCAGAAGATAGTGGCCACTCAATACATATTTGATAATTATTGAAAAAGCAGAGATATCTGATCTGACTTTTGAAGGAGGCTTTTGGAATCAGTTGAAGAATTAATTGAAAGATGTTTGTTCCAGACAGAAGGGGCCACACATGCAAAGGTAAAGCTTGGTAAAGCTCCCTCCGGAGCCAGAGATTCTCAGACTTCACCAAGGACAATCAATCAGGAATTTTTCCTTCACCAGAGTATCAATTTACTGTGACTGTTTCTAGGACAATTTCTATAAGGATTCTGTGATCCCTCCCAGAAGTTAGATAATGAAATTGTAATATTTTCAACATTCCCGTGAAAACACTATCTTGACCTAAAAATTATGCTTGGTTTTTGTTAAAGATGTTTTTATTGAAGAATGGAGGAACGATAGAAACCAATTCCTTTCAAAACTGAAGAAGGTAAGCATTATGTAATTGGATTCACTGCTGAGCCTTAGTTAATGAGGGAAAAAAAGAAATTTAACATTCTTCATCTTTCCCAGTTGGTCCCACTGGCAGAGGCTCAACTTCAGGTATTGAGCACTCCCTTTGCTATACATTCCCAAATGCTAATCTCACTGTGGGGTTCTGGATCTTTAGATGATTTAAGACTTACTTTCCCCAAAAGAATAATATCCAGATTATTGTTTGGCATCATGCTGGAAAATAAAGGCAGAATCATATTTTTTTTTTTTTTTTTTTGCATTTTTTATGAGGGAGCGTTTACAAATTTTGTGATCAAGAAACAAAGTAGAGTCTGGTCCAGAGGAAAGCATCTCAAATTTTGGCAAATTATAAACCAATATAGAAGACTAAGTATGGCATATTTAAAAGATTGCTTATAGCTTTATGAGACTAGAATAAAAGGTATATAAAGAAGAATGCTGAGATCAGAATGAATGAATAGGCAGGGAACAGATCAAAGAAGATTTGAAGATCTAGTGAAGTCCTTACCTCGCAGCTGACAGGCTCTCCTTATGTTGCCCAGGCTCATCTCCAACTCCTGAGCTCAAGTGATCCACCCACCTCAGCCATGCCTCTTCCCCCCTACTCAAGTAGCTGGGAGTATAGGGGTGTGCCAGCGGCCTGGCAAAGAAGACCCAATTAAAATTTGATTTCCCTGTGGGCAAATTGGAGCTGATAGAGATTTTGACTTCAGAGAGGGAGTAACATAATCAGATTTGTGTTTTTAAAAAAGTTCACTCAGGTATCAATATGCAGGGTGGGTTGGGGGAAGCAAAACTAGAGATAGGGACTCTTGTTCTCTTTGTTCTGTCTACGTAACAAATCAGTGTAAAGCAATAGTTTATTATGCAGGTGGTCTAGGAATTCAGACTGTGTAGAATAGGAAGTCTTGTCTCTGCTCCCTTATATTTGATATCTCTGTATTACTTCTGAATGTTTGAAAGATATTTTCCCTTGACATAAAAACATTGAACATGTTTTTCTTTCAGCATTTTAAAGTGTTCTGTATGCAAATTTTATGATGAAACATTCTTTATAAAACCTATCATTGTTCCTCTGTATGGAGTATGTCTTTCATTTTTTTCTTTCTTGATCTCTTCAAGAATTTCTTTTTGTCTTGAAATATGATGTATCTAGGTGTGATTTTTTTTTTTCTTCTTTGTATTTTCTGAGCAGGTTAGTCAGTGGTTTGCTGTCTTCTTTACTAATTTGTAGAAATTATTCGATACTATGTCTTCAAATATTTTTTCTGTCCTCTTTTTTTTAATTTATAAGAATGCTAGACTATTTGATATTGTCCCATAAATGTTGGATGATCTGTTCTATTTTTCCTAGTCTATCTTTTCTTCCTCTATGTTTTAGTTTAAGTACATTTCTTCAGAATCATCTCACATTGCGGTTGGAGACTGCTTTGCTTGAGGGTTTTACTCAGTGTCTGGTTTGCCTTTGGCTCCAAGTCTGTACCTTGTTTCTGAGACTTTGTGAGGGTTTCATCACATTTCCTTGCACTTTCCCTAGAAATTGACTTATTTGATAACTGCTAGCTTGATAGTGTAGCACAGGGTGTAACGTTCTCTATTGCTCTGGTTCAGCCTCAGACTGAGATGGGTGTTGTTTCCCTGTTGCTAGTAAGCCTGTCCTATCCTAAAGTTAAGGGAGGTCTTGTGTCAGGATGTTTTCCTACTTCTCCCCAGGGTTGGAGGGTTTTAAAAAAATCTATCCTCTTCCCTTGCTTGTCTTGACCTGTTCCCTGAAGACTACCATATTTTTTGCTCTGCTTTCACTTGGCTTAGGTTTTTTGCATCTTAGTGGAGAGGGGATCAAGTGAAGCTTTGTGTTTTTCTCATGATAGTTTTTCTTTCTCCCTTTCTCCTGTATCTTTTACATGAGGTATTCTCTCACCAGTCTCTTGCTCTCTCCCAGTTTTTCTTCTAAGAACCTTATGAGATATGTGGAAAAGAACCTATGAATGGGTAAGCATTTCCCTGGTGTTTCTGGCTCGTAGGAATTCTGTATTCTCAAGCTAGTTCATACTTGCCTTGAGCAATTTGTTAAAAACTCTGGTTAAGTTCTTTCCAGCTTATATTCTATCTGACATCTCCTTCAGATAATCAAGGGTCCTTGTTCTGTTTCCCCTTGGAGGTATCTGTCTTTATTTACAATGAGTTCTCTGATGGCTTCAAAGAGAATTTGGGATACTTTAGGTAAATTTTCTTTTTTGTTTTTTAGTTGTAGGGTTGAGAGCAATGCTGTTTTCTTCTTTCTATTCTATGTGGAAGACATCTGAGCAAGTTCTCAATATATAATTACACTATTAACTGTGTCATGTATTATACTTGTTAGGTTACACATTTGACCTGGCAAGCTCATAGTTCCCACTTTGGTTTTCTTTTGGATGAATTCTTTTTAAATCCCTGACTAGAGCCTGATAATCCTTTTTAACTTCTCTCTCCCCACCCCAAATTTAGAGATCTAAGGCAGTAACTTATGAGAGAGACAAAATTTGAACTACTGCATTGATGATGGGAAAAGGAATTTCATCTCCCAATGCTTTTTTTTTTTTTTGGTGCTGTGATTTGAACCCAGGGCCTCACATCTCACACATGCTAAACATGGGCTTTACCACTGAGTGACACCCCAAATCCCCATTTTTAAGAATTAGAAAAAGCTGGGTATTAGTGTCAGTTCTTATAGTACAAATTCATGTAGAGTCAATTACTTATCTAGCTGAACCTCATTTCCCCCCACTTTTGAGAAGGGGATTTTAAGACCTTTATTTTTAAGGGTTGTTATAAGACTCAAATGAGATATCATATATAAATGATCTCTAAAATGTAAGACTCTATACAAATCATATTTAAATATTTTCTTCTCACATTATACTTTTTACTCATGAGTACATTTATTTTTTCTAAGAGTAAGTGGACCAGTATAATCTATCTGACTTCCTGTTTTTGATTTATTTAAAGAACTTTTTATTATTAGAGTTTCTTGGTAAAGCTTTGAATTATTTTTTGGTTTATCTCACTTCTAAGTTGAACTTCTCATGTTCCACCTCATAGACTTCCCTATTTTTCTTTTGTGGTCATAATTTTCTTATCTTAAAAATATGCCTTTTTTACCTTGGAAGATTTATTTTACTTCATTAGTTGCCCAGTTAAGAGTTAATTTGCAACTGCTTATTATTTTTTAGAGTTCTAATGTTTTTACATGTGAACCTTATTTCTTTTTTGTGTTTAGTCAGTTTGCTTTGAAATTTCCAAGTCTCTTGTTATTAACTTCTTTTAAAAATTTTATCTAAAGCAAATATCTCATTTATTAATATTTTTTTGAAAACTTAGTGACTCTATAGCTGTTTTATGAGAAAGTTGATCTTGATCACTGAGCATTGGTTACTCCCCCAATTTGTCTAATTCTTTTTTTTTTTAATATTTATTTACTTTAGTTGTACAGAATGCAATGCATTTGTTTACGTGGTGCTGAGGATCGAACCCGGGCCACACACGTGCGAGGCGAGCGCTCTGCCGCTGAGCCACAACCCCAACCCCTTGTCTAATTCTTTATGAGACACAAAAAGATATAAAGTTACCTTCAACACTTTACAATCTAGTGGTATAGACAAATAATATATGTGTAAAACAGAAAAAAAGGTAGTATGAACATCACCCTCTTCCCCATGTGGCAGTATGAAACAGTGGAAAGAACATATACTTTAAAATCATAAAGACTGGTTCATATGCCATCTCTGCAATTTGATAATTACTCCAGGCAAATTACTTTCTGAGTTTGTTTTCCTTATCCATGAAATAAGGAGAATAATACCTATCTAGTAGAATCATTGTGATGTGCATTATCATATATAAAATAATGGATATAGAATGCCTGCCACATGATATAGGATATCAATAATTGTCTTGGGCTTGGGTTGTGGCTCAGTGGTAGAGTGCTTGCCTAGCATGTGTGAGGCACTCAGCACCACATAAAAATAAATAAGATAAATGTATTGTGTCCATCTACAACTAAAAATATAAAAAAAATAATTTTCTTTCATCAGGCCTTAATGACCAAGATGTTCTGCACCAATATGGTAGCAAGCACAAAGGATAATAGGACTAATATCTCCATCTACCACTATCGTTATAAAAGTGTTACATTCTAGGTTATCTTCTTTTACCCTGTACCTTTTTCCCAACTAACATAAATTTGTTCTATTTAAAGCATTATTTTTTTTCATATGTATACAGCAACATCCTATTTAACTTTTCTCTTTTTCTAACCATGACTTAGTCCTTACGGCAAAATATTTCTCTTTTGCTTACCTTTTTGTATATAGAGAACCTCAAACAACCCTGATTAGTGAGAAGAATCAGAATACTGTGGCTTTTATTAAAAATTAAATATTCACATATTTAATGGAAACAAGACAAATACAGTGACACCTTGGTCAGGGGTCTCCAAGACCACCTCGATATTCAGTGATTTACTAGAAGGACTTACAGAATCAGCAGCATACAGTCATACTTACTACTTTGATTTATTATGGCAAATGCTCATAAAGTAAACAAAAAAAAAAAAAAAAAGAAGAATGGGTAAATGTGAGGGACAAAAGGAAAAGCTTATATGGGAAAGTCTGGAAGAAGTCAGATGCAAGTTCCAAGGGTCCCTTCCTAGTAGAAACACAAAATATACTTAGTTCTTCCAGTAACTACCAGAGATAATGCCTGTGAAATGTCTGCTAGGGAAGTCATTAGAGTCTTAGTGCCCAGTGGCTTTACTGGAGAGTTATGTAGGCATCTTCTGCCTGGGACATGCCAAAATTCCAGACTCCAGAAAGAAATCAGGTGTATAATATAAACCATATTGTTTGTACAGTCTAAGCCCACAATTGCTTTGCAAATTGTGGGAACCCTCCCTGGAGCAAAAAAGGTAAAAAAAAAAAAAAAAGTTCTCAAAGGGCCATACTATTTAAAGGATAGAAATATCAAGCCCACTATGTTTACTCCTCTTTGCACATGACAGAATCAGACATTTTTTAGAAAGCATCAAAATGCACCACTTAGAAACAATATTCTACAAATGTTTCTTCATATTCTATTAATTGAATACACAGTCATTTTTAATAAACTATTCTTACTTAATTTTACTTCTCTTTTTTATTTATAGTAGTAAATATTAGAATTTATACTGCACATATAGAGTATAGTAGTAAATATTAGAATTTATACTGCACATATAGAGCATCATTTTACACAAAACAGTTTGTATACAAAGTATATTCATAGCATTCATGTCTTCATTAATGCATTAAGAATAATGATATCCATCTTAATCAACCACTTTTTCTTTTATTCTCCTCCATCCCTCCTTGCTACCTCCCTTTCCCTCCCTTCTCGTATAGTGTTCTTCTAATCTTCCTATGTACCCCAACCCAACAATACTGTGAACCAGCCTCCTTATATCAGAGGAAACATACGGTATTTGGATTTTTGAAGTTGACTGATTTCACTTAGCATTATATTCTCCAACTTCATCCATTTACCAGCGAATGCCATTAATTTATTCTCTTTTATTGCTAAGTAAAATTCCATTGTGTATATATACCACATTTTCTTCATCCACTCATCTACTGAGGGACATCTAGGTTGGTTCCACAACCTAGCTATTGTGAATTGTGCTGCTATAAACATTGAAGTGGCTGTGTCACTGTAATATGATGTTTTTAAGTCCTTCGGGAATAGACCCAGGAGTGGGATGGCTGGGTCATAGGGTGGTTCCATTCCCATCTTTTCAAGAAATCTCCATACTGCTTTCCATAAAGGTTGTACCATTTTGCAGTCCCACCAGCAATGTATGAGTGTGCCTTTTCCCCCACATCCTCTCCAACATTTATTGTTGTTTGTGTTATTGATAGCTGCCATTCTGACTGGAGTGAAATGAAATCTTAGAGTAGTTTTGATTTGCATTTCTCTAATTGCCAGCAATGTAAGCATTTTTTCATGTATTTGTTGATTAATTGCGTATCTTCTTCTGAGAAGTGTCTTTTCAATTCCTTAGCCCATTTATTGATTGGGTTATTTGTTTTTTTGGTGTTAAGTTTTTTGAGTTATTTATATATTCTAGAAATTAGTGCTCTATCCGATGTGCATGTATTAAATATTTGTTCCCAATTCATTGGTTCTCTATTCACCTCACTGATTGTTTCTTTTGCTGAGAAGAAGCCTTTTAGCTTAAATCTATCCCATTCATTAATTCTTGGTAGTAATTCTTGCACTACAGGATTCTTATTAAGAAACTTGGGGCCTAATCCGACATGTTGGAAATTGTAGCTTACTTTTTCTTCTATTAGGTGTATTGTCTCTGCTCTAATTCCTAAGTCCTTGATCCACTTTGAATTGAATTTTGTGCATGGTGAGAGATAAGGGTTTAATTTCATTTTGTTGCATATGGATTTCCAGTTTTCCCAGCACCATTTGTTGAAGAGGCTGTCCTTTCTCCACTGTACATTTTTGGTGCCTTTGTCTAATATAAGATAGCTGAAATTATATCTATTAGTCTCTGTGTCATCAATTCTGTACCATTGGTCTACTAGTCTGTTTTAGTGCCAATACCATGCTGTTTTTTTTTTTTTTTTTTTTTTTTTTTTTTTTTTTTTTTTTTTTTTTTTTTTACTGTTGCTCTATAGTATAATTTAAAGTCTGGTATGGTGATGCCACATGCTTCACTTTTCTTGCTCAGTAATGCTTTAGCTATTCTGGGTCTCTTATTTTTCCAGATGAATTTCATGACTGCTTTTTCTATTTCTTTGAGAAATGTCATTGGGATTTTGATTGGAATTGCATTAAATCTGTATAATGCTTTTGGTAGTATGGACATTTTGACAATATTAATTCTACCTGTCCAAGAACAAGGTAGGTCTTTCCATCTTCTGAGGTCTTCTATGATTTCTTTCTTTAGTGTTCTATAGTTTTCATTATAGAGGTCCTTCACCTCTTTCATTAAGTTGATTCCCAGGTATTTTATTTTATTTTATGCTATTGTAAATGGGGTAGTTTTCATCATTTCCCTTTCAGAGGCTTTGTCACTGATGTACAAAATGCCTTTTACTTATGGGTATTGATTTTGTATCCTGCTACTTTGGCAAATTCATCTACTAGTTGTAAAAGTTTTCTGGTAGAGTTTTTTGGGTCTTCTAGGTATATTATCATGTCATCAGCAAATAGTGCTAATTTGAGCTCTTCTTTTCTTATCTGGATCCCTTTAATTTCTTTCGTCTGTCTAATTGCTCTGGCCAGAGTTTCAAGTACTGTGTTAAATAGCAGTGGTGAAAGGGGTCATCCCTGTCTAGTTCCAGTTTTTAGAGGGAATGCTTTCAATTTTTCTCCATTTAAGGTAATGTTAGCTTGAGGTTTGGCATAGATAGCTTTTATAATATTGAGATATGTTCCTGTTATTCCTAATTTTTCTAGAGCTATGAACATAAAGGGGTGTTGTATTTTGTCAAATGCTTTTTTCTGCATCTATTGAGATGATCATATGGTTTTTATCTTTAAGTCTATTGATGTGATGTATTATGTTAATTGATTTCCGAATATTGAACCAACCTTGCATCCCTGGGATAAACCCCACTTGATCGTGGTGCACTATCTTTTTGATATGTTTTGAATCCGATTTGCCAGAATTTTGTTGAGGATTTTTGCATCTATGTCCATTAAAGATATTGGCCTGAAGTTTTCCTTTTTGGCTGTGTCTTTGCCTGGCTTTGGAATTAATGTGATATTGGCCTCATAGAAAGAGTCTGGAAGAGCTCCCTCTTTTTCTATTTCTTGAAATAATTTGAAGAGCATCGGTATTAGTTCTTCTTTGAAGGTCTTGTAGAACTCAGCTGTAAACCCATCAGGACCTGGACTTTTTTTTGTTGGTAGTTTTTTTTTTTTTAATATTTATTTATTTGCTTTTAGTTGTACACAATGCATTTTTAAATGATGCTGAGGATCAAACCCGGGCAGTGTACATGCTAGGAGAGCGCTCTACCCCTGAGCCACAACCCCAGTCCTGTTGGTAGTTTTTTGATGGTGTCTTCTATTTCTTCGCTTGACATTGATTTATTTAAATTGTGTCTAGCCTCCAGTTCCAGTTTGGATACGACTCTAGAAATCTGTCAATGCTTTCAATATTTTCTATTTTATTAGCGTACAAGTTTTTGAAGTAATTTCCAATTATCTAATTATTTATTTATTATCTACTTATTTCTAATTATCTAATTTCTAATTATCTCCTGTATATCTGATGTGTTTGTTGTGATATTTCCTTTTTCATCATGTATGTTAGTAATTTGAGTTTTTTCTCTTCTTCTTTTCGTTAGCATCTATAAGGGTCTGTCAATTTTATTTATTTTTTTAACGAACCAACTTTTGGTTTTGTCAATTCTTTGAATTGTTTCTTTAGTCTCAATTTTATTAATTTCAGTTCTGATTTTAATTATTTTCTGTCTTCTACTGCTCTTAGTTTTAATCTGTTCCTTTTTTTCTAGTGCTTTGAGGTGTGATGTTAAGTCATTTTTTTTTCTTTAAAGGAAGGAATTTAGTGCAATGAATTTTCCTCTTACTACTGCCTTCATAGTGTCCCAGCGATTTCTATATGATGTATCTGTGTTCTCATTTACCTCTAGGAATTTTTTGATCTCCTCCTTGGTGTCTTCTTGAACCCCTTGTTCATTCAGTAGCATGTTGTTTAACTTCCAGTTGTTGGAGTAGTTTTTTTTTTATTTCTTGTTTTATCATTGATTTCCAGTTTCATCCTATTATGGTCTGATAGAATGCAGGGTAGTATTTCTGTTTTTTTATATTTGCTGAGAGTTGCCTTGTGACATAATATATGGTCAGTTTTGGAGAAGGAGCCATGTGCTGCTGAGAAGAAAGTGTATTCGCTTACTGAGGGATGAAATATTCTATATATGTCCATTAGGTCTAAGTCATTAACTGTTTTTAATGAGGCCTAAAGTTTCTTTATTTAGCTTTTGTTTGGATGATCTATCCATTGGTGAGAGAGGTGTGTTGAAGTCCCCTAGAATAACTGTGTTGTGATCTGTTTTATTCTTAAACCTGAGAAGGGTTTGTTTGATGAATGTAGGTGCTCCATTATTTGGGGCATATAGATTTATAATTGTTATATCTTGTTGATGAATGGTTCCCTTAAGTAGTGAGAAATATCCATCTTTGTCCCTTTTCATTAGCTTTGGCTTGAAGTCTACCTTATTTGATATGAGAATGGAAACCCCTGCTTGCTTCCGCAGCCCATATGACTGATAAGACTTTTCCCAGCCTTTCACCTTCAATCGCTTGATGTCTTTTTCTATGAGGTGTGTTTCATGGAGACAGCATATTGTTGGGTTGTTTCTTTTAATCCAGTCTGACAATCTGTGTCTTTTGAATGGTGAGTTTAAGCCATTAACATTCAGGGTTATTATTGAGATGTGATTCTTATTTCCATCCATTTTTAATTGTATTATGGTATTTAGATTGATTTGGTTTCTCCTCTGGTTGGCAATTCCTTTAGTTTACTATCTTCCTTGGTTGATTTTCATTGTTATTTTTCTCTTCTTCTTCATCGAAAATTTTGCCCAAGATGTTCAGAAGTGCTGGCTTTGAGTTGTGAAATCTTTTAACTTTTGTTTGTCGTGGAAGGTTTTTATTTCTTCTTTGAATCTAATGCTCAGTTTTGCTGGATATAAGATTCTTGGTTGACATCCCTTTTCTTTCAGAGCTTGAAATATGCTATTCGAGGATCTTCTAGCTTTTAAGGTCTGGGTTGAAAAATCTGAGCTTAGTCTGATTGTTTGCCCCCTATATGTAATCTGCTTCCTTTCTCTTGTGGCTTTTAATATTCTCTCCTTGCCTAGTATATAGGCATTTTCATTATAATGTGACTTGGTGTGGGTCTGTTGTGGTTTTGTACGTTTGGTGTTCGGTAAGCCTCTTGAACTTGGTTTTGCCATTCATTCCTCATATTTGGAAAATTTTCTGCTCTTATTGCATTGAATAAATTACTCATTCCTTTGGTTTGAAACTCTGCACCTTCTTCAACACCAATCGCTCTTAAGTTTGGTCTTTTTATGTTGTCCCATAATTCTTGAATGCTCTGTTCTTGATTTCTTACCACTTTTGCCATGTAATCTAGATTCTTCTCCAGGATATGTATTTTGTCTTCATTCTCTGAGGTCCTTTCTTCCAAGTGGTCTAATCTGTTGGTAATGCTTTCAATTGAGCATTTAGTTTGGTTTATTGCTTCTTTCATTTCCAGAATTTCTGTTTGGTTTCTCTTTAGGATCTCTATCTCCCTACTGAAGTAATCTTTTGCTTCCTGTATTTGTTTTTGGAGTTCTTTGTCAAAATGCTCTTTTACCACCTGTATTTGCTCTCTCATCTCATTTTTTAGTTCATTCTTAATATCCATATACATTTGGAATATGTAATTTCTAAATTCCATCTCTGGCATTTGACCAACTGTGCTTGCCATGGAATCTACTGAGGGGGTATGTTGATTTGTTTCAGTCACTTTTTCCCCTTGTTTCTTCATAATGCTTGTGTGTCTATTCTTCTAGTACTGTGGGACCTTGACTATTTCAATTTCACCTTATAGCCTTATGTTGCACCTGTGGTACAGTGCTGTCAGATCCCCTTATAAATACTTTACACTTTAAGATCTAACACTTTTTATTCAGCAAATCCCAGTTTGTTTACAATGTACAGATTTAGTTAACTCAGGTATTGTTTCCAATTTACTCTGTATGCTTGTGTTGGGGTTTACAGTTTCAGTATTGGACACAGAGATGATATGTTTAGGAAGAAGCAAGTGAGGCTATTGAGATGTTCTTTCTTAGGAACTATGAAAATAGAATTCTATGGAATTGGTTTAATATAAGCAGACGGGAGAGGAAAGACAATGGAGTAAGTGATTTAGAGGAAAGATCGAATTATATATAAGCCAAACTTATGTAGCCTTTGAGAGAAGAAAAAAAAAAAAGAAAAATGGAAAAGAAAAAATAAAAAGATAAAAAGGAACAATAAAAGATAACAAAGAAGTAAGAATTAGAGTAAGAGAGAGGAGAGAGAAAGTGAGTTAAGAAAATAGAGAGTAAACTATATATAACACCACTTTGCTGTATAGTTCAATTGCCCCACATCTAGAAATCCCAATGTCTGCGTATAACTTGTCTTCGCCTCTGATGAATACAGGGTGTAAATAGAGAAGATGAGGGAAGAAGAGACAAAAGTTAGAAGGGAAGGAAAGAAAGAAAAAGGAACAAAAACAAACAAATAAATACACTATCAAACAGAACCAAAACAAAACAAAAACAAAAAACTAAAAACACAAAAACAAAACAAAGATAAAAAAAAGCAATAAACAGAGTTGAACCCAGGAACAAGTCTCAGACAGGACCCTGGGAAGTCCTTCTTTTTTCCCTTCCAGTTTAAGCCACTTGTCCTGGATCACGCCCAGATAGTCACAGAGCACCAATTAATGGAGTCAAGTCTGTACTTTTGGCCAGCAACAGAATGGCACAGGTGAAGAGTGGCTGGGGTGGGGGTGTCAGTATGTGGTGAATGGCACCAGGAAAGAGTTCATCCAAAAGGCGCGCATTCCCCACACCCACCCCCAGTTATAGCTCTCGGGGTTGCTGCACTGGCCTCAGAAAAGCCCTCCCCTGCTGGCTGCCCGTTTCTCACCCAGGTGTGTGCTGTTCTCTGAGCCCTGGCCGGATCCTTGGATGCCTGCAGATGCTTTTCTTACTTGTTTCTTTGTTCCAGTCAGCCATGGCTTTCCTCCAAGATGGCGGTGCTTTCCCTGGTCTCAACAGCAGTACCCCAGACCTGTGTGTCACTCTGAAGCGTGCAGGTCCTGTGGGCAATTTGCGTGAAAGAAGTCTATGAGGCCACTGCTTACGTCTGGCTTCCTCTTTATTCTTCTGCGTTGTTCAATTTTAAAGCCATGGTCCATACTTCTCTTACTGCAATGTTACCACGGCAAATACGCCGCTAATGCTGGTTCGGTTTTTGGGCCGCTCGCACTGGACCCCGTGAGTTGGCGGTCTGGAGTTCCTTGTATTTTACCATCTAGATGTGTGCGGATGTCTCAGCTCCCTCTCAGTTGCAGGAGTATTCTTATTTATCTTATTGATTAGTTTAATAATACTATGAAATAATTTATTGATTTACACTTCAATCAGTATTTCTACTATTTTGAGTTTCAATGGATATTTTGCATAAAAGCATATTAAAGCCTCGATGAGATATCATCTCACACCTATTAGGATGTCTCTTAACAAAAGACAAAAGATAAAAAATTCTAGCCACAGTGTGGAGCAAAGGTAACTCTTATACAGTATTAGTGGGAAAGTAAATTCGTACATCCATGATGGAAAACATCGTGAAAATTCTCCCAAAAATTTAAAAATAGAACTGCCATATAATTTGGGAATTCCACTTCTGGTTATATACCAAAAGAAAATAAGGGTAACCTGCTATTGTGCCCCCTTTTGCCTCTGAAAGAGATCTCTTTCTATTCTTCACACTTAAATAGATTCTACTCCTTTCACTCTTAAAAAGAAGATGAAATTAGTATGTCAGAGAGGTATCTGTTCCCTTGTGACAGTGTAGATAAACCTAGAGAACATTATGTTAAATGAAATAAGCCAGGCAGAGCAAAACAAATAATGTATGATCATTTATATGTGAAATCTAAACAGGGCAAACTCATAGAAGCAGAAAATAGAATGATAGTTACCAAGGGTTGGGGCTCAGGGGAATTGGGAAGATGTTGGTAAAAAGCTAACAAAAATTCAGTTAGGAGGAATAAGTTCAGGAGGTCTATTATATCATGTGATGATTACAGTTAATAACAATTTATATTTACAGATTGCTGAGAGAGTCGATTTTAAGTGTTCTTACCACAAAAAGTGATAAGCATTTGAGGCAATAGATGTATTAATTAGCTTAATTTAACTAATCCACAGTATACATATATCAAAACATGTTTTAGACCATAAGCATATACAAGTTTTTGTCAATTAAAAATGTTAAAGGCTTTTTATGATAGCAGGGAAATGCAACAAATTTTATTAACCATTCCTAAGGTAGAGTTCCATTATACATTTTAAACAGCTGACTTGAAAATGAAATTTTAGAATAAAACCTAGATTTACAATGATCTTATGTTCAGTTTGCAGAGAAAGAAGAAATGAGAATAAATTGGATTCATTAGGGAAGGCTTTCAGAAGGAGACTAGAATTGAACTGAAGATGGGTAATATATGGAGGGGTGGTGGGGGGAAGGATAAGCAATATGACAGGGAAACAAAATAGCATGACCAAGGGAAGATTGAGTCTGGTTTAGAGGGGAGATATGATTGTATTATCTGAAGCAGATATAAACTCACAAATGCTTTTTTAAAAAAAATATTGTTTTATGGATATATATAGAATATTTCATCCCTCAGTAAGCAAATACACTTTCTTCTCAGCAGCACATGGCTCCTTCTCCAAAATAGACCATGTATTATGCCACACAAGGCAACCCTTACCAAATATAAAAAAGCAGAGATAATTCCCTGCATTCTATCAGACCATAATTGGATGAAATTGGAAATCAATGATAAAACAGAAATAAAAAAAATTACTCCAACAACTGGAAGGTAAACAACATCTTACTGAATGAACAAGGGGTTGAAGAAGACATCAAGGAGGAGATTAAAAAATTCCGAGAGGTAAATGAGAACACAGATACATCGTATAAAAATCTCTGGGAAACTATGAAGGCAGTATTAAGAGGAAAATTCATTGCACTGAGTTCATTCCTCAAAAGGGAAAAAAACCCAACAAATAAATGACTTAACATCGCACCTCAAAGCACTAGAAAAAGAAGAACAGACCAACACCAAGAGCAGTAGAATTGACAAAACTAAAAGTTGGTTCTTTGAAAAAATAAATAAAATTGACAGACCCTTAGTGATGCTAATGAAAAGAAGGAGAGAAAAAACTCAAATCACAAACATCCGTGATGAAAAAGGAAATATCACAACAAACACCTCAGATATACAGAGGATAATTAGAAATTACGTTGAGAACTTGTATTCTAATAAAATAGAAAATATTGAAGACATTGACAGATTCCTAGAGTCGTACGAATTGCCCAAACTGGATCTGGAGGATATGCACAATTTAAATAGATCAATTTCATGTGAGGAAATAGAAGACACCATCAAAAAACTACCAGCTAGAAAATGCCCAGGGCCTGATGGCTTTACAGCGAGTTCTACAAGACCTTCAAAGAAGAACTAATACCATTGCTCTTCAACTTATTTCAAGAAATAGAAAAAGAGGGAGCTCTCCCAGACTCTTTCTATGAGGCCAATATTATACTAATTCCAAAGCCAGGCAAAGACACAGCCAAAAAGGAAAACTTCAGGCCAATATCTTTTTTTTTTTTTTTTTAAATATTTATTTATTTACTTTAGTTGTACACAATGCAATGCCTTTATGTTTACGTGGTGCTGAGGATCGAACCCGGTCCGCGCACGTGCGAGGTGAGCGCTCTGCCACTGAGCCACAACCCCAGCCCGGAGGCCAATATCTTTAATGAACATAGATTCAAAAATTTTCAACAAAATCCTGGCAAATCGAATACAAAAACATATCAAAAAGATAGTGCACCATGATCAAGTGGGGTTTATCCCAGGTATGCAAGGTTGGTTCAACATTCGGAAATCAATTAAAATAATACATCACATCAATAGACTTAAAGATAAAAACCATATGATCATCTCAATAGACGCAGAAAAAGCATTTGACAAAATACAACACCCCATTATGTTCAAAACACTAGAAAAATTAGGAATAACAGGAACATATCTCAACATCATAAAAGCTATTTATGCAAAGCCCCAGGCTAACATTATCTTAAATGGAGAAAAATTGAAAGTATTCCCTCTAAAAACTGGAACAAGACAGGGGTGCCCCCTTTCACAGATGTTATTTAACATAGTACTTGAAACTCTGTCCAGAGCAATTAGACAGATGAAAGAAATTAAAGGGATCAACATAGGAAAAGAAGAGCTCAAATTAGCACTATTTGCCGATGACATGATAATATACCTAGAAGACCCAAAAAACTCTACCAGAAAACTTTTACAACTAGTAAATGAATTCGGCAAACTGGCAGGATACAAAATCAATACCTGTAAGTCAAAGGCATTTTTGTACTTCAGTGACAGGTCCTCTGAAAGGGAAATGATGAAAACTACCCCATTTGCAATAGCATCAAAAAAAAAAAAAAAAAAAACAAAAAAACAAAAAAACAAAAACCTGGGAATCAACTTAACGAAAGAGGTGAAAGACCTCTATAATGAAAACTATAGAACACTAAAGAAAGAAATTATAGAAGACCTCAGAAGATGGAAAGACCTTCCTTGTTCCTGGATAGGCAGAATAAATATTGTCAAAATGTCCATACTACCAAAAGCATTATACAGATTTAATGCAATTCCAATCAAAATCCCAATGACATTCCTTGAAGAAATAGAAAAAGCAGTTATGAAATTCATCTGGAAAAATAAGAGACCCAGAATAGCTAAAGCAATCCTTAGCAAGAAAAGTGAAGCAGGTGGCATCACCATACCAGACTTTAAATTATACTATAGAGCAATAGTAATAAAAACAGCATGGTATTGGCACCAAAATAGACGGGTAGACCAGTGGTACAGAATTGAGGACACAGAGACTAATACATATAATTTCAGCTATCTTATATTAGACAAAAGTGCCAAAAATGTACAGTGGAGAAAGGACAGCCTCTTCAACAAATGGTGCTGGGAAAACTGGAAATCCATATGCAACAAATTGAAATTAAACCCTTATCTCTCACCATGCACAAAACTCAATTCAAAGTGGATCAAGGACCTAGGAATTAGACCAGACACAATACACCTAATAGAAGAAAAAGTAAGCTCCAATTTCCAACATGTCGGATTAGGCCTCAAGTTCCTTAATAAGAATCCTGTAGCGCAAGAATTAGTATCAAGAATTAATGAATGGGATAGATTCAAACTAAAAAGCTTCTTCTCAGCAAAAGAAACAATCAGTGAGGTGAGTAGAGAACCAACTAACTGGGAACAAATATTTAATACATGCACATCAGACAGAGCACTAATTTCTAGAATGTGTAAAGTACTCAAAAAACTCAACACCAAAAGAATGAAAATCCCAATAAATAAATGGGCCAAAGAACTGAACAGACACTTCTCAGAAGAAGGTATACCATCAATCAACAAAATACATGAAAAAATGCTCAACATCACTGGCAATTAGGGAGATGCAAATCAAAACTACCCTAAGATATCATTTCACACCAGTCAGAATGACAGCTATTAAGAACACAACAATAAGTGTTGGAGAGCATGTGGGGAAAAAGGCATGCTCATATATTGCTGGTGGGACTGCAAAATGGTGCAACCATTATGGAAAGCAGTATGGAGATTTCTTGGAAAACTGGGAATGGAACCACCCTATGACCCAGCCATCCCACTCCTGGGTCTATTCCCAAAGGACTTAAAAACAGCATATTACAGTGACACAGCTATCTCAATGTTTGTAGCTGCACAATTCATAATAGCTAGGTTGTGGAACCAACCTAGATGTCCCTCAGTAGATGAGTGGATTAAGAAAATGTGGTATATACGCACAATGGAATTTTACTCTGCAATAAAAGTAAATAAAATAATGACATTCACAGGTAAATGGATTAAGTTGGAGGATATAATGCTCAGTGAAGTTAGTCAGTCTCAAAAACCCAAGTACCCAATGTTTTCTCTGATATAAGGAGTCAGAGTCACAGTGGTGTTGGGTGTTGGGGTACATAGGAAGATTAGAGGAACACTAGAATGGTCAAAGGGGAGGGAGGAGAAGGGAGGGAGCTATGGGGGCATGGGGAGGGGGGAAAGAAAAGGTGGTATAGTAAGATGGATATCATTATCCTAAATGCATGATTGAAGACTTGAATAGTACGAATATACTTTGTATACAAACAGTGTTATGTGAAAGGCGGCTCAATGTGTGTATTATGAATTGTAATGCATTCTACTTTTACAAATACAGCAACATTGAATAAAAAAAGAAAGAAAACCATAAGCTAAAAAAATATTGTTTTAGTTGTAGATGAACACAATATCTTTATTTTATTTATTTTTATGTGGTGCTGAGGATTGAACCCAGTGCCTCACACATACTAGGCAAATGCTCTACAACTGAGCCACAGTCCCAGACCCTCACAAATTCTTTTATTACACCACTGGCATTAAGATTCACTTATCTTCTGCTTTTGTGGATTATGAAACTATTCATATAGGAAAACCCACTGTTCTTAATAGTTTATAAGAGGTGTAATATAAGTATATATCACTCTTTGTTATATTTCTTAAAACTACACAACTCACAGGATTGTTGTTTAGATTAAATGAGTTAATACAGCTTAAAAAAACTTGCATAAAAGTGTTTTGTGACCATCATTTAAGGATATTGTAACTGTTAGCCAGGGGTCGTGGCACACACCTATAATCCTAGCTATTTAGGAGGTTCAGGCAGGAGGATCACAAATTCAAGCTGCCTGGGCAGCTTGGTGAGACCTGTCTCATAGAACTTTCAAAAATCTGGGGTGGTTTAGGGTTCAGCGATAAAGCAACTTTCTTGGTTCAATCCCCAATACTGAAAAAAAGAAATTTTAACTTTTATTCGATTTGGCTTATACTTAGATTTGGCATATACTTAGCATATAATTTTATTTTGTATGAAATTTCTATGCACAGCAATATTATGCATTTGCATCAGTTTGCTTTTACCTTTTTTTTTTTTTGCCATTGAATATTCATAGGGAAAAGTCCTCTTTCTGCCATGAAGGAGCCTTAATAGGAGATGGTTAATTGCGGTTAGCTGAGGGCCATAAGAGATGTTCTGGTTTCCACCTGAAAGAATCTTTGTATGCCTGTGAACTATGTGACGCACCTGTGGTCCTTGTTAAAGCTGAAGATATATAACCGGGTGAGGAGTCAGAGAGAAAAAGCAGTTGCTGGTCAGAGTCAGGCTGCGGCTGCCGAAGAAGAAAGAAGAAAGCAGCAGCTCTCTCTCTCTCTCTCTCTCTCTCTCTCTCTCTCTCTCTCTCTCTCTCAGCTCTCTCTAAGAAAGTAAAAGTAAAAGAAAGTAAAGAAAGAAGTAAAGAGTCAGTAGTCAGAAGAAGTAAAGAGTCAGAGAGGTTGCTGAAAGAGCCAGTGTTAGAGTTTTGAGAGATTGCTAAAGCCGAAGAATAAAAAAAACCTTCTTTCATCTTCATTCTGCCTCCCGAGTTTTTCTCCTGCGGCGTTGTTCCTCCAAGTCAGGAAGCAACACTGCCAGACTTTCTCCTATTTTATGGTTTAGACTGCTAGTATTCATATCTGTATGGTGTTGGTTTTCCTGGTCCCTTCATATCACATAGGTTACTTATTTGGCTTTTGTTTTGTTTTTCTCTGGCATACCACTCACCTGTTTGGTCAACAGCTTTTATAAGAATGAATCTGCTGGAGCTGGGGTTGTGGCTCAGTGGTAGAGCACTTGCCTGGCATGTGTGAGGTACTGGGTTTGATTGTCAGCACCACATATAAATAAATGAACAAAACAAATATCCATCAATGTCTAAAAAAATGTTTTTACAAAAGAATGAATATGCTATCCTCTGTCCTGGCAACACTTTTAAAGGTTAAAATAGAATTTTGAAAGGTTATCTGGTTCAGGATAGCAAAGCTATATAACAAAAGTTCTTTCTCTGTATTAACAAGAAGTAAAAATTATTTCACAAATATGAAATAATAATGTGAAAAAATATTTGTTAGAATATGAAAAATTAAGTACATTCTTTAATTCTTTCAAATACAATGTGCATTTCAAGAACTTTCAGAAATTCAGTTAATTCATTAGTACCTGATAATATAATAAACTCTTGGTAAACACCTAGAAATTTTCAGACCAAACATTTGAACATTTTACTGATCACTAAAAAACCACCTTCATATTAATAGCTTGATAATTGGATGACTTATGCTCCTCTTTCCAGATACATGGTGTGTTTAGAAACATTGATGTGTATTAAATTATACACATCAATGGTTGTACTTTCACCTGTATTTTGAATACAGAAACTACTAAAATACAGTTATTATATTTAAACAATTAATATATGGCAACTTCTATATTTTGTATTTGTTGTATTAACACTAATTATATGAAACATTGCCTTTGATGAAGGTGGATTTGGAACATGAAAGGATAAAGTGTTCTTTCTGAAATGATACAGATACTTGGTAGGTGAATGTGCACAAATACTCCCTGTTTAAAAGTTAAGAAATAATTGTTGGAAATAGTTTCTGTATGTATCACAAATTATATAATACATTCTATTTGTATAACTAGCAGGGCAGCAATGGGCAATCACATTTCAATGAGAAATGTGTCAAAATGGCTACTTTTTTAAATGAAGGAGAAATAAACATATGCCTATTTTTTATGTTTGATGTAGTTTCCAAAATAGTTCCTTTGTTATTGGTATTTTAGAAGGTCTGTGTGTTAGAGTAATAATCTCTTTAATTTGCTATATGTTTTCCATCAAATTTCAATAATCATTGCAGAATTTTTCTTCTTGTTTGTGTCATTGTGTCTTCTATAAATGAGAAATGCATGTTAGAAAGTAAATATTACTGTTAATAGAAGCCTAATATAAAAATTAAGTGCCTATGCCTAAATTTTAGTATAAATCATTTTCAGAAGAATGTTTTCTTTTTGTGAGTTGATGAGCATACTTGTTGAACTAGTTAATTTTTTAATTATTAAAATGGATAAGTGTCATCCTTTGTATACTGATTTTTCTTTTTTCTTTTTTTGGTACCGAGGATCGAACTGATGGGTGCTTTACTTTTGAGCTACATCCCCCATCCTTTTTATTGTTTATCTTAAGGCAGGGTCTTTCTAAGTTGCTGACGTTGGCCTTAAACTTGCGTTCTTCCTGCCTCAGCCTTATGAGTTGCTGCAATAACTCTTGAATTTTTAAAAGTATGAATTTCATGAAAATAAAAAAACCTTAATTTTGTTAATTTTTTAATTCATTTTATTTTTAGTATTTATTTAAAATTTGTTAAAGGGAAAAGTAGTAGAAACTCAGATGTCAACCCAAACAAAGGGAATACTTCTGTTTTGTAAAGTTGGCTTTTCTTAGACAAAACAACCTGAGCTTTAACTTAATACTTAGAAAAACTGAACTTATATGTCAAGGGAAAAACTATTTACTTTGAGACTCAGTTTGTTTAGAAACCTTTTGAAAAGCTGAATAAAAGCAAAGGCCTTTACTGAGAGAGAACTTGATTTTTACTGATAAGAACTTTTGTATTTTTAATCTAGTATACTTTAAATCTTAATTCTGAATTATTTTATAATTCCTGTTAGAATTATAGTTGGAATATATAGCTTGAATGAAGTTCTAATTAATTGATATATTTCTTTTGAAGGAGTTATGTGACATACTGTTTTAGATTGCATTTTTCTGCATATAAACTTGCTTAAATGGAGCCAACTGGGAAATATTGAGGAAACAGTACATAGACTCCCCATTATGAGAGCAAGTTTGTTTTGTAACCTTAATAAATGTTTAGGATTTTGAGGATTAATTCAAAGTCTAAATATGAAATTCACTTTTTGTCTCATATGCCTTAAACACATTAGCCTGGAGGTAATTTTATATAATATTGCTAATCTACCTACTTTTTCACTGGAACCCATTATATTAAGTCAGGCATGGAATTTTGCATTTGTTGGCCATGTTGGTGCTTTAAAAAGTTTAGATTTGGGAACAATTTGGATTTCAGATTTGCTCAACTCATAGTGTTCATATAATAGCAATAACAGAAATAGTAGCTAACATTATTAAGTGTTTACTATATGCCAAATTGTGCTAAACATGTTACATGAATTGCTATGTTTAATCCTATCACATTTATTGGACAGATAGTTTTATAGATTTAAAAAAAAAAAACAAGATTTAGAGGAATTAGTGAGTTGTGCAAGGTCAGATGACTTGTAAATGGCTCAGCTTTGATTTAACCTACGTAGATAGAATCAAGGGCACACTCACAAACTTTTCAAAAAATATATAAAGAACATGTCCTGATTCTACAATTACTCATTTGGATTCAATTTTTCTTTTAAGCAGCCATCATACATATGCAGATTAAATAGCAAGACAGACGTATCATATTAGTTATTTGCAAGTAAGAATCAGAGGATACTTGAATTAGAGAGCCATGGAAGTCCTACACTGAGAGCAATTCTAAGTATGCTTCCCTCATTGTTCCCTCTTACCACTCAAAACTCCCTGAGAACTTCAGTGGCTGGAAAGTATAGAGTGGTGTTAACAAAAACTACATTTACCTAATACATTGATTAGAAAATGTTTTACTTATGAGGAGTCAGTATATGATTCATTTTAAATTGTTTTTGGGTCTTTTTCATGAATATAATTTAGTAAGAACAAAAGAAAGGACCAAACACAAAAGAGAATAAAAGGAACAGAATGCAATAAAGGGAGCAAAACGAGTAAGGGAGAATACAAGAAGGAAAAGAGAAGAAATGAGTGTTTGGAGAGAATTTGAGAATAACAAAGTCTACAAAAATTAAACTATAAATTTACAAAAAGTAATTTACATAAGAAAGGAATAAAAATAGACTGATGTCAAAAATGAGAAAAAAGAGCAAGTAGCAATTTACTATACATCTTTTCATTATTCTTTTCTAAATTTCTGTTCTTTGGCAGATGTTCAAACAGTGCTTGCAATTTTGCAGGACAGGAAAATACTAAAGAAATGCCCTATTCCCTTAGTCATGGTCTGTCTTTCTCTGTAAACATTTTTTCTTTTTTTTTTAATTTAAATTTTATTTTTATAATTTTTAATATGTACAACTCATAGTGCATGTATTTAGCATCTTTTTACGTACAACTATTTGTATACAAAGTATATTCATACAATTCAGGTCTTCAATCATGCATTTAGGAAAATGATATCTGTCTCATTCAACCACCTTTTCTTTTTTTTTTTCTTCCTTTTCTCCCCCTCCCTCCCCCCTTGCTCCCTCCCTTACCCTCCCTTCCCTTGACCATTCTAGTGTTCCTCTAATCCTCCTATGTACTCCCCCCCCCATCCAACAATACTATGAACTAGCCTCCTTATATCAGAGAAAACATTTGGTACTTGGATTTTTGAGACTGACTAACTTCACTTAGCATTATGTCTTCCAACTTCATCCATTTACCTGCAAATGCCATTAATTTATTTTCTTTTATTGCTGAGTAAAATTCCATTGTGCGTATATACCACATTTTCTTAATCCACTCATTTATTGAGGGACATCTAGGTTGGTTCCACAACCTAGCTATTGTGAATTGCGCAGCTACAAATATTGAGATAGCTGTGTCACTGTAATATGCTGTTTTTAAGTCCTTTGGGAATAGACCCAGGAGTGGGATGGCTGGGTCATAGGGTGGTTCCATTCCCAGTTTTCCAAGCAATCTCCATACTGCTTTCCATAACGGTTGCACCATTTTGCAGTCCCACCAGCAATGTATGAGTGTGCCTTTTTCCCCACATCCTTTCCAACATTTATTGTTGCTTGTGTTCTTGATAGCTGCCATTCTGACTGGAGTGAAATGAAATCTTAGAGTAGTTTTGATTTGCATTTCTCTAATTGCCAGCGATGTTGAACATTTTTTCATGTATTTTTTGATTAACTGTGTATCTTCTTCTGAGAGGTGTCTTCTCAATTCTTTAGCCCATTTATTGATTGGGTTATTTGTTTTTTGGTGTAAAGTTTTTTGAGTTATTTATATATTCTAGAAATTAGTGCTCTATCTGATTTTCATGTATTAAATATTTGTTCCCAATTAGTTGGCTCTCTATTCACCTCACTGATTGTTTCTTTTGCTGAGAAGAAGCTTTTTAGTTTAAATCTATCCCATTCATTAATTCTTGGTAGTAATTCTTGCACTACGGGATTCTTATTAAGGAACTTGGGGCCTAATCCGACATGTTGGAAATTGGAGCTTACTTTTTCTTCTATTAGGCGTATTGTCTCTGGTCTAATTCCTAGGTCCTTGATCCACTTTGAATTAAGTTTTGTGCATGGTGAGAGATAAGGGTTTAATTTCAATTTGTTGCATATGGATTTCCAGTTTTCCCAGCACCATTTGTTGAAGAGGCTATCCTTTCTCCACTGTACATTTTGGCGCCTTTGTCTAATATAAGATAGCTGAAATTATATGTATTAGTCTCTGTGTCCTCAATTCTGTACCATTGGTCCACCAGTCTGTTTTGGTGCCAATACCATGCTGTTTTTGTTACTATTGCTCTATAGTATAATTTAAAGTCTGGTATGGTGATGCCACCTGCTTCACTTTTCTTGCTCAGGATTGCTTTGGCTATTCTGGGTCTCTTATTTTTCCAGATGAATTTCATGACTGCTATTTCTATTTCTTTGAAGAATGACATTGGGATTTTGATTGGAATAGCATTAAATCTGTATAATGCTTTTGGTAGTATGGACATTTTGACAATATTAATTCTACCTATCCAAGAGCAAGGTAGGTCTTTCCATCTTCTGAGTTCATCTATAATTTCTTTCTTTAGTGTTCTATAATTTTCGTTATAGAGGTCTTTCACCTCTTTTGTTAGGTTGATTCCCAGGTATTTTTTTTTTTTGATGCTATTGTAAATGGGGTATTTTTCATCACTTCCCTTTCAGAGTCTTTGTCGCTGATGTACACAAATGCTTTTGACTTATGTGTATTGATTTTGTATCCTGCAACTTTGCCAAATTCATTTACTAGTTGTAAAAGTTTTCTGGTAGAGTTTTTTTGGGTCTTCTAGGTAGATTATCAGCAAATAGTGCTAATTTGAGCTCTTCTTTTCCTATCTTGATCCCTTTAATTTCTTTTGTCTGTCTAATTGCTCTGGCCAGAGTTTCCAGTACTATGTTAAATAGCAGTGGTGAAAGGGGGCATCCCTGTCTTGTTCCAGTTTTTAGAGGGAATGCTTTCAATTTTTCTCCATTTAAGATAATGTTAGCTTGAGGTTTTGCATAGATAGCTTTTATAATGTTGAGATATGTTCCTGTTATTCCTAATTTTTCTAGAGCTATGAACATAAAGGGGTGTTGTATTTTGTCAAATGCTTTTTCTGCATCTATTGAGATGATCATATGATTTTTTCTTTAAGTCTATTGATGTGATATATTATGTTTATTGAGTTCCGAATGTTGAACAGCCTTGCATCCCTGGGATAAACCCCACTTGATCGTGGTGCACTATCTTTTTGATATGTTTTTGAATCCGATTTGCCAGGATTTTGTTGAGGATTTTTGCATCTATGTTCATTAAGGATATGGGCCTGAAGTTTTTGTTTTTGGCTGTGTCTTTGCCTGGCTTTGGAATTAATGTGATATTGGCCTCATAGAAAGAGTCTGGAAGAACTCCCTCTTTTTCTATTTCTTGAAATAGTTTGAAGAGCATTGGTATTAGTTCTTCTTTGAAAGTCTTATAGAACTCTGCTGTAAACCCATCAGCTCCTGGACTTTTCCTTCTTGGTAGCTTTTTGATGGCATCTTCTATTTATTTGCTTGTTACCGGTCTGTTGAAGTTGTGTATAGCCTCCATTTCCAATTTAGGTAAATCATAGGACTCAGGAAATCTGTCTGTCGCCGCCTGAAGCGATGGCAGCTTGGAGCAGCAAAGCCGTGGGAATAAATTCAGAGGCAGACTGGAAACAAACAGGATCTTTATTCTGTCAGTTTCTCTCTCTGGCTCTAACAACTCTAACACGTACCACACACCAGCAAACAACCAACAACCAAAATGGCCCTGACCCGCTCCATGCTCGGCCCAAGTCTCTCGAGATCCTCGGTCAAGTCTCGTGAGACTATGGAAGGCGGCGATGTCCAAAACTCCATGGCCTGATGTCAACAGCAATCAATAGCCATCTCCCCAAACAGGGCTCCTGCATCTGTCAATGTTTTCAATATTTTCTGTTTTATTAGAATACAAGTTTTCAAAGTAATTTCTAATTATTTTCTGTATATCTTAGGTGTTGTGATATTTCCTTTTTCATCACGAATGTTAGTAATTTGAGTTTTTTCTCTTATTCTTTTTCTTAGCATTGCTAAGGGTCTGTCAATTTTGTTTATTTTTTCAAAGAACCAACTTTCATTTTGTCAATTCTTTGAATGGTTTCCTTAGTCTCAATTTCATTAATTTCTGCTCTGATTTTAATTATTTCCTGTTTTCTACTGCTCTTGGTGTTGTCTGTTCTTCTTTTTCTAGTGCTTTGAGGTGTGATGTTAAGTCATTTATTTGTTGTTTTTTTTTTTCCTCTTAAGGAATGAACTCACTGCAATGAATTTTCCTCTTACTACTGCCTTCATAGTGTCCCAGAGATTTCTATATGTTGTATCTGTGTTCTCATTTACCTCTCAGAATTTTTTAATCTCCTCTTTGATGTCTTCTTCAACCCCTTGTTCATTCAGTAGCATGTTGTTTAGCTTCCAGTTGTTGGAGTAGTTTTTCTTAATCCTTGTTTTGTCGTTGATTTCCAATTTCATCTTTTTATGGTCTGATAGAATGCAGGGTAGTATCTCTATTTTTTTATATTTGCTGAGAGTTTCCTAATGACCTAATATATGTTCTATTTTGGAGAAGGAGCCATGTGCTGCTGAGAAAAAAGTGTATTCGTTTACTGAGGGATGAAATATTCTATATATGTCCATTAGGTCTAAATTGTTAATTGTTTTAAGGAGGCTTAAAGTTTCTTTGTTTAGCTTTTGTTTGGATGATCTATCCATTGGTGAGAGAGGTGTGTTGAAGTCCCCTAGAATAACTGTGTTGTGGTCTATTTTACTCTTGAACTTAAGAAGAGTTTGTTTGATGAAGGTAGGTGCTCCATTATTTGGGGCATATAGATTTATGATTGTTATATCCTGTTGATGAATGGTTCCCTTAAGTAGTAAGAAATATCCATCTTTGTCCCTCTTGATTAGTTTTGGTTTGAAGTCTACCTTATTTGATATGAGAATGGAAACCCCTGCTTGCTTCCACCGGCCATGTGAGTGATAAGACTTTTCCCAGCCTTTCACTTTCAGTCTGTTGATGTCTTTTTCTATGAGGTGTTTTTCTTGGAGACAGCAAATTGTTGGGTCGTTTCTTTTAAACCATTCTGATAATCTGTGTCTTTTGATTGGCAAGTTTAGGCCATTAACATTCAGGGTTATTATTGAGATATGATTTTTATTCCCATCCATTTTTATTTGAATTATGGTCTTTAGCTTGATGTGGTTTCTCTTCTGGTTCGTATTTCCCTTAGTTTAATATCTCCCTTTGTTGATTTTTGTTGTTATCTTTCTCTTCTTCTTCATGAAAAATGTTGCCCAGGATGTTCAGAAGTGCTGGCTTTCGAGTTGTGAAATCTTTTAACTTTTGCTTGTCGTGGAAGGTTTTTATTTCATCTTCGAATCTAAAGCTCAATTTTGCTGGATATAAGATTCTTGGTTGACATCCCTCTTCTTTCAGAGCTTGAAATATGCTATTCCAGGATCTTCTTGCTTTTAAGGTCTGGGTTGAAAAATCTGAACATCGTCTGATTGGTTTCCCCCTATATATAATCTGCTTCCTTTCTCTTGTGGCTTTTAATATTCTCTCCTTGCTCAGTATATTAGGCATTTTCATTATAATGTGTCTTGGTGTGGATCTGTTGAGATTTTGTTTGTTTGGTGTTCGGTATGCCTCTTGAACTTGGTTTTCCCATTCATTCCTCAAGTTTGGAAATTTTTCTGTAATTATTTCATTAAATAAATTACTCATTCCTTTGGCTTGAAACTCTGCCCCTTTCTCTATTCCAATCACTCTTAAGTTTGGTCTTTTTATTCTGTCCCATAATTCTTGGATGTTATGTTCTTGATTTCCAACGAGTTTTGCTGTATAGTCTAAATTCTTCTCTAGGACATATATTTTGTCTTCATTGTCTGAGGTTCTTTCTTCCAAGTGGTCTACTCTGTTGGAGATGCTTTCAATTGAACTTTTATTTTGATTTATTGCTTCTTTCATTTCTGGAATTTCTTTTTGGTTTCTCTTTAGAGCCTCTATTTCCCTATTGAAGTAATCTTTTACTTCCTGTATTTGTTTTTGGAGTTCTTTGTCAAAATGATCTTTTACCTCCTGTACTTGCTTCCTCATCTCATTTTTGAGTTCATTCTTAAGTTCCATAAACATTTGGAATATGTAATTTCTAAATTCCATCTCTGGCATTTGACCAACTGTGTTTGCCATGGAATCTACTGATGAGGTATCTTGATTTGTTTGTGTCACTTTCTTCCCTTGTTTTTTCATGTTGCTTGTGTGTCTTTTCTTCCTGCACTGTGGGACCTTGACTATTTCGATTTTACCTTAAAGCCTTATGTTGTTCTTGTAGTACAATGCTATCAGATCCCCTTATAATTCCTTTACACTTTAAAACCTAACACTTTCTATTCAGAAAATCTAAGTTTGATCACAATGTACATATTTGGTTATCCCAGATATTATTTCTAATTTACTCTGTACACTTCTGATGGGGTTTTATAGCTTCAAGTATTGGATACAGAGGTGTTATGTTTAGGAAGAAGGAAGTGTCTTGAATTGTTCTTTCTTGGAAAGTATGAAAAGAGAGTTCTATTGAAGTCATTTAGTGGAAGTGGTTTAGTATCAGTAGATGAGAGAAGAAAGAGAATGGAGTAGACAATTAGGTGGAAAGACCAATTTATATATAAAGTAAGATGGAAAAGAAAAAAAAATGATAAAAGAGTAGAAATTGGTGTAAGAGAGAGGAGAGAGAGAATCAAGAAAATAGAGAGTAAACTATATGTAACACCCCTTTGCTATCCAGTTCAATTGTGCCGGTTCTAGAAATCCCAAGTTCTGTGTAAAACTTGTTTTTGCCTCTGTTTAGTATGCACTGGCAGGGTGTAAATATGAAAGATGAAGGAGGAAGAAAAGATGCAAAAGTGAGAAGGAAGAAAAGAAGGAAAGAGAAAAGGAGCAGAAGCAAACAACAAACACACTGACAATCAATGCAAAAAAAAAAAGCTAAACAAAACAAAGCCAAAAAAAGAAAAAGAAAAACAAACAAAACAACAACAACCCCCCCCCCCCGAAAACCAATAAAACAAGCAAACCAACAACAACAACCAAAAAAATAAAAGTCGAACCCCAAGTCTCAAACAAAACGGGCCCTGGGAAGACCCCCTCTTTTTTGCTTTCCAGTTTAAGCCAATTGTATCGGATCACGTCTAGACAGTCTGCGATCCTGTTAGTGGAATCAAGGCTGCACCTTAGGCCAGTGGCAAAATGGCTCAGCGGAAGAGTGGCTCAGGGGGGTTGTGTGTCAGCAGATGAATGGCACCGGGAAGGGGACCCTCCAGAAGGCAGCCTTTCCCCACGCCCACCCACAGTTGTAGCTTCTTGTGGCCGCTGGGCTGGCCTCAGACACGCCCTCCCCTGCTGGTTACCCGAGCCTCACCCAGGTGTGTGTTGTTTTCAGAGTGTTGGTGGCTCCCTGGATATCTGCAGCTGTTCTTCCTTTCTGTCTTTTCCCCTTTGTCTGGGTCAGCCACTGTATTTCTCAAAGATGGCGGTGCTCTCCTCCCACTCATCAGCAGCTCTGCAGACCCTTGTGTCAGTCCAGAGCGTGTGGGATTGGCTTGGCAAGCTGTGTGAAAGAGCTCTACGTGGACACCGCCCACGCCTCTAGGCTTCTTTCTATCCCTCCTTGCCAATCGATTTCAAAGCCGCTGGGTGGATGTCTTTTTGCCGAAATGGTATCGGGCAGCTGTGCCTGCAGCACAGACAGCTCTGCTTTGGACTGTGGACCGCTCTGACTCTGCCCCTGCTCTCGTCATGGTCCGGAGAATGTTGTATTTCACTGTCCAGAGGTGCACGAATGTCTCGGCTCCTTTTCAATTGTAATAGAATTGCTAGTAACGCAATCAAACTTCCCACTCTGTGTCTTTTAGCAACTGTGTCCAGAGAGCACCTCCCTCCTGTCGGCCATCTTCCAAACATTTTTTCCTTTTTAAAGTGTATCAACTAAAATCCAACAACATAAATGTGATATGAAATATTTTTAAATGTCTTACTTTATATTTATTTATATTAAATGATTCAATGACCTTATACTCTTCAACAATGTTATTATATTAGAAATTATACTTTCATTCAAAGTTAAATATTAGTGTAATAGGCAAAGTTAGATGACTCTTTTTAGCCTGCCAGTAATATATTTGTCATAAATAAGCCAAAATCAAAAAGAATGATGCTTTCCTGACCATTCTTTTTCCAAGCTAACACTCATTTACATATTTACATATTATATCATTCCTGTAATCTGGAATTTATTAGGGACATACTTAATACAGTAAATATATGATATAAGCCCAAATTCAGTGAAAATGATACTTTTCCACAAAATTTAATTACTTCAAAATATCACAGGTGTTTCTTCTAATGCAGAGGAAAATTTAATTGAGTAAAATATGTCTAAGAACATTCACAGATCTACTGATTCATAACTGGGTAAATACATTTTAAAATTAACTTCTAAGCAGTTTAAAAATATGTCCAAGGAATATAGCTGGTAATAGACATAAAATGCAACTTTTTTTCATGAAAACTCCCTTTATACATATTCAAGAACTATTATCCATTCTGTCAAACTCTGAAATTAGAGATAGCTTCCTAGTCATCAAAGTTTTTTGTGTAACAAAATCAGAGTGATAATTATTTCTAGTCATTGCAACTTGGTCTTGTTACCACTTCAGTTTTCAAATATTGAGAGGAAATTGTAATATCCCAAAGAAGTTTTACTTAATGACAATAGAACCTGTTTACATAATCAATTACCTTGTTTACAAAAGAGAAGAAAGAAAGAGAAAATAAGAAAAATGAAACTGATCATTGGAGGTGCTAGTATCTGGGAATAGACTCTATAATGTGTTAGGTCAAAAATTAATTCATGATTTATTACCATAATATCTTAAAAATCAGTAACAACTTACACTTTCCTATACACAATCACTTACCAAGTCTGGCCACAAGGAAGGAAATACAAAAGGGCAGTCAAGGAATAACACTGGCCCGGATGAACTTTTCCTCACCACTTCTTGGCAAGGCATAGACCCCAAACAATTACTACCTACTCTGATATTACCTCTGTCTCTCTTATACTCTTCTCAACATTGTATCAATAGGAAACAGGGCCGAACAATCAACTTTGTTATAAGTCTTCAGATAGTGAAATATATTATTTTTTTAAAAATTATCAGCACAATTCAAATAAGAGACAGGCCAAATAAGTTAAAAATACTTATACACGTTTACATTTGTATGTGTATATTTTGTACTTGAATAGAAGTTCACCTTTTATTTAAGAGATCAAGAGGTTCATTAACATATTGCTTTTGTTACATGATTACATGACATATAAGTGGCAGCTCTATCCATTTGCCTGGCTCTAAAGACACTGTCTGTTCTTGGTAATTATACTACATTGCCTATAATTCATAGTAAAGCAAAATAATCATTCATAGGTATTAAATGATTATATGAAATGTACTAGGTATTGTGTTTTGCAGTGTGAGAAAAATAAAACTAACATGATCATTGCCCTCTGGAAGCTTACAACTGTTTGGTAGTAATAAATTATAGCAATAATTTAAAATCATTTTTGGTAATAGTCATTGCTGTATACAGAGAGGTAAAAGGTAAGTCATATATGGAGGTACATTAATTGAAGGGATAAAGGAAAGCTTTATGAAGAAAGTGATATCTAGTGTGGGATCTCAAAGGATAGATAAGGTTTTGACTGGTAGAAACAGGGTTTGATTATGATCATTAGGAAACCCCAATGAAACATTCCAAAGCCATGTAACTGAGAACAGCTGGATTGGTTTAAAAAGAAATTGGTTTGAGCATAGCTTTAATGTACAGTCACAAGACAATATGTAGGCAAACTTGGCTGAAGTAGATGGAAGTAGAAACTTAATAATAAATATAGAGAATAGAAGCTGATAATAGAAGATTTAAATTTACCTGAGTGACAGGTAAAGGAATCTAATTTTCTTCCTGAAAGAATCATTAAGCATTTTTGAGGAGAAGAATTACTGGACAAATGCAGTGTATAGGGACTGTTAATCTGGCTGCAGGGAAAGTGACAAGAGGTAAAAGGATAGTTTAGGAGATGATGATACAGAGAGAGAGAGGGAGGGAAGGTGAAAGGGAGGGGGATTGGGAGTAGAGAAGTAAAACATCATGTGAAAGACTAGAAGAAAAATGACACGAGGAATAGAATTATGGCTGTCAGTAGGAAAGAGCAAGTTATTACTGTTTTCTCAAACTGTTTTTCTTTAAGTTTCACAGAACAGGGCAATATTGGAGCTGGGGTTGTGGCTCAGTGGTAGAATGCTTGCCTAGCACATGTAAGGTACTGAGTTTGCTCCTCAGTACCACATAAAAAAATAAACAAATAAAATAGAGGTACTATGTCCATCTACAACTAAAACTATTTTTTAAAACAACAAAAGAACAGGGCAATATTAATTTAACATTGAATTTAAAGTTGTGAATGATATCTAGTTACAAATGTCTAATGCACCAGCTGGAGAAGCAAGGCTAAAGCTTGAGAGGAACTGTGGAGTCATTCCAATAAATATGATAAAATGAACTATGAGGGAAGAAATAGAAGAATGGCAATTTGTAGTGTTAAGATAGAAAAAGAGAAGTACAAAAAGATACATTATATAAAATTAAAATGTATAGATCTTTCAGGATTACATAAAGGTAATTTTTTAATTTTAGTTTTACCTGATGCTGTCCTTATCCACCATTGAAACAGGAGTAGGAATACTCTCGTTATGAAAGTTATGGTTTCTACTGTGCAATATCACATGACTGAGAGTAAAAACAGCACTGGGCCCCACAGCACATGCTGCACACATTATGTAATCAGATAAAAGCTTTCACAATAGGGAACGGAAACTGTTGAATAGCCCCTAGACACTACCTGGTGAATGAATAG
Source organism: Tamias sibiricus (assembly GCA_025594165.1). NCBI lineage: Eukaryota > Metazoa > Chordata > Mammalia > Rodentia > Sciuridae > Tamias > Tamias sibiricus. Next base: position 102,976,484 of record CM046662.1, read on the forward strand.
ATTTTTCCAGATCTTGTCTGGCCCAACTGCCAGCAACAGTTTTCAAATTAATTAAAACATATGGTCATTAAATTTGTACCTAACATACTTTACAGATTTACCATTTTTGCACCACAGATGTCTTCATAAAATGTTGCAAGAAAACATAATTTTAAAATTTAAGAGATGCTTTATCTTAGCTTCTGATTGTTCTTAATTTGGTAGTATCTCAACAATTTAGATTTTAGTTTATCTGTCCTTTAGCCTTTCAGTTAAGGAGTTAATATCTTACAAATAATATTTAATGTATTAAGGAAGCATACTGTTTCAGTGAGCTTTGCAGAAAGAGTCTATGAAACAAACAAAAATTACATTCTCTTGGTTTCCACTTTGAAAATTTAAATTTAGGAAGAGGAGAAATTTGAATTATAAGAAGTTGGGAATGAGACTTCTTTCTGTAGAATAAGAACTCATATATTTCTATTAAATTATGATGCAAGATGTTAAAGCAGAACTATAGAAACTTACTACTATTAAAAAATAACCCCAAGCCGGGCGCAGTGGTGTACACCTGTAATCCTAGCACTTGGGAGGCTGAGGCAGGAGGATCACGAGTTCAAAGCCAGCCTCAGCAATGGCAAGGCACTTAGCAACTCAGTGAGACCCTGTCTCTAATAAAATACAAAAAAGGGCTGGGGATGTGGCCCAGTGGTCGAATGCCCCTGAGTTCAATCCCCGGTAACCCCCCCCCCAAAAAAAAAAATAATAATAACCTCAGAGAAATCAATCAAATACTGTGGCAATTAGATGGAATTTAGCTATTTGAGAAAAACAGTGGGATTTACCAGAGGGGGCGGGGGGGATGTCACTGTGAGATATCCTAAGTGGAGAACTGTGTTAACTCCAAATTCAATTCAAGCTCATACGTGTTTACCAAGTACCTGTTAATCAAGCCCTGAAGAAAAGAAAGGTAAATATGTTAACAACTCAATGAAAAGATATTGGGTGTAAAATCAAAATACATCATCACCAAGTACTGAGGATTGAACCCAGGGGTGCTCTACCACTGAGTTATATCCCCAGCCTTTTAAATTTTTTATTTGGAGACAAGATCTTGATAAGTTGCCTAGGCTAGCTTCAAACTTGCAATCCTCCTGCCTCAGCCTCCCAAGTAGCTGGAATCATAGGAATGCACCTCTGCTCCCAACTGATGCTGGTTTTATATGTTAGTTCTAGTTTTTAAACTATAATCTTTTTTTTTTTTTTTTTTTTTTTTTTTTTTTGTCCTATTAGGGATTGAACCTAGGATCTTGCACATGCCAGGAAAGCTGTCTACCACTGAAGTACATTCCAAGTCCTATCTATAAAACTTATTTTTTGGTTTAGGAGAAAAACATCTCCAGGTCTAGCTTCTAGCACTTCGTGTTCATATCCCCATATTTTATTGTTTTTATTTGCCTGTGTTATAATTATTATGGAATCCTAATAGGTCAGACAATCTTATTGTTAGTCTTAGTACCGTCTCAGGCTTAGTAGACTATATTAAATTAATGTATATCTGCTCAGTGTCAAAATACTTATGAAGACAGATATTTTAACTGAGATCCTCCTAAAAAAGTCTCAAATGTAGGCAAGAGAAAAAATGCTTTATTAATAGAAAGCAGGGGTGCAAGGACACCATATGTTAATACCAAATGCTGATTTTATACTGCTTATCTTCTGGTCCACTGTTATTTAAAATGATTAAAGATAATCTTCAATGAAATTATATTCATTGTGAAGGTCTTTAGACACCTTAATAACTCATACCTAAAATTAAGACAAAAAATATAGACCAAATACAAAGTACCTGTTTGCTTTTTTCTTATATAACACCAAGTAATCCCAGATAAAGATAAGTAAAAGTATAGATGAATAATAGAATAGTGTAAGTCAAACATACAGTCCATTACTCTGGATTTGTAAGTGTGTTAGTGTTATGGTAGACATTCATGGTATTGGTAGACAGCAATTTATTACAATTCAAGCCTTTATTGTTTAGGTCTATAAGGAACACAGAGAAAAGGAATAGTGGGGAAGATATGCCAGAAATGATATCAAGAGTCCTGAAGGATCAAAAATTCAAAGGTGGGAGTAACCACAAGCATGTAGTCCGTGAGGATATGTAGCAGTACTAAAGAGTCCACAGGATGAATTCAGGGCTTAAGCTGACATCTGGGTTAAATATAAAATGAAGGTACTTAACTATGATCTGAAAAGTCACTTTTAGGTCTAAAACTCTATTATTGCATGTTCTGGAATTTTGTCGAGTCTGGACCATGTTAACAGAAACTTGCAGAGCCAAGAAAAAGATTCAGTAAGAACAAGACTAAATCTACTCCCTAAATAGGCTTACCATTAAGGGTTTTTTTTTTGTGTGTGTGTGTGTGTGTGTGTGTGTGTTTTTTTTAAAGTTATGTCGAGGGCTGGGGCTGTGGCTCAGTGATAGAGCGCCCACCTAGCATGTTTGAGGTACTGGGTTTGATCCTCAGCACCACATAAAAAATAAATAAATAAAATAAAGGTAGTGTGTCCAACTACAACTAAAAAAATATTAAAAAGAAAAGTTATGTGGAAATTGTAATTTTCAAAAGGAAATATATAAATATTTTGTTGATTTTCAAAATAAATGACTTTCCTTTTTAAATTTTGTTCTGCTTTCCTTATTTTATTTGCAATTCACTATTGGTATTGGTAGAGAGCAGTTTATTGACTACATCCTATATGTGTTCTTTTTATTTTACTTGGCTATGAAAATTATTTCCTTTTAATTTATGCAGAAAGGACTTGCTTCCTGAATTGCACTTTTGTTGTTCTGGCTCCATATGAAATAACAGGAGATCTAGGAACCCATAGTATTTTGAAAAGACTTAGAAATTGTTCTTCATAACTTTTTCCATTATCCTTACCAAGAGCTTACAATTTTACCTTGATTGATACATTTTCAGGTCAGGTATGACTTTTGGAAGGGATGATTTATATTTATTATTTACCGTGCTTGACAGAAATTGCTTCTTGGAAAATGGATTGTAGAGAGCTGATGCTAGTAACAAAAATTGCCAACAATACAAATAAAAAGACAAAAATAGTACCATTAAACACTCTTATCATACGAAGTCATGTTACTATAAGACATATGCATGACACCTTGATTCTATAAGGATCATATAACTTATACATGTAAGCTTAAATAAAAATACATGTATTGTAGTTTTTTATGGTACATCATGTTTGTGACCTCAAACAAATATGTCATCTATAATATGCATTAGGCATTTAATTTGAAAAGTCAGTTTTCAAAGTTTACTTGTCTCCCTGGAACTTACATAAAGGTGGTTTTGCTTGTTTCTGTGATTGTATTTTATAAGGATATGGATCTTCTTGTTCTCTTAAAAACAGGTCCAGGAAAGTTTAAACAAGAAACTTCTTTCAAATAGTTTCCTTAGTGCAATCATTCCCATTTACTAAACTATTATACTTTTAAAAGCACCTTCAACTTCATTTTCTTTTAGTTTGGCACTTGATGAACTGTTGGAAAGGTAAAACATTCATTTAATTTATCTAGAGTTAAAAACAATAATACAATAAAGGTTAACTATTAAAAATCAGACTTTTAAAAATTACAGTAAGCTTTAGATAATGTTTACCTCTGATTTTCTGTAAGGAAGGTCATTTTAGGAAATGTGAAATGTTTTGCCAAAACCAGATATCTAGTTCATAGTTGTAAGGTGTAGATACCTATATCCCAGTCAAGAGCTTCTTTTATTTAGGGCATACAGACTCTGGGCCTGGGTTCCAATTTTAGTCTGTTTATTACCTGTGTAGTCTTGTTACTTGACATCTTCTATGCTTCACTTGTATATTGTTAAAATAAAGACAGTAGTGATACTCATTTATTGGTAAGGATTTTTTAAAGGCATTTGTTCAGTTGGCTCTTTTTAAAACACCTGTATTTTATTTATTTATTTTTATATGGTGCTGAGGAGGATCGAATCCATTGCCTCACACATGCTAGGCAAGTGCTGTGCCACTCAGCAACAATCCCAGCCATGGTTATAAGAATTTAATGAGTTAATATATATAAGACAGAATGCCTAGTATGTAGTATATAGTAAGTGCTATATGTAAGTTTTTATACAGTATGCATTGATATTTTAGCAGGTTAACTTCAAATATTTCATTTGAGTATAAAATTAGTCCCCAAAAAAGGCATTAGAATTTTTAACTTTTGGGGTGTGGCAGAAGACAGAGATAGAGACCATGCAACTTGGCATTGGGGAATGGGAATGCTAATATGAACTAAAACAGCTATGTAACCTAAAAATGGGCATATGATGATATATCTGGATCTCAGTTTTATATGTAGGGAAGGGAACTAAAGCATTTCTATGCTAATGGTTTCTTGGTCTAATGTTAAGTTTAATTGACAAGAATGTGAAGAAATGAAGAGTTCATACACAAAGTCCCCTTTTACTCATTTCTGTCCCATCACTTCTACAAAACACTGCCCCAGCGTCCAGGCATTATATTTTGCCTCCAAGTCTCATTAGTCTGGTATTATACCAGCTCTCTTTTGGTTGGTGTATGCACAATTCATATTTTTCTGTCCACTTACATTTAACTTTTCCACGGCATTGTATTTAAGGTTTGTCTCTTAATATCAACATGTGGTTGAATTTTGAAAAGTTCTAGTCTGACCATTGTTTATTTTTTAAATTTTGTTCTAATTAGTTATACATGACAGTAGAATACATTTTGACACATCAAACATAAATTGAGTGTAACTTCTCATTCTTCTGATTATACATGATGTAGAATCACACCGGTTGTATAATCATATACACACATAGGGTAATGATATCCAATTCATTCTACTACCCTTATTTTCCCCATGCCCCTTCCCCTCCTTTCACTCCCCTCTGCCTAATCCAAAGTACCTCTATTTTTTCCTATCCTCCCCTTATTGTGAATTAGCATCCACATATCAGAGAAAACATTCAGCCTTTGTTTTTTGGGGATTGGCTTATTTCACTTAGCATGATATTCTCTAGCTCCATCCATTTACCTGTGAATGCCATAATTTCATTCTTCTTTAAGGCTGAATAATATTCCATTGTATCATCCATCAATGAGCGAATACACTTTCTTCTCAGTAACACATGGGACCATCTCTAAAATAGACCATTTTTTATGCCACAAAGCAACTCTTAGCAAATCCAAAAAAATAGAGATACTACCCTGGCATTGTATCAGATCATAATGGAATGAAATTAGAAATCAATGAAGGTCTTGTAGAACTCAGCTGAGAATCCATCTGGTCCTGGGCTTTTCTTGGTTGGTAGGCTTTTGATGGCATCTTTTTTTAAAAATTTTTATTTATAGTAGTAGTATGTATTACAGTTCATACTACATATATAGAACATCTTTTTACACAAAACAGTTTGTGTACAAAGTATATTCATAGCATTCAAGTCTTAATCATGCATTTAGAATAATGATATCCATCTTATTCAACCACTTTTCTTTTTTTTCCCCCCTTCTCCCTTGCTCCCTCCCTTCCCCTCCCTTCCCTTTGACCAATTTCATTGCTTGAAATTGATCTGTTTAAATTGTGGTGTCCTCTTGATTCAGTTTGGGTAGGTCATATGTCTCTAGAAATTTGTCAGTGTCTTTGAGATTTTCTGTTTCATTGGGGTATAAAGTTTCAAAATAGTTTCTAATTATCTTCTGTATTTCAGTAGTGTCCATTGTGATATTTCCTTTTTCATCATGAATTTTAGTAATTTGTTTTCTTTCTCTTCATTAGTGTGGCTAAGGGTTTATCAAAAACCCTTTTGAGTAATCATGAAAAGAACAATAAAAAATAAGACCTTCAAAGAAGAATTAGTACCAGTACTCCTCAAATTATTCCATGAAATTGAAAGGGAGGAAACCCTTCCAAACTCATTCTATGAGACTAGTATCACCCTGATACCAAAACCAGACAAAAATACATCAAGGAAAGACAACTTTAGATCAATGTCCCTGATGAACATAGATGCAAAAATTCTCAATAAAATTCTGGCAAATCACATACAAAAAACATATTAAAAAGGTAGTATACCACAATCAAGTGGGATTCATCTCAGGGATGCAAGGTTGGTTCAACATCTTTTTTTTTTTTTTTTAATTGGAGTATATGATTTGTTTGCACTTAATGTAAAGCTGATATATTTGGATATAAAGCTACCATTTTATCATTCTCTTTTTTAAAATATATGTTTTTAGATGTTGATGGACCTTTATTTTATTCATTTATTTATATGTGGTGCTGAGAATCGAACCCAGGGCCTCACACATGCTAGGCAAGTGCTCTTACCACTGAGCCACAACTCCCGCCCCCATTTTATCATTTTCTGTTTGTTCGGTCATTTTGTCACTTATTCTTTCCTTTCCTTCTTCTTAGTTGAATTTTTTTCTGCACTATCTCTTCTCCTATCTCCAATCTTTAGCTTGTTTTATTTTTTATTGTTCTTTTCATGATTACTCAAAAGATGATATGACCCATCCCAATTTACTATTTGTTGAAGAGGCTATCCTTTCTCCACTGTACATTTTTGGCGCCTTTGTCTAATATAAGATAGCTGAAATTATATGTATTAGTCTCTGTGTCCTCAATTCTGTACCATTGGTCCACCAGTGTGTTTCGGTGCCAATACCATGCTGTTTTGTTACTATTGCTCTATAGTAAAGTATGATTTAAAGTAATGCTGTCACTATTTCCTGTGCTATTAAATTACCTTCACTTTCATGCACTTACCAATATCCACCTTAAATATTACTGTTGTGTATTTTAATTGTGTGTTTTTTAAACTCCATGATGCATCATTTTTATTGCTGTTTTTACAAAAAACACTTCATCCTGCATCTTTCAGCTTTTTTCTTGAAGAATTTCCTTTCAGCCTGAAGAATACACTTTAGTTAGCATGTCATACTTTGTGTAGATATGCTGGTGATAAATTTTCTCATTTTATGTTTGAAAATGTCCTTATTTTACTTTTTTGGGAGGGGCATATTTTTGCTGAATATAAAATTCTAGGTTGACAGTTTTCTTTCAGGGTCTTAAAAGATTCTTTCCCAGTGTATTCTGACTTCCATTGTTGTACCTTTTTGTTTGTTTTAATTTTGTCTGCTTTTAAGATTTGTGTTTTGTTTTCATTGGTTTTAATTATTATATGACTATGTATTTTTTTTTTTTTTTGTACTTATCCACTTAGGTTTCATAGTGCTTCTTAAATCTCGGGCTTAACATCTTTAATTGATTTGGGAAAATTTTCAGCCATTTTATCTTCAAATATTGCTTCTACCTCTATTTTTTAACTTCTTTTATCCTGAGATTCCAAGAACCTATATGCTAGGCATTTTTATTGTATTCTACATGTCATTTATGATCTTTTTTGTATTTTTCATCTTTCCTTTCCTCTATATTTAATTTTTATAATTTTCTCATCTTTTAGTAACTTTTTAAAATTACCAGTGTGCCATTAAATTCATCCATTAAAGTCTTAATTTTAGTAACTGTATTTTTAATCCTAGAATTTCTATTTTGAATTTATTCTTCCACACTCTGCCAATATTCTCAGTGCTTTTGCTTAATTTATTGATCATATTAATCATAATGTTTTTTAAGCTTGTCTCTTCAATCTCCATTATTCAGTTCCATAGTGGGTATGGCTTCTATTTCTTTTTTCTTCCTCTTGACTTTCAGATCCTTGGTTTTAATATATTCTCTTGTACCTGAGTATTTTTTATTGTGTCTCAGATGGTGTATGTGAAAACAATAAAGATTGCACCACTGGTGTGATTCTGCATTGTGTACAGCCAGAGGAAGAAGTTGTGCTGCTTCATTTGTGTACAGTGTATCAAAATGCATTCTGCTGTCATGTATAACTAGTTAGAACAAAATTTTAAAAGATTAAAAAACCAAAAATCCAAAACAAAACAAAAAAGAAATACAATAAAGATAATTTTGAAACCTTAATGATATTCCAAAGAGGATTTGTATTTGCTCTGGGAAGTAGGAATTCTAGAGTACTAGTAATTTATTTCCTGTGAGTGATGGTCTATTTCAGGTTTTCTGTTTATTCCAAAACTATACATTTTGAGGATCCAAACCATATTGGCTTTATTTTCTCCTTGGTTAGTTGAATGCTAATCATTGTACCTCAGTACTATAAGTTTATTAAAATTTCTACTTCCTTTCTCACCTTCTCAGCCATGTTTTTGATATTGGAAAAAAACCTTGAGCATCAAATTGCCCTCATATACCATATCACCTTTCTGAATTAACTACCTTTCTGGGCATATTTGTGTTTGCAGCCAAGGCATTTTTTTCTTTTTATGATATCAAGTTTATACATAACCTTTTAGCCATTCAGTGTACACATACCTTACTTTTTACATTAGAACATCCTGAAATTGTCTCAGTTCAAAGAATGCTTAGTTATTTTTTTCTGGAACTCCTCAATAAAAACAAATAACTAAACAAACTAACTCTTAGTGGTCCTATTTATTAAGTAGTTTTGTCCAAACAACTTAATAAATATCCATAATCTAACCATTTAATAGTTATTTGTAAAAAGAATACACATAAATTGAAAGAGATGAAGTATTTTAATTTCTTTTTGAAGTAATCACAATTAAATTACGTATGAGATAGGAGTAACTGTTGGGCAGTACATAGCTACTCAAAGCTTGGAATCATATTGGACACTGTAGCCTACATTTCCTGTTTCACATTGATTTTCATGCATTCTAATATCAAAACCATGAACTACTTCAACCTCATTATTCACACAGTATTCTACATTTATCAAGTACTAATGTGTTTCCTAGAAAATTTAAGATATCCTGTGGCATACATACAGTGTGTAGATTGTGGCATCAGCACACAGAGGCTTTGTAGATTTGAAAAAAGTCTCTTACCCCCTAGATTCCTGAGTCTCTCAGGGAGTATGCCTTCATCTTCCAGGTGAAAATCCCAGCGTGACAGATAATGGTAAAACTTTTAGTCTGAGTAGGTCTTTTTTTTTTTTAATGTAAAAATGTTTAAAGAATACTTTTGAAAAGAAAATTTTTTGATTTTAGTAATAGCCTCTGATGTATTTGTTTACATATGTCTGGGAATAATGAGTAAGAGTTTCCTCACATAGGGCAGCCAGTCACATGTACATCAGATAGTGTGCATGAAGTATAGGGCTATACTAATTTTTTAACTTAAAATAGTGAAATAGCCAGTCTTTTATGGAGTTGTGAAGCCAATGGGGAAAGAACCTGTCATTTTCTATTCCTTTAAAAACAAAAGTATCTTAGGTCTGATGGACACACGATTTGATTGCCAAGTCATAGAAGTGTCAGAAATGATGGAAATTGAATATTTTGCACTCTTATTCTGAAATACCAATATGTGGCATAATCTGAAGGGATGACATTGATCTGTTAGAATGGTAATATGCAGATGCTAGAAATGAGGCAAATTAAAGGAGCAAAAATAATGTAATCAAATTTCCTATTTATGGAAATGGGGGAAATAGCTCAGTGGAAGAGCACTTGACTAGTGTGCAAAAGGTCCTAGTTTCCATCTCTGGCACTGGCAAAACAAAAAATTCCAGTTTATGGCAATGCCCTTGGGGAAAAAAAATCACTCTACCTCCATAAAGTAAAGGTTTTCCTACATACATCTTATATGATTTCTAAAGTTCCTTTTCAACACCAGAGGATATTGATCCTGTGGTTCACCTAAAGCCTTTGCTATATTCTAATTCTTAATACCAGTAGAACATTTCTTTACTGCCAGAATGTACTTGCAGATTTGTAAATCTAATGTAAATAAGCTCCCTTCCTAATGACCATTTAAGTCTTCCCTCTGGATTTATCCATAAAGCCATAATGTTTATTGACATCCTTTCCCATGATGTAGTTCTTAATTGGGAAACACATCTTATAAGAGAATTATAGTCTCCAAATAGGATAATTTCTGTGGTTTGAAAGTTGCCACAAAGGAATTCACTGGCATTAAAAACCAAAACAGATTTATTTCTCAACACTTGTCCCAGAGGGTCTAAAATGTTGTTATAAACTCGGAACATTTCTGTCATTACCCAGATTTATTTTCAGGTTAATTGGTTATTCAGTATTTTCCTAGAAAGCCACTAATTCATATTCTTTAGAAAATAAGTATGTACTGTGCCATCAAAATAATGTGAAAAATAGAATGCTCTTTTTATTAAATGTCTGATGTGCTACTGTGCTTTGAGACTTAGTGTATTTTCTCAAATTGATGATTTGTTATTCTTGGAACTCTTTAATACAAAAAAGTTTAATAACTTTTTATTATTCAACTTAATTTCATTGAGGTAGAAGAGTTAGAAAGCATGGGAAAATATAAAAGTTTATTATGAAACAGATGATTTACTATGATTACTTAAAAACTAAGTTCACATTTTTTCCTAAGATGCTTTTCATTTGTGCTCTTACTAAATTTTAAGCTCCTTTTAATTGTTAGAACTCTAGTAGAAAATGCAACCAGAAGAATAGGAATTGTTTTTCCTATAGGACTTCCTGATAGATAGTATTATTGCATATTTTATTTATTTATTCTTAGAATATTTATTCTAGTAACTAAAAAGAAACTGATTGTTCATATACCTCATTGAATTTATATATTTGAATTTTTAAAAAATACATGGAATCCAACTTCAGCCAGTTATATAAGTGAAACTAATTCTACATTCAAGTTAAAAAATAACATATAAATCTTGAGACCTGACTAGATAGAAACTCTTTAAGGAAAATGAAACTCAGAGCTTTAGGTAACATCATTTGAATATAGTAGTTCACTATTGTAAGGAGGAATAGTTCCATAGTAGTTTGTTTCTGCTTGTTTTGATTTCTTCTTAGACAGGAGCTTTTAAGGAGACTGTAGACTAACCTACATGCAGGTGGGGTGTGACTAGAGTAGGTCAGTGGGGGCATGGTATTGGACTATGTCTGGTCTCTGGCTCCTCTCTCTCTGCTTTCTGGCTGCTATGACCCAAGCAGCTTTCCTCCTCCACGACCTCCAGCATGATGTTCTGCCTTACCTCAGGCCCAGAACAATGGAGTAACAGACTATGCACTGAGATCTCTGAAACCATGAAATCAAAATTACTTTTTCTCCTCTAAGTTATTCTTATCAGGTATTTTTATTACATAAATGAAAAGCTGATTAACACATTTGATACTCTCTGTGGGTGATCATGCCAGGAGTATGGCTTAACTAGTGAAGTGAATTCAATTCTGGGCTTCTGTTCCTCAATAACCAGATGCATCTGTAGGGGAACATTGCACGTACCTTGAACCACCATGGGTGGCATCCCTGATTGTTTGGTGGTTAATGTACTTACAGCATTTCTATCTAGACTGATTTCAGGTATAATGTGATCTTATTATATATCCTTGATTCCTTGTCTTGTTCTTGCAACGATTAAAAAATTAAACATAAATATTATTAGAGCTTTTCCCTCTGAATGAAGTAGAATTTCTTTTAATGGAATTTCTATAATTTGACTATTTCAGAAACCTCAAAGATTCTATTTTTAAGAACTCTGACACTTTTCGTGTTACTAATCTATCAGAAAACATTAATTGAGGCATTATACTTAATCATAACATTTTTAACATCAGCTATAATATTAAAATTAGAGGTAGCTGCAGGAACTTCCCTCTTCTCTGTGTCTGTGTTTGTACATAGGTAATTTTTAAACTACTGGCAAATATACAAGCACTATGTCATTTAAATATAAAGGGTTATTGTTAATTTATTGTCAAAATACATGTCTTTTTTAATCAGAGTTTTAAACATTTTTGAATCATTAAATTTTTTACCTTAAAGAGAGATTTGAAAATAGCCAGTCAAGGGTGATACAACTGAATTAATTCTAAAGACTGTGACTTTAGGTTTGCCTAAACTGCCTTATCCTGCCAAGATTATTACCATAACAAGCTTTAATTTGGTGTCACTTGAATTTAGGCCATGATATCAAACTGTGCTAAAAGAAATTCTCTGGTGACTAGAACTATTCAGCAACAGCTGTTGCTCTACCTGTGAGAAGACTTAGAAAAAAGCAAAACCCTGGTATCAAAAAACAGTCTGATTTTAAAATATTAAATATTACTGTTTTAGCTTCTGCTTATATATAGAGAGTAAGCTTAGCTGTGGATTTTTATCTTTTTAAGGATATTGATGATTTAGGGCTGGGATTGTGGCTCAGCAGCAGAGCGCTCGCCTAGCACCTGCGAGGCACTGGGTTCAATCCTTAACATAAAAATAAATAAATAAAATAAAGATATTTTTTAAAAAAGGATATTGATGATTTAATGCTGTTGGATAAAGTAGATTTGCTGTGATGCTAGGGGCATGGAAGTTCTCAGTGTAGGAGAGCAATCAGGCATTTAGAGAAAATCACTCATCTGTTTTGCTTTGTTATGTCAGCTCTCTGAGATGGATATTTTCTCATGCTGTTAATACTTATAGCATATATATATTTATATATACTCCCGTGTAAATGATTTTTTACAACTTACCTTGAAATAGTTAACTCCTTCCTCTTCTCCCTATTCTCTCTCTCTCTCTCTCTCTCTCTTGGTACTGGGAATTTAGCCCAGGGGTACTTAATCACTAAGCCACATCCCCAGCCTGTTTTGTATTCTTTTTATTTTGAGACAGGGTCTTGCTAAGCCACTTAGGGCTTCACCAAGATGCTGAGGCTGGCTTTGAACTCACAATCCTTCTGCCTCAGCTTCCTGAGTTGTTGGTATTACATATGTGTGCCACCACAGCTGGCTTGTTAAGCTATTTCGTTAACCAAATATGACTAAGTAAGATGGTAACATTTGGAATAAGACTTGGGGTGTGCAGGAATAGCACAAGGAAAGTTTTAGTTGATAGAACTATTTTATGACTTAATTGTGGAGGCGGTTACACTGTGCTCTTTTCAGAACTTGTTGGAATATATACCACAAAAGAGTGAATTTTACTGTAATTTAAAAATAAAAGAAAGCTTTCTTTTTGCTCAGAAAATTCATTAGATACCATTAAAGACACTTGATGCCCTTCCTGCCTTTCTTTTGTCTAAGACCCACTTTGGTGATATCCAAGTAGAATGCTTACCCTGTCCTCTCTCCTATCTTCAACATATTTTTTGTCTTATCTTCAACATTTTCCTATCTTTGTTTATGGTATATTCACACATATGTTCATATGTCTAACAGAGTCTCCTATTAACTAGATCTCTATTGATTATTTACATAATGCAAATCTTCAACTCCAAATATGAGCTTGTTATTTATAGAGAAAACATATATTTGCTAATGTATGTATGAAGAGAAAATTTTAAATAGTTGCATTTAAAAAATGTATATATGCTAATTAATATTTTTTAAAATTTAATTTATATTATTTTTATAGTGACAGTGATGTTCGTATATAGAGAGCTACATTATTCCATGTATTCTTCCTTCTAAATAACAGTATACATTTTCTAAATAAACTATGCGACACAGTAAATTATCTTGCTCTCCTGAGGATTCACTTTATAATCTTAACCTTATATGCATGCTTATATATATTACAGTCATAAAACAGTGTTATTTAGAATAGCTATTAGAATCTAAGTAGAATAATAAGTTAAATAAAGATCTGTTTTTCTACCTGCAAATAATCAAAAATTTTTATCCTTAGATTATTATGGTCACTTGTATTATATTAAGTGATCAAGGAATTCTCCTTTATCATGGTCTTTCTTGAGCCTGATATTTTCTCCTTCTAGTTCTTCCTACTAAGTGATTGATGAGATGAACTGAATTTTTTAAATTAGTGCATTATAGTTATACATTATGTTGGAGTTCATTTTGACATAATAAAACAATCATGTAATATAATTTGCTCCAATTCAATCTCTGGTGCTTCCCCTTTCCCTCTTCTTCCTCCCCTGTTCTCTTTTCTGTACTCTACTGGTCTTCCTTCTATTTATTTATAGTTTTTTTTTTTTTTAAATTTGTGCTTTGTAGCACACCATGTGAAATTCACTGTGGTGTATTCATGTATTCATATATGTACATAGGATAGTTTGGGCAAGTTTAGCTGGTCTGAGTCCCAGGAACTCATCTGGTAATCCTGTTTACTATAGAAATTTAACTCGATAAGCATTCACTCAGTAACCATTCCCATAAATGGAAGTGTAACCTTCCTTTTTACCCAGATTAAATAAAGATGTTGAGGGTATTTCCTTTGTAAACATATAAGATGCTATAAATTTAAGATACAGTCACTCCAATTTATTTAATCATTTCACTAAAATTTTCAATTAAATGTGTATTTCATTTATCATATTCTTTTAAAGTGTCAACTCAAACACCATTTCAGGTGCTTAGTCCATTTTCTGTTGCCATAACAAAATACCTGAGACCAGATAATTTATAAAAAGTAGAAGCTTTTTTGGCTCACAGTTATGGAAGCTGGTAGAACCAAGAGCATGGTATCAGCATTGACTCAGCATATGGTGAGAACCTTCATGGTGCATCATAACATGGCAGAGGGCATCACATGGTGGAAGAAAGCAAGCTAGATAGTTTAGGACTCTCTTCCTGTTCTTTTAATGTCCCTAATAATCAGCATAGGGGCCCACCCTCATGACTTCATCTATTCCTAATTGTCCCCCCCCCCACAAACCTTACCTCCAAATGCCTTAACGTATGAATTAGGGTTAAGTTTCTAACACATGGAGTTTTGTAGAGGACTCATTTCAACCATAGTGGGTACTAAGGGCTCCAAGATAAATTATTGTTGGTTTTCTTTATGAGCATGTAGTCTATGAAAAACTATAACTTGATAAATCTAGACATATGTGTACAGTGTCGTGGAACACAGACCTATTTATGCTTTAGGATAGATTTATGTTACTTTAAAATTGAGAAACAATTTGAAAACATTAAAATACTATATCTGCATTGTTTATGTAGTTAGGCACTTTGGAAAATCCTACTGAGATCTTTGGAAAATTATCTTTTGATCTTAAAAATTTGGGACCAGTAGTCTCATATTTGAGTGACGTGTGGAAGCAATTTTTTTGCAGCTTTTAAAAATTATTTTTCATAGGCTTTCTGTGTTTTAAATTATATTTTTTTAAAAATAATTTTAGCTGGATGTAGTGGCACATGCCTATAATCCCAGCAGCTCTGGATACCGAGGCAGGAGGATTGTAAATTCAAATCCAACCTTAGCAATTTAGGGAAGCCCTAAAGCAACTTAGAGAGACCCTGTCTCTAAATAAAAAAGGAATGGGGATGTGGTTCAGTGGATAAGCACCCCTGGTTCAATCCCCAGCACTCCCAACACCCCCCCCCCCCGCCAAAAAAAAAAAAAAAAAACAGTTTTAAAACAGTAATTCCAGGATTATAACTGACATATATTAATTTCTGGCTATGTGACTTTGACTAGATTTTTTTGGAAGAGGGATTCATTTCAGATATTATGTTCCATTATTGGACTGTTTAATAAAATCAGACCCAATTTTGTATTTAGCAGTATATTCCTAGGAGAAGCAGAAGTTAAATTGCTTCTATCATATGGCAAAAATTTATACAAAAAAAAAAAAAAAGAAGAAGAAACCCATCATTAAGCATCATATATGGAAAGGGATGCAGAGCCAAAGAGATCCAGAAAACTGTATATAATCTTTTATCCTTTTATCAAGTTCACTTTGATTTTGGGTGAGGTGAGAATCTTAGGCATTGATTCTTTCAGGTACCTTGGTTTGCTTTTGAAATGTTAAGTAGCCAGGAAACACAAAAACAGAAGGAACTAGAGTAGTGATTCTTTGACAGCAATGACAAAATGTTTGTAGAACTAATTTGCTTGAAATGAAAGGATCTGGTAGGGAGATGTTTGACACTAACAAAACAAAACAAAGCAAAACAACCAGAAAACCAGCACAGAACTTTTGAATCCCAAAGCTTATTGATGGTTGACCCATTATGCATTCTTTAGTCCAGCTTTCTTTTGATTTCTGATGTATTATAACCTAATTTTGCACCGTGACTTTGTCCTTCTGAGTTACTGACTACAAGCCTAACCCTGCATGACTTTTCAGCTACAGCATCAGCCACTGTGGATAATCACAGTCTTGAGACAATATGATGGGGTTAGCTGCTTTGGATCAGATAATTCCTTTGGATTAATCAGTTATGTGTAGTCCTCAGGGATGACAGTCCCAGAAAGAAAAAAAAAAAAAAAAAAAAAAAAAAAACTTTGTTGAAAGTGGTTAAGGGTAGAATTAGCAATGAAACATAGACTATTAAAAAAGAATTTTATTGAAGGACTCATGAACCATACAATAGTATTAAAACTGTAAAACTGAGGTTCCAGAGCAGCTTCAGGTTCTAGCTTTTTACTCTACCTTTCATCATCCAGTTTTATGCAGGCATTCCCATTTCAAATTGGTCTCCTCTCTCATCCATTCTTTATCTTTCCTTCCCTCTCTTTCTTGCATGCCCATTATCATTCATAGTCTACTTGTCTCTATATGTAGAGTCTTTCTTTTGTTGCTAAGTTAGCCAGTTTTGTTTATGTATGAGAATATTTAGTCTGATTTGCTTAACAAATTGTCATCAGTTTTTCTAAGCAAAACTTTTCAAGCCTGTCTACCTCACAGATTGTTGATTAGTGTAGGGATTGGGTACCTTGTAACTATAACCACTCAATCATAATCATAAGACAATTAGTGCTTACTCATTCAATAGCTGTAGCAATATAAATAAAAGAGGGAAGCTGGTGGGGCTAATTCATGTGGATTTTTAAAAATAAGGACATTATACTTTTTTAATGTTTATTTTTTAGTTGTAATTGGACACAATACCTTTATTTTATTTTATTTATTTTTATGTGGTGCTGAAAATCGAACCCAGGGCCTCTCATGTGCTAGGCGAGCACTCCACCACTGAGCCACAACCCCATCCCCAAGGACATTATACTTTTAAAAAACAGTTTACCTTCTCATATCACAGTACTTACTGAAAAACTTGGGACTTTAGAAAGGGAAGGAGAAGTATAAGAGGGAGAAAGAGAAGACAGAAAAAAAGAAATATTCAAAGAATGCTTGCTTCGTAGCTAACAAGTAGATATATCTTCTGCAGTTAGTTAAGGTTATATTAGTCACATACCAAATTTAAGTGAGTAGCATTACAAGGATTTGAAGTTAAGTTTGTTTCTCTGACTGTGGGATAGACTCCCATCCCTTGGCCTAACAGCTGTGAACAGTTCAAATACATTAGGAAAACCTATGTATGCACAAGCCTTCAGGAAAACCTGAACAGGATGGGGGTGTTTTGCTGCGGCCAGGCTAGGTGAGAAAACCCACTTCCTCAAGCTGCCAGCAGCCATAGTTGGCAGGCAGGCTGTCAGCTACTGCAAACTTGGGCAGAGAAAAGGTCTGCACTTTTGCAGACTATGGCACAGAGCGATTGGACAACTTGCAATCACCGGGCAAACTTACTGTTGCCAGGGAAAAGTTAGAGGGTCTGGGTGTCTGTGCCCCGTGGCATCAAGTGATTGGATTCTATGCCAAACATGTAAACATTGATTGGCTAATAATGATTTATAACCACTTGGCATTTCCGTAATAAACTGAGTTTGCAAGCTGCTTGCCCACTGCCTTGCCTCACCAACTCCCTGAGTCTGAGTTCTTGACTAGTCATTCCCTTCGAGTGGTTCACGTGCTGACTCTGTAGCCTATTTACTCCAGTGTTGAGTGGGACCCACACCAACCCGCAACAATGGGCTTCCCAAGCTTAGTCCCTGAGTGTTCAGATTCCTAACCCTCTTCAGAATCCACACCCACTTCAGCTGGTTATGTGAGCCACCAGACCCAAAGAGAAAGATAACTATCTTGTCTTAATGTTTCTGACTCGAAGGCCTCTGGGTACAGTCTTCTCTGTTTTATTCACATTTTGCTTGGTACACTGTTGGCCACATTGCCAGGGCAGCATGGCAAGCAATATGGCAACATTTATTATGATCTCCCAAGCCCCTTGAGCAGCATATCTTCTTCAAGATGGTTCTCACCTCAGCTTGAGAAATATAGAGCACTTTTCAACACCGTTTTATTGTGCAGTCTGTGGATCATCTAAGTTCAGACTGCTTTTCTGATCTATAGGCTTTTCTGTGTCAACTTTGTCCATTGTGTTTCTCCCTTATGCGGTTAACCAGAACCACTGCCTGTGCCACTGCTGCAGCTGGCTTGGTTCCAGCGTACTCTTTCTTGTTCTTTGTTTAGTGTACTCAGATTTCTGAATCTTGAAGAGACTCTGACTGCCCAGTATTGAATCTCAGTGAATTCCCTCTGTTACCCATCTCACTGAGATGCAGTATTCCTACTGGATGAATTCAGAGTCATGGATCAACTGTAAATGCAGCATTCCTCTGATCTGCCATCTTGAATCTCTTCTTTATTGTTATGTATCACCTCTGTGTGTGTGTGTGTATGTGTGTGTGTATGTGTGTGTGTATATATATATATATATATATATATATATATAGTTTTTCAGTTTATTATTTTTAGTGCTAGTTTATTTACTAAATGATATAATATTCCCTTATCATACTAAAATCTTGAACAGTATCTAAGACTGTCTCATGATTTGAGAAGGTCAGGTTTTCAACCTACATTCATAATCAAACAATTTAGCATTGATTATTTCTTATTGCTTGGTTACATTTCCCTTTTTAATATAAAACATAGGTATAATAAAATTCACCCTGTTTAGTATACATTTCGGTGAGTAACACAAACATAGAGTCATGCAACCCCCAACACAATAAATATATAGATTAATTCCATCACTTAAAAGTTTCCCACCAGTCCTTTGTGGTTGACTCTTTCCCCAACCCTGCCCTTTACAACCTCTCATCTATTTTTCTGCCCCTCTAATTTTGCCTTTCCAGCATTTCAGGTAAATGGAATCATACAGTATGTAGCCTTTTGAATTTGGCTTTAATCACAATGTATTTGAAATTAATCTATGACTTTATATACATTAGTGGCTTAACTTTTTCATTGTTGAGTACTATTCCATTACATGAATATACCCATTTGTTTATATACTTCTCAGATGAAAGATGTTTGAACTGTTTCAGTTTAGGGAAATTATAACTTTTTTTTCCTTTCCCTCTCATAAATATCTACCTGTGGAATTGCTGAGTTATATAATAATTACATATATTTAATTTTACAAGAAACTGCCAAACTGTTTACCAAAGTGTCTGTACCATTTCACATTCTGCCAGCAATATAGTAGAGTCCTAGTGGTTCTGTATTCCTGATAGCACTTAATATCGTAGGTTTTTGTTTTGTTTTGTCATTTGGATAGGTACATAGTGATTTTTTCATGTGTTTTTATTTCATGTGGTCAAAATATTTAACACGAAACCTACACTCTTAACAAAATCTTAAGCATACCTTATTGTTGACTGTAGATACAATGTTATATAGCAAATCCAGAATTTATTCTCTTGCTTAACTGAAATTTTATGCCCATTGATTAAAAATTCTCTATTTGCTCCTCCCTACAAATCCTGGCAACCACCATTTCATGTTTTGATTCTGTAAGTTGGACAGCTTTATTTTTTAATTTGTTCTTTTTAGATATATGTGATAGTAGAGTGTGTTTGACGTATTATACATAATGGAGTATAACTTATTCTAGTTAGGATCCCATTCTTGCAGTTGTACATGATGTGGAATTTCAGTGGTGGCATATTCATTTATGAACACAGGAAATTATGTCCGATTCATTCTACTGTCTTTCCTGTTCCCATCACCCCTGCCTTCCCTTCATTCCCCTTGGTCTAATCCAATGAATTCTAGTCTTCCCTTACCCCCTTATTGTGTGTTAGCATCTGCATATCAAAGAGAATATTCGTCCTTTTTTTTTTTTTTTTTTTTAGATTGGCTTATTTCACTTAGTATGATAGTCTCCAGTTAATCTATTTACCAGAAAAAGTCATAAAATCATTTTTATGGCTGAGTAATATTCCATTGTGTATATACATCACATTTTTTTTATCCATTAATTTGTTGAAGGGCACCTAGGTTGGTTCCATAGCTTAGCTATTGTGAATTGAGCTTCTTTAAACATTGATGTGGCTGCATCACTGTAGTATGCTGATTTTAAGTCCTTTGGATATGTACTGAGGATTGAGAGTAACTGTGTGAAATGGTGGTTCCATCTATTCCAAATTTGCTGTGGAACCTCCATATTGCTTCCCATAGTGGTTGCACCAATTTACATGCCACCAGCAATTTATGAGTTTATCTTTTCCCCCACATCCTCACCAACATTTATTGTTACTTGGATTCTTGTTTGTTGTTATTCTAACTGGAGTGAGATGGAATATCATTGTAGTTTTAATTTGCATTTCTCTAATTGCTAGGGATGTTGAATATTTTCTCATATATTTATTGACCAGTCATGTTTCTTCTGTGAAGTGCCTGTTCAGTTCCTTTGCCCATTTATTGATAGGGTTATTTCTTGGGTTTTTTTTTTTTTTTTTGCTTTGTTTTGATGTTAAGTTTTTTGAGTTTTTTATATATCCTGGGAATTAATGCTCTGAGGTGCAGGTGGCAAAGATTTTCTCACATTCTGTAGGCTCTCTCTTCGTGCTCTTGATTGTTTCCTTTGCTGTGAAGAAGCTTTTTAGGTTGGTACCATTCCATTTATTGATTCTTGGTTTAGTTTTATATACTTTATATATGTGTAATATACAGTATTTGTTTTTCTGTAACTTCCTTTTTACATGTGGCACAATGTCCTTAAAGTTCACTCATGATATCATAATTGCAGAATTTCCTTCCTTCTTTTTATATGTGGATATATATATATATGTGTGTGTGTGTGTGTATAATCATATATAACCATATGTATACATAATCATATATAATATATATTATATATATGTAATCAATCTCTCTCTCCATATATATAAAACATATGATATATATTATTTTCTTTATTCATGTGAACATGAGCATTTAAGATGTTATTGTATCTTGGCTATCTGAACCGTAGCCAATGAATATGAGATTGCTAATAATCTCTTCAAAATCCTGATTTCAATTACTTGGATAAATGTCTAGGAGTGTGATTGCTGGATTACCTGGTAGTTCTATTTTTAAGTTTTTGAGGAACCTCCATACTGTCCTCCATAACAACTGCACCCCTTTGCATTCCCACCGGCAGTGTGCAAGAGTTCCAATTCCTCCTCATCATTGCCAATACTTTTGGGGGGTGGGGGTTGTACCAGGGATTGAACTTAGGGACACTCAACCACTGAGCTACATCCCAGCCCTATTTTGTATTTTATTTAGAGACAAGGTCTCACTGAGTTGCTTAGCGCCTTGCTTTTGCTGAGGCTGGCTTTGAACTCCGTGATCTTTCTGCCTCAGCCTCCTTTTAGTAGTTACGAGTGGATGAAATGAGAACCATTTACAGTATGCAGTGGCCATCTAGATACAGTCTACTCTGTGGTGCTTTATGGATTTCTTTCCTTCTTCATTGTCACAACTCAGTATTTCTTCTCAGTACTAAAGAACCACTGAAAACAAAATTCAATTGATTCTAGCTCGTTTTATTTTTGTCTCAATCCCCAAAATTGTCTTACACTTAACCATTAGTAGAAGAGTTTTGCTTAATAGTTTTGTTTGCCTATTTACCTATTTATTTTTTACAGGCAATATTTGTTAGTAGGACATATAAATTAAGCCTACTTTTGAACTAGAAGTCATTAAATACAGTTACTATTTAGGATTGTCAAATGGAAATGTGTGAACTTTATATTTTAAGATGCTGCATTGTCATCTATTCCATGAATACTAAGACAATACTTAAAATTCTTAATTATAGAGAAAATACTCATTGATTTCTAGGTTTTAAAATACCATTAGCAAGATTTCTGGTTACTCTTTCTATTCTTGGTCTCTTCAGCTGTTTTTTTTTTTTTCCCTTGTTTGGTTATCATAGGTTATTCTCATAAAAAGCAGAAAAGAAACATTCCCAGTGTAGGGTTTACCAAAGGATTATATTATTTGGTATTACATTTTATTCTAGCCTTTTAAAATATCTGTTTATTTAAGCAAATGAGAAAACTAATTTCTGAACACATTAATTATAGAATAAGATTTCTGGAACTAGGATAAATCCCTTTGATCATAGGATTGTGGTAAAGTTTGAGCAGTAAGACATGAGTACTTTTTTTTTTTTTTTAGTCCTATGCAATTATAGTGGTATTTAATACTCCTGTACCTTCTTAACAAGACCATAGCTAATAATGCTCTGTTGTATACTTCACATTTGCTAAGAGCATAGGTCTTAATTGTTCTCACCACCCCCAACAAAAAGGTAACTATATGATGTATGAGAATATTTTACTTGATAATGATATCACTTGACAATATAAACGTATATTATATACCACATTATGTACCTTCTGTCTATATACTATTTATATTCGGCAATTATATCTCAATAAAACTGGGAAAAGGGGCTGAGGTTGTGGGTCAGTGGTAGAGCGCTTGCCTAGCACATGTGAGGCACTGTGTTTGATTCTCAGCATCACATATAAATAAATAAAATAAAGGTCCATTGACAACTAAAAAATATTTTTTTAAAAAACTGTGAAAATACTGATAAATATTGGAATAATTAATAAAAACAGAGCTTACTTATGAAACAATTTCATAGTCAATCTGTTATAATGTACCTTTGTACAATTTAAGAATAATTATTAGTTTTTTTGTATTTCTTCTCCTTAGATGGAATGTGAAAAGTATAAGGGCGAGGAGAGGGAAAAGGTGGGGAAAAAATGCACTGTGGTCGCTTTGTATCTAATATCTATCTAGAATGATACTCCTGCTGCCTGCAGCATTGCTGTTAGTAACACTTGCTTTTTCCTACAAACTGAGTCTGAGGTTCTTTCTAAGATTATTTTCCTTTGTTTTGGTAGAAAAAGCTTATGCCCTCTTACAACCCTTTGGCACTAGAGTACATAGTCACAACTCCCTTCCTATCTAAATAGCAGGACACTGAAATAGGGTTTTCTGATTATTATTTTGGGAGGTCTTGATATTTTATGACCTATAAAAGTATTCATACATCTGAAATTTTAATACAAACTTTTTTTTCCTTTTTAATTGGACATAACATAAGAATATTTTAGCAACATGATTCCCCTCCCCCCAACTAAATAGGAAGTATTATGTAGTTAACCATGGCACATAATGAAAGGCTTATTTGATGTTCTGTTGTATTTTGTTATTTAGTATAGCTTATGAAGTTTTATTTAAGGGAAAAATTTTAGTTTTTATTTATAGGAATTATATTTTATATGATGAATTTACATAATAATTAAATATTATTTTATTCATGATAACTTTCTTTAATAAGTAAATTAAAAGTTTATTTGATTATTTTGGGTGACCTAGGGAGACTGAACTTTGGATACCTTATATAATAATCTATCAGAATAGAATGTTTTGTGGAATCATTTGTTTTTTATGTGGTCTTTTGTTTAAGATTTTCCTTAAGATTTTGACTGTTGCTTCATATAAAAACATTTTTATGGATCTACTAACTTGGATATATATAAAAGGCTGAATTATTACAATAGTAATATATATTAAAATGAAGGATACATTTTAGAAATATACTTAAATGATATTTAATAAGTAGGCAAATTAGTTTTAAAGTTCAGTAACAGGACGTAAGGTAAAAATCTCTCTCTAGTATGTAGTTCATTTCCATTACTTGTTTCTTAAAATGTTATGTGTACAGTTTAAAAACATCTTTCCAGAAATGCTGATTTTTAAAAATAGTCTTCTAGTAATTCTAGGTATCATGACACTGTTTAAGAGACCAAATTACATGTTCTGATTCTACAGTAAATATAGGTAGTGCTCTAGAATAAATCCTCTTTCTTTGATCCCAAGTTTGTTGTGCAGCCTTATGTTGAAGAGATAGGAAGGAAATTAAAAGACATCTTGAGATAGAAAGTAAAATACAAATTGAACCAAACTTTTGCATAAAAAATATGGGTAATTCTTTTTTCCTAAGTAATAAAAGTACACCACTGTGTTTACAAAGTCATGTGAGTTAGAAAAAGGATAGTTCAGTCTTCAACCATGGATTTCTGTTGCAAATTTGGTTTCAATATGCAACATTCTGTATCATGCCAACAAGCATATATGAATGTTTGTACTTAATGTTTGTACTTACTCAAGTAGCACCTATTATGTCAGGACAGTGCCCAGAGTTCATAATACAAAACATGTGTTCCTTATTTGTAAATTTAGAATTGGGTTTTGGACTGTTTGTGTTCCTGCAAATTGATGTCAAAATCCCAACCCCCTAATGTGATGATATGTGGAAGTGGGGTCTTTGACCACTAATTAGGATTAGATGAGGTCACAAATGTGGAAGCTTTGTGATAGGATTAGTGCCCTTAGGGAACAAGGGATATCTGTGCCTGACTGTCCCCCACCTCCCTCCTACCTGCCATATGAGTATGAAATGAGAAGATGGCCATCAGCAAACCAAGAAGAGTGACCTCACCAAACGCCACATCTGCCAACTTGGACTTTCCAGTTTCCAGATCTGAGAGGAAAAAATATTATTTAAGTCACTATTGGGAACAAATGTTTAGCACATGCACATCAGATAGAGGACTAATCTCTAGAATATATAAAGAACTAAAAAAACTTAACACCAAAAAAACAAATAACCCAATCAATAAATGGGCCAAGGAACTGAAAAGACACTTCTCAGAAGAAGATACACAATCAACAAATACATGAAAAAATGTTCAACATCGCTGGCAATTAAAGAAATGTAAATCAAAACTAATCTAAGATTTCATTTTACTCCAGTCAGAATGGCAGCTATTAAGGGCACAAACAACAATAAATGTTGGAGAGGTTGTGGGGAAAAAGGCAAACTCATACATTGCTGGTGGGACTGCAAAATTGTACAGCTGTTATGGAAAGCAGTATGGAGATTCCTGGGAAAACTGGGAATGGAACCACCTTATGAGCCAGCCATCCCACTCCTGGGTCTACTCCCAAAGGACTTAGAAGCAGAATACTACAGCGACACAGCCACTTCAATGTTTATAGCAGCAATAATAGCTAGGTTGTGGAACCAACCTAGATGCCCCTAAGTAGATGAATGGATAAGGAAAATGTGGTATATATACACAATGGAATTTTACTCAGCAATAAAAGAGAATAGAATAATGGAATTCACAGGTAAATGGATGAAGTTGGAGAATGTAATGCTAAGTGAAGTTAGTCAATCTCAAAAATCCAAATACCGAATGTCTTCTTTGATATAAGGAGTATGATTCACAGTGGTGTTGGGTTGGGGTACATAGGATTAGAGAAACACTAGAAAGGTCAAAGGGGAGGGAGGGGAAAGGAGAGAGTAAGGGGGTACAGAGGGAGAAAAAATGTGGTAGAATAAGATGGATATCATCCTAAATGCATGATTGAAGACTTGAATAGTACGAATATACTTTGTATACAGTGTTATGTAAAAAGATGCTCTATGTGTGTATTATGAATTGCAGTACATGCTACTGTTATATAAATACAACAATTTTGAATTAAGAAAGAAAGAACAAAATAATAAATGACTGTAACTGATTAAAAAAAAGAACTATATATTGAGAAGATAACCAAATAAGAAATATCAGTGATGTATGAAAGATGTGTTATTTGGGGAGAATACAGGGTAATATAGAATACATGGCAGAAAGAATGCAATACTCAGAGGGCCTTGCTACAAGTTGCAGGGAATAATTATTCCTAAACTTCATCCTGCAATAATCCTTCCTAGGATGTCTTAAATGCAAAAACCAAAGGATCAACCTATTTCTAAGTAACTTAACTGCACCCCAGAAATAAGGCTCAAGCATATTTACAGAAATATAAAAGTATCCAGCACCCAGAAAAGTGAAATTCATAATGTCTTTCAACCATGCAATGCAAAGAATGGGATAATATGACAAGTAATGAGGAGAAAAAGCAATCAAAACCCATCCATTACTGACACATGTTAGAACTATCAGATGAGAACTTTAAAACAGTTGTTATAATGTTCCATGTATTCAAACCATTAGAGGAAAGATGGAATACATTAGGCAAAAATATGGGTATTTGGAAAACAAATCAAACTTTTAGAGATGAAAAAGTACTTTGGATAGAATTAGTGACAAATTAAACTGTGCAAAAAGCAAAGATTAGTAAACTTGAAGATCTAGTAATAGAAACTACCCCAAATGAAACAGAGTTGGGTAGGGGGGAGGAAAGAAAAAGAAGAGTAAGGCAGCACTGAACCCTGTGACATCCCCAAATTGCCTAATATGTTTGGAATTGCAGTTAAAAAAGGAAGGAGAGAGAGAGAGAGAGAGAGAGAGAAAGAGAGAGAAGACACATAAATAAACATTTACAACAATCATTGCTGAAGTTTTCCAAATTTGATGAAAACTGCAAATTTAGCAATCCTAGACAATTAGAAAGCCTGAGCACAAAAATACATCAAAACACTTGATAATTACATTGTTTAAAACTAATGACAAAGAGAGATCTTAAAAGCAACTTGTAGAAAAATCATACAGAAAAAATACACAGAGGAAGAAAGTTAAAAATTTTGTCAAAAGTAATGTAAGTGAAGAGACAGGGGCACATCTTTAAAATATTGAAGAAAGAAGCACAAACATCAACCTGAAATTCTCAAGAGGTATACATAAGGGTTGGGCCGTGAAGGTTTTTTTTTAATTCACATTGAGGAGTGCCAGAATTTTATAAACTACATTATAAATAAAGAGAAACATGATAATGATATTAGGAAGGATAAATCAAAGAAGTAAGAGCAAAACCCAGAGAATGTATTATCATGGAAATTATATAGAGTTCGTATTTAGTGCTTACTATGGACCAAGCACTAGTATGAGCAGTTTTGTATGTATAAATTAATTGAACTTTTACAAGAATCCATTTTTTTCAGATGAGAAATACAAGGCACAGAGAAATTAAGTGACTTTCCTGAGGAAATGTGTAGCTAGTAAATGACAGAATCTGGATTTGAAGTCATGCAATTTGATTATAGGATTTGTGCTTTTGACCAGAACACATTCTGCCTTTTAAGCAAGATAAGGGATAAAAATGATATTTGGATTTAAAACTAAGTATATTTTATAGATAACTTAGGTCAGTTTTTATGGCTCAGTGGGGGCAAAACCTGATTAGAATAGAATGATGAAAAAATGAGAAAAGAAGTAGAGGTGTGTGTGTGTGTGTGTGTGTGTGTGTGTCAACTTGGCTGTTAAAAGTTAAAGTGGTAAGAGAGCATTAGTTGAGATTCTAGGAAAGTCTTTCTTAACACAGGCAAGTCCATAGTAAATTTAAATGCTTATGGGAGCAAGCAAGTACTGAAGAAACCTAAATGGAGAAAGGGGCAATAAACAACAGAGCTTCTGAGCCATGATGAAAAGCCAGTTGGGAATAGGATCCATAGCAAAAACAAAGAGGGCCTAGAAGGAGAAAGACCTCTCATTGCACAGTGTGGTAGAAGAGCATATGTGAATGTATATGTGCAAATGTGTAAGTTTCCTGCTATTCCGACTCATTCAATTTTAATTTCTTTGTTTTATAGATTGGAAACAAGGATGAAAATTCTCTGGGTTAAGTTACTACTCATTTAACTTGGCCTTCTCTTGGCAAAAGGGGAGAGGGAAGAAAGTCTTTGCATTTTGGTATTGTGATACAGGTTTCTAAGACAGACTGAGCTGAGGATGTCTTTTTGGTACCCTTCCAGCGTAGAGGATTTTTACCACTTTTGAAGATTGTTATTTGCAAATACTACTGGAAATGAACATACTGCATGGTATTGTGGGCTATTCAGTATCCCTTTACAAGCAATTGTTTAGATATATTTGATTTTTTTTTCTTTCTGGGTCTCATTTGTTTTCTGAATTTTCTTTTGTAGAATGAATATGTATTATTTTTATTAATAAAACCAAGTAGTGCTAGGCAGGATGAGAACATGGACGCCAAAGCTAATTAGAATGTGAAGAGAGTCAGACTAGGCATCCTGGAGGCATGAGGAAATGCTTGATGTTGGCCACCAAAAAAGAAGTCTGTTGATAATGCCACTAAAAACACTTTCAAATTTAAAATTCCTCATATTAATCCTGAATTTACAAGATCTAGCATATGAGCAGTCCCCAAACATGTAGTTTCCCACACAGATAACAAAAAGAGATAATAGAATTCTGTAAGTTATACTTAGGAACATTTGGAAACATTCCTTATTTCCAAAGATAAAGATATTTAAAATTTAGTTTATGGAGGTGTTCCTAATTTTGTGACTTATAGATAATGCTTTATATTAACAGTGAATTAGAAAAATTAAGTTCAGTTAATTTGCTGTAAGTAAAGCCTGTACTTTAATATACTTAGAAGTGGAAGCTTGTTTATTTTATAAAAAGTCATAATCATGCCTTGAAAAAGGCAAACAGATTTTATTTGTTCAAAATAAGTCAGAAATTACAGAAAACAGTCTTTTCAATGAAGTAGCGTTATTAGCCAGATGAAACTTAAAGTAGTTTTACTGTGGTATTCTATTCTAACATCTGCACTGTATCACTACCCAGATGCTCACTATAAAGTTCAATGGATCCTGACAAACATTAAGTTGATTTCAGTGGCTATACTGTTAGGAATCATTGAAAATTAAGGGAAATCAGTTTTTACCAAATTTCACCCATGTCAACACATTTTTATTTACATTATCTTCACAAATGGCATTTATTATCTCTATAATGACCAAATAAGTTGTTGAGAGCAATATCAAGATTGAAGCTTAAAATACAAACTACCAGCTTTCCTATAAGTTGTCATACATGCTGTGGAATTTTAATCAATGTTGCTTTTTAATGAATGAAGTATCAGAGTATATACCTCAATAAATTATAAAATGCCTTTCATATTCTTCCACAAAAAAGTTGTCATGTAAAACAAACAGAAAAAGAAGAACATTAAAAAAAAACTCTATGTGTCCTTTAAATATGAGTTAATAGGCTGCTAATTCATTAAGTATAATTAAAATATAATTTGTAGGAGGAATTTTTATTAACTTTGTAAAAGAAAGTTTAAATAAATAGGGAATGATTCTCAGAATAAGAATGTATGTACTTTATACATAGTTTTTCTGTATGTAAAATGTAAGATTTGAGCATGTCAATTAAATGTATGTTAATAATTATGTAAAATTAAACAAATTTAATTATGTATTTAAATTTTATATATATACATAGGTGTGTGTAAGATAAATTTTATCCATCTATGCCACTGACCAGTATAAACACGAATAATGGGATAATTTTAAATGGGAAAGCTTCAGTAAAAAGTGTGTAAGAGGAGGGCTAGGGCTGTGTAGCTCAGTGGTAAAGCACTTGCCTTGAATGTGTAAGGCACTGGGATCAATCCTTTGCACCATATAAAAATAAATAAAGATAATGTGTGTTCATCTACAACTAAAAAAAATATTTTTTAAGAAAGTGTGTAAGAGGAGATTGAGGAAGGTGATAGAATTGAGCTGGGAAGCAAGTCTCAATCACCTCATAACAAAGAAGGAAGGCAGTGAAGAAACACAGAATTGAGACATGGGTGACAAAATAAATGCTCTAAGACTCAATATTACAAAGTCTGAGAGCTGGACAGACTTGAAGTTATGTTACCAGAGTAGAAAATAAGTACAGACTCCTCTAGCCCTGAACCCAGACCAGTGTGGGTATGGGGCAACAGAAAGAGAGGGAGTTAATGAAAAATCTCTTAAGCTCACCCACTTAAAAACATTTCAAAGATAGACAAAATTAAAGCATGAATGTAACAGCTTAAAACCAAATTGTGAAAAGAAAACTGAGCAGGTGTCTACAGCCATCTTGTGGAAGCCTCAGCCTACCAGTCACCCCCTAAAATCAACATGGTCTTCCCACACCCAGACAGCAACAAATTAAACTAGAGGGAAGTCCACTGCAGTGGGACCTCTTAAGAATGCAACCAGAAAGAACTTCTAGAAGGATCACTACTGGCTGAAATTTGCTAAAACTCCCAACCCTCCCCCTCATCACCAACAAGGGGAGTGGTGGAGTAGGGACCTGTGTTGGGAATTGGACTTAACCCTGCTTAGCTTTTGTAATCCAGGCAAGGCAGATCTCTGCATATCATCTATTTGCTCTACTCAGACAGAGACAGAAACAAAGCATCTTTGACTGTCAGCAAAGGAAAGCAGATTCACCAGGCCAGGACCACTGGCATTAGGGAGAGGTGCATGGGACATCTAGGGATGGTCCTCAGGATTGTGAGGCCCTACCAAAGGGAAGCTGCCTGAATATCCAGTGACATAGAGACCTGGTTCCCAGGTGGTTGCTACCATGGACAGAAGACTGCTAGGATAATTTTCCTGCATATCCCAGAAAACTTAAGCTGAAGGCACCTGTAAAGATAGCCAGAGGGAGATAATTAAGGCAGAAAATTACCAGAGTCAAGTCGATAGGAAGTGGCTGTTCCTAGCCTTAACTGTTGCCCAGCCTGACCTGTGATCACAACTGATAAGTGAAAGGGCATTGTTTGGATATTTGCAGGACCTTGTATCAAACATAGTAAACAGAGGGACTCAATACCCACCATTCACAACCAGAGGCAGTGGAAACTAGAGTCCAGGTAAGCCACATGAGACCCTTTACCCCACAGAGTGGAATTGGCTGGGGAATAATTCTGCACCACAGAACACCCATGGAAAACCCACAACCAGTGTTCTTGCACTCACAGAGACCAGGACCTTCACCACTGTAAAAAGGATCCTGCAGAGGGGAGCAAGTACATGGTGATCCACAGCAATCACAGGGATCTCCAGAGCCTGCATCCTGAAGTCCTGCACTCAATAGAAATAACCAAGCTGCAATACTGCACCCTCAGAACAATTAGCTGCAGGCCCTGAGCTGACAAACCAGAAACAACTGATTGGAAGTTTATTGCAACTAGTGAATTGACTCTAGCACCCCTGCAATTCTGGAGATATCCACAGCCAAAGACCAATGGATATCTGCTGCATGTCCAAACCCCAATGAAATCCAAACAAAAATACAACAAGAATTTTCTTCACCTTGACATTGTTTACTATAAATAACACTAATGTCAACTTCGATCATGTAAATAACTTTAACTTGAACAACAACTGTTACTCCAATAGCCAACATTGTATCTTTAACTCATTTGAATGTATTTCATCTAATGGTTTAAAGCATTAATTGGAATCAATCTCCCTATCTTTGTTTCCGAGCTCTAGTTTATACTTGTTCATTTTACCCCCATTCATTCTACTGCATTAACTACTACAAACTCTAATACCTACAATTCATCTATTTCTCCTTTTTACTCAGTGAGAATTATTCTTTTGTATCTTTCCATTCTGTTTCTTTCTTTCCTTCTCTCCCTCTTTCTTTCTGTTGCTTTTCTTTTCCCCTCTCCCTTTTGCCCAATCTTTTCTATTCTTCCTTTTAACCCTCATTTAAGCTTATAGTAAGTTTACTGAATTTAATAACTAGTTTTTGACCTATGCAAGTTTCTACCTGGATTTGAGGAACCATGGCAAACAATAGCAATGAGTTTTTGTTTTTTATAAGGTTGAATAGAATGAGGCTTGGCTCTGAAGTGACTATAGTAAATAAGGTTCAGTGGCATCTCTTAAAGTGGTGCTGATATCAGGATCAGCAGAAGTCACACATTGACTTAAAATATCATTATCAGGATATTCACCCAACCCAGAGCTCTTAAGAGAAAGAAGCTTACAAAGTGGCTTCTGCTTAAAAGAAAAAGTGAGAACTATACTAATAGATGGGTAGACATACAAACATTATGAAGAAGCAAGGGAACAAACCATCCCAAAAAGCCCATAATGTTTCAACAACTGATTTCATCGATACCATGATGGAGGAAATGTCAGAGAAGGAATTTAGAAAGTTCATAATTAAAATATCCTATGAGATAAAAGAAGATGTAAGAAGTAAGATCAGAAAGAATATACAAGAAGTGAAAGATCCCTTCGAAAAAGAGATAGAGATTCTGAAAAAGGACCAAATGGAAATCTGGAAATGAATCAATAAATCAAATTAAAAATTCAATGGAAAAAATCACCAATAGATTAGACTAACTTTGAAGATAGATTTTTCAGGCCTCAAAGACAAAGCATATAATCTTGAAAATAAAGTTGACTATGAAGAAAAGAAATTAAGAGACCATGAGCAGAAAATGTTTAAGAAACTTGGGATTACATTGAGGCCAAATTTATGATTTATTGGGATAGGCGAAGGCACTGAAATACAAGCTAAAGGTTTGCATAATCTTTTCAATGATATAATATCAGAACATTTTCCAAACCTTAAGAATGAGATGGAAATTCAAATACAAGAGACATATATGACTCCAAATATACAAAATCAGAATAGATCCATTCCAAGACACATTATAATGAAAATGCCTAACTTACAAAATATGGGTAGAATTTTAAAAGCTGCAATAGGAAAATGACTGGTCACATTTAGA
Source organism: Tamias sibiricus (assembly GCA_025594165.1). Classification (NCBI taxonomy): domain Eukaryota; kingdom Metazoa; phylum Chordata; class Mammalia; order Rodentia; family Sciuridae; genus Tamias; species Tamias sibiricus. The sequence goes on from CM046662.1 coordinate 103,009,231, forward strand.
GATAAATCAATCCAGACTTCAAAACCCACACCATAAAAGCAAGAGCCAGGAATAATATATAACAAGCTCTTAAAGAAAATAGATACCAATCAAGAATACTATACTCAGCAAAATTAAGCTTCAGAACTGAAGATAATAAATCTTCCATGATAAACAGAAGCTAAAAGAATTCGTAACTAGAAAGCTTGCAGTATAAAACATACTCAATAAAATATTTCATGAAGAAGAAAGGAAAAATAAAAATGATAACAAATATAGGGAGCAAATACACTGAAAGAATAGTCAATTAAATGGAAATCAAATGCATTTTAAACATTACAAATCAAAATGACAGGACATAAAAATTATCTTAATAACATTGAATATAAATGGTCTAAAGCCTTCAATCAAAAGATATTGATTGGTAGATTGGATTAAAAAAATAAGACCCAACAATATGCTGTCTGCAAGAGACTGACCTCACAGGTAAAGACATCCACAGACTGAAAGTGAAAGGATGGGAAACAAACATACCATTCCACATGGATCTTGTAAACAAGCAGGGGTTGCTATTCTCACATCTGATAATGTGGGCTTCAAGCCAAGATTAACAGGAAGAGACAAAGAAGATCACAGTATATTGCTTAACGGAATCATACATCAACAAGATATAATGATTGTAAGTATTTATGATCAAAGAACAGAGTACCTATGTACACCAAACTCTTCCCAATATTAAGAATCAGATAAAGCCATGCACAGTGGTGCACACCTGTAATCCCAGTGTCTCAGGAGGCTGAGGCAGGAGGATGGCAAGTTCAAAGCCAGTCTCAGCAACTTAGCAAGGTACTTAGACCCAATACAATAATACTAGGTGACTTTAACATGCCTCTCTCACCACTGGATAAATAGATCATCCAAACATGAACTACGTAAAGATGCTGCAGAACTAAAAAATACAATTAATAATGTGGACCCAACAGACATCTTTAGACTATTTTATCCATCAGTGACTGAACTCACTTTCAGTAGCACATGGAACATTTTCTAAAAAAGACCATATTTTAGGTCACAAAGCAAACTTTAGCAAGTACAAAAAATAGTAATAAAAAGAGAGTGATAATTCCTTGCATTCTATCAGATTAGAATGAAGTTAGAAATCAACAATAAGATAAAAAACAAAAACCACTCTGATAACTGGAGATTAAATAATACATGTTTGAATGATGAATGAAGAAGAAAGCAGGGGAGAAATAAAAAAATACTTAGAAGTAAATTAGAATAGTGATACAGTATATCAAAAATATCTGGGACATAAAGGCAATTCTAAGAGGAACGTTCATAGCATTGAGCTCATACATTAAAAGAAAAGAAAGATTCCAAGTGAATAATCTAGCATTACATCTCAAGGCCCTAGAAAAAGAAGAACAAACCAATACCAAAATCAGTAGAAGACAGTAAATGATTTAAATCATTGTCAAAATCAATTAAATTGAGAACAACAACAAATTGAAGGAAAAAAAAGAGTTGTATATTTGAAAGGATAAACAAAATTGATAAACCCTTAGCCAAAATAACCAAATGAAAGAGGAAACAAATTAACAAAATTTGAGATGAAAAAGGAAATATCACCACAGCAATACTGAAACACTGAATTTTTGAAAATTTATACAGTAATAAGCTAGAAAATCTAGAAGACGTGGACAAATTCCTGGAGACATGTGACTTACCCAAATTGAACCAGAATGATATAGAAAACTTAAATAGAACAATTCAGGTAGTGAAATTGAAGAAGCCATCAAAAGTCTACCAACAAAGAAAAGCCCAGGAGTTGAAGGATTCTCAACTGAGTCCTACCAGGCCTTTAAGGAAGAACTAATACCGATCCTCCTCAAGTTGGTCCATGGAATAGAAAAGGAGTAAACATGGCCAAACTCATTCTATGAAGCCAGTAAATCAAACAAAGATAGGCAGACATATCAAGGAAAGAAAACTTTAGACCAATATCCGTGATGCAAAACATAGATGCAAAAATTCTTAATAAAATACTGGCAAACCCATACAAAAACACCTTAAAAAGATATTGAAAAATGATCAAGTGGGTTTAACCCCAGGGATGCAAGGTTGATTGTACATACAGAAATCAATAAATATAATTCATCATATAAATAGACTTAAGGGCAAGAATCACATGATTATCTCAATAGATGCGGAAAAGCACTTGGCAAAGTACAGCACCCATTCATGTTTAAAAAAAACTAGAAAAACTAGGGATAGAAGGAACTTAGCTCAACATTGCAAAGGCTATATATGATAAAACCGCAAACCACCATTATACTGAATGGAGAAAAACAGGAAAACATTTCCTCTAAGAACAAGAACAAGAATGCCCATTTTTTAAAAAACATTTATTTATTTGTTTTAGTTGTACACAATGCCTTTGTTTTTACATTGTGCTGAGGATCAAACCCGGGCTGCACACAAGCTAGGCGAGTGCTCTACTGCTGAACCACAACCCCAGCCCCAAGAATGCCCATTTTTACCACTACTATGCAACATAGTCCTTGAAACTGTAGCCAGAGTAATTAGGCAAGAGAAGGAAATTAAAGGGATACAAATAGGAAAAGAAGATCTCAAATTATCTCTATTTATTGACAACATGATTCTACATGTAGAAGACTCAAAAAACTCCACCAGAAAAGTTCTAGAGCTCATAAATGAATTCAACAAAGTAACAGGATACAAAATTAACACTCATAAGTCAATCACTTCCTATTCTCCAATTATGAATCTTCTGAAAAACAAATTAGAAAAACTATCCCATTCATGATAGCCTCCAAAAAAATTGGAAATCAGTCTAACAAAAGAGGTGAAGGACCTTTACAATGAAAACTATGTAACACTAAAGAAAGAAATTGAAGAATACCTTAGAAGATGGAAAGACCTCTCATCTTCTTAGATAGGCAGAATTAATATTTTGAAAATGGCCATATTAACAAAAGCACTATACATATTCAATGGAATTCCCATTAAAATCCCAATGACATTCTTCACAGAACTAGAAAAAGTAGTTGTGAAATTCATTTGGAAAAATAAGAGACCCAGAATAGCTAAAGCAATCCTTATTGAGAAAGGTGAAGTAGGAGGCCTCACAATACTGGACCTAAAATTATACTACAGAACTACAATAACAAAAAACAGCATGATACTGGCACCAAAACAGACATGAAGACCAATGTAATAGAATAGAATACACAGAGACACACCCACATAAATGCAATTATCTGATACTAGAAATAGGTGCCAAAAACATGCATTGGAGAAAAGATAAGCTTTTTACCAAATGGCACTGGGGAAACTGGAAATCCATATGTAGTGGAATGAAATTTAATCCTTATCTTTCAACCTACAAAAAACTCAACTCAAAGTGGACCAAAGACTTAGGAATTAGATTAGAAACCCTGCAACTAACTGGTAAAAGAAAATGTAGGCCCAACTCTCCCAACATGTTAGCATAGGTTTGACTTTCTTAAGAAAGACTCCTAAAGTATAAGAAATAAAATAAAAAACCAAGAGGGATGGCATCAAATTAAAAACCTTCTTCCCAGCAAAGAAAACAATTAAAAGTAAGAAGAGAGAGCCTACAGAATGGGAGAAAATCTTTGCCACCTGCTCCTCAGGGCTTTAATATCTGGGATATACAAAGAATTCAAAAACCTTAACTCCACAAAACAAATAACCCAGTCAGTTAATGTGCAAAAGAACAAAACATACATTTCTCAAAAGAAGAAATACGAATGGTCAACAAATATATGAAAAAGTGTTTAACATCTCTAGCAATTAGTAAAATACAAACTAAAACTACATTGAGATGTCATCTCACTCTAGTCATAATGGCAATTATCAAGAATACGTGTAACCACACACGTTAGTGAGGACATGGGGAAAAGGTACATACATTGTTGGTGGGACTGCAAATTAGTGCACGCACTCTGGAAAGCAGTATGGAGATTCGTCAATAAACTTGGAATGGAACCACAATATGACCCAGTAACCCACTCTTTGGTATGTAAACAAAATATTTACTATCAGCACACTACAGTGACACAGCCACATCAGTGTTTATAGCAGCTCAATTCACAATAGCTATATGATGGAACCAACCTAGATGCCCTGCAACAGATCAAGAAACAGGTCAAGGAAATGTGGTATATATACACAATGGATTATTACTCACCTATAAAGAATGACATCATGGCATTTGCCAGTAAATGGACATAACTGGAGGATATCCTGCTATGTGAAATAAGCCAGTTCCAAAAATTAAAGGTTGAATATTTTCTCTGATATGTGGAAGCTAATTCAAAATAAGGAAGGAGGGATAAAGAAAAATAGAAGAAAGATCAGTGGAGTAGATGAAGGGGAATGAAGGGAAACAAGGAAAGAAGAGATAGGAAAATACAGTGGAATGAATCTGAACTAACTTACCTATATGAATATACCACAGTTAATCTCATCATCATGTATATCCAGAAGTCACTAATGTATAAAGAAAAAAAAAAACCTAAGTAAATAGTAGAAAGATTAATACAGTAAAAAATCAAGACAGGGAAGAAAGGAGGGAAAGGGAAAGTATTTTGGACTGAATGAGAACAAATTATATTACTTGCTTTTATGCTTATGCTAAAATGAATTCCAATGTTATGCATAACTAAAAAGAACCAATAAAAAGATTAGAAATTTAAAGCAATTAAAATATGACATACCTTATATTAATGAAACGATTATGCTATGGAATTATTTTAAAGGGACGTGGTAGAAGTCATAATCACCTCTAATTGTTTAACATTGCACTAAAAAAAATGCATTGTTGGAAGCAAACATTGTTGGCTGTAGATGTACTAGATGTCCAATAAATCTTATCCTGAATTTTACTGAAATATGTTTTTGTTGCTTATACCAGCACCCTCATTTTTAAAAGAATTAATCAGTGGGTTTTCCCTTTATTTAGAAAGTCTCCAGTGGCATTTGGGGAGGGTAAGCGTCTTAGCTTCATTCCTGAGTAATACAGGTTTTTTTTTTTTTTTAATTTATTTGCTTTAGTTGTACACAATGTGTTTTTTTATTTTTATGTGGTGCTGAGGATCGAACCCGGGCCGCGCTCGTGCTAGGCGAGCGCTTTACCGCTGAGCCACAACCCCAGCCCCCAGGTTTTTATTTCTTGTTGAAACTGTAGTCTCAGCCAAAAGCCAATATTGGGTAGAACAAAAAAGTAATAAATGAAAAAGAATGAGAGGGCAGGGGAGACAAAGAGTAGACAAGTATAGAGGGAGAAAAGGATGATAACAAAATGAGAAAATTAACTATACAAATACAAAGTTCACTTGTATAGAAATAAATTGTCAAATGTTTTGCTAAAATATCAAGTTACTTTCATTATCTTTTTTGTTTTGGGTGGGGTGTCTACTGGGGATTGAACTAAGGGGTACTCAGCCACTGAGCCACATCCCTAGCCCTATTTTGTATTTTATTTAGAGACAGGGTCTCTCTGAGTTGCTTAGCACCTCACTTTTGCTGAGGTCTGTTCCCTGTTTCCCTGGTACCTTTTTATTCATTATAAATACATGAGACTATATGTATATTTTTTGACTATGATGTTACTGTTACTGAATTCTGGAGTAACTGAAACATAAAGGAGAGTTATTCTAGTTATAAATTTTCTGAGTTTTCATATGACTACTGAAAAATGAAAAATGACCATTTTTATAACTTTTAAAGATTACTTCAATATGATGTCTGTTCATATTCTGAGTAAAGAAAGTGTCCTGTCCAAATCTGGAGTTTGCAGTATGGGCAGGTGGGAAGTGTGTGGAAGGGTGCCAGGAGGAATTGGTTAGGGTCTTGCTGGGGAAAGTAAGCTCAAGTGCTTGAAAAATCATGTTTGATATAAACCACTTTTATATTAACTATAAGTAGTAAAGTATATTAAATCTTGGGTTATAGGGATATATGAAAGAGTAAAAAAGCCCTGCAAAGGGATGGATTTTAAAAGGCCAACAAACACTACTCTAAGGTATTAAAGTGACATTTCCTGGATCATTTTAGAGTTTTGAAAAGTAACAATTTAAGTAATCTTTCCAAATTAATAAAATGCTACAAGTATTAGGTGGAGTCCACTCTGTATTTGTCAAAGATTAAGTATTTAGCCCATTTTCAAAGCTTGCCTGTCAAATCTTGTTATATATAGAGAGTGAGAGAAAAGTACATCCAATATTTTGGAAGGTCCTTGTCCTTTCCCTTCTAAAATAAACCCTTTTCTGAAAAATTCCTTTATTTTTATTATTAACATCTTATCATTTGTGATTTATGTAAATAATCAAGTTGCCTAAAAGAAAATAAAAAACAAAAGATAAGTGTGGGCCAGAGTCATGAGTGAAGGAATGGGAGTTATGTGCACGTTTCATCATGGTCACGTGGCTTTATAATACATAAGTGGGAAAGATAAACTCAAAATTATATTTAATCAAAACATTGCATTTAAATGACTAAGCCAAGGCCACAAAGAATGGGAATGCCACTGGGATAGAATGAAAATTCTTTCTGCTCCTCTGATTGTCAGCATCATGCAGCCTCATTATCATTGTCATTTCTTAAACTTCTACTGTGTTTTCAGTCTTCCTGGCAGTTGGTATCCTCCCTCAGAAGCTGTGACCTATACTTTATATTGCTTTTGCAGGTAAAGAGATAATATTACATTGCATGTTCAAAATATTGCTGTGTAAATGGATGAAGAAAATGTATAAGTTCCAAACCTACTTTGAATTTTCATGTTCTTCATAATTACTAAAACTCTTATCACTGTTTCAATAATAGGTTAACTAAAAAATTAAACTACCCCAAACTGTATTTTTGTTTTACTACCCTTTCCCTCACATGCAATGCACAGCTTAACTTTATTTTTGATAAACCTTGTTTTATTTTGTTTTGAATGTGTAAATCTCTGGTTTCTTAATGCAGTTTCTGATTATAATTAAATATTAGGTTTACTCCACTTCTTAAGTATAGATATTTATTTTGAATATATACTGCACGAATCCAATTATGTCACATAAAATAATGAAGTTGTGTCAAAAATACTTTGTAGACTCTTATTTGCTTATATATCTCTCCATATAAAATTTGATGCAAATATTCATTTGCCTCGTTAATGTTATTAGCTTTATGCTACAAAACAAAATAAAGCTGTAACCATTTTTTCCCCTAATCTGACATGAGTGTGACTACAAAAGGAATGTGAGTGAGATCACAAGTATTTAATGTAGGCAGCTATTGAAATGTGAGCTCATTCCCATATATCTTTTACTATTCATCTAATTGTTTGCTGAAAAAAGCCTCCTCCAAGATCTTAGGAATTCACTGATATGTATAAGTAGCTTCAAAATTGTAATTACTTTAGATACATTTAATACTTAACATTTAAAAAGAATATTCTTATAGGTATTTGAAAGAATACTAGGACAATGACAAAAATAAGCATCAACTGTAATTATTTCTATATTTGAAAAAGCATGCATTTTTAAATTCTAGAAAACCTCCTTTATATTGTTTAAAGTACTGAAATATAATTATTAAATCCTTTACTTGCTGGGTAATCAACAAAATATTTAACAAGATTTAAGTTGAGAGATTTACTGGAGAAAATGCAGTATATTCCTTTATGTAAATCAATATCTTAAGTAATAAATACTATAATTTTTAATAAATATTGAAACATAAGTAGAAAATTTCCCTACAGAATCATTTGTTGTTTAAACTTTCTCATTGAGAAGACTGACCCTATCTAGATGGCTAGAATTTTACAGGTTAACTGTATAAAATCAGCATTTGCTTCTCTTAAAGTTTTTAAATAATTAGAATAATGAAATTTTTTAAAATGGTTACCTAAGATGTTTCACTTGAACTACTACTGATTACGAAACCTGTGCTTATGCATCTGTTAAATATCTTCTGAATAGAAAATCACCAAATTTATTGTTATTGAACACATATACTACAGAAAAATAAGGTTTTGATTTTCTAATTCTTAAAGCCAAATATATTTTTAATGTAATGCAATAATATAGAAGGAGAAAATCTTACAGGCTATATCACTTATTATTTTAATAATAAAAAGAAATTCCTAGTTAATTATAATAATAGCATGAGGTTTCTTTTTTTCTACCATTACTAAACCTCTTTTGTAGTCCATTTTAATGCCTGTGTTTTGGGAGCTCAGAATTAGCTTGATAAGTTCTTATCCATGGTTCTCTGGAATATAAATAAGAAGCCACATTCAGAAATTACAACTACATGGTTAAGTCAAATAGAGATTTGTTAATCATGTTGTGATTTATGTAGAAAATCAAATTATTCCATTCCACTCAGTTAAAATAAACTAAGGGTTATTTTGAGGATTTAGATCATTTATGAAAAATCAAAATAAAGGTTCAAGAATAGATGAGCAAGATTTTTCATGCCATGCTTTTAAAAATATTGCTTTTCATGTTCTATTGGATCAAATCACGTGGTTAAAAAGTTTTGGGATAATTTAATATTACATTCTTATAATGTCACTTATTCAATATCTAGCTATTAAGTCTAAGGTCCTGACATGATTATGGTCCTTAAGAAATTTGCACTTAAGATAGAGTTAAGACCTAAACATATGAAAAGTTAAACAAAGTTAATATCAGAGACAGAAATAGTTTCAAATGCATAATTTTGCTTTCAAGTGTTTGAAAGTAGATTTGGAGTGTAAAATATGGTTAAATACTATTAATGTTCACAAACAGCAACATAGGCTGAAACTCATTTACAGAGAAGTTTCATCAGTTCATCAACAAGCAGGAATAAATGCACAAGAGATATTATTTAATTTTTTGAGCTGAGAATCTAGAGATGTGTTTTACATCTGAAAGATAGGAGGGAGAGGTTGAGGAAGTGTAACATGAAAAAGGAGAGAGGACAAAATATGCTCTCAGTAGAAGTCTACTACCTAGAAAAACAGAACAGATGGAGAAAATGGATATACCAAAGCACAATTCACCTGAAGGTTATGGTACCTAAAAAAGAAGTCATATTAATAGGCAGTCAATAAATAATCAGTAATTAGAGCCTTGGTGTTGATAATTTTATGGATGTATATTTATATGCACTGAGCTGTATACATTAAATGTGTATACCTTTTTTTACATGTCAATCATATCTCAATAAAATAGCTTAAAATAAATGATCTATAAAACAAATGTCATAAAATAAGAGCCCTTTGATAATGTTTGTCTGATTAATTCATTTAATCTTTCAATAGATCCCATAAAATGCTACTGTATATGGAGGATATTAAGATAGGCACTGTTCTTTCCAAAAGGCTTACAGTTTTATCTTGGAAAGTCAATACATATAAGGTAACACAAAACTGTAAAAAAAAAAAAAAAAAAAAAAAGACCGAAACCCAGCTTAGATTAAGACCACAGAGTGACTTATTATAATATTAAGAAAGATAGCATTACTTTAGATAAACAGGATTCATGGAAGATATTTGAAGTATCGGTGATATGGTCCTATCAGAGATAATTCACAGTGTGATATAACATTGCTAGAACAGAATGAAGTATTGTTTGATGAACGGAAACATAATGGTAGGAAGATAAATCACATATTATTTACTTCAATGGTACAGTTAAGATTTGATAATGACTAAACCAGGGCTTCAGTGTTATGGATGAAAAAAATGAGAAGGGTGATTTTGAAAAATTTGGAAATTAAATATTTTTAAGACTTAAAGCCAGATAGGAGCTTATCAGAGGTTTACTTTGATAATTTTTAAAAAAAAACTATGATGTGCTTCTTAAGCATTTAGATTGTTCTTTTTTAGATAAAAAAATAATAAAATGCTTCCAGGTGTAGTGGCAGAATTACTCCTGTAATTCTAGCAGCACTGGAGGCTGAGACAGGAGGATTGCACGTTCAAAACCAGCCTTAGCAAAAATCAAGGCACTAAACAACTCAATGAGACCCTGTTTCTAAATAAAACACAAAAAATAGGGCTGGGGATGTGGTTCAGTGGTCAAGAACCCCTGAGTTCAATCCCCAGTATACACACACACACACACACACACACAGCACATTTAGTATGTACAAAAATTTCAACTTATGAAAGAGAAAACTACCTTTATAATAGTGTAAAAATTTTAAATTTTTCATGGTCCAATTAGTAGATTAACTGAAGATGAGGCAGAAGGACAATTTTCAACTCACTTCATTTAAAATTTTATTAACGTGCATTAATTCTTTATATTGTGTCAGTGTGATATTTCAGTAGATGCATACAGCAAGCACTTATCAAATGTCATGAAGGATTGTTTGGGAAGAAGTAGTATACATTAAATCCATAGTTGGAACATATTTCTTAAGAACTCTAAAACTGATATGGTGCTTTCTAAAAATATGTCTTTTGTTTTTCTTTTTTACTGAAAAGAAAGCAGGCTTTATTTTTATAAATAAGGAGGAATTATTTTTTTTTTAATATTTTTATTTATTTGCTTTAGTTGTACACAATGCGTTTTATTCAATGCATTTTATTTGTACGTGGTGCTGAAGATCGAACCCGGGTCGCCCACGCGCTAGGCGAGTGCTCTACCGCTGAGCCACAATCCCAGCCCAAGGAGGAATTATTTTTTAGAACAATTTTAAAGCATTTTACAGAAAAATTGCATGGAAGGTTCGGGGATTTCCCATATACTTCCTGCTCCACATCAGTAAAACCATAATCTCCCTCAAAGCACACATTCTCCCTGATTTCCATGTTCCCCACCAAAGTGACATATTTGTTATAATTGATGAACCTACATTGATACATTATTATCACCCAAAGACCATAATTTATATTAGGGCTCAGTCTTGGTGTTGTACATTCTGTTATTGGACAAATGTATGACAGATATCCACCATTCTAGTATCATACAGAATAGTTTCACTGCCTTAGTCTTCTTTGTTCTACCTATTCATTGATTCCTTACCCCAACACCTGGCAATAACTGATCTTTTCATCATTTCCTTTTGCTTTTTCCAGAATGTCATTTAGTTTGAATCATATAGTATGTGGCTTTTTCAGATTGACTTCTTACATTTTTGTAATATGCATTTATGTTTCCTTGATGTCTTTTCAAATAAGCTTCATAGCTTACTTCCTTTTAGTACTGGTTAATATGCTTTTGTGTGGATGTAACATGATTTATTTCTTCATTTGCTTGCTAAAGAACATTGTGGTTGCTTCCAAGTAGGCAATTATGAATCAAACATCTACAAACATCCTTGTGCAGGTTTTGGTTTGGTTTTGGTTATTAAGAAACAGGGTCTTTCTATATTGCTCAGGCTGGACTCAAGGGATCCTTCTGCCTCAACCTCCTAAAAATCCAGGACTATAGGTGAATGAACCTGTATTCAAGATCTTGTGCAGATTTGGGGGCAAAAGCCTCCCAAATAAATAAGTTTTTTACTCCTCTGGATCAATCCAGGGAGTGTGATTTCTGGATCATGTGGTAGGAGTATTATGTTTAATTATGTAACAAACTACCAAACTGTCTTCTAAAGTACCAGTACCATTTTGCATTTCCACCAGCAATAAAGAAAGTTATTGTAGTTTCATATCCTTACCAGCCTGTATTGTAAATATTCTAGATTTTGGCCTGAAAATGTATTTCTTGGAAGATTCCTTAGTTTTGGTTTGGGGCCAAGATTTTTATTTTTCTATGAAAGCTCTCTGAATGATTATTAGTCTAGTTGAAAACTCCTGCAATAAAAGAAAATAAAATAATGGCATTCGCAGGTAAATGGATGAAGTTGGAGAATATACTGCTAAGTGAAGTTAGCCAATCTCAAAAATCCAAATACTGAATGTTTTCTCTGATACATGGAGGCTGATTCACAGTGGGGTTGGGACGGGGAGCGTGGAAGAATTAGAGGAACACTAGAAAGGCCAATGGGGTGGGAGGGGAAGGGAGGGCAAGTGGGTTAAAAAAAAAAAAAGGATGGTGGAATGAGATGTATATCATTACCCTAAGTGCATGTATGAAGACACGAATGGTGTGAATATACTTTGTATAACAACCACAGATATGTAAAAATGTGCTCTATATGTGTAATATGAATAGCAATGTATTCTGCTGTCATATATAACAACTTAGAATAAAAGAAAAAGAAATAAAAAAAAATTCCTAATGGACATCATTATAATAAATTCTAAGAGAATTCCTTGTGATTTTTTTTTGAGAAAATGTTATTTTCAGGTTCTATAGTATGTGGATATTTTTATATTTTATGTTCATTAGATCGAATTGTGTTAGCAGGAAAATTTATATTTTAAAGTTGTTTTTATAGAAATAGGTGATTAATGAATCTACTGATTTTTCTATTCAGTAACCTGTTCAATACATACCATGGATATGTGATACTTACTAAATCAATGAAGAGGAAAAACTGAAATGATACATATTTAAAGAAAATAATGTCTTTTAAATAAATACTAGCACTTTTATTTTGGGTATATGTGAATAATTCTTCTAGTGAAGTGTATTCCTCCTCAGACCTCAAAGACGTACTATTAAAACAAGGCTAAAATAGAACTAAAGTTCTTGAAAGTTAAGGTTCAAGATGATGAGAAAGTACTCACATACCTTGTGGTAGTAGCATTCTTTTTCCAGTTTGTGCTCTGAAATACAGGAAAAAAAAGAGATATTTTCAAATTTCACCTAAAAATTGACCTCTGTATCATTATAGTAACTCAAACCATATAAATAGATTAATAACTTGATTGGATTGAGGCATACAATAATGAATCTGAAAACAATAATACAGGATAATTTAGTGAATTAAGAGCATAAGCTTTCAAAAACTAAGGTTAAAATTTTGATTTTTTTAACTTAGTAACATGTGACCTTGACAAACTTAACTGAAGTATATGTGTCATAGCTTACTTATTTGTAAAGTGGGCAAGATTATAACTTTAATGGTTATTATTTACGATTGAATGAAATTATAAAAAGCCTAACACCCAGTAGGTGCTCAATAAATGGTAGCCATTATTATTGATTTTAATGAGATCAACCAGGTTTGTATTTAAACATTCCCTTTAAAACTATTAAAGGGGGGGGGAGGGTAGGAATTCCATCTAATTTAGCAAGAATTAGGTTATGGGAAATACAGAAGAATAATAAAGAAATTAATATACTGCCTTTTGCAAGTATGTTTTCTTTTTTAAAATTCATGCCACTTCTGTAACACCTTTTATGGTGTCACAGTTAAAGATTTTTGCATCAATAGTGTTTCCCTCCGATTTGACCCATATTGCTCTTTGCATTAAAAAGCAAGACATGCCACTTGCTGTGCCTCTAAATACATGAAAGGTGTCTTGTTCATTATTATATATCACCGCTAAGATGTACCCAACAAGTATCATAAGTAAATTCCATGAATCTCAGTTCTTGCATATATTGTGCATGAGAGTCAAAGGTACTTATTTATTTATCAGCTTAACCACACATAAACGATGCGGTGATGTTTTCCAGTTTGTTTCACAAACATAATTACTTCTACTGTTATTAATATTAGTACTATTAATTATTACTATTCCTTAAAATAATTTTTGGGAGGTACCAGGGATTGAACTCAGGGGCACTCAACCACTGAGCCATATCCCTAGCCCTATTTTTTTTGTTTTTTATTTACAGACAGGGTCTCTCGGAGTTGCTTAGTGCCTCACTTTTGCTGAGGCTTGCTTTGAACTTGCTATCCTCCTGCCTCATTTTTATGTTTTGTATTAGTTGAGTTAGGCAAGCAAGCGTTGTGAAAACAATCTCTTAGTTTCTTAATAAAATAAATATTTATATCTTGCTTATGTTACATTTTACTATGAGTACGGTTTCCAGATCAAATACAAGATGCCCAAATTTGCATTTCAAATAAATGATGAACAATTATTTTAGTATAGTGTGTCCTAAATATTGCATGAACATAAAGATATGTCTTAAATATTGCATCTGGCATAATTATACTAAAAAGTATATGTTTTTATCTGAAATTCAAATTTAACTAGATTTTGATGTATATTTATTAAATAACTATTGTTAAATCTGTCAACCCTAACATGTAGGTGAGTGGTAGTGGCTAGAAGAGATGGGTGATTCTATTTTATGCAGTCATTGGAAATCCCATACTCCCTCCTCATAGCTCCAATCATATTTTTTGAACCTTATTTTCATGTAAATTCAGGCAGTATGTGAACAATGATATATATAGGTTATTATGTGGGAGGTTTTATGGACCATTCCTGGAAGCATCTTGCCACTTCTACCTACCTTGTGCTTGCATGCAGTCATTGACCTCCACCAACATAAAGGGAAGCTTAGAAATGTCATCAGGTTGTATGTTCAAGACAATACAAATTTGGTGAGCATCCAGCCTCTACCACATTCCCAAAGGGGAAAAAAAGCTAATTTTAAACATTCCTCCCTCTCATGTCTTTCTCTGGAATCATCAAACTCTGAACTATTTCTCTAAAGATCAGTTAGATTCTAATATATCATGTTTAGGCAAAGTTTAAGTGATATTTCTTGTTCTGAGATAGGCTAAAATGTGTCAAGTTATACAGCTGGTCATTGAAAAGATGGCTAATTGCCCTCCAGAGTGACATAGGCTTCACTTAATGGTAAAATATGAAGGTGGAAATTGGGTGTTTTAGCTATGATCAAGAATTATATCAAAAAATAAAGAGTATTTAAGTGTATAAGAAAACTATTGTTTATATATTACTCTAGTATAGCACAGCAAGTGTATCAGTATTCTCCATTTTTAATTATATTACTTTAGTAAAATCCTACATATATTTAGCAGAGCAGATATGTTTAATAAAAATAAATAAAATCAGTAATATATATCATATACATATAATCTCTCTGATGATATATATTTGCAGGTGCATCTTTTTCTATGTCTTTAATTTGTATTTGTCTTTGTATGTATAGTGTACTTCTTGGAGTAGCATGTATTGTATCTCATTTTATTATCCACTCAAATATATGCTCTTTGCTGCAGTGTTTAGACCACTTACATTTAATATAAATATTTGTCATTTAGGATTATCTATTTTGTAGTCTGTCCCAGTAGTTTGTTCCCTTTTCATCTTTATTTTATTTTTTATGACTTTTTGTACTTAATTATTAACATTCTATTTCATATCTATTATTAGGCATACTTCTTTTTAGCTTTTTTTTTTTAGTGATTACCCTAGATCTTAAATATTTGCAATATACTTTTCCTTGCAAAAAGCTCAGATTTTAGAAAATATGGCTTGTGTTGACTATGCATATACATTGATCAAATGTATTCTAGAATTTTAAACCAATATGGTAGTTTGAATGTGCTAGTTTTAAAACAAAAATAAAAAAATAAACAAAAATTAAATCTTTTTTATATAGAAATTCTATATAAAGTATTATACTTTCACATGTGGCCTAATTCTTTCCCTGTATTAAGTGCCATTCTTTTCATGAAGTAGACTGTTCTTCCAGGTGTACGTTTCCAAGGTAAACTTGACTCTGTATGCTCCTTGGTAGCAGTACTCTTCACTCACCAACTGAAAGCTTACTTTTCTTAGGAATTGTTTTAAATATCTTCTTTCTAAATCTGTTTATTCCAAATGTTCTAATTCCTTTTCAATTATAGCTGATTGCTTTCTATCTTTTTAACAGTGAAGACTAAGATCACTTTGAATGAGATGCATGCTATACTGATTTATCCCCAACTAGTTTCTGCAAATGTTTATTTGACACCATAAAATTTTGATTCTGCATGTTTGTAAAGCTTTGAGTGAATACACTGTTACCACATACCATGTACCTACTCATATATTCAGTGATTAGTAGGGCAAAGTTCCTCCAACTAAGAACCTCATTGACTCGAGAGAAAAAAACATCAAAAATTATAATATGCACACTACACTATTGTGAGTAGTTTATGCTTTCCCTTATAGGCAGTAAGATATCTTCATTTGTTTTAAAAATTTTCACTTAAAGAAGTGATATGAATAACATTTATGCTTATAAAATATAACTCTTGCCAGCCTAAAATAAACTATGTGGAAAGAAAGAAGAGAGAGAAAAGCAGGGCTGTTTTAACATCCTCTATATGAAAGAAGATGAAAAACTTGATTGACACTGGCAGTGGGGTGAACATGGCAAAAATATCAAAGATATTTATTCAGCCTGGTTCTTTCACCCATGTTTTAGTTGTATGTTTTCCCTTTGGACTCTCAGACACCTCTATATATCAATTCAAAATAATGATAGAAATAATAACTAATATCTATTGATCCCATACTTTGTGCCAGATACTGTTCTAATTGTTTTATCTAAGTTAACTCATTGAATCCTCCTATATAGCTCTATAAAGTAAATGCTATTAGTAACCACATTTTATGAGGAAGGAACCATTGCAGAGTTTTAATGACCAAAACACATAGGATCCATATTCTTTTTTTTTTTTTTAACTGTGTTGTCTATTTTGTGCTGTATTTTCTGAAACCTGGCATGAACATTTCTCTCTTACTTTCTCATTGCTTTCATCTCTCCATATCATGATTTGTTCTACCCATGTTTCTAAACTGACAACCTGGGTCATTTTAAATGTTAATGACTCTTTCTGTTTTTCCTCATTCTTCTTTTTAATTTGGAGAAATACCACCATCATCATGTTACTGAGGTAATTCATATCTTGGAGACAATATATTTCTCTGTCACTCATACAATCATATATATCTTGGTATTCCAGAATTTCCAGTAATTATCTCAAGTATTCAGCTCCTCTCCATTATCAAGGAGGAGTTTTCTATCTTTAGTTTAAAAATCATTGCTTCCTTTGTGCATGTTAATGCTCTCCTAATCTGAATTTTAAAATTCATTTCCATCACTTTATAATTTTTCAAGATTTAGCTTAACCAAGACTGTCTTCCATGAACTTAGCCCAAGGTTTCATTGTTTTCTTATTATTGTGTATGCTGATAGTTCTAATAATAAGCTGTATTCTGAATTATCTATGCTTTGGTGTCCTGAGTATTATGGAAATGACTGAGCCTGCTCCAGGAACTAACTTAATCTGATCTGCTGGAAAGAGTTAGTATTTGGAGGATAGGTGCCTCTGCTTACTCTTAAATATCCAAGTTTCTCACAAATACATAAAGAATATGTAATGTTTTTAGTGAGGCAATGAAATTACTACAGCATATGATAACTTCTACAACCAGGATGATGTTTATTTCCTTCAAAGATATTTCTCTTTACTTTCCACTTCAATGCTATTTAATGAGTGAGGAGGTCCATCATCTGATTGCTTTTACCTCATAGCTGTTTATACCACTCTATGTTATACTTGATTACATATTACATTGTAGTGCTAAATAATCATTTCTCTCTTTTTTTTTATCAAAAATTTAAGAAATACAATCCTACATTCCTCTCTCCTATACTTGGCAAGTACCAAGACTAAGGTAGAAAGAATGCTTAAGAAAATGTATATTTTCTACTTGTGGGAACAGGACTTTATGTCTCTTAAATAAAGTTTAATTGTGATCATAAATCTAATTTTTAGTTTAATATATTAGTTTCTAGGAGTTCTCTTAATCTCTCACTTTTATTGTGAATGGTTACTTTCTAGTTTATTCAGTTTTGTTATGTGTTTTGAAGTAATGCTCAGATGCATTAAAGAGTATTATAATTTTCTTGTAAATTATTCATTTTTATTATTAAATAAATACTTTCTTTGTATATACTAATGCTTTTTGCCTTAAATTTTAATTTTTTAAAGCAGCTATTTTGGTCTTGTTGAATAATCACTAATAATGATTTCACAATGAAATAAATGATTATTATGTGACATCCTTTTCAAAACTTTTAAAACCATGTTAATGACTAAATATGATTGGCTACCCTGATTAGAACTTGATCTTAAAAAAATGAATTATGTGGTCATCTTACAATGGTCAAATTACTATTTAGATGAAATGATATTAAAAAAGTTACCATTTCATTTGTAATAGCACCGTTGATTCATGCTTACCATCTACAGTGAATATTGACCTGAAGGTTGTATATTTTATTCTGCTTTAGTGCTCTTTAAACTATTCTAGCCAATTTAGAAAATAGTGAAGCAAGGATCAACTATATTGATTTCTGTCGTTTTGTCTTCCAGGAACTTGAGATGCTTACTTTATGTAAAATAGCACAAACTACTTTAGATTTCATAAACATATTAATTATAAAAATGACATAACATTTATTTTAGCCAGAAATAAAAAATGTTATTAAAATAGCTTGGGTTCAGTTCAGTCAAATTTTACTGTCCTGGTGCCAGACACTGCTAAATGTAGCTTACACAAAGGAAAAAAAAAAAAAAAAAACAGGCCTGTACCTTTAGGGCTATTTTCAGAATGAAAATAGAAAATTTTAATATAATATTTTTAGGTACTACAATGGAACTCTAGAGCAAGAGTTACAGAAACCATGAATTCTTATTTATTGTTTACTGATGTTAATTCTATAATTATATACCTAAGGTGATGGTCAACTGTTTTCTTTGTAATATGGGAAAAACATAAAAGTACTTAAATGAGTTTAACATACAAGTTCCATAAAGTTGTTAAGAGGTGTGGGATTTCTGGAATATCTTCTAAGAACAGACCTGTTAGTAAATAGTCTTGCTGAATCTTTTACACATTCTGAACTGAAGTTAAACTTCTTTGCCTTTCTTGTACTCCTTCACTCAAGCTTGATACACATCTACTGATACTTGCTCATTGCATCGTTGCAATGCTTAAGCCAGATATCTGGTAGTTAGCTATGATGTGTTCTCCTTCCTTTTCAGTTGGCCTTCATCAAGCCCTGGCAGTTTTTAACTTTGAAACATACTTTGAATCTGCCGCATTTCTTCTCCACCACTGCTCAAGGCACTCAGAACTATCACTTGTGCTAATCCAGAAGCAATATTTTTTGCCCTGTCACCTATTACATTTTCTCAAGAGAGCTACCAAGTTATCTGTTTAAAACCCTACATCTGAGGATCATGTATTGACTTACTCAAAACCTTTTGATGACTTCATATTGATCCTGTGATAAAGTAATCTGGTACAACATGTTGGAATCAATGATTTAGCTACATTGACCTTTCTTAATATTTCTTGTATTGTCACTCTCCTACCTACCCTAAGTGCCCTTACTTTTTATTTCTTTTTATTCATAATACTATAATTCTCTTGCCTTACTTTTTTTTTTTTTTTTTTTTTTTTTTGCCTCCTTATCACCAACCCTTTTTTCAGGCCTCAGTTTTAATATTACTTCTAGGAAAACTGTGCCCCTCTAAAGTACATCTCCTTTCTCTTCCTATCTTATATCACACTGGTAAATACACCTGTATAATTATCTGTATAATTATGTTTTCACTTCTAGTATTATAAGATCCTGAGAATAAGAACAAGATCTGTTCAGCACAAAATCATATATATTATAAGTAAAAATATTTGTTATATTAAAAAATACTAAAGAATGAAAATTATGAAGTTAGAGATTGGTTTAAAATATACATAAAAACCTAAGACATTTCATCTCTCAACTGTATTATCATTTTAAAACCCTCAAATTTTTGCAGTTGAATTCAAAGTCAATTATATTTTAAAAATTCAAATTTTTCTTTAAGCTTATTACTCAATATTTTCATAACATTATATCACATGAATTTTACCTGTTTCCAAGAAGGAAACATACTCTTTAAAGATGAAGATTTCTTTTTTTTAGCTTAAGGATGAAAATTTCTTATCTTGAGAATATCCAAAAGAATGTTGGTGCAGTGCCTGAAAGCAAATAGTTTCAAAAGAATAATTTCAACATATTTTAAAAAGTGACATCATAGGATAAACATACTCCAAAACTGAATGTGACTATTTCAAGGGAACAGCATTCTTTTGTAGTAAAAGATTTGGCCCATTTGTTTGTAAAAACAGTCACAGTAGGACTTTATTTTGGTACTCTTTGCCATGTTTCTCTGATTACTACATATCTTACAGATTTCATATTTGAATATCAGTGATTTTTTATAGAGCACTGCAGTTGAAGTTTGGAACAAAATGGTGTATGAAGTTTGGCCAAGTGTGTCTCAGTTACTGTCCCATGAGAGGTTCCATTTTTGTTTTTAAGGCACATGTCTAGCATAATTTTTTTTAAACTTTGCTTCTCTGATCTAACAGAACCAGTAATTGACTAAATTTCTCATGATTTTTAGTCTGATTAACTTTATTTTTATAGGTACTATATATTTTTAGGATCTTTGTTCCAGTCATTTTTAGGTTACTGCAACCTCAAAATATAGATACAAAATACCAGGAAACAGATAACAAATAAATAACAGATATAAAACATCCTTTGCAGTTACTCTTTAAGATCTAGACTTAAAGGATAACACATAATAATGTTTTGTTTTGTTTTGCTTTGTGGCAATAAATACTTAAAAAAAAAATCCAGTGGCTATACTCTGTATTGGCAAAAACAAAACAAAAACCTTACAAAGGTGGTTTAGTGGCTTAGTTCCATTTCCAGTAAGCCACTGGAAATGGAAGTAAGTTCCATTTCCAGGAGCCAATGTAAATAAGTATTTTCATTCACTATCTTATTACTTTATTTTATATCTATTACAAACCCCCCTGTTATGCCACTTTTAAGGAAACAACAACATCTTTTAAAAGTAATTTGTATTTCTGCTCAAGTTATATTCAATTTTTCTTTTTATCTCTAATAACTTTTTAGGAATGGTAAATGTTCTAAATAACTAAAGGTGATTGAATTTCGAAGCTTTAAAAAATACCCAGTGATGGTAAATCATCCTAAAATATTGATATGGAGATAATTTAAAATTTTTATTTTAAAACCTATTAAAAATTTTGCTTAAGCATATGTAATAATTTGTAGATAAAGTTGAGAACTTTTAGCAATTTATTTTATTAATAACATACTGTTTCAGATCCATGCTTAAAGTGCTGTTAAGGGAAGAATTATTGACTTTAAATTTCTGCCTGTCAGTTTAATATTTGTTTGTTTCTAAAGAAAAAGAAGATATTTCAGAGGATATGTGCTATTTACATAAAATTTTCACTGATATATAGGGGATATGATATTTTTAAAAGAAGAGTATAGAATTATTGCCTTCTTCCTTGAAAAACCAAACACAAAACAAAAATTACAATGATTCATGCTCTGATACAGAGCTACCCCCATGATTGTAATCTAGTCTGACAAAAAATTTTTAAAAGAACTTCTTAAATAGAAGTGCCATGGTAGGTAAATCAGATTTCCATTTTGTCTTGGATTCTAAGACAAAGCCATTTTAGGATGACAGAGTAAGCAACTGAAAAGTTACATAGCAAACCATAGCAGGAAAGTAGATCTGCCTTGGCAATCTCATCAACTTGTAGCAGGCAATAGAGAGAGATCTATGTAAATGGTCATAAAATGGAATAGAATGAATAACAGAAACACTCTGCAGTTGCTGGGGGGAACTATGTATGAGGTTGGTATGGCAAGAAAGTAGATTTTAATCTAGGCAGGTGAACTCTTTGGCATCAAGGGAATCCAGCTGCAGCTGGTGGGAATTCAGCTGTGGAAATGGAAATCTACTGCCTGACATACTCCTGAATTGATATGAGGAAAGAATTCTACAGAATGTTAGCTCTGGTCTCAGGCATTCAGATACTAAGTGGATGGGAATTGAAGCTGAGAATCTAGTAAAAGAAAGTAAGAATCAGACACTCTTTTGCTATGAGAATTAAGACTGCATCCTAGTTATTTCAAATCAGAGTACAAGGTCAAAATAGGAACCATCAGCAAAGTTGGCAGAATGTAAGTCCTAAACTGTTCTTCCATTGTGTTTATATTTATGTCCTGCTCTAAGAACTAGCTTGGATAGAGTTTAGATGCTATTGGTAGAACTTTTATTAACAGTTGACGAGCCACTCCTTTGTAGATAAGAGGAAAGTAGAGTTAGAGGCATCATTCAACAGTTATAACTGAAGAAGAGATGCTGTGTGTGCCATTCTTCATCCTTTCTAAGCTTCTCCACCGTTAACTGTGGAAGAGAAAAAATCTGATTCACATGGCGCATGATTCAAAGTCACCCACACAACTGTGAAACCAAAGTAACCACAAAACTCAGCTTTGTTAGACCTGGAATTTATTTTTGATCAGGAAAGTTGATTTAATCAAGACAATAAAATTAGTAGGTGCATGCTCTGCAACAAGCCAAGTACATCAAACTCTTAAGGATCCATAAAGTTCCTTGGTTTTTTGATATCCCTTGAAAAATATTGTTCAAAATGAAATAGTCATTGAGAGGACAGAGTTATATTATATGATATGATATGATATTATATTATATTATATATACATATTGTACTATATATATATATAACATACCATATATATTATAGTATAGTATACTAGTTTTCAATCACTGCTTTAACAAATTACCACAAATTTAGCAGCTTAAACCCTAGTTTATTATCTCACTGTTCTATAGGTCAGAAGTTCATATTGGCTGGGCTGATTTCCCTGCTCCAGGTTTTGAAATGTTGAAATCAAGATGTGTCCCACTGGGTTCTTATAGAGAGGCTCTGGGAAGAATGTGCTTTCAAGTTTATTTAGTTTGTTGGCAAAATTCAATTGCTTGCGCTTTAGGAACCAGCCAGGAGCTACTCTCAGCTTCTACACAACATTCATAGGCTCTGAGGTTTAGGGTATCATTATCTTTAGGGGACCATTCTGCCCCACCACAGAGGAGAAAAAATTCCCAAGGGATGACTGATTATCCAATTTATGTTACTTTAGTAAGAATACTTAAAGTACCTAGACACTCAAACAAAAGTAAAAGCCCTGGAATTTTTGTACTGAATCAAATAGCTCACTGAAAAGAGACAAAGACTTCCATTTTTGAGATTAAAAAAGGAAAAAGTAGGGCAATGGCTGCAATAGATCACAGTTTAAATTTTGTAAAAGAAGGTACAACATTAGTATTTCTAAAACCTTTATGCTTCTCTTTATTGCATTACAAAAACTGTTTAGGTTATTAAGTACATGTGGCCATTATACAGGCCTACCACTCTAATAACAATTTTCCCAGCCTTTGAAGTTCTTATGAAGGCAATAAATGTGTTTGTAAGAGCTGGACTTATAACATGAATGCTAAAAAATACTGTCATAAAAATCGCTACTTTGTATTTTTAAAAAGGTTTATATAGTATTTAACTTTTCTTAACTCATAATTATCATTTGGAAGATAAGTTCAAAATTTTAGTGTGATTGAAATGAATGTGTACATCTTTTTTTTTCTTATTTTTATTGGTGCATTATAATTATTCATAATGGTGGGTTTTGTTGTTACATATTCCTGCATGCACACAATATAACAGTATAATTTGGTTGACTGTGCACATCTTAATCCCAGACATACACCAGGAACCTAATACTTGAGGTTCGGGTACACATATTAAGGTATCACCTAGAAGTTATCTTTTTCAAATAAATCCCTTGTGTCAGCACTTTTCTTATAATCTACTTTTTCTGATTAAAGCTGAATACAAAATACAAAAAGCCTGATTTCTGTACCATGAAAGATAGCCTTTGTTTGGGTTGTTAATTTTGAGAAAAACAGCTAACTCCAGAGGTATTTTACTACCTTTAATGAAATCATCATGTGTTTATCAGGGTCATTTTGCATTTCTCTTGCACATAAACATTTTTTAGCAAGAGTAGTTCCTTTTGTTTCTTATCATATTTCCTGTACTTTTTGTTTTTATAAGAGAAAGTTAGTATTTGTAGAACACTATTTTATCTTATGCATGACAGATAAATATCAGCTCTAATATTTAGATCACCCGCTCTTTGGCACTTTATATGTTTTTAGGTATTCAGGGGCTACTTCAGATATTTTGTTTTGTTTATTTGATTTTGTTCTTAATGTAATTTTTGAGTCTCCTATTCTTTTGGAAGTCTGAGGGGCTAAATATTATTATGTGGATAATTAAGGTTTTGTGAAAGCAACATGTAAAATATATTTTTCCAATTTAAAAACAAACAAGCAATAAGTAGCACAACAGTCAAGGATGTGAGTGATTGAACGGAGTATCCTGGAATAGCATATGTGGTGCTAACGATAAACCTGTGTGCCTACAAACAAAGGCCACAGAATAATGTAAGTGATTTCCAGGTTGTTTCTAGGATGTAACTTTCCAAAATAGAAACTTGCTTTTCATAGTATGAAAATTAAAATGTTTTGTATTTTATTGAAATGAGTTCTTTTTAAGTTATAAATATCTGAATTTTATTTAATCTTAAATTTCAGGGATTAAGTTTATCTTAAGTAAAGTTAGCACTTGTTCATATTATATAGCTATTGGCAAAACTGGCTCTCTGTGTGTGTAACCTGTAATAATTTTTATTTATGTCATAAATGGAAGTAAGACCTTCTAGAAAGTTTGTAAATTTTTATTTAAAAATCACTCAGTTTTATCACTCTAAGAGATAATTTTATATATTCATCTACAGTCTCATGTAGATTAGGTTTTACTA
Source organism: Tamias sibiricus (assembly GCA_025594165.1). NCBI lineage: Eukaryota > Metazoa > Chordata > Mammalia > Rodentia > Sciuridae > Tamias > Tamias sibiricus. The sequence continues at coordinate 103,033,905 of CM046662.1, forward strand.
CTTGTATAATTATAGTCATGTTATATTCAACTATATATTTGTCATGTTCACATAGCAGTACATCTTAAATAAGTTCCCATGTTTCTCAAATAATACCATTTGTTACCATTAGTTTTAATGGTTGAAACATGTTAAATGTACTATAATCTACTTGAGCATTACATTATTGCTGAATTTTCAGATCACTCTTGAGTATTTTTTAGTATAAATATATTACACTCAACGTATTTTATGCGTACTGTTTTTCTCATCGTTTAGAATTTATATTTGGTAGTATCTAAAAAGAGTCACTTAGTCAAAATTTATTACTATTTTTATAGTACATGATATATACATGTAATGTGCTTTCTACAATTGTACCAATTTCCCATGATACCAATAACTTATAAAATCCTTTCCTGGCAAGATTTTTAAGTATATTTTCCCAGTCACCAATAATATTGCAATTGTTTATCTAGTTGTTTATAACATTTTTTTTTTAAATTACCCTCTTGAGGTTTACCAGATCTTTTCTTTGCACCTATTCACTGATTCTCCCCAACTTGTCAGTGTTAGGAAAAAAAAAAACTTAATTATTATAAGGGTTCACATCATCCTAGGCAATTAATTTAAAGAAATCAGTGCCTATATGTGGAATGGAAACATTTGAGAATTTTAATTATCAAGAAAATGCCCTTCAAATCTTTAGAAGAAAAACAGATTATATCCCACAGGACAGGGTGGTATCAGACAATTATGCAACACTGAATGTAAACAATGGTACAACTGGTTTTGAAGAGAGTCATCAAAGACATTTGCATACATTTTAGGATTTGGTAAGTGATAGCTATAAAATATATCTTCTATTCAATTTTAATATATAAAACTTATAACTCAAGAATAGCAAAATTATGTTACTAAACTTAGTTATCTTACTAAACTAATATGGAAATAAGATTAGATAAAGTTGAAGTTCTTTATTTTTGATGCTCTAAGAATAGTTATGAAACTGAATACAGAGATAAAATATTGTTGAGAAGACATGATAAAGTAAAAAGTTTATATCTTAATCTCTAGATGTTTCTAATAAGAATTGGGAAGTGGAAGAAGAAGGTAGAACAGAAAAGGCAAGACAACCTATTTATTTAAAAAGCAACAATATTGCTTACCTTAACTTTAGTATCTTTAAATCTTATGATAAAATAGTTTAATTTTTTTTCCTTTTGAAGGACATCTCATTAGATGCAGTCTCACTAGAAAACCTTTTTTGCAAACAAGTGAAACAATTAAATAAAGCATAAGATTTAAAAATAAATGGATGAGAAATTATTTACCAGACAAACACAAGCAAAAGCAAGATGAGTTTGCAATATTAATTTCAGACAAAAGAGATTCAAGGAAGTGATTACTAAACATGAAAAAGAAAGTCACTTTTAATAAAGGATTGAAGCCACGGTAAAAGTATAAGTTTTCACAAAATATTGTGCTAATGAATATAGAATTAAAATATGTAAGGTAAATGTTGACAAAGGCACAAAGAAAAATGAACAAAAATAGTTGTGGGGATATATAAAAATATGTACATATGCACATGCATATATATATTTGAAAGAGCAAGAGACAAAAAAATAGAGTTCATTTGAAGACATTAAGTCAATGAATAAAAATGTAGCGAGAATAAATGGATATTAGGTGTCTGCGGGAAATTATAAAACTTGATCATTGGTTAGATCACCAAAAACAAATCAACATATTCCTAAATATAGGAATTGCATGATATGCCAAGCATGGTGTCCCTTGCCTATAATTCCAGCAACTCAGGGCCTAAGGTAGGATAACTCTCAGTGTGTAAATACCAAATTCATCAATTTCTTCAGAGCATTATAAAAAACAACTTACTATTAGTTAATTTTGAAAAAGGTAAACTAATCCTCATGCTTAAGTTTGCAAAATAATAAATATAAATCAAGACCTATTAAAGGGATCACCCATGATGATCAAACATAGCTTATCTCAGAAATACATTGATGATTTAAGAAAGCTATCAATATATGGTTATTTATATTTTGCTTCCCAAAAGAAAAATAAAATAATTCTGGAGATGAAAAGGCAAAAACCATCTTTTTATTCCTGATTGATTTTTTAAAAAACCGTTTTTACAGTACTAGGCATAGACAGAGTTCTTAGAATATAATATAATATATGTGTGTGTGTATATATATATATACATGTATATATAAATATATATATACATGTATATATAAATATACATGTATATATAAATATATATACATGTATATATAAATATACATGTATATATAAATTATATATGTATATATATATAAATTATGTATATATAAATATACATGTAATTTCTTAGAATATATGTGTTCATAGTCTTCCATCAATAGCCAAAATATTTATTCTTTGTATTACAATTATAATGACAGAAATTGTCAAAAAAATTTGTCATGACAGGATATCTATTATCACCCTTTTCAAATGTTTCTGAACAAACACAAGCCGATACATGGCTATGTCTTAATGGAGTATTTTCTGCTACTATAACACAATACCTAAGGCCAGGTAACTTATAAGGAACAGACCTGGGATAGGGGTGTGGCTCAGTGGTAGAATACTTTCCTGGCATGCTCAAAGACCAGGGTTCAATTCCCAGCACTACAAAAAATAAAACAAAAATTTATTTCACACAGTTCTGGAAGCTGGGAAGTGTGAGATCAAGGCACTCCCATCTGGTGTTTTGTGAGGGCCTTCTTGATAGGTGCTCACTTGGAAAAGGTGGAAGAACAATAGAGAATGAACTCCCTTCATCAATAACCCTGTTATGAAGGCACCTTGTTCCGTTCACAAGGGAGGACTCTTAATGGCCTAATCATCTCTTAAAAGTACCACTTCTTAATTCAGTCATACTGGACACCTGAATTTTGGAAGGGAACACATTCAGATTTTAGCAGCTTAAAAAGAAATTGTACAGATGGGAGCTGGGGTTGTGGCTTAGAGGTAGAGCGCTCATCTAGTATGCACGAAGCACTGGGTTTGATCCTCAACACCACATAAAATATTGTGTCCTCCTATAACTAAAAAATAAATATTTAAAAAAATTGTACAGATGACTTAATAACGATAATCAATAATCCCCTTTCTATTCTATTTCTACTCACCCTTCCCTTTAATCTCCTATACAGTTGCTAATAATGATATCACTCTTTTTAGTTTCGTTATTTCACAATTTTATACATTCCAAAGAATATTTTTTCTGTTCCACCAAATATAGAATTTAAATCTCGATTCTCCACTGTATAATTAGTCAACTGGTTCTTTAGTGTTCTTAGTAAATCAATCTCCTAGTTATTGAATGTGTAGGCTCTTAAATGCTAGCTAATTACATTTAATGATAAAGTGCATCCTAATTTTATTTTAAACAAATTTTTATTTTATGCCTATTGCTTTGAAACTCCCATATAAAATATATACAAAAACTTTCCCTAACAGAGTCAGACGGTAAAGCAAATGGTTTAAGAAAATGTGAATTAGAAAAGATATATTTTTAATCTCCTCTTGATGTCATCTGCAACCCATTGTTCATTCAGTAGCATATGATTTAGTCTCCAGGTGTTGGAGTAGCTTTTGTTTCTTATATTATCATTGATTTCTAATTTCATTCCACTATGATCTGATAGAATGCAGGGTAGTATCTTTACGTTTTTATATTTTCTTAGAGTTGCTTTATGGCATAATATACAGTCTATTGTAGAGAATGATCCATGTGCTGCTGAGAAGAAAGTGTATTCTATTCACTCTTTGAAGGATGAAATTTTCTATATATGTCAGTTAAGTCTAAGTTCTTAATTGTATTATTGAGTTCTGTAGTTTCTCTGTTTAGCTTTTGTTTGGAAGATCTATCCAGTGGTGAAAGAGGTGTGTTAAATTTATTGTGTTGTGGCCTATTGATTCCTGAACTTGAGAAGTGTTTGGTTGATGAACATAGATGCTACATTATTTGGGGCATATATATTTATAACAGTTATTTCTTGTTGATATATAATTCCCTTAAGCAGTATGAAATGTCCATCTTTATCTCTTTTGATTAACTTTGGCTTGAAGTCTACTTTATTTGATATGAGGATGGAAACCCCTGCTTGCTTACGTAGACCATGTGAATGGTATATTTTATCCCATCCTTTCACCCTCAGTCTGTGGGCGTCTTTTCCCATGAGATGTGTCTCTTGAAGACAGCATATTGTTGGGTCTTTTTTTTTTTTTAATCCAATCTATCAGCCTATGACTTTTAATTGGTGAGTTTAGGCCATTAACATTCAGGGTTATTATTGAGACATGATTTGTATTACCAGTCATTTTTTAATTTTTATTTTTGGTATTTAGCTCGACTTGGTTTCTCCTTTGGTTGGTTTTGCTTTTATTGTAGTTCTTCCCTTTGCAGATTTCATTGTTGTTTTTTATTTCCTCTTCGTGAAATATTTTGCCAAGAAAGTTTTGTAGTACAGGCTTTCTTGTTGTGAATTCTTTTAGCTTTTGTTTATCATGGAAGGTTTTTATTTCATCATCAAATCTAAAGCTTAATTTTGATGGATATAAGATCCTTGGTTCGCATTGCTATGATGATACTGACTTATAATGGCAAGGGAGGGGGGATGGGAAGAATGAAGGAGCATTAAATAGAACAAAGGGGAGTGAGGCGAGGGGAAGGGTCAAGGGGATAGGAATAATGGCAGAATGAGTTAGACAGCAAAAACCCTAAGTACATGTATGAAAACACAAATGGTGTAAAATACTTCATGTAAAACCAGTGACTTAAAAAATTGTGCTTTTTATATGTAATACAAAATGAATGACACTCTGCAAGCATGTAAAACAAATAATAATAATAATAAAAGTTGTGCTGGACAATGAAAAAAGAAGATGTACTACATACCATAAATTTTAATATGTATTTTCAAATAGTTCAGGAATCAAATAGACCACAACAAAATAGTCCTAGTTCTGAAAGATTGTTTCGTATTTACAGTATCAAATGATGTATTAAATCTGTAGTCATTGTATATAAATTAGCAAGTAAGGCAATTTGAGAAATCTACTCTTTGACAATGTCTAGAGGACCAGGTAGTTTCATTCTGTGATGTACTATATGCCATAAATTCATTATATTTGAATTTATGATTAATTTATTTTATTAAACTTTATAATATGCATAGGAGAAAAAAATCAAAAGTTATTCCCAATAGAAATTTTTGATTAAGGATATTTTCCCTAAGACTTTTTGTTAATGGAAAAATAAAATAAAATATATATTTGAAAATACATATTAAAAGCATACAAACAAGTTAATCCAATAAAGGAGACAAGACACTATTAATGATAATTAGTAGTTTTACATCAACACCCCAGTGTCATGTGTTGTTTAGTTAAATAAATATTTAAAACCATGTTATTTGTATGTTTTTCATTTAAAAGAGAGAGCTACCATAAAAAGTCAACCCTAACTAATTATGAACAGATTACATAATGAGGGATTTTTAATGGGAATTCATAGAAATCCAGTCAAACTAATACTTTATAGTAGTTCTTAATATAATTAAACCATTTGCTCTTCTGTTGTCATTCTGTTATCACACAACAGAAGAATACATGCTTTATCAGTTAGGCCCAACAACTTTCTGTGAATCCCTAGAACATGGATAAATTTTTCTCACGTTAGAAGTAAACTTGAGGCAAGTCTCAGAAATTCCAGCAATTAAACCCATGAAATGTAGAACTATTTCCTTCTACATAAAGTCCTAATTCTGGAAGATTGTTTCTTATTTACAGTATCAAATGATGTATTAAATCTGTACTTATTGTATATAAATTAGCAAGTAAGGCAATTTGAGAAATCTACTCTTTGACAATGTCTAGAGGACCAGGTAGTTTCCTTCTGTGATGTTCTTCAGGATAGCATTTGTTAATGATAAACTTGGTGTACCAAATTCATTCCTTGACTATCCTTTCAAAATTGTAATCCTTATCTTATTTACCAGGAATTATCTCTTCTCTGCTCATCTCTCCTCCACACCCCCATTAGAACATGGATAAATATATTTTGGGTTTTGTTTTACTTATTGTTTTTCTCCCCTCACTAGAATATCAACTTTATGAGGAAAAGGATGTTTTTCCGATGTAATGCTAACTGCTATATTAAAGAGTTTAAAAGAGTCCTTGACTATACACAGAGAAGAAAGCAAATATTTTGATTGAATTTATTAAATAGCTTTAAAGGCATAAATTAAAATTCAGAAGGCATTTTGAAGACTGAAATAGTCATCTGAATCTTTTCTTTTCACTTTTAAATGATGATAAGAAAATAAAACAAAGATACAAAGATGACTCTAAAGATCAAAAGCTAGCATGTTATATTTCTTTAAACAAAGTAGTCTGACTAAAAAAAAAGTCAGTTGCCAAATATTTGTCAGTGAATTTTATCTGTTTCTTACCAGTTTCTTTACCTATTGAATTTTGGTTTATATACAAATGAATCTTTTTTCCCTTTTGGATAGGCAAGAACTTCCTTTATATTCTTTTGAGGCAAGTAGAATGGAGAACTACACAAGAAGTACAGTAATTCAGTTAATTCTATTTTATTATTTTGTTAACATGCTCAATGTTATAACATACATTCTATAAAAGTATAGGGTAATGTGATTTCTAAACTTGTCATTTTTACGTGTCTTTTTATTGTGAAACAATTTTCTATTCTGCATTTAATTAGAACAATAATGACACTTTATGTCTAGCTTTTAGTACTAAGAACAATTTCCACATGGCAGTAATTGGCACCCTTAAAAATATAGATCAAATCTTACTTCCCAGATCTGGATGTAATCATACATATTTAAACTAAAAGTGTTTGATTGTGATTTTTCTTTACTTTAATTCTATGTATTAATATTTTACACAAGTTTAGTTAAAATTAAAATAACACTCTGCCTTTCATTTTATAAAAACATGAGTGTTGCTCTATAAAGCAAAATAGAACAATGACTTTCAATGGTAGGTATTTAGTTAATGTATACTAAATGAAATTGCATGTTTTTCTTTAAGTAATAGATTAATGTTTCATCTTAATATATAAGAAATACTATTTCTCCTTTTATATTCATTTGCTTTATTTTGCTTTATTAGAAGTTTAAAATTTTGGCACTCATAGGTAAGCAACATTTCAGAGAACCATGTTTAAATTTAGACTTCCTTGGGAAATACTAAAACCATTGGCCTTAATTATTAAAAACTGCCAGTAATATAGGATAAGCATGTTTCACATTTTTGTCAATTAATATACCAGGAAATATGTGCTATAAATATACTGAGATTTTACATTTTCCAATGGACTATGAATACATGAATAAATATACTAATATAGATGAGGATAGTGCAACATATACCAGAGGTAGTTCTTGTTTTGATTTCATAGCAAAACTGTTAAAGTCAAACTGGTCTGTCTTTTATATTTTTTGTCCCTTTGTAGCAAATTCATTATTGTTAACTAAAGTCACCCTATCATATGACACAACACCAGAACTTTTTCCTTCTATGTAAGAGTAACACAGTGGGCTGTGGTTGTGGCCCAGTAGTGGAGCACTTGCCTAGCATGTGTGAGGCACTGGGTTTGATCCTCAGCATCACATAAAACAAATAAATAAAATAAAGGCATTGTGTCTTTCTACAACCATATATATATGAGTAACATTGTGATTTCCACATTTGTCATTTTTACATGTCTTTTTATTGTGAAACAATTTTCTATTCTGCATTTAATTAGAACAATAATTACACCTTATGTCCAGCTTTTAGTACTTAGAGCAATATTGACCAGCCTCTCCCCTTATTATCCTTAGCCTCTGGTAATGACCATTCTACTCTCAATTTGTATGAGATCAACTTTTTTAGATTCCACAGAAGAGTCAAACCATGCAGTATTTGTCTCTCTGCCTGGCTTATTTTACTTAACATAATAATGTCCTCTGGGCATTTGTGTTTTAGCAAATGATAGACTTTCATCTTTTTTATGGCTGAATAGTATGCCATTTTGTGTAGGTTCCATATTTTCTTTATTCCTTCATCTAATGATGGACGTTTATTCCATATTTTGGCTATTGTGAATTGTGCTGCAATAAACATGGTAGTGCAGATGTCTCTTCAAAATCCTAATTTCTTTTCCTTTGGATATAAACTCAGTAGAAAGATTGCCAGATTGTACAATAGTTCTATTTTTAATCTTTTGAGGACTCTTCATACTGTTGTCCATATGTCTGTACTAATTTACTTTCCCATCTGGTCCTTTCTTGACTGTTCTTAGTATTTGTAATATGTCTAATGAGGTTGAGGGATGAAATTCATAGTTATAGAACAATTGTATATGTAACTGCTGTATCTAAGTATTAAATCTATAACCTTGATTGATTACAATGAGTCTGAATCACAGTCTTTATTTCATGAAATGCTAGAATTCCATGAAAGAGTTTGTAAAATGAAGTAGATTTTGAATTTTTCAATCTGCTCTTTTTCATAATTTGAGACTAATCTCTCCAAATCTTAATTTCTTTCTTTTCTTCAATGTCATACTTACATTTCCAACCCCATGACCCCATAGTTATATTTTGACTACCATTTATAGTATATCAGAAAGTGAATGTGATGCCATCTATAGGCAGAATATGAATTATACTAGTTTATGACACAGAAAAGTATATTCTAAAACATTAGAGTTCTTTTTACCAACTCCTACAAGCACAATCTTCAAACTTTTTACCTAAAGTTTTACTATTCCTTATTGAGGTTGCCATTTCAGATGTTTCCACCTTAAAGCATTTACTTAAACCTTTATCATTTTGTCTTAGTACCATTGGCATTTAATATGTTATTCAAATATATCATCTTATTAAAGTTTTTTGACCTCACAGAGTTTAAAGAGACCTGTTAAAATCAACTAACTCAGTAATTTACTAAACAATGTTGTATCTTAGTGTACTTCCAGAATGCAGAAAATTACCAGTATTTGTTCCCAGGAATGAAAAAGCACCCCTTCCTATAATTGATTATCATTAGTCTTTGGTTTTGTGCCTTCTCTGTAATGATATAGGTTTGTTTCTCCTTTATTCTTTGCAGAGTGCTGCAGCAGCTCCCAGTCCAGTGCTAGGAAACATTCCCCCAGGAGATGGCATGCCAGTAGGTCCTGTACCACCAGGGTTCTTTCAGGTACTCAGAGAAACTCTGACTAGGAATGTTAAGGCATAGGAACTCCTGTTTGATTTCATTTAAAGATAATGAAGTAGGATGAGGCTATTTTAATTCTTAAAGTAAATGTAATACTTTATAGCCAACTCTAGATTGTTCAGTCTGGCTATTATATTGTCTTTCCTTCCTATGCTTTATTTGTTGTTAATTAATTAATTAAGCAATTTCATTGTTCAGTTAAGAAGGAAAAGGAGTTTAAATGCAAATAAGCCATTAACTATGGTAAATACTTTGTGGGAGAGACAGAAGATAATATTCTGGGAAGAGATGGAATTTTAACTATACAAGCTATCCATATTGCTACAGACTATAAATAATCAAGATTTGGCTGTGCTGTCACACTATAGCTAAATCATAATCTATTCAACAAGAATTATAGGCTATATCAAAATATTTTTGGATCATTTTTGTGGCTTTAAGCTGGAATTTTTGTTAATATAATTATTTAACATTTTAAAACCAAATTTTCAAATATATGTTAGTATTTTTAAATTTCAGTTAGACTATTAATTTTAGGAATGATTTTACAATTACAGTACATCACTTTTTAATTTTATGGTATCCACATCTTAAGTTTGATAGTTGTCTAACATAAACTAATACAGATTTTGAAATTTATTTTTATGCATAATTTTATAATACCTTTTGAAAAAATTAAGAATTTAGGAGTTAAGAGCTAGAACTGAAAGGTTTTATAGGAATTAATATAATATGCTATATAGTTAATAAATTATAATAGGTACTTATAAGCTCATCAATTCAGTTTTCTATTTTCAAAGTCCTATTTAATCATTTGTTAGTTAATCCATACCATCCTTATAGGGTACTTACAATTATGAATGTGGAGAAATAAAATTATAAGTAATTTTGGAAAATACATCAATTGAATTAAAAGGTTTTAATTAAAACCTACAACCAATAAGGTATTCTAGGACATGCTTATTTGCTCAGCTGCTCTATACTAATACCCAAGTAGTCTAAAATCTTTATGTCTTATTAAATCTCACATTCTGTTTAGGGGAACCTTTCTTAAAATCTAGAAACAGATTGTAACTTTTGATTATTAAATGAACAGCCACTATTTAAGATAATAATAGCTAACTCTTAGTAACTACAACTGTGTTTTAAATGCATTACATATATAAACTCATCCCCACTGTGCAGATGGAGAAACCAAGGCATTGATTGATTAATAAATGATTTGGACAAAACCAGAAAGTTGTAGAGCTGGGTTTTAAATCAAAGCAGTCTGGACCTGTGCCATTGAACTAACCTTTGAAGATCATAGTTGACTGTTATTGGTAAAATATTTTTGGTTTTTAATTTTTTTTTCTGATTCTCTTATTTATATTGACAAAGGTAGTTTGGGGTTAGGGAGTAAATTAGAAGATATTTTTAATTTGAGAGTTAGTAGAAGCTCTGTAGCTGGCACTTTTTAAAGAGGAGGGATGTCAGGAAAGAAACCAAATTCTTCTATTCTAGGATTATGCCAAGATGTATAAATCCATATATTTTCATTTTCACATTTAGTAGAAAAAAATATTCTCAACTCTTACCTATCTTCTTTATCAAAGTATTGTTAAGAGTACTTGAAATAGCAATCTTTATTTTAAGTAATTCAGTGTGATTGATAAATATTAGAGTACCACAGATGCCAGGCACTGTGGTAGTTATTAAAAATTAGGTGTAGTTTATACCCTCCTGAAGCTTATTGGAGAAGACTTTGACATATATAAACTCATCCCCCATTTTATAAGACATTATCAAAAATAAGTAACAAAGTGAAAAATTCTGTGATGAGCATTAAGTCTGAGTTGGAGATAAGAGTGGTTTAGAAAAATTTGTACAGAAAAACATGCAGAGAAATACATTCTAGAAAGTGGGAACATTTTAAGCAAAAATGTGGCATCATCAAAATGATCTGTGCCAAGGAATTGAGAGTAAAGCATACAAAAAGTTGGGGGAGGGGAACAGGAGTTCCTGGACATGAAATTGGAAAAATATGCTCCAGTCTGTTGAAAAGGGCCTTATGTGCCATGTGAAGAGCTTGAGTTTATTCAGTAGGCCTATAGGAGCCATCAGAAATCTCTAAGAAGGGCAGTGACCTGAATATGCAATAGACTCAAGCTTTCTGGTAGACATCTATGATATAAGTATTTACAAATCCTTATCCCTCAAAAGTTTATAGTGTGGTGAAATAGAAAAGAGGCAATTAGAGTACAAAAATTTTGAAAACTTTTACAGTAAATGGGTAGATTTTCCTCTTAGAGCAAATCAGACCACCAAACCCTATCTTGGAAGAGGCATAGTCAGGGGAGTATTGTCAAAATAGTGAATGAAATAAAAATTGACATCTACAGATCAATTAAGTGTTAGGCAAGGAAATGGGAGAATATTGTAGGAAGAGGAAAAATAAATTATAAAGTCTTAGAAAGAAGAGACTAAGTATATCAGGAAAAGTGGAGCTTAATTAACTAAAGGGAATATAGCTGGAGATGTGGCCTAGAAGGACCTTAAGGGGATTTATTTGTAAGTTACTGAAGAGTTGGAACTTGATCTTTTGGACAGTAATAAGCTATTGAAGGATTAAGCAGGACAGAGACAGGCTCATTCATACTTTCATTTTTAGAAAAAAAAAATTTCACTCCAGATTTGCAGAGGGACAAGTCTCCAGGGGAACAAGTCTGCAGGTAGAGAGACTATTTTTGAGGCTGTTACAGCAATCCAGGTAAGATTTAAAATAGCCTTAACTAAGATAGTGGCCATGAATATGGAGAGATATCAACAGATTTGAGCAACAGAAAAAAATGCGTAGGGGGTGAGGAATAAAGGCGTGTAAGGATAACATCCTGGTTTCTGGCTCTAATCTGAACAGATGGGGGTATTATTTTCTGAAATAGAGACCACAACATAGGGAATAGGTTTGAGATGGGGCAGATGAGGTCCCCTGTGGCACAGCCAGTCAGCAATATGTGTTAAGCTGATAGACTTATAGGTTTGAAGCCTAGGACAGTGATTTAAACTAGAGATAAAAATTGGAAGATCATCATCATATTAATGGCACTTGAATCCACATGGGTATATTAATTGTCTAGGGAGAAAGTACAGAATGAAAAGATAAGAGGGTATATATTTAAAAGATGAACAAAGGGAAAAGAGCCCATTCCAGATAATGGGTGCAGCCATACCAGCAGGTTGTTTATTATAGTACCCAAGGAAGAGACTTTCTGAACCTACTCAAGATTGGGGCAGTAGGATTAGAAAGGAAGAAACAGTTATTGTTTATGTTTGATAAGCCTTAGTTGATTAACCAGATTAAGGGTAGAAGATAAAGAGTTGAAAGAATCTGCAGTTCCTACTTTGAATCTCTGGATAAATTTAATGCTTAATCTTTGTAAAGAAAGACTGGAGGTAGAAAAGGTTTTAGATACATTTGAGTTTGATGTACAAGTCATTCCTCTTTATCCAGGCAGACTATTCCATGTAATCCCAACTACTTTTTCCACCTGTGCAACTTTTAAATATATCCAGTGACCATAGAAATGCCTCTCTGAAATATTGTAAAACTTGAGACAATTCAACTTTTAAGAAAGAAATATGATATTAATGCCTTTTGATAAAAAGAGTGATGGCATCAGACAACTCAAGTATTTCCTAATTATCAGTTTTAGTTGTGATTGGACTATACTTTAGTATGATTCTGGCCAGAATGCATGTTGTTTATAAAGTATAGCTGACTTTCATGAGTAGAAATAACAGCAAATATTAATAATTCTTGTCCAAATACCAATTTTTAATTTTGTTCCAAAAAGGTATTGTCCTCCAAGAATGATCCAAATCTAGAGAACTTGTGATGGGGTATCTTTTCAGAGTTCATAAACCATAATGCTCAAGATTAGACACAAATAGTGCACAAGGACAGGGCAAGGAGATTGAAAGCAACTAAAAAAGAACAGGCTGTATTCAACTGTCTAGGTCCAGAAAGTTGGCTACAAGAGACTGAGGCCCTCCAAGAAGCCCTACTCAGATAACAAGGGAACCCCTAGCCTAGGAAGGCTAAACAGTTTTTCCAGACTGTCAGTTTGGTTTAACTACTAAATTCTTTTATTTTTAAAATATGTTTTAGACATTGATGGGCCTTTATTTTGTTCATTTATTTATATCCGGTGCTGAGAATCAAACTCATTGCCTCACACATGCTAGGCAAGCGCTCTACCACTGAGCTACAACCCCAGCTCCTAACTACTAAATTCTTAACAGTAGTTACCTCCTATTGCCTTTTATCTTTAGGTAGACTATAAAAATATTTTATATTTATATTCTTAGGAAATGCAAAGCTTATTTGGGAGTAGCTGGAATGGGACTAGACCATAAAAGCATTAAGCCTATTAGAATTAAGTCAATAAATTAAAGAATAATAATTTGTAACTGGCACATCAGGTACCAACTTAAGTAGTTCTGAGTTTTACTCTCTCTGTGATCATACAGTTCAAAGTACAATGAAACAGTTTTCCTAAATAAACATATTCCTTTTATTCCTGTTGCCATTATACAATAAAACTCCTCTTTTCCATGTATAGACTTAAATTCATTACCAAGTGGAATTATCACATAGTCTGAACTTATGAATTCATAACAAACTCAATCAACTTCAAATCTAAAAAAATTATTTAGCGGGGTGCAGTGGCACATTCCTGTAATCCCAGCACTTTGGGAGGCTGAGGCAGGAGGATCACGAGTTCAAAGCCAGCCTCAGCAATGGCGAGGCACTTAGCAACTTAATGAGACCCTGTCTCTAAATAAAATACAAAAAAAAGGGGGCTGGGGATGTGACCCAGTGGTCGATTGCCCCTGAGTTCAATCCCTGGTACCACAAAAAAAAAAAAAAAAAAAAATATATATATATATATATATATATATATATATATATATATATATACACATACATATATATATATTTTTTTATATATATATTATTTTATATATATAAATGCTCCATGCATTTAATAGGTCCATTCTGAAAGTTAAGCTTTAGGTTAGTGACTTTTTTTTTTGTAACATTGTTCGCACTTAAACTTTGATGTTTTTATTGCAATGAGAGCTTCTGTTGCTGAGCAGGAGAAAAGTTAAGTATAATCAGTGGATCTGTTTGGATATGGAAAATATGGCATCAGGTTGTTAATATGAAGTCATTTAAAGTAAGACAGTTATTTACTTGGAATCTTTTTATCAATGGAGTGATTTATGCAAGAAATCCTATAAATCCCCAAAATGATGGCTGCCATAGAACTGGTGAATGACTTTAGAGCAGCTTTCTTACATCAAGAAATCTGGCTGTTTAGAATAAAAGGGAAGACAATAAATCTAACTGGTGGCCAAATAGCTGACTGGAGTTTGGAAGTTTTTGTAAAATAAAATACAGTGTTGTAATGTGGTATGAGTATTCTTTAGTGGCACATGGAACTCAGTCTGTAACTTTCCTGTCCCTGTGCTAACGTCTTATTAAAAAATTTCATCATATACTAAGAAATTTGAATTATGTATTAACAGAATCAACCTGCTGTTTATTCATTCTCATAACATTCTTACAAAAAGACAGGCTTCAATTCCTATAATTTTATTAAAATGGGAAGGAGTATTTTCTAAATACATAAAATTTTCTTTTTGTATATGTATAATGATTAAAGTAATTTAATAAAATATTCTATATAAAACAAAGGAAAAGTACTTATTCTTTTATGTTTTGAATGATGAAGACTATTAACTATTATTTTGTAAGATCGCATAATTTTATGGATAACAAGAAAGCTTCTCTTATGAACTTACTATAACATGGAACATTAAAGCAATGGGTATTTCTTATTTCAACTGAAAATTTTCTGAGAAAAGGTGAAAATGCTTTATTTTTTCCTTTTTCTGCTCTTTATCATAGGAAACTTTAAAGATGGAAATTATACCTTGCTTATCACTCTAATAACAAAACACATTCATATCCCTTATATGAAAACAATATAGCTTGGCATGGTGGTGCATGCCTGCAATTCCAGGAACTCAAGAGGCTAAGGCAGGAGGGTTGCCAAGTTAGAGGCCAGCCTAAGCAACTTAGTGAGACCCTATTTAAAAAAATAATAGGAATGAAATTCAGTGGCAGAGCACCACCGGGTTCAATCCCCAGTATAAAAAGAGAAATCCAAATATAATCTTTTAATAGGTGCTAACAGATAGTCTATAACTAATGTGGCATATACTTGTAAATATCTAATTTGAACCTATAAAAGCCTATATAAACTTGTTCATTTTTACCAAGTATTATATTTTGTTTTCATTTTTATCATGATACCTTTACTATATTTTTGTCACTAAAGCTTTAGTTTTATTAACTGAAACTGTTTAAAACTAATAATATATTGATATTGGGATTATAAATTTAAGGCTTTAACATGTAAAAATGTGTTGAAAATAAAGTATACCAAGTGATTTAGTTTCACACCAAGATGGTCATCCATATATTAAAATCTAAATTGATCAAAACTCTGATATTCTAGAAAATATATTACAGCAGGTTTATGTGGCACAGTTTGTTTGCAGGATTAGTACTGACAATGGTAAAAGCTGCTTTGCCATCTAGTGGTGATTCGCAGATGTCTTCATTTGTTTGGGATCTATTTTCCAAGGTGCTATTTTTAGCAAGACTGCACGGTAGCAAGCTGACCTAATGCTTTGACATAGTAATAACACAAAAAGAAGAAAAAAATATTGTAAGAAAATTCCCCTTTTCTCCATTGTGTTGTTATTGACTAGAAAAGGCTCAATATGGATGACATTCATAAAGTAATAGGACAAAAACAAAGCTCAGAGTAGCAAAATATTCTAAATAGTTTAAAAGAAAAAGAATCAAAATGAATCAAAAATGAGAAAAAAAATTATGTAACAATATTAATCTAACACTTGAAACTGAAAAACAAGAAAAAATGTTTTTAAAAGTTCCAGGTTAAATATTTCTGGGAGGCAAGTATTTATTTAATGTATTTTTGGAAATAAAGCCCTACATTTTGAAGATACCTTATAGTATCTGTATTCATTTGCTCTGCTATTCCTAGTCAGACTTTCTGAAGCCAGCCATTTTTTAAAATCAGTTGCACCTGTTTTACCTTAATATTTATACATATATTTAAATAATCTACATGCCTTCTCAATTTCCTTCTCTTATTAACCTTGGTATTGTCTTCTCTTCCAATGATTTGGCTTTCCTTGTATATTTTCTGACCACAACGGTTTCAGAAATTCATGTTTGGAAATACTCTACACCCAGGGACACTCTTTTTCGTTCTCCCCATAAGTTGTAGATATCATCTTAGATCTTAGTAACCAAAACATCACTTCTTGTATCTTAGTTTGCATGAGTAGTGTACTGAAAATCTCAAGTAGAATTTACTTACTAAAATATAATATCTAACATAATCAATATATACATAGTTTTTAAAATTCAGATATTAGGAATAGTATTTCTCAGAATTAAATACACCAAATTTGGATAGATGGAGGTGGGAATGATGACTTATTTATCAAAGCTCAAGCTATAAAAATTAAGTTTAACTTTCTTTAAACTATAATTTTGAATCTTTAAAGAACAGGGATTCTAAATGTTGAGAATAGAGCAAGACTTTAGTAGATAAAAGCAACTAAAAAAATAAAGGTGCCTGACAGCTGCTGGTTTTGATAATGCTATCCTGCAGTCATGGTAATAGTTTTTCTGGCCTCAACTATTAAAACAAATTAAAACTGCTCAGCTTGAGTAACTAAATAAGCTTTTTTTAAAAATTGCAGTTCAGACAACTCAAGACCCCACAGCAGTGATTAGGTGGACAGGGAACAAAGACTGGAGTGTTGGATGGGAAGAGTCTTTACTTGGGTCTTATGATTAAAAAGAATGAAGTAATTGCCTTTTAGAAATCTAGTTGTTATTCTTAATATTATTATTTGCCAAAATGGGTATTTAAGGGGCTGGGGTTGTGGCTCAGAGGTAGAGCGCTCACCTAGCATACGTGAGGCACTGGATTTGATCCTCAGCACCACATAAAAATAAAAAATAATGATATTGTATCTACCTATAACTAAAAAACAATAAGTATTTAAAAATACATGGATATTTAAGAAAAAGTTAGATTAGCCACACAAGATCAGTATTTGATTTTTCTTCTGGTTTCATGGTACTTCTTCAAGCTAAAGGTGTCAAGACAGTTAATATGGAACAATAAATATTTTTTAAACCACATTTGTGAAAAAGAGCTTAGCTATTTTTCAGATAATTGAAATTAAATTTTTCTTTTGGAAGTATATTATTGGAAGTTCTTCCCAGAGTGCTTTAGTTTTTATTAAAGTCCCTTGATAAAATATTTATATAGAGCAAATTGCAAGTATGTCAATGCTATTTATAATACAATTTTAGTTTTTTATTTAATGTTGGTTCACAGAAACAAAAATGGTAAACATTCTTTGGGGAATTAAAAATAAGGACTGGATTATTATATTATTAATTCCCTATGTAGTAGGGATAGCTTTGTCTTAAGTATATATTAGGAAGCCTCCAGCTCTTTTAAAAATAACTTGTCACTTGGTGGTGTTCAGAAATATTTTGTCTTAAGTTCTATGTCAGAGGTTGACAAACTTTCTGCAAAGAACCACACAGTAAATGTATTAGATTTTATGGGTCACCTGGTCCCTGTCACAACCACTCAGCTCTTTTCTTGTTGTAGAAAACCAGCAATAGATACCATGTAAATTAATGTGCATGACTGTAAAACTTTATTTACCCAAATAAATGTTGGGCCAAATTTATCCTACTCCTGTTTTATAGAGATATGGTAAGACATTCTACAAGTAAGGACCAATGTTTTTCTAAGTATGTGAAGGGAAGCTCTACAATGAGAGTCCTGGTAGTCACTCAGTTTCTAGTATATCAGAATTCTTGGGTATGGGTAATGTGGGGTTAGAAATCCTTTGATTTTATTGGTGTTATTGCTTATTGTGTTTCTAATAGATGAGACAAACTATATTTTGAAAACCACTGTCAAAGACTGACATCAACATTAAGCAACAATTATTTATTGTTTTCCCTCTCTAAGTTACTACAGAGAACAAGATAAACAGAAAGTACTGCCCCTAAAGAATTTAGAATCTATAAAGAAAACAGTCAGTAAACAAAAGAATTATTTTTTTAATATATGATATTTCAGATAGTGACAAGGATTGAGGAGAAAAAATGAAAGGGAAAAAGAAAATAGATAGCATTCCATAAGTTATGGTAAGGGTGGCCAGAGAAAGACTTAACAATAAAGACATGATTTGAGTAAAGATTGGAAGAAAGAGAGGGAACAAACCATGGGATATTTGGGGGAAGAGTATTTGTAGGCTGAGAGAAAAGCAAATGCAAAGGCCCTCAGTTGAAAATATGGCTGTTTTTTTTTTTTTTTTTTTTTTTCAGGAATAAGAAGGTCTGGGTAGCTAAAGTGGAGTGTCAGCTGGGGAAAATAGTTAGGTATGAAGTCACAGAGAACAGAATGCCTGATCATGTAGAGCTTTCTAGGTCTTAGAGAAACTTTGTTGTTTACTGGGAGTAGAGGTGTGTAAAAGATGTATTGTGATTACAAGTTGAGATTACTCTGTAGGAAAGCATAGCAGCAAGAAGACTAATGTGGATGTCATTGCAGAATTTTGGCAAGACATTATTATGCTACCAAGATGATAGCAGTAAAAGAATTGGTTGGATTCTCTCTGTATTTTGAAGTTAGAGTCAAATATTTTGGTGATAATTTAGATATATGTTGGTGAGAGGAAAAGATATGTCAAGAATGACTACAAGGGCCAGGCACAGTGGCACATGCCTATAATCCCAGTGTCTTGGGAGTCTGAGGCAGGAGGATCTCAAGTTCAAAGCCAACCTCAGCAATTTAGCAAGGCTCTAAGCAACTTATTGAGACCCTCTCTCTAAATAAAATATCAAAAAGGGCTGGGGATGTGGCTCAGTGGTTAAGCACCCCTGGGTTCAATCCCTAGTACAAAAAAAGAAAGAAAAAAAAAGATTACAAGGCTTTCAGTCTATTAAGCTGGAAAATATGGAGTATATATTTATAGATTTAGGTTATACTACAATCAAAAATATGAGGGGATTTTAGAAGCTTAATTGTGAACTTGTCAAGACTGAGATGGCTATTAGACATTCAAGATATATGGAGTAAGGAATAGGCTAACAGAGTCTGAACATTTATAGTTGAGTCTAGGACTGGAATATAACTTTGGGAGTCTTTAGCCTATGGCTTATCTTTAAAGCAATGAGTTTTGATGACAACACCAAGACAGTAGGGGCACACATGGAGACAAGAAACTGTACTATGGAAGTTCAGTAGAATAGACAAAGGGGAATAAAGGAAAGGGAGCTGGGACAGGAGTAGGAAAAACAGTGGAATAATATGAACACACCACTGTGAATCTACACCTCATGTACAGCCACAAGACTGGGATCCTAATTAGAATAAGATGTACTCCATGTTTGTATAAATATGTCAGAATATACTCTACTGTCATGTATAACAAAAAAGAACACAGACAAAAAAAGAAGAAGAAGAAGAAGAAGAAGCTCTACAATGACAGTTTCCTGGGCACTCTAATGTTAAGAAGCCAGGAAGATGAATCAGCACTAAGAAATAAGAAGGATCAGCCTATGAAATAGGAAGAAAACCAGGCATCGTAGTACACTGCAAGTCAAATGAAGAAAGTATTCAAGGACGCGAATAGTCAGCTGTGTCAAAGGATTCTAGAAAACTTTACTATCAAACTTTTTGGTGCAACAATAATTTCTGTAAAAATCTGTTATGTAGGGGCTAGGGTTGTGGCTCAGTGGTAGAGTGCTTGCCTAGCATGTGTGAGGCACTTGGTTCGATCATCAGCACCACATAAAAATAAATAAATGAAAGAAAATAAAGGTATAAAAAATCTGTTCTGTAGAAAGACTAGCATATAGTTCGAATATGAGTTGAGTACCTTTAAATATAGACTTCCATGTTTACAAGTAAGTTGCCAAATGAATATGAAAGTGTTATTTTGTTTCTAAGGAAAGTAAAACCATATATAATCATCCCGTTATATCAGAAGACCAAGCCATAGGATAGTTTTTTTTATCAAATGTTTTCATCTCTGCATGGAAATTTGAAAGGGCTTCTGCTTAATCAGTAGGAACTTCCCTAGCATATCAAGATACCAGAAGGGTAAGAACAAAATGATAAATATGTATATATGTATGTGTATGTTTAAATTTATAAATAAATAAATATATAATATATAAATATATATTTAAATATATTTGTATAAATGTATATATTTAAATATGTTATATATACATACACACACACACACACTCACACACGTACACACCCAAAGGTACATTTTAAGTAAACTGAAGTAATTGTGTCCCACACCTCAACTGGAACTAGTTGATATGGATGTATGAATACACAATAAGGAAAAAGAAGAAGGGAGGAATAGTTTTGCATTATTTAATGAAAAGTTAAGGTGTTGGGCTGGGGCTGCAGCTCAGTGGTAGAGCACTTGCCTCACACCTGTGAGTTACTGGGTTTAACCCTCAGCCCCACATAAAAATAAATACATAAAAGATACTATATCCATTTACAACTAGCAAAAAAGCTAAGGTGTTTTTAAAAAATTGCTAAGTTTTTGATCTCTTTATTGAATCAGCCTGATGCTGTATCCTAGATTGTAAATCTTACATAATAACCCAAACTGTTATTTATTTTTAATCATTGTCCCTTTAGTTAGTAGTTGATGGTAGCAGAGAAATAAGACTGAGTTTATATGGGAATGTAGCTACTTGTCTCATAGACATAGAAAAATGTGTGTCTGTGCATATTTCTGGATATAAACTGCTTTAAGAACATTATTAAAATTTGATAGAATGTTCTTCAAACTTTTATACTGTATTAGACCACCAGACAGCATAATCCCCATTCACAATCTGGTAGTGTGTTGCCATGCACCTCTATCTGGTGACTGTATGGTAATGAAGGTTTGAGATAGTCTCATCTTGTTGAAAACGCTGATAATATAAGTGACCAATTTTGATGTGTAGACTAAATTCATATCAAAAGAATCAACCTGCTTGTAACTCTACACTGTATGGGATTAGCCTTACCAAAATATCAAGGAAACTTGGTCAGTTAATACTTTACAGTTATTTTAATTAAGTCTTAGTAATGATAAAATACATCTAAGATGTATGGGAGATAAACTGCATACTTATGCTGATCAGCAGAATATGCCAGCACAAGTACATCATTTTGTGAACTAAATTAGTTTAGTACTAGTTGGAATTGAAATGTGTTAATCAAGAATCTCTTATTCACTGGAGTGTCAGTAATGTCTGATGGAGATTTTCATGAAAAGCAGAAAAGAAACCAAACAAATTAAGATGTATGAATTGTAAAGGAACTTTAAATTCATTTGATGTATAATTTATGCATCATTACTTTTTTACAGGAAACTTATGAAGCATATTATGGAATTATAAAAATAAAAATATGTAAACATTCTTATATAAAATATGGCTGAGGGTTGGGTTGTGGCTCAGTGGTAGAGTGTTTGCCCAGCATGCGGGAGGCCCTGGGTTCGATCCTCCTTGGCACCACATAAAAAGATAAATAAATAAAATCTACAGCTAAAACAATACTTTAAATTTTTAAAAAATATGGATGAGATGAAATAAGAATGTTACATGTTAATGATTTTTCAAAATAATATATTTTCTAATATTATTTATTATTGTTAGCACATGACTTCAAGAAAGTTAACATATTTAAGTTAAAAGAATGTGTTGTTTTTCACTAGAAAAACTAGGCATAGTAGGAACATACCTCAACATTATAAAAGGTATATATGCTAAACCCAAGGTCAACATCATTCTAAATGGAGAAAAATTGGAAGCATTCCCTCTAAAAACTGGAACAAGACATGGATGCCCAATATTATTTCCAAAATAATATTGGAAAATATTATTTTGAAAAATTATTAACATGTAACATTCTTATTCACCACTTCTATTCAATATAGTCCTTTAAATTCTAGCCAGAGCAATTAGACAGATAAAAGAAATTAAAGAGATACAAATAGGGAATGAAGAACTCAACTATCATTATTTGCTGAAGACATGATTCTACATTTAGAGGACCCCAAAAAACTCCACCAGAAAACTTCTAGAATTAATTATTGAATTCAGCAAAGTAGCAGGATATAAAATCAATACCCACAAAATGCATTTCTATATAACAGTGACAAATCCTCTGAAAGAAAAATTAGGAAAACTACCCCATTCACAATAGCCTCAAAAAAAAACAAAAAAAAAACAAAAAAAAACTTGGGAGTCAACTTAACAAAAGAGGTGAAAAGCCTCTACAATGAAAACTACAGAACACTAAAGAAAGAAATTGAAGAAGACTTTAGAAGATGGAAAGATCTCCCATGCTCTTGGGTAGGCAAAATTACTATTGTCAAAACGGCCATACTACACAAAGTGCTATACAGATTCAATGGGATTCTAATTAAAATACTATTGTCATTCCTTATTGAAATAGAAAAGGCAATCATGAAATTCATTTGGAAAAATAAGAGACCCAGAATAGCCAAAGCAATTCTTAGCAAGAAGAGTAAAGCCAGAGGCATCACAATACCTGACCTTAAACTATACTACAAAGCTATAGTAACAAAAACGGCATGGTATTGGCACCAAAATAGACATGTAGACCAGTGGTACAGAATAGAAGACACAGAGACAAAACCACACAAATACACTTATCACTTACTAGACAAAGGCGCCAAAGGTATGTTGGAGAAAAGATAGCCTCTTTGACAATGGTGCTGGAAAAACTGGAAATCCTTATGCAGCAAAATGAAAATAAACCCCTATCTCTCACCATGTACAAAACTCAACTCAAAGTGGATCAAAGACCTAGGAATTAGACCAGAGACCCTGTCCCTAATAGAGGAAAATGTAGGCCCAAATCTTCGTCACCTCGAATTAGACCCTGACTTCCTTAACAAGACTCCTAAAGCACAAGAAATAATATCAAGAATTAATAAATGGGATGGACTCAAACTGAAAAGCTTCTTTTTAGCAAAAGAAACAATCAATGAGGTGAAGAGAGAGCCTATATTTTGGGAGCAAGTTTTTGCCGCATGCACGTCAGATAGAGCACTAATCTCCAGGATATATAAAGAGCTCAAAAACCTTAACACCCCCCCCCAAAAAAAAAAAAAAAAAAAAACAAACAACCAACCAATAAATGGGCTAAGGAGCTGAGCAGACACTTCTGAGAAGAAGATATACATTTGATGAACAAATATATGAAAAAATGTTCAACATCTCTAGTAATTAGAGAAATGTAAATCAAACCTACTCTAAAGATTTCATCTCACACCAGTCAGAATGGAAGTTATCAATAATACAGACAACAATAAATGTTGGCGAGGATGTGGGGGGAAAAGTCACACTCATACATTGCTGGTGGGACTGCAAATTGGTGCAACCAATCTGGAAAGCAGTATGGAGATTCCTTAGAAAACTTGGAATGGAACCACCATTTGATCCAGCTATCTCACTCCTCAGTCTATACCCAAAGAACTTAAAATCAGCATACTATAGTAACGCAGCCACTTCAATGTTTATAGCAGCACAATTCACAGTAGCTAAATTGTGAAAGCAACCTAGATACCTTTCAATAGAAGAATAAAGAAATAAACTGTGGTACATATACACAATGGAATATTACTCAGCATTAAAAGAGAATAAAATTATGGCATTTGCAGGTAAATGGATGGAGTTGGAGAATATCATGCTAAGTGATGTAGCTAATCCCAAAAAACCAAAGGCTGAATGTTTTCTCTGAGAAGTGGATACTGATCCATAATGGAGAAGGCATGCAAAAAATGGAGGAACTTTGATGGAACAAAGGGGATGGAGTGGTGGGGAAGGGGTATGGGAGCAGGAAAGATGGTGGAATGAGATGGACATCATTACTCTAGGTACATGTATAACTGCACATATGGTGTAATGCTACATTGTGTATAACCAGAGAAATGAAAAGTTGTGCAACAATTGTGTACAATGAATCAAAATGCATTCTGCTGCCATATATGCCTAATTAAAATAAATTAATTAATAAAAATGTATTGTTTTTAAGTAAAATATAGAAAACTGTATGGAGAAAATCACATAGAGAATATAATTAGCAAAAAGAATATAATAAAAAGTAATGTTTTTTTGTTAAATCTTATAGTAAATATATTTTATTTCCTTTCCAGGATTATGAATAAATAATTACCTCCTGTCATATTTATTATTTTTAAAATTACATCTTAGATTCTAGAATTTTTTTTTTTTTTTTTTTTTTTTTTTTGTACCAAGGATTGAACTCAGGGGTATTCTACCACTGAGCCACATCCTCAGCCCTGTTTTGTATTTTATTTAGAGACAGGGTCTCACTGAGTTGCTTAGTGCCTCTGCATTACTGAGGCTGGCTTTGAACTTGAGATCCTCCTGTCTCAGCCTCCTGAGCCACTGGGATTACAGGTTTGTGCCATCACACTCAGCTTAGAATAATTTTATGTCATAGAATTATGTCTTATTCCTTTTATCAATTTAAAACATTACATTGAAAATATCAAAGGAAAGATTAAATCTACATCTAAAGCCATGTCTGCACAGAACCAAGTGAGATAAATATTTGATTTTTGTGTAGTCAATAATGGAGGGAAATAACCTGTAATTTCCCAGACTTTCTCACTTTGTACCTTGTGTTTTTGCCTAAATGTTGAGGGAAGCAAGCTACTCTTTGGCAAATAACCATTCTTTTATGGATTTTTGGTCCAAAAATGGTTATATGCTAAAGATAATATGATATTGAGAAAGCAGACTGTTTAATGTTCTGATTCAAATGCTAAGCCTTTTTTTCGTAGAAAGAAAATATGTTGTTGAAAACATTTCTGAGTCCTCTGCTAAGGATTATATAAACTTTTAAAATATATTTCAATCACCTAAAAAGATTTGGATCCCATGTGTGAACATGGCACTAGAGACAAACAAACAAGGGATGAGCTGTTATATTGAATTCTTAGCAGTTCTGATGGCTGGTGTATGTTTCACAAAATGATCAATCAGTTACCATACTTTTCTAGCCAAATCATGTATAAATTACCCATTATTCCTTTATACCAAATGGTGGTTACTAAATTTTGCTACTCACTAAAACTGACTATGAATCATTATTTTAAAACCTGACACACGAGTATTAAAAAACTTTAAAGCAGTAGGAAAAAAAAATGAAATTCCTTGCTACTCATCTAAATTATAAGCTTTTATATGTTGTTAATATGGATATTGTAATTATAACTGTATATCTTCTTGGGGTTTCCAACTCTGTTATTTCTTACTCCTGGGTTCTCTGGTAGATATAGTTTATCCTATTTAATGGAGCAGAACTTTTCCCTCTAGACATATATATTTTTTATTTGAAGTTGTATATATAACAGTAGCATGCATTACAATTCATGATACACATATAGAGCACCTTTATACATAACACTGTATACAAAGTATATTCATATTATTCGTGTCTTCAATCATGCATTTAGTATAATGATATCCATCTCATTTTACCATCTTCTTTTTTTCCCCCTTTTTTCACTAGACAACAAGAGGTACTATATAAATAGTGTGTTTTACTCTTTATAATATCAATAGATACTACCTATTTCTAGGTAGTAAATTGTCTAGGTAAGATTTTAAACAAAACCAAGCTTTATTGTATCTTTTGCTGGTTTGGGGAATCTACCATCAATGTTATTCATCACTCAGTCAATGAGCCAGCTAATGAACCAACTAAATATTTATTGAATTCTTGCTCTATACATTCTTAGAATGTGCTATCCACTTCTTTCCCTTTCTCATGAACCTCATTATAGCTTATCACATTACAATGAACATTTTTATTATAATGATGATAATCTTCTAATAATACCATATCCATTGATCACCATTCCCTATTCCTGTCAGCATTTATCTTAAAAACACAAATAATATACTAAAGACTATAATATATTACCAGTACTGCACCAAAAATATTTAAGAGAGGTAGATCTTGTTAAGTTTGTGGCATTACTTTTAGTCTGGTGAATCAAGAGTACATGCTAATTAGTGTTTCATATGCAAATTGGCTTGCTTACCTGAAATATCACTGCCTTTTCAACTTTTCATGTTTGAATGGTAGCAAGGGTAAAGAATTCTACATTCACTAAATGGTTGCACATTTGCTGGGGGGCCTGAGAGTAAGTGCCAAGTCAGGCAATTTATTTATGGTCCATTGGTGATAAGAATAGAGTGTGTGTACAGACATTATTGTACAAAGATAGTCCTATCAGACAGCTATAGAGGTAAGAAAACTAAAATGGCAGTTCGGAAATTTGGTCTTTGGTTTTCTTTTACATAAAATGAGGAGATTGATTTAATAAATTCTACAAAGGACAACTTCTGTTTTAAATTGTGTCATAAAACATTTAAATATGATTCTTTAAGTTGCATTTTATCATTAGTGTATAACAGCTTGTAAAACTTTGAGTAATTTCATGAAAAGCAAAGTCATTTGTTAAGCAAATATTCACAATAAACTATTTTGTTAAGTTCATTTTTTCTTCCACTTCATAATTTTGCATTTTGGTCATTTAAAAAAGTTTTCTTAAACTTAGAAGCAAATTTCACATGAATAATTTTGTCCTAAAGAAAGTCTAGAGTTACCAGTGTAGTGGCACAGGCCCATAACCCCATCAGCTCAGGAGGCTGAGGCAGGAGGATCACAAGTTCAATGCCAGCTTCAGCAACTTAACAAGGCTCTGACAAACTTAATGAGACTCTTGTCTCAAATTTTAAAAAGGGATGGGGATGTGGCTCAGTGGTTAACCACCCCTAAGTTCAATCCCTAGTACCAAAAAAAAAAAAAAAAAAGTCCAGAGTTATTTTAAATTAGATAAGTTCTATGTAATTTTTTTGTTATTTATTTATTTATTCATAATGCGCAAGTACATCATCTTTTTACATACAACTGCTTGTATACAAAGTATATAAGTACCACTCAGATCTTTAATCATGCATTTAGGATAGTGATATACATTATGTTTTAGAATGTGTCTCAGATATTTAAGTTTTCTGAAGCACAAACTGTCCTAAATATTAACTTTGTCCATTGTAAAGAAATTACTATTGATTACTTCCTCACTGATGGAGCAGAACTTTTCCTTCAATTCAATACTAAATTGAGATCATAAAATATAGAATATAGAAAGTATTTAAGTGATTGACATTTTTTTAAAAATTATGTTTTTACTTTTTAATTATTTTAAATTATCTTTATCATCATACTATATTTCAGAACTAGGATTTTAAAAATTTCTAAAGCCAAATTGAAATATTTAAATAAAGGCATTAGCTGATTTGTACATCACTATACCAGTTTTAGGGATTCTAAGAAATAGCAAGTTCTTTAAGTTAATTACCTGGACATTACTTGCTCTAATATTTTCTGTTCTTTCCTCTGAAGTAGATTTCTCTCATGTCAAAGCATACACATTAAATCCTCTATGATAAATGATATAAACAAAGTGCTAAGGAATTAGAGGGAAACAAGCCTATAAAGATTCTTTGAAGATGAAGTGACATTTAAATTTGCCCTTGAGGAATTAATAGATGCTTATTTAGCAGAGAAAGGAAAGTACAGGATAATCATAGAAATAGAGAATATTAGCAGTTGAGCAATGTGTCATTTAAGATGTACAGTTTTTATCATATATGTCTTAAAAGAATTAGGGAATAGATCTGGGCATGCTTGTACTCCCAGTGACTCAGAAGGCTGAGGCAGGAGGAATATAAGTTCAAAGCTAGCCTCAGCAATTTAGCGGAGCCCTGAGCAATTTGGCAAGACCCTGTCCCTAGATAAAGTATTTTTTTTTAAGGGCTGGGGATGTAGCTTAGTCGTTAAATGCCCCTGGATTCAGTCCCTGGTTCCAAAAAAATAAATAAATAAAAGAGAGTATAAAATGGTTCATATCACCTATAATTTCACTTTGGGCAATTGGAATTTATAAATGAAACAATTCCATTGAGGTGCCTGGAACCTTCAGAACAGGAAAAATTCGACTGAAAAATCTACCTTCAATTAGTGTAGGGGAAAAGAAAAAACTGGTTCCTTCTAATTCTTAGGGAATTGAGATGAACTACTTAAGCACTCTTGAAAGATCAAATGAGAAAAGGGAAACTATTATTTTCCACTAGTAGAAAGAGCAAGGAATAAGGGAAAGTCTCTTTTAGGAAAGCAGAAGTTCCATGAAAAATTCTGCTTCCATGAATTATTCCATGAATAATTATTGGTACAGTAGAAAATAACAATCCTTTAAAATTGAATGACATTTACTCTGAAATAAATTATGATATAATTTTTTCCTCTATAAGACTGCTTGAGGGCCATGAGCACTTGATTTATATTTCTATTAGAATATTTTTTCTTTCATTTTGTCATCAAATATCTATTGATTTTCTGAAAGCATATTTATTTTTATTCCTTCCATTCTGCATTATCTATTCCTTCTAGGCTGTCTTAGGTAGTCATCATAAAAATACCATGAACTGGGTAGCTTAAATAGAAATTTATTCCTTGGAGTTCTATAGGTTGGAAAATTCAAGATCAAGATACCAAAATGGTCCTGGTGAGAGCCATCTTCCTGGTTTGTAGGTGTTCAGATTCTCAAATGGCCGGCAAGGGTGGTGGGGGATCATGTGTGCCTCTTTTTGTAAGGGAACTAATCCCATTCATGAGGGCTCATGACCTAATTACCTCCCAAAGGCTCCACCTCCAAATAACTACCACATTGGGAATTAGAGTTTAGGAACTTTGTAGAGATACAGACATTCCATCCATACCAGAGGCAGATAACTGAAACAGGTCAAAACAAAAATGTATGCCTTTAAATGTAGTTTCTAATGTCAGAGTACTAACTATGCTATCCAGTTTATCTTAAGAACCTTCCTACCCCATACATTTCACCTAATTTGTAAACTTTTTTGAAGTATAGCTTTGATTTTTAGTCATTCATAGAACTGCATGTTCTATCAGGTAGGGATGATATGACTTCTGAGGGAAGGCACCAGAGTGAAATATTATTTTCTTTGGGTTTTTCGTTGCCATTTGGTAAATGGAACATTCTATTTGTTCAAGATCAATGGCCTGATATAGAGAATATTTTTTTCCAGAAAATTGTTTCTCCTTTTAATTACAAGACTAGGAACTTCGAAAAAATCCTGAACAGTGGGCAGTGATCAGTGATCTTATCTGCTTTGTTCAAAGATATCTCCAACCACCTAGAATAGTGCCTTTATGGGTTTTTAATAATGTGTTGAATGAGCAAATTTTACTATCCCTATTAATCAATAATTGCTGCTTTGTTATTTTCCCAATTGACTATTAACATGACACAACAAAGATCACCATTGTTTGTTGAGATATTTCTTTTTTGACTGTTTTCCTATTTCTCTAGAAAGGGTGGTAACAGTTTTTTTCAACTCTTTTATAAAGATGGTTTATGTCTTAGGAATCATTATCCTTACTCCTTATCACACCCACTAATATTTGTTAATATAAATATGTACAACCATCCACAATATACTAATCTTTATATTTCAGGCTAATATTGAAATAATACAAAATCATAATTTTATTATCTTTATTTTATAAAGGACTTTAGAAACCTCTGGTCCAACTCTCTCATTTTATGGTTGAAAAAACTAAAGCCCTAAAAAGTTACTAGCTCAAGGCCATTCTACTAATTAGTGATGACTCAAAAACTGGAATCCAG
Source organism: Tamias sibiricus (assembly GCA_025594165.1). NCBI lineage: Eukaryota > Metazoa > Chordata > Mammalia > Rodentia > Sciuridae > Tamias > Tamias sibiricus. The sequence goes on from CM046662.1 coordinate 103,064,154, forward strand.
ACTTTTGGTTCCCAGATACATACATTTCTCACACACATTAATAACTTTTTAAAGGAATTTGATGCCCTAACTATGTTTTAAAAAGTAAACACAGCCCTGAAATATAAAGAGTAAACACACTTTCAGAACCTCAGACTTTTTGAACCTGTTCTTTCCAAGTTACTAATGGAGGGGTACTAACAGCTGCCAGTAGGTATATTGTATATTAATAGTAGGTTGTCTTCCAGACAGATTAGTATTTTAGCATAAAATAATTTAAATTTGTTTTAATATCTAGAATTGTATTTGAAAGAAAATTGATTTTTAATAATAAAGTACAAATGGTAGTACAAAATATTCTCAGTTGTTCCTAGGCAAACTCTTTTGAGAGTTCTGTTGCTATGTCTACATAAGCTAATTCATAGGGAAGTTAAAGACTTAGGAGTTTACCTAGATAAATTTAAGGTAATAATCAAACTGAATATTATAAACTTGTATTATAAAGTACTAATTTTATATTAAAAATACTTTAATCAAAGTCATTTTCATAGTTTAGATTAAAGTAGATTTTTTATCTAAGTTAACTAAGAGTTTATAAGTTATTTTCATTTTTTTATTTGCCTAAAACATAAACGTCTTAGAAAAAGACATATAAGAGGAAATAAATTGACTAAGAGCAGGTGGAATCTGTCTCCCTCTCGGTTTTTATTTTGTAGGGACCTGCAGGGTGGTAGCTTCCACATACGCTGACTCTGCATCACAGCAGCCTTACAGTCTCTAGGAAAGTACAGATAATCCCACTAACTTATGTTCATTCACAGTGCCATCCACCAGAGAATAAAATTTGTTTCACATATTCCATTGAATAAAAACTAACAATTTTTAAAAATAATTTGATACTTTTTTATTTGCTTTTTAAATTCTACATGACAGTGGAATATATTTTGACATATCATACATACGTGGAGCATAACTTCCCATTTTTGTGGTTGTACCTAATGTGGAGTTACACTGGTTGTGTATTCATATATGAACATAGGAAAGTTATGTCCAATTCATTCTATCGTCTTTCCCATTCCCATCACACCTCTCTTCCCTCCATTCCACCCTCTCCAATCCCATGAACCTCCTCTCCCCCACCACCTATTGTGAGTCAGCATCCACATATCACAGATTTTTGGTTTTGGGGGAATTAGCTTATTTCATTTAGCACGACAGTCTCCAGTTCCATACATTTTCCTGCACATGACATAATTTCATTCTTCTTTATGGCTGAGGAATATTCCGTTGCGTATATGTACCATTTTCTTTATCCATTCATCTGTTGAAGGGCATCTAGGTTGGTTCCATAGCTTAGCTATTGTGAACTGAGTTGCTGTAAACATTGATGTGGCCACATCACTATAGTATGCTGATTTTAAGTCCTCTGGGTATAAACCAAGGAGTGGGATAACTGGGTCAAATGATGGTTCCATTCCAGGTTTTCTGGGGAATCTCCATATTGCCTTCCTTAGTGTTTGCACCAATTTGCAGTCCCACCAGCAATGTATGAGTATACCTTTCCTCCCACATTCTCACCAACATTTATTGTTGTATTCTTAATAATTGTTGTATTCTTAATAATTACCATTTCTGACTGGCGTGAGATGAAATCTCAGTGTAGTTTTAATGTGCATTTCTGTAATTGCTAGTGATGTTGAACATTTTTTAATATATTTGTTGACCATTCGTACTACTTCTTCTGTGAAGTGTCTATTCAGTTCCTTTGCCCATTTATTGATTGCTTTGCTTATTTATTTATCTATTTATTTTTTGGTGTTAAGTTTTTTGAGTTCTTTATATATCCTGGAGATTAATGCTCTATCTGAGGTGTAGGTGGCAAGTATTTTCTCCCATTCTGCAGGCTCTCTGTTCACATTCTTAATTGTTTACCTTGCTATGAAGAAGATTTTTAGTTTGATGCTATCCCATTTATTAATTCTTGATTTTATTTTTTATGCTTTAGGAGTCTTGTTAAGAAATTTGGTTCCTAAGCCAACGTAATGGGGAGTTGACCCTACTTTTTCTTCTAGTAGGTGCAGGGTCTTGGTCTAATGCCTAAGTCCTTGATCTAATGTATGTTTATAGTGCCTTTGTCTAGTATGAAATAATTGTATTTAGGTGGGTTTGTCTCTATGTCTTCTATTCTGTACTACTGGTCTTCATGTCTGTTTTTGTGCCAATACCATGCCAGTTTTCTTACTATAGCTCTGTAGTATAATTTAAAGTCTATTATTGTAATGCCTCCTGCTTCACTTTTCTCACTGAGGATTGGTTTGGCTATTCTGGGCCTCTTATTTTTCCAAATGAATTTTATAACTGCTTTTTCTATTTCTATGAAGAATGTCATCAGAACCTTAATGGGAGTTGCATTAAATCTGTATAGTACTTTTGGTAGTATATAACCATTTTGAACAATATTAATTCTTCCCATCCAAGAACATGGGAAATCATTCTGTCTTCTAAGGTCTTTTTTCTTTAGAGTTTTGTAGTTTTCATTGTAGAGGTCTTTCACCTCTTTTGTTAGATTTATTCACAAATATTATTTTTGAGGCTATTATGAATAGTTTTCCTAATTCCTGTTTCACTTGATTCATCACCAATGTATAGGAATGTAATTGATTTATGGATGTTAATTTTATATCCTCCTACTTTGCTGAATTCATTTATGAGTTCTGAAGTTTTTCTAGTGGAGTTTTTTGGGTCTTCTAAACATACAATCATGTTATCAGCAAATAGGGATAGTTTGACTTCTTCTTTTCTTATTCATATCCCTTTAATTTCTTTATTCTAATTGCTCTGGCTAGTGTTTCCAGGACTGTGTTGAATAGAAGCCATGAAAGAGAGCATCCCTGTCTTGTTCCAGGTTTTAGAGGGAAAGATTTCAATTTTTCTCCATTTAGAATGATGTTGGACTTGGGTTTAGCATATATACCTTTCACAATGTTGAGGTATGTTCCTACTATACCTAATTTTTCTAGTGTTTTGAACATGAATGAAAGTTGTATTTTGTCAAATGCTTTTACTGCATTTATTGAGATAATCAAACACTGTAATGTCTTTTTGCATTCAGATGAACACGGAAACCTCAAATTCTCCATTTTAAATGAGGCACTTAATATTATCTCAACTTTGTCGGTATTTAGTAATGTTTTTCACATAATTTCCACCTTTCATTTCAAAGTTATAATGTTATATATAGGAAGTATTAGTAAATTTTTATTTTTCCATATTTCAATAAATTGATATTATACTTTTGAGTTAATGAAAATATTATGAAACATCATGTTGTAAAATAAAGGTATCCATTATAAAACCAGTGGCATAGTATCTAATTATTAAATTTTGAAAGCTCAAACAAAATTTAAAAGACAGTTTCATAAGTGAAATTGAGTGATTCAGAAAGGAAAAAGAAAATAACAGAGGGGAGTGAATTTTTGAATAAGCTTCTAGCTGTCAGTATGTAGTTTACTTATGAATCCAATTTAGAATAGAGTCTCAGAAATGATAAAGGTGAGCCAATTTTAATCAATATGTGAAACCTAAACATTTTTAAACCACACTGTTAAAACTGTAATATCTCCCTAAGTTTTTTCAGCCCCAGGTTACTCTACTATCTGAATAATTCATTGTTTCTGTCCATATACAATGAATTCCTGTGCACACATAAACATATAGGAACACAATGAACAAAAAGCCAAACTGCTAGCTTAATTATAAAGTTCCTCTTGTTGATTTTTAAGACCCCCTAAAAGATACTATAGAGCATTTTTGCATTCAGATGAACACGACTAAGTGGTAGAGTGCTTGCCTAGCAATGTGAGGCCCAGCTGGGTTCGATTCTCAGCACCACATATAAATAAATAAAATAAAGGTCTATTGACAACTAAAAAATATATTTTTAAAAAAACGGTATATTTTTAAAAAAAAGATTCTATAGAAAAAAATCTGTCTGGCAGAAATTTCTTAGGTGTTCTTTTTCAAAGACTGCTTTTGAAACAGCCCTAGAAAACGTGTGTAGTCTTGCACATAAACTACGGTCCTAATTTCTAAAAATATTTGTAGAAGATAACAGTATAAATGTGGGATTTAATTTTGTAAACTGCTTTAAATTTGACTTGCCCATACCTTACCTACTTGCTACCTGTTAAATTAGTCTCAATTTATATTAAATCATTCTTTATATTTATTTAATAATACACAACACTTTTTGAGTTAATGACCTGCTTATATTACATGTAAGGAATCTTACATTTAAGTAATTATGTACTGAGATTATCAGTAAAAAAAATTATAAATTTTCAGTGATCTAAAAATGCAACAAGAATGGAATTTTGCATAATTTAATAAACTTGTAAAAAAATTGGTGCTCATATCTGAGTGATTTAAAATATTCTCCCACATTATATAATCATTGAAATGATACATTTAGGACTTTTTTCATTTTTTGGCTTGAAAGATTCAACACATTTTAGGAGAGCAACTGATTGAGCTAACAACACAAATTAGCTTGACTTTTAATATAAGAGCATTTTTCCTTTGGTTAAATATATATATATGTATATATGTAAATATATATATGTATATATGTAAATATATACATATATATTTCATAATCTATAGGTTCAAAATATGCAAAGAAATATTAACTTTAAAATTTATAGTCAATCTTGAAATTTCTTTGCCATTGTAAACAGCTACAAAAGAAAAGACTAAATTTGCCAATTTTATATTCATTAAAGTAAATTGGTAATCAAATATTACAATTCTGTCAAAAGTTTATATTAAGAACTTAATTGTATAATAAAACATCTAGTAAGCTTCCTCCTAAATTCTTTAGTGAGATTCAGTTGCCTTTTCAAAAATCTTTTGGCCAATCAGATATTATTATCTTAACAATTCATAACTTTAAAAAAGTTTGCTGTAGTTACTTTAATATCTTTGATATTTTTTATATTTTCTTTGGAAATTTCCAGCTATTCTACAAAATAAAAATAGGATGATGGGCTGGGGTTGTAGCTCAGTGGTAGAGTGCTTGCCTTACACAAATGAGGTCCTGGGTTTGATCCTCAACACCACATAAAAATAAATAAATAAAAATAAAGATATGTGTCCATCTACAACTCAAAAATATTTTAAAAAATAGGATGATAATTTTTCTTGGAAACACTTATTCTGCTGAAAGCAGCCACATAAGAAAGTAAATTGATTTACATTTTATATAATTCTAAAATTTTTTAAATAGTAGTTTATTTTTGGAACTGTTTTTTACATTGTGATGTTCTGGGGTTATTTTTGTTTGTTTGTTTGTTTGTTTGTTTTGTTTTGTTTGCTTACTTATTTGTTTTACTTCAATAGCCTTTTATGTCACCTCGATACCCTGGAGGTCCAAGGCCCCCATTGAGGATACCTAATCAGGTAAGATTTATATGCTACTTAAATTTTTTAAAAAATGGATAAAGAGCTTGAAAATGTCAAAATATTTCTTATCAAATAAAATATAAAATTATCCTTTATCCCACTTAATGCTATGTCTAGTAATATACAGTCTACTTCTAAGGGTTGGCTAACTATTGCCTATGGGCTATTTTTGTAAATTAAGTTTTATTAGAACAGTACCATATAAATTTATTTATGTATTCTCTGTGGCTACATTTACACTACAGTACAGATTTGAGTGGTCATGATAGAGACCACATATGGTTTGCAACCATAAAATATTTACTGTCTGGGTCTTCACAGAAAATGTTTGTCAACCCTTGGAGTCTACCTCATGCTTAGATCCTAATTTTAAAGATTTAGATAATTATGGTAAATGCTGATTATCCTTTCAGTTAAAAGATGACAATGAAATTTTCAGTGAATGTATCTTTGTTTACTTTCATATAATATAGCTTCAATATCATGGCTCTAACACTCTTATAAATGTTGCCTAGTTATAATGTCATCTCAGGCAAATAATTAACTGCTTCAAGAGGAGTTAAATTTATCAGTAAACAAATATTTAACAATAAAGCTTCCATTTTTAATCTCAAGAGCTCTGAAGTTCCACAATGTTTTGTTCTTATTTTTTAAATCAATATTTATTTACTAAGGAGAATAAAATACAATTTTTACTTGCAGAGTTGTTGTTTACATGAAGATATAGGCACAGTGTGCCTGTGTGTGTTTAATAAAAGCAGAAATTAAATGTTTGATGGTATGGTATGTTTATGTCAAAATAATTGTCACAAATAATTGTCATATTCTGTAATTCTGTTATTTGTATACTGCAGTAATATCCCAGATATAAAGTAAACCCTGTTATCACAATAAATTCTTTTTCATTCTTATTCTCTTTCCTTTTCTACTTTTATCACTATCAAAAATGGAACAAGACAGTTGCTAATTCACTTAATAACAACAAAATTCTGCTTCTCCATTCCAAACTTCCACTGAAATTATGTTATGCCTTTGAAGTTTCCCAATATGCTGCTGTTCTCTAATCCTAGTGTATAGCCAAGTCCCAGCACCCCCATTTAAGCAGAAACCAGTGCTACGTCATCCCATAGTTCAATGCTTGCCAGTCTTCACATTAGCAGCTGGAGCATTTTTCTCCTCAGACTGAATTCACCATTTAATACATGGGACCAGGGAATGATCCATGAAGTAAAAAAAAAAAAAAAAAAAAAAAAAAAAAGAAGTACCCAAGTGCCACATGCTTCAACATACAGGAATTAATATTTTCTCTGTGGATGAACCTGTATATATTGACAGTCAGATCTACCTATAGAGTTGTCTTAAGTATTTTAAATTTCTTTGCAGAGAATAGAAATTTGCTTCTTTTATGGAGTTTGCATGATGTTTCAAATACCCTTCCCTAGCTTTTTTGTATGGCATGAGTGTAGGAGGTTCCTGAAAATGTGAATTAGCAAAATGTGAAATTCTATCCTGTAGCAGTGATGAAAATGGTTTTAAATTATTGGAATTGCATTCATTTAACATTGTCAAAATGCCTGACATTTTAAGATACTATGCTAGGTTTTGTTCTACAGAGGCTAACAAAATGGAAGATACACTTCTAAGAAGAGGTTGGGGTAGGGATGTGAAATTGTAAATCTAGATTGTTTGACATTTTTTAAGAAAAACTATGTAATGTCTTTGGAGTTTTTAAAGAAACATTTTTAAAAATTGAAGATAATAAAGTTATCATACACGCTGTCTTTCCTCAAAAACTTTAAAGTCTTTATTACCTAAATGTGTTTTAAAATAATTGTTCTCCTCTATGAGTGGCACTTTTTTTGTCTATGCCCACCAACACACACATATTCAGTTAAACTTCATTAATCCATATATCTGTTATCCAAACTTATAGTGATTATATTTGTACTATGTTTAAATGCTCATGTTAGTACTTTGAATAATATTGTTTTAGGAAATATGTAATCTATTTGGAGCATGAACCTTTCAAGCTCAAACATAATTCTTCTATTTCATTATATAGTCATTAAAGTAGAATTGTCAACTATTTTGTTGCCTAATTGGAATGAGGTACATAAAAACAAAATATGTTAAAATATTTTAAATTTAGGTTTCATTTAAATTGATCATGATTTAATAAAATTTGCCTTATCAATATATTTTTTCTAAGAAAATATAGGAAGTGAAACGTTAACCTCTTTGGTAGGATTGACAATTCATTTTGAATATGTGGAAGATATCTCTTTAATAAACATACCCTTTACAACTTATAGTTACTAATTCAACTACAGATTTTAATTCAAGATTTTCCATTCTTTTTTAAATTTCAGAGTAAATCCATAATATTTTATACTGTTTATATTTATAGGACTGGGTGTTTAGAATGTGGTCTAATATTATTATGCTGAAAAATGTAAGAACAAGTAATAGTGGTTGAAAGTCAAATCACAAAAATGTATAATAAGCCGGGCGCGGTGGCGCACGCCTGTAATCCCAGCACTTTGGGAGGCTGAGTCAGGAGGATCGCGAGTTCAAAGCCAGCCTCAGCAATGGCGAGGCACTTAGCAACTCAGTGAGACCCTGTCTCTAATAAAGTACAAAAAAGGGCTGGGGATGTGGCCTAGTGGTCTAGTGCCGCTGAGTTCAATCCCCGGTACCAAAAAAACAAACAAACAAACAAAAATGTATAATATAACAGGGAATAAATATACATGAATAAACATTTATATGAATAAACATAAAAATTAAATCCACAAAATATATCTGACTATACAATTTTACACTGAACTTGGTTCAGTTCTCAGAAGGGGACTTTATTGAAACATAACCCAGAGTAGAACAGGTCTTTATTCTTCTCATGGATAAAATGTCTAATCCAAAAATTTCACAGCATTTATTCAACACTATGTTGAGGACTCAAGACAGTTAGAAATACTGTGACTATTAATGAAATGAATGACACCAAGAATAAACTATTGATTTGGTGATCCTGTGTAATTTTGCAAGTTTATACTCTATTTCTCTCCATTCCTGAAAAATGTATCAACAATTGAGATAACATATAGTCAAACCTGTTGTCCATTTTATATGCTGAAGTTGAATCCAATATTCTAAAAACATACCGCATCTGGCCATTCTACTCAAACTTTCAAACATATCTGTCAAATAATAGTTGAGTGGTTGCCGGGCGCGGTGGCGCACGCCTGTAATCCCAGCACTTTGGGAGGCTGAGGCAGGAGGATCGCGAGTTCAAAGCCAGCCTCAGCAATGGCGAGGCACTTAGCAACTCAGTGAGACCCTGTCTCTAAATAAAATACAAAAAAGGGCTGGGGATGTGACCCAGTGGTCGAGTGCCCCTGAGTTCAATCCCCGGTACCACAAAAAAAAAAAAAAATAGTTGAGTGGTTAAATAAATTATAATATATTTAAATAATGAAATAGTATACATATATTAAACATTGATATGCTAATGTGTTCATGTTAATATTGTAATATTATGTAAAATATGTAATATATGTAAAACATATGTAAATATATTACTTTTGTTACATAAGTGTAAAAACTTAGATAATTTCTCTCATTCATCTTTTCTCCTACCACACATATACTAACATTTTTCAAAAAAAGAACCTGTAAGGACCATATCCTTTATTTCTGAGTAGTAGGATTATGATTGAATTTTATTTTTTTTTTAAATTTTAACTGGTTTAAGGTTTGCATTGAGCTGGTATAACATCTGTGATTAGAAAAAGATATTATTAATTATATCAATAGATACATGAAAGTACAAATATTTTATTCATCTGGTAATCACATATATATGATTGTCCTTTGGTAATATTTAATGTTGGTAAGAAGAAAAATATAATGGATGCTAAGGATAAGCAGGTCTTAAAAAGACTGGCTTTTCAGATATGAAAAATATCAGCATGTACTTGAACAGAAAAAAATGTTGCTTGGACACTTACTCAGATACTGAAAATAAATTTACCTTATCCCCATGCAACCAAGACCTACATTTCAAACAAAATGCATACTAATTCTTCATTACATGTTCTATTATTTAAGATAAACAGTATTTTACCTGCCCTTTACCAGTAATTTTCTATTTTTAGAAAGCTTTTCACAAGTAGAATTTAACTTTTATTTAGTGATATCAATATGAAAACAAATAGTTCAGCAGCATGAAGAGAAATCTGTTCTATGGAAAAAATAATAGGTGTCTTATCACTCTATTAGGGGATTTCTAATTTTAAAAATTAATAATGAAGCCGGGCATGGTGGCATACATCTATAATCCCAGTGACTTGGAGGCTGAGCTAGGAGGATTGCAAGTTCAAAGTCAGCCTCAGCATCTTAACAAGACCCTGTCTCAAAATGAAAAGGACTAGGGATTTATCTCAGTGGTAAAGTACTGGGTTCAATCCCCTGTACCAAAAAATAATAATAATAATAATAATAATAATAATGAGAAGAAGAAGAAGAGAAGAAGAAGAAGAAGAAGAAGAAGACAAGAAGAAGAAGAAAATTAAATATTTTGCACATGTTTAATATAAATTAGTGAGTAGTGATGCAAAGCATAAAGCAGATTTTTTTTTCTTTTTTGGCAGCTCAAAATATCACTTTCTGTTGTTAGGAGCTCCTTATTTTTGTTATGATGATTACTATTAATATACTTAAATAACTATTTGAAATCCAGTGAGAACATCTTAAAAGCATACTTTTTCTTCATGACTGAATTTTTAGTTTATGGGTTACCCCACACCCCCCCACACACACATTCTTTCAGTTATTTTCTACCTTTATAGAGCAAAGGAAGTTTAAAAATTCAGTATGTCTGGCAAAATAAATAATAATAATGTCCATTCTCTTTCCCAAACCAAGAAAAGTTTAGACAGTGAACTCTATACTATCTTACCCAGTTTGAGTTACATGGAGATTTGTGATATGATATTTAATTCTTCTGTCAAAACGTATCTCATTATTTTAGAGTCAAATATACAACCCTTTTGAATACAGACCAAATCAAAGAAAGCATTGCCATTCATTCATTGGCAATTCAAAATCACTTGCAGAAAAAAAAATTCAATACCTATTCTTTGAGGTTTACTATGTACCAGGCACCATTCTGATGTGGGGATATGTCAGTGAATAAACTAATGAAAATACCCTTTCTTATTGAGCTGATATTCTAATGTAACACTACCCAATAGAACTTTCTGGCATGATGGAAATGTTCTGTATCTGTACTGTCATGTGCAATAGCATGTTTAATCACTTGAAATGTGCTGGTATGACCTGAATTTTTAACTTTAATAATTTTAGTTAATTTGAATCGAAATAGCTGCATGTGACAAAGGGCTATTACATTCATCATCATAGTTTCAGTGATTGAAATACAGACAAAAAGTAGAAAATACCTATCAAATATTGACTTATATATAGGAACAAACCTCTTCCTACACTAAATAATGTTTCTGTGTTTTGATATCTTTCCTATTGAGAATGTCTTTTTAGAGAAAAAAGAAAATGATGGTAGTGTTGTTCAAGGGACCTAGGTGTGTGATTCACCTTAGGTCCAAAAACGAGCAATGTAGGACTCCTAGCAGGTGACCTTGAGGCTTTTGTTTTTCTTACCCATAAAATGAGAGAATAGATTAAGATGTTTTTAAAATTGCTGCTTCTAGTTCTAATATTTCTTGATTATCTAATTCTATTTCACATCATATAATTGAAAGACATATTAAAAACTTGTGATGGACAAACATGTTAACTAAATTATGTCTTAAAAGAATTGAGAAATTCACTATTTTTTTCATCATCAGTGATTGTTTAGACTAGGAAATATAAACCAGACCTGCTTTTGTAAAATTTTCTATCATTTCATTAATTTTAAATCCTAGGGTTTTACATTTTGTCTTTCAGAACTTTTAGAGTGCATTGATGTGATTATAAGCCTTGATTCTGCTTACTTATCAATAGTTTAGCCATGAACAAAATTAACAAATTTTTTTCATCATAATAAAAGATTAATAGTAATAGCCTCAAAATATTATTGTAAGCATTGACTGAATAAAATAATAAATATAAGGAATTTGGCATAATTCATATACACTGGCTCACAAGTGTTTATTAGCATTGATACTATGCTGTTTTTATGTATCCTCATAAGTAGTGTTATTTTTCTACGAAAGTAAAGATCTTTTATAGAACAAACAAGATGTGCCACAATTCCAACTAGTTAAACAGGTCTGAATGTAATACATTTAACATGTTACAAATATGGCAATTATATCAACCACAAGTTGTATAAGTTTATTTGTTCTGATATTAAGAGTTTAAGGAACACATCAATTATCCCCATTAATGAACAAAGCTGTCATGTGGTTATCTCAGGACTGATAAAAGATATTTTTAAAAGATAGAGATTTGACTTGTTCTGAAAGATAAACATTAATGACTCAAGAATTTATAGACATTCGTTTTGAAAGACAACTTGACATTGCTCAAGATTTTTAAGTGATGAGTAGAAACAAGAAAGACTTTTCAATTGTTCTGTTATTCTAAGATAAATTAGAAAAAGTAAAATTTTGAAGAAAACTGTTACCAGCGAAAAAACATCATTGTCTACAATGAAACTTGATATTAAGTGTCAAAGTTCAAAATGTGTAATTCTTAAGTATGAGGAAACTTATAAAAGCAAGAACTTCAAGTTTACAATTGAAAATAATGTTGACTAGTCATGTATTTCCAATCCTCCTCTTCCCTCATTTATTAATGGTATTGGACCCTTTGGACCCTTTTTCCTTCTTGAAATTTTCATGTACTCTGAGGGGATACTGATTTTGGTTGTCTTCCTAGTTTCATATCTATTCAGTTTTAGTTTCCTTTCTTACCTCCTTTTGGTTCTTTTAAAGAATCAAATCTCTCCTCCCCCTACCACACACCCCTCCTCATACTAGGGTTTGAACCCAGGAGTAACCTAATACTGAGCTACACAACCAGCCTTCTTCTTTTTTTTTTTTTTTTTTTTTTTTTTTTTTTTTTTTAATTTTGAGACAAAATCTTGCTGAGGCTGGCCTCAAACTTGTGATCCTCTAGCCTCAGTCTCCGGAGTTGCTAGGATTACAGACTTGAGCCACCGCACCCAGTTAAGAATTAAATATTTTACTTTTTTCTTCATTCTTTGAAGTTAGTTCTATGCTTACAACTGTATCACTAGTGATTTCTAAAATTATCCAATCTAAATTTTATTCCTTTTATTCCTTAAATAATTATTTATCATCCTGTGCTAGTTGTCCCATGCATATAAAGGTTACAGTCTGGAAATAATAGAGAAGAAAACAAATTATGTTGATACGTAATTTCTGTGAAAGTGAGGTATAAGATCCTCTAAGAACACATCAAAAAGTCTGTACCTTCCTTCCATGCTAGGAAATCCAGGAGCTAGACAGAGGCTATGCAGAGATAGGAAGTGGCCATTGTGGTTGGGATGTGATTTATATTGGGTAATTATATGCATAGATTAAATAAGAAAACATATTTAGAATAATGAAAACCAGATTTTCCAGTGTTAGATATTTACAAATTAGAAAGAAAGAAGGCTAACAATAATCTTGAGGTAACTGATTTGAACTAGAGATGATGGATTTATTGTATTACTGAATTTATGGCATGTAGGTAGGTGTGTGCCATATACATACACACAAATAGAGACAAAATTAGTCATAGATGTACATGAGTATGCATATGTTTGTACATGTACACATACTTCAATTTTCAAACTCATTATTGAGAAGGTCTAAAAGTGGTGCATCCAATTAATAAGAATACTCTGATAATCCAGATATTGATGCCTAATGGCTGAGATACAGGTGATGCATACACACATGTGGATGGATGGATGGATGGATAGATAGACAGACAGACAGCAGACAGAAGCAGACAGAAAGGGATAATGAGAAAAAAGGGTGGTGATAAGGCAAATGTGGTGAAATATTAACAACTGGGGAACTGGGCCAAAGTACATGGTGATTCTATGTACTGTTCAGCCAATTTTTCTGTAAGTTTGAAATTTAAAACACACACACACACACACACACACACACACACACACACACACACACACAAATATAAGGAGGACTAAACCTTCAGGCTGGGGCTGTAGTAGACATTTGTTAGAAAGTGATTCCAAAACTGAGATCTAAAAGATGTCAACACTAGCCACTTTGAGCATTCCGAGGAGAGATTTTTTTTTTAAGTTTCATTTGTATTTTGTCTTGTTTTTCTTTCTTTTCCTTTTTTTTAAATTGGTACATTTGTCTTTGTTCTAATGGTTGGCATTTGGATATTACAGATGAAAACATGAACTGGAGAAAAGGAAATTTGTATAGGTGGAAATTAAAATGTGAATGTGCCAGTGACAAAAAAAATTAGCCTGGAGAAGTAAGCAAGGAATAGCTTATAATAGGAACTCAATAAATATGTATAGCGTGTGCTTGTAAACAAAAACTTAAAAGAATTATGAAAGTGGCTTAAGAAATTACTCTTCTCTACCGCATTGCAAGTGATAACAATTACGGAAACAGTTCTTATCTGGTTACATAAGTTCATCAAAGTTAAATCTCTCTTGAAATATTTGAATATTTAACTAAGATTTTCTAGTGTTAAGTTAAATTAGCAAATCTTTATAGAAGTTCTCATTATGATGTGTGGATACTCATAGCATCAGCAAATTTAAATCTCTAGTAGCTGAATTCACTTCTACATGCAGCTCAGACAACTATTAGAAACTTGTGTTTAGTATGTATCCCAGCATAAAGCAAACCTTATGTATTTTGTATTCCAGCATAAAACAATCCTTATTAATCTCAATCTTTTTCAGTTCTAGTTTCCTTTTCCCATCTAACCAAATTGTTTGAACTTAATAGAAATATTTTTTCTTAGTCATTTCTTAGGTCAAATGTGACTAAAATAAAAAATACATTGGTTTGTTGGCATTTTAGTCCTGTTTCTATTGAAACACCATAAGTAAAATATTCTGCAAAAATAACTTACTTTTTTAAAAGCTGTTTTATATATAACAATAGCATGCATTACTATTTTTAGTTGTAGATGGACACAATACCTTTATTTTGTTTACTTTTTTTTATGTGGTGCTGGGGATTGAACCCAGTGCCTCAGGCATGCTAGGCAAGCACTCTACCACTGAGCCACACAAACCCAGCCCAAAAAATTACTTACTTTTAAGAAGCCAAATTAGTTATTTCAATACTTCTAGCAAATTAAATTTTGGGAAAAAAACATTATAATTCTGAGGAAGAAATAGGATGGCTTTTGTGTAAACTTTTGTTTTCTCCAAAATGCTTATTTTGATTGCTACAAAATTGGGCAAAGGAGAATCTTTTTAAAGCCAAGAACTTATATTAAGTATATAGAACTATAAAATTTACAGATAAGTGTGAAATATAAAAATTTTGAAAAATACTCAAATGCATTATGTAGCTATAGAAAATAAATGAGAAACATTAAAAGCACTTATTTACAAGTGTTTATAATATTACTTTTTATTTTGTTTACTAAATTGCTAGGCACTCGGAGGTGTCCCAGGAAGTCAGCCATTACTCCCCAGTGGAATGGACCCAACACGACAACAAGGTAACTAAAGAAGTGAAAATGATGTATAGAACCAAAGAGAAATCCTTTATTGTCAATGAAATTATTGTCCATAATTTTACCAGTTGCATTTTTATAAGTAACATGGCTGAATGATTTATATTTTCAACTAGCTCTTCTTTATGTTTAATAGTAAGGGTGGTGATAACAAAAAACAGAATACATAAATGTCCGTATTTTAACTAATAACTTCTAAAATATTTTACATAATTTCTAACAAGTTGGAAGCTGAATTATTATATCATTACATTTCCTCTGCATTTTTCAGAAAGAGAAGTTAATTCACCTGAAAGATGGCAGAAGCAAAGAGGATGCTAAATAATGACTTTATTGGTTTTAACAAGCCCAATAATCGGGTCCTGCCATAGAGATGTTTAAAGATATTTAAATATCCACAGATATTTAAAGTTCTGTTGTACTAGAAAGAGGAACAAATTCTGGGAGAGAAGCATTTCTTTCTACTCAACCTAGAATAGGAAAAAATTTTCAACCAGGTCACTAAGGGAGAATATGAGTAGGTGGTGGTAGTCAGAGGTAAAATAGTGAGCACAAAAACCAAATTAAGAGGGCATCAGACACTTGGTAAATAAGATATAGTTACACCTAGAAGGAAGGAGGCTAGCTTCCAGTTTAGCTCTCATGACCATTACATTTCTAATATCTTCATACTTTTCTTTTAGGACATCCAAATATGGGTGGGCCAATGCAGAGAATGACTCCTCCAAGAGGAATGGTGCCCTTAGGACCACAGGTAAATAATCAGTGCAGAAAACTAGATGCAGAGCTTTTTGCCTTAATCTTATATAACAAACTCTTATTTGCTAGTTTTTAGTATATGCATTAAATTATGATATACATTGGGGCTGGGAGTGTAGGATAGAGCATGCATTAGACTCTAACTTCAATCCTCAGCACATGTACACACACAAAAGTCTCCATATACATAGTTGTCAGGCTCTTGAGGATATTTTGAAATATTTGTAATATTTCAAAATTGATATAACATGAAACAATATTTTAACAAGCTGCTATCATATGTGTCTTTAGTTTTTTATCTATCTTTAGCATGATAAGGAAATAGTTGAGTTATATAAAGCCCAGTTAATTTAATGTATTGAATGTAATAAATGTAAAATATAAAACCTTTTATAGAATGTAATTAACAATCAATTATATACAACCATATATAGCATTATATCATAGGGGAATAATAGAAAACTGTTTAGAAACAAGCATTATAGTGTGTATTACTAAACAAGGATAACACTGTTGGTATATATCAGATGTTACTTGACTGCTCTATCAAAACTTGCCAAAAGAACACACTGAGGTTGAACCTGTCCTAACTGTGGGTAATGTGTTGAGCATGTTTCATGATATTGTTTATTATAGCTAAAACACCCTTGTTTTGTCTTGGAAAATTTTCTTGGGGTAGAAATTAATTTTATAATGTTGTATTTTAAAGAAACTAATCCACAATTCAGACTTTTAAATGTGTATCTCATGGGTCAAAAGTTAGCACATCATAAAACTAGCTTTTACAAGTATTATAAATGGCAGTTTTAGGAACTTGCTTCATTGTTTCTATTTTTAAAGAATTAAATTTAGTCAAAGAAGTAAGAGCCCAAAACCCAGATAATAGGACCTAGGAGTTCCTAAACAACAATAATATAAACTGTGTTAAAACACAAGGCTCATAAAACCAAATTTCTTAGAGATGCCATATTACATTGAGGAAAAAAAAAAAAAACAAACTCATTCTGTAAATATATGTGGCAGCCCCCAAACCAGAAGAAACCAATTTCATCTAGGTCAGTTCTCACCTAAGTATTTTCTTAAGATTTTATAAAACTTTCATTTAGATGTTTAAATTACTTATTCTTATATCTACTCATATTAGAAATGATGATTTATGTTAACCTGTCATTGTTAGGCTACTAATAGCAGTTAGAATTTATAAGAACTATAGGATATTTCATTGACTAAAGGTACTTTTAGTCTTTAAAACTATACCAACCAATATGTCTATACAGAACTTAAGGGATTTTTTCCCAAAAGATTTCCTTAATTGATATATTGAAAATATGTATCATAAACTTCTTGCCTTTAATATAGTTGTCATACTTCATTCTGTCCATGTATTTTTCAGCTAGCTGCTCTTCAAGCTTTTGGCATTCCCAGACTATTATTAGTATTAGTTTTCCATAAAAAATAGGATTTAAGAGTCACTATTACAGTGTTTGAAGAGGTGTACAAGTGATATGTAAGCTATGTAAAACCTTAGATCTCATTTGAAAATGCAGATATCAAAAGGTTACTGGTCTTTATGCTTTATGTTATAAACAGCTATATGTTTTATGTTATAAGTAAATTGCAACAGATAATAAAATCCCATTTCTGGTGAGTAATCTTGTTGATGAGTTTATTATGTAAATTTGAATACTTTCTTTGCATTTTTTAAAATCAAAGACAACAGTTTATTTCTCCCATTTGAATTAGTATTATCTTTACTATCTATTTCTATATGGGAGTACTTTGGTATTAGTTTACCTCAGAAACCAGAAATTCCGCCAGGAGCGGTAGCACACACCAGTAATCCCAGCACTTGGGAGGCTGAGGCAGGAGGATCGAGAGTTCAAAGCCAGCCTCAGCAATGGTGAGGCACTTAGCAACTCAGTGAGACCCTGTCTCTAATAAAATACAAAAAAGGACCAGGGATGTGGCCCATGGTCAAGTGCCCCTGAGTTCAATCCCCTGGTACCAAGAAAGGAAGGAAGGAATTCCTACAATGACCTTTTTTTCTTTAGATTTATTTTTAAGCCTTTATTTCTTTATTTATTTACTTTTATTTGGTGCTGAGGATCAAACCCAGTGCTTGACACATGCTAGGCAAGCAATCTACCACTGAGCCACAACCCCAGTCCCCCTTACAATGACTTTTTAAAATCACATTACAAATGTAAAAGGGTTAAAAGAAGCCACTTGTATAACCAGACATTTATTTTTAATATAGCAGACACTTAAATAAAAACTTGAATCACATTCATATGAATGCCACAAAAAGAAAAAAGTCAAGTCAAATCATTTAGAATGGGAAGAATCTTGTAACATTTATCTTCATAACAACTGCCATGTAAATTATGCACATTACAGACTGAAATTTATGATGTTAGCTGTGTTTCTTGAATGATAAGGTGAAAATAACTGTAACAGCAGATATTTTTAACCATATAGATGTCACCCAAGAACAGAATGTCTGCCTCTATTTAGTTATATTACAGAAACAGTCTCTGGCACTTTGCCTCTAACTAGCACAAACAAAAATCACCTATTTTTCATAAATATTATTTCCATAATTATTATATCCATCTAATAAAGGAGGACAGTAGCTATTTATTAGAACAATTGAAGTCCTAAGCAAAGTGTGTGTGTGTGTGTGTGTGTGTGTGTGTGTGTATATATATATATATATATATATATATATATATATATATATATATAGTCTAGTGATTCTTGAATAATGCCTATTTAGGCAAATTGCACACATACAACATGGTAAGTGTGTAATAAACACTTTTTGCATGGATGAAGAAATAAAAGTTTGCCCCAAATTCAGTCATACCTTTCCTATTCCTCATTCTATTTTAGATCTAAGTATAGTAACAGTACATGATTGTTAAATTGGTATCAATATCCTTTTGATAGAGAAGCAAAATTATTTATTTAATGAAAAAAATCTCTCCTAAAATGTATTGCATTTTCTACTAGATTTTCTAATAAGATGTACCTAGCTAACCTGCATTTTTAAGCTCAGCAAGTGCCATATGATTAAATAGAATAACTCACTAAAATTATGCATCTATGTCTAGTTCCTCTAGAAATCTGAAGTATAAATAAGTTAATTCAAGTAGGGATTCCAAATTAGATACTTGCGATGGAGAGATGGTGAGATGAAAATATATGATGGGCTGTCATATAAGGAGAGAATAAACTTGTTCTGTATTTTCAAATCTATTATAGTTGGTAGCATTCAACTCCTTACAGGGAAAAACTTCCTAGAAATTAAACTGTCCAATCATGGAAAGACTTTTTATAAACTTTCTATGCAGACTCTGAACAGCCATTCTGTCAGGAACATTGCATTGGAAGAGGGATTAAACAGATGGAATTGTATAGTTGCCATCAGCTTTAAAATTCAGTGATTCTAAATTAGCTCTTCCCATTCTGCCTTTGTTGATACCACTTGGAAAGCCAGTTGTTATTTTTCCTTTTCTTCTTAATTTCCTTGCTTTATATTATTCACAAAATTAAAAATATTTTATAAATCTATCAAGTGTGTACTATATTGAATGATTTCTTACTCATTTCCTGGGACAATTCAATTTAATTAATTTTTTTGAAAGCCTTCTATGTGCCAGACATCATACTTAAGCATTGAGTATACAAAAATGAGTAAAACAGACACTCTGACCTTCAGGTTACTTATATCTAGCAGGATATTTAGATACATCTAGAAAAACTATTAAATAATAGAAAAAGGCTAAAAAAGAAATGTACATACTCTTTATGTAATAATTCAAGTCACACATAAACAAGCTAGTAATTCTGTTAAGAGTTAAGGACTCGAGGCAAGCTGATGAAAAGAAGGCTCATTTTAAGTTTTATTAGTAGTCATAAGAACAGTTACAATTTTTGAGTACCAAGTTCTGTGATGCTTTTAATTCATCAAGCATTATGATAGCTACTTTATATTTCATTTTATTCTTCATCAAGTCTATAAGGAAAATAATATTATCATTTTGCAGATAAGGAATTAAGGATGAGAGATCATTGGTAGAATACTTGGCCTAAGATCACACATAAACAAAAGAGGGGTAGAGAACATTGACCTGTGGCAGGAGATTTAAAGAAATGTGTGTGGGGTTTTTGTTTGTTTGTTTTTTGTCTAGAGCCATAAGGAAAGTTAATGTTTTCTTTGATAAAATAAAACAAAGATCCCCTGAGACCAAAAAATAAGGGAACGCTTTCCTTGTAAAACATTTCTAGTTCACTTTACCATTCACATTTTGTTCCAGTGACTAGTTTTTTGTTGTTGTTTGTTTGTTTTGTTTAGTTTTGTTTTTCCCTCAGAAAGCTCTTGCTAATACTGCTGCTGCTATCACTGTGTTTGCTCCACAGGTTAAGGGAAATGGCTATCTTTTTAACCAATGGCTCAAGTGCAGATTGAAACCATCCCACTATCCCATAGCCCACAAATTGCGATGTTTAAATAAGATTTCCTTGAAGTACAATCTAATACAAATCAGAATAGTATGTAATTAGGTAATTTATTAAGTATGTCTTTCCCACTGAAGTTATGGACCTTCTCTCATTGATTTATTTCCTTCTCATCTTAGCACCTACTAAGAAAAAAAAATCAAGGAAAATGAGTTAACATGAGTATATAAATGCATGTTCTAAAATTTCAAGAAATCCAGTAGACTGGAGAATATGGTTAGGAATAGGGAATGAAAATGAAAATTAGAGGAAATGAAGATGGAAAGATAGGCTGGGACTGAGCTGTGAATAACCATATAGAGCCATGCTGAGGGCTTTAGACTTATTTGATAGGTAGTCTGGGTCATCATAGCTTTTCAGTGACATGAATTATACTGAGTTTTAGAAAGATAATTCTTGAGGGAGTGTGGAAAATAGATTGGGAAAGGAAAAGAATAAATTGGGAGAAACTGATTAAGATAGTTCAATAGTTTCAATACATGACAAAGATTATTCTGATAGGAAGAAAATTACTATCTCAAGAGCTATTTGATAGGTAGAATCAGTAAACTTTTGGTAACTCACTAAATATGGAAATTGAGAGAAAAGAAAGCAACATCAGAGTGCTCCTAAAAATTCTTAGCTTAGACAGTTGTATGGAAGATGATGCCATAGAACTAAGGAAAGCAATGTAAAGAACTCCATCATCAGAAGGTAAAATTGAGTTTACTCTTAGATATGTTGAACATGAGGCAGTATCCACATGTAAACAGCCCTTATGAAGTTCAACATATGGGTTATCTGGTAACTTAGCAAGGTATTGTAATAAAATATAAAGATTTGGAATTCCTAATATATAAATAGTTGTTGAACAAATGATAGCAGGTAAGATTACCCATAAATGTATGTTTATTTAAAAAAATACTGTACCTAGAATTTGGGGGAAAGCAGCATATAAAGAGTTAGAAAAAGGGGCTGGGGTTGTGGCTCAGTGTAGAGCAGTTGCCTAACACGTGTGCAGCCTGGGTTCGATCCTCAGCACCACATAAAAATAAAGGCATTGTGTACAACTAAAACAAATGAATAAATATTTTAAAAAATGAGTTAATAAAAGGAGCCATCAGAATATATTGAAAAAGATTACTCCAAAGAATAGTAGTATCAGAAAGCCAAGTGTGGAAGTCATTGATAGTATCAAAATATAATAACATGATAATGATAAAATTAACCTTTTGGTCCCTGTGGCAGCTAAACTAAGCTAATATGATATGTGCGTTAAAACATTACAACAGGTCTCGTATTCGAATGCATGTAATAGGTATTAACTAAAATTTATTGAGTCATATAATTCATGCATGCATATTTTGAGTATAGTTTTCTACGTTTTGTGTATTCATAAATATTAGTGCATTTACATGTTGAATATGTTATTATAAATAGAAGTTTATATTCAACTTCCTTGAGTTGAGTTTTTCTGATTTTTTTTTCAGACTTCATGTAATTGTTTTGGGTCTGACAATTTCAAACCTGTTAAAAAAATCTTTTCTTTAAGAACAGAATTTTGAATTTATGAAAGGTTTTATTTGCAAAAACTCACTAAGGTAGAGATAGTAGGAAATTAATAAAGTTGTGTTGAGTATTATAATCGCAACCATACACTAATCACTTATCATGCTCCAATGATCTTCCATGTTCATATAGTTTTTTAAAGACACAAACCAAAGTAATTGTTAAACTAGAAGCAAAAATACAAGAGTGGACTCTACAGAGAATGAATTACACAGGCCTTATCCAATCAGAAGTTATATAGGGAAATCATTAACCTGCTCTCCTTTCTTTCCCCCCTCCTCTTTGGTTTTGTTTTTTTGTTTTGTGGTAGTCTGACCCTTGGTTATCATTACAGAACTATGGAGGTGCAATGAGACCCCCACTGAATGCTTTAGGTGGTCCCGGAATGCCTGGAATGAACATGTAAGCAAAATGCTATACTTTTATGTTTAGTAAAGTGTTCTGTTTTTCTGTCTTCTAACTTGACACTGGTTTGTAAAGCAATTTAGCACTTCAGTCTTGGTGTAGTATAAAAATGAATTAAACATGATTTGTAGTGTGCTTCAATTTTCACAACATAATCTCTCTTTTTTCCTTACCTTGAAACTTTTTTTAACCCCTCTCCATTTTCAGATGCCATAAATAACAACCATTAGCCTGTTTCTTTTTGCACCTTCCTTGTAGAATCTATACAAATGTCTGAAGAGACACTGACACTAGGACTATTATGACTTTACAAAAGTAGATAACTGAATATTGCTTACCTCATTTTAGCAGATAGTGATTACTAAGAGTGAAGTTTTTAACTCTTACAAATATTTGTGTGTATTTACTTTTGCTTTGTTGGGACTACTCTCAGCACAGGAAGCATTCCCTCTGGTAATATTTTCTATATTAAAGAACTTTCCAGGGCATAGGGTGAATTTTCTTTTAAAAATTCAAGGTGCATTTCAGTACAGAGTACACTAAAGGTCTTTTTTTTTTTTTTTTTTTTTTTAACTAGAAAGACTTCTAACCAAACAGAGGAATTTATTTCTAACAGCCAAATGTAATGCAGTTTGTTATTTAATTTTTATTTATTTTTCATTGTTCATCTTGCCCCCAAAGTCCCATATACATCAGGTACTTACTAGTGACTTTCTTTAATTCACCAAAGGATTAATTCCATGATATAGCCTAAACAATTAAAGTATTTAAATTAGAAACAATTGGAATGTTCTGTGTAGTTGGTGAGTGTCTCCTCAAA
Organism: Tamias sibiricus; assembly: GCA_025594165.1. Taxonomy (NCBI): domain Eukaryota; kingdom Metazoa; phylum Chordata; class Mammalia; order Rodentia; family Sciuridae; genus Tamias; species Tamias sibiricus. The sequence goes on from CM046662.1 coordinate 103,087,357, forward strand.
TATATTTTCCACCATTCCATGTTTTAGTTACTTACATATCAAATTGAACAATTCTGCCATCACTTAATGGTATTAAGGATAGATATACTATGAAATATGCACTTTTGATGTATGTAGAGTTCTTTTGTTTCTGAAACCACTTACAGAAATGTGATTTTGCTAAAATTGGAAATTGATTAATAGGTGGGTACTACCCAGACTTAAAACAGAACATTTTTAGTCACAGATGGACACAATACTTTTATTTCATTTATTTATTTTTATGTGGTGCTGAGGATCCATGTGCTAGGCAAGCACTCTACCACTGACCAACAGCCCCAGCTCTGTTACTATTTCTTTTTGGAGTCTTATACTATTTTCCATTTTCTACAAATTTAGATTCCTCCAAAGACAATAAAAATGTAAATACTTACATACTTTACATGTTTTCTTCTGGTGGGGAAACTTCTCCAGTATGGAAATTGGAGAGAATAATTATTTTATTGATATGGTCCCAACAAAGTAAAATAAGTTTAAAGAAACATAAAAAGTACATTTTACCTCCATTGTACTTAAAAGAGTAAGTGTAATTGAAATTCACTTTTTTATTTATTATATTTAAAACAAAGTAAGTCTGGGTAATGGCAAACAAGTGTTCCTAACTGGTATTTGTAGCTGGCTTCCTGTCATCTTTTTTAAATGTTGGGTTACTTAAAAATGAAAGAAAAAACTGGTGTTTCCTTAACTGTATCTTCAAACTACTTAACTACTTAAAATATCTGTGAGTTGGGAGTAAGGAGAAACCTGCCAGAGAATCATATCTGGATGACTTTTCTTGTTATTCTTTCTTTTTTGACATGAGAATATAATAACAATGAAAAATACCCAACTTTCGCCACTAAAGAAATTAAATAATGTACTCTAATTGACAACTGTATCCCTTTATTACAGATTACACCATTTAGAGTAAAATTTTGATAACTTTGTAAAAACTTGGCTACCTCCAAAAAAATAGTTATGTTGATATATTTACATTTCCATGCTGTAAACTCAGGATAAGTTGTACAAAGTGTCATTTAAAATTAAAAGTTTATTTTCAGTGTTTATACAAACAGTGTTATAGGTATAGAAGTAAAAACCAAATATTAATTTAAGTAACTTGAAGTAGAATTTACACACTGTGACGAAAATATTAATGTTTTCTAATACATTGTAGATTATTTTTTAAAGGAAACTTAGTGGTACATTTCTAAATTAAAAACTATTTTCACAGATTTCCAAAGAATTTAAAATTCACTATTAAAATAACTTCTAACAGGCTAGCCTGATTCTATATTACTATATTTATACAGAAATTTTCATTCAAAATAATGTCTGTTATTATGGCTTACTTTCTTGATGATACTGATGACTCTCAAAAAGAGTGGGAATTACTGAGTTTAAGTAATTTTTCTGTTAGTACTACTCATTATACCCCCACTATATGCATTGTATTTGTGAAATTTACATTTTTTCATATGAATTATCAATATATAACCTTTTATAATACTAAAATGAAGTTTAATTATAAACATATAATATGCTGGAAATAGATAAGTATTTACCAAACACTTAAAATGCACAAATGATATGTTATTTATAACAGTATGTTTAACATTCAACATTTAATAAAATTAATCATTTTGACATTTAACATAACATGTAATTTTAATATTAGATAGATTTTAAAATAACAAAATATATTTAATATGTCTTATTTATATAGCATTATTTAGAAATAATATTTCAAAATTATGGTATCATTATATACAATCATTAAATTTTGCCATGATTTGGCATATGATTTTTTTTATGTTGTGTAAAAATAGATATTTCCCAGTTTTTTAACTACATTTCTATCTAACATTAAACAAACCATTTGGCTAGGTCTTACTACCCAAATGTTTTACTTGATATAAATGTACACATAGTACATTCTACCTTATTTTCTTCCCATTAGGACGTTGAGTCTTATATGTAAAATCATCTTTCTGAAGTTAGTAATTAACTGTAAATTCCTCCTCCTCCTCCTCCTCATCATCATCATCTTAGAAAGGCAACGACTTCCTGAGACAGTACAGGTGCTCCTCATCTTTTTTCCCTATGGACAAGACTTTAATCAAGTCCCCTTTTAGTATCTTACTTTCCTCTTCTATTCTTCAAATCAACTGGGAAAAAAATTGTAGAGCCTAAGAACATAATTCTTGCCCTTTCCTGCTCTTATATCCCAGGCAATCCCAAAACAAAACTAAAAACAGGTCTAAATATTCCAAGCATATATGAGTAATACCATAACTAACTTGGACAGCCTCTTTATTTAATGCTTAGTACTGTAGGTTTAAGGTCTATAGAATCAGGGAACCTATTTTTTTTTTTTTTTTAATAAAAAAAGTTTCATACTCCTAGTGATTGGAGGGAAAGGGAATTTTTAAATTTTTTTTTTAGTTGTGGATAGACATAATACCTTTATTTTATTTAATTTATTTTTATGTGGTGCTGAGGATCAAACCCAGTGCCCCACACATGCTAGTCAAATGCTCTACCACTAAACTACACAACCCCATCCTGGGAAAGGGAATTTTTGAATAGTACTAATTACAAAAGAAGAGCTGATAATAGTCTTCTTTTCACAAGACAGCATTTACTCACTAAGCACTACAACATGAGAATGAGACTTTTTTGACTTAATTAACTGGATATTAAGGTTGTTTTAAAAAATTTATGTCCATATAAGGTATGGAGTATACAACATTCTCTTCCACCCTAAAATGAAGTAATAGATTATCATACATTGACATAGGTTACCTCCTATTTTTCCAATATTTATTCTGGCCACTAACTTGAACTAAAAATATGAAAATAAGAAAGTAATATTCTCATTTACTACTAACTAAGTCATCAATGAAACTGAAATATAGATTTTTGTATATAGACATATGAAGTAACATATATGTATATACATATATTACTCTGATTTTTGGTAGAGGAGACAGCTTTTGTTACCTTATTATATATATATATATATATATTCATAGTTTAATAATTAGAGCAATAATTTACATACATTTTACAAATAATTTCATTTTAAAAGAGATACAGATGGCTCTTATTGATGTAACAATATTATAGTGTTTGTTTATTCCATAATCAGTGCCTTTTACTCCAAAAGTGTTATAATGATTTAGATACATGTATGAATTTCAATAGGTTATTGCCATTATTTGTTTATAAAAATAAAGAGAATATTAAAATAAAACTGGCATTACTAGAAGCAATTTAACTTGGGAAGAAAACTGATGAAATGATAAAAGTTTCTTAAGAAATAATAAAGCTAATAAAATAAACATAAAGAAAGTAATTTCAGTGCTGAACTAGAATTGCATGGTAACTTAATTATAAACACTAATATTTTATGATTTGTTACTTATTGTGAAACATTCAAAGCATAGGTTAAAATTTTATTTATCATTGTTTTATAGGGGTCCAGGTGGTGGTAGACCTTGGCCAAACCCAACAAATGCCAATTCAGTGAGTATATATACATGCATGCATACATATATACATATACATCTTTTAAAATTTTTTACACTTGTGTTTTGTAACAGTTAACAAAAACAAAAACCTGTTTTTGAAAGCTTTTTGTATATACCTTTTCAAAAAATACACAATATTAAAATTATGTAATTTTTTTCACTTCAAGGGCTAATTGTAAATATGCATTCTACATCAGTTAACATATTTTCAAAAATAAATAGAAATGGTATGATTTAAATATACTTCAATAGCCTATGTAGTAGTCTATATTAGTCATAAAATGGTTTGATCCTCTGTAATAGCTATAATAATCAACTAAGTTGTCAGATATGATCAATCTCAATTAGAGGAAACCAAATTATTATGATTATATTTGTTGTATTAATTACACATAGGTTTTCTGTCTTGCTGCCTCAGAAAGCAAGTATACATTTGCCTTGTGCTTATTAGCTAAATTGCCATTCTCTCACATCTATGTACCTAACATTCTGGGAATTTTCCTTTTATTATTGTGGCAGTGATTGACTACAGATGTTTTTCTTTCTTAGTAATATGCATAAATATATGAACAGGTTGAAAATTAAGCTATCAAACACAAAATTAATATGATTTTAATTTTATGACCCTGGTGATGTTTTCTCTCCTTGTCTTTGAAATCTGAGTTCTTCAATATGTAAGAAAGGCCTGCTGTGTGAATTTGTACAGTGTGTGCACAGTACACAGGCTCTTTAGTCAAGGGAGTCAGTGGGGACTTGGCCTCTATTCCACTTGACAAGTCTATGAGCAGAGCTACCCCAGAAAGGGATACCTTCATTCTCTAACAGTGGCCTTAATGCTAAATAAACATGAAACTGATCTAATGTGTAATGTTTATTTAAACTTCAAGTTAAAAATGAGGTGTGTTTGATAAAAGAAAAATAATTGTAATCCATTGCTGTTCTAAAGCAAAAGCTACTTCCTTCTCAGTTAAGAAAAATAAGTATCATATTTGCAGAGAAAAGTTATTAATTTACATTACCCACTTTTCTTAGTTTTAATATCTATGGTGTTTCCTAATTAAATGACATTATTTGAGATGGAAAAAATGATGTCACTTCTATTTGGGTCTTCAATGAACTATTCAACAAATCTTCGTTAGATACTCTTTTGTCAGATTATTGAAATGTGAATAGCTTCACTGCTCCAAAATTCTTTCAGTTTGCTTATGTGCTTTAGAAGTGTTTATGTTTTTGTTTGCTTCTTGCTATCTGCCTTAACTAATTAATTCAAGATTTCACTTTAAAATGGCATCTGGCTTGCAACTCAAAATATACTTCTTGCAACTTCCTATTGAAATGCCCATAAGGATGCTGAAAAAAAAATTCATAATGCAGAAAACTGACAATTTTCCTAGTGCCAAAATCTGAAAAGAATGTGTGTGATTTGCATGTTTAATGAAGCCAGATTTTAAAACACAACCACATCCCACCTTAAATAAGGTAGGTAAGCCTTTCTATCTAGAAGCAAGAAGACCCTTTTCCCCTTTTCACTCTCAGTTCAGCTAACCATCTCAGCTGCTCATTGCAGGCAGCCAGAAGACAACAGGTCAAACTATCCATCTTCTTCACTGCCCCCCCCCATCCTTTATATACTCACCCAGAGATTCTATCTCCTACAAGCCACTTGTGGGCAGCAGTTAGGGAGTTGATATTGAGGATGGTGCATTGTACTCAGGGGGAGTACATTATCTAAGTGAAGAGGATTAGATAAAAGCCAAGAAAAGAAGAGATCGCTGCTTTCTGGTGATTCTTAGAGATCCCATCTCTTAGCATTTCTTAGAACTGAGCACTAGGGGTAGGAGAATGTATTATATCAGATCATCAGTTCTGCATTATTTTAGACCCTATTTAAAAATAAGAACTCTTGTAGGAGGTGTGCACATTATACTGATGTCCAATGATCAATCTGAAATGGGTATTTGACCAGCACAAATGTAGGCAAGTAAGAGACCTGAAAGCAGTCCCCTTGGTCAATAAATACCACATGTGGAAACATCTGTCCTCATTCTAATTATGCAAATAGGAAAGAAGTGGGAGGAAGGCAGGTTTTTCTCTTCTGAAGAGAAATGGTCATCATCCTGAGCAAGAAAAAGAAAAACATTCCCCTGAAAATGTTTTCTTATGAGAACAAGAAAGAAATTATAGAGAACTGGTGACTTTGTAGTAGAAACATAGGGCTTCTATGAAACAGAAGTAAAAGTTATAAAAGATGAACTTTTTTACCCAAATTATTTTGTAGTGGCAACTCATCTATATTTTTTTGAATTCCAATTTCCTTAGATTTCCTGTGTTTATTTAATATTACAAACAATTAGCTTATTTTAATTCAGTAAGTCTCTGACTCCTCAGGGAAGCACCCTAAAGTGTTTTTTGTTTTTATTTTTGCTGTTTTCAAATATGCTTTGCTTACTGTTTTTTCATTATTTTGAAGTAACTTCAAACTTACAGAAAGCTTACAAGAATAATACTAAGAATTGACATATACCTTTTACCCAGATTGCCCAGTGTTAATATTTTTCCACATTTGCTTTACAATTTCCTCTCTATACATAAACATATTTTTCCATTTAAGTTTCCTGAAACTTTATCCCTAAATACTTCAGTGTGCTTTTCCTAAAAACAAATATATTTTATAACTCCAAAATGATGATTAAAGCAAGGGCATTAACATTGATTTAATGCTACTTTCTAATCTACAGGCCTTATCCCAATAATATCATTCATAACAAAAGAAAACCAGGTTCTCTTTTGCACTTTTCCATCATGTCTTATCTCTTTTAATCTAGAACAGTTCCCTAGCTTTTCTTTGTCTTTCTCATTTTTGCACTTGTGTTAAATGCAAGCCAGTTATTATTTAGAGTGTTCCACAATTTGGTTTTATTTGATATTTCCTCATGATTAGACTTGGGTGTTCATATGTTTGGCAGGAATACCACAGGAGTTTTGTGTTTTTCTCAGTACGTCATTTCAGGAGGCACATATGGTTACTTGTACCATTACTGGTAATGTTAATTTTGATCATTTGGTTAAGATGTTGCTTGTCAGAATTCTATAAATGCAAATTATTGTTTTTTCCTTTGTAACTATTAACTTGGAGACAGAACTTTGAAGCTACAGTAAATATGCACTTCCTCCTTATACCTTCATCAGCTATTTTTAGCATTCATTAATGATTCTTATTTGAATTTTTTACTTTGTTGGTTGCCAAATGGATATTTTCTAATTCTTTCTTTCCTGCTCCATATATTAGATGTCTTTGTACTAGAACAAAAAGGCTATTCTTTCTTTCCCATTCATGATCATTTATGTTCATTATATTCAGTGGATTTAGCTTGTAAAAATTGTCCCAAATGTGGACAGTGGAATCCCTTTAAGCTGGATCATTTGTACTTTTAGAGATTTCTTTTTGTGGTGCTGAGGTTTAAACCCAGCACACATGCTAGGCAGATGTTCTACCATTGAGCTATATCTCTAGCCTCATTTGTGCTTTTAAAATATTCCATTATTGTTTGAACACTCAGAAGCTTATTTCGTATTTCCCCCAACCTTAACCCTAGAAACAGCCATTTCTTTAAGGACTTCTGGGTCTTTTCAGTGGAAAATGGTATTTAGAACTCACTAGAGTAATATAGCTTCTCGGCCTTCCAACCAGCAGAACTAGAAGATAGATGTCTATGCATCTACATACCCAATGTATCTATATCTCTCTTTATATATCAACAACACAAGTGCAACTAAGGCTTCAGTTTTTCCGTCCATCACTACAGAGTTCATTCTAGCCTTTCTGCTTTCCATGGTTAAAACCCACTTCTCTGAAAGTGTGAAGTCTGCCTACCATTGTCCATGATACATTTTATCTATTCATAATCTTTGACCACAATTTCATCTATGAAAGTATTTTGATCAAAAATGTTTTATGGTACTCATGCATGACAGCAGGAGAAACATTTTTAAGGACAAATTCTTGTTTTTAATTCAGAATAAAAGTATGATTTTCGTTTTGAACTTCCTTGACCCTAAGCATTATAGTTTTGGCCTCAGCTTCTTGTTTGGAAGGTTGTTTGTAATCCACCAAGTCTAGTTTTTCCTTATTTATCTTTTTCACAAAGAACTGTATGCTTTGATTTGGCTACATAATAAGGTATGATCACTTAACTAGCAAGATTTTTATTGAAGGTGAACTATTTGGGGTTACAATATATAGAAGACCAACCAAACTAGATTCATACTGAGGGAGAATATTACTACTTCATGTATCTGAAAAGTCCACATTTAAATTTTACTTTGGGCATATTTGGTTCCAAGAGTTCAAAAAACCTCATCAGGTCCTAGTCGCTTAGATTTTTGCCTTTGTTTCCCTTTTCATAGCAAGGAGGCTGTGTGAAGCTTCAGATTCAAATCCTCACAGCTTCCAGTTCAGTGCAAAAGAACACAACTCCTTATCAGTTTAACAAAGAAACTGAAAATAACCAAACTGGACTTGCTTAGCTGGGGTCATATGTTCATTCACAAAACAGTTATGGGTGGGGATATAATATTTTTTCTGCTGTATCTAGGTCACATGCCTATTCCCTAAGCCTCATCAAAACCAAGGAAAATTAAAGGAATTTTTAGCAGAAGAGAGGACAGGCAAAAAAAAAAAAAAAAATTTTTTTTTTAAATGGTTCAGTACAATTTTATACTTATCAACTCACTAGCTTTCCAGGAAAAAGAAAGAGAAAACCCCTTTAAGGAAAAAAGTGAGGATCTATTATAGTAATTAAAACAAAGGGAAATAAAAATATATTATTTCAAATAGGTTCTGCTCTATACCAATAGAAGCTCATTGTTTTAAAAGAGCACTAAAAATATTTTCTACTTTTCCACCAGTTCTGATGTCTTGATGTTGCCCTCCCTAATTTCTAGTTTACCAGTGCTTATATGGTAAGCTTTACAAATAAAGAAAAGTACTTAGTTAAAATGTTACTGATAATTTTAAAAACAAACAAAAAGAAGCCCTCTAGTTAATTCTCTGGCCTCTACCACTACACCACAATCATGGGTACTAGGACTCAGAATATTTCACAAATTTGCATTCTTATCAGAACTCTTGAATTATCTAACTTAGGCAATTTTCTGAGCCCTTAATTTTCTCATCTGTCAAATAATCGATTCTTGTTCTATGATTCTGACCTTCCAGTTCTGTGATTTTGTTTGTCTTCTACATCTTCATTTTTATCCTTTGTTTTTATCTTAGTGGACATTTTGTATGAAGCATAGGGTAGTATTAGAGGGAGGATTTAGGGATAAAGAGAATGAGAAAGTTAAAAGTGTTTTCAAGTCTTTGAATCCAGGTATTTGGGAGAATAGTAATAACACAACTAAGTTAGGAATGTAGGGGAAAAAAGCAGATTTAGAGGGTAGATAACAATATTTTGTTTTTGCTTTCTGGAATTTTTAAATGTTATATTTAAAGTATTTATAGAACAGCTTCTTTAGTTCTTCCATCATGTTTAAATGGTATTTCTATAATTACATTTAACACATTATGTTAAACTTTAAATCTGTAATGCTGAACCTCAGCTGAGTCCTCACTGATGCTTGAACTACAGTTTGGTTTACTCTTCTTCCTTAGTCAGCTACTTCTGCTTTCCTCAGTGACTAGTACAGCTCTTCATTATTCTCTTTGTGTCCCCTGCATTATCTTGGCCCCTTCCCTATCAATTAAAATTGTCTCATATTTTTACAAAGGAAAGAAAAAAAATAAAGATCATTAGATTCAAATTTCTTCAGATTCTAAGTTTCACCAGCAATATCATTATACCTTTAGGCATATTTCTTTCTTCTTATCTTGGAAATAGAAATGTTCTTTCTTTTCAATACTCATCCTTCTGTCTATTCTCTTTATTCTACCTCTTGTTATTTTTTTGCATATGCTGCCCATTCCCTCCTCCAAAAGAATCTTCCTTTGGCTTATCCATTCCCATTGACTGGAATTTTCTTGGAATGCTATACCAGTGAGCAAAATCCTTATACAAGCTGAAACCTCTTGTCCTTACCTGTAGAATTGGCAGGAGATAGCTGATAGAAAAGTCCTGTCAGCCCTTTTAAATCCCAAACAACTGTCCATTTCTCTCACACTGTGACTCCTATGCCACCATCTACTGGAGAGTGGATTCCTAGGGTTTTCCATCTTTTATCATTGCACAGTAGTGCAGGGCCTAAAACCTCACAGGAGATAAATTAAGGCATATTGAAATGACTTCCCAACTGACTTCTCAACCCATTTCAAATTCTGTGAAAGTCCCACTCTGAATGTTACTACTTACCAACCAAACAAGACAGCTTTTTTTCCCTGTCTCCATTATGCCTGACCTCTGAAATATTTGACTGCTTAGTTTTGTTGTAAATTTCTGTTCATTTTTCATTTGTGATTTTAATGTTTCTTTATTTTTCCATATTGTTATTAAAGTACCCTTTTATTATTTATTTTTAGCTGTGTCTCAGAAAGGTTAAAAGGCTTAAGCTCCACACAACAATTTAGATATTTTCTAGCCAACCTGCACCTACTTGCTGCTTCTTAAAAGTCTAGCTTGCTTGATTTTATTTATATTTTCTTCCAATTTTTATCCAATCACATTTGCTGCCTTTTTATATTTGCTGCCTTTTCTCAATTGGTAGACTTTTCTAATTACATTCCTGGCTTGCTTGTTGTTTTCCCACTTTAATGTTTTCATGTGTTTTTTTTAATGTTTTTTAAGTTGTCAGGGAACCTTTATTTTATTTATTTATATGCAGTGCTGAGAATTGAACCCAGTGCCTCACACATGCTGGGAAAGTGCTCTACCACTGAGCTACAACCCTAGTCCTCATGTGGTTTTAACTATCATAAAATCTGGTAAAATTCTAAATCAGGTATTGTGACCAGCACAAAATGAAAATGTATTCAATTGAAGCTATATCTTTAGTCCTGATCTCTAATAAATCTTTACCAATATTTATAGTGTTTATAGCTCAGCTCTACTTTAATATCTACTAGTACCTTCAGGTCCAACATATCAGACATTTCTTAAGCCTGCTATTTTCTGAATTCCTTATATATAAATAAGTAGCACTATCATCCACTGTCACCAAGTTGGAAACACAGGAATTACCTCAATTTTGTCCTTGTCTTAATCTGTCACACTGTCACCACCCTTGTGAAATAATTTGTGAAATGGATGATTATCAAATTCTCTTACTCCTACTCATCTTATTCAGCACTTCCTACAACTCTTTTTACCATCTCTTGCCTGGACTTTTTGCAACAGTCTTCAAATTTGAATTCATGTTCTTCTAGATTTATCTTCCTTAAACATAAATTTGAACATGTCTCTGTAAAACCTATGACTTATTTCCTATAGCTACATTCAGTCTAGTTAACCATTGCTTAAGGTAGGCTTTATTGTATGTTATATATTATATATATTTCTTTCTGAAGGATCTTGAGAAAGAAAAAATTAAAAACATAAAAGGAACAGGGACTTAAGAGAATGGAATGATTGGAAGGAGCTAGCTTTGAAAACAAGAAGAAAAATTTTTTTCTACTTCTAAAGAATAGATGAAAATATAAATCTGCAAACAATGGAGTATTGGGCTGAAAATGAAGGCATATCAAGAACTTGATAACTTTACTGTAAGCTAGCGGGGCAAAGTACACTCAGGATGGTATAATCACCACGAGGGTCAGCTTACAAAGTCAATTGCTAAATGTTAAGGAATTTCCTGAGCTACTTGTTAAACTACTGGTAACTTGAAATCTCCCATACAGAATAAAACAGAAATTTTAGCATATGGGTAGTCAAAAAGATGGGAATTAACATATTAGACTTTAGGATAATTTAAGATATTGGAGAAAGAAATAAAATGCTGACAGTGGAATGGGGAAGGGCAGTTATTTAATCATAAACTAATGGAGAAATGACTAAGTAAACATGGAGGAATTGTGGGGAAATATTCTGGTTGGAATATATAATAATTTGTGAATGTCATAAGAAATAAGAAAGATATTAGGCAAGGGAATTATTTGGATCTCTGTACAAAGCATTCAGAGTACTCATAAATGAAAAAGAGGGCAGAGTGTAGTAAAGGAAGGCAATGAACTATAAATTCCAAAGATCTCAAAGGTGGTTAGATGTTTAATATAAAGCAGAGGATGAATGGTAGATAATAAACTGAAAAGGGCTGAAGAAAACAAAGTTGTATTCATTCACCAAATTAAGTCAATGTCAAATGCCATAGAATATCTCAGTACTAGTAGCACAAGTAATCCTTATAACTAGTGATTCTGGGTACTCCAGCAGTTGTCATCTGCAATGCTCAATACCCATAGGCAGACAAGCAGGAGCCCCAGGGACATGTGGTCTAGGTTAAATAAGGACACCAAAAAACAAGGAGAAAAGCTTTTCATATAACTTAATATTAAATAATTCCCAAAAAATCAAAAGAATTATTCAAGAAAAAATCAAAACTGTTATACTTCCTTATTCTTATTTTATGATTTCATATTATTATGTTTAATTATGTGGCAGGTGTTGAGGTACAGAGACAGGTTAGGGTTCAGGTACCACAATTTTTTCACTTCTTTAAAAGTCCTATTCTGGTGCTGGCTGGCTGACTCCAGGTAGACAGTAATTTATTCAATTTTATCAGTAAAAAGCAAAAAATATTTCATGAATATACAGTGTCTTCATACAAGTGACCAAGTGAGCTTGTGTTTAAAAGAAAATATTTGGATTTAATTTTCCCTAGTAATATCTGCACGGAAGAGCTTATTTTTAAATATAAACTTTATACTTTTTCATTTCTTAGATTTTCAGAGCAATGTGTGATTAATAACTTCTAATCACTAGAAAAGAGCTTGTTCAAGAGCTTGATTTAAGCTAGGTATTGTGGTGCACGTCTGTAATCCCAATGGCTCTGGAGGCTGAGGCAAGGAGGATCGGATTGTGAGTTCAAAGCCAGCCTCAGCAACTTAGCAAGACGCTGTCTCTAAATAAATTATTTTAAGAAGGCTGAAGATGTGGCTCAGTGGTTAAGCGCCTCTGAGTTCAATCCCTGATACCAAAAAAAAAAAAAAAAAAAAAAAAAGCTTGATTTGAAGAGAAAGAGGGAATATATAACCCATATCTGATGCCCACAAATTAATAGTTTTTGAAGATTAGTATTAATAAGTTCTTTTGCATTCGTTATATTATTTTCTAGTAGCTAATTACATAGACAAAGGGAAAGGTGAGTTCTGTATATCAAATATTGATCCATACTCCATGAATGTAGAGAACAATCTTTTTCTTAAAACACATAGCTTAGAAATAATATCTGTAAAATTACTAATTTGAAAAAAATTCTGTAATTTCTATTTATAGAATAAGTCATTAATATTAAGCAATGTGTACAACTGACCTGAAACCGATACAGCTTGAATCTGTAATTCTGTGTAAATTCCTTCTGACTAAAATGTACATTTTTTCTTGTAAATTGAAGATGGTATTGCAGTTATTCATATTCTGACACTTAAACAGACATACATTCCTTCATCTTTTACTGTCCTTTGTGATACAGTTTAAAATTTGATAGAAGTTAGGAAATTGATTCATTTAGGTCAGTCCCATGCTGCCACATGAATCAAAATATTTGTTTTTGTCCTGTTCATGTTCTAGATACCATACTCCTCAGCATCTCCTGGGAATTATGTAGTAAGTACATTTGGGTTTGTTTGCTCATAAGAATTGATGTTACGTTTTATTTGAGCAATGAAATAGTTGTCCAGATGTTAAGAAGAGCCCCTGTGTATTGGCCAAGAAGTGAACATCTTGAGTTGTTTCATCTGCCAACCTCAGTACATATGTTGATGTTCATTAGTGAAACAGTTATCAATCTGGTTAGAATTGCCCTAAGTACTGTGTTTTACTTCAGCATATGTTTCTGGAAACTAGTACAATGCTCCCTGTCCAATCACAAAGAGAGCTGTCCTCAGTTAAACAATGATATGCTTGAATTTGCAGTTCTCCAGGAGAATAATGTACACCCCCTCCCCAACCCACTCACCACACATTAAGTCTAAGAAGATGTTAAACTTTATCCCAATCACAAAGTGATTCAGACAGCAAAATAATGCCTAGTAGTTTGCAAGTGTCTTTTAGTTTTTTGTTATTCTTAAAAATCAAAAACACCTACTTTTTCTCATTATTATTTAATACATGTTAAAATTTTTTCCAATAATTCATATAGTTCTGAAGTAAAAATTGCAGGTTTTTATATAAATTCTTGAACTCACAAATGACTTTTTAACCATAATCAGATTTGATCCTTGGTACATCTAAGTCTACCATAAAGGATAATTTTCTATAATATTTAGGGGGAAATGCCTAATAGAGAAGAAAGGATAAAAACGACAAAAAAGGAAATTTTCCTAGAGAAATGTTCAGAGGTTGGGGCCAACTGGAATGGAAATTAAAGGAGTGCATGAGAAGAAAATCAATGAGCATTGTACGTGCCTTAGAAATAGTGTTTTATTAACATAGTGAAAAGTGCACACTGCATTGAACCTGTGAACTTAGTGCTTAATGTTCCTAAAAGCTATATAAACTAAGGAAGTTTAATTTCCTTCACATTTTGTATGAAACAAATTGTAAGTAAGAAAACTGGGGTAAAACTAACTATTTTAAAAGTCATTTAATAAGCCTCACACATAGTTTAGTAAAAATATAGATTTATTTGAAGGGAAATTTAAGTTGTTTATTAAATACCAAATACATATATTATTTGAAATAATTGGTAGGCTATATCTACACACTAAGAATGAAATGAAAATTTAGCCATGTGAGAGTTAATGTACATGGAACATCTGAAAAATTTTGAAATCTATTGTCTGAATTATCCATTTTGGTTACCTGAACTAACTTCAGAACATCCTAATTTCTACTTCAGTATGAGTGTGTAGCTGTACCCTTAATAACCCACAGCATTAGTCAGCATTGTATCTCATTTCTAATTGATGTGATTGATAGCTGAATGTATTCTACTCCAGAATTGTTGCAATTGATGCTGAAAAAAGAAATAGCACCAGTATATCTGAGTTTCTTTTGTTTATAAAGATATTCTCTAAGTGAATATCTTTTTTGTTTCCTATTCTAAGGAACAGTGATACAAAATGTAAGAAAATTACAGTAAACTAAATCACAAGTGCACATGAATTATTTCTATTTTATGGATTTGTAAAAGCACTGTTAAGTGGTTTTTCCTTAACCTCATTATACCTGATATGATTAAGTCATGAATAATAAATCAGTGTTACAGGCTCATTGTTTTTGGAAACTTGTCAAAACAATCTCAACATAGTTAAGCTAAATTGTGTTTTGCATAATATTGAAATGATGGTGCATTCAAAGAAAATAAATTATGGAGAAATATATTTCCTCTGTTATTTCTAATTGGATTATTCTAGAGATGAATCTGTGTTTTTCCTTACATTGTTTAATTAAATGCCTTATTTTTACTGAAATTTTGTATAATTTAGGGTCCTCCAGGAGGTGGAGGGCCACCAGGAACACCCATCATGCCTAGTCCAGCAGGTATTGTAATTAAAACTAGCCACATGGGCTTTGATTATTAGAATAAAATCACAAAATATAGAAAATTGTGTATTCAAAAATTTGTTTTATGAAATGAAGTTAGTAATAGTCATATCATGGTTAAAGAAGTAGAGGTAGTTGCTAGTAGGAAGAAACAGAGTTGTGAAATAACTATTGTTAAGTTACATCAACATTAAAACATTTCTGTTGTGTGAGTAACTGATTTAGCATGAAAACTGTTGATTGGTGTGAACTGCCCAATAATTTATCAAACTTAAAGATTCCTTGAAACTGAGAAAAAGATCCATAGCTCATATCTTAGAAAAATTCTGTATAACATTAATGAAATAGATCTGTTAGATTTAAAATAATGAATTAGAGCCACCACATCTGTCATCTTGCTAAGATGGATATACATGTGCTTACAGTTTTATTTACCCTATTTTTTTCTAAATATTTTTCAGTTGTAATTGGACACAATACATTTATTTTATTTATTTACTTTTATGTGGTGCTGAGGATCAAACCCAGCACATTGCATGTGCTAGGCAAGTGCTTACCGCTGAGCCACAACCCCATTCCCTATTTACCCTATTTATAGAAATTTATTTGTTAGTAAATTTACCAGAGTGGGAAATTTTTTTTTTAATATTCTAAATTGAAGTATTACTTCAATATACCCATATGCATTTTACATAATTATTTCAAGTAGCTTTACCCTTTCTTCTTGTGACTTTAATACAGACTATTAGATGTGTTTGGAGACTGTAATGATTGGAGTTTAAATAAGTACAGTCTTAGAAAATATTCTGGTAACATATATCAAAAGCAGTGAAAAAGTTCATACCATCTGACTCTATAATCCCAACACTAGAAATGATTAATGATACAGTCCGAGACTTGTGCACAAGGATGTTCATTTGTCATAGTCACTAGTGAAATAATCAACATAACTTTCACTCTTAATCCAATATTAGTGAAGTTATTGAATTAATTTTTATAACATGATGTAATATAATTAAAATTTCATTAAAGTTATTTTCAAAGATTTTTTTAAACAATTTTATTAATTTTAAATTTGCTTTAATTAGTTATACATGACAGTAGAATGCATTTATGCACTTTGATATACATAGATGGGATATAATTTCTCATTTTTCTGAGTGTACATATTGCAAAATAAATGCTCATGATTCGATACAATATGACCACAAGTATACATATATATATATACATGTACATATATATTATATATATCAGAAATCTAAAAAGTAGGGGGAAAGAAACTGTTGGAATTACTTCTAGGTGATGAAATATGAAATTTTTATAACTAGAAATAAATTTTAATTATGTTTCATTGTTAAATTCATATTTTAACTGGTTTGTTGAAATTTGAGATATATAGAAACTTAAAATTTATGTCATTAATGATCCTCAAAAATAAGTTTTTAAATTTTGAACTTTCAAATTTCAATAAAAACAAATTTGACAGTTAATAAAAAATTTTACTTCACTAACTCTTTGTACTATATTCAAAAATATTTCATAGCCTCTATCCTCAAAGCATATTCACTGTTAATAAAATTCATTGAAGATAGAATTATATGAACAGGTCATCTCCACTACATTTACATTCTTGTATCATGAAGTTAATGTTTAATTTATGAAGGGAGCATGTGATTAATAAACACTTAACTACAAGACTAAAGAAAATTGGAGCAACTCTAAGCATTGCAGGTGATAAGTAATCTTAACACTTCTAACTTTCAAGTCAGAAATCACAACCAGTATATCTCCCAAGGATTCTTTTATACTCTTTATATAATACTCATTTTTTATCACAGTTACTCTTCTAATATTAAGTCAATATCCCTAAGCTCCAAAAATAGGTACCAAAAATTCACTTTGCTGTAAATTTCTTCTATTAATTAAAAAAGTCAGGCAATTTCTAGAAAAGAACACCCTGTTCCTCTTAATGTTTATTCTTTATCAGGTGAAATTATATTCTCTATTGGTCTTAAAAATGATGAATTTATCTCCCTTCTGCATAATTAAAATATATAGCTTATTTTTCCTTTCACCAATACTAAGAATAATTCAGTTGAAAACCCATTTGAAGGTTTTATATGTTTAAAAAACAATCTAAGATTTTCTGAAAGAGAACTTTCTACTTGATAGAGTTTATTCCATTAGTTAAGTCCAAGTTAGCCAATATTTATTTTGTGAGGCATGCAATCTCAGATTATTATAGCCTAAGTGAAAATAGAAGACAAGAATAAGACAATATGTAGACTATTATTCAAGGCAGAATTTTTTGGTGGGGGGAACCTCGGGTACTTGGAAATATCAGGAAAAAATAGAAGAGAGAATATTTGAAATGAATCTTGAATTTCAGTCGGTGGGAACTGGGGAGGTGCTTGGAGGAAGAGAAAACAAAAATTCAGAGATGGGAACATTTGGTCATAAGCAGGAAAGAACCAATAGCCTAAGTATATACCAACGTGAAAATCATTAAGACCACAAACAGATTGAGACCTCACTTAGTATAAAAAAGTAGGGGTCAGCCTGAGGGACTATGTAGAAATCTATGTAGAATCTATTTTAATTGTAGGAATTAGCTAATAGACATGTAATTTTTTAAACACTCTAAAATATTACAGATTTATATGGGTTATATGCTACCATTATTTTATAATAATGAATCAAGAATAAAATGAGCAAGAAGAATTTTATCAAAAAAAACTGTTGAGTGGAAGAATCTGGCTTTTACTTTAAATAAGAAAGTTTTTCATTCCAATTATATAATCTTGTTCTAATCTATTTCTTTTTAAATTAAGCCAGGGTATTCTGCCTGCTTTTACTAATTATTAGCTTAAATGACCTATTTTTAAAGTTTTTAGATAGTAAACATAAGGAAAAAATGAAAATTGAAAAGCTACCAAATCTGAATTTTAAGAGATTTTTGTTGTCTACATGTATGTGATTGCTTAGAGAAGTCAAAAGGTATCCACATTTTTAAAAAAACAAAATTTTTACTGTAACTTTTTAGATTGTTGAAGTAATAATTATTTGACCTGAATTACTGAAGTGACTATTTTTCTTACCATATACCTATGATGGTATGATAGGTATATGATAGGTAGAATGACAGTTTTGGGGTCAGACTCCAAGATACTTGTAATGACTATCTCAGGTGTCACAGGTCTCAATACCTTTGTGTATCCAGATTATCTTTGTCGTTTTTGATGGCTTGTATATAGATTATAAACTAAGATATCAATTAATTAATATTTTGTTTCAGATTCAACCAATTCTGGAGACAACATGTATACTTTAATGAATGCAGTACCTCCTGGACCTAACAGACCTAATGTAAATATGATTTTTCCTTGGGGGGATATATCTTAAGACTTTCAAACTCAATACATTCTATTTCCTGAGTATTATTTAAACTTTATATTTTATTATCCAAGAGATTACTGGATATCAGAAAAATTCTTTCTAGACTCTGGATTGAAGAAAAAACAGTATACAACATACATAACATTTTATATAAATATAAAAGCAAACCTAACTATAAATGCTGATCTCTCATTTTATCTCAAATACTTAATGATTAATACTATTTAAAATGACAAGTTGTGTATAATCATTTATGTTTATATCATTTTTAGCACCATTTAATTTTTTTCGTTGTGATTATTCTAATCCTCATGAACTTGAAAGTAAATTAAGAATTTGCAAATGCACCTTTTTTAGACTATGAAATCTAGGGTTTAAATATGGACCTGAGACAGTTTTACAAGAAGAATGTAGTTGTTCCTAATAAAGAATATGGTTGTAATCTTTCCTATAAAAAGTGCATAGGAAAATATTTATCTATGATATCAGGCCTACATGTTAACAAAAAATTTACAACAGATTATAGTTGAAAATATAATCTAAATAAATAAATGTAATGATAACATGTAATTAAATAAATTAAAGTAATATATAACAATATAGCTATGACTATGCATATAACATTATGCTACGCATACATGTATGTATATATAGTGTAGCTGAAACTGGAGAAAAATCAGAAGTACATTTGTTTTGTATTAAACTGACCAAACATATATTTATGTGTTGGTGTCTATTAAAACACTATGGGGGCCAAATTAAAGAACCAAAACTAATAAATTCACAGGCTATTGGGTTTTCTGGCTCTAGTTTCTCAGTTCAGATCTAAACTATGATTTTAATAAAAGCTGAATAATAACAGTAAGTTCAAAGTCAATCTTTGACTTACCAATAAAAACATTATATATTACAAGTCATTTTACTAAAAATTAATCAGTGTGCTTTTAGATAATTAATTTTAGGTAGCAAAATTATTATTCTCCTGGGAAAACTTGAAAACATATGGTTTGTGTGCTCACAGTGGTAAAAGTCCCTCATATTTCCGCACAGTCATGATAGTATTTGGGTTTATGTATTGAATTTTTTTTCCTCCAAAAGTCTTTATGATTGGTAACCACCACTGCCCCTTCTATACACATATGAACACACTCCACATTCAGTTTTCTGCACCATATGCCATAGGAGGATTGCTTTAGCCATGGAAACTTTGAAGAAAAAATATTTTCAGCATATTGTCTTAACTCTAAGCATAAGATAATTATAGATAACTTGGCCTCAAACGGGACTCCAAGTTTCCTCAGAAGTATTCTAGGGAGATGAGGGGAAGACAATGGGTAAGCCATTAACTTTCTGTTAACAACTCTACCTAGCACATCTATTCACAACTGTTTTGTACCAGATTTCTAATATTTAAGATTTTACTTGAAAATAAAGAGAATTCCCTGCTTTCAAATATGTTAACTAGAACTGCTATAGAATGTGTGACTGTCATTGAACTGACATAGTTGAGGTTGCCAAGAATTAGCTATGTTCAGCTATCCCTCAGGAACTAAGTGTATTTAACCTGTAAGATGAAATTATTTATTATGTCCATTTGAACAGATTGCCTGCTAAGAAAAAATGTTAATGTTGTCATAATGATGTTGACTTATTCTTCTTAATAAGCCAATACATTTAACAGCTTCTTAAGAACTATCTTTGGTTCATAATAGAAAGTTTGTCAGTATCATAGGAGAGAATGCTTATCTTTTCATTTGCATGGCAGTCTAGTTGGGGACATCTAAGAAGAAAATTTTGAACATAAATGAACATTAGCCTGAACATCCAGAACATAGAGATGATGAGCTGAGAGGGTTGGGACAGTTCAATTAGAGAATTTACAAGGCTGAAAAAATCAAGTAAAAACTCTCTATAACTTAAAAATGAAAATAAATTGTAGCAATATCTTATAATGTTAAAGATAGATATTATAACATTGAGATAAAATTGGTTTCAATATATCACAATCATTTTCTTCATTTTTAATATAGTTTCCAATGGGTCCTGGGTCAGATGGTCCCATGGGTGGATTAGGAGGAATGGAGTCACATCACATGAATGGCTCTTTAGGTAAGGATTTTATATGTATGGAATAAATTCAACACAAAACTTTAATTCTATGTAGTGGATTCTATGGTTTGCAAAATTTTCCTATCCAGATACTCATTTTGAGATACTTCAACTTTTACCTCAGAATGATAGTTTAATCTATAATATATTAGTTATGATAACTGGAAATCATTTGAAAACAAGACGTGTAAGAGTTGTTCTTCCCTCACTCACATTCATAGACATTTACTTTAATCCATGAAAATCTTAAGTGTTTTATGACAAAGGAAATATTTCTGCTTTGAGCATTTATCATGCATGCCTCACCCAGAGGACTACAGCATCCTCCCAACTGGTTTCTTTCTCTCCAGTGGTCTGTGGACACAGTCTCAGAGGAACTTCAGCTCTCTGCAAGAATTTCCTAATTTTGTTATTGTATTTTAATGTTTGTCTCCCTTTAAAAATAAAATTGGTAATCACATTCCAGATAATCGGAATGATTCCCTTGTAAGACAACACTGCTTGTTACATTGTCTTCATTATAAAGGTGATTTCAAGTATGTAACTAAAAGATGAAAACATGCTTCATATATGATGCCTTATTACCAAATGAAGCTAAATATCCACAAGGTGAATAAAAATTTTTACATAGTGAGAAGTAGAGATGAATTGTACAAAGTTGACTAGATTGTACAACACATTATAATTGTAGGAAAGACGAATGCAAAACCAGGAGAAAAATATACCTTATGTCTGTCTATGTTTAAGTGATGTAATCATAAACTAATTTAAAAGTCAACATTAGAGGTAAGAGGCTGTGATAATTTTTTTTCTTCTAGAAAGGGTCTTTTATTTAAGTTGGACAAACTATGCCTAGGAGCAATTTAAGCTACCTACATATTTCACTTCCTCACCCAAGGTTAGGAAATGCTTCGCTGTAATACTTGAAAGACATGTAACTTCAGAAATTATTTGCAAATTGCAACAAATTGATAGGCTTTTGTGTTTTTAAGGATTCATACTAACTTTGCCTCGATTTCAAAGTCACACTTTGTTTTATTATTATTTTTAACATGTACTATGTAATTCCAATTCCTACTAGCTATGTATGACTATTTAATTTGAAGTTAAATAAAATTTTAAATTCATTTCTTCAGTTATACTGCCATATACAATGTGCATAACAGATACTAATAGCTAATGGCTACCATAATGAACATCACAGAGAAATGTTTTCATCATCACACCAAGTCCTGTTGGACAGCACTAAATATCCCCCCACCCTGTATTGGGCCCAGGGACACTCTACCACTGAACTACAAGCCCTTTCTTTTGATTTTTGTTTTGAGACAAGATGTTGGCAAGTTATACCTAGGCTGGCCTCCAACTTGCAATTCTCCTGCCTCGGTCTCCCAAGTAGCTGGGATTAAAGGTGTATACCACCATACCCAGCTGGACAACACTATTCCAGAATTTTGTTTTCCAATTTATTTCAAAACAATTCACTTTCCAATCTTTTTACTTGTAGAACTAGTCACTAAAAATGACACTTGGTCATACTCTGTTATGCTGTTCACTAGAATAAAATTTTCAAAAGAGTTTTATATATACTTGGCAACTGGCTCATTACTTTCTATAATGAACAATATCGTACATACTTGCATATATACGTGATTGCATATGTTAAATATAAAATATGTAGCAATTTGTTATGTCTGTTTATTTACAATAATGTTAAGCCCTAACTGTGTGATATTGATTAAATGCTATACTATTAAAATGTTATAATATTTTTATTACAGGAAAATTGTGAAAATAAAATAGTTCAGAATAAAACTAATATTTTGGCAAAAATCTAATTGTTATTTGTTACTTAATGAATGATTCCATTTCTTATGTAAGAAAAAAGTTAATATTGGTTGTTCATTTCTCTCAGAATTAAAATTAAAACACAGTATTATATTTTGAAATATAATATTTTTAAGTTTTGACCATGAATGTAGATTGCTATCAATTTTTAAATATTTATTAGGAATACTTTGTTTTTTGTTATTATACTAAATTATGGTTCAAAAGGAGTATTGTTTCAGAAAATATATAGAAAAGTGTATATGTGTGTGTGTGTGTGTGTATAATGTATTTTTAATTTTTTTTAAACTAGGTAAAATCATATATACATCATTTAGTTTTAAAAAATCCTATTTACTTAAAATTTTTTTTTACATTGCCGGAGAGCAAAACCAGGATCTCACACATACTAGGCAAGCACATCATCCCCCTTCTTTTTTTAAAATTATGTTGATTTTGAGAGAGGGTCTCCCTAAGTTGCCCAGGCTGACCTCACACTTTTATTCTCCTGTCTCAACTTCCTAAGTAGCTGGGATTGCAGGTGTATGCCACTGTGCCCAGCCTGAATAAGATATATAAATGATCTCTCTAGTATTGTATTTTCAGGAATCTATGATAATGATTTTATTTATTCTGCAATAAAAAATAGATGATAGGGAACTAGAAGTAGAGTTTCTTGTATTTGCCATCATATTGCTGATATACCTTAAATAGTGCTTAATTTATAAATGATCTCTTACCTAAGAAAGACTTTCTTTTTATATTTTTCTTCAGGCTCAGGAGATATGGACAGTATTTCCAAGGTGAGTACTATGTATTCTGTGTTGTTTTTATCTGTATTTTATTCCACATAGAACTCAAAGATTATTAGAGTAACTGAATTTTGTTCTTAAACAAAAGTTTGAAAATAGAAGTCCAGGTGTGATTAATTGGCAGATAAAATTATTAATGAATATAATTTGTGGGAAAGGGTAAAATGTGTCTTTTAGGCATGCTTCTAAGCAGACTAAGATTCATATATAAGTTATATTGTACAGGATTAATTTATACTCAGTGATAACCAATTTAATCACAATATGTTACATATTTATAAAGTAAACTGACAGTGTTTAGATAATATTTTGAAAATGTAAAGGTGTTTAAAGCAATATGAGAAGAGGTATACTTGAAAAGATGGCTATACATGTTAGAAGGCCATTGCCTTTGTATATTGAGTTGCTTTTTCAAACCTTCATTAGGCAATGTTGATATATGCAATGATTATTTTTGTCCCCAAAATGGAGTAAGAAAGTAATTAGAGGAAAATTATATTACTACAAGTAGGAAAGTGTATGTGTCTGCATTTTTCTTCCTTCAGTAGTCTGAGGATCTAAAATTAATCCTTTACTAAAATGCCTTAATTTTTTTTTGAAGAATAATGCCTAAATACTTTTTAGGTCATGATGAATTTAAAATAGCTCTCTGAGTCAAATATATTTAGAATGCTTGATAAGAACTAATTATTGCTAGCACTAGAATGACTTGCTTAGAAGTCTGCTTTTTATCAGTAAATAGAAAAATTCATTAAAGGGTGACTTTGCTTTTAATTCTATTTCTAATTTATATTCATGTGTAATAATATAAAATTTCCAGTGCCAAGGAACATAAAATAAGAATCATCTACAAAACATTTTGAATTAAGACTTCAACCTCAAAAAGTGTTTTAAATTGTAATCTTGACATTGTACCTGTACTGTTTGGCTACTTGGCCTTACAAATTTATAGGCACAATAGATATCTATGTTTAGGAACAATCCAAAAGTTCTTTTTTTTTCTTTTCTAAAAATAGATAAATATTTGAAATGGATACTAGCTTATCTCTGTGAGAAATAGTATTCGCAAAACCCATTTTCAAAATGAGATTCCCTGTATAATTTTATTCGAGCCTTTTCTCTGGGAGGTGCCTTTGCAAGTGAGGTGACCATGACCATATTGGGCCATCTCACGTAATTCTAAAAATTGATTTAGCTGAATTGTTCTTTATGGTCACCAATGAAATTTATAATGTCATATTTGAGAGGTATATTCTCTTACATAGATATACTCTTAATTATACCTTAATTATACAAAAGTGGTATTACCCAGATTGCTATAGGCCATATTCCCTAAAATTTCCACTAACAACCCATAAACTTTTACATTAGGTAGATATAAACAAAATTCTATATGGAAAGTACTTTATAATTTATAAAGCACTTTAAAATTTTAAATAGCATAGTAATGATTAATTAAATGCCATTTAATCTGCCCTCATATCAGATCTATTACCACCCCTTCTGTGCTTATTTTGCCATTCCTATTCCTAGATACAAGGTCTTTCCATTATACTGTGCCCACTGCTGTTAAGATTCCCTTGCCTAATGACATACTGCTTATACTCCAATCACTAATTGGCCATCCATTGTGTACTTTTCTGTACTGGTATTGACTTGTGTACTCTGAAGAGACATAAAAGTCTTCTTTAAATACAAACACAGTCTCTGTCCTCAAGTGGTTTATACTTAGGCAAGAGTTCTTTCATTCAATAAATGTTAATGCACCAAGGCATTCTGCTGGGCTCTAAAAATCCAAAGCTAAGCAAGATATGGTCTCTGCTCTCAAGAAGCTCAGTGTAACTGGGGAGATCAAATAGGGTTAGGAAAAACTTTTACCAAGCGGAGTTCATATATACTTTATGTTAGAATTACCCGTCAAATAGTAAACATGTCACTTATTAATGTACTGGAAATGACTAGTTAATTGCATCTGCTTTCAAATGAATTCCTGAGCAGTTCATATCTGCACTGCCCTTACTCTGGGTTCACTGGCTATGGGCACTGAGCTAGCTGGCTGTCTTAGGGTGATGGTACCACTAGTATCTGTGGCACTCTAGTCAACTTCTGTCTCAGAAGCAGCATCATGCATGCTGTATACTCCCCACTGCCAATCCTTTTTATCTCTACTTCTGTCCCACTCACAGCCTAATTTTTTCAGTCTTACTCTGAAGTACGAACAAATCATTAACTCCACTTTTCCCATCTTTCTTCCTTTTCTAACACATATCTTTCCTTTCCTCTTTTTTCCTGGTTTCATTCATTTCCACCCTATTCTTTTCCTAGTCTATAATTGTTTGTGACTCAGAAGATAATCTCAACTACTACTGCTGAGTAATTTTGTTCAAAATCCCTCTCAGGTCTCTAGCTACATCGTCTTAATTCTCCAGTTAAATCTGCATTTTGTGAAGCACCAGTATTGCTTTTTTTATAAAACTCTTACTTCTTGTTTAAACGTTGCTTGTATTACTACATCAGTTCTTTTTTTCTAGTTTTTAAATTGTATATATTCTATTTTATCTATTTTATATGTGAGATAAATTTTAAGTACCAAATAAAGACTGGTTCTACTACTTACATGTGGTGGGACTGTGTTACTTAATCTCTCCCAGGTTTAGTTTCCTTGCCTATAAAATAAAGCTTATAGTTAATTCCCTGTTTATATCATAAAATTGTCAAGAATCAAGTGTGAACATATACTAAGGGCTATGAAGTATATAGACATGAAATATCTTTCTTCTTATTAGTTAATACAATGTTTTTTGGGAAAGGCTAGAAACATGTACTGTCAATTGCAGGTTGATAGCACTGTTTCAGGGTCAAAATTAATTCAAAGCTTTACATAAGGAGTTTCAAAATTATTTCTCAGTTGAAGAATTCCTATAAAATCCATATATATCTTTCCCAAAAATGCAAAATAAGTGTTTAATTTAGAAGCCTTTTAAAAATGAAATGTGAAACTCCTTTGATCCATTCTGCAACTAAAAAATCATCCATTTAATCAATTGAAGGAAAGTATTTTCCTTTGGTGATATTTTAGGGATGGGATGGAGAGAAGCATGTGATTAGTTTTTTTAGAAGAAAAACATCTACAGAAATTCTGTGACTCATATTAAACTACTTCACATTTATATTTTTGAGTTTAAAGAAAAAAATTATGTGAAAAGGGAAGATCTGATCATATCATGTTTAATAAATGATCAAAGTAGTCTTTTGAACCCGTAGCTTTCTGACCTCAAGAACCTTGGTTCCATTTAGAGATAACACATGAGAACTAGATGGTCCTGGATGAAGGATTTCCAGCATCATCTCTTGGGTGCTGGCCCCTTTTCTAGTTCAGTTGTATTCTCTGGGAAAACAGGCTATTTGTCCCTTTGGGGGCTAGCAAAATCAAAACAACACTCTGAAAACTCATTATTGGCAGCCTGTGAGAAATCAATTCAAAATCGACTTCCCAAGACCTTAATGTCAATATTATTTTATTTTAATTAAAGACATAGCCAAAGTTTCAGTAAAAATCTACATTTTAATTTGAAAAAAATCAAGTTTTAAAGAGTTTGAAAAGGATTAGAACAATTTTTGAGGATGGAAGGGACAATAACTTAGTAAGAAAGGATATGAAAAAAACACTTGCAAGGTAAATTTAGAGATCAGAAAGTCTAAGATAAAATGGTAGCCAGAGGAAATTTTGTGTGTGGTATATTATTTATGCGAATCATGCACACATATACATTTCTATATGACATCATAGCTTAGGTAAGAAAAAAACTCCAGAGTAAAGAAAGGATAAATGAGAATGTGATATATATTTTTGAAGATAGAATCAGTAAATCCTAACTATATTTTCTCAAGCTAAATTTTAGAGCAGGGGTAACAAATAAAGTACACATCAACCAAAGTAAGAATTTTATTTTATTTTATTTTATTTTATTTGTGGTACCAAGGATTGAACTCAGGGGCACTTGACCACTGGGTCACATCCCCAGCACTTTTTTGTATTTTATTTAGAGACAGGGTCTTACTGAGTTTCTAAGTGCCTCGCCATTGCTGAGGCTGGCTTTGAACTCGCAATCCTCCTACCTCAGCCTCCCAAAGTGCTGGATTACAGGTGTGCGCCACCACGCCCGGCAAGAAATTTAATTAATGTGAATATTGTAGTTAAAAGTAATTCTTACCTATATTCTTTTGTGTTCCCCATTCTCTAATGATGTTCTCAAGTGATTGTACTGCCTTCCTGACCAACCTAATTCTTTTTGACATGATATTCTTACCCTGATTATGAACTCCACTGGAGACACAGCACACAATACAGCCACAGTTAGATGAAGTAAGCACACAGTTTATTACCATCAATTCTGGTCTACATTTCAGTACCACTGTCTTAGCTGTTACTCAGGTGCCAATCTTGAGTGCTCTTTAGCCTCTCTCCCCATCATGTCACTCAGTGATCATGGACAGCACAGTTTCCTTAAGACTCCCCATTGGGAAGCTTTTACACCATTTTGCAAAGATCACTTCAGGTCAAAAACAAAACAAAACATTTTTTCCTCATTTCTTCAATGTTTTTCAAATATGGTCCAGTGGGCTGAATAGGAATAAATTTCAGAAATGATACTATCTTAGTTTTATAGATTATGTCCTTTTAATCTTCCTCTCAACATCCTTATATATCATCCCTCTCCCCCTTCCAAAATAAAAAAGAGTATAAGTCTGAGCCATCTGAAGTGAGCATGGAAAACAGTAGTAATAACCCTGGAAGTATTTTGTAAGTATTTTACTATTAAAAATGCAATGTTACTTTCAAATTCTAAATACTTAAAAATCAGCATTTTGACTCAGGAATAATAATTGCAGTTAACTAAATTTCAAATTATAAATAAAGAAATTATGTATAGCAAAAATACAGCAGAGACATGAAGCACTCCAACTGAGCAGGGCTGCACTACTCCCCTCAAGGCACTTCATGTGCTACTGGAAGTCTGATGTCACACAAGACTTGAAAGGGTTCATTTAAAAGTATACAACTTCCAGGTGCATCCTTACATTTTCTCATGTTTGTTAGATTATTTTTATTCCAATATTAGCAATTTCTCTATTTCATATAAAATGACCAAAATTTATCTGTCTTTGCCAAAAGAGACAGATTTGCGGTAAATCTCATAATACTTATATGAGTCTAGTTTCCTTTTTGAGCTAAGTCAACATATTTCTGTTTTCAAAGCAAATGTATTTTTCAGTTCATAATGAATTCTAAAATGATATACTTAGCTAAATTCTACTTAAATTTTTAAAGTTACCCACATTGATTTCAAAATACAGTTAACTTTATATATGCTTGTGTAAGTAACATTTTCAGAAAAAAAATTTTTGTCAAAAAACAAAAATAGAACTTCTTTATGCTGCAAAAGTACAGTTGCCAAGCCCTTGGGGTTTGTTGGTATATAGAGCTCCTATGGACTTCAGAGGATCCTTGTTCTCAGATCCTCCCTGTGGGGTGCACAGCAAGACAAGATACCAGTTGTATTTCCACCAGCTCATCTACCTGCCTCTGCTTTACAGTTTAACTATATTCTTAAAAAGCACTTGTTCTGGGAATAACTCATTCATGAAATTTTAATGTTTGCAATATACCTTGTTTTAGTTAAATCAAATCCTCTGAGCAATTTTCTTTAAAAAAAAATATATATATATATAAAATTATTCCAAAACAGAATATATAATGGAAATGGCCTAAGGAAAAAAATCTAAAATTGTTCTTTGATTTGAAATAGCAAATGAAAATGTTTAACACTGAAGTTTTTGGTTTTTTTTAATAAGTTAATAAATTGCACCTTGGAAAGAGTCCCCTGGGTCACAGGTATAATACAGAATAAGCATGATTTATATGCCATTGCCATTCTATATTTCCTGTTGATGTGGAGTATCAGATATTCCTGCATAGCTCAAATTGCACAGTAATAATGAGACTAACAAATTTAAATAGAATATGAAGCAGTGCACTGTTAACTTCTTGTTTGATTAGATTGCTAATAGCAGCCATTTTATCTTAGAAGGAAGTTTCAAAGTAAATCTGCTTTTAAACTAATGAGAGGAAAAAAAAACTCTAAAGCAGTTTACTTTTCAGCCTTCTTTTCTTCTAAAGACACACAATTAATTCTCAAGTCCTAAGGTATTTCTTGTTTTTAACTACAGTTCTTAACTATCTTCCTTTCTTCCTTATGGTTTGTATAAAAAAAGAGTTGAATATTATCTGTAAACTGCATATAGAATTAAAGGGAAATGTTTATTACAGCAGTGACCTTTCAAAGTTTGATTAATGAAATTACTTCAGGAATTGTCTTTCCACCATGCTTATCTGTGAGTACACTCTCTTCACCATGCTCCTGTTGGAAATTTTTTTTAAATTCTCCAGAGTTCTAGGAACTCTGTAAACTGAGGGTGGAAAGTTTAATAAATATTGATTCTCAGGCTAAAAAAATAGTTGTTGTAGGTTATTTTGGGGGGGTTGTTTGTTTTTAAATTTTCATTTGGGAGAGAATTAGTACTTGCCAAGGTGCAAAGAATGAACTAGAATACGTGGTAGAAGTCTAAGATTAAAATTATAAGTCTGCTTTGTCCTTGGAGATACTGCTGTAGATTCAGTTTTTGAAACAGTACAATGCAAGAGGGAAATTAAAATCTTCACCAATGCCTTGTTTTCTAAATCTTGTTTACAGAATTCTCCCAATAATATGAGCCTGAGTAATCAACCGGGCACTCCAAGGGATGATGGGTGAAATGGGGGGAAATTTCTTAAATCCTTTTCAGAGTGAGAGTGTAAGTATTCCCTTGACTATATTATTATATATAGATTTTATTTCTGAAGTTCTTCTATTATAATAAATGCATAAAGACATTATTATTTCTGTTTGTCTAGAGTTCAATAGGTTGATCTTTAAAAAGTTATAGGAAACTTAAAGTAGAATTTCTTTAAAATTTTTTAAATAAATTTTCTCTTTTACTCCTATTCTGTCTACATAGTTACAAAACCATAATACTAATTTTCTCATAGAAAACACTTACTATGAATAATGAAAATGGAAACAGGTTGCTTATTTGATGTGTCTTACAACTTTACATGTTACTAAAATGTTTGCTAAAAATATAGATCTATTCTCAGTGCTGTCCTTAAAGTTGTGAAAATAATTTATCAGTGTGTTATTTCTTCATGTAATAGGCCTCACCAGAATGGAGGCCATATTGGTGGTCTGTTAACCTGAACTGGATACTCACATCAATTTCTGAGTGTGATTACAGTGTTAAACAAAAGCAGTATCCTTCCGTATCTCCATAGAAATGGACAGAACCCAAAAGTGAAGTAATCAAAATCATTTGTTCATTTAACAGACAATTTCTGAGCACTTACCATGTGCCAAGGCAATATGCTAGGCACTAGAACAACCAAAGAGACAAGATGATGCTTTTTCTTAAAGAGTTTGCAATGATTTTTAAACCATTATTTCAAGCTGGGTGCCATAGCACTTATCTGTAACCCCAGCTACTCTGGAGGCTGATGCAGGAGAGTTTGAGGCCAACCTGGACAATCTAGTGAAACCCTATCCAAAAACAAATGGATGAACAAACAAAACAAAGCCAACTTTCCCACTAGATGTGAACTGGGAATGTAGCTCACTGGTAAAGTGCTTGCCTAGCACATGTAAGACACTAGGTTTCATTCCTAGTAATGCAAAGAAAAAAGGGGGGAAAAAAAACACTTCCTGGGATTTTTTAAAATACAGCTTTCCAAAACCCTCCCTAGGCTGAGTGAATAAGAATTTCCAAGAGTGAGTTGGGGCATACTAGAATGAAAAGGCTTTGCTAGTAATACTAATATGTATTCTCTACTAAGAATATAGTACGAAAGATTTCAAAACCTAAATGAATTTCATCTTTATAGGATCCATTACCCCACATATACATTACTATCATTAAAATTTATTACGGAGGTCCTACCAAACTATAGACAGAATGAGAAGAGACAGCTACCCCCATTTTGCCCAATTTAGCCTTTACCAGAGGTAATACCATACGAACTTGTAGTGGTGACATATCTACTTTTGCATAGACTGGTTGCTTTTCCAAATGGAAACTAAGATTTAGGTTCTGTAGATTTTTTTACTTCTTAGTCTTAAACTATAGCCTCTCATGGGACAAGACTTCCCTGCTTTGGGGTTTTATTTCTGTTAAAATTAGAGTGCTGATTTTTAGTTTGTTTTACTTACAGGATATATGTAATTAGTGAGAACAAAGATGGTATATATACAAATTCACATAAAAAATTCAAAATCTTAGCTTTCCATGATGAGGATATAGTAAAAATATAAGAAACAGTTTAAGTCATAATGCTTCAGGATTATTGAAATTATTTTCTAGATCCTGGTTCTTTCACTGGTTAACTTCAGGACTATGAATACATGAGTCATTTTCCTGTATTCATTTTATCTAATTAAAGGCCTTTTCTTTCCTATTCTTTTAATTCTTCCTGCAATAACATGGTATAATCTAATTGATATCAATGCAGTTCGAAATTTATTGAGCTTGCTAAATGGAAAGAACTAGGATAAAGATGAGATCTTCTGAGATAAATATATACTTATTCTCAAAGAATACAATCTAATAAGAAAAACAGATGCTTACATAACTAAAACATGGCAAATTAATAAATGCTGTGAACACACTATCCATAATAGCCAAGAGTCCATTGACTGATGATTGGATAAAGAAAATGTGATACATACATGTAATGGAACACTATTCAGTCATAAAAAATGAAAGAAATTTTCTTCTTTGTGACATGGATGGAACTGGAAGATATTACGTAAAATAAAAGAAGACAGACACAGAAAGGCAAATCAGGCATGACCTTGCTCAACTATAGAATCTAAAAAAAGTTGATCTTGTAGAACTTGAGAATAGACTGTTGATTACCAAAAGCTGAGGAGAATATGGGAAAAGACTGAGTTATAGTTAGGAGAAGTGAGTTCTGTTGTGCTATTGCATAGTAGAGTGACTATAGGTAATAAAAATGCACTATGTATTTCAAAAAAAAATTGAAGGAAAAACTTATAATGTCTTTACCACAAAGAAGTGCAGTGTTTGAGAAGATGGATACATTTACCCAGATTTGAACATTATACAATGTACATATATATCAAAAAATCATATAGTGGGGCTGGGGTTGTGGCTCAGTGGTAGAGTGCTTGCCTAGCATGTGTGAGGCACTGGGTTCGATTCTTAGCACCACTTAAAAAAATAAAATAAAGATATTGTGTCCATTTACAGCTAAAAATACTTTTTAAAAATCATATAGTACTTCATAAATATGTATATTTTTATATGTCCATTTAAAAAGTAAAATTTTAAAAACAAATGTTGGCAAGTAGACATAGCAAGGTATTTTAGATGTAAATAGAATAGATGAGAATAGATTAATTCAGAGTTGAAAAAAAAAACTTAAAAAAGATTCCACATGGCTTTAACTTTATGGGCAGAAACAAGTGGAACCCTTCCCACTCCTTCCTTCCCATATTTGTCACTGATGAATGCTGCTCTGCTTAACAGTCAGTAGAGGAGTACCAATTCAAAATTGGCATCAGAAAGCTCTTCATAAGGAGTAGAGAATCAAATATAATAGGATTTAAAGAACTTCTTTATATACCAGCCTCGCCCTTTAATCCAACCGAGACTATGTCCCATGCAAAGCCACAGATTGTTGTAAATCTGTGCATTTAGAAAGGACAGCAGCTGGAGCAGGACTTCCCCCATCCCAGACACTGGCCCAGCCTCACAGCCCCTGAACCCAAGAAGGTTCAATGTCTCCAACAGAAAGGTCCCAAAGGGAAAAATAATTGGATGGAGGACCAAGACACTGTACCACACCCTGGAGGGTAACACAACCAGGAAACAGGTATACACGGCTGTTCCATCCTTTTGTCTGTCTAGTGAGGAGAGTTGGCTTTAATGGATGGTGGCACTGTTACCTGTGGCTTTCTTTATCACATTATCACGTTTTTGTTTAGATTTTTTTTTTTTTTTTTTTTTTTTTTTTTTGTAAGACCAAGCAGAAGAGAAGAGAGAGGAGGAAAAACAAAAAGTGATTTAGTGCTAGTAAATGTAAGGCTTTAAGGAAGTAAATAAGCTAGTTATTTTCCATAAGTTACTTTTATTATAATCAAGGAAAATAGAACTGTTTAACAAATGCAAAGAGAAAACATTTCCAAAATATGAATATGAAAATACAAGTCTTTTTAATGCACATAATCCTAAAAGCACATATTTTTTTAGCAGTCTTCCTTTTGAAGACTTGTGACCTTTTACTCTGACCACAAAAGAGGCTTGGTAAGGGAGAAATCACCTATCAAGTGCATATTACATATGATATATTATCCTAGTCATTTCATACATGCTACTTCATTTAATAATATAGAAACAAAAATGCCCAGTGAAAGTCATAAACCTTGAAGTGCCAACATGCTTGACAGAGCGAAATGGGAATCAAAAAATCTTTCACTATTCAGCCTGTTTTTTTTGTTTTTTTAAATCACAACAAGGTCCTTATTTCAAGAAACAAAGATGCCCCCTAGTGTTCAAACTGTAAAATGTTTGGTTTTGAAGGTACAGAATATGAAAAGCTTAATTTAAAAAAGTTTTTCATGATTTCC
This sequence comes from Tamias sibiricus, assembly GCA_025594165.1. NCBI lineage: Eukaryota > Metazoa > Chordata > Mammalia > Rodentia > Sciuridae > Tamias > Tamias sibiricus. The sequence continues at coordinate 103,121,427 of CM046662.1, forward strand.
AAGTGGAGAAAGCAATAGATCAATCTTTCTGAATTAATAAAATATTTCCTTGTGCAAATGATCTATAATCAGTTCAGTAAACATGATATTAAACCCTAGTATCAAATAGAAATTATAAACAAGGAGGTAGATCATCTCCTATTGCCCATACTCCCCTCTGTCTATTTGTTACTGTAAAGAAATCACAACAACTCAAATTTTTGATGTCACATAACCACAAAATTTATTTTGCTTTAGTTTATATCAGAGTAACAGAACTATTCCTTATTTCTCATTAGTAAAATATTATATAGAAACTGAGACAGGAATGTAGTTAAGACCTAATATGAGATCTTGAAATACATAAACAGAAATATATTGACAAAGGTTTCATGAATATCTCTGATAGATTCAACCATACATGAACTAGGTATATAACAATGAAAAAATTTTCAAGTTCATGCCAAAGAATGCCATTTCAAAATATAGTTCAGGTAAAATAAGTTGGTATAAACTTAAAATAATATACCTAGGTTTTAATTTTTTTCTAAATCAAATGGTAGTGTTGTTCACAGCTTTGTAAGAACCATTTTATCCTCTGTGGAGAATACTCAGAATAATTTTTAAACAGGGCAACCTGATACCACAGCATTTTGATACAGACATTACAATTTGCCATCACATATTGATGCAGCAATACAATAGAAACATTGAAGTGTGGCCACAGTACAGTATAACATGAATATTTTATGTCTCCAAATATGATACCCCATTTAACACCTATTCTTCCTTTTCTTCTGGAAAAAAAAAATTAGCTACTTCTCTAGTACCTTGAAGAATAACAATCAATAGAAAAAGTCATTTTTCTTTCATATTCTATAAGATTTCCTAGAAATTTTGTGATTTCTCCTTAATTTCATTTAGTTGAAACACTTTAAATAAAGGCAGCTAAAAGATGAGCAGTCTACAGCCTTAGGAGTACAAATAGCACATTGTTTACATAGACACTTAGCCATAAAAACATCCTATCTTACTGTACCACATATAATTAGCACAACATTCTACAGTTATTCATACTACTCAAAAATTATACTTTATTAGATGCTTGATAACTTTTCTGAGTATTATTTCTTGGAGCTAATGCTTTCATCCTTTCTGACTGAATGTGTTCCTTATTTTCTCTATAATATTATACTGCTTTTTTTTTTTTTTTTTCAGTTTCCTCCCTGGGAAACCTATTTCTTTTAACTTCCCAATGAACTAATAACAAATTATCATTTTCTATAAGATTTTCTAGAGACACTTGAAATATCACAGGTTAAAAATGTTAACAATTACTGGTGTTACAGGATGGTAGCAACTAGTAAAAATACTTGATAACAGTGTATGTGCATGTGTGTATGTTTACATATATACATCTCTTAACAAAATGTGCATTAGGTTGAGGACTACTATATATTTTAAGAATATTCGCCAATGTTACGTGATATACAAATGAACTGGAGTAGTATGGTAAAAGGATTCAAGAACTTTTAAAATCCTGATTATTTAAATTCCTATGATTTATCCAGGAATTTTTCAAACATTTCCTTTGAGGTCCTTCTGAAATGCTTTAGTAACTCACTATTTTAGATTATTGGCATAGTATACTCAATAAAATCTATATTTTAAAATAATTATCAATGGCATAACAGTGCTATTTAAATTTAAACTAATTAAAATTAAATGCAGCTGAATTTTCAGTTCCTATATTGCACTAAATGCATTTCAGGAGCTCAGTAGCCACATGTGTGCTGAGCGGCACAATAGGACATTTCCATCATCACAGAAAGTGCTACTGGACAGCACTGATTAGATCACCAGTTCTAATTGTTAAATAATGGTCCTGTGGAATGCATAGATTAAATTTCTCAGTGCCCATTTTGCCATATACTTTTGATTTTTTTCTACTTCTAATATAACCTTCACATCTATTTATTATTGTTTATTCTTTCCCCTGAAAATAAACTACAAAATTATAATTCTGTTTAGTCACAGGCTGTGGATAACTCATTGAAGCTCAAGGATATAATTTGTCTTGTAAGACTATGCCTGGTACCTTGTAATGAAATGGGGTATATTCAATTCCAGCATAGGGTCAGGTGAACTCCCTCAGCTGCCCTTGTCTATGAATGTTTCCATGATTGATTTGGTTTTGCTTTGCTTTGCTTTTTGCTACCACGATCGAGAGTAAAGGGAGAGATGTTTGTCTCTCCAACTGAATCTTTCTCTTCTCTGGCAATATCCCCTTTTTATCACCCTATCATCCAACATTGGAGTCAATCAACTGTGTGACTTAGATTTCTTGTACTAAAACAAAACTTCAGGCTATTAAATGATTAACAAGTAAATTTTCCTTGATGTGGCCCATGTTTGAAGGATTAACAATTCACCCCATGGTCCTTTTCCCAGCCTCATTCTCCACTTTACTCAGGAACAATGTATCTTTTTATTTGAGCCCTAGTGACTTGTGGTTCAGAGGTCTTCCACCTGAGCCATGATCACCCTTTGCCCTCCTGGGGAAATCTTTCCTTCTTACTTTGGTTCATCCTTATCTCAGTACACACCTCACACCTCTTTACTGGTTTCAACAGCCCATCTGTTCATTCCATTCTCTGTCACCTTTCTAAAAAGTCATTTTCTTTCCCCAGGAACCTCACTGTTCCTGGTTAAACCCCAACAGCCTAGGACCAACCCCTTAGACTTTATCTGCCTCTTCATAAGGCACAACCATTAAGAGCATGTTGAAAGGAATTACCTTTTGCCTAGGTCCTCACAGGTTTTCAATAAAACACTTAAAATATTTCAGGGTCCACATTTACATTTTAATTTAGAAGCTTTTTTATCTAGAGACCATTACGATGTGAGATTAGATGCCTCTCCCCACAGCTCAGCCAATTTAGGACTATTTTTCAAAGTCGTGGCCACTAGCTGCATGTAGATATTTAAATAAATGAAAATTAGATAACATTAAAATAATGGTCTACTTTTTGCACATTTCTGAAAGCCTCATCTTGAATCCCTTGTCTAGGGAATCAGAGTACCAAGTAAGCACGCCCCTATTGTCACTCAGATGATTGTGGATTGAGATTGAAGTCCTATTAAAGGAAGAGGTTTATATGATAAAGTCTAAAGCATACTCTTAAAGGTATTTTAAATGTTTCAATGAGAACTTAGGGCCAGCTGAGGGTTGGTTTGGTTTGGTTTACCTCCACTATTCACCTAGCATTTAATGAGCATTTTCTTAGTACCCAATAAGATACATAGTTTAAGGACTTTATATTTAGTCCTCTCAGGACCCCTAGATAATATTATTAAATCCATTTTACAGGTGAAGAAACTAAAGTTGAGAGAGGTTAAGTAACTCCCCAGTTCACAATGCTGGTAGATAGCAAAGATAAGTACTCATTCTTATTTCATTATGATCCACCTTGGACTCAAGTTGTTACAATTGCCAGCAAAACATACATCTGTCTGGAAGGAAAAGGCTGTGGGACTGGATAATTATCAGCCTCCTGGGTCTGGGAGAGAATTGGACCAATTGCTTTCCAGAGGAAATATTAAAAATTTTAGAATTAAGTCTATATAAACTTATTATTTTTATGTTGTGTAGGGTAAAAAGCTTAAGCATGAAAGATCATAAGAAAATTGCCATTAAAATATGGATTCTTCTTTCTTTCTAGTACTCCCCTAGCATGACAATGAGTGTGTGATCCGTTACCAAGTCTCCTCATGAAAACCACAGTGAGTCAGCCCTTCACAGAACTACTACGGAAGAAAATTATTCATCACAGTGTACAGTTAAACAAAGGAATCTTGGCCACACCAAACCAATCTTTTTATTTCCTGCTCTCTCCCCTATTTTGTGAAGAAAGCAGGTCCAAACGTGATCCAAACAACTGTACGGAGCGGCACATTAGAATTGCCCTAAACTGAACTGCAAATAATTATCTGTGTATGTATATGTGTGGGAAAGAGAATGTATCGTATATGCGGATGTTATATGGACATATACGCATACATGCCTTGACCCACGGGACATTGTAATATATTATCACATGACATCTTAAGTAGAAATAAGTAGGAACTTTTATTCCATCCTTTTTTTCACGTTTACATTTTAATTATTAAAAGTTGCTCCTGCCCCTTCCCTGAACTATTTTGTGCTGTGTATATCACTGCTTTATATAAGTTATTTTTTAAGGTGAACTCAGATGTTATGGTTTTGTAAATGTCTGCAATCATGGATAGGAATAAAATTGCTTATTTGAGAGCTTTCATTAAATTGTGTCTCATGCAAGTTATCCTGTGAATCCCAAAGTGAACTGTCTCAAGAAATGAAAGTGTGTCTTCATCCTATGTCAAATCAAACAACTTCTCAGTTACATTCAGTGAGAAGTATTTTTGTATTTTTTTTTATTTGAAAAAAACACTTCAAATCAACAAAGCTTAACTGGGGCCTCACACAGTATATTTCTGCAATAACTGCTTTAAATGGAGTTCTTGATCTGTTTGTCAAGATGTTAGATGATACAGAAATCATTAATTAGCTCAAATTACCTAGACCATAGCAATAAAATGACAGGGGTTGTCATATTTTAGCAACATATATCTCCTTAACATGATAAAGCCCAGAAGTGATAATAAAACCATTTGCTTGGATTTGTCACTTCTCACCAGACATATTAGAGGTAAATTTTTAATAACATACTAGTGTGAAATGGTATCTGGTTTTTATTCAGACTTCCTGTGAACATATCCACATAGACATTGCAAGCAAACACACCAAAATGATTGAGACTTTCAACTCAAGGGAGAAAAGAGCTATTAGGACAGCTGAGGGCTTCTGGAATGCTGCTTTTTTGGGCCTGCATCTTGCTTACTATCAGCAGAATGGACTAATATCAGTCAATTCTGCTGTTCCTTCTCACTAGCAGCAGAGCACCTGCTCTATTCCCAGTACAGAGTTCTTGTATTCTGAAGCAAATCATTTGTAGTAACACTTTGCCTACAAAATTACTACAGTAACATTGATTGATGATTGATCAGTCAGTTACACTGATTAGGGATCAATCTGGCTATTGTCTTCAGTGGAATAAATATATATGTTGTGACTGACAGTTTAACAAAGAGTGAGGAAATGTTAAAAATAAAAATCATTTCCCTTATGAAAGCACCTTGCTCTGTTAGACTTTCCAGATCTTTCAGATTGTGTTTATTATACATGCAAGCACCAAATTTTAATTTAAAAATATGAACTTGAACTCTGGATTTAAAAAGATAATTTGGTGATCCTTTGTGTGATAATCATGACACAAATAGCCACTGATAAACACTAACTGTATACACAGACTCCACAGACTTTGAAAAGTATCATTTAACCTCACTTTTAAGGAGTCTTCTCTTTCCTGTAGGCTTGGGGTCTCTAAGTGAAAATTTGGCAGTATATTTGTTAGTTTTTGATCCCAGATCATTTATTTCTCTGAAATTCATAGTGATTGGTTCCCTCTGAAAATAAAGATTTTTGCCTGTGCATGTCAGGGGTGCTGGTCAGAACTGTGGAGGGGGAAAAAAAGCAGAATTAAATTTATGTTGCAGATTTAATCTATAATAAAAGGAATCCCAATTAATTATACAGTAGCCAGTGTCAGGTGTTAAGACTGTGCCCTAGAGAGCAGCCCCACACCCTCCTGCTCTCAAGCTGCAGAGACCTGAATGAACAATTCAGACCTAAAGGTCCTTACCTCAAACCAAGGTAACCTGAAGATGACACTGTACAGACACCCGAATTACCAAGAATAATTGTAAGTTTTACTTTATGTGACAATTGTACAAAAATCGAATTCTTAAACATTTTGTTTACTCTCTTCTCCATTATCACTGATCTTGGGTTTCTTTTATTTGCCTTCTGAGAAGGTATTGTTTCTTATCAGAAAGAATTATCAACCTGATTTTGCTTGCCCTTATTTTGGGGGTATTCCTAGAATATGAATGGCATCATGAGCCTCATTATTTCTAACCTGTTTGATCAAAAAGGTAAAATTTGATTTTTGTTTATTTGTTTCCAAGATACAGCAACCAATTTGTTACAAATACTTATTCCATATTGTTTCTTGGAACCCAGATTAAAAATAGCTATTTCCGATTTTAAGAGTTTCTGAAATAATTGAAATATTATTCTTGAGAAGAAATTGTATTTTAAGAAAACCAGAATATAAAAATGCTTCATTTTTATATACAAATGATTTTCTCATGTACTGAATGGAAGATAGTATTTGTATATTAAGTTTTTTAGGTTTTAAATCATTTAAACTTTATTATTTTTCTTGTAATAAGAACATTTAACCTTTTTCTCTTTATGTTTTCCATCTCCATCAAAGCACTTGTGTTGTTGTTGATATGCACTACCTGTTTCTAGGATTATTTTTACACATTTCACCTCACAGTAATTATATCAGCAATTCTTGCCTACATTAAACATGTAATATATATGTAAAGTGTAAAAATAAGTAGTTGGTGAAAACATTAATTCTTATCACTCCGTTTTATATTCTTCCTCACTCCAGATGATAATGCATATCATTCTTTCCAAGTTATGTATTATTCTTAACCAGCTGTCTCTTAAATTGCCCATGGGAACAAATACTATGGGTACTATTGGTCTGGTACAACCCTGTATTCAATTAGTGAATTCAGCTCTCCTTTAAAAATGTGCCAATTTGGAGCCGGGCACAGTGGCACACGCCTGTAATCCCAGCACTTTGGGAGGCTGAGGCAGGAGGATCGCGAGTTCAAAGCTAGCCTCAGCAATGGCGAGGCACTTAGCAACTCAGTGAGACCCTGTCTCTAAATAAAATACAAAAAAGGGCTGGGATGTGACCCAATGGTCGAGTGCCCCTGAGTTCAATCCCGGTACCAAAAAAAAAAAAAAAAAAAAAAAATGCCAATTTGGACTCAGTTGCTGATGAATAGGAATTTTACAGCCAAGAATATGAGGTTAAGATTTTTCTACTGCCAAAAGATTTACAAATCAATCCTGTTCCCCTACCAGGAAAAGTGCCCAAACTCTCCTTTCCCTCTAGGAATAAAATAGAGAAAAAAAATTTTCTATTTCTGTTTTTATGATTCTCTAAGATATGTAAACTCCATTGCATTTCTTAGGGTCATTCAGTTAATACTCTAGTTTAAAAGACAGCAAGTGAAAATAAATAAGTTCAGTCTGGGGCATGAGGAAGCTGCACATCTACCTGCACCTTTTCATCATGTTGTTCTGGGGATGTGCAGCAAAGCATTCAACAGTCCCTCACCAGGGGCATTCCCCACAGTCCTTAATTCCCTAAAGTCTGACTGGCTTCCCCCATGGCTTTCTCCATTATTCCTGCCCAATCCCTGAAACCTCCAGTAGAGATAAGATACAGACTGAACATTTTTACTTTTTCATCCTTCCAATTTTTATCTCCATATAGTATTAAGAGTAGTTTTCCCAGGGGAAATAATTGGAATTTTCATTTCTTGATTATCACTTAATTACAAGCAGTACCACAAATCATAGCTTCTTAACATTGGAATACATTATCGTATTTTGACACTAGTTATCCCTTTTTTATGTTTTATGCACTATGATTCTCTTTCCTTGAAAACACCAGTTGATTCAAATAACCTGTGGAAAGATAGTGTAGTGAGGAGAAATCTAACATGGAGGAAGAGTTGTCACATATTTTCCAAAAAGCAAATTAATCATTTATTTACATTTTTCCCTACTGGTAGAAAAAGTTTCTTGTTTGCTGTGAGGAGCAGGAATCTGTATTTTCTTAAAACATCTGTACCCAGTCTTAAGCATCTGTAAGAGTCTTGGGCTGTGAGCCATACCTTGAGAGATACTGGAAAAATAAGAGTAATGAACCATGATGTAACACTTCCATTTTGCATACTAAATGTATGTGTGTACCTGTCTGCATGGTCTGGGATGGAAGCATGAAGTGTGCTCACAAAACACTCCCAATGTGATTTACATTAATACAACTGATAAACATAATTCTTTCCTTGGATGACTTTTCATTTCAATGATAAAACAGTGATAGAAGTGATTTAGGATGGAAAGAAAGTACTTATAATACAGGAGCAGATAGATGGAGCCTGCAAAGTCCAGACTTGACACGCTGTCAAGTGCCTTCTTATGAGGGCACTGTATCCAAAGATAAGGATGTAAATGATTATTAATATTCAATCACTCCACTATCTTGCCAAGATTCATGCAGTAATTATAGTTTTCTGATGTACACATTTGTATCTAAGAAATTGAATTGCCATTATTAATTTATTTCACCAAAAGCATTAACTTTACCCATGTACTGTAATTCAGATTGAGAGGGATGACCTACAGGTGAAAAACACACCTGAGACCTCTTTAATTACTTTTCTAAACTATATTCTAAAGAGAAATCCTCAGCTGAATAAGTCTCCCAAGAAGAATATCTTCTTCTAAGTTTCCCATGTTAACTTAGTATAATTGGTTTTCCTAAATAGAAGAATAATTTCCATAAGAAGTTTAAATGTGAATATTTTTGCTTCTACATCTTTGAAAATGAAATACAGTACTATGTGTGGGTAGTGGACTATATATATTTAAAGTGGGACTAGGTGTTTTCGTGTATACAATTTCAGTTTGTATCTTGTATCTTCCCTCTGCAAATTTACTCATTATCAGGATAAAAATTGGACTTATTTTAATTATCTTGGTCACTGAAACGTTATGATCTGCTCCTAAAATATTTAGCATTTCATTTTTTGAGATGTGCTATTAACATGACAAAGGCGGTATTGATGTTCCCAGAAAAAAACGATATAAAGGATTTATTCACAGTAACATTAAAACTTCATTCACTTCTCTTTTGTACCAAGTGGCCTCAGTACATAGTCTGCGAATGAAATTTGGATTCCTCACAGTATTCTCAGAACACAATACAATATGTTGTCAACTAAATTTCTATCATCTCTTTGTAATAGTGCTCATTTAAATGTAATCAACCACTTACTTTTTTAGAAAACAATTCAAATACTCTATCCAGTTCACATAATTTGACAGCAAATCTACTTTAATTTTGCAAATACCTTAGAAATATTCTTAAATAAACTACTGATTTAAATGTGGATTTCTATCAGATCATATTTCAAAATGCTTTACTTTCCTTGCATTAAGACAATTACAAACAACATGCTGTTATTTCAGACATGAAAATATGGAGAAGTCTTTTTAAGTGGAATTCTTTACTCATAATAACCTTCAGTTTATTGAATTGTTTAATTAATCTGTGGTTTTAAGAATATAATAAGATGTTTTCTTACTGCACATGTTAAGTTGTTATACCTATAATGTCTTCCTGGAAAAGCAGAATTATTTGTAAGGTTTTTGTAAGTGCACAGTTTATATTATAACTATAATTGGAATCTGGGATGACTCAGTAATCTACTATTCTTAATTCAATAATGGCCACCAGCTATCTGGCACATTTTGTAAATTTAGCATCTGTGTATGTATGTGTGTGTGTGTATGTGTATGTGTATGTGTGTGTGCATGTGCACATTATTACATTTATTCTCAAATAGGTTTATTACTTAATGTTTTTGTAAAAGTATTTGAGCTGTTCATGTAATGGGGAAGTTGCCACAAAGATGTACATAAATGCCCCTTAATTTGGCACATCTTCACATTTAATTTATAAAAATACAGCTTTTCATTTACAGTTTCTACCCTTTCATTTCTAGCCTCTACTTTAATAGTTATTGGGAAAGTAAATTATTCATATAAAACCAGCATAAATCTTTTCTTAATGACAAGTCAAAATATAACTAATGTAAACATCTGTGTATATAATTGAATTAGAAATGATGCCTTATGTAAAATCCAGGAGTCTGTAATATCAAAGAATTTATACACATTTAAGAAAAGGCTACGATGAGTGGCAGGCTCTCTGTGGTCAGATAACTAAACTTTGCCAAAAAAAAGTCTAATATTATTAGCAAATCAATTTTCCTTAATGGATGAAGTTTTGGTATTTTATTCCAAGTGGAACTACACATAATGTGGATATCCGAAGCATTTATTTAGGCAATTCATGCAATACTATGCTTGTCTTCAATTACTTTAATCTTTCTGATGGACTGTACAGATAGATGGTTACCTAAGTTTGCCATGAACATTTCCCAAATAAAGATTCTGAAGTAGATTCTTCATACTGTTGTATACATGAACAAGAATATAGGAGGAGGATCTATAATTGGATTAAGGATTCATCCTTAAATATCAATGGAAATACATAAATCAATTTTTCAATAAATTTTTAAATAGTGGTTCACATTATTTATTATGGCTTTGATCCAAATGGAATCTTCTAGTTCAGTGATGCAGCACATTTATACATAATGATTTGAAAGAAAATGTTATAAATCTCACTAGCCACACAGTCTGAGCCAAAGGTTCCTACAGGTGGCTTGTCTTGTGATTTTAGCAAAATGTCTGGATTCTCGGGGCTGGAGCCCTGGTAGCAAGGCAACAGAGGGATCCTTTCCTCTAAAATAGGTAGAAAAAATATAACCAAGAACTTTTCTGTAGGTTGTTATTAGTGGTTGAAGCATTATGTAGGTTCAGGGCAGGAACCTGCACAGATAAATAAAAGTCAGCAGAATCGGTTTAGTTCCCCCTTGGCTCCTGTGGTGAATAAGATGATAAAGAGTGAAGGAATCCAAAATGAAGGGAAAGAAGGATGCAAGTATCTGCATTCCTAGCTCCCCAGAAGTCCAAGTAATTGAATGTTTGTGTTCATAATCCAACATACCCTTCAAAGTGAAGAAATGCTTTTATATCAAAAGAGGGATAAAAATTAAATAAAAGAAATCCTAGAAGTTTTATTCTCTACAAAGTTTGATGAGAATATGGTGTTGCTTAAAGAAAATCCTACAGCCAAAAGACATTGTACATATCAATGTTTAGTTGTCTCATTCAGTTTGCAAAGTTCCCCTTTAAGTAAATGCTGGGCTCCACTTGGTTATAGCTGCATGTCTCTGTGAACAACAACCTTAAATTCTCAACACAAAACTGTCTTTCCATCTTGCAGTCCACAATTCTTGCTGTTAATAGGATACTTAGTTAGACTACATGAAAACAATTTGCCTTTAAATGTGTTTTCAATAACAGTATCATATGTATTATGTAAACTAGCATCAGTTACATAAAGGAATTCAGCATTGCTTACTTATGTAAATATTGTTTCAGAGAAAGAAATGGCTTATGAATTCAAAACAAAATGTTTTTTTGATATCTTTTCCATCACAGTGCTCAGCATTTTGTCATCAAATTAGCCATTATTCACTTAGGACTGAAGGGATATCACACATATCTAATGGTCTCAAAATTACTTTAACAATATACATATCAGTCATTGAAATTGACAATTTTGAGAACTCAGATGCCATTTTAAAAAGCAGTTACTAGCCACATTTTCACATATTTACTTCATATTTAAGAAGTATTTAATCTAGGCACATTTTCTGATTCAGTGAAAAACGCTCAGAGAATTGAGCATACATCCACTTAATAAAAGATAGTCCAATGAATACTTTTAAAATATTAGCCATATATGAAAATGTTAGATGAAAACAGAAGCCCTAACAATATCCATCTCACTATGTAAGTTCTCAAGTGAATGCATAAATTCAAAATTAAAATGCTCAGCATAACAGTTATTGATAAGAAGAAATGTGTTGAACCAAATAAAAATCAACATAGGATCCCTATCCAATTACAGGAAGGGTAGACAAGTAAATTCAGTCAGAATCTTTGAGATCTCCATAAAACCAGACCATAACCAAACTCCAAACATTGAGTCACTTGAGTTTAAAATTCAATACATTTAGAAAAAATACCATTTAAAATAGGCTGCACAAAAAATTTCAGATTCTTCTTAATAATTATAATCTTGCTGAAAGATATTTAGTTGCAAAATGGCATGATTCAATGAAGTGCAGTGCAGAATATAAAACACTGAAGGTCCAAACAAACTACTGCAGATCTTGTATGCTATGAGTATTTCTGTAATGAGCCTCTTAAATCATTCCAGAGGAGACATATGGGTTGAACAAAAGACTGACAAGCTGACTCTGGCTTCTTCCGGTTATTTAAAATCTTGTTTGAAAAGGTATTTACCTACTATATTTTCAAGTTCTAGAAAGATTTGCATAATGTTTCTGTGTAAGAGACTTAGATTGAACTGTGCATTTAAAAAAAATGAATAGCAAATATTTTCCTTCAAGTAACTAGAAATATTTTGCTGCTTTGCCCTGGTAGTGGATACTTCAGAAAACATGAAAGACAGATTACAAAAGTGTATATTCCAGAAAACGTTAATGTTCATTTGACATTTGTTTAAAATAAATACAATAAAATATCTTTCTGGTTTACTAAGCAGTATTGATTCATCAAGTTTTTCATGACCTGAGCTCTTGCATTGGATCTCAACGATTGATATTCTTTTGCTTCACATGTGAATTAAAACGGTATTGAAAATGAATTAGCTTATTCAACTAAAGAGAAGTTTTAGAGCAGGCAAGTGATTAAATCAGAAATCTTTTCCATTCAAGTTGCAAAAATAGATGTTCTTACTCCTCATTAGTAGAAAATTGGCATTTACACAGATTAATGATTAATCACCAAACTGCCAATAAACTTCTAGTTCAGAAGTTAAATGCATAGAGCAAATTCCTAACCTACTTCAGGGGAATTTCTTCCTGCCGAAGATGAAATTTAACACTACACACTTTATAGACTTTAACACTATAGACTTTATGAGGATCTTGATTTTGCTTGCTAAAGTAAGCTATATGCTTTCAAATATTTTCAGATATAAATGGTAAACATTAAAACATTTCAAATCTATACCTGGGAGGTAAACCTTTACACAAAAATAAAGTTGAGAAAGTTAGGATGAATTACAAAAAATAAGTAAGTTTGGCTTTGGAGAAACAGAGTACATATGTTCAGTGATTTATTAACATATTTCAACTTTTAAGTCCTTTAAATACTTTCTTATTTCACAAATTCAACATATTTTTCTATTTGTTTAAAGGACACCAATATTCAGAATGTGCTTAGAGTTCAAGCAAGACATTCGTCAATGGTTACTTGACTACAGATTTTTATTCTCAGTGATTGTGTTAAAATAGTACAAGGGGCTGGAGTTGTAGCTCAGCGGCAGAGTGCTTGCCTAGCACGTGTGAGGTAAGTAAATAAAGGTCTATCAACAACTAAAAACATTATTTTAAAAAATAGTACATTAAACTGTTTTTCAGGCTTCATTAGAAGACAAATCAAGCTAGGGGAGTGAAAGATCTGGTTTCTGAGGAGTTTGTATGAGGAACTGTTTGAACTAAAAAGCATAGACTGTGCAATTTGAAATGCAAATCCAGAATTATAAAATTAGCTTCCCATTAGAGTATCTTTATTCTTCTGCAACTTTTAGCCAAGACATTGAGACATGAAGGTGGCTGTGTAAAGTTTCCTTTGACCTTTACGTCCTGAAAGGATGAGGTTGGAAGAGGAGTCTTGCTGCAAAGGAACAGGAGCATAGCCATTTATTTACAAGACTTTCTCCTCTATTTGCTTATCCAACCTGAGCTCAAAACTCCTCCTGTAGCTAAAAGTTTGACATCCCACATCATAAGGACTCTTATTTTTCAAGCCACATATAAGCAAAAGAGGTAGGGGTGAATGTGGTTGGATGGGTTGGAAATGTCAAAAAGGGGACCAAAATGTTTCATTTTCTTTTCACAATGAGAACGTTACATAGGAAATACTCTTGCCAGTCAGTGAAGAGCGTAATTAGATATCCAATCATGTTATCTTGAATAACTGAAGTCTAACTTCTCAGCAAGAAATTTCTCAGTACCTTTCATAAGTGCAAATTCTCTCTCTCCCTCTGTTTCTCCCACCCTCTCTCTCATCTCATCTCCTCATACTATTGCCCCTAGTATCTGTAATTAGTCACATAGAGGAGGTACTCTATAGACTTATTGAAGGAACCTCCATAAGTAGCTACTAGCTTTAAAGGATTTGTGTGGCTCTTGAAACCCCTCCTTTAATCCTTGGGGAGTAACATAGGCACTCGTGAGCAGGGTCTGATCTTTTCTTTGGGATAGTATTAAAACCATGACAAATAGTTAACTAAAAGTCAAGTCAATACAAATATTTAACTGCTGCAGCAGGTGATAATAGCAACTCACAATCACAGTAATCTTTTCTGTAATAAATTATTACATTCAACAAAAAGAATTCCACTTCTCCTTTAGGCAATCTTTCAAGATGTTTGCTTTGGGGCTAACCATATTAGTCATCTTTACCACAAAACCCATTGTTTGCATTGTAGGCAGTTAACAGCAGTTCTTCTCAATCTGCTCTTACTGGTATCCCTCCTCACTGGTCCCTGGAGTCCTATTATAGGAACAGTGTTAGTAAACACTTGTCACTGAGTGGGCAGCAGGTATGTTCCTTCATTCAGTGCCAGCTCCTCAGCAGTTCCTCAGAGTGAACAAACTACCACTATGCTCCCCCTGCACTGAGTTCCCTGTTTCTTGGTTTCTATAGAGGCCCATGAAACTTTTGGCTATTGTAAACTTGAGGAATTCTATAGTTTATGTTGTCAGCTTTTAAAAAGAAATTTCTTGTCTGGGTTTTAGCAGTTTTAAAGGCAAGAAAGAGTGTTCGGTGATGGATAGAAAATGATAATTTATCAATGAGCTGATGACATTTTTAATTAAATATACTAACTGGTTTCCACTGATAAATGTTAGGCATGTAATATTAGGTAGGCATATGATCCTTCTCAGTCCTGAGTTTGCTCAGCTTTTTTATGCTACATTGCACCTTATAACACTAAAACAAATGTCTACTAATCTTATGCATGTTAACTTTTAAAAATACACATGTGTAGTAATGTTTTTAGTCAAATACGTTTAAATATTTAATGTTTTGTAACAATAGAAGAGAGGGCAGAGGAAAAGAGCCTGCCTAATTATTGTTCCTTCATGTGGATGAAGTAGACCTCATTGCTTTATTGTCCTCCTCTTCAATCTATCGTTTTTTGGTGTTTGATTTTGGTTGTTCTTGTTGTTTTGGAACCCAGGGGTGCTTTAAACCACTGAGCTACATCCTCAGCCCTTTTTATATTTTATTTTGAGACAGGGTCTCACTAAGTTACTGAGACTGGCTTTGAACTTGTGATCCTCCTTCCTTAGCCTCCCAAATTGCTGTGAATTACAAGCATGTGCCACTGTGCCTGGCTAATAGTTCTTAAGTACAGTTCACATTAAGTGTATCTGCGTCTCTAAGACTTCTAAAAATCAGTAAACATAAGTAACAGAAATTTTTATTACATCTGTGAGTTTTTTTCTGTAAGCATAATTCATCCAAACATAGCAAGGCAGCATTTTCTCATCCAAACATGTTCAGTTACTTCAACATCTAACAGTCATTTGAGGAGGACATGGGTTAATGGGGAGGCAATTATATCTAGTTGTAACTGATTAATTACATGGCTTTCAAAAATTAAAATACTAAGCAGTTACCTAAGGAAAACAAATCATAAGGAAAACAAATCATAATCCAACATATTTCTCAAACCAAGTATTTGATGATGGTTTACAATAATTACAGCTATTACATCTCAGAGATAAAACTAGCTCCCCCACGAGGAGGTAAGTTGAATTAACTAGTAAGCCTGCTGATTAAAATACTTTGATTTTACTGTATGTTCCAAATGATTCACAAGTATGCTCAAAGGCTGAGATGGAAAAGTCAGGTGGGAGGTTATCATGACCCACGTGATGTTTACTTAGTTTCCCCAAACTAGTGCGGTGAGTCAGATTAGAAATATTAAAGGTATGAGAAATTTAAGGAAAAAAAAAAAAAAAGACACGGAAATAAGTGAAAAACGGGGGCATGGTGGGATGCTCCAGCTCTGATGGAGACTGGATCTAACAACAAAATGGAGCCCATCCCTTTATTTAAATGGGCAGGAACACCAATGGGATTCAGAGTGAAGGACTTCCTAAGGAAAACAGGAAGAAGAGGAAGAAGATGGCAAAGACAACTAGGTTGGAGCTTACTAGTTTACATCCACCTCCTCTACTTCAGGGCTGTTGCATTTGAACTTAGGGCTGTCTGAGCCAATGGGCAGGGCATCACCATAATCTGAACAGTCTCCAATTGGTGGAATTTCACTGAGAGTTCTCAGAAAAGCAAACCCCCTGCCTTGAGATACTCAAACAAACCCTTAATTCATTCATGACCCCCGGCAGGAGGTGGGGTGGAGAAGTGCACCAGACTGCACCTCTGGCCCAGAAGGGAAGGTGGACTGCACTACTGGGCAACAGAACCAGCAAGCACACACCCCTCCCAGGTAGCTTCCTCTCCATGAACTGGAAGGGTGCATGGGAACCTAAAGGTCTCTAGAACTCTCAGTCCTTCTGTTTTTCTATTAGATGATCAACATCCACATTAAGAGCAGCAACATTCTTAAACGTTTTAACACCATATGTTTAGCCATTATGCCATACCAAGTCTTTATTCATCTTCCACGTGCAAAAAATGAAGCAAAACATAAATTTGATTCACCCCAAATAGGAAGATGGAGATATATTCCTAATAAGGAATGTGTGTAATTTCTGCCATAATAAAAAGTTTAAAACCCTTCAATGGTTGGTTGTTTGTATTTCTTTTCTTTTTTTTCTTTTTACTTTTTTGCTTTGTATTTTTTTTAGTTATAGATGGACATAATACCTTTGTTTTATTTATTTATTTTTATGTGGTGCTGAGGATGGAACCTAGTGCCTCACATGTGCTAGACAAATACTCTACCACTGAGTTACAACCCCAGGTCCTTGCTTATTTTTATTATTTAAAAACTTCAGAAATGAGAGCCTCTTATTGGAAACAGTATAGTGTCACAGAGTGACAACCTACAGTATCAGCAGACAGAAAACTTGGTTCTGTCTTGCTGTCACTACATGACTCTGGGTAGGTTACTTAGGTTCTCACTGAACCTCAGTTTGTTCCACTCTAAAATAAGAATATGGATTTGAAAAATATCTAAGCACCAAAACCTTCTCATGGAAGTAGTAGATAAAATATCTCTTCTTAATGCTATCACATTTTGATAATAACAATGCTATATTCTACACCTGATGTCAAGATGAGATCTTATAAATGTCTGGAAAATGGCTGTATTGTACATAGTCTGAAAAAAATATGTTTTTTTTTTTTTTTTTTTAGATCTTTTCTGCTAATAATGACAAGTGTTGGGGCCCAATTTTCCTGAAAAATGCCACAGAATTTTTTTTTTAATGTCAGTTTTCACAGAAAACTCCAGGTTCCTGAAGAAGCAGCAAGAGGTGATGGTAGTCAGGAACTATGTAATTAAATGTGTGCTTTACCCAATGGATTAAGCCATTGGGTAAGCCATTGGGTAAAACTTTCAAAAATTGAAAGTTTTATGTATTTATTTTGCTTTTTAAAAACAGACTTTATCTTTTAGTGTTTTGTCTGATTTGTTTTGTTTTGTTTTGTTTTGAATAGTGCTGGAGATTGAACCCAAGGTCTCCTGCTTTCTAGGCAAGAGCTCTACTATTGAGCTACACTCCACCCTACACTATATCTCTTAGAACAATTTTAGTTCATTGTAATTGAGCGGAAGGTACAGGGACATCCTGTAAATGTCGTGTCCCTACACATGTACAGCCTGTCCCTTATCAGTTTTAACATCCTTCACTAAGATGGTTCATTTGTTTCAATTGATGAACCTTCATTGACATAACCGAATAATATAACTAGAATTTTCTTTTAAATGCCAAGGTCTGTATAGGACAAAGTTTTGTCACCTTGACTGAATTCTGAGCTTTACTACATCAAGTAAAATAAAAATATTTTGTCTAGTCTCTAAAACCTCTGACCTGGTGAATTGTTCATAGTATTTTAAGAAAAGAAGTATTAAAATATAAAAAATATGTTTTTATGAAGTCATTTTGTTCTTGTGGAGATGTTCTGCTTTTCGTTCTCATTTATTGAGAGAACTTTCAATGTCCACTTGAAGGAGGAAAGCCATCAAAACAATACCCTGACATAGTAATAGGATTTTGTACCTGAGATGTTGAGAAGATGAGTTTAGAAAAAGAGGAAAAAAGATGTCCTAAAAAGCAAATTTAATGCAAAATCTTGATTAAAATGCCCAAAGCCCAATCGGCCATTTGATGGTTTAACATCAGGTTTCACAGAACCTCATTTATTTTGGAGTTAGAATAGGAGGACAAGGAGGAAGAGCAGTTCCAGATCAAATGGGAGATTCTGGCACTAAATCACTCAACAGTCATTTTACAATATCTTTGTTAGTCTGTGGTATGTTATGGACATTGTCCTTTCTTGGTTGTGCAATTTGTTCAGAAATTCTAGTTAATTTACAGCACTCTGTATCTGCACAGATTTATCATAATCATATATATAACATATGTTATATTTTAATTCATTTTGTACAGTTTTATTTTTTACTTTTGACTGTTTTTTAAATCATGTTAGAGCTCACATATACATGTGAGAGAAAATTTGTTTACGTTGTTTAAATTGTTTGGAAAAAATAGATTTTAAGTTGGGTTTTATTGATGAAGGCTCCTGAAAAAGTTTAAAGTCATATTCTTTGTTTCATCATTTCTCTCTCTCTCTCTCTCTCTCTCTATATATATATATATATATACACACACACACACATACTACAAACACATACACATTTATCTATTTCAATAGTACTTGTGTCTTATAATTTTTTTTTAATTTTTATTTTTAGTTGTGGATGAATATAAAACCTTTACTTTATTTATTTATTTTTATGTGGTACTGAGGATCAAACTCAGTTCCTCACACATGCTAGGCAAGCACTCTACCACTGAGCTACAACCCCAGCTCAGTGTCTTATAATTTTGAATACATTTTAGAATAAAATTTCACTTTACAAAAAGTATTTTATAAACTATACTGAATTTTTGCAGTTAAAGTTATATTTAAAAACTCAAGGATGAAATACAGTTCAGATTAATTTTGAAAATAAGAATGTAATCATGATAGCTAAGTATTATAAAGAAAAATAAATAAAACCGTACTAAATATCTAGGAAATTATTGTCAAAATCTCAAGCATTGGCTGATTGCACAGGTTTGGCTCCTGGCTCCCCCATTTCCCACCATGTGGCTTCAGACATGGTACTTACCTTTTCTGTGTTTACTTTCCCAAATTTAAACTCAGAATTACTAATAATACCCCTTACCAATTCATGGAGGTATTGTATAATTACATGAACTACAATGTATATTATTGCATTACATGAATAATTAAGTGAACTAATATAATTACATGAACTAATGTATATTATTATTAATATACAAATATACTTGTATATCATAATATACAATGTATAATGTAATAATACACAAGTATACAAATCACTTTATATATTATCTAGCACAATTAATGTGGTTTTAATTATTAATAACTGTTTTAGTCAATTTTTTTTTTTTTTTTTTTTTTTTTTTTTGCTGCTGTGACTAAAAGACCTGACCTGAACAGTTGTAGAGTAGGAAAAGTTTATTTGAGGATTCACAGTTTCCGAGGTCTCAGTTCATAAACAGCCAGCTCCTTTCCTCAGGGATTGAGGTAAAGTAGAACATCATGGCAGAAGAGGGAAGCAGAGGGAAGTGGCTCATATGATGATCAGGAAGCAGAGAGAGGCTCCACTGACCAGATGCAAAATATATACCCCAAAGCCACACCTGCAGCGACTCACCTTCTCCAGCCACAACCTACCCACCTTCAGTTACCACTCAGTTAATCCCCATCAGGGGATTAATTCACAGATTGGGTTAAGGCTCTCACAATTCAATCATTTCTCATCTAAAACTTCAAAGTTTTTTGGGGAAACCCAATATCTAAACCATAACAATAACAAAGCCTAATGATTCTCTTCTCTTTCCTCTTTCGTATTTAGAAAACATTGAAGAAAAGGCTTTTTTTTCAGACTAGGGATGGAACCCAGGAGGTGCTTAACCACTGAGCCACTTCCCCTGTGGGCTCTTACTTTTTTTTTTTTTTGAGACAGGGACTCACAAAGTTGCTAAGAGCTTTGAATAGTTGCTGAGGGCTGGCTTTGAACTTGCAATCCTCCTACCTTAGCCTTCTGAGCTGCTGGGATTATGCCCAGTTTAGATTCATTCATTTATATGAATAAAATACTTAGGAGTTAGAAAAAAATCCCACATTGTATATGCCTATTTCTCTTAAAACCAACCAGTAAAGTTCCCTTTTTTAAACTGAAAAAAAAAAAAAAAAAAAAAAAAAAGGTTGTTCTATATCTCAGCCTATAGGATGCATTGGCTAAGAAGTTATAACTTCAGGGATTCTTTTATTAAAAATCTCATGACATATACATGACTGGAATTTTAAAAACATTTTCCAAAAATCATGTTCTATACTAATTTTGCTTTTTAAAAACTTGCCTGGTTAAGCTGGGCATGTTGACTCATGTCTGTAATCCCAACTACTTGGAGGGCTGAGGCAGGATGCTGTTGAATTCAAAGCCAGCCTCAGCAACTTAGCAAGACCCTGTTTTATTTTATTTATTTCAAAGTAAAATAAAAAGGGTTGGGTGCGTAGCTCATTGGTAGAGCACTTATGTTGCACTCACCCTGGGTTCAATCCCCAGATGGCAAACATTTTTTTTTTAATTACCTGGTTAATCAAGTCTTTCATATTAAAATCAGTTATAGAAAATGTTAATTTACCAAAGTCTCAGGGATTTTTTTTAATTTTTATTGCTTTATTGGTATTAAAAAGAGAGAAGTAGAAAACTAGCTGCTATAAAAATTCTGGGGGGTTGGAAAAAAATTGGTGGTTGAATGAGATGGATATCATTATCCTAAATGCATGATTGAAGATCTGAATGGTACTTATATACTTTGTATACAAGCAGTTGTATGTAAAAAGATACTATACTTGTGCATGATGAATAAGTAAATAAATAATAAAAAAAAAAATTCTGCTAATATAATGCTTCTTGTAGGATGAATTCTGGATTCAGGCCAATTTGGGCCTAATCACAACACATTCTGTATCCATTGTGCATTAACCATCAAGCAGCTGGAATAGGCAGAAGTATGAAGAAGTTCATATTAGTTACACTATTCACTTTACCAAGAAAATGCACCTGAAATTACTTGAGAAAGATGGTCATCAAGTTGAAGTTTGAGCAGTGGTTCTGCTTAACACTGTAATATCAGGAAATCCAACTAGCTAATCCACCCAGTGTTTGTACAGTTAAATCCCATGCTGTACCTGGGCTCAACCCAAAGATGACCCCCAACCCCCAGAGGGTTCTTCCCTGACCCCCTTAGCTGAAGTTCCCACCCCAACTCATTTCCTGCTTTATTTTCTTCATGGAACTTATTCTTCTGTTAAAATCTCTTACTGGTAAGTAAGTTTGATTATATGTACCTTTGGTCTTCTCTCTCCGAGATGTGAGCTCTGTGAGGACAGAACCGTCTGCCTTGCTCACTCTGCCCAGAGCGGTACCTCCACACAGTAAGGGCAGAATGAACCAGTGACTGAATGAGACAGTGAGTCACAGAAACAGCCGGCCTGCACCCTCTTCATTACTCCATGTGGTTGGCAATTCAGGAGTTGGACATGGATAAACCCTATGTAGTTAGACCCCATCACAGTTTCCCAGACATTGGGCCCTGTGTATGGAACGCTGAATTGGCAATGCTGACAGTAAGGGGCTCTGTGTATCACAGGTACACACGCCTCGACTCATTAAACTCATCCTGTGTACTGAGGCTCCTGAATCTGGCACTGGGCACTAATATGGCACCATCCTTAACCCTAAATCTCCACTCCGATGGGGAACTCTGCTCAGGTCCCCGGAAATGCCTCTCTACCTCCCTCAACCTGTGTCCCCAGTCAACAGAAGATTGTGTCTACTTTACTAATAGTTTGTGGTTTGTTGTGTCAGGGATAAACACTGCTTGGAACTGTGGAGAGGATTTAGATGAGAAAGGCTTTCAAGTAAGGGAAAAGAGAAATGAATTAACTTGGCAAGTTATCTGTGGGATGACCACATGCACAGAAGGTTCTCCTATATACAAAGTATTTCCAGGAGTGCTAAGGGTCTTTTTCCTTCTCTTCTTTCTTTCCTATTCTCTCTCTCTTTCTTTCTTTCTTTCTTTCCTATTCTCTCTTTCTTTCTTTCTTTCTTTCTTTCTTCCCTTCCTTCTTTCTTTCTTTCTCCCCTTCATTCTTTCTTTGTTTCTTCCCTTCCTTTTTGTTTCTTCCCTTCCTTCTTTCTTTCTTTCTTCCCTTCCTTCTTTCTTTCTTTCTTCCCTTCCTTCTTTCTTTCTTCCCTTCCTCCTTCCTTCCTTCCTTCCTTCCTTCCTTCCTTCCTACCTTCCTTTCTTTTTCATGTTCCAATTCCTGGCTCAGGAGATACTCTGAAATTAGGGCAGTATTTGCAATGGTGGCACTTAGCGGATGCCACTTTCTATAAGATAAAAACAACTACACATCCAAATACCACCAGCCCATCCACAAAACAGACATGTGTAATACTCATTAAATTCAACTACATTTTATATTTTGGCAACTTTCTATTTTGTCACCATGAATGTACATTTTTAAAGATGAGATAACAGAACATATTTTATTTAATAATTTGCTCACTTGGTTTGTAATTTTAAATATTTAGACATATGGAATGTGGGCCCCCTATTGGATTCTTTCTCTAGAATCCACAATTTCTAGGGACAGACCTACAATAACAAGAATATTTCTTTACTGGATCCCTGGCCTGGTTACTTTGACTACATAATAATTTGTCACCAAAGTCAGCACCTACCAGATGCCATTGAATCCTGATAAAAATATATGACCATCTGGCCTGGACAGTTCTCATTTAGAGCATTTTGTGCATTTGCAGGCAGATGTCAGTTGGGCTACAGTTATTATCCAGGCTTAACTGAGTTGCTTGTCCCAGAAGGCTCACTCAGATGGCCACAGTGGGCCTGGCTGTTCACTGGGAACTCAGCTGGGACTACTGACCACAGGCCTCCCCCATGCCACTTCAGAATAGGGGTACTCAGGGTAACTTCTTATAGGGAAGAGGGAGGGAGCCCAAGAGAACCAGGAAGGAACTCAGCTCTTAGAAGTCACTGAGCATCACCACTTTCTTGGCACTTCATTGTTGGAAGCAGGCACAAGCCTGTCCAGATTCAAGGGGAGTGCACAGAGATCCCACCTTTTAATCAGAGAGTGTCAAGGAATTGTAAGCATGTTTTAACACCATCATAATCCTCATCTGGTTGCAGACGTCTCTGCAGCAGCACCCTCAGAGACTTTCCAGGAGTAACAAATTACCCTGGGTGACACAGGAATACTCTCTGGTCAAAGTCCCATCAAAAACCAAGAGGAGGTTAAATTATTCTAATGTTCTCCCACAATTCTTCTATCTCCAATCCTGGGTCTAACACCCAGTGGATCTGGGGACTATTTCTAATTCCAAAAAGCCTGGATGTGGGCTGGGGTTGTGGCTCAGTGGTAGAACGCTTGCTTCACACATATGAGGTAGTGGGTTTGATCCTCAGCACCACATAAAAAATAAATAGATATACAAAAAAAAGTTTTTTAAAAAAATGTATGTAAAAAAAAAAAAAAAAGCCTGTAGGAGATAAAACTTCTGGAGAACCTGCTCTGAATGTGGAGTTTGGACTACAAGACAACAAAGGACTATGAGATGGATTTTTAAATGAAGCTAATAAGGCACTAGAGAGATTTGAATGTGAGTTATTGCTCAGTTTCACTCATCCAGAGGAACCCTAAAATCTTGACCACTAAGTTTGATCTGGTTCCCCAGGATTCTTTCTCCTAATCCAATCTGACCACAGTGGGTGTTGTACATAAGCCAGATTCCTGGGAACGGACTCAGAGCAAGGGTTTGCATGATGAAAATTTATTAGGGCATGCTTTCCCAAACAATACCTGCAAAGAAGGGGTATTTGTCTCCCATGCTGCGGCAATGAATTGGCACAAACCTAGGGACTTGGTGCAGCACAATTTATCATATAACAGTTCTAGAGTCATGAGTGAGAACTGAGTGGACAGGGCTTCGCTCCTCCTGAAGGATCCTGGGGAGGAGATGTTTTCTTGTATTTTTCCTCTTCAAGAGACCACCTTCACCCCTTGCTCCTGGCTCTTTCCTCTATTTCCCAAACCATCAGCCTGGTCTCCTTCTCACTTCTGACCTCCCGCCTCTTTCTGATAAGGACCCTTCTGATTAAATTTGCCCACCTGGAGCCAGATGTGGTCATGTTACTTGTATTCCCAGCAGCTTGGGAGGCTGAGGCAGGAGGATCACAAGTTTGAGGACAGCCTCAGCCACATGACAAGGCTCTAAACAACTTAGACTGTCTCAAAATTAAAAGGGCTGGGGGTGTAGCTCAGTGGTATAGTGCCCCTGGGTTCAGTCCCAGTACCAACAAAAAAAACAACAAAAAAGTATGAAATAATAAATTTGCTCACCTGGGATGCTCTATCCCAAGATCTTTATCATATCTGTAAATTTCCTTTGGCCATATCAGGTAACATAGCCACAGGTTCTGGGGAATAGGTGTGATCATCTTTGGAGGCCATTATTCTGCCAACAGGAGGGAAGGGAGAAGGCCTGTGCAGAGGAGGAAGTCAAATTGTGTTGCAGTTGCAGCAGATACCTCAGCTGATCCTACAGGCATCTGAATGTGCTCCAGAGACGTCCCAGATCAAAGTGAGGGGCCCAGCCATTATACTGCCTAAATTGACAGTCAATGATTTTGAATCCCCAGGGCATCTAATAGAGAGGACGGGAATGTGCCTGGAAGTTTCCTTCTCCTAAGTGCAACTCCTGAGGAAGCATCCAACTACTGTGACCTAAGGGTGGGACACTCTTGACAGTTGAGGGAATGAGCTTTTTGAGTGCAAACCACTAAATCCACTAAAGCCACCCCATGCACAGCTCAGATCAGCTGGCATTGCAGAGTAAGTCGCACCATCTTGGAATAGCTGCTCCAAGATTCTGGTTGGTTTCTTTCCCCAGAGAGCCTTATAGAAGAGAATTTAGTGGGACAAACTACAGCCCCTGCTGCCACAGCTGGTTTCAGGACAGAGTGACACTGATCTTCTCCTCCCTTAACTGCCCATTCCAAATTGGCTCAGGTAGCCCCTCTCCTGGTTTAGGCAGCTGAGCTGGTGAGGTGAATCAGACCATCATCCCTTCAGGTCCTGAGCCCCTGCTCATCATACACTTCACAGGCATGGCTGCTGCACAGGCCTGTTTATCACCAAATCTGGACAAGGAGGAATAATGAGATACCCCAGGAGAATCTGCATGCCAAATATAAGTTTCATTTTTCCCCAGAAGACCTACTTCCTCCCAGAGATTAGGTCAGTTACTGTGCTGGGTGGCAACACCTTTTCTGCTGACCTCTTAGCACCCACCAGAAGCCTGAAGTGACTGGGACTTTTGCTAGGCAGCTAGAAGTGTCCCCCTTTGTGAGCCAGGAGATCTGGATCTGCAAAGCCCACGGTGGCAGGTACTGCCCCACACATTTCCCAAGCAGGTTCATCCCTGAGCAAGTTCATCCCAGACCCTGTTTTATCTGTGAGGGACACAGTATGGGGGCAAGTATAATGAATTATGTGTGTCCTAACTCCAGGAAGCAGCTGGAGTTAGCTCCCATTCATTTCACTGAGAATAAAACCTCAAGGCCTCACAGTGAGGAGATAGAGAAGAGCT
Source organism: Tamias sibiricus (assembly GCA_025594165.1). NCBI lineage: Eukaryota > Metazoa > Chordata > Mammalia > Rodentia > Sciuridae > Tamias > Tamias sibiricus. The sequence continues at coordinate 103,147,349 of CM046662.1, forward strand.
TAGGATGCCAAAGCAAGATGGCAAGTGAGGAGGTCGGGATAGGACCAAAACAAAGGAGCATGGAAGAGGGTCTTCTCATGAGGTCAACTTAACTGTTTGATGAAAATGATCATTCACACAAGCGGGGGACCCCATCAGACAGACACTTCCATACTCATGCTCCTAAGCTGGGGATCTAATAGAAAAACTAAAACAGACACGTGGACAGAGGGGGCACCAATCAATAATAGTGAGGAGAACATGGACAGGGGAGGAGATAAAGAAAGGAGGAAATTCCAGAGAACCATAAAAAGAACAAGCCAAAACTCTCCATGGGATTCCCAGCTCTGGGGCCCCCTTCGGAGAAGTCTATCTCTGTCGCTTTTGCAACTAACCTGCTGCTTGCTTGCTATCTCTGTGTTCTGTTCTTCAATTCTTTGCTCTATGGAGACAAGGAACCCAGCACCACTAGACAGTAACAACATTGGCCTTCGAGTGTCCATCCAACTTATCCCTCCTTCCCTTACCTTTCTGACCTTGTCTCAGGAAACTTCCCACCTGCTGCAGCCTCCTTGCTGTTCCTCAAACACATGACACATGCTGTCACCTAACACAGCACTGTCAGATCAGAATAACCTAGGTTGCATTGCAACAAGCCACCCCAAACCTCAGGGTTCAAGCAATAAAGTCCACCAGCCTCTCCAACTGGATTTAACCAACTAAGGAGAAGGAGGCTGGCAAGTCCTACCCAGGCTCTTAGCCCTTCGCCTACCTTGGCATTCATTAACAAAAAAGCAATTCCAATTCTTTTTTTTTTTTTTCTTTTTTCTTTTTTCATTAACCAAAACAATTTCTCTTCATGGGACAGGAAAAGCAATCCCACCATGTGGCCAGAGGAGAAGGAGGAGGACAGGAACATCAGTGAACAGCCCTAAAGACCTCTGTGCATGGCTCCCAACAGGCCTCAGAACTCGCTCTCATACTTTCTTTAAACACTATGCTTAAGTGTTCTCAGTGAGATCTTTCCTGATCATTCTGTGTAAGACTGCAGCAATGCCTGTTCACTCATCCCTCTTTTACTTTATTTTCCTCCATAGCATATCCCCTCAACACACACACACACACACACACACACACACACACACACACTGAGTATTGATCCCCTAACCCCTACCCTCCAACCCCACCCCCTGTGGAATGTCAGATCTGTGATAAAGGACACTTTGCCTATTCTGGTCACTGCTGTCTTACGAGCCCCAGAGCACAGCCATCAAAGGCTAAGCCCCCAATACATGCTGAGGGAATATTCAGGACCCATTTGAATTCTTACTCCTGTTCACATTAGGATTTTGAAAGATTAATTTATGGTTGTCATTTGTCTCCAAACTTCTGACCTACTTTAACTGATGAGAATAGGGTCAAAATAAAAATGAAATGGCAGTCCATTTTTATGTCCCTTTGATATTTGAGTCTTTATGTGTAATTCTACATTAGAGAAGCCATCCAGGTGAGTCACAACTCCAAAAGGTAGGAAACATAAATTTTCTAAGATTTATTACAATGTTTGTCATTATTAGTTCTGACATTTTCCTATCCTAACTACGAATTTCTAATTAAAGTTATTTTAAATTAAATTTGAATAGTTAAAATGCATTAAGGGAAATACATTGTAGAAAGTGATTCCTAAGACATTAAAATTATATCAATCACAATCATAATTTAGCATCCTACTTACTACAATAAATGATGGGCAATGATTCTGATAAATTGCTCTGGGTTGGCATTAGGTGAGTTTCGCACATTTTTTTCCTCTTACATTTTCTGTGCATATGATCAAACTGAGAAAAAAAATCCTTTTAAGAAAAACTCCAAGATGTTAATATCTACATTATGGAAAATGTCTATTTTCTTTTCAAATGCTTTGTGAGGATTATTACAGTATTAACAAACATTAATATTATTTTATCTACATATTGTTGCAAATGGCAAGTGTTGTTAGTACTTTGGGCATGTTAACCACAAGGAAAAGCAACTCAGGAATTCAGATCTATTTATTAATTAGGTAGATAATGAAGTGAATTTCTGAATCTTAGTTTTCTTTTCTAAAAATCATAGTAGTTATGAAGTTCAACCCTATGTAGAATGTCTTGTGAATTAATCAATTATCTTGAAGTCCTTAGGATAATGTGCTACTATAAAAAGTTTGGTTACGTTTTTTAGTTTTCCATAAGGATAGGAACTGATTGGCCCCTGGATGATGCTGTCTTGTGTTCCCCACAGCACCTGTGTTAGATTTTCATTGCTGTGACCAAAATACCTGACAAGAACAGCTTAGAGGAGGACAAGTTTATTTTGGCTCACAGTTTCAGAGATTCAGTGCATGGCTGGGGGACTCCATTACTCTGGACTTGAAGTGAGGCAGAACAACATGGCAGAAGGGCATGTGTGGAGCGAAGCTGTTCCACTCATGGAGGCCAGGAAGCAGACAAAGAGAAAGCAAAGGGTCAGGGGCTGATATAGTCTTCAAGACCATGCCCCCAGTGACCTACTTCCTCAGGCATGCCTCATCTTCTTAAAATTAGCATCCAGTAGTCCATCAGCTATCAATGTATTTATCCAGCAAGTAGATTGATCCACTGATGAGGTCAGAGCCCTAATCACTGCCTAAAAGCCCCACCTCTGAACCTTGCTGCATTGGGGATCATGCTTTCAACACGTGCTCTTTCAAGGGGACATTCCTAGATCAAAACCATAATAGAACCCAAGAATGCCTTGCAAAATGAGAAGGTAGCTGACTGACCTGACTGATGTAAGGACACGCTGAGTCTGTAGTTTCTGTATCTTTAGCACAATCAATTGCACAGCTGAAAATTTGATATCAAAATTGCTAAAACAAAAAAAAAAAAAAAAAAAAAAAAAAACGTTTCCAATGTAATGTCATCTTTGTTTTATTAGGACACTATAAAGTATACATTCAAACACAGTTATAAAAGTATACCACCTATCTGACAGAAATTACTTTAAAATGTGATCTTACAGGCAGGATAAATCATCTGATATGATCTATAAATGAGCAACACAAGTGTCAGTCATATTTTAAAATGAATTGAAATGAATGATTTTATGAGAAATAAAAAAGAAAATAAAGTTCTGCCTGCAATTTTAAAAGAGCATTGTGGGGATATATCAGTTAGAAATATTTTGGTTACACATGGAAGAGAACCAAACTCAAGTGAACTTAGAGCCCTAAAGGGAGGGCAGGCACAAGGAAGCCTTGTTTGTTCATGCAACTAGAAATTTCCAAGATCTGTTGATTTCAGGTGAGGCTTTATCCACAGTCAGCAATATTACTAAAGATTTGTCTTTACTCATATTCTTCTCCATTTCTGAATGATCTTATAAGAATCACTTATAATTTTAAAACTTTTGTCCAACATCCATACTTCATACTTAATCAGAGCTCAGTTTCCTTTTAGAGAATAGCTATTCCCTCTCTGGCTTAACTTCTTTAAAAAGTACATGTGTCTAATCTCTACTGAAACTGAGAGAAACAAGTTTCACCTCTCCCCATGCCCATCCCTTCCCTAGTCCTAGGGTCACAAATGACTTAAGCTTGGTTGGGTGGATATTACCCCTGGAACTTCAGACCTGGGCAAAAATTTCAAAAGCACAAATACTAAGAGCTCTTTACAAAGTGTCAAACTGCTATGAAGCATATTTCTAGACTACATTATGGGAATTCACCATGCAATCTTCGTGGATCTAGATACCTATCAGCACTAATCTTGTTTCATTCCTAAAATTTTATCAGAAGATTTCTTCAGGGCAGATTGACTCTACCTAATAGGGCATAAATAGTGTCCGTTTTACCACTCTCTGACCTTCAGCATACACCCCTCTGTCTCAATTCTGCCCACCTGGCTTTAGCCTTGAAGCCCTGCTTGCAGGACCCTGTGCTGGTCAGCATGCTCACTGGGTCCCAGGCTTTTGCTCCTTTGTTTCTTTCATTTGAGTATTGAACCCAGCACCCTGTGAATACACATGGGCTTAGACCCCTGCAGGGGGCACTCAATTCCAGTATGGCAGGGCAGGGTGCCTGATGCTGCAGATGGTGTATTAGATTCCTAGAGCTATTGTAACAAATGAACACAATCTAGGTGGCTCGGAACAACAAAGATGCTCCACTGTCCTGGAGACTAGACTCAAGGCATCACTGAGGCCATGCTTCTTCCTAAAGCTCTAGGGGATTGTCCTTCTCTGCCTCTTCCAGCTTCTCGTGGCTAGGTGTTCTCTGGCTTGTGCCCACATGGCTGCATTCTGTCTCCATGGATACTTCCTTCTCTTCCTGTGTGTGTCTTCTCACTGAGTGTCGGTCCTATAAGAGGTGTGATGGCACAGCACACACTCAGAAAGACCAAGAGAAGCAAGCTTCTACTCTCAAATACTTAGGCACATTTTTGCCATATAAGGTAACAGTATGTAGATTTAGACAGGCTATGTCTTTTGGGGGACTATCATTCAACACATCACAGATGAACACACGCACTTTCTAGCTCTGTCCCACAGTGAGGGCCTGGAGCCATCACACTCAAATAGCAGCAAGCACAACTCACCAGATCTTGGCTTCCAAATACTGCTTTCCACTGAAAGAAACTAGGGATGCTTGAAGAAATGCTTGGATCCAGGACTGTGGATCAGGGAGGGAGGATACAAGGTGAGCCTGGAACATCTGGCAGCCTTAGAAAATGTAAGTTGCTAAAAGAATGATGGGGGACCTGGGGTTATGACTCAGTGGTAGAGCACTTGCCTAGCATTTGTGAGGTACTGGGTTCAATTCTCAGCACCGCATATAAATAATGAACAAAATAAATGTTCATCAACATCTTAAAAAATATAAAAAATAGAATAATGGGTACATGTCAATGCAAACAGAGGTCAGCTTGAAGGGGCTCCCTCAGGGCCAATGAGTGACATTTTGAGCATGAAAATATGTAGTGATAAAAACAAGGTATCATCTATTGAATGAAATAGGAAATCATGAGTCCATACAGGTATAAATAATTTGTGAATAAATGAAAAAGTTAAATAAGGAATGAAATATTTAATTTGTTTCAAAGTAGCTCTACACAAAATATTTTATTAATTACCAAAGGGAAAATTTGTAGGAAAGAAGCCTGGAAAACATCACTTAATACAGTGACCAAAATGAACAACATCAATAATGAGACAGATTTTTATCAGGCATCACCTATAAGATGCACTAAGAAAAACACGACAGAATGTATTCATGTCCCTACTGAAGATGCATGACCCCAATGTGGCTATGGGGAGACATCAACCAACACAAACTGAGAGTTATTTTACAAAATAACTGGTCTGTGAACTTAACAAGTGTCAAGGTCATGAAAGTCAAGGAAAGGTTTCAGAATCATTCTAGACTGAGGGTAACTAAGGAGGTAACACTGAATGTAACATAAGACATCATTGGGACAAATGTTGAAACATAAGTGAGTCTGGAGAATTAGATGGCAATAATGTCCTCGTTTTAATAATGTATTATAGCTAAGTAAGAGAATGTCCTGTTCACACTAAAAGAAAAAATTCACACCAAAGTATTTGGGGGCAATGGGTCTTCACACCAAAGTATTTGGGGGCAATGTTTGGTTACTTACTTTCAAATGCTTCACAAATAAACTCTTTGTACAGCACTTTCCAGGTTTCTCTGATTGTGGTTGTTTAAATACACACACATACACACACAGACACACACAAAATCAAAATCAAGACTGACCTTAAGCCCTGTGGATGGTCAAGGACAGGATGTCACTTGAGAAGCTTGATAAATAGTCTCCAAACATGTTTATCGCTCTATTTTACTTTCATTAGAACAATTTACATTATTTTGTAGCTTTTCCACATCTGCTATCTTTTCCACAACTGCAAACTCCATAAAGGCAACGATCATATTTATGTTACTCAGCAACTTTTATCCAATGCCCTGGACAATGTAGGCACTCAATAACTGATAAAATGAATGAATTAAGGCATCTTGGAGTAGAAACAGCAGCAAGGTCTTTGGAGTTGGACAGAACAGGACACACTCCTCCCTCTCTCCCACTTCCTATCTGTGTACCTCAGACCTCATACATCAACCTCACAGCCCACCTGGGCCAAGAACCAGATGTTCTGTTGGACTCCTGACTCCAATACTTCCTAACCATGTGGTCTTGGGCAAGTTACCTAGGTTTTCTTATTCACAAAATGGGAATTTTACCAAAGTTTTTTTTTTTGTTGTTATTTTGTTTATTTTGTTTTTTGTTTTGTTTCTTTTTTTTGTTTTGTTTTGTTTTTTGGCAACAGGGTTTGAACTCAGGGTCACTTGACCACTGGGCCACATCCCCAGCCCTTTTTTTTGTATTTTATTAGAGACAGGGTCTCACTGAGTTGCTCAGGCTGGTTTTGAACTAGTGATCTTCCTGCCTCAGCCTCCCAAGTGCTGGGATTACAGGCGTGCACCACTGCACCTGGTTCGAAATAGGAATTTTAATAGTTCATAGATTCATAGGGATGTGTGGCATATTATGAGTGCTAATCATCTGGGCTTGAGTTCTTAGATTTCTAAGGAGAACATTACTTGCAGGATGGTTGTAGGAATTAAATTGTGTTCAACAAACATAAGTCATGTTTAGCATGATGACATTTAATAACAAAGATTACTATTAATTATAACCATATCTAATTACAACCTTATAAAGTAGGGAAAGCATCTCATTGTATAAAAAGAAAGGCCAAATATGGCACAAATCAGTTGAGAAATATATTCAAGGACAACACTAGCAAGGAGAAAGTCCAACTCAGACACAATCACACTTCTACAGACCCAAGACTGTGGCTCTTTCTTTCCTATCACTGTCCTTCACTGTCCTTAAATGGCCCCTGTTAATCTGAAGGCATTTTTGGAAAAATTGCAAGGTATGCTTTATCCTTCTGATGAAAGACATTTTATAACAGCAGTTCCTAAGCACTAGTGAACAACAAGTCAGGTGGCTGTTTTGTAAAACAGGCTATTGTTCCCGCCCTCAGAGCTTATGACTCAGTATGGGTTATAGATGGAGAATCTTGAGAACCAGTTTAGAAAGCAAGGAAAACTGTGGTCTGGAGCCCAGAGAAATCAGGGGCAGGAAGTGAGAGCTGTCAGGACCAAGCTGAGACGGGACTGCTCTGCCAAGTGGGAGAACGGCACCAGAACAGACTTGAGCTCAGCTTTGCCTATAGCAAATCACCTGCTTAATATAGAGCGGGCCAGAACCAGACATGACCACAAATCACCCGAGATTGATTAGATAATTTGAGTAGCCCAATAAATATTTTTAAAAATGATTCCACAATTTAAAAATTTCTAACACTGAAATCTCCAGGGTTCAGATGGTTTTTTAAAGAACACCAAATCTACACATTCTCCTCCAGAATACAGAGGGGAGCACTTCCTGGCTCATTTTGTGAACCTGACACAAAAACCATAGAAAGACAGTTCAAAGGAAAAAGGAAGGGAGGGAGGGAGAGGGAAAGGGAGAGAAAGAGAGGCGGGTGGGGGGAGGAGGAATGGGGAAAAACTGCAGACCAATATGTCTCAAAAATGTTGATGTCAAAATCCTCAACAAAATATTAGGAAGTAGAAATCAGCAGTACGTGAAAGAACTATATGTCATGACAAAATGGGGTAGTCAGGGGGAATCCCCTGAGCAGTGGTCAAGGGCCTGCAAATCTGAGGAGATAGAAAGAAAACTGAACTCTATTACACATGGCTTTTGTTCAAACAAAACAAAGTATTACACTCCACACAAATTAGGTAAGTCTGAATGTCTAAAGACAAATAGGAGAAAGGTCAGCCTGAGGATCCAGGTGCTAAATGAAACAGTGCAAGCAGGGCACCCACATGTCCCAAGGTCAGAGTTATCATCCTCTTGAGTAGGGTCCTGGGCAGAGAAAAGTAGGAGACATCCAATCAAGAAGCTGGCAGCCCAAACATAAGAAAACACGTTCTGGAATTTCTACTCGGGAGCTCTCTATACCTTGGAACCATATCCTTATAAATTTGTATTCGGAAACATTGACATGTTACCTTTCATAACCTATATCAAAGGTAGAGATAGTCTGATTGGTAATAAAGCTAATCTCTGTATGAAATACCTCGAACTACCAAACTCTCTGCCTGGGATTTGTCTCGTACAATGAAAAGGCTCCTAGCTGCCATTCAGTTCAGGGCAGGGTGAGTATTCAGCTCTCTGTGCTTGTCCACGGGGCTTTGGCAATCACCACTGCAGGCCCAAGTGCAAGCTGAATCTATTCTCCTGCCCTGCCAAGATGAAGCACCACCTGAGAGCAAGATCTTGCCCAGCAGTCAGCAGAAGTCCTGGGACTCTTTAAGTGTCTGGGAGCAATGTTTAATCAGTAGAGGATTCAAGCCAAAGGAAAAACTCCATTCTGCATCTCCAACAAGCTTCCAGATGATGCTGCCATTGCAAACCTGGGGACCTCACTTGGTGACTCTACCAGTAACTTTTGGAGTTCCCCTCAAATAAACTGCTAGTTCCCAAATTCTTATTCAGGGGTCTGTTTCTGGGAAAGAATTATTTTCCTGTCTCAATTCTTGTATTTGGTGGTCTTAGTTTTCAGTTTTCACAAGAACGGATCCCTATCTACTGAGCCAGGGCAGATACAACTTCCCCATCCTTGGATGAGGGGTTAGAATGTCTGACTTCCTTTCCCACTCTAACATTCTGAAGAACTCCTCATTATTTTAGCAATTATGGAACTTTTGCTTCTCTTCTTGATAAGTTTTTCTATTCTTGTGCATGACCTTTTAAAATCAGGCTAGCTTCATATTCTGCTCACATTCAAAGATGTCTCTGAACACAAATGGAAAATGGAGGCCTTTTCATCAAACATAATAACAAAAATCCTTGACATCAGAAAGAAATGGAGATAGCAAACATTCACACATGCAGATGACATTTTCATGTGAAAAGGAGAGAAAGACCAGTCAGAAAAAACAAAAACAGTAGTTTCCGGCAGGGGCTATTAAAATGAAAATCAATGTGAAACCAACAAAAGAGATGATGCCATAATCAAAAGACATATAAACAGGAGATAATAAAGAAAAGAAAATATAGTCGTGAGTTTGTATATACTGGGTCTGTGTTTTGATCATTCAATTGTCTCTAGACATAGGTATTCACATACATACTATCCTCTTTCAAATAATCACTTTGGAAAGCTACCTTCTTACACCTATGCTTAAACATTTTTGAAATTTCTGAAGTTTACAAGAAATCAAGTATAACAACTACACATAATTCAATATCGCCACTACAGTTGTCACTTTTTACTAAAAAAATAATACAGCTTGGCCTAAACACAGACTTTATTTCCAATAATTTAATAAATTTCTTAAAATATTAAATAATAAAATTCACTTGTGTAACTGTCAGTTATTACTGTGTAACAGACAACCCCAAATATCACAGTGGCACACAACAACATGTAGTTATGTCTCATTCATAAGTCTGCCTGTCTGCAGATTGACTGGAATGGCTCACCACTACGTGAATTCAGTCAGATGCCAACAGGCTGCTAATTAGGTATACAATCTTCTTATGGCAGAAGTCAAATGTTCCTGAGAACAGAAATACATGGTTCCTCTAAGGGCAAGGCTTAGAACTGATACACTGTTACTGCTCCACCTTCCATTCCAGCATAAATAAATCTCCTGGTCAAGTCCAACAACAATAAATTCCTCCCACAGAGTTATCAGTAGATGGATTATGTGATTAAAAACAATCCAATCTACCAATTCCTAAATAGTGATGATTTGTCAATACAGAAGATATTGAAAAAAGGTATTAAGAACTCTACAGGTATTTTCTGATTTTCCAAGAGGATTGCCAAACATAGTATGAATATAATAACACTGTTATTGTAATGAGGATAGTTACAAAAGGGGACTATCTGGGATGAAAAAGATTTAATTAATTTATTTATTAAAAATTTTTAGTTGTTGATATACCTTTATTTATTTACATGCAGTGCTGAGAATTGAACCCAGTGCTTCACTCACGTTGGGCAAGTGCACTACCACTGAACCACAGCCCCAGTCCCTAATTTACTTTTTAATTTTTTTTTGTAGTTGTATATGGATACAATATTTTATTTATTTATCTTTATGTGGTGCTGAGGATTGAATCCAGGGCCTCACACATGCAAGGCAAGCACTCTGCTACTGAGCTAAGACCCCAACCTCTTTAATTTATTTTTAAAAAATTTTTTTAGTTGTAGATGAACACAATACCTTTATCTTGTTTTTATTTTTATTTTTTTATTTATCTTGTTTTTATTTTTATTTTTTATGCAAACCCAGTGCATCAAGCATGCTTGGCAAGTGCTCTACCACTGAGCCACAACACTGGCCCCCTTTAATTTATTTTTTAAGGAGCCATTTTTAGCAGGGCACAGTAGACATGACTGTAATTCAAGCTACTCAGGAGGCTGAGGTGGGAGGATCACCAGTTTGAGCCCAGTCCGGGTATTACAGGGAGAACCTATTCCCCATACTCATGCCAAATAGTCATTTTCATGCTTTTTATAAAAGCCAAGCTTCATACTTGCCTAATGGAATGCACCACATTTTTATTTATGCTTATAAGGGAGAGGAAAATCCTAAAAACTATTGAGTCGATGTTTCCTTATTTTTTCCTTCTCTCTCTTCTCTCTCTCTCTCTCTCTCTCTCACACACACACACACACACACACACACACACACAATTTAAAGGGAAGTGCAATTATCAGAATCTCCATTTTGCTCTCCATGCTGGGGCTTGGCTGGCTAGAGATACGAGGATGTAAAAGCACCACCTAGTCATTAAAGGCCTTTAGGTTTCTTGGTAAACTACCTAGGAAGTCAGGTGGTCCAACCCCCTTAGCTGCATGCCGGGCCTGTTGCCTCCTTCTCCAAACACCCATTTCTTCATGACTAAATGTGCTCCCCAGGACAGCCTGCCCTAACAATGAAACATCCATGGATCTAGTATATGCTGGAGGTTTTCTGAGGTCATGGTTTCCCTAGTGAGAACTGCTCTGTAACATCAGTGATTGCAGCTCTACGAAGTGTAAAGGCTTTTGTTGTTGGGTATGAAAAACTCTCATCTGGGGTTCATCCCACATTTAAAAAAAAAAAAAATTTTTTTTTTTTTTTTTTTTTTGGAAGTGTTGGGACTACTCCTAACAAGACAGACAGTCTCCAATCTTAAATTCTAGATGAAACTCCAAACAAACCTTTTCTTTTTAGGTGACTCTGATGCACCTCCAGGCCTCAGCCTCCCTGAGCCCCTGCCCCTTTTTTCTTAGTTTGTTTGGCAGAGGAAACAATTTCCTAACAAATGATCTTTGGATCCACTATAATATTCTAATAGTCAGATGGTGGATTTTGAACTAGGGCTTAAGCAGTGAGTGCCTATGTGGCCTGGCAAGCAGCAAACAAGACCAACCAACCAAACAAAAGAACCCATAACGAAAGTCAAGCACTCTTAAATCAGTGGCTACAGCAAACATTTTACATTCTCTGGGGAGGATTTAATCACTATTTATTGCCTCCTCGCCTGTCAAGTTCTTCAGACAGAGGATCACTGTATTTATTTGCTTAGTAAATCCCTAAAATCCCTGAGCCAGGTAGGTGCACATTTTCCCGCGCTCTGTCACTGAATTCTGTACACGGTGCTCAGAGAGAAGCACTATTCTCTTTCCGAAGAGGTCCGGCTGTTCCCGGCTTCTGCCTAGGCAGAAGAGCGTGCTCCTTCGCCCTCCTCGCTGCAGTCTGGGACATCACCGCCAGCACCTGAACTCTCACCTCCAGAAGCACCTGGCTGCGGGGGCGTGGGAGCGGGGTTCGCAGGCAGGACGCGCGGCGCCCTTTGGAGCGGGGGCGGGCCCGGCGGGCGGACACCTCATGGCCAGGCGCCCTGGTCCCGGGGCTCCCCTCTCTCGGCCTGGACATGGAGCGGCTGGCGGCACCGGGCGAGGTGTGCATGAGCCAGGCCATCCAGCCGGCGCACGCCAACGCCCTCGGCGAGCTGAGCGCCGGGCAGCTGCTCAAGTGGATTGACACCACCGCCTGCCTGGCCGGTAGGCGCGGCGGGCCGGGCTGCGGAGGGCCCCAGGCAGCTGCCGGGGAGGGCTGCAGGACGTCGCGGGGCCGCGAAGTGCTTCAGGCCAGGGGTGGCAAGTGACGGTGGTGGTGCGGGATCCAGAATGGAAGGGGTGTCTGAGAGCTGGCGATGGGTTGCGTTGGCTTGTGGGTGGCCGGGATGTGGGAGCCGGGAACTGCCTGAGAAGAAGGAAGGGGAGGATCCAACTTTACAGAACTGTGAGACCTGTGCAGTCACGGACAGTGATGACTGTGATATGAGCTCAGCTTAGGACTTCAGGGAGTGAGTGGTGGTTACCTGGTAACCTGTAGGCTGCCCCACCAAAGGGCATTAACATCAAGAATGTTGCTGCTCAGACAAACCTTGTATCATGTACTGGGGCCATGGGTACAGTTCCTGTCTCCCCTCACTTGTTTGGTACCAATCTCCTCCTGGTTCATAGGCTCCAGCAATACTGCCTTTTTCATTTCCCAAGACGCGCCAACCTTTTCTTTGCTCAGGCCTTTGCACTTGCTCTTCTCTTTTTCTTATTAATTTTTTATTTGTCCTAATTAGTTTTACATGATAGTAGAATGCATTTTGATACATGATGCATAAATGGAGAATAACTCCTCATTCTCTGGTTGCACATGATGTAGAGTTACACCGGTCATCTAATTATATAGGCATATAGGGTAATAATGTCTGATTCATTCTACTATCCTTCCTATCTCCATACCCCCTCCCCTCCCTTCACTCCCTTCTATCTAATCCAAAGTATCTCTATTCTTCCCTAGCCACCCCCCCCCACATTGTGAGTTAGCATATGCATAATTAGAGAAAACATTTGGCCTTGGGATTGGCTTATTTCACTTAGCAAAATATTCTCCAGCTCCATCCATTTACCAGCAAATGTCATAATTTCATTGCTCTTATCTTTGCTTTTACACTCTCTTCTTGGATCTTTCCATGCATTGCATCTCAGCTTAGATGTCATTTCCTCAGAGAAGACTTTCCTGCTCACCTGTTTACATCTGCACCCATTCATCACTTTTATTACAATGCCCTGTCCAACTTCCTTCATAATACTTAGCACAATCTGTAACTATTTTGTCTATTTGTCTGTTCACCTCTTTATTTTCGGCCTGGCCAATTATCATGTAAACTAACAAGTTCTCCACTGCTTAGTGCTTAATAAAAGCCTTCTGGTTATCTGGATGGTCCTAGAACTTGAGCTCTCATGTCCAAAAGGAATCCAGAGTTTATATGTAAAACCTGATACTTACAAAATGTACATTTTAAAGTAATATATGTTAAGATAAAATGTTAGAGTTGAAAGTGGATTTAAACATCATGTGTTTCAGGGTCCTTCTATTGCGGATGACAAAAGCAAAACTCAGATTTATGAAACACTGCTTTTCTTAGTGTTAATAGAGTTTCTAATACCTTGTGTCTAAACCACCTGCAAAATTCAGTTACATAATTGAAGCCAATCTGTTTGTTTTGTTTGCTAATCTGTTTGGTTTCTGTCTTAACAGTTTTTAACAGGATTTGAGTTTTGGTTATAATAACATAATAATGGGAACATGAATATGAAATTAATCTGCATGTAAGAAAAAGATATGAGTATAGAAATCCTTGAGGTTGCTAGTAATAATGGTGCCTATTTCCAAGGCAACTGAATGCATGATGTGACTACTGAAATGAATTTTAAAGTTACTGTTTCAGAACCAGATTAAGCTGGTCCTGTTGAATTCTTACCATCTGACATACTTGTAAAAAGAGAAAAAAAAATTCACATTTATTCACATGCAAAATTTGTGGACCCAATGTTGGTCCCCCATATTTTTATTCTTTCTTATTATTTTATGGTTTCTAAAAATCTGTAGTATAAACTGTGGCTATTGAGGCCCATATTCAGCCAAGTTCTTTAGTAGCATGCTCTGTTTGCTTTACCCTACTCTTTTCTGAGAGTTTCTATTACTTTTGTAGTCAAAATCACCGTTTAGAACAACATGTTTAATCTTCCTAAGCCTAAATGTGCTAATTTATAAAACAGAACCAGACTTGTGATTGACATGTGTAAATATTTAGCTCAGTACTTAGTAAATGTTAACTGTTACTCTGTTTCAATGTTTCTTCTTTATCTCGTAAGCAATCTTGTATGGTGCTATACATACACTATAGATTCTAATATATGCAGTAAAAATTAATGTTTTATTGGTTACTGCATTTTAGTTATTTAAATCATTCAAAATTGGCAACTCAATTAATAAAAACTTATTAGTAAGAGTAGTTTAATTACCTCAATGTCCTATTTTCTCATGTTAGTCAACTGGAATGAATGTTTTGGGATACTTTTTAGTCAATGTTTTACAATATATGTTTGAAAGGGTTCAGTAGTTATCTGAAAAACTTAAACTATAAAAGGACACTGACAGGTGGAGTGGGTGTCGGGGGGTCTGAGGTTGTAGCTCAGTGTTAGAGCACTTGCTTAGCATGTATGAGGCACTGGGTTCCATCCTCAGCACCACATAAAAATAAATAAAATAAAGGTATTGTGTTCACCTTCAACTAAAAAAATATATTTTTTAAAAAAATGGACACTGATGGGGTGAATCTCCAACTGCCACTGAGTATACTGGTTGAAAAAACAAAAGGGATCAGTTCAGCATCTGTAAATTGGCCATAATTTAACAAATGTTTGGCATGTAGAATTTAATTGAGCCTACCTGGCGCATTTTTATGATCTGATTCTCCCATATTCTCCTCCTTTCCCTGAACTGTAGCTGGGAAGCCCATCTTCCTCTCCCTATTGCTCACATAGAGGGTTCTGCTGTGGTCAGTTTCCTAGTAACTCAGTTCACATTATGTGCATGTTTGGATGGTTACTTCCAACTAGAAAAATTAGAATGTCCATTTATCTGCAAAATTAGATCTTAGGGATGAATGTGTTAAATAATTATTCCCAAAGAGTATATTCTCACCTCTCTACCTAAAACTATAAGTTAATACACCATGCACTTATAGTAATCCACTACACTCAAGGAATAAAAATTCAGGATAATTCACTCTTTTTCTTTTTTTCATAATGTGGTACCAGTAGTGAAGTCATCAAAATTTAAAATGAGGTTAGAAATTCTTAAAAAGCCATTGTAATTTGGATTTTAATTGACTGATTCTCAAAAACAAACCTGAGAGAAGCACACATTAAGATATTTCCCAAATAGGCCTGGGGTTGTAGCTCAGTGGTAGAGCACTTGCCTAGCATGTGTGAGGCACTGGGTGTGATTCTCAGCACCACATAAAAAATAAATAAATAAATAAATAAATAAATAAATAAAGGTATTGTTCCCATCTGCAACTAAAAATATTTTAGAAAAAAAGATATTTTCCAAATAATATAAATTATTGTATTTTCATATGAAGCAAAACCAACAATCCAAAAAATTCTATATAAATTAAGTGCTGATATGGAACATGGAGTTGAGGAGCTGAGAAACTCTCCACTCTGCTCAATCCTCTCACCTCCAACATAATTAGTGCAGAGTGAATTTGGGGTGAAGTTGGTAGAAATAGTAAATATTAACTAAATATTTCCTTGTTCGCATCCATGCACCATCTCTTTCTGATGCATCTCTGATTGGAAGATGATCTCAGGGTCTCCCATACTTACAGTGGTTAAGTGATTTAAATACATTCAACTGCAAGTTATGTGCCAGTAGAAATAACTTTGGTGTGTTGTTTTAAAAACAAAAGAAGCATATTGCCTGACAAAATAAAGTCAGTGCCAACTTGCTAAAATTGCTATTTATAATTGCCAGATTTTCTGAGCACTGGTATTAAAATTTAAATCAAAGATCAAGTAAGTTGAAATTTAGGAGAAAGTAGCCAGGCACAATGGCATGGCTGTAATTCCAGCTACTCAGCAGATGAAGGCAGGAGGATTGCAAGTTCAAAGCCAGCTTGGGCAATGTAGTGAGACTCTGTCTCAAAATAAAATAAGAAGATCTGGGGGTATGGCTGAGAATGCTTACATAGCATGCATGAAGCACTGAATCAGTCCTTAGTACTGGGGAAAAATTAGGAGAAAGTACAGTAATTACCACACAATAAAAGCATAACACAAAGAACAAAGAAATTCTTATAAACTGACATCAACCAGAAAGTGTGGGCACAGTGGTGTTCTAGTGAATGAGGGAATGAGTAAGTTAGATAAATCTACTAAAATTTAATTTCGTTTCCCTTATGTTGAATTGAAATATTCAAACATGTTACTAACAAGCACATGTCAAACATGTTACTAACAAGCACATGTTTACCTATTTTTTGAAGCTGAAAAACATGCTGGGGTTTCCTGTGTCACAGCCTCAGTGGATGACATTCAATTTGAGGAGACAGCAAGGTAAGCGACATTATTTTTTCACTTTTCTCCCAGGTTTATTACGTTGGTTGTGACATATATGTGGCACCTTATTTGCTTGGAATCCATGAGGCTGTTAATAAAATAAATAACATTTGACTCAGTCTAAGTATGTTAAAGAAATAATCATAGGGCTTACTTTTAGTCAACATTGTGGGTGTAAAATCCCATTTATGATTTTGTTGAGAAGCATCTCTCAGCGTGAGATGCATTGTGGGGTCAGGCATAGCAAGCTGTCTGGCACCTGACTCTTAATGGCTCCTTTCTCTACTAGAAGAATAATTAATGATGGCAAGTGTCTCTACAATGGTGAATTTCATCATTAGGTTGGATTAACACTAATTCATCTGAATAGAGATAGTAAAATATGAAAAACATTTTGTGTGTGAGAGTGCTTAATATGCTTTACCAATTCATATTGCAAAAAATTTCAAGTAAACGAATACTTCAAACATATGTAAAAGTAGAGAGAATTGATAGTATATCCCAAGGACTTATCACCTAACTACACCAATTATCAACTCATGCACACTCATGTACCCTTGCTATGTTTCCCTACATGACTGGGTTATCCTGAAGCAAATTCCAGTCATTAGCTATACATATTTTAGCAGATATTTCTAAAAGATTAGTACATTTCTAAAAGACATAACCACAATCACTGTATTTTGAAGTTACTTTAAATAATTCTCTTCCATATTGTTAAATTGCCAACCTCACATTTAGTTAAGTTCAATTGTTTTTTATTTTCTAGAATTAATTTTACTTTTTTACTTTATTTTATAATTTAAAACATTTACAGGTATTAGGCTCAAATCTGGAAACCAGATATTTTTGGCTCTAGGAAATTAAGCTCCTATCTAGCTTCTATCCAAGCACCTTCTTCTTTCTATAAACAACCATTTTAATTACTTTATGACTTATTTTTTGTTTTCTAAATGTAAAACAGTATTTACATATATTCATATCCTTTTAAAAACAAATTCTAACACATTGTATACACTTTTCTCTACATTTTTTCTCTCAATATTATATGTAGAAAAACACTCTGTAGCAAAGTACAGAGATATTCAGAATTCCTTGTAATTAGCTACATTGTAATCCATTGTGTAGATAGATGCCCTACTTTTTCCTTTGGTCCCTACTGATGAATTTTAAAATCGTTTTCCAGTTTTTGCTATTACAAATATTTCAATATGTAGTTTTGTGCAGGTGTATGTCCATGGTTTTACAGTGTATTTTGGGGACAGAGTCCTAAAAAGAGGATTACTGAGTCAAAGGGTAAAGGTACATGTCATTTTATTAGACATCAACAAATTCTTCTCTGTGAGGATTAGTATGTGAGCAAAGGACTAGTAAAATCATGCTAAAAGCATAGATTTGTTCAGATTTTCCACATAGTTATTAATTACTTAAATATACACCTGCATGTCTATGTTAAACTCTCTCCTTTACTTCCAGTCTTTCTGATTGAAATGCAACAGATTATGACAGGTACACTACATAGAGGAGCCATGTATGCACAAAGGCATTAATCAGATGTGGTCACTCTAGGCAAACCCAACTGATTCACTTTGTAGACAGTCCTTAATATATCTGCACAAGCCTCTCTAGAGGCAATTAAATTAATTCTGTTAAAATAGAATTAATTGCTATTCTTTACTAAGAGCCCAAGTTGGGTAGTGTCAAGCCTTTGAAGCCACATAAGATCAGGGTTTGAACTCTGGCCCTGCCTTTTGCTGGCTCTATTGCCTTGGTAGCCCATTTCCTGATGGGAATGAAACAGAAACAATACTACTTCTCTCACAGGGTCCTTGCCAGTGAGTGACATGTTGGATATTATACAAAAAATTCAGCATAGTGCCTGATTTACACAGAATACTAATAGAGGATAGTCATCATTACTACTATGGCCACACTAGAAATAGTACTTTGTTTAATTAATGACAGGGTTTTTATTGTTAATTATTTATTGATAAGTCTTTTATAATCTTTTGAACTTCGTCTGTTAACACACCTGTGTTCCAAAGAAATGCTAGTCTCCTTGAAGCCAGCAACTTGGTCTATCGCATCACTGTACCTAACAACTTAGCTGAACACCAGGGCTAGTCCTCAGTAACCAGTCATTAAATGTGTGAGGTAGAAAAATCAATGACTATTTTAGGAGATTTTCATATGCAGAAGAGAAAAAAATCTCAAAATGGAATAGGTTTTAAAGAAAGGTTTTTAATAGGAGAAGCCTTAAACATTTTCAAAGAGTAAAAAAAGTCAAGGAAGGGTGGAAATGGAAGGTTCAAAAGAGAATAGAACTGACAGAGCAGGAGGAAGGTCAAGAGCACAGGTAAGACAGGAGATCAGGTCTTGAGGAGATCTTTCTTCCTCTGAAGTAGAAGAGTCTCAGTGTCTGAAGACGCTGAGAATATAGTTCAATTTTGCACTTAAGGGAGAAAAATCGACGGTGCTCATATTAGACAGATCCTTCTGCTAGGGTGAAGGGATCAGAAGTGACAGAAGGGCCTGAATACAAGAGATTTGAAACAACTTGAAGTTTCGTGATCAGAGTTCTAGTAGTAGCAGGGAATGAATGGCTCTTCTAGCAGCATGAGGACCCATGTAAACCTATCAAAAGTAATCAGTGGAACTGCTTGCTTTCTTATTTGTAGATTGTTCATCCATTTACTTATTAGCATTTAAAAATAAATATAAGTTGTATAGGTTTGCCTGTGTGTTTGTCTTAACTTCCTTTGGGAAAAGAGCTACTATAAAGTCCAAGTATCTGTTGCAAATTTGTAGTCATTTTGCATGCTATCTTTGCAAAGTCCTTTTTCTATTTAAATAGAGGGAGTCCTTTAACCTAAGTGTGGTTTTGATAATCAGCATTTGCCCTTAAGCCCTGTCTTTCCTGTTATCATGAACCTGAGTGTTCCATGAGAATATTATCAGCAAGCTAAGGTGGAAATACTTTATGGCACATAAAGGATTTAAGTGAATCTTTAAGTCTGAAATGAAATGTGCTCAGATTACTGAAAAAAAAATTTTTTTTTTTTTACTAGAGTTGGACAAGTTATAACCATCAAAGCCAAAGTTACTAGAGCATTCAGCACAAGCATGGAGGTAAGAGGCACACTTTCCTTACTTCTGCCTATTGGTGGTCATCTCTTCATTGTTTACAGAGGGTGGAGGAGGAGACCTAGAATAGTATCTACAGGTAATGAGGTTCTGAGGTTCAAAGGCTCTTAAATCTGCAGTCAGACTCCAGGTAAATATTAAGGAGCTGGTGTTTCCCAGTCAACACAGCCACTAAAATTCAATGTGATGTAATTCACTGTTTTTACATAGATAGATACACAGAAAGTAAACATGCAAGATTGAAGGGCCCTGTTTTGCTCTTTTGCAAAATATGGGTTTTCTTTCTTAATTATTCTTTCTCTACTGTTACTGAAACTCTGAATCTCTGTCTCCTTACTCCCCAAAGGAAAGTAGAACCATGATTAACTAGTTTTTGAAAGGTCCAATAACTCAGATTCAGAAGGTAAAAAGGTAAGTTCAGATGATTTTTCTTATACACCCACTGGGTTTTCCTTTCTTTATCATAGTTGAGAAAACAACATTCTAGGATTTCCTGAAGTCACTGTCCAGGTTAAATCAGCAAGAAGGGAGTTGCTGGATTTAGTTTCTAGGTTGGCTGGTGGCAGTCAGTTACAGTTCCTTTGGTCGTGGGTACTAAAGGCATGTAAGAACTTGTCACCACAGATGGGGTGACTGAACCAACAGAAATTTATCTTCTCGTGGTTCGGAAGGCTGGAAGAACTTAAGTCAAGGCATCAAGAAGATCAGTTCCTTCTGAGGACTCTGAGGGGGAATCTGTCCCTGCCTCTTTCCTCTTGGTTTGTGGCACTCTTCAGTGTTCCTTGGCTTGTGGAAATGTTGCCTGATCTCTGTCTTCATCTTCACATGTGTCCTGTGTGTATGTGTGTGTGTTTTCAAATCTTCTCTTTATGTAGGGATAGCAGTCATGCAGGATTAGGACCCAATCCTAGTCTGGTATGATGGCATTTTAGCTGATTACATTAGCAATGACCCTATTTACAAGTAAGGTCACGTTTGGAGGTGCTGTAAGTTAGGGTTTCAACATAGGAATTTGGGAAGGAAGGAACATTTCCACCTATAACAGAATGATTTTGGCAAAAACAATGCCTAGAGTAATGGCTTTACCCTGATGTAGTCCCTTTTAATACAAAGCTCTTGAAGAAAGCTCTTGTGGAACTGGTGGAAGCTCTGTCAGCAACAATCAGTGCTTCTAGACTATGACTTCCCAGAGGTGGGAACTTTGACCTTTACCCCTTAGTAGTCCCTGAACTTGGCCTTTCTCCTGAGGGACATGTACTGTCCTTTATACTCAGCCCAAACACAGATAAAGCTTCCTTTTCTTCTTTTCCTCCTATTCCCTGAGACAGGCTAGAATTTTCAAAGGAAGTTTGAATAGAATTTAAACAAAAAAAAAATTCCAATAAGTTTGAAAGCACCGGTTTCTTTTTGATTCTCAGGAAAACAAAACTTAGCCTCAGCTGACTTGCTAGGCCTGATCCACTGGGCACGATTTTTATTTTCTTTCATCCTCTGTGGCTCTACGAGGAAGCCTCTGGAGTTTGCCTTACTTTCTGTACCTGGTAGAAATTTCTTGTTAACTTATTTTTTTCCTGAATTCTTATGACAACCACACATTTTTATTTTTACTTCTACAAACTCAACATGTCCTTCAGGTTCATCCCATTCTATTTCAGTTTCCTGTCCCACAATTGAGGCCTATCCTTGGCTAATTGTCTGAGCAGAAATAAATGACTGACTTCACCCTGAACCCAAAGCATGCAGGAACCTTGCTGTGTTGCCCTACCTCCAGGGGCTCTCCGATGACCCTGTTAAGTCTATTCCCCCCTCCAGGGGGTTTGCGATGAAAATCTCACCAGATAGTAACAAACCATATGCAGTAAGAGAGCATTGTGTACGGGTAAGGATATTTTTTGGTCCTTAGAATATATTTTTTAAAAGTTTTTTAGTTGTAAATGGTTTTGGTGTTTTTGGTTTATTTCATTTATTTTTATGTGGTGCTGAGGATTGAACCCAGTGCTTCACACATGCTAGGCAAGCAAGTGCTCTACCCCTGAGCCACAACCGTAGCCCCCCTAAAATTGGCTTTATTGAGATAAAATTTGTAATATTAAAACCTACTGATGTTAATTATACATTTTGATGAGATTGGACAAGGTTATACAGCTGGACAGCCACCACTACAGGAGACATGAAGCATTGCTGTCCCCACAATGCCATCTCTCATTCATGCCCTTTTGAAACCCATCAGCTCTTTCCGCCCCAGGCCCTGAGCACCATTAGCTACTTTAGATCAACACCGTTCCCCCCCCCCCCCCCGCACCTTTACTGAATTTTATGTAAATGTAATCATACAGTATTTAATTTGTGACTAGTTTATTTCACTTAGCAACATGCTTTTTATTTGTTGTTATTATTACTACTATTCCCATTTTTATATTTGCATTGGGCTTCATTTGCCTTTCCTTTTCTAGTATCTTAGGGTGGAAGCCTAGGATACTGACTAAACTTTTCCTTTTACTAATACAGGCATTTACTAATACAGTCATTAATTTTCTTCAGAAAATATCGCTTTACCTGAATCAAAATATGTTCTCATTTCCCTTGTGTGTTGTTATTCTTATCTTTGCTCCTTTCACATGGTATGTCTTTTATTCTTGTATGTTTTTTCATATTTTCTTGTCACTAGTTTTTAGCAACTACATTATACTATAACTTATGATTATACTATAACTTATGATTTCCCTTGATCTCTGAGTTACATAGATGTATGTTGTTTGATTTCCACATTTATGGTGATGATTATCAAACAACTTTCTGTTCCTGATTTCTGATATAATTCCTTTGTAGAAAAAGAACACATGTGTAACTTTGGTTATTTTAAATTTATTGAGAATAGTTTTATGACACAGAATATGGACTTGGTGAGTGATGTACTTGAAAAAAAAGTGTACTTTGCTTATGGTGGGTGAAGTATTCTACAGATGTCAGTTAGGCTAATCCTTATTGATTTGTTGTTGCTGTTGTTTTTCTGTTCCTTTAGGTACTAAAAAAAAAAAAAAAAAAAGGATAAGATGCCCAGCTATTACCGTGAACCTGTGTATTTTTCCTTTCAGTATCAGTGTTTACTTTCTGGATTTTGAGGCTCCATTATTAGATGCAAACATGTTTAAAATTGTTAAATCCTCTTGATGACTTGGTTCTTTCATCATTATAAAATTACCTATTTTCACTTTGGTTTTTGTTTTTAAATCCACTTTATCTGACATTAATTTAGCCACCATGACTTAGATTTGGTTGCTACTTTTCATCTAGTCTAAAAATCTCTGCCTCTACATGGTTTTAACTATTTTCATTTAATTTAACATGACTATTGATACAGTAGGTTTAAATCTGTCATCTGGCTGTTTATTTTCCATTTGTTCCATCTGTTCTTTTTTCTGTTTCCCCTATATTTTCCTACAATTTTTATAGTGGGTAATTTTTAGGAATCCATTTTATCTTCATTGTTGATCTTTTAACCATATGTATTTGTTTTATTATTTTTTAGTGTTTGTTCCAGGATTTACAATTTGCATACCTTAACTTATCTGAATCTACCTTCAAGTAACATTATATCCTTTTAAGGATAGCATAATAATTTTCAACAGTATACTTCCCTTCCCATGTCCTAGCCTTTATGCTATCATCAAAATATCTTTTATTTCTGCTTGTTATAAACCCCACAATGCATTGTTATTATTTTTGCTGTAGAGTCAGTTATCTTTTTAAAAGATTAAAAATAAGATATGTTTTATACCTTTCCACATATTTTCCATTTCTGGTACTCGTCATTTCTTTAGGTATCTCTAAACTTTCCTCTAATATCACTTTCCTTTAACATTTTTTTCTAGTACAAAGCTGCTGGTGATTAATTGTTTTCAGTCTTCATCTGTGTACAAATTTTGTGGTTCACCTTCATGTTTGAATGATATTTTCACTATGTGTAGAATTCTGGCTTGACCATGTTTCACCCCCTTGCAGGATTTTAAAGAGTCTCTTTATTAATTTTAGGCACATGCATGGTTCTCTGAGAGGTCTATTGTTATTCTTATCTTTGCTCCTTTTACATTGTATATCTTTTATTCTTGGGTTGTTTTCATATTTCTTGTCACTGCTTTTTTTTTTTTTTTTTTTTTTGGTACCAGGGATTGAACTCAGAGGCACTGGACCACTGGGCCAAATCCTCAGCCCTTTTTAATATTTTATTTAGAGACAGGGTCTCACTGAGTTGCTAAGTGCCTCGCCATTGCTGAGGCTGGCTTTGAACTCACAATCCTCCTGCCTCAGCCTCCCAAGTCCTGAGATTACAGGTGTGTGCCACCGTGCCCAGCTCTTGTCACTGGTTTTCAGCGATTAGATTATACTATAACTTATGATTTTCTTCACATTAATTCTGCTTGGGTATTTTTAAGCTACTGGATGTTTGGATTTATAGTTTCTAACAAATTTGTAATTTTTCTCAGCTTTTGTATTTTCAAACATTTTCTATTCTATATTCTTTATACTTTTGACTGTAGAAGTTTAGACAGCTTGTTAACTGTCCCATGGGTTACTGATACTCTCATTGTTTTCCCTGGTCTTTTCTTTTCATACTATATCCTGTATAAACTTTTTTTTTTGTTATCTTCAACTTTACTAATCTATATTTCTGCCATATCTAATCTAATGTGTATCTTATCTGGTATGTTTTTATTTATTTATTTATTTTAAATCTTTTTTTAATTTATTTTTTTAATTTATAATAATTACAATTCATAGTGCCCGTATATAGCATCTTTTTACATACAACTGTTTGTATACAAAGTATACTTGCACAATTCAGGTCTTTAATCATGCATTTAGGAAAATGATATCCGTCTCATTCAACCACCTTTTTTTTTCTTTTCTCCCCCTCCCTCCCCCCTTGCTCTCTCCCTTCCCTTCCCCTCCCTTTGACCATTCTAGTGTTCCTCTAATCCTCCTATGTACCCCCATCCAACAATACTGTGAACTAGCCTCCTTAAATCAGAGAAAACATTTGGTACTTGGATTTTTGAGACTGACTAACCTCACTTAGCATTATGTCTTCCAACTTCATCCATTTACCTGCGAATGCCATTATTTTATTTTATTTTATGAGTAAAATTCCATTGTGCGTATATACCACATTTTCTTTTTTTATTATTTTTATAATTTTTAATATGTACAATTCATAGTGCATATATTTAGTATCTTTTTACATACAACTGTTTGTATACAAAGTATAATCGTACAATTCAGGTCTTCAATCATGCAATAAGGAAAATTATATCTGTCTCATTCAACCACCTTTTTTTTTCTTTTCTCCCCCTCCCTCCCCTCTTGCTCCCTCCCTTACCCTCCCTTCCCTTGACCATTCTAGTGTTCCTCTAATCCTCCTATGTACCCCCATCCAACAATACTTTGAAATAGCCTCCTTATATAAGAGAGAAAATTTGGTACTTGGATTTTTGAGACTGACTAGCTTCACTTAGCATTATGTCTTCCAACTTCATCCATTTACCTGCAAATGCCATTAATTTATTTTCTTTTATTGCTGAGTAAAATTCCATTGTGCGTATATACCACATTTTCTTAATCCACTCATTTACTGAGGGACATCTAGGTTGGTTCCACAACCTAGCTATTGTGAATTGCGCAGCTACAAACATTGAGATAGCTGTGTCACTGTAATATGCTGTTTTTAAGTCCTTTGGGAATAGACCCAGGAGTGGGATGGCTGGGTCATAGGATGGTTCCATTCCCAGTTTTCCAAGAAATCTCCATACTGCTTTCCATAACGGTTGCACCATTTTGCAGTCCCACCAGCAATGTATGAGTGTGCCTTTTTCCCCACATCCTCTCCAACATTTATTGTTGCTTGTGTTCTTGATAGCTGCCATTCTGACTGGAGTGAAATGAAATCTTAGAGTAGTTTTGATTTGCATTTCTCTAATTGCCAGCGATGTTGAGCATTTTTTCATGTATTTGTTGATTAATCGTGTATCTTCTTCTGAGAGGTGTCTTCTCAATTCCTTAGCCCATTTATTGATTGGGTTATTTGTTTTTGTCATGTTAAATTTTTTGAGTTCTTTATATATTCTAGAAATTAGTGCTCTATCTGATGTGCATGTATTAAATATTTGTTCCCAATTAATTGGCTCTCTATTCACCTCACTGATTGTTTCTTTTGCTGAGAAGAAGCTTTTTAGTTTAAATCTATCCCATTCATTAATTCTTGGTAGTAATTCTTGCGCTACAGGATTCTTATTAAGGAACTTGGGGCCTAATTCGACATGTTGGAAATTGGAGCTTACTTTTTCTTCTATTGGGCGTATTGTCTCTGGTCTAATTCCTAGGTCCTTGATCCACTTTGAATTGAGTTTTGTGCATGGTGAGAGATAAGGGTTTAATTTCAATTTGTTGCATATGGATTTCCAGTTTTCCCAGCACCATTTGTTGAAGAGGCTATCCTTTCTCCACTGTACATTTTTGGTGACTTTGTCTAATATAAGATAGCTGAAATTATATGTATTAGTCTCTGTGTCCTCAATTCTGTACCATTGGTCCACCAGTCTGTTTTGGTGCCAATACCATGTTGTTTTTGCTACTATTGCTCTATAGTATAATTTAAATTCTGGTATGGTGATGCCACCTGCTTCACTTTTCTTACTCAGGATTGCTTTGGCATTTCTGGGTTTCTTATTTTTCCAGATGAATTTCATGACTGCTTTTTCTATTTCTTTGAAGAATGACATTGGGATTTTGATTGGAATTGCATTAAATCTGTATAATGCTTTTGGTAGTATGGACATTTTGACAATATTAATTCTACCTATCCAAGAGCAAGGTAGGTCTTTCCATCTTCTGAGTTCTTCTATAATTTCTTTCTTTAGTGTTCTATAATTTTCGTTATAGAGGTCTTTCACCTTGTTCGTTAAGTTGATTCCCAGGTATTTTTTTTTTTTTATGCTATTGTAAATGGGGTAGTTTTCATCATTTCCCTTTCAGAGGCTTTGTCGCTGATGTACAAAAATGCCTTTGACTTATGTGTATTGATTTTGTATCCTGCAACTTTGCCAAATTCATTTACTAGTTG
Organism: Tamias sibiricus; assembly: GCA_025594165.1. Taxonomy (NCBI): domain Eukaryota; kingdom Metazoa; phylum Chordata; class Mammalia; order Rodentia; family Sciuridae; genus Tamias; species Tamias sibiricus. The sequence goes on from CM046662.1 coordinate 103,174,176, forward strand.
TAAAAGTTTTCTGGTAGAGTTTTTTGAGTCTTCTAGGTATATTATCATGTCATCAGCAAATAGTGCTAATTTGAGCTCTTCTTTTCCTATTTGGATCCCTTTAATTTCTTTCGTCTGTCTAATTGCTCTGGCCAGAGTTTCCAGTACTATATTAAATAGCAGTGGTGAAAGGGTGCATCCCTGTCTTGTTTCAGTTTTTAGAGGGAATGCTTTCAATTTTTCTCCATTTAAGATAATGTTAGCTCGGGGCCTTGCATAAATAGCTTTTATAATGTTGAGGTATGTTCCCGATATTCCTAGTTTTTCCAGTGTTTTGAACATAAAGGGATGTTGTATTTTGTCAAATGCTTTTTCTGCGTCTATTGAGATGATCATATGATTTTTATCTTTAGGTCTATTGATGTGATGTATTATGTTTATTGATTTCCGAATGTTGAGCAGCCTTGCATACCTGGAATAAACCCCACTTGATCGTGGTGCACTATCTTTTTGATATGTTTTGTATCCGCTTTGCCAGGATTTTGTTGAGGCTTTTTGCACCTATGTTCATTAAAGATATGGACCTGAAGTTTTCTTTTTTTGAATGTGTCTTTGCTTGGCTTTGGAATTAATGTAATATTGGCCTCATAGAAAGAGTCTGGAAGAGCTCCCTCTTTTTCTATTTCTTGAAATAGTTTGAAGAGCATTGGTATTAGTTCTTCTTTGAAAGTCTTATAGAACTCGGCTGTAAACCCATCAGGTCCTGGACTTTTCCTTGTTGGTAGCTTTTTGATGACCTCTTCTATTTCTTCGCTTGTAATCGATCTGTTTAAATTGTGTATAGCCTCCAGATACAGTTTAGGCAAATCATACAACTCTAGGAATCTGTCAATGCTTTCAGTATTTTCTATTTTATTAGAGTACAAGTTTTCAAAGTAATTTCTAATTATCTTCTGTATATCTGAGGTGTTTGTTGTGATATTCCCTTTTTCATCACGAATGTTAGTAATTTGAGTTTTTTCTCTTCTTCTTTTTGTTAGCATCGCTAAGGGTCTGTCAATTTTGTTTATTTTTAAAAAGAACCAACTTTTAGTTTTGTCAATTCTTTGAATGGTTTCCTTAGTCTCAATTTCATTAATTTCTGCTCTGATTTTAATTATTTCCTGTCTTCTACTACTCTTGGTGTTGGTCTATTCTTCTTTTTCCAGTGCTTTGAGGTGTGATGTTAAGTCATTTATTTGTTGGTTTTTTTTTTTTTTTTCTCTTAAGAATATACTCAGTGCAATGAATTTTCCTCTTACTACTGCCTTCATAGTGTCCCAGAGATTTCTATACGATGTATCTGTGTTCTCATTTACCTCTAGGAACTTTTTAATCTCCTCTTTGATATCTTCTTCAACCCCTTTGCATTCAGTAGCATGTTGTTTAGCTTCCAGTTGTTGGAGTAGTTTTTCTTATTCCTTGTTTTGTCGTTGATTTCCAATTTCATCCCTTTATGGTCTGATAGAATGCAGGGTAGTATCTCTATTTTTTTATATTTGCTGAGAGTTTCCTTATGACATAATATATGGTCTATTTTGGAGAAGGAGCCATGTGCTGCTGAAAAGAAAGTGTATTCATTTACTGAGGGATGAAATCTTCTATATATGTACATTAGGTCTAAATTATTAATTGTTTTAAGGAGGCTTAAAGTTTCTTTGTTTAGCTTTTGTTTGGAGGATCTATCCATTGGTGAGAGAGGTGTGTTGAAGTCCCCTAGAATAACTGTGTTGTGGTCTATTTTACTCTTGAACTTGAGAAGAGTTTGTTTGATGAATGTAGGTGCTCCATTATTTGGGGCATATAGATTTATGATTGTTATATCCTGTTGATGAATGGTTCCCTTAAGTAGTAAGAAATATCCATCTTTGTCCCTCTTGATTAGTTTTGGTTTGAAGTCTACCTTATTTCATATGAGAATGAAAACCCCTGCTTGCTTCCGCCGGCCATGTGAGTGATAAGACTTTTCCCAGCCTTTCACTTTCAGTCTGTTGATGTCTTTTTCTACGAGGTGTGTTTCTTGGAGACAGCAAATTGTTGGGTCGTTTCTTTTAATCCATTCTGATAATCTGTGTCTTTTGATTGGCAAGTTTAGGCCATTAACATTCAGGGTTACTATTGAGATGTGATTTTTATCCCCATCCATTTTTATTTGTATTATGGTCTTTAGCTCGATTTGGTTTCTCTTCTGGTTGGTATTTCCCTTTGTTTAATATCTCCCTTTGTTGATTTTCATTGTTATTTTTCTCTTCTTCTTCATGAAAAGTGTTGCCCAGGATGTTCAGAAGTGCTGGCTTTCGAGCTGCAAAATCTTTTAACTTTTGCTTGTCGTGGAAGGTTTTTATTTCATCTTCGAATCTAAAGCTCAATTTTGCTGGATATAAGATTCTTGGTTGACATCCCTTTTCTTTCAGAGCTTGAAATATGCTATTCCAGGATCTTCTTGCTTTTAAGGTCTGGGTTGAAAAATCTGAACATAGTCTGATTGGTTTCCCCTATATGTAATCTGCTTCCTTTCTCTTGTGGCTTTTAGTATTCTCTCCTTGCTCAGTATATTATAATGTGTCTTGGTGTGGATATGTTGTGATTTTGTTTACTTGGTGTTCAGTAAGCCTCTTGAACTTGGTTTTCCCATTCATTCCTCAAGTTTGGAAAATTTTCTGTAATTATTTCATTAAATAAATTACTCATTCCTTTTGCTTGAAACTCTGCCCCTTCCTCTACGCTAATCACTCTTAAGTTTGGTCTTTTTATGTTGTCCCACAATTCTTAGATGTTATGTTCTTGATTTCCTGCGAGTTTTGCTGTGTAATCTAAATTCTTCTCTAGGATATATATTTTGTCTTCATTGTCTGAGGTTCTTTCTTCCAAGTGGTCTACTCTGTTGGTGATGCTTTCAATTGAACTTTTATTTTTGTTTATTGCTTCTTTCATTTCTGGAATTTCTGTTTGGTTTCTCTTTAGAGCCTCTATTTCCCTATTGAAGTAATCTTTTACTTCCTGTATTTGTTTTTGGAGTTCTTTGTCAAAATGATCTTTTGCCACCTGTATTTGCTCCCTCATCTCATTTTTTAGTTCATTCTTAAGTTCCATCAACATTTGGCATATGTAATTTCTAAATTCCATCTCTGGCATTTCACCAACTGTGCTTGCCATAGAATCTACTGATGAGGCATCTTGATTTGTTTGTGTCACTTTCTTCCCTTGTTTTTCATGTTGCTTGTGTGTCTTTTCTTCCTGCACTGTGGGACCTTGACTATTTGGATTTTACCTTAAAGCCTTATGTTGCTTCTGTAGTACAATGCTATCAGATCCCCTTATAATTCCTTTACACTTTAAAATCTAACACTTTCTATTCAGAAAATCCAAGTTTGATCATAATGTACAGATTTAGATGTTGTTTCCAATTTACTCTGTATACTTCTGATGGGGTTTTATAGCTTTAAGTATTGTGCTATGTTTAGGAAGAAGGAAGTGAGTGTCTTGAATTGTTCTTTCTTAGAAAGTATGAAAAGAGAGTTCTATGGAAGTGGTTTAGTGGAAGTGGTTTAGTATCAGTAGATGAGAGAGGAAAGAGAATGGAGTGAACAATTGGGTGGAAAGACCAATTTATATATAAACTTATGCAGCTGTTGAGAGAAGAAATAAAGTAAGATGGAAAAGAAAAAAAAATGACAAAAGAGTAGGAATTGGTGTAAGAGAGAGGAGAGAGAGAGTCAAGAAAATAGAGAGTGAACTATATATAACCCTGCTTTGCTATACAGTTCAATTGCGCCCATTCTAGAAATCCCAAATTCTGCATATAACTTGTTTTTGCCTCTGTTTAGTATGCACTGGCAGGGTGTAAATAGGAAAGATGAAGGAAGAAGAAAAGAATCAAAAGTGAGAAGGAAGAAAAGAAGGAAAGAAAAGAGGAGCAGAAGCAAACGAACACACTGACAATGCAAAAAAAAAACAAAGCAAAACAAAACAAAACCAAAAAAAGAAGGAAAATAAAATAAAACAGAAAACCAACAAAACAAGCAAAATAACAAAAAAAAGTCGAACCCAGTAACAAGTCTCAAACAAAATGGACCCTGGGAAGCCCTCTTTTTTCCTTTCCAGTTTAAGCCTATTGTATTGGATCACGTCTAGACAGTCAGCGATCCTGTTAGTGGAGTCAAGGCTGCACCTTTGGCCAGTGGCAGAATGGCCCAGCGGAAGAGTGGCTCAGGGGGGTTGTGTGTCAGCAGATGAATGGCACCGGGAAAGGGACCCCCCAGAAGGCACCCTTTCCCCACGCCCACCCACAGTTGTAGCTTCTTGGGGCCACTGCGCCGGCCTCAGACACGCCCTCCTCTGCTGGTTACCCGAGCCTCACCCAGGTGTGCGCTGTTCTCAGAGCATTGGCGGCTCCCTGGATGTCTGCAGCTGTTCTTCCTTTCTGCCTTTTTCCTTTGTCTGGGTCAGCCACCATATTCCTCAAAGATGGCGGTGCTTTCCTCCCGCTCAACAGCAGTTCCACAGACCTTTGTATCACTCCAGAGCGTGCAGGATCGGCTTGGCAAGTTGTATGAAAGAGCTCTACATGGACACCGCTCGCGCTTCTAGGCTCCTTTCTATCCTTCCTCACTGATCGGTTTCAAAGCCGCTGTGTGGATTGTCCCCTTGCCGCAATGTTATCGGGCGGCTGCGCCTGCAGTGCAGACAGCACTGCTGCTGCTTTGGGCTGCACCTGCAGCGCAGTCAGCGCTGCTTTGGACTGTGGACCGCTCCAACTCTGCCCCTGCCTGTCGTGGTCTGGAGATCCTTGTATTTCACCGTCCAGAGGTGCACGAATGTCTCAGCTCCCTTTCAGTTGCAAGAGAATTGCTAGTAACGCACTCAAACTTCCCACTAAGCGTCTTTTAGTAACTATGTCCAGATAGCACCTCCCTCCTGTCGGCCATCTTCCCAGGATCTCTGGTTTTTATTTAATGTGTTATGTTTTTTAATCTCAGAAAGTGTTATTTGAACATTTTTATTTTGTCCATTTCTTTCTTCATTATGCTAATACTTTCCTCTCTATTGGCAGTCAGCAAGTTATAGGCTGTGGACCTGCTTTATAAATAAGGTTTTATTGTAACACAGTCACACTGTGTTAATCAGCTTTTCATTGCAGTGACAAAATACCTCCCATAGACAACTTAAAATGATAAAATATTTATTTTGGTTCATAGTTTCAGAAGTTTCAGTACATGGTCTGCTCCTCCCATTACTTTGGGGCTTAGGTGAGGCAGAATACTGTGGTGAAAAGGCTTGGCAGCTGGGAAGGAGAAAAAGGGAGGGGGGGGGCTGGGAGCTGGCACAAAAAATACCCCATTAGGGCATTTCCTGAGTAACCTACTTCCTCAAACTAGGTCCCACCCCTCAATAGTTTCCATTTCCTCCTAATTGTCAATCCAAATTATTAATCAACCAAGTTGATTAATCCACTGATGAAGTTATAGCCCTTATGATCCAATAATTTCTTAAGAGTCCCACCTCTGAACATTGCTTCACTGGGGGACCAATCCTTAAATACTTGAGTCTCTTGGGGGCAATTTGTATCCAAACCATAACACACACCCATTGTCTATGCTGCTACCACACTACACTGACAAAGGTGAGCAATTGTGAAAAGAGTATAGGTTCCTACCAGCTTTAAAATATTTACCACCTAGGCTCATCTTCTGAGAAAATGTTAATTCTTGCTCCACATCCTTGACCTCATGGTACATAGATATAATTGTTTTCAACATCTTTTTTTTGTTGTTGTTGTTCATTCCATCATTTTTGTCATTTGTTCTATTTTTATTAACTTGCATCTACTAGTTTTCTTGTGTCTTCTCATTTATTAGATGCTGAACACTGTGAAATTTATATTGTTTTGTGAGACATTTGTTATGTTTTTTTTTTTTAAAAAAAAGTGCCAGACTTTTTTATTTTTAAGATGGATACAATGTCTTTACTTTATTTATTTATTTTTTTTATGTGGTGCTGAGGATTGAACCCAGGGCCTCACATGTGCAAGGCAAGCACTCTACTGTTGAGCTATAACCCCATTCCCAAGTGTCAGACTTTTAATAGCAGGATGATATTGGTTACTTGAAGATTACTTTGAGACTTTAGAGATCTCTTTTTGAGCTTTTTGCTGGAAGACGGTGCTTATTCTACGGCTAATTTAGTCCATCTTCTAAGTTGGGGTCTTCGGTGGTCTCTATTGATTGTTCTGTGCTCAGTGAGGTCTTGGGGGCAAACTCATGAGATTCCCAGCTATGTGCGCTCTGGGATTGTTCATGTCACAGCTCCCCAATAGTTTGTTCCTCAGAACCTGTTTTTGTCTGGCCTTGTGAGGTTTCTTCCATGCATGTTCAGATTGGTATCAACCCAAAGATTCATAGGATCCACGTGCATAGTTAAAAATTCCTTCTTTCTGTATCTCTATTCCCTCTGGTGCCCAGCCCCACAAACTTCAGCTACCCTGATGTCCTTGATTTCTGGCTCTTCACTTCAGCAAAATAAGGTTTCCCTTCCCTTACCATGGCCTGGGAATTACCTTCAGGATGAGAGCCCCATTTATTTGCCTTTCTCCAGGGATCACAGTCCTGTGTCCCCCATTTTCCTATGTGTAAAAATAGTTGCTTCCTGAACTTGATAAAGTTTTCTAGTTGTTTTCATGGGGTGTAACTTCAATCTTACCTATTCTCTCATGGCATAGTGAAATTCCCCCTGACATATGTTGTGGAGATGTGGTCATCATAAAACTCAGTTAAAAAAAAAAAAAAAAAAAAAGAGGGGGTCTGGGGTTGTGGCTCAGCAGTAGAGCACTCACCTAGCACGTGTGCAGCCAGGGTTTGATCCTCAGCACCACGTAAATAAATGCATTGTGTACAACTAAAGCAAATAAATAAATGTTTAAAAAATATATATATGTGTGTGTGTGTGTGTGTGTGTGTGTGTATTAGTTATAGATGAACACAATGCCTTTATTTATGTAATTTTATGTGGTACTGAGAATCAAATCCAGTGCCTCACACATGCTAGGCAAGTGCTCTACCACTGAGCCACAACACCAGCCCCTCAGTCAACTATTCTAGCAGTAGACAATGTTCAGAACTTGTTTTAACTCTCCAAAATTTTAAATGATTTTACTGTTGATATTTTATTTATATTGCATGTTTCTCTAAAGTGGAAAGCTCTGTGGGACAAGGGTTGATGGGAATTGGGAATAGATGGTTTAAAAGTGGTTGATCAACTTCTAGTTAATTTAGGGTTTACTGTGCAAATACAAAATTGCATTTTCAAGTTAAGTGACTCAAAATGAATTACAGATTATTAATTTTCTGTTTGTACATCATGTACCTGGTCAAGATGTAGAAATAGATGTTCTTTTTCATTGATTATACAGTGCTGAACTAAGATGCCTGAGGTTGCCCATTATTTCAAGAAGATTGGAACATTTATCTGATTGAAATATAGAGGAAAGTGCTTATTAGCTTCAATCTAAAGACAAGATCCTAAATTTACCCACAGTCCTGCAGAATGCCAGCCTGAGGTGCAGAGCTTCAGACCTCTTCACACAGCAGGGCCAGACCACTGCAGTGTCTCCATAAACTTTCTCAGCCACCACTCCTAAAAAGAAAACAAGGAGCCTGTAATCCCAGCAGCTCGGGAAACTGAGGCAGGAGGATAGCAAGTTCAAAACCAGCCACAGCAACCTAGGGAGGCACTAAGCAACTTAAAGAGACCCTGACTCAAAATTTAAATATCTAAAAAAAAAAAAAAAAAAAATATATATATATATATATATATATATATATATATATATGGTTGGGGATGTGGCTTAGTGGTTAAGCATCCCTGCTTGTTCATGAAAATGTAGAGAATAAAGGGTAAAAAAGGGTAAAAATAGTTGTTGTACATCTCTTTGATGAGCTATTATAGGGCAGTTATTAATATCTTGTTTTCAAAAGCTATTTACTAATAATAAGATTAGAAAATGCCAAATTTTTAAAAATTAGAATGTAAAATCATAAATAAAGTATGATATTTTATAATGTGTATGTACATATATACATTTCATGTATGCTTTAAAAACATATATTTTATATGTAATACATATGTGTACATATTTTATGTGTATCTATATATATAAACTAGTATTATATGTATGTTTGCATATATACATATACACATATAAAATATATAAAAGCTAGAAGAAAATTTATCTAAAGTTTAATAGTATTATCTCTAGGTGATGGGATTAGTAGAAATATTTACTCTGGGTAATCAGATTCCATAAATTTTCCATGGCAAATATATATTTCCTGTAGTCAGAAAAAAGTTATTTATCCAATTTTATGGAACATCATTGAAAGAATAGTACTGCTTAAAAATAAATTAAAATGCTGCTGCTGGTCTCTTTAAAAAAAATTAAGACAAGAATGGCAAAGTACATAACTGAATTTTGAATGCTGTGATCAAATCTGCTATCTGGATGACTGAAAGTTTGTTTAATTTTCTTTTCCTTTCAGATCAGTATCAAGGTCATAGTACAGGACACACTGATGGGCATTGAGAAACTTGTTAGTGTGGCTTTCTCTACATTTGTAGCCAAACCAGTTGGAAAAGAAAAGGTAAATTTTCTACATAAAGAGGCATCTCGGGCTAGGGTTGTGGCTCAGCGGCAGAGCGCTTGCCTCGCACGTGCGCGGCAGGGGTTGGATCCTCAGCACCACGTAAACATAAATTCATTGCATTGTGTACAACTAAAGTAAATAAATAATTTTTTTTTTTAAAAAAGAGGCATCTCTTCATGTAAATCAGGGACATATTAATAAAAGTAGCAGAATTATTATGAGAGAAAGGACATTTCTTCTTACCAGGAGATACATTCCCAAGATTTGTAACTCACCAATGTTTACCAATTGTAACATCACAGGATTTAAGTAGTACCATCTTTCCAGGCCTGGGACCCTAGAGAAAAGGAGATATAGCCAGTTTGAGAAAGAAGGAAAACAAAATGACCTGAAAGTCATCTCACTTTTAAAATGTTTCCTACTAGTTAGTTCTTTTCTTTTGAAAACGTGAAAATTGAGTTAATTTTTTTTTTTAAGCAGGAGCAAAGTATCAAGTAGTTGCATGTTATGGTTTAATCATTTGTAGTTGAAGGAAACATCAATGTTGCTCAGTTACTGAACTTTAAAAACAAGCTTTGGGGCATCTAGGGGTAACAGCACCCTTAAACTTTGTCCTGATGCGCGTGCTCAGCTGTTCACCTGGCCATGGGCCAGATCTGCTCATCCAGGGGCTGCTGCAGAATTCCTCACTATCATTTCTTAACATTCCTGCACAAGGTCACGGTGCCCGGGGTAGGTACCCCACGTGGTCTAAACATTGTTAAAAAGTAATAATTCAATTTATGATTTAAATGTTTCACTCTAAGGATTGATCTAGGGGTAGGCACACTGACTTCTTCTAGCTCCGTTTGGAAGTGACAAGAGCTCTCCCTCTGGCAAAGTATTCAGACTGCCTCCAGCTTGGAGCTGGGACAAAGCAATGTTTCCACAGCATCTGACAGAGGAGCCAGAAGCTGTGCATACCAGCTGCTCCTCACCAGGGCCATCATGATACCTGGGTGGCATGTGTCGCCACAGAATTTTGTTCCCTGCGGCACACCTCCTACTCTAGGCCTGATTTAAACATGCTGCAAGGAAAATTCATAGTGCCCAAGGTGCTGCTTTTCAAACTGAAGTTCACATCAGCTAGTTGTATTACTTCAAATGCAGCTTTCCGGGATTTGAAGCACCAGTGTTAGAACTCGGAATTTATACTTTGATGGGGATTCCAGGCATCCCATGTTCATGAAAATTCAAGGCAATGAGATAGAATTTTCCAACCTTTTTGTTTTGCATAAAATCTCTAAATTCTTGGGAATGAGAAAATTATGGGGGCAGGTGGCAAGTTTACATATCTGACAGCAAGAGACAGGTAGGAGTATACATGGCCAGCCTTCCCTCATGTGGCAGAGAACCATACTGTTTTTTCTCCCTCTAGCCTCAGACTCCTCACTGAATTCAGGAATGTGTGGTCTAAGCATATAACTGTCATACCACAGTCCACTCTCCGCTGAGACTGAAGAACTGGTTTCTGAGGGCCTTTCTGGGCAGTCAGCTATTTGAGCTGCTGCCATAACTGGCTGGTTCAGAGAACATCAACTGTAAAGCACTTTTCCCAGACTAACAGATTTTCTAGTTGGTAACATTCTTGTTCAGTAGCACATCATGAAGACAGCCATGAAAAACCAGTGATTTGGTTTGAACTGACAAGACTACCTGGATACCTGTCCAAAGAGAGTTTATTCCAGGATGAAATTGGCAATGATTAACTAGACTTAGATCAGCAATTACATAGATCATGGAAAGGACAGACAGGACTCCATGAGGTGTGCTCATCCAAGGCTCACTAAAGCTAAAGGTAGATGGTAGAGCCCGGGAAAGAAGATATATGTATGTTGTCTTGTTTTTTTGTTTGTTTGTTTGTTTGTTTGTTTATTTGTTTTTAGGAAAAAACACACAAATTTATCACCTGGTCTTTTATACCCCTATGGTCACAGAACTAAAATAAGAGTACATAATGAGTCAAACCAATGTGAGCTGTCAATCTATTCATTCCTGACCAGATTAGACAAGGCAGTCCAGGGGAGCTTTGGACTTTAGGCAGCATATTAGAAATCACTAGCTTGGCTATTCTTATCCAGGCCAAGGGTCAGGACCTGAATAAGCCTGGAGCCAGCCTGTCCTTTCGCACACAATCAGACATGGGCATCTGTAGAGCAACGTGAACCCTTGGTACTCTTGCATCATATTTCCAGGTTTCTGGAGGTCAGCTAAAGCTTTATTCTGACATATTGATTATTTCAGTTTGCTTATTAATGTTTTTTACCATGTGAAGAAGCTTCCAAATTGGAAATATCTCCTGGCACAACAGAATAGCTTTCTCTAGAACATCATTATCTCCCCTCCCCCACCCTTTGGTGTCTTAATTTTTCAAAGGATAGAAAACATTTCTTGTTAAGAATTCACGAGAATAATTCAGGGGAAATCACAACCCCCACCCCTATTCATTTATCTGAAGAATGTCATATTTTGTACTTCTGTGGAAACACTTTTAAATAATGTAAAATAAATAGGAATAATTTTAAAGGCACATATTTAATGAAGAAATAATTAATATATCATACTATAAGTAAATATACATATTCTGATTTTTAAATTTGAAAATATTTTGAGAAAAAAAGTTAGAATATGTATAGTGAAAATGTCCATAACTTCTTTCTTTACTTGAATTACAAAACCATGTAGCATATCATTTGTTTTTACAAAATTCACATTGTGTTTTTGTAACTTAATAAGGCAATAAAAATGAATTATTTTCTTTCTTCAGATTCACTTAAAACCAGTCATACTTCTAACTGAACAAGATCATGTGGAGCATAATCTGGCTTCTGAGAGAAGGAAAGTTCGATTACAGCATGAAGACACTTTTAACAACTTAATGAAGGAAAGTAGCAGCTTCGAAGGTCAGCAGATCCACTCCTAAGAACTTCTCATGACAGGTGCAAGTGCCTGGGTCCTTTCTCAGGGCACATCTATTTTCACTGTACAGTTCAGTCCTGATGTTGCTGGACATCTTTTGCAATAAACTGAGTGGCTGGAGAAGTAAGGGACTCGGAATATAATTGGTGACACCTAAGTTATCTTTAAGTCAGAGGCTCTCCAGGGAAGGAGATGGGGAATAAGGGACTAGGCAGATGGAGTTAAATAGCACTCAGTGTGGTGGATGGATGTCGACCTTGCCTTACTCCAACACGGTGCTCCTCAGCTCACACTTCCTCACCCTTGGCCTCATAAGAGCTGCAAGTAGCCCCAACAGAGAGGAAGCTGCAACTCTGAGCTGGGAAGAAACTTGCTAAAGATCCCATATGATATAAAATGGAAGGGATAAGATTCTGCTCTTATTTCCTGGCACTTTCCAAAATAACACTGGGTCTTATGAAACAAACTTTCTTAGTTCTCTTGCAGTGATTTTCCAGGTTCTTTGAGATCTTGTTGGAACCCCTTCCCTCCCCCTGACCTTCCTTTTTGTCTAACCCATCTTCCAAAGCCCCAGGGGGATGACCCAGTGAGAGAGGGGAGGGGAGGAGGCAGGGTGAGGTAGGAGAAAAGGAATACATAGAGACCACAGTCTTAAGAAAGGCAGAAGTGTGGGGGTTTCATTCTGCCCACATGACATCATCATGGTCCTGGGACAACACCATAGAAGGCCTCTGGGGTGGAAGAGGTTTTCAAAGATTTCTGTTTTTGAGAAACTAGAGCTAGTAGAGCTATAGGGACCCTTAAGGGCAAGGGGCATTATTTTCCACGATAGGAAAAACTTGGTCATAATTTTAGACTGATCAGGATGATTGATAAATAATTATTGAGGGAAAGGTTAGTTTTAAGAAAAAGATAATTCATGTCACCCCGTACTTCTAACAACTGAAAACTTTTTTATTTGCTGATCTTTTAAAGGGCAATACCCAATCCCAAATTATTTTAAGGAAATCAAGGCTACATTGTTAAATCACTATGCTGAGAAGAGTGAGTCTCATTTTGTAAGGATGGTCTCAGTACCAAAAAATATATTTTTAAATGCATTTTGCATAAGTAATGAAATAGCTGTACATGAGAACAGTCCTAAGGCAGACTAGACAATCATTAAAAAAAAAAAAAAATAAGCTAAAAAAATCAATCAACCCCAAATGCACCCTGCTGTCTTTTTGCTGCTAAAATCCTAGGAAAGAAATGAAATGACAGACAAAATACTTACTGGTGTCCTAACCCTTATTATATTTAACAAGTAGCTCTCTAAGGGTATCTCAGGAAAACTCAAGCATCTAACATGATTATTATTATGTATGTTCAGTTGCTCTGGTTTCACTGGCTTTCTTTTCTGCACAATTATGTCTTTTTTTTTTCCTTTTGTCCTCATTGAAATTACAATGACACTACCTGAGTTTGTAAGAAGAAACTAGAAATAAGCCATCAATGACTTTTAAGCCACAAAAAGACTTCTTTGGCAATGTCAGAAAAGAGTTCTTTTGAAGTTTGCACTTTCATCCAGAGATCCTTGTGAAAATTTGCTTCTAACTTATCCCTCATCCAAAGTATGTATCAAAATTGTTCTCCACCCTGCATACCTGGAACTGTCTTGAGAAAGCTCTGCCACTAGAAAGAAGGGGACCCTGTGCCAAGTGAGAGGCTGGCCAGTTTGGTCCAGTGCTTGCAGGAGGAGCTATAGATGTGATTATAGATAAGCTTCTGTATAGTCATGCAGAAGGATGAGAGGAGAGAAGAGGGAAGAGGTTAAAACATATATACTCATGCCAAATTAAACTCTTAATACTATGCCTTTTTAAAAAAATATATTGTTTTAGTTGTAGATGGGCACAATACCTTTATTATATTTATTTCTGTGGTGCTGAGGATCAAACCCAGTACCTCACATGTGCTAGGCGAGTACTTTACCACTGAGCCATAGCGCCAGCCCGTAGCCCTTTTTTTTTTTTTTTTTTTTTTTTCAATTTTCACTTGGAGATGGTGGATAAAGTAAGAAGAGCCACCAGCATCCCAGCCCCTGACAGCCCCAGTCCTTTTTGCAGCAAGTGTAGATGGTAAGGGATATGGTGACCATTACAGCTCTTAGTGCAGCTTGGCTATATCAGAGTCTCTGCTTTTAAGGGAAACTGAGGCATTGAACTAGAACTCTAGAACTCAGTGTCATCCAAACCAGCAGGAATGTTCCACAGCAGCACTGGCATTTCACAGGAACTCAGTTCTCTCTAGGTGTTTTCCTACACTCAAGCCATCATAGGTGGAGTCTGTGCCTCCCTGGTCTCTGTGGCCGTGCACCCCTAAGCCGCCCACACCAGAGGTGGTCACTTCCTTCCACTGGCTCAGCCAATCCTAAGGCGGAATGGCTAGAAGTTGGGTACTCAGAGCCTCATCTCCTTCCCCTGGCAGTGCTAGTTACTGAGTAGCATGTAGTTGTTCTTTTTCTTTTCTTATCCCAGTACTTGCTGTCTACCACCAAGACCTCTCAACTTGTTCTTCTTAGCTCACTAAGGTGAAGCAAAAAGTAAACAAATAAGAATTGTAAAATGGAAATAATAAACATACTTATGTGATAGATTTGTGTCAAGATGAAATAATATAGATAGATTGCTCCAAACAATGCTGAACATGCAGAAAGTGCTGGTATTATTATTGCTATTCGAGAGGTCTCCATTCACAGGAGTAACTAAGGAGGACAGTTAAAGACTGTACTTTGAGGAACTTGGCTGAAAAGGATGAGAAAACAGCCTGGAGCTAGAGGGGACTCTCAGGTTCAAAGGGAATTGTTTTTCAGAATAGGAAAACTTGGTCATGGTTCCAGGCTGATCAAGATGATGATAAAAGTCATTACTGAGAGAGAGGTTGGTTACAAGAGAAAGATGATTCATATCAAACTTGTATTTCAAACACCTGAAAATTATTTGAGAGGAATTTATGGAACTCTGTGAGGCACTGACCTCTCTGTAAGGGTAAGTCTGTTAGGAAAGGTTGCCAGGTCTAGTGACTTCAGCCCACTTACCAGGTCAATGCAGGTGACTGCGTTGGCTCCTTCTGTCATTACACAAGTTATATCAATAAACAAAATTGCAACAGTTTGTCAACAGTACTTTAAGCACTAGAGACATTCTAAATTAATTCATAACAGGAATGTGCTATCGTCATTCAACGTAGGGATAAAATGATTGAAATTAACTTTAATTTCAGTTTGTTACAAGGTTGGTTGCAGCAGATCTATATGTCTGGTTTAATTTAGAATTATAGATTTTTTAAAATGCTGCTTTTATCATTGGTTTCACTTAATCTAGCCTAAAATAGATTACATTCTTTTGGACAAAACAATTGTTAACAACTCTATTGATTTGCTTTTTTTGGAAATTTTACTAACTTCCATACCACCTGTGGTGTGGAACTTAATGGCAATTTCTCCTGAAGAATATAAGCACTGGACCCTGACACTTAAAAATGCAGTAGAGAGTGGTCTGTTCACTTGCTGCCCCTTGGATCTGATGGCTGTTTTGGATTAAAAAACATATTCTAAAATAAGGTAGCCAGATCATTTCTGTAATTGAACTATATTTTTAGAAAACCAGGGTTCTATATTAGTTGTATCATCAGATATAAAAATGTGGATTTCAAGGTGTTGTATAATGGAAATGCATGTTGCTATAACAGCAAGAAAGTTGAATCCAGATCCTGTGGTTTCATAAGGAAGAAGGTAAAGATGAGTAATATTGGGTTTTGTAAAAGGAGGACTTTTAGGGGACAAGCTTTTGTACTACTGGGTCATTGTTTGGAGGCATGGCATTCTGGGGGAAAACAACATTTGAAGCATTTTAATTACATATTTTCAGTAAGGAATCAGACCTTAAGAGCATTACTCTGGTTGATCCTTTCTGGATATGCAGAATGAAAACAAGAGCCAGGATGACCTCAGTTCAGGTCACAGTTGTGACCTAAAAAGTGGAGTGAATGTAAAATTGTCCAGTTGAATTATGACACACTACAATGAAAACACCCAAAGTGCGAATATCAAACTTTACCACTTGAAGCCTGCAGACATAATAAGAAGGTTTAATATGAAAGGGTTTTGGACCTCACTAGGAATCAGAGAAATGCAAATTATAGTCAATATTTCATATCCACTAAATTGGAGAGAATGGGTGTCTGATAATACTATTTAAGCAAAATGGGAAGCAGTGGGAACTCTCTTAAATAGCAGTCAGAAAGTGTGATGCAGTACAACCATTGCATGCCCTAAAAATGTTCTGCTGAGAGTAAGGTTCTTGAATGTGAAATGAATCAGCAAAGTTCATTCATTTATTCATTTAACAAATATTGAGCACTCGCATTCGAGAATTATATGAGAATAAAAATTTCCTAGTCCCTGCCCCCCAGGAGCTTAGGATCTAGTGGGTCAGATAACAGAATTGCACAAATGAACATAAAGTTATAGATGAGAGAGAAAGAAGAGGGGGAAAGGTGAGGGTTCATAATGGTGGAACTTAGCTGTTCCACTGGTCAGGGAAGGCTTTACTGAGAAAGTGATCACTGAGATGAGCCAAGACAGAATAGGACTGCAGTGGTGGTGGCTGGTAGTGGTGACCAGAGGGACTGTTTCAGAGCTGACTGGTGCAAATGCTCTGATATTGAAGACAGTTGTTTTTTTGAGGCAACTGAAAAAAAAAATAAAATAAAAGGGCCAGTGTGGTTGAAGGATTGGAGCAGTGGGAGGTAGCAAGGGAGCAAGGGAGAACATGATGGCCACCTCCAAACAACAATTGGTGGCTATCATACCAGCTGTGGCTGGAGACAGAGGCATAGCCAGACCAGAGTAAAGGGCTCGGAGGCTATGGGAAAGATTTGGCACTTCATGCTAGAACAATAGTAGCTACTAACTGTTAGAAAAATGCTGAACATAGTTAACTTAGTCGGGAACACCATGTTAGTGAATTAAAAGGGTTTATTGGGATGCCACGTGGGCAAGGGTAGGGAAAGGAAGGGAAGGGAAGGGGGATAGGGAAGGGATGGACGGGAATAGGGGCAAGCAGGAACAGAGAGAGCGCGAACAGAGAGCGATTTCAGTCCGGGGCTGGTTTAAATAGAGTGGGGGTCATAAAACCCCCTTGGAGTGAGTCCTTGCCCTATAGGCTACCAGAGGTCAGGAGGTAGTGGACAGGGCACTTGCTGGTCAGGTTTGCTGGTCATGCTGAGGATCTCGGGAGGTGTAGTTTTTCACAAAGCACCTGGGGAGGTGTGGCCTTCTGCCTGGGAGGCGCAGCCTCCTGCCTGGAATCCAACACTAACAAATTTTAAGCAGGAAACTCAAATAATCAAGGGAACAAAAGGGGAAAACATAAAAGTAAAAGACAATCAATTACAAATCTAAAAATTCCATTAAGAAGTGGAGTTAAAGGTCTCTGTACACCTTTCTTGGTCACTTAGGTGGAGCTGCTCCAAGAGCAGCCCATTCCCTGTTACTAACATCAGCTACTTCAGTGCTCTCCCACTACCAGCTCAGCTTGCCTCTGACAGTCCAACCAGGGTGGTCCCCGGTTTTTGGTAAATCTCCCTCCCACCTTCCTAACAATGGTGCTAAGCCTCGCTAGTGATTCACTGGGTGATGCAGGAAGCACATTTGAATACGTTTTACTGCTTTGCATCTGGAGTAAATGATTTCTCCATTGTTGAGAGTAAAAACCAATTTGTCTGTAAATGAAGCCGATACGATTCAAAAGAAGCAGAAGGACATGGAGAAGTATAGCAGATTGTGTCTTTTCTGCTGTGACGGCGTTCATCACAAGACAGTTTGCACAGGAGGCCACATCCCTACTCGGAAGTTTACAGTGCTCCAGATTCTTAGTGTCTGTGGCCCTTCATAGCTTAAATTCCTTTATTTTATTTTTTTAATTTTTTTTTAGACATTGATGGGCCTTTATTTTTTTATTTTATTTTATTTTATTTTGGTTCCGGGGATTGAACTCAGGGGCACTCGACCACTGGGCCTCATCCCCAGCCCCTTTTTTGTATTTTTATTAGAGACAGGGTCTCACTGAGTTGCTAAGTGCCTCACCATTGCTGAGGCTGGCTTTGAACTCGTGATCCTCCTGCCTCAGCCTCCCAAGTGCTGGGATTACAGGCATGCACCACCGCGCCTGGCTGGGCCTTTATTTTGTTCATTTATTTATATGTAGTGCTGAGAATCAAACCCAGTGCCTCACACATGCTAGGCAAATACTCTACCGTTGAGCCACAACCCCAGCTCCTAATTCCTTTATTTTTAATGACTTTATTGAGGTATAATTGACAAACTTAAATGACCCTTGTTTAAAGCACGTAATTTGAGAAGTTCTGATATGAGTAAACCTGTAAATCTGTAAACCCATCACCACAATCAAGATAATGACATATCCATCACCCTCCAAATTTATGTCCTTCCCACCTTTCTCCCACCTCCAAACAACTGGGGTTTGAATGAAACTATTCCTTTAATCAAGATTCAGGTGGATTGGTTAGATAGGTTGGGAAAGGCCCTTTCTGAGCTGGTATCCTAACCCTACACACTATATATACCATCCTTTATATAGATATCACTGTAGAGCTGGTTTGCTTCTTCGGTTTTAAGTTTTCAAGAACAATTTAATTTTTCTGAAAGTCCCAGAGCTGAGTTTGCTGCTGGGAAGGCAAAGCCATATAAGTCAGGTCCCCTGCCTGACTCCACCATTGCTGCTGTTTCAACTCTTTCAGATCCTACTTGTGATGAAGAGGAAGGGGCCGTGGTCACCAGAGGCACTGCTGTTCAGAGCATTGAACTTGTGCTGCCACCCCACGCAAACCATCACGGGAACACATTTGGTGGCCAGATTATGGCTTGGATGGAGACAGTGGCAACTATTTCTGCAAGGTTCTTGGTTTTGACCTTTGGTGTGTGATTTGGGGACCAGCAGGGAGACAATTAGAAAGCGGCTGAGCTCTAGTTATTAAATTAGTCAAGGAGTCAAGGAGAGAATGGAGGAAAATGCCGTCTTTTATCAGAATGAGGAAATTATTCATCACTTACTAGCATCTCTTAGGGTGAATCTGGCCTTTCATGTGAATGTGAATATTTTTAAGTTCTTGGCTCAAATATAAAACTGAATCATAGTTTGAATACTTTATTCTGAATTTTAAATGTTGATCGTGTAATAATGCAACTTACTGTGATAAGTTTATGCAAAGCAGATAGAAATGGAAGACAGCCTTTATACTTAAAAAGAGTCAAGTAGCGAACTTTTTTTTTTTTTTTTTTTTTTGTTTTTGTTTTTGTTTTTCTGTGGTACCGGGGATTGAACTCAGAGGCACTCGTCCACTGGGTCACATCCCCAGCCCTTTTTTGTATTTTATTTAGAGACAGGGTCTCACTGAGTCACTAAGTGCCTCGCCACTGCTGAGGCTGGCTTTGAACTCGCGATCCTCCTGCCTCAGCCTCCCAAAGTGTTGGGATTACAGGCGTGCGCCACCGCGCCCGGCATAGCAATCTTTTTTAAAGGCAATTTACAATTAAGTCTGACCTTTAAAAGTGCTGGTTAAAATCATTATGGCCAAAGAATTCACTGAAAAAATAAGAAGAGAAAGATGAAGAATACTATTAAACTTTCCTTAATTTCTGAAAAGATTATTTTATTCTTACTGGAACTATGTAGGTTATTGAGCAGTTTAAGGAACACTGTATACTCTGGAAATGCCTATGAATAGGATCTGCCTTTCTGACAATTTTTGTAATCACTGAAAATTAAGGTTTTATTTCCTCCAAATTAAAAGAATTTTATTATTAATTTGTCTGTGGTTATAACTATAATTAGAAACCTATAGTTATCCTTTCTACAAATTGTGTACAAAATAAGAGAACTTTTTTTAAAAATGAGATTGTCATTCTTAAAGACAAAAAGGATTTGAACTTGAACATGTTCTATTGTAAAGCTTACCATATAATTAACATTGGTGGAAGCTGTTCACTTAGTGTTAGCATAATTCTTTGGAATAACTGAATGACTACAGCAGGAATATAAAATGTAGAAAATTATTCAGGTAACTTCTGAAATTAAATACTCTTTCTAACTTCCATATACATAAACATTGTAAAATATGTATCTTGTAGCATTTCTTGTGCGACCATCCAGGTAATTTGTGAGGAAAATAAATTTTCCTTTTGATCTGTAGATAATTTCAGTTGAGCCAAGCTAAGGAATGGCACCAACAGGCAGTTACTTTCTCTTGTGCCCACTCCAACCTGACAGTCACACCTTCCTGGGTCTGTAGTCATGCACTATCAGGATGAATATAACCCTCAAATTAGGACAAAAGGCATCAGTTTGTTTTTCTGCGGTACTTCCATAGAGAGCAAGATAGAAGTAAATCATCAACATCTTGGTAAAGTCCACTGCTTGGGGACATGTTGAAGTTGGAATTTACCAAGTATTTGTAGGTCTTGTACAGAAGCACTTGCAATGCACACATCCAGCTAAGAGTTCTTTATTTAGAAAACAGGTTGGGTGCTTATCTGTTGCATCCATTCAATGAATCAACAGTTCATGAAAATATTTTGGACAGTAGTTGTTGTCTTCTCTCTCCTTCCCTTTCTTTCCTCAGCCGCCTATGTAAGGGGCACCCCTTTCTGAAGTCTGTGGATATGTTTAAGTTCCGCGGACCATCTACAGTCGGAGACCGTCTTGTCTTCAACGCCATTGTCAACAATACATTTCAGACCTGGTAAAGAGTGCTCTGAAGCTCAAATCTGCACATATATAATTGTTTTTATTTCAATCTGGAAGTGAATAGAGGGACTACTCTAACCAAGTTCCTTCTGATTATTTAAAAATTTCAATCCACAAAATTTATGGACACACATTTTAAGCCTGTGTTCTGTTTGAGACCTCCTTACACAGTAAACTGTGGTGGGTTGTGTGTTTTGTCTCATAAGGGTGGTCACATGTGGCAGATGGCCCAGGATGGTTCTGGTTTGTG
This sequence comes from Tamias sibiricus, assembly GCA_025594165.1. NCBI lineage: Eukaryota > Metazoa > Chordata > Mammalia > Rodentia > Sciuridae > Tamias > Tamias sibiricus. The sequence goes on from CM046662.1 coordinate 103,194,848, forward strand.
CCCATGATCCTGGTAGAATTATTAATTCTGTGCCTTATTGATCTTATGGGCAAGCAGCTCATAATGAACCTATTTACCACCATGAATCCAAACTACTTCCCAGTTATTTTTGTTATTCTTGATACATAATGAAAACATTTTATTTAGTATTTTTTTCTTTGTAAATGTAAAAAAGAGAATATTTCAGTGTTTGGTTCTTTAACCCCCCCCACCCCATTATGAACTATGTTCATAAAATGTATTTACATGTAAAACCCAGCATGGCTTTTGCGCTCTTGAAAGTGGGAAAGTGGAAATGCTCTCAGTGGCTTCTGCAAACCAGTCCAATGAACTGAGAATGGGTTTTAATAGTTGTACAGATTTGCTGACAACAAGCAAAACTAGGACCTTATCTCCTGTTGCTGGGAGGAGGAGGTGGTGGCGGGCAAGGGAGGCTGCTGAGCCCTGGTTGTCTTGCCCATCCCCTGCCTCGCCATTGCAGCGTGGAGGTTGGAGTGCGTGTGGAGGCCTTCACCTGTCAAGAATGGTCCGAAGGCCGAGGCCGCCACATCAACAGTGCTTTTCTCATTTATAATGCTGTTGATGATAAGGAAGAACTCATCACCTTCCCCAGAATTGAACCCATTTCAAAGGTCAGTTATCACCATGTGAGCTTTGACAATCCAAACTGTGGGTCCAGAGTCCTACTCAGAATTTCCTCCCACTGGCAGCAACCTTGATGGCTTGGCTTTTCCCCTTTGGTTTTCCTTCTTCTTTTCCTAACAATGTAAAATGGGCTCACTCTGCTGATTTGTTGAAATGATGGAGGCCCTGGAGCCTGTACTCAAGTGCATGCTGGAGTTGTATGTGACCTTCTGTGCCTCCCTCTTCTGAATCTCCTGTCACTTCTTCCATCCGGTCCTTGGTGCCAGGCCACCTCCATAGGAAGTGTGTTTGGTCCTCACCCAGGAACTGCCTTATTGCCAACACTTGCCTTTCCTAAAAACCATATAGTGAGATTTATGTATAATTCTGGTAACAGAAATCAAAATAATCTCCCCTTTTAAAAAAGAATAAAAACAACTGTAGAAGTTGCACTTGTAGGGGTGCAACTGCCCTCTGTGGATTCAACACAGACACTAGTTTTTTGTGAGGGTAGTCACAGAGACACTGTCTCCCACTTTGCCATTCCAATGGACTTAGGAGACAGATATTTGAAGATTGTAGCAGTAAAATATTAGAAATTGATTTTGCTGTCTTTTTTTTTTAATTAAAGGATGATTTTAGACGCTATCGGGGAGCTATTGCACGCAAGAGAATACGCCTTGGCAGGTAAGCGACATAAAGTGTAAGGATTCCAGGGAATCTTCTCTTACTGACAAATTATATTTTACAAAGTCATATATATTTCCCATATAATGGAAATATAAAAGGACTAATGTTTCTGACTGTAAAAGCTGACTACTGACTTGTGGAAATAACTCTTCCAGGTTCTGTCGGTAAAAGCAGCTTTTTAGACTGCCAAGTTCAGTTCAAGAAAATATCATGGTGACTATTTATATATATGTATATATACATATTTAGTTGTAGATGGGCACAATACCTTTATTTTATTTATTCATTTTATGTGGTGCTGAGGATCAAACCCACACTCTACCGCTGAACAACAATCCCAGCCACTCATGGTTACTATTGTGTGTTAAATGCAGGGAAGAAAATTGTTATTTAACATTTTAATTTTTTCCAGAAAATATGTTATTTCTCACAAAGAAGAAGTTCCACTCTGCATACAGTGGGATGAAAGCAAGCAGGTGACATTTTTATGATCTGGAGCTCAACATTACAAAACCAGAAATCTCCTTGTTTAACTGATTCAGGTTGTACCTACACAGGTTAGATGAAAAGGTGAATTATATCAACCCATCATTTCAAAATTAAGCAAAACCAAGGTACCTGTTACTGTTACCACCCATTTATTCACTGTCTTGGTTCGACTTCTATGTATAGTTCCCAAACTACAAGTTTGGGATGCCTGGCCACCACAAATAGCATAGTATATTGTGATCTGGTTTCTCACCATGATTGTGCTGAATGACATGCCCACAAGCTTGCATTTAAAATTTCATATAGACATGAATTTTTTTGGTAGCCTAGGGATCAAACCCATGCCTCACACATGGTAGGCAAGTGCTCTACCACTGAGCTACACCCCTGGCCCAGCCTTGCATTTTTATAAAACAACAAAGTAGTAGTCATTTGAATGTTTGAATATAAAATGTGAAGGTAAACCCAAGTTTATTTATCAGCAGTATCACTTCAGTTTAACATAGGCATTCTCTAACAATACACATTTTTTCTTTATTTTTCCAACTACACAAAATGTTTATTATTATTTGGCAAAAATAACCATAAGCAAAGTCAAAAAGCAAGTGAGAAATTGGGAGAAAATATTGCTACTTATATGACAAAGGTATTATGTCATATAAGACCTTATCTATCTTAGACCTTAATTTAGACCTTATCTATCTAAAAATGAGGAATAATAAAATCCAACAGAAAAATAGGCAAAGGACAAGAACAGATAATTCACAAAATGTATGTGATTGGATTTCAAATGCATGAGATATTCAACTTCATAAGAGAAATATAAATAAAACTAACCTGACATATTTAGGGTCTTTTAGTCTGGTAAAAATTCAATAGCTGGATAAGGTGCTGTTTGTATGACTCGTACTTCTCATATATTGCTGCTGTGACTATAAAATGATTTAGCTCCACGTGGAGAAAAATGTGGCAATTTCTAGTAAAATTATATATAATCCTACAGTGCCCATTTTCTAACCAGAAAATATTTGATCTCGTGTCTATGCATTGAACATGCTGCTTTTAAAATATTTGTATTTTAGGCATCATTGAGTAATGGCAATGTGGAGGCGCTCAGAAAGCTGGCAGCTAAAAGTGGCTGGGAGGTTATCAGCTCTTTAAAAAAGGTAGGAGACATAGACATCTATACCACCACGCCCATCACAAAATTAGTATTACGGAGGTGGGTCTGTTGCTCCTCTTGCTGCTTTGAAGAAGGTAAAAAATATTTTTGAGAAACTGTTTCTCAGAGGAAAACATCTTTCCAGTCCTGTCTCTACATGATGGTTGATTTGGTCCTTGAAATATGCCCCACATATTCCTATCTCTGAGTTTAGGGGTTTTGTTTGTTTGTTTGTTTGTGGAACTGGGAATTGAACCCAGAGGTGATTTACCACTGAGCCACATCCCCAGCTCTTCTATTTATTTTTCTTTTCTTTTTTTTTTAAACTTTTATTTCATTTCAAATTATTTCTTATTTTTTAGAGACAGGGTCTTGCTAAGTTTCTTAGGGCTTTGGCAAGTTGCTGAGGCTGGCTTTGAACTTGTGATCCTCCTGCCTCAGCTTCCAGAGCAGCTGGGATTACAGGTGTGCACCACCACACCTGGCTGAGTTTAGATTCTTGCATCCTACCTCTCCCTCTCTCCTCTGCATCTTCTTCTACCCAAATCCAACCTGGTCTTCATAAGCCAGGACAAATGCTACTCCATGAAGTCACTCCCATCTTAATGAACTTTCCCTCTGGCAGCTCCTTTTATCATGATTTGTTTAAAGTTAATTTGTCAATTAATTCTGCACTATCCTGTGACATTTCTTCTATAGTCACTGTGAATTGATATTTAAGCCTTACATAGCAATTTAGCTTTTTACATCGTCCCTAACTAGATTGTAAATTTCTTAAGAAAGAAGACTTGCCTTGATCTCTTTTTATCTTTTCTAGTAATTTCTATAGTGCTTTTCATGTCACCAAATTTAAATAAACATATATCATTTGGATTTTAATTTTAGCTTTTTTTTTTTTTTTTTTTTTTTTTTGGAGGACTGTTAAGAGACTCTTAGGAACTGATGCTTGCACTAACTAGACTGTAAATTCTCTGGGGACCAATTTGCTCCGAAATACATTCCCAGACCTTATGAGGGTCCAGTACCCAGTAGATGCTCAGTAATGTGGGCTTTCTGGCTGTGTTCACGTCTCACTACATACGTTCTTCATCATCAGTGGAGCAGTACCTAAGGAAATGGAACCAGGTATCCTGACTTTCCTGGGACAGCCCTGGTTGAAACCTGTTGTCCCATCATAATTATAAAAGAACCTCAGTGTTCCAGTTTGGATGATGGATTGTATAATTACCTCATTCTGAAATCTAAGTAAATTCAAAGTCTACATCATTGATTCTTTCCATCTCTGACCTCCACTGTGTGTTTTATTTTTGGTGGTTTGCTTTTGTTATATTTTTGTCCTCATTACTGAATCCTTTCAGTGGCTTCCTTTCTCCCTTTGGATCCAGTTAGGTTTTCAATTTTCTTTGCTTTGTTCAGTGATGCAGAAACAGGGTTAATACAACTAAAGTATTTGTTTCTTTTTATCTCTCATAAAAGATGCTTCAATACTTTATTTTCTTTTACTGATTTGAAATCTGTTTCTTACATAATTTCTGGCATTGTTATAGGAATCCCAAGCCAGAGATCTGACTCTGGGAGTCCCAAAAAGTCAATCCGGCCATTTGCCTCCAAAACATAATGGAAAAAGCAGTGGTGAAAAGCAGGAAAGGAACTTTAATCAATGCAGCCATACTGGGAAGGCAAAATGAGATCAAGCGTCTCAGCCCTGTCTTCAGGGTACCAACATGAACTTTAGGTTTAAATAGAGAAAGAACTGGGGCAGGAAAAACTTGGGTCTGGTTGATCATTGTCTCAGTTCTGGTTCTGTGAGGTGGCTCTGGAGAAGACCTTATGACTTGAGGGGGTGGTCTCCATTTGCTGCTCAGGATGTGTATCTAGTCGTCTATGAGGGGCAACTTGGTTTCCTTGAGATGATTGCTGCTGCTTGCAGGGAGTGGGGCAGTGGGGGGTCTCATCAGAGGCTGCTATTCCTGGAACTTGTTGGGCAAAGACTAGAGACTTCTATATACCACTCCAGGGGGTAGTTGATTATCCCTGAAAATATTGAAAATACCTTAGTTACTCTTATCTTGGTGTCCTCAGTCTTGAAGGAGGACAAGACAGACAAGATAAATTTAGGGCTAACAAACCTTATATTACAGATTTTTAGATGAACTCTCCTTAAAGGATGAACATTCCTCTGTGCAGAGCTGAGCAGGAATCTGAAGAAGTATATAAAATGAAAGCAAGGATGCCAAGCTTGATTCTGCTTTTAGTTACCCATTCATTGGGCATCTACAAGCCCAAATGAAGAGTCAGTGCTTTTAACAAAAGCAGCTTCTAATTCTCTGTTATAGCATCTGAACATTCATGAGCAGCAATGGAAAACACAAATTCATGTCTGGAATGAAACAAAAGAACATATTTAGTGAGTTTTAACATGTATTCAAACCTCAGTTCTTTTGGAAGTTGTGGTCAGATGCAAACCCAACTAATAACTTTGCAGGAGTGCCATCAAGGATTAAATCTTAATTTTTATATAAATGTGTGTCAGAAGATAGTGTCTGGTTAAAGGGGCAATCTTGTGTTATCACCGTTGAGTTTAAATCACTTCTTTTAAATAACATATTTATAAAATATCTGATTTGAAAAATCTGGTAAAATTTTTTTCTTTCTGAGTTATCCCCTTCTTCTGTCCCACTGTTTACAACTTTGGTATTTTTCATTGTAAAATGCAGTCCTCAGGCTGATGTTGTGGCTCAGTAGTAGAGCACTGGCCTAGCACATGTGAGGCACTGGGTTCAATTATCAACACCACATTAAAAAATAAAATAAAATAAAAAGTTATAAAAAATGCATCTTTCTTTTCTCTATCATCTTTTAGTTGAAGAATTCTTTTTAAAATTTTATTTAGTTGAATAATTCTTACAATTCTCTGTTAGAAATTATACTTATTTTAGATTTTTAAACTCATACTTGTTTTGATAGTAAAAGTATGGTATTTGAAGTGAAATTTAACTTATATTTCATTTTCTATGTACAGTGATGAAATTAATGATAGTAGTAATGCAAGAAGCAAAAGATGTATTTTGGGAACACCAGACCTGCACATAAAACTGCTGAAGAATAATCATAAGGTAGTTTATAAACAAGTGAGAGACCTTAGTGCCTAAGTTGAAAAGGTTAACTCCTAGGAAATTCAAAGTAAAGAAAGACTCTCTTAGGGTGAAAGGCCAAAAGGGATTAATCCTTATCTCTTGGAAATGGTGTCAGGAGTAGGGTGCTGAAGTGTAGAGGGCTTTCTAGGCAGAATTTTTTGAGCAGAGTCCTTCTGATGTGAATTACCCCAAGAAGGAGATTGGCCTGCTAGGAGAGTAGTTTTTCATGAAGGAGTAGCTGAGAATGTGCTGGAAAAGTTACAGTGAAAGTCAGAATGGTGTGAACCACCTGAAAACCCCTTCCCAGGACAGAACCCCAGAAGAGGAAACAGACCAGATGAGAGTTCTTATTGAATTTGTACATCATTTCCCATAATGCAATCTCAATAACATGTTTGTCAACAAACAGTACAAAAATTCAAAAATTTTAATTATTTCCTCTTGTACTATTTGTGTGACATTCAAACCCAAATTCAAACAGAATCTCCTTAGAATGAATAAATAACACCACTAATAAAATATTAGTAAGCTCACACCTCAGCAAATTTTGAGCCTACTTACTTTAAGCTTCATTTCACAGAATCAGTTTTCCAACCACCAAATGATAAAGGAAACATTTGAGTTGCAAATGGAATTTAACCTCTGTTCTCCTGAGTATAAATGGGAAGTCATTTTCTTGGAGAATTGTCTTGGGAGATTTTTTTTTTTTCATGAAACAAAAGCTGTCTTTTCTTAGCCAAAATCAGCCACTGATTCTTGTCCATTCTGCATCCAGGTCAATGATTTGGGCAGTGGGACAATGAGGACTTTGTGGTCCACACCTTCTGGAGGAGGGAATAAAACCTCTTGCCCTCACCTACTACTCTTCCGGGCATTCAGTAAGCTGAGAGAGTTCTGTAAAGGCAGAATTTAATGGTAGCTACAGAGCTTGTTGCTGGCTTTGGCTCCAGGATAAGAAGCAGCACCCATGTGTCTGTAGCCTGGGGAGCAGCTCCCTGGAAAAGTGCTGCATTAACTTCCCAGGGCTGCCATCACAGGATGCCACACACTGGGTCAGTGTCTCTTAATTCTGAAAGTTGGGAGTCTGAGAGCAACATGTTGGCAGGGTTAGTTGCTTCTGAGGGAAAGAGAGAAATCAGGATCATGCCTTGCACCTACCTTCTGGCACTGTGCCAATCCTTGTGTTCCTTGTCTTGTGGATGCATCCTCAGATGAATCTGTCTTCATCCTCAGGTGTTGTTCTCCTTGTGTGTGAGTTAATGTCCAATTTCTCCTTTTTATAAGATGTCAGATTAGAGGCCTACCCTACTGCAGTGTTACCTCATCTTAACTAATTATATCTGCAATGACCCTATTTCCATGTAAGGTCACATTCTGAGGTACAAGAGGTTAGGACTCCAACATATGAATTTGAGGAGGAGAGAACTCAGTTCTACTCTTAATAAGTGCTCAGCCCAATATTACATCCCACTTCACTCTGGCTTCACCAAGGAATCTGGCTGCCCCAAGGCCAGAATATGACCAAGGACCCAGAATTCTTCCAGGCCACATACCCTCAGTTCTTCTGAGATTTCAGAGCCCCAACAATCTGTCCTAGAGCCACCTGGCCACCATGTTTAGAGAAAGTAGCTTCCCCTTGGATTTAAATGATCTTCTTTTTCTCCCCCTGGGCTGGGGGCATAGGTAAGCATTTTCAGGCTAAGAAGGGTGAGTCTTAGCAACCTGCTGGAGCTCCATCTGTGTTTTTCTTTGTGTTTGACACTACTCACAGCCTAGGCCACATCTGCCTTTGCAGACTGGATTTAAAGACATACTTAGCATCAAAGAAAGGTATTTTGCAGAAATAATTAATTATTGTTTGTATATTAATGCTGTTTTTAGTTAATTTCTCATTTTTTCATTTGCTTATTGATTATATATGTGTATATGTATGTGTGTGTATTTATGTTTAAATAAACACACACATATATTTAAATAAAGGTTATATATATTTAAATAAAGGCTTCTCCTTCATAGCCTGATTTTTCCATCTGCCTGATTCCTGCAGTGAAGTCCTAACCTCATATTTGTTTGTCTTCTCACACTTTGTTGCCATGGGGATGATAACATGGCAAATTTCAACACTAACTTCAAAGTACCCTGAAAAAGATGGAGGAAATGAGCAGAAAAGAAATGTGCTCTTAGCAGAACACACATCTTGATTATTGTCAAAAGCACAGCAGAAGGAAAGCTCAGAGTAACAAGAGATGCTTTAATGTTTAAGTATAAGTCAAATGGCTCCCCAAGATGGGCCTCCTCTTATCTAAGGAATAATATGTCTTAGAAACCCAGGAACTGGCCTTGCAGAAAGATGAGTCCTGGTGATACAAAAATCAAAGAATGCTTTGTGCTGAGGAAATAGGGTGTTTTAGGGATCCTATTGAGAGATTGAGTTGGTTGTGGAGGTAGCTGGCTTGCTTCCAGGGTCCCCTTAGCTCACTTGACGATATGCTGATATCTTGGGAAAGTGTCCTAAGCCATAGCACTGGGGGCCATGAGGCACTCCTGCCTAGCAGTCTAGTGATATTTTCTGTTGTCTCTGGGTAGAGGCAGGGTAACATCACAAGGAGGTCAGGAGAGAAAAGCTATGTTCTTTATTTTTTCAAGAAAAACATCTATTGCACAGTAAAAAAAAAAACTTACCTTTAATTCATAGGACCAACATCCTGGTCAGACTTCTAGATATCCAAGTATTTGTGGTAAAATTGTCATGTTGTGGCTTCATTTTTATCAAGGTGACAAGATGTCTTTTAGCTCATGTAATTGATCTATGATTTTATATATATTGTATACATAATATATATATATATATAATCACATGGTTTTTCAAAGCAAAAACATTAATTTTTCTCTTATAATTTAATTTTTCTTTTTAATATCTTTTAGATAAAAATATATACTCTGGAGGAGCAAGATGTTTTATCTGTTTGGGTTGAAAAACACGTGAAAAGCCCAGCAAACTTGGCTTATTGTCTCTTGTCGGACTTTACAAAGCGACCTTTGTGGGACCCCCATTACATGTAAGAACAAATTTAATTTTTTTTCTTAATCAACCCTGACCTCATGTAAAAGATGACCTCCACATTGTAGTTCTCTCCAGGGCCTAATGTTTTATTAATTAAGGATAATTATTATATCTTGCTCTGCACAGAATACTATGTTAGATGATATTGAAAACTGCAAAACAAAGTGAATGCTCACTCATTGGTCATCTACTTGAGTTGACATGCTTTACCCACAACTACTGTAACCCTACCAATAGCATCAAGGTTGATATTATTCCTGTTCCTGAGACCTACTGAGATCACACAGGCAGCAAAGTGATAGGACCTGAATTGGAATCCAGCTCTGCCAGGCTCCCAAGTCCACAGTGTTCTACTTTAACAGACATCTTTATTGCTCCTAAGAAAGTGATTATCCAATGCTCTCCCCACTCTTGACCTTTAACAGGAAGTTCCTTTGTTTTCTGTGAAGCAACACTCTCTGGCAAGAAGCTGTCAGAACAAGCTGGGAGTCCTGATGGAAAGGCACTCCTTCCCACTCCCTATGCATCATGGCCTGCTCCTACCAACCTACTTCTCTTACTCATCCTAATATCCAATTCAATCTCTTCCATGATCTCTCCTTTCCTGGAATATTGTCAACTCTTTATATTCATGGATTCCACATCTGAGTATTCAACTAACCATGGATCAAGAATATTGGGGGAAATATGGTGTCTATACTGAACATATATAGACTTTTTTTTCTCTGCATTCCCTAAACAATACAGGATAACTCTGTGTAGAGCATTTTCATTGTGTAAGTAATCTAAAGATGATTTAAACTATATAGGAGGATGTGCATAAGTCATATTCAAATACTATGCCATTTTACATGAAGGACTTGAGCATCCACACTGTTTGGTATCTATGAGGATCTTGCTACCAATCTCCTGCAGATACCGAGGACAACTATACAGAGCTGTGTACCTTGTCAGCTGTCCTCAGTCCAGCCCTCTCAGCTACAGCACCCTGCAGGGTTTCACAGATGCCTTGCTGAAAGGCAAGGGCTGGTCACATGGGCCTCCTCTTATGTTAAATGTTACTATTTATTGCCAAATCTTGACAAGGGAGAGGTACATCTTTAAAATTTCTAAAACTCACTGTGATTAATAGCATGTAATAGACAATTTAATACCACTAAGGTGAAACATCTCTGGAGTCTTATGTTAGATTTGAATAGTTACCAATAAAATGATCTGAGAGAAGAGGAAACATTTTTTAATTTTCTTGCACCAATATTTGTAAATTCTCTGTAAGCACAAAGCTCTTAGGGAAAACAATGTTTAAAGTTTGGCATTAATTCTTTTAAAATATTTCTCCCAGAATTCTCTATGTCATTTGACATCCCATTCAAGTTGAACTTGAATGAATGGAGGAATGAACCAATTAGTTCTAATTCAACTTACTTCTCTTGTACACCTACTTGTGATTCAGGCATTGGGTTCTGTTTTCATTTAATCCTCACAATAATCCCATAGATATTATCTACACCTCACAGATGGAATAACAAAATGACTTGCCTAATGTAACATGGCCTGTAAGTGGCAATCTGAGACTCAAAAGTCAAAGAAACTTAGTGTTCTTTCCAACATACCATATTTCTTTACCTAATTGTCCTTTTGAATTGTTTGTATAATTCACCAGCCTTAAGAATACTTTATTTGACCCTAGAGAAAAATAATTTTGTGGAAAACAGATTAATGCCTTCCTTTGAAGTATCCAGGGCAGTGAAGTTGGAGTCAAATGGCCAATACCCTTTCCATCACATGCAGAATTGTTCCTTTTGACCAAACAACTCATTCCAAAGGCAGCCTTTGAGTGATGATGCTGGTTCTGGGGGGCATGGTTAGGTGACCTTAAGGGTGAATATGGATGAGACTGTCCACATAAATAGGGGAAGTGAATGCCTTATTCTAGCAGATAGAAAAGTGTGCCCATTTTCCACTGTTCTGTTTACATAGGTCCTGTGAAGTCATAGACAAGGTGAACGAGAATGATCAAATATATTACATTGTCTGTTCTGAGGTCAGTGGTGACAAACCCAAAGACTTCACAGTACTTGTATCACGAAGAAAGCCTCTCAAAGATGGGTAAGTATCGACAGTTCAAGTGTGCTAGCAGTACCTTATAGTATAGCCTAGAAATGGAGAGTTGATATGAAAGTAAGGAAACCAATGCAGGCATTTCTGATCTTGGATGTTATTCATATGAATTTTTCCTGCATGGATCTTTACCTGTCATTTTAAAACTGAACAATCACATATTAAGTGCCAGCTATGGGCAAAGTATCATGCAAGGATTCTCAAGCAGTTCTCTTTCCTGTTGCTTTATATAGATGTAAACCCGATTTTTAGCAAACTTTTTTAAACTTTCCATTTTTAGTAAAAAAGACAGTGAATGCAAATAAAATTCCAAAACTTTGTTTAGGATTCACAAAGGCTCAACTGTACTAGATAGACATCCAGCACAACCTGGATTAGCTGGGGCTGAGGATTGGAGGCCCCTATGTGGCTTCTCCATGTTCATTAGATTCCTCAGAGTGTGGTGTCTCAAGGATGATGTCCCAAATATTCCCACATGTGGATCACTAGAGTATCATGTGTTATATCAAAAGATGAGAAATACACTGAAGTTCTGTCTTATTAATTATGCAAATTCATCCTACAGGGCAGTGTGCCAATGAAGTACCTATAGAGGAACTGATACAGAAACAGATTTATTGTTAAGTGAAAAATCAAATTGTAGACCATAATTGTAAAATGGTCATGTGTATGTAAGAATCTATCTACATGTGTACATTTTCTTCTACAGATGTTAATATTATACATTTTTTAATACAACAAAGACTAGCGAGCTACCCACAAAAAATATTAAGAAGAGTACTTTTAGGTGGGGAATAGGATTGCAGGTAGAGTGGTAAGAGGGAATTTCTTATTTTCTAGCTTATAGGGTTCTCTGTTGTTTGAGGTTTTTCAAAACAGTGGGTATTGTTTTCTTTTTAATATAAAAGGAATGGAAACTGAAATTACAACCCTTTAGGGTATAAGGAAACTTTAACTTGGAGGTTGACTTCAGCTTTGGGAACTTTTGCAAAATATAAATAATTCTTAAGGAGAAAATACCAATGGACCTTATTCCTGTTCCCTACACTTGAATGTAGCCATAAAGAAGGTTTTCTGATGCAAGCCACTTAGCCAGAAGCTTTGCTTCTACATGGATAAACAAATTGCATTGTGGGCTGAGGGTGCAACTCAGTAGTAGAGTGCTTGCCTGGAATGCACCAGGCCCTGGGTTTGATCCCCAGCACAGCAAAGAAAAAACAAATAAATAAATAATTAAATTGAATTAATTATAGTTTATTTCCTAATAACTATTCTTTGTTTCTCACAAAAACCTGAAATGTGTGTTCTTAACTTTCAGCAACACCTACATGGTGGCAGCCAAGTCAATCATCCTGCCATCAATCCCACCATCTCCACAGTATATCAGAAGTGAAGTCATATGTGCTGGATTTCTTATCCAGGCTATTGACAGTACTTCATGCACTGTAAGTCTGATGAAACATCTGCAGATTTATTAGTTGCTACAGATGTGGAAGAATCTTTTCATTTCTCCAGATTTCTTAATTAATTGTAGTCCTGTGTCCACACTAAGGAATTCCTAAAGCCATCCCTTCAGATCCATTCCAGAAAGTCCCCAGAAGTTTGGGATCATAGCTTCCCCTCCACCACCCAATGTTCAGTTCCTTGCTTGAAAAAGCTCCAATCCAATAAAAAATTAAAATATTGTATTTTATTTTTGAAATAGGTATCTTACCTTAACCAGATGTCGGCTAGCGTCCTTCCATACTTTGCTGGAAATATTGGTGGCTGGTCAAAATCCATTGAAGAAGCAGCAGCCTCTTGTATTCGATTCATAGAGAATGCTACTGATGATGGGCCTATCAGCATACTTTAAATGATCAACTTTTAGTTACTTGAAGTTTAATTTCCTACTTTTAATTCCAAGTATCTTAGTCCTGACACTTGATAAATTTGGGGGCCACAGAATGATTTAATATCAGCCTAAACAAAATGCAGCTAAGAAAAAGTTAAAAACCAAAATCTATCTCAAGTTTAATCCTAGTGATTTGGATTAGCATTAAGAGAGCTTTAAAACTGTTTTAGATGATCTGTGGCTCTGCCTCTTCTAGGGGCACAGATACTGGAAAATTGCCTGAATGCAATGTTACATGTTGTGTAGAATGGTACAAATATAGTTAAAACCATCATAAACATGTTTAGCTTACAGAGGCACAATGAGTTTGAAATTTTATGAAACATAAAATGCTGATTTGCTATAGGTTGATTAACGTGTGGTGGCATCTCATGTGCAGCAGGTATCTGCACGTCAGGAGCATCTGACAAGATGTATTACATGTTTTAGAGCTTTAAATTACAAAGGCATTAAAACGTAATGGAATCCAATCAATTTTAGTAATAGGAACTACTTTGCTAGTGTCATTTTACATATATTCAAGGTGGCTGGCCAATTAATATCTATTGCTATATATACACACACAAAGTACCTGCAAGATGTGAAATTGCAAAGAAAGGGCGTGTTAACTGAGCCCTTCTTTCATAACCATTACATTAGCACTTTATTAGGGGATAGACTTTGACATTCGTTATTCCACTCTAGGATTTGTCTTAACTCCTAAGGCAAAGCAGAATTGTGTCAAGTCAGCCTCCTTTAACCGACAACTTTTATAAGTTGTTCAAGGAGTTCTGTATTAGTGTTCAGAGGACTTACCAGGTTGGACTCATACTGGTGTTGGTTTGCCAAGGCTCCACCCCTGCTCTACCTGTCTACACACACAGTCTATAGCTGGTCATAGTAGTTTTACTTACTTTTACACTTACAGTATTTTTATTTGTCAAGAGATTTTTATGTATGTGAGAATTTTGCATATGTGAATTTTGCATATGTAAATTTTGTGCTGCAATTTTATGAATTAGCATTTATATATAATGTGAAGAGTAGATATATAGATGAAGATGATTATTCATTACCTTCAGATGTAAAAAAATTCAGACAATATTTTTATATTTTAAAAATGGTAAAAAAATTAATAAAGGGGTTACATTACATTAAAATTTTTTATGCTAAAATTTCAGACTTATACAATTAAGACACTTATAAATGCTGTCTGACTAGCCTTGATTTTTGAGTTTATATTTTTAAAAAATGTTTTTCTGAACAGAAAACTAGAATAGAAATATTGTGAGGCTGAAGGAATAAAGTGACTTCAGCCGCTTCACGCTGAGACATAAGGCTGTTGCCCACTCTCATTTACAGTAGTTTTACCTTTGCCCTGGGAGATATGTTCTAAGACTCCTGTGGATGCCTGAACCACTGACAGTGCTGAACCCTGTCCTATGTGTGTTCCTGTATGCACGTGCCTGTGATAAAAGGCTTAGTTGACAAATTAGACAAAATAAGAGGTTAGCAACAATAACTAATGATCAAATAGAACAATTTAACAATATATTGTAATAAAAGCTAAGTGAATGTGGTTTTTCTCTCTCTCAAAACGCTTTATTGTGCTCTCTATCGTGATGCTGGGAGATGATGCATTGCCTACATGATGAGATGAACTAAGGTGAGATGAGGGGACATTGTGATGTAGTGTTAAGCAACTGTGGACCTTTTTACTTGAAGGTCAACATGCACTGCAGTTTCATGACAGGGCTATTGATTAAAGGGCAGGTAAGGAAAACATCATGGGTATGCTGGACACAGATTCATGTCCCTGGCAGGACAGAGCGGGGTTATGTGAGATTTCATTATGTTACTCAGAATAGTGCATGATTTAAAACTCATGAAATATATTTCTGGAATTTTCCATTTAATATCTTTAGACAGCATTTGACTGAGGGTAACTGAAACTATGGAAAGCAAAATTGCATACAGTGTGGTCCGGGGACTGAGTAACATTGGCATATTCTATACCTACATGATTATCTCCAGTGTGCTAGCCATTAGTCACATGTGCTTTTTAAATTAAAAATAAATAAAATTTTAAAATCTGTTCCTTGGCCACACTAGCACCATTTTAGGTACTACTGGTCACATGTGGTTAGTGACTGCCATATCGGACAGTACAGATGAGGAACATTAATATCATTACAGAGGATCCTTTAATAATGTTTGTTGGTCCATTTGATTTGCTCCAGTCTTATAGAGAAGGCAGGTCCTGCTCTTTTCCATTTTCACCTATCCTCATATCACACAATTCCTTGTAACCTTCCTCAAATATTTCACTTTTATGCCTCTGAACACACACAGTGTTCATCCACCTGGCTCTTCCTTGGATCATTCAGCATAGCCTAAATTAAAGTGCTCATTTTGAGGATTACATTTCCTTAGAAACTTTAAAAGGGCATGGTCGAGTAAAAGATAGCAATGCATCAGGTTCTACTTAGGGAACACCAAAAATATGAAATCTGTTGTCCGAAATAATGCCACAGTTAGGCATTCCAGTTGTGAGCTTCTGTAGCCCTTAGGTTTGCATTTTCCTGTTTTAATCAGAATATGTCTTATCACTCTTTCATAAATTCAATAAATATTAGCAAGAACTTGCTTTGTGCTAGACACTTCTAGGCACTACAGGTTCAGCAAGGAACAGGAATATGTTGATCATATTAAAAAAAAAATAAATCATGTGGGATACCAGAAGCTGTGCTCTATGGAAAAATAAAGCCATTAAAGAAGATGAGTACTGGGAGGAGTTGGAAGTGGTTGTTGCAATTTTATATAGAGTGGTTGGGAAAACTTAATTTGTGGATCGTTTGAGCAAAAAAACCTGAAGATAGAGAGGGAATGAGCCATGAAGATCTCCCAATGCAACATGCATCCTGCCAAAAGTCTAGCAGAGACCCCACTGCTGTAGAGCAATGTTTCTTGCACATTCTGGGAAAAACAGAGAAGCTGGTAAGACTGAAATAAGAGTGAGCGCTAATTAGAGACTGTGGAATTAGAGACCTCGCCTTATTTTCTTTGGTGCCCAGGATTCAAGCAGACAAGATTGCTCCAAGGGTAAAGCAAGCTGGTTCATCAACCATCTGTCCTCTTGAGAATAAGGACAGAGGAAGCAGAGAAATGGATTTATGCTTATTTTTTCCTTAGGTGTGTCAAAGCACCTTTAAGCAACACTCAGGATTGCATGCTCTTTTTTTTTTTTTTTTTTTTATGGTAAGCGTTTCCAAGTACTTCTAGCCGGAATGAAAGCTTTTTGATTAAGAGAAGAGCTCGTTCCTATTAATTCTTCCTGGTTTTTATGTAACTGAGTTGCTATCTGCATACA
Source organism: Tamias sibiricus (assembly GCA_025594165.1). NCBI lineage: Eukaryota > Metazoa > Chordata > Mammalia > Rodentia > Sciuridae > Tamias > Tamias sibiricus. The sequence goes on from CM046662.1 coordinate 103,211,378, forward strand.
CTTTTTCTATCACTTTTGTCATAGAAAACATCCAGAAAAAATGTGCGAAATGATGAATAATTTTAATAAAGACTGAAATAAACCAGAGTACTTTATATGTATCATTCTATGGTTTTGTTCATATTTCTCATCACGTATTTCAGAAAAAAGCCCAGAACTTTTTACCAGCATATTTACAGGGGTAAATTTGAAAACAAATGCTGTAAAAGTATGTGTAAAGGAGCAAGTTTTGAAGCATAAGATAGATTGTTAAAATGACAACTATTAAGTTTGTTCATGATTTACTTTTCCCAATTGAAAGTAATGTAACTATTGAGACAGGCAGCTCACCATGGGCCCTGAGTGGTCTTGAACATTCTTGCTTAATATGACAGACTGCAAGTCTTATCTGTTTCCTGATTCTGAAAAATAGGTCAAGGTGACCATAGTATGGCTTCAGTGTACTGCTCTCTGAGTTAGGGATGGGGAGGGGCTGCTTGTTGGCTACTAGCTAGAGTGCTTGCTACTTGCTCAAAAAATTCTAAATCCCGAGTCCACACAAACCCACTGTGACTGTAATATTCACCTTGACCCATCTTGTCACCCTCATGGGTCTTGTGAAGGAAAAGGAAGTAACAAAAACATGCTGATACTTATGCTGCTTACTGTGTCGTGAATAATATACTCTTTGGTTTCTGAACAGAGAGTCTTGTGTCTTCTGCCAACATCCACTAAACAGGCTAACTTATTAGATTATTTAGAAACTCAGACCCTTCACAATTCTTGATAGCTATCTGTTTCCAGATTCACAAGTCAAAGACATTTTAGATTAAAAATGACTTTCTCATTGTATACCTGCAAGGATGAAGTACCATATAAAAATTATACATCTGCTGCTATTTTCACTTTCCATTTGGTGACCTTTTCAGAAACTTTTAAGAGTAGAGCAGAGATGGGTACTCATATCACTTAACAATCCATCCCCCCCATGTCTTCTCAGTTGGAACTTAACACTTTACATTTCTTTTTTGTTTGTTTCTTTTCTTTCTTTCTTTCTTTTTTTTTTTTTTTTTTGGCAGGGTGGGTACTGGGGATTGAACTCAGGGGACTCAACCACTGAGCCACATCTCCAGCCCTTTTTTTTGTATTTTATTTACAGACAGGGTCTCACTGATGTCCTCGCCATTTCTGAGGCTGGCTTTGAACTTGAGATCCTCCTGCCTCAGCCTCCCAAGCTACTAGGATTGCAGGTGTACGCCACTGCACCTGGCAGCACTTTACATTTCTGACCACAGATTTCAAAAAGGCATTCAGGGAGTTTGAATGCTACTATATTTTCCTACGTGTTTCCTATTTCACTCTGCCTCCTCTTCCCTCAAACTTCTCATGTCTCTTTTCCTGACTCAGATCATAAACATTAGAAAATGCTTCATTAAGAAGATTCAAACCATCAGGCAGAATCATTGTATATTCCCACAAATGTACCTTCCACATTTCTGCTTGCCCCCTATTATGGATGAAGTATCTCTACTCCCAGCTAAGAACAATTTCTCTAACCTTCTCCAGAGTTTCCCTACTTTGGTTCCCTTTTTACTCTCATTCAGGAGTTCCTTTACCTGCTATATTCTTTCCATTGCCACTAGTATCTCTTAAAACAAGGCAGCAGTTTGATCCCATTTCCTAAATCCCATGCCATCTCTACCTCAATTATCTATAGATGTGGTCTTCTTATCCTTATTTAGTTCACCCAACCATACTTCCTCCTCTGCTACTGCACGAAGACGTCTCTCATCAGGCTCACCTGGGTCCTACTTATTGCCAAATCTATTGAGGCTGTTCTTAATTTATTTAGTCTCTGAGCAGCTTTCACTGAAGTTGACCAATTCCTTCTTTCTGTAACTTTTTCTCTCCTTGGCTTCTGTGATGTCACATTCTTAGATTTCCTCCTATTCACTAGCCACACTTAAAAGCTTCAGACTTCGCAATATTAGGCTACCTTAAGGCCATGTTCTTGGCCTCCTTCCCTCTGTCTCCGCTCTGTGGCAAGACTCTAGGTTTTAAAAAATAATCTGCTTGCTGATAACTCCCATAGTACTGTGATTGGGCATGGTAGCAGGGGAGAGGGCATGGGGGCAGGAAAGATGTTGGAATGAGATGGACATAATTACCCTAGGTGCATGTATGACTGCACATGTGGTGTGATACTACATCGTGTACAACCAGAGAAATGAAAAGTTGTGCTGCAGTTGAGTACAATGAATCAAAATGCATTCTGCTGTCATATATATCTAATTAGAATAAATAAATTAATTTTTAAAAAACTCCCATAGCTATATCACCTGTCTTAATCTCTACTGAACTTTTATGCTTTTATATATATGCAATATATATAAAACAATTATATATATATAAAACAACCTGTTTGATATTTCCACTAATAGTCATCTCAGTCAACATTCACAAAACAAACCACTTAATGCGGCCACCTTTCCCTCCACAAATTCTCTTTGTTCAGAAAATTCTATCAGCTCTATATTAAAAGTTTAATCAAAACTTTATTACTTTGAATCAGCGTCACCACTACAACCCTACTTCAAAATACCGTCTTCTCTTCCGGATTATCACCCATCTTCCTGTTTCTGTTTTTACTTCTCCCTTCACTCTACTCTTAGCCCAGCAGCCTGATCATGTCACATCTCTCCTCAAAATCCATGAACAATTTGTATATTATAGAGGAAAAGCCAAAGTCTCACTCATGATCTATAAGGGTCTGTGTGGGACAAGAGATTATTCAGTAACACCCTCTCATTGACATCTCTACTTCCATGAATGGAGTGCACTTTTCTACCTCTCAACTCTGAGCTTGACCATGTCATTTATCAACAAGTTATTAGCAGACAAGATGCAACTAAAGGCTTGAAAAGTGTTTTTGCAAATGGTCTTGTCCTCTTGTATCTCTGCCACTATCATTAACACACACACACACACACACACACACACACACACACACCCCAGGGTTAACCTGCTGGAAAAGGAAGGAGAGAGAGAGAGAGAGAGAGAGAGAGAGAGAGAGAGAGAGAGAGATTGATTGATACACAGACACACATGTAGAATGGAATTGCTTCATCTGAGCCCAGGATCAGCCAACCCCAAACCAAACCACAGATGGAAGCAGACAAGCTTAACTGAGATTGCCAGAGCTGTCTAAGTAATCTCAGCTGAGATCCCTGACTTACCCTCTAACCTCTTTGCTGGATTTGGACTGTACCAGGCATGCTCTCCCTCAGAGTAATTGCAGTTATCTGTTTCCTCAACGCAGGACATCCAAGACTTATCACCTCATCCCTTTCTGATCTTTGCTCAAATATCAACTGCTAAAAGGGACCTTTCCTAAGCTTCCTGTTATAATCAAAACCCCCTCTCCATAAGAACCCCCATTCTACCCTCTTTTTCTTGTAAGCACTTAACATTACCTCACATATATATTTTATTTACCTTATCTGTCGCACCCTTTAGTGTAAACTCCATGGGATCCATGATTTCTGTCTGCTTTGTTTATTGCTGTATCCCCAGTGTTAGTACATTACCTGGCACATACTAGGTATTCAATACATTTCCTTTGAGTGAATAAATTCACCTTTCCATCTTTGCCAACTCGATGACAAATTTTTTTTTGTTTTTGTTTTTGCCATGTGACAACTTTATTATTAAGTAAAAGCAAAGTGAGGCTTAAGCAGAGAGCACTCTCAAGAGAGTGGGCCATTTCCAAGCAAAGAACAACAAAGGAGAAAACACTGTCTCCAAATTTATCACTGTTTGATGTTCACCAGGAGAACTGGGGACCACTTTCTGTACTCTTGGCCAATCAGGTGTTCAACTCCTTTAGGTCAGGCGGTGGAAGTTTTGACCTTAGTTGGTCCTCTCCAAAACTGTCCATGACAAAGTTTAAAAGCTTTTGTTTTTGTTTTTGTTTTTAGGTACTGGGAATTGAACTCAGGGGCACTCAACCCCACTAAGCCACATTCTCAGCCTTATATTGTATTTTTTTATTTATAGACAGGGTCTCACTGAGTTGCTTAGCACCTCGCTGTTGCTGAGGCTGGCTTTGAACTCATGACCCTCCTATCTCAGCCTCCTGAGCAGCTGGGATTACAGGTGTGTGCCACCACGTCCTGCCAAAGTTTAAAAGTTTGAAGTTCATTTATATCCTTTCTCTGCACAAAAACAATAAGAGCCTTTTATAATACTTTAGTTCAGATACTTTCCCAGTTTATACACTACTTACTGTTATCTATGAGTTACACATTATTATTTTACTTTTTCAGCAATATTTCTTTCAGTGTATCTATGTATATACTAATATATTTCCTTAACATTCTTTTTTTGCCTCTTAGACCTCACATAGTCTATGACTTCACTTCTACCCAAAGAACAATATTAAGAATTTTCTTTAGTAAGAAACTATTTGTGGTAATCCTATATTATTTAACTTCCAATGACTTCATTTTTTCTTCATTCTTGAAAAAAAAGTTTCAGTAGCATATAATTCTAATTTGAAAATGATTTTCTCTTAGTACAGTGCAGATATTATGTTGTCTTCTGGCTTTCATTATTGCTATTGTGGCATGTCAAATCTTTGTCCACCTAAAACTAAAAAAAATTTTTTTAGTTTTAGGTGGACACAATATCTTTACTTTATTTTTTTGCGGTGCTGATGATCAAATCCAGTACCTCATGCATGCTTGGTAAGCACTCTACCACTGAGCCACAACTCCAGCCCATAAGGAAATATATTTTTTATCTCTAATGCTTTTAGATCTTTTCTTTATTTCTATAATACCTAGTTGTCCATGCCTTTTTATTGAACCTTCTTGGGAGCTTCCTGAAGCAAAAAAAAAAAAAAAAAAAAAAAAAAAAAAAAAAAATCTGCAAAAATTCTGGAAAATTTTTACACATTAAAAAAGTTTCCTCTAGCTGGGCACGGTGGCGCACACCTGTAATCCCAGCACTTGGGAGGCTGAGGCAGAAGGATCACGAGTTCAAAACCAGCCTCAGCAATGGCGAGGCACTTAGCAGCTCAGTGAGACCCTGTCTCTAAATAAAATACAAAAAAAATAACTGGGGATGTGGCCCAGTGGTCAAGTGCCCCTGGCTGGGTTCAATCCCCAGTACTAAAAAAAAAAAAAAAAAAAAAAAGTTTCCTCTCTTCTGTTCTATTAAGCTTATAAGAAAAAAAAGAAGTTTCCTCTTTTCTGTTCTATTAAGCTTATAAGACCTTATTCTATCCTCAGTATTTGTTAGTAGATTTATATTGATCTCCATGTCTCTATAATATATTTGAGATTATTTCTTTAGATTTATCTTTAGTACAGTGATTCTGTTCACCTTGTCATTTTTTGACCTAATAGAAATTTTAATTTCAATTATTATATTTTTCAATTCTAGAAGTTTCAGTTGTAACTTTTCCAATTTGTTTGTTCATTTTTAAATAGTCTCCTTTTCCTTGCTCAAAATTTTTAGAATTTTTAATTCTTTACATATATCAAGTGCTATGGTCTAAAAGTTTGTGTTCCTTCAAAATTCATATGTTGAAATTCTACCCCCACTGAGGTGGGGCCTCTGAGAGGTGATTTGGTCATGAGGACAGAGATCTCAGGAATGGGATTAGTGCCCTTACAAAAGTGTCCTCCCACCCTGTGAGGACTCAGCAAGATGGTGCTGATATGAACCAGAAATGGAGGACTCACCAGTCCCTGATCTGTTGGCACCTTGAGCTTAGACTTTCCTGCCATGAGAAGTGTGAGAAACAAAATTCTGTTGTACATCAGCCACCCAATTTATGATATTTTGTTATAGTTGCCCAAATATAATAAGACATGAAGCATACTTATTTATATTTTATATTTGGTAAGTACAAAATCTGAAATATCTGCAGGACCAATTTTACTACCTGTTATTGCTGCTGCCTCTTATTCATATTATCTGATTTTCTTACATGTTGTATTTTTTTTTTTTATTGTGACATTTGGTTCTCTGAACTTCGTGTGAATTCTTCGAGTCTTAGGTTAAAATTGAGGGCTGCCAAAATGGATTGTGATATGTGTTTTCTGTATGTTTGCCTTTTTTAAAAATTGTAATATATATTTGATGGTTGCTGGTAGAGCACTTCCAATTTGGAATTGTTTTAAAGTTAAGATCACAAGTTAAGGCCATTTCAATCATCAAAGCCATAAGAACTAAGGAGTAGCCCACTTATGGTGTCAAGTTCTCAGGGGACTTTTCCCCCTGCCCATCAATGTCAAAATGGAGTTACGCAGCAAGTTTTCTTCCTGTCTTTTTCTTCCTCTGATCATGTTCATCCTCACTCATTCTTACCCTGAGAGTACAATCCTTTCATCTCTGCTTTATGCAATGATCTTCCATTATATTGCCTATATCAAGTGTTTACTTTCAGCCTGATATAGTCATGCACACCTTTAATCCCAGCTACTTGGGAGGCTGAGGCAGGAGGATGGCAAGTTCCAGCCAAGCCTGGGCAACATAATGAGATCCTGTCTCAAAATAAAAAATAATAAGACAGACTAAGCATGTAGCTCCATGGTAAAGTGCCACTGGGTTTGATCTCCAGTACAAAAAAAAAAAAAAAAAAAGTATGTATTTTGTGTGCATTTTTTGTTGCCAGGCAGTTCAACTCAAGGTTTTTAGGGTTCAGCAGACATGCTGGCTTATCTTCTAGGGCTCTTGAATTCACTTAATATTTGACCTCTACAGATTCTGCCCTTTTTTGTAAACTTACTGATGTTTTAAAGGAGTCTTTAAAAATTTACTTTATTCTACATTTTGGGAGTAATTTTCAGGGGCAAGACTGACTTGAGGGCCTATACTCCTGGCAGAAACAAAATTAACGTCTGTTTCTCCTCATCTATCTTCACTTTCACTGCCATAGTCCAAGACACATCATCCCTCACTGCAAGAGCTCCAACTTCGCTGTTTGTACTCCTGTGCCCCTACAACTTTTCTCTATCTAGGAACCAGAATGAGATTTTGAACATTTGTCAGGGCATGTCCCTTCCTTGCTTAAAACTTCCCCTTATGGGGAAAGAAAGTAGATTCTTGGTTGCCTATGGTTGGGGAGGATAGGGTGTTTGTGGAGTAGAAATGATGAGTGACTGCTAATGGGTGTGAGGTTTCTTTTGGAAGTGATACAAATACTCATTGTGGTTATGGTTGCAAAGCTCTGTGAATATGCTAAAAACCATTGAATCATACACTTTAAATAATCAATTGTATGACAAGTGAATTCTATTTCAATAAAGCTGTTATTTAAAATAAACAACAATAGCTTTCTAGCAGGCAGTGCACTTTCAGACTGATGAAAGACCTCTGAAAGTCTACATGAAAGCAATGAGAACACTAGCAAACATTGTTAAAATACACTTTTTCAGAACTCTGGAAGTTAACAAAAGGCTTGCAACAATATAAGGAGCATTTATTTATGAAAGTGGCTGAATCTCAGCAAAAACATGAGTTCTGTGGCAGTTTAACTTGCCCTCATTTCAGCCTATCACAGCAGCTGGTGAGGAGCCACTGGACAGGGCAAAATGGTTTGGAGCCTCCCAGAAAACTAATACTATGTGTCTGGTCTGGCAGCCTCTTAAAAAAAGCCTTTCTCAGGGCTTGTCTTTATTTGCCTATATTATTAGGGGTGTCAGTGGAGCATCCCAGTAGGAATGCCCAACAGGCAGGTGAGAAAATGAGAGGGAAACCTGGGATATCATAGGGCTAGTGTAGATTTAAGAGTCCATCATAAAAAAGTGAAAGAAAAGCTTGTAAGAAGAGATGACATTTACAAAGGTCTGAAGGAAGAGCTGACAAGCCTTAGAAGATTCAACAAAATATTTTAAGAATGCAATAAAATATCCATTTCTGTTGTTTTCCCTAAGTCTCCATTCCATTCTCTAGCCTCATCTGCTGAATGCCTGTGGACATTTGCCTTGGTGACAACCACAATTTCAGTGCCTAAAGGAATACCAGAAACATAGTAGGTGCTTGGGAAATATACAACAAATGAACATATGAAATGTCAGCCTTTCTTTTGAGTACTAAGCAAGGAAAACACCCAACATCTATAGTTCCTTTCAAGAAACACACTCAGGATTTCCCTGAATTTCTACCTCTGGCACATTCCTTTCAGATTCTGTACATTTTGAATGTTACATTCAGCACCTGTGATTTATTTCTAATGCTCTCACTTTCTCATTTATAGATCATCACAATATAAACAAAGTGATCCAAGGAAGACAAAATGGGCATCCATGTACTGAATACTGTCCAAAAAGCACACACTCCACTTGCAGCTGGAGTGGAGACTCCATTCAGCCTTCAGCTCCCAACAGGATGGTAAAATGTTCAGGTATGTTCAGACTGAATGATTTGGAGCCTCCCAGAAAACTATTACTATGTGTCTGGTCTGGCAACCTCCTAAAACAGCCTTTCTCAGGCAGCCTTATGGTCCTTCTCTGCCTGCTTGTATAATTCCTTTTAAATGGCATTCATTTTCTTAGGCTCCAGGATGCAGAGCAGTATTTTGTCATCATGTTTTCTTCTCACATAGAAAATAAAAGCACAACTCCTATTAAGATTGGAACTGTTGAGTTGTGCAGACATGAAAACAGAGGAAAGTGTTTCTTTTTTTATTTGGTAAATATTTTGCTTTTGAGGCATCAGTAACTAATCACAGCTGTTTCCTTTAGTTACAAATGGATTCAATCAGGTAAAATTTCAAATGAAACACACAAACCACCAGAGTCATTCCATTATACAGTACAATGGTAGCGTCAAGCCTTGTGAAATATATGTATTAAGTATGCATGTATTCATCAAATCAGACAAAGAAGCTAATGGGTCTCTGATTAGTGTTCTAACTCTATTATGGTGATACTTTCATCTCACCCTGACTCATCTAAAACATGTGAACAAAATGCTATTAAGTTTGATATACAATCTGTTATGTGCCATCATTGTGGTTAAATTCTGCACACTGAATTTGGGTGAGAATTTCTTTCTTGAAAATCAAAGGCAAAAAAGTTTCTGTTAAGCTGAGGTACCCAAATTTAGCATTAATAATTTTAACTATGTCAAAACTAAAACAAAAACCAAATCCCTGCTTATCCCCATCTAGGATTCATAAAATATCTTGATTTCAAAGGGACTATTATATGGACATTAATGAACAATGATTACTTCAATACAGAATCAGATATTCAGGGAATAGCAAATGCATTTTTATTCAATATTTTAAAACTACAGACTTTGTGGCAATTTATAAATTTCTAGTATGATAATAAACTGATATTTTAAACCAAGAAAACAATATGACCAAAAATTCATTCACAAATGCAAAGCAGTATGCTTTGTTTAGAAATGGTCCACTTTTTTTTTTTTTTAATTTGTTTATTTGCTTTAGTTGTACACAATGCAATGCATTTATGTTTACGTGGTACTGAGGATCGAACCCAGGCCGCGCATGTGCGAGGTGAGCGCTCTACCGCTGAGCCACAACCCCAGCCCAGAAATGGTCCACTTTAATGTATAATTTGCTTTTAAAAAAGATGTTTGCAATTGTCTATATAATTATATATATACACACATATATAATACATATATATGTAAAATCAATTATATAACTTAGTTTTGTTTAAGTTCTCTCCATTAAAAACAAGTTCTTTCAGAGAATCCAATTTAATCATCTTGTGCTTTTCTTCAGTGATTTTCTCCAAACAGTAGTAGAAGTACTCCTTGATGGACAGAATGCAGTAAACTGTTCTTGGTGTTACGGAAGCCCAACTTGTAAAGCACGCCCAGTTTGGAAAGTAACAACGTGATAGTAATTAACAACACTATTGAATGTTATTAAAAATTGACAACTTTAGGTATTTTTGTTTTGGGTTTCTTTGGTTTTGGCACATCCAAAATTTCTTCATAGTCTGCACTCATCCCCTTTGCCCAGCGACCAACTGTGACCGTTCGATCTGTTAAAAAAAAAAAAAAAAAAAGTCAGTATATAAGGAAAAAGGTAATCAAATGCATCCATTAGATCGATATTGGGTTAGCAAAGGAACTAGTTTTGACACGAATAATCACAAAGAGGGAAGACTCCATCACTAACAGAAAGTGAGCAATTCTGTAATTGATTATAACCCTTGATTTCAGAGTACCACAGGCAATTTCTCATCCCAATTAGGGAAATGCAGCAACTACTTTGCAATGCACAAACTGATGAGAAAGCTCTTTCATTCTTTCCCAGAGTTCATCATTATAGAGTCAATGAATTCCAAGAGTCTGTAAACAGCAAGACTTATGAAGCATCAGTTTTAAATGCACAAGATTCCACCTGTGAAATTATACAACATCTGCTTGTCAGTCTTATCATTTGGGAAGTGACAATCCTCCCAGGAGGGAGAATTCAAATTCCACTTCATCATTTCAATTGCACTCCCTAAACTACAGTAAAGACTATCTTATTCTAGACAAGACAGTAAACAAGAACTCTTGGGTCTCACACTTAAATGTTAGGGGCAAGAAATAAGAGGCAGGCATACTAGTGTACTACTGTGACATTATGAAATAAAAAGAAATGTGCTTTTTCCTCAAGAAGCACTGCTGGGCTATCCTACTGCCTTGATTTCTTTAATACATGATCATCATCATTCTAATCCAGGCAAACTAATGGAATGATGATCCCCACCTCCTCAAAAGTCAGCTATAGGTAGAGCCAACATTTATGAAGTTGTGATGAATAGGCTAGTATTTCATCAGGGAGAAAATAACTAGCCAGCTGCTGTGTCATTAACACATCTTTAATATTTTTGGTAGTTTTTGCAATACTCTGAATCATTTAGGTACACACAAAGCAAAGCATAAGAGTGCATCCTGTCCTACTAATGTTGAAAGTTATTTTCATAATTTGATTTTTCTCTTAGTGAATATCAAGACTTTTCTGTATTGTATTACCTTTCTGTAACAGAATAGGCTCCATTATAATTAAATTTATCAGCTACCAAATATAAAAATTAATGAATAAAATGTTTTATAAACCAGTGTCCTTCCTCTCAGGCTTATTGGTCACTTTGCTTTCTGAGAAGAGCGTTAGGAAAGCAGGTTATCTTAAGATCTACAGTACTCCTATGAGCTACTAATAACAAAAGGCAGCAAAAAATAGAGAAATAATAAAATCACCCCTATTAAATAGAGGTCCAGGGACCTACCTGAATTCTGACTTTCAGGGCAATCTTTCTTAAAGTGTTCCACAGAACCACAAAGTTTACAACCACCACCTATTGAAAGAACAAAGTTATTGAATACTATTCATACTTAAACAGGGCTTTCAATATCTCAAGGCACTTTCATATTTTATTTGATCTTCACATCCTTGTCAGCTTCACATCTTTGTCACTGTAAAAGTAGCTGAAGCCAGGAACCTAGGTAGGTATAACCATTCCTAGTAATATTTCATTCTCCACTCCTCTTACTTTCCAGAGAGCTGTTTTACCTAACCACTATTTCTTGAACTTGGCCTTCTGGTTAGAAGTAGAGAAGAAAGATATGGTGGAAGGGTTTTGTCTAAGAACCATGGTACAGAAGCCTGGATCTTGATCATGGTTAGACAGTCAAGGGTCTGTGGACCCTTGGACTTGTAAACAAAAGTTATGTGCAGATGCATTTTTCTGAGGAGGATGTCCATAGTTTTTATTGGATTCCCAAATGGTCAATGACACCCCCCCCCAACCCCCAACAAACAAACAAAAAAATAAAGGTTAGGAATCACTACTGTTCTACTCTACAGGTCAGACAGGGATAAGAATTTAGGAAATGAATAAAATTAGCTTTTATTTCAGTACCTTCCATCTGCCAGTCCCCTTAATCCTAATAAAAATGCCCATCTGTTTACTTTAAGTGACATTTCAAGATTGTGAATTGCAACACACATGGTTTCTAAATGAGTCTTGCACTTAACAGTAAAACACTACTGCTTAGTGGTCAGGCATTACTATAATCATGCTTTAATATTAAGCCACTTAGAAAAAGGATAAAAACCTGGCTCAATTTTCAAGTTCATGTGATCTACTCTTTTTGCCTTTCTTTTAAAATCTAGCCTTTTAATCAATCACCAAAGCCACTTTTGCTCATTAGTCAATTTTCCAGGCCCAGGCCTCTTTACCATTTTATATGACACAGTGAAACAGAAGAGGCACTTGAAAAATACAATTTAATCCTCATAATAGGTAAATGCCATACTTTACTAAACCAAATATAATACCGATCATAAGATGTATCATTATTTCACATATCTCCTAGAAAAAAAGATGTCAATTATGTGAGACCCATCAATGATAAGATACATTCTGATTTAGATTTGAGAAGGTAAAAAAAAGTATATCTTAGAATCAATAAAATATGAAATATAGTTTTCTCATCTCCATTTTGTAGGTGAGAAAACTGAGATGAAAGAAGTTTATTAAGTTGATCAAAGTTTTGTAACTCGTGAGTGGTAGTGCTAGGGTTATAACCCAGGTCTGACTGACTCCTAAAGTTTTAGACATCACAGGCTTTATTGCAGGTCCTTAAGACATTAGCTGAGCTAAAATTAAGAAAGTTACATGACCCCATGACAGATAATTACTAAGGAAAAAATTCAGAAACAAAACTGAGTAGTGTGTATCATCCTTTCTACCAAAATGGTATGCTAGGCTGAGATTAAACACATAACATTATTTTAAAAATCTTTTAGGGGGGCTGGGGTTGTGGCTCAGTGGTAGAGCGCTTGCCTAGCACATGCGCGGCCTGGGTTCGATCCTCAGCACCACGTAAAAATAAAAAATTAAACATATTGTGTGCAAATAAATAAATATTTTTAAAAAAAATCTTTTAGTTTTGATATGTAATCCCTCTGCTTCTGTTGTGTTTAAAAGTACAAATGTATAACACACTCTCACAAAGGATGTTTGAAACATACACCTTAGTTTTTTCTGATTTATTAATATATCAAGGCATATTGTACAAAAAGTCCAGTATATTAATAGCACTTGATAAAAAAAATAGTGAAATTCTTGAGATTTCACCACTTATTCAAAAATGTATGTAAGAACTGGTTAAAAGTATAAATGAAATGACAACTTTGCATGATAATTTGCCATGTTTGATATACAAGGGTAACAGTACTCACCATCAGCATAGAGTCCTTTGGGATTATCGGGACATGATCGGGACAGATGCCCCATTTCCCCACAAACAAAACATTTTGCAAAAGGAAATTCACCTGTTAAGAATCACCAGTTTGTATTAAGTTGAGTATGTATACAGCAAATTATATAATTCACATTACTTTAAAATAATTTCTTTCTAAATAACTTGAAATTTTTTAAAAAATATATTTATTTATTTGCTTTAGTTGTACACAATGGGTTTTTTATTTGTACATGGTGCTGAGGATCGAACCCGGGCCGTGCACGTGCTAGGCGAGCGCTCTATCGCTGAGCCACAACCCCAGCCCAATAACTTGAAATTTCATGATTTCAAAATATTAAGTGGCATACTTATAACAAATTCTGTCAGAAAAAAAAAAAAAAATCAGTTGGCTACTTATTGGTCACTATCCCCACGCAAAAAACAAGAAAGTAAAAGAGAACATACCAACAGCTGGGTCTACTTTAGCCTTGCACTTGGTTATTTCATGCTCTGTGGACCCACATCGATAACATATCCCAGTGCCCATATCTTGATTTTCAAGGGCAGCTGGGCAATCTGCAATTCCATGGCCAGGTTTTCTACAGTGGAAACATACCTGGAAAAACAAAAAGTGAGTTTCCACATTGCAAAACTGCACTAGTGACTTTATCTATCAATTCTTGTTATCAATAATATCTTTAAAACTTAAGGTTATTTAGCTTTTTTAAGGAAAAAAAAACAACCTCAATATTTTATTTGTAGAATAACAAGTGTTTCACACATTCCTGAATAAAGATGTCATTTCCATCAGAGGGTCTCGATGCTTTTGAAGATTTTCAATCTCCAAATCCATCAATCTCATAAACAATGTTATTATGGCTTTGAACAGGCAGCTGTATAAATGAATTGAATAAATACAGACTATTCATTTTATTAATAGGAATGTCTGCACCAGAAAAATGGAGCTTTTTAATGGCTATAAAATTAGCACTCAAATTAATATTTGCACTTTTAAAGTTCACATAATTGAATGAATTTGGGTCAAATGTTTCCATTTAAAGCATGATTCGTATCACATAATATATTTCATAGCAAAAAATTATATCCTCTTTTTTTGATACCAGGAATTGAACTCAGGGGTACTTTACCACTGAGCCACATCCCCGCCCTTTTAATTTTTTATTTAGAGACAGGTTCTCTCTAAGTTGCTTAGGGCCTTACTAAGTTGCTTTGGGGCTGGCTTTGAACTTGTGATTCTCCTGCCTCAGCCTCCTGCATCACAGGTATGTGCCACCACACCTGGAATCTTTATTATTTTTGATCTTTTCATATACCTTAACATTCAGTAATAGAGGTTTCATTTTTAGAAGATATGCACCATATATTATAAAGGAATAATGTATCCTGATATGAATTATTTGGCTCTTACACAAAACTAAACAATGTGCAGTTATTTACATACTACTCAGCAATGTGGAGAATAATTTTTCTGCCAAAATGAATCAGAACATCAATTTTAATCAGAAATTAAAGATATTTGAATTATTTAATATAAGCTGGGAAAATATATATGTAGTTCTTGGGTAACAAATAGTCATTTAACTTTTTTTTGTTCAATAAGCACAGTTTTTTTTTTTTTTTTTTAAAGCAAATTCAATAAGCAAAATTAAACACATTTTGCACCTCTGTCCTCTCTTTCTTTCCTGTTTAATAACATTGGAGAAGAATGAGTCCCTTTAAAGTCTACAACAAATTTTACACTTAAAATGCACTGGTCTAAATGAATAGACTATATTTATTCTACCACCAAGAAAAAGTTACTGCTAAAAATTGGATCACCACAATAAGAAGTCTTGGTTTCTTGGTTTAATGTAGATGAGATTATAGAGATCTGACTGATAAATCTTTGTATTTTAATCAACTTATGAGCTTTTAAGAACTGACAGTATGAGGAATTTTAAAAACAGCAAGAAATGAATTGACAGTAGGTTAGAACAAGCCATAATTGGCTTAAGCACTCCTTTTTGTGAAAAACAACATCATTCCTCCTTAATTACAAGCATAAAGCTTTTCCTAAGAAGTATAACAGTAAATGTCTGCAAATGGTCTGCAATCCACCATACTGCATATGTTGATTAAATCATCATCAAGTTAGATTAACTTACTTGGCTTAAAGGTATTTTAAAATACCTAATTTTACAATTGAAATAAAACTTTATCCTAATCCAAATAAAAATGATTATCTTTTCTATACAAATTTATCATGAGGAATACTTCATCAGTATGATCCCTAAATAGTCAATTTTAAATAATAATAAAATAATAATACAGTCTGTATTAGTATAAATAGTGCTCTCCATTTAACAATTCTAAGAAAAAAATGAAAGTGTAATAACTGGCAACAAGTCTTGATTCTTTTGTAGCATCCTGGTAGAAGATGGGAAATTCACTTAGAGAATGGAAAAAATTATATTAAGTATTTGATTTCCTGTGTTGGACATAGTTTAAAACCTAGGGCTAGGCACTACAGAAATAAACCTGCTGCCCCCAGCATTATTCAGAATGTAGTATGGCTGATAGAGGGAGCAATTACTAGAAAATCTCAAGGAGTTTTAACTCTGCTGTTACTAACTAGTGTGATTCATGCTAGATCTCTTTTTCTTGTGTCTTGAATTTTTATGGATAAAGATAAAAAAAAAAAAAAAAAAAATCCATCCTTCCAAGTAATGGGAGCCATGCAGATTTAACCTGTGGTACCTAATCTTCATTTTTTAAATAGCGATTTGAAAAAGGGCTATTGGAAGACAGGTTCAAGAACATAAGTTTTAAAGTCTGGGATTGAATTTCACCTCTGATACTGGTTAATTGGCTTACAGCAAGTTATTTAACCTGCCTGCAATTCAGTGTTTTCTACCCATAAAATGGGAATATTGCTATCATCTTTGTAGTGCTGTGTAATGACTAAGCAATGTATCAAGTGCCTAGCATATATGTGCTGAGTACAATACCTTTAAAAAGATGCTTTAAACTTAGAACAAAAGCAATTAGATCCTGCTAAGACATATATATGTGTGAGTATATGAATGACAATTTCTAGCTATATAAAGTAAATAACATGGTAGAAGTGATGATCTCACCATTGCATTTTTCTTTGCTGCTTGTCTTTTTAATCGTCTTCCTTCCCGTCGACTATCTTTCTTTAAAGCAACTGCAATTTCTTCCCTTACATCCTGGCTGTCCATTGCTATCATCTCCCCATTGTGAACCATCTGTGAGTTCTGTTTTAGATATTCCATGAATCCATTCACATCTTCATTTAAGTACTCTTTTTTCCTTTTGTTCTTTTTATGTTTTGCTTGGGGTGCAGCATTTTTAAGGGACAGTCTATTAGCTTCAAGTTGTTTGCGATCTGGTAGATTTTGGCTTGTTCCCTCCAAGGACCCATTCTTCATGTCCTCCCATGATGTTGCAGGCAAGGGTCTCTTATTATGTGTGGTAGTAACTCGTGCCCACCTGGTCATGTTGCATTAGAGGTGCCTTATCAATCTTAAGATAAGCATGTTTGGTTAGTCATCAATTTAAAAAAACAACTAACAATAGATGGTATATCATTGTATCAAATATGTTCATATGTTAAACTTTTAATTATTAAAATACTTTTAATTTCACTTAGGTATCTACATATATTTAATTCTATGATATGCTGTGTAGATATGCTTCTAATATAAATCTGGCACTTGCCAGGGAAGCCACCACAATGGTGGAAATAAAAAGCATATATACTTGCTTAAAACTGGAAAATAATTTGCTAAGAAAACATTTCATAAATTATAAACCACACAGTAATACAGTGAATGAACAAAGTTATTCCTCCCAAATCTTGGCTGTTTATTTTTCTAACTCACTCCCAGTGCTACTTTCTCACAATCTTCTGGCTTAGTCTTCCAACACAACAGTTGGGCTTGCAGATTAATAAGAACCCAGAAATCTTGTTCTTTAATGTGATTTGTCCTTATAACCCTTCTTGGCAGAGTTATAAGTAAAACTGGTGTACAAAAGCGTTTGTAGTCATATGGTGATACGGAGTCTTCCTCTTACTAAAGAATCTGCGGCTTGTAGCCCAGTGGTTTTAAATCATCTTCAATTAGTTACTTTAAATTATGATTTAAAACATACGATATATTTAATACTAAAAGGTATATCTTGGTTTTGTGCCCCAATAATATACTGTAATATTCAGAAACAGAGATTTCATTTTGGTCCATACACATTTTAAAGCAGTAATTTCTTCTACAACGAATTATTCGGCTTCAACATAAAACGGAACAATGTTTCGGTTATTTTACATACTAAGTAGCAATTTGGAAAAAAAAATTTCTCTGCAGTGAATGAGACCATCAGTCACCATAAATGAATGATCAACTACTAAGCCCTTTTAGGGCAGCATCCTGTGCGCCAATCAGCGTGAAAGCCTCAGCTCCCGCGTCTCTGAAACACGCCATCCACAGGAGCCGAGAGGCGGACCCGGCGAACTGAGGAGCGACGCTACACACCACTTTACACGCGCTCCTGCCAAAGATCCTGAGCCCGGCAAGAGCGGCCAGAGCTGTTTCCCTGAGTAAAAGGGAAGAAGGCGGCTCCGGGTACCAAGCGGGTGAAGTGGGAGAGCCCGGCCTGGCGGGGTCCACCGCGGCCAGCGCCCCAACAGCTGAGGCAGATCCCCGGGCCGGCGCCCTGGGCAGGCCACACATCCCTGCAGTTCAGCCCCACTGGAAGCAGGGGGCTCTCTGGGATCTAGCAGCCAGTTCCTCCGCCCTCCTGCGTTTCCCATATAGGTCCGGGGAAACCAACAGGAGGTTCCCTACGACATCCAGGGACGCGGGGATCTCATTCCCGGTGTGCCACGCGCTCTTTCTTACCGCGCGTGAATCCTCCAGAGTAGCCGAGTTAGCAAGCCAGAGAAGCCCGGCCCCCTGTGGCAGTCGGGATATAGAGACCGGAACCACGTATTACTTGATAGAGAGTCACTTCCGGTGAGCCAAACCAATTTGTAGCGAGAGGAGGCGTTGTGGACAATTCAGGTTCTTCTGAGCGAGTAAATAGGTATAAGATTGCGGATCTCCTAGTGTTTGAAGGGTGCACTGGACGCCGATGACCCAGATATGAAGAGTGCGCAATCTTCATGTCTGTGTTGTCTGTGAATTTACAACTTAGTGGGAGAAACACTGGAGTGGGGGCGGAGATGCCCAGAAGTTCCTTGAGAAGGTGACATAAACTGGTCTTTGAAAAACAACAAACATCTGATGAAATTGGGAGTGGGCGGGAAATATAAACATTTCAGACAGAGGCAAGCCAAAGATATTGACTCAGTGGGAGTAAATCACTGTGATAACAAAAGTTAAAAAAACAAAACAGACATTTGAGGGCTCTGTTTGATGGGAGGTACCTTATGGTCCTGTTCAATACCAGGTGAGCATTCGATTGAAACATTAGTTTGTGGCCAGGGAAGTTTAAGAGGTAAATCCTAATTTCCTCGACAACTCGTTATTCCCTCCTGGATACCACCACCAGTTGTACTAGTGATAAAATGGCATCACAGCCACACGGTTCACCGGGACCGCTACTCCATCTTCATCATCATTCTGCATCTATTTTACCTGTTAAATATTGGTTCGCTTCCTCTCTCTCCGCCACCTTTGTTTCTTTTTCAATAGCTTTAAAAAAAAATGTGGTACTTAAGATCAAACCCAAGCACTCTACCAACGAGCCACATCCCCAGCGCACTTTGTTTCATTTTATCAATGCTGCAAACTCCCTTGTTCCAGCTTTCATCAAGTCTCACCAGCATTGCTGCTGGTCTGGGCATTGGTTCTTGCCCCTGACCGTCAAATTCACTTTCTCTGCCTTTCTGAAGTGAAACTTTGAAAGTGTAAATCAGATTGCCAAATCAGATACATGCAGTATGCTTTAAACCCTTCCATCCTTTTTCATTGTTCTTAGAATGAAGTTCAAACTCCTTAGCATGCCTACTTCACTAGCCTCACCTTGCAGTTTCTTCCCATACTAGACCAATTCCCTATTGTATACTCATGGCAGTCTAAACTTCCTAATGGCACATTTCAAATTTGAAATTGCATAATGAATTGTGTAATAAGTTGTTTACTGTATCCCCATTGCCTGGTACATAGTTGTTGCTTGGTATCATACTGTGTTTTTTAACTAAATGAAGAATAGTTACTTTGCAACATTAGAGCAAACTAGAAAGTGCCCCAGTTAAGAGAAAAAGATTAAAGTCAATACCATAGGAATAATAGGATTTAGCATAGAAAATTTCATGAATATCCTAGAAAGTTTTAAAAGACAAAACAGTCCTCTAGCTCTTGAAAATAATGAGCTTTTAAAAAGACATGTGATAATGTTCCTCATAACAATGATCTTAACCAGCTGGCTTCAGGTTCTTGGTGTCATTTCACCTTAGGTTTTATCTTATATAGGTATCTGGTACTTGCATATAACATACACCACTGGAGGGCGCATTCAACTAAAACTTGCCCTTTTAGTATGCTGAATTTTAGACTAGATGGTTCATTCCTATAAGTAAAGGAACATCTCAATTTGTTTTTGTGGAGTTGCATCAAATTTGTTTTTGTGGTAGTTGAGTAATTAGGTCATAGAATAATTTTTTTGTGATTCAGGATAAAATGTTACTATTACCACTAGAAATAGCTTTTACTTAATATTTTGTAGGTGCCTGCATCGTGCTTCATGCTTTACTTTCCTTGCCTAATTAATCCATCTGATATCCTGCAAGGCCTTAAGCAACTTAGCAAGACCCTGTCTCAAAATAAAAAATAAAAAGTGCTGGGGATGTGGCTCAGTGGTTAAGCACCCCTGGATTCAATCCCTGGTTACTATTATTTTCTCCATTTTACAATGAGGAAACAAGTTCAGGGAGCTGGAGTATCTTATCCAAGGTCACATAAGTAGAAAGATGTAGATACCAGGCTTTGGACCACAGCTTGTATGCTCTACTGCCTTGCCTTTTTTTTCCTTTCTTTTTTAAAAATCTTTTTATTTGTTATTTTTGCATATATATGACAGTAGAGTGTATTTTGATATACATACATAGAGTATAATTTATTCTAATTAGGATTCCATTCTTAAAGTTGTACATGGTGGTGTATTCATATATGAACATAGGAAAATTATGTCAGATTCATTATACTGTTTTTCCTATTCCCATCCCCCTTCCTTCCCTTCATTCCCCTTTGTCTAATCTACTGAACTTCTATCCCCCCTCCCCTTGTTTTGTGTTAGCATCCACATATCAGAGAAAACATTTGACCTTTGTTTTTTTGTGATTGGTTTCTTTCACTTAGCATTATAGTTTCCAGACCCATCCACTTACCAGCAAAAGTCATAAAGTCACTTTTTATAGTACTACCTTAATATTTCAGATGATTGTTTGTCTAATTAAACCCACTTTAAAATTTACTGAATTGCCTATAATCCTAGTGGCTCAGGAGACTGAGTCAGGAGAATCACAAGTTCAAAGCCAGCCTCAGTAACTTAGCAAGGCCTTAAGCAACTTAGTAAGACCTGTCTCAAAATAAAAAAATAAAAAAGTGCTGGGGATGTGGCTCAGTGGTTAAGCAACCCTGGATTTAATCCCTGGTTAAAATTTGTGTGTGTGTGTGTGTATCACTGAGTTGCCCTTGCCTGCGTGAGATTTTTTTTTTAATGGATTAACTTTTATAGTTCAGTTTCCCCTTTCATTTACTGAAATTCTATTCTTGTATTATTTTCGTAATATAAGCAAGAAAAATATTATGTGAGGAGCCAAGGTTTTGATTATGAAGGCCTAGTACCTCGTTTTAAAATGTAAAGTATGACATGTATACCAAAAAGATATAAAATGTAATGAAATAATTGTAAAACAAATGTTTGTGCATATATTACCCAGTTTGAGAAACTGACCATTGACAGATATTCTTTTAAAATATATTAATGTAATTTTTTGCATAGGCAATAATTGCTTATGATTCAAATAAAAAGTTTTTATGATGATATAAACTTTCTACAAACCATCTCTCCTTTTTTTTATTTTTCAAGTTGCTGGTTTAATATAAAGTATTTTTACAACAATTGTGTCTTCATACATGTATTTAGGGTAATCATGGATAACTCAGTCTGCCATTATTCCTATCCCCTTGTCCCCTACCCTCCCTCTCCCCTCTTTGTTCTAATTAAAGCTCTTTCATTCCTCTCATTCCCTCTCTCTTGCCTTTATAAGTTAGTATCTTCATATCAAAGAGATCATTCGACCTTTGGTTTTTTGGGATTGGCTAACTTCACTTAGCATTATTTTCTCCAACTCCATCCATTTACTGCAAATGCCATGATTTTATTCTCTTTTAGTGCTGAGTAGTGTTCCATTGTGTATATATACCAAAGTTTCCCTATCCATTCGTCTACTGATGGGCATTGGGGTTGGTTCCACAATCTAGCTATTGTGAATTGTGCTGCTATAAACATTGATGTGGCTGTGTTCCTGTTGTAAGCTGTTTTTAAGTCCTTTGGGGATAGACCAAGGAGTGGGATGGATAGCTGGGTCAAATGGTGGTTCCATTCCCAGTTTTCCTAGGAATCTCCATACTACTTTCCAGATTGGCTTCACCAATTTGCAGTTCCACCAGCAATGTAAGAGTGTGCCTTTTCCCCCACATCCTGGCCAGCATTAATTGTTGTTTTTTTTTTTTTTTTTTTGATAGCTGCCATTCTGATTGGAGTAAAATGAAATCTTAGAGTTGTTTTGATTTGCATTTCTCTAATTGCTAGAGATGTTGAACATTTTTTCATATATTTGTTGATTGTTTGTATATCATCTTCTGAGAAGTGTCTGTCTAGTTCCTTGGCCCATTTGTTGATTGGGTTATTTGTTGTTGTTGTTGTTAAGGCTTTTAAGAGCTTTATAAATCCTTGAGGTTAGTGTTCTATCTGATGTGCTTGTGGTAAAGATTTGCTCCCATTCTGTAGGTCCTCTATTCACCTCACTGATTTTTTCTTTTGCTGAGAAGAAGCTTTTTAGTTTGAATCCATCCCATTTATTGATTATTGTTTTTAGTTCTTGCACTATAGGGGTCTTATTGAGGAAGGTGGAGCCTAAACCAACATGATGGAGATTTGGACCTACTTTTTCTTCTATTAGGTGCAAGGTCTCTGGTTTAATTCCTAGGTCCTTGATCCACTTTGAGTTAAGTTTTGTGCATGGTGAGAGAAAGAAATTTAATTTCATTTTATTACATGAGGATTTCCAGTTTTCCCAACACCATTTATTGAAGAGGCTGTCTTTTCTCCAGTGAATGTTTTTGGCACCTTTGTCTAATATAAGATAACTGTATGTTGGAAGTTATATAAGGGGTTGAAATCTTTAGCCCCCCCCCCTTCCCGTACCCAGGATGGACCTCACTTGTAAAAGAGGCCAGAGGGGCCTACCTCAACGATGACACTGGATTGGGAAAGTAAAGGCCGCCGACGCCTCCTATCCCCACCACCCCCCCCCCCCCCCCCCCCCCCCCGGCCACGTCAGGGGAGCCCAGTCAGTAGAATGCCGGAACTCGGTTTATTGAGGAAGTGCACAATGCTTTATAGTGGACATCAGCCAATCAGCAGAAAGATCATAGGAACACATAAGGAGCATGGGCAGATGCCATTGGCGGAGCCATTGGCCTATCCTTGGGGTGGTTTCAGTTCTCACAGCCACGCCCCCTGCCTAGCCTAGGTCCAGTAACAGGGTGTGGTAATGTGGCAAGCAGCCAGAAAGCTTTCCATCCCCTTGGCAGATAGTGTTAAGGCCCAACAACTGTAGGTGTGTGGGTTTGTCTCTGAGTCTTCTATTTTGTACCATTGGTCAACTGGTCTGTTTTGATGCCAATATCATGCTGTTTTTGTTACTATTGCTTTATAGTACAATTTAAGGTCTGGAATAGTAATGTCACCCGTTTCATTCTTCTTGCTAAGAATCGCTTTGGCTATTCTGGGTCACTTATTTTTCCGTATGAATTTCATGATTGCTTTTTCCATTTCTATGAGGAATGATATTGGGATTTTGATTGGTATTGCGTTGAATCTGTATAGTGCTTTTGGGAGAATGTTCATTTTGACAATATTAGTTCTACCTATCCATGAACACGGTAGATCTTTCCATCTTCTAAGATCTTAATTAATTTCTTTCTTTAGTGTGCTATAGTTTTCAATGTAGAGGTCTTTCACTTCTTTTGTTGATTCCCAAGTATTTTATTTTTTTTTGAGGCAATAGTAAATGGGGTGGATTTCCTAGTTTCTCTTTCTGAGGATTTGTTGCTGATGTACAGAAATGCCTTTGATTTTGGGGTATTGATTTTATATCCAGCTACGTTGCTGAATTCGTTTATTAGATTTAGAAGATTTCTGGTGGAATTTTTTGGACCTTCTATGTATAGAATCATATTGTCTGCAAATAGTGATAATTTGAGTTCTTCTTTTCCCATCCGTATCCCTTTAATTTCTTTCATCTGTCTAATTGCTCTGGCTAGGGCTTCAAGAACTATGTTAAATAGGAGTGGTGAAAGAGGGCATCCCTGTCTTGTTCCAGTTTTTAGAGGGAATGCTTTCAATTTTTCTCCATTTAAGATGATGTTGGCCTGGGGCTTAGCATAGATGGCCTTTACGATGTTGAGGTATATTCCTGTTATCCCTATTTTTTCTAGCATTTTGAAGATGAAGAGATGTTGTATTTTGTCAAATGCTTTCTCTGCATCTATTGAGATGATCATATGATTTTTATCTTTGAGCCTGTTGATGTGATAAATTACATTTATTGATTTCCTTATATTGGACCAACCTTGCATCCCTGGAATGAAGCCCACTTGATCATGATGCACTATCTTCTTCATGTGTTTTTTTTTGTATTTAATTTCCAGAATTTTATTGAGAATTTTTGCATCTATATTCACTAGAGATATTGGTCTGAAGTTTTTTTCTTTGATTTGTCTCTGTCTGGTTTTGGAATCAGGGTGATATTGGCCTCATAGAATGAGTCTAGGAGTGTTCCCTCTTTTTCTATTTCATGAAATAGCTTGAGAAGTATTGGTATTAATTCTTCTTTAAAGATTTTGTAGAACTCAGCTGTATATCCATCTGGTCCTGGGCATTTATTGGTTGGTAAGTTTTTTTATGGCATCCTCTATTTCTTTGCTTGAAATTGACCTATTTAAATTGTGGAGAGCATCTTGATTTCTTGATTTAGTTTGGGCATATCATATGTCTCTAGAAATTTATTGATGCCTTCATTATTGTCTATTTTATTAGAGTATAAATTTTCAAAATAATTTCTAATTATATTCTGTATTTCTGTAGTGTCCATCATGATATTTCCTTTTGCATCATAGATATTGGTAATTTGTGTTTTCTCTCTTCTTTTCTTTGTTAGCATAGCTAAGGGTCTATCCATTTTATTTATTTTTTCAAAGAACCAACTTTTCGTTCTGTCAATTTTTTCAATTTTTTTTAGTTTAAATTTCATTAATTTCAGCTCTGATTTTAATTATTTCCTGTCTTCTTCTTTTGGGGTTGATTTGTTCTTCCTTTTCTAGGCTTTGAGATGTAATGTTAGTTCATTTATTTGTTGACTTTTTATTTTTTGAAGGAATGAGCTCCATGCAATAAACTTTCCTCTTAGTACTGCTTTCAGGGTGTCCCAGAGATTTCTGTATGTTGTATCATTGTTCTCATTTACCTCTAAGAATTTCTTAATCTTCTTCTTGATGTCTTCTGCAACCCATTGATCATTCAATAGCATATTATTTAGACTCCAGGTGTTAGTGTAGCTTTTCTTTTTTATCATTGATTTCTAATTGCATTCCATTATGATCTGATAGAGTGCAGGGTAGTATCCCTACTTTTTATATTTGCTTAGAGTTGCTTTATGGCATAATATGTGGTCTATTTTTGAGAAGGATCCATGTGCTGCTGAGAAGAAAGTGTATTGGCTCATTGATGGGTGATATACTCTATATATGTCAGTTAAGTCCAAATTATTAATTGTATTATTGAGTTCTATAGTTTCTTTGTTTAACTTTTGTTTGGAAGATCTATCCAGTGGTGAAAGAGGTGTGTTAAAATCACTTAGAATTATTGTGTTGTGGTCTATTTGATTCTTGAACTTGAGAAGAGTTTGATTGATGAATGTAGATGCTTCATTATTTGGGGCATATATATTTATAAAAGTTACATCTTGTTGATCTATGATTCCCTTAAGCAGTATGAAATGTCCATCGTTATCTCTTTTGACTAACTTTGGCTTGAAGTCTACTTTATTTGATATGAGGATGGAGACCCCTGCTTGTTTACGTAGACCATGTGAGTGATATATTTTATCCCATCCTTTCATCTTCAGTCTATGGGCGTCTTTTCCTATGAGATGTGTCTCTTGAAGGCGATCTATTAGCCTATGTCTTTTAATTGGTGAGTTTAGGCCATTAACATTCAGGGTTATTATTAAGACATGATTTGTATTACCAGTCATTTTTATTTTTCTTTTTTTATTATTTTTGGTATTTAGTTTGACTTGGTTCTTTCTTTGGTTGGTTTTTCCCTTTATTGTAGTTCTTCCCTTTGCAGATTTTCATTATTATTTTTCATTTCCTCCTCGTGGAATATTTTACCAAGAATGTTCTGTAAAGCAGGCATTCTTGTTGTAAATTCTTTTAGCTTTTTTATCATAGAAGGTTTTTATTTCATCCTGAAATCTTAAGCTTAATTTTGCTGGATATAAAATTCTTGGTTGGCATCCCTTATCCTTTAGAGCCTGGTATATGTTGTTCCAGGCTCTCCTGGCTTTGAGAGTCTGGATTGAAAAATCTGCTGATATGCGAATTGGTTTTCCCTCATAGGTAATCTGACTTTTCTCTCTTGCAGCCTTTAAAATTCTATCTTTATTTTGTATGCTAGACATTTTCATTACAATGTGCCTTGGTGTGAGCCTGTTGTAACTTTGTACACTTGGCGTCCTATAGGCCTCTTGTATTTGATTTTCAAATTCATTCTTCCTGCTTGGGAAGTTTTCTGATATTATTTCATTGAAGAGATTGTGCATTCCTTTGGTTTGAATCTCCGCACCTTCCTCTATTCCAATAAATCTTAAATTTGGTCTTTTGATGGTATCCCATAGTTCTTGGATATTCTGTTCATGGTTTCTTACCATCTTCACTGTGAGGTCAACTTGATTTTCAAGATTATATATTTTGGCCGGGCGTGGTGGCGCACACCTGTAATCCCAGCACTTTGGGAGGCTGAGGCAGGAGGATCGCGAGTTCAAAGCCAGCCTCAGCAATGGCGAGGCACTTAGCAACTCAGTGAGACCCTGTCTCTAAATAAAAAAAAATACAAAAAAGGGCTGGGGATGTGACCCAGTGGTTGAGTGCCCCTGAGTTCAATCCCCAGTAACCACAAAAAAAAAAAAAAAAAAAAAAAAAAAAAAGATTATATATTTTGTCCTCATTGTCTGAGGTCCTATCTTCCAAGTGATCCAATCTGTTGGTGATGCTTTCTATTGAATTTTTTTAAGTGGCTTACTGTTTCTTTCATTTCAAGGATTTCTGTTTGTTTTTTTTCTCAAGCTCTCTATCTCTTTCTTGAAATAATCTTTTGCTATCTAGATTTGTTCTCTTATCTCTTTGTTGGTGTGATTGATGGTTGCCTGTATTTGATCTCTTATCTCTTTGTTGGAGAGATCAATTTTTGCCTGTATCTGTTCATTTAGGTCATTTTTTAAATCCCTTATCATTTAAATTATGTATATCCAGAACTTCTTCCCTGCATTTCACCTACTGTGATTTCTATGGTTTCTATTGTTGTAGTATCTTGGTTTGTTTGGGGCATTTTCCTCCCTTGTTTTCTCATGATGTCTATGTATTTTCCTCTCTTGCAAGGTAAGCCTGAGGTATTACAGCCTCTGCCCTTTTGTCTTATAAGGTCCCTCCAGGTTACACAGAACCTCACTTTTTAGGGAAATATCAATATTAGATCTTTCAGTGTACCCAATGTATGTCCATATATCAGTTAATTTCTATTTTTATATTTATAGTTTTGTCACTATAAACAGAAATGATGAGATGAGTTATCTTATACCATATAGTCTCTATGTTTGCGTGGTGGTTTACAGTATCTAATGATAGAAGGGGGGACTTAGAGGTTGGTTTAAACATTTATGAAGTAAGAAGTGAGAAAATAGAGGTATTAGATTATTTGACTAGTGAGAGTATAATCATTAGAATTTGGCTGTTAGTAGAAGAAGCCAGAGATAGACAACCCCGTGTAAGATTCCCTGTTAGTTCACAACATCATAACTGGTTGTACCACATCCTGGTCTCTAGGGACCTTTGTGATGTCTTACCCGGATCTTTTTGTTGTTCCTTGATAGTAGAGTAGCTAACTCAGTTTTGTGGCAGTGGTAGCCTCAGGCCTATAATTATATTGGTGTTGGGTTGAGTAGCTACAGGATCTCAGTTCAGTGTGTCTCTCTGGGCAGATACCGGTTGCCTCTCTGATTTGCGAGCATGGAGTGGACCTCTCTCCCCGTATCACCTCCTGGCCGCAGTGTGGTGGGGCAGGCAGTCTGGCTTTCTTCTCCTCACTCTCCTCCTCCTGGGTCTCCTCCCAGTATAGTTGTTTCGGTGGGGGTTGGGCAGGTGAGCAGCAGGGCCCTCCCACAGGGTGGAGCCTGCAGTTCCTGGTCCTGGTGATGGTGAGGGCCGGTGGTCCGGCAGGCTGGTGGCTGGGCTGCTCTTTCAGGCAGGTGTCTACCGCTTGTTTCAGTCGCAGCTGGGCAGGTAGCAGTTCCTCAAGGAATGGACGAGGCCCTTTCTCTGGTCAGACCCTGTCTGCAGCAGGGTGGTGGGGTGGGGGTGGGGGTAGGCTGCTATTCCCAGCCCTGGAGGCGATGGCTGCATGAGCCAGCAGCCAGGCGAGAGCTGGGGGCCAAACCATCTCTCCTAATGATCCTATAAATTCTAGATAAAATGTGAAACCAACTACCTGTGGATTCAGATGAGTAAATAAATGTAGATAACTGTGAAAGGAGTCTGTATATGTATAATTCATTAGCACATGGCTGAGTGTCCCTTTGTATGCATGTCTGGCAGAGGGGCACTTGCCCTGAGAGTGAGCCACAGTCATAAAATGGTACAACAGGAATAGAACCAAGGAAAGGAGCATTAAACAGTCATACCTAGAGATGGAGGTGGGGGAAACTTGTGGAGGGAAGAGAACCACAAACTAAATCCTCTATTTGTGTGTATGAATCCCATACAAGTCTTGGGGTAGCCCTCAAAGCACACCTGCATACAACAAACTGAGATTCTCAAAGAAGTGAAATGAACTGAGATTGAAATTGCCACTCACAAAAGGTGAGACAAAGCCTCTAACACAAGTCTAAACAAATTGATTGCCTGCTTTTTTTTCCCTTGAGGAATAAAACAATTCAAATGACATACAAAGTAACATCTACAATGTCCAGGATAAAATCTAAAATGACTTGATATGCAAGGAACTAGAAAAATGTGAAATATTTTCATAAAAAAGTAATAACAACTCTATGATGAGTCAGATGTTAGAATTAACAGTCTTTAATCTGTTATGAGTCTGCTTAAGGAAGTTAATGGATGCTGTAAATTAATGAAAAACAGGAAATCTCAGTATAGAACAGAAAGTGTAAGAGAACCAGCTAGAAATTTTAGAATTGAAATATTATACCTGAAATAAAAATTACTTTATGGATAAATAGAAAGGAAGTCACAGAGGAATCATGGAGCTTGAAGATAACTTAAGAGAAATTATTCAGTGTGATAAATTGAAAAAAAAAAATTGAGAGCTGCAAAACTTGTAGGATATTATCAAAACTCCTAATCTATCATGAGTCACAAAAGAATGTGGGACAGAGAATTTATTTAACCAGTCCTCTTTTAATGTATATTTTTGTTGTTTTTAATCACTATTATATTCTGCAATGAAAAATTCACACATCATTTTGCACACATATAAATATATATATGTGTATTATATATGTATAAATATAAAATCCTTAGAGTTGTAACAATTTACCCATCCAGAAGCAATGTATGATTACATTAGAATTCCATGCTTCCCCAAAGACTATATTGTCACTTTGGGGTTGTTTTCAAACTGCCATAGGTGAAAGTGCTCTTATGATTTATCTGAAGTGTCATTTCACTTATTATGAGGGAGATTAAGCATCTTTTTATCTTTAGAAGTTATTTGTATTTCTTTTTCTATACATCAACACTTTATATCATTTGCCAATTTCCTATTGGGTTATAGTTTTATTTCTTATTGATTCCAGGCTTTCTATATATATACTTTTAATCAAGTACTCTTTTAAAATATTAGAGTAGGATTAGAAGAAATACAGGAGCCTTGCTAGCACTTAACACGCCATATTATCTGTCTATTTGGCTAGACTGTAAGCATCTGGACCAAAAGAATAAAAAAATGATATGGATCCAAAATCATATGAATCCTTGGTGTCCTGTTATGTCTTGCTTATATTAAAGGATAGACATATAGAAGATATTACATTTTATTGAATGAATATAAGAATAGATATAAGAAGGAATGTAGATGCTTTTGTATTTGAAAAATGAGTGAATATTAAATTAGAATGTTTCAAAATCAGTTGGCTAGCATGGTTTATAACTGTAGTAACAACAGTAAAATAAATGAAACAGAAAAGTGGGTAACCATTCTCATAATAATTTCCCAAAGTATATGAAGTGACTCTTGTCTTTGGTAGTACTCAACACAGAATTGATTGCCATCTCTTGATGGACTTACCTGTTCAATAGAGTTTCTGCCCCTGCAGCATAGTGGGATGCTTCAGATTTCAATAAATTAAAGCCTTTATTTAACAGGTAAGATGAAAAGATGCAAAAATGGTATTAAAAAATACCCTAGAGGCTGGGATTGTAGCTCAGTGGTAGAGTGCTTGCCTAGCATGTGAGGCACTGGATTTGATTCTCAGCACCACATGTAAATAAAGGTACGTTGACAACTAAAAAATTTTTAAAAAGAATACCCTGGAGCATGAATAAAGGTCTATGTACCAAGTACTCCCATTTTGTATCATTTTAGAACAAAATACAGCTTTAGCTATACTTTGGATTTAATTTTAAAAAATCACAGTTAATGTTTATTTTCTTTTGTCCAGAAGTTATTCAGGGTAATGATATAGTTTGTGGAAAAGGAAGAACTATAGAAACATTTTAGGAACCAGTAAGGATTGATTTTAATTCTACAAACAGATTGAAAACCATATTATAATATAAATAATAATTTGCACTGTGATAGGATATAAAGGTTTGGAAAGTATTTTTACTTGAAATTTTCATTGATTCACTTCACAGATACTTTTCAACTTTTTAAATACATTTTAAGGTGCCATACTTGATGCATGTTTAAATTCTTAATCTATAGATGATCAAAAACGTTAATTTGATTAGTCAATATAAAGCTTATTAAGGAGTCTACCTGTGAGCCAAATACTTGAGTAAATGTTCTCTCTGATCTTTCGAGCTTGTGCTTAACTGTCTGGTACAACATAGAAGGCATGAAGGGTTAGTTGCATTGACTTTTAAGTATTTGTGAAGATGGGTTTATGTAAAGGGATTAAGGATCAGCTCTTATACTCCCAATCTGTGTATGAATAGGTTCTATAAAAAAGAAAATTTGTTATTTCTGAAAGTTGCACTATATAAAATAGAATAACTGTATAGTTATACACTGTATAGTGATGTACCAGTCAATGACTGACCACATATAGAGTGGTGATCCCATAAAATTATAATGGAACTGAAACATCCCTGTCATCTAGTAATAGTGTAGCCTGTGACTCATGTGTTTGTGGTGATGCTGGTGTAAACAAATCACTGTGCTGTCAGTCATATAAAAGTATAGTACATACAATCATGTGTACATAATTCTTGGTAATAAATGGTTGTTATTGGTTTATTTAGTGTACTCTTATCATTATTCGAATGTTTATTCTTTCTACTTATAAAAGTAGTTTATTGTAAAGCAGCACATCGTTTTATACTGGTAGTGGCTTCACACATCTCATGTTTACTGCATCTCTTGATTGCATCAAGAAGCCACATGTAGTGATTGACCTATACCATCCAGGTTTGTGTAAATGCGCTCAATGATGTTTGCACAATAACAGAATCATCCATGATACATTTTTTTTTCAGAATTTCAGAATATTTCCTTATCATTATGCAAAACATGACTGTAACTGCTTAAACCAGGGCCTGGTTGTGGGAATAAAAGGTAGACTTGTGTTTGTATTTATAGAGAATTCTATATCTTAACTGCAAAGTTTTTAGCCACAAAAAATTAAAACTCTATGTAAAGCTTCTGGGAAGATATTTTCAGAATGTTATCGTCTACCATCTATCTGGGATTTGTAAGTAGGCAACCAACCAGAAGCAGACCAAGTAAGATACTGTGTAAAGATACTTTAAGATGTTTTTATGGAGTGGAGTAGAATTGGGTTTCTTGTTCAACTAAAATACAGAATTTCATTTTCCTATGAAACGTGCTTTCTGTATTGTAAGTCTCATAGTCCTTTACTCAGATAAGGAAGGTCCTGTTCTGACAGGTCAGTGAAATCCTTGTTGCCTTGAGAATTGTTAATACTGACATGGGTACTAAGATAGCTCTGGCAGTTTATAGTTTGTACACAGAAAGAATGGCATAATACTCTTTGAGTACAGGGATTATCTTATCTGATTCCTCAGTTCCTCTTGTAAGAACTTGCATAGAGAAGGCAGTATTGTTTTAACTAAGTAGCATAAAGTCAGGCCTGTGATTTACACACACATGCATATACACACACACATACATCACATACATATATACATACATATGTATGTATGCATATAATATTTGCAGAGGCAGAGGGAGGAAAAGGAAAAAAAGAGGAAAGGTAAGAATGGATATATACTTAAAGTGGAAGAATACTGAGGGAAGGCAAAAAAGGAATAAGCACTTTGGATGCTGTAGAGTAGATAATTATGGCATTCTGCAGGAATGTGAAGCAAGACGGCATATCCACACCTCTAAAATGGCCTTTCCCATGTGAAAACCCGTTTTCATATCACAGTTATACTTCATCCAGTCAGATTTTCTGTAAAAATTATCATGAGATTTGAGGAAAAAAAGTATAATATTAATCTCAAAATGCTCAGTAGTGTACTTTCAAAATATCCTGCCATTTTATTATTCATTTTCTCGTGCCTCTCTTTTTTTTATTCCTTTGTTTATCCTTTCCACACTTCTTGTTAAACATTGTTAACACTCCATTTTAATTGTGTTTTTGACTGTATTTTTATCTATTGTGCTTTATAGTATATGTTGTAGTTTTAAATTTTTTAATTATAAATTTATATATAAATAAGTTATAAAATTTATATATGTAAATGTCTATATGTATAAACCACTAAAAACTATACTTAAATTTTAATTATAAATTTATATATAAATGTTTATAAATAAATATATAATTTATATATATAAATGTGTATATATATGTTATATATATACATATATAAACCACTAAAAAAACTATACTACAACATATACTATAAAGCACAATAGATGAAAATACTGTCAAAAACACAATTAAAATGGAGTATTAACAATGTTTAACAAGAAGTGTGGAAAGGGTATATATAAACATTTATATAATATATAAATTATATATAAACATTTATGCATATAGATGTTTTTATATATATATATGTATATATATATATATACATATATATACACACACATACATAAATGTTACACATCTCTGCACAGTCTGCTTAGAATCAGTGTTTTCCCACTACAAGTACAATGTAGAACCTTTATCACCATATAGGTCCCTTTGCTCTTTTCTCTTTATGTTCTAGTTATTGATTACATGCATTTACATTGAAAAATCTCATCAGAAAATATTGTACATTTTTTTCAAACATTGAACATATTTTGAAGAACTCAGTCAGAAAATAGTCTATTATATTTATCTAAATATTTACTATTTCTTTTATTATTACTTCATTCATGATTGTCCTTGTTTTCTTCTGATGTTAATTTCCTTCTGTCTGAAGAATTTTTTTTTAACAATTCTTCTAAAGCAGGTCTTTTGGCAACAGGTTCTCATGAATTTTATCTGAAAACGTCCTTATGTCACTTTCATCACTGAGGGATATTTCCACTGGATATAGAATTCTGGCTTGACATTTTTTTCAGCACTTTAAAAATTTTCTTCTCTCTTTTGGTCTCTGGTTTCTCATGAGAAATCTGCAGTTGTTTGAATAGTTGTTCCTCTATAAGAAATATGTCATTTTCTTATTGTTGTTATTCTGGGTGTTAAAATTCACTTTCCCACTCAAGTAAGGAGAAGTCTTCTGGAGCTCTTTCTATTTGTGTCCAAGTGCCCACTTCCAGATTTGGGCATTTGTCACATCCAGGCTGGGGGATACCAGAGGGAAACAACTGTTAACTTACAGCTGATTCAGTGGTACTTGGAATTCTGATCTTCTTCCCCAATCTTCCTGCTACTATTTGTTTTTGATTCCTCAAATAGCTGATCTTTGTATTTTACTTATCACTGCATGCAGTGGAAGAAAGGGTAGTGTGGTGTGCACTTACTCTATCTTATGTGGAATTAGAACCACTAAATCATCATTTCTCCCCAGAATCTCTCTTGGTAACAGGTGCTTGGCCAGCCTAGTGAGAGTGCTGAGGAACTAGTAGTGTCCAAGGCCCAGCCTGGGTGCCATCGTTCTAGCTGTGTTTTACACTAGAGTGAGCAGCTTTGAACTCAGGCAGCCAACTTTGCTATAGAGAAATTTGGAATGGAAGGAAATGAATCTTGAAAGGAAGGCTAGAACCAGATTTTGCAAAATTCAGGTGTTTGGATTTTATTTATTAGAATTTAAGTAATGAAGAGTTATGGATCATTTAGGTCCTACAGTAGATCCCATAAAATAGACCTAGAGAAGAGGATTGTATATGGAAAAGTATACCTAGTACACAGCATCCTGTGGACATTTACTGAACTCCATAGGAATTTACAGAAAAATAATGCAAAAGAGAAATGAAATGAATTAACGATTCTACTGTTGGAAATAAAATTAGATCCAGACCAGTCATATTTTAACAGCTCCTCATCCTCATTCTTTTTGTACTGGGAATTGAGCTCAGGGCCCTGCACATGCTAGGCAAGTGCTTGAGAAATGAGCTGTATCTCCTAAACTTTTCTTCCTTATATGTAATTTAATAAGTATACTTCAGTGATATATATTACATTGACAATCATTTATAAAGTTTTCATTTATGAAGAGTTTTATTTGTCCATGTGAGTTTTGACACAACACAATAATTTCCATTTATATACAGATTCATTAGAAACATGTAACTTTTAAAATCCTCTTTATTTTGCAGTTCAATAAACAAGTCTCAAGAGGTTAAGTGACTGCCATAGGATACAAAGCTTGGAACAGAGTTTTGTTACTGACATGCACATGGAGATGGCTCTTTTTATTTGCTTTGTTGGTTGTCTCAACAAATAACAAAGTTGCAAGCATTACTGCTTTATTTCAGAAGTGAAGGAAATGGTGTCTGAAGTGTCTAGCAGGAGAAACCCATTAGTGGAAGTTGCTTGAGATTGCTAAGCAATAAAAAATAGGAATAATATGAAGTTGTGTTCTCCCCTGAAAAAGCTTGAATCTTTTTCATATTCTTGGCTTAAATATGACAAAGAATAGGACTGGAACACTAATAAAAAAAATATGAAGCCTTCTGATTCTCATCCTACCTCTTCTGGTGTGTCTCTCTCAAGTCTTAATCATGACTTTTAGAAGTTAGGGTGTCAAGTGCTTCAAATGACTACTTAAACCTAAATTACAACTTAGTGGCAAGATGTGCAAGCTTTCATCTCTTCTCTGAAATGAGTACTTCCTCCTCATCCTCCTTTGCCTGAGGAAATGATACCTGATATGGGCCATGGACTCAAAGGGAACAATGAGAGGTCCTATAGTTATAAATGTAATTCTATAAAGTGGAATAGAAAAGGAAAAAAGTGCTTTGTGATAACTACTATTTGCCATTGCCTCATTAGATACAATATATAAAAATGACAAAGTACTTGCTTTTAAGCCACCAACAGCCTGGAAGGGTCAGACATGCAAACTCATAAACCATAACAAGGTGATAAGTATTATAAATAACCAGTGAAGGGATTATAGTGGTAGTATAGATTACAAATACATTAATTCTCCTTGGGAGAAACTTCATTGTACAATGTGTTGTTGCATTTGTAGTCAACTGGAGAGAGGGCTTAAGGAGGTAAGGAGTAGGAGCCAGTAAAAAAGAAGTACCCAGCCTAACCATCCTCTCCAACAAGTTGAAATGCTTTGTAAATTGCTATGAATGGTAATACTCATTAAATACTACTACTCATGAACAGTAACACTTATTTGCACTTGGAAAAAGCTAGGATATGTGGGGCTTAACTAAATTCAATTTGACAAAACTGGATCCAGGATTTTAAATGTCTAATCCCTTTCCTGTGTTCAGAGGTTATGGCCATGTTACCTTCCTGTTGTAGTTTGTGTACTATTTCATTTTATTATTTGCCAGCCAAACAACAAAATACATACAGACAATTGACACATATTCATCTTTCAATTTCATGTAGTATTTAATCTCATAATATTCCTATTGGGAAGCCACTGGACCTCCTACCCCTCAATCATGATGTATATATTCCTAGAAAAAAACAACAGCTTTTTTGACTCATAAAGGTGCTGACAGCTTAAAAAAGTGAAACCATAATCTCAGCAGTCTAATGAAAAATTGGGATCAGAGAGAGAATGATTGTTTAGTTTCTCTTTTAAAAATGGTTTGGTCAAAGACAGATAAATTGATCTCATGTAATTAAGCAACCCAATAGACCAATAAGTGAATATTTAAGAGATGTGCCAGGGAGTGTGTTGAATAGAATGTTATTTAAATAAAAGCTTGAATAACTAAAACTTTTTTCCTGTCTACCAGTGAGTGATGTGATTGCACTGCTAACTAAATTGTTGCCAAATGAATAAAATGTATAAAAGACTTTAATACCAACCCTCTTTTATTCATTAAAGTCTTCTTGTGCCTCATTAATTTTAATGGTATAATCTAGTCCTGATTGAAGTGCACCTGAATGCAGTTAGTGCCTCATCAGCACTGATGAGTTCTAAGTAATTCAGTCCATATCTGCAGAGTACTCACAGATTACGTGTCTCTATTTACATCTGCTCGGTGCATGTTTGTCCATGTCTTCAGAAGCATGGCCTTGCATTCCAGTAGCCTGATTTCTTCTTTTTGGCCTCACCTACATTACTTCCTGTTTTCATAACTACTTTTATGTTAACAAGCTGAATTTTATGTAAAGAAAGATTTTATGAAGATGCCAAAATTTGACATATCTTCCCCAAATCATCAGATTGAATATAGCCAAAGCCTATGTGAATCAAATATATTTTTGAAAAGTGGGAAGTCTGATGTATATGTTCAAAAGTAAATGAAAATATTAATTTTCTCACTGTAATTATGTTTCCTGAAACTTTTAAAAATATCTTCTTAAATCCTGTTCTATAATTAAAATTTTCAAATTAGATTTACTCATTGTCAACTATAGGTTATTTTTGCAAAATGAATATATGATAGATTATGGTGCGCTTCAGTATGAGTACTTCTGTTGACACTTTGATAAGTGACTCATTGAACATGTGGGACTGATGCAAGGTCAAACATTCTAACCCTTCCCCGCCATAGGAACAAACAAGAGGACCTGGATGTGAGTTGCAATGGGATAAGATTTCTCCAGTGATGCTGAAGACATCACTAGGTGTTATCTCCTAATCCTCCTTTTTCTAGCTTCCATGATAACCATTTGCCTTTTTTTACTTAGGTTTTTTTTTTTTTTTTAACAGAAAGGATAAAATGGAGTTTTATTTATTATTTTATTTAATTTATTTAGTTTATGCTGGGGTTTTTAGCTTCCCGGACCCGGGTTTAGCCCCTTTTGGCCAGCGGAGAAGGCTGGGGGAACACGCCCCAGAGGTGAGGCCGAATTGGGGGAGGCAGGAGTCGGCTAGTGGCCACACTCAGCCTTCATGACAGAAGACAATCTAACACACCAGGGAGAACAGTCGAGGCACAAGCTCAAGTTTATTGAGGAAGTTGGATGGCCTTTATAGAAGACATGGGCCAATCAGCAGAAAGATCATAGGGGCACATAGGGAGCATGAGCAGATCACATTGGTGGAGCCACTAGCCTATCCTTGTGGTTGTCTGTTGTCTCCTCATATGTCAGGGGAACACCCCTTGGCTAGGCCAAGTCCACGCATCAGGAAGTGGGAGACAACTAGAGAGTTTCTTTCGGCTGACGTGTTCTTAATGTCCCTAACAAGTTTACTTTTCTGAATTGCCCAATTCCAGCCTTGTCTCCCAGGCATTTCTGTGGTTTAGTTTTACAGATGGCTTATTTCCATATGTGCAGATTTTTCTATCTCAATTCTCAGGTGAGTCTAATTTATCTTTTTTTAGGGTTTTGCAGTTCCCAATAAAATTTTAAACCCTTGGATTCTTTCCAGAATATATGAGAAATGGAATAAATATTTCAACTGTTGAGAGATAATGCTTACTTCATTTCTACCTTGCCTATCAGAGTATCATAGCAGATATCCTGTAATTTATATCAATGTTTTTTCCATTAAAATTGAATAACAGTTATGTATTCTTGATTCACATTAAAAATGTTTAATTCAATTTTAAAATTTAAGAAGTTGTTCTGAAATATTTTTGACATTCAAAAAAACTTCTGTGTCTAAGTACCACAGGTAAGAAGAGAAGTCAGTTAATATTCATGTTTAAGTCCTCTGGCTTCTTGTGAAGGAGGAAATCAGTCCTGAGAAGAGAAGGAGATGAAGCTGCTTTTATACCATAGGGAAGGGAAGAATAGGTGAGACATTTAGATGCTTCCTGGCACTTACTTCCTTCTCCACTACAACTGACTCAACTCTGGCCTGAGAGGTTGTAATTATCAAGGCCTCAGACTGAGGTTTGGCTCACACACAAAGTAAGCCACCAAGACCTGCCAAGGTGATAGGTGAAAGTGAAGGAAATTTAGAATGGATAATGGAAGAGATTGAACACAAGTGCCTGTTGCATCAGTAAGGGCTTTAGTTCGTTTCACCAACATTCTAAGATTTTCTTTGGATGTGAGACACATGGGAGCCATGGAAGTGCTGCTCCCTTAAGTAAATCTATACGATTTCACAGTGGACCATGGTGGTCATAAAAACATATCACTGAAAACTCCTTTTGTAGGAAGCATAACTGACAACCCCAGTTACTGCCCCTCTGGATCAACCATCATGTTCACACTAGGCCAGGCTTCTTGTAGACTGCTTTCAGCTCACAATTGAGCAAGGATCATCCTTGTGTTAGAAGATGCAATATTCTCCCAACTGTAGTGAAGACTCCCTATGGCCTGACTGAAGCTTTCTCTGAGACTTCTTCTACGCATTCTTGGTTTCTTCTCTCTTCATTTACCATAGTGATTTGACAGCATCTACCTTTTCTTACTCTTTTATCACAAAATCATTTTTTCATGTCAAATCCTGTCTTGGCATCTTCTTCTTGGCAGCCCCAAACAGAGTTAATATTCATGTTTAAGTCCTCTGGCTTCTTCCTGACACTTTATCTATTTATTCTGTGGGAAGCTGAGAAAAGAATGTCACGTATTTGTCTATTTCCTCTTTTAGTTCAGTTGGTTTGGGTTTTGTGCATTTTTTATACTTGTTACTAGATGAATACAAATTTAGAACTTTAAATCTTCTTAAAGAATCAACATGCACATAGTTCCCTTTTTTTGAAATCTAGTAATATAACATTAGATCTTTCTTTGGATTAGTGTTTTCGTGATATACCTTTTATTCATCTTTTTACCTTTTACTTTTAACCAATTTGTGTCTTTATATTTAAAGCAATTTTCCTATAGATAGGATATTGTCAGTGGGGTTTAATTTTTTTCTTTCCAGTCTGATGGTCTCTGCCTTCTAATTGGAATGTTT
The DNA here is from genome assembly GCA_025594165.1 of Tamias sibiricus. NCBI lineage: Eukaryota > Metazoa > Chordata > Mammalia > Rodentia > Sciuridae > Tamias > Tamias sibiricus. The sequence goes on from CM046662.1 coordinate 103,250,809, forward strand.
GGACCAATGATCAACAAAAGTAATTTTTTCTGTAAAACTGTAGCAAATATTTTGGGTTTGGGGGGCATGCACTGTATGATCTTTGTTGCAGTTACTTAAATCTGTCATTGTAGAGCAAAACAACCACAAACAGCATGTAAATGAATGCGTGATGATGTTCCAATAAAAATTATTTTAAAATTAGTGGTGAGTCAGATTTGGCCTGAGGCTATAGTTTGTCAATTATAATATTCAGTATAATGATGGCACTTTATCTTAAATGTTCTGTAATTTGTTTTGTTTTTTCAAGTTATTTTGCATTAAATGAGTACTTTGTAGTATTCCTTTATATTTCCAATATTGACTTATTAGCTATACCTCTTTGTTTCATTTTTTAGTGGTTACTCTAGGATTTACAATGTGGATCTCCACTTTTCATAATCTCCTATAAATAATATTATACCATTCATCTGTCCACCTTCACTGAAGCTTTTATTATAGATTTTATTTCTACATGTTATAACTACCTCATCATATTGTTATTAATTTTGCTTTTAAAAGCCTATTATTGTTAATGAAAAATTTTAATTTAAGAAAAATGTCTTAAATTTACTATCATATTTATCAGTCTGAGCACTTCTCATTCCTTTGTATAGATATGAGTTTCCATCTACTATCATTTTTCCTTGTATCATTCTTTTAGGGATTTTTTTTTTTTTTTTTTGCTAGATATAAAATTCTGGTTGACAGATTTTTTTTTTTTTAGCATTTAAAAATGCCATTCCATTATCTTCTGTTTTGTGTATCTTTAAAGTCTATAGTAATTCTTAATTTTGTTTCTTTGTATGTAATTTTTTTTCCTAATTTTTAAGATAGTCTCTTTACCATGTATTCTCACCAATTTTATTATGATGTGCTTTCTGTGCTTTTGTTTTCCCTACTTAGAATTTCTTAAACTTCTCTGAACTGTGGGTTATAATTTTGATGAAATTTGGACAAATTTAAGCCATATTTCTTTATAATCAAAGATACTAATAACTGCAGATATCCATATATGTCTGTTTTTAATTAACTAGTCACCTTTCCTGCTTTTCTGTATTGACAACTGACTGAATATTATGCTAAACATCACTAGTATGATAAGTTATAAAAATCTCTGGATTATGTAGCTTTCTGTTAAAAACAAAAAGTTATTTTTTTCTCTGACAGACATTAAATTACCTGGTGGAGGGTTTGCTTAGGATTTGTTAGGATTGGACTATCTCAGGTTTGCCCTTACTTTTAAGACATCGTTATTACTCCTAGATTGCAATTTTACTGGAGTATTAACTAAAACTTAAGGTATTCACCAAAATCTTTCCACTCTGGATGGATCTGAATTCCAACATTCCCCCAGTACCCTGCTGTCTGGAAATAGTTTTCTGCTCTCCAGCTTCTGGGTGCATGCTCTCTTCTGGCATCATGGAGTCCACCATGCACATAAACAACTAAAGATTTGGCCCAGAACCTTATAGGAATCTAATTTGTTTTTAAATTATAAGTATTAACACATTAATTATACATATTGATGGGATTCACTGTGCTATTCCAGTATATGGCATATGTATTGTGTATTAATTGTGTCTATCCACCTCTCTTCTACTCTTGGTCCCCCTTCCCCTCCCCATAATAAAACTTTTGAAAAAAAATTTTTTTTTCTTAGTTGTAGAAAGACACTTGTTTTTTATTTATTTATGTGGTGCTGAGGATCTAGCCCAGTGCCTCACACTTGCTAGGCAAGCACTCTCCCACTGAGCTATAACCCTAGTCCCCCCATAGAATTTTTAACACAGAGTTTTGGGGCTCTTTCTTTGTAGCTCTTTCTTTGCATCTGTGATAGTCAAACTCCCAAGTGCCTTGAACTCTACAACCAGAGATTTGTAAAAATGTGCTCTATATGTGTAATATGAACTGTAATGCATTCCGCTGTCATTTATAACAACTTAGAATAAAAAATAAATAAATTTAAAAAGAAAAGAAAAACAACAACCCTATGGCAATCAGAAGGCAATAGAATAAAATAAAATACTCAAATGGTTAAAAGAAAAAAGAAAGACAAAGAAAGGGAAGGAGAGAATTTAATGTTTATTGAGCCAGATAATTAAGTTTTTGTTTTCCACACTCTGATTCTCATCCTATTAATATATTGTTAAATCAATAGTGAACTACGATTAGAATTTTAAATTTTAGGAGGTGGTGCTGGGAATTGAACCCAGGGCCTCATGCATTCTAAGCACACTTTCTACCACTGAGCTACACTCCAAATCCCTAAGGGGTCTTTTTGGTATCAGGGATTGAACAAAGGGTGCTTAACCACTGAGCCAGCTCCTTTTATTTAATTTCATTTTGAAATAGGTCTAAGTTGCTTAGGGCCACTAGATTGCTGAAGCTGGTCATTCCAAGTTGCTGGAATTTCAGGCATGTTCCACCACATCCCCTAAGAAGTTTTAAGACTGGAAGAGAATAGAATAGTATTAAACATAAAACTATCAGAGTGTATCTCAAATAGTAAGTAAATATTGCTACATAAAATTTTATTTGGATTTTGCATATATTAGCTTGCCTGCTCACATATGTGTATGGTGGGTTCTAATGTAAAATATATTTATTTTCATAGATTACAGTAAAAGGAACAAACATAAGTTATGGCTTGAAATTATCATCATAAACACTTTGTAAGGCAAGAGTAATTTCTATTTTACAAATGAAATTAAGACTGTGTTAGATAATTTGCTTTTGGTCGAATGCCTGATTAGTGGCTGAGTGTAATGCAAATCTTTTGACCTTTGAAAAAGAACTTGAATGGGGCAGGGTGGCACATGTCTGTAATTCCAGTGACTTGGGAGGAGGCTAAGACAAAAGGATCACAAGTTGGCAAACTTATGGAAATCCTGCCTCAAAATAAAATAAAAAGAACAGGGTGGCTGGGATTGTGGCTCAGCAGTAGAGTGCTTGCCTAGCACCTGTGCGGCCCGGGTTCGATCCTCAGCACCACGTACAAATAAATGCATTGGTATAACTAAAGCAAATAAATAAGTATTAAAAAAAAAAAAAAGAACGGGATGTAGTTCAGTGGTAAAGGGCCCTGGGTTCAATCCCCAGTATGGGGCTGGGGGTGGGAGGGGACGGGAGAGAGAAAGAGAGAAAGACTTACAATTTCACATACTCTCATACACAAATTGAAATGAGGTCACAAAATTCAGTTCTCACCTGGAATGTACACATGACCAACCACCAATCAACGTCCTGTGCTGTTCTTGTTAACCGACGCATTTGTAACAAGAGATTTGCTGTAACCACATCTATTCTTTTTCAGTCTATAAAAATCCAGGCTCCTCAGACACCATTGTAGGTGGCTAGAATTTGTTCTCTCCAAGTGATCATGCTTACATTGGCTTCAGTGAACTCTTTGTCCTCATACTCAGTGGGCTTCAACTTGCCTTTTAGGTGATCCCTCAAAACTACTTCTTTTGGCTTTCTTACAAGCATTCAGACATTTTGGGATGTTTGACCTGAGGAAAGAACAGCCTGTTCACTATAACCAGATGTACTGTTGCAGCCTAGAAGGCAAGAAGACCCCTAGTTCTTTTCCCTGTGGAAGATATCCAGCATGGTTTCTTGGCCATCAAAGCATCCTAGCTGCTTTCTGCCCCAGACACATGGTAAACTAAACTATAAAAAGCAAATTTAAACTGACTCAGAACCATGCTCTGTTCATATCATTGTTTGGTGAATATTGATTGAACATGATCTTACTTAGTTAACAAGAACTATCTGCATGCTATGACTACTTTGGCTGGAAGATACAATGTTTAATTCAATTTTTTAAAATATTTTTTCAATTTTTAATTATTAATTAAAAGTCCTTTTATCTCTTCCAACAGACTCATCCTTCACATAAAAAAATCTTTTCTTTTCACAGTCACCTAGCCAAAGCGTTTGTTTCTTGTGGCAGATTTTAACTTACTGCAACTGCAAACAAGATCATATCATTTAAGTGCTTGGAAATATCCGAGGGAAAAGGATTTCCTTGCATCCAATTCAAGTGCTGTTACATAATCTTAGAATTGTATGCAGAGTATTTGGGAAAGGATATTTGATGAATATGAAAGATTTCAAAGAAAAGTGAGGTGCCATATCAAGTGTTTAGCAATCTATTGTAAGCTTGGTTTTAAGTACTCTTTTGTTATGAATATTTTGCTTTTTGAAAAGTAAAGTCACAATCATATATTTTTGGTAATATACTGTCAAACAGCCCTACAAATCAAATTTTTCAAATGTACGTAATTTGAGGATTAAGTACTAACAATCTAAGCAATCAATATTAAAAGCAAATGTCAGTGTGGTTATTGATGGCTAAGGGTGAGAAATGGATTAGATTAAAATGCAGCAACAGAAAAGGAGAGGGTTCTTACCTGGAGTTATCTGTACATTAGGTATTTAGTTAATTTTTGTTGATGATATTATTGATGGAGTTGCCTGGGATTTATAAATCATAAGACTGCTTTCTTTTTGTATCAGTAGTCATGTATTTTATGCAAATGCTTATCTCTTAGCTTATCTTCTGAAAAAATGAAATGTTGGTGTATGTTGTCTATATAATCTCTTTGGCTCATTTATGCCTGTGTTTCTTTAGCTATAAATTTTGCCTTCATTTGCCATTTAGTTCATAAGATCTTTCAGAAGAGGGGCCATGAGTCCTGTTGACTTGCCCTGAGGATGATGTAATGGGACATTCAAATACAGATTATTATAAAACTATTTCTTTTTTTTTTTTTTTTTAATACCATTCAGATCTTTAATCATGCATTTAGGATAGTGATATCCATCTCATTCAACCACCATTTTCCCCTCTTTTCCCCCCCTGCTCCCTCCTTTGCCCTCCCTTTCCTTTGACCATTCTAGTGTTCCTCTAATCCTATGTACCCCCGTCCAATCACACTGTGAACTAACCTCCTTATATCAGAGAAAACATTTGGTGTTTGGATTTTTTAGATTGACTAATTTCACTTAGCATTATATTCTCCAACTTCATCCATTTACCTGCAAATGCCATTATTTTATTCTCTCTTATTGCTGAGTAAAATTCCATTTTGTATATATACCACATTTTCTTTATCCAGTCATCTACTGAGGGACATCTAGGTTGGTTCCACAACCTAGCTATTATGAATTGTGCTGCTATAAACATTGAAGTGGCTGTGTCACTGTAATATGCTGTTTTTAAGTCTTTTGGGAACAGACCCAGGAGTGGGATGGCTGGGTCATAGGGTGGTTCCATTCCCATTTTCCCAAGAAATCTCCATACTGCTTTCCATAGCGGTTGCACCATTTTGCAGTCCCACCAGCAATGTATGAGTGTTCCTTTTCCCCACATCCTCTCCAACATTTATTGTTGTTTGTGTTCTTGATAGCTGCCATTCTGACTGGGGTGAAATGAAATCTTAGAGTAGTTTTTATTTGCATTTCTCTAATTGCCAGAGAGGTTGAGCATATTTGTTGATTGATTGTATATCTTCCTCTGAGAAGTGTCTTTTCAGTTCCTTAGCCCATTTATTGATTGGGTTATTTTCTTTTTTGGTGTAAAGTTTTTTGAGTTCTTTATATATTCTAGAAATTAGTGCTCTATCCGATGTGCATGTAGTAAATATTTGTTCCCAATTAGTTGGCTCTCTATTCACCTCACTGATTGTTTCTTTTGCTGAGAAGAAGCTTTTCAGCTTAAATCTATCCCATTCATTAATTCTTGGTAATAGTTCTTGTGCTACAGGATTCTTATTAAGGAACTTGGGGCCTAATCCGACATATTGGAAATTGGAGCTTACTTTTTCTTCTATTAGGCGTATTGTCTCTGGTCTAATTCCTAGGTCCTTGATCCACTTTGAATTGAATTTTGTGCATGGTGAGAGACAAGGGTTTAATTTCATTTTGTTGCATATGGATTTCCAGTTTTCCCAGCACCATTTGTTGAAGAGGCTATCCTTTCTCCACTGTACATTTTTTGCACCTTTGTCTAATATAAGATAACTGAAATTATATGTATTGGTCTCTGTGTCCTCAATTCTGTACCATTGGTCCACCCGTCTGTTTTGGTGCCAATACCATGCTGTTTTAGTTACTATTGCTCTATAGTATAATTTAAAGTCTGGTATGGTGATGCCCCCTGCTTCACTTTTCTTGCTCAGGATTGCTTTGGCTATTCTGGGTCTCTTATTTTTCCAGGTGAATTTCATGATTGCTTTTTCTATTTCTTTGAAAAATGACATTGGAATTTTGATTGGAATTGCATTAAATCTGTATAATGCCTTTGGTAGTATGGACATTTTGACAATATTGACTCTACCTATCTAAGAGCAAGGTAGGTCTTTCCATCTTCTGAGTTCTTCTATGATTTCTTTCTTTAGTGTTCTATAATTTTCTTTATAGAGGTCTTTCACCTCTTTTGTTAAGTTGATTCCCAGGTATTTTTTTTTTTTTGATGCTATTGTAAATGGGGTCATTTTCATCATTTCCCTTTCAGAGGCTTTGTCACTGATGTATAAAAATGCCTTTGACTTATGGGTATTGATTTTGTATCCTGCTACTTTGCCGAATTCATTTACTAGTTGTAAAAGTTTTCTGGTAGAGATTTTTGGGTATTCTAGGTATATTATCATGTCATCAGCAAATAGTGCTAATTTGAGCTCTTCTTTTCCTATGTGGATCCCTTTAATTTCTTTCGTCTGTCTAATTGCTCTGGCCAGAGTTTCCAGTACTATGTTAAATAGCAGTGGTGAAAGGGGGCATCCCTGTCTTGTTCCAGTTTTTTAGAGGAAATGCTTTCAATTTTTCTCCATTTAAGATAATGTTAGCTCTGGGTCTTGCATAAATAGCTTTTATAATGTTGAGATATGTTCCTGATATTCCTAGTTTTTCTAGTGTTTTGAACATAAAGGGGTGCTGTATTTTGTCAAATGCTTTTTCTGCATCTATTGAGACAATCATATGATTTTTATCTTTAATTCTATTGATGTGATGTATTATGTTTATTGATTTCTGAATATTGAACCAGCCTTGCATCCCTGGAATAAACCCCATTGATCGTGGTGCACTATCTTTTTGATATGTTTTTGTATCCAATTTGCCAGAATTTTGTTGAGGATTTTTGCATCTATGTTCATTAAAGATATTGGTCTGAAGTTTTCTTTTTTGGATGCATCTTTGCTTGGCTTTGGAATTAATGTAATATTGGCCTCATAGAAAGAGTCTGGAAGAGCTCCCTCTTTTTCTATTTCTTGAAATAGTTTGAAGAGCATTGGTATTAGTTCTTCTTTGAAAGTCTTGTAGAACTCAGCTGTAAACCCATCAGGTCCTGGACTTTTCCTTGTTGGTAGCTTTTTGATGACATCTTCTATTTCTTCGCTTGTAATTGATCTGTTTAAATTGTGTATAGCCTCCAGATACAGTTTAGGCAAATCATATGACTCTAGAAATCTGTCAATGCATTCAGTATTTTCTATTTTGTTAGAGTACAAGTTTTCAAAGTAATTTCTAATTATATTCTGTATATCTGAGGTGTTTGTTGTGATATTCCCTTTTTCATCACGAATGTTAGTAATTTGAGTTTTTTCTCTTCTTCTTTTCGTTAGCATCGCTAAGGGTCTGTCAATTTTGTTTATTTTTTCAAAGAACCAACTTTTAGTTTTGTCAATTCTTTGAATTGTTTCCTTAGTCTCAATTTCATTAATTTCTGCTCTGATTTTAATTATTTCCTGTCTTCTGCTACTCTTGGTGTTGATCTGTTCTTCTTTTTCTAGTGCTTTGAGGTGTGATGTTAAGTTATTTATTTGTTGGGTTTTTTTTCCTCTTAAGGAATGAACTCAGTGCAATGAATTTTCCTCTTACTACTGCCTTCATAGTGTCCCAGAGATTTCTATACGATGTATCTGTGTTCTCATTTACCTCTAGGAATTTTTTGATCTCCTCTTTGATGTCTTCTTCAACCCCTTGTTCATTCAGTAGCATGTTGTTTAGCTTCCAGTTGATGGAGTAGTTTTTCTTATTCCTTGTTTTGTCGTTGATTTCCAATTTCATTCCTTTATGGTCCGATAGCATGCAGGGTAGTATCTCTATTTTTTTATATTTGCTGAGAGTTGCCTTGTGACATAATATATGGTCTATTTTGGAGAAGGAGCCATGTGATGCTGAGAAAAAAGTGTATTCTTTTACTGTGGGATGAAATATTCTATATATGACCATTAAGTCTAAGTTATTAATTGTTTTAAGGAGGCCTACGGTTTCTTTGTTTAGCTTTTGTTTGGATGATCTATCTATTGGTGAGAGAGGTGTGTTGAAATCCCCTAGAATAACTGTGTTGTGGTCAATTTTACTCTTGAATTTGAGAAGAGTTTGTTTGATGAATGTAGGTGCTCCATTATTTGGGGCATATAGATTTATGATTGTTATATCCTGTTGATGAATGGTTCCTTTAAGTAGTAAGAAATATCCATCTTTGTCCCTTTTGATTAGTTTTGGCTTGAAGTCTACCTTATTTGAAATGAGAATGGAAACCCCTGCTTGCTTCCGCAGGCCATGTGAGTGATAAGACTTTTCCCAGCCTTTCACCTTCAGTCTATTTATGTCTTTTTCTATGAGGTGTGTTTCTTGGAGACAGCAAATTGTTGGGTCGTTTCTTTTAATCCATTCAGATAATCTGTGTCTTTGAATGGTGAGTTTAGGCCGTTAACATTCAGGGTTATTATTGAGATGTGATTTTTATTCCCATCCATTTTTATTTGTATTATGATCTTTAGCTTGATTTGGTTTCTCTTCTGGTTGGTATTTCCCTTAGTTTAATATCTCCCTTTGTTGATTTTCGTTGTTATTTTTCTCTTCTTCTTCATGAAAAATTTTGCCCAGGATGTTCAGAAGTGCTGGCTTTTGAGCTGCAAAATCTTTTAACTTTTGCTTGTTGTGGAAGGTTTTTATTTCATCTTCGAATCTAAAGCTCAGTTTTGCTGGATATAAGATTCTGGTTGACATCCCTTTTCTTTCAGAACTTGAAATATGCTATTCCAGGATCTTCTTGCTTTTATGGTCTGGGTAGAAAAGTCTGAACGTAGTCTGATTGGTTTCCCCCTATATGTAATCTGCTTTCTTTCTCTTGTGGCTTTTAATATTCTCTCCTTGCTCAGTATATTAGGCATTTTCATTATAATGTGTCTCGGTGTGGATCTGTTGTGATTTTGTATGTTTGGTGTTCGGTAAGCCTCTTGAACTTGGTTTTCCCATTCATTCCTCAAGTTTGGAAAATTTTCTGTAATTATTTCATTAAATAAATTGTTCATTCCTTTGGCTTGAAACTCTGCCCCCTCCTCTACCCCAATCACTCTTATGTTTGGTCTTTTTATGTTGTCCCATAATTCTTGGATGTTCTGTTCTTGGTTTCTTACCATTTTTGCTGTGTAATCTAGATTTTTCTCTAGGGTATATATTTTGTCCTCATTGTCTGAGGTTCTTTCTTCCAAGTGATCTACTCTGTTGGTGATACTTTCGATTGAGTTTTTATTTTGGTTTATTGCTTCTTTCATTTCCGGAATTTCTGTTTGGTTTCTCTTTAGAGCCTCTATCTCCCTATTGAAGTAATCTTTTACTTCCTGTATTTGTTTATGGAGTTCTTTGTCAAAATGATCTTTTGCCATCTGTACTTGCTCCCTCATCTCATTTTTTAGTTCATTCTTAAGTTCCGCAAGCATTTGGCAAATGTAATTTCTAAATTCCATCTCTGTCATTTCACCAACTGTGCATGCCATGGAATCTACTGAGGAGGTATATTGATTTGTTTGTGCCACTTTCCTTCCTTGTTTCTTCATCTTGCTTTTATGTCTATTCTTCTTGCACTATGGGACCTTGACTATTTTGATTTTACCTTAGAACCTTACGTTGCTCCGGTAGTACAATGCTATCAGATCCCCTTATATTTCCTTTACACTTTAAAATCAGACACTTTCTATTCAAAGAATCCCAGTTTGATCACAATGTACAGATTTAGTTAACCTAGATAGTGTTTCCATTTAGTCTGTAAGCTTCTAATGGGGCTTTATAGATTCAAGTAATGGACACAGAGGTGATATGTTTAGTAAGAGGGAAGTGAGTGAACTGACTTGTTCTTTCTTAGAAAGTATGAAAAGATAGTTCTATGGAAGTGGTTTAGTATCAGCAGATGAGAGAGGAAATAGTGAATGATTAGGTGGAAAGACCAATTTATATATAAACCTAATTTATGCAGCGGTTGAGAGAAGAAATAAAGTAAGATGGAGAGAAAGGAAAAAGAAAAAAAGGAAAAAAAAAAAAAAAAAGGAAGAAAGAGAAAAAAGTGACCAAGGAGTAGAAATTAGTATGAGAGAGAGTGAGTCTAGAAAATAGAGAATACACTATATATAACACGACTTTGCTATATATTTCAATTGTACTCGTTGAAAAAAATCCCAATTTCTGCATATAACTTGTTTTTGCCTTTGTTGAGTATGCAATGGCAGGGTGTAAATAGGGAAGCTGAAGGAAGAAGAAAAAATACTAAAGTAAGAAGGAAGAAAATAAAGAAAGCAAAGAGGAGCAGAAGCAAACAAACACACTGTCAATCAAAACAAAGCAAAACAAAAAAAACCAGAAACTAACAAACAAACCCCCCCAAGAAACAACAAAACAAACAAAAAAACAAACAAACAAAAACATTGAAACCAGGAACAAGTCTCAAGCCAAATGGACCCTTGGAAGCCCTTCTTACTTCCCTTCCAGATTAAGCCAATTGACCCGGAACATATCCAGTCTGCAATCCTGTTAGTGGGGTCGAGGCTGCACCTTTGGCCCTTTGCAGAATGGCACAGTGGAAGAGTGGAGGGGGCTTATCCTCAGGATGAGCCCTGCGTTCAGCAGCAGGGAGCTGACACTCTGGGCCCTGCAGGCCAGGCAAACTGGAGGCTGGATCTCTCCTTCCCGCAGGCGGGCGGATGCCTACCTCTTGCTCTGGTCACCGCTGGGCAGGTTGCAGGGAGTGGAGGTGGTGCTTCCCCAGGTCTGGCCCTGCATGCAGCAACAGGGAGCTGCCACTCTGGGCCCTGCAGGCCAGGCAAACTGGGGGCTGGATCTCTCCTTCCGACCGGCGGGCTGATGCCTACCTCTTGCTCTCTATAATAGTTATTTCTTTAATTTTATTATTTATTCAGCAAATACTTGGTCAGGGTACTTGCTATGTATTGAGCACTTTCAAAGCAAATTTTCATGTACTAATTATAATTTTATCCTCCCCAAAATATAATGAGATGACATAATTGCTCTCATTTTACAGAAAGGAAACTGAGAGATTAGGTCGTTCAAGGTTATATGGTATAAGAATTGGGACTTGTACTCAAGCATTGTGGCTGTAGTGTCAATGTGCTTACCATGACACTACAGTCTTCTCTACCCTTTATCCCTCTGTCCCTGGAGGGCATTAGCCAATGCCTGAGGTTGTGAACCCTCTTTGTCTCTATGCATTGGTTGGAAACAGCTTTCTACCCCATCCCATTCAGGGCTCTTATTTTGGTGCAATTTCTTCTTCTGAATTTCTACCAATTTCAATTTCTGAATTTCTACATAGCAATTTGTCACTCAAAAGTTAGAGTAGTGCCTATTAGCATCAGCACAATTATATTCCTTTTAGCCTTTATTTTTCTTAATATAGCATAAGGGAAGACAAGTGCTATATTATAGCATTATTTAATTATTGTACCTACAGTGCTTACCTACTAAACAATGCAGAACTTGATCTTATTCTTGTTATTCAAGCTAATAATATTAGTCTTTTGCATGTAGAGCAGTTTCATAACTTGTTACATAATTAATTACTCCCACTTCCTTTTCCACTTCACTCCTCCTGTATCCCTTCAGGTTATAGGCATCACAAAATGGATGGAAAAGAATAATGAAATTTGAGATAAGGATCTGTAGGTTAAAGAAAGAATCAGCATTCAAATTTTACTAAAAACATTTTCAGTACTTCAGATATCAAATTTTGAATTGCTTTTGAGAGACAGGATATATCACTGAACATTGACCAGACCACATATTGGCAGTAGAATGCTCACCACAATCACCAGTTCAGGAAGCCAAACCACAGTAACTGCGCAATCAGCCCAGAATGGTCAGGACTTGGTCAATGACTGCCAAATTCTCCGGATTTTTCTCCCGATTTCAACTCAGGATCAGTCAAGTTAAACCAAATATGTTTTTCCAAATCCATCACTTAAGATAGCCTGCACCTAAGTAGTCTGCTCCAGCCTCCCATGCTTCCACCCCCAATTAGAGCATGCCTGACTTTCACCTTTTTTAAGTCTCTGCCAAATACAACCAGTGGTGGCTGACTCTTGCTATAGCAAGCTCTGAATAAATAAATAATCTCTGTCCACATTTGTATAGTGTTTATTTCTACTCTTTTCAAGACAAATAGTTTCTTCTTGCTATATTCTCCATAGAATTGATTATTAGTCAATTACCAGTTGTCTATAAGGAATTTATTAAAGGGTTAACTATATTTAACATCTAGCTAGTTGAAAGGTTATCTAGATGTGTAAGTGGTCTCACAAATGTTGGTTTTAGCCAGGTGTGGTGGTACATGCATGTAATCCCAGTGACTCAGGAGGCTGAGGCAGTAGGATCATGAGTTCAAAGCCAGCTTCAGCAACTTAGTGAGGCCATAAGCAACTTATAGAGACCCTGTCTCAAAATAAAATAATAATAATAAAAAAGTGGGGCTGGGGATGTAGCTAAGCATCCTTGGGTTCAATACCCAGTACCAAAAAAAGTTTTATCATTACCTTAAAATAATTTTTCCTCCTGCTACTCATAATTGGATGTGTTTTCCCTTCTTAATAGTATTTAAAAAATCAGAGAAACAAAGATATTAAGGAGAGTTTTATTGTAAAGATAGGCAGCACCTACAATTTACATTTTTTCCAAGTCTACAAAAACTCTCAGAGTAGAGACTTCTTTGTGTCTGTCATACCAGCAGACAGATTATTTATAAATTGGAAAAGGGAAAGTTCACTTCCTGCCAAACTGCGGCAGAGGTGGTGGCACCTTAATATCTTGACCTCTCTCCAGCTTCTTTTCACAATCCACCAGGTAGTTGACTCCATCAATGACTATTTGCACAAGCTCGACCTTAATAGTGAAAAAGTTCAATGATTAATTTCAGCAGAAGACACCTGCAGGGCATTGATCAACTGAAACAACACTGGGAAACATCAGAGCTTGCCACTTAGCTAGACTTTATAACAACTTCTTCTTTCTCACTATTTCCCTAAAGGGTTGTGGGAGGAGAGGTCTGGAGGTCATGGTCTCACAGATGGAAAGCAGAAGTATCACAAGGGTTTTTCTCTCAAGCTTTCCTTAGCTAAGATGGGGTTATTACTTTCTGTGTGAGAACTTTTTTCTACATTTGAAAACCATTGTTTTTCCATCTCAGATACTTTTTCCTCATCAGTTTCTGCTATAAACTATCAATTTGTCTAAAGTTAGACTATACAGTGTCACTCTTGTGTTGTTCTTTGGATCTGAATTCTGACCTTTTGACAAGTTATATGCACAGAATATGCTAAAGTTCAGATATCATTCACACAGTGATGTCTTGCTGAAAAAATGTTTAAAATCATGTGTTTGAATAAATGTTGGTGAGAATGTGAGGAAAAGGTTCACTCATACATTGCTGATGAGACTGCAAATTGGTGCAACCACTCTGGAAAGCAGTATGGAGATTCCTCAGGAAACTTGGAAAAGAACCACCATTTGACCCGGTTATCCCATTCCTTGGTATATAAACAAAGGACTTAAAATCAGCATCCTACAGGGACCAACCACATCAATGTTTATAGCAGCTCAATTCACAATAGCTAAGCTACAGAACCAATTTATGTAGCCTTCAAAAGAAGAATGGATAAAGAAAATGTGGTATATATACACAATAGAATATTACTCAGCCATAAAGAAGAATGAAATTATGGCATTTGCTGGTAAATGGGTGGAACTGGAGACTATCATGCTAAGTGAAATAAGTGAATCCCCAAAACCCAAAGGTTGAATATTCTCTCTGCTATGTGGATGATGACACACAATAAGGTGGGGGAGGAGAAGTTCATTGGTTTAGACAAAGGGTAATGAAGGGAAAGGGTGAGATGGGTAAAGAAAAGATAGTAGAATGAATTGGACATAACTTTCCTATGTTCATATATGAATATGTGATCTGTGAAACTGCACATCATATACAATCACAAGAATGGAATTTTAATTAGGATAAGTTTACTCCATATATATATATGTGTGTGTGTGTGTGTGTGTGTGTGTGTGTATATATGGATATAATAGGTCAAAATACACTCTACTATTATGTGTATATAAAAATAACAAATACATAATTTAAAAAATCAAGTGTTTGGCAACTAAATCATGTTTGCATTGTACAGGCAAATTAATTACCTAAAGGAAACTTTGCAAACTTGTATTAAGATACACTTTCAAAAAATCCTGCTTTTAAAAATATATGTTAGAACTTTGGTTTCCAAATATTCTTAAATTAGAGCATGTATATCTACTTCTCCTGCCCTAGGATCACCAGTGAAACAAATTACTTGCTTCTGAGGAGACTCAAACTAGTTAGTTAAAACAATAAAATACATGCTATAACTTAAGAACAAGCAGCAAGAGAGGAAGGGATCATTGAGGTCTGAGCTGGAACAGACCTTAGACATGATGGAGTCCTGCTCCCTCCCCATCTCTTTTCATATATGAAGAAACTGAGCCCCCAACCCCATCAGAAGGCTGGGTCAGCAGGCAAGTCACTACTAATTAGGCACGTATTTTCTACTTATCCAGTTAATGCATCCTATTGTTGGTGAGGTGTGGTGAGATGGGTCTCCCATTCACTGCCAGTGAGACTGTTTTGGTATGCAACTTTTGGTAAGAAACTTTGTCATTAATAGGGCCTCCTGATTTTTAATCCAGGAACTCCTTTCCTAAAAATACATCCTAAGTAAATAATAAGAGTTGTGATTAGAGTCTGGACATACCTCTATGTACAGACATGGTCAAACGAAATATTAGGAGTACATTAAATAGATAAATGGACTATCTCTTCTATGCTCTCATTTTTTAAAAAAATCAAATGTTTTTAGATAACAAAGGTATTTGGGACTTTTCGTTTGCTTGTTTTTTGTGGGTTGGAGATTGAACTGAGGACCTCACATGTGCTGGGAACATGCTCTACCACTGAATTACACCCCTAGGCTAAAACTCATGGTTTTGAAGAAAACTTAATGTTGTGGGGAAATGCTCACATATTGAAAAAAAAAAGTGTTATATTACTGTAATCACAATTTTAAAGTTTTCTGAATAATTATAAAAAAATAGAAGGCAATTTAGAATAATGTTCACAATGGTTATCAGAGTTGTGGAATTAAGTAAATAGATTTTTAAATAATTGTTGGCATTTTTTTGACTTTTGTAACAATCACCTAGAAACTTAAACTGTAAGGTATACTTTGATGATGACCATGTAAATGGGGACAATGCCATATACAGTGTCCTTCTAAGTGTAGTCCTTGACCAGCAGCCTCAGCATTGAGTTGGTGTAACTTACTGTGGTCAGTATTTGCTTAACACTCAGCTGCATGTTCTTTAAGGGAGTCCTCTACACCTCGTTCATTCATCACTGATGCCTATACATGGCAATGAATCCTCTTCAATCTACTTAGTCATAGGGTTCCCTCAACATTGTTTTACAAGTACAATTTATATGTTACTAGTGCAAATCTTATCTGTCACCTTAATCCTAAAAATAAGATTATTAGGAATTATCAAGTGTCTTAAGAATGCCAAAGTAAGGATGATAGTATGTGACTTTCACCAAGAGAAACTTAGAATCAAGAGAAAATTTCACATTTTACCTCCCTCAGAGGGCTAACATACGCAATGATGAAACACTGTTGTCCTTTAACATAATAGAGCTCCTGCTGCTGAAAATTGCTGAAATAGCTCTCAGGGGCAGGTTAGTGGCAACAGTCCCACTGTGAATTCCTTCACTTGCCCATAAATTCTCAGATTACATTGTGTTTACCTTTGTGTCATTATTTCCCATGGAAGGGCAATACCACAGAATGAATAGCTAACAGGACTCAGGACTCAGTGGGGAAAGAGATTTGGAATTCTGTGAACACAGGAAGGCTGTTGTGGCTACTTTTCTATTTCCTTTCTCTTAGGCTGATTTTGTTAATTCATGTTGGAAAAGAGAGAGAGAGATGTTACCTCTGATCTACCAATTCGATCAATGTTGGAAATATCATACACATCTGCCACGGCTGCAGTATCCACACCACCCGTGCCACGCTTCTGGAGTCGTAGGTTCTCTAGGATCTTAGAAAATCGTGGATCCTAAAACAGAGCATGATACTTAGTGTCAAAAGTAGCGAAACAGATTCACCATCATTGGTACATTTGCTGAGAACAGACATAATAAGAGATAACTTACATAAAGCATTTATTCCCTTTGTACTAAGGCACTATGCTGGAACTTTTCAAGCCTTAAAACAACCTAGTAAAGTAGGAATTGCTTTTATCCCATCTTTGTTTTATGTTGATATACCAAAATACCTAAGACCGAATAATTTATAAAAAAGAGAAGTTTACTTGGCTCACGGTTCTGGAGGCTGGGAAGTCTAAGAGCATGGTGCTGGCATCTGCTTGGCATCTGGTGAGGACCTTCTTGCTGCATCATAATATGGCAGAGGGCATCATATGGCAAGACAGAGCATGTTTGCTAGCTTGGGTCTCTCTCTCTCTTCTTATAAAGCCACTAATGCCATCACAAGGACTCAAACCTCATGATCTCACTTAATCCTAATTGTGTCCCAGAGACCCCTCCTCCAATACCATTAACATATGGCTTTGGGGATTAAGTTTCCAATACATGACCTTCTAGGGGTTACAATCAAACCATAGAAACCACCCCCCCCCCACACACACACCCACAATGAGGAAAGTGAGGTTCAGAAGAATTAACTTCTCCCAAAGTCATACAGGTAGAAGGTAGCAGACCTGGAATTGAACCTGGGTAGTCTGACTCCAACCTGTCTTCTTAACCTCTATACATTTATTTTGTTTGCATCTGGATGCCAACTTTGGTGTGTTCATCATTCATCTGTCTAATAGCTGCTATTGTTATAATTTAAATCATGAAGTTAAATCATTTCATTTTCTTAACACTGGAATTTTGAATCACAAATTTTCATACTCTTTGTGGGGGGGGCAGATAGCATATTTTCTAAAATTGTTATTTTGAAAGTATCTGATTTACTTGGTATGCTTTAGCAAAAACTACTAGTCACCCACCAGAATCCTTTACTCCTTCTTCCAGCATTGAATCTGAGGAGTGAACACTGGCTAAGTTTCTGCTAATAAAATGAGCAGATGTGACATGTGCCACTTTCTGCTCTACACCTTAAATCTTTACATGGCCACACCTGTGTGCTCACTGCCCTTCTCATAAGTTGGAATGTGGAGCCTGATGGTGACCATGCAAATGGGGACAGTGCCCTAAGACAGTCTTTCAAGCATAGTTCCCTGACTAGCAGCCTCAGCATCACCTGAAACACAAATTCTGCAGGTGGGGCCTTGCAATCTGTGTTTGACCAAGCCCTGCAGGTGATTTTCTTGCATGCTCAAGTCTGAGAACTACTTGTGCCAGGAGAGACAGAAGGAGGATATGTAAGGAACCCCAGAGAGCAGAGCAGAGCAGCCTGCCCACCTATCCTGGCTTGTTACATTGGGGAGAATTCAAAAGTCTTATTCTTGAAGCCACCCCCTCTTTTTATAGTACCTAATCTTTTATCCTAAATAATAAAAATGTCTTTTCAGGCAAACTTAACCCTTCCCTTTCTCATTATTTTTCTTATAGCTAGAGAAAATAGGGGTTAAGGAATGGAGAGGTATTTTTTCCCTCCACAAAGCAGTCACATCTGAGCTGATCCTGGAAGGACCCAGGAAGGCCACTGGTCATGTAACATTACCTTGCTGAGTTTGGGGATCCTGACATGGACACCAGCTCGTAGTCCTGTTCCAAGGTTTGAAGGGCAGGTCAGAATGTATCCTAGGCGCTCATTCCACATAAACTCCCAGCCTCGTTCCTGGATTAACCGTTCTACCTATGAGTGCAACAACAGTGGACAAATGGCAGAGTTCTCAAATATCCATTCACTCAGCTCATCCCAAACACCAGGGAGAGACATACATACCACATGTTTGCCATGAATGAATGAAACTGAACTAAGTTTGTAAGACTAATGTAAAATGATACCTCTTTTATTAGAATATTAAATTAGATGGACCATGTAAAGCATTGAACACAGTACCTGTCAGATACTAAGCTCTCAACAAATATCAGTTGATGTTATTTTTCATGCTAAGCCAATAAGAATATAGGAATTCTTACAGCAGGTAAGTCTATGGTCAGGTTACATCCTACACTGTCTATGCTTAAAATAGTGAAAGGAAATGAAATAACAAATGAGCCATAGACTTCCCCAAACCATGGTGGATTGGGGGAAGGATAGGAGATTTCTAATAAACAGAATTTTCTGAAGCACTGCCCTGGAAATTTCATGCCAGAAAGAATGCCTTTATCCCTAGGAAAAATTAACCCCATCTCAAAAGTTGCCATGGTGTCTTTTTTCCCCAGAATGAGAAATACAGGAAGAATGATATTCAAATGACATTCAGAAATCTCTAACATTATCTTACTTCTTTGAGTCCACGACAGAATCGCTCAAACACCCGTTTCATATTGCCTCCTTTTTCCATTGAGATTACCCTGGTGTGGTCTTCCTCATTTATCCAGATGAGAAATGTCTTGTCATAATTATGCCTAATGAAGAGAGAAATATGGTGTTGAGTGTTAATTACATTTGTCTCAACACATGAAAATTCCCATTACCTCTGTAGCTTGATTGCCTCATTTCACCTTCCTCATTTCCTAGATGGCTCTTATCTGTAATTGTGCCTTAACAAGCACCACAAAATAATGTTACCTTGACAGAATGAAGAATAAGACCAACTCCAACCTTTAATGATGTCAAGTTTTTGCCCAACAAGAATATAAAATCCCACCTAGGTCCTTAGAGAGGATGCCCATAGTTCAACTATGATAATATTTGGCTTTGACACAAGAGTATTTTATCTCCTGAGAGATTCAGCCAAAATCTTGTGGTGCTTTAAAAGAATGTTTTTTTTTTTTTTTTAAGTACATGAGGATTCACATATGTTTTCTCTATGGCCCCTGCCTGTCTACCCCCACAGAGCAGTTGCTCATGAAGACTTTATCATAGCTCCTTTTGGGTATCGTCAGGGTAACTTATAAGGTACAAGAGTAAAAGCAGGCTGAGGACTGTTGGCCAAGATAGAATAGGTACACACTGGGTACCTGTTGTTCCTTTTATTGTTTTTCTTAAATCATTAATATTTATTTTTCATTTTATGGTCTTTTGTTTTAAAAGTCATGAGACAGATTCTCTGTGAGGTCAAACAATATAAAGCATTTTTTTTACCTTTAAATGTAGTCATTTCCTTCATGCAGAGATCATGCAAACCAGCTTATTCCTATATACCTTTAAATGTAGTAATTTCCTCCATGCAGAGATCGTGCAAACCAGCTCATTCCTATATACCTATATCATAATATTTAGGTGCTGTGTGCACATACTCGACATTTTAAAGTAGTCTGTCTCCCCCATTTAGCTTAAGCAGGGCATGCTGTCAACTGCAGTTCACAGCAAGTTCAGGTTAGGACAAGCCGGTATCTGTGGAGATCATCTGCACACATGGCAAATGTGAAAACACTACATCCATACCAGATTCCCCTGGCATCTGGCCAGTCACGGGCCATCCCAGCACATGTTAGTAAAGGGGACACTGGCTTATCAAATAGAAAGTGGTCCTGCAGGCCAAAAGGAACAAAGCAGAAAGAAGAGACTGATGAGATCAGGCATGACTGCAAGTGCCATGTGACCAAGTTTCAACTCACTGATAATGACTGGGGTCTTAGGCAGTGCTCTCAGCTTGTCTGCTCACTAGGATAACCTGGGAGCTTTAAAAAATAAATGCTAATGTATATTTCCCATCTACCAAAGATTCTGAATGAAATGTAATTGGGTGTGATCTAGGCATCATAACTTCTTCAAGTGATTCTAGTGTGCAGCCAAGATTGAAAGCCACTGGCTTAGTCTACACAGAAATTCTTCTAAGTCACTATGGAGAGCATCTACACCATTAGCCAATGATATGCAATGGCAGAGTAGGCAAGAACAAGCCATTCTTTATGTTTCAAGTATTGATTCATTTAATAATATTTCTTTCATTAAAAAGTATTAGAGGTAAACAATAGTAATCTACAAGTAAAAACAGCTACTACTAATTTAATGTTTACCATATGCCAGGCCCTATGTTATGTGCTTCTAATTTATTTTCTTTAATTCTCACAATAAACTTATGAGGTAACTGTAATTATTCTGTTTTGCAGGTGAGGTAAGGAAAACTGAAATTCAGAGAGATAAAACAACCTACCCGCCATGCGGCTACTAGGCAGTAGCATAGCATAGATTCAGACCTAGACCTCTGGGACTTCTAAGCTTGTGCCTTGAACCTACCATAGACACCCCACATATCAAAATCTGTGTCCAGAGACTTACGTTTTTCTTACTGTGTGTACACAGCAATATACCTTCTCTATCGTGAGACATATGGATACTGTATGTTCAAATATGATTATGCTGAGGTAAAAAGTGAATATGGGACGGGAGTCTTTCTGTGATCTCAAAGAAATGGGAGAAGTCAGAGACTTGAACCAGGAGAGGACAGTGAACTGACTGTCACTGGTTAAGAAGAAGCAAGCCCCTAAGCAGGAAACTAGAGTGGCTATTTAAGGTGGAGGTAGCTTATTCTATAACAGGGCAGGCAGATGGTTGTCTTGATGGCCATCAAGACCAGGAGACTTAGGCCCACATACCAAAATCATATAGTAGTTCTACATGGTTTAGAAATGGGGCACATTTTGTGGAATTCGAATCTTCAGAAATGATGGAATTTTGTTTTTGCTTTTCCTTGGATTTAGTTAAAAGTTACTTTTGAAATTGACATTCTGTTTTTACTGGGATAAAGGGATTTGAGTATTTTCTATTCCTGTGCCAACAAGAAACTGTGGAGGACACTGGAGGCAGCAGGAGGAAAGCTAGCTGGAAACCAGAGGGTGACTCCACAGAAGGAGGAGTAGTTCTTACACCTGGAATTTCCTTTCCAGAATCTCCTGGCATCTAGGGTTTTCTTTGGGTGTGGTAATGGAGAGCATCCTCCAGGCACAGGTAGGATTTCCATGCCTATTATTCCTGTTTATCGACAAGCAAGGGGATTCGCCATTCACCTCCACTCTATCCCCAACGCACCCTACTCTGATTTTAACCACAGAATAATTCCATCCTCCTTCCTTATGCTGACGTGGTAGAAGTCCACGTGGTAGAGTTCTCAGCCAGCTCTCCCCATCTTCCCCCATCCCAAACCCTGGCTTAGAGCCCAGCAGGCTCTTGGCCTACACAGAGAGGCCTGAGCTCTAGGAGCAGCGGCCCAGTGCTGGTCAGAGCTTTCCACTCAGCCCACCCCAGGCAGCCCCTGGGTGGTTCACCACCCACTCACGTCGATGAGCCGTTGCTGGTCCTGCTCCGTCATCTCAGACAGCTTATAGTAGCGACCTGCTAGGTCTCCCTTGAGGCCCTCCAGGGCAGTGATAGCCACGTTCTCCACTTCCCTCCGCTCAGCCCGGGAGCAGGCAGGTGGCAGGCTCAGCCCGCGGATGCTGCGGCCGGTGCGAACCCGAGAAGACAGCACGTAGCGTTCGTCGAATTGCCCATGGGTGATCTGCAAAGCAGAGTGGGAAGGGGAGGGTGTGTCACTGTGGCAGCCTCGGACCACGATCCTGCCCCACACACAGCAGGTTCCTACCCGCTGATCTGCCATTTTCTGTGGACCATCAGGCACTGTAAAGGATGGCACAACCAATGCTGAACACATCTGGCACTTGGGCAGGGGCCTTAGACAGTGGCTTTATATAGTGAGGTCTGGAATCCTGTACCCCCAATAGGTGGCTTGGGTTGAAAAGATATTGTTTCAGGAAAGGTTTAAAGTTCTCAGTGACCAACCCTCATTAGATTTTTTTTTTTTTTTTTTTTTTTTTTGGTGGTAGTGGTGGTTTTGTTTTGTTTTTCCTTTTTAGTACCATATATTACTAAGTTGCATTGGGCCTTGCTAAGTTGCTAAGGCTGACATCTAATTTTGGATCATCCTGTCTCAGCCTCTGGAGCAGCTGGGATTACAGACCTGAGACCACACCCAGCTCCTTTGAGGTATTTTAAAGGCCTCTTGAACCTTCTTAACCTCTGTGGTCCTCCAAGGAGTTTGCTATACTAGAGCAGTCACAGAGCTTCCAGGGGACATCTAACCAGGGAAAGAGCTCTATGGTCTTCCAGCTTCGTGGGAAGGAGAGAAGGGGGCTGGAGCCTACCTTGGATGCATCCAGATCAGTGGGGTGCTTCATCACCCTAGGGTCATAACCATTGTGCCTTAGTTTGATGACAGGATCAAAAAGATCAGCAAATACCTGTGGGAGAAAAGGTGCTTCTGTTTCCTCTTTCACTGGCTCTTCTGATAGTAAAAAAATCTTTTTTTTCACTTGTCCCTTTGTGTCTTAAGAGGAGATTAATGTCCTCCTCTGAAATTCTCCATCCTACCATACAGGAAATGAGTGCAAGAGTGGGTTGGTAGATAGGAACAAAAATTTGTACAAGGGAAAAACTTTTGGAGGAAACTCTTGACTCCTTGAGAGAAGTCAGAGCTGCTGAATCCCTTTAACATCCTGCGTAAGGATTCTACCAAGCCCACCACCATGAGACTGAGCAAGAAAATCATGTGGTTAAGAATTCAAGGGGTTTCTGGTTTGTGGGATAAAGGAATTGCCAGGTCAGAGGCTAAGCAGTTTTGTGTTCAAAAGGCCAGGAAGGTCAGGTCGTAAGGTTTAAGCAACATACAAAATTCATGGAAAACCCAACTGCACCAGAAGAAAGCACACAGAGCATTAGGACAAAGAAGGTCACCCTGTGAGGACCTTCCCCAGCCCAACTTATTTTGTACAAAATCTATATTTTTTAAAACAGATAAACAAAATACAACTTCAGGTCTACTCTTTAGATAAAATAATATTAAGAGAAGTTATAACAGAGTAGCTTTTGGGAGCTGTAGAAGTGAGGAAGGCTTTGGGTCTATGGAAACTGCTCTGGTTTAGCTCTCTGGGAGCTCTGGGCTGTGCACAGCTCTATATCAATGAGCTACTGGTCTCATTTATTCAGGATGCTCCCTCACTTCCCTTGATGGCTTCTTTCCCAAGAAACTGGCTTCTGCTTGCTGAGATGGAAGACTGCAGTGGGGAGACCTGAGGGAGGAGTGTTGCAGGCCTTTGCCATGATGGAGTGGATGCTCCATGGAATGGACGCAGGGTGCTGTGCTTCTGCGCCTGGGCTGAAGATTGCTCCCAGAGACTTGTTTAACTCAGGAGTCTGGGCTATAGTAAGAGGTAGGAAAATTCTCCAAATAAAGACACACTGAAACTGACCCCACCCAATAAGTCCAGCCACAAACACATTAGCTCCTAATGTCTTACTGGTAAGTACACTTCATTAAATTTTATTTTACTTTTTCTGTACTAATTCATCCCTTTGACAAGCCCATAGAACTCTATCATGCAATTCATTTCTCCGTAGGGAGGTGTAATAGGGTAGCAGCAAAGTAAGCTTGCCCCAGGAAACTGTAGATGTCATTATCCCAGAAAACATTCTAGGTGGTTCTGCAGGAACTGGCTTCCCTTTATGAGAGTGCTTCTTGAGGAGGCAGAAACCTGGCCCCATAGAGAAGAGAAGGATTTTAGGATCATGCACCTCACCCATACCCAGGGCAGCCCCTTCCACTGTGAAACCTGAAGCCAGTGATTTACCTCATAGGACTCCTCGTCCCCAGCCACCATGCCCACAGTCTTTATGAAAGGGTGTCCAGGGTTGTCCACTCCAGTCTGGATGCACTGGTCCAGAGTATAGCCATTGGGTGTCATCTTATTACGGAGCTTGGCATAGATGGTGGGGGTAAGGCATTCAGCCATGCAATTGTTGTGCTTGCGAAGGTCTGGGTAGTCTGCACTGTGGGAAGGAGAGGGGCCTTCAGTCAATAGCCCCTGAGGAAAGGGCTCTATGAAGGACTTGGTTTCTTCCAGTCCTTTCAAGAGGCTCCCTTTGGCCAGTGGACACAGGGACAATTGGCTAGAGCTGCCTAGGGACATGACACAAGATAACCATATTAAAAAAAAAAAAAAAAAAAAAAAAAAGTCCCAGTGAACTACCAGAAAAAAAAAGAAAAAGGACCAGCCTCCTGCCTAATAGGGGTCACACGATGCTTGCTTGCTGCAGAAGAATACAGACTGTAACTCAGGCAAAGAAAGGGTAGAGTGAGAGAAATTAGGAAATTAGTTGAAATCAAATGCAGACTTCTTTTCTTCCTACTCAGAAGTTTTGTGAAAACTTCAATGACAGGCACAATTTTGGTACCTGAAATCTGTGACGGAAAGCCTAGAAACACTGCAGGTGGAATTACCTAGAACTTCATTTATTTATCTGTCACTTCTGCCTAAAAGGCAAGCTCCAGGAGAGCAGGGATCATGTGAGACTTGTTGAAAACAGTGTCTCTCCATTGAAGCAGGCAATTAGCAAGTGTCTGCTGATGAAATACATAGAAAGAAATCAGATGGGATGCTGTCTTGAAGAATAGGGGCTTAAGGACCAACCACAGCCTCAAACCCAGGTAATCTCACTTCAGGGATTCCTGAGGTACATGGTTGCCAGTGATTTCCTCAGGTGCTGATTCCCACAAAAGAGTGGTCTCTGAGAGGCAGCTCACTAGTTTTCCTCATCTCCTTAATCCACTGCTACCTACATGGAATCCTAGGAAGTCGTAACACCACTCAGACTCATTTGGTGTGTGGCATCTCATCCACAACAAGATTCCAAGGGCTGAGAAAACACATCTGTTTTTTATCCTCCTCATGCTATACCTTCACTTCCCATCTGCAGTGTCCTTTAAAGCTCATACTGAATCAGTATATGACATCACATTTTCCAGAAGATGGTAGAGCAAGGGTGAAGCATGGGTATGGAATCAGGGGTGCTGGATTTGCATTTGGCTGCATTAGCTACATGAACTTGAGCACTGCTTAGTTTTTTTGAGCCTCCATTTCATCACAAAAGGATGCTAAGATGAATAACACTCCATGTAAAGAAAGTGCTTAACATATATGTTAACATAACAGTCCATGTAATGTGGGTACTCAACAAATGTTGACCATCACTATTGTTACTGTTCAACTGGACTGCAAGCTCTGGGCAGGAAGGATGATGCTACGCTTCCCTGTATTTGCCCCAGGACACTGGGCTTAATGAATTTCAAAAGTGATTGTCAATTTGACTTTGTCATCCTTAAGGACTAAAACAAGTATCTTTGCTGACAGTTTTTATCAGGGTAAAGCACATTTCTGGCTGATACTTGGAGTTATTTTAAAACTAAGAGGACTTACCTTGGGGGGAATAGCTTGTGCTGCTCCCGGGCCTCAGCGCACACCTTCTGCCGATTCAGCAAGTAACCAGTGGTCAGGGCACTGGTGCCCATGGTAGCAAATAGCAGAGATGCATTGCGGCCAGTTAGCAACTTAGAGAAGGTACTGGCCATCCTTCTTCTTGGATGAGTGTCTGAAAGGTAAAGAAGCTATATCAGGTAGTTTCACAAAGATGATCCTGAATCATAGTCCAGAGTTCAACAGGTAAGAGAAAAAACTGCAGGAGCCATAGCCCCTCTTTAAATTTGTTTGTTTTTTCTGTTTTTTCTTTTTCTTTTTCTTTCACACTGCTGGGGAAAACATGGGTAGATTTAGAATTTATGAATGTCCATGCCATTTTCTCCAGTAATATAATATAGGAAAATAAAAAAAAGAGGATTTCTACTTCCAGATGTTTAACAGACCAGGTACTTTTTGGGATTTTACCACCAATAAATAAATGATGAATGTGATGGCTCTCTGGGTTTCTAAGAGTTAGGTGAAATCTCTGAGGACCACCACTCCCCTCACCCAAATGAGCTCATATTAGAGCTCAGAATGACAAGCTAACAAGCCAGGAGGTGTGGGTTATCTTGAGGGAAGATGCCCTTTTGACCTCTAAGGTAGGATGCCAACAGTGAGGTAGGGGACTGAGTCTGGAACCCTCCCATTGAGTTAGGACTCTTGAAAGGGGATAAAGTTGTCCAAATTTAACAGATTTCCATAGCTTGGCTCCTAGCAGAAACAGACTCAAAATTTTTCCAAGAAAATTATATTTGGCTTAGGCCCAGGATTCCTTCAGATTTGAGATCAAACGTCAAGCTACCAATCAAAGATCCAAAGATCATTAGGCATGCAAAGAGGCATAATAAATAAAAGTCAACAGAAGAAATGACCACAGATTAGACTTAGACTGATGATCCTTGAATTGTCAGATAAGATTACAGTTTAGCTCTAAATGGGATGTTTAAAGATGTAAGTGTTGGAGTTATAGTTATGAACAAGCAATAAAAGACCATTAAGAATGACCAAGCTGATCTGGAAGAGAAACTAATTGAATTACTGACTATAACACAGCTAAAGAGAAAATAAATGGACTAGAAGATATGTCTTCAGGAATGACTCAGAATATAGCAGAGAGAAATGGGAAAAAATGGAAAATATGAGATATAAATTAAGGAAAATGATGGTTAGAATATCAAGGCAAATACATATCTAGTTGAAGTCCCACAAAGAGAAAATAAAGAAAAGAGAGTAGTTATATTTAAAGAAAAATAGCTAAGAATTGTCCTGATGAAAGACAAGAGGCAAATATAACTTAAGCAAATTTTAAAAATTGACATCTAGACAAATAGTAAAATTGCATAGTATTGGTGACAAAAATATTGAAAACAGAGGGGAAAGACTGTTCATCTATAAAGAAATGACAAACATTAACTAATTGTTCAAAAATAAGCCCAGGGAAGTAATATTTTAATATGCAAAGAGATAATATTTTTTAATCTAGAATTAGGGATACAGTCTAGAGGGCTGGGGATATATCTCAGTTGGTAGAGTACTTGCCTAACATGTACAAGGCCCTGGGTTCAATCCCCAGCACCACCCACAAAAAAAAAAAAAAAAAAAAAAAAAAAAAAAAAACAAAAAAAAAAACACGATACACATAGATAAAGAACAGACCAATAACAAAGGAACTATTATAATATATGCTTGATAAAAAAAATTGCAGCAGGGGAGATAGTCTCAAATGTTAGTAGTGGAAAGGATATGTGCAAATCTTAATATGTGCTATATGATTGTCAATGAATGATGGAATTCAGGATAAACAAGTACAGACAGATACCCTACTGAACCTGCTACTGCTCAGAGATGAGAAGGGCCTATTAGCCCACAATAACACCTGACAAGGAGCTATATAACATGAGTGTTTGAGTAGAGAACAAAAGAGTGGTTGGCTTTCAGTACTCTCTCACCATTTGGGTCTCCATGATACCTAAATAAATACAGTGTGGACTTCCCTGACATTTGGAAGGCTCCTAAAACTCTGCTGCTAGGGGCTAGGTGGATTGATTGCTTCAAAGAACTTGATGTGTATGGCTGTGATTGATAACCTGAGCCACTCAGGGAAGGATGAACCCTTAAAGGGAATCATCACAGGGTACAGCATTGCTGTATGTATAATTTTAAGACTATCTTTGTGGGGTCCACTTTCTACCTTGATTGAATTTGGGGAACTG
Source organism: Tamias sibiricus (assembly GCA_025594165.1). Lineage (NCBI taxonomy): Eukaryota > Metazoa > Chordata > Mammalia > Rodentia > Sciuridae > Tamias > Tamias sibiricus. The sequence continues at coordinate 103,278,799 of CM046662.1, forward strand.
ATCTGTCCATCAGCTTCCTTCTACCAGGATCCCATCTGGAAGTCTACTAAACTTGAATGTTTCAACTAAAAGCATCAAAGACCTAGAAAACATTTAAGAAGTTGTTTTTTTAAGAACTTGCTGTTTTATACTGGTCCAGGATTATCAGACAGCCCTTTTCTCCTGTGCTAATGTCTATAAACAATTCTGTCTATCCTAAAGACAGCAGGGGTTGCTAAAACCAGACAAGCCAGTCATTTCTTGAAGTTGCCCTGGGGACTTGTAATGGCCAACATATTAATCTCATCACATATACTTCTTTGCTGCCTACTAGACTTCAGGTGTTGTTAGTGTCCTTCCAAGAATGGGCAATGGGTCCTCAAAGAGGTACACCAATGCTTTTGGTCCACCAGGCAATACTAACACACGGCCTTTGGCCTGTCTCATCTGCTTCCACACCATAAATCTGCTTTCTGAGTAGAGAGGCAATGTTGTCACTCTGAGATTCACTGTAAACTCAGAAAAGTACAATAAACTTTGCCCAATGCTCTGTAGGCAGTAGAGGCCTAAAAGTAAGTTGGAACATGGTCTGCCTAAGCTAATAGGAAGTGCATTCATTTATGAGGCTGACCCAAATATCTTGATCTTTGTTTCTTTCCTTTAATTGTTTATGCACTGATATGTGATCACATTCAAAATCTGTTCAAAAAGATTTATTTTAAAGAGTCAAGAGAAAGAGGAGGGAGTGATTTTCATGTACAACACAGGGACGACTAGTGGTCTTCAAAGATCATCCTCCCTGTTAGGGTGATGTGTGAGTGGGTGTTTGGCTCAAAGTACTAATGTTTAAACTGTCACCATACCCATATTTTAGTTTTTGTAAATAACAATATTAGTTTGCTTTTAACCATTCCAACATTGCATTGGTATCTAAATAAGGTACCATCAATGTGAATGATTCTGGGGAGTCTTTGGTTGAAGCAAGCAAAGCAATCTTGGAACTGAATTTTTTCTTTTCTTTCTTTCTTTCTTTTTTTTTTTTTTTTTTTGTGGTATTGAGGATGAACCCAGGGCCTTGCACATGTTAAACAAGGTTCTACCATTAAGTTACATCCACACCCCTATTTATTTTTTTATTTTGAGACAGGGTCTTACTGAGTTACCCAGGTTGACCTTGAACTTGGAATCCTTCTTCCTTAGCTTCCCAAGTAGTTGGAGATTACAGGTGTGAGATCCTGTGCCCAGCTTGAAATTCTCAAGTACGCCTGCTTCAATTCTTTGTAGAGAATTGACACAGTTCAAGTTTTGGTGAAGTGAAGAATGCCTGCTTCCTTGACTATGTTTTCTCTTGCAAAGACTAATAAAGACATTGAATTTCACTATTAATTTCCTGGTGGATAAACTTCAAGGTGAAATTGAAACGAGGGCCTTACTGAACAGGCCTATGATCTGGAAATGGCTGCCATATGCTTCCTGAGACCCAGAGACTGTATTGCAATGAAATAATTTTTCCTTACAGCTAAATCTCTGTTAGTCTTTTAAAAGCTATACAAGCAGAACATTGCTTTGTCTTACAACTTTCCCTGCTACTTAGCAGGCTCCAAACATAATAGAAATAATATTTATAGCTGAAGCCCCTGCTCAGAAGAGTCTCCATTTCACAGGTGATAAAATAGGTGTAAACAAGTAAATCCTGAGAGGATGTTTGTGGTGAGAGATGATCTGCACCCACCAAGGCTGTCAATATTTGGCTTTGCTTTGTTTCCTTCCAGCAAACCTAAAGTGGAGTTGCCTCATATGACTATAGAGTCTATGGTATATGTGATATAAAGACTTGTGTTTCTAAGGCAGTCTGAGAGCTCTTTCTGGAAATTCTGGGCAGATGACATCTGTACCTGCTTCTGCTTTGTCTTACAACCAGCTGAAGACCTTCAGCATCATCAGACTGTGTGGTCCCACTCAAGGCCAAGGCAAGCATATAGAAAATATTTGCCTGGATGATGTTCATCCCTCCCAGGATTACTGAGGCCCACATCAGGGAAGCCCAAGACTTGGTGGGAGTCGCCATTTGTTAATGATGTGAGGCAGGCACTGATGTCTGACAATTTCTTGTGATGTCTTGTGAGCCAAGATGTGTTACATTGAGAAACTTCATCTCATTTTGCTCATGGCTTTTGTTATTGAAAAGCAGCCTGCTGGCCTGCTATCCCAGAAATTATTTTCCACAAAATATAGATAAGAAAAAAATGTTTTATTATCAAATAAGCAAGTATTAAACTGATGATGCAGGTGTCTGCTAAAGAAACCTCAGTGACAGAAAGAACTCTCATCCTTTCATGTAGCTAAGCAGATGGGACCTATCATATACATGTTCTCAAGGACACTCACTCAAGTAAGAGGACTTGACAGCACCATTTGTCCCACATCATTCACCCTAAGTGTTGGGGTGGTCATTTGTGTCAGTTAATTGCTTTAATTCAAAGGACAAATAAATATCCTCATATCTGTGTATGGCAATAGGTAGTTTTACAACTATTGTCATAGTGCCTAAGTTAGATGACTACTTTCCCATAGAGAGTGGGGGTACAAGCTGGGCACCACCTTCCTCAGTACCTACCTTTCAAAGAGATGGCTGCTGGGTCATCAAACTGGCTACAGGCTGACTTGTATTGTTTTGTTTCTGTTTGGTTGATTTTTCTGAGACAAGTTCTCACCATGTGGCTCAAGCTGGTGAACTTGAACTCATGATCCAGCTTCCCAAGTACCTGGGGTTCCAGACATGCACTACCATGCTCAGGCTTGGCTAACATTTTTTACTGTTAATATTTACATACGTTTCAAAGCAGCAGAGAAAGAGTTCACAATGACAAGTTTTCTAAAGGAAATTCTCTAAGAAATGGAGGAGGCTGTTTCACTTTTTGATCTAGGGAACATGAATTTTGTTTCCTCCACTCCCCCATGTGCAGGGGATCACAGGGTTACAGGCTTAGCAGGGCTCTGTTCAAGGGTAGACAGTTACTTAGAACCAATCCCACACTTCAAAAGGACAAGACCCAGTGAAGATAGGACTGGGTTGCAGTTTGTCTTGGTTCTCAAGCCAACTGACCTATGCACTATAGGGTCTAATTAAAAGCCTAAAGTGAGCGAATAACTGTCATAGGAATGTGAAAGTTGTAAAGGACTTTAGATATCATTTAGTTAAGATCAAGTATAGGGATCCCTTTCCCACAGCCCTCCTTAAATACAAGTAGTGCTGGGGATCGCACAGCTTCCTAGAGCTACCTACTTTGCTGTTGGGTAACTATTATAACATTTTTCATATTTTAATAAGATTAAAAAAGCAAAATTAGAATTTTCCAGGGCTAGGTTCTTTACCTACAACAATCCCCAGGAGCAGGTAGCTTATCTTATGTCACAACGAGGGAACTCAAAAACAGAGATCTTAACTAAAAACCCAGAGTCACACAGCTAAAAAGAAGCCACATGACTTTACCAGACACTTGCTTAAAGGAAGGTCCTGTTTTTACCCACAGGTTTTATAATAAGGAACATCTCACTGTGTTTGGAGGGAGTCAATCCCCTTGATTCTCAAGGAATGGAGCTGCCTAAGAGTCTCAGCTGCCTTAGGTTCTCCTTGGTCTCAGGGAGACTGAGAGGTTTCCCTTATCTATGGTTTTCTCAGGAGGGTGTCAGGGAAAGGATAAGTCTGGGGACCACTGTCTACCAGCACCCAGGCATGGTTCTGCACAGTCCTGAGGGGACTCAGAGCCAGAGGGTGGCCCTTTGGACACCATCCACCAGAACACCAATGACCACAAAATTTCAGACAGTCTTAAGGCTGTGGGTGTCAAGGTTAAGCAGAGCAAGTGAGGTTGACATGCTTCACTGGGAGAGGTCAGAGTGGACAGTGAAGGAGGGAAGGGGGAACAATGAGAAGTGAACATAGGTGGCATTTAACCACTTACTCATTTGAAAAATATTAAGTACCTACTATTTGCCATTTTTAACAGAGATGTCAGTCTGAGGGAAAAACTCTTGCATAGCGCTCACTTTCACAGTCCACTCTCTGAGCCAGTGGGAGTCCCCTCCTGGCCACCTAGAGGTTATGTGATCTGCGCTCTACTGGGAGGCCTAGAGCTCCAGAAGAGCGCCTGGGACAGCCTGGCCCCAAACTGGACAGACCATCAACTGCATTGTTTGAGGGACCTTTTCAGGTCTTAACCACACCAACATTTTTCTTGCCTCCTCTGCCCTGGGACTTAGTCACACACTGCCAAGGATTAGAGCAGAAATGGTAAATAGACACCTCACACCCATGTGCATAAACAGAAGACCCCGATGCTGGTGTGCACACATGGCCTCTCTCTGGACAGCTGCTTCCCAGGCATCTTCCAGGTGGGGGGTGGCCACTGCTCCAGGCCACACCAGACTTAACCTATGCCTTTGAATGCTGCAGAAATGAGCTAAATGTATCCCCCTTTCTATACCTAGGTCTAGAATCTTAAAGACAAGGACACAGCATCCTGGGCCACTGTCACTAATACAAATCTGGCTGTGGAGGGACTCTACAGAAGACAACTCTCCTAAAAATTGGGGTATTTAATTCAATGGGAAGTGGATTTTTCTGGAATTTGTGGTGGTTACCTATTTCCCAAAGAGAAACCCATGACATGGGGCAACACTGTTTGATTATAGAGTCTAGAATACCTACTGAAACCAGAGGCAGATCTGAACAGGACCAAAATCTACTTCCCAGTAAATGACCTGTGTACAGAAGATTACATCACAGCCTGAGAGCTAAGCCTTGAGTCTCATTCTTCTGTCAGTCCATCTGTTCACCCACCCCATCAGCTCAGCAAACTGAGTCAAATACTAGGGCTGCTTTCAGATCAGAGTATAGTCTAGTGGGAGAGAGAGAGAATTATAATCCAAAGGACAAGGCAAAAATGATAAAGAGGAAAGAAGACTCATATCTGCCTGCCAGATCAGGGAGGGCTTTCTGGAGGAGGTCAAAATATCTTCTGGGATGTCACTTCACTGGGCGGACAAGGAGAGGGCTTTCCAGACAGAGGAAACAGACCGCACAGAGATGGAAGGCAGGAGCAGCAGTGGAGTAAGGTGGGGTGAGAGGCAGAGTAGGGCCACAGAGATAGGTGAGGCCACAGCAGCGAGACCATTGCAGACATAACCAGAAGAAAGTAAAGGTGAGATGGGGACTTGATTCTGGAGGAGGTGAAAAGCCACAACAGACTTTTTTTAGTGAGGGGTGGGGTGGAGGAGGATCAGAAGGAGTGAGGGCCACCCTTACAGGGTTCAGCACCTGTCACTAGCTATGTGGCTGGGAAGCTGGCATGATCCTCCCTACTCTGGCTGTGATGGAATCACCAGGACTGCCCTGTGAACTACTGCAACCATCCTGGAGAGGGGGCACAGGACAGGTATCAAAATAAAAACAATGCCCTGGCCCACTGGCCCAGCACCTTTGGAAATTTGTTCTGCAGAAATAAAGCTACCCATATAAAAGAAGGGAGGCAGAAAGATGTTTATTTTAACACTGTAGTGGCAAAAAAAGGAAGTAACTTATCAGAGGGGGAAGCGTTGTGTATTAAGTGTTCAGAGCATGGAATATTCTGACCTGAATGTATGTCTATGACACATTCTTAGATTAAAAGGGAAAAATACCTTGCATAGGAATGAATATGAGAGGTTCCAATTTTGTAATAATTTGAATATATGTATACATATTTGTTTTATTTGTATGAACATAAAGAAAATTATTAAAGGTTATCAAATTGCTAAAAGAGTTACTTCAGAGCAGTGGATTTGGAGGAGGCCGCTTATCAATTTTTCTCTCGATAGAACTCTATTGCATCACTCAAATATGTTTACATTTATGATTTTAAAGAGTAAAATGCTAAAAATATCAACTGTGAAGTGTGCTAAAAATTCACATTTTTAGATGCTGCTTTTGTGTATCTGCAATTATGGGGCTGTCACACATATATAGTGAAAAAGTTTCCCAAGTACAGGCAATCTCCAGCCCAGCTGGGTGTGGGAACCCAGATATTACCTTCCTGAGCCTCAGCAGCTTCTCTGTGATGGGTATGATGAGCCCTCTCCCTAGGTGTGGGAGGAAAAAGGGACAGGCTACAGGAGGTACTGAGTAACTGTGAGTCCCTTCCCCAATGGCCCCAATGGCCTTCACTCTCTCCTCAAAGACAACCCTGGTGATCCCAGCCAGTGCTGGTCTGCTCCTCTCTGAATGTTTATCAACTTTAGCTTGTGTCTTCCCCCACCCCTACCCCACCCCCAGAATTTGAAGTATTTCATTTAAGCGCTTTATTCTGGGATCTCTTTGGAGACAAGACTATCTAGAATGTACCTATCATGTACTTCCACATCTGGTGCTCATAACCCTGAAAACCAACATGAGGGTTCACAACATAGGTTTAACCAGTTGAGCTCCCCCTTTCTTCCTGACCTCCCTCCTGATGCTGTCTCCAGAGGCTTCCTGGCTTTATAGGACAGGCCTTCCCTGTGCCCTGCCGTCCTTTTGCTGGGGTATCTCCTTCTACCTGGAATATTATTGCAGCCCTGCACATCCAGTCAAACCTTCCTCTCTTTTTTTAAAATAACAATTATTGAGCTCCTACCATGAACCATGAATTGTGCAAGGGGCTTAACAAACATTATCTTCAGGCTTTGCAACAGTCCTGCTAAGTAGGCATTATTTTAAGTCAGAAATGACGTACTCTGGGTCCATATGCCTGCCCAGTGGGAAAGCTGAGAATTCAACCCAAGTTTGCCTTTAGCCTGGACTCAGGCTACTTGTGGACCCCAGCCTCTCACATATAGCCCTGTACCAGCCAGCAGTGGAAGGAGAATCACTCTTGTGACTTAGGACCTAGGAGTGCCCCAGGTCACTCACGGGCTTTGCCCCCAATACATTGAAGTGCATCTACCATAGCAGCTCCAGGCACAGGATTATCACCTCAGAGCATGTGACTCCTCCCAGAGTCCCAGAATATTATAAGCCTCTTCTCTCCCCTGTCCTCAGGGTTCTGCTGAAGTGGCCAGGATGCCAGGGATATCTCTGCCTGTTCCACTCTGACCAAGGTGCCTGCCAAGCCATGCTGGGGATGCTGGGCAAGTCTGCCTTTCTCTGAGGAGAGGACACACAGACTTTCTTTCTCTCTCCTTCCCTCCTTTCTCTCCCTCATACAGAAATATGAGATTTCAGGAAGTGGGAAGGGAGGTAGCCTCCAGCTCTCATGCTTTAGAAACTGTCTACCTCGGTTTCCCTAATAGAGAATGCCTCTATGACTCTTGATTTTAAAACCAGTGTTTGCAGTATCTGGGCTAAAAAGGGGCAGAATTCCTGGGCTGTAAGCAGGGAGATTTTTATGGGGGGTGCAAGAGCACAGCCTGGTGCAAGCAGCAGTATCGTATTTGTTCCTACACTTGCCCTCTCCATTGAAAGACAAGGACAGCCATATTAAGCCCTGTGGGCTGAGTGCCCAAGAGGTGTACATCTCTCTATCCCAGACAGGTGTACTTGGAGCCTGGGTCCTGGCCTAAGGTTTTTTCTGGATCTCTGACATCAGAACATGGAGGCCCTGGGTTGTCACTGCCCAATCCGCAGCCTCCTGGTAGTCTGAATATCCTGGATGGAGATGCCATGTGTGCCTTTCTGCTGACTCAGAGTTATTTCTGGTCCTGCTGTTCACAGCGTCCATGTGTCTGAGCTCTGCGGGGCCGCAGGACAGGTGGAAGGCAGGGGAAGGACCACGTGTCAACTTTCCTTCCAGAGAGTCACCCCAAAACGAGGACGTCCTTGGGGTTGGACCAGCTCCACAGGACACTCTGAGCAAATTCCCATGGTGCCAGGTGTCCTAGGCCAGCAGAAAATGGCTGTCCCCTCCCAGATCTAAGAGAGCAAAGGGATCAAGTTACCTCACAACCACTATGCACAGTCAACCTTACTGAGCACCCTCAGGCTTCTCTGTCCTACTCAGCAAGTAGAAATTCACAGGCAAGAAAAGTTTATTTTCCTTTTCTGCAAAACAGAGGTCTTTTCTGGCCCCACCTGTGATAAAGATGTAGGATTATTACCAGACTTGTTTCTCAAGGGTAAATTTTCAAGAAAAGATAGATAGGAGCCACATTGCCTTTCACACAGCTGTAACAGAGTAGGGTGCCTTCTTCTTCTTCTTCAGTGAAGGGAGTTTTGTCTCAGGCCTCCCAGGCAGGAGTGGGTGTGACCTCTATCAGTCACCTTCAGGACTCCTTTTGGTGATCCTGGCTCAGTGGGCAGGACCTCCCAGAATGCTGGAGGCTCCCAAGGGTCTTCAGGGAGACAAGTGGGTATCTTTCTAGACTATGACTGAGATGGAAACCCAGAGCTTCTGAGCTAGGGAAAAAGTCTGTCTCAGAGTCAGCCTCTCTTGCCTCTGAAAGCCCAGAACTCCTTATCCATACCCATTCCACAGTCCATGGTTTCCAGAATCTTCCTCGCCACCCTTTTCATAAAAGCTAGCCCATGGCCTTTTCTCTGAGGGTGTGATTTGACTGTGAAACTGACAGAGTCTGAGGAATGTAGGGACTCCTGTGCCTTAGCCCATGGTCAGAATTAACTCCAAAGTCTGGGTCTTTGGAAGAGGTGCCTGTCAATGCAGAGGAGAAATGAAGTGCTCCAACAGCCTAATAACACACTCAAAGAGGTCCTCTAATGGTCCTCAAAGAGCCTGCCTGCCAGGAGAGCCTCCTGCCACCTTCTGGTGGTCAAGTTCTCCAGGAGAGAACAAAGGAAGCAGATCAAAGACACAAGTTCAGAAACAGAAAGTATAAGAGCTGCAGCAGGAAGAGCGGCTCTTCTGGAAACAGTACACCACTAACTAGCATGGCCTTGCCACGAGGGCTCTGCTGCCACCTGGCAGACTCCAGCCGCCTCTGTGGAGAGTCGCAGAGCAAGCGACAACGTTTGTGGCAAGGCACAAGGGGAAGGGCAGCACTGAGAAGACTGAAAGTTTGTGGATTGTTTGGCCACTGTCACTCTCCACACACTTAAAGCAGAGCATCTGAAGGTAGAGATGCCACCCACAAACAGTGAAAGAGCAGGACTGACAGTGATCCTTGAGAGCCAAGCAAGCCAGTTAGCAAAGAGCAGGCCTTTGCCAGAGATGAAATGCATTCAGCCTACTTATAAAGCCTTTTTTTTTTTTTTTTTTTTTTTTTTTTGGCTTTGGTTTTGGTGTCTGGTAGGGAGGAGGGTGGGAGAACAATTCCTTGACTCATTTTTTCAATGTATTTGTGAATTAAAAAATGAATCTCTAGCAATGATACAAACAATTTAAACTGGGTTCAGCTTATTGGTAATTAGTCAGCTCTTTTTGACGTCCTCAAAAATTGTGATTTTCTAGATAGTTCGAGTCATTGATTTTGCACCTCTTTTGATGCTGTCAAGTAAAAACATTCCCAGAAATAAGTGGAGCTGTCTCTATAAATTACAAGGAAAAGAAATTTGAAGTTTAAAGTCCTAAGTGCAGCATAAAAATTCCACATTTATAGCTTTTTTTTTTTTTTTTTTTTCAACGAAAATTTCTGATTCACTCTCAAATAGAGGCACCTCAAGCAGGGTGCTACTATGGTTCTGGCATCTCCTGATGAGCTGTCCCTGCCTGTGTACAGGGAAGACGGGGCTTGAGTCAAGGACAGACACTCTGCTGGCTTCTTTAGCCAGGTACCATTATTTTCTCACACATGTGCAGTGCCCACAGCAACTGTCCTATACCTGATCTTGGTCCACAGCCCTGGGTCTATTCTTCCAAACCCCCTCACACTGGCTGTAGCAAGTCTCCCTCTTTGAAGAAAGAAAGCAGAGTTTCATAGTCTCACTGACCTTGAAGCGGGAGTCTGCCTCGTCCTGTCCTGCTGCCTGCACACAGCCAAGAAGTGTAACAGGAGCTCTAGGCAGGGTCTGGCCTTGAAGAGGCTCTCATGCTGGGCGGGGCCTGAGGGATCCATCCTGGCCAATCCTGTCTCAGACCTCAGGAAGCACTGGCTCCCCCAGCTGTGCCCTTGACAGCCAGCCACTGACTCTTCTTCCACTGGGCCTTGGGCCTTTTCTGGCACCTGCCCTTTCTCTGAAATGGTTCTCTCCCCCATAAAAAGAAAAGGCAAAGTTGTGTCTGCCCCCTCCTACCCAGTTCCTCAGACTGCTCTCCTTGAGGCTCTCAGAGGGATTCTTGGGCCTGCAAGCCTGCCTACAAGGCTACTCAAGCCTGCAGGACCTGGCCTCAGGGAGAAAGGGCCAGCAGGAGAAGCTGTGTACCTGTTATGTGACTTGCTTCTCCCCCTTTTTCAGGAGCATCATCCTGGGGACCCTGTTAGCTCTGGAGAATGCACGTCTCAAGCCAAGGTTCACAGGAAAGCTGTCTATAGCTGCCTCTCTCCAGCTGCTAATCAGGACCCCAGCCAGAGGATAAGGGGACCTCCTTCTAGCTTATTGTCTGAGGCCTGGATTCAGGGATAATGGTAATCACATTTCTGTTCAGAATCAGTCCACCTGAAGTAGATGGCTAGACTGTCTCACCTTCTATTCACACCAGCTTAATCTACCACCCAGAAGGCCCTGCAGGCCATATCCCTGCTTAAAAATAGCCCTCCTTGGGACATTCACCATGAACCGGAAAGGTTGCCTGTAAATAGCAATGACCCACCAGGATTTTGGACAGCAGCCCTGTCATTTCAAGGGAGCCTGCCTAGGCTTCTGGTGACAGTCACGTACCCAGTTTCTGTAACCACGTGAATGTCGCCAGCTGATTCTCTCTCTCCCTTCTCAGGGCTCAGCCAGCCTCAGAGGGGATGATGGAGCTGGGGAATGGAGACCCAGGAATTATCTTATTCCTAAAAAGGCTCTGTCAGATTTCAATTATTTTCAATATGACCATGGCAAAATGCAAACACGGTACGAGATACTGAGGTGGTCTTCTGAGGGTCTGGAAAGGATCTTGACTCGAGGGGATTATATGAATGGACCCATGTGTAAAAATTCCTCATGTTGTACCGTGAAATTCAAGCACTTCTTTGTATATTGTTTACCTCAGTTAGTGCATATACGCCATCAGTGTGTCCTAACAGAGTGATACCCTTTCAAGTGATATATACTCAGGTATTTTCTAGGTTCTTCTATGTTATTTCATGAAAATAATCACAGATTGGGATTAACCAAGCAGATTTCATGATCCTGCAGAGCCAGGGTTCCAGAGAGCATATTCTGTAGGCTTATCCTGGCGGCACAGGCAGTGAGCTGGAAGGCTGTGGGCCTCAATAGCTGCTCGGGAGACTGGGCTTTGCTGGCTGGGAGGCGGGAGGGGACAATTAGTTCTTCTCAAAATACCTCTTTTGCGAACACACACTTATTTCAAAGTCAGTTCCAGTCACTTTTTAATAGCCCAGCTCTGAGATCCAGAAAACTATGAGGCTCTTTAAGGTCATGGACATGCAAATTTTAAAGAATGGTAGTTACAATGAAAATCCCTCTTTTTATTTACCCTGTAGTTCCTTACTAATGGGCATTTAGGGCCCCCTCCACATCTCTTACCTCAATTGCTTATATTTTACACTGAGTTTACACTTCAAGGCAGAAGTTGGGATGTTGTTGAAAAAACAGAGTGCCATCCTTTGGTCAGGGCCTGGTCACCTTCAAGGTTGTCAGGAGGGAGGTGTAAGGGAGTGGCAGCAGAAATTCCAAAATTTCTGAAAATCCCTCAAGCACAATCCCTGTGACATGTCCTTTCTTCCTTTTTCATCACTGTCCTCTCCCTTCAAAGCTCCATGGCTCTAGTAGCCAGTGTGGCCATGTAGCTGGATTTTGCTTCAGGGACGGGGACAGAAAATGAAATGTACAACTGCCATATCCCTTGGTTTGAAAGAAATCTCCAGTCCTGGGCTTATTCTCTTTCCCATTCCCAAGTCAAGTTGGACTGTGGATAGCGCAAAATCCAGATTTGGCCATGCAGGCCTGTGGTTTGGCCAAGTAATAGGATGAAGGGAACCTGGGACCCTGCAGCCCCACCAGCTTGGATGGCTCATGTCAGAATTAGAAAGAAGCTAATTGGGCAGCAGGGACCCCTATGCTCAATTCCCTTTTGTCCAACTGTATCCTGGTTCCTTCAGCTCTAAATGTGAAGACAACTTCATCTACTTGACAGAAATGGTAGTAATTTCATAATAGACATATGTGTATGTATTAATAATATAATATTATGAAAAAAGATATCACTCCATGTAACCATTGATGCAATTGTAGGCATAGATATGAGTCTTGTTTTATGGATAAGGACACAACTTCAGACAGCTCAGGAACCCATCAAGGTCAGGACTAGTAATGGCTGAGCCAGGACTCCACTGCCACAGCTTTTTCATCTCCACAGCCTGTTCAGGAGCACGGAGCTGCCCTGGACGAGCTGAGCTGTTCTGGGCAGTAGTCACACATGTGCTGTGGATCTCACAAGACAGATTTAAAGACTGGAAAGTGAGTGGGACTAAATGCTCCTCCGTGTTTTTTCTGAAGTTCCCCCATTCTCTGATATTTTAGTGTCGGCAACATGTGCTTTTTCTAACCTGTTTTCCATCCTGAACTTTAAAAGAATCACTGAAGGAGCTCATTGTTGTGAAGGAGACAATGTAGAAAAATAGGGAAAGAGTTAAATAAAGAAACTGATGAGATTTCCAAGTGTTCAAGAAAGGCGCAGTTTAATTTGCATATAGGCATAACCTACACCTCACTTGGCAAATGTTAGGCCACAGCACACTCTTCTGTCAGAATCACAAATATCAGCAGATTTGCTAAGTACTGGACACAATATGCTTCTCCAACTGACATGTGTTTGTCTATCACACACGCGCGCGCGTACACACACACACACACACACACACACACAAATAATAAAGAAATACATTTAATTCCTCTGCAAAAGAGAGCTGAGGATGGTAATCAGGTTACCTCACATTTGGACAGCACTTTACAGTTTACATTCTAACCCATTTTGTCCTCACAACAGCCCTGTGAGGTAGACAGCACAGAAATTACAATTAACCCCATTTTACAGATGAGGAAACTGAGGCTCAGAGAGGTGTAAACACTGGCCTAAGGTTTTCCAGCTAGTAGATGCAGACTGGGGCTAGGACTCAGGACAGGGATGCCCAGTCCAGTGCCCTTTCACAACCAGCTTTCTAATGAAAGTTGAAATGGGTTGTGTGAAAGACAGTGGTTCAATATCATTAAGTAGAACTATTATTTTCCTCGAGCAGGTCAGATCAGTACAATCAATCCTAATGTTAATGTCATGCTGTGTGGCACCTGAGATGAATAATTTTCAGAATCATTCATGTGTTTACACCTACAACAAGAAGACTGTTTCCCACTTTTACTCTGCCCTTCTTAATTTTAGGTCACCAATGGGCACTGAGAACTGACACTCTGATTAGATTTTATTACCAGGAATCATACAGTGGTGTCTGTAATCAAGTCATTATTTAAGCTTATAAAACTTCTTACAGAAATGAAAATCAATCTCATTTACTGATTCCTTCTGCCAGTGGACAGGTAGTCTGGCCATAAACAAGAGATCATCTTTTTCTTTCTTTTATTGTTTTGTTTTGTTTTGTTTCAGTACTGGGGATTGAGCCCAGAATTTTACTCATGCAAGGCAAGTGATCAACCACAGAGCTACATCCCCAGCCTTTTTTCTTTTGAGACAGGGTCTCACTAAGTTACATACACTGGGCTCAAACTTGTAGACCTCCGTCCTCAGCTTCCTGAGTAGCAGGAAATACAGGCGTATGCCACCGGTGATTTTTTTTTTTTTTTTATGCCATTTCAATAGTAGTAAAGTTTTTTGCAGGTTTTTAAAACTATTTGAACTTCAAAATGAAAAGAGAGATTCTTTTTCAGAGGAAATAAAACCAAACTTTGAAAAGTAAGGAAATCCTTTGTTTTTAAGTAAAAATTGACTTTATTGGGAATAATTTCTCTACTGCATTACTTCTTTTAGTTAAGAACCTAAAAGCTGCCAACCCCTCGCTGGCCCAAGGTGTTGTCTCACAATGTGAGAGAAGAGCTGCTGATTTACCCCACATTCCAAATAGGCACATAATGGACTTTCTCTTCCAAATTATCCAGTAGCCATGAGTTTCGTTTGTTTATAAGCAGTGCTGCAAGGTACACTGAAATTTGCCAGCAATGGGGACATTGTTAGAGCAGCTTTGAAAACACTGCAAGAGCAGTCTAAAATTTTCTCTTTAAATTCCTTCACAGAAACACTAAGGAAAAGTGACAATGTTCTATTTCATACCTGAATCTGTCAAAAAGTATATCAGCTTAGGTAAAAGACTTATCCCTGTAGCAAAACTGAATGTCTTAGTTAATAACCAAAGGCATCCCCTAAAAACCTCAAGATGATTCTATTGACAGCACAAAATGTGAGTATTCATTTGAAAGCATGAAATTGGATTTTACTCCTGATTTTCTGGGTTAATTTTGTAGTATACATGTTTGCTACTTGGCTGATAGAGGCTGACCTCCTACTCCTAGAACTGGTCTTCCGGAATAGAATATAGGCCGACTGAGTCCAGCAGGCATGCGCTGTGTGCCACAATACACACAAAGCTTGGGAGGAGAGGAGGATCGAGACTTTAACAGTCAGAAGAGATGACATGAATTGCTCTGGGGAATTTTAAATGTGACCAAATTGAGGTGTTTTTTTTTTGTTGTTGTTGTTGTTGATTATTATTTTAAACATGCATTCCTATCTCAGCTGGCCCACAAATAGTGCCTAACGGAACTTTCTTGGAGGTGGAGTTCTCTTGCTTTAGCTCTAGGAAACAGGAGGGCCATGTGACTCAAGAAATACTAAAAGTCAGCATTGAACTTAATAAAATACTGAAAGTCACATCTGACCACTGGGAGGCACTTCCAACATTCTATAGGAAATAGGCTCAAAAGTTTTGTTACTGCTGAGGAAAATCTGCATTCCAAAAGAGGAGCATTTGAAACTTCTCTGTTTTTGTTTTCTTTTTTTTAACATAAAAATGACAGTGCCTCTGGAACAGCTGGGTCAGAGAAATAGGGTCCAAACCTCCAAGGAAAGTGCACATGGAGGCATCCCTTTCCCTCCAGAAGACTGTGGGACTCCAGGGCAGAGTATAATGCATTGACCTTTCCAAGTGGTGCTTCGCCTGAAGCTAGGTACCAGGTATGTGTGTGGTCCTCTCATGGATTTGTCCTGGTTTTAGTTCACCTTCCAGCACTTTCTTTTTTTTTTTTCCTTTTTGTACCAAGAAAGCTAAACTTTGCCTAGCTTTTCATGTGCAAGAACTTGAGGTGTTTGATGCAATTGACACATATTTTTTCAAACCCTCAGTTTTTGAACACTGAGAAATAAATCACAGGGTATGCATGGTTAGAACCCAACAGCCATGCTTCTCATCATGCATCAAGATGCAGTCAATCTCTTGTCTGAAACTAAAGAGAACAAACAAGCAATTTTTTAAAAGAAAAAGAAAAGTAAAACATCCATAATGAATCCTCCTTGGGCTTAATGCTACACTGTTGGCTAATATGAGCTACAGGAAATATTTTTGGAATGGTCTTCATATATTATAAATACTTTCTTTTCCTTATTTGATATTTCACTATGTAGTATGTACAGAGATGGCCCTTACTGTGCAAAAAAAAAAAGGTACCTTCTCTACTTCTATGATACATTATCAATGCCAGCTCTTCCATGGGGTCTTAAGAGCCAGCAGGAAATTATTAATCAGCTTTTAGCTCTATGAACAAAATTAAAGTGCAAAGAAGAGGGAAAACAGCCAGACAGATCAGTTTTTCATTGTCAGCATCAATAAGCTTCATGCTTTCAAGAGAAAATGTCAGGTACAACAGGCTCAGGTAATAATAACTCTGTCGTGTTTTCTTTTTCTTCTTTTAAAGCAGTAGTCTCCCTGAGAAGAGAAGAGGGAGGTAAACGATGAGATAGCCCTGTTGCTTCCACAACTGACAATCTCCGTAAAACTGAGGCCACTTTCCCAGCCATGGGCAGCAGGACTAACCCCTGAAATTGGTTTTCTGCTGTGAGAGCTGTTGGGTGATTGGGCCCATTTCCCAAGCAGTTACAGGATTCTCACTCAGAAAGATCTCAAAATCATTTTTAAACAAAGGTGACTGGGGTGGGGGAGGACTGTCTACCAACAGCACATGGAAACATGGGTTTTCAAAAGAAAATCCCACGAAACAGTTTTTAAAAAATACAATCCATGCTCATAGTGAGCCTAAAAAAAGGGGGGGGGCAGTGTAAATCAGAAGATTTCTATCATACTATCGGAGAAAAGGAAACAAGCAAAACGAGGTACAAAGATGATTTTTAGGTATATATTTTCACTTAGCAATGAAACCCATTATTCCCCATAGCAAGCACTTGGTGGCCTTGTATCTTGTTCCACAGTTTTGTCGGTGAGGTGGCATGCACTTTTCTGCAAATTCTGCAGCTGCCTCTCCTAGGGGGGTAGCTTCCACCAATCTCAGGAAGAAGCCCCCACCCTCACCCCAAGACGGCCACAGGCTGAAATCCTCTGGGGCACAGCCTAATGTTTTTAATTAAGGAAATGTTACCAACAAATCCACTTGTGTTTTATCTTGTTTTTTTCCTCCTGTCCTGCTGCCTAAAGACTGAAAAGGCAGTTTCAGAACATACCATTCCTCAAATATAAATATTTATAATGCACTGAGAACCATGCACATGCTGTAGACTGACACTGCTGATGTGTTGGCCCTAGAGAGAGGCTTCGGCTTGTAATGGAAAGAAGTGTCATGGAAGCAGTTAAATCCTAGGGGAAGATTGGCAGGTGTGCCCAGGCCAGTGAAGTGCCAGAGAAACATCGCAGGTCTTTTCTGTGGGCCCTTGTCCCCAAGTTCTAGCAGAACATGGGACAGAGGGAAATTTACCTTCTTACCAGCTTCATGAAAGTGGCTACAAGCCTCTCCCAACTTACATTCCCTTACATAAAATGTACCATCAGCTTTACAGTATCAGTCTTTTTATCTTCCCACCCAAGGCTGACGCAGCTGTCTTTGACCCACACAGCTGGGGTTGGCTTAGTCCAGTTCCATCTTCTTCAGTGGAGACAGGAGACTGGCTTCACCTTTCCCCAGCCCCCGCTGCACCGTGTGAGGCATGGCATGCATAGTTCTGTCTGTTTCCTTTCCATGGAAACGCCGAGGTCTCAGGGCAAGGCCAGATCTTCAAGCAGGGAGTCGAGGTTCAATTTTTAGTGACAGCTCATAAAGTGTATCTTCATCTATGATGAGGGCTTTGTCAAGCAAGTACTGTGTGACCTGAAAAACAGACAATGTGGCTTGCATTCCTTTCAGAACACCAGTGCATGCATTTCTGAATGGAATCTGACACATTCAGCATTTTCTCTTAAACATTTAAAATTTTCATATAACTAAAAAAATGTTGTGAATATATTCTCTTTTATTTTAATCAAACATCTCTAGTCCTTTCCCACCTCTGTCCCAGGTAGCTGCCTTAAGAGGCACCACTGTTACCATATGGCTTGTATTCTCCCAGATGTGTTACTGTATTTTTACAGACATTACATGTATTTACAAAAACCATTTTCCCTGTACTCATGGATGACATCATGACCTATGTTGTATTCCTCTTTCCTCTCTTAACTGTTAATTATGGAGCACTCCCAGGTCAATATGTAGGGCTCTAACTGCAGAACAGATTTTAAAAAATATTTTTATTGGTTGTTGATGGACCTTTATTTTATTTATTTATATGCAGTGCTGAGAATTGAACCTAGTGCCTCACACATGCTAGGCAAGCACTCTATCACTGAGCTACAACCCCAGCCCCTGCAGTACAGTATTGATAGTGCAACATACCAAAGTTTCTTTAATGCTCTACATCGATAGATGTTGAGTTGCTGTCTATATTTCACCATTACACACTTACAGGGAAATCCTTACTAGCAAGCTTCCTGATGTTCATATATGTTAACACTATGCGTGGGGTAGGCACCAGCAATTAAATATAAGGCAATGACACTAGAGATAAAGATTCTGGGGCATAGAATGTTCTCCATGAAAATATTTTCTTATTTTTTATTGAGATACAACGTACATAAGTGATATGAATATTTTGATCAATTTTGACAAACGTATGCACCCATGAAACGTACACACATACATGACACAAAACGTCTCCATCACCCCTAGAAGCTCCTCCATGCACCTTCCCAATCTGCTCACAGAAGCAGCTGCTGCTCTGATTCCTATCACACATCAATTTTGTCTACCCAGAAATTCATATAAATGGAATCATACAGCATAAGCTCATCCTGTCTGGCTTATTTCACTGAGTGTTAACGTTTTGAGATTCATGCATGCTGTGGTATGTATCAGTAATACTTGCTGTCATTGCTAAGCAGTGTGCCATTGTAGAAATATACCACAGTTCACTTATCCATTCATCTGTTGATGGATACTGGGACTGTTTCCAACTTGAGGCTATTATTGAAAATGTCATGGACATTTTACATGAGGTTTTTTAATTGGCATTTCTCCATCTCCCCCTTGGAGAGAAACTGTTGGGTCATAATCCATATTCAACATTATAAGAAAACTCCAATGGCAGTTTTACAAAACGGGTATGTGATTTTACTCTCACCAGCAATGTACATACAAGTTCCAGCTGCTCAGTGTACAAGTTGTGATTTTAAAGGATGATGTAACATGACTTTCAAAGTTACTAATCCTACAGAAAATGACAGTACCTGTTTTCCCATATCCTGACTAATGTTTTATATTATCAATCTACTGAATTTTTGCTAATCTGGCAGGTGAGAATGAAATTATAATTTGCAAATTTTACTGGTGAAGTTGAGCATTTTTCAAATATTTATTGACCATCTTTGTTTCTTCTGTGAATGAAATGCTCACAGAATTATCAAATTTTCTATTAAGTTGTCTATGCTTTTCTTATATTTATGTATTTATACACATACTTTTATTTTGTTTCATATGTTGAAAATATTCTCTCCTAGTCTACTGCTTGCATTTTGACTTTGTAAATAATTGTCCATTGTCATAAAGAATGACATTTCCATGTAGTAAAATTTCATGTAGTAAACTTTATCAAGCTTGTCTTTTAAAGCTTTCACATTCTGTAAAGAATGGTCTTTCAAATCTAAAGGTCATAAATGTTGCATCCTGTTTTTATTTGAATATTTCTGTTATATCTAAATAAAAGAAAACTCATCTGAAATCGATTTTTGTGAATGGTATGAGATGCAGAGTTCAAATTCCTATTCTACTTACTAAATGGTCAGTTTCTTTCTGGAACTTTTGGTAAGTTTCTTCTTTATCCCATATTAGATTTTCATATTGACAAAATCTGTGTCTGGACTTTAGTCCCTTGAATTTGTATACTTATGGGAATACTGTCCTGTTTTATTTATTCTAGCTTTAGGATATATATTTGTATTTGGGAGAAAAATTTCTCACTTGTTGTTCTTACTTTTCACAAAGTTCTCTTTTTTTTTTTTTTTTTTTTTTTTTTGGCCTACTTAAGGTCCCTTATGAATTTCAGAATAAGTTTGTCAAGTTCCATGAAAAGCCATGTTGGAATTAGATTAAGATTTTAATGAATATACAAATTAATTAGAAAACATCTATATAACAGCAAGTCTTCTGATTCATAAACTTGATGTAGCTATATAATCAGTACCTCCTGCCTGTACTTCACTTCATAAAGGTCTTATATACTTCTTGTTCCACATAATCCTAGGCATAATAGATTTGTTTCTTTTTTTTTTTTTTTTTTTTTTTTTTTTTTTTTGGTACCGGGGATTGAAGTCAGGGGCACTCGTCCACTGGGCCACATCCCCAGCCCTTTTTTGTATTTTATTAGAGACAGGGTCTCACTGAGTTGCTAAGTGCCTCGCCATTGCTGAGGCTGGCTTTGAACTCGCGATCCTCCTGCCTCAGCCTCCCAAGTGCTGGGATTATAGGCGTGCGCCACCGCGCCCGGCAAGATTTGTTTCTTTTCTTAATCAGAGTTTTATGTTATTATATCCTGTATTGAAAATTGTTGGCTTTCATGTTAGGTTGCTATGCTTCCTTAATCAGTTTTTTTTTCCCCTGGATTTTCTAGGGGGCTGGTTAAATCATCTGTGAATTATAACATTTAATCTTTACCTTCCAAATTTTTATACCTTTTACTACTTTTTATTGCTTCATTGGCTTGGCTATTTTTTTCCAGCTCAAAACTGAATGGTTAACAGTGACAATGACAATCTCGTTTTTTATCCTGACTTGGTTTAATTCAAGAGGCATTTATTATCTGCTAGAGTGCAGACACTGTGCAAGATGCTGGGGGGGGGGGGCCACAAAACTAAACACAAGAGGCATGGCTGACCCTCATGGATGTTACACATAGTATACACGTAAGCAAACAAATACATGTAAAAATGGCAACTCCAGCAGTAAGTGCTGGAAAGTAGAGGTACCTAGTACAATAAAAGCTAAAAAGTGCGGAGAGTTCCTGAGAAAGTGATACTTAATTTGTGAACAAGTTAACTGTGCAATGCAGAAGGAAGGACGCCCCAGAGATATGGAAAGCCCTTTAGCAAACATAAATAAAGCAAAATTTAGGGGCTATTAAAGAAGAGTCTGTTTCTCACTGTTGGAATGGACATTTAAAGATATGCAAACATAGGGTGGGGTTAGGATCATTTATATGTGACAGAACAGAGTTGGAGGCTTCAGGATGAAGTTGGGTATACCTTAAAACAAATATGTTTGGTTACACATGGAAATACTTATGTGAGGACAGACACAGGTTAGTATACACACATGCATTTCTGTTAAGAGAAATGAACCTCTGAAGCATGAGCATATCAAGAGTCCACATGGTTCCTAACACCATTCTCCAATATAAGGAGTTATAGTTTCAGGAGAAATATCTGATTCTAGCATTGGGTCCAGAAACATATAAGATCAGCCTGGAGTATCTTATAGTAGCAGCAAATTATTAAGTCCTCAAAAAAGAAAAGAGAAAGACAGAATGCCACACTGATGGGGGCTCCTAAATGAAATGCCATATGAATGAATGAATCCTGAAACAGAGAAATTACTTTAGGTAAAAAGTAAGGGAATCTATCCTCAAAAGACTAGTAATGGAACCACCATATGACCCAGCTATCCCACTTGTTGGTATTTGTCTAAAAGAACTAAAATCAGCCTACTACAGTGACACAGCCACATCAATGTTTATAGCAGCACAATTCACAATAGCCAAGTTATGAAATCAACCCAGGTGCCCCTCAACAGATGAATGGATAAAGAAAATGTGGTATATATACACAGTGGAGTGTACTTGGCCATAAAGAAGAATGAAATTATGTCATTTGCTGGTAAATGGATTGAACTGGAGACTATTATGCTAAGTGAAATGAGCCAGACACAGAAAGTCAAAGGTCAAACGTTTTCTCTCATATGTAGAATCTAGAGAAAAATAAGGAATTAAAAGAAAAAGAGGTGGATATCATGAAAACCGAAGGAAGATCAGTGGAGTACAGGAAGTAGACAGAGTGGATGAGAGGAGAACCAGGCAAAGAAAGGGACTGTGGAAAAAAGCTGACCAAATTATGCTCTGCACATGTATGTATATACCTCAGTGAATCCCACATTTATGTATATTTATAAAGCACCAATTAAACAACAATAACTAAATAAAATAGAAGGAAGACTTCTAGGTTAAAAGAAGGGGAGCCAGAGGAAGAAGGAGGAGGGGAGAGACAAAATACTGGGGTGTTAAAATGGACCAAATTATATTCCATGCATATATGAATATGTAAAAATGAATGAACCACACTATTATGTATACCTACAAAGCCCTAATAAAAACATTTTAAAAAGTAAAGGAATCTGGGGCAGGGGTTGTGGCTCAGTGGCAGAGCGCTTGCCTCGCACGTGCGCAGCCCGGGTTCGATCCTCAGCACCACGTAAACATAAATGCATTGCACTGTGTACAACTAAAATAAATAAATAAATACTTTAAAAAAAAGTAAAGGAATCTGAATAAACTATGATCTTTAGTTAATAATCATGTATCAATAGTGGTTCATCAATTCTAACAAATATACTATATTTTTTTTTATCTTACAAAACTGAATTTTATTAATTTTGTCATGAAATGTAAAAATCAGTTCAGGTATTAATATTGATAAGATATCTTTATAAAAGAAATCCATCAGTGTTATCAGTTTGAAAGGCAGCTCCTTTTTTAGATACACAGGTTATTGTAGTTGGACCCAATACCTTTATTTTATTTTTTTATTTTTAAGTGGTGCTGAGGATGGAACTCAGTGCCTCATGAAGACTAGGCAAGTGCTCTAGATCACTGAGCTACAACTGCAGCCCCTAAAAATAGCATTTAGAAAAAAGAAAAAGAGCAGTTGTGGTTGGAATGGAGAGAGTAAGGGGCTGTGTCATGCGAAATGAGTCAAGAAAAGACAGGCAGGGCCATGTAAAAGCAAAACTTCTTAGTAATGTCAGGAATTTTTTTTTTCCAATCCTAAGAGTAATGGGAAGACAATGAAATGTTTTATGTGGGGCAGGGGGCATAATCCACTTTGTATTTCAGAGAGCTCTGCCAGCTGTAATTTGCAATACAGATTTTGCATTGTAGAGTGCTTAAAGGGCTAGGGATGCAGCTCAGAGGTAAAGCACTTGTCTAGTATGTGTGAGGCCCTGGTTTGATCCCCAGTGACTGACACACGCGTGCGTGCGTGCACACGTTTGTGTACACACACACACACACACACACACACACACACAAGTAGAATATCTGGACTGGAATGGTATTGGAAATAGAAGAAGAGGGGAAGATTCACATGAAATACAGGATGTAAAATCAATAGAACCTGATGAAGAATTGATGTTCTTTTTGCCTTCCTTTTCTTCTTCTTCTTCTTCTTTCAGGCTTACTGAAGATTTTCTAGTTTATGGGTCCTTTCCATGAGTCAGTTTTGGTATTACTGATCAACTCTGTTGTTGTTTTCTAATTCATTAATTGCCACTTTTTTTCTTTCTTAATTCCCTCACAATGGCAGCGTTTTTTACCTTTGGCTGATGGTCTATTCGGTACGCAGTCTGCTGGAACTGTCGTATCTCTCGGATGATGTGTGATATCTAACAGGAGGAAAGAAAAACAGCAACAGTAACAAAAGCAGAGCCAAGGTATTTCCCCGGGGCTCTGGCACTCTTCCCTGGACAAGGCACTCTTCTGGGGCCTCTTCACCTTGGGAAGAGTGAAGCCCACTTGATGATTTTCTGTGCCTGGGACCTTCTTGTCTTAGGAACTGTGTGAGATTCCAACAGCAAGAAGATACCAAATCCACAACTGGAGGAGGAGTTGGCACCAGGTGGCCACAGGTTTGGAAGAGGGACACGTTGGTTGCTACTGTCCGCGGGCTCCTTGCTTCTAACTTGGTGCCCAGGATCTGATTGTCCAACAATAAGTCTTTAGCACATTTCTATCATGAGTCAGTCTTAGAAAGTCATCCTTGAAGTTGTATTCCTCATCCCCTTGACCCAGATAGCAAGCAGAAAAGACTCTGCTGAAAATCACCATCAGCCCACAGCACATATGAGCCCTAGTGTCCCCACCTCTTCTCCCCTGAGATTAAAAAAGAAACTTTGACCTTGTAACCAAGCTTCTCCTCTGTAAGCCATTAAAGTCATGAACACAAGCCAGTTATGAAATTATCACTTACCATTCTCATTTTGGAAAAATTGACAAGGCCTTCTTCGGTAAAGTTTGGTGTTCCTTCTTCAATAAATGCCAAGTCTGTCAAGTACATTCCAAGGTAAGGAACTGCTGGGGGGTTACAACTGTAAGACCAAGAAGCATTGTTCTCACACTCATTTGCATGAATATCCATTTCCCTCCCCAATTTAAACAGGAAGCAACTATGCTGCTTCCATCCTGAAGAACAAAGACTTTTTATTTCATTGTCAGATGCACACTCACGATATGCACATTTTAAACAAATTTCACAATAGAATACAATACAAAATTACAGCCCATGCTTTACAAATGTGAGACAATGGCATATCCCAACAACAGGATGACTTAGGGACAAATACAAGATGTTTTCTAGCAGGAATTATTTGCAGTTGGCCATACTTCTTTGAGGAGCAGAAGCCCATGTGCTCTCACCTCCCTACTGGACAGACATCATAAAGAACTGGGTGGGAAAATCAATGTGGTCAGAGCCTCACACTATAGTAAACTTGTTCACTATTTTAGTTAGTACTTCAATATTTTAGACGGTATAAGACTTAACCAACATCATAGCTGCTCACTAAAGGAGTCATCTGTTTTGTTTTTGGAGGGAAGGGGCAGACTTGGTTTCCTGGAAGAGGTCTGAGGCTAAGAGCATAAACTTTTGGTGCAGAAAGAACTGGGCTTTGATCCCAGCTGACCAGTTACTCAATGGCACTGGGCAAACTCTCTGGACTGTAGTGCCCTCATCTGTAAGATGGAGACAGAAAAGCTTATCTCCTAAATTTGTTGTGAGATTTAAATAAGATGCATCAAGGGGCTGGGGCTGTAACTCAGTGGTAAAGCACTCTGGGTTTGATCCTCAGCACCACAGAAAAATAAATAAATAAAATAAAGGTATTGTGTCCATCTACAGCTAAAAAATATATATTTTTAAAAAAACTACATCAA
This sequence comes from Tamias sibiricus, assembly GCA_025594165.1. Taxonomy (NCBI): domain Eukaryota; kingdom Metazoa; phylum Chordata; class Mammalia; order Rodentia; family Sciuridae; genus Tamias; species Tamias sibiricus. The sequence goes on from CM046662.1 coordinate 103,303,590, forward strand.
GTACTTAGCATGGAACCTGTCTTTCAGTAAACATCCAGTAAATAATTCTTATACTATTATTGCTATTGTTGTTGTTATCACTATTAAACTTTCATCACAAGACTAATGTTTTCCCAGAGTAAGTCAAATTCATGTGCTACATCATGACAAAATTAGTTGCAAGAGAATATATTCTATGTTCTGTGTGTGTGTGTGTGTGTGTGTGTGTGTGTGTGTGTGTGTATAGACAGAGAGAGAGAGAGAGAGAGAGAGAGAGAAGAGAGAGAAAGAGAGAGAGAGATCCAGAAATAAAGGGCCAAAAATAAATAACAACAATCACATGTGCTGGAATATTTAAATTTTAAAAATCACAGGAAATCATTGTACTTAGATTAGAAAATACTGAGTCAAGAAACTTATTACAGTAATATTTTCTTCTTATTTGGAACAATCTGCATACCATGAGTACATCTGTAAGATGCTCACTATAGCCACAGTGTTCCAAGTGAGAAGGAAAAATCCAAAATACTGAGACAATGGAAGCCATTTCCTATTTGCTTTTCTCTCCCAGCAATGAAAGAGGTAGGTCACCACTCATAAACTTTTAAAAATTAGGTAAACATATTTCTAAATTATGAATAACTTAAGATAGACATACTTTTTAAGGGTTTCTCTGAGATTTTTAAACCTTCCTTCAGATGAAACAGTCTTCTGAAGTTTGTCCATTAGAGCTTTCGTCTAAAACAGAAAGAAAGAACTTAGTATGTCATGAAAATCTCATGCTTTGATAAGATACTGTTTTAGTCAGCCTTTGCACTGCTGTGACTAAAATACCTGACAAGAACAATTTTAGAGGAGCAAAAGTTTATTTGGGGGCTCACAGTGTCAGAGGTCTCAGTCCATAGATGGCCAACTCCATTCCTTAGAGTCCAAAGTAAGGCAGAACATCACGGCAGAAAGAGTGTGGCAGAGGAAGGAAGCTCAGGACATTGCACCAGGGAGCAGAGAGAGAAACTCCCCTTACCGTGGATAAAATACAAACCCCCAGTGGGCCCTCAACGACCCACCTCCTCTAGCCACACCCTTCCTGCAGTTAATCCCTACAGCAGATTAATGCATTGACTAGGTTAAGGCTCTCCTAACCCAATCATTTCACCTCTAAACTTTCTTGCATTGTCTCACACATGAACTTTTGGGGGACACCTAATATTTAAACCATAACAGATAGTGAGCTCCCAAAAGATGCCCAGCTCTCTTCTACAGTGGCAGGTGCTGAGACCTTCACCAAAACAAAGATCATTGAGTGATATGATTTCACTGCAGAGGCAGGGCATAATATTGGCATGATTAAAAACAGAACAACAACTTGGGGAGAAGAGGAAGGGCTTCTCTGCACACATTTAGTCATAAAGAAGGAAAAATGTTTAGAAAAGAAAAATTGTAATGCCCAGAAAATTAAATAACTTGAAGAATTGGAAAAGCATGTGTAGAACATAGAATATTAAAGGAAAGGTCTCATGTCAAGGAATTTCATGATAAATCTTTTTGGTATCAATCTCTAAACCATCAAACTGCATATTTGGTTGTTTTGGCATTGACTGAGCAATATCTTCTACTCTCTCTAAATCCTTTCTTTTATGATAATGATCATCAATTTGATAGAAAAGTATGACAGATATTTACTAGGAAAGCACATGGTTGTTGATATTGGTCTGGAGTTGCTTCCATGGCAAGGTGGCCTTTGGGGATAAGAACCTGTTTCTGGTGATACCCACACCCAGGCTGTCTGGCTGAGCCCTGATGCCCCAGATCCTACTGGGAAAAACACCTGGCAAGCCCAAGCCAAGGCTGCTCTCACCATTGTGCCTTAGCCTGGAAAGGAGCTGCCCAGTTCCTGACAGCTTTCTGAACAATGCAAAGAGTTGCCCTCTCCATCTTGGTTTCTGAAGGCTCTGGGAGGCCTCTTTCTTGGCCCAGCGATGGCCTTAGCTCAAAGAAGTTGCAGAAGTACAGTCTGTTCCACAGCCGCGTAGAGGGCTCCAGACTGCAGATTCCACCAGGCCTCTGGATCTCCCAGACTGATCTCAGATCTGAAGGGACAGCTGCAGAACAGATGGTACAACCCAGATTGTCTGAAGTAACATATCTGCAACTAGGCCCTACCCACCAGGACCAGAGTGAGGTGCTCAGTCACAGACACAGCCTCTTGGGAGGACAGCCCATGCTAAGGTCACCAGAAGTGTCTCATACACATGGCTGAAATAGTATAATCTATTTAATGCCTCCTCAGATATTACATCAAAACTTGAAACAATAAATTTGATATTAGCCTATCATCCCTATCTCTTGGTTATCCCTAAATTTGCATCCTCTCAAAGTCAACTATAGAGAAGCCTGAAAACTTTTGGTGATCTCTTGGTGCCAGTTTCAAAGGAAAAAAGAAACAGGGGAGAGAAGGAAAAAGAAGGCTGAGGTGTGACTTACTGACGCTAAGGAAGCACTGCCAAGTGTGTGACAGGACACTACGCTCTGTTCAGCCAGCACCTGATCCTTGGGGGCAAAACAGCTATGACACAGGGGCTGATGTCCAGCTTTTGGGTTATCACATTTTTTTTGGTACTGAGGATTGAACTCAGGAGCACTCAACTACTAAGCCACATCCCCAGCCTTATTTTTTTTTATTTTTTTTATTTAGAGACAGGGTCTCACTGAGTTGCTTGGTGCCTCGCCATTGCTGAGGCTGGCTTTGAACTTGCGATCCTCCTGCCTCAGCCTCCTGGGATAAGTGTTTAAAGTCCACGTAAAAATAGCATTCTGATACCCATTAATCAAAAAACTCTCAGAAAACTAAGGAAAGATGACTGCTTCCTTCATTTTATAAAGAGCATTTACAAAAACAAACAAACAAACAAACAAAAAAAAAAAAAACCTGACTTCCAGGTTGGATAGTGAAAGACTGAAAGCTTTGCCCCCAAGAGTCAGAACAAAGCAGGGATGTCCTTTCTTGTCACTCTAGTCAATGCAGTATTAGAAATATCAGAACAACAAGGCAAAAAAGGAAATAAAAGACAAATAAATTAAGAAATAAATGACTTCTCCTATTTATAAATCACATAATTGCCTATGTAAAAAATTCCAAGAAGTCTACAAAAATCTTCTAGAACTATTAAGTGAGGTCAGCAAGTTTATAGTTATAAGATCAATGTACAAAATCAAATTACATTTCTATTTACTAACTTTCATTGAAGAGGATATACAGATGGCAAAAAAAAGCACATGAAAAGAAGTTTAACATCATGAACCATTAAAAAGTGCACATTTTTTATCGAAGTGAGCTAGCAGGGTGACTAAATTTTTAAAAAAATGATAATATCAAATGCCACTGGAAAAGTTTGGCAGTTTCTTATAAAACTAAACGCATACTAACCAGCAATTGCACTCTCGGACATTTATCCCAGAGAAATGAAAACTGATGTTCACAGAAAACCTTGACATGAATGTTCATAGTAGCTCTATTCATAATAGCCCTGATCTGGAAACTACCCAAGTATCCTTCAAGGAGTGAATGGTGAAACAAATGTGGCATATCCATACCATGGAATATTACTCAACGATAAAAGAGAATGCAGTGTTGATAGAGGTAACAACTTAAATGGAGCTCAAGAGAATTATGCTGAGTTTAAAAAAAAGCAAACCTCAAGATGTCACATGCTCTATGATTCCATTTATACACCATTATTGAAATGACAGAATTATAGAGATGGAAAACATATTAGTGATTGCTACGAGTCAGGGAATGGGGCTGAAAGGGAGGTGGTTATGGCTATTAAAGCATGGCACAAGAGACCTTTGTAGTGGAACTATGTACGCTGTATCCTGACTGGGGTTGTGGTCACCCTAATTTACCCTTGTAATAAAAGTACATAGAATTAATACCCCTCCACACACAAAGACTTGAAAAGCTGGTGAGTCCTGAGTAAGACTCATTCATTTGCTGGTTGTGATATTGTCTGCAGTTATAAAAAGGATGCCAATGGGGAAGAGTGGGGGCAATGTGTAGGACAGAGAAGCCCAGAGAAGCCCTCCCAATACCTATCAATACCCAGGCAGAAGCCCAGACGAAAAGGCAGGGAAGAATTGTGATTTGGTTTGAATCTTGAAATTATATGAATGAAAACAACAGGCAGGGGCAAGTGGAACCCAATTAAAAAAAAAAAATAAGAAAGTTATGTTTGTGCACATCTAAGTCATTTTGCCAAAAATTTAAGTCTGCTACATGAATGACAAAGAAAAAGGTGAACACTGAGGTCTTTTGGCCCTAAGACACTTGTACCCCTACTTTGAGGGAAAAAGAATGAATCCATTGGTCATCACCTGAAATCAGTGTGCCCTTCCGAAATCACTGGGGAAGCAACTCTTGAGTGAACGTCACATTGTTTGAGGCTGTACCAGCACCCCCCCAAATGTTTTAATGAATGTTTTGGAAATGCACAAGAGTGGAATTAATTAAGTGGTAAGAGCATGGTAATTACCCATCTTGGCACCTTTCTTTGGCAACTATGCTGCTCATTTCAGCTAATGATTTCCTAATTAGTAATATTTATCTTGGCTCTCGTCTCCCAGCCTCTCCTCCTCTCAGCAGCAGACTGTGTCACACTCAGATGCTCACCTGCTTGGACACCTTGGCCCAGGTTTTCTTCAGCCTGTAGATGGCACTTCTGTTTAAGGCTGAGGTGATCTCCAGCACGCCATTGTAGTTGTGCAGGCATCTGCAAATGTCCGCCACCGCCACCCACTTCTCGATTGCGTTGGCGCGGGAACTGACATCGGCGTAATTCATTATCTGGGAGGCCACCAGGTTGCTCATCTGAGACAAGCAAAAAGCCCAGAAAGGCTGTCTAAGAACCAGAGAAGTCCATGTAGGAAAGGAGGGTGTCTGTCCTGTGGTGTGGAGACCACATTCTACCTTCTAAGGAAACTGATGTCTGTGATAACAATAACATTAAACTGCTAAGCACCTGGTCATCCTTAGAGTGTGGAAGAGGATTCTTTAGAATCTAATTGTTGCGGGGGAAAGACGATTTTATTAATCAGGAATTTTGATGAAGGATAGAATAACTCCCGAGGAAAGGCAATGTTTGTAGACCAGGGGTGTCACTACTTGGAAACACATACACCTTGCCCCAACAGAGGGATGCCTCAGTTATTATATAGAAATAAAAAACACTCTCCCCTAGTCAGACCAAATTCTTTTTTTTTTAATATTCATTTATTTACTTTAGCTGTACACAATGCGTTTATCTTTACGTGGTGCTGAGGATCGAACCCGGACCACGCACATGCTAGGCAAACGCTCTACTGCTGAGCCACAATCCCAACCCCTCAGACCAAATTCTGAACTGATCAACTCTCCAACCAGAAACACTTAGTTGCAGAGGAAGAAAGAACATTTTCTCCTTCTTGTAATTTTTCACTGTCATTTTAAAGAGCCTATGGCCTCAGGGCTAAGTGTTGTCATTCTGCTAGTTAAAGCCAGCTTAAGAAGCTCAACTATTGCAATATGGAGAGGAAAAGGGCAAAACAGGATTATTAACAAAGGGAACATGGGCTGTGTAATCTTGCATTGATACACTAAATCTGGTTCTTGCATGATTCCGAAGGTCTGTAATCTCTACCAGTGCCACAGAGTCATCGCTGTGATATTCACTAAAGCAATTTATGAGCATCTGTTCCTCCTCAGAGTGGTAAGAGGGGTGGTCTAGAATTCGGTCTGCAGGGGGAACAGGTGACTTTGTTAATCAGTAGTTTGGGTGAAGAAATCATTGCCAGTAATTACTGAGGAAATGGATGGAAGTTGTCTTAGGTGCTGGGAATAGGAAGAAAAAGAACTAAGTGTCCCTTAATTATTATCTTGGGTATTTTGTTATATACATATCTACCTAACATACCAACCTTCAGGTGCTCTGAGCCTAGTTAGGTGGGATATGCAGGGGAGGGAGATGTGTGGACAAGTAAATGCCACAAGGAGAAATGCAAAGCTGTATCTAGGTCTGGAGGGGATTGAGAACATGGAGACAGAGTGGGGCATCTGGTCTAGTCCAGGAGAGGATTCTGGAAAGAGGTCATGCCTACATTGCATCTTGAAAGATGAGAAGGATGATCCTCTGCTTCCCATCAAAATAGAAGAGCAAAGAGACAGAGGTGGAAGGCATGGCATCCAAGATCTGGCTACCCTCTGAGGAACTTAGGGGGCTCGAGAGACAAAGATGACAAATGGGCAGGCTCTTGCACACCAGGTTGAGGAGCTGAGACCATCTCCTGAAGGTGAGGGGAAGCCACTGGCAGATTTTGCCAAAGAGAGCAACTTAATTAGATTGACCTTTCAGAGGAGTCATTCCTAGGACATGGCATATGGAATACATAAGGTACAGTGACTCAGGGTGGGAGAGAGGAGTTAGAAGCTCCAGGAGCAAAATCATGATGTCAAATCCAGGTTGTGTCAGTGGGGGAGGATGGGTGAGGAAGGGTCTGAAATGCAGGTAGATTTAGGGTTCAGGAATATGTTGGGGGAGATGGTAAGAGTGAGGTGAGTGAACGAAAAGGAGTCAGAGATGACCTCCAGATGCAGAGTTTGGGGGAGTGAGTATATGGAGAGGCCATCACCCAACACTGAGAAGAAGCTACAGAGGCAGGCTTGGCAAGAGTGGGTGCCTGTGGGTTCCATCTGCACCCTGCACAGGTCATCCAGGAGGAAGAGATGTGTGGTTCTGGAGCCTGAGATTGCATCTCTGATGAGTGTCAATTATATTCCAGATGTATGCACAACTCAGGTAATGAAAATTTATTTTCCATAGCCAGACCCTGCTTCTCAAACTGACCCAAATAAGTCATGCACCCTGCCCTTTAGCACCAGTGGCAGTGAAGCCTATTATGTGACAGCATTCATTAAGCATCAGTGCTCTCTGAGAACACCCTGTGAGGAGAGCTATCTTGGGAATCTATACTGTTTTTGTATTTTAATTTTGGATGACTTATTAATGTACCTTTGGGGTTCCTTTGGTTTTTTTAACCACCATCATTATTCCTTATACTGTAGTTCAGTGCAACTGGAAAGGAAGCCTTCCCTTTGTTTGAACAGGATGGAAGATACTTCCACATCTGTTACTTATTTTCCCACAGGATTAAGACTATTAGAACAGAACCAACTAAGAGTTGGTGGGCACAAAAGCAACTCCCAGTCTTACTACTGGAGAAAGGCAGAGCTGAGTGTAGCAGCTGTCACCACTGCACAGAGCCCAGCAGCAATGTGATGATGCTCTAAGACAGCACTTCCAATGCTGAATGTGATTTGGGCTGAATGTTCCATAATGATGAGGAGGAGTTACACTATCCAATCTTACTGTCACCATCACCACCAGGGGCCACAGACACAGGCACTGCTGGTTCTGTCAGTCAACATATGATCCAGAAGCTACAAGGATTATGATAAAAATAATAACGGCAACTTAAACATTATTATCCACTTACCAGAGCTGGGTACCATCAAAACTGAACCTGTTATGCCGGGAAATTACTAGAAATCATCACCTCACTGTGAGCTGTTAGAGGATATTTAAGTTTATCTTTAAAATTTCATCAGTTCTGTTTTAAAAGTCAGTGGCAGAGTTTGGTTTTAGAGACAGAGTCTGAATACCTGGTCCTCATCTTCCTGTAATGTGCCCAAGGTTTTACTTTCATGGTTACTCACGTCATTAAAGTGTTGGCTGTTTTTCATGATGTAAGGTGTTCTTTCATTTTTATCCAGCTTCATCCATCCTTGCCCAAGAAACTCTCTGAAAGTTTAAAACAAAACACAAAACCAATTAAGTTTTTAAGAGACAGTGGTTAAGATCCTGCATAATTATCATGAATATGAGATAACACTATATTGACATTGCCTGGAACGTTCCTTGAGGCCCACCTGCTGCTACTGACCATCTCTAACGTATTGTAGCTCAACTCTAGCATTTCACTACTCCATGCCAAAAAGAAACAGATTTTCCAGTCTCCAGTTTTCTCTTGCAAATGTTCGGAACTTTTTCTCTGTAAAGGCTTTTCTGAAGTTGGAAAACTACCACCAACATGAGAGAAATAAGGAAGTTAAGTACTAACTCAGAAACCAAGACCGTTTTCCCTGATTAGCTTCTCAAAATGTTAAGCCTTAACAGAGACACCAAAAAATGAAAAATAAATCTATCACTGCCAAAAATGTTAATCAAGGACCGAACTTTTCTTTCCCTTTATTCTGACATTCTCTAAAGAACACAGGTTTCAAAGGCAGGGACTTTATTTTGTTCTCCCAAGAGCTCAGAACAGCATACATGCAAAGAGCCAAATAAATGCTCCTTGTTGCAGCACAGTCACCTGATCCAGGAGGTGCAGTAGCATGAAAGCTCAGACTCATTGGGAGATCTGTCTTCTGAACAGTGTCCCTGCTCGTTCACGGGCAGGAACAATCAAGATGGAGCACACAGGAATTATTTTGCGTGGGCATTAACAATTAAACCCTGGCATATTCTCAGTACAGAAATGTTGACTGAATCCTTGTGTAAGTTTCTTTGTCCCTTGCTATTGTTGATACTGCTCCTATTCTGTAGTGTTGGATACAGAGGTGTGCCAGGTCCTTGGATGGAAATAATTGGTAGACATTCACACAGAGGAGACAGGGAGGAGAGGTAGGAGTCCCAGGAAGAGACACACCAAGAGCCACCATTAAAGTTTTGGCTTTGGTTATTCTCTTCCTCCATGGAAGTCATGTCCCCAGTACCCTGCCTCAATGCACTGGAGTACAGTGAAGAAGTGAGGGGGCAGCAGAGGAAGTGACACTGTGGCTCCTAAATCAGGTTTTCAGCTTGTCATCAGATTCATTTGAACAGCCAGTGAGCTACATTCTTGTTTTAATTTTTTTTCCATGTTCATGTATAGTCTATGTACACTGGAGCAGGGAGAGGAAAAAGTTAAAATGCATTAAGGAAAAGTCTTCAGGGACATCCATTGGCCCTTCTCTTCATGCCTCTAGCCCATCTACCCTGTCCCCACCCAACTCTCCACCATCACAGATGTCCTCTCTCCACATATGACATGGGTCACATTCCTGGCTCTTATCACCTCCAACATAGTTACTAGTTCATGGAGGACAAGAGCCAACAGTCTCCATTTGTTTAAACAAAGGCCTTGTTTTGGGGGCTACTGAGTATGATAGCTGGAAGGGGGTTCAAGAGCCTCCCCTGTTCTACACAGGAGGAAACTGTTGTGTGGGTCCATGGCCATAAAGCGCACAATACTTGTTGATTTGTGGAAGTGAGAGAACTATAGCAGAATTTACATTTTTAGATCACTGTTTTGTTTCTCAAAGTAGGGCCTCAGACCACTCAGAATCATATGGGATTTTCATTGAAAAGACAGTTTCCTGGGTCTCAAAACAACAACAAAAAATAACTAGTAGAAAGCCAGCATGGTGGTGCACGCCTATAATCCCAGCACTTGGGATGCTGAGGTAGGAGGATCGCGAGTTCAAAGCCAGCCTCAGCAATGATGAGGCACTTAGCAACTCAGTGAGACCCTGTTTCTAATAAAATACAAAAAAGGGCTGGGGATGTGGCCCAGTGATGGAGTGCCCCTGAGTTCAATCCCCGGTACCACACACACACACACACACACACACACACACACACACACACACAAAAAAAAAAAAAAAAAAAAAAAAAACCTAGTAAAACCAGAATTTCTATGGGACATATCTAAGAATATAGATTTTTTTTTGGGGGGGGTACTAGGGATTGAACTCAGAGGCACTTGACCACTGGGCCACATCCCCAGCCCTTTTTGTATTTTTATTAGAGACAGGGTCTCACTGAGTTGCTAAGTGCCTTGCCATTGCTGAGGCTGGCTTTGAACTTGCGATCCTCCTGCCTCAGCCTCCCAAGTGCTGGGATTACAGGCGTGCGCCACCACGCCTGGCTAAGAATATACATTTTTAGCAAGCTCAAATGATTCTAGGTCTAAAGTCTGAGAACTGTTCTTGTAACTTTATTGAGGTTTCTGTAATTCAAGTCTAGAACACAGCAATTCACATTCTGTGGTAACCCCAGTACATATAGAAACATAAGAGTAACCATCTGGAGACTCTCCAAATAAGTATGCTCAATATAAACTGGAACCAAGATACATTCAAGTGGGGCCAAACAGTCTGAAGCTTAAGACTCACACCTCTGCACACACACACACACACACACACACACACACACACACACACACACACATCTGCCTTAGGACAATGTCAGTTTCTAGACCAGACACTGCAACTGACAATTGCTGCTGCAAAGGGTGCCACTCACTCATAAGGAATGCTTCTGAAAATGACATGGTCTAGGAGGGTGATCTGCTCGGCCAGCTCCATGGCTGACAAGGTCTCAAAGCACTCAGCCTTCGGACAGTCAGTCTGTAAAAGATGAAGGAGGCAAGTAAAACATGGGTGGGAGCAAGGAGCTCACCATCTCACTGCAGACAGCCCCATGTGTGGAAGTATGAAGTCCAGTACGAGATTCTAACTAGGAAAGAAACAGCAAAGCCTACATTAATATCACTGACCAGCCGGGCGCGGTGGCGCACGCCTGTAATCCCAGCACTTTGGGAGGCTGAGGCAGGAGGATCACGAGTTCAAAGCCAGCCTCAGCAATGGCGAGGCACTTAGCAACTCAGTGAGACCCTGTCTCTAATAAAATACAAAAAAAGGGCTAGGGATGTGGCCCAGTGGTCGAGTGCCCCTGAGTTCAATCCCCGGTACCACAAAAAAAAAAAAAAAAAAAAAAAAAAAAAAAAAATATCACTGACCAATTGCTAGACCCTCTGCAGAATGCAGTGCATCTCAGAGCTTCACAGATAGATATATGGTCAAACATGGTGATCAGCTGCAAGTGCACTGCATACCTTTGAGAGGCAGTGTGCATATCCCTGTGTTCAAGAAAACTGTGGCTGAACTTACCATTTGAATTATGTCTTCTAATTTTAGGTGAATGTCATCTTGATCATCTTGTGAAAGGGCCCTAAAAAAATCAAAACATCCCCCATGAAAAAGAAGAAAATAGGCATGCTAGGAATGACACTATAAAATGTAGGTTAGTTTTCCCTGGGTGGGAAAAGTCAGGTTTGGGTCTGCAAGGCTATGCAGTACAACAGGCTGCTGAGTGGAGAGAAATGATGGCAGAAACAGAAAGACACTTGTGAAACATATAAGAGAAGCATTGGGAGAGGTGATTTAGAATAGGAACCAACTGGCAGAGACCCCAGCAGCTCCTTGTTGGGACAGAGCATTTGGAGGTTCACCAGTTCGGTGGCCCACTGGAGCCACTATAAGGAGGGCCCCAGGAAGAATTTGCCATTTTCAGTGGAAAACAAGTGGTGCTTACTGGTTATGATGACCTTATACTTTGGACCAACTGCTTAAGAAATAAGGACATCCTAATTCATTCATTTAACAGATATGAAGAATGTTTTAAGAGGTGCAATCTCTGAAAAATGGATCAAACTCTTGGATTCACAGCATACTAGATATGTTTGTAAATAAACTAATGACATTTTTTAAAAATAAGAAGAAGAAAAAAAAAAAAAAGAATAGGAGCCAACTTGTCCTAAACAACTGTCAAAGTGAACCTGGGGGTAAGTTGGGTGGGCTAGTCCCCAGATGATCTAGGATGTGAATCCAGGAATGCTCTAATGACATGAGTGGGCTATTGGCCTGAGTGCCCCATCCACACTCTTCCAGCACCCACCCTGTACTTCCTGCTGTGCTGAGGCAGGAATGCAGCACCTCCCCGCCCCCACTTAGACAGACAGGAAGCACAGGGGAGTCCCTGTGTGGCGACAACAGGGGGAACAACATGGGGAAGAGCAGGCAGATGACTCTTTACTCTTACTTTCTAGGTGTGTATCCCACACACAGTGTTATTCAGCTCTCTCTACATATTTTTTTATATAAATGATGAATGAATTAATAACTAATACATAAGTTAATACCTAAGATACCAGCTTCAAAATGGGTGGATATTTTATGTCCAACAGAAGTTCAGAATCGGGACTGGGGTTGTGGCTTAGTGGTAGAGTGCTTGCCTAGCATGTGTGAGGCACTGGGTTCTCAGCACTGCATATAAATAAATGAATAAAATAAAGGTCCATCAACATCTAACAAAAAGAAGTTCAGAATCCAGGAGAATCATGAATCATGCCAAGTGGGCATCCAATTCTATAACAGGTCATCTGGGCCAAGCATTTTAAGTTTTCCAAAATAAAGTATAAGCCCATGTTAAAAGTATTACAATATTTAAACAGTCCCAAACCATGTATCCTGTCTACTGGAGCATGCTAGGATTTGGGGGAGGGGAGAGCAAAGCTTAAAAACCACAGATACTTATTATTTTCCAGATCTGGAGTCAGAAGGCTAAACTGGGTCAAGCAAGCTGCATTCCCTCTGGAGAAGAACCCAAGTCCTTGCTTGTTCCAGCTTTCAGAGCCTTCCTACTTTCCTTGGAAGATGGAAGTTTTAAAATAAGTAATATGTGATAGTCTTCCTGTTCATACTTGATGGAAACAAAATCTACAATCCTCATGGTTTGCTGTATGCCCACCACATGCCAGACACACGCCAAGTGTTCGATGTCCTGCACCGTAGTCAGTCCCTTCTAACCAGGCAGTATCTCCATTTTAAGATGAGGAGACAAAGCCAAAGAAACTTACTGACCCAGGGTTCCAGTCCAGCTACGTTCTCCTCTTACTCAGTGCTTCTCATACTCAGGCTCATGGAAGGCCCTCTCCAAGCATCCCTTAAAGAGCATAATCAATAAATGCCAACTCCTATCCCTCTACCTTCCTTTCCTCTTTCAAAAGCCCTCACAAAGAATCCTTCTAGATTACACAAGTCTCAGCAATAAGCCATATATTTGTGAGGAGAAAGCATCGCTGTAAAGTAAAGGGCAGACCACAAAGAAAAACTGAGGTAAACATAGCTTTTTCTCCAAAGACTATGCAATTGCATTTAAAGGTTACACAGAGGAGATGAATTTGACTCTTTTCAAGGTGTACATCATTCTTTCCATTATAGCCTAGATTCTGGAGGGAGGTCTGTGGACCCACCACATGTGACAGTGGGAAAGACATTTTTATGAGCCTGGACAATCTTCCCCTTAGGGAAAAAAATGGTTAAGAAGTTACCTTCTCTCTAGTGTTGCTCTTCTCCATTATCTTATGCTGATATTCCAAGACACACTTTGGTTCATTAAACTATTTGAAATTTTCTGCTACTTGGGATGCTAAGGTTTGGGGATGACCTTTTTGTGACCTGAGCTTATCACAGTTGACCTATCAGGAAATTTATCACCATCTCATTTGGTGGCATGTTAGGTGTCCACAAAACTCTACGTTGAATACATCTGGAAGATTTTTTAATAAATAGTTAGCTGGACAACTTTGAAATGCAAAAGTCTTGAGCAGATGTTTTATTCTCAAACAGGGCGACAGACTTATAGAAATTATGTTCACTCACCATTAAGTAAGCCCCAAGAGACTGAGAGTCAGGGATGGTTCATCTCAGAGAGCCTTTGCCTTAAAGTATTGATGCAATATGTTTAAGTACATGCTTTGTGTTTACAACTCACCATTACATAACTGTGATGCATATATATCTCTAATGTGAGGGCTACATTTAACTACAACATGTTCTGCTTTTACCTCTCATAGCATAAACTGATTTTGCTGAGAGGTATGTTCCAAATTGTCCCCCTTCAGATGTGGAGGCCTCTACATGTCTGGTCCAGGACCTACAGAGGAGACATATGTTTCTCAGCTCCTGACTACCTTTGGGTTTTAATCAACATCCAGGATCTGGATTTCCCCACATTTATCAGCAGTATGATCAGTCTAAGAATTGTGCATTTAAGATGAAATATCAAATAAACTCAGAAGGAAATGGGATTATCTAAGTTCTATGCATGAAAAATCCCTTCTTCAAGGATGGAAATAAAGGTAGTCCAAAACAGAGCCAAGATCAAGGGGCCTCTGTCCTGATATGGGCCCACTATTTCTTTGTGTAGACAAGGTGATGAAGCCTAAGGAAAGTTGAGTCTAAGATCTAACCAGATTTCACTCGGGCCATCCCACCTTGATGACAAAAAGTGTTTCTCCCAGGAGCTCTCAGTGTTTATAATAATAATTATAAATAATAATAATAACAAATAGTAACAATAATAATAGCCATAATATGAGTTAACCTCTTACACCATGTAGTCTTCACAACAACCCAATGGGGAGGGTATTACTAGCCCTGTTTTATTAGTGAGGAAATGAAGGTTCAGATTGGTTAAGAAACTTGACAGCTCTAAGTGCCTAGGCCAAGATTTAACACTGCGAGATCCCACAAAAATCAGAATCAGGCTCTGCTCAGTGTTGAACTCCCAGGCTGTAGGTCTGCTAAAATGTCTGTTCCCTCTGGCCCGACACTTCTAGTTCTTAGTTTGTTATTCAGCAAAGAGAACTAGTGCATAGGCTTGATGAATAATAATGACCTGGGTTGGTAAATAGGATTCATCTCAAGTGCTAACCCAGTTCACTGGTCTCTGAGGTTGCCTCTTTGAGTAGAAAGAAAACTCTCAGGATTGATTAGTAATGCCTAGCACTTGGCAGCAGTGTCTGGAGGGACTGAGGACAGGAGTGCCTCAGGTTTGTAATCCTGACAGCTTTTCCCAGTCCAAACACCTTCATTTCCCTGACAGCTATTTAGTCAAATGTCTCTAGGGGCATAAACTTCCAAAAGGTAGTTTCAAAATGTCAGTGTTTTAAAATACAAAGAGCATAACCAATTGTTAACATGAAGGGAAAAGGAAGAGCAATCACTCCCAGACGTAATCACTCACCCTCAGAGACCAGGCTTTACCTACATACATGTGTATGGTTTTAAATTCTGCAAATAGACTCAGTAACTGAATCCCTAAGCTTACTTGGATGTTTTCATAACATGGAAAAAAGTAAGGGAGGCCCTCAGAGTTTTCTAGGGCTGCTCTAAAAAACTACCTCAAAGTGGTTGGCTTAAAATGGCAGATGTGTACAGCCTAGTCTCACAGTTCTGGATAGAAGCCGAAGTGCACGGTCGTACTGCCTCTAAAACCTGTAAGGGAGTCTGTCCTTCCTTGCCTTGTCCAGGCTTCGGGTGTTTTGCCAGCAATCTTCAGCCACACGGTTCCACCCTAGCTCCATCTACACACGGTGCTCTCCCTCTGTCTCTCAGTCTTCCACAGCTGTCTTCTTATAAGGATAATGGTCATTGTAGATCAGGGGCCCTCTCTACTCCCCTATGACTTTGAATTAACTAATCACTTCTACAATGTTCTTATTATCACATAAAGTCACATCTTGAGGTACTAGAGAGTAGGAATTCAACATACTTTTGTGTGTGTGTGTGTGTGTGTGTGTGTGTGTGTGTGTGTAGGTACAATTCAACCCATAACATTCCCTACACCAAAGAATTGTCTGGCTATGAGATCTTCATCTAATGGGAACCAAGAATAATTTAGAGGCCGGTTGCAAACACATCACAAACCAAAATCTGGCTTTGTTATATCAAGGAGGGACTTGCAAAAACATGCTGGGCTGGGCTAAGATGGGCTCTCCTCCACACACAAGCTTTCTGGATAATATGTTAAAAAGATAAAAAAGACAATGTAGCCACACTTTCAAGAGAGAAGAGAGAAAGGACCGTTTGCAGAGATTGTAAGAAGGAACTAGAAAGCATATGGTAAAGGAATACCAGGTCCTAGAAGATAGATGACAGGCTTCCCACTCTGAAGGAGAGATAGTAGCCAAGAGCATCTGGGAGGCTGTAACTGAAATGTCTGCAAAAGGCCATTGATGGGTTGCCCTCTTAATGTAGAGAAGATTGGAAATAAGCCACCTATTCACTCAGGAAGCCATTAGAAAGCCTGTCAGCCCCTTGGACTCTGAGTGTAACAACTATGGGCACACTCAAGTCTCTAGTGTAAAGTTCCAGCCTTGATCACATAGACTTTGTGGGCTCTTGCTCTATACAACCTCACATGGCCATACAACCCACCTGATGTAGAAATCCTAAGCCAAGAAGGTGGTGGAAAATTGTCCCAGGATGAGTGGAATAAGCTGCAAGGAAATGTGTATCTACTCTTTGGTGGCTCATCCACAACACAGGTGCCAAGGCTCCCCCAGAAACACCACCACCACCCCACCCATAAGTGGGCGATTACACCAAACAGTTAGAACCCACAGAAGTCTCTCTTCTCTGCAACACCTCCGGGACTCACAAGTGGGGATCCTCAAAGCTTCCTTCCTTTCAGGTTTGGGTCTACAGTGAACCACCTGCCCACACAAAGAGCAACAGCACTCCACATGAGTTATGCCACCCACCCACAGTCGCCCTGAGACAGCAGGCCCCGACTTGTCCCCAAGAAGGAGAAGATGATAGATAATATTTTCCCTGTAAGGACACAGTCCCTGCTGCCCCCAGGATGCTACAATTCATGCTTCTGGTTTGGTAGAATCTTCTTTTCTATGAACATAGCACAAATCAGCCAATGTACTCCAGTCGGCGCCTGCAATTGCCTTTACCTCAGGATATTGGCTGTGGCTTTCCTTTCCTGGGGAAGAAGGTCTGGGTCTCGTAAGACTTCTTCTAGCAAATTTAGGACATTCATCTTTAGTTCGTTGTTGAGTTCAAAATCCTATAAAATAAAATGAATCTTTTTAAATTTCAGTTTTGAAGGGTTTAGGTCTGTGGTGTTTGGCACCATTCCTCATGGGAAGCTTTCTAGAAGCTAGGTATAGAGCTTAAAATGTAGGGACCTTAGAGTCCCCACCCCCACTATCCCCAAAGATCCCCGCGAAAGTGGGACGGGGCCCCTTGCTGGTATTTCTCACGAGCTCCCCAGGGGATGCAAATGTGTAGCCCAAGGTTGAGAATCACAGCTCTTGGGACAGCGACTGGGCCCCAGCCAACTCCCCCAGCCCTGCCTCTCCCCTTGGTCTCCAGCACATACCCAGACATACCACACACACGGGTCCTCACTCACTATCCTAGACTTTAAAGATTCCCTCAGTTCCTTAGAAAGATATGTGCTTCCCTAGTCTGGAACACACTCCACATGGATGGTGATTCATCTTTCAGGCCTCGGAGGGGATACACATTTTCCCTGGAATCTTCCTTAAATGACCCAGCGGGGTTGGGAGCTTTTCCTTTTTGTTCCCATGGAAAATATAAGTTACTTATAATTTACCATCATGCATAATAAGGGCCAATTTAATTGCTTGGTTTTCCCTTGGACCAAGAGTAAGATCAGCAACTAAGACATAGCCATAACTAAAAACAAACAAACAAAAAGAAAAGAAAAAAACAAAAGAAAAGAAAAAGAAAGAAATTTGTTGCAAGAATTACACCTGTCGTTTGGGTGATAGCTGAATGAAGATATGCTAAAGCTATCAATATCTGTATCTATGTCTATATCCATCCAGATATGCTAGAGGCTAAAGAATAAATGATAAATAATACTCATAAGCCAATGGGGGTATGTCAAACAAACAGGAGTGAGATGGAAGAGGCACTCAGTGGGCAGAGTTGCAACAATATGAGCATCAAAGTAAATAATAGAATAATGATAACCAAGTGAATAACAAAAGCCTGCAAGCCCTTACTGAAGTTTACAAAGATAAATAAATTCATAAATAGATAGATGACATATATATGTATATATATATATGAATATATACATACACACACACACACACACACACACACACACATATACATATGTACCTAAAAGGATAGAAGGTAAAACTATTCTTTATAGTAGAATTCCAACTAATAAGTGCAAAGGAATAAAACACCATTTTCAACCAAATCAGTAATAACTGATTCTGGCAAGGATCATGAATGGATGCTAAAATGGCTGGATAATTGCACTGGGGAACAGAATTGACAGTCTCAAGAGATCAATTATTAATTACAAAGGGAGAGTCTAGCAGATTTTGCTTTAACCAAGGGATCAATGTTTCTAACCCCAATGATGGAACAGACCGACCTCATGTGCTGTAATACATCATGTCCTTAGTGATGGATTTCTATCAAAATACATAGTATTACAAATACAATATACTCAGTATTTCTACCCAAAATGCATAATCTCAATCTAATTGTGAGCAAGCACTGACTATACATATTTTTAAATGTTAATGTCTTGAAAGATGAGGAAAAAGGAACTTGCACTTAAAAGACACCAAAAGTTCAATAGTTCAATGCAATGGGTGAACCTGGGTTAGACCTGGGGTTAAGGTGGAAATACTACCCAAAGGCAGGACTGTGACAACTGACAAAATTGAATTGGGACTTCACTAGTTGAAAGCATGGTACCAATGTCAAAGTTTCCTGGATTTGATCATTTTGCTATTAGCTATGTACAAGTTGTGACTTGGTCATGTGGACTGGTGGAGGTGGGATGGAGAAAGGGAATAAATGTAAACATATCAGTGAACAGCAATTCTAGATGTGTTGCAGGGTGCTTGGTTTTATTCTGGCGATTTTTCTCTTGGTTTGAAATTATTCAAGGTAAAGTGTTGGGGAAAAATAAAAATGTAGAGTTGTAGCTCTTGCCACAACTTTTATTAAACATATTTTTATGAAGCATCTCCAGGTATCATACAAGGACTATGAAGTATTCAGAGATGAGCTGAGTTCTGCAGTCCTGCATCCCAGGATCGGACTCTGATAGATGACCATCTTCATACGTATAGGCATGACTATTTATTTTCCCTCATGTAAAATTTGCCATAGTTATTGTAATACACTTATTATATAATTACATTAATATATTGACTTATTACAAGTTATTGTAATTACATTTTAATGTGAAGAAAAGTAATTTTGAAGCACTGACATTTTGAATTCTTTTTAAAAGTTGGAGAGAACATTGCTAATTGCAATGAATCAGATTTTAAAAAACAGTGTAATTTTACCACATTTAGTAATTAGAGGCAAAATGTCCATAATTTCACAAATTGTACACAATACAAGAGTCTAACCTAATTTGAATTAAGTATTTTTGCATCTTAGTTTGATGGAAAACTATGTAATGTTATTCTCAATATTTCACTTTCATGCTGGGTGTGGTGGCACATGCCTACAATCTCCAAGACTTGGGAGGCTAAGACAGGAGGATCACAAGTTCAAAGCCAACCTCAGCAACTTAGCAAGGCCCTAAACAACTTAGTGAGACTACATCTCAAAATAAAAAAATAAAAAGGGCTGAGGATGTGGCTCTGTGGTTAAATACTCTTGGGTTCAATTCCTGATTACTCCCTGCCCCCCGGAAAATTCACTTTCACTGTTTGACAATAGCATCAGAGAGTAAGAGACACTGGAGCATAAGGGCAACACAAATGTTATTATCTCTTACCAATCTTCTTAGGACTTTTCCTAAAATTTCACCTACTTGTTGTTGAACAGCTTCTCGCTATTAATTTTTCTTTTAAAAGGAGAAGAGGGTAGTATTTTGCTGCTGTTTTTTTCTTTGTTCCCTTCTCTCATTTTACAGTAAAGGAAATGGTGTTTGTAAACAGTTAAGGATCTCACCTGCTTCGACCTATATGTGCTACCAAAGGATTTCTCAGCCATCAGGAGTCTATTTCCTTAATGAATATTTGATATATATTAGTGAGACAACTGAGTCCTCATGTAGCTATGTTGAGTCTCTAATGATGCAAATAATCTGATTATCATAAACAGCACGATTAGTGTGAAGGACATCAGGCTACTATTCAGGCCTTGCTGAGGGCTAATTAGTGGTTTAATCAACAAGCATCACTGAGCACCTGCTGTGCCCCACACTGGGCTCCACAGGGGGAACGCTTCTGGGGCCCCAGGATGGCAAGTGTGTCAAAGTGTGAAAGGTCTTGTTAAGGAAAGCAGATTGTAATTTTATTATTCTGAGCTCTGGGAAGACTGGCCTGAAAGGGACCTTTGAAAGAGTTAGTGAAATCAACTGAGACATCATTTGAAGCATGTTGAACAGATTACAGTTGAATATTTCCTCTGCTGCTGATAGTTGATTAAAACCAATTCTCTGATAGCTGAGAATGAAACATGAGAATTTTCTCTTCTGATTTCCCTTTCATTTTCACAGTTTTTTGCAATGTACAAAGTAACCTCTCATATGTTTTCAGTTCCTCCTCAGCAGAGCCAGTGGCAAACAAGACAGGAGCCATAATCCCACCCTCTCTGATAACAGGATCCACTGCAATTAGCCAAGATGACTCAGGGGCTGAGATTAGATGTGTAGGGAGAGAGCAGTGCTGAGAGTAGAACACAGGTGTTCCATCTGACTCCTGTCACCTGGGCTTCCCAAACTGTCCTGTGCAGGAATCGCTGGGGGATCTGGCTAAAATTCAGATTCTGATGTAGCAGGTTTGGAGCAGGGACTGAGATTCTGTGTTTCTAACAAACTAGGTAGAGGATTCACAGGTGTCCACCATATTAATTTTTCAAATTTTTGTGAGTCTAAAACTTTAAAAAAATTTTTTTAGTTGTTGATGAACCTTTATTTATTTATTTTTTATTTACATGTGGTGCTGAGACTCAAACCCAGTGCCTCACACATGCTCGGCAAACTCTCCACTACTGAGCTACAATTCCAGCCCCAAGTCTATAATTCTTTTTTTTTTTTTTTTTTTTTTTTTTTTTTTGGTACTGGGGATTGAACTCAGGGGCACTCAACCCCTGGGCCATATCCCCAGCCCTTTTTGTATTTTATTAGAGACAGGGTCTCACTGAGTTGCTAATTGCCTCACCATTGCTGAGGCTGGCTTTGAACTCGCGATCCTCCTGCCTCAGCCTCCCAAGTGCTGGGATTACAGGCGTGCGCCACCGCGCCCGGCTTCTATAATTCTTTTTAAAAAAGTAGTTTTGGAGCTGATAATATAGCTCAGTGGTAGAGTGCCAAGCAAGCATTTGGTTCAATCCCCAGCACCACCAAAAATTAATAAAGAAATACTTTTATTTATTAATTTAATAAAAATTAAGTATATACATATATACTCATCCACACTATTCACACTTTTAATCTCATGTAGACAATTGTCAGAAGAGAAGAAAATAGGAACTCTTAGCTGTCAAATTACACATCACACAATTCATGCACATGGTGTTGATGCTGCTGGTCCAAGGACCAATTCTGTGTAGTAAGACTTTATAGTGGATTTGTTTATTATGAAAAAAAAAAGTCATGCGAAAAAAGAAAAAAAAAACCTTGGGGGTAAGAAAAAGCTGAATCCTCTGATGTATTACACAGAATGTATAATTATTCTTCTTCACAAATACATGGAAAAAATACAGAATCAGTCATTCAAAATCTCTCTTAAAAATATAGTAGCTGCTTCTCAATAAAAAGAATCTGAATCAGGAAAAAGACACTTGCCCTATTTAAATTCAGAGATAAATTATTCATAATAAGTCTGGCTGACAGCCATTTCATAATTATCCAGAATGTAATTTTTGCCTACATTTCCCAGAACCTGCCATCAGAATAGCAGAATGCCTTTCCAGAGGCAGCGTCGATGCCCACAAGGTGGCGCTAGCGGGCCGGCGGTGCACGCGGGAACCTCAGCACCTCCGTCCCGGCGCCGCTGGCCGGGTGCGCAGCCAGCAGAGCGCAGAGGGAAGGAGGCCTGCATAAGAGTGACCCAAAAACTTCATGCTCGAGGTGAGAGAACCTGAGGCACCCAAGAACCCCGAGGTAGTCGCTGAGCTTATTACAGCAGCAATTTAGTTTTGTTTTTGTTTCCCAACTCATGGAACAATGGTGAAGACAGGATTGGAAAAAGAAACTGCCCTGTTTTCAAAAGTGGAGAGCCCAGAAAATGTCAGCCTCCAACTCTAAAAAAGGATAGATAGCTCTCATTCTTTCAAGGACAATTACTAAGTCAACAGATACAGCTCTGGGGGAGAGGCAGAGACAAGTTCAGGTGGATGGGCAGATGAAGGAAACGTTAACCATGGAAACGCTGGGAACAGGCGTGAGGGGACACATCTTACAGTAGGGGACACATCCAACAGTACAGGCGCCCTCATGAATCTCAGGGGAGGGCGGAGCCTAGAAACTTTCTCTGGGAACTACTTGCAAGGAGGCCACAACTCCAGTAGAGAACAGGACAAAACTGTCAAGGAAGGAAGGAAGGTGACACCTAGCAAATTCTTCGGGGCAAATTATCAACTGATGACATTAGAATACTCGATTCTAGAGAGAGGTGCTGTTGTAAGCTGTGGCTGGCACTAAATTATTAGGAAAGTCTGGTTTTCCTGTAGGTTGGTGAGTAACTCCTGAGTAATATAACCATAACTAAGAGATCAATCACCCTGATTTAGGTGATATTTCACCATGTTATCTAATTGACCCTAAGAAGCAATCCTGCAACATAGTAATCATCATTATTCCCATTTTACATATGAGAAAGTCCAGGTATCCAGTCTAAGTGTCTTTTCCAAAGTCACACAAGCGGCAAGTGGCATACCCAGGATTTGAACACAGACATTCTTGGCCCATGCCTGAGTTTTTAACTGCTGCACCATGAGACCCTTCCAGAAACAAAAAAAAAAAGTGGCTATCAGTGCACTGCTAGTGTAGCAGGTGTGGGGAATGGTGGGCCAAAATGTCAAACACTGAGTAAGTTGTCAACTCTTTTAACTGTTTCTCACAGTATCCAGGGACATTTAGACTTGGTTTCAGTCTGAACAAAGTAATTTACATTAGTAAGACTTGATCCTACAATGGAAAAATAATTTGTGATGCAATAACTCAGATTCTCCTGCACTTAAAACTAATCCCTTTTGATAGCTTAGGTATTCTTTAAATTATATCCATATTTTTTCAGGATAGTAGGGTAATGATTTGGAATATACCATATATGGCCAGGGTAACTCTAGGGCATTGGGAAAATCTGATGCAATAAACACAGTTGGAAGATAGAGAATTATGAGAGTAATTTTCTCACTCTAATCACAACAGTATATTCTTTACAGTGGCCGAGATTTTAAAAGGAAAGTGGAAATTATACAGAGTGGAGTAAATCCTCCCAAATAATTTTAAAGCCTGGAGCAAAAGGTTCATAAAGAAGAGGCTTAGGCAGTATAGGCTCAAAAATAAGAGACTGGGTTTAACATGACTTTCAAGAAAATGAAAAGCATACTATTGTTTTTTGCCTTCTTTGATTACCCAGATAAAAAATTTAAATTGTGATGTAGATTTAAGTTAGATTCAGTCCATTTTGTAAAGTGAGAAGCTGAGGCAAAGATGCTGAATGATTATCTCAGGATATATGCAAATTAACCTTGAGAGGTCTGGGAGATACACCTCTAGATTCTTCATTTTTAAAATTTTTTGTAGTTATAGAAGGACAGCATGCCTTTATTTTATTTGTTTATTTTTATGCATTGCTAAGGCTCTAAGCCAGTGCCTCACACATGCTAGGCAAGTGCTCCACCACTGAGCTACAGCCCCAGGCCCTAGATTCCTCATTTTAATGAACTAGAGATCACAAGCCTCTAAGCCAGTGTGATTTTTTCAACTCTTTCAAGAAAAGGAACCTTTGTTTAGAACTGTAATTTTGAAACTCAGTCTCAGGGGAGATTGTGCTGGCTAAAAACTGAGATGAGAGACACCGTGGGGAGCTGCTCATCTTGTCCAACCCCCATCACCTCTGGCCTGGAGCGTCCTCATCACTTCTGGACAACAGTGACTCTGCATCAGGGGCTCTCACTGGAAAAGTAGAATGGCAGGTATTCCAGCATCTCCCATTGTCTGGCTACAAAAATATCACAAAGGCCTCCTTGCTTACACTACGAAAAAGAACAACCTAAGTGAAAAACATAAGGAAGGGCAGTGAGTTTGGAACTAAGCCCTAAAAGCAATACTGGAGTGATTCTCAGCCTTTCAGTACATGTTCAACACTTGCTAGTCATTAATCACTCATCATGATTTTGAACCTATAGTGAGAAACAGAATACGTAGGAAATGTACACCTGACAGTCATCTAGAACTTGCACTTCAGGTATTAAACTCCAGATACTATTAACCCCCAATTTTGGTAAGGGCAGTACCTTGTTCCTGGTAATACTTGTTGACTGAATGGGCAAAAGTCCACGAGGGGGGTGCTCGACTTGGAGATGAGCTACCTAATTCTTAAGCTGGTAGTTTCAGAAATTAGCAGCTGTGGAGTGGGAGGATGTAGGAGAAGGCACTGTGCAAAATATGGAAGATATGTTAAAACAAAAATAACTGGGAAGAGGCAAATGACAGTGAATACCACCAGTTCAGCAGGAAGGAAAACACCATCCAGAAAACCATTTATTCAATCATTTTCTGATGAATGACTGCATTTGAATGACTCACTAAAATTCAGTCTCTATTCCTGAACAGCTGTGCTAGTAAGAATTTTGAAATACTGCCCCACAACCCTGAAATCAGAGTGCTCCCAAGTTTGCCTCTTTAAACTTCAAAAGGGAATCAGCCAGGTTAAAAAGCACATATCAGGAAAAAAAGAATTTTTCCAGAGGCTGTGTTTTCCATTAGGTTTCTAGATAGGTCGTTATGTATACGGTTCATAGCTTTCAAGACAATGACAAAGACTGAAGAAAGGAAGAAAAGTCTGGAAGGGCCTGTTTTTAATTCTGATGTTTAAAATTTCCTTAAATAATGCCACCTGTCAGTAAAATTATCTTTGAGTTTAACTCCAGTAAAAGCCTTCAGAAAGTACTAGAAAGTGGTCTATCAAGGGGGACAGTATGTAGAGAGCTGGTAAGCAAATGTACATCATCCCTTTCTGTGGAGGAGATGCGTTCAGTCATAAGAACGTGGTAGAAACAGCACTCTGACATTAATTCAGGAGAAATTGTACGCAGAGACTGGGAACTACAAGTTGGCGGCCTCTGCGGGCAGGCAGGGAAGGAGAAGAGCACAAAGGCTAGTGGGTGAGGCAGAACTGTGGGGCCTGAGCAACCGGCACTCTCTCCAGTGTGAAGCTGGCTTTTGGTGTCCCAAGCAGCTCAAAAGTGGTGAGAACACCTGCCCAGCCCACCAAGCTGGCAAAAATGGTGATGCCACGGTGCAGGGCCTTGCCATCGACCCGCTGACTAGGACATGGCTGTGTGCCATGGTTATGATTTGGTGCTGGATGCATCAGAACACTCTCACAGAGGTCGGAACCCACAGAAGCACATCGGTTCCGTGTGGTACTTCTCCACCATTTCTCTGTCATCGAAATCCATCCACAAAAAGTTAAAGAATCCCACTAGTTCTACAGGGGAAATGAAATTTCTTTCTTGGCACCTAACAGAAACTGAAAATAAATTCCATCGAAAACCCTGGCTTCTTAAATGCTTAAATCTAGTTCACTGCGACTTAATAAATCCTGTTGTAAACGTCTCACCAAGTAATAAGAAAAGCTTGGAAAGCTTAAGGGAATTTAAAGAGTAACAACAGAAATGTATAAAAGATAAGAAAAAAAAAAAACTTTGGTAAGTAGTTAAAGGAACTAGGATTTTCTTTCTTGGTTAGTTGGTTGTCTGGACAAGAGGAAAAGAGACAATGAAAATAGACCTTCAGGGTTACAAAAAAGAAAATTTATACTTATCGGATAACAGTTTCATCCATTTTTATATATTCCCTTCTAACAAACAATTCAGTTGTGCAAAGAACCTCAATTTTGCCAGTTTTTACAAAAGAGGAATGTAGCAAGCTGACATTGCAATGCAGACTCCAGCTCAGGGGTCCAGAGTTCTTTCCCCATAGAGTCCTTTCTGGACCTGGGAATCTTTGAAGAACTTGGAGGAAATGTGATGCCCAAGGCACCTGCTGGGAGGGAAGCAGGCGAGGGCAGGCATCAGGAGAACAGCCTGGCAGGACCAGGAGCTGCAGTGGTGGATACTGGTACCAGCCGGTGAGGCCAGAAGAATGAAAGATGCTGTCCTACTTAGTCCTCTGTCACTGTGGCTGCCACCATGACAAACCTAAGTTTGTAAACAAACACTGGTTTGTACCTGGTGAGTATCTGGGATCTTTTTTTTTTTTTTAAATTATTTTATTATTTATTTACTTATTCATCATGCACAAGTATAGTATCTTTTTACATACAACTGCTTGTATACAAAGTATATAAGTACCATTCAGATCTTCAATCATGCATTTAGGATAATGATATCCATCTCATTCAACCACCAATTTTTTTCCAACCCCCCCTTACTCCCTCCCTCCCCTCCCTTTCCGTTGACCGTTCTAGTGTTCCTCTGATCCTATGTACCCCCTTCCAACAACACTGTGAACCAGCCTCCTTATATCAGAGAAAACATTCGGTATTTGGATTTTTGAGATTGACTAATTTCACTTAGCATTATATTCTCCAACTTCATCCATTTACCTGCAAATGCCATTATTTTATTCTCTCTTATTGCTGAGTAAAATTCCATTTTGTATATATACCATATTTTCTTTATCCACTCATCTACTGAGGGACATCTAGGTTGGTTCCATAACCTAGCTATTGTGTATCTGGGATCTTTTAGCTGAGATACACAAAGGTCGACAGGAAGTGCTGAGAACAACCGGAAGTGAACGAGCACTGAGTAATAAGGGTGAGATCAACATAAAAAGTGCATGGCCATTGTTCATCTTCCAATTCGGAGACTATAGAACGCCATATGCAAGATTAAAGTGGTAGGCAACTAATTTTTCATTAAAAATAAATATTTCATAGCTGCCAGCGTCTAAGTTTTATCTTGTTCAGACTGAGTTTTATCTTGTTCCCACTGGCTGAAGGAAGCCTCATGGTACTTTGGGGTCTCCAAGCAGGGACAGCCTCTAATCCACCTGTTAAGGTGGGGTATCTGGGGTTTTGAGGCCTCAACAAGAGCAGGGGTGTCCTGACCTTTACCATGGACAGCTCTAGCAGTACCACCTGGCTTGCTCCAGAGTCTGCCGGCAGCATCGGAGCTGAGAGGGGCTATGGCAGTTATCAGAAGGGACACAATGCATGCTCTGCCCCATGCCAGTCGTTAGCAGATAAAAATCCTATGTTGAAGCAACACAAAATAGATTCAGGCATGAAAGTAACATTTTAAGGAAAGATTTAGAAACAGAGTGGGAATACGTTGGCAGCGTTAACGTGATATTCTCACTATTCTGAATCAGAAATGGATTTTTACACTTTATGTCTTGAGCTCTCTGTACCCCAAGAGTTGGCTGGCAAAATGGAGAGGATGTGCAATTGATTAGGAGCTGTGAGCACAAATTGTGCAGCCAGGTAGCACAGGAGTGAAACTCAGCACTGCCCTTGGCTGTCCACATCATCTCAGGGAAACCACTAAGTTTCTCTGAGTCTCAATTTCCCCATCTGCAAAACCAGGATCATGACAATATTTGCCTTCTTCCTTCAGAGACTGCAGAAAAGCATTTGCAAGATTAAGGTGGTAGGCAACTAATTTTTCATTCAAATAAATACTTCATAGCTGCCAGAATCTCATGTTCAGACCAAATTTATCTTCTTGTTCCCAGTCTGCTCATCAGCTCCCACTGGCTGAGAATAGGCCCTGGAGTTTCATGGTACTTTGGGTACCACCTCTGGTCAGGAATAAATGATGTACCATTTGAAAACTGCCTATAACAGTGCATGACACTGAATAAGTCATACAATATTTGTTCAATTTTTAAAAATTAGGAGTCTGTCATTCAGAATGCATCCTCAGAAAAGAAACTACCTCACTAAAGAATTGGTTCTCAAATTTTTACCACATGCACATCAGATAGAGCACTAATCTCTAGAATATATAAAGAACTCAAAAATCTTAACAAATAACCCAATCAATAAATGGGCCAAGGAACTGAACAGACACTTCTCAGAAGAAGATATACAATCAATCAACAAATGCATGAAAAAATGTTCAACGTCTCTGACTATTAGAGAAATGCAAATCAAAACCACTCTAAGATTTCATCTCATACCAGTCAGAATGGCAGCTATTAAGAACACAAACAACAATAAATGTTGGAGAGGATGTAGGGAAGAAGGCACACTCATACATTGCTGGTGGGACTGCAAAATGGTGCAGCCAATATGGAAAGCAGTATGGATATTCCTTGGAAAATTGGGAGTGGAACCACCTTATGACCCAGCTGTCCCACTCCTCAGTCTATACCCAAAGGACTTAAAAACAGCATACTACAGGGACACAGCCACATCAATGTTTATATTAGTACAATTCACAATAGCTAAACTGTAGAACCAACCTAGATGCCCTTCAGTTGATGAATGGATTAAGAAAATGTGGTATATATACACAATGGAGTATTACTCAGCAATAAAAGAGAATAAAATAATGGCATTTGCAGGCAAATGGATGAAGTTGGAGAATATAATGCTAAGTGGAGTTAGCCAATCCCCAAAAGCCAAATGCCGAATGTTTTCTCTGATATAAGGAGGCTGATTCAAAGTGAGGTTGGGACAGGTAGCATAGGAGGATTAGAGGAACACTAGAATGGCCAATGGGGATGGAGGGGAAGGGAGGGGGCAAAAGGGCAAAGAAAAAAAAACAAAAGATGGTAGAATGAGATAGATATCATTACCCTAAGTGCATGTATGAAGACATAAATGGTGTGAATATACTTTATATACAACCAGAGATATGTAAAAATGCAATGCATTCTGCTGTCATTTATAACAACTTAGAATAAAAAAAAAAAAAAAAGAATAGGTTCTCAAGTCATTTATAAAGCCAGACATGGTGGTGTACACCCATAATCCCAGCTACTAAAAAAAAAAAAAGTCAAGGCCAGCCTGGAAAACTTAGAGAGACCCTATCTCAAACTAAAATAAAAACTAAAACCTAAAACATCAACCTTGGCTGGCTCCTAGATTATTCTGTAGGATCCAGTGGTTCTTCCTCATATCTCGGGGCACTAGAGACACATCTCCCTTGGCAATCCCTGCTTCCAGCAGTGGCAAAGACTTGGGGAGGGTTGTGGAGTCTTGAATGTCTCAGGAGAAGCCCATGCACAGCAGAGTGCTGACACCCAGAG
The DNA here is from genome assembly GCA_025594165.1 of Tamias sibiricus. NCBI lineage: Eukaryota > Metazoa > Chordata > Mammalia > Rodentia > Sciuridae > Tamias > Tamias sibiricus. The sequence continues at coordinate 103,332,731 of CM046662.1, forward strand.
AGGCATTCTTTGTCCTGCAAACATCTCAAAGGTGAGGCACCCATACACTGGGCTTCCTTGAAAGAGGAAGAGAAGAGCCACTGCTCAGGATCTGGGACTGGGCAGGGCGTGAGGATGGAAAAGTACCCATGGCAGGTAGGCAGAAGCAGGGCACGGACAGGAGGGGGCTGAGCCTGAGGACAGGACAGAGCTGGCAGCTGGCAGCTGGCCAAGAGAAGTCAGTGGAGGTGACAGGTGCTGCCTGTGCAGGAGCTCCTTGTTTCTTACACATTTCATTCTCCCACCCACACCAAGAACCTTGTGCTGCACTTGTCCTGGTACAACCTCTGTTTCAGATTTGAAACAAAGAAGACATCTGAACTCTGTGCTCTAATGTGACACTGAATTCTGTGCTTTACTAAGCAATGCCAAGAAACAAAAAGAAGCTCCTGGAAACTGTCAAAATAAGAAACAAAAGAGAAGAACTGTGTAAACTCACACTCTGGCCCCTCTGAGCCCCAGGATCCTTGAACACGCTAAGTACAGGCCATCACACTGTCACCCACTCTCCCACCCGCTCAGTCCATAGGACGTGTTCCCACCTTACCACTGACCTGGGCTGCAGGCTCCAAGCCTGACCATTCTTTGAGATGTATAACCCCAACACCAATGCCAAGTGAAGGTGCCTCTCCTTCCACAAAGATGCCCTCTCCTGTAGGCTCACTGGGGCTGTCCTGGAGCCCACCTCATCTGTCTGCTGCTACAGAGGGACCAGGTACTACAGGAGAATGCAAGGAATTTAGTTCTTGGGGCTGATTCTGGTTTCCTATGGAACTTCTGAGGGAGTTAGAATGGATACTTAAAACTGTGACCATTAGTCATATGTAACTTTAAATTAAGTTAAAATTTCAGTTTTTCAGCTATAATGGCTTTCAAGGAATCAACCAGATGTGCCTGGAGGCTACTATACTGGACAGTACAAATAAAGACCATCTCCACCATCCCAAGAGTCCAACTGGGCAGTGCCCACTTTCAGAAGCCCGACTTAACCAGTTCATATAGCTCAGTGGTAGAGCATCACCCACTTCACTCCCTAGTACTAAATAAACAAATAGTCAAGTCACCCATGAAAGACCACAAAGCATATATTATAACTAAAACAACATCAAACCTTGGGACAACATTTTGCCTGCTGAAAGGTCTGGGTTCGGACTAGAGAGAACTTACACAGACTGTCTCCACCAAGAGCAGCCATCTGCAGCTCCTTGAGCATTCTTCTGTAATGGCTACTCTATACACTTCTCCTTATGTAATCCTCCCACTCACTTGAAAGAATAAGGGGTATCATTCCCATTTTTATGGAGGAGGAAATGGAGGCCTGGAGGAGTTAGGTAGTTTGCTCAGCCACACAAACAATAAATTGCAGAGCAGCAATTCTAGTGCACCCCCAACTCCACAACCATATTACTTCGGCAGCAGATTCCCAAGCTCCCTCCAGCTCTGAGATTCTTGCTACCAGACAGCAGCAGACTTGAGTTCACCCCCCAATGTGGTTCTCGGAGATGTAAGAGCTTTCACCTCAGCCATGAGTGACCACAGACGGGAGTTGCAGGAGTCGCTAAATCCCGACCGATCCCTCAGACTACGCTTGTGTGTTAACTGTGGTCAAGAAGTGTTAGAGAATACATATTCTATCAGAAGACTGATAGGTACTCTGTGGTGTGTGTTTATAGGATAAAATATATCTAAAACATCTTATAATGGGAAAGGGGTATACATATGTAAAAAGTATCAGAAGCAATGTTACCGGTCAAAAAGAAACTGGGGGAAATGAACATGATCTGGCAGATAGAGTTTATCCTAAATATATGAAGGTATATAATGTCAATGACACAACTAAAATGATTAGAAAACTGGACGATGCCCTGGAGAAAAGGCATTTTATTGGAGGGCCCCTCTTGGGTATTAGAAATGACCCGCATCTTGAGCTGGTGGTAGCCATATGGGTGAGTACACAGGGCATTGAGCCCCATACTTCAGCTTGGTGCCTTTATGTGAAGTATGTGAATATCTCAATAAAAGTGCAAAGAAGCATGTAAACTAAAACACCTATTCAAGAGCTAAGTACCTATCTCTGTGTTTGCCATAAAGGGAATGCAAAAGGCCGAGAGAGTTTGAAATACGATAGCTGGCCTATGTTGATGTAGTTTGTAAAACTGTGCTCCCAAGGGAACCTCTACGTACTGTATCATAAACAATCATGAAATCCTCAAACAGCATTACTACTTCTTGTCAGTCCCATTAAGCTGCTCTGTTGGCCATCCTTTCCTATCCTGTTAGGTCTGGGCAGGTGTGTTAAAGTCTTCCAGGACCTTTCAGTTATAAGAAGAGTCTTATTTCAACAGAGTGTGCTGTCTGGTATGTTAATTAAAACTTCAATTCGTTTCAAACAAGATGAGCGCTTCTGCCCTCGCCTGGCCCATTTCAAGTCCGGAAGCTGCATGGGAAGCCCCTTCTGCTGTCTCCACCACCTCTTCCACTTGCTTGCTGTGGCTTTGGACGCTTCGGTTGAGACCCAGAGGAAAGAGGCACGTCTGCCAAAATGATGCAGGTGGAACCTGGCCTGGGCTCCTTCTGGATGTGGCAGAAGGACAGTGGCTGGCCTGCCTCTTGTGGGGCACTTGGTGGGATTTTTGGAGACCTCTCTGCAGGGCACTTCAGTCCAGCTCCCCTGACCCAGGCAATGTCTATCCTCGTGTGAGTCACTTGTAACTCCATCAAGCCCGGGGCTGTCGGGGGCCCATTTCACCCAGACCTTCTTGATGGGGTTGTCCTCTTGCCAAGAAACAGGAACGCTCACTCCCAATTCACACAAGTCCAATTGGATCACAGTGTTCCACAGTGGTCCCTGGGCATCCACCTCTCTTCCCTTTGCCCCCAAACCCTTTTCACATTTACACAGGTCAGGCCGGCTGGGTGATTTCCTTGAAGCAACTCTCCTGTAGCTTGATGTGAGAGGGAAGTATCTCTTCCCCTTCCCCATGGTAGGAGGGAAATGACACAGACAACTCTTTCTGGAAATCACCCCCTCTGACCGCTCCTGCCTCAGCGTCCTACAGGTGGGTGATCACAACTGCTGGCCAAATTCAATTCAAGAGTTCATCATGTGTTCTGCTGAGGTGGCCCAGAAACACACTTAAGAACATACAGGCTTTGGCCACCTATTGCGCCTACTTCTGAACCTTTGGTCCCTGACTGCAAGTCTGAGGCAATCAGAAGAATTAGATCTAACAACCTGTCGCACGAGTACAGTATCTTTATCTTTCTTATAACCAGAAGCTTGCTGAGGTCAGAGTCTACACGGACCTTGCTCACTCACACACTTCCCAGTGCTCAGTGCTTATTAGAGGTGCTCAGTTCCTATTAGTGGATGAGAAAAGTGAGAATACAGAAAAGGGAAAACAAGTTTTTCCTCCATAAATTCCTTTGGATAAAAAAATTTATGTAAGTGGGTCATTCTTGTCTGATCTCATGCTTTACAAGCATTCTCCCAAGCCCATGATGAACAAAATGTATGACTGCTTTCTTTTTGGCCACTTGTCATTCAGACAGTGCCCAGAGTCAGAGGAAGCCAGTTGAAACCTGCAGAAAAAGCCAGAAGATTCTTCAGAGTCACTCCATGGCCTACAAAATCCCTCAAGTAGGTGGACAGAGCATCTTTTCAGCATGGGTGATCGATGAGACAACTCAAGAACATAAAAATTGCTACAGACCGTACATACAAGACCTGTGCCACACAAGCGTAGGTCTGAGTGACTGTAGCTGACTGGAGCCTCACCCATCTGTCCATTCAGAGAAGACAAAAGCAATCACAGGAACATCTGATTAAAAAGCTCTGTGGCTGTAACACCTGCAGAGAGCTGGAAATTGTGCAATTGCCACACAAGGCGTCCCAGCAGAAAGAGCTGGAGAAGTGTGTGTGAGCCTCATGAAAACATTTGTTCTATTAAGGATGTCTATGTTTGGCCTGGCTTCCAGGTCCATTTGTGTGGTTACAGTCTGTTGTGGCTGACCTTGGAAACTTCATAACGGCCAGAGAATGATCTCCTGGAGAGAATGAACAAGAGCAGTGTTAAAATGTAAACTCCATTTGACAATTATTTACCAGGCATCTGCCACATGCCCAGCATGGCAGAGCTGGGAGAAAGGATGTATAATGATGAGTGAGAGAAGGATGTCCACGAGGCATGCTCATGGGCTAGTAGCAGGGAGATGAAAAGTGCTTCTCTTCTGTGCTTAAATGGAAGGGACTAACCAGACACATCTCCACTGCACTTTATGCTTAATTCAACACTGTCTTTAATTTTCATCACATCCCTGGGGGAGGTGAAGCAGGGATGGCTGATCTCATTTTCAAAAGAGAAAACTCACACCCAGAGAGGCCAGGAGATCAGCTCAGGAGCCACAAGGGAGAGGGAAGCAGAGCTGCAGTAAGAACATGAGAACCCATGACCCTGGGCTGCTCTTCTGTGGACCCAGACAAGCAAGCAGGACCATGAAAGTGCTTGGGGTCTGCGAGATAAGAGCCCACACTTATATCCCCCTGACAGAAATGGCTTGGCTGTTGTCCACAGTCAGTCAGAGGAGGAGGTAGGCACACCATGTAGCCTCCACAACCATGAGCCAAGAGCCACTTAGATTCACCAAGCTAGGACCAACAGCCTGCCTTGATTTGCTCAAACTGTCCACTTTGGAGTCCCAGTAACTACCAGGCAGTGAGAAGTGACCCAGTAAAGGGAAGGAAGGAAACCTGGGCTCTCAAGTCAGTGGAAAATGGAATTGCCAATAAGCTTATTGCAACAGAAATCTCCTGCATGTTGTCCTGTACCTGGACAGCAAGATGATTGAGAATTCTTGGGAAAATTAAGGTGACAAGGATATGCACAGGATGAGGTCAGACTAGGACAGGGGACAACCACAGATAAAGTCCCTCATCTGCATGAGGGAAGGTGCCAAGACAAATGAGCTCGTGGTGAGGATGCCCCCAGGCACCTCAGTCAACTGGAGAGCCAGGGTCTATGTTTTGTTCAGTGGTTGTGTCAGAAGAAAAGACTGAAAACACTCGAGCTATTTCTACCTCTGACATGATACCGTTCACATCTGCCCATGATGTGAGAGTTGGAGGAGCTGGCATCCCAGTGTGGCCCCTGGAACTCAAGGCAGAAGAGCTTGTCCACGCACGAGCACCGCTGAAGTCACTTTGGCCACAAGCATTCCAGAACTTCACATCCTATGACAAAACCTTCCTGTAAAACTCTTTATTATAAGGGAGGGGATCAGTACATCCATCTCTCCCCATCTGTGGATTCTCTGTACCAGAAATAAAGTCATCCCAGCATAGTGTCATTTGCTCTGTGGTTCTTTTGTAGCCAGTATAAGAGTTACATGTGAAATGTGAGGGATTCCTGCCTGAAGTAATCAGACAAAGAGGACATGGGGAGTGAGAAAAGGGCAGCAAGTCTAGAGAGTTCCTGAGGAAAGATCTGGAGAGGAGGGCGGCTAAGGCCAGGTACATCCAGACTCTGACCTCCGCTGGTGACCAGGTGAGTCTTGACATGAATTTTCCCTGGGCCAAACTGAGGCCCAGAAAGAGAACCTGTTCAGACTTGTCTATCAAAGCTACTTGGCATCCCAGAAGTCACCGTGGACAAGTTCTTCTGCCTCGGATTCCAGGGGCCACACTGGGATGCCAGCTCCTCTGACTCTCAGCGATTAGATGCCAAGACCCTGAGTCAAAAAGCCATTAGGGAAGGGAATGACAATCAGACAGGGCAGGACCCTCAGTACCTTCAACAAGGCAACACGGATTTGCAATCGGCTCCCTGAGATTTTGGAGAAGAGAAGCTACATATTCTTAATGAGCTAAGGATGAGGGTTGAACCCAGGGGCCATTAACCACTGAACCACATTCCCAACCCTTTTTAATATTTTATTTAGAGACAGGGTCTCACTGAGTTGCTTGCTGAGGCTGGCTTTGAACTCTCGATCCTCCTGCCTCAGCCTCCCAAGCTCCTGGGATTACAGGCATATGCCACTGCACCTGGCTCTATTTTAAAGACTTTTTATCAACTTATTGTTGGTGAGGCCCAAATTCCACTTTCTCAGTTAGTAAATTCTGTTACCATAGGGATTTCAGGAGCTTGTGTCACAGAGTGAGTTTCCTGAGTAGACTGTCATTATCAAGGACCATGCAACAGACCTACTAGGGCCTCTGAGAATAGAATATAGACCCAGGTACTGCATTCCTCTTTCCCTCACAGGGTTGATTCTCATTAGCTGACTCAGTTCATACATTCCATGGGTCACGGTCTGAGTTTTGCGGGGGTGGGGTGGGGAGGGGGGCGTCCTCTCTTTCCCATGATGTCATTGCAGGTTGTCAGCTAGCCTCATGTCCAGGAGGGCCTGCCTAGTATTGGCAGTGAGTAAGAAAAGCACTACGTGTGCCTCAAGCCAATGAGGTGAGGTGGGGCCTGGGTTTATTTTACAAAAGGGGTAAAAATTCTACAAACCTGCATTGAAAACAGACAAGTAAGTGGGTGTCCTATCAGTGTGGCAATTTAAAAGGAGAGTACTAAGAACCAAAAGATCAAAGGACATGAAGCAAATATCTCTTGAGTCAGGCTGAGAAAACTCCCAGACCCAATGCCAGAGCCTCTCAGGCACCTAAGTGTCATCTACCTCAAGGGGTACCTGCAGTTCACCTCCAGGTACCAGATGTTCATCTCTGGGAGTGAGGGGTGGCATCACAGCATGACTCCACTTACAGAGGAGACCCTGGGAAGGGTGCTCCAAGGTGGCCCAGGGCAGTGGCCCTGCCATACATGGGGCATGGCGCGTGTGGTTTCAAACTCTAACTACAAAGAATCAAGAGATGCTTTACATGTGTAATGACTTAAAAAGTTAATTTAAGCGTAAAGTCCTTGAGAGTCATCACCAAAGCTCCCGAATTACCTGCGCGTGCTTTGAGACCCAGTGACGGAGGACATTCAGGACTCTGTTGGTGGCTGTTCTCCGTATGATAAACTCTTTGTCGCATGTTCTCTCGGTGTTGTTAAACCCTTAGGAGGAAAAGAAGCACATGTTGTCATTAAAGCCAAGCCTCAGGGAATTGGAAAAGGTCACTTATTTTAGGACATTGGTTAATAAACTACAAAATGCTTCATCTTGGCAGAGAGGCGCGAGAGGCTCCAGCCTCGTGAATTCTGCTCACCTATTGTACTCTGAGTAGCACGTCCACACTGCGGAGTCACAGGCGCAATTATGTGAATAATGTGCACCTATTTATTAAAGGCCACTGATGAAAGCTAACGCTGCTCTAATGACACTTCCATTTATGCCTGTCTTGTTCTATAATACAAAGCCAAGAAGGGATTTTAACAAAGTATTTGAACCAGCATTAATTTAAACTTTTGCCCTAAAGCAACTATATAACCAATAACATTTTGAATATTTGTAGATGGAGAAATCCATACCTTGGCTTGTAGATGATGCAAATACTTTGTTGTGCAACCATATATCGACAAGTAGTAAGGCAGAAGGTTTAAGAACATGTATTTCCAAATGACTATACGTGCAGATTTCAAAAATTTGTGAGAGGTGATGAATCTGTTACTTTGATTTAATCATTCCACAATATAAACATATACCAAAACATATCATACCTCATAAATGTATAATATATACAATTATTATTTGTCAATTAGTAATAAAAAAAATTAAAAAGCCAGACTGCCTGGGTTCAAATCACTGTTCTCCCACCCCAGAAAATTACATCATTTCTCTAGTGATCGGTTCCTCAAGGCTCTCATGAGATGACAAGTACCCATGTTGTAGGATTATGTTTGGTAATACATGTTAAGCATTGAGAATGGCAGTAGCAAGACTTAAATAAATGCTAGCTATTATTACAATTTGATATTTGGTCCAGTGTCTTTTTTTTTTCCCTTTGTCTGTGGCACTGTAGATAAAACCCAGGACCTCACATATGCTAGACAAGTGCTCTGCCACTGAGCTACCTCCCCAGACCTGGTCCAGTGTCTGAGTCCTCTCTGTGTCAGCTTATGTCCCTATCTTGGCCACCATTTCATTATCAGGAAACCATTTTAATACGTACCCATTGACTACCTATTTTAAAAGATTCTGACATCCAACCATAATTGTGTCATGCATTTGCTTTAAAAATAGAAATTTCTGCCTGGGCCCAGTGGTGCACACCTGTGAACCTAGCGGCTCAGAAAGGAGGATTGTGAATTCCAAGCCAGCCTCAGCAATTTAGCAAGACCTGTCTCAAAGCAAAAGTTTTTAAAAAAGGGCTGGGGATGGGGCTCAGTGATATGTACCCCTGGGTTCAATCCCCAACACTGCAAAGTATAATAATAATTATTATTATTAAGGCCTTTGGGTGTTTCTTATGATAAATACAAAACGTGTTCACATAGACCACAAGGTCTTTCATAGTTTGGTCCTATCTCTTCTCAGCCTTTTCTGGAACTATATTCTTCTATTTCCACATCCATCTCCCCACCCATATTTTAATCCAACATGACCAGAGGGCATTATATATAATAATAATAATAATAATAAATATAATAATATATAATTAATATAATATATAATAAAATAATATAACAATATAATAATAACATATAATTAATATATTATAATAATAATAACAATTATTATTATTATTGAAAGAGTCATCTATACTCAGTGATAGTCACTGGGATTCTCTCTCTACAACTTACTCCAAGCATCTAACCCCATCTCATCACCAAGACATCTCCCACTAAAGACATCAGTAGACCACCATGTTCCCATATCCAAGGGGTCATCTTTAATCTCTCCCTACTCTCATCCAACTCCACCACTTACATGATCACCTATGAGCAAGTTGCTCACATATTCATATCTCCAGATCTCTTCCCTGAATTCCATATTCCTATAGCCAATTCCTCTTGATATTTTCCCTCCTGAATGTTTCAAACACACATCAAACTCCATGTGTTCAAAAGGAAAATCCATGGCCTTTCCACCAACTTTAACCTGCTTTCCCTGGTAAGGAAGCACCACCATTAATCCCTCTATCATCTCTCTATTGCTTCCTTATAATTTTACCTGTTCAGTACGTCTTAGATCTGCCCACTTCTTCCTATTTACACAGCCAAAATCGGGGTTATGCTACCAGCAGCTCTCATCTGTTCCACTGCAATAGCACCCCAGCTGGTCTCCAGTCTCACTCCTGCCTCCTCAAATGTTTTTCTCACTGGAGTCAGAAAGACCTTTTCAAAGGGCAAAGGCAATTATATAACCATGGCATTTTGAATATTTGTAGATGAGTGAGCCCATATCTTGGCTTGTAGAGGATACAAATACTTGATCGTGCATCCGTATATTGATAAGCAGTATAGTACAGTATTTAAGAATGTGTAACTTGAAATTATTAGAATTATAGATTTCAAAGGATTCCAGTGTTTAAGGCCTTTGAGTGTTTCTCATGATAAATACAAAACATGTTAACACAGACCACAAGGTCTTTCATGGTTTAGTCCTATCTCTTCTCAACCTTTTCTGGAACTATATTCTTCTATTTCCACATCCATCTCCCCACCCTTATTTTAATCCAACATGACCAGAGGGCCTTTGCACATACTTTCTTGTACCTGGAACAATTATTGAGTCCATTTTTACTCAGTGAAAGCCACTCAGTCTTGCTTCTTTTTTTATTTCCCCAGATAAGCCCTTCTAGGCTATTACATATCTCATAATGTGATATACGTTTACTTTTTGGTATGTATTACATTAGTAGTTTTATACTTATATATGCGATTATCTGATCAATATTTGCATCCTCCATGAAGAAAGAGATCTGGTATGATTTTGCTAGCTGAGCACCTGCCTGGCATGCAGCAGATGCTGTACACAATATATATTTGCTAAAGGAATGAATAAAAGCCTAGATGGAAAGAACTTAAGTTTATTCAATGAGATATGAACGTAAGGGTGATCGAGTGAATGACTGGAAGAACAGTCTTCAGAGCTTATGAGTGAGATAGAAAAAGACGTCTGTAAGCTACTAAAGGGCAGAGGGCCCTTCTCTCCAGCCCTCTTTGAATGTAGACAGGCATCATCCGCCCACCAGCAAACTTTTAAATTCTTGCAGAGAATGGTGAAGATGTGCTCTTGGCAGGATAGCTATCTCTAAATAAAAACCTTTCTTTAATGAAAACTTAGAAATTCTAATAAAATATAAGAAATATCATTCCAAATGGGATGGCTGAGTTCTCAAGAAAGTAAGGGATTCTTCAGGGTCAAACACACAGTGTGATCTGGGAACCATGATGGCTGTTTGCCAGTTATGGTGACTGGGGATGTGAATTAAGACATCCATGTGCACAGGGGAAGAAACCCCAGGACCTTCATGAAGAATAAGTAGCAGGATAAGAACTAAGACGGTCACATAAAGATGGACTCTCAAAGGACTACTCTGTGTGAAAGAGTGGACCAGAAAAATTATTTTATTTACAAATGGGACAATTAAGAAACTTGTCTAGGGCTGGGGATGTACCTCAGTGTAGAGCTCCTTCCAGGCAGGTACAAGGCCCTGGGTGGGTCCCCACACCACCACTCCCTGGATTTCAGAGGGGATGGAGAAATGCCTCCCTGAGAACTCATAACCACAGACCCACCACATGCAGGAGTGATGCTCAGAGCCACCACTGTGCAACTTGCCCCCTAGATGAGAAGTTAACATGAAGGTCCCCAGCCCGCAATTACCCTGGAGACCCCTACAATAGTCCTCACAACACCTCTCTGGAAAAACACATGCTCAATCTCAGCCTGTACCAGATGGCCACCAGCAAAGAAGAAAAACTCACAATCCAAAATTCCAAAACACAGAAACTATCCACCATGAGCAAGGTTCAACAGACACAGGGATTAGGAATCCACCACTCCCCACCTGATGGAAATCAACATGACATGTTAGGAGGGAAAAGCATCTCAAGAGAGCTGTCACTATTTCAAATGTATTTTAGAAAATGCATCTACCTCCTTTGGTCCTTCTACAGATGTGTCATGGATGGGTGGAGAGGAGAGTTTATTTTGAAAGGTGGGCAAATAAAAGGAACTTTCTACTGTTCTCCAAATGACTTAATACAATTACCCTGGGGCTGGGGATGTAGCTCAGTGTAGAGCACTTTCTACATTAGCCAGTCTCCAGCCCTATTTTGTATTATATTTAGAGACAGGGTCTCACTGAGTTGCTTAGTGCCTCGCTTTTGTTGCTGAGGCTGGCTTTTAACCCATTAGTCTTAAAGACCATGTAAAGGGTTTTCCAAATCAAATTTCCAATATTTTCATAGATTCAAATCTTGACATTTATTACCAGTTAGGTTGGGATTTGATTATACTGCTTGGATGTTCCTCATCAATGCCTCTAATAAGCGTGCTGTTTGTGTTTTTTGTTGTTATTGTTTAGATGACAGCTTCATGCATGCACAGACGTCTCTTTGCTACTTAGAGATCATGGCTGCCACTTGCAGGGTTCAAAATTCTCTTGGAAAACAAGCAAGCACTGAAATGGTCTTCAACAATGCTCACTCAGTCAGCAGGGCTGGAACAGTTCACATCTAGTTGTAAGGAACAATTCACATGTGGTTGTAAAGGTGCCAGAGGGAGAGAACCAGCCACAGGCAGGTCCAGCAGGAGCTCCGTCAAGGACAGCTCCACAGACTCACCTTCCACTCACCCCTCACACGTGGGCCACCCAAAGAGGTTGCAGGACAGGCCACAAGTACAGTCTGAAGCAAACTACCTAACCTCTCTGTGACTCAGTTTCTTCACTCATGAAATGAGAATGGTGCTACCACATAAAGTCATTTTAAAGATTAGGTAATTCCTACAAAACAGAAACCTGTTCTGGAATTCAATAAAAGAACATTTACTATAACTATGTCCCGCCTATAGCTGGTTTTATCCATCCATTCCCTTGGCCCATGGGCCTGCACAATATACTTGATGGTATGCTAATTATAAGGATATGTGGAAACAGCAGATACAATGGACACCACGCTCTTCATTTCCTTCCTGAAGGACCTTTTGCACTACTTATCAACACACAAAGGTCTCTAATCTTAAAGGCAAATAGGCTCTTAACTCTTTGGAGGACTGACAATTTGGAAATGCCCTAAATTCTACATATGATCACTCTATCTGAGGGGCATACCCAGAGCAGGTCCTGACAGATATGTTTTAGAAAAGGGACTACAGGGTACACTGTAAATACAATGCCCTTAAACACACTCTCCTGTGAAAAGTTGGCCCATATGTTCATGCTGTAACACAGACATCCCAGTCCATGCCAACATGCTTCCAAGAAGACATGCCTGTCTCCCCATTTTCACAGTCTTTAAGGCTATGTGATCAGAGTAATAATTTTCCACAACTCTCCTGATTTCCTTCTTATGGGTCACTATTTCAATTGAGTACTGCTTGGACAATATCTATTTCTGAATTTAAATTTATCAATTTAAATATAAACTGCTCTAACTGGTAGCTATTCTGGTTTGGATCTTGAATGTCCCCCAAAAGCTTATATGTTGAAGGCTTGGTCACCTACAGTAGTTTCAGAGATAGGGCTTTTGGGAGGTTATGCTAACCTCATCAAATGGATTAATCCATTGATGGATTCATAATTTAATGGGTTATTGGCAGTGATGAACACTTAGGAGGTAGGGTCTAGTTAGGGGAAGTAGGTCCTTGGGGAATAAACTTTAAGACTGTATTTTTTCCTCTGGTCCCTTCCTCCCTGGCTCTCTCTCTTTCTCTCTCTGCTTCCTGACCACCATGAGGTGATGAGCAGTTTTGCTCCTCCATGTGCTTCTGCCATGGTGAACCTTGCTACAGGCCTAAAAGCAATGGAATCAGTTGACAGACTGAGACCTTTGAAACCATGAGCCAAAATAAATCTTTCCTCTTTTAAGTTGATTTTATCAGGTATTTTATCACAGCAACAGAAAACTGACTAACACAGTGGCCATATCCATATGGAAGCCATTTTGTCCCAGAATTATAAGTCACCCTCCAAGGAGTCTTTGTGCCAATTTTATGAAAAGCAAATAGCAACTGTTTGTGGGGCTTTAAGTATCTTACCTGTCAAGTGAGACCAGCACAACCAAACTCTACATGTGCCAGGAGAATCTATTCTGCTACTATTTCAAGTATCTGGAATACTGTCACTCTGAGACGTCTCTTTCTAAATTATGCAAAATCCTTTCTAGTTTTAAACACTGGCTAAACTGGAAAATTTGGCCAAACCAAGCCACCTGGTAAAGTGCTAAGAATCAAATCACCATATATGAGAATTTAAGATTGAGATTTAACTTTATATTCCTTTTCCCAGACACCTGGTGCATCATTTCCTCTCTCTAATCAGACTACACACTCCTTGGAGAAGAGCTCTTATCTCAAGTATCTTGGTAGGCACCTCAGCTTTACCTATAGCAGATACTCAGCAGGTACTTTTCTTAACAAAAATTACATTACTCCTAATGGAATCTCTTCAAATGTTTCTGAAGATGTCATATATTTGAATAAAGATCATTCTTTCATCATGTTGTTATAATGATGACTATTTAAAACTATCACAAGCAGAAAAATCATAAATGGAGGCAACGAAGATTGAAAAATAGAGAAAAGGGATGGGTGTGGTAGTGTGCCTGTAATCCCAGTGGTTCAGGAGGCTGGGACAAGAGGATTGCTAGTTTGAGAGCAGCCTCAGCAATTTATAAAGACCCTAAGCAACTTAGTGAGATCCTGTCTCAAAATAAAAGGTAAAAGGGATTCAGGATATAGCTAAGTTGTTAAATTCCCCTGGGTTCAACTTTAGTGCCTCCACCCCCACCCCCCAAAATAGAGAAAAGAAGGGGAAATTTCATTTTATTGTTGTCATAGAAAAAAAAATCATTATTTATTGCTCTTTTGTGCCAGGCAGCCAAAGCCACAGCTTACTTTGTAAGAGGCAAGTAGAAATAATGGTGAGATGGAAATAAGATTACACATAGGCAGAGGATAAAGCCAATCTGAGGATACTTGAGGAAAAACTGTAAAAGGCAAGGGATTCTTGAACTTGAAGTAGTACTTTAACAACAGCTGACCACGAGGAAGTTGTCCTTTGTTATTAATGCTAACAAAGCATCTTTAAACCATTTTTTTTTTTAACTTGGTGAGGAGAATTAGATAGAACTGAGAAGAGCCAAAAAGCACAGGGATAATACTGTGCATGGTCCATTGTGGTGGGCTCCCTGGACGGAAAAGTGACTGTGAACTGTTGGTGACCTTCGCTGCACTTTAAGAAATTCTTTCTTGTTGCTTTTTTTTTATCCCCCGTGCCTTGCATGGTAGGTGCTTAATAAAGTTGGGCTTGGCGAATGAATGCAATGAGATCACTTTAATGGTTCTGTGGTGGAGGAATTAAGAATAATGTCATTTCAGTGATGCATCATTTTCACTTCATGCAAATGGGATGCAATCTGTCCAACTGCATGAATGTTTTTCAAAATGCTTTTCTTTATGAAGTAAATATTCTTCTAAGAAATGTGTGCAAGACAAAATTATAATAATTGTTTTGTACAATTGCATACACTTGTATGACAACTGTAAAGACCATTATTTATTGCTGTTTGAGCCAGGCTCTACGTTGGAGTTTTACAAGTGGTCTATAGTTTAATATTCACAATCAAGGACAATAATAACTCATTCATTGCATGACCACCAAGTGTTGACTATTGTACCATAAGGAATGTGTCTTCTTCCACAACAGCAACTGCATAGGGGAAATGTTGCCATCTCTACTAATGGACAAACACACAGAAAACCAAAGAGATTAAGAAACATGGCAAAGGCCACTGAGCTATTAAGTGTCAGAATCAGGTTTTGAGCCCTGGTCTGTCCATTTTTGAAACTGAAGCACCCTTAATCATACCCCACTGTGAGTACCTAGAGTTTAAGCATTCTTTCTCTTATAAATGGGTAAACCAACACTTAAAGCTAAAAGAGAAGATGCTATTTGGATATTTGGGAAGGTAAATGCTTTTCTTTTAATTCTGCCTCTTTTAAATTTTGAAGTATGAGAGAATAACACCACTATAAAAGAGAGGTTTCATATTGTAATGGATTTTAAACCAAAAAATTGAAATTTCCTCAAAAGATATCCTTTTCTAAAATGCTTTCTTACATGGACATTATATAGACCACTGTCTTTTAAATGGCTGATTGTGACCTGCCTATTAATGGGAACTTAAATCAATTTAATGTGTGATGACCAGCATCAAAAAATGAAATAGATGAAGACAATCTGAGTTCTTTGTACATATTAAAGGTGAGTGATTTTTAGGAAACTTCCTGTGTGCACGTGTAGATGTGTGTATGTGTGTGTGCACGTGTGTGTGTCCTGGGTCATAATGTAAAATGTATTTCTTAGAGTGAGTTGCAATTTTTAAAAGTCACCGACATAAATAGTCTAATTATTAGCACTCTGCTTGAACATCCTTGGGTAACTAGGTCATGCCATACTCACACCTATTGACAAATGAGTACAGACCTTCCATCTCTTGTCCTTACTCCTACTTTGCTCTGTCAACAAGCCCTCTTCTCTTTTTCCAGCTGATCCTCCCATCTGTCCTCCACCACCTCATTCCTTATTTCCTTTTTTCTTCTCAAACTGACCCCATTTAGTTTTCACTCGCTTGTGGATACAACCCTCTTTCATGGTATTTCTATGCACTCTCATCAGTTCCAATTTCCCCCAAAATCCCTCATTTCAAGTTTCTCATGAGACATTTCCATATTGATGACATAGTCTCCTCCCCTAAGAAACACACCCAAAACTCAAGTTCATGATCTTTCTCTCCAGCCCCTCCTCCAGTCTCATTTTCCATTGATCTACTGGTCTGGCTATGGGTTCAGCCTCTCAGAGAAAAACCTCACTTCTCTCTGTCTCTCCTTGGTTTTTCTGTCAACACTTAATAACACCTGTCATATTTCTCTCTTTTCCTCCATTTTCCTGACACCATCCTAAACCTGGGTGCTGCACAATTATCGTCACCTGGATATTCTTTTCTTCTCCATTCTGTCTGCCCAGCTAGACTTCTTCCAACCACAATTTGATTACAATATCCGTGGAGCACCTGCTATATTTCATGTACTGTGCAGTGCTGGGTGAACAAAGATGCACTCCTTACTCTATAAAGGGAAGAGGACAGCCTTAAAACAAGTAAAATACCAAGAAGTGAAAAGTCAAAATCCCAGAAATAAGCCAGATGCCTGTCTCTTTCAGAATAATCTTCCTAAATACTACCAGAGCAAGTACTCATGTCCTTTATTGCCCAGCAAATAAGTCTAGAATATTTTCCTAGACACGAAAAGATGAAGTAACTTGTTCAAGGTCACACAGCTGGGAAGTTAAAAAAAAATGGGTCAATGCAGACAAGGAGATTTGCACATGCACCATGCTGAACATCGTGGCTAAGTGTTAAATGAGTTTATGAATTGACACACTCTTTCTTAAAAGAGGATAGTCTGTATGGGGTGGGACATTTGGTGTAGTAACCTGCTGGCATATTTAACTGCTGCCCTTTTCATGGAATATCGAAGCTTTTTGTTTGCAAGGGACAGAAAACCCAACTCAAATTGGTTTACAGTAGAAAGGGAATTATATTATCGAGAGAGAGAGAGAGAGAGAGAGAGAGAGAGAGAGAGAGAGAGAGAGAGGTCTCCATTCATATCCCACTTGATGTATTAGACTTATTGATTTATTGATAACATTTTTGTCAGGTTCTTTTCAATGCTCTGATTCTGCTCTCACTTCCAGGTGGTGAAAACAGGAAGGCCATGCTGATCTTATAAACTCACGTCTTACCATCCAGATGATGAGAGGACATTCTTTTTGTAACTTTCACTAAAGAAAGAGGAAGTTCTATCTCAGTCCTCCAGACAAACCTTTGCATTTTGCTTGCAAACTGCATCCTCTCTTCTATGAACCATATGATGATGGCAGGGATCGGGGAGGCCAGCTGCCACTCGGGAGTACATAGTGTGACTGCATATATGGTGCGACACTACGTCGTGTACAGCCAAAGAAATGAAAAGTTGTGTTGCAATTGCGTACAATGAATCAAAATGCATTCGGCTGTCATATATACCTACTTTAAATAAATAAATAAAATTTCAAAAATAAAAAATAATGGAATGACTTTTAAATCAAGATGAAGCTAATATCAAGTTAGTAGAAGTGTATTTGGGTTAGGACATCTCATCTGTTTTTTACTTCATCCCAGTAAAGCCCAAGCTTTTCACTGAGAACATGCCAATACTCAAATGATTTCAGCTTAGCTTCAAATGAAGTCTCAGATCATTTACTGTCAAAAAAAAGAAAAGGAGTGTGAAAAGGCAGTTTCGAGAGGGGCTATTAGCAACATGCTTAATGGGGCTATGAGCAGATGTGGCGGAGTGGGATTTTTGTTTGTCTGGCTTGCCTTTTTATAAGTGTGTTTTTATCTTTCGGTTTTTAAATTCTTTCCTTACTTAGGTAAACCTGAGATTTTCTCTAAGTGCAATTAACTGTAGCAATAAACAAAAACACCTCCTTATATAGACTGAGGAAAAACAGCTTAGCAGATCTATAATTATTTGTGATTAAAAATACATGGAGAATGGTAAAATCAATATCCATGCTTTCATCTTTTAAGAAAATCAGTAACTAAGACTTTCAATGAAATTGCTCTTATGGATTTAAACATATGTGCTTTCAGATTCTTAAAGGAATGAATATATGTTGAGTTTAGAATAAAACAGATTGAGAACCTCTGTGCATGACTACTTTTAATTCTTACAATCCTAGAAAACGTATCCCTTGCTTTTACAGATGAGGAAACGAAGACTCAAAGAGTAGCCACCTAAGGTCATAGGTGGTAAAATCAGAGCCAGGTTTTAGAGTCATATTGATTCTAAGATTCAGGCTGTTCCTGTGGAAGTGTCTGGCCCAAGTGTCTGGGGAGGAGCAGCAGGGTGCTCCTATTGATCGCTGAATGATCCTCAGGCCTCACCTGGTGCCTGCTGGGCTCATGCAGAAATGTAACAAGGACATACTGCCAGGGTGGAGGGTGCGGTGGCTTCTGCCAAAGCAGTAGGGGGGCATCAGAGGAGTCTGTGAGAAGTGAAGACACAGATGAACAAGGTGAAATGAAATGACTTCAAGAAAATTAGCTGGGCAAGAGAGAAAAAGGCCAGAAACTAAAAGGTGACACAGATTTGTAGGAGACAAGAACTAGAACCAGGTGGAAAACACTAAACCATAGCACCTTCTAAAAATTCAAGAAATATAAGACATTCGGTCAGAGTTTCTTGACAGCAAAATCAATATTGCCAAGAGATGCCTTTGGAAATATAATGCATGCTCTAGAAATGGTTAAATGAAGAATATCCAAAAGAGGCAAAAACTCTAAATTTCCTGGCCATTTTCTTTTCTTCTCCACTTCACATTCAACTATCTCAAAGAGGAAGAAAGGAAAATTTTTTTCTGTGCGTTAGCTGGAATTTCCTGGTGGGCACTGATTATCTCCTCTGGATGAAAGATAAGCCTGATGTAGGACAAGAGTCACACCTGTGGCATTAGGTAATCTATCCCCACAAACCAAAATAATAATGTATGTTATTATAATTATTTAAAACAAAATATATAAATAAATAATTAAAAAATTAATAAAACTTCTATTTTTCTTTCTACAAAACTGTGCACACACATCTAGAAAAGTTGATTTCTCATGGAAATGGGGTGGGAGGGGTAAGAGTTTATTAGTGAAAGTACATTACAAATGTGTATGAAGTTGCAAATGGAGCAACTTATTCCTTCACCCTCAGCAGACCTTGCCACCTGTGACTTGAAGACTGAAGTCATCTCCTGAGGAAGAGTAGGAGACACCCTAACTCCCCCTTCCTGCAAAAGCTCTCTGCAATTTCATCCTCACTCTCTTCCTTTGTTCCTGAGGGAAATAGCAAGATGTGATGATTTTCAATAAGCTTATCTCACTGAGACTAGTCCCTTCCTGTCTCAGAGTCTCAATTTCCCTTTATAGAAAGAGTCTGAAATGATTTTCTGGGTAAGATCCAGGGTACAAGGAACCTTTAAATTATAGGGTCCAATAAGCCAACAGACATTTATTTGAGCCCAGGGGTGGCCATGAAGGGTGGGCTTCACAGGATCATCCCTGGAGATCAGACAAAGCTTCAGCATCAGTAGGAAGAGGGCTCTAGGACCAGTGGTGGGGTTGTGGATATAATTAGGACATGGTATCTGGTCTACAGGCCCACAGCAGCCAGGCAAGGAGAGGTCAAAGCAGCACTGGAAATTCTCTGAAACATTCCCAAGGAATTCTCTGAAAGATGAACTTTCCCATGATGACCCATATTTATTGCAAAGTGGAGAAATCAGTTATTATACTATTCCAATTCAAGTGTAGGGGGAAAAACCAGGTCTCCCTTTGAGGTCCAACACTTGATGCCTTGGACACTGGGTCTAATTTATATCTCCCTTTATACAAAGGGCTTTGCACACAGTGGGTACTTAGTCAATCTGTTCCATTGTTTTCTTTTTTAAAATCCAAAATGTTTTATCCATTTTGTTATTTGCAGATAAATATGCTAACACAGACTGGTTCCATTTATTGGAAGACTTGGTATTTCCTGAGTCAGAAGGTTCCTGAACCTCCCTGCTTTGGAATTTACCACACTTCTCCTCCCATCCCCTTCTCCCCTGGGTCTGTAACCACAAGACTTGAGGTATTGTAAAGTGCTTTCAGTTTAGCAACCGAGGACTCAGAAGAGACCCACAGACACAGCTGTGAAATCTTCAGCTCCAGAAAAATGCCCTCCATTAAGGGCAGGGCCACAGGGACCCTGTCCTTGGGGCACCCTCAAACCTGGCCAGCTGGGGATTGGCACTGCCTGTTTTCCACATCTCTTCAGTGTTACGGACTAGTCGGCTTATGTCATTTCAATAGAAAATGGCTGCTCGGCATCCAACACTGAAAACTTTCAACATAGATCACTGAAAATTCTTCACATGTATTTGAGGGCCTTCCAGCTCTTCTTTGGCCCTGTCCAGGTACCTTAACCCCATCTACACAGAACTTTAAGTCCTAAGGAGGGAATTCATTATTCTTCCTCAAGAGTCCATATTCTGCCCATCTGCCGACGCTTGCAATGGTGTACCCCTTCCAGAAGGCACCAGAAGCTCCCCGAGAATTCCATTTCCTAAATCTGTGTTACCATCACTCTTCATTAGACTAGAGAGAGTCCTTTTTAAAAAAATACAAATTCGGAAAGTACTTTCTATTTAATCCCTCGAGAAATGATTAAACAGTCTAGAAATGATTCAACAGTCTACCAGATACTTATACAAAAATTATTTTCTAACAATTTGAGTCAAAGTATTTGGTTAATATAAATATGAGCTAACGAACCATTCCTAAACTTCATGAGGGTTTATCTCCCCCCCCCCCCCCCCCCCCGTTAAGCTTGGCTCAATTTTAAGGATGGAGATCTCAATACCCACAGTGAATAGTGTCATTTGGTTAGAAAACTAGCTTTCTAAAAGTAAGCTAGCCTCTTGGACCTGAGTTTCTATGGAAAGTCTGTAAACTACATGTTGCTGAGAAAATGCCTTGTCCTGAAGAAATGGCCTTTGGGTTCTTCTTCCAAATTTAAACCAGCAACCCTATCTTACTCTTCAGAAGCAGGAGACCTCTGGGCTAAAAGGCCCAAAAAATATACGACATTGAAGCCATCAATTTTAGCATTCTAACATTATAATTATTATTATTTTAGAACTAAAATAATCCAGTGCTTCTTTATGCCAGGGAGTAAGCTCATCTAAACTCCACAAGAACCCTGTAAATCAGAACTAAACCCACTTTGTAGAAAATGCTAATGACATAATAGTAGTAATACTTATATCTCATTTATTATATACTAGGCACTGTTTAAGCACTTTATTCATACTTACTTATTTAACCCCCACAATAACCCCACAAGGTAGTAGAGTTTTTGCAGTGCACAGCATCACGAGGTTCCCTTCACATCGACTAAACATGGGACTACAGCAGTCGTAGGTTTGTACTTCCCCTCCTTCAACGCAGCCTCAAATGAGCAAACACCTTCTGGTGCTATCAGCCAGTCTAACTCTCCTATCACACAGCATCTCTTCCCAGGACACACAGCACATCTGTACTTTTCTCAGGTCAGAAAAATAAAGGGACACTTATTCTAAGCACAGGACTTGATGTACATTCATATGCACATAAACTTGGATCCCACAAAAACTCTCTAATTGCATGTTTCTTTTGTAGATAGACCACATACTTCACAAAAATTGCTTTGCCCAAAGATATTCTAAATTAGTGAGCTGCGGGTGAACAGAGTTGCACTGAAATCTGTGAGAGAAACTTATGTGCCTATTGGACAAGTTCACTTTTGTACATCCTTCCAATATATTTATATCTGCATTGGAATTAATGTGGTTAATGGACACCTTCTTTCATCAGCATAACTGATGACACATATAGGACCAGGACAGACAGGTCCTCCTCTCTGCACTCTGGAGATTGAGGGCTCAATGCTGAACATTTCATTTCCCAGACTTTCCTGAAAATTAGAGCAAATTAGTGAGATCCAGGCAATTTTCCTGTCACAGCACCATTGTGGCTGGAAGACATGGTCATGGAGGCCAGGACTTTTCTGCAGCAGTGCCATGACATCCTTGCATAGGTGTCACACAGGCAGCCTTTACAAGGCCACAACAGTTTCCTGATCCCAGCTGCAGCTAAGTCAATGTCTTATTGGGGTCAACAGTTCCAACAGGGACACCCTGTTTCTCCAGTGCATCCTGCAGCAGGGGCAGTGGCCCTATCTGTGGGCTAGCTCTACATGGTGTTCCAGAAGTGCTTCCTGGAATCCCTGTCTGGAGCCTACTTCTCCAGTCCCTTCTTCCTAGGTACCTAATCACCTGTAACGAATCTCTTCACAAGGAAATTAACTAGTTTGTTCCCTGAAATCTAACAGTAGTGAACAACAGTTAGAAAGAGTCCAATGCCAAATGCCCAGGAATTGGCCCACAATGCTCAATATTTGCACTGTTACACCAGGAGCTGTCTTTCCTGTCAGATGTCTGAAGCAGATGAGGAAGGCAGTGCCCCAGCAAGTCCTGCCATTCAACTAAAACAGCACATTCCACAAGCAATAATAAGTGTTGGCGAGGATGTGGGGGAAAGGTACACTCATACATTGCTGGTGGGACTGCAAATTGGTGTGATCACTTTGGAAAGCAGTATGGAGATTCCTCAGAAAACTTGGAATGGAACTACCATTTGACCCAGCTATCTTACTCCTCAGTCTATACCCAAAGACTTAGAATCAGCATACTATAGTGACATAGTCACACCGATGTTTATAGCAGCTGAAGTCACAATAGCTAAACTGTGGAATGCCCATCAATAGATGAATGGATAAAGAAACTGTGGAATATATACAAAATGGAATATTACACAGCATTAAAAGAGAATAAAATTATGGCATTTGCAGGTAAATGGATGGAGTTGGAGAACATTATACTAAACGAAGTAAGCCAACCACAAAAAACTAAAGGCTGAATGTTTTCTCTGATTAGTGGATACTGATCTATGATGGGATGGGGGCCTGGAAAGAATGGAGGATCTTGGGATTGGGCAAAGGGGGAGGGCGAGGAGGGGCTATGGGGCTAAGAAAGATGGTGGAATGAGATGGACATCATTACCTTAGGTACATGTATGATTGCACGAATGGTGTGACTTTACACTATGTACAACCAGAGAATTAAAATGTTGCGCTCCTTTTGTGTACAATGAATTGAAATCCATTCTATTGTCATGTACAACTAAGTAGAACAAATAATAATAATAATAACAATAATAATAAAACAAAAATAAAAACAGCACATTCCACATCCAGAGGCACTAGCCCCAGAAGGCTCTTCAGTTCTGCTATGCTATAGCCAGACATCTAACAGAGCTACACAATTTTTACTTAAACTCTCAGACTTCTCACAATCAAACTTCCATCACTGCCACCCTTGCTCAAGAAAAGAAGGAAGGAAGGGGAAGGGAGAAAGAAAGAGAGAAATCCCAGTAGAGGTAAGGAGTCTGCTTAGAAGTTCTCTCTTGACCTTGAAGACAATCCTTGGTAAGTTAGACATCTTTAATCCCATCTTTAGAAAAACACATTAGTGCAGGAGCCCTGTTTGGGGAGATGGCTAGATTGCGGTTGACTATGGGCCATGGACATGTTTGGGCATTGCCGCCTTCCGTAGTCTCACGGGACTTGGCCCAGGATCTCGAGAAATTTGAGCCGTGACTCAGCAGATTGGCCCAGCGCCATTCCTGCTCGGGCGCGTGAGATGAGACCTGAGAGAGAACGGATGGGGTTAACGCTATTGTGTATATATATTGTAGTTTTTTGTAAGAGTACGTGCCTTGGTTTCTTGTGAGAGTGTGTATGTGGTGTTAGAAATTACAAGAGACAGAAAGAGAAAGATAAAAGAATTTTTTCATTTCCATCCTGTCTCCGGGCTCCTTCCCACAGCGCCACCGTTCCGGGCTGCTTTTCCTTTTCCGGCTGCAACACATTAGCCTATAAGACTTTTTTTGTTTGTTTTTTGGTACGGGGATTGAAACCAGACATGATTAACCACTGAGCTACAGGGTCTTGCTAAGTTGCTTAGGGTCTTGCTACATTGCTGAGGCTGGCCTTGAACTTGTAATAGCCTGTAAGAGTTTTTAAAAGCTTGTTTCAGTCAATATTTGTCTGGTAGAATCTAACCTCCCATTTAAGTGAGAATCAAACCACTGCAAAGAATCATTCTATAAATTCAGAGAAAATGATGCAATGACCAAATGAAGAAATTTAAATAGAAGAGGATGATGCACATAGGAATAAGACAGTAGCAATGTTTTCATAGGTGTCAGCAATGATCCCTATTGATAGGGATACTTCATTATGAGGTTCTCCACAAGACATCAAATCATTTTAACATCCATACATGGGAATCTTGGTGTACAAGTGGTAACAAGTTATAGCAGGGACAAAGCAATCTTCATATGTTGTCTATGAGGTCCTCTCCAGCCATAGACTGTTCAAGCTTAGCAATGATAAGATCTGTGACTGGTAAGCAGCACATCCTCATGATGATTCTGAGAACTGCCTCCTCTCCTCAGGTCTAAGGGCCAGGATTCACCAGCATCTGAATCATACAGTGAGAACACACACTAGACCTTATTCTCCACAATCAGCCCAGATGATGAAAAATGCTATCTTTTCTTAAGATCATGCTCCATAAATGCTCTCTGATGAGGGAAACAAAACCCAATCATCAGACTCTGATACCAGTCATCATGACGCTCCCTTCCACTTGGTGTGACCAATTCTGTCACCAGCCTGACAATTTTCAGCTCCATGAGAGCTTGCCTATGAATCAGAAACACCATTCTGTTTTACTAACTCAGTAAGATGCCATGCATCTTGGGAAATTGCACAATGATCTCAGGATGGAATTTGAATTGAGTCCTTGACCCGTCTGAGGCTTAGATCACACAGAAGTGATCATAGCTGACAACTAGCACGCATAAATGATCTTCATAGCACAAAACCATCCTCACAAGGCATGGACTATTCATTAAGCATCAGATAAATCAACCTACTCTAGTTTCAGTTGGATATAATAACAATTTTTACAGAAGTCAGGAAGAGAATACACACAATTTAAAGTTCTTATCTACCTCCAGACTCACAGACCCTGACATTAGATTACAGATACTGCAGCACTGAGAATGCTATAAACTTCCTACAGAGTCCTAAGGTGGGTTTTCCTTTTAATAAGACCCCTGGGAAAGAGTTCAAAAAGAACTCACCTGACTCACATCAACCTTTACTCTACAGAGAAGAGTTCAGTGCTTCAAGGTACTTGTAAAAACTCTCTAAGCACTGCTCTGATACAAGTGATGAGAATAATATTTGATTGTAAAATGGCTATGCCAGTAAAACAACAGAAATAAGAATAAAACAAAGCACATATTATTAAATAGGTTTATTGAGGTATAATTTACATGCCATGAAATTCATTTATTGAAAATGTATTATTCGAGCCGGGCACGGTGGCACACGCCTGTAATCCCAGCACTTGGGAGGCTGAGGCAGGAGGATCTCGAGTTCAAAACCAGCCTCATCAATGGCAAGGCACTTAGCAACTCAGTGAGACCCTGTCTCTAATAAATTACAAAAAAAGTGGTCCAGTAACTCTGAGTTCAATCCCCGGTACTCCCCCCCCAAAAAAAAAAGAAAGAAAAGAAAATGTATTATTCACTGACATTTAGTAAACTTGCAGGAGTTGTTGCAACTACAGTCATAATTCAATTTTAGAACATTTTTATCACCCCAATAGTATTCCTAGTGCCAATCTATTTCTACCCCAAAGCAACCACTAAGCTGTCTTTATAGATTTATTCTTTGTGAACATTTAATATAAAGGAATTCCATGGTATGTGGACTTTTGCCTCTGGCCTCTTTCACTTAACAAAATTACCTGGTGACTATTTTTGAAAATGAAGTTTTATTGGCACACAGCCACCCTTATTCATTTTTACATTGTCTGTTGATGATTTAGCACTATAAGGGCAGAGATGAGAAGTTGTGATAATGATCATTGATCTACAAGCCTGAAATATTTAACATCTGGCCTTTAAATTTTTTTTTTGCCACCTCTGGCTTAGGATAATACTTTTAAGTTCCATCCATGTATCAGTCATCTACTTCTTTTTACTGCAAAATAATATTTCATAAGATATCACCTTAGTATATACCATGTTCATTCATATATTAAAATAAATTAATTTTACCATACTAATACATCACATTTGTTTATTCATTTACCCTGTGCATTTAGATTGTTTATAATTGGAGTTATTATAAATATTGCTGCTATATACAAGGGCTGGGGCTGTAGCTCAGTGGTAGAGAGCTTGCCTAGCATGCATAAAGACCTGGGTTCGATTCCCAGCACTGCAAAAACAAAAAACAAAACCAAAAAAAATTTCATGTACAAGTCTAGCTTCATCTCTCATGGTAGATACCTAGTACCCAGGAGTGGAATGGCTAGATTAAATGGTAAGTGCATGCTGAAACTTTTAAGAAACCACCAAACCATTTCCAAGTGACTGTACTAGTTTACATTCCCACCAGCAATGTATGGCATTCCTATTTCTCTACATTTTCACTGCCTCTTGTTATTATTGTCTGTCAATTTTATGATAACTATTCTAATGAGTATGAGACAGTATCTCACTATGGATTTAATTTGTATTTTCCCTAATCATGATGGTATCTTTTCATATGCTTTTTAGTAAACTTTTTTGATGAAAATGTCCATATAAATCTTCCACTCAGTTTTGCTTGGCTTGTCTAATTATTGAACTGTAAGAATTCTTTACATATTCTGTATAGAAGGCCTTTATCAGATATATCTTTTATATCAAATATAACTTAAAGATATTTCCTTCCACTTATCTACAGGGTTGTCTTCTTACTTTCTTGATGGTTTTAACTGAATCAAAAGTTTTTAATTTTGATGAAGCCCAATTTATCAATTTTTTTCATTTGTAGAGTTTGCTTTTGGTGTCATATGTAAAAATCATTCCCCAACCCCATGCACTAAGATGTTTCTTATTTAAGTTTTATAATTTCAGCCCTTATATTTAGGATTAATCTTTCTGCTTGTACCCATCGAAATGCTTCAGCACAATTTGTTAAAAAGACTATCCTTTATACTATTGAATTGCTTTTGTACCTTTACAGAAAATCAGTGACCAGAAACATAAGGACTTAATCCTAGATTTCTACCTCTGTTCCATTGAAATATATTACTATATTTATGCCATATTATCCTAACTGTAGTCTGTAGTACTAACTGTAGTAAGTAAGTTTGAAATCAGAAAGCATAAGTCCTCCAACTTATTTTTCAAGATGTTCTTGACTATTCTGAGTCCTTTGGATTTCCATCAAAATGTTAGTATCTTACACCTTACCACCAAATGGCGGGGGGGGGGGGGAATCTTGCTGAAATTTCATATATATATACACATGTATATGTGTGCGTGTGTGTGTGTGTGTGCGTGTATTTTTAAAGATCAACTTGTCAACTTCTGCCTATATCAAAATACCTATTAGGAATTGGCAGGAATTGTGTTAAATCTTTAGATCAGTTTTTGAGAAACTGATTTATGTTTGTTAATAAATATTGAGTCTTTCAATCAATGAGCTTAGTATATCTCTACAGCATACTAGATACTCAAATTATTGTTACATTTATTCCTAGGTATTTGGTTCTTTTTGATGATACTGTGAATAAAATTGTTTTATTAGTTTCATTTTTAGATCATTCACTGTTAGCATATAAAATATAACTGATTTTTATATATAGATCTGTGTCCTACAACCTTATTGAACTTTTTTGTTTTTTGTTTTTTAGCTCCAGGAGGGATTTTTTTGGTGGATTCCTTATCATTACTATAAACAGGATCATGTCATTCATGAATAATGAATTTTATCTCCTCTCTTCTAATCAGGACGCCTTTATAATTTTTTTTTTTTTTTTACTTTTGCACTGGATTCATAACTGAGTGCAGTGTTGGATAGAAGAGGCAGGAGTAGGCATCCTTGGCATTGTTCTTGCTACTACAAGGAAAACATCTAGTCTTTCACCATTATGTATATTAGCTATGTGTTTTCCCTGCATGCATTTTTATCAGATGAAGGAATTCCCTTTCTATTCCTAATTTTTTGGATGGGTGTTGAATTTCATGAAATATTTTATCTATTTCGATTGAGATCATCACATGGTTTAAATATTTTATTATCTTTATATGGTATGTTGTTATATTAATTGGTTAATATAAAGTTAAACTAACTTTGCTTTTCTGGGATAAATCCCACATGGTGTTTAATCAATTTCACAAATTCTTGAATTTTGGTTGTATTGGATCATAGATGCTCAATTGGTAAAGTCTTTGCAATTATTCCTAAGTCTGAAAAAATTACCAAGTCTGAAAAATATGAAATCTGAAATACTTCTGGTCCCAGGGATGTTTGATTTTCCAAAATCAGGGATGGAAGAGGGACACACAACCAACCCACAGACATTAAAACAATTATAAGGAAATCATATGAAAAGCTTTATGTGAACAAATCTATCCAGGTGAACTTGTTGCTGGAGTCACCCCAAATGTGGCAGCAGTAGGGTCCCTACAAAGAATTGCTCCAAACCATCCTGTGATGAGGACTGATTTGAATTCCAAAGAAAGAAGGACCAAATGCTAGGGTGATCAGTCCAAAGCATTTATTAGGGAAAGGTGTATAGACAGGGATTTAGAGTCCTTTAAACAAATAGGCAGGAGGTACTTTTACCTGGTATGTTGCAATGAGAGGGTTAAGTTGTGGGATTTACATGGGAGTTAAGGAATTCATCTCAGGGCTGAGGCAGTCTCTACGTATTTAAGAACATAGTTAATCTTTCAGCATCTGGGGCAGTACCTAGATAACTTGATCAATGCCCCAGCTTGGGTTCAGCCTTGAAGCTGGCCAGCTTCTATAGCAGTCCAGGCACTACACCTCAGTCAGGATCAAGAAAGAAAGTGGAAGGAATTGGAGAACCCTACAACAAATGAGATGAAGTAGATAAATTTCTAATAAGATGCAAATGCACAAAAATTACTCAAAAGTAAACAGAAAATTGAAACATCTGTAACAAATAAATAAATTGAATTCGTTCTTGAAAATCTTGCCCTGAAGAAAATCCTAGACCTAGAACTCACAATTCGCTTCTACCAATCTTTTCTTTCTTCTGCTTGCTTTGGGATTGGTCTACTTCCTTTTTACCAATTTCTCAAGGTGGAAGCTTAGATTATTGATTTGAAATTATTTTTCTTTTCTAAGGTAGATACTGAAAGCTATAAGTTCATAATGTAAAAATTAAACATCAAGACTATCTGCATCCATAAATTTTGGTAGATTGTATTTTCACTTTAACTCATTTCAAGATATTTTCTAATTTCCATGTGACTTCTTCTTTGATGTATGAGCTATTCAACAATGTGTTGTTTAATTTCCAAAAATTCAAGATTTTCCAAATTCATTTATTTCTAAATTAATACTACTGTATTTTCAAAACTTACTTTTGTAAGTTTAAAAATCTATTAAAACTTGTTTTGTGACTTAAGGTAAGGAGATATTTTCATGTCTTCCTTAAAGACATTCTTTTATTAGGCAGGATAGTCTATTAATGTCTTAGGTCAAGCAGTTAATAGTGTTGTTCAAGTCTTTTACACTCTCTTGATTTTCTGTGTATATTATCAATTATTTAGAGTTGGGGAGGGGGCAAAAATCCAAACTCCGAAATACTCCAAAATCAGAAAAATTTTGAGTGTCAACATAACACTTAAAAAGTTTCAGATTTTGGTTGTATTGAATCATAGATGCTCAATTGGTAAAGTCTTTGCAAATATTCCTAAGTCTGAAAAATTACCAAGTCTGAAAAATATGAAATCTGAAATACTTCTGGCCCCAGGCATGGATAAGGGATACTCAACCTGTATTAAAGTTAATTATTACTATTGTTGAAATGTCTATGTGCCCTTTCAATTCTGTCAGTTTTAGCTTCATGTATTTGAGGCTCTGTTGTTAAGTGCACATACACTGATAACTACTATGTATTCCTGAAGAATTTCCTGTTTTCATTTTAAACTATCCCTTTTTGTCAAAGCAACTTTGGTCTTACCCTTCATTCTATTCTGTCTGATATTGGTAGAGCCATTTCAGTTTCTTATGATTGCTCTTTGTATGGAATACATTTTCTATTCTTTTACTTTCAACTTATTTGTGTCTTTTAGTTGAAAATGAGTTTCATATATAACACATGGCTAGTTCATACTTTTTAATGATGTTTGACAATGTCTACCTTTTAATTTGCATGCTTCATCATTTCATATTCAATGGAATTTTATATGGTTGGATTTGCATCTGACATTTTGTTATTGGTTTTTTTTTTTTTTTTTTTTTTTTTTGGTACCGGGGATTGAACTCAGGGTCACTCGACCTCTGGGCCACATCCCTAGCCCTTTTTTGTATTTTATTAGAGACAGGGTCTCACTGAGTTGCTAAGTGCCTCACCATTGCTGAGGCTGGCTTTGAACTCGCGATCCTCCTGACTCAGCCTCCCAAAGTGCTGGGACTACAGGCGTGCGCCACCGCGCCCGGCTTGTTAATGTTTTTTTATTGCTACTATTTTCCTGTTGCTGCTATAACAAACTACCACAAACTCAGCAGCTTAAAACAACATCCGCTTATCACCCTATAGTCCTAGAGGTCAAAGTCTGATGTAGGTTTCACTGGGCTGAAAGTAAGGTGTTGGCTTGCTTTCCTTTTTGCTTTCCCTTCTGCATACTCTAAGGGAGAATCCATTTTCTTGCTTTTCTAGGTTTGTCCTCATTCCTTGGCTCGTGGTCTCTTTCAAGACCGGACATGACTAGTTAGGTCTTTCTCACATGCATCACTCTGGCACGGACTCTTCTGCTACCCTCTTCTACACATAGAGACCCTGTGAGTATATTGGGCATACTTGAATAATCCAGGATAATCCTACTATCTGAAAGTCAGCTGATTAACAAGCTCAGCTCCAATTGCAATCTTAATCCTCTTTACCATGTAAGGTAGCATCTTCAAAAATTACATCAATTAGGTTATAGATATATTTGGGGGACATTAGTTGTATTTTTCTACTACAATGTCTAATGCCTTTTCCCCCTTTGTTTACCCTTTACAACCTTCTTTTGTATTAAATAAGCCTTTTCCAATGTACTGTTTCAACTCTAATTCCTTTGTTGATTATTTACTCTCATGCCCCAACTGGTATCACAACCTCGGGGTACCTACAATGTTGGTATTTCCTGTCTGTCACCAAGATTGCTAGTGTTTCTGACAACACCCAACAACACAAGGTTTTTCCACGTTCTGTTGTAATCCAAATTAAGTCAGTGCCCTCTGACAACAAAGCTGCTGGTTTTCACAGTTTGCCCCACACCAAAGGATCTGGAGTGAGGAGAGGAGAGCAGCCTCAGGCTGAAATGTCATAGATGTCCATTTTTTTTTTTTTTTTTAACTGAGCCTTGTACTCTTTCTTGTTGATTCCAGGAGTCCAAAATGGGTGGTTTTGGTAATTTTGTCCAATTTTATCATTGCTTTTGGGGGAAATTTTTGCCAAGATCTTCATTCCACCATTTCCATATTATTTTTAAGCACATAAAATTTCAGCAAATTACATATCTCAGAATCTTTATCTGGAGTAAATAATGTCATCCATGTTTGTAAATCTGATAGTTTTGGAGTAGAAAGGGAATAATACACCACCAAAAAACCTACTTATATCAAAGAAATAAAGGAGTACTGAAATTTGGGATTCTTACGTATGTTAAACCATACTTTGGCAAAAATAGCATTGAAGTTACAGACAGCAACCTCAAGTTTTTAGCAATTATTGCCCAAAGACTGAGGTTAATACCCATAATCTTTATTTGAATTTGAACGAAATATCCATTCTTTCCACAAATTTAGCACTAATCCTCAAAATCCTTCTGACTATGGAAAAACCCAGTGCATTGAGTACTGAAAATAAATATAATCATTACATATAAAAAAGAACCCAAGACTAAAAAAATCATAAACTGAGTTGAATTGCATTGGAAACTAGTCTGAAACACATATGTGATCACAGGATCACAAATGAGTCTAGCCCTGGATATGTTCCGAGATGCTTCTTACAAAACCTAGCCCTGGAATGTCAGTCCAAGAAGCTGGCAAGTCTAAACCTTCCTGCAAGACTGGAGCACTGTCACAGGAATTCTCAAGGAACTCCTAGGGAACACAAAACCAGAACTGACCACATTAGAGAAATAAAGCAACTTGGAAGCTAGTGAGGCCTCTCAAAAAAGCTTCCCTTAGTCCTAACCTTCCTGCCTTTCTACTCCCAGAATTCTCAGTATACAATAGGAACACTCTTTTATTTGCACAGGTCAGTCAGCCAGTAAAAGAGTATCAATGGGAAGATAGTAACTTTAAATAAGTCCTGAGCACTAGGAAATGGAGCTTAATCCATCTGCCATCCCACAACTCATACTACAAATGTGTCTTCAGAGCGCCTTTCCTCTGTGATTATCACTATGCTAAATAAACAATTCATAAAATCTCTGCTATAGTAGACACTATTATTCCTTTCCTGTTGATGAGGAAACTGGTGTCCAAATGAGCTCGTAACTGGCTTAACCTGGAACTTGAAGCTGTATACCACTGGCAATCAGAGCCTGTCCTTCGATCCACTGAAAAGTACAGCCAGTGCTTAAAAAGCCAGTTATGCCACATGACCACATCTTTGACAGTGGAAATGATCTGCACACATTCCTTGAGATGTGTGACACTTTCAGGATAGAAGACTACAAACATAATTTTTATTATTAAGAAACCAGAGCCAGGCGCAGTGGTGCATGCCTGTAATCCCAGCGGCTTGGGAGGCTGAGGCAAGAGGATCGCAAGTTCAAAGCCAGCCTCAGCAAAAGTGAGCAGTAAGCAACTCAGTGATACCCTGTCTCCAAATAAAATACAAAATAGGGCTGGGGATGTGGCTCAATGGCTAAGTGTCCCTGAGTTCAATCCCTGGTTAAAAAAAAAAAAAAAAAAAACAACAACAACAACAAAAACAACAAAAACGAAACCAGTTCAGTTCCCCTGTGGACCCAAACCTCAGTCTCCTTTGGACTCTGTCCAGAAAGGAGTCTAAATGATGTCTTCTAACTTGCAGTGCAACCAGGGATCTTCCTCAAAAGACTTTTCCAAAATGACAGGAGTCATCACCAAGCTTCTCCAGAGGTGAGGGCTGGACAGGCTCATCTCCAGAGTACATCTAGTCTGTCTGTGGTTCTTCCCACTTAAGACTTCCGGCTGACATCTAACGCTTAGCTAATTGTAAACTGAGATCATGAATGTATTATTAACTTAGTCTTTCAAGCCTTGAATTCACAATTTAATGGCTTTCATTGCTTCTTCTTCACCATGGCCTATATACAGCCTATAAAAATTGTCTATACTAACATTTCTCAGACTCCTTCCCCTTCAAACTGTCCACTGCGGGTTCTGAGTATTTCCCACCATTACTACTGCAAAAACCTACTGGTGTGCTTCTTGGCTCTTTTCTCCCCAATCATCATATTCAGAGTCAGCTGTGGTGAATACAATTATATAGATTCACTTAACAAAATGATTTCTCGGTCTCTTGATTGTATCCAGAAATCACACTACCTTCATTAGATCACCATGGGATAACACATAGTTAATCCTCTGTTTTGGAAGTCATTTTATTAATTCTTGCCCCTGTAACAGCCAGAGTGTAATACACATATATGCATGCACATACATGTATGCACATAGGAGTCAGGAGGAGATGGAGGGAATAAATGTGTGAAGGGGGTTTGCATTTATTTCATTTCAACACTGGTCTGACAGTGGCTGAAGATCCATGATGGATACAACAATTACTATTCTCAAGAAGCTTATAAATCTATTTAAAAAAAATAGAAAATAATAACAGCAGGAAACATTCATTGAACACTTAAGTGGTTCCAAATGTTAAGAGTGGCACATGGATCGTCTCATTTAATCCTCATGGCAGTGCTACAAATTTGGTACAATCATTATCCTCACTTCAAAGATGAGATGAGATGTAGTGAGGCTGCCCTGAGTCACATAGCTACCTAAGCAGCAGAACTCAGATGCAGGTTTATTTGACACCAAAATTCACCCTCACAACTACTCTTTAAACCTGAGTCCTTGGAGAGTCATTCTTAAGTGCTCTCACTGATTTCCCATGCTAAGGCCCTCCTGGCCCACATTCCCTAAATAACTTCCTTTTGCACAGTCAGACCACAAGACACCAACCACCAGAGGCCACTTGTCCAGTAAGCCCTGCCCTTAAGAAGAGGCACACAGCCTCTTTTGTACCCTTAATGCAAGAAAAATAGGAGCACCAATCTTCAGGACTAGACTGGTAACTCCCAAGGGCAAGGGATTCTTAACTGTATCCTTCTCCCACCAACAATGCCAAGAGCAAGAGTAGATACTCAGACTCTATCACAGGGCCTGAGTGAATCATTTTCCATAGTATGTTTTCAAAAATCAAGATTAGAAGTCCACTAATGATGATGGGGCCATACCACTGATTACACATTTTTACCAGGTGATTTGTATAGTATTTGAAATATATCTCCATAAAGATGTTTGAAAATAAATAAATGACAGGGCTGCCAAACTTTGAAAATGAGACACTTCTGTCTTTAGGTCACTACCAAAGGATGTTGGATTGTAGGATGTATTCCAAAGAATTTATGGTGGGTGGGTTTCTAAGTGACAAATTAAATTTTAAAAATCTGGCTGGTGAGTTCAATGTTTTCTTCTATTTTCTGTGATTGTTCTCCTACATGTTTACCTGAATAAATGTCTATGAGAACAAAGAAAGATTTGACATCCCTAAAGATGTCTTCCAAGTGTGTCAATCAGCATTGTGAGAACCCTTCTCAGGAACACTGTGGTGCTGAGCTTTGAGTCCTGCCGGGAAATTAAAGCCAAACTGTGGCACACACAAAGGAAGTCAGAATGAAAGGCAGTATTTTAAAATTCCTGCACAGTCTTCAGAAATTAAGACTACTTCCTTAAATACAGGAAGGGACAGAATCTGAAAGGGAGTTCAGATTCATATTTGAAGCATGGTCAGTCATGAGAATCATTGGATAGAAAATGTATAGCAATTAACTGCTCAATTGTCACTCAAAATATTAGAGGCATAAGGCTCTGAAATACCACTTACTTAACAAAAGTAACCAAGAGCACTAAACTAGGAGTCAAGTTTGTGATTTTTAACTGCCCTTGAGTAAGGCTCCTTACTTATCTCATTGGGCCTGTTTCTTTATGTAACAGGAAGAGGAAGATAATGCGTTTCTTCCCACTTCGCAGGCTTACAGAGATGGACACCCTGTCATTGCTTATTAGAGGGCTACAAAACCATAAGGCAGTTGACAAATGTAAGGTATAGGATCAGGGCTTCGTAAGTACATACTGCTTGTATGGAAAAAAGCAAATGAGGAGATCAGTTGCAAATCTTTAACAGTGCAGCAAGAAGGTGAAGAAAGTAGAGGAGGACTCTAGCCTTCACTGAGACTGTATTCGGTGCCTGTCTCCAAAGGGGACTGTGGCTTGATTTATACACAATCTGCAGGAATTAAGACAACTGACTTAGGCAGGGAAATCTCTGGCAGTGAAACATTATTTGCCAGATGAAAGTTTATCCAGACTAAGATGTTCTACATTTTAAAATTAATTCTGAATTGTGTACAGGATTTTGGAAGTTAGAAGCAAACACAAAGAAAAATCTGTACATAAGAGGTGTATCGAAGGCAGGTAACATCTGCGCTATTGCCACTCAAACACTACATGTAATTAAACATCCAGCCTGGGTCTTTACAGCTGATGATCCAGTAATATCTAAACAAAGAGACATTTAGTTCCAGTAACAATTTGTTACATTTATTAAAAATACATACACAAATATACACACAAAACAAAATATACAGCACAATACTACTATTTTACTCTGAAACTAGACTATTTTCAGTTTCCTGTGGCTTTATGACTCCTGATTTTCAAAACCAATGAAATATAATTTACTTCAATACCAGTCTTTCATTACATCTCATTAAGATGCATGTGTATAAATCTTGGCAATATTAATTTAGCCCAGTATGACAGATACTCCCTCACCTTTATCTAATACCAGCTAAATTCCTCAGATGGCTACATAAACCAGGAAGTATGCAGCCACAAAGTGTAACTTGTAGTTGCAGAGGATGAAAGTGTTTAAAAAAAAATCTGCTGCAAGAGAGCTAATTGGAAGAATGTCTGAAATACTTTGAAACTACATTAACCTTTTCTTTCAGGGTTATGCACTGAAGACTTATTATTTTGCTAATATGACATTTTCTCTTAGTTTTCAAGTCCAGAGTTTAACAACACGGCCAGTAATGATACTGATTATAATCAGCAAGTTGGAGTTTACATCTTGATCATTTGGTATTTACTTTATGATTATTCACCTAATCTCTGTAAGTGGATTATCATTTTTTAGGGAGTAGAAGCAATGCCTTTGATCGATCCTTCGTTCGTTCGTTCCTTCCTTCCTTCCTTCCTCTCTCCCTACCTTCTCTCCCTTTCCTCCTTCTTTTCTTC
The DNA here is from genome assembly GCA_025594165.1 of Tamias sibiricus. Lineage (NCBI taxonomy): Eukaryota > Metazoa > Chordata > Mammalia > Rodentia > Sciuridae > Tamias > Tamias sibiricus. The sequence goes on from CM046662.1 coordinate 103,369,223, forward strand.
CTCCCTCCTTCCCTTTCTTTCATGGGTCTCACACAGGCTAGGCAAGTGCTCTACAATGGAGCTACATCCCCAGTCCCTCTAGTGAGATTCAAACTTGACCTTCTTTCTTTGGTCAGAAAACTAACTTGAATGGCACTGAGTATGAACAAAAATCTTATATAACAGATTAAAGATTAAACAAAATCAAGTAAACTTGTGCATAATTGAGTCCACAGAGTGGGAAAGAATTTCATGCAGAGATTTCTGAATCTTGATATTAGCCTCTCTGATGAAAAACTAGATTTAGACCTAGTGTTTAAAAATTCTCAGCAGGGGGCTGGGATTGTGGCTCAGCGGTAGAGCGCTCACCTAGCACGTGCGCAGCCTGGGTTCGATCCTCAGCACCATGTAAAGAATAAAGGCATTGTGTACAACCAAAACAAATAAATAAATATTTTTAAAAAATTCTCAGCAGCTGACATTCCTAGGAGCCTTTCCAGCAGAGCAGGGTATGGAGGTCAAGGGTAGCTGGACCTTCCACCCTCTCACCAACAACCCCCATTTTTTCTGAAATTTCCACTTCTCCACAGCCCTAAAATCATTGGCCCAATTTCTAGTCACAACATTGCAAAAGCCAAGTTTTCAGTCCCAGAATCTCAATGTAAGTATATAGTGAATACAAACCACCTGTTTTGTTACCAATGAGGAATTTGTTAGTCTCTTTCCAGCTTTGTCTTAAGACTTCTAAATATCTCATAAATCTAAGAGTCCAGCTTTTTGCAAGGGGGCCTAAAACTGGGACAGTCCAGCATCCTAGCCAACAGAGATGCTAAGGTAAGTGCAACATGTTACAGAGGCCAACTTCAATTTTGTCTTAAAATGATAATTACAGTTTTAAATCCAGCATTACAGACAGACAACAGCCACACAGGGAGGCTCCTCTCAGTTTGCAGAAGAGAGTGGAGCCATTAAGTTCCTTCCTATTGCTAAGCAACAGTTGTGTTAAATCAAATGACTCTTGGCTCTGCAACAGTAAAAAAATGAGTCTATTCAATTCAGAACACTACAGGTGAAAGGAGAAGTGCAAGACTGTTCAGAGACCTTGACATATATGGTAGATATAAGCTATGTGGTAATTTCAGATACATTCCTTTGATTTCAAAATATTTGGATGAGAATAAGCCCAAGGTACTTCATTCCACAGTGAAAAACCCAGACATGCTTCTCTTTCCAAAATAAAAATATGCTCCTTCAACTCAATTTGATTATGAATAATTTGACCAAAGCTCACTGGCCACTATAATATCATCTGTACTGGTTACCTATTCCTGCATAATATATTAACCTAACACTTAAGAGACTTAAACCCACAAACATTCATTATCTCATAGTCTCTACAGGATAAGAATTCAGAGCTTGCTGGGGTGGTCTGACTCAGGGTTTCTCATGAGCTCCTAGTCCAGAAGTCCACCAGGCCTGTAGCCGCCTGGCGGCCGTCCTGGAGCTGGAGGGCACACTTCCAAGCTCACACATGCGGCTGCTGGAAGGGGCCTAGTTCCCAGTCTTACCTAGTGGGCCTCTCATGACACGCAGCTGGTTTCCCTACAGCTAGTGATCCAAGAAAGACAGACCAAGATACAGATCGAAGCCACACATGATCATTTCTGCCTTATTTTATTAATTAGAAGCCAGTTACTAAGTTCAGCCATACTAAATGAAAAGGAAAAATAAGCATAATCTCTTTAAGGGAGGAGTATGAAAGAATTTGTGGGCACAGTATTAAAATCATCAGGCAACCCAGCAGAAGTATTCATGCCCTTCTGTCAAAAAAAAAAAAAAAAAAAAAAAAAAAAAGGCAACAGTACAGAATCCTGAAAGATCAAATTCACGTTGTGCCTCGGGTATGTAGGGCAGAGGTTGGGAGTGGTGACAGATACTTTCTTCATGTATTTTTTTAAGCATCAAGGACCCACTGGGCCAAGACAATAAAGTACTGGTGAAATCCAAGTAGGGCAGGGTGGCGATTAGGAGACGAATGGCAGGATTCAAATCTGCTACTTACTACCTATGTGACCTTAGATGGTTCACTAAACTCCATGTGTCTAAATTTCCTCTACTAGAAAGTGAGTATAATAACCACTTCAATATCAGTTGACATATATGAAGCTTATAACAGTGCTTGATAGATAGTGCTTGATACCTATTGAAGTACATAACTCTAAGTTATTGTTGTTATTTTGTTGATAATAAGTGCACCCACTCCATGTCCAACTGGGCAGCATGGAACAGGAATTTCTAGGATGTGGATAAGACTTTGGGAGGTCTTCTGCAAAGACTACACACAATTACTATGTATTTATAATCAATTAAACAGGCAACATCAATGTTTATAGCAGCTTGATTAACAATAACTAAACTATGGAACCAATCTAGATACCCTTCAAGAGATGAATGGAAGCCGGGCGCGGTGGCGCATGACTGTAATCCCAGAACTTTGGGAGGCTGAGGCAGGAGGATCGTGAGTTCAAAGCCAGCCTCAGCAATGGCGAGGCACTTAGCAACTCAGTGAGACCCTGTCTCTAATAAAAAAAAATACAAAAAAGGGCTGGGGATGTGGCCCAGTGGTCGAGTGCCCCTGAGTTCAATCCCTGGTACCACAAAAAAAAAAAAAAAAAAAAAAAAAAGAGAGAGATGAATGGATTTAAAAAATGTGGTACATATATACAATGGAATATTACTCAGCCTTAAAGAAGAATGAAATTATGGCATTTGCAGGTAAATGGATGGAGCTGGAAAATATCATGCTAAGTGAAATAAGCCAATCCCAAAAAACCAAAGGCTGAATGTTTTCTCTGATGCTGATCCATAGTTGGTGGGGGGGGGGGGGTTAAGGAAGAATGAAGGAAATTTGGACTGTGTAGAGGCAAGTGAGGGGAGGAGTGGGGCTGTGGGGATGGGATGGGAAGGACAGTAGAATGAGACAGACATTATCACCCTAGATCTGTGTATGATTACACTACTGGTGTGACTATACCACATACAGCCAGAGGAAGGAGAAGTTGTGCTCCATTTGTGTACAGTGTGTCAACATGCATTCTACCGTCATGTGTAACTAATTAGAACAAATTAAAAAACAAAAATAGAAGGGATACCAATAGAATAGAAGAAGGGGATCAGAGGGAGAGAAGAGAGGGAAAGTGGATGTACTGGGGAATGAAATTGATCAAATTATACTGTTAAAATTAAATAAATAAACAAAGTTTATGTTATCAAGGTGCCTCCTCAGGTATCCCAGCCAATGGGCTATAGGTTGTTGTGCCAGTAAGTACACAACTGGTACATGTGCCTGTTGAATAAATAAGGAGCACACAAAGAACCTGCAGTCTAAGGAGATATTCACCTGGCAGATGAAGAGCCTCACTCTTGCTTATCATAAGCCTTGGAAGTTTTAAGGCTCAGTTAGTTCGCCTGTGCTGACTTCCATGTCCAAACAGTACATTTTCATAGCTTACTCTGACTACCATATTTCATCTTTGATATGCTAATTTGAAAGATTTTTGCAACTAAAATTTATCACATCTTTTTAAGATATCGGGCTACACAATCACAATATTTTCATTGATTATTTTCCCAACTGAAAATTCACTGAAAAATTTTACTTCTCCTTATACATTGTTGAAATTGTCTATAATTTCTAACTTTGCAGGATATGATTTTTCAGCTTTTTATAATATTCACGTCTATTTTTATGTTTACTTCCCCTTAGTGTACGTATTGTTAAGGTTCAAAGAGCTGAAATGTTCAGGAAATCGGGACTTTAAAATCTTACATGAAGACAAGATGTGTTTTTTGATTACTCTGAATAGTCATTAAATACTGAGAGCCAGAGATTATGTTCAGCATTCTCACCTGTTGAAAGTATTTTATTATATGTTTTTTTTTTTTTGTCACCGGGTATTGAATTCTGAGGCACTTGACCACTGAGTCACATCCCCAGCCCTATTTTGTATTTTATTTAGAGACAGGTCTCACTGAGTTGTTTAGCGCCTCGCTAATGCTGAGACTGGCTTTGAACTCACAATCCTCCTGCCTCAGCCTCCCAAGCCATTGGGATTACAAGCATGCACCACCGTGTCCGGCCTGTATGTTATTTTTTTTTTTCTGAGTTGCTGGTTTAATAAAAATTAACATATAATCCTTGGGAATTGCATTTTTAAAAATTAACATAAAAGTTCTTGGGAATTGCATTTTTAAAAATTAACATACAAGTCCTTGGGAACTGCATTTTTAAAAATTAACATACAAGTCCTTGGGAATTGCATTTTTAAAAATTAACATACAAGTCCTTGGGAATTGTACGTTAATTTTTAAAAATGCATATTCTCCTCAGAGAATCAGGAGTCCTATGTTTAGATTTGTTTTCTCTAATTGATCTATCTCTGCCTAATATATTTCACCTTTAAAATAAAGAGGCTTGGAAAGACAGTGGAATGTGATGGTCATCATTACCCTAAGTACATGTATGAAGACATGAATGATGTGCCTCTACTTTGTGTACATCCAAAGACATGAAAAATTGTGCTCTACATGTGTAATATAAATTGTAATGCATTCTGTTGTTATGTATAACAAATTAAAATTTTAAAAAAATAAGGAGGCTTGTCTTCTGTTAAATGTTTTCACCAAGGAAAAGTTCCACAGAATCAGGATCTCTTCCTACAAATGTGCTAAAGGCTACATCCAGAAAGCAATTTCCTACAGGACCCAGTAGGATGCACCAGAAAATTACTGGGTTCCTGGCTAAGCTGCAAGAGGCAGGGCCAGCTTTGCGGGGTGCAACTTGTCATATGCCACACACTCAGAAGGACTCATGTGTGGTTTCATGCTCTACTGTCACTATCTTGAAATTTTCCAACAAGAGGATCTGCATTTTCTTTTTGCACTGGGCTCTACAAAGTGTGTGATCAGTCCTAACAAGAAGACATATACCTCCATAAAACAGTACAGAATTCCAAAAGCTGAGATTGTACCAATGAAAAAAGACAGCAGGATACAGTGAAAGGGGACATGTGTAAGGAATAAGGCAAGGGTGGGTCGTACAGAAAATGAAAAGATGGAGAGGAGCCCAACACAAGACACATTACATGCAGCCAACATTTTGACCTTAGACTCCTAAATGCCAGCACTAAATCAGTTAGACACAGACAGCCCGTTTCCCACTCTGCTCTGAGTAACCAGGCAATAGTGAACTAAAGAGAGAGAGCAAGCATAATCTCGGGTTGGCAGGTAGCAGAGCAGTGACTCTTAGCCTTATGTCTGTTTTCACATCATTCACATGTGCAGCACATTCCCATCAGCAGCATCTCTCTTTCTTGGAGTGTTTGCTTCTCGGAGGCTGCTCAGAATCTGCAGAGGGTCAGTGTATTTAGAGATGCCCAATGTCTTATCCCCCAAACTTCAAATAGCTGTTTTTGATGGAATAATGAAAACAGAGTCTTATCACACCCTACCCACACTTCATTGGGAATCTCTGCACTAAAACATCTACTTGATATTAAGCCTTTGCTTTTGAAACAGAAAATCAATTTGTGATTCCAGCCTGGAGTTTCAATTTTAACTTGTAACATAGATATTGGCAAGGGGCCAGATTATTTGCCTCCCTTTTAGGTTTACCAGTGGAGATAAGCTATTTAAGTAGGGCTGAATGTTCTCACAAAATCCTCAAAACGACTACACACGTCGGGGCACATATGTGACACAACTTAATTCACAGTAATCAGTATCTTACTGCAAATTTAATCCAATTCTCAATATAGCGACACATGCTTCCTGTAACTAGATCACATCATCGCATTAAGGCTCTGGTTCTGCAGTTTTGTGAAAGAAATCACAGATCCCTCAGCGCTACTGTTGGCCAACTAAGAAGGCCCCCGCAGACTACTAATTTCCCTTGGGGTCCACCTCTCTGGAGTCCCCAAGCTGCTGTATTTGCTACTTAGGGGAATGTTAGGTGGATACAGAGGTGGGAAGAAGATGGGAAGAAATAAATATGCTCTCCACACAAACACAAGGAGCAAGACTCAATAGCTAAATTAAGTAATCCAAATTTTGAAAACCCTTGCTCTTTTTGAAGTTAATATGGGGTTAGAGGCAACATCAGGGCAAAAAAGCAGCACTTTGGTGGTGAATGGACCCTGGTGTCCTTCTCAGCAATGGTGAGAACCTGGGCAAGGCCCTTCACCTGTCTCACACTTGCTTCAGAATCCAAAAAACGAGGTGATGGAAAAAGCCTCTGTCATCTTCCATAACAAGGGGTGATAACAAGTCACCCTCAGATCTTTGAGATAAGATTATGCTCTAAAAGCAAAGTGGTGAAACGCAGGGGATGAGAGATCTGCCTTCTATAAAACAGCCCAGCTAAAGGAATAAAAAGATGGGAGCAGGGGCAAGAAGGAGATTCAGGAGCCCATTGTCAATATTTAGGGTGTCTCTAAAAATCTTGGTTGTATCAATTCACAACTCCAGCTGAAAGCAATTACAGTAAATCTGAGGTCAACCACGGGTAGCCCACAGCCAAATGTGGCCCACTGGAGTATTTTGTTTGGCCTGGACAGTGTTTATAAAGAGTATGTATTCACTTCCAATATTTAAAAACAGAAGATTTCACATAAAATATCCAGATTTCTGGCTTTTCTTTAGGAAAAAAAAAAATAGAGAAAACACATCTGACAGTACTAGTCCTGTATTTCTTTCTGGCAAGGGCTGGTGGGAGCGGAGCAGGGGCCATCCCCTGTAATTGGAGCACTGGCCCCCTCTTCCCTACTTAGGCTACCTGCCTGGTGCTAGATGGACAGAACTAAAATGCAATCAAGCAGCAATTAAGCAAGGTGAGGCACAATCAACTTGCATTGTATCTTCATCTAGGAGAGACAGGAAGAGGAGGATGGTGTGCCCAGAGCCCAAAAAAGGGCAATGCAAAGAAAGAAAACATGGCAGAGCAGCTCAGCCAGGGCAGAGAGTGTCCAAGCCAGACGGAGGAAAGATTTGGGTCTGCTTGAGAAGGACAGTGAAGCCATGATCAGCAGAACAGGTGCTCTATCTGATCAAGCTGCCAGTGTAAATATCTTTCAAGAAAGAGAATGCAAGGACCACCCGCCCTGAGCATTTCTAGCTCCTTTGCCTGCTCAAGACTATACTCACACCAGTGAAAGATGTAGCTTTTCAGTTCCACAATTCTAATTCCAGGAAGTGTAAAGGGCGGGAATTTAAAAAAAAATATTTTTTAAAAAGAAAATGCAGATGTTCTTGTTGGAAAATTTCAAGATAGTGACAGCAGAGCATGAAACCACACATGAGTCCTTCTGAGTGCGTGGCATATGACAAAGTTGCACCCCACAAAGCTGTTTAAATAAATAAATAAATAAATAAGTTTTTAAAAAATAAATAAAATAAATAAGACTTGGGATTATTGATCATTTAAACTTGATCTGCTATTGTGACTTGTGCTGCTATAAACATTGATGTGGCTGTGTCGATGTAGTATGCTGCTTTTAAGTCCTCTGGGAATGGACCCAGAAGTGCGATGGCTGGGTCATAGGTGGTTCCATTCCCAGTTTTTTTCCATACTGCTTTCCAGATTGGCTGCACCATTTTGCAGTTCCACCAGCAATGTATGAGTGTGCCTTTTCCCCCACATCCTCGCCAATATTTATTATTGTTTGTGTTCTTAATAGCTGCCATTCTGACTGGAGTGAAATGCACTCTTAGAGTAGTTTTGATTTGCATTTCTCTAATAGCCAGAGATGTTGAACATTTTTTCATGTATTTGTTGATTGACTGTGTATCTTCTTCTGAGAAGTGTCTTTAATTCCTGGCCCATTTATTGATTGGGTTATTTTTTTTTTTTTGGTGTTAAGATTTTTTAGTTCTTTATATATTCTAGAGATTAGTGCTCTATCTGATGTGCATGTGGTAAAAACTTGTTCCCAACTAGTTGGTTCTCTATTCACCTCACTGATTTTTTCTTTTGCTGAGAAGCTTTTTAGTTTGAATCTATCCCATTATAATCTAGATGCCCCTCAGTAGATGAGTGGATTTAAAAAAATGCAATCTCAAAAATCCAAATGCCAAATGTTTTCTCTGATATAAGGAGGTTGATTCACAGTGGGGTTGGGTCGGGGAACATAGGAGGATTAGAGGAACACTAGAAAGGTCAATGGGGAGGGAGGGGAGGGAGGGAAAAGGGGGTAGGAAGGGGGAAAAAAAGAAGATGGTAGAATGAGATGGATATCATTACCTAAATGCATGATTGAAGACTTGAATAGTATGAATATACTTTGTGTACAAACAGTGTTATGTAAAAAGGTGTTCTACATGTGTATTATGAATTGTAATGCATGCTGCTGTTATATATACAAAAACTTTGAATAAATTTTTAAAAACTTGATTTGCTAAAGTTCTTAATTATCCATTAACAATGGGGATAATATTTTTCTTTAAAATATAAATTAAATGTATCCAATGTCTTACCCCCCAAACTTCAAATAGCTATTTTTGATGAAATAATGAAAAAAAAAAAGTCTTAATGTACCTTTAAAAAAATAAAAAACATGTCCCACACTAGAATATCTCTAGCAGGAAACAAACAAAAACACACTGTACATATGTCAAGGACTGTGAGAGAACAGGTACATACAAAGAAAAAACAAAAAACAAAAAAATGAATAAGATGACAATAGCAGCGATCCTTTAGATGCTTTCACTTCAAAATTACTCAATGACCCAAAAACAAAAACAAAAATCAAAAAATTTACTCAATGACTATGAACAATAAACCCTACAAAGCTATAGCTGATTTCGTTTCTGTTTCAGTCCAAATGCCAATAGCTTTGTGAGATTATTTTGCTGGGTGACTTTTGTGAGCCAGTTATAATGTTTACATGATCATATTTATTACTGTAAAAAAAAAAAGCATCATCTATATGCCACCATTGTACAGTTCCCATGCCTAATAAGCACTTGAAAAGGAACATTTGCAGTTCAGACATAGGGTTAAACCAGCCATGCTGAGGTGGGAGGAGGGCTTGAGCCCAGGACTTGGAGGCCAGCCTGGATGACATAGTAAGACCCCCATCTCAAAAACAAAACTAAACAAAAGCAGATTTATAAAAATGTTAATGTTGGTTCTCGCAAGTGCAATAAAGTTAGAAAAGAAATAAAAGTCATATAGATTGAACAGGAAGAAATACAACTGTTTTAATAACCAATTGTATGTCTATATATTAGCAACAAGTTATCAAAAAATGAAAATTAAAAATTAAAGAAAAAATTCTATTCACAATAAAATTGAAAAGAATAAAATGCTTAGAAATAAATGTAACAAAATATGTAACAAAAGATTTGTATGCTGAAAAACATGGAATGTTGTTGAGAGAAATAAGAGATCTAAATAAATGAAGAGATATTCCAAATTCATAGATTGAAAGCCTGAAATATTGTTAGAGTGGGTAATTCTCCCCCAAATGACCTACAAAATCAATAGAATCATTAGTAAAACATCCCACCAAGTGAGACTTTCAACTTAAACCCCAACGTGTGAAGGAATTGGAATTGATCACATCTGCGCTTATCATGAGAAAAACACTGAAAAATCAAAAATTTTGCTTGGACACAGTAAAAAACTGAGGTTTCAGGGGAAAATATGTCCCCCAAAATCTGGACAGACAGGTACATCCAGAGAGACAAAGCCAAGATCTGCTTAGTTCAAGCAAAAGTCACTAGAGCCATAAAATGGTATTAACACTCAAATGGTCATTTTGATGATTGGCTGGAGCCAGAGTGTTGGCCAGCATGAGTTGAGAAGCTCTTAAGGCCCACATTCTTAGGAAGCTCCCACACTTTTAAGGGCTATACTTACAGAGATCACCCCTGATCCTCACCAGAAAGACTGGAGACATCTCTCTGTGGCTCTTGTAGAGAGAGGTGAAGAGTAGCATTGTGAACTGTGCCCAGTACCTTCTCCATAGCAAAGTCCTGCTCTCCAGGGGAAAAGTTTTGCCCTGAGTCTAACCCAACTTGGGGAAGGGCATTCCTCTCACTCCAGTCCCTTTTAGGTTTTCTGTCTTACCTATGGAGAAAATGAAATAGTCTCACAGGGTTCAGGGATGCAAGGAAATAAGTTGGGAACATTGCAGCCAGGAAAGTAGGGGGCAGGCAGGAAAAGAAACACTATCACTTGAGAAACATTTGTGAAGGTCATAGATCTAGGATACAGGTCCATTAAAACACTGGGAACTCACTGCATGATATAGAACATTTCTCCTCCCTATCCACGTCATTTCTCCTCCCTGTCAACAGAGATTCAGTATGACAATGGTATATTAGAGCAGAAAGTGCTGGGAGACATACACTCTCTGTGAGGAGTACTTGGGAGCCCAAAGTCCAAAGAGAGAGGAGAAAAAGAAGGAATTTGGTACCTTCTGTTCTTATAACTACAGAAAACATGGACATAACCAGATTAACATAAGTCTTTACACTTAAAAGACAAATTTATCTCGATCAATCCCTATTACTTCATGTAACCTGTCTGGGACTCAACACATGTGCATGCATGTATACACACACACACACACACACACACACACACACACACATACGCGCGTGCACACAGGCAGAAACACAGTCTGGAGAGATTATACTAGTTCCCCGAGCTGCCATAATGAAATACCAGACACTGGATGATTTATACAAAAGACAATTATTTTCTCACAGTTCTGGAGTCTAGAAATCAAAGAGCAGGATGTTGTCAGGTTTGGTTTCTTCTGAGGCCTCTCTCCTTTGACTTGAAGACAGTCACATTCTGGCTATATCCTCATGTGATCACCTCTTTGTGTGTGTGTCCTAATCTTCTTATAAGGACACCAATCATATTGGATTAGGTCCACCCATCTGACCTTATTTAACCTAAATTACCTCTTCAAAGACCCTATCTCCAAGTATAGTCATATTCTGAGATAACTGGGGTCAGGACTTCAACATATGATGGTGGGCACACAATTCAGGTCATACCAGAGACAAAATTAGCATCAGAATCTGACTCAGATATGATATAGACCTTGGAATTATTCAGCAGGGAATTTAAAATAATTATGATTAATATGTCAAGTGCTCTAAGGAAAAAGTAGACAACATAAAGAACTGATGGGTAATGTAAGAAAATAGATAGAATCTAAGAATCAAAGGAAAATTCTGGAAATCAAAAACACTAACATAGAAATGAAGAATGCCTTCACTGATTCATTGGTAGATTGAACACAGCTGAGAGAAGAGTGAGGTTGAGCTGGGTGTAGTGGCACACGCCTGTAATCCCAGTGGCTCAGGAAGCTGAGGCAGGAGGATTCCTAGTTTAAAGCCAGCCTCAGCAACTTAGCAAGATCCTAAGCAACTCAGTGAGACTCTGTCTCTAAATATAAAGTACAAAATCAGGCTGGGGATGTGGCTCACTGGTTTAGAGTGCCCCTGAATTCAATCCCCAGTACCAAAAAAAAAAAAAAAAAAAAAAAAAAAAAGTGAACTTGAAGATAGGTCAGTAGAAATTTCCCCTCATAAAAAAAAAATGGGGGTGGGGGTGGGCAGAGGGCACTGGGGCTGTGGCTCAGTGGTATCATACTTGCCCTGGCATGTGTGAGGTACTGGACTCGATTCTCAGCACCACATATAAATAAAATAAAGGTCTATCAACAACTAAAAAAAATTTTTTTAAAAGAAAGACAGACCACAATGCATAAGAACTGTGGGATAAATTCAAAAGGTATAACACATTCATAATTAGAATATCAGAGAATGGATATTCTAGAAATTAGAATATCAGAGGATGGAATAGAAGAAATATTTGCAGTCATATGGTAAGACCTTTCCAAAATAAATAACAGACATGAAACCCAGAAAATTCAGAGAAAGAGAAGCAGAATCAAGAACAACGTAATCACACCTAGGCATATTATATTCAAACTGGAGCAAACCAAAGGCAGAGAGAAATTCATACATGAAATTGGAGAAAACAAACACAAACACTTTAGCCACATAGGAATGCAGGTAAGAATTACAGCATCTCATCAGAAACCAGTCAAGCAAATAGTGAGGTGAAAAATATAATGTTTAAAGAAAAAAACCTACCAAGATAGAAGTCTATATACAGTTAAATTATCCTTTAAAATGATAAAGAAATAAATTTTTTTCTGGGAAAAAAATACTAAAGGAATTCATTGTTGGTCAACTTGTCCTACAAGAAATGTTCTTCAGGCAGAGGGAAGTGATATAGGTCAGAAAATTGGAGAAGGAACATAAGAAAATAAAATATTTAATTTTTCTTCTTTTCAAAATTAATCTAAAAGGTGACTGTTTAAAGTAATAGTAGCAATAGCATATTAGGTATTTATAGCATAGGGTAAATGAAATAAATGACAGCAATATCACAAGGGAACAATTGGGGTTACTCTGTCATAAGCTACTGGCACTACACTGGCACAGTGGAATAGATAAACTGGAATGCTTTCTAACACACTCCTGATGGAAATGTAAAATAGTGTATTCACTTTTAAAGTCATTTTGACAGTTTATTAAACAGTTAAACATAAACTGGTCACACAGCCAGCAACTCAACTCCTAGTATGTGCTGAAAATACTGAAAACAAACATCTATACAAAAACTTGCATACAAATGTTGATAGCAGCATCATCCCAAAGTGCAGAAATAACCCAAATGTCTTCAACTGATGAATGGATAAATGAAACACAGTATATACATACAATGGAATACTATTCTGCAATTAAAAGGATCAAGTGACTGGTACATGCTACAAAAATGGAGAAACCTCAAAAACATCATGCTAAGTAAAAGAGGTCAGAAACAAAAGGCCATATATTGCATGCTTTTGTTAAATTAAATGGTCAGAATATGCAAATCTATAGAGGTAGAAAAGAAATTAGTGTTTTCAAGAGGGTGATGGAAGAAATAGATCAGAAGCAATTGCTAATAGGTACAGGGCTTATTTTGGGGGTGACAGAAATGTTCTAAAATTTATTGTGATGACTGTTGCACAACTCTGGGAACATATAAAATCCATTAAACCATAGACTTCAGATAGATTAATTGCATGGTATGTGAGTTATCTCTCCATAAAGCTGTTATAGAAATGTAACTGGTGAAAAATTACCACAACAGTTTCTATTACGTAGAGAGTTAAAAATGATTTCTAACATGGTGCTGAACTCTGGGCTACCTTCCATCTTTTAAACCATAAAGAAAAGTAGGTATTTAAATCACAACTTGGACAACACCAACTACCTGTACTATGCAGAAATTACCAAAAGATAAAGGTAGAATTATATCTAAGGCTTGGGAGGAGATAGATGGATTTTATGATTATTCAGTTAATTTGGTTGAAGCAGATGGTTGAAATGGTGGGTCATCCTAACATACTCTCAGCACCAGTCTAGTACTACACCTAGATCTCATTCATCTCTATTACAGAATTTGGAAATAACCAAATTTTAGCTCTAACTGACTTAGTAAAATATTAATACCTGTACATATACATACATGTATACACACATGTACATGTATACATACACACATGCATGTGTGTGTATATCACTCATACATACACTTGCTTCATCTAGTTCAGTCGTTTTCCACCTTAGATCCACATTAGCATCACCTGTAGAATTTTTTTAAAATCCTAATTCCTGAGTTGTCTCCCAGACCAATCCACCAGCATGTCTGAGTACAGGACCAGGTATCAGTATTTTTTTAAAACCGGTCCAAGCCCAACTCACACCAAACTCAGATCTACTATTGATTACATAAGCCATGACTGGTTTAATAGAAAAAAAAATAGACTATAAGTCAACTACTTTACAAGTACCAAGTAATCATCAACGAAGGATTCACTACTTCTCTAAGCAACTGTAACTGTGCCATTAATTTTCCTATAAGTGCATTCAACCAATCCTCTACTTTGCTAATTGACTTTGACTTGCAGAGAACTGTAAACTATATAATCTGCTTACAGATAATCAGGAGGTTTTTATAATACCTCCACTGCCATTATTTCTACTCCCATAAAAATAACCCACCTCATACTTTCATACTTCATTTTAGATCATTTCATAAACTGTAATTAATGCTGAAGCTTCTGGTTTATAGTAAGTACCATGATGTGCCCTTGTATATTTATTCATTGGATTTGCATTTCTATTCATATCATAACTATATCCAAACTGCACCTGCAAGTTCCCTGTATCAGCAGCCATCTGAAATACACACATCTTAATTTCTACTTTATGCAGAGCTCTGAAATTTGAGCAGATGCCTGCAAATACATCAGTGTGAGGGCACACAAGAACCCCACCAATTGTCCTTTGTCCCAATCTTATAGAGTTAAAGCCACACCACAGGAAAGGAGGCTTGTTTGACATTAGGGGAGAAAATCAGAGTGGTAATACATACAGTGTTATGCTCTACTCACCATTACCAAAAACTAACCCAACTAGTCTCCACAAGGGTCCGTATATTATTAATACCTGGTCAATAGCTCATTCTTAATTGATGACATTTGCTGCTGTTTTCATTATACCATGTACCTTTGGATGAACTTAGAAGAAAGACTGGTAATGACTGGTTGAGGGTCATCCATACCCCCATCTCCATTAACCCAATGTACAAAATTGCCTGTAACTGTTGCGATTCTAAGAATTATCTGAAATGGACTCCATATTGGTAAGCTTTGGGTTACAAACACCAGAGCCAATTACTTTATAATGAGAAAAAGTATATAGCTCATGGTTCTGGAGGTTCTGGGCCAAGATTGGGTTGCCCCATTGCTTTGGGTGTCTGAGGAGAGCACTAGGTAGCAATGGGGAGGAGAGTGTGGTAGAGCAAGCCACTTGCTAACATCATGAGCCAGGAAGCAGACAGACCAAGAGGACTAGTGGGGTCCCAAAATCCCTTTCGAGGGCCACAGTGACCTAAGTGTCTTCCTCAAGGCCCTACCTCCCAATAACACCACCAAGAACCAAACCTTCAACACCTGGACCCATATTCAAACCATAGCAGATTCAAAAGTATATTTATCAGGAAATCAATGAAGCTTAGGACCTCTATTTTGTATGGGTCTCTTCCAAAGTCCTGGGAGATGCCCTGAAGGCTTATATCTGCAATTTCATATTCTTGGATAAGAATGAGGCCCACAGATTCTGGATCCACCTGTAACTGGGCCTAATACAGCTTGGAGATTCACAACAGTACCTCTTTAGGAAAGGAAGAAAGGCCTGGTTTAGTGGGTATGTTTGTAATACAAAATCAGTTCTTATTAACACAGAGTATGAAGCTTTAACCGTTTGGTTAGTGCTTGCCTTCTGACAGGCAGCAAACACTCAAGGTGACCCCAGATTTCAGGCCCTGGCATGTCTTAAGAACTTTCTAATCCTGTGTGTGAGAGGAAAATCTTACATCCCGTCAAGAATGAGGCAGCAAGGTTTATTGAGGAGTGCCCCACGTGCTCAGCTCAGGGTTGTGGGTATCCAGAGAAGTGGTGCTAAGCCCAGGAGTCACTCAGAAGCCACTTGCTGACTTGCAGTGACTGACATCCCTTCCCAGGTCATTTGGAGAAACAGACAAAGTTCTTTTGCCTTACAAAAAGACAATAATAAGCCGGGCGCAGTGGCGCACGCCTGTAATCCCAGCACTTTGGGAGGCTGAGGCAGGAGGATCACAAGTTCAAAGCCAGCCTCAGCAATGGCGAGGCACTTAGCAACTCAGTGAGACCCTGTCTCTAAATAAAATACAAAAAAGGGCTGGGGATGTGACCCAGTGGACGAGTGCCCCTGAGTTCAATCCCCAGTACCACCAAAACAAAACAAAACAAAACAAAAAAAGACAATAATAAAAACAACATCCAGTGATTTAAAACACTCCAGCACCGTAAGTACACAGGCAGGTACAGGTTTTTCTTTTCTGCACCGAATCTACTTTATTACAAGGTGTGAGGATCCATTTATTGATTCATTAACTCATTTAATAAACATTCATTGATCATTTACTATGTGTATAATACTATTCTAGACATTGGGAAGACTGTGGGAAACAAAATGAACCAAAATCCTTGCCCTTGTGGATCTTATATTCTGTTGGAGAAATAGAAGTAAGCAAGATAAATTAGTAAAATATATAGTATGCCTAATAGTAAAAAGTATGGAGGAAAGAAAACAAAGCAAAGATAGGCTGTATGTAGGGAGCTGAAATGAATCAGGAAAGCTGAGACAATGACACTTGTGCTCCTGTGATGTGAGCCTGTGTCCGAGGAACATGATGAACAGGGAGAAGTACTTTGGGAAGCATAATGCTACAATCCTGAGCACTGGCCATCCATCTACATAAAAAGCCATCAGGATCTCCCTAAAAGGTTGCCACCTTCACAGAAAGCATATGTCCTCTGGACGTGAGAGACAGACTAAGGTAAGCAGAGGAGGCATGATATGGAAGAAAGTGTTCTATCCATTTTTGGAAAGGGTTGGTAAAAAAGAAAAATAAAATAAAAATGAAGACAAAAAGAAAAAAACCCAGACTTTTCCATGCATGTAGAAATTAGGCAGGCTCTACTCCTGGTGGCAGAGCAGGTGATCCTGAACAGACCCACAAATAAACAGAGCCACTGTCCACAAATAAAATCATTCTCCCCTGACTCCAGGAGCCAAGCATGAGCCTCTGGTCTACCTTCTTTGTAAAGGAAATGTTCTACCCAAACTCTTGCCAAATCTGAAATTCTTTTTGAAGCAATAAGAAAGCCTTCCAAATAATAACTGAAGAGAAATGGCTTATAATGCAATGTCTGGAGAGATGTTTGAAAGCATAGTCATTAATCGTCAGTTAAAATCCAGGGTTGCCAGATGCCTGTCTATTTCAAAATGGAGGTGGAGAGGGTTGGAGGTAGGAGAGGATTAAAGCAAGAGGAACCTGCATCATGGGAACTCACCATGCAGCCCCGGTGGCTTGGGCAGGCAGTGCCTTGTTTCCTGCAAGGCGCCAGAACACAGCCAAGCTGCACCACCAAGTGTGCCAGTCCAGCAGACAGGAAACCTACAGAGGCTGATGAAAGCACAGGGTGCTGACATCAACCTTCTTCCTGGTCCCTGTGCAACTTGCCAGGTTCCAGGGTGCCTTTGGGTCTGCAATTCTTGCTTCAGAGAGTAGATACAAGTCCGTGTAGGGAACTGGCTTTTATGTAAGTCTCTTTCTCTTTGAATATCTGTCTGTGCACCTGGGTCCTGCCTCACTCTGGGCAACACCAATATCTCCCTGGCCAGCTAATGAGACCAGACCACTCTCCTAGCACTTCCCTGGGTCTGCTCTGAGTCCTGCTCTTCAGGACCAATAAAACAGAGTTCTGCCCAGTTCTCTCAGGCAGGTGGAATCACCCACAGCACCAGCTTTGCTGAATGGCTGAGCACTAGGAACATACTGGTCCTTCTACAAAAGAGATCCCCTTTCTTACCATGGCAGTAAAAAATAAAATCATGTGCAACTTGCTGCCTTTACAGTAGAGCCAAGGCACTGTCAAATCCAATCTCTTACTGCTTTTACTTCTAAAATCAAATCATGTGGCTCCAACTGCATGATTGGCAACATTAATAGCACTCTAATGACAAAGCAGTCTGCTCACCCAGGATTCAGGCTGCCTTGCAGGGAGCAAGGTGACTATGATACCTTAGCAGATCTGGGGGCCCTCCCAGTGGGCAGCTCATTGAAGAGCATCTTCCTAAGGCTACTCCAGCTGCAGGGCAGAAGAAAAACAAAGGCAGCAGAAGCAGCAGGGGTTCAGAAAGAAAGACTTTCCTTGAGATGCAATGTGGATGGACAGGTCAGAAAGCCATTCTCTAAAGCTCATAAGAATGGTCATCTTCACTGCAATTTCGAGTGAAAAGGGACCTTCCCTCTTAGCCTCCAACAAATGCAGAGGTGGGCTCATCTCCAATTAGATAAAAACTATTTTCCCATATCAAAAATATAATACACCATGATCAAGTGGGCTTCATTCCAGGGATGCAAGGATGGTTCAACAATAAATGTAACAGAAAACAATAAATGTAGTTCACCTCGTCAATAGACTCAAAGATAAGAACGATATGATTATCTCAATAGATGCAGAAAAAGCATTTGACAAAATACAGCACCCCTTCATGCTCAAAACACTAGAAAAACTAGGGATAACTGGAACATATCTCAACATCATAAAAGCTATATATGCTAATCCCCAGGCCAATATTATTCTAAATGGAGAAAAATTGAAAGCATTCCCTTTAAAAACTGGAACAAGACAGGGATACCCTCTTTCACCACTTCTATTCAACATAGTAATTGAAATGCTGGCCAGAGCAATAAGACAGACAAAAGAAATTAAAGGGATACAGATAGGTAAAGTAGAACTCAAATTATCATTATTTGCTGATGATATGATTTTATACCTAGAAGACCCAAAAAATTCCACCAGAAAACTTCTAGAACTCATAAATGAATTCAGCAAAGCAGCAGGATACAAAATCAACACCCATAAATCTAAGGCATTTCTATACATCAGTGACAAATCCTCTGAAAGGGGAATGAGGAAAACTACCCCGTTTACAATAGCATAAAAAAAAATAAAATACTTGGGAATCAACTTAACCAAAGACGTGAAAGACCTCTATAATGAAAACTACAGAACTAAAGAAAGAAATCATGGAAGACCTTAGAAGATGGAAAGATCTACCCTGTTCTTGGATAGGCAGAACTAATATTGTCAAAATGACCATACTACCAAAAGCACTATACAGATTTAATGCAATGCCAATCAAAATCCCAATGACATTCCTCATAGAAATAGAAAAAGCAATCATGAAATTCACCTGGAAAAATAAGAGACCCAGAATAGCTACAGCAATCCTTAGTAAGAGGAGTGAAGCAGGTGGTATCACTATACCAGACCTTAAATTATACTACAGAGCAATAGTAACAAAAACAGCATGATATTGGCACCAAAATAGGCCAGTAGACCAATGGTACAGAATAGAGGACACAGAGACTAACACATATAATTTCAGTTATCTTCTATTAGACAAAGGCGCCAAAAATGTACATTGGAGAAAAGATAGCCTCTTCAACAAATGGTGCGGGGAAAACTGGAAATCCATATGCAATAAAATGAAATTAAACCTCTATCTCTCACCATGCACAAAATTCAACTCAAAGTGGATCAAGAATCTAGCAATTAGACCAGAGACACTACACCTAATAGAAGAAAAAGTAAGCTCTAATCTCCGACATGTTGGATTAGGCCCCAAGTTCCTTAATAAGAATCCTGTAGCACAAGAATTAATACCAAGAATCAATAAATGGGATAGACTCAAATTACAAAGCTTCTTCTCAGCAAAAGAAACAATCAGTGAGGTGAATAGAGAGCCTATTAATTGGGAACAAATTTTTACCACATGCATGTCAGATAGAGCACTAATCTCTAGAATATATAAAGAACTCAAAAATCATAACACCAAACAACAAATATCCCAATCAATAAATGGGCCAAGGAACTGAACAGGCACTTCTCAGAAGAAGATATACAATCAATCAACAAATACATGAAAAAATGCTCAACCTCTCTGGCAATTAGAGAAATACAAATCAAAACCACTCTAAGATTTCATCTCACACCAGTCAGAATGGCAGCTATTAAGAACACAAACAACAATAAATGTTGGAGAGGATGTGGAGAAAAAGACACACTCATACATTGTTGGTGGGACTGCAAAATGGTGCAGCCAATATGGAAAGCCCTTGGAATGGAACCACCTTATGACCCAGCTATCCCACTCCTTGGTCTTTACCCAAAAGTCCTGAAAACAGCATACTACAGGGATATAGCCACATCAATGTTTATAGCAGCACAATTCACAATATCTAAACTGTGGAACCAACCTAGATGCCCTTCAGTAGATGAATGGATAAAGAAAATGTGGTATATACACACAATGGAATATTACTCAGCAATAAGAGAGAATAAAATCATGGCATTTGCAGGAAAATGGATGGAGTTAGAGAATATAATGCTAAGTGAAGTTAGCCAATCCCAAAAAGCCAAATGCCAAATGTTTTCTCTGATATAAGGAGGCCAATTCACATTCGAGTTGGGATGGGGAGCATAGGAGGATTAGAGGAATACTAGAATGGCCAATGGGGAGGGAGGGAAAGGGAGGGGGCAAAAGGGTGAAGGAAAAAAAAAGATGGTAGAATGAGATGGATATCATTACCCTAAGTGCATGTATGAAGTCACGAATGGTGTGAATATACTTTGCATACAACCAGAGATTTGTAAAAAAGTGCTCTATATGTGTAATATGAAATGTAATGCATTCTGCTGTCATTTATAACATCTTAAAATAAAAAATAATTTTAAAAAACTATTTTCCTTTAAAACCTACACTTAAATTAGGAAACCTGCAAGGATGCTCTTGTACTTCACTTTTGCCAAAGACAGACTAGCTTGTGAGAATAGAAGACAGGAAAAGGCCTTCAAAAAACACAACTAAGGGGCTAGGGTTGTAGCTCAGTAATCGAGCACTTGCCTTGCATGTGTGAGGCACTGGGTTCGATCCTCAGCACCACATAAAAATAAAGATACTGTGTCCATCTACAACTAAAAAAATATTTTTTAAAACACCACAACTGATGACTTATTCTGATGAAAGTATAGAGACCCCTATTATTTCACCAGGAAAAAAAAAGTTAGTTATTGTACAATGCAATCAACAATAGAAGTCAACTGGATTGTCAAGATAGCAGTTATACAAGATAACCACTATAGGCTGCTTTGTGTTATGCTGATGGGATTGGTGGAAAAAGTCTTTAACGATATTTGGGGCAAAGAATATCCCAATTTGCTTGACCACATTCAATGAAGTGTGTTTAGCAAAGTGTTTAAGAAGTGAAATGCAGTAAATCTGCAAAATTTTTATTTAGATGGGGTATGTGAAATTAGTGTGGTAGTTTGTGTTCATTATGAACACCTCTTTCTTTCCTTCAATTTCTAAGAAATCACAAAGATAATCCCTCCTAGTTTCTGTTGGAACATAGGTTCATGGGCTTTGGAAAAGCACTCTTTTGTGGTAGGTGAAATGGCTAGGGAGCAAAATACGCCACTTCTCAAGAGTTCCCACACCACCTGACTGGAACCCACAGGTTTAGTGCAGATGAAAACACAGATCTGCTTAAACCATTTACAGATTGACTTTAACATAATGTCCTCCTTGCCTATGAGAGAAGAGGACAGTGATAACAAATATAATTTTCATCTATTAAAACACTATGGTTTATTTTAAGTGCCTCTTCTTTACCTTGAACATTAACTGACAACAACTCAGCAGGAACCGTGAGGAACTGAGCCGTGAGTCAGCTCCAGCAGTGCTCCCCACTCCACAAGCCTCCCCTCCCACTTTGTACAGGCTTTCAGGATCAGACTCAGTTAAAATGCAACTTGTTCTCGGTCACTTGGCTAAAATGGTTGAAGAACACCATAAAACAACAGGGGAGTAGTGACATATCCTTCTGCTATACAGTATTTCTCAGAAGTGTGGCCCACCAACCATCCCTGTGACTGACACTCACTTGAAGATGCTTGTTTATTTATATATTTGTTCAATTTTATTGTATATATTTATAGGATACAATATGTTTTGATATGTGCATGCATTGTGGAATAAGTAAATCAAGCTATTTAACATATCTATCACTCCCCTTTTTCTGTGGTGATAGCATTTAAGATCTACTCTCAGCAATTTTCACGTATACAGTACATAATTATTAACCATATTCACCACACTGCAAAATGGATTTCTCGAAATTACTCCTCCTTTCTATCTGAGACTCTGTGAGCTTTGTACAACATCTCCCAACTTACCTGGTACCATCACCCCAGCCCCTGGTAACTACATCCTATTCTCTGCTTCTGTGAGTTTGACTTCTTTAGATTCCACATGTAAATGAGATCATGCAGTACTTGTCTCTCTGTGCCTGGTTTAGTTCATTAAACACCATGTCCTCCAGGTTTATCCATGTCATTGCAAAACACAGGATTTCTGAAGGTGCTTATTTAAGTGAGTCTTAACCCAGGCGCACTGATGCAGAGTAGAAGCTGGAAGCCCCCACCATTGTTAGGATCCTGGCAGTCAGCAGCCACTGATTTAATGTGAATTGCCATGTGTCTGTACGCAGGTGCTCCCCCTACTCACCGGGCGGACTCCCATGTCCTGCTGCTGCAGTGGCAATTGCAAAAGCGGAAGCTGGCGAAACAGAGCAGTGGGCATTGTCAGCTGTCTGTCCTGGTTATTTTAAAAGAAAGGAAAAGAAAAGGTGAGGCGGGTGGACACTATTCTATAATGAAAATTCTCATTTTAATTCCTATACTGGATGAAGGGTTGGGCCAAAATCCCTGTACAGTCCCCACTAATAGGCAAATAGCAGTACTGTACATCGGCAATTCCACAGTAAGTACATAACCAAGAGAGAGGAAGACATATAAATACACAAAATCTTGTGCATGATCATAGCAGCATTATTCAAAGTAGCAAAAAATATAAACAACCAAACATCCATCAGCTGACAGATATATAAACAAAAAGGAAATATGATTCAGTCATGATAAAGGAATGAAGTTCTGGTACATGCTACAACATGAACAAATCCAGAAATATTATTCTGGGTGAAAGAAGCCCATCACAAAGGGTCCCATATTGTATGACTGCCTTTATATTAAATATCCTATAAATAGGTGAGTCCATACAGAAAGTTGATTCGTGGTTGCCAGGACTGGAGGGAGACAGGAATAAAGAGTGGGTGCTGATGGGTCCAGAGTTTCTCTCTGGTTGATGAAAATGTTTTGTACTTAACCAGTGGTTACAGTTGCCTAACCGTGTGAATACACACAAACTACTAAACTATCCACTTTCATGGGGTAAATTTTATGGTATGTGACTTATATCTCAATAAAGAATTTTTTTTAAAGATTCTACATCATTTATTGATAGGATTACCTTTCCCAAAGACCTTTAAAAGTAGGGAAGTGTTAAGTGTAGCTCTTCTAAAACTGAAAGGGTGGCCTGAGCAGTCCTCGAGGCCCTTTCATTTCTGAATCTGTTTTGGATAATGCTGATCCAACCTTGCCATTCTTCCTCCCCTAAGCTTTTAGTGGAAACAGTCTGCTATGATTCTGATCTGAAAATTTTTTATTAGCTTGATCCTGAAGTTATACAGGCATGCTTTAAATAAAGAAAGCAGCAAAGTACTGCTTAATGTAAGCACAAACAAAACAAAACAAAACCCAGTAGCAAGTAGATATGTGAAGAGGCAAAATATTGGCTAGATGAGAAATAGGTGATATTGTCTCCCATTTGGATCTACCACATTATCACAGATTTCAACCTCCTTCCTATATTCCTGTCTATAAAATTTAGTCATATTGGGGAAGAAACAAAGGGCATGGGTGGTGCATGCCTGTAAGCTCAGCAATTTGGGAGGCTGAGGCAAGAGGATGCCAAGTTCAAGGTCAGCCTCAGAAACTTAGTGAGACCCTGTCTCAGTGGTAGAGCATCCCTGGGTTCAATTGCCCCCAAAAGGGGAGCTTAGTTAATCCATGAAAGGGATGTTAATTTCAAATAATCCTTATATAAATTAAATTTTTATTTGTGAATACAAACACATAATAAGAATATAAAACAGCTCTCATAACAGTAACAAAGTAAACAGCATTTAACTCTCACTATGGTAGAGTCTTGCTACCCGGGGCTTTGATCACAATTGTTCTAGGTTGCAATGAACCCAAAAGACCTGCCCTATATGGCAATGATCAAGAAGTGGCCAAAGCCTGGATTGACCAAGGCTCTAAGAATAGTAGAGGGATTTGGCTAACTCCTTAGTAGTCCCATGACATGCCAGGAAGGTCTAGCTTGTCACCTTCATTTACTAGAAACACCTAAATGGCAAAGTGATCCATAATTGACCAGGAGCCTGAAAGCCCTGAAAGCTGATATCCATCAAAGGAAATCTTCTGACAAACACCTATCCCTGACCCTTCCAGTTGCTCTCGGAGTCAACTTCCACCAATGGATAAGGCCACAAATGAAATGCCCATTTGGAGCCATGGACTTTATCTTTGGCCAAAATGCTCTTGAAGCATGAATATGAAAGTCAAAAAAATGCCTCTGCATTTTACTTGAGTTACTTGGGGTGAACCTTGTTTCACAATTGTATAATTTTCTCTTCATACTTGAAATAATTAGATTAAGGATAAAAAATTTCAAAACAACTGTTTTTAGATATATTTATTTGAGCAGTGAGTGGAAGATGAAAGATTGCTACTTTTTTCTCTGATTTTTCAAATTATAAGATCATACTTTACAAATTTCATAACTGTATATAGACAAAACATACCAGTTTTTACCTGTAGAAATAACAATGGGGTCCCATTCAAATGAACCTTATTTTAGATGTAAGAATGTCATTAATAAGATTTCCCCAAATTGTGATATCCCAGATGAGCCTCTTTATATAGATGACACTTGAACTCATGTTAAGGAATCAGAATCTGGCCACGTTTTGGTAAAATGGCACTGATATTCCTCAGCTAGTCATCATCTAAGGACAGGCCTTTTGATTCACATTATTCCACACAAAATGCAAATCAATCATGAGAACAAACAAATACCCATAAGGCTGAAGATCCATTCTCTGATTACTTATTTTCCCACTCTTTGGTCCTACAGTAACATTATTTGTTTCCAATTAATTTTTACAACTTATACTAAAATGTATTGAGGGAGTAAAACAGTAAGGCAAAGGAGAGATTCAGAACCAGAAATCACTTTTCTATTTGTAGTGCCTTTCTGAGTTCTTACCTCCAGGTTGGCGATAGCGGAGGTGCCGGGGAGTTGAGGGGGACCTGCAAGGTGAAAGTTCTGTGGCATCTGCTGCTGGGGAGCTTTCCACTCCTGCTCGGTCTGCTGGGGCAGACTCCAGGACTGCTGCTGGAAAACAGCAGAAATGTCAACAACCAGGCCATGAATTCCAGAGCTTCTTGTTAGTATCATGCATGGAAATGCAAAAGTCCATTATGGATAATGAGCGTCTCATGAGAGTCTATAAAGGACTTTAGTATTAAATCAAGGCATTCTTCCCAGCAGAATGCTAATGACACTAAAACTAAACATGGATCTTCTCTAATGGTGTCCTCCTGACCTTGTTGAGCCTGGCTGACCTTAGCTGACCCTGGCCAGGCCCTTCTGTCCAATGCAATAATGGATGTTAAAACAAAACAAAACAAAACAAACAAAAACAAACAAACAAACAAAAAAACAAAACAAAACAGGGGGATAAGTGGTGGATCACCTGCCCTCCAGAAAGTTTTAGCTCTTGGGGTAGAGAAAGAGGGTCTTTTCAGATTGTAAACCAGAATGGGATTAAAATTAGGACTTCACTACTTCTTTGCCTTGGTCACACCCTTAAGGAAACCAAAGTTTGAATTTCTAGCAATATGCATGCCCCAAGGAATTCTGGGGGCTCTTGGGGATCTAGAGCTGAACTATGCAAAATGGTAGCACTCACCAAATATAACTATGTAAATTTTTTATTAACTAAAATTAAAGTAGTATTTCAGTTGCCCACTTGGACTAGCCACATTCAACACTAAGTAGCCACCTGTGGCTAGCAACTACACTATTGGACAGCATAGGTACAGAACATTTCCATCCTCCCAGAAAGTTCTACTGGGTAGCTCTGAGCTATAGCTACAGATTACAAGAAGCAGGTGGAAATTTTTTAAGTGAACTGTTGAGCCTCTTTACTGTAGCTAATATCCCTAGAATAAAAGTCCCATCATTCTGGGGTCACACTTAGGCTATTGCTAATGACATTTCTTTACCCCTTCCACTGGCTTGTTGACAATAACTCTATGTATATTCTTCCAAGGAAATATATTACCAAAAACTTAATAAAGACCTAACAATTCTTCCATTTCTTTTTCGGTAGGCTGTTCATTAACTCCCACTGATCTAAGCTAATTTTCACCTCCACTAATTTTCATTACTCTGGTCAGCTGAACTGCTTCTCTTTTCATCCCATTCAAGATTTCACTAACTAGCTGTGCAAAATCCCTAATGACTTCATATAAAGACATTTTTACACTTGCATATAATTTACTCCCTTAGAAATATGGCCACAATTTCAATCTTTAGCAACTCAAAGGAGCTGGGGAAGGGAAATGGTTAGAATCTTTTCTTGAATGACATAATTACAGTAAAGCTGGCAAAGATGCAAGATGCAGACAAAAAAAAAATCAGTGCTTAGCTGTTAGTTTTATTATTTTCTAAATAACTCCATCAAAACTCAGTAATGAAAGGCATCTGCTCTGTAAGAGCAAGCAGAATACCAAATGCATGTCCTTGGTCTGAGCCAACCATTCATTCATTCTTCTCAGGCCAATGAGAAAACCTTTAGTCAGCAATATGCTGAACCCAAAAAACTTGCCAGTGAGACCACCAAACAGAACCCCTGCTTTTTCCTGAAAAAGCAGGAAAGCAGAGAATAACACCACTACCTAACAGGCACCCACAGGGAGAAGGAACCATGCTAGCATGTGGGGTGGGGAAGCATTTCCTTCTGGCTTGTTCACTTTCAATCAGCTCCATGCAAATAGCTTTGCCTACAGGATGAGTGGGCAGATGTGAGCTCCAAACAAATGCTAAAATCAGGAGCCCGTTCAGCCCACAGGCAGGCAATTTTCAAACTGAGAACACAGAAACAGACACTGGTGCTGTGGGCTATGGACAAGTTGCTCAGCCGTGGTCTGAGTGCACACTGGGCCGTGTGGGGCCCCGATACAATGAGTGGTCCTTTGGCTTTGCTTTCTTGTCTGCCATTGGTTTTTCATTGAGAATCCGTCATTGGGTGGACTTTGAGTCAGGCTGAGATTAGCTTCTCAGAAACACCTGGAGTAGAAGAAGGTGCAGGGGTGGGGGGCTGGTATTAGGAAGGTAGGACACTAGTGAATGTTGGGTGAACCTGCAACACAATTGGGAACTAGGTTGGGGGAGAACTAAATTGTATTATTATTTTTTAACCTAAAATGTTTATTACCTGTCTCATTTTAATAAAAATTTACTATTTCTCTGCTTTCCCTTCTTGCCATTTCAAGTTCTCTTGCCAGAAATATTACAATGCTCACGCTATCACTGCAGTGACAATAAGACTGAAATTAGCCTTCTTTAAAGCGCATGCTCTGAACTGTCAAGGTGGATAACAGTGAGAAAGACCTATGGACTTGGTATGGACCTCATGGGAACATAAGTATTACACAATGAGATTGTGTGGGACTGTATCCTGAAATGAAGAGCAGAAAATGTATAAACTCTTGGCACAGGATTTTTACTCAAGTTCGCCAAGTTTTAACTGTTAACATTATGCAAAGCACTTGCGAACATCTTTCAAATTAAAGACAGATCAACGTCACCCTTTTCTTTGCCAACTGGAATTTTCAGGATTAGACAACAGGGTTAACAGAACAGCACTCTTGACTTCCACAGACAGTACACACGTGGACACACACACACACACATACACACACACACACACACAAACTTTCAGACATGCTGAAGAGGTCATCCATGATTTCCCTAAAGCTATGCCAATGTAGAATGAAAGAAAAAACTAAGTCTACGATTCGTATCTCTTTGTACTACCATCTTAAATAGTCCTAGGTATACATTGGGAAATAAATGCATTAAAAAGAAATTAAAAGACATCCACCAAAAGGGAAAAGAAATAAAGATCAAAGTAGACAGGAATTAAGAGCTTAATGGAAGAATTAATGAGAGGTCATGGTAAAAATGAGAGATATGGGAGATGTGTTAGTGGGTAAATGTGCCTAAGAAGCCCAGGAAGTAGAGGAGCTGGTATCTCTGGAGAAGAGTTTGGCTCTGTGGTCTTCATCAAAGACCATGGACCCCACCTGTGCACAATCTTGGTCTTTCCCCATCACCCAGAGGGGGAAAAACTCAGCATTTCACCTGACCTGGAGCTGCAAAATGACATTTCTAACCTATGAATAATTTGCATAAATTAACTCTTGAAAATTTAACTCTAAATCATTTGAGGCAAAGACTGTGTGATTCCACTCACAGGAGCTACTTAAAGTAGTTGGACTTATAAAAACAGAGAGAACTGTAGTTCCTAAGGGCCAGAAGTAACAAAGAAATGAAATATTATTCAGTGGGTATAATTTCAGTTTTGCAAGATGAGAAAGTTCTAATGTGAATGTACTTTACTAAACAATCTTAATTTGAAAATAGTTGAGATAGTGAAAAGGAGAAAGAAATAAAGGAAACCTCTTCAGGAGCACTTTTATTGTTATGTTTAAGTTTACTTGATACTAGAAAGCCCTAAAAAGGCTAGTAGCAGGGTCTGCTCTACAGGACTGCCCATGATATCAAAACAGGACAAAAGCTACCCCTTCAGAAGCAGTGATGTCTCTGGCACTTAGAAATGTGGCCAGGGTTGACCATTTTGCTCTGCCAGAAAATGGTCCATCTCCTCCCTCCCGCACACTTGTCTATTTTTCTTGGCTCGCGTCAAAGACACATCCCAATTTTGCTCAGCCAGGTATGCTCTCCCTGCTTTTCCACCTCCAGAGCACTCCATCTACACCTCTTGTACCATCTACCCTTACAGTTGTGTCTGTATTATCCATAAGTAGAGTAGGAGGGGTCAGAGTGCCACCCTATTTACCACACATTACCTTTAAGAACTCTATTAGCACACACTATACTGGGCACAGAGACTCATTAATTAATGACTTCACCACATGTGGAACAACAGACTTCATCTCAGCCCCAGGAGCTACCTCACCACAGCCTCAGAGCCACTAACATTTGACACCAAAATGCTTGTCCCTAAAGCTCCCCTAACTCGAAAAGAACATGAGGATCCACAATTACCTTGAGATTTTGCGTTCTCATTATTGCAGTGCCATAAAGGAAGGGAAAGAACTTTCCATGCATTGGGAATCCCCTACACTTCCCAGGATCCATGGCCCCAGGGAGAGGTGAAAAATAAGCCATTCCTTCCATGGTGGTGCCCAAGCCCTGGTGCTAGATGAGGCAGCAGAGGCTCTCATCAGCTTGTCATCGCCTCATTATTTCTGAGAAGAATCCATGGTGATTTTGCTAAAGCTTGTTGTTCTAATGACTTTTTAATTATCTTCCCCCTTTCCTCCTTCATAGTTACTAACTTGTCAATTTAAAGAATTTCTTGTTAAAAAGGGTGCTACTGTTGATGATGACAACCACTCCAGTTAAAATTCCATTAACTACTTCACTCGAGAAGCTTATTTAAATGATCCAAGTGAGAAAGCACATAGATGCTTCCAGCAGGTGGAAAAGCAAGGGCCCATCTGGTGGTCCTCCTTGAAATCTTGACACTTTGTCTCATTCTTTGCCTAGTTTTTAAGTTATCAACAAATAAATCAGATATTAGGTAGTGAGAAAAAAAGCTCTTTGCTAATTTGGCTGTGAAACAATGTTGATATGCATTGAATTTTAAAAGCAGTAAGGATTGCTTCCTCCAACCCCCACTTGCACCAAGCGGAAGAAGATATGGTGACGCACCAGAGGACCTCAAATTAGTTCACTGAGTGTTTTACTTCATTCACTCATCTAACAAAAATTTACTTCCTGCCAGGCAATGGCCAAGGCACTGAGGAAACAGAGGTGAACAAGACAGACAAGGTTGCAGAGTTCATGGAGCTGAAGTGAGGAAAGGCTGCCCAGACAGAGGGAAGGACAAGTGCAGAGGCCTGGGGCAGAATGGCAAGATGTTGCCAAGACACGAAAGGGAAACCAATGTGACTGAAACCCAGTAGATGAAGGAGCATTGGCAAGAGCAGGGACTGGAGAGGGAGAGAGCATTGAATCTTCATAGGATCTGAACGTTCCTTTAAGAGCAACAGATGGCCATTAGAGAATTTAAATCATATGCTCTAATCCAGATTTTAAAAAAACACCATTTTGGTCATGTCAAGCATAAATGAGACTATCTTCACTTTTATTTTTCTCCCTATACCTATACCATGGTATGGATCATTGCCCACTTGACTAAACTGAAGCCATCTTCGTGCTTCCAGTCTAGGTCATGCTCAGCAGGGAAAGGCTGGGAGCAATACAGGTGCTTAGGGCAGAAACGGAGGCAGAAGAGATGCTGAGGGCCAAGGTCAAGGATGTGGGTGCCCACAACCTGCCTCGCCACAAAGTAGCATGGTAGGCTCTTTAGCCAGCCAGCCTTACACCAAAGTCCAAGAACTTTCCACTAATATCATCCAGATGTACTATTTCTCTCTTGACAACCGCCTACATCTAGCCTTTAACTGTAGGGAAAGAGGAAAACGAACTCTGCTCCCGGTTCCACAGGGCTAGAGGAAGCTACAGGGATGTTCTCTTCTAACCAGCCATTGTATCCATTCTACTTTCTACACCAAAGTAGGAATGCTGTAAAGAAAGGGAGGGAAGGTTCCCAAAGGAATGGTGTGGAAGCAGGTGGCAGCAAAAGTGGGTGTGATCGTGTCAGTGTGCTGCATAATACCTCTTTGAATACTTCGTTTTAGCTTGTTACACAGATCCACGCGGGGGTTATCTACATTCTCTTCTACAGATCCCGGGCTTTGCTCTGGAGAAGAGAGGCCTCTGCTAAGATCCAACGGTACTTTACCAGTGTGCGGCGGTGGGGATGCTGCGGGGCTATGGGTGGTGGTAGGACTGCTGGACGATGAGGAGGTGGTCAGGTCCAAGGCTCCTATCCTTGAGTTCAAGGGAGAAGTCAAGGACAGCTTTCTGGCCCTCACTGGGGAGGATGTTCTGGACACTGCCAGTGGCGGTGGGGAAGAGAATTTGCGACACAAACGTGGGGATTTTCCATCCACCAAATGTTCACCTCTGTTGTTCTGACTGGTAGCGAAAAACAATT
This sequence comes from Tamias sibiricus, assembly GCA_025594165.1. Taxonomy (NCBI): domain Eukaryota; kingdom Metazoa; phylum Chordata; class Mammalia; order Rodentia; family Sciuridae; genus Tamias; species Tamias sibiricus. The sequence goes on from CM046662.1 coordinate 103,400,292, forward strand.
CCAGTGACCTGAAAATAACAGGAAACACTATTAACAGATTGTATCCTAGGGATGATGATATCCCAGCTGTCATCCAAGAACATGCTCCCTACCTTTAAAGACTCTGATACCATCAAACTTCTACTACTGCATTTTCCTTAATCTAAATGCCACATGTGTGCCATGCCCCTGCCAAAGGAACACAGACACCTTGTAGTCATTGTCTGACCCTTACTTCTAAACTGAGGTGGCAAAGACCAGCAGCTAGTGTCTGGGGCACTTATTAGAACTCAGGCTCCACTCTAGACCCATTGAATCACCTGCAATTTAATAAGACAGTCCCTCCAGCTGATTCTTATGTATATTAAAGTATGAAAAGTATATCATTGAAAAAAAAAAAAAAAAAGAATGGTCTAAAGTAATAGACTGCTTCCAAATAGTCAAAAGCAAGCAAAGGCCACTTGGAAACTTCAGGGTTTTCAATTTCTTCCCTGTGGAACCCTGTGTGTGACCTTTACTTACCACCTTCCCCTGGGGCATAGGGAGATCAAAAACAAGCCAGTGAGTGCCCTAGGAGCTGCTGAGGACCTGGGCTGATCATATGGACGGTGTCACAGGAACTGGGAGGGCAGACCCCGCGTACCTGACAGGGATGGAGGTGAAAGGCCTCTTGTATATGTCAGAGAGCTTTGCCAGCACCACAGTGGCTGTGGTGAAAATGCGATAGGTATGCAGGAAAGTGTTGAGAAAATCGATGCTCAGAAACCGCAAATCAGTCAGCCGCTCCAAGAGGCGCTCCACACTGGCATAGCGGATCTGGGGCACTTTGCAGGAGTTGAGGGTTTTGCTGAAGCAAATGTCAGTGTCATCTTTATGAAGACGGGCATCAGACCTATGTGCAAAGCAGGGGCATGTTAACCAAATCAGGATAAGGCTCCCTTCTCAGCCACTGAGTCCTATAGCATTTATAAACTTACTCGTGTGTGGTCTTCCTACTACATTCAAAAGAAGATGGACAGATATGCATGCGGACATGACACACAGATGTAAAAGCAGGCGACAAAAACATCAGGTATGTTTAGGAATATTTTATGCCATTATAATTTAGGAAGGCCAGAATTAATTGTGGAGCATGTAAGAATAACTCATTTCACTGTGTGGCTTCCTTCTCTTTCTAGTTCAACCATATTTTATTAGGATAATAAAAAGCCCTCTTTAGGAGGAGAAAAACATCTCTTATGCCCTAAAAACAGAATTGTGCTTAAAAATATTAGAAGCATGCTTAAAAAATAGCAGTTGACACCCCACACACACACACACACACACTGAGGAGGAAAAGATATATTACTGCTATTTATCAATATAACTACTACATTAATATAGAATATATGATTTGGTATTTGGCCTCTATAATTGGCTCTTTAATTAATCAACTCTACCTTTGTTCTTTGTATTAACTGATTACTGTCTGTTCTTATCTTCATTGTTTCCTTCCCACACTTTCCTCCAGGTTAGTCTCATTCTTTTCCTAACTTGTTGAATTGAAAGCTTAATTCATTCATTTCATTTTCCCTGGCTTATTAATGTATTTAAATTTTCAGAATGCAACTTAAACCATGAATGATAAGTGATATGCTCTGTTTTCAATACCCTACAATATTAAAAATGTTTTCATTTAAAAATAGCATCTGAGACAGATTTCCCCTAAAAATACCTACCACTGCCACCCTGCAATACCCTGCTTCTATGTTCTGTGGAGCCTCCCACCTGGCCGCCTGCCCCGCCCGCTACATTCCTCACCCTAGGGCACTGCCCTGGCAGCCTCTCTAGTGGACCATGAAGACTGCCAGCAGCCTTCACTTCCCCTTCTGAGGTCCCTTGTTCCCCTTCACTGCTGCATGGTAACAGGCTATCAGCAAAGTCCTGGATTTCACCATTTAATTAAAGGATATGCTACAGCACCAGTGACTTTCAGTGAGCCAACTGCCTGCTAAGAATCAGTTGGCTTGTTGTGAGCACTTTTAATTAGCCCTTTTGGCACTTCGAGGGATGTTAAATTATATATTTATTTCCTTTGACGAGAAAGGAATCAATAGCTTTCTTAGCTTGCTCCTGGAAACTTCCCAGTCCACAGTATGCTCAGTGCAGGTGGAAACACTTCTTCTGAAGGCCTGAAAGAGCATTTTAAATCACCAGCTTACTCCTGCTGAGGAGCTGACTAATGGTAACCTGTTAGCATTAGTCACATTATTGATCTTAGAAATATACAAGTGCATTTTTTTGAGATTGTTGAAAATAGTGTGGCTCTTTCTACCACTCACTACATGACCCTCAATCACGTTTATTTTTCTGGTTCTTAATGTTCTCATTTGTAAAAGACCTGAGTGATGTTTATGAATCCATCAATCAATTCCAAAGATGGTTTAATGAAATAACCATTTTTTCTTCCATTGTTTCCCATCTAAAACCCCAATTTTCTAAGAAAGTTGAGGTTAAATATTATTTTTAAAAACAGCCTTAGCTAGATATCATTTAAAGGGATATTTTCACGTAATAAGTGGCTTTGCATTCTAATCATATTTTTGAGATTTGTATCTTTTGACTATAATTAGTTTATTCAAAACACTAGGAGAAAAAATATGTCGACACAAGCATGAAATTAAATTAAACTAATTACACCATTGTCCTTCAAAATTGTGACTGTTTTCATTTTAAGAGAAAGAAATTAAATATTATGAAATTACTTAATTTTCTTTTATTATACTTAACTGGAATTCACTTTATTTCCCAAGGGACAATCAAGAAAGATAGAATGCATTACTTAAGTCTCCTAGGATCATAGCAACTCCTTTTTGGTAAACACAAAAAGCAATAGAAAGATATCAAAACCAAATCACTTATTATAATTGCTAAGTTTTAAAAGGAAGTAAGTGCTTAGAAAGTGCACTCAATAATAAGACATGGTTACAACAGGATAATTTTTCCTTTAACTCTGAAACACATTTTGTGTTTGTTTTGTTTTCTTGGCTTGTAGCCAGGGAGACAGATGCACAGGGAAGCAGAAATACAGAGTTCAGGGTGGAATGGAGATGGCAAAATCATACTCTTTCCTCTGATTGAGGACAACCAGAGAGAGGACAAGCTGGGAGAACTAGAAAGAATACATGAAACTTAACTCTGCCTGAGGAATACACCTAATGTAGTGTAGATGTCTTAGCTTTAATAGAAAATCCTTATAGCCCCCCACAAAGACAGTATCTCGTCTCAGTAGGAGAGCAGCTCCTACTCATTTAAAAATCACCTCAACGTACTCCAAGGCAGAAAATCGTGGTCTGTATGAAAGTGGTGGTGCAAATGGCCATGGATGCTGGTAAAAGTGCTGTCGTGGGCACAAAAGCCATCACTGGTCAGGTACAAAACTAAAGTTTCCTTCTTCTTCCCCTTTCCTCCTTCTTTTTCGTCATCATCATCATCATCATCATCATCGCCATCATGATTGTTCTATTGTTTTGCAGGCTGGGCCTTGTGCAGGCCAGGCAAGCCCTCTACCACTGAGTTACATTCCCATCCCTTTTTGTTATTATTATTTTTTTAAGTTGCCCAGGCTGGTCTCAAACTTGCGATCCTCCTACCTCAACCTCTCACTGGAGTAGCTGGAATTACAGGTGCATGCCACCACAACCTGACAGTATAAATTTTTTAGGTCAACACAATGTATGTATAGTGGATGTGCAGCTGCCCTAGGGGTAGGGGCTTATAATTATGCTATGCTGTCTGACTCACACATCTGTCTCAGAAGCAGTTGGACTTTCAAGACTGTCTAATCTCAAACAATACTTTTCATAAAGAACAAAAATCACATGTATCATTTTGTGAAAAATTAAAATTAGAACCCTGTGGTATAAAAAAAAATTGAAAATAGAATCTTAACCCAATGACATGAATCCAAAATTTAAGTCATGATTCAGACCTTCCGTCTTAATAGTCCATACTTGTTCTTAATCTTATCACACATTTTTAAATAATCTGGCATTTTAAAAAATACTAAATTAAAAACTTGTAAAATTGTATGCAAAAGGAACTTTTGCCCTAGATTTTGAAATGGCCCTTCCCAAAATATTTTAAGATTTGACTAATAATTTTAAATTATATCATTCCTTAATTGAATGATATTTTTCTGTAGCTATTTTTGTACTACTATTATGTACTCTGCCTTCATCTGATGCAACAAGTTCTCCAACTCGTACCACAGGGATCATGCTAACTGTAGTTAATACCTGTCAGAAGAGGAGAGTTATCCTTCCAAAGTTAATGTTATTTATTGTCTTAACATGAACAAGTCAGACCTCAAAATATCCACACAAGAAGGCAAGAAAGTCAAACATGTTCTTGGTTTCAAAAAATCTTTTGTTTTATAAAATATAACCAAATTGCTTTTTTAAAAATGCACTTTACTCTTGGAACTGGGAAAGCAAATAATCAAAAAAATCTGAGTACGGAACAATTTGGTCCTTTTCAAAACACTCCCAAAACAATTTCTGAATTTGAAAATAAAATAGTATATGGAGACAAAAATGTTAATACCGAGAGTTCTAGCACATAGTGGTTGATGTAACTTCTCAGTTTAAACTACAGTGTTCTTAGGGATCCCTTTAAAATATAGGACTTGCTTTGCTGAGACACTTACAGAGCAGGATAGCAGCCTTATGTCAATAGCTTCTAGGCCAAAGCAGATACAGGCAGGGAGCAGAAGGTACCATGGCCAAAAAATAGTTGATTCATGCTAGGTGTGTTCAAATCTAAATGTATCTCCACAGCCAAATCTGAATGATATGATTCATGCCCATTTGGAGGAAGCCATGTAAGTCAGCCACACCCTGGCCCACCCTCTGACCTTAGACACATCTGGCTGTTACTACTTTGATATTTTATATTAAACTTGAACATCTTGATAGGATTTTGTCCTAAGTGAAAGAGTAGGTAACAGTATGAAAAACAATTTTTCTATGCTGTAAGTCAATAAACTATGAATCTGAAAAACCATTTTGATAGCTTTGCTTTTACAATGGCATAAGATGAATTAGCACACGAATGTCAGGAAACATTCTTGATAAGAAGCAGAATTCTGGGACTGGGATTGTGGCTCAGCAGTAGAGCACTCGCCTAGCACGTGGGCGGCCCAGGTTTGATCCTCAGCACCCCATAAAAATAAATGCATTGTGTACAACTAAAAGCAAACAAATAAATATTAACAAACAAACAAAAAAAGAAGGAGAATTCTATTGAAATGACAATTTTATTCAAGGTTTTCCATTCTCTGCCAATTTGATCTTGATTAAAAGGTGAAGGAAAAGATTATTGCACTTACTTAATCATATGTGGCACAGTAACTTTGGAATTTTCTTCAAATACTATAGTCATTAAACCATTACATCGTATATTGTCCACACACTGTGAAATTAAAAAATAGGCAATTAAAACCCACACGAAAATCTAGACAGGTCTTACATTCCCAGAAATGTTTAGCGCCAAAACACAATTTCATTTCTCACCTGTTTATGTCACACACACACACACACACACACACACACACACACACCCCAGCAGCAACAGCGAGTAAATACTACACATTGATGAACAGAGTCAATATCCATATCCCAAAGTTGTGCTTCTACCAAATGCCTGACAAATACTGTGAATATGTGACTAGATATATATTTTCTCAGAGTGTGTTTCCCAAAAATTCTGACCATAATGTCACATTATAACAAGTCTCTCTGGTTAATTCCAACATGGCTTGCAAGGTTTTTATGCCTTCTGATGGATCCTGATAGTTCCTGCTAAATTCACTTTCTGCCACCATAGGCGGTATGGAGTAGTCAGATGAGAAAGGGTGCCTTCCTTGGATGGAAGTCATCTTGTCTCACCAGCCAGCTCTGTGCCCACTTCTCAGGTATCTTTTTGCCAATAAATTCCCACATTTTACTAGTTTGTCTAGCAGTTTCTATTGGCACCATGTTGGGTTGGTGAGGGGGGCAGTGTGTAATTTCTACTGTTTCTGGCATGCTTAAAGCCATATAACATCTTTTTTCTAAGGGGAGAAATCAGAAACTTTTGCTAATTTTCTGTTTTCTTTGTTTATATCTGGGCCCAATCAATTTTACAATTTTCCTCTGCAATGGCTTTCAGTTAGACAAGGATTTGTTTTGAATCATAAATATTCCCTTTGAAAAAAATGGGAAAATGAAAACAATTTTTAAAATCATAAATTGCTTCTAGTCACTAGGATACCATGTAGTGCTTTGTGATTGAAATTCAATGGTACAAAGAAGCTGATTGAAGCGTTACCTCATGTAGTTCCTGATTTCAGGACATTTTACCCAATGTCCAATAAAAGAGTGAATGTGTACTAGAATATCATCGGGGTTCCCTGACTTGTCAGTCTATTTAGTCTATTAACCATTTTTGTATTTGCTTTTCCTTAAAATTTATTTTCCTCTCATCTTATGCTAGTATTTCAACTGCTAGATATAAAGTGTTCTAGCTTATAAAATAGAATATTTTAAAGTTCCTTTTAATACATTTCCTTAAACTATAGTATCTAGAAATAATTTTGAGTTATGTTTTTATATAAATAATTATGGTTGCTGAGCATGGTAGTGTACTTCTATAATGCAGGCTGCTCAGGAAGCTGAGGCAATAGGCTCTCAAGTTCGAGGCCAGCCTAGGCAACTTATTGAGACACTGTCTCAAAATAAAAAGGGATGAAGAGGCAGCTCATTGGTAGAGCACTTGCCTAGCATATGCAAGGCCCTGGTTTCAATCCCTAGCACCACTAAAGTAAAATAAACAAATAATAAATGTAGCAAGTTACAACTTTAGTTAGATGTGCTTATATGTGAATTTATGCCCAATCTTATTTCAACAAGGTAGATCACAAAAACACATATAGTAAGACAAAAGGCAAGATAGGTGAGATCAGAGAGGATCTGGAAAATGGCAGGATGAAGCCTGGACTGGAGCCACACACATTCTTTATGTTGGGAACACTTAGTATAAGTGGGTCTCAAAATTAGTTGGACTATGGAACAGCCAACACAAAGAGGGACCCATGATTAGCTATACTATAAGATTCACAGTTTACCCCAAGTTCAATTAATCCAAGTCTGAGACCAGAGGGGGGAAAAATCTCATGGATCCTCATAAAGAAAATGTTCAATAATGTAGTAAACAAGGTCCTCAATAATATCTTTAAAGTGACTACAAGATCCACCAAAACCATTTTTGAAAAAACCCTCAACATTGCTTGAAATGTGAAATTCCAAATGAATGTCCCTAGTGGTGAGCCCCAGAGAATGTGATCTAGAGCCCCATCGTCTTAGCTCGTCTGGTTCCAAGCACAGGTTGCATACTCTCCAGGAAAGGGTACACACTGTCTTCTGCAAGCTGGTTAAGTGATGCTTCCCTCATCCTAGTTCATGTCAGTCTTGAGACCAGGAAGTTGGAAATGATATTCTCCCCAAAGTCCTGAAAGTGCAGTTATATAGTCAGTTTTCCACCAGTGAGCCAAGATGCCAGTAGATGGGCATCTTTGGGTCTGAAAAAAGGCCACGCCACTTATATTTGAGATCACTTAGTCAGGGTCTGAGCAGTGGGAACCTAGACAGAAGACAGAAGAGATGAGGCCGGCAGGTACCTGTGTAGATCGTGGAGAAGAGAGTAAGAGAGGGCTGAAGAAGTGAGCCTCTGGGGAAAAGCATCTGGAATTTGAAAGCTGAGAAGACACTGAGTGTTTTGAATACCTGGTTTATCTCGAAAGATCTAGACTGGTCTTGTGGAGGTATTCATTGGAAAAAGGGGAGGAATGAATGGGAATTGGGATTATCAGAGCAATATTCTGAGTCAATAAATGCTTCCCATGAGGCAGATCATGGGCATAAAGAGGAAGAGGTGAAGATGAATATTTTGAAGAAAGAAATAACAAAAACTGGTGAGTTACTGAATAAAACCAAGAGAAGAAGGGGGGGGGGAGTAAAAACCAAAGATGACCACTGCTCTAAGGCAATTTAAAATTTTCAGAAGCAAATATATTTAAAAGTAATAAAATATGGCCAGCTGTCTTTTGAATGACACAGAGTTTAACCAAAACCAGTCTATCTTTTGAATTCTCAAAAGCACCAAGAAGATACACTCATGATATGGCAAAGGAGATTGTCTTACATTTGCATTTATTAAGAACTTACGTGATAGACACTGAGTTAAGCTCTGAGAGATGGGAGTGGGGAGAATATATGAAAGAGCTTCAAAGATAAAGCAAGTCATTTCAAATTCACTTTCCTATTCCCAATGGAAAAAAGTAGATTAACATTATTTCTGTTTCTATCAAGCTATGCAGTATTGTTGGGTGGGTAATGGAGGAAAAGGTTTTATGGGAAAAGAGGTTGTACATAGCCAGGGAGTGGAGGAAGAGATGCTTCACCCAGGGACCTTCCCAGCTACACCTTGGGCTTCTTTCTACCCTCAATGTCTCTGGGACACAATGAGGGTGCCATTTGAGTAATCCACACAAAAACTGGATAATTGGAGAGGTGGGATTTGGTGAGACTTGCGGAAAATGAACAATGTCCCTTCAGTTTTCCTTAACATTCTAAGCAAATGGCATAATTACACAGACAACAGACCTAGGACGACTATACAGGCAAGAACAGAGATGAGAACCTGCTGAGACTACACACACTCAGCCCAGAGCTCCCACACAGCTCCAAAGAGACAGCCACCCTGTTCAAGGAAAGCCCACGTGAAGAGACGGCACAGGAGGTGGCTGGAGGTAAAGATTAGGTCACAAAGAATGCCTCATCCCAGAGAGGAGTTGGAAGACAGAGATTTAACTCAAATTTCTTAGGAATTCAGACGCCCTGGGGATCATAGAAATTGAGTGAGTACTACAAGAGTTTTGAGCATGTTAAGAGAAAATCCTGGTTCTAAATAGGACCTTGAAATCAAGCTAAACCTTTGAATTTGCTCACGAGTTTAACAGCAAGCCACTGGGATGTGTTGGAAGAAAAGATTTAAGGTTCAGCTGGAAGTAGCAGCGAAAAAGAAGGAGTGAACAGAGCTGCAGTCAGGGGATGGGAGGGTGTCACACTGCCTGGTGCTGGTCCTGAGACAGCAATCACAGGACTGCAACAGGCTTGAGAGTGTGACATAAGATGGATTCTTAGTGACCACATAAGAACTTGCAATGAGTAGACTTTGCCAGTGTGAAATGAAATACCTTAAGTACACGTTAAAAAAAAAAAAAAAAAAAAAAAAAAGAAAGAAAGAAAGAAAGAAAGAAAGAAAAAGAAAAGAAAAGAAATTGAGTGAGTACTGAATCTGGAAACTCAGCAAATGTAACCCTGGATATGAATTCAAAGGGTATTTCACACTTCGTGTACCAAGTCACAGAAGAAAAAGGCACAGCATTCCTAAAGTCACCAAAGCTGTGGATCCACAGCCAGGGTATCTTAAGATAATCCTTTGTGGGTTGGCCTTGCCCATTCACCTCCTGGAAAGCAGACAAGGAAAGAGGGAAGCAAGAGGAAACGCGTCTCAAGACCAGTCTGCCCCGTTCAATTACCCAGGAGACAATTTGCTTCCATAGTAACCACAGCAGCCACAATGCCTAATGCCAAGAGTTGAGAGATGAGCCCACTTCTCAAAGCCAAAACTGATCTTTCTTTTCTATCGAAGGCATAAGAAGTAAGTATTTCCTCTTTCCTCCCTCATCTACTACTGTGCCCATCCAGAGCTCAGTGACTCAGGACCTGGGAAAGCATTGCAAAGGAGAAACAGAAGAGACACAAGGAGATATTTTTGACCAAATACAGCATTACAAGGAAACAGCTCAGGCAGAATACTGCATGAAATTTGAGAGAGCAAAGAGAAAATAATTCATTCTTTTTTTTTTTTTACACCTCATATGAATACACTTTAGAGTGCTTCCTCAGCTGAAATAACAATTTCTTTAAAAACATGTAATCACATAAAAAGAGAATTGAAAAGGGAAAATAATACTTAACATTAAAAAATTACAAAAAGATGAGTAATGAAGGGGTTTTATCCTACTAAAGATATTTATTTTGTAAAAATCACGATTCATCTAAGAAATAGAATGGAGGAGGTCTTCATTTTTTTCCTTACCTCTCTCCCTTTACAAATGTAGGGATTCATAATTTGTAAATTAAGAGATATAGATATAAAGAAATTAATGTAGACGTTTTTTCATTTTAATGTTTGTGTGTTTAGTTATGAAATAATTTAAACACACAGAAAAGAATGAGGCATCCATATTCCAGTCACACAGACTTAACTAATATTAATACTTGGCCATATTTGCTATAGATCAACCTTTTTCTTCTAAGGATATAAAAACACTACTAACAGCTAAAAGCCCATTCTTTTGTTATTCCACTAGGCTCTTTCCAACACAGAAATAACCACTATCCCAAAGCTAATAGTATCCTTTCATTCTTCCTTATCTCCTTCTCTTACTTCACTATGTATGTGTGTATTTGCGATATACAATGTTATTTAAATGTTTAAAATTGCCAGCACAGTGACACATGCCTGTCATGTCCAGCAACCCAGGAGGCTGAGGAAGGAAGACTGCAAGTTCAAGGCCAGCCTCAGCAACTCAGCAAGTCCCTGTCTCAAATTTTCAAGAATAAATAAATAAAAAAAGATTGGGGATATAGCTCAGTGGTAAAGCACCACTGAGATTAATCCCCAGCACAATATATATATATATATATATATATATATATATATATATATATATATATGTATGTATAGTTACACAGATGTTTGTATTTTTTAACCCAACATTGCTTTCTGATTTATTCATATTTAATCTGTATCATTCACTCATCATTTTAATTACTATGTAGCCATGATTTAAACATACATATTAAACATATATATATTACAGTTTATTCAATCTTATATAAATACATTCAAGAGATTTCCATTTTTCTACTCTTTCAAAGATATATAATGACTGGGCTGGGGCCATGGCTCAGTGGTAGCACACTTGCCTGGCATGTGTGAGGCACTGGGTTCGATTCTCAGCACCGCATATAAATAAATAAAATAAAGATCTAACTACAACTAAAAAAATATTTTTTAAAAGATATGACTATGTTCTCTTTGTGAAAAAGTTTCCACCTTTCTATTAATTTTTCATAGGTAATCTGTCTTTCTATCATTTAATATTTTTCTTTTTGTGTTTGGTCTTCTACAGCTTCACCTCCATGTGTCTAGATGAGGTTTTATTTGACTATATGCAGCTTGGAATTCTATGTTTCTTCAATATGAAGACTCATTTTTCATCCATTTCAAAAATTCCTACTCATTTTAACTTTGAAGATCGCATCTTCTCTTTTCTCTCAAATCTCTTTTTCTGGAATTTCCATTAGATGTATGTTGGACCTTCTAACTCTATTCTCTATGCTTGAATCTCTTTTTCATATTTACCATATCTTCATCTCTCTTTGTCATGTTCTAGGCAATTTCCTTATAAACCTATTACCTCCTTGTTTGTCTTCTCATCAGCTATGATAGATCTGCTGTTTTTAATGAATTTCCAATGAATTTGTAATATTAATGTCTATAGTTTCCATTTTTAGATTTTTTTTTTCAATACTGGGAATTGAACCCAGGGCTTTGTGCATGAAACACTATACCACCAAGCTACACAGCTGCATCTCCAGTCCACACTCCCAACACACACACTCTCTCTTTTTGAACCTGGAGATTGAATCCAGAAGCATTCTACTTCTGAGATACATTGCCAGCCCTTTCTTAATTTTATTTTGAGACAGGGTTTCAAAGTTGTCCAGGCTGGCCTTGAATTTATAATCTTCCTGCTCCTCCCAAGTAACTGGATTCCAGGAGTGAGCCACCACACCCAGCTACCATTTTTAGATTTTCTATTTGCTTCTTTGACAGATTAGCCTGGTCCTTTCTACATAGCAATGGAGGCTTTCCTTATGGTTTGCTTCTTCCTTTCTTAATTCCTTTCTCTCGTAGTGTTATTATATTTTAAGCATTCTTATTCTACAATTTTCTAGAAAATGTCATCCTATTATCTGAAGTCCTTACCATGCTAATTCATCTGTTCTCTGTGTCTGCTGACTCCTGCTCATAATAGGTATTTACTCACAGGATTTTTGAGTTTCTGTTTGAGCTCAAGTCATGAGCCCTAGTATGCAGAAGCGTTCCCAGTGGAGTGGATTTTTGTTTGCTTCTACAAGTTTCTTTAGATTTCAACAGTCGAAAGTTCTTTTTATAGTAATTTCTCAGTTTGAAATTTTCACACCATGTGAATATTGTAAATCTGAATTTCAAATCCACGGGCAAGCAATACATTCATTTTTTAAAAGGAGATTTTAAAAAATTCAGAACTCAAGACAAAGACAAACAGTGTTATTTCTTCCCTGGGGCCAAAGAGTAGAATTTTAAGTTCTTATTTCACTCTCAAGAGCAGCCTTCCAATGTCCAGGCTTTAAATGGAGATTCTCAATTACTTTAATGGGCCCAAGGCTGTCTCTTGCTCTTTTTATATGTAATACTCCTAGGGCTTGGGGCCAGTTTCCAACCTAAAATGATTCCCATGTCTCTAAGTCTTTGGCTTAAAACCTTTCTGATTTGACTTTAAGTTCCTTAGTTTCTGATAACTAGAGATTCCCTTCCTACTGGTAAATATTACCTATGAGTTAATTTTTTATTTACTGATTCTCTGTGTTAAACATTTCTATTTTTGTGACTTTGGAAGACCTAAATCAGCTTAACTGTCCTCACTGCCAGAACTGGAACTTGGGGTTAATTTTTATATTGAGAGAGAGAGAGAGAGAGAGAGAGAGAGAGAGAGAGAGAGAGATTAATTTATGAGACCATTTTTGTATATCTCATATCCAGTGTCAGGTCTCATTCACAAATCTAATTCATTGTGTGAAACATCAAAATTATTTTCAATGGAAATAAAGAGAAATTCTTGTATTCAAGTTTTAGGAGAACTAAATATACAGGCAATATGAACCAAAGCCCATAAAATCTTGTAATGAGAAGTCATATTTTAGTTATGTAAAAAGACCTTTCGAACCTGGCACACAAACTCTAATGCATGATGGGATAGAGGGATGGATGTATGGATGGATGGAGAGATAGATAGATAATAAATAGATGATATTGGAATAGAGGAATAGTTTTTATTATGTGATCCTTTCCCCCATACAGGCTTCAAGGACAGTGTAGCATGAAAAAAAATGGGTTCCTGGGCTCTGGGTCCATCAACTCTATTTCAACCAGAGTATTCTATTTCTATCTCACTTCCATTTGGAACTCCGAGTAAAGCTTCAATGAAGAAAAGGTGCCAATCTAGAAAAAAGCTAAAATACAATAAAATTCTTATATGCAATATATATATGTGTGTATATATATACATATATATACATATATATATATATGAATATACTTATAGTGGAAGATGTGATTGGCTCTCTGTATCCCTAGGTTTGGCATCCATAGTTTCAACCAACCATGGATGGGAAATATTCAGGTAAAAAGATTGTATTTGTATGGAACAGAAACAGACATTTTTACTTATCATTGTTCCATAAGCAACACAGTATAACAATTATTCACACAGCATTCACATTCTTAAATGGTCTAAGGATGATTTAAAGTATACAGGAAGCTGTGTGTAGGTCACATGTAAATACTATACCACCTCACATAAGAGACTTGAGCATCCTCAGATTTTGGTATCCTGGTATCCTGAAACCAATCTCCCAAGGATACCGAAGAATGGCTGTGCTTATCATTATATAAGCATGGATCTTGATTGTTGGGTAGAAATGATGAAGTCTTAGGAAAATGAATACAGTTCATTGAGTTAAGAAGAAATATAAAAATAAGCAGGGTGTCAGATATTTTTAATGTCATAGTGACTTTATGATAATTATGAGACATTGAAATTAATTGCACAATAAAAGCCAATTCCCAGGTCATGATAGTATAGTTCAGTTTTTAATGATTATGGTGGGTTTGAGAATACGTGCATTCACAAAAACCTCTTTGTATACAAGCAGTTGTATGTAAAAAGATGATATACTTGTGCATTATGAATAAGTAAATAAATAATCTAAAAAAAATAAAAAATAAAAAGAGTAGAGGTAGAGGATCAAGGGGGAGGGAGGGAGGGAGAAAAAAGAGAAAGTTGGGAAAGGGGAATAAAATCAATCAAATAATGCTATATATTTGCAGGAATTTACCACAATAAATCTCACTTTTATGTATAATTATAATGCAGTAATGAAAAATACATGTAAATAAATAGAAGGATGGTCAGAAGAATAATGGAAGGGGAATGGGGTGGGAGGAAGGGAGGTACTGGGAATTAATTGGAGCAAATTATTTATGTACCTATGTGAATATGTCATAATGAACCCCACTACTGTGTATAATTACAATGCATTAATAAAAACATAAAAATCAAAATATTAAAAAAAAAAAAAAACCTCAGATGATTTTGATGGAACTGGTCCTTGGACAAGTGTTGAGAATGACTTCTCCAGAACAGGTATTCAAGAGTCTTGCTTAAGGGAGTACCTTTCCAAAGGTCAGTGGTCCACTGTGTCACCATATTTTTTACCTTCTCAATACCTCTAAGTAACAGGAAGAAAACTTAAATTTTTCTTTTAATTCACCATTTTTATGTTAAAGTAGAAAAATTCCTATGGATTCCATTCCAGAGCAGCTATTTTAAGGGAGAAAGCATGTCCAATGTGGCAAATTTGTCTACACAGGTCTAAATTTTGGCACAAAATACAGAATTCCTGCTCAAATCAAGAAATTCAGGGTGAATTTTAACTCTACATTTTAGTTAATACTCATAATTATAGCAAAATCTGTTTAACACACCATTATTTATGATGGTAAGACAAGTGCAAATGAATGCACTGTATTGAAATGAATGGTCAGCCTCTGATCTTTCCCTATAAATAGATGGAAAAGGAGAGAACTATTGGTTAAGACTATTAGCCATTTGCATGTTTTGTTAGAGGTGCCAACAGTTAATTATGGCCTTACTGGTATAACTAAAGGAGTAATTAATCATTCAAGTTATTGTTCCTTCTTAAAATTAGAGAGAGAGAGAGAGAGAGAGAAAGCAAAGTCAGAAGTCTTAAATTTTGCAGAGTTCCTTATGTGAAACTGATGTATCAATACAATACAACTGATATTGTGTCAATCAGGAACCACTTCATTGTTTTAAATAAGAACAAGGTGTGGGGCTGGGGCTGGGGCTCAGTGGTAGAATGCTTGCCTAGCATGTCTGACGCACTGGATTCAATTCTCAGCACCTCGTTAAAAAAATAAAGATATCACATCCATCTACAATTAAAAGTATTTTTTAAAAACCAGAACCAGGTGTAATTAGTATAATACAGTACAATATGAAATTTAAGATTTAGAAAAATTAAGAGTGACAAAAATTTAAAAGATAAAATAATGGAAAAAATATTCATAATTTAAATTGAAAGAAAATGTTCATTTCCCCAGTCTATACAAATAGTTCTAATGAACTGATATTCATTTGTATGAACAGAAAAGAAATAGAAATTGTGAAAATGTTAATCTCAATAATTACAGAAATGTTAGTTAAAAGCACTAGAAGGCAAAACCATTTAACCATTAAATAAAAAAATGTGACACAACTCAGCTTTGGCAAGATGTGGAAGAAAATAACATAGATACCTTATTGATGAGGTAGTGAAATGATGAGTTACACATTTCCTGAAGTATTGTACCACTCTGTGAAATCTTAAGTCATGAAATCATGGAAGTGATAATGTCCTCTAGGCTAATCTTATACTCTTTGGGGAATGTACACCAAGGGAACTTGAAAGGGAGAAAAACTCCTGCACAAAGATGTTTAGCACCACATTACATATTAACTCTAAAACCTGGAAACAGCTCGTAGTGCAATGCTCAAGTATTTGGAAAAAGCTATAAAAGTGTTAAATTAACATGGTAGACTAGATATGTGTACATGTATATATACACATTTATATGCATGCACAGATATATATAGCTGTTAGAGAAACCATTGTGAAGAAGTTTGTGGGAATACAGAAAGAAGTAAATGAGGCAAAAAGTTAAAATGATGTAATACATACACTCAGAGACACACTGTAAAATTATTTCTTTATGGCAGTACTTTGAGGGCCTTAAAGGTGGAAATCATTCTTTAGGGTAAAAGTTCTTTAATTTAATTGTGCAAAAGAGGTCTATGAAGCTTGCTAAACCTAAGAAATGTAGAATGGCATCTGGAATATGAATTCAGGAACCTGCATTTAACAAAAGTCTTCAGGTCCAGCTAAAACAGGCTACCTGTAGAAAACACTTTGGTAAACATTTTAGTATGCTGGGTGTGAGGTATATTTCTAGTTCACTTTTGTGTCCATATTTCTCCATACGCGCAATAAAATATTAAACAGTACATTTTCAAGTATTCAGTAGGTTCATCTTATTAATAATAAATGTGTCCAAAGATATACTTGAGAGGCTTACAAATTCCATGAATATATTTGTAATTCCCCCCATAATATGAAAATGCTTTAAGCAGAAAACC
Organism: Tamias sibiricus; assembly: GCA_025594165.1. NCBI lineage: Eukaryota > Metazoa > Chordata > Mammalia > Rodentia > Sciuridae > Tamias > Tamias sibiricus. The sequence continues at coordinate 103,416,943 of CM046662.1, forward strand.
AAGCCAACTGAGATGCAGGCCTCTGGGCAGCAAGCTGGGCTCAATCAATCAGGATAGAGAATTCTGTCCCTACCACCCACCATTCAAACCCCTCACCAGCAAAATCCAAGTGTCCCAGCCTTTAGTAGTGATGAAGACGTGACCTCTCCTTTCTCAACACGTTGTCTTCCCTTGGATTCCCCTTCCTGGCTGTCCTCCAACTGTCCTGGTGGGTCCTCCTTGGTCCATCTGCTGTTCTTCCTGACCCATCCCTCAGTTCCTGGTCCTTTTCTCATTTCTACCAACACTTCCTTCTGTAGTGATCTTGTCTCACAGTTTTAAATACCACCTGAATGATGAAAAGTCTCCCACTTGGACCACTCCCCTAAACACCAGCTTCTATGTTGCACTACTTATTTAAAACTCAGCTTGATTGTCTAATAGACTTCTCAGACTCAACATATCCAAAAATAAACTGATTTTCACCCCAAAATCTCACTCCCCAGCAGACTTTCCCATCTTGGTGAAAGACAATTTCAGTCTTGCAGTTGCTTAGTCCAAAAACTCTGGTGTCATCCTTGACTCTTCTTGCTCTCTCATGTTCTATATCTAATGCTAGTAAAATCCTGCTGGTTCTACTTTCAAAATGAAACCAGAACCAGAACCCTTATCTCTAGCTGCACTCCTGCCAAGCTGGTCTGAGCTTTCAAATCTCTCTCTGGATGAATGCCCCCTGCTTCTAATCTTGCTCCATCCCTCAGGCTACAATCACCACCGCAGTTAAAGTGGTCCTTTCAAAATCTAAATCAGGCCAGGCATGGTGGCTGCACACTTGAAATCCCAGACACTCAGGAGGCTGAGGAGGATGACTGCATGTTTGAGGCCGGCCTCAGTGACTCAGTGAAATCCTGTCTCAAAAAATAGAAAAGGGATGAAGGTGTAGTTCAGTGGTAGAACATCCCTGAATTTGCAGTACCAAAAAAAAAAAAAAAAAAAAAAAAAAAGTTGTCATATCATGGGATGCTTCTACTTAAACCCCTTGATAGCTTTCATCTGACTCAGAGTAGAAGCAAAACCTTTTCACTGGCATAGGCTCCCACTACCTCTTTGACTATTTCTACTCTCCCTCTCACACACTCCAATTCAGCCAAGCTGGCTCTCAAGTATCCCTCAAAATATGTCATTCTTCTGCTTTCAGCTCTTTGAAATCACTGCTTCTGTTTTTTGGAAAGACTTTCCAGAAAAGTCATTCATATGTTCACATGCTATCCCCAACACCTACTACACTCTTGGCTTACATGTCTTTTCAGAATGAGGTGGTGCACCTTGTTAGAACTGTACCAAGCCACAGTACCTTCCAGTAACCAAGTCCTTACCTACCCTATCACTGACTGTATGTACTCATTTACTATATTTATTGTCTACTTTTTTGGTCTTCCCCACACTAGACTGTAAACTACACAAGGTCAGGGAATTTTCTATTGTTTTGCTCACAATACATCACAAGTACTCTAATAGGACCTGGTACATTATATCCCTGCATAAATACATGTGTTAAATGAAAAAAGAAAAAAAACAACAAGAATCAAAGCCACACAATGTCAAGGCTCTGTTAAAGACAGAAATTTCATGGAGTGATATCACTGTCAATCAAAAAGATACAACTTTCTGCTAGTTTCTGCAAACTGCAGATAAAATGTGGGGTTTTTTGTTTTGTTTTGTTTTTTTGGCTAGATAACATTTTAGCCATAGCAACTTGAGGAAATAAGGAAGAAGTTCAATACCTCAAACTGTAGTCTAGGTAGAAAAAGGACTCATCTGGATACTTGGGGAAGGTAAAACTTTAGGTATCTTTCTTTAAATAAATGAATGATCCAGAGTCTCATTAGGTAAGAGATGTATCACAAATATGGAGAGACTTAATGAACTATTAATGAACTATTAATTGATGCAGCATAGAACTAATAAAAGTATTAATAAATTATCAGAAGGATGTAATTATGCATGAAAAATTATGAAATATCCTATATTTCATTCCTTTGTCAGCCAGAAAAGAAATTAGTTCTATTTATTCATCATCAAAGCAGTCATAGGGTTATTAAGTAAAAATTCCACATAAGAAATCCTTACACAGGATGTTTAAAGTACTAAAAAGAAGACCTAGGTTAAATTTGAGTCCTGTATCAATGCAGTTGTATAACTTTTGACAATGATTTAGCTTTCTAAACCTCAGGTTTCTCATTTGTGAAATGGGACTACTAACTTTCTGTTTGCCTTCAGAGTCCCATATTAAGGGTAAAATGAGACCAGGACTATAAAATTTCTTTAACATATACAAATAATTATTGACATTGATTCTCTATTTCTCCCTCAGTTTTCAATCACTCAGAAAAACGAAACAACCAAATGACCCAGTATATCACTCCTCAGTATTTAGCCTGAAACATTAAAGTCAGCATACTATAGCAATGTCTACATACCCATGTTAATAGCAGCACAATTCACAATAGGCAAAATTATAGAACCAGCTTGGGTGTCTATCAATGGATGAATGTATATTACATTTTCTTTATCTATACACACACACACGCACATATACAAGTATATATGTATACATATTCATACATAATGCAGTTTTACTCAGCCATAAAGAAGAAAGAAATTATGTCATTTTCAGGAAAATGGATGAAACTTGAGAACATCATGTTAATGAAAATAAATCAAATTCAGAAAATCAGGGTCATATGTTTTCTTTTATATGTGGACATTAGAGAGAAAAAGGGAAGAAGTAGGTGGGTGGCAAGGGAGGCATATCATGAAAATAGAAGAGAGATCAATGGGGTAAAGGCAGGGTGCAGGGGAGGGAAGAAAAAAAGTAAAGGGGAAGTACTAGGAAACACAATTGGCCAAATTATATTGTTATATTATGTGAATGTGTGAATATGTAGTAACAAATCCCACTATTATGAAAAATTAAATAATTAAAATGCACCTAAAAAAAAGAAAAAAAATTTAAATTAGATAGCTGAAAAAGTATGATACAGTACATCTCCACCTCAGTTTTATATATAAATTACTAGAGCTCTTTAGAAAAAAGAAGGCTATGACCTAGGAATTAAACCAGAGATGCTGCATCTATTAGAACAAAACGTAGGCCCAAATCTCCATCCTAATCATGGATTAGGCCCCAACTTCCTCAATAAGACTCCTATAGTACAAGAATTAATATCAAGAATCAATAAATGGAATAGATTCAAACTAAAAAGCTTCTTCTCAGCAAAAGAAACAATAAGTGAGGTGAATAGAGAGCCTACAATTTGGGAACAAATTTTTACCACATGCATGTCAGATAGAGCACTAATCTCTAGGATATATAAAGAACTCAAAAATCTCAACACACACACACACACACACACACACACACACACACACACACACAAATGGGCCAAGGAACTGAACAGACACTTCTCAGAAGAAGATATATAACCAATCAACAAATATATGAAACCATGTTTGACATCTCTAGCAATTAGAAAAATGCAAATCAAAACTACTCTAAGATTTCATCTCACACAAGTCAGAATGGCAGCTATTAAGAATACAAACAACAATATGTGTTAGTGAGGATGTGGGGAAAAAGGCACACTCATACATTGCTGGTGGGACTGAAAATTGGTGCAGCCAATCTGGAAAGCAGTATGGAGAATCCTTGGAAAACTGGGAATGGAACCACCATTTGACACAGCTATCCCACTCCTCAGTCTATACCCAAAGGACTTAAAAACAGCATACTCTGGTGACACAACGACATCAATGTTTATAGCAGCACAATTCACAGTAGCTAAACTATGGAATCAATCTAGATGCCCTCCAGTTGATGAATGGATAAAGAAAATGTGGAACATATACACAATGGAATATTATTCAGCATTAAAAGAGAATAAAATCATCACATTTGCAGGTAAATGGATGGAGTTGGAGAATATAATGCTAAGAGAAGTTAGCCAATCCCAAAAATCAAATGCCGAATGTCTTCTCTGATATAGGATGCTGATTCATAACATGTTTGGGTGGTGGGCATGGGAGGATTAGATGAACTCTAGATATGGCAAAAGGGGAGGGAGGGGAAGAGAGGGGGGATGGAGGTAGGAAAGACGGTGGAATGAGATGAACATCATTACCCTAAGTACATGTATAAAGACACGATGGTGTGACTCTACTTTGCATACAACCAGAGATATGAAAAAATTGTGCTTTGTACATGTAAGATGAATTATAATGCATTCTGCTGTCATATATAACAAATTAAAATTTTTTTAAATGAAAAAAAAGAAAAAAGAAGGCTATGAAGCCTACAATGTATGGCTTTTCCATTTGCCTCAGTCTTCTTGAGTTAACAACTTTGAGAGTTAACTCAAGCCTTTATTATTTTGTAGCGACAGAGTCTCACTTTTTTTTGTGGGCTGGGTGCAAACTGCTGGGCTGAAGCAATCCTCTTGCCTCAGCCTCCCTGTAGCTGGGACTACAGGTACTCACCACTGCACCATGCTCAAGCTTGATTTTAGGACTTTTCCTCACACAGAATCACTCCCCATACCCACTTATTAGCAAACAGAGCCAAAATTCAAGTGGAGCTTGAATTTGGGAATTCAATCATGACCAGTTTTGAAATATTTCCAAAGGATATCATTGCCTGAATAAATGCTGCAATTCCCTCATTGGGCTTAGCTGATCTAGGAAAGGTAAGTGATTTTGCTCCCCAATTTTCTTACATGAAATACAGGAACTCATTTTCAGATTTCATACTACAGTGTCTCTTTTGATTCTAGTTTGTGATTTCTCAACCTCAACCCTTGTTGGCTATTTTTGTACTTCTCACCATTTTCCTACATCAGAAACAAATAAGCAAGACATTTGAGAATTTATTACTAACAGGACAACTTCAACACTCTTCATTGCAGTGGTTATATTTGCAGCTGCTACAAAGTACCCAGGAACTAAAATTCAATTACTACATTTCAAGTAAATGTTAACTTTAAGAAGAAGAAAAGAAAAAACACCAAAAGTTGTGGCAGTATTGAGCACAGCAGCTGCAGGTCAATTTCTTTTAAGTATATATATATATATATATATATATATATTTTTTTTTTTAGTTGTCAACGGTTCTTTTTATTCATTTATATGCAATGCTGAGGATCAAACGCAGGGCCTCACACATGCCAGGCAAGCACTCTACCACTGAGCCATGAATCCAGCCTCTGCAGGTCAAATTTAATAAAAATAAAATAATTCTTAAAATATTCCTCACATGTATATGTTGTCAAATTAAAAAAGAAGAAGAAGAAATTATAGCAAAAGCCACTTGCTTACCTGACTGATGTCGCTCATCCAGGCAGCTTTCTCCTGGCGCGAAGGTGCTAACAAGACCACAGTGAAGGAGGCAGCATCAGGAGGCTCCACCACTATCTTAAAATCCAGGTGTCCAAACATGTGCCCAGAACCTTTGGCTTCAACATGTGGAAATCAGACAATTAGATATGAATACAAAATATGAGCAATAGCTGCTTTTATATAGTTCAATTAATAAGATCCATCTGCATTCAGGGCCCAAATCTCATTTCAGCAAGAACATCACTTCCCAGGCGTGGGGAAGGCCTCATGAAGCTAATAAGCACACGAGGAAGCTGAGGACAGCAGGTTACTCAACACTAGGGTCCCAGACTCCTTATTTCATGTTTAATTTCCATAATGAATAGAAATCCAACACTTTAATTCAACTCCTCTTTCTTCTCTGCCTGCCACTGAAGAGTCACTATCATGAGACAATTTGAATAGAATGTCCATTCTGAAAGATGGTTTATAAATGCTCACAGGTTAAATGGTTCAACGGGTAAATGATTGTAGGGAGTTTATCCTCAGCATCTCCTCTGTTTTCCTAGGCAGTTCCTCTTAAACCATAGAAAATTTAAAAACACAATTTTTTTTATCTTAACATAATTATAAGTAATAGAATGTGACTTACAGTCATCATCACTTGCATCAGGCTCTTCAATCAATGTACATTCTATGAGAGAGAGGACCCCACCTGTCTGGAAACAAACCGATTTGTCATTAAGAGGTGGAAGGTCTTACACAGGCTGGAAAGCTCTGACTTGTAAGCTTTATGTTCAAGTTGCCATAGAAGGAAGCATCATAAGCAATTTTTCATAGAGTCCAAAATTAAAGTTAGATATGTCAAATGAATTGAACTCATTTAATTTTAGTCTAGTCTCCCCTCCACCCAATTTTGCTTTCAGTGTTTATAAAATTTAGTGACTTCATTTTTGGGAGACTAGATAGCACCATAGGGACTTCAGAGAGCAACTACAGCTCAGCAATGGGCTGAACTCACCCATGAAGTAAGTGGTTTAGAAAGTAGAAAGCCATCGTCATCATGTTGAATAATACTCTTAAGCAATAATAACAGAAGATATAGATAGACAAACTTTTCCTATGAAGACCCAGATAGCAAATATTTTAGGCTTTGCAAGCCATATCATTTCTATCACGGCTACTTAAATCAACCATATTAGCATGAAAGCAGTCATAGATGGATGATAAGCAAGCAAATGGGTGTGGCTATGTTCCAATAAAACTGTTCACAAAAACAGGTGGCAAGCTACAGACCATGGTTTGCTGACTCCTGGTCCTCAGGAAGATAAAATAGCAGTCAGCAAATATTACATGGATACTCTGTAACGATTTGACCAGACTTTAGTAGCTCTTCAGTCACTAATAAAATTTTGTCCCAGCTTTTTTGTTTTTACTTCTTTAAGATAATGCATACCTAAAATAAATTTCTATTACTTTGAATTCAAATGTCAACAAAGTAAGTGCCTAAGTGCCAGAGCTGTGAACTGTACTTCCCTCTTTATGCAGTCATGACAATCTGTTTTATGCTAATAGCAGGCATGGGAAAATCACAATAGAGTTAACCGCAGCACCTCTGAAGGGCTGGGAACATAAATGGAATAGTCACGGAAAGCCCATACCTTGAGCAGATGCAGTTTTCCTCCTGAACTTCTCGTACAAATTAAAAAGTGTTTTGTAAATAAGAAGCACTGTCTCTCTCCTTCCTTTTTCAAAGACAGTGAACCCAGGCGAACTTTACTAAGTTTCCCCCGCTCAACAGAAGGTACTTGTATAAGAGAACCTGGTGATTACAAAAGTGAAGAATACACAGCAATTAAAATTCTGTCAGGTGAGGACCGTGCTCTTGGTAATAAACACAAGGGCCTATTTCCCAAGATACTAAGCTTAGATTTCATGCACCATCAGAACAAGTAAATCTCCTACACTCTGAGAAGAAGAAACAATGCATTGTATTTTAAGGGTTGAACTGTTCCTAATACTTTTGTGACTGGAACATGTATTGGAAAGAGGGTCAAATTGAACTCCAAGAACAGGGCATTTCTTCTCTCTCTCCTTGGTGATCTGATTCCAGTCAATTTATTCTTACTAATAGCACACAAATTATATAATTACATATGGTAATATAATAATATGATAGAAATTATTTTTTCTGATTTTCTGAAAGTAGATAAATAACATATATATATATATATATAGTTTACCTTATATTTAAAAAAGAGAATGCATGTATATTATAGAAATACATAAATTAGGTATTTCAGTACAATTTAGTTAAGGACTATGTTTTAAAGGGCAGATATTTCAAGCTGCATTTAAATTATGTGTGAAAAAAAATTCTTTGTGGAATCTAAATAGAAAATAAACCACATAAAAATCTCCACCCAGAACATTCCTGTGAGCACAGCTCTCTTCCACTCAATGTGAGAAGCTGTGCATGAACTTTATATAATACTGAGATTACCTCTGATTATTTCTAGATTACATGCTAAAAACAGCCTCCCTCACTCTAAAAATATTCCAGTCCATAAATTAAGTAAATCAAAAAGAGCCAAGCAATATTCTTGCAAACACCTTGGTTCTGATTTCTGAAATCCCCTGAGCTAGTCATATTATATTTCTATATTTGTTTAATTTACCACCTAACCCAAATGCAGCCATACATAGGTTCATATCAGCCTCATAAGAACAATAAAATGCATATTCAACTCTCAAATATTAACAGTGAGGAGATTGCAAATAACCTTGTTTTCCTCTTTTATTTTTTCTGGGTTTCTTGATTTTTTAAAATGAGCTCAAATTGCTTCTACATGTGGAAAAAAAAAAAACACTAAACTTCTTTACATAAAGAAGACACATACCTAATACAATAAAAGTATGAAGATTTTGTGAATCACAAAATCTTCACATTCACATATGAATATTCTAAATTGTATCTAAGTTTTAACAGAGATGGAAAAATGTACAGGGTGGTAAAGGACCTATGTTTCCAGGCCCTAAATCACACCACCTATTTAGGTAAGTGTTTAGGTGGGATCCTTGACAGACAGAGAGTAGGCAGCTATTTTGGGCCTAAAGAATAGCAAGGTACCAGTTATGGGGGAGGGAGTGGGATTGAGAATCAAAGGGTGAGGAGAAGGCCTGACTCCAGTGAAAGAATTGGGCAAGAGGAAAGTGAATGGAGGAGGTGAGGTAGGTGGGAGAAAACTGCAGACAGCTCAGGCAGCAAAGGATTAAATTTGAAAAGCAGAGGAGCAATGGAGAGAAGACAAGGCAAGAAGGTTAGGAATGTGGATGAGCAGGTAATGGCAGCAATAGGGCTGTACTCCTGGAACATTGGGGGAATGGAATAAAACCACAGGAGACCTTTTAGAGAACAGGACTCCATCCCTCCACCAACACCACCCCACATACACATTTTACAGAAACTGAGGCCTGAGACTAAGCAGCTCTCCTAAGGTCACACCTAAGTGAGGCGCCTACTCAGAAGATGAATTTGACAACATGAAAACTAAAAATTGTGATGGGGAAGGATGGGAAAAGATGGTAGGTGCTGCCTTTGTCACTGGTGGCTGTGAGTCACCCAGACTGAGGCTTGGACATATGTCTTGATGGACAAAGGGGCTGGGGAGTCATTTTCAGTAAGGTTATAACCAAGTCTGTGAAAAATCAGTAATTATGTGTTCATTGATAAATGCTTCTAGCAGTTTAATGATTTTCTAAGTCAGAAATGACAGAACACACTGTTAGTTCATATATTAGCAATTATGTGAATTTCAGCTCTGAAGTAGAAAAATAAATGTTTCCTTGGTAACCATACATTGATATGTTTAATCTTTAAGTGTTCACCTCATACCCAAGCAGGGAATATGCGCATTAGGTATGGACACAAAGCTACACCTCTGAATTAAAAACAGACATTGCAACAGTTTTCTGTATAAAATAAAGTATTTGGAAAACAACATTTGAAGTAGTTTTTTTTTTCACATTTCATTTTAGGTTTGACATGATATTTCAACATAGTCATGAGAATTAAAGAAAATATTTCTCTCTGGTTAATATAAATTACAGAAAAAATGTGCAATTCCTCAGTAACAGACCATTGTTAGGGCCCAGTCCTTAGCATGCTGATTATCAGTCTATCTAATTGGGGTCAACTTACAACAAAGCTTCTGTTATTTCAATCACTGAATTCCTGGGCAATGGCCTCTAGACTGGCTAATACCCTTAGTCTTCATTCCACCCAGTAGTGGGGGGAAAAAAAATAATGAAGAGCAGTTTCCAGGTTATTGGATTAGGTTCTTGTGAGGATGTAATTATTTCTAAACCCTGTGCTACAATTCCAAAAAACACTGGTATGTTGAAAGCACATAATTTAGAGTTTGGGAATGACTAAACTGCCAGATGGGTCCATGTTTCCTTCTTAAAACATTTCACTATGGTTTCATTTGGGAAGTGGGACAGGTACAGGGGATTGAACTCAGGGGCCCTCTGCCACTGAGCCACATCCCCAGCCTTATTTTGTATTTTATTTAGAGACAGCATCTCATTGAGTTGCTTAGAACCTCACCATTGCTGAGGCTGGCTTTGAATTCATTATCCTCCTGCCTCAGCCTCATGAGCCACTGGGATTACAGGCATGCGCCACCCCGCACAGCCATTTTGCTATGTATTGTCACCTTTATTTAATTTTCCTGATTTACATGTCCACAAGACAATGTTGAGAATGTATATAGTCAATTTAGAGTGTTTTTATTTTCTAACAAATATTCATATATGTTTCATGTTGTTGGAAATAGAAACTCATTCCAGAATTTAGATCATAGTTTTTAAAGCAAATATCATAATCCCACAGTCACTAGTCTAGGAGCTTTTGTGAACATTAGCACATTTTATCTCAACAACGATCCTAAAAGATAAGTGCTACCATTAACTGCAATGTAAGGAGAGGAAACAGAGGCAAAGAGAGGCTGAATAAATTGCCCAATATCACACAGCAAGGAAGTAAGGGAGGCAGGATTTGACCTTTACCATCTTCATCTTATTGCCTCAGATATTTATACATGTATTCAACAAAATTTATTATTAGATTTCAGAAAGTAAATTCAGAGGACCTGGATGACTTATTTTTTCTACTCCTTAGAATAAAATTTCATAGAAGGTTGAAAGTGTGCACAGACATGTGCAAACACGCACAGTAAAATGAACACAAATACTAGCACACTGTCAGAGGTAAACTGTAGTCTGCATCACATAAAATAGAATCCTTTGAAATTTTAAAGCATAGCAAATCTAAAAAACAGCATGATGGGCCTTAAAGCCTGTTAAGAGTATTTAGAAAAAATGAGAACAGGAACAACCAAAGCAAATCAGTGCACACTTTCCAAATTGTAATCAATCACTTCCTACTCTGAGATTAAGAACTGATATTCAGAAACCATCTTTATTGAATAATTCCAAAACAGAATAACTAGATCAAATTGTGGAAAAATACCACTGAAAAGCAAATCATCATGTCAACATCAATACAATAATAACATCACAAATAGTAATAGCTGACAGAGTGCCGTAAGTATGTGGCACATAACAAGGAATAAATAACATGGACATGACTTCTAGGGAGAAATGGTGCATGATGGTTTTTTCTCCAAGTACAAGGGAAAATGATATGACCTATTCAACATATTAGATCTTCCAGCACTTTTCATCATTGGTGCTTTTTCAAATTCACACCAATAAAGTCAAGTTTTTAGAAACATATCAAATACATATGGGTAATAATATCTATCACTCGATCAAAAGTCCTTTCAGAAATTGCCCTCTGGTTACAGAAACTTTCGTTTCCATTCTTGCATACTATAAAGCACATGTCAATTACTAGGCATTTTTGGTGACTCCAGGTAAAAGAAAAACATAAAATATCCTACAATCACAATTGCAATTCAACAAATACTTCAATTTAGGTCAATATTCATTTTCTTGGTAGCTATCTTGGAAAGCATCATACTAGACAAGGCAAGGCAGAAAAAATTGTAAATGCTGCCCTTTAAAGCTTACAATTCCTGGGAGAGGCATGCAAACAGTACCCAGACACAAAAGGACAAAACACATGCACCAGCAGCAAAGGGCCTTAGAAAGGATGAAGAAGGCTGAGCGGTTGTGCGGGAGGAAGAGGACATCAAAAGGCGCCTTAAAGGTATCTGACCTCAGCCTGGTCAGACAAGCAGACTTTTGAAGGCACAAAAGAGGTGGATCAGCATTTTCCTGGCCCCAGGCTGGGGACAGCACAGATGAAGGCACAGAGAAAGCAAGTGCTGGGCAAGCAGGAGCCAATATGGGACACAGTCTGTGCAAAGGAGTAGAAAGGGAATTGCAAAAGCCTGACATTCTTAGCAGTGTATTATATAGTTATTTTTTTAAAAATTAGCTTCTAAAGCCAAAAAATGGGAGAAGGAATCATTTCCCAAAATATGCTACCAACTTTAACATATGTGTGTTTTCCCTCCCTGTAAATAAATAACGGAAAATAGAATAGCATGCGTTAAACTGTATTCTGTAAGAAAATCAATGTGCACAGCACAATATCCAGTTTGATGAGGTAAAATAAAAGGTTTCGAGCAGCCCATTATGGTAGGCAATGGCAATGCAAGTATATTCAAATGATGTTGGTACATCATAACCAGAAGCTGTATTTATGATGAATTTGAGCTCCAAATTTATGCTCCACTCCTCATCAAATACACAATTGTAAATGTGTGCAAGGTACTGGGTTGATTGCTCAAATCCACTGCTTCGCTCCCGCAAATACCTAAGCACTTCAACATAATGGATGGGGTTGACTTCTTGCACTTTGAAATAAGAGCTGAGGAGGTGTGCACTGTCCAGTTGTTGCTTCTCCACAGCTTCTGGCACAAATATCTTCAAGTCTTCAAAAGCTTAATTTACCAGGTGATGACCCCAAAGTACACTCCACATACACGACACTTCACCATTGCCAAAGCATGGCTGGGGTTGATCAGGAGAGATTCCATCTGGTAACTGGAATTACCAGTTGAATCAAATTATATCATGTGGGGCTGATCCAGAAGTGCTGATGAAAAATGGGAACAAGAGACAGCTGTTTTCACTTCGGACATTGTCCCCACTCTTATGTGAAAGGGCTTTAAGGAATGCAAGTTTTTCTTGGGCCTTTGCCTGGATATCATCACCACCTGGCATTGCCACTCCAATTGGCCAGACCGACCTGTCCTCCTTGGAGCTGCAGAGAATGTCCGGTCCACTGAGGAGGAGAGTCCAGTCAGAGTGTAACTTACTGTCCCACTGGTGCTTTACTATTATTGTGTTGCTGTGTTTCATGGCCCCTGAAAAGAAACAGCACAGAGGTGGGCCTCAACCACAGCCTCGGTCAAGACCACAAGGGTGTCCTGTGGGAACTGCACCATTCACACACCTAAGCCAGACCTGCTCCAGAACGCATCGCTGGATCTGCCAGTGACGCTGTGACAGACGTAAGCCATGGGCCTGTTTCACAAAGACTTACCTTGGCGGATGAAAGTTTGGCTAGTGTCCAGCAAAATGTCACAGCCCTCTACTATCATTCTTTCGATGGCAAGGTTTTTCCTTATGTTTTCAGTGTCACTCACTTCATCGTGCATCACCCTGTCAGACAACACAGATGGGATGGAAGTGAGATAGCAGTGACTGCCCTGGCACATAAGCAAGGAAGAGCTGCACCTGAGAAACTCGGTTTTGAACTGGTATTGATTTAACTGGGGCTGTGGGGCAAAAAGACTGGACCTCTAGGCTTCAACAGGTCATGACCCAAACCAAGACCAGTGTGCTTGAAGATTTTAAATGGTAAGTGGGTCAGTGATCGTGAGCATCCTTGGAATACTTGGCTTTGAATGCAGCTGGAAAGGAACATATCATATTACCAACAGCTCCCTTCATTGATATTAGTGCCATTTCCTAGAGGCACAGTAAGTTAGAGACCCTTATACCATTTATCCCTTATAAGCCAAAAAAACACAGATGTAAATAAGTTCCTATAACCATAAAAAGCCATTGGAAAATGAACTGTACATTCTCTGGCTTTTTGTCAAATCTGAATACAAAAATGCAACTGAAAATCATTTTTCTATTATGATGAAAAAAAGTGAACATTTCCAAACTTAAACCAAAATATGCCTAATCTCAATTACATAAATTCTCATGCTATAAAAGCTTTTACAAAATATATATTTTTTTCTCAGTTAAAATTAATGTGAATGATGATTCAATATTATCTCACAGGCTCGCATTAAACTTTAAGGTGAATCTGAGACACTGGATTTGGGTTTTGTTTTCTTGTTCCTGGGTTCGCACAAGAACACTAATATGCTGCTTTCCCAGCCCAAGCCTTTGCTGTAAGTTCTCTGCATACCTGGACAGTTCCTCCAGTTTTGATTTAGCGAACTCCAGACTCTTCCTTTCCACATGCTCATGGGGTGTGTGAGCCAGGAGTTCATGCAGTGTGATGATGTACCTGGGGATCTAAATGTAAACGAGGCCAGCATGAGCACAAGGTCAGGATGGGTGACATAGGGACATTCTCTACAGTGCCATCATTACTCTGAAAAACTCACTGCTACTCTTACAGTTTTGATTGTTTTTCTAATAGTTTTTTTTTTAAGAAACATAGAATGAACCATGATTCAAATTTAACACACACCAAAAATAAAAAAAAAAACTTCACAAGTAAAGTTCATCATAAATAATAAAGAGTTGTAGTTCAAAAAAAATTATTTCTTCCATTTTTTTACAAAATGTAAATTTTCAAATAATAGTTTTCAAAAACTGGTTCATAGGAAACATAATCTGAAGTCTCTGACGTCTGCATTCTAGATATTTTTGTCTGTTTACATGATTTTTTTAAAGTTTGTAATCCTAAAGCAAAGTTCTTCTAAAACTTCAGAGAAAATATGTTCAACATTATAACATTCTGATCCTACTTTATCTCAATTCACCCTCTGGCATTAAAAGGCATTGTTTCATTAGATTATTCTTTGTATTTTTGTTTATGAACCGACTAGCTATCTGAATTTCCTTAAAGGCAAAAACTCCACCAACAATGTGAGGGTTTTAATAGACCAGAGTAGAGATTTTAACTCAGGTTTGACATACTCATGCTTCACTGGCTTATAAAATAGATTCTTTTTTAGAAAGCAGAGACTGTGTCCGGGCATGGTGGTGCACGCCTTTAATCCCAGCAGGTCAGGAGGCTGAAACAGGAGGATCATGAGTTCAAAGCCAGCCTCAGCAACAGTGAGGTGCTAAGCAACTCAGTGAAACCCTGTCTCTAAATAAAATATAAAAATAGGGCTGGGAATGTGGCTCAGTGGTCGAGTGCCCCTAAGTTCAATCCCTGGTATGACAAAAAAAAAAAAAAAAAAAAAAAAAAAGAAAAGAAAGAAAGAAAGCAAAGACTGTGGCATGAGCCATGGCTCCTGTAGCACTGCCTACTGTGGTCAGGGATGCTCCAGGCTTTGCACATGTGTCTGGTCCTCCAGCAACATAAGGACTTGTTCTCTATTTCACAGGTAAGGGAATAAAGTATGAATAGATTGGGTGACTTGCCCAAGGCAGCCTCATGGTAAATGGCAGATCCAGCTGTGGTCCAGGCTCTGGTGGGGCACTGACCAGCTCCCTGCCAAGTCTTCTCACTAAATCGCTTCTATGAGGACCAGAGCCTCAGTCAGAACTTTAAAGAACCTTGGAAAACGAGGACAGAAAACCAGCTTGCCACAGCCCTGTGTGCAGCTCTTCCGTTCTTTCCTGAGGGGCTGGTGGCTCTATCTGTGGATCTAACTTTGCTCTGTGCAGGGGTGGCTGTAAGGGGTTATTCACTAACATTTTCTGAGTGGCTATCTTCATGCACTAGCACAGTTGGCAGTGAGCCCATCAGCACAGACATCAAACTGCGCTTGCTGGTCAAGTGAAGGTTTCAGGAAGCACAGACAGGCCCCTTTTGTCACAGGAGGGTGGGACACAGGAAGTTCTCCCTCTGTAGGGCATATGGAGGAGGTTTTCTGCCTCTTCATTTATAGACTTCTTTAGGGCTGCCCCGCCTAGAGAAGTCTCCTGGGGTAAATATGCTTTCAGATATCCCTTTCATTAGTACAATCCCATGATCAACAAAAGTTTGCAACAAAGTTAACAGTTCCACAGAAAACTAAGTCAATCAACAGCCAATGTACTCAATATTTCGTAACAAAGGGGCAGGAGTGGGAGAGCCTGACTACTTATAATGCACTGAAACCCCACAAAACTAAGTTTAGTCAATAGCTTCAAGATCCTCCTCCATTAGTTAAATCTATTTTAAAGAGCTCCCTAGCTAAGATTAAGTGGATTGGAGCTGAATTCGGTAACTGGCCCTTTCTACTTTCTGGTGGTAGAGGGACAAAGAAGGGCTTAAACTGCCAAAAAGCAGGCACAGGAAGTTGTGCTGAGGAGCAGAAGACTCTGCAAAGAGCTCATCTGTGTATTCGAGAGCTGATTACAAATTGCTTCCCCAAAAGAAAACCTAAGAATCATAGTAACTGTCTAAATGAATCATAACTCTGCTTTCAATAATGGCACAAGTACTTGTCACTTCACCGACATTAATTAGCTCGCTCTTCAGTAAATCACTGGATAGAGCAGCAAGTGACTACCTTCCAGAGCACAGCCAACAGTGCTTTTCTCCTCAGGAACAGATTTCACAATCTGCTGAGGCCAGTCTAAACAATACCAGTCAAGCCACTGATTTGCCTAAATAAAAATCATGTTAATGACTACATTATTTTCCATAACAAATTCCTTGGCAATACTTGGACTTACTGGTCTGACGATTCAGTTGGGAATAATTTCACAGCACTATCCAAATTCTACAATTCCTCCCTGTTTCCATAGTTCAACATCATTCAATTAATAGCAATAACTAATTTACTTAACAAAAGGGACAGAAGCAGGTAGAATGCAATCACCCTTTTTCTTCCACACGAACATGGACTAAAAGCTTCCAATCACCTCTTCCCTTCCCTCCACCCCCATGCCAACCTCTGCCCCCATGTCTAGGCCCAAGAGAAAGTTCAGGCCAGAGCCCCCTGACAGTATGAATCTGAGTCACCTCTTCCATTGTTTCCCTATAAAGTGGATAGTACTCTAGCCTCATCCTAAGCTGTCCAGCCCTATGAGGGAGCAAGGCAGAAATACCACTGCTAATTCAATGTATGCAGAGGGCAGACGATACCTCCTAGACCCTCTGAGGTAGCATATACCTTCATGGCTATTTCACCTCATTAGTGAAAGGACCACAGGGAACAAGAAAGATGGAATGAACCGGTAAGAAAACAGTTTCAAACTTTTAAGTGCCCCAAGTGGTTCATATGGCTTCTTTTTGAGAAGAGGCAAGAGGGAGAAGCACCAAATAAAGAAGACAGATGAGAGACACAAAGGGAACAAGCCTTGGGCAGCAAACTTTGATGATTTCTCCTCTGGGTACATTCAAAATAGTTATGAGGAAGCAAATAAAGACAATGCAGGGCACTTTCGATTTGCTCATTTCTTTCTTTTTCTTTTTCTTTTTTTTAAGTTGTAGGTGGACACAATGCCTTTGTTTTTATTTATTTATTTTTATGTGGTGCTGAGGATCGAACCCAGTGCCTCACCCCTGCTAGGGGAGCGCTTTACTATTGAGCCATTACCCCAGCCCCTGCTCATTTCTTTCTTGCGGCTGGATTTAGTCTGGTTAAATCCTTCATGCTTGAAGCTTCTCCCAGAGCAAATGCTCTTACAAGCTGCAGCCTTTGGTAATCCTGGTCTGGAAGAAGCCAAAGAACCTCAATATCTGACCCTACAACTAACTAGGGCTTGGGGGTCACCACAGTCTGGGGGTGGGTTCCTAAACTAACACCAGGCTCCCTACAGTAACCACATGGTTACCCCACCCAGACTGTCAGAACCAGCAAAGGCCCCCTGGGATTGAAGAGCCAGAGAGCTGGAGTGCTCAGAGATTACTAGAGCTCAGCTGTGTATGCTTTGAAATTAAGGTTGTTTCAATTATTTTCCCCAAAGCAAGGACCAAAGGGTGAGTGAGATGTCAGGTCTCCTTGAGATCCCCCAACCCAGTGTCCTTTTTCTGACATAATGGGAATTGCTTATGGTCAATCAAAATATTGCTGTTGGTTTTAAAATCTAGGGAGAGGAAGGGAAGGTAGTGGAAGAATGAATGTCTCTGCTTTTTTAAGAAATCTAAAGATCTTCCCAAGGCCCCCACATTCAACTGTACTTGGGGACCCCATCTACAGGGCAGGTGCAGTCCTGCCACTTTAAAACACTGAGAGAATCAAAAGGGAATGAAATAACACATAGAGAAACTTCAGTGGGCTGTGAGAAAGGAACTAGGTCCCTTTCTGAATGTCCTAGGTATCTGTCAGAACTCTACCTTTGCATAGTCACCTGACTTGGGACAGCTGAATAGATAAAATTTGGAATATTAAATCATAACTAGAGGTTAATGCCCCAAATTCAAAATTCAAATAGAATCACAGATTAGAAGAATTACACATCATATAAAAATGTTTCACTGTGAATAAAACCTAAAATTCCAATTATGAGTACAATAAAATAGAAGCTTACAATTTTTCTTGAGAAATATTTCCACAGGGAGGCAAAGAGTTCAAACAACTTAGTTCCATAAAAAAAATAAAAACAACATTATAAAATTTCACTATACTTAAGTGGTTTCAAATGCATCCTTCTGGTTTTTTAAAAATCTTACTAAATTTCTGTGGCAACTTCCAGGATTTCAAGCGAGACTAACAAACTTAAAGACAATTAAGAACCGCAGTAACATTTCTTTCTGAGGCTACAAAATGATGGGCCTTGGGTCAGAGCCGCCTGCTCAGGAGGACAAAGCTCCCACAGTAACCATAACACACAGATTAGTAGAATCGGTTTGCCACATGACAATTTGGAGGACTCACCAGAAACCCCATAAATTCCACAATGGGAACACTCAATGCCTTTCCAAAAGAACAGATTCGACACTTTCCAAAAGAACAGGAGATTCAATACACATTTTGGCCTCTGCCATTCTCACTCCAGAGCTCTTAATGGAAAAGCCCTAGACACAGGAAAGACACAAGTGGCCTCAATCCCTTGGTTTGCTCTAGACCCAAAAAATGAATCTCAGGTCAGAGCCCCGAATCAACAAAGCAACCTGAGTGAGGGCCTCTGGTTCTGAAGTTTCCAGAGCCTCTGTAACCAGGGGTGGGGGGGTCCTCTTTTCCTTCCCCAGAACTGCAGGCAAAGGAAACTCAATGGCAATCAAGACAAGGCAAGAGGATGGGCCACAAACAGAGGCCTTCTCCCCACAGTCAGAGCAGTCCCAAGAAACGTTTATGCAACCAGCACAAACTGGAACATTTGCACAGAATCCTATTTCTGTAAACCTAATAATATTTTTAAACATGCTGGAGGAGGAGACTCCAATGAAAGAAGTCTGTGTGGAATCTTTCTATAAAGAGAAAATTGTGCTGCTTTTCAAAAAATTCATTCCTGAATTATTTGCTTCAAAACTGCCTAATTTCTGGGCTGGGGATGTAGCTTAGTGGTAGAACACTTGCCTAGTATTTGAAAGGCACTGGGTTCGATCCCCAGCACTGCAAAATTAATTAGTTAATAATTAATTTCAAATCACCTGGATTCTTATATTCTAGACAGAAAATGTGTTTGTCTTCGGGCCAGGCTTAAGACAATGTCAGATGATGCATAACTCTTCATTTATACCTATATGCATTTATATGCCTTGTGCTGGTCACAGTAGGCATCACTTACACTGAGCTGGAACCAATGGCTTGTAGAATGCATCCCAAGAAATTTACCTGAAACATTGGATAGGTCAAGAACGTTTCCAGCATCCTCCCCTCGCAGGCAGGGTTGGCTTCATATTGTTTTAAGAGTTTGTCAAAATCTCTGTTTTGCTTACAGTTGGCAAGGACTTGGAGGCTATACTGGTGATTTCGCACAAATTCTTGATAAATGTTCAGCATGGGGAGCAAAATATCAAACAGATCAGCTGCAAAAGAGAAGTTAACATGCTGTTTCCCTTGGTGCCTTTGAAAATCATCTACACTCAACAGGAAGAACAAAGATGGGCTCCCAGCACCAGGTGTCACACAAGCATAGGGCCCTAGTCTTCATGTCTGAATAACCTATCTGTGTTGGATAGAATGGACCAGAGACAGAAAGTGACTCCAGCCCCAAATTACCTATGACAAAGGGGAAGAGTCAAAAGCTAACTGCTGAGGCAGGGCCCAAAGAACCTAAAGTGAAATGACACAGACTCCCGGTGGCTAAGGAAACCCAGTGTCAACAGGGACATTAGACAGCTAAGGCTGAACAACATAAAAGTTATCATACTCTAACTGTAGCCATTCCATGAGAAAATAATGAATGCACTTACCTAAAATTAAAGTAGGCCAGTTTGCAATCCTTGCCTTTAGTCCTTGGTGAAATATTTCATGAAGAAACATGATGGTTTCACTATGAAAAAAAGAAAGATCATACAATTTAGTCACTACAAAGTGTCTATTTTGTCAAAAAAAAAAAAAAAAAAAAAAAGTCCAGTCAGTGCTTAAAGCCTTGCTATATACATGATGTACCAGTCTCCCAGGGCCACCAAACTGTGTACCCAATAATAATGTGGATTATACTAGCCTCCATAAAGCCATTTCTCTTTTAGACAACCTCAAAAACTGAAAGAAAACTGAGATATGCTTCCAATATTGAAGGACTGGAAGCACCAAATCATTGTCTTATGACCCTCTTCATCATTTGTAAGTGAGCTTTCTGCTGTTAGAATGCATCACTTCAACTGATAATCAGAAAATTAAAATTATGATCCTTTTTTCTGTTCATATTTGATCCTAGAAAACTCAAGAAAATGTTTCTCTTATGAAAATGAGTTTTTATAGAAGGAGGCAGGGAGAAAAATCCATAGCAAAAATTTTGACAGGACTCTAACCATTCCTAAGCTACTCAAGACAGAAATGTAAAATTCTTCTGAAAAGAAATGCACACAGATACTAAAATGAGGACTATGCATAAATTAGGGATCTAAATTCCTACAATGGCCAAGAAGGGTAATCATCAAAGTCAAAATATCTTTTTCTTTCTCCTCATTAGAATTAACCCACTGCAATGAGCCTTTGAAAGCTTTTTCCAACTAACACATTGGCACAATTAAATACAGAATTATACATCTCAATGAGATACCTTGGTTTGTATCAAAATCTATTACAACAAACCTCAAGGAGAAGTTCTTACTATTTCCAAAACTAAAATGAACAGAGCTTGAAGATTGTGATTTTTTTTGTTTATTTGTTTTATATAAATTTCAATGAATCCTTTTGTTATCTAAGGATTTCAACCACATCTAGTTTGGCAAGTCCTATAGATTGTCTTTCAATCAGTATTCTACCCTCGTTCTAGGCAGAGACAATGGCAAGCTAAAACTACATTTCCTTGAATCGATGCCCTGAATGTAAATTCATTTCCACCAATAGATGCACTTGACAAGACATGGAAGACTGAATGACACCACATTCCTGTTGCATTTTCATTTCTAGGAACAGTTTCAGAGGTCTGTTATGGTGATAGTGGTCATGGCAGTAGTTTCCTAAGCTCTGGGTCACACCTATGGTGCTGTGCCCTTAAATTCAACACTCCAAGGGCAGCTTTACTCCTCCAGCCCTTCCTATTCTACAAGCAGAGAATCCCCTACACTGGGAGGTACTGCTCTATCCTACATTGAAAACTAACTTATACATCCATCTTCATATTTTGATACTTGGATGTTTAGAAGACAGATGAAACAATGCTGTATAGAATTAGGCAGATTACATTTTCTTTAGTATAAACTCTGCATTGAAATTCAAAAACAACTGACTTGCCCAGGGCTTTGATTTCAAAGGCAAGAAAAGGGAATCTAGTTAAACAACAGTAATAACAAGAAACACCCTAAGTAGGGCCGGGGTTGTAGCTCAGTGGTAGAGCGCTTGCCTCGCACATGTGAGGTCCTGGGTTTGATCCTCAGCACCACATAAAAATAAATAAATAAACAAAAATAAAGATATGTGTCCATCTACAACTAAAAAGAAAAGAAACAAGAAACACCCTAAGTCTCACCTTTTAAAGCATCTCTTCAAATCTATCTAGGACTAGGTATGGCAAACCATCTCATCTCTAGGGAAAGCTTATGGTCTTCCCTCCCCAAAAGAAACACAATATCTCAATTCTGAAATTAAACAATATGATATACCTAGCCTTTCTGGTTTCAGATCAAGCAAACCAATGGATACAAACCATTAGGTGCAACCTAAAATCAACATGGCACAGGCTCTAATAGCATGACTATCAGGAAGTATGGTTTGCCGTCCCATCCACAGCCATCAGAACTGTAAAAATGGGATGCTTGGTTGACTGACATTTCACCAAAATGCTAGCTGTACTGCCCAATGATCAAGAGCTACCACTCAGGCCCCTTAGGATGTTTGACATACCTCAGTACAGTTGTGGACGTTGCCACTCAACCTGAGGAAATGTCCCTCCTTCCTCTCAACAAAAATTCTTCAAAAATTCTTTTTAATTTTTAATTTAAAAGCTTTTAAAAATTAAAAGTTGATGTTATTATTTGTTGTTATTAATGTTATTATTGTTATTGTTTTTTAATATTTATTTTTGAATTATAGCTGGACACAATACCTTTATTTTATTTATTTATTTTTATGTGGTGCTGAGGATCGAACCCAGGGCCTCGCATGTGCTAGGCAAGCGCTCTACCGCTGAGCCACAACTCCAGCCCTTGTTATTGTTATTAATATTATCATGTGCCACTCATCATCCTTCCTTTCTGCAGCCATTCACAGAGTCCTAGTCATTCTTCTTAACATCTGGAGATCTTAGCCACCAGCTCACTTTCTCCAACATGACTCCTCTCATAGTTTTTGGTGATTCCACTGTGCACACAAGCCACATTTCAATATCTCGGCCTCTTGGATCTTTGAACCCCTCTCCAAACATCTCTCTCCCAGCTGACCCCATCAACATCCCCATTGATTGTACTCTAAACTTTGTCACTGTTAATAACTGCATCCCATTCCTATCTCAGTCCTCTGACCACCTCCTAATGTTTCAGTTTGCTGCCTTGAAGACTCTTACTCCAAAAAGCCTTTCACACTGACAGGACTTAAGTTCACAGATCTGACCACCTTTGCATTGACAAATATCTCTTTCTACAAAGTTTAGATTCTACGGGTCATTATATCTCTTCTTTGCAGACACTTTCAACTCTGTTGTACTTTTCTCACTTCATCAGATTAACCTCGAACAACACCAATCCCAGCTAACATCAACCCTCCCCCCACCTGTACCTGCATCTACACAACTAAAAGTAGCTAAAGAAAAACATGCAACTATACAGACTGGTCTCAGTTACCACCATGAGCCTAATAAACTCATATGGACTCATAGTGCTGCCAAGCAAATGCACTACAGTTTCCGAATCCATTTGCTCCCTGCTCTACTTGACCACTATCTCACAACTTCTCCTATCTCATCCAACTCCGACATTTCCTCTCCATCTGCACTGACAGCTGACGTCCTTACTTCCTAGTTACGTTTGTCTTTGTCCTCTTCCCTCCTTTGTTCCCTTCCCTCCCTGCTCATGTCCCCATTAATGCCAATCTCTTCACTTGGGTATCACATTCTCTACAGTTTGGCCTGTACAAGCTTGCTGCTCCAACAATCCTCCCCTCTCTTTCCTGAATCATTCCCCCCTCTTTATTTACCTCTAGGTACTACCCTATTTTTCTGCTCCTATTTATAGCAAACTGCCTTGAAAGAATTTTCTATACCCACCCTCTGTAATTCCTATCCCCTACACCATTCTCTCCTAAGCCCCCCTAATCAGGCTTTCACCCTTCATCAAAGCTACCTGTAAGCTCCAAGTTGTTATATCCATGGTCTCAGTTGTTTTATTTGACCTTTCTGTCATAGGTGTTCATTCCCTCTTGCTGCTAACTGAACCTCTTCTCTCTTCTTTGCTGGCTGTCTTTCATCTTCCTAACTTCTAAAGGGATTAGTGCTCCTTTCTCTTTTGTTATCCATCACTGTCTTTTGTGTAAAAAGGAGGGAGATAAGATAGTATTTATATCTACTTAAATCTAAATCAAGAAACTCTAAAAGGATATAAGAAACTAATAAAAATAGGTACAAAAATAGGGCAGAATGGGGTGAACAGAGGGAGGGTAAGATTGCAAGTACGAATGTTTTTTTCTTTTCATGTTATTTTGATGTTTGTATCATGTGAGTGTATTACCTATGATAAAATAAATAAGCCATTGAAGTTTAAGTAAAGCACCCAATCACTCCTTTCCCCTCCTCTCCTATCCCTTTTAATTTTTCTCATAGTACTGACCACTGTATGATATATTATATATTTCATTCAGTCACTATTCATTGTCTTTCTTCTCACATCAAAATTTAAGGTCCACAAAAGCAGGGATTTCCTACTTTATTCACTAATTAATCCTCAGCAATAAGAATACTATAAATATTTGTTAGGCAAATAAATTCAACAAGGATTCTTAGTTTTCACTCTTCCTAAAATACCTTGTGTAAACTGAATGTAAAGACACATTCAGTCCGTTCCCCTCAGTTGCAAGGGGGACTCTCCCACAACACCCTCCCCGACAGACAGACAGACACACACACACACAATGACAAGAAAATGTGTGTCAAAGAAGAAAACTGTGAAAATGAGATGCCAAGATTCAAGAGATGTGCTAATTTGGACTAATGAATGCAATGATAGCTTTCTTATTTTTAAGATCATAGAGATTAATTTTTGAGATCTTGCTTTTAAAGCAAGGCACAAATTGTTTTATGAGATATCAGCAGGTTCTTCTCACGACTCTCAGATTTAGGCAAAGACAAACCTGTTGAGAAAAATACTGCTGACGTCGTCGTGGCTGATGGGCGGCTTCTTGGAGCTGGCGGCCATCCGCAGGGGCCGCAGGAAGCCGTTGACCAGGATGTAGAGCTGGTGCACGTACTCCGACTCCGCCTCCACCATGGTGAACACGATCTGGTTTCTTTTCCTCATACTTTCCGCATGAGGAGAACAAATGTAGTCTTGCACGATGGTCTTCCATTTCCTTCTGCACAACCATCCTCGCATGAAGCTCTGAACCTGCAGAACAGAAAGCCAGAAAAGAATCTCAGGGAGATGTGAGGCTGGCTTTCTGGAGCCTACCAGTAGCTGTGTCCATCCTGTGTCATATAAAGCTCTGCTCTCTCGTTGGCGCCCCAGGGGTGCCTCTAGTAGAATAAATAACTGCAGATTTTCTCCAATAGGGGGGAAATGGATTTTAAAATGATATATATTTTTTTCAGATTCAAAAGTTTCTTCCATAACTAAAGCTCCTTAGACTTATCTATGTGGACTCTGGAATATAATATTACATATGAGTTAACAACACTTCAAGAAATGAATTGTCTATTTTAATAATAAAGAATCCTATTTTTTTAATTTGTTTAAATTATGATTAAAAAAAAACATGAAATTTATCACTTAATGATTTTTATTTTCCCAGTGCTGGGGATTGAACCAGAGCCTTGTGCATGCCAGGCAAGTGCTCTACAACTGAGCTCCCTCCCCAGCCCTATCTTTATTATTTTTAGGTATACCACTCAGTGGTGTCCAGTATATTCATACTGTTTTGTAACAGATCTCCAAACATTTTTATCTTGCAAAATTGAAACTCCAGCCCCATTCAACAGCCACTCTCCATTTACCCCTCCCCTCTGTCTCTGGTAATCACCATCCTGCTTTCTGTTTCTGTGAATTTCACTAGTTTAGACACACAATGCAAGTGAAATCGTACAGTATCTGTGTTTCTGTGACTGGCTTATTTCACTTAGTATAATGCCCTCCATGTGCACAGGGTTCATCCACATAGTAGCATGTGCCAGGATTTCCTAAAGTTCTGAGGATGAATCATATTATATTGCATGCATTTATCAGTTGGTGAACATTGTGGTTGCTTTCACCTCTGGAATATTCCTGTTAATAATGTTGCTATGAACATTGGTGTGTAAATATCTCATCAAGATACTGATTCTTTTTGCATTTCTTTAGGATATGTTCTCAGAAGTGGGGTTGCTGGATCAATGGTAGTTCTATTTTTAATTTTTTGAGGACCTTTTTTCCATAGCAGTTGTACTGTTTTACAATCCACATTGCACAAGTGTCCCAGTTTCTCCACAACCTTGCCAAAACAACTTTTCTGTTTTTTATTTATTTTGTTTTTGTTTTGTTTTATTTTATTTTTTATATTAGCTGGGCTAATGGGTGGGAGGTTATATATCTCACTGTGGTTTTGACTTGCCTTTCTCTGATGATCAGTGATGTTGAGCTTGTTGGCCATTTGTGTATTATCTTTGAACAACGTACTTTGCCTACTTTAAATCAATTCAATATTTTTTATTGTTGTTGAGTTTTGTTTTGTTTTCTTTAAGCTTAAAAAATATGTGTTAGAGATCAGCTCATCCAAACCCTTCTATCAATGAGCAAATTAAATTTCAAGGTAAGTCACACAGCTAGGAAAGCTGCAACCAGATTCAGTGAACTTTTTTTGGCCTTTCCTAAATTGTAAGGACACTCATCCAGCCACATGAGCAAGACGCAGATTAACTATTTGCAATGGTGATTATTTTGTGAAAAAGAACAAGAAACATTTTAATATCAAATGGACTTTGTATAACCTTGCTAGCCTCTAAAACTGATTTGAAGTCCCTAGGAATAAAATGAAAAATAATAGGCAAATCTGAGAAAGTGCACTGGACTGTGTGTTTCAGCCAATCAACAAACATTTACTGAGTATTTATTTTTTCTTGTTTCTTTTTTTTTTAATTCGAATTTGTTGTATATGACAGTAGAATTCATTACAATTCATAATACACATATAGAGCACATTTTTACATATCTCTGGTTGTATACAAAGTATATTCATACCAGTCTTCATACTTGCACTTAGGGTAATGATATCCATCTCATTCTACCACCTTTTTAAAATTTTTTCTTTTTACCCCCTTGCCTCCTCCTTTCCCCTTCCTCCCCATTGACCTTTCTAGTGTTCCTCTTACTGAGTATTTTTTAAATGTCCAGGAAAATGCTAGGTACTGAGAAGACAGATATATATCATAATCCTTAACTCAATGGGTTTGCCTTTAACAGGCTGGGAGACCTTGAACACAGATCCTCTTTCCTCATCTATAATAATTGACCAAAATATGAAGTCCACTCTAAATATAAAAAATTATATAATAACTAATTAAGATTTGCAACTTTGTGACAGATTCAGCATCAAAGCAGGTGGCAAATTCATAGATAAATGAAAAAATTAATTCATCATAAAATCTACTTTTAGTATCATTGTTATCTATCCAACACTTCCTTATTTATTTTATTTCTTCCACACTATTTTACCTACTTGGTCTAAATTATACACAATTAAACAGCTACTTTTCTTTTGCAATGTTTAAACTTTTCTCATTTGCCTACCAATTTTAACACCATACTGTCAATTTTTTTTTTTTTTTTTTTTTTTTTTTTGTGGTACCGGAGATTGAACTCAGGGGCACTCGACCACTGGGCCACATCCCCAGCCCTTTTTTGTATTTTATTTAGAGACAGGGTCTCACTGAGTTGCTAAGTGCCTCGCCATTGCTGAGGCTGGCTTTGAACTCGCGATTCTCCTGTCTCAGCCTCCCAAAGTGCTGGGATTACAGGCGTGCGCCACCGCGCCCAGCTCATACTGTCAATTTTTATATAAGTATTAAAACTGCTGTACCTCAAACAACAAAAATCAAGCACATTTTATTTATTTATTTACACCAAGAATTGAACTCAGGGGCATTTAGCCACTAAGCCACATCCCCAGCCCTTTTTTGTAGTTTATTCAGAGACAGGGTCTCACTGAGTTATTTAGGACCTCACTAAATTGCTGAGGCTGGCCTTGAACTCCTGATCCTCTTGCCTCAGCCTCCTAAGCAGCTGGGATTACAGACATGTGCCACCGTGCCCAACTTAAGCACATTTTAATAGAATTGTATGAAGAAACTATGTGCATATTATCTGGGGAAATCTAGTGGAAAATTTCTGTGAATTATAACCAATTCAAGTTGTGGTCACTTTTTCCCATTTTTTAAAAAATTGTGCATTATAGTTGTGCAAAATGGTGTGATTCATTGTTATGTATTCATACATGCATACAATATAACAATATAATTTGGCCAATATCATTTCCCAGTATTTCCCCTTCAAGTTGTAGTCTCTTGAAGTAAGTGTGTGTGTGTGTGTGTGTGTGTTTACTTATGTGTACATATTACATTTTGGCAAGATTAGAATAAAGATGCAATTCATTTGTAAATATCCATTTCCACAGACATTAGTTTGATTTGGGACATAAAACACAATAAAGTTAATTTCAAACTATTTAGCAAGTTCATTAATAGATTTAAAAATTACTACAATTAAGAATTAGGGCTGAAGATGTAGCTCAGTGAGAGAACACTTGACTAAAATATATGAAGCCTTAGCACTGCCCCTCCCCCAAATAATAATAATCAGGAAGATAGAAAATGTGAAAAATGTTTTATCATTATTCTTCCATGTACTATACGCATTTTCAAAAATCAACTTAATTGAATTTTGTGTTAAACAAAGTCTTATTTACTTGGGCAGGTGTTCTCTGCTGAAAAAACAACTAGTTCTCTTACTTACCAATACACCTGCTTCTATAAGAAAACCGAAAATGAAATTTTGTTAATGTCTTTATTTACACACAACTGTATACTATTAAAAGAAAAGCAACAGAATTAATCTTGGAACAGAATAACAAACCAGATTTAAAAAAAAAAAGAGAGAGAGACTTAAATTCTAAGAAAGGAATTGTGTTATTTTACTTTTTTATTTCTTAAAAACCAAAAATATTCAACTTAGCCCAAAGAATCATTTCTATTCCAAATTCTGAGCATCACTTGGTTAAAATTTTGTTATAGCTAAAAGGAAATAATTGTTTAACATAGAAAGATATGAGTAAGAAAAAAAATTGAGAAGATTCAAAATGTATATCCAGGAAAAGTGCTTTAAATAGGAAGCTTTATACATGATATTAACAAAGCTGAGTGTTTTACACGGGTCAGTTAAGACCATGGAATCAAAGCCCAAAGGACATAAATCAAAATACAGTGGACTAGAATGCGCGCCAATGTCTGGTTCCTCGCAAAAGTTGTGCAATTACAAATGACAGTAAGATGGAAAGGTCTGTTGCTTATGTGGATATTAAACAAACAAGAGACAACAAAAACAAATCTGAGCAGATATATTGATTTATTTAACCTTCTCAAATATAAAAGAAATTCTAAATAGTACTAAAGACAAATGTTAAGAGAAATATTTTTGAAATGTAATTTTTAAAAATCTCCCCAAATATGCAAGAGGCACAAAATCAGGAGTTTCAATAGCATTTAGTTAACCCAACTGGAGAACACTATTCTCTTGATGTCCAGTTTTGGCATCCTTCCCAGGGAATCCAGAACAGAATTCTCAGAACTGGAAAGAAATAGTACGCTGAAATCCTCCAGATCAGCCAAGATTGGATCACCCTGAAGGGCAATTTGGGTGTCATTACCACAGAAACACCAAAGCTGTTCCCAGTTCAGGGACACAGTGACAAAGACACCACCACAGGACAGACAGTGGTGACCATGCTCCACTGCCTCCAATGCCCCTACCTTTTTAATCTTCTTGATGTCTGGATCCTCATCTTCTTGGTTGCTTTGGTAAGGGCGCATTCGTTCCTTGGTTTTATTAAGAGCAATAATCTATAACACAAAATTAGTCCATTGTATGAGTTGGGAAACAGTGGAGAGCAGTCATTACACACAGGAAGTCCTGCCTACAAAGGTGGTCCACTGAGATCCTCAGGGAATGTCCGCCTTTTTTGTACCCTCTCTTCCTCTGGCACTGAGGCAGGGAAGTATGCACTTTACCTCTAGCCTGGTGTTACTAACAAAAGTGCTGAGGAGAAGAGAATGTGTAAAGTGTGAACTAGGGTTTGTGTTCGAAGACGTGTAAACTTGGCCCTGCCTGACCAGACCAAGGTCTCCAGGGACCTCAGTGCCTGTCATCCACTCTGCCTGAAGACAGCTACCCCTAATGCCTTGTATAAACCCAAATGAAGGGTCACTACACTCAAAACTCATTTCCCATAATCATCATGTGTCCCTCCAAATGCACATGATACAGCAGACTCACAGCTCTCCTTGGAAAATGGTAAGTAGAAAGGGAACCTCTGAGGTTGGTCTAAGATAGTCAAGAGGAGTCCTCAGAAAACACAAAAAGGATTGAAACAACCTGGGACCTCTCCATAATCTCCAGCTCAGTTCCGTAACAATGACCTAGAGGCCTCTCAACTACACCTAGCAATAAAATACACTGGACTACCCACCAAGTGTGGACTCTTACATGCAAAGACTATATACATACTTATGAACAAGAAGACGTTTAGAAGATTGCTACCTCTGATCTGATCTTTGTCCCCAATACCAAATATATTCCTCTGCCATATTCTGGCAGGGAAGTGGGAAAATAAAAGGAGTAGGAAATAAATTATGGTTCCTGTCAGCGGCCACAGAAGACATACCTGCTACTGACAGTTTTTAGCTGCAATCTATATTCAGACTAAAATAGAACATAGTGAAGACAGACAAGCACACATAAATAAATACTGGGGAACATCGCTTGGTGCTGAGTTTCTCTCATGGAGTAAATACCAGCCTCCTTCACTTAGCAGACAAGCATCTGCTCTAGCTTACTCGGTAAAGAAAGAACACAATAATTTTGTTTTAAATTATAGTGCCTGATATAGTCTTTTAAAATGCAGGTTTGTTAAGTTTTCTGTTGCTGTTTTCACTATTTCAGATATCAGGGTCGGACTGGGAAGCTGACAATTCTAATGATATGGTGAACATCTCGAGAAACTACCCCATTTCAGTTGGAATCAGATTGTCTGCTCAGTACACTGAAGGCCATGTACCCAGGGATCAGGAGATGAAAACACCTCATAGTATTTAGGGTAAGTCTCAGGGGAAGCTGGGAAGAAAAAAAAGAGGAAAATATTGTCTGATGACAGTAAAAATGACAAGTGTTGCCAGGGTCAAGGAACCTGAACTATCTCTCTCAACAGAGCTACAACCAGTAGTAGGTTTCCTGCTGTCCTGTTTCCTTCTTGGAATCTAAGAAGACACTAACGTACCTCTGCTTAGATTGAGGAGGAGAATCTCACTGTCTACATTCCCCTTCTATTCTTCAGTTGTTGTTCACTTCCCACTAGGACCCACAGGATGGCAAGGAAAGGTACAATCAGGCTTCTCTACATAGACTGAGACCTAGGACAGAGGGAGGCACAGCACCATGGCTGTGGCCTCCACCAACACCTTCTGCTCTCCCTAGGTAGCAACCACCTTCTCTGGGGGTGCAGGACCTGAGAAAGACACACTCTGAAAGGAAAGGCCAGGAGAGGCAGGAATCCAACTTCAGGGGAAAATACACCTTAGCCAGTCAGTGTCTTACAGTTTCACTGAATTGTGCTTCTCAAAATTCTGGAGGGGAAAAGTTTGGATTTCTTTGATCTTGAAACAGTAATGTATCTCTGAATTCATTTCTGTTCCTTTCTCAGATGGACTTTAATTAACTCCATGACAGATTCACAGTTATTATTCCAAAAGTCAATCTGAGGATGATAGTTAAATGTTATGGGCAGCTCTTGAATTTCTGATCTAATGAAGGACATTAGGAGCACAGATAATCAAAAAACAGCATATTATCCTGATATGTTCTTGTAGCACATTTACCTAATCCTTACAGATTCATGTCTAGATCAGTAGCCCAGCCACACTGCTGATGGCAAAGGAACTCAGCCTGGGGTGAATATTTTGCCCTGAATATGCTATAGATAATCATGAGAAGATGACAGTAGATGGGAAACAATGAGAAGAAATCTTTGACTGGGAAATACCTCTGATTTAAGCCTTTCGATTTCTGTATCTTGATCTTCAAGTTGATGTCGGAGTTGGTTAGCTGCAATTTTTTCTGTTTCTACGATCTGGACTAGATGAATGTACTTCTGCATTAAGACTTCCCTCTCAATCAAAATGTCTGCATAACTTCAGAGAAAATTGCACAGTTAGTCATTGTAACATTGTTCTTCTGTATAGTTCCATGCAGAACAGCAGACACTAAACAAAGAACCCATGAACACTGTTTGCTTGTAACTCTTTCTTATATAAACATTAACTTGCAGTTTATATTTGGTATCCTTCAATGATATAGAATTTGAATCATTATCATTTTACATATTCTTTACTAAGAATTCATCTAATGATGCCTGCTACCCACAATTTTATCATGCAGGTGAGAAAAGTGCAAAGGATGTCTGAATCATTTTAAAAAGAAAGTAGTGTGTTTTCTTTAACAAAGAAATGGAGACCTTTTGAATTAATGGCACATGGTTTTCAGGATTCTATTCAAAATACTTCACCAGGTAAGGTACTAGTCAGTCAAAATATACCTGCCACCAAGCAGAGTGAATACAGCAACCATCAGAATAGGCACTGGCTGAAAGTACTGTTATGACTGTACTAGTGGCCACCAGTTCTGTTGGACTGCAAGACCATTCACTAGTCTCTTTCTAAAGCCAACAGAAGCAACACACATTCTAGAAATAGGTTTAGATTCTTTTGGTCTTAGCTCTAACAGCCTAACCCACATCCATTTCTTTGACTAAGCATGGTTCAGACAAAACTCACTCTTAGATTTTTATTGACAATGCAATTCTGGAGCATCAGAAAGTTTGTCTCCAGACCTTGCACTATTCAGGGTGGTAAAATACATGTTCCTCTCTTCATATAATCTTTTCAAAAGGGTATGGTCATAGTAATAATTAATAATAGTTACTACTTTTGAGTGCAGAGGATGTACCACATGTTATCTCATGTCATCCTCCCAGCACCCCAGGAGATGGGGTTTATGATCCCAGTTGCAGAGAAATCACATATTGTCCTCAGGACACACAGCTAGTAGGTGGTAGGGCTAGGATTTAAATCAAGTTTGTCTGACCAAAGTCCACGCTCTTAAACACAAGCTACCTTCTCTCAGATGAGAAATAGCATCAGACTGTCTTGAGGTAGCTGCTCAAACTTCTAGTTACTTACCTGTCTTTAGAAATGGAGCCACAGAAGCCATGTTTATGCCACAAAACCTACTCTCATGACCACATTGGACCAGCCTAAAAAGAGAACTGGCCCCAGCTAAAACAAATAGATTCTTCCTCCTCAGAAGCTGGGATTGTGCCTGTGCCCTGTTTACTTGAACTGAGACTGTATGAACTTGGAAATTCTGGTTGCCATTGTCACGCAGCCCTATTTGACCACATCCATGTCCAACACGTCAACATGAGCCTTCTGAGAGAGAAGCAGGTATTCAGAAAAGCAGAGAGAAAGTCTGAGACAGAGAAGGAATGGCTACCTGGGTTCCTGTAGGCTTTCTGATTTCAGTTCCAGACCCTCATGACATCTGAATACAGTTGAACCCTGGGGTTCAGTGAGATATTGCAATTTCCTTCTAATAAATTCCTTACCTAACCTTAACTGCTGTGAAATAGCTTTGTGTTACTTAAAACTAAAAAAGTGTTAAGACAATTCTAAAATCACAATTTTAGTTCAATTATCTCAACACC
Organism: Tamias sibiricus; assembly: GCA_025594165.1. Classification (NCBI taxonomy): domain Eukaryota; kingdom Metazoa; phylum Chordata; class Mammalia; order Rodentia; family Sciuridae; genus Tamias; species Tamias sibiricus. The sequence goes on from CM046662.1 coordinate 103,450,215, forward strand.
CTCAGCACTTACATCATGCATGCTGATAGTGTTAGAGAAGAACATAGATAGCATCAGCAATATTAAGTCACTTGTTCTAATAACTCTCCCTAAAAGAATATAAGGAAGTCTGAGTAAGTATAAGTGTTGGTGGCAGGGGGAAGGGGGACAGAATCTTTATAAAAGCATGCTTTGGGGAGGAAATAATAATGGAGCATAAGAAAAGAATTATCATGATAAAAATTCTGCCCTTTCTCATCAACTTTATTAGAAATATGCCAAGGTGATTATAAATATATTAGGTCAATGCTAGATAGCAGAGTAGTATTTTATTTTCTCTTTATAAAAAGAAACATTTCACTCAAAGCTTCACAGAGGACTGCCTCTTTTCATTTACAAGGTCCCATTAAAATGCTGAGAAAACAGTTTCCTGTTTAAAGAATGAAAACTTAACAGCATTATGGAACAGGAAAATATGCCATCAACTGACCAGGCATTATGTGACATGCCATAACAAGAACAACTAAACAGAACTAACTTGGTGGGAAAACTTGAGGCAAGGAATCAGAGATGGAGATTTCACATATAAGCATATCTTTCAACAAGAGTGATCTAGAGAAACTCCAAGCTCAGAACCAGCCACAACAAAGGATGGGAATAGGCATGGGTGACAGGTGCCCACAGAGCATAGGGAATTAGGCTCCTCTTCACATTCCCCAAAATAAAGGGTTTAAATAAAGGGCATGGATGGCAGCAACAACATGCCCTCAGGTCACAGTTTAAGGTCTGCTCTCCATAGGAGGACAGGGAGAGCACCTTCCTGAAGGAGGCTCTTGGTGAGGGAGACTCAGAGAGAGGACCAAGGTTGTGTGTACTTCAGACATCCACTGCAGACAAGGAAGAACCAAAAAGGAAAGGTATCAAGAGTACCTAAGGGTGAAATATACTGGGTTGCATTTCTATTGTGAAACAAACCACCACAAACTTAGGGATTTAAAACAATACACATTTATTAGGAAGTATGGCTGAAGGATAGATGTTACTTCCAAGACTAGTTTCACAAGAAGACTCTGGCTTCCAGATCACTCCAAGAGAAGTCAGCTGCCAGGTCGTGAGCTCCTCTATACAGAAGATTATGATAATTAGAGACCAAGGGAGGCCTTATACCAACAGCCATCTAGGGACTGAGTTCAGTACAACTGTAAGGACATAAACCTAGCCAACAACCACAGCAGTGAACTTGGAAACAGACCCTCCTCCAGTTGAACCACAGACCTGGTCATCACCATGATAGTGACTTGCGAGAAACTTCTGGACAGAGGTATCCGGCTAAGCCATGCTTGAATTCCTAACCCACAGAAATTCAGGGAGTACAGCAAGTTGTTTATTGTGTTAAGCATGCGGAGAAAATTGTTAAGCAGCAACAGATAACAAATAGAGCCCCAAATGAGCAAACAGAAAAGACACTACAGGAAACAAGGATAATTCAGGCAGCAGAGATTTATTACCTTCAGAGAGATAGGGAAGGATATTAGGGTCATAAAGCAAAAAGAGGCTGCCATGGAAAAGAAGTAATCAGATAACAAGAACAGTTCTTGGAAAACAAAAATAATGACTAAAATTTTATAGGTCAATGGATGCAGTGACAATAAACCAGACAGGGCTAAAAACTAAGCTAGGTGGTCAGAGAGAGATAAAATAATAATGTAACAGACTATTTATCTACAGGAAATGAGAATCAAGGAGCAAATATTCAGTTGTGCATGATTTTTCATTCTCTGTGGGACCAAACACTGACTTTAATACTTTGGTACATATTTTTAATATCTACAATGTAAATACCCTTTACTGTTTTTTTAATTTTATTTTTAATTTATTAATATATATTAATCATACATACTAATGGCATACAGTGTGATATTTCAACACATGCATAGAGCTCTCACTGATCAAATCAGGGTAACCAACATTTCCCTCTCTTTATCATCTCTTTATGTTTGAAGTCTTTGAGCTCCTCTTTTATAGATTTTCATAAAATATATAATAGGTTATTGAGGACGATAGTTATCTCACTGTACTTTGGAACACCAGAATTTATTTTTTCCATCTAACTGTGTTTTGGTACTCATTATCCAACCTCCCTTATTGGTTTTCAATTTTCAGAATCAACCTATAGCAAAACACAGAGGTTTAATCTAATTTAGAGAAAGAATATAAATATTGAAAAGTTTATAAAGTGAGGATAAATAATAATAAAAGCAATAAAATCTCAGGGTTAGAGGAGGAAAAAAAATAATGAAAACACATTTAATGTTTTATTTACTTATCTTTCCTAGTACAGAGTCAATACATACTGTCTAAAGTTGATAAATCAACAGAGGTTTAATTATATTATTTTAGGACATAAAGCCAGCTAATTTGAGAGCTAAAAATATATAAATAACAAAAATGAGGCAAATAAAAAATGAAATAATGGAATTTGCCAGAAAGTGGATGGAAATGGACAAAATCATGCTAAATGAAATAAGTCAGACTCAGAAAATCAAGGGTTAAATGCTTTCTCTCATATGTGGAACTTAGAGCAAATAAGGAAAAGATGGCAGTGGGAGAGAGGATTGGATATTATAAAAGTATAGGGAAGATCAGTGGAGTAGAAGACAGTGAATGAAAGGAAGGAAAAGGAGAAGAAATATGGAATAAATGTAACAATCATGTTATATACATATATAAATGTACCAAAGGGATTTCACTATTATGTATATGTGGAAAATGCCAACATCAAAAATAAATAAAGGAGTGAAAGGAAGATCCATAGAGTAGAGGTGGGAGAATAGGGGGAGGGAGGAGGGAGGAGGGAGATTGATATGAAATTCCTTGCATGTATTATTTTGTCAAAATGAAATCAAATATTATGCATAGTTATAATGCTCTAATAAAAAAGCTGATACTTAAAAAAAATATACAAGGAGTGTACACATAAGTATCCTTTCCTGTAATGTCCCTCTTGATGGATTAGTTCAAGTTTTTCCAAGAACAGACACTTTTAGATTGAATACTGAGAATGGAAGTTGCTATTATAAAATAGGACTAAAAAGAAGGCACTCACAATAACCAAAAGCATGTGATTCTACATGTTAACTTGATGATTTCTGAAGTTAAAAATTCAATTTTATGTTGAATAAAATTGAGAATGAATGTATAGATCAGAATACAAACATTAATCAAATATGAACCAACCATGGTTGGGACATAAGAGGTATTTAAGCCAATAATACTGGCTAACATTTGTAAGTCAAAAAATAGACAAAAGAACTCCATAGAAGACAATGTGCCAGTGGCCAATAAGCATATGGAAAAAAGGTCATACTTAATCAAAGAATTACAAATTATTCACCAAAATTGATTAAGATTTTCAGAAAACAATAACAATCCAAATAAAGGTCTGTGAATAGTGTTGCTGGAGCAGACCATTCTAGACAATGTCACAACATGTATAAAAGCAGGTTAAAAGGTCATGTCCTTAACCCTGCTGACACCTTCAGATTTTTTACCTTCATTACTATGAGACAATAATTTTGTTATTTTATTTAGAAAAAAAGCATTAGTCCTTTGTGTTAGTAATTTCACTTCCAATAATACAACTCAGGAAAAATAGAGATTTGCACAAAGATGTACAAAGAGATGAGATGTTCATTCATTAAAATAAAAGAAATTGAGATAATCTAAATATATTCATATACAACATGGGCATGGTTAAACAACTAATAACATAATCTGGAAAGATAAAGCATTTAAAATCATGTTTTAAAAAAACAGTTGTAGAATGATGAATATATCTAAAACCTATCAATAAATTTATAGGAAAAAATCAAGAAAGCAAAATAAACATTATATATGCAGCACATGTACAGATATTCATATGCAGAAAGAGAAAATTATGCATATACACAGATATGAGAGGGGGAAAGAAGAAAAATAGGCACTCCAAGCAAAAGACATGCATCAAAACATAAAAGGTCATTTTCTCTGGCTGGAGCAATTATGGGTGATTTTTATTCACTTGTCGAGCTAGTTCTTTTGTACTTTTCTGCATTTTCCAACACCTGGTAATATTCAGTGGTGTGTGTGTGTGGGGGGGAATACATAAAATCTTAATGGTAGTTAATTACTGCATGCATTAAGATTGTAAATAATGTTGATTTCCTTCTTTGCGTGTTCTTATGAATCCAAATTGATTTTTTGATTCAATAAATATTTGGTGAGTACTGATGTGTATTTAGCAACTGCTCAAAGCACTGGGCACAGACATAAGCAAAACAACAAGAACAACTGTGGCCTTGCAAAACTTATATAGTAGTAGAACAAGAAAAATGAAAGTAATGAGAAAATTATGCAGGTGTTACCTGATGATTAGTATAATAGAGGGGGAAGAATGGAAGTAGACCCGGAAGTGGGAAGTGGGAAGCTGGAGGTCACAGTCTTAGCCAGGGTGTGAGACAGGGTCCCACTGAGAAGGTGGTGTTAAGAGTCTGTGGCCTGCAGGAGTAAGCCACAGTGACTAGGGGAAGAATAAGGGAATTTTAAGTTCAGAAGCCTGGCGCTAGCAGTGAGCCTGGCCTGGCTGAGGAAGACAGAGTAGCAGGTTTCCTGGGGGATACAAGGAGGAGGGTAAAAGAGGAAACAGGACTCTAAAGCATGTAGAGCAATATAGAGTCTCAGGTCCCCACCCCACCCCACCCCATGTGAGGTAAGAACTTTGATCAAATGTGTGACAATATTTGCCTTTTTAACAAGATCACTTTGGTTGCTGTGATGGGAAAGTCGGGGTGGGGGGGGCGTAAGGCCTAAGGGGAGAAGGTAGAACCAGGGGCTATGGTAATATCCCTGCAAAAAGGCTAAAAACCCGTCCAGTATCTGGCATGAGACCTGGCACAGAATAGTTTCTCAAATGAAGAGTTGCTGTCAAACCAAAAGTCACCTAATACGATTTATTTTACACAGTTTATTCTTCTTCATGTAATACTTTTCAAGTCACGTAACTGACTTCATTGGGGTTTTCTACTTACAACTCCTCTCTACTCTTCCTGGTGTATCAAAAAGCTTTTCTATATGTCCCACTAGAATGAATGTCTACTCCAAGATTGCACCAAATCAACTATGAATGTTGGCTTCCCTTCTATATTCTTCAGAGCAATAGTATTTCTATTCTACTGTGTTTTCAACATGTTTTATTTGATTACATTTTTCATTTACTACATACTGCTCAAATTTAGAATTTTTGCCTAATCTGTACTATTTATTATTTCCACTATTTAAAAGTTTTTTGCTTTTTAGTTTGACTTCTACCAAAAGAAGGAGGAGAGCTTTAAGGAGAAAGAGAAAGTGAAAAGGAAGATAGAGGAAGAAAAAGAGGTTTCTCACCACCGAGGGAAATAATAAAATCAAGCCATAAAAATCAACATAATGAAAGCAAAACTCAAAATTCATCTGTTGACTACCAACAGATGGCAAGATTGGGATATACATGGGAATCAAATATCAGCATGTAATATTTATAATCAAAACCAAACCATCACCACTCCATAAAGGAGAAAAGGGAACTTTCAAATAAAATCCTGAAATGTTCAGGGAAGATGCACAGTGTGGAATTATAATTCTTAATTATTTTTATAGAATGGCAAAAAATATATATTAGCTTAGCAAGAAGTTGTTAGAGTCTCATTCCAATTATATTGATTGAAGATGTATTTATGAATTGAACCATGGCAAAACTCAAGATGCAAAGTCATATAAAAGATCACTAAAGAATAAACTCCAACTAACTCTAGAGTTACACTGATTTTTATCAAAAAAAACTGTTGGAAGGAAGGGAGGGAGGGAGAACTGTTCAGAGCCAGACTTCCTCATGTTGAAAAAATGATGTGTTTGGAAATGAGGAGAATCCAGTCCTGTTTAGCAGTGGTATAGTTCCTACCTAAGCAACTTTTGAGCACTGGCAGCAGCAGTTTTATCTAAGCAAGGCCAGGCTCCTGCTATAGTTTGAACCCTGAACACCCCAAAGGCCCATGTGGTTAAGGTTGGGTTCCCTAGAGTGGTGCTATTAGGAGATGATGAGACTTTAAGAAGTGGAGCTTAGTAGGAGGTCTTTTTAGATCATTGGGGGTGTGTCCTCAAAGAGGATTGTAGGACCCTGGTCCCCTCCTCACTTTTTGTTTGTTTGTTTGTTTTGTTTGTAGTCGTAGGTGGACACAATACCTTTATTTTATTTATGTGGTGCTGAGGATCGAACCCAGGGCCTCACACATGCAAGACAAGTACTCTACTGCTGAGCCATAGCCCCAGACACCCCCACCACCCCCCACCACCTGCTCACTTTCTAACTCCATTCATGAGATGAGCAGTTTTGCTCTACCACATGTTCATTCCATGATGTAGCTACCTCACTACATGCCAAAAGTAACAAGGCCAAATGATCACAGACTGGACCCTGCAAAAGTGTGAGCCAGAATAGAACTTTTCTTTTTGGAAGTAAATTTTCTTTGTTATTTGTTATAGTAAACTAAAGCTGACTAACATACCTCCTTAGCTTTGCTCATGGCCACTTTGGCAAATATTGTACTGTCTTTTTTTTTTTTTTTTTTTTTTTTGGTTCCTAAATTCTCTCACATCAGTATCTCCACTCTACTGACTAATCAATATTTTTTAGGTATCACATTAGCTTGATGTTCTAATACTAAAACCCCCATCAATCTCTCCTTCCGCTCTGACAGGTTCTCTTCTCCTGAAGTGTCCTCTGTACAAGGAATAGAAACCCAAGTGTCTCAGAGATCAAAAAGGGGAACAAATTCAAAGACTAAAACTCCTCTTCCAAACACATATTTATAGCAATATTATTCATAAGAGAAATAAATGGAGATAACCCAAACATCCATCAATTGATGAAGGGATAAACAAAATGTGGTCTACTCACACTATGGAAAATAATTCATCCATGAGAAAAAACAAAGCAATGCTAAATGATACAACATGAATGAACTTGAACTTTGAAAACATGCTAAGGAAAAGGAGCAAGTAGCAAGTTTATATGATTCCAATTATATAAAATGTCTGGAATGGACCAATCCACTGATACAGGAAGCTGGATAGGATGGGTGAAAGTAGGGAATGACTGCTAATTGATATAAGGTTTCTTTTTTGGTGTTAAAAACAGTCTGGAATTAGTGGTGATGACTGTACAACCTTGTGAATATACTAGAAAAATACTGAATTGTACACTGAAAGATGGTGACTTCTGTGTGTGAAGTACAACTCAATTAAAAGATAAACTTTACAAAATGCAGTGGAGCAATTTTCCTCAAAACCAATATATTTTTATTGCATCATAATTCAAAGAGTCTTTGTCAAAATAAATTCCAAAGATAAAATTTCAAGACCAAAAATCATGTAGGCAATATCCAATGAATATAAAAACAAAGTATATCCATCACACAGAGAGCTCATTTAGAAGGAAAAAAAAAAAAGGTAGAAAAACACCAGTAGAAAAAATGGGGAAAGGACATGAGAGATGTCAATTCATATGGGAAATAGACAAATATTTGACAGTTTCAAAAAGTGGTCAATAACCAAGAAAATGATCATTACAACAAGATACCATTTTTTAATCCATAAATATAATAAAGATTTTTTTTTAAAAAAATGATCCCAGCTTTCTCTTATTCTAGTGAAGGTGATTAAACTGGCATTCGTATTTCTGAAAAGCAATTGGGCACTGTGCCAGGAAAAGGGAACAAGGGATGAGTAATATGCAATTTGCTTTGAAGAAATTCAGGCTGACAGAAACAGAAACAGAAGCAAATCAATGCAATAATCTCTTAGTTGCACTGAGAGAAATAAGAGGTGACAATGGGCTTAAAGAATGGAATAGTCAGTGCTTCCTGCAGAGGAGAAGAGGATCAGGGAAGATGATGTGGATGACTGAGAGCTCCATTCTGAGAGACAAGTTGGTATCAGTCAGACCAGAGGGTCATCCCAGCACAGTCAGATTCCTGTGTGTGGTCGCTCCACCTGGAGTTCAAGCTACAAGGGGAGGGGAGGCATGAGATGCTCTCAGAGGTGAGCTCAGGAGGGCATTCCTTGCACTGGCTCACTGTATCTGGGAAGGCAGGGCAGAGCCTAGCATTTGATGGAGAAGTGAATAAACATCAATTAACAGAACGAACAAAGGTCAAACAGTGGTGTCTCCTGGGTGCTTCAGGGGCAAGGCAAGCAAGTGAAGCAAAACTCTGTGAGGAGCTGGAAAGACAAACGACAGATAAAGGAATTGACAAAGGGCTGAAAAGAAGGAAACTGAAGCCTAGCTTTGCCCTACAGAAAACAAGTAACCTCTCTAGGGAGGGAAGGGAAGGGAGGGGGCAAAAGGGTGAAGGAAAAAAAAAAAAAAAAAAAGATGGTAGAATGAGATGGATATCATTACCCTAAGTGCATGTATGAAGTCACGAATGGTGTGAATATGCTTTGAATACAACCAGAGATATGTAAAAATGTACTCTACAAGTATAATATGAAATGTAGTACATTCTGCTGTCATTTCTAACAACTTAGAGTAAAAAATAAATTAAAAAAAAAACAAGTAACCATTAAATCAAGTGAAAGTTTTCACAATTCACTAACACACCATCCCTTCTCTGTGGTATTTCCCTTTGCAGACTGTAAGGGGGGAAATGAATTCTCTTTCATTGTGGCAAATCTGGAGGCAAATCCCAGATAGAAGTTCTTACCAGAATGTAATATTGCAGATGGACAAAATCCATGTTTTCAGCTTTAAGGTTATAAGAAGAATATAAAATATGGCTTTGGGATTGCTCTAGGCTATAACATCACTGCTGATTTCCGATTTTTTAGTTCTATGATGTTTCTGTAACACATAAAATATTTTCAGCTATTCTAGATAATCACTCTTTTCTGATTTGTAAGGGATTTCTCCATGCACATTTTATAAAGGGCTATTTTATAGGGATAAGAAACAATGCCTTTTGGGTTGTACAGATTTTATATGATATACTTTGCTCTAAATTAAGCCTCTAACCAAGGAAGAAGAAATGAGGGTGTGTGTGTGTGTGTGTGTGTGTGTGTGTGTGTGTGTGTGTGTGAGAGAGAGAGAGAGAGAGAGAGAGAGTGTGTGTGTATGTGTGTTTGGGGTGAGGGGAGAGAATATGGACAACAGGCTGTCTTGGGCACATGTAATCTAAAGTGTAGAGATAAAAAGAGACTCAGGAGACTGCATTAGAGGTTTTTGGTTTGTTTGTTTTTAATGGAAGCATATGTCCAACTCCTTTTTCCCTCACTTTGAGGAGAGCCTGAGACCTACCTGCACAAGACGTACACTGAGGGAGGAAAAAGAATGAACGTCAGGTTTGCACAGAGTTTCAGTTAAAGAAACTGGAAAGTCAACAAAAGATAGATAGTGGGACAGTCTCCAATGCCAACAGCATAAGCCACACATTTGCATGGTGGGTACAGCTATGCAGCCTGATGGTACTGTATACTGGGCACAATATTCTCAAACCCTCCCCAGACCTCACCCTGGGTAAAGATCCAAACCCAGCTCTGTCCTCAATATACAGCTTACCTCTCAGGTAGCCCCTTGTGCACTCATTCTCCCACACGTTCCATGCCATGGGGCAGAAAGATCATGCCAGTATCTCACAGCTCCCCACTGTCTCTTCCCAGCAATCAATCACACTCTAGTAATTCCCTTCAGAAGCGCTTCCTGGTCACTGCTCACCACTTTGTTCCACAAACTTGCTCTCATCCATCATTTCTTCTCCCAGTGGTTGACATCATCCAAGCTATGGGCCAAGAGTTGTTTTAGATGCCACCCTGGTCTAATACTTTCCACATCCACATAGCCAAAGACGCATATAGGTTACCCGAACATCTCTGGAATACCTTCCTCCTCCTCTTTCTGCCTATTATATTCTAGGACTTAGGCTTAGGTCAGGACAGGAAAAGCCCTGAAAGATGAAAACTTAGATCCTCTTCCACGATCATCATCTTACTGATGGGGCTTCCTGGACCAAGTCAAAGGTTCAAAATGAAGAGCATTAATAAAAAAAAAAAAAAAATCTGGACCAGATCTAAAGGAGAAAAGATGCAACTAGAATTCCCAGAAAATGATCCAAAGATCCTCTCAAAGCAAACTGTGACAAGGAGATTCTGCTCAGAGGTGCAAAAGGCAGTGCAACAATGTGATTTTCATGGCAGACAGAGACAGCACACCCAGTCTAGGTTGTAGAAACCATCCCAGGAAAACAGAAGAGACCAAGAGAGGGAGTTCTGAGCAGTCTTTGTTTCTATATAGAATTTGCAGAAAGATCTGCAGCTCAGAAAAGAACTAGTCTCATGCTCAAATAGTTATCATTCAATCAAAAGCTCAGACTTTAGAAAAGGGAATCAATAAGACAGGAACTATTGAGAATTTTAAAGTTTTCTATTAAAAAGGCAGCAAGCTGGGCACAGTGGTGCACACCTGTAATCCCAGCTACTCAGGAGGATCACAAGTTTGAAGCCAGTCTGGGCAACTTAATGAGATACTATCTCAAAATTTAAAATTAAAATAAAATGGGTTGGGTACATAGTTCAGTGTTAGAGCTCCCCTGGGTTAATCCCCAGCACCTGCCCCTCCTCCACACACACAGACAGCAGTACCAAATTAATGCCTCAAGCTGTCCTCTAAGGGTAGCTACCAATCCCTGCTAATTGTGTTTCAGTAGCACAATGTCGAGCAAAAATGGCTAATGATTTTTTTCTCTGAATCAGCTTTGTTAACTTTCTGGCTTTGTTTATGTATAAAAAAAATCAGGGTGAATTTCAGAGATCCAAGTTATTATTGTCCCTATTTATAAAACAAAAATTTCAGAAGCATCTCAGTGTAAAAAATCAAATATAAGAACTCAAATATAAAGCAGTCCGATTAAAAGGAGTCATCAAAGAATCCAGTCCCAGACCTCAAATCAAAGGAAAAACAATCCTAACAGACAAAAGAGTCAAGGCATCAAGAAAAATGATCAATCACTAACCAAATCTTCAAATCCAAGAGAGAAGTGTCACCATTCTATCATCTAAACTACTTAAGTGGCTTCTAAAGTCTATCTCCTGACAAAAATCTCACATGCCCTAGTTTTCATCATATGCCAAACAACCGTAGTGACCAACCACATCCACATATATGAAAAAAAAAAACATGATAAAGAAAGAAAGAACCTTTTTACATGAAATCCAACCACCTTCAAAGTCATTCACACTGTTTGAGTTTGGTTCACCAAATATGTGCTTGCTGGGGCTGGGATTATAGCTCAGCGGTAGAGCGCTCGCCTAGCACATGTGCGGCCCGGGTTCGATCCTCAGCACCACATAAACATAAATGCATTGCATTGTGTAAAACTAAAGCAAATAAATAAACATTAAAAAAATATTTGCTCGCCAGTTAAAAAGCAAACTACCGATGGTACCTGTTCTTCTGGAATGGAAAAAATCGGCAAATACACATGTTTTTAATTATGTGTTGCATTTTAACTCTCAAATGTAAATGAATAGAATTAACCACCAAAACTGTGTCTGCAAAGGACCCCAGGCTCTACCTTGCAATTCTGATGCATCTGCCACTTTTAAAGACCTGGCCCTTTCTCTATAGTAATTCATTCCACATTGGTCCTGAATCTGGAGCAAAGCCCTCAGATAGAGAGCAGCCAGAGCAAAGGCAGCCAAGTAGGGTGCCTGGCCTGTTACAACAGCAAGCTGTCCCAAGGGCAAAAGGCATTAAGCACGAGAGCCATCTGAAGCAAAGATGAACATGAACAGGGAACTGAAGAGGGAAAATAAAGAGGGATCTGTCTTGCCTCTTTCAGATTCCTTATTCCCATTTAAGACTTTGTGGGTGCCTTTCCACATTCTTGGTATTTCCTAGGAGGAAGTAAAATTATAGTTTTCTACTTCCCTAGAGAGAGGTTGTTACTACCTCTTCTTCAATAACTGGGTCAGGGCTTACAAAAGTGGGCTCAGCTGGGTTCACATCCCAGTTCTGTAACTTACTAGCAAGCAAACTAGCCTGCCAGGCCTGTTTCCTTACCTATAAAAGAGAGGATGATTATAATGCATCTCTGGCAGATTGATGAAAATTTACATTTAATACATTCCTTAATTGAGAAGCACTTAGTCCAGGGCACATAAGAAGAAAGTGACAAGTATTTACTACTTATTTTTATTATTTATCTATTATCTTTAATCTTTAACTGGAAACTCAAATAACTATCTCACACATGGCTAAGGAGAGGGTCCAAAGGAATGCCCATCCTGGAATTGGAAGTTCTTCCAAACTCCTGCCAACAGTCATAACCCAATGCAAGACCCAGACAAGCAGGTATCACACCCAGGAGGAGTTGTGCCCACACCTGGCTTGGTGAATAGCCTCCATCCATTCTTTACCATCCTGCTCCTCCTCGCAGCGCAGCTCCAGGGGCTTCTGACCTTCATGGCCAAAAAGAACAGTAAAGTAATACTGGAAAGAAAAACAAACACAAAAGTTGAGTTTTATTTTTTGAGCATAAAAGCATAATAACACAGTATAAGCCAACACAAAGTATATACTTATAAAATACATTAATTTTACATAAATCATATTTCAAAGTGTAATATCACTCCTGGCCCAGTTAGCAAGGACTGCAGCTAGAAGACAACATAGACTACATCTTAACACCCCTCATTGAGAGTCAACCCACAACTCTACTGCACTGAGTATTTTTAAACAAGTACAAGAAGAACATTGCCCAAATCTGGCTTTAAAGATATATTAGTGTTATCATGAAAATTTTTCCAAAAATGTTTTTCTTTTGGGGGTGTGATAAAAGTTGCAGGGACATGAGTCCATACCACTGCACTAGCTAATTCTATTATCTATTCTATCCTGCATCTATTCCCCATTCTGGAAAGAAATATATCTAAAATTACATTGAATCACTGCCATTTGCCTCTTCTTCAATCTTAGTGGACTTCACCATTGCTTAGCCCTTATTTTCCCAGACAGATTATACTTGATGTGAGAGGGAAACCTAATCATCATCCTAGGGGCTAAGAGCAGAATATCTTTTTTGGTAGACATGTAATCTAAGTTCTTGTCAAACAAAAGGAAATGGGATTAAGTAGAGAAAAGTCATAGTACCATTTATCAAGGTAAAATGATTTATCTCAGATGAATTTTATTCATAATCACTAAAAACTGGAAATAACTAAATATCTTTTAGTAGGTGAGTAGATAAGTAATTCTGGTACAGCTTTACAATGAATACTACTCAGTAGCAAAACGGAACAAACTCTTGATAAATCCAGCAACTTGGATGCCTCCCAAAACATCATGTCACATAAAAGTCATTCTCAAAAGGTTAATATGGTGTGATTCCTTTTGTTTGATATTTCCAAAGTAGTGTCAGAGAACAGATTGATAGTTTTGGGGAGTCACAGTGGGAGTGTGTAATAGTAAAGGGATGGTGTGGGAGTTTGGGGGTTAATAGAACAGTTCTGCATCATCATTATGAGGGTTACACAAATTCAAATAGGGTTTAAAGTCATAGAACCATGCACCAAAAAGGTTGATCATATGCTGTTGATTTAAGAGACTTAAAAACTGGTATATGATTACTCAAGATTCTCATGAGGATTCCAGAATACAAGTAATCAGATAAAGAAGTGTTACAGACTCCCAAACTCAAACTGGGCCACCAAATCACTTTGTGCTCCAGCCAAGACAGACAGGAAATGGGGAATCTCACCACCATATGCAGAGTTCATGGACCATAGTTTTAAACTAGATTTAAAAAAAAAAATCTTGGTATAATCAGTTAATATGTGAAAATATATATATATCTGATTTTGAGCATAAAAGCATAACATTTTATTTTTGAGCATAAAAGCATAATAACACAGTATATGCCTACACAAAGTATATATTTACAAAATACATCAATTTTACATAAATCATATTTCAACACGTAATATCACTCCTGGCCCAGTTAGCAATGACTGCAGCTAGAAGACAACATAGACTACATCTTTTTTTTATCTGTATTAGATAAAGTAACAAATGTCCAAGTTGAAGATGCATTGTCCTTTGACAGCACTTGTGAGCAATATACCCAGTAGATCACAATGAATCAGTACCATCTCAGAAGTCTTTAAGTTGTGATTGACTAGCTTGGACATTTGAAGATCTGCTCTAGCCTATGAAGTTCTGAAATGCTTTAAAACCAGCTGCAAGATCCAGAAAAACTAATGGTGCCTCCAGAGTAAGTGCTCATCTGCCTCATTTTATTTCCAAGCCCTTTAGAATATGTCCTTTCCAATTTCCTGAACACCACGAACTGACCTAGGACAGTAGTAGACAAGCTGAAGGAAAATCCCAAGCTAAGCCAAACATGCATAGTTAAGCTTAAGTGGAGGGAGGAAAACAGAGGAATCCTCAGAGTCTACAAACAAAGATGAGAGGCAAAGCTAAGCAGAAAGCATGGAAACTGAGGGCTAACACACTAGACCTTATCAGCCAGGACACAGAGTTCTAACATCCACAGGGGTTGAAACACATGGTCTTGGGCCTGTACAAGACACCCAGGTGGAATCAAGGCCCTGCATAACACCAGGACACATGAAAGGTTGACACCTCTGCACAACAGAAATCAGAAAAACTCTACCCCAAGACCACTGTATACCAGGATAATTTCCAAATGTATTGGAAATTTTGGTGCAAAAAATTAAACCAAACAAATATATTTTTAAATGATTGATTGATCACTGTACCTCTAAGTAGGAAATTTTGTCCTAATTATGGTTTGAAATCCTGAAACATTAAGATAAAAGATCAATGATTTGATTACATTAAAAAGTCTACATAACAAGACCACTGCAAACAATGCATAAAGATGTGACAAACTGGAAATATATGTATAATTGATATAAAAGTGATAATGTCCTTCATGTATAAAGATAATCATGTGATTGTTCTCTTTAGCCTCCTCATATGGATTTCCTAATATTTATAACTGCCATAGCTGTGTTAATTATATAGTAACTCAACTTTTGTTGTTGTTTTTGAAGCACTAGGAATTAAACCCACAGGTTCTGTGCCACTGAGCTACATCCCAAGCTCTTTATTATTATTTATTTTTAATTTTTATACAGGTTCTTGTTAAGTTGTTGAGGCTTGCTATGAACTTTTGATCCTCTTGCCTTAATCTCTAGGGTAGCTGGGATTACATACATATGACACTGGGCCTTTTTAGTAACTCAATTTTTAACTGTTTTTTAAATAATTTAAGCTTATAGAAAAGTTGCAAGAACCAAAATACAGTTAAAAATTTATATTGGCCAAATTATATTGTTATATTGAGTGCACATACAATTATCTGACAACAAATCCCACCATTATGTACAACAATAATGTACCAATTGTTAAGGAAAAAAAAAACTGAGTTACTGTAAAAGTGGTTTAAAAAGGGTAGTCTTAAAATACAGAAAGTGAAGATTAAAAATAAAATGATGGAAAAGATAAACACTAGTCAAAAGCCAAAATTGAACTATCATATCAAATGTGATCAAGAAATGTGATTTACTATATCAATAAAAGAATCAATTTAACAGGAAGTATAGCAGTCCCAAATCTTTACACACCTAATAAGACAGTAGTAAAATATATTAAGCAAAGAAAGAAAGAAATGGAAAAAATGAAAAGTGCATTATTATATTGAATTTTAATGAGTTTCCACTCAGTTATACCTTCTTGTTCCCTCAAGGTGCCCAGACCAGAACCAGCTCTTTGGTTAGAATATCAAATTTCCTCTGCCATGGTGATATTGCGGAAATTGCTGATATAGTCAATGAGCCTCTCCACCAGATATTTTTCTCTAACTTTCTCTGAATTCTCAGCTACTAAAGACAAGACACCATATACATGCTGCTCCATGGGGATCCCTCCACAGGTCCCAGCTCAATCCACTCCTGGAATGATTTTCAGGGATTCTCAAACTCCCAGCTGCCTCTGCTTGCTATGGAGTTCACATCTGGAGCTTCAGGTTTTCCACTGCGAACATATTTTTGTCATACTTTTAGATCACCAAGATTTTTGTCCTATTTTTACAAATAGCTATGCCATTTTAATTTTTATAAAGCCTATTTTATATTTCACTGATGTTTAGAGCAACGACAGGGGTTATAAAAACATGATATTTTAATGTATGAACTCCTAACACTATCTTAACTGTAATTACCAAAACACACACTTACATGCCTCATTAAAGCACCTATGTAGGAAAGGGAAAGTAGATAAGTGGTTGCCACAAGCTTAGGGGAATGGAGAATGGGGACTGACTGCTAATGGGTTTCGAGTTTTTATTTATTTTAATTAGTAGACTTTTATTTAGAGCACTTTGGGTTTACAAAAATTGAGCAGAAAGTACAGGGAGTGTACCTCCTTCCCAATCATTACACCCCCCACACGATTTTCCCTGTTATTAACAATTTGTATGTATGTGGTACATTTGGTAAAGCTGATGAACAAATGCATGTAGTGTATCCATAGCATATTCAGGTTCACTCTGTGCTGTGCTTTCTGTGGGTTTAACAAATGTATAATGTTGTGCATTCACCATTACTGAGTTTCCTTCTGGGGCTGGTGAAAATGATAGGCAATTAGGTAGTTGTGATGGTTTCCCAACCTTGTGAATATACTAAAACTCATCAAAATGTATACTTTAAAACTGTGAATTTTGTGACACGATTTATATCTAAATTTCTTTTAAAGGTGAAAAATAAACAGTAAGAAACAGTGGAAGCCAGGCACAGTTGTGCACGCCTGTAATCTCAGCAACTCGGGAGGCTGAGGCAGGAGGATCACGAGTTCAAAGCCAGCCTCGATTAGCATGGCATCCCCAGATTAGCATTGCACTTAACAACTCAGCAAGATCTGTCTCTAAATAAAATATTAAAAAGGGCTGGGGAGGTAGTTCAGTGGTTAAGCGCCCGTGGGTTCAATACCCAGTACAAAAACAAACAAACAAACAAAAACAGTGGGAGTGGGGAAAATAGCTATGTGCGCATTCTTTGGATTACCAGTTTCTAGTCACTCTTATCCATTTGTGAGATCTTTTCCTCAAATCTTTCAGCTTTCACAAGCTGGTTTGCTTTGATCCGCCCTTTATTCAGTAATTGTTGATCTAGCTGCTGCCACTCCCAAAAACCACTGTGTTAGGCTTGTGAAGAATAAAAAAGTTAATTTAGCCTACCTTCTGCTCTCTAAAAATGGCCTTTAAATCTTTACAAATACATATGCAGCTCTTCCAATTTATTCAATTAGTCATACTTTTTAACTAGCTCACCTGGGTTTCCTGCTTAGAGTTGCTACATAGCAAAGCTGCCTGGAGTTGCAGCAGCAGCCAGAGACTACTTCACCTGTGGTTCTCTAAGCCTTCTCTCTCCCAGTCCCTGCTGTACTGCTGTCTACTCATCTTTTGTTGTATGTGGATTTGTGGTGTTGAGAGGGAGTGAATGTACTCAGGTATGTTCCTGTGTGTGCTTGTGTATGCACCTTTGCTAGGTTTTGTGGAAAGTTTCCTACACAAAGATTTGGATGAGAAGACAAAGGCTCTGGGGGGGACACAATGCAGAGTGTAGGCCCTAGAAGATCATCAGGGAAGCTTAAGTAAAGAACAGAAGCATGAAATTCTCCTTCGATAGCCAGGAGAAAGAGAAGAGGCCTGAGAGAAAGAAAACAACAGAAGAGGAATGGGGAGAAGTGAGGGAGGGAGGGAGAGAGTTTGTTTAATTTTGCAAAGAAAGCAATAGCTACACTAGGTTGGTGAGCAGGAAATTCTCATTTCGAAATAATCCGAGGTGGCAAAAGACCTTGGAGACACTTTCTGCTCCACTGGCCACACTACAGCTGACAATAGCAGTCCAAATTTTGTGTCTAAGAATCATATGTTAATGGTCTTCCAGTGTAGCTGAATGTTAAGATGGGCTATTGTGTTTGTGTTTTGGCTACTGCCTCAACTCAACAAAAAACCAATACCTGGGTTGGTTCCACAGTCTAGCTGTAGGTGTCCGTCAATCGATAAATGGATAAAGAAAATATGGTACATATACTCAATGGAATATTACTCAGCTTTAAAGAAGGGTGAAATTAGGGCATTTGCCGGTAAATGTTTGGAGTTGGAGAATATCATGCTAAGCAAAATAAGCCAATCCCACAAAACCAAAGGCCGAACGTTTTCTCTAATATGTGGATGCTAACTCACAATGAGGCAGTGGGGGGCACTAGGGAAAAATAGAGTTAGATTAGGTAGAGGGAAGTGAAGGGAGGGGTATGTGGGGATGGGAAAGATAGTGGAAGGAAACAGACATTACTGTATGTATATATGTGACTACATGACCAGTATGATTCTGCAACATGTACAATTTGAAAAATGAGAAATTATATCCCATCTATGTATGATATATCATACTGCATAAATGCATTCTACTGTCATGTATAATGAATTAAAAAAAATTAAAATTTAATTTAAAAATTTAAAAAATAAACAACAATGCCTGCATGACAAGGGGAGGTCATCACATCAGACTTGGGAAGGAAGTGGCTAAAAATGATTTTGACCTTTACTCACTCAAGGACATAAAAGGGTTACATGTGGAGTGGCCAAACTCCTAGAGATTAGAGAAGATTTCTTCACAGGCATTGTGTGTGCCGAACCTCCCAACCCCACCCAACCTGCTCCCCACACAAACCCCAGGGAAGAGGCAGGAGTGTTCTCTTGACCTCAAGGTAGTGAGGAGGCTCCAAGGAACTTGCTCTGAGAGGTTCCTGTGTTTTCCCAAGTTGGTGCCTGGCCATGCATAAGAATCTGAGAGGCGACTACCTGGGATCTGCCTGCCAGAGGACAAAAGCATTTGAAGTAACAGTCCCACTAAAGGCAAAATCAATGAGGAGTGTTTCATGGGGTTTTGTTTTTTGTTTATTGACCAAGAAATTGGCCACACCTCAGTGAGCCAGGCGGGCTCATCTTATAGCCAGCTAAAAGAGCAGCAGCCAGGGCAGCCTGGAGAGCCAGTAGCCAAGGGCACAGGAGGTGGGGTGAGGAGATAAGTTTCCTGTTGGTGGGGTAGGCAATCCCCAGCATAGAGGGGCCCCGGAAAACAGAGGAGCATCATCAAAAACTGAACTTTAAACTCTGACCACACACAGAGCAAACCCATGCCAGATAGGTCCAACATGGAAAAGCAGGAACCTCCCAGAAAGCCAGAGAGGAGAGCCAGGGAGAGAGCAGCAGCCGGAGCCTGTCTTGCCCCGCAGCAAGCTGCAGCCAGGCAGGGGGGTTAAGCTGCTCTATCTGAGGCTGCACATATTAATTACTAACTGAGACTGTCTGGGAGGAAAATGGGACTGGAGAACTTTTTATGATATTAGAGTAATCAGAAATGCACTGGACCTGCTCAAGACTTCACCCTGGCGCATGAAATGAACCATCCCCACACAGCGGCTCTGCAAAGGAGACCCAAACACAAAAAGAGCTCTTTCTGTTTTCCCCCTGACCTGCTTATTCAGTGTGACAGTTACATACACATTTTCTTCAAACAAATTAAAAATCCTCAGGTCAATAATCTTATTCACCTCTAGTCCTAGAGACAGAATTTTCAGCACAATTTTATCAAAAAATGAAAAATAAGCTAAAGAGACTTCTCAGGTTACCTGCACATGTCATCAGAAATTAAGGACCCTGTGACAAGCTTGTGAGATAATCCACCACACTTCCCCCATGATAGTCCTGAACCCTATAAATGACAGCTGTCTTTAGCTCTTAAACCCCTAATCCAGGCAGAGGACAAACTTCCATAAACTAGGGGGAGATAACCTGATAAAAAGGCTGCTGAGAAGGGGAAGCTCTGAATTTAACACTGTGTTCAATAAAGCTCCACTTAAATTTGAGAGAAAAAGAGTGGAAACTCAATAGAATACCCAGTCAGTGGCTTAAAGGGCAATCCTATAACCGATGGCATTTCAGCAACTGCTGGCGATCAGCCAAGCCTAATGCCCAGGCAAGGGAAGGAGCACTCGGTGAAATGGCCTGAGACACCCCCAGGCTTCAGAGGCACCTCAACAGCAGCTGCTGCTCAGAACCCAATTAAAAGCCACCTTTCAAAGGCAGCAAGGCAATTACATTAGCAGAGTACACCCAAAGGTTAAACTGTGTCTCAGGCATCATGATGATAAGACTGATGCGAAGCACATTTTGTGTTTCCAGGAGTTAATTTAACAAATTCAGCGGGGCCCCAAAAAAATGAAACGCTGGCTCTGTGTGTGCCTGCAAATTATTTATTTTTATCCAGTCATCAGAAAGTCTCCTTTGTGTCATCTGGCCTTGCTGGGACATGAACTTGATGTGCCATGGATCTGTGTCTCAGAACTGGAGCTTCATAATCTCCTCATTGTTGAAAATAGCAGTCCGGGGGCTGGGGGTGTGATTCAATGGTAGCACCCAGACAGCTTGCCTAGCATGTGTGGGACCCTGGGTGCAATCCCCAGCACCAAAAACAAACAAACAAACCATCTGTGCATGTTCTATGACCTCTTACCTGTCCCTCTGCAGGAATTCAGAGGAGACAGTACAAAGTCCTGGGTCATCATAAAGTGAAAGAATTAATGAAAGAGTAATGACTTTTCATGTCTTTAAATTTAACATTAACCCTGTCAGTGAGTGTCTCTTCTTTTATTCATCTCTGAATACTCTCACCTGTTCCCAAATCCATTTCTCCAGCCCAATTCTCTCCCAGGCACCAGCCCACATTCTACTATTAGACAGCATTTCAATTATGTCCAAAATTAAACTTCTCTCTTTCCCTTCCTTCCCTGCCTCCTACCCCCTCCTCCCACTCCCTGCCCTCACACCACTCCTTCTTGTCTTTCCTCTGTCACGTGCATCTGTACCCAGCAGTTGCCACAAGTAGGAACCCAAAGGCACCCTCAGCTTCCCTCTGCTTCTCGGCCCCATCTGTCTGGCTTCACCAAAGTTCCCACCCAGGAGTCTCTTTTGGTGAGCACTAGCCCTCACCTGGACTGCAGGACAGCTGTGTGACAGTGACCCCCATTCATGTTGCCCTACCTTACAACTGGTCTCTCTCATGCTTGTACTCCAGCTGCCAGCACAGCCAAGGTGAGCGCCTCCCCTTACAGGGAGACTAATGGGCCCTCAGGAAGGGTTCGGGGTGACCTAGGGGCAGCCCCAGTGAGTCGGGAACACGAGAAACGTGGAAAGGCAAAGAGGTCCGAGGAGGAAGAAAAAGCAGGATAAGGAGACAGAATCACGTCCAATGCAGCCTAAAATCAGAGTCAAGGCTAAAATCAGAGTCAAGGGGCTTGTGCCACCCTTCCCCTCTGGGGCTCCAGGGGATGTCCTCTCACAGAACGTCTTTGTGTCCCACCCCTACCCTCATGACAACACGGGTGGTGACACCACAGGGTGATCATAGCATGTAAATCAGTAAAACTGGTGTCACCACAGTTAGGTCAAGAAAAGGCCTGAGTTTAGCTACCCAGAGCCTCCCCTAGCTTGTCCATTGTGTGGACATTCCCCAGCATGCTGTGGAGGACTGAGGGGGACATGCACTCTTGGACCACACAGGACCATGTAGCCCAACAAAGAGTTGAAGGACCAAGAAAGAAAAATGGACTTGAGAGAGAACGTGCCATGAGTCACAGCAGCCACACACTTCAACCAGAGGTGCCAACAGAATGCCCAAGGCAGAACCAGACAATACCAGATCCCAGGGCACACCAGCAAGGACCCACCACCCCATGATACACACACACACACATACTCATACCCTCAAGGACATGTAAGCCCCCCTTTTTACTCAGTCAGCATCTTAGTGAGGCCTAGAAGAAAAAATGAATTCCCCAAGAACCTTTTACATTACTGAATTCACTACACCAATACTGAGCTGAGTTTATTATTCTCAACCAAAGCCAGGTTCTTTTTTTCCCCCTTATTCAGTTGGGAAGGAGGCTTACATAACAAGATCAGTTTTAAAAAATGCTTTGTTTGCACATCTAAGTGTAAACAAACTAAATCTGTGACCCTGAATCCAATCTCTCCCAACCCTTTCTATCCCAAAAAGGCAGCCAAAGTTTTCTTTCTATAAGATAAATCTGAGCTGTCATGTCTGCTTACCAATCTTCACTGGTATTTTCAATTTTTAGAAGCAAATCTTCTGAATCTGCCCTTCACACCTGGCCCCATTCTCCACGTCTCACATCATTCCTGCCTGTTTCTTCTCATGCACCTCATATTCTAGCCACACCCACGTACCGCTCCCCCTAAAAGGCAAGCTCTCTCCTCAGCCTCATGCTGCGACTGACAAAGCTCAGCCTCCGGAGCTGACAGACCTGCGTATGAATCTTGATGCCTGCAAGGGGTGACTCACATTATGAGACCTTGGTCAAGTTCCTTAACCTTTTGAAGAGCCAAGTTTCCTCATGGGCAAAATAAGGACAATGATATCCAGTCACATGCCACATGATGTTTGGGTCAAGAATTGACTACATATATAAAGGCAGTCCATAAAACTCTAATGGAGTTTTTTTTAAAATCCTATCACCTAGTATTTTTAGTGTACATTTTCTATGTTTAGAAACATACACATATAGCTTTACGTTATAACTGCCTACAGTATGCAGTACGGTAGCACAGATACAGGTTTGCAGCGAAAGAGCAAGATGCCATAATACACAGCCTAGTTGTATAGGTGGCTAAACCATCTAGGTTTGTATGAAGTACACACTATATGATGTTCCCACAATGGTGAAATTACCTAAGGATGCATTTCTCAGACCACATCCCCATCACTCAGCAACACATGACTATACACCTTGAATTAGCTGAAATCCAGGAACTGGCATCCAAATGGCACTACAAATGTTAATTCTCTTCTCTATTAGTGTATCTCTTACTTTAATAAACTTTGTTTCTTCCTTCACCTCCAGTCTTTTTTGCAACCTACATGTTTTTACTGAACTTTTCAGACTTGTGTCTCTGAAATGCGAATTCCTGTAAGAGAACCCTTCCTTGGCACCTCTGGCAAAGAAGAGTCACTCCCCCGCTGGGTTTCATTCACCCCATGGACCTTCCTCTCCCAAGGCATCTTAGAGTTGTCCATTCATGTGTCTCTCTTCCCTGTCAGCTTTGTTCTATTCTACCTTCAATGCTAGCACTGCACCAGGCACAAAAAAGTCCCTCATAACATTAGGCAAATAAATGATCATCAGTTAAAAAGAGGTATAACTGACCAAATACACTACAAACAGCCAGCTATGATGATCAGTTTTATAACTATACAGTCACATCCAGGTAGTCATCCGGCGAAAGGATTTGAACATAAATTTTTAACACAGGTGAAATGTTCTAAGGAAAAAGAAGACAACTTAAGCTATCAAATATATTTTTATCATAAACTATAAAAAAAGAACATCACAATAATCTCACAATCCTCTAGAAGAGCAATAAGAGCAGGTACTCTAGGTCGGTAGGGTCACCAAAGATCTCTGCCTCTGACATGGGTACTCCCACATTTATTGTGGCACCAGTTGTAATAGTGAAGACAGGGACACAACCTAGGTTTCCACCATCAGATGATTTTGGATATTAAAATTAGGTGTATATGTACACAATGGAGTGCTATTCAGCCATAAAAAGAGAGTCAATCCTGTCAGGTATAGGACTCTAGAGGACATTATACTAAGTGGAATAAGCCAGAAAACAAATATTGCAGATCTCACCTATATGTGGAACCTAAAAAAGTTGAGATCATAGAAACAGAATAGAATGGTGATTACCAATAGCTAAAAGAGGGGGATAGAAAGGAAAAGAGGACATAATGATCAAAGAATTTTAGCTAGAAAATCAAAACTACACAGATTTTATCTGATTCCAGTTAGAATGGCAATCATCAAGAATACAAATAATAAATGCTGAAAAGTATATGGGGGAAAAGGAACACTTTTACACTGTTGGTGGGGTTGTAAATTAGTACAACCACTATGGACATCATTATGGAGATTCCTCAAAAGAGTAGGAATGTAATCATACTATAGCTATACCATTCCTTGGTATTTATCCCCCCAAATTAAAGTCATCATACATGTATACCCATGCTTATAGCAGCACAATTCGCAATAGCCCAACTATGAAACCAGCCCAGATGTTTGACCATAGATGGATAACATAAATGTGTTATATATTCACAATGGAGTTTTAATTAGCCATAAAGAAGAACAAAGTTCTATCCTTTGCAGGAAAATGGATGAAACTTGAGAGCATTATGTTAAGTGAAATAAGCCAAACTCAGAAAGTCAAGGGTCAGATGATTTCTGTCACATGTAGACGCTAGAGAGAAAAGAGGAAAAATATCAGGGAGGGGACGCTCTCATGAAACAGAAAGGAGACTAGTAGAATAAAAGAACAAAACCTGGGGTCGAGGGGAAGTGGGAAAGGGGAGGTACTGGGGAATTGAAATCAACTAAATTATGTCATGTGCATGTACAAACATGTCACTATGAATCCTGCTATTATGTAAAATTATAATGCATGAAATTTTAAAAAAATTAAACTTTTAGCTAGATAGGAGAAATAAGCTTTAGTGATCTATTGCACAGAATGGCAACTATAATAAATAAGAATGCATTACAGAAGGAAGCATCACAATACCAGACCTTAAATTATACTACAGAGCTATAGTAACAAAAAAAAAAAAAAAGGCATGATATTGACACAAAAACAGACATGAATACCAATGGAACAGAATAAAAGACAAAGAAATAAACCCACATAAATACAGTTATCTCATACTAGACAAAAGCATCATAAACACACATTGGAGAAAAGACAGCCTCTTCAACAAATGGGGTTGGGAAAACTGGAAATCCATATGTAGTATAATGAAATTTAACCCCTATCTCTCACCCTTCACAAAACTCAACTCAAAGTGAATCAAGGACCAAGGCATTACACTAGAGACCCTTCACATACGAGAAGAAAATATAGGTCCAAATCTCCATCATGTTGGCTTAGGAACCGACTTCCTCAACAAGACTCCTAAAGCACAAGAAGTAAAATCAAGAATCAATAAATGGGATGGTATCAAACTCAAAAAGCTTCTTCACAGCAAAGGAAACAAAAAAAAGCATGAAGAGAGAGCCTACACAATGGGAGAAAATCTTTGCCACCTGTACCTCAGATAGAGCTTTAATCCCCAGGATGTACAAAAAAACTTAACACCAAAAAATAATAATAATAATAACCGAATCAATAAATGGACAAAGGAACTGAACAGACACTTCACAGAAGAAGAAATACTATCAATCAACAAATATATGAAAAAGTGTTCAACATATCTAGCAATTAGAGTAATGCAAATTAAAATTACACTGAGATTCCATCTCACTCCAATCAGAATGGAATTTATCAAGAATACAAGTAAGAGTAAATGTTGGCAAGGATGTGGGGGAAAGGTTCACTCATACATTACTGGTGGGACTGCAAGTTGGTGCAACCACTATGGAAAGCAATATGGAGTTTCATCAGAAAACTTGGAATGGAACAACCATTTGACCCAGTCATCCTACTCCTCAGTTTATACCCAAAGGACTTAAAATCAGCATACTACAGTGACACAGCCACAACAAAGTTTATAGCAGCACAATAGCTAAACTATGGAACCAATCTAGGTGCCCTTCAACAGATAAATGGATAAAGAAACTGTGATATATAAACATATATAAACTGTGATATATATATACACATATATGTATATATATATAACTGTGATATATATACATATACATATGTATGTATATGTATATATATATAGAATAGAATATTACTCAGTCTTTTTTTTAAAATTTTTTTTATTATTTATTTACTTATTCATCATGCACAAGTATAGTATCTTTTTACATACAACTGCTTGTATACAAAGTATATAAGTACCATTCAGATCTTCAATCATGCATTTAGGATAATGATATCCATCTCATTCAACCACCAATTTTTTTTCCAACCCCCCCTTACTCCCTCCCTCCCCTCCCTTTCTGTTGACCATTCTAGTGTTCCTCTGATCCTATGTACCCCCTTCCAACAACTCTGTGAACCAGCCTCCTTATATCAGAGAAAACATTCGGTATTTGAATTTTTGAGATTGACTAATTTCACTTAGCATTATACTCTCCAACTTCATCCATTTACCTGCAAATGCCATTATTTTATCCTCTCTTATTGCTGAGTAAAATTCCATTTTGTATATATACCATATTTTCTTTATCCACTCATCTACTGAGGGGCATCTAGGTTGGTTCCATAACCTAGCTATTGTGAATTGTGCTGCTATAAACATTGAAGTGGCTGTGATATATATACATATACATATGTATGTATATGTATATATATATATATATATATAGAATAGAATATTACTCAGTCTTAAAGAAGCATGAAATGATGGCATTTGCTAGTAAATGGGTGGAACTGGAGAATATTATACTAAGCAAAATAAGCCAACCCCAAAGAACCAAAGGCTGAATGTTTTCTCTGACATGTGGATGCTAATTCACAATAAGGCAGCAGGAAGAATAGAGGTATTTTGGACTAAACAGAGGGGAGTGAGGGGAGGGGAGGGGGCAGGAATGATAGTAGAATGAATCAGACATTATTATCCTATGTGCATATATGATTACATGACCTGTGTAACTCTACATCATGTACAACCAGATGAATGAGAAGTTATAATCCATTTATGTATGACATGTCAAAGTGCATTCTACTGTCATGTATAACTAATTAGAACAAATTTTTAAAATTAAAAAATACAATATGGTATATATACATAATGGAATACTACACAGTCACAAAGAATAATGAAATTATGGCATTTGCCATTAAATGGATGGAACTCAAAACTATCATGCTAAGTGAAACAAGTCAATCCCAAGAAACCAAATTCCAAATGATCTGTCTGATATATGGAAGCTGACACACAACAAGGGAAGTGGGAAGAGAATAGAAATTCACTGGAGTAGACAAAAAGGGGATGGGAATAGGAAAGACAGCATAATGAATCGGACATAACTTTCCTATATTCATATGTGAATACACGACCAGTGAAGCTCCTCATTACATTCAACCACAAGAATGGGAAGTTATACTCCATGTATGTATGATATGTCAAAATACATCCCACTACCATGTATATCTAAAATGAGCAAACATTTAAAAAGTGTAGAAGATTGAATTTTTAATGTTTTCACCATAAAAATGATAAGCATGTGAGATGATGGATTTGCTTTTTTTCTTTTTTAAACTCCTCCCCAAAGGTTTAGACAGAGGCTTACCTAGGAAAATAGATATATATTCAAGGGAGAATGGGGGTAATCTCAAGATTTACATCTTTGGAATAAAGCAAGGAATACACTCAAGGGAGAAGGCGGACTATCTCCAGAGGGAGAGACAGCCGAAGGATTTGTTAATTAGCCTGATTTAATCATTCGGCAGATGTAAACATCTATCAAAATATCACATTGTAGCCTACAAATATATATAATCATCATTTGTCAATAATAAATATTTCTTGCCGGGTGCAGTGGTGTATGCCTATAATCATAGCACTTGGGAGGCTGAGGCAGGAGGATCACAAGTTCAAAGCCAGCCTTAGCAATGGCGAGGCACTTAGCAACTCAGTGAGACCCTGTCTCTAATAAAATACAAAAAAGGGCTGGGGATGTGGCCCAGTGGTGGAGTGCCCCTGAGTTTAATCCCAAGAACCAAAAATAAAATAAAATAATAAAATTAATAATAATAAATATTTCTTAGAAGATTCTTACGTCTTACCTGTAAGGATCTTAGAAAACAATAAATGAACACATCTACAAAATGTAAAGGTTCAGGGTCTTTTGGTGTCTAAAGCTTTAATGTGAATTTTCATTTTCAGTTTTCTGGCTTTTGTTATAATGTGCTTGCTTCTGTTTATACTATGTGTCATTACAGAGAGAACAAATGTAACCCAATATGAGGAGACAAGCTCACTTAAAACCCTGGCCCTTTAGCTTCTGCAAGCTAGAAACAAATTCATAGCTAACAAAGGCAATATCTTGGGGTTGGTTATTACCAGACTTCATTTGCTTTCTACATTTCTGTACTGTTTGAATCATTTACGATAAACATGTACAGGTTTATATTCAGTGTTAAAGATATTTATCCCATTTTTGAAACTTTATCTAGGTCTATCTAATGTTGCTTACCCATGGAAAGTAAATGCTATTAGTCAAAATAAGGATGTTAAAACTAAAATTAAAAACCATTTTGTATTTTATTTAAAATATACAGCAGAAAATCCTAAAACATGTGCTATTTTACACAATTATTATAGTAGTAGCCCCTTATCCACAGTTCTGCTGAGGTTTCAGTTACCTGCAATAATCTGAAAATAATAAATGGAATATTTCAGAAATAAACAATTCATAAGTTTTAAATTGCATGTCATTATGTATATCATGATGAAATCTCACACCATCTTGCTCAGTCCTGCCCAAGACATGAATCATACCTTTGTCCAGTGTATCCATGCTAAATGCACTACCCACCTATATAAATCACTCAGTAGTTGTCTGCGTTATCAGATCTACTGTTGCAGTATCACAGTGCCTGGGAACACTTAATAATATCCCAAAGACAAATGTAGTGATAATGGCAATTTGTATATATCAAAGAGAAGCTGTCAAGTGCTTCCTTTAAATGAAAAGGTAAAAGTTCTCAATAGAGAAGAAAAATCATATGCTGAGGTTGCTAAGATCTATAATGTGTTATGGTTGTTAATCTCTTACCATGCCTAATTTAGAAGTTAAACTTTATCACAGATATGCATATATAGGGAAGAATATTATATTTATATATAATACACATATATATGTCAGGGTGTGTGTGTGTGTGTGTGTGTGTGTGTGTGTGTGTGTGTGTATGAACTTCCCCTTTAAGGTGGGGGAAGGTTAATTATATTTGGATGATACTGCAAGGTTTTCAATTACTACACATGTTCTTTGCGTTTTTCAGTTTTAGATTAAGAGATCTAAAGCCTAGCCTCTCACAGATACACCAACCCTCTCCCTGCAGCCATTGAGGCTCCTGCTAGACACACATGTGTGGGACCTCAAAGGAACATGAGTGGTCTTCTCTCATGCTGCTAGAATTCTGACCCTACAAGTCACATGCTGGAGAGACAAAGAAACAAGTGTCTTCCAAATTACCCCTGGCTCTGTGACTTACTCATGGGTCTATTTTTCCATTACAGTACCATAGTAACATAGCAGCCTGGGTCGGCACTGCCTCTGAGACCACGTCACAGCAGTAGAGCTCTTCATCCCACTCAGCCCTGGGGTTTGCCCCTCCTGTTCCCCAGGAATTTGAACAAAAGTATGAAGTGGCTCTCTGCAGCCAGAGCATACGTTCCCCCACAACAGCCCCATGGGTTGTGATGGCCATCCACCCCAGAGGAGACACCTGGAGTTCTTCAGGATGTGCAGATGGACACAAACCACGGACAGCAATTCTTCAGGTTCAAAAACAGTAATAAAATACTGTACAAGGTTGGGTTATTCCTCCTGTGATTAATTACTTCCCCTTCTTTCTAATTTCCCCTTTTATTCTTCTTTCTGTAACTGCTTATAGAGCATAAATTAAATATATTTTAAACATGTGCTATATTGCTGAAGCTACGTCTTATGTTCCTTTTACTAATGTTGACGCTGAAGAGTTAACTTTCACCTATCTCAAAACTTATCCAAACTGACAACTGAGCTATCTTAACAAATTCATGGGAGCTTCAAATAATGCTTTCCTGGTAAATCTGGCTGTCCATTGTATGGCATCCCTGGGCCCTAGGGGTACAAACAGCTCACTTTAAATCTGAGTTGCAGCCACTGCAAGAGAGCAAATGTAGCAAGGACTAAAAGAGGACAGAATGAAAGCAACTATAAGGTGGGCAAATGATGGGGGGGAATGACTTTGGACTTCTTTTTGTGTGTGTGTGTGTGTGTGTGTGTTACCGGGGATTGAACTCAGGGGCACTCGACCATTGGGCCACATCCCCAGCCCTTTTTTGTATTTTATTTAGGGACAGGGTCTCATGGAGTTGCTTAGTGCCTCGCCATTGCTGAGGCTAGCTTTGAACTTGCGATCCTCCTGCCTTAGCCTCCCAAAGTACTGGGATTACAGGCGTGCGCCACCAGGCCCTGCTTGGACTTCTTAATACCATTCCCTCCCTTTCTCCTCCTCACATTCTCATTCTTTCACATTCCTGCTATGGAAACATTAGCAGCAAGGGGCTTCTTTGCCTAGTGCATGTGGTCACAATTGCAACAGCTGTGAGGTACTAGCAGAAGAAGAAATCTGAAGCTTTGCCCTTGACCAAGTTCCACTGGTCCCTAGGAGAGAAAACATTACACTCTCATGCTTCTATAGAGAGGAAACCTTATATCTCTTTGCCATAGCTCTATCACATGAGAACATTTAGCTCCAAAAAAGAAAAAAAGAAAAGAAAATTCTGTGCAAATTAAAGGAAACCGATATTCCACCTGGTTTATAGGTACCATCTTTTCCCATTATGGTTATATGTTAAACTTTCTTCTTTATATTTAAAACAGATGTCAAATCATTCAACTGCCTTGCTATGGTTTGAATAATGCCAACAAAACTCACGTTGAAATGGAACCCCATTATTATGAGGAGTTAAGAGGCAGCATCAGGCAGAATCTTTAGAAGTAATTAGACAGAGTCCTCGTACTAGATTAATTGTTCAGGGATTGATGGGTTAATAAGTTTTGTAGTTTGGATCTGGAATATCCCCCAAAGGTTCATGTGTTGATGGTTTGGTCCCCAATGCAGGAATGTCCAGAGGTGGGGCTTTGGGGGAGTGATTGGATCACGAGGGTTACGATTTCTTCAATGGATTAATCCATTGATGACTTCATAATTGAATGGACTATTGGGAGGTGGTAGAAACTATAGAAGATAGACTCTACTTGGAGGAAGTCAGTAACTAGGGATGTCCCCTAGAAAGGCGTATGTTGTCCCTGGCTCCTTCTCCTCCCCCACCCCTTTCTTTCTGCTTCCTGATTGCCATGGGTTGAGCAGCTTTGTTCTGCCATACCTGCCATGGTGTTCTGCTTCACCACAAGCCCAAAAACCAGGGAGCCTGCTGACCATGGACTGAAACCTCTGAAACTTTGTGCAAAAACAAATCTTTCCTCATTTAAGTTAGTTTTCTCAGGTATTTTGTCACAGCCATGGAAAACTGACTAACACAAATAGGTTTTGAAAATGGTTCTGTTACAAATACCAGTATTGCTCTGTCTCTTGCATGCACCCCACTTGCCATATGACAGCCTGTGCTGCCTTGGGACTCTGCAGAAAGTCCCCATCAGCAAAAGAGCCCTCAACAAAAATGGCCCCTCAACCTTGAACCTCACAGTCTCTAGAACCATGATCTGAATAAATCTTTGTTCAGTAGAAACTACCCAGTCTGTGGTATTCAGTTACAGAAACCAAAAACAGATTAAGACATGCCTCCTCCAGATCTTCTTAGGAAAATGATCTAACATGGTGAAGGCTTCTTCTCCTCCCTATCATTTCACCTATTCAACATTTCAATTGAGAGGCTTTGCCATGGGCATACTCAGTACAAACCAGCTTCACGGATTCATACCAGCTTCCCGAGCAGATAGTGGGATTCAGCAAAAGAAGCCCTAGACTAAAAGGGTGGGGGGGACATCAGGACTTTTGTCCTGCCCTAGGAAGCACAGTATGAACTCCAGCACCTCTTGCTGCTGTTTGTTCTTGGGCCAAAATCAGACAAGAATACCTCTCCTACTATCATAGAAGGTGAAGGTCAAATGCAGTATCATACATCAAAGTGTTTTGAAAAGTGGGAAGTGTTTTGTCATTGTTGTGGGAGTGGAACTGCCAAAGCACACCAGGGAACCCATCACCTCCAGGCTGTTTAGGACACTGGACTCAGACTGTAAAAGAAAAACTGCAGTGTCCCTTCCTCTGTTACCCTGCATTCCTCAGACAAAAGAGCTAATGCATGGGGATAGAAGAAAGGGACATGTTACAATTATGATTGGCACGCTGGGTTCTTGGTACTTAAGAAGAGGTCACACTGTTCCTTTTGTGGTGGTGGTTGGTTGGTCTTTTTGTTTTTGTGATTTTGGTGGCTATTCATGATGAAAATATTTCTAATTCTCCCAAAGTCTTCAGTGTTTGTACTTTGAAGAGTTTGCTGAACAGTTTGTCACAACAGCAGCCAACATATAGAGCTGAAATTTGAAACTCTGAATAAAGCAAAGCACCACAGTACATATAATCCACACTATGTTACAATATTAGCTTTAACAATCTGCCTTAGAATATTAAACATATTTTCATGGATAAGAATTTAACTTAGAATCCAGATCAAGGAGTAAGAGTTTAATTATCTCCTTCTGTGATTTTCTACCACAAGAGGAAAAACAAAGTCTAAAGTCTGGCTTCCAAATCTCACCAAAAAAAAAAAAAAAAAAAAAAAAAAAATCTGAATCAAATTAAATTGTGCTCATTGGAGAGTAAAAAGAATAGTAAGAGGTTGGAAAACCTGTGCACTTTCAGTCTCTGAAAGGTTACATCATATAAATATTGGAACAGGGAAACTTTCATTGACCAAGATCAGAGCTTCTGTAAATCATCAAGCCTATTAAAATTTACAAACAGGGAAGTGTGGTACATGGTGTCTAACTCATTCTCCCCATCTTATAGGGAAAGGCAACAGGTCCTCTCCATGTTTTGTTAAATTCTCAAACAAGTCCCTATCTTTCTCTTCTATTACCACTCCAAATAGGGACAGATGTTGTTGAAAATAATGTTTGAGCTATATGATGGGCTTCACCCCACCCCAACCCTCTCATTACTTGACAGACCTTTAACTCTAATCAGTCCAGAGCCACTGACTGAGCACACTTGTGATTTCAGTCACCAATGACTCAGTTTTTTCTTACATTAAGGTGATTAAACTATCCAGTCCAATATCAATTCAATCTAGGACTCTACTGAACTAATCTAGAATTTCTAACTCCACTGGTTTTAAAGGAGGAAACCTCCAAAATTTTTCCACTTTACGCCATCTTCACCACTTTCTTATTTCAACCATTGGTTTTATTTATTTTTAATTTGTCAACCACATTGTCATTTGCCTGGGGGGGGGAGTACAATGAAAATATGCTGAGAACACCCAGGGTAGTTCATACCACTTAAAGAGGGTTTGCTTAGCCAAGAGGAGCACTGTCACAGTTCCTCTACTGCAGAAAACAAACTTGAGGCACCATCAACAGGGACTGTGTTGATGCCAAAAATGGTGGGCATGAGAAATATGGGTTGTGAGATGTACTTTAGATTTATCCTGTGTGGTTCACAGTAGGAATAATGAGTTAGAGATCTGAAAAACCTTTCTGAAAACAGAATGGGATAACTTGAGCAGCTGACTCTCTCTCAGTTTGGAAAAGGACTCCTGCCCTTAGAAAACAAAACCAGGTAGCCCCTAAGATCCCACAGTGCCAAATCCTTCAATAGCCAGATCATAATTTAGAATGTTACCATTAAGATGTGTGATAGAAGATGTATTTAAAATCCACAAATTGAATAATGGCAGAACCATTGTTCTGACTTTGATGTTCAATATGCAAAATTTACAGCATGACCTCACATACATATATAAATACATAAACATACATGCATATGTAAATACATAAACATACATATATATGTAAACATACATAAATACATAAAAATACATATGTAAAGAAATAATTAGTGCCTTTTAAGAAAGTCTTTTATGATGCTGTGCCTGGTTTATATCAGTAATCATCAGTTAAACTTATCAAATTAACTAGAAAATACTATTATATTGAAGGGGGTTTTATTGGTACATTATAATTATGCATAACAGTGGGCCATTGTGACATATTCATATATGTACATAATTCACTCCATTTTATTCCCAAGTACTTCCTCTTTCCCCACCTTTCTCCTTCTTCCTTCCTGATCACCTTCCACTACTCTACTGATCTACCATCTATGTATAGTTTTTAGTTGGTACATTATAATCACACCTAAAAGTGGGATTCACTGTGATATATTCATACATGCATATAGAATAATTTGATGGATTTCATTCCCCAATTCCTTCCCTATCCCTCTCCTCCTCCATCCCCACTCAATCCCCTACCTCTTCTCTACTGATATCCCTTGTATTTTTGTGAGATCAACCTTTTTAAAATTCCTTTCTTTTCCCTCTAACGGCCATATATGAGAAAATATTTGACCCTTGACTTTCTGAATATGGCTTATTTCACCAAGCATGATGTTCTCCAGTTCTATCCATTTACCAGAAAATGACATAATTTCATACTTATTTATGGCCAAGTAGAACTCCATTGTGAATATATAACACATTTTCTTTACCCATTCATCTGTTGATGGACACCTATGTTGATTTCATAACTTTGTTGTGAATTGTACCGCTTTAAACATTGGGATACATATATATTACTATAATATACTGATTTCAATTTTTTTCAATAGAAAATGAGCAGTGGAATAGCTGGGTCACGTGGTGGCTCCATTCCAAGTGCATTGAAGGTTTTTAACTTGAAGCATTGGGTTCATTATTATTACAAAAGTGAATGAAAAAAATCCTTCATTAATTTGTACGGTAAGTGCTAACTACTTAAGGAATTTAAGAGCAAGAATTTCTAATACTTAAATTCATTGAGCAAGCCTTGAAGATGGAAGCTTTCATTATGATAATATAGTAATAATTGAATGATCATATATATCCAAAGTGGCATATGCTCATGAAGAAACAAATAATATAAAAGGATAAATTAATGTACTTAATATATACATTTAGGCTTCCTAAATCAGTAAGGAATAGACGAATATCCCAATGGAAAAGAATAGAATGTATACTGCCCACAAACCAAAACAATTTTTTAAAAAATTACATAAGCACACAAAAATATGAAAAATATCACTTGAAATAAAAGAAATGTGTAGTTTTACATTAAGATCATTTTGCCAAATTGCAACTTCTAAAAAATAATAAAATGCAGAGTTGGAAAACATAGTGTGCTGGTTGAAATTAAAATGGCTTTAATCTTTGGAGAGATGTTGTATCACACACTCTAAAACATTCCTTTTTTTTTTATAGGAACCTACACCAATGAAATAATTGGAAATACATACACAGATTCAAATGCAAGAATGTTCCTAGTATTAATAATAATAAAAATGTCCAACAATATGAAAAAAGTTAGAAATCTGTGACTATTTAAACCTGAACACTCTGAACAATTAATGATTACGTACCCAAAGAATATTTTGGGGAATGTTTCTAGGAACATTACTTATTTTAAACAGTAAGTTTACAAATAGGTTACAAAATTGCACATTAGCACATATCCATTACTACTGTTCACATACATAAAAGACAAATTTTACATTAAAAATTTAAACTTCTGTAGGATAAAAAAACACTAGGAGCAAGGGTAAAAATAGGCTATGAGAAGCTATTTGTAATGTAAGTGTTTGAAAACTGATTATTATAACAAACATATATAATTAATAAGAAACAGATAAACATAGGGAAATGGGTAAAGGTAAGTTACTTTTCCAATATGTATGAAAATATTCTTAACTGCACTAGGACTTAGGGAAATGCCAATGACAACAATGAAATAACATTTTCATCCATCAAGTAGGGTGCTATGAAAAGAGCTTTACAATACAATTATTGAACAATATGGGGAAATGGGAACATTGATACAATATGGTGAGAGAACATTAAAAACCAACTATGAAGAATCATGACAATATTTATTAAAATTCTAAATGAACACAATGGAATACTATTCAGCATTAAAAGAGAATAAAATCATGGCATTTGCAGGTAAATGGATGGAGTTGGAGAATATAATGCTAAGTGAAGTAAGCCAATCCCCCAAAAAACAAATGCCAAATGTTTTCTCTCATATAAGGATGCTGATTCATAATGGGGTTGGGGGGAGCATGGGAGGATTAGACGGACTCTAAATTAGATAGAGCAAAGGAGAGGGAGACATAGAGAGGGGCTGGAGGGTAGGAAAGACGGTGGAATGAGATGGACATCATTACCCTAAGTACATTTATGAAGACACAAATGGTGTGACTCTACTTTGTGTACAACCAGATATATGAAAAATTGTGCTCTATATGTATGATATGAATTGTAATGCATTCTGCTCTCATATATAACAAATTAGAATAAAAAAGAACAACAACAAAATTCTAAATGAGCTTTTAATCTACCATCATAGAACAATCTGAGAGAATATACTCAGTTTAAATATATTTGGAATAACATATACAACATATATAGTATAACATGTAAAACATAACATATTTATAATAAATTTAACACAACATATATAACTATTTGACAAAAAAATGTAGCAGGGATTTGATTCTTGAAGGAAGAGAATGGTACATATGATTCGTGTCTATACAGCTTTTCACATGAGTGTGTGCCACAGTCCAGGTGGTGTGACACAGTCAAAAATCTAGGAGAAAGCCACTGTAGGACTGGTTTTAGGAATAACCAACAGAATTTATAAGTGGCAAAACAAAAGACGTTAATGGAGAAAATCCTGAAAGAGATGGGAACCACACAGGAGATGTCCCAAAATTTGCATTAAAAGCTTTGTTCAGATTTTTTTGGCCCCTGAACTGTACATGAAAGTTTGTTGTTGCTTGTTTGTTTGTTTGTTTGTTGAATGGGGAATTGAATCCAGAGGCACTCTACCACAAGCCACACCCCCAGTCCTTTTTTATTTTTTATTTTATTTTGAGACAGTGTCTTGCTAAGTTGCTTAGGACTTGCTAAGTTGCTGAGGCTGGCCTTGAACTTATGATCCTCCTGCCTCAGCCTACTGAGCCACTGGGGTTACAGATATGCACCATAGCACCCAGCTCTTTTTATTTTTTATTTTTATTTTTTGAAGTGTATAGTTATACATAGTAGTTGGGGTCATCCTGACAAACTCATATGTGCATGGAAATCAATTTCAGTTCATGATACCCCGCCTTTTTCCCTTTCCCTTCTTTCTAAGTTCTGAGGAGCCCAGTGGAAAGCAATGGCTAATAGAATGAAAAAAAAAAAAAAAAAAAAAAAAAAAACAACTTAGTTAAAGATTGCAACTGATGCCCACTACAAGGAAGAAAGAATTCAGAGACTGAGTCAATTGAGTCAGTCAAGTACACAGGCTGCTGGGGGTGTGGGGGAATTGAAACAGAAAAAAAAAATTCTTAAAGGAAAATAACAAAATTCAGAGTCTTTAAAATGTATCATCCAATACATCTCATATATACACAAAAAAGTTCCTGGTCATGCAGAAAAAGATAAAATGAAACAGGAAAATCTGAGGCAGGATGGGACAGGAGAGGATCACAAGTTTTAGGCCAGCCTCAACAATTTAGCAAGAGATCTCAAAATCAAAAATAAAAAGGCCTGGGGATGTGGCTCAGTGGTTAAATGTCCCTGGGTTAAATCCCTAGTATAAAAAAAAAAAAACTAAATCATGATAAAATATGACCTAGTTATTGGAATTAGTAGATAGGATTTTAAAGCAGTTATTAAGTACATACAAAAACAAAGAAGATGATGCTAATAATGAGTTCACAGATGGGGAAGCTCAGCATAGAAATGAAAATTATTTTTAAAAGACCAAATGTAAATTTTAGACCTGATAAACATAACATCTGAAATGGGAGAAAAAATAAATTTTAAAAAAACCTACCTGAAGCCTAATAGTAGGTCAGAAACAACTTTTCCAAATGGAAGAAAATGTAATCAAGCTTCTAGAAGGAAGGAAGCCCATGGACCTCCTCGCGGAACATACTACAGGAAGACTCAGTGTTAATCTCTGTTGCTGTCAGTGTGGACATTTAGCAGTGACAGTAGAAGAAATAGGTGCTGCTGGGCTAACATGTAGCCTCCGTCTCTGCCACATGGTCACTTCCCTCCCAGGCCCATTGTGTTAGTCTGGGGTAGTTAGCTAACATCAGGTGACCAGGCTGGTGCGGGTTAGATTGTGTAGTGCTGAGTAAACTGCCTGCTAGAACACAACCATTCTTTGGGGGAAAATAACAGAAAGAAAATCTCTTACATCTCTCCAGTGGATGCTGCAGACATTGTCACATGTGTGGCCCACTCTGAAGTGTCCATCCACATGTTTCTACCCAGGTCTTTTTGTTTCCAAACCTCTAATCCTTTCCCTAGAGTCCCTTGTTGCCACCCAACCCATTCACTGCCATCCAGGGGTCAGTACGTATCTGAACCTCAGGCCACTTCTCTGTATACAGATGGTAGGTGACCAGGTACAGAGCCTGGTAGTCTGCCCACTGGAGGACTTCCCCTTCTCATGTCTTTCCAGACCATATGGAGCTGACTACCCATCACCCAAGCTTGGGCTCTTTCCTCCTCCTTCATCTGGTTGGGCAGGATGCCCCACACAGCCACAGGTGTTGGCTCAGAATCAAGGAGTGCTGTTGTAACTGGGGTGGATGCTATGGAGGTGAGGAGTAATATCTGTGCCAGAGTTGTCCCCCTCAGACTGAAATGACTGGGAAGGAACCCTGGATGGGGCAGCTGCAGCCACTCTACAGGAACCAACAGCACTGCCTCGAGGCTGTCTGCCAACCACACTCCATCTGGGCAGCAGCTCCTTTCTTGAAGGGGAGACCTGGTTGATGTGTTGGAAAAGGTGAAAACAATATAGGGGATGTTCCAAAATCTGTCTAGCAAAATCCCAAGTGTGAGCAGACAAACAAAGTGTGGTGTGTTGATATAATGGAAAACTATTCAGCAAGAAAAAAATAACTACTGATATATATGACCACATGGATGTATCTCCCATAAATTATCATTAACTACACAAGAAAATAGTGTTACTTTATTGTGGATAACTCTGGCAGATACCACCATAACCAAGTGAATAAAGTCAAGGAAAAATATATATATAGAGAGAGTGCAAATAGGGCAAAATGTTGATTACTCATGAATCTGGGTAATGAGAGTTCTTTAGAAGTCTCTTGCAATTTTCCTGAATTTTGAAATGATAACAAAATAAAAGGCTCTTTTCAAATATTGGAGATTGGAAGTATAGCTCAGTGGCAGAGTTCTTGCCTAACATTTTCAAGGCCCTGGGTTTGATCCCAAGCACTAAAAGAAAAAAAAATAGAATAAAATAAAAGCTGGGTTACTGGAGTTTAGTTTTGAGTCATGTTTCTATGCATGTGTGGATATGATCTAAAAGTCAGATCACCTAAAACATTGTAAAGCATTTGTATATATGATAAAGAGGTTAACATTAAGTCAACAAGTAGAAAAAATGCAAGATTTTGAGCAAATTGATGTTTTACTCATTTTATTTTTTATTTTTTTTTTCACTTTGAGATAGGCTCTCCCTAAGTTGCCTAGGGCCTTGCTGAGTTGCTGAGGCCAGCCTGAACTTGTGATCTTCCTGCCTCAGCCTACCCAGTTGCTGATATCATAGGTATGTGCCACCAGGCCCAGCTGGAAAAAAATAAAAGAAAGAAAGAAAGAAAGAAAGAAAGAAAGAAAGAAAGAAAGAAAGAAAGAAAGAAAGAAAGAAAGAAAGAAAGAGCAACAACCTAAATGTCTATCAATAAACAGACAGCTAAATAAACCATAGTATAGTCATACCTTGAATAAGTGGTTTAGAAGAATGAGTTAGAGATGTACATGTACCAACATACAAAAAAATATGACAGGCAATAAAAGCAAAGCCCCAGCACTAAAATATAGAATTGATGTACACTACAAAAAAAAGTATTAATAAAAACAATTGGAAAGAAATATCAAAATGTTAATAGTAGTTACTTCTGGGTAATTTTTGTCTTCTTATTTTCACATTTTATGCATTTTTCAAGTTAGCCATAATAATTATGTGGACTTTTTAAAAAATAAAATTTTAGTTGTAGATGTAAATTTATTTATTTATTTTTGGTATCGGGGATTGAACTCAGGGGCACTCAACCACTGGACCACATCCCCAGCCCTTTTTTGTATTTTATTAGAGACAGGGTCTCACTGAGTTGCTAAGTGCCTCACCATTGCTGAGGCTGAACTTGTGAACCTCCTGCCTCAGCCTCCCAAGTGCTGGGATTACAAGCATGTGCCACCATGCCCAGCTTAGATTTATTTATTTTTCTGTGGTGCTGAGGATGGAACCCAGTGCTTCACATATGCTAGGCAAGCACTCTACTACTGGGCTACAACCCCAGCCCGTATATGCACATTTTAAAAATATAAATATAAGCAGTTTTATGTGTGGTAAAGATGTGAAAAATAATCAGGGACTATAGACATTTTGTTACTTTAAAATAAATATAATACTGTAGCACAACCATGTGTAAAAGAGGACTATTTGATATGTATTTATTTACAAATAGAAAAACATACAATACATTGATGGATACAACATATAAATACAAGGGCGTGGAGCACATCTGGTGGGCATGCCTGCTATTCAATACCACAGGAGCAGGACTAGGGAAAAAGGTTACAATGTTACCCAAATATGAACTACTAATGATGGTTTTTCTGGGCCTTGTTCCCTAAGACCTTTAATGTTAAAATACATTTTCACCTC
The DNA here is from genome assembly GCA_025594165.1 of Tamias sibiricus. Lineage (NCBI taxonomy): Eukaryota > Metazoa > Chordata > Mammalia > Rodentia > Sciuridae > Tamias > Tamias sibiricus. The sequence continues at coordinate 103,491,067 of CM046662.1, forward strand.
ATTTACTACTGGTAACTAAAAGCTTCTAAAAGCCAAACTTTAGAAGAAAATGACAATCTCAAATCTCCAACAACCAGAATGGCTAAGAATATCAAACTTCAGAGCTGAAAAAGAAAACTGACACATACACAAGTGTTTTGCTTCTCTGAAAATCCTCAAAAAGCTAAAATTTCCCTCAACTCTCCAGCGTAGTGTCTTTTTGTGTGTGCGGTGCTGGAGCTTGAACCCAGGGCCTTCTGCATTCAAGGCAAGCACTCTGCCAACTGAGCTATATCCCTAGTTCCAGCATAGTGTCTTTAATTTTGTTTATGCCACACTCTTACCTCTCTCACTGGGAAATACATAATGAATAGTTCAGTTCTGTTCCTTTGATATTTTTTCCAATCATAAAAATATAAGCCAAATACCAGAACTTCTGACTCCCACCTAATGTATACTATCTATCGCTTATGAAAAAAAATTATTTGTCCATGAAAATAATACACACATATAGGAAAATTAGAGAAGCAAAATGTTTTAAACATTCATTCACCATCTCACTATCATTGAAAGAAGATCACTGTTAAATTTTGTTGTATGTCATTCCAGGCTGTTTTCTGAAACCACTTAAGCTCATGTTAGGATGCTATGTTATTCCAGTGCTTTTCAGATCATATGATAACTTAAGTATTTTTCTACTGGTTGAAAAATGTAGTAGGCTGGGGATGTAACTGAGTGGTAGAGTGTTTAGCTTACATTCCTGAGGCCCTGAGTTCAATCTCACCACAGGAAGAAGAAGGAGAAAAAAAAGGAGGGGAGGAGGAGGAGGAGGAGGAGGAGGAGGAGGTGGAGGAGGAGGAGGAGGAGGAGAAATAGTATGGTTGATGTGAAAGCTACATCTTAAACATAACATGATAATTAGCTACTGAAAAACACTCCTCACAATCTTAGCAATTGAATGCCACATATATGAAATACAACAGGCCATTTTAAGCAATTGAGTGGTTTCTAACCTCTAGGAGCTTATACCCTCAGGAGAGCATCTTTACCCTGGGCAGCAGAGGATGATGTTCATAACTACATGTCTAGGCATGAAAATAATAACTAACATCTATTTAGTGCTTAATAAATACATGGCGTTCTTCTAAGATTTATCCTGAATTTTCTCATTTAATTTTCAAAAAGATTCCATGATTCATTCCCATCCTACAGATGAGAAAATAGGCTTACAGAGGCATGATAGTCATTCCCAATCCACCAGGGCCTGTGCTCTATGCTGCTGCTCCAAGAGTAGTAATGGACTCCTACGATCCACCCACCTTCTGTTCCCTAGGGTCTGCTGTGAAAGCTATACACAGTATGTGGAAAAGCCAACCAGGTGTTATGAGTCCATAACCCAAGACTCTGCTATAGGAGTTTACTTTGCTGAGCTAACCAACTACAAGAGGATGAACCATGTGGAAGGAAGAAATAGATGGGCTGGAAGTGATAGAGACAATAAATACATCTGAATAAATTTCCAAAAATCTTCAAGTCTATAGAGTTCTAGTCTGTTCGTGAATGTGATAATGGTCCAAGATGCCATCCTAGTCATTCTATCATTTTTAACCTTTACATCAACAGCTGAAAAGAGAGAAGGTGCTATTTGAAAAAGAAAAAAGGACGAAGGGAAGAAAGAAGAGAAGGAAAAAGGGAGAAATTCTATCGAATATTTATCAACCAACCACCTTATTTTTACAGATGTCCTGCTGTGTGTTTTACACACACACACACACACACACACACACACACACACACACACACGGGTCTTGAGGAGATTACAATTTAGCTAAAGAGCTAAATCAGGCACTCATTAAAGCAATTAAATGACAATATAAGATTAAGTACAGTACAAGATGTGTCAACCTGCTAAAATAAGCTGTATGAAAACTGCAACCATCATTGTTCTTTGTTTCAGATTATCATACATTTGAGATACTTGGCCCTATAAATCAGTCTATGCATCCTGGTTTTGTCCCATCAGAAAGTGGTTCCTATCGAAGAAGACAATAATGGTATAGGAGTTTACTAAACAAATCAAAATACCTTTGAGTCACTCCCAAAGCATGAGTCCCAGAGGAATGAAGCATCCCAGATGAGAAGGATGGCCCAGAACATAAAAACGGTGTGTATAAAGACAGGCAAGCATGAGGCAGAGGTTGGATTCTTGATGATACTGGGAAGCTCGAAACATCTGGAACCCCTGCATTACTGCCATGGCCAAAGAATGTGAACATTTCTGGTGCTTGTCCCACTCACCTCTCCATCCTTTATTCAACCCCTCTCAAATGAGGAGGCATGTCTGATCTGCATACTCAGCATTTCTGCATTCACTGGGTGGTTCCCCCTGTGGGTAGAATTACTGCTTTGGAAAAAATCCAGTTTTACCCCCAAGATATGTGATCAACTTTCTTTTTCATTTGCATCCGCAATTAGGTGAGCAAGGCAAGCAGTCATCATGGAGAGGCAGCAGATCCGAATGGCTGTTTCCTGGTCCAATACCAATCTCCCTGGGTTCAAATCCTAGTAATGCCCCTTATTAGCTTACATATCCTTGAATAAGTTGCTCAATTTCTCTGTTTCAGTTTTCTCATCTAAAAAATTGGGGCAATTACCATACAGAGAGAATTTTGAGGATTAAATGATTTCTTATACATAAAGGATTTATGTTCACAGAGCTATTTGCACTAACAAACTTGGGTTTATCTCAGCCTAACTATTTGTAGGGCCTAAGTAGACAGGTTCAAAGCTCTAGATTCAAGGAAAATAGGAAGCTCCTTTTTCAACACAAAGCAAAGCCCACATCATTCCACAGAGTTGCAAGGTGAGTGAGGTATTTCAGATTAATAAATTGGCCTTTGTTTCCCATTTTACTGACAATTCTTCTGTACCTGGTCCATGGCCCCAGAGAAGAAAGGTGACCAAATCCCTAACAGAAGGAGCATAAATCTGCCTCAATTCATTTATCAGATTTTTAAGAGTTGCAAATATTATTGCAAAGTAAAATAAGCTTTATTCTGTAGGCAATATGATTCATTGTATTTTCTTGAGCTAGAATCATGAGATAATGATAGCTGTATTTTATAGGGATTAACCTGGCAGCCATATATAATATTCAGGAAATCTCCACATTCTTTTAGACCAAGGTTTTTTAAAGGTTTAAAAAAAAAATCCAGCATTTATGGGGTTTTGTGTTTCCAGCCAGATTTTTAAGGACTTTATGCATGGTGCTGAATGTCACCAAAGCAAGAACTGAGACTGAGCTCCTTAATCCCAGTGCTTGACAGTGCCTGATGTGTAACTGCTCAACAACTTTGACTGAATAAACACAAAACAGTGTTTACTATAACCACTAGGACCGCCATGCATGAAGAATATGGAAATAAGAAAAAAATAAAGGAGTATATGCAAATAAGAAAAAATAAGGGAGTATAGCTAACTACAACCCCGATAGGAAACAATGGCACCCCAGAAGCAGACAATGGAGTTCCGCAGGCATTTGGTATCCATGGGGGGTCATTCCAGCCTCAGCACCCATCTTGGAAGAGCAGACCCCTTTCCCAGGGCTAAAAGGTCAGTTTCACCGTATGGCATGGTTTCCCCAGAGCCTGGAATAACCAATGTAATTCTCAAGTTGCCGAGCTTGAAAACTACCAACAAGGCATAAGGCAGCTCCAGGTCAACCTTTCTTCCCACACAGGAAAGAATCTTGGGAGTGTGTCTTCTGGGAAGATGTGGTCAATTTGAAACCACATCAGATACTTTTCAAGTAGACTACCCTAGGAGAAGAATGAGCAATTTGATGGCTGTTAAGTCAGCCAAAATAAAGGAGGGGGAAATGGATTAGCTACTCTTAGGTATGAAACGGCTAGGTTTTAACTCATTCAGTCCCATCACTGCCTACTGTGCACCAATCTTGCTATTAACTAGACTGTAACGTACTTTTGGAAACACCTGACACTTTCAAAATTGTTGTAGCTTTCCCAAAGCCTTTTAAACCAAAGACTTCCATTCTCAAAGGTCTTTCAACCAGCATAAGCAGCTTGTAAGCGAAATCAAGAGGACACTGAAGGGCAATCAAAACAGGATTCCAAGAGAAAACCAAGGAGTGAGTTAGATTTGATTGCAGCTCAGTAAACAATAAGTAATGTGAAGTGGAAAAATTTGACAGGAAAGCACCAAAATCTTAAAGTAGGTGTCTTTTAGGTAACACCAATATGAGTAATTTTGGTTCTATATTCATCCAATTTTGAAAGTACTTATTTTATTAAAAAGCACATAAAATTTAACTAAATAAAATTTAGCTAAATAAATAAATATTAAAGTCCAATCTGTTTTCAAACTAGGAAACAAAAAACCCAACATCTAGGGACTCAAGTAGGGTGTGGTTTTATTATTTAGACCTTGCTGGTAATGTTTCCTTCATATCTTAAAAGACCTTGGTTACCACTTAGGAAAAAATTTTAACTTGGAAGGGACCTTAAAGATTGCCTGATAAAACTATTTCATTCTGCAGCTGAGGAAACAGAATGAACTTCCTCACATGGTTATTCAGAGGCAAACTTGGAACTCTAACCCACAATTCCTGCCTCTCAATTAATGCCCTCTCCATCACAGAGGCTATATCACCAAATAAATCTCCCCCTCCATTTCCCAGATAGAAAAGGGAAAAAAAACACTGCAAAATACAAGGTATTACCTACCACTCCTAAACAGGGACCTGAGAGAAATAAAACATATGTCCACCCAAAAACTTGTATGTGAAATTCACAAAAGCCAGATTGTGGAAACCACCCAAATGTATCAACAACACATGGTCTATCCATACAAGGGAATATTATCCAGCCATTAAAAGGAATAAAAAAACTGACACATGCAATAACTAGGGTGAATCTTAAAAGCACAATAGTAAGTGAAGCAATTTAGTCACAAAGAATCACATACTATATGACTCTATTTATATGAAATGTCCAGAATAGGCCAATCTATTGAAACAGAAAGTAGCTTGATGATGGCCAGGGCTGGAGAAAGGCTGGAAGGGCAAGGAGGCAATGGCTAGAGGATGAAGAATTCTTTTTTTGGGTAGTGAAAATATTCTGAAATTCAATGCAGCAATGGGTACAGCTAAAAATAAATACATACCCAAAACTTATCAGTATGCACTGCATTTCTGTGCCAAGTGCAAAACAATACTGATGACATCACATTGACAGGAAAACAATCAGCTACACAGATGATCATTTCAGGCAGGGCATTTGGACCTTTTCTGTATATGCCACACCGCATTTGATTTGGTTTGTTATCCAGGCTCTAGGACTCCTGCCACAATCTGTCAAGATGGTAAATTCTCCAGAGCCATTTCTATTGATGGACCAGCTTAAATAGCTGTGTATATCACCTCATGGAACAAGACAGGCCTGGCATAGACAGACACATGCTTTAAAGAACAGTGCATTATTAAGATGTCAGAAATGAATCCACTTCAAAGATTTGACCAAATAATTAGGTATCCAGTGATTGTCACTCACAAGACAAGTTGGTGGAATGTTGCTATTGGACATGCAGCCTCATGGCCTCCGACATACCCAAAATATCCCATTAGCAAGCCCCAAGTCTCACCCACAGGAAGTCCATAAACTCACTGGCAAATCCATACCACTCTGAGCTCAGTAAGTAGGCCACTGCCCAGAAATAAGAAGTGCAGGGAGAGTGTGCCACATCCTATCACATTTCAAAATCAAGGACGCTATCATCCAAGTACATCAAAATCAGTTACTGAGCATTATGTTGTCCCATTAAATGACAGGAAACTGTTCATTGTGTCTAAAGTTCAGAAAAGCAAGTGAGAACTTAATTCTGGCTACAGACCTCAAATCATTCCAGAGACCTCAAATCCTCTTAGGTTATGACCAGACATGCCTGCAACATTAACACAAAAGCAAGGCACCAGAGTCAACTTCCAGTGCAAATTTCACCAAGAGCTCTGGGTGAGGACCCTGCTTGCAGGCAGGATTTGTTAAACAGGAGGATGTGTAGAGCAGACTAGCACCCTAGCTAGTACCATTAATATAAGTTAGATGATCGCCTCTCTGGTCAGAGACCCCACTTCTAATCTCAGAACTCTTACCCAAGGTCTAACACAATGGTAGACATTTAAGAAGGCATGGATCATAATGCAGAAAAAGTATACATTCTGTTTCTTTAGGTCCACAGTTCTGCCTTAGCCTTGACCTGTGTTACATAGATTTCTGCCTTAACATCTAAAAATTTTTAAGCTTTTTTAAAAAAATGAACCTTAAAGTCCAAACCAACTTACTGTTCTTTCATTTTTAAAAAATTGACTTTATGGTATTAAAAAAAAGTTTAGATGTAATAGCTACTCCCTCCAAGTGAGTAATCAACTACTTTAATCAAATTCATGTCAACTAGACAAAGGAGTTCAAAGGACCCTCATTGACAGTTTCCATCTGGTTTGAAGACATCCAAAAAGCATTGTTTCTATAAACAGGCCAATGACCCAAGCCAGATCTGTCACAATAGCTATAATATAATGCTGATAATTTATTGTCAAGGAAATGATAATCTTATTTTCAAATAATCCATTCACTCTGTCTGGTAAGATAACATCTTGCAATATCCTGGAAAATGATGGCTTAATAACAAAATCTCCAGATCAGCATGAGGCACCCTCTTATTTATATGGTCTTAATGTTCAATAAGTACAAATATATTCTAAACTCTAGATCATAATTAAGTAGAGATATGGTGAAGATGGTTTTTCTTTGTCTACTTCTTTCAAAGATGCAGATTTACCTGATAGTAATCAAAGATCCTTCTCTTTAGTTTCACTTGGCTACAATGACAAAATGCCATCTTCTGAGCCCCCCCCCCCCACACACACACACACAATTAAGAATGGATAAGCTGGGCTGGGGTTGTGGCTCAGTGGCAGAGCGCTCGCCTCGCATGTGTGCGGCCCGGGTTCGATCCTCAGCACCACGTAAACATAAATGCATTGCATTGTGTACAACTAAAGTAAATAAATAAATATTTTTTAAAAGAAAAAAAAAAAAAAAAAAAGAATGGACAAGCTGCCACAAGCTATTTTCCAGATAGCTCCATAACTATCCCTCAATTATAGTTGGGTTTTTTTGTTTTTGTTTTGTTCTGTTTTTTCAGTTCATTGATATTTAAAACGGGTAGCAATTGAATGGCATCTTAATTACCATCTAGATATTCTGGCAAATACTTTGATCAAAACATGGCACTAAATTTACTAACCAAAATACAAATAAATAAATAGATTTATTACAGTGAAGAAAAAACACTGCAAATAAAGTTAATTACTAAATAACTACTCCCTTCATAAGAGGTAATATATGGGAATATATATATATATGTACAATTAAACATCATTATATATATATGAAAAATCTCAAATATATATATATATATATATATATATATATATATATATATATAATCTCAAAACTAGGAGAAAGTCAAGTTGGTTGATATTCATTTCAAAAACAGACTCTCTATTAAATATTTACCGTATTTAACCAACTGGACTACTGATACAAAGTCATTTGCTAAAAAACTACAGTGATAAGAAAACTAATTCTACATATAGACGTCTCTTTATAGATAAACTGACCAGATGGACACATTCCGAGCTGAAATGTCTGAATGGCTTCTTTCAATCCCTAAAGATTACCAGTGCTATCAGCTTTAAGGGGACACAGAAGACAAAGACCTGATTCAAACCACTGGATAAGGAGAAACCCAGAATTCCCTTCTATTTGACAAAGATTTCCAGGTATCTGCCATATTGAAGAAACCATGTTGGACACTATTTGTCTCTCCAGATGAGGAAAAATTTCCTCTTAGTCTTCAAGGAGGATATAATCCTACAGCAAAACAGAAGAAAGAAAACAAAAGAAATACAAGCCAGGGTACAATTAAGCATCATTAAGAAATTTCCGGGCTGGGGCTGTAGCTCAGTGGCAGAGCGTGCTTGCCTAGCATGTGTGAAGTTCTGGGTTCGATCCTTAGCACCACATAAAAAAATAATGGCATACTGTCCATCTACAACTAAAAAACATATATATGTGGGGGGAGAGAGAGAGAGAATTTCTCTGGGGTTTTAAAAGAGGAGAACACTATGTGTGTACGTCTGTGAGAAAGGTCTTTTGCCACCAAGCATCCTTACTAAACTTTTCCAATTGCCTGGGAGTAGGGTCTGTACTCAGGAAGGACAATCCTTGACCCTCAGAGTTGAGAAGCATCTTTAGGGTCCCAAGGGAAAAGTAATGAGGTCCAAAGGCCCTAAAAATGTCAGTGAAAACAGAGATGCCTATGTATGGAAAGGACAGAGTATACCAAGACTCCAGAGGCACATTTTTCAGGGACACCAAATAGTGTACCTGAAGTCTGTGAGACCCTTAAGGAACACAGACCTGACAGTGAATTCAAACCCAGACAACAAAGAAGCCCAACAAAGGCAGGTAACTCACTGATTAAACCTTCATTAGCTCATAGTGCCTTATCCTTGATTAAAATTATTCAAGGAAAGACCCATGTAATAAAGATTAGCTTCACAGGTAAACCTAATTTTAAAAAATTGCTGCTAGAAGATAATTGTCTGGGAAACAAATGTATTTATTAGAAGGGAAGACATAACAACAACGAAGAAAAACAAAAAAAAAAGCCCATAGGTTCATAAATATCATATTAATATTTTGAGACCAGTACTTCTTAACTTTCTTAATTAAGGTTGCATACATCCTTGAATCTAGTAGATATAAACAATCTATTTAAACAATAAATGAGAAAATATATGAAAAATAGTTGTGATAGCATTCACTAGTACATTACTTCACTATGCAACAATTCACCCTTATAACTCATGGATTCCCATTTCTTAATAATGTCACTTTAGTTATAGAAGACCAGATACAGCAATAAGCTGCTGAATCCACTTATGCATTTTGCTCTGCCCTTTTGTATCCTGTTGAAGAAATCCAAATTGAACAGAGCCTTTGTTTGGTAAAATTACTGACATGCAGAGATGCATAGTAGAGAACCAAAGCAATGCACCCTATGCAACTTTCTGTATTCAAACATACCATATTTTGACAAACAGCTTCACTGGGTCAGGTCAGATATGCCCTTGACACTTTAACTTTTACTAAGAAAAAAATCATAAACCATCATTAATGAGTTAGTATGAGAGCCTTATATACTAAGCTTTGTTATTTTTAAATAAGTTGTTCAAAAATAAGAACTAGATTCTGCCTTTTTTTTTTCTTTTTTTTGGTTTTACGGGCAAATTTTACTAATCTCCTAAACAGCAGTTTATTCTAATCTTATTCAAATTGTTACAAACAATAGAAAAAGAGGGAAAGTTTGCAAACTTATTTAATTGGAGTATACATGATGTTGGGATGTCCAAGCTAAGAATGCACATGTAGCCTCCTCGTCCACATGTCATCTGCAGAGCAGGTGGGTTTCTTACATGGCACTTCAAAAGCAAAGAGCTACCCCAGCCCAGGCACCAGACGCATGGATCAAGAAGTCATCAAGGAAATGGCTCCTCAGCCCCAGCTGCTTCCACCCCAAGCCACCCCAGCAGAGGCCTCAGACCTCAAGAGAGGAGCCAGTCCCATGGGGCCCTTGCTGAATTTCTGACCTACTGAATCTATAAACATAAAAAGTGAACTACCGATTTATGCTATTATTTAGGGAAATGGGAGTTATTTAGTTTGTTATGGTACCAACCCTCTCTGCTTTTCCCACCCCAGGCCACAGAGCTCAAGCAGGTTATCAGCAAGATAACACACACACACACACACACACACACACACACACACATGCACATGGCTCTTTTTTAAGGATATCAAACTGAGAACTGAAGCAGGTGATATGGACATATAGGTACACCCAGAATAAAAACTGTAACTGTTTTGGCCTTGGGAGGAAGGGTATGCAGTATATGGTAAAGCGTTCCCAACCTGATCACCCTAAAGTGAAGATCACCCTGAACAGGTACAAAGAGGGCCCAGTCAGCCTTCTTGGCTCTTCCATCTTGAACAGGAATGCATGAATAAACCTCAACATCTGGGAAAATCTTGACCCCTCCTCAAACCCCCACTGCATTAGCCAGTAGTATTCTCAGATTAGGAAAATTTTGGATTTATTTACAGAAATACAAGAAAGAGAGTACAATAACTGGAAACTAGCAACAGTGGGACTGTCGCCCCTCTCCAAGTCCAAGGAGCCAAGTCAAAAGGGTCAGGTATCCAAAAGGAGAAAAGTAATCTTTGGTAGGAGTACATAGCCAGGCTTAAGCAACCTCACAGCAGAATGAATACCCTGGCCTCATTATCTCCCCTCCTACCCAGCTTCTCATCAGCTGAACCCACCCATTAGCAAAGAGGCATGGCAGCCTGCTGATGCAACCCTCAGAGGCAGAGAGCAGGGTAAAGAAGTGTAGAGAGTGAGTGCAGGGGCACAGCAGAAGGTACCTTCTGTGCTTCTCAATGAGGCAGGAGGTGGGTGGGGGAGACAATAAGGAACTTCAGGAAGAAGGAAATGCAAAAGAAAATCACAGTTCAAATATGAAACCCACTAAAATGTGACATAGTGTGGTTAAGCACTTGGAAAAAATTTATTCAAACGTATTTCTTGAAGGCAAGAAGTTGTGGTATTGAAACCATGGAGAAAGACAACACTGAGAGTGTATCCCTGTAAGCTGCAACGAAACCTATTTTTCAGCTGTTGCCAAAAATCAACCAACATATAAAACATAGGTGACCAATTAAATTTCAGAATGTATGGTGCTGATCATAATAATGTCACAATAAAGGGGAAAGGAAGGCAGAGAGTAGTGAATTGAAAGATATGGATGAAGGTATGGAGAGAGGATGAAATAGGAAATAAAAATTTACAAATATTACCAATAGTTATAAAGCTGGGACAAAGGTAATCAACTTGGGAAGTTTACTGCAGTCCTCCATCCCCAACATGTGAGCACCTGGGCATTTCAGCTTCTGGAAGAAATAGCTCAGTGAACATAATGTTCTCTGGTTCTAGTCATGCAAAGCCCTCCTTCAGCATCAGCAACTTGTGTCACTCGTCTTCTTTCCATTTTAAAAATGCAGCTGTTGTCAATGGAGAGATTGGAAACTTTGACAACTTTAAAGGGAAATTTATGAGCTGATTTCCTCTGTTTTGGATTTCACCTTCACATGAACTACAGAAACTGTTGCATTTTGTGACAAAACAATAGGTTTCCTGATATGCACTGTAAAGCTATTGTTGTTTAAGTGAATTCCCATATTAATCATCTCGTTAAGATAAGTACACAGAAAGGAAAATGGGGACTGAAGGTATAGCTAAGTGGTGGAATATTTTGCCTAGCATGGGTGAGGTCCTGGGTTCAATTCCCAGCACATGTGTGCACGAGAGAGAGAGAGAGAGAGAGAGAGAGAGAGAGAGAGAAATTGTTTAGCCCTCTTTAAGATGACCTTTTGTTGTCATTGCTGTTGTGGTGATGATGAAGTTAAATTTAATTAAACAAATTTCCTGAGATATAGTTACTGTGCGGGTCTGTTCTGTATCAAGATGTCTTTTCCTACTCACCTTAGGTCTTCAAGCACATAAGAATCATTAGCACCATCACAGCAGAGGTCCTATGCTTGGTAAAGTTATTCTAGTTTGCATAGTCCATGGAGAAGTCTGACCCACAAACTGGACTCAAAAGCTGGATAAGGAATCCGATGACTTCCAAAGAAGACTTTAAGAAGATAAATTAGTAAACCATTGTGTTTGCACCTGCAACTCCTCGTACCAGAGGAAATCCACAGTAGTCCTAAAGATGATTTTTCACAGAAGAGCCAAGAAAGTAGGCTTATGTTCATAAGTATTCCTCCAAAGGTCTTATTTATGTAGTATCATCTGGGAATGTTTTAACTCAGTTAATTGCCAAATAAAAAAAGTCCTTTAGTTGTAAAGATTTTACAGAAGGCTAAATTTCTTCATGTTCTCTCTGGAAAGAGAAAACTTCCTCTGATTTTGCTTTACCAAACCAAAGAAGTGAAACCAACATTTAATGCTTTTTTCAAGCAACTTCAGTTGTTTTTGAATATTATGCATCATGTTTACAAAAATTAAGTTTTAACATCACAGTTCATAAGCAAACTTGCTTTGAAATATGTATATTTGACTGAAACAAAAGTTAATCATATAAATTAACACAGAGAATGGCAATGTAACTTAACTGGCCACATTGGATCCGTATTCCTGATTTTTACAGTTTATATAGTTATTTTACATAAAAGAATTATATCTCCCTCAAAGTGTCCATTTAAATTAAGGTATTAAGGTCAAAATAAGCATTTGAGGTTCAAAGCCAAGCAACAGAGATAATAAATGTACTGATTTAACTAATAACTGGAGAGAGGAGGGGGCTGGGAGGTGAGAGAGTAGAGGAGGAACCACAATGAGTAAAATCAGCCCCTCCTCCCTCACAATATCAAGGTACTGACAAGAAACAGTTGATTGTATATTAAAACTTCTAGAATAACTACTGGAAGAGATAGTGAGATGCTGTTGATGGTGAAGAAATGAGAAAGAATTATAAGAATATTGTACTATACTTCAAAAACTGAAAGGAAGAATTTTGAAAGTTTTCACTAAAAAGGAATGATAAATGTTTGAAAAGACAAATATGTTTAAAATTATTTAAACACTATGCAAGGTATACATGTATTAAAACATTATATGGTATCCCATTAAAATGTACAAGTTTAAAGACCTAGGAATTACCCTGTGACTACTAGAATAAAATGTAGGCCCAACTCTCCATCATGTCAGCTTAGGAACTGAATTCTTCAACAAGACTTCTAAAGCATAAGAAGTAAAAATAAGGATTAATAAATGGGATGGTATTAAACTAAAAAGCTCTTCACAGCAAAGGAAACAATTATGAACATGAAGAGACAGCCTACATAATGGGAGAAAATCTTTGCCACCTGCACCTCAGATAAAGTATTGATTTCTAAAGAACTCAAAAAACTTAACACCAAAAAAACAAATAACCCAATCAATACATGGGCAAAGGAACTGAACAGACACTTCACAGAAGAAGAAATACAAATGTTCAACAATATATAAAAAAATGTTCAGCATCACTAGCAATTAGAGAAATGCAAATTAAAACTACATTAAGATTTCATCTCACTCCAGTCATAATGGCAATTATCAAGAATACAAGCAACAATAAATGTTGTCGAGGATGTGGGGAAGAAAAGATACACTCATACATTGCTGATGGGACTGCAAATTGGTGCAACCAGTATGGAGAGCAGTATGGAGACTCCTCAGAAAACTTGGAATGGAACTACCTTAAGACCCAGCTATCCCATCCTCGGTATTTATCCTGAAGAATTAAAGCCATCGTACTACAGTGATATGTGCATACCCACGTTTATAACAGCACAATTCACAATAGCCAAACTATGGAACCAGCCTATGTGTCCATCAACAGATGAATGGATAAAGAAAATGTGATGTATATACACAATGGAGTTTTATTCAGCCATAAAGAAGGATGAAATTATGTCATTTGCAGGGAAATGGGTGGAACTAGAGACCATTATGTTAAACAAAATAAGTCAAACTCAGAAAGTAAAGGGACATATATTTTCTCTCATATGTGGAAGCTAGAGAAGAAAAAGGAAAACAAAGATGTGGTGGGATCTCATAAAAATCAAAAGGGGATCAGCAGAAGAAAGGAATCAAGGGGTGGGAAGTAGCATGGGAAGGAGGAAGTGCTGCAGAGTGATATTGGTCAAATTATATTGTGTACATGTACAAACATGTGACAACAAATCCCATCATTATGTACAAATATATTGCACCAATAAAAAAGGCAGAAAATATGGAAAAAATAAAATGTACAAGTTCTAAGTATGAGGTAAAAAATATTTTTAAAAAAAATGAAAAGAAAAAAATGAGAAAGAGAGGCAGTCAATCATCTTTTCCTTGTAAACCCTTTTATACTACCCAGATTATTTTTACCATATGCATATTCTCTCTCTATATATATATATAGATAGATAGATAAATAGATATAGATAGATAGATAAAGTATTGATTTCTAAAGAACTAAAGAACTCTCTCTATATATATATAGTTTATAGTATATATAGTTTAGATATATATAGATATATAGTTTCTTCTCTCTCTCTCTCTCTATATATATATATATAGAGAGAAAGAGAATGAGAGAGAGATATGCATATATATTTATATATGCATATATATGTTTGGACAACAACTAGTTCCAATTAAATACCACACATACATACATTTTGTTTATATGAAACTAACTAAAGTTGACAAAAATCAGATTCAAGTTTGCTTAGAGCTGGGAGTTAGGGAAGGAGCTGACCACAAAGGAGCCCAGGTGAACTTTTGGGGATGATAAAAAATATTTCATATTCTGATTATGGTAACTGCACAATTGTATATACACATGCCCAATTTCAAAGAACTAAATACTTTGAATTGATACATTTTATTGTATATAAACCAGACACCAATTAAACATTTTGAACAATGTACTAATGGTTTGAGAAGCTGGAGAGAAATACACTATAAAGTCCTCAAGAGTGCATACATCCACACTTGACCCCAAATCATAATATTTTTGTGGCATAGTTGATTTTGCTCCAATGACCACATCAATGAAGCTAAGACAGTGGCTCTTTACAACAGGATCTCACATAGGAAAGTCTGCAATACCATCTTTTTTTTTTTTTAATATTTATTTATTTGCTTTAGTTTTACACATGCGTTTATTTGTACGTGGTGCTGAGGATCGAACCCGGGCCGTGCACGTTCGAGGCGAGCGCTTTTGCCGCTGAGCCACAATCCCAGCCCTGCAATACCATCTTATCACTCATCTGAGATGTATGGTTCAGAAAATGGGGAGTTTTCTCCAACACTATAAAGATGAAAACAGCAAATGAAATTTAAAAAAAAAAAAAAAAAAAACAGCCTTCTTCACTGTGCCCCTGGAAACTGAGGTGCGTGGAAATTCTCTGGATTTTACCACATTGCACCCACAGAGGCCACCATCAGGAGATGATAGGAGAAAAGGGTGAAGTTGAAATAGCCATCCTTCCAGATCCCCTCTTTATCAGGATTGGTTGCATTTCTTCATAGCTTTTGTCCCACAGCTCCCTAAATGTTATCTCTAACTCCTGTAACGATGCCTTCTTTGGCCTTCAGTCCTTAAGGTGAAATGGCTCCTGCCCCAGCCAGGGCTCGACACTACACAATGTCTTGGTGGTTCCCAAAGCCCAATTCTCACCTTTGTAAATAGTCTCAATTACCTAGTTTGAGATTCTGGCTACTACAGAGGACTCTGGAGATAAAAGGGACCTGGATGATATATGTAAACTTTCTCACTATACATATTAGGAAACCAAGCAATGAGTTGCTGCACTGAATTTAATCAACTCAGTATATAACTTTCTTGAAATTACAGTTGATGGCTTTTGGCAAAGACAGTTTTGGTCATGAGTTTTACATTGAGTAACTGAAAATATTTCTCTGTTTGAGCAATTGAACTTAACATATTTCAAAATAAAGTTAGCCAAGCAAAATAATACTCTTGAAGGATTGCATAATGGCAGTCTATCCCTCCCTTCAGACTTTAATTTTTTTCCTGGAGACATCCAAAAAGCTCTCTACTTAGACTTCAACATTTGGGGCCCTTGCAAAAAGACCTTCATTAAATTATTCATAGGCATTATACCATTGGGCTCTATCAAAGATCCTTTTGAATAATAGCCCCCAACACACTTTACTGTATTTATTTCAGGAAACCCGCTGAGAGCAGAGTTCATACACACTCAGTTCTCCCTTTACCAAGTGTTTCCTTCAAGTCTCAGCACAGGGAAATGGTTTCATGCTAGTCTTTTAGACATCATGAATCCTATCACTAGGTGCAGGGCCCTTGGAAGCTCTTTGACCAAATTTGCTACTCACCTCTAACGAGGGAACAGCATCTCCCAGAAAAAGTCCCAAGCTACTTTTCCTTCCTTCACATCTCCTCATATACTTTGTTTTATTTTTTAATCCTTGTGGGACATATCAGCCTTTTGAAAGAGGGGAGGAATGAAGATAACTCAGAACTAACTTTTCAAAAATGACTGAAATCAATGTCACGTGTCTTTCTTCGTGAAGCTTAATCTCTATTTTAAACTTCACTAAAACTATAAAAAAGTCTAGACTGGAAAGTGAACCTCGGAGCTCTTACCCTGAAGCTCATCCTAGAACCAGTTCCTTCCTAGAGTTTCTTTCCTAGTGAGATCCTAGCTGTATCCCCCTCCTGTTGTCCTCTGCAAATCAGAATGCTAAATTTTCACGGTATTAACCAGGGGAAAAAGTGGAACAGATACTAGACTGCATCAGGTCAACTTGCAGAAACCTCAAAAAAGTCAATCCCCTGCCAGTGTGTGAATGTGAAGGCCACTGAGGCCCCGAGTTGGACTGAACATACATTTTCCTGCTGCAGCATCAACACAAAGGGAACATCCAGACCTTAGGAGGCAGCACCCTGCCAAGGACAGTTAGGATTTGTAAGTCTTGGTCTCCTGATCCTCTTCCCCGGGGATTATCTTGGGAACACATCACTAGTTCAGAAGGTATTTTTATTTATTTATTTATTTTTGTTTGTATACAAAGTATATTCGTAGCATTCAAGTCTTCAACCATGCATTTAGAATAATGATATCCGTCTTATTCAACCACTTTTTTCCCCCTTACCCCCTTGCTCCCTCCCTTCCCCTCCCTTCCCTTTGACCATTATAGTGTTCCTCTAATCCTCCTATGTACCTCGACCCATCAATACTGTGAACTGGCTTCCTTATATCAGAGGAAACATTCGGTATTTGGATTTTTGAGATTGACTGATTTTACTTAGCATTATATTCTCCAACTTCATCCATTTACCTGCGAATGTCATTATTTTATTCTCTTTTATTGCTGAGTAAAATTCCATTGTGTATATATACCACATTTTCTTTATCCATTCATCAACTGAGGCACATCTAGGTTGGTTCCACAACCTAGCTATTGTGAATTGTGCTGCTATAAACATTGAGGTAGCTGTGTCACTGTAATATGCTGTTTTTAAGTCCTTTGGGAATAGACCCAGGAGTGGGATGGCTGGGTCATAGGGTGGTTCCATTCCCATTTTCCCAAGAAATCTCCATACTGCTTTCCATAACGTTTGCACCATTTTGCAGTCCCACCAGCAATGTATGAGTGTGCCTTTTCCCCACATCCTCTCCAACATTTATTGTTGTTTGTGTTCTTAATGGCTGCCATTCTGACTAGAGTGAAATGGAATCTTAGAGTAGTTTTGATTTGCATTTCTCTAATTGCCAGTGATGTTGAGCATTTTTTCATGTATTTGTTGATTAATCGTGTATCTTCTTCTGAGAAGTGTCTTTTCAATTCCTTAGCCCATTTACCAATTGGATTATTTGTTTTTTTGGTGTCAAGTTTTTTGAGTTCTTTATATATTCTAGAAATTACTGCTCTATCCTATGTGCATGTATTAAATATTTGTTCCCAGTTAGTTGGTTCTCTATTCACCTCACTGATTGTTTCTTTTGCTGAGAAGAAGCTTTTTAGCTTAAATCTATCCCATTCATTAATTCTTGGTAATAATTCTTGCACTACAGGATTCTTGTTAAGGAACTTGGAGCCTAATCCGACATGTTGGAAATTGTAGCTTACTTTTTCTTCTATTAGGTGTATTGTCTCTGGTCTAATTCCTAAGTCCTTGATCCACTTTGAATTGAATTTTGTGCATGGTGAGAGATACAGGTTTAATTTCATTTTGTTGCATATGGCTTTCCAGTTTTCCCAGCACCATTTGTTGAAGAGGCTATCCTTTCTCCACTGTACATTTTTGGCGCCTTTGTCTAATATAAGATAGCTGAGATTATATGTATTAGTCTCTGTGTCTTCAATTCTGTACCATTGGTCTACTAGTCTGTTTTGGTGCCAATACCATGCTGTTTTTGTTACTATTGCTCTATAGTATAATATAAAGTCTTGTATAGTGATGCCGCCTGCTTCACTTTTCCTGCTCAGGATTGCTTTGGCTATTCTGGGTCTCTTATTTTTCCAGATGAATTTCATGACTGCTTTTTCTATTTCTTTGAGAAATGTCATTGGGATTTTGATTGGAATTACATTAAATCTGTATAATGCTTTTGGTAGTATGGACATTTTGACAATATTAATTCTACCTATCCAAGAGTAAGGTAGGTCTTTCCATCTTCTGAGGTCTTCTACGATTTCTTTCTATAGTGTTCTATAGTTTTCGTTATAGAGGTCCTTCACCTCTTTCGTTAAGTTGATTCCCAGGTATTTTATTTTTTTTGATGTTATTGTAAATGGAGTAGTTTTCATCATTTCCCTTTCAGAGGCTTTGTCACTGATGTACAAAAATGCCTTTGACTTATGGGTATTGATTTTGTATCCTGCTACTTTGCCGAATTCATTTACTAGTTGTAAAAGTTTTCTGGTAGAGTTTTTTGGGTCTTCTAGGTATATTATCATGTCATCAGCAAATAGTGTTAATTAGAGCTCTTCTTTTCCTATCTGGATCCCTTTAATTTCTTTTGTCTGTCTAATTGCTCTGGCCAGAGTTTCAAGTACTATGTTAAATAGCAGTGGTGAGAGGGGGCATCCCTGTCTTGTTCCAGTTTTTAGAGGGAATGCTTTCAATTTTTCTCCATTTAAGATAATGTTAGCTTGAGGTTTTGCATTAGATAGCTTTTATAGTGTTGAGATATGTTCCTGTTATTCTTAATTTTTCTAGAGCTTTGAACATAAAGGAATGTTGTATTTTGTCAAATGCTTTTTCTGCATCTATTGAGATGATCATATGGTTTTTATCTTTAAGTCTATTGATGTGATGTATTATGTTTATTGATTTCCGAATGTTGAACCAGCCTTGCATCCCTGGGATAAACCCCACTTGATCGTGGTGCACTATCTTTTTGATATGTTTTTTTAATCCAATTTGCCAGAATTTTGTTGAGGATTTTTGCATCTATGTTCATTAAAGATATTGGCCTGAAGTTTTCTTTTTTGGATGTGTCTTTGCCTGGCTTTGGAATTAATGTGATATTGGCCTTATAGAAAGTGTCTGGAAGAGCTCCCTCTTTTTCTATTTCTTGAAATAATTTGAAGAGCATCGGTATTAGTTCTTCTTTGAAGGTCTTGTAGAACTCGGCTGCAAACCCATCAGGACCTGGACTTTTACTTGTTGGTAGTTTTTTGATAGCGTCTTCTATTTCTTCACTTGAAATTGATTTATTTAAATTGTGTATAGCCTCCTGTTCCAGTTTGGGCAATTCATACGACTCTAGAAATCTGTCTATGCTTTCAGTATTTTCTATTTTATTAGAGTACTATTTTTTGAAGTAATTTCTAATTATCCCCTGTATATCTGAGGTGTTTGTTGTGATATTTCCTTTTTTCATCACGGATGCTAGTAATTTGAGTTTTTTCTCTTCTTCTTTTTGTTAGCATTGCTAGGGGTCTGTCAATTTTATTTATTTTTTCAAAGAACCAACTTTTGGTTTTGTCAATTATTTGAATTGTTTCTTTAGTCTCAATCAGAAGGTATTTTTAAATGTACACTGTGTGTGTGTGTTTTCTTGTGTGTACCCGTGTGTGCGCGTACACGCATGCCATGATATTCTCTAAAAAGAATTTCCAACAAAGCTCTGGTCCGAGATGGTGCAGAGTAGGGACATGGTGGGACAAGAACAGATTGGAAAGAACTGAAGCAGGCACTGTCAGAAAACTATGCTGTACGTTATGACCATCCTACTGGGAATTCTTTCCTAGGATATCTCATTCAGCATCATTCCCTTGTCTATACAGTCTGCTTACATGTGAAATTCCCTGCCATGGTAGCATTTACTTATCTAAGGGCCCTCTGGCTCCAGAATTCATATCAATGATATCAAATGAGAGAAGAAAGAAGAAAGAAGAAGAAGAGGAGGAGGAGGAGGAGGAGGAGGAGGAGGAGGAGCCATCCCTGGCAAAGGACCTGTGTAAACCGCAGTTGCTCAAAACATTTCTGTAAAATTTAAAAGGTTTGCACAACTGAAACAGGAAAAATTTAAAAATAAAGGCAATTGCAGTGGCATATGCCTGTAATACCAGAAGCTCAGGAGGCTGAGGCAGGAGGATCCCCAGTTCAAAACCAGGCTCAGCAATGGAGAGATGCTAAGCAACTCAGTGAGTCCCTGTTTCTTAATAAAATACAAAATAGGGCTGGGGATGTGGCTCAGTGGTTAAGTGTCCCCTGAACTCGACCCCCGGCACCCCCTCCCAAAAACAAGATAAAATAAAGGCAAGTAATTTGTGGGATGTGTATTATCTTGGGAACACATCAATAGTTCGGAAGGTATTTTTAAATGTACACTAATATATGTCATCATAATATCAAAGCAAACAGACATACCAGAAAGGACTCTTCAAAAAATAAAATAAAAATGAGAGTGTAGACAGAACTTTGAGGTAAAACTAGAAAGAGGTATAAAAGACCAAACTCCTATGGAGTGAGAAAAGGCTTAGAGGTCTTCCTGGAGCTTATTAGAAATGTAGAATCTCATGTCCTGCCTCAGTCTGCATTTCCACAGGCTGCCAGGAGATTCATAGACCTGTGTAAGGTTCACAGGTCCTTGTTCTAAGGTACTGGAGGTTACTTGAGTTTCAGCTCTTCTGTCAGTGAACATAGAAAATTAGGAGGTAGCAGTAGAAACAAGAGATCCCACACATCTATGGCAAAGTGAAAATTCGGTTTTCCATTACTTAAGGTAAATAACTTTCCTGCTCTAGTCTGATTTACAAACATTTACGACTCACAAATTTACAAACTCCTACAACCTACAAGTTTACAAACTCCTATGACCCACAAAAGCACAATCACTAACCTGAGTTTACACAGCTGACACTTGTGTATCTTTATGTACTGTGCAGCCAGCACTTTCAGTGTCTGACGGAAAGCTGAACTCACTCTACTTACATATATATAAGTAATATATATATATATAAATATATATATAAAGAGTATATATATAATATATATATTATATTTATATAATAAATATTTATATTTATATATATTATATTTATATATATATTTATATATAAAGCATATATATATATTATATTAATGTATAAATATATATATAAAGAATTTAGAAACTCACTGTACTTACATATATATAAGTAATATATATAAATATATATAAAGAGTATATATATAATATATATTATATTTATATATAAATATTTATATTTATATATATTATGTTTATATATATTTATTTTTATATATAAAGCATATATATTATATTTATATATAAATATATATAAATATATATATATAAAGAATTTAGAAACTCACTCTACTTACATATATATAAGTAATATATATATAAATATATATATATATATATATATAAAGCAATTCTCACAGAACAGAATTTAGAAACCACCAGAATGAGGGGGTACTGGCCAGCCAGCTAGAGATTTGACGCAGGGGAAGGAAAAATCTACCTAGGAAGTATGAAGGGGTGACACCAAATAGGAGCCCAGAGTGTCTGGGAGCTCAGATTTTGGGCTGTGGGACAGAAGGGATGGGGGCAGGGAAGGCAGGACCACTGCTACAAAGAGCTCCTAGTGCCAGCCAGCTAGATGAGGGAAAATGCCCCAGCAAACAGGAAGTCCCAACCTCAGAACTCCTTTGGCCCAGCAACAGGAGTCCTGACTGGACATGCCTGGAGCTCCTGCTCTACTCCTTTCACTGGCAAAAAAGACAAAGCACGCCAAAGTGTCCTCAGAACTCCAAGAACTGGCTCTAGCTTGGCTATGAAACTGCAGCCAGGAGGGAGCTCACCTACTTCCCACAGAACCTGGAAATCAAGCCACCAGTAGGCAACACGTCTTAATACAGTGTGCCTTTGTGCAATTTAGACAATGATGCTCTGGGAGGATTTTTTATTTTTTTTTCTTTTCCCCAGCAGAAAAGGAAAATAATCCCACTGGCAGTCAAATCAGTAAGAAGTCTTTATTGGGATGACAGAGCACTGAACCAAGCAAATGAAAGCCTGTGTGCTAGAAAATTTCTCCAGGAGACACAGCTCCACTCATCCCCCAGTGAACACATCTATGCAACCTTCACGCACACAGCCATTTGCCCTCCCCACCGCGGCAGCCTCTGAGGTAAATGGAAGAGTAGAGGAAGGAGGAATAAAAAAATAAAAACAAACAAACGAAAAGGATAGGAATCCCAGAATCCAATAAACAAACAACCCAAAGAACAGTATTCTAGAAGTGAAGAAATGGCTCCCAGAGGCACTCCCATCTCTCTCATCTCATTATAACTCTTACTGTAATTGTATTTTACCACGAAATGATTATATTGAGCTTTATAAGTTGACTGATGGCATGACTAACTAGAGTATAACTACACTGTATCATGTTGGCTGAAACTGTATACATTTCACACTCCAAGAATATAATAAAGCCCATGCTTCAGAGTGGACCTATTTACTTCAGCATATGAGGGGTAGGGTGACCCTCTGCTCAGAGTCCATCTCCATCTTCGAGACCTCACTTGCTAACCGGGACATGGCACTTTATGAAAACATTTTTTCACCACTCTACAATAATCGCTACAAACTCTGTAACAACATTATTAGTTGTTTCAATGATAAAACCTGTTCCAGTACAGAATTTCCCACAGAGGAGTCTTTAAGCAACCCCCATTATAGTGGAATCTACACTAAAAACTGCTGCACAGATATGGACAGAATCATGAATAGCATTTCCATAACTATGTTTTCACTCGGTTCTTTTAACATCTAGTATCTTTCAGTTAGACTTTAAACAGCACACTGAATATGATTTTGAAGGACTTGATGTAATTTTGAATATCAACACACAATAAAGAGTTATTTCTTTTAAAAACAACAGTCAGACTTGGGAGGGTCGGATGTATGCTTAGCATGTGCAAGGTCCTGGGTTTAATCCCTAGGGTGAACAATTCCACTCGAAGCAAAATAAGCAAACAAAAAAGTCATAATGTTCAACTTTCTAATTCACAATTACTGTTACCTTAATTTTCTAACATCTGCAATTTACTAAATAAATTTTTCTATCACTAGGGTAAATTATGTATGTACAAACTATACACATTTTGTAGAGTTTCTCTGTATGTATACACTATACATAATGGCTAATATTTATCAAGTATTTATTATGTATTAGACATGGTTTGGCCTTTACATATGCTTTCTCTCAACAACATCTCCACATCAACCCTGTGAAGTAGATGTTACTTTAAAGGTTCAATTGCTAATATGTAGGAAAGTGAATATCTGAAGCCAAACCTTGTGTTTCTCTTTTAATTGCTACTGAATACAGTATGCAAAGAATCCATCAGGATCTGCACCCACTACATCAACTAAGATTTTAAATACTTAACAAATGACTTAATGCAGAAATATTCTGGTATTCGCTAACAATCTTTGTAGAATGTTACTAAGAACACTGGAAATGGAAAATAAGATAGAGTCCTTGGCTATAAGAACTTTGCAAACTAAAAGACAAAAATATATACATAAACTATATTTATTTCAAAACTACACATGAGTTGATGAAGTTGTATAATTGAAACATGGGTAAAGCTGACAGCTCTAACAGGAGGTGTAGTGGGAAGAGATTCCCAGGAAGCTTTCTAAGGAAACATTGTTTTAGATCAGCAGAATAACGGAGATAGGAATTTCACACCTCAATCAAAACAGAGACAAAACGTAACAGGAGAGAAGGAGATGCAGCTGGAGAATAGAATGTTTTTCACAAAATATTTTAAGTCCTATGAAACTAAGATGAGCTATTTCACTGTGGCTTTCCTTTAATCAAGAACCTACACTTGGGGCTGGGGTTGTGGCTCAGCGGTAGAGCGCTCGCCTAGCACGTGTGCAGCTCGGGTTCGATCCTTAGCACCACGTACAAATAAACACATTGTGTACAACTAAAGCAAATAAATAAATATTAAAAAAAAAAAAAAAGAACCTACACTTACACTTATCTCCCTTCTGCCTTTGTTCCCTTTCATCTCAGTGTTCTGATGCAATGTTTTAAGTACTAAGTGGAAGACCATTTCCTATGTTCTCTCCCTGGTCTACCCTCCTGCTAGTGTGTAATGATTTGCTAAAAAAGAAAGAAAAAATAAACAAGAAAAGTAAATGAGTCATGTCATTACAAATTACCCACCATTTATTTCCAAAAAGTCTTTTCATGAAACTGAAATAAAATGAGTATATGTGTGTTGAATTCAAATGCCTTAGTCTACCTGTCCATCTTAAAATGACCATGGAGAGGTCCACAATCAATTATGTTTTATTTAGAGAGCTCTTACCAAATCAGATGCTCAGCCCAGGGTAAACTGTGATTCCTGACCCCAAAAACTTATTTATCCAGTGGGAACCAAGTCTACCACAATGCATGGCACCTGGCTGGCACTCAGCAGAGGGGAGCTTCCATTCCTTGAGCACTGAGACAGAACAATGGGAACTGGGAGAGGCAGAAGTCCAGAAGCAAAGGACACACAAGGCCATTGTGAATCAAAGAGCTGAAAAACAGTGGATAGGAACTACTGGAAGAGCAAGGCAAACTCTCTGGGGGGGTTGGAGAGCTGGTCTTTTATAGAAGTGGCACTCTTCTGGCAGAAGGAGGAAGCTGGAGAACATTTCTAGCAAAGAAAATAGCAAAGCACATGGTCTGTTAAAGAATGACAATGGCAGGCTGGGGTTGTGGCTCAGTGGTAGAGCGCGCCTCGCCTAGCATGTGCATGGCCTGGGTTCGATCCTCAGCACCACGTAAAAATAAAGGCATTGTGTACAACTAAAAAAATGAATAAATAAATATTAAAAAAAAAAAAAGAATGACAATGGCACCTGTAATCCCAGCAGCTTGGGAGGCTGAGGCAAATGGATCACGAGTTCAAAGCCAGCCTCAGCAAAAGTGAGGCATTAAGAAACTCAGTGAGACCCTGTCCCTAAATTAAATACAAAATAGGACTGAGAATGTGGCTTAGTGGCCGAGTGCCCCAGAGTTCAATAGCCAGTTCCCCCCCACACCCACATACATACACACAGAATGACAATTGGTTCAGTGTGTTGTGACAAGGGTACAGATATGGGGACAGCAGTAAGTGGACCAGACCACTGAGAGTTCCAGTGTCCTAGAAAGTGGGTGGAGTATCTGGCTATTGCAAGGGGCTAATTACAATAAGCGGGAGAATAATAAGATCAGACTAATTTAGATAAACAAACGATGGATACGTGGAGGATGAACTGGAAGGGAGGCACAGAGGCTGTCTAGAAGAAGTTCAGCTGATGAGGATTGGAATTCAAATGAAAGATGAAAGAAGAAACTTTAATCAGACACTAGTGTAAGTTGAGAATACCATATCCAAAATGCTTGGAACCAAAAATATTTCAGGTTTCTGAATTTGTCAGATTTTGCAGTATTTACATATTCATAATGAGAAGTCTTACAGATGGGACCCAACTCTAAATACAAAATTCATTTATGTTTCATATACATGTTGTACACATCTCCGGAAGGTAATGTAATACAACATTTTTAATCATTGTGCATGAAACAGTTTCATAGTGTGGAATTTTTCACTTCTGGCATCATGTCAAATGCTCAAAAAATTTCAGATTTTGAATTTTCAGATTAGGGATGCTCAGCCTTTAGGATATTTCTCTCTGAAAAATGTAGCTTAAAGTCCCTGAGTTTGTGATTATTGGATTTTCTTGCATCCACAAAGCATCTAGCATGAAACCATTCAGCCTACTGCCTTTTGAATGCAGGAACCAATTAATAATTTTGCCATCCAAAACACTCCTCTCTTACTTCCTTCTTTAAGTAAACATCAATTCAGCATTAACAGCATGCCCTGTGCCAGTAGTTAAGAATGTGAAAACAAGAGGGACATTGTTGTGGTGGTCAGGGAGGTCAGAGGTTAGTAGAAGATAGATAGATACACAGAATGATAACCCCACAACCACCCCAGTATTGCAGGAGGTGTATATGGGGAGGTGGATGCCAAAGGATGGTTATAATCTTCCTGGTTAGGATAGGGAAAGACAACCTATGAATATTTTAGAATCTCTATGAATATTATGATAATAATCTGTAATCTCTAGAATCTGTGAATATTAATAATCTAAAAGACCCATCACTAGCTTTTCAAATGGTATACATATTACCAGTGACATTTCCCATTAACTTAGCTGAAGTTATACATAAAACGTCAAAAACATATCATTTCATGCAAATCAAAACTACTCTTAAGATTTCATCTCATGCCAGTCAGAATGTCACGTATCAAAAATACAGACAACATGGGGCTGGGATTGTGGCTCAGCATTAGAGCGCTCGCCTGGCACGTGTGCGGCCCGGGTTCGATCCTCAGAACCACGTACAAATAAACACATTTAGTACAACTAAAGCAAAGAAATAAATATTAAAAAAAAAAGAATACAGACAACAATAAATGTTGGCGAGGATGTGGGGGTAAAGGCACACTCACACATTTCTGGTGGGACTGCAAATTGGTGCAACCACTATGGAAAGCAGTATGGAGATATCTTAGAAAACTTAGAATGGAACCACCATTTGACCAAACTATCCCACTCTTTGGTCTATACCCAAAGGACTTAAAATCAGCATACTACATTAACGTAGCCACATCAATATACGTAGCAGTTCAATTCACAATAGCTAAACTGTGGAAGCAACCTAGATGCTCTTCAAAAGATGAATGGATAAAGAACCTGTGGTATATATGCACAATGGAATATTACTCAGCATTAAAAGAAAATAAAATTATGGCATTTTCAGGTAAATGGATTAAGCAAAGTAAGCTAACCCCCCAAAACCAAAGACCAAATGTTCTCTCTGATAAGTGGATGCTGATCCATAATGGGGAGCAAAGAGGCATGGGGAAAATGGAGGAACTTTGTGCAAAGGGGAGGGAGGGTGAGGGGGTGCATGGGGGCAGGAAAGATGGTGGAATGAGATGGACATTATTACCCTAGGTACATGTATGGCTGCACATATGGTGTGATGCTACATCATGTACAACCAGAGAAATGAAAAGTTGTGCTGCAATTGTGTACAATGAATCAAAATGCATCTGCTGTCATATATACCTAATTAAAATAAATAACTTAATTTAAAAATCATTAACTTTAAAAAAAAATCATTTGATATAGAATATAGGATGAATTCTATGAACTTTTGTGTAATGTTATGAAAGTTAAAGGTGAACCCCATCGATGGAGCTGTGTTCCGCTATGATGAAAGCCATTGTCTTGCTTTTAAAAGCTTCAACTTCGATTCCTAGCATTGAATTTCACCATGAAAATAAATAAATTTTTTAAAAAACCCAAATATCTACTGTAGTCAATCACACATGTCCATTTACTTGCCATAAGAAAGACCTTGGTTCAAAGGTAACGCTCTTTACATTACTTTTTGGTAACTTCGTTCACTTTCAAACCATTTTTCCATTAACTGGCAAAAGTTCCCATAGTACTCCACCCCTCCACATCCTTCCTGTGCTGGGTCACTTAAAAATAACCAGCCACAAAGTACTCAAGAGTTCAGGAAATTATTTTAGTGGAAAAATCACTAGCCTTCACAGTGGTAGTGAAATGGAGAACCCAGGGTAGATCTTAGAAGATTTTCAAGTAATGTCTTTATCTTTGATATACTACAAACTCCCACTCCTTACTGATCACTCCTTAACTATCAGAACAATTTCTCTGCAATATATGACTAATATTGGGGGAAATACTCTTCATCTAACATTCCTCATTACATGAAAATAAAAGTCTGTTTTTATGAATTGACATGTCACAAAATTATCTGCACTTGGAATTGTGAACTTTTCATGTAGCTATTTCATATATACACTTATATGATTTTTTTCTAAATATTTATTTATTTGCTTCAGTTGTACACAATGCATTTATTTGTACGTGGTGCTGAGGATCAAACCCGGGCTGCGCACGTGCTAGGTGAGCGCTCTACCACTGAGCCACAACCCCAGCCCTTATATGACTATTTTAATTAATTATATGATATAGACAAGTGTATCACAGGAACTTAGTCACATAAGTAAGCATTAAGAAAATTAAAGTAACCCCAAACTTCCCAAGAGCACTAGTATGAATTGTTAGAACTGTTCAGTTTTTAAAAGTATAAATTCATATATTTCTCCTTAAAATACTGATCACCTACAAATACTCTTTAGTAATGCTTTGCTATGATTTTTATGACAATATATCTAGGTAAATACTCCACATTTTAAATAGTCAATCTTTATAGCTGGACATTGTTTTAGTCAGTTTTCTATCACTATAACAAGTATCTGAGATAATTAACTTAAAAATAGAAAAGGTTTATTTTAGCCTATGATTTTAGAGGTTTTAGTCCATGACTAGATGAACCCACTGCTTTTAGGGCTTTGGTGGAGACTCCAGATGGCAATGACAAAGAACATGTGGCAGAGAAAATATGAAAGAGGAGGATGAAAAGGTTGAGGATGAGGATGAAGGGAGGAAGAGGAGGAGAAAGAGGACAAGGAGATGAACAGGTTCCCATAATCCCCCTTCAAGGGCACACCCCCAATGACCTAAAGACCTCCCAACAGTCCTCACCTCTTAAATGGTCTACCACCTCCCAACAGCACCACTCCAGGGACCAAGCCTTTAACATACAGGCCTTTGGGGAGACATTCAAGGTTCAAACTGTGTCGGGATGGAGGCTGCATCTGGTGTTGATTATCAATGACCATACATCTACACATTCATGCAAATGTTTCCTTAGGACAGAATCATAGAAGTAGAGTTGCTGGATCAAAGACCAGACACAATAAAGTCACAATTTTTATAATACAGGAAATATATAACTGCTAGGTTTTTTAAAACATGTATAATAGAAGCATAATATAGGAACACTTGATTTAAAATAAAACAGAAGGGTTGAGATTGTGGCTCAGTGGTAGAGCACTTGCCTAGCATGTGTGAGGCCCTGGGTTCAATTCTCAACACCACACATAAATAAACAAATAAAATAAGGTCCATAAACAACTAAAAAGTATATATTTTTTAAAAATAAAGTAAAACAGAGGCTGGAGGTATAACTCTGTGACTGGGGGAGAATGTGCAAGGCCCTAGATTCAATTCTCAGAACCAAAAGTAAAAAATAAATAAAATAAAACAGATAATAAGTATCTGTTTTGGAAAAACACGAAGGAAATTATATATCCTTCTTTAAAGGTAAGTGTTTACATCTACTAATTTATAGCTTAGCTGACAATAAAACACAAACCGTGAATTATAATATGTTTAGGGTTTGGTCGCATTTGCTAAACTTTTGCCTCCAGAAGAACCAGCTAGGTTTTTTCAAGAGGATCCCTGAAGCAAGAACCCAGTGGGATATCAACATGGATGCTGAACTACAGCTCAGCACTGGGTGACAGAAATACAATATGCACCACAAATGTAAGCCACTCGTATAATTTTAAATTTGCTAGTGGCCACACAAAGGGATAAAAAGTAAAGAGAAACAGAGGAAATTAACTTTCAAACTGCATTTAATTTCACCCAGTGTATCCAAAATATCTTTTCAATGTGAAATAAAACTTTTTAAAAATTACTGAGATCTTTTATGTTCTGTTTTGGTTTTTCTTTGTTCGGGCTTGATTCTGTTTAAATTTTTTTGTACCGAAACTTCAAATTCTAGCATGTTTAACTGTAAACACAGCCCATCTAATTTTGGACTAGCCACATTTTAAGTGCTGAAAAGCCACATGTGGCTAGTGGCTACTATAACGGACAATGCAAGTACAGAGCAGAGGTTGGCAATTTTTTTCTGTAAAGGGTCAGATAGTGAATATGTTTCAAGCTTTGCAGGCCCTAAATCAAAATCAAGGATATCATGTAGGTTCAGAGTGGTGGGCAGTTTTGCACACAGATGTCTTCAGATGAAGAGGTTCTCAGGATGAAGATAGACTGGTCCAAGCACAAGCAGGACCAGGCCAGTCAGTATCACCGGGATCCCAGGGAGACCCTGTCTCTTCTCCTGAAAGCCCATTCTTCACAACTTGGACAAGTGGCTGTAAGGTAGGTGACTCAGCAACTGTGACTCCAGGTGGAGACTGAACCATTCAGCACCCTGCAGTTGCCAGAACAGAGACCCCAAGGTGTTGTTGGTGACTACAGCAGACTGTGAGCAGCAGTAAGATGAGGCCACTAGCCTGAGGGATAGCTCTGGGAGCAGAAGGGGAGAGGGACAAAGGGATGTCCCGTGTCTACCACTCCTGTGCCAGCTCATCAGCCGTCACTGGAAGACAGGCCCTGCTTTGAGAACAGACTCTCAAATAAGAGAAGATCAACAAAGACCTTAGCATAGTAAAGGTTCTATGAAATTCTGCCCTATAGAAAGCCACCTTACTTGGGGAAACCCAGCTTTTCCCCACACATTTCTGGCAGTGGACCTATTTTAATAAGTAGCACCAAAACATACAAGTGGATATTCCTCATACACATGCTGTATTTTGAGGAACACTGGTCCAGCTGATTATAAATGTTATAGAGCCTTGTTTGCTATCAGGAAATATTCCCTACGGTAAACCTTACTGATAATAGGACCAAATTCCTATCTCACCCACTACCCTCCCTGAGTCACACAGCTGTCCTACCCACCTCTCCAACCTTGTCTAAATGTTATTTTCCAACTTGAACCCAAAGTAACCCAAAATAAGTGAACTTCTTCCTTCTTCATTTCAGTTAAACTCAGGTCCCCTATAACCTCAATGCTCCTGAAATGCTGCCTGACCACAAAGCCAGAAGGGCCATGGGCAGCCTTTACTATATCTCCCAAGTCCCTGGAGAACATCTCCATAGATTCAGGTCTTCAGCACAGCAGAAATGAAACATGCAAATTCTTTCATAGACCTCAGTACAGCACTTAGTATTCAGAAAATGCTCAAAACCTGCCTAGTGAATACCTGAGGCAATGAAATGCCCAGGCTCTGACAAGTGAGTCCAGCTTGTAAGCACACTGAGGCCTCCTAAAAGCCACCAGAGGTAAGGATATTCATTCAAACCTTCCTGAGCAGAAAAGCCTAGCAATACCTGTGCTCATCCATCATTTTAGGACATAAGACCCATCACTGGAGCACTCCACTGCTAATGAATCAATTCATGCTCAATATTCGACTTCCTTTTACAGCATACTCTATTTTCTTTTTTCTGTATTTTTCATTTGTTCTTTTAAGATATATATGACAGTAGAATGCATTTTGACACATTATACATACATGGAGTATAACTTCCCATTTTTTGTGTTTGTATATGATGTAGAATTTCACTGCTCAGGTATTCATATATGAACATAGAAAAGTTATGTCCAATTCATTCACTGTCTTTCTTATTCCCATCTCCTCTCCCTTCCCTTCAATCCCCTTTGTCTAATCCAATGAACTTCTCTTCTCCTCCCCTCATATTGTAAGGTAGCATCTGCATATCAGAGAGAACATTCAGCCTTTAGTTTTGGGGGATTCGCTTATTTCACTTAGCATGTCCATTTACCAGCAATTGCCATAATTTTATTCATCTTTAAGGCTGAGTAATATTCCATTGTGTATAAATACCAATTTTTTTTTTATCCGTTCATCTGTTTAAGGGCACCTAAGTTGGTTCCATAGATTAGCTATCATGAATTGAGCTGCATAAACATTGATGTGGCCATGTCACTATAATATGCTGATTTTTACATCCTTTGGATATATGCAGAGGAGTGAGATAACTGGGTCAAATAGTGGTTCTATTCTAAGTTTTCTAAGGAATCTCCATATTGCTTTCCTTATTGGTTACACCAATTTGCAGTCCCACCATCAATGACAACATATTTTATTCTTTCCATAATTTACATAATTTTTATTTAAATGCAAATTTAATACACTATAATCTTCCCATTGAGACTAGATGCTTTGCCTTTAAAAAACACTTATTAGCATGAGAAAGAAAATGTGTGGTATACCTCTAAACAGGACTTTAGTTTTTAAGTACTGACACACACACGTGTGTTCACAGACCTCAACAAAATAAACAACTTTTGCTGTAAGAAAGCCTCTTTGCATCTCAGTAGTACCAAGTGGATTACTGATAATTCATTTAGAATTCTAACCCTGGATTTGTAAATATTTTTAAAGCTATCAGGAAATAGAGGTACTATAAGTTCCAAAGTCAATCATGATACCATGATCAAAAAACTCTAAATTTATGGGATTGTAGAGATGGAATATTTTAAACCAATATCATCCCGAAAAACTTGAAATCTATGCTGTGGTATCAATTAAGCAATGAAAAGCCAAACAGTGTAGAAATAGAAACAATGGCAAAAGTCTTAAAGACATCTACAATAAAAGGTTTCACTGCTTTACAGTGCCTGTTTAAGTAACTAGCATTGGTTTATTGACACTATGGTAACAGCCCATAACTTTAAGTGGCTCTCAGACTTATGTGGAAAAGAGATCACAAAGGATAGAAAACACCTGCCTGGATTTCACTGTGATGTCATTAACAGCAATCCTAAGGAGTTTGAGAATGGGCTTACAGAGGGTTTGTTGGGTGGGCTCTGGGAAAATCCCACTTCTCTAGCCAACAAGGCTGCCAGGTGAAAAGCCAGTTCACCGTCTTCCCTTACTCAAAATGACAAAGATGCCTCAATCAAGGCTGCCTTCCAAGATCGCAAAATAATTTTCAAATAAAAAGTTGTGTCCAAACATCAGCTTTAGAAAGTGCATTTATTCAAATTCATGGTGGGGCAGAAGCTTTAAAGAAGAGGTGTGGCAGAGACATAGGTTCAGCAATATTCTTTCAAGGGCCAATTTGTGGCTAAAATTACCTTCATTATCACAAGCTGCATGGAAAGTCGTATAAGGAAGGGCTGGTGGGGCCCCTGGGACCCAATGTTCTGGGTGGAGAGAACAACAACAGCCCAAGGAGTCTAGGCGGCTGTTATCAACATCAAGGTCGGAGAGAATGAGTCCCTTACACCGGGAAGCTTAATTGTTTTGGTCTTTTAAATCACAAAAGTAACATAACCAAATATAAACATAGGCAAACTAAAATCACCAAACTGTAGAATTTACCATTTTCTAACCACAATGAAAGATATGAATACGTGAAAACCCACGGCAAATGAATAAATAATGTAACTGCATCAAGAAATAGCAGCATCTTGACTTTCAGCAAGCAATGCTCTCAGGCCCAGAGGGGCTACTTAAAGAGATAAAAATCAACCAGGGTAAAACTGGGCTAGTACTTTAACCTGCCACTTTTCCAAGTAGGTTTTCAGAGGAAGCCCTGCAAAAGCCATGCATTAAATTTTCCTCTTTCTCCAATGGTCATGATTTTTCCCATCTTTGGATTTAATGATCAAAAGGTCAAAGCCCATAGCCTATGAGGCAAGATAGTCTTATCCCTGTATGTCCTTCCAAATACACATGAACCTTGCAAATACAAATAAATGTTGAGCTCTTATCTGGAGCTGCCACATTTCTTTTGTTTCTAAAAGGCTTTTGTAAAATGCAATATAACTTAGTAAGTTTTTAAGGAAAAAAAACACCATGTCCATTAAACATACACAATGATTAAAAATGACATAATCCAGTAAAATATTAAAATTTAAGAATTCTTAGCAATGAAAGATGATAATTTTAGGCATTTCTACTTTGCACATAAAAATGGAGCTCAAAAACTGTGGACTCTTTTAATCATAATAAATATTACCCCTTAAGAAGAGCAAATTCTGCAAAAAGCCTTCATAACCTAGTTTTATTTTCAGAAACTACTCTACTATATTTGGCCATATTTATTTCTGCATATTAGTTCACAGACTAACTGGCACTTTCATTCGAGGAATTTGTATTTTAGGTTGGGTTTTCAATCAGTTAGAAAACTACTTTGAAATTCAAGTAGAGTGTTCATTAAAGAAAAGTTTCTAATTAAGGTGAAGAAGTTGGAGAAATTACCCTTATCACGGTGATTAAAAGGAAGACTCTTGCTCTTGTACTGGGGGCATAGCTCAGTGGTAGATGCATCCTTAGTGTGCACAAGGCCCTGGGTTCAATTCCTGGCATCATAAATAAATAATAAATCAATAAGAAACTCTCATTTCCCACTTTTCTGTTTGCTCCTTTTGTCTGCATCCACCCCACCCACCCTGCCAGTTCACTCACAAAATGCCATCCTGATGTTCACTGCAGCACCCTGTTGAAAGTGAAAGGTCATGATACAGAAACAACCTAAGCACTCAACTGCAGGAGAATGCTGCAGTGTCATTACAAATCATGTTTTTAAGGGAACATTCACTGGCAAGTCAAATGCCCACAATATAATGTTTAGTTAAAAATCAGGACCCAAATTCAGAATACAACATGATCCCATGATCCCATTATAACCTTTTTACGAATGTCTATTTATTATACACATACACAGAAAAATTAACAACACTTGAAGGAAATTCTCCAACAATTCAATATTCAGTTTTCTCTGAGGGATGGAATTTCAGGAGAGTTTGATATTTTTCTTTAATAGTTCTCTGTGACTTTCAAATTTTACACAATAAACATTGCTTTTATAGATGAAAAACTGCTTTTCAAGATTCTCTATACCAAAAAGGAAGAACATGTGCAAGCCAAGGATTTACCTGATTTTCCTTTTACTATGCACTTTAGACATTCTCTGTAAAGTCAAATCTCATCCCCCACACCTTTTTATTTCTTTATTTATTGGTACTGGGGATTGAGCCCAGGGGCACTCTACAGAGCTACATCCCTGCCCTTTTTATCTTTTATTTTGAGACAGGGTCTTGTTAAGTTGCTGAGGCTGCCTTCAAACCTGCAATAGTCCTGCCTCAGCCTCCTGAGTTATAGGCATGTGCCACCCTAACTGGCACAAGTTGCACTTTTAAAGCACAAGTATTAACTTAGTCACATTTTTTTTCCTGAAGAAAAGAATTACCTAGAATTCTGACATTAATACATTTTAGTATATTTATTAACCAAGGGTCTAAAATCCAACAAATATTTACATGACAAAGAAAAAAACCTTAACTAATGTATCCTTTTACACATTGATATTTTCCTATAATTAGTAAAAGTAACCTTTCAACTTTTTCTTAAGGAATTTAAAATCCACTAAATATTCTCCATAAAAATTACAAAACACATATTCATAAATATGCCAACAAAGTAGGTAAATAAGCTATCTTGTTCTCAAAGCAGACCATAAAATGAGAGAACACCCATGCATAGTAACATAATTTTCAACTAGTTTGCTGTTTAAATTCTTTTCACCTTAAATGAAAAATAATGCAATTCTTAAGGATTTAGGATAACATTTTTGTAGGGTTTTGTAGCTTACAAAAGAACACTTTTCACATAAATTACCTCAATTAGTTTAATATTTCCACTTTCTTTGCAAAGTAGGAATTACTATCCCTATTTTGTAGGTCGCCTAAGCTTAAGGATCTACAGCTTATTAAAGGTGGATCTAGAATGGAACTTGAGAACTTGGCATCATTATCCTGGGCATTTGTAGTGTGTCTTCATTACTGTTAAGACAAAGAACAGCACAGGGGAGCAGGAAGGAGGATGGTCTCAGTCCAAATTGCCATGCTGAAACTGGACGTAAATAATAATGTTTCTAGAAAGAAATTACTCTCTGGGGATCTACAATCACAGGATGTTACTGTTCAACCATTTGACTGCATGAGTCCAGACAGAAGGTAAAACTTGCCAAGAAAACCAGGGATTTATCCTAAAGAATTAAAGCCAGCATATTATAGAGATACATGCATAACCATGTTTATAGCAGCACAATTCTCAGAAGCCAAACTATGGAACCAGCCTAGGTGGTCACCAACAGATGAATGGATAAAGAAATTGTAGTGTATACATACACAATTGAGTTTTATTCAGCCATTACAAAATGAAATTATGTCATTTGCAGAAAAATGGATGGAACTTGAGATCATTCATTAATTTAAGTGAAATAAGCCAAATTCAGAAGGACAAGAGTCATATATTTTTTCTTATATGTGGGAGGTAGAGAGGGAAAAGGAAAAGAAGGGGGGATGATCAAAGGAAAAGCAAAGGGAAGTAAGTAGAATAGAGAAAAGAGATGGGAAGTGCTGGGAAAGGATCTTGGCCAAATTATATTGGTATATTTTGTGTATGTACTAATATGTAACAACAAATCCCACTATTATGTACAACTATAATGCACCAGTTAAAAATGTGGAGGAAAAATATGTTGTTGAGGATTTTTGTGTCTATTTCTTGCCTTTTTTTTTTTTTTTTTTTTTTGCCCCTGGTGCTTGAGATAGATCTCAGGGCCTTGTGCATGCTATCACTGAGCTACATCCCTAGCCCTGTATCTCTGTTCTTGACATATTGGTTTGTAGTTTTCTTTTCACAATGTCTTTATCTGGTTTTGGTTATTAAAGTAATAATGTTGGTCTCATAGAAGGAATTAAGAAACTATTCCCTCTGCTTCTATCTACTGGAAGAGGTTCTAGAGGAATGATATAATTTCTTCCTTTAATGTGTGCTAGAATTCACCAGTGAATCTACCCAGACCTGGTATTTTCTGTTTTGGAAGGTCATTAATTTTTAATAGATATAGCTTATTTAGATTACCTACTGCATGTATTTTTCAAAAATGAAGCTTTTAAAAGACACAATTAATTAATACATTTCTGTGATGATAAACTAAATAAAAAAGACCATTAAAGAAAAAAAAAAAAAAAAAAACAATACAAGGAAGCCCCAATATCACATAAGTACATGCACACTAATGACACAGGTTGCAAGTATGATCCTTCTTTCCCCAACATTCCAGTCAACAGCCTTCAGTGCTCTAGGTCTGGGGAAACTGAAATCTAGTTAGTGACCAAAAAATGGTAGCATAAATCAAAGCAAAGAGGACACAAACTGGCATTAAAATATAAGAAAATTTCTGTTCAGAGTCAAGAGCTATATGGCACAGGTAAGGTCTGAGATGGCAGATGTTTTAGTCAGCTTTTTTCACTGCTGTGACTGACTGAAAGACCCAACCAGAACAACTGTAGAGGAGGAAAGGTTTATTTAGGGGCTTGTGGTTTCAGAGGTCTCAATCCTTAGACAGCGGGTTCTATGGGGGGTCGGAGGTTGGGGTAAGGTTGGACATCATAGTGGAAGAGTGTGGCAGAGGGATACAGTTCACATGGTGAGATACTCACCATGTGAAGCAGAGATACTCCACTCTCCAGATACAAAATATATACATACGTGTGTGTGTGTGTTTATGTGTGTGTGTGCACGTGTGTGTATCTAGACACCTCACCACCTGTGAGTAACATGAAGGTAAACATCTATAAAGATAATCTTGTAACTACAAAATTATATTTGTTTTATTTGGTTCAACTATATAGCATCAAAAATGTTCAGAATTAAATTGGTAAAATAAGGATTAGTGATTTATCACTTCTTAGTAATTTTTGACTATTGAACTAAATATAATGAACATATAAGTTTCCAGGTGAATAAAAATATCATTTTTCCACTGCTCTCCAAGGAGTTTCACACATTGTTGGACTCAATATTAAAATTCATTGCTGGGCTGGGGCTGTAGCTCAGTGGCAGAGCACTTGCCTAGCATGTGTGAGGGACTGGGTTCGAGCCTCAGCACCACATAAAAAAAAATTAATAAACAAAGATATTATGTGTCTGTCTACAACTAAAAAATTTTTTAGAAACTCATTGCTAAGTAATAAATAGCCAAGTAGCTTGTTACAGACCCCACCACCACCACACACACACATACAGAACAATTTTAAAAGCTGGAAACAAAATGAAAAAGGTATCTGAAAGTATCAGTGGGCTAACAGCCAAGCCATGAAGAATAGACATCTGAGAGAAAGGAAGTAAACTACTGAGTTGACAATCTGGGAAGTTCTTCCTCTCAAAGCACTTGCCAACTTACAGGTGTACAAAGCCAAGAGGCTAAAAGCCAAGCAGAAAGTGTAGCTAAAAGGCTGGGAACCTGCGCTACACGTTTGGCACTCGTGTGGGGCCGAGGAGAGTTAGGAGGAAGAATTGTGTAAACATCTTAGAATTCCAGATAGGACACAAGAAAGACTTGACTTTAGAAATTGGAGCAAACCGGCAGCTGATGGGTTCTCACAAAGCCCAACACCCAGCTGACAGCTCATCTCAGAATGGATTAATACAATAAACCCCCACACTAATGCCTGCAAGAAAGCACAAGTAAACCTTCTCTGGAGGAAAATAAAATTCATACACAATGTCCAGTTCAATCAAAATTACAGGGCATACAAGCAACTACAGGTTTGCTGCTAAGCCTTTGTCAAAAGTGATGAAGAAATTTTGTGACTCTCTGTCCTGAAATTCCTATTTTAGGACAGTTCAAGTTAGACACAAGATCTATGAAGGTGGGAGGGGCCAAACCTTGCTTGTCAAAAGAAAATGACAAATATTCAAGGAGATAACTGGGTTGGCCCCAGCAGCATTTCAGCTTTACATTTTAAAAAACAACAAGCTGGGCATGGCAACACATGCCAATAATCCCAGCTACCTGGGAGGCTGAGGCAGGAGAATTGCATGTTTGAGGCCAGCTTAGGCAACTTAGTAGGAACAGTCCCTCACCCCCCCCCCCACACACACACACACAAACAAAAAGTGGCAAGAGTCCCTCTGAGTGAATGCCCCACTCTGCTAGCAGAAGCAAAACCACTGGCTCAAAGAGACTGGATTCCTGGAGATCAGTTCCTTAAATGCCTGGGACTGGTTCGCTGATGGTTAGGCTAAGCTGAGACCAGAGGTGCTACCTGGGGTGCTACAGCTATTCAGCCGCGGTGTTAGCCATGCAAGAGCAAAAGAAGATGCTGTTGTTCTAATTCAGGGGACAAAACTCAGACTTTGGGGTAGTTGACAACTGGCATGGCTGTTTGGTCTGCCACATGGAAAACTGCAGCCTGGCAGATTCAAGAGACTCTTCCAAGGCAAAACAAATCATGGTTGCTAACTGAACTGTCCAAAACACATATGTAGATGTTCCTAGTATGAACCAGTTCTCTGATGGGACCAAGTGAAATCAAGCTGCTGATCATTATGGCTCTCCTAATGCAGAGGCCACCACTATGTGACAGTCTAGGGACTCCTACCAAAAGCTGACCCTTTTGTCTCACAATGGGAGGGGTCGCATTGCTAGCAGCATTACCTTCCTGCTCCTGGCAGACTGGCTACATCAGACCTTTGAACCCTCTTGAGGTTATCAGGGCTGACTCAACACTGTTGATACATTATCAGATTACTGGTCATCAGTGTCCAACCATATCATTGTGGTCCTTGAAAATAACAATAGACTGATTGCCCTGTTTTTTTCTCCTTCATCTCTTTCTACGTGTTTTAGTAAGGCATTTTGATCACTGAATTCCGCTGAGAAGATATCCTCTTCTTGGCTACTTCTGAATAATGAGCAAGACAAAAGGGGTGGGAGGAATGATTATAGGATGATTATGGAGGATTGTGAAGACCTATTTTGAGGACTGAGGATTCTGCCTCCAAAAATGCTGGATACCAACCACCTTCTTTCCCTAATGGCATTCCCAGGCCAGCCTGGTGGGCACACCCTCCAGGGGCAGCACAGCTGAAAGAGAACTTGGGGGCTCACATTTAACTCTGGTTAATTTGTATGAAGTTTCCTTGTTTCTCTTGTGCTGGACCCTTCCAGGTGAAAGGCTTAGGTGTCAGTAGAGATAACTGGAAAAAGAAGGTAAAGTTGGAGCTAGATACCCACATTCCTTCACCTCCACAAAATGCCCAGATTTTTGTGGAGGTGAAGGAAAAGCAACAACCCAGCCTCTGGGGAGGGAACACCAAAAGGGAGGAAGGAGAAGAACATTATAATTTTTTTGTCTTTTAAACTGCCCTGAGAGCCTTCCTCCATAAGGAAAACATCCATCCTGATATGACAATCTCAAACTGCTGTAAGCACATGCTATTTACATGGGTCTTCTGGGACCTGTCTGAAGGTTTTGAACACATGGATATATCAGAACAGCAGGGGAGGACCCCACTCCTGCATCTTCCATGCAGGCAGCTCATGACATTGTCCTCATCCCCATTCGTTTCATGGGCAGACAAATGCCACAATGAAAAAGATATATAACTTGCACTACATTACAGTTTGTAACTTCTGTTCATCAAAAGACACCATGAAGGGTGTGGTTCAGTGGTAGAGTACTTGTCTGGCATATGTGAGGCTCTGGGTTCAATCCCCAGCACCACAAGACAGACACACCAACAACAAAGACACCACTGAGAGGGTGGAAAGGAAAGACGTAGAAGAAAACATTTTTAAGACACGTAATTGACAAAGGACTCATATCTTCATTTTATATGTATGCATGTATGAGTGTGTGCGTGTATGTGTATAAAATTCTGATATTCAACCACTTCTGATGTACAAAAATAATTCATTACTTCAACTTAACACTTGTAACTTCTACAAACCAACTCAATAAAAAGTGAATAAAGGTCAAATAAGCACTTTAAAACAGAGAACAGCCAAACAGTGAACAAGTAATACTAAGAGTTGAGAGAATGTAGAGCACTTGGATTTTTTTTTTTTTTTTTTTTTTTGAGGTGCTAGGCATTGCACCAAAGGCCTTGAGCATGCTAGGCCATGCTCTACCACTGAGCTACATCCCCAGCCCCTTTTCCATATATATATATTTTTTTTACTGGATACATAATAGTAGAATCTAATTTATCATTACATATATATACATGCACATGATATAACAATATAATCTGGATAATATTGTTCCTCAATATTTCCCCTTCCCTCCACTCCTCCCTCCCCTGGTCCCTTCTTCTCTACTGATCTCCTTTTGCTTTTCATGAAATCCCATCCCCCCACCACATCTTTCTTTTCCTTTAACCTCTTTAGTTTCCACATATGAGAGAAAACACACCTTTGACTTTCTGAGTTTGACTTCTTTTGCTTAGTATAACAGTCTGAAGTTCCATCCATTTTCCTGAAAATGACATAATTTCATTCTTCTTTATGACTGAATAAGACTCCATTGTGTATATATACCATATTTTGTTTATGCATTCATCCACAGATGGACACCTATGCTGGTTCCATAGATTGGCTATTGTGGGTTGTGATGCTGTAAATATGGATATACATGTACCAGTATAGTATGATGACTTCAATTCTTCAGAATAAGTACCTGGGTCATATAGTGGCTCCATTCCAAGTCTTTTGAGGAACCTCCATACCGATTTTCATAGTAGTTGTAGTACTAATTTACAATCCCAGCAACAGCCTAAATAACAGCATACCTTTTAACCCACATCCTCTCCAGCATCTATTTTTATTTGTATTCTTGATGTCTATCATTCTAACTGGAATAAGATAAAAATCTCAGTGTCATTTTGATTTGTTTCTCTTATTGCTAAAGATGTTGAACAATTTTTTAAATTTATTTGTTGGTTATTTGTATTTCTTCTTGTGAGAAGTATTTAGTTCATTTGCTCATTTATTGATTGGGTTATCTTTTGGTTGTAAGCTTTTTAAGTTCTTTATATATTTTGAATATTAATCCTCTGTCAGAAGAGTAGCTAGCAAAGATTTTCTCCCATTCTCTCTCTTCACATTCTAAATTGTTTCCTTCACTGTGCAGAAGCTTTTTAAATTTGATGCCATCCAATTTATTAATTATTGGTATTATTTCCTAAGCTGCTTCTTCTTTATGAAGAAGATGTTGTTTGTGCCTATATGTTGGAATATTGACCATACATTTTCTTTCAGGAGTTTAAAACTTTCTGGTCTAATTACTGGGGCTTTGGTCCATTTTTTAGTTGACTTTTGTGAGGGGTCAGAAAAGGATCTGTTCTTATTCTTCTACATATGGATAACCAGTTTTCCCAGAACCATTTTAAAAGGCTGTCATTTCTCCAACATCTTTTTGATGCCTTTGTCAAGGATCAGATGACTGTATCTGTGCAGGTTTGTCTCTGTATCTTCTATTCGGTTCCACTGGTTTATGTGTCTGTTTTTATGCCAGTACCATGCAGCTTTTGTTACTATAGCTCTGTTATAATTTGAGATCAGGTATTGTGATAGCTCCAAGTATTGTTGTTTTGGGTTTTTTTATTTTTTTATTTGTTTGTTTTTTACTTTTTTGGTTTAGAATTGCTTTCACTATTCTGGGTCTTTTGTTGTAAATTAACAAAAGACCTGTTTCATCTAGGAAAAAAATGCAGAACTATTTTTTCTAGTTCTGTGAAGAATGCCATTGGTATTTTGATGGGAATTACACTGAATCTATATATTGCATTTGGAGATATGGTCATTTTAACAATATTAATTCTTCCTACCCAAACATATGAGGTCTTTCTGTCTTCTTGTGTCTTCTTCAATTTCTACAGTTTTCATTGTAGAGGTCTTTCATATCCTTGGTTAGATTTATTTCCAGTTTTTTTTTTTTTTTTTTGAGGGTGTTATTAATGGGATTGTTTTCCTTCTCAGCAGGTTCATTATTGGTGAATAGGAAAACTATTGATTTTTGCATGTTGATTTTGTAACCTGCTGCTTTGCTGAATTTGTTAGCTCTAGCAGTCTTTTGGTAGAGCTTTTAGGGTCTTCTAAGTATAGAATCATATTATCTGAAAACAGTGATAATTTGAATTCTTCCTCTCCTATTTTTATCCATTCTCTTTCCTTCTCTTGCCTAATTTTTCTGGCTAGAACTTCTAGTACTATACTGAACAGGACTGGTAAGAGAGGACAACCTTGTTCAACTGACTGGCATTCTTATATGCTGCTGGTGGGAGCATCAATTAATTGATAGAACTATTTGAGAAAATTGTTCATCAGTAATATTGAAACTGAAATTAATACATGTACATATACATACCTATATATATATACATATATCCTTTGAACAATTTCATTTCTGAGTGTGCATACTCAACAAAAGGTATACATGTATGTATACCAAATGACATATTATATACAAATTTTCATAGTACTATTTGTAATAGCTCCATATTGTGGACAACTGAAATGTCCATCAACAGTAGAACAGATAAAGAAAGTGTTGTATACTCACCACAGTAGAAATAAAGAAATGTAAAGGAACAAACTGCAACATGTAACAATATGGATGAATCTTATTGAGGGAAAGAAGCCTGACACAGAGAAATTTCTGCCTGGATCTGTGTATATGAAGTTCAGAACCGGGCAAAAGGAATTGATGGTGTCACAAGGAAGGATGGTGGCTACCCCTGAGGTTAGTTTCTGGAGGGCTGATCATGTCCATTGCTCAGTATAGACTCTAATCACAAAAATTTATTGACTTTTTGAAAATACATCAAGTGACACACTTGCAATTTATGTGCTTTTCTGCGTGTATACTACACTCTGAAAAAAGAGTTTTGTGTTTAATTTATTTTAAAATAACAGTATTTATGTAATTTTTAAAATATTAAAAAATAAAGAACCATTACAAATATGACCCTTGGACAGTACAGGAGGCACTACATGACCAGAGGACAGAAATCGTATTATGGTGCAGATCTAGATAAGGCGAGAATGTAAAATTGCTACTGAAAGGAGACTAAAGGCGGGGAAAAGGGAGCCACAACATTGAAATCAGTACTAGGGCAGGTATGGCAACCTGAAATCTGAGGAAGCAGAAGCTACGAGGAGACAGAAACAGTGAGAATTAGCAAGACATCAATACACTGAAAAACGGATCAGTCAGGAGAAGCATCCAAAGCAGAGCTAAGGTCCCAATAAAGGTAGAGAACCACTTACCCTTACACTACCTTATAATATTTCCCACTGTCACCTCACACTCAGATGTGACCTTTATTTAAGACAACTTGAGTTCATATCTCTCCCTTGCAATCAAAAGGGCATAACACAATCCATCATATATGAGAAACCAATTAACCCTAGAAAATTGTGCCAATATTAGAAAAAATGAACTCCATGCTTGATAAATGAAGACTTGACGATTGCCTTAAAATAACATTGACTAGCTGTTGGGCCTCAGGATTGATTCTGAAAAATGAATGAAACATTGGTTTATAGAGAATGTCCTCACTATTGCAAAAGCTATGCAAAGTACTGAGTGAGAAGCAG
Source organism: Tamias sibiricus (assembly GCA_025594165.1). Taxonomy (NCBI): domain Eukaryota; kingdom Metazoa; phylum Chordata; class Mammalia; order Rodentia; family Sciuridae; genus Tamias; species Tamias sibiricus. The sequence goes on from CM046662.1 coordinate 103,535,517, forward strand.
CATCCACAGCAACCAACAGTGGCGAAAACTCAATTCTTGACTATAAATAAAAGACAACCAGATGAGTTTGGTGAATGAACTCCAATAAAAAAAGAGATCCATCAATAAGAGATCATTAATAAGCTAATTTCCCCATAGAAGGGGGTCAAATTATGAACAATCCTTTTGCTGTTATCCTGGTTAAACAACTGACTTCTCCCTTTCTTTTCTTTAGGACTTAACGCACTGGAATTTATTAGAAAGTTAATTCTACCACTTTATATCTTCACAACAACTGTCTTTGGTTTGTTCCTTTATTGTAGCATTAAGTAACTGCCATTATGATAACACTCATTATAATAGAAACACATTACAAACTCTTTCAAGAAAGTTCTTTTCAGAGCTACATCTAGTGCAATCTTCATTACCAAACAAGACTATGCCAAAGAGAAAAAGGATTTTTTTTTTAATGTATAAGTGAAATAACAGAATGTCTGGGACTTACCTTAAGATAATTTAGGGGGGAAAAAGTGCATGTGGAGGGAAACAGACATAATAATAAACGACAGAAAGCTGAAGAGTTTTGAAGCTGGATGATGGCATTCTGTAAACTATTCTATTTTGTATGTGTTGAAGAATTTTTTAAAGTGGAAGAATGGGAAAAACTTCCTAAGTGTTCTTAATAATGAAAGCAAAAAGATGAAAATCAGAGAAGAATTGTATTGGAAAGAAAGTAACAAAAATGCTAGCTTACGAATGTGCTGACTATTCACCTTGTGCCAGGCCCTACGCTAGGATCCTGGCCTGGATTATTGCCCACAAGCCTCACAACAACCTGGAGAGGTCAGTGTGGTCATGATCCCCATCTCCCAGGCCAGGAATCAGGCTTAGAAAGAGAAATTGTTCAAGATCATGTCTCTTGTAAGTAGTGGAGCCAAGACTGAAAGCTACACAGTTTAATTCCTAAACCAAACCTCCACCTCCCCTGGACACCTATATCCTCAAAGGTAAAAGAAAGCAAATTCATATTGGATATGAGTGGCCTCCAGTTCCTGTGAATCACTGGCATTGTCTCACCATGACTACTTCTGTAATGAGTGACAATGTTATATAATGGGAGATCAAGTTATCACCTCCCTGCTCCCCCATTGCTAACCCCAGGAAAGCTCCAAGCTTTCAAGCAGGCATCTGTTTGAAAGGACTAACCCCACTGTTCTCATTAGTCACAAGAATGGCATGGGCTCATAAACACAGTTCAGGAAATGATTCAGGCATTGTCTAAATTAAATCAGACACTGACAAAATAAAATATTTCAGGAACCTGAAAATAATGCTAAGTACCAGCAACTAGAGTCCCTGACCTCCCTGCTATATGATTATCACAAGTCTCAGCAACGTCCTATTGCAAGTATTGGACAAGCCAAACAGTGGCCTGCGTTCTTTAAAATGAAGCACAAGATAATCAATAAGTTTTATTTTTAAGCATAGATTGTTTTACCTTGTTTTATTTGTATTTTCTCAAATCTAATGAGAATTATAACTCTCTTTAATTTACTCTGATGCTATAAATTATTCTTATATAAATCTCCTCAACTTTTTTTTTTTCCTTTCGGTACTAGAGATTGAACCCAGGGGCACTTAAACACTCAGCTGCAGCCCCAGCCTTTTTTTATTTTTTATTTTGAGACAGAGTCTCGCTAAGTTGCTTAGGGTCTTGCTAAGTTGTTGAGGCTAGCTTTGAACTTGCGATCCTCCTGCCTCAGTTTCCCAAGCCACTGGGATTACAGGCATGCACCACTGTGCCCGGCTTGACCTCCCCAACTTTCTTTATAGTTTCTTCCTTCACAGTTCAAACACAGCAACAACAAAAAAGCATAATAATCAAATAAATACAAATCAACTCAAATTTGGGAGCTTTTTTTCTGCCTTTTCCTTAGAACTATATTTGGAGTATTTTGCAGTCACTGTGAGGAATTTCAGGGAAAATTATTTGAACCTTTATTTTTCATTGAATCATAAGCTTTTAAAGTGCCAATAAAAAGGAAAACTATGAGAACATGTGCTTTCTGCATCTCTGTTCCATCTACTGATGCCAATATTTTCTGCAAAAACAATTTAAAAAAAAAACACAAAAACTGCTACTGTTCTTTTTTTTTTTTCAAAATATATACTACAATCATATTTTAACTCCTTGAGCAAAAATAGTAACATATGTCCTTTAGTGGAGCCAAATTAATGTATTTTAACTCAATCAACTAAAATTTAAATGTTACACCAATGGAAATGTAATAAATAATCTGGAAGACGGTGAATTTTAGACTAAGAGCCAAATATTACAAAATAGTCAAACATTTCACACAGTGCCATGTCCATACTTAACGAACATTATTTCTAGTTTCATCTACTAAGATTTTACTTACACAGTCATTTGTTACTGAGATATGCATCATTCAGTGAATTCATTTAGTGGACATCACAGTGTGCTTACACAAACCTAGATGGTATAGCCCACTGCATACCTATGTTGTGTGCTACAGCTACTGTGGGGTATGCAGTCCATTGTTGACTCAAAGGTCTTTATGCAGTGCATGCCTATTTACAGGCTTTATTGAAGGTACACAAATTCCAGAGAAGAATTCATAATTCTATAATTAATATAACAGAATCATTACACATCCTTAGTTCTGAAAAATAGAGCTCCCTAAACTATAGACAGAGTTGTAACTCACACCTTGAAAAGTCAATGATACAAAGAAAATCTGCAAACACCCAACATATATAACTACATAAACAGTTTAATATTCAATGATTAAATGTAAAAATCTTAATAAACAACACACACACACACACACACACACACACACACACACCCCTACCTTTCTTATAGGATAAATAAATAAGCATAAAAACACCAAGTAATTTCAAAGTTGTGAAAATTAGGATTTAAGACCCAAGTAAATCCATTTGCCAATCTGCTTTATTTTATCACAAAATAACCTTAAAGACTTAAGATTTTCTTTTCTACAAAATTTAAATTATATTGGCTACAATATGCATTTTTAAGCAGTATTGGACAATGTGGATAAAATCAATTTAAAAATATAATATGTATTACATAGATAGCAATACAATTGTTTTAATAAACTTTTTTTTAATTTTTAACTTAAAAATTTATAATAAGCTACTAAATTTTCTTGTTAACAACAGAACATTTGGCCATCACACATACTCTAGATTTATTATCCAATGAAAGGTCTCTATTATTTAATTCCAAAAGAAAGAAAAAAGTTATCATACATATTTTCCACCACTAAATAGTGCACTCAATTTTTCTCTGAAATTTGAAATAGTTGTTGCTTAATAAACCCACAAAAAATAGTTATCACAAGAAAAACACAGATTTGAGTACATCTATCACATCAAAGATGGAGTTTCTTATGTTGAATTCTCAATAATAAATACAATAATCTGAAAACAATAGGTCTGGTGGAGTCAAAATTAAAATAATTAAATTTTACTAGTCAATTAATTTCCTTGCTTAACTTTAATGGAAGAACAATTACAAAGTTTAAGTAATAAATCATTTCTGTTCTCCAGATTCTATTTTTAAATATCTTATATGATTTAGCATACAAATTTATTCCATTTTCCCTTCATTTGTGTTCAGTAAGGAAAGGTTGAAAAGAAAATATGGAGTTGTTTATTAAACATCAATTAAACAACATGAACAAAAATGAAAATCCACCCTCCACACTCTATACGCCCTGCAAATATTTCAGAGTTTGCACGTAACTCTGCCTAACTGAATAAAATGATTAAAATCCTTGTGATCAAATTAGGAAGGTTAAAATGACTGTTAAATAATGAGGTGGCAGGAAAATAATATAAACGTGAATCCCTTTTGAGATTAAGTCAATATGTTTAATTCATCACAAATATGACAAGAATCTACAGTACACACTTGCAGAGCTAAGGAGACACCCCCCACACACCAAACTTTAATATCACCAGGAAAAGAAGAAGAAAGCAGTCTTTGTTGCTGTGCACATCTCTTGCTAGCAGGCAAAACAGACAACAACTTAAACAGACCAGACTAACTGCAATGTGTACTTTTTTAAAAAATATATGTATATTTTTAAATATCTTTATTCATTTATTTTTATGTGGTGCTTAGGATCGAGCCCAGTGCTTCACATGTGCAAGGCAAGTGCTCTACCACTGAGCCACAGCCACAGCCCCTGGAATATATGTACTTTTACACCAAGAACAAGTATCTACAAAGGTCCACCATTAAAGTGAAGGAATTCCCAGTGAAATTGTTTGTTTAAAAGTAAATCCCAGGAGGAGGGAAGAGGAGAAGGAAGGGAGTAGTATGGGGGACTGAAATGGAAAAAAACTATGTTATTTAGTCATTTATGAATGTGTCAAAATGAACCCCACTGTTATATATAACTACAATGATTAAATTTTTTTTTTTAATTCAAGTAAGTCAAATTTTTCTATGAACATATATTGGTCTACAGTTGTATTTCTCAAGAATTAACAATAGTCATTTAAATAGGTTTAAAAGGGCAATATGAATGAACAAATAGTGATTCACACATTACATTCCCAACTCCCATCTCATCCACATTTTCCATTTCTTAAAGACCAGTGGATTTTGGGCTGGGGTTGTGGCTCAGTGGCAGAGTGCTCACCTTGCACATGTGCGGCCCGGGTTCGATCCTCAGCACCATGTAAACATAAATTCATTGCATTGTGTACGACTAAAGTAAAGAAATAAATATTAAAAAAAAAAAAAAAGACCAGTGGATTTAAACACAATCTACTTAGCAAGGCATTCTATGACATATTTAGTCTTCGTATCTGGAGTTGGACTTTAATCAGCTACCTAAAACTCTTCTAGCCTCAGTGCTAACATAGGTAAAAATAAAAATGATAATGATGATGATGACAATGACCTCCAAGAGCTAAAGCAAAGTTTAAGTTAGGTGAGGTGATGGAGGATAATATTTCAACACAAAGTCAGATATACAAAAGGTACTTAAGAAATGCATGTTCCCTTTCTCCTTAACACCCTTACCTATAATGAGAGGGAAGTTTTTCATTTCCCAGTAAATGGAGCTTTCTTAGGAAGAAGTGCTACCCAGGCACAATGTGGAGAAGATAAACGTCATTTTGGAGAAAAGGAACCACTTAGAAAAACCAAATTCATTGTGATTACATCACTATTACTATGCCAAAGAAGTAGCCACTGTATAAGGCTGATAAGAGAGCCTAGCAATCTGCCAAGGACTCTCAAGGGAAATCTTAAAACACTAGGAAATGCATGAAGCAGTGCATATTTGGAAAGTGACAAATACCTTTCATTTTTTGTTTGTTTGTTTGTTTGTATTGCCACTTAACTGGAAACAGTTTTAGACAAACAGCTAAAAAAAAGAAAAAGAAAAAGAAAAATTCTTGGATAGTTTTCTTTTTCTTTTTATTTATTTATTTATTTATTTATTTTTTTTGGTCAACCAATTTACGTTGAATCATTATTTAAATGAAGCAAATTAATGAGTGTTTTCTTGTAACTACCATAAAAACACAATTAATTAGAATTTTAAAATTGGAAGTAGAATTTAAACTCTTAAGAATGTTTAGAGACAATGTATACCAAGAATTACATCAACCATTGTAACTGTTGAAGACACTGAATAAATATGTCCCCATCCATTGGGAATGATAAGAATGTCTCTCAGCTGGCACACATCTGTAATCCCAGCTACTAAGGAGGCTGAGGCAAGAAGATTGCAAGTTTGAGGCTAGCAACACAGAGAGACCCTACCTCAAAATAAAACATTAAAAGGGCTGTGGAAGTAGTTCAGTGGTAGAGTACCCAGGTTCAATGTTCCAGTACTACAAAAAGAAAGAAAAGAACATCTCTGTCAATGATGTTACTCTAGGTCTACATATCTGCTGACCTGATTTTTCAGAATGTCCATATCAGTCACCTGCTTGTCCTTAGCTTCTCAGATGCACTGTTTATTACAGACTCCCATAATCTTTAAATCTTCACATCCCCCACAGGCAAAAAGCTCACACTATCCATTTGAACCTTGGAAACAGAAACTGTCAATATTGGGAGGCAGTTTTAAAAATCATGTTATCCAAATGCTTAACTTTCACATATTACAACATAAGAGATTTCACAGGACGGGGGTGGGGGAGACAGAGGAACCATTAAGAGATTTGCCTAAGAGTCACAAGGCAACATGGTGAAGTAAAACTACTGTCTCTTGAAATCCTGTTTCAAGGTATAGGGTTGATGATAGAGTTACACAGAAAGCTCCAGAAGCCTATGTGGAGAAGATGACCTTGAGATCACATCCTCCCTCAAGCTCACCAGTTACTCAGGTCCATGACTCCTCAGAGTTTGAGAGGATTCGAGTATAATAGAAACACAATCAACCTAAAGGGAACCAATTGCATAAACTGTAGATTTAATATAATGTTTCTCTTCTCTCTTATTTCCACAACATTGTCTTATTAATTCTTCAAACACACCCAGATAGGAAGTGTCCAGAAAAAGCGTTAGTCTGCTGGGCTAACCCAAGCCACCAAAGCATGTCTAACATAAGACAAAATTTAAGAGACTTCCCAATCCTACTCAAATCTATTCTGCAATGGTGGCTTCTCTACATCTCAGTTTTATGTACAAATATAAGAAAGGTTCTAATTTCTTACCTCTTAAAGATGCATAAAATGACTGAAAAATGGTCATAACCCCTATGATTGTAAATAGATAAAAAAAAAAAAACTTCTCATAAGACTTCTTTAGGACTTCCACATGAAAGTCAAACTATTTGAGGATTCCATTTCTTTATTGAAGTCTGACTTAAAAGAAAAACTTCCTGAAGATGAGAATCCAGTATTTTCCAAGTAGAAAAATACTAGTTTACATATAATGATAACAGGTCAGACAGCTATATAGATTGTAACAAGTAACAGCTCCCAACCCACAGCTAAAAACAAAGAGAGAGAGAGAAAAGGAAAAACCAAAAGTGGTTACTATAATATTAGTAATAAACACAAAGAAAATTAAGTCACTGCTATATATTCAGATAAATTAAAGTGCCTTATTTTATTTAGACATAATAACATAACTTAAAAACCTATTTGTTTTGGTTTCTGTGGGGCATTGGCATACATGACCTTTTAAGAAAAAGAATCTCATCAAATAGAAAAAAAATCTGCTTCCTAAAAAACTCTTCTAATTTAAATTCTAAAATGCACAACTTGAAATTTATGTTTATATTTCCAGTGTTTATATCTACCAAGTTAGAAATCAGTTTTTCAAATTACTCTGAACATGCCCTCAACCACCAAAGGGTGTATCTTTAAAATTTCAGATTTATAAGTGCTATAACAAGTTTTATCAGTCAGGTTCATTAATGATTTATTGTGACACCAAAGTGGGGGAAAAAAAAAACCCGAAACTTCTGAATGATCTAGTTTTAACTCCTTTTCATTTTACACATTGTTTTATGAGCCCCAAGAGGTTAGGTAAGTATCTTATGTATTATTTCATGGCTAGCCCCTCCCATAGCTTCTGTGGTCTGCAGCAGATACAGTTTTGTCTGACTTGCATGGAAAATTCAGCTGCGAAATATTTTTATTCAACAGCTAAGACAATCAGTCTCCCCACACCCCCTACCCACAAGGTTTGTATCTAGAAGCGAAGTGAGAACATTTGGGAGCACAAAATTAGTCTGCTTTTACTCTAATAACCAAACGGTGATTGGAAAAAAATACATATTTTGTATTTGCAGAAATGGGGGTCAGGGGTTACTAAATCTATAAGGTCCCTCCTCCCCACCCTCTGAGCACACCACAAAACTTAAAATTGTGACCCAGAATTTGAAGCTCGCACTCAATTTCAAAGCATTCATTTAAAAGTACAGAAGCGTTCTTTTTAAATGCCCACATTTTGAAACACAGCAAGAATGTGGCCCGACCAAATATTAACCCTCAGAAGAATGGACACACATTTACCTTCATAATTCACCCCACCAGGTCAAATGTTTAGCAAAGTAAACTGACCTAAACCGCAAGGACTGACTGAAAATGTCGAACAGGAGTGTCTGTTGGTTTTAAGAACACAGTTCCCAGCACAGCCCTCGGTCAATCCTCCGCAGGTAAAGAAACCTACACGCGTCCTCGTGTAAGGGAGAAACCAACTTTCCCAAATAAGTTAGTTGGGTCTTGCCAATCTAAATCCAACAGGTGTCAAAACACGTCACCACCCAAAATCCTTCTGAATAAGCTCTAGAGAAGCACCGGGTGGTTAGCAGAGAAACTGAAACGACCCGACCTTTATCAGGATTGGGAAAAAGCCGGGTCCCTATTCCAAATGATCACTTGGTAGTGGGGTGGGAGAGATGAAGACGGGAGAATCCCTGTATACAGGTGGGGAGATGCTAGGAGATGTCCGGCCACTGACTCTGCAGGGGGATCTGGGAGCACTATCCCTGAGCTCTGTTAAGAATCCCCCATCCTCGCCCCCAAGCCACACACACATATACCCGTTTTCCTAGGATTAGAACAGCAGCAGCAAGGGAGTGCTGAGACTACAGGCTGGGAGACTGAGAAGGGAGGGCGTGGGGTACCTGCTTATCCAGAGTGTCCCGGGCCCCTCCAGGTCCGGCGCCGGCCCTGGGTGGCGCGGGGGTCCGTTCGCAGCTACAGCCCTCCAGGAGGTACATGCCCGCCGGACGGCCGCTCTGCTCGCCCTCGAAGTAGAAGAGCACATTTTGGTAAAGAGCAAACCACTTCTCATGCCAGCGGCTCGCCTCCGCTGCCTTCTTGCTCAGGAAGCCGCGCTTGGTGCCCTCCTTGCGCGCAAGGAAGGCCAGGTACAGGGCGTGCCCCTCGTTGTAGCGCACGCTCTTCTGCATGGTGAGAAGGCTGGGGAGGTTCGGGTGTCCTCCCGCTTCACCCCAGCCTCGCGGCCATGGCTCGACAGTCTCCCCCGAGGGCACGCCCGCTCTGGTGCGGGCTGGCTTAGGGCGCCCCCTTTCCCGACACAGCGCTCAGGGCACCCTGCCCGCCTCTGGGACGCGGCGGCTTGCGGGTCCTAGGGGCGCAGAGCAGAGTCCCGGACGCGTTCTCCGCTCAGACCGCCGCCCTCCCCGCGGAACGGAACTCGCCGAGCCGGGGATGCTCGGGTGGAGAGCCGGCCCCGGGGCGCCGGAACCCGCTGCGGCTTCGCCCAAAGTTGCGGGAGCCGAGCCCCTGCGGCGGGCTGGGCGGCGCGATACGCGGCAGCCGAGAAGGACTGTCCTCGGGCAACGCGCTCCGGGAGACAGAAGGTAAAACGTCACGTGGGAGATCAGCTGTAATCGGCTTGGAGACCGATTTAAAGGGCAAAGTCGGCGCAGCGGCGCGGCAGCGGTGGCACAGCGCGCTCACCCCAGTGTGGGTCCTTCCCTTGCCTGCTCTGGCCCGGGCCTCTGCCCCAGCACCGCCCGGATGGGGCAGAAAGCTGCAAGGTGGAGGAGCGAGGAGGCACCACACACCCGTTCACAGGCTCAAGGTGTGAGCGCACACACAAAAAATACACTTACATATACACAGAAAAATGCATACTCACAAAGTGCACACTTAGACCAATACATTCACACAAACAATGGGCACATACACATGAGTACACACATACAAATGCACACCCATGCACAGGCACATACACACATACGCACACTCAAAGCATACATTTGCACAAATACACGTTTACACAATGAACACTCAAACAAGAATACACACAAATACACATATAGAAACTGTGTTTTTAGAAAATTTCACCCACAGTTTCTCTTCTCACAAAAGTATAAATACCTCCTGTTATGCAGTAACAACACACATGCACACACTCACTCAAACACACAAATTCATACACAACATATACTTATGTACACATTTGCAATCATACACATTAACATAAACAAACACAGATATAAACCTATTCACAAACAATATAAACACCTTGTCATACACAGACTCACACAAGTAATCATAAACACATACACAATGAATACACATTCACACATCCACATACAAATGCACAACACATCCACCACATCCACACATAACAGACAAATACGAATTCACACAAATCCATAAATTTACACAGAGCCACTAGTACGCCACATGCCCACACTCATTCCCACAGGTATGTTCCCATGGCAGTAAGAGTCACAAGATGGCTTTTTATAAATGGCAACTTGGGCTTTTCTGTTTGTACCTGCACTGTAGTGTTTTAAATGAACAGTGAAAGTTAATGAGGGCAGCCCAATGTTCCCAAAAGTCATCATATATGTCGCCTCCTTTGGACACATTGATCCTGTTTTTCACAGGATTAAGATAAAAGAAACTAAATTTTAAGGGCAGAGTTTTCAAACAGGAAAAAAAAAAAAAAAAATACCCACCAAGGGAGACATTACTGACTGGCCCAGGCAGAATCCATCCCCAGAAGCCAACCTGTCAGGCTCACTGGATACTAGGACAGGAATTCATTTGATTAACAAATTGCAGAGCTATAGCTAGAGAACCAAGGACACCCCACCCCCACTACAATATGTAAGTGGAAAAAGAAATGATGTGCCAACAGCTTTGAGAGAAAGCTAGTGCAACCCCAGGGAGAGCCTGGGTTTGATTCTGCTATGCACTTTTTTTTTATTCCCCTTAGTAACTTACCATTAAAACAGTTTGCCATAAAGTGTTTATCTTTAAAGTAAACTATAATAAAATGCTTTTCTGGGCAGTGACTCTGTGTCAATATACCTGTCTTGTCCCTCCAGTTGTGTGTTCATAAATTGGTAGCCACAGGGTTCTGCCTGTTCTGTAGAGGCTGCCTTTGCAGAATATTTTAACTCTGCCTCACTGAGCAGCTGAGTGGTTTTGCATCTTACTGTCAAGAAAAACTTCACTATTAAAAACTGTATAATAGGAAAATTGCCATTTTGAAATGACTCTGTGAAAAAAGTGGTCATTCTCTTTACATATTTTTACATATCTAAAGGACAGTGCTGTGCTGGCTTGGGTTTACCCCAGCTGGCATCTGACATTGATTGTTCTGTGGAAGAGAGACAAGTTACAGAGACTGCACAATGTTTTGAGCCAATTGCAGGGGAGATGCTGATGACCTCAGGGGGCCTTTTGTTTCCTTCTCGGGGTCCATTCCCAGTTCTGAGAACCAACCATAAGAAAGTAGGCACCTGTGTAATTGGTGAGCTCCATTTTCAAGGGCATGAAATCAGCACAAAGAAAATGTTCTGGTGAGTTTGAATCGTCTAAACTTGAGGTTTTTCAGATGTGAAAGACTCTTTTCCCCAATAAACACTGTCTCTGGGATCAGGGCTGAATTCACATATCCTTTCTGTCTACTCAGATGTCCTTTCCATCGAAACCACTTGAGGTACCCATCTCAACCTCTTGTCTGATGTCACTTCCTACTGTATAAGGTGTTGTGGCTATTATATTCCCCTTGATAGTAAAATAAACACAAATTCTGGTTTCCTCCAAATTTTGGCTGGTGGCTATAATGGGTTTTGATTATGAAAATTCACTGCAAGAATAGTTTATAAGGGTTTGTCTTTGATGCCATACTGAGAGAATGTAGAGAAGAGGTGGCCCTTACTGCTGTTGTGCTCAGAATCTATGAGGAAGAGAATCTCATGGTTAGGAACTTCTCACCTGATTGTTTCTTCAAATGCAAGGCTATCCCCTCAATCCAGGCAGCACCAGAGGGAGAATGAATGTGTAGTAAGCACTTAAGTAAGTCATAAAAGCTTTCTAAATTAATTTAATATTTGGTCATTGAATCATTGAAGAGGGTACAAACATTTGCAAATTTACATTAATCTGCAAGGTGGTAAGAGATGAAAACAACCAGAAATCTGTAGACAATCTGAACAAATGATCTCCAGTAAGTGTCTGGTGGGCCTCTGTGGGCCCTCAGCTTCCTTCTTTCACATGGAAACCGCATCCTTGGAATGGGCCATCCTGAAACACAAAGGGCATGCGGTTATGGAAATGAGGAGATTTCCCTCAGCTAATCAAACTGGTAGGTAAAAGGAACAGTGTTCCAAGTAGCTGGGGAACAAGCTCCTCTGTGAAGTCATTGTTTCTTTTCTGAGAGGACCACTTTAAGGGCATTTTTCAGGGCAACAAAGCATTTCTCCCTGGTAACAGTGAAGGTATCCTCTTTACCCTTTTCTAGGCAAGTTAAGGGGGTGGGGTGGGGGGGTATCAATGAGTTGCCATGTCTGGAAACCCTAATTACTACTTACACAGTGAGGTAGTATTCAGATAATTTGACAGAAAATAAAAATAAAAAAAGAAGAAAAGGAAGGAGAGAAAGACAGTGAGAAGGGGAAAAGGAGAGGGAGAAAGGAAGGAAGGAGAAATTGTGTCTGAATTGTCCAAAGCTTCTAAGGTTGCTGGGTGAGAAGTGTACAACCTAATCCACAGCTTTCCAAAATCCCAAACTCAAGCCTTATCTTTCAGACACAGAAGGTAGGTTTAAATTTTTTTTTTTTCTTTTCCTAAATTGTTTTGTTCATAGAATTTTGGGCTGCATGAGTTTCTGCAATGACCTTTCTCTGTGGTTTCAGTAAATCAGAAATGCTTCAGCACTGGGTTCCTGGAGAAATATGTTTTACAGGCAAAGAGACATTTCTCCTTTGCCTTGTGAAGTTTTACTGGAATAAACAAAGACAGATTAATTGGAGAAAAAAAAAAACACAAATTTATTTTGTGCACATAGGCAATGACGTAGTGTAATTAACCACTAGCCCAAAATGATTCAGAACCTTATGTGCCCCCTTTGTCTATAGGATAGGGAAAGAATGAGAAATGTAGAAAAATTTGAAGGATCTAAATTTGTTAGGAGAATGAATGGTTCCAGAAACAATCTTCAAAATTTGAATGTGCCCAGGGACAGACAGTCTTTTTTTCCTTTCTTTCTTTTTATTTATTTAATTTTTTTTTAGCTGTAGATGGACACCATACCTTTATTTTATTTATTTGTTCTTTTGTGGTGCTGAGGATTGAACCCAGTGCCTCATACATGCCAAGCAAGTGCTCTACCACTAAGCTACAACCCCAGCCCCCAGATGATGTCTTGTAAGGGAATTCTATCCAGGTGTGCCAGGTGTGGTTACATTCGTCAGGCTTCTCTCCAGAGATATACACTTCAGGGTGCAGATGGAAGATAGTTGTGTTCCTCTTGCAGTCAGATGTTAATTCATGTACAGGAATTCCAAAGCAGCAAGCTCTCCTGCCTTTTTTTTTTTTTTTTTTTTTTTTTGGTTCCTGGGATTGAACCCAGGGGTACTTAGCCACTGAGCAACGTCCCCAACCCTTTTTATTTTGAAATAGGGTCACTTTTAAGTTGCTTAAGGCCCTGCCAAACTGCTGAAGCTGGCTTTGAACTTGAATTCTCCTGCCTCAGCCTTCTGGGATTACAGGCCTGAGCCTGCTTTTAAGACCTTTTACTTTCCTTTAGATCAAACTCTCAGCATGCTTAAAAATTTTTGAAGTATCATTCTTCGCTATACCCCAACAAGGTCAAGCAAAGACAAAATATTACCAAGATCCTTTTCTTGGCCTGACAGATCATCTAGGGAGTTGTCATTTTGATGGCTTTTAAATGGGGAAACCAGGGTATTTAGTAATGCAGGATTACTACGGATCCCAGGCAGGTTCTAAAGGATACATGTTACCATCTCCTGCACAGATCCACCTTTTTTTTTTGGTGGGGGGTAGGGGAGAGGTACTGGGGATTGCCCTCAGGGGCACTCGACCACTGAGCCTCATCCCCAGCCCAATTTTGTATTTTATTTAGAGACAGGGTCTTACTGAGTTGCTTAGGAACTCACCATTGCTGAGGCTGGCTTTGAACTTGTGACCCTCCTGCCTCAGCCTCCCAAACCGCTGGGATTACAGGCATGCACCACTGCGCCCAGCGGGCAGATCCACTTCTGTGTTGTCCCTTGTAAAGCTGGGTTCTTCCCCAAATAAGTAGGACCTAAAAGGATTAGCCATTCCTTGTCCCTAGTATTCTTTTAACCAAACAGAACCCCTTATTTATCAAATATGAGATATAAAATACTAGACTGAATTACTCAGAGCCAATAAAATCACTTAATCTGGTGCCTATGATGTTTCACCTAACTTAACCTTCTGGATAGTCCAAATTTATCCTTCATATACTAAAATAAATAAGCCATGTATATTTACTGAAAAGCTAAGATAATTTAGTATTTCCTTGATAATTTAAGGTCAGTGTTTCTAGAGCAGAACTGTCCTTAGCCTGTTCCTTTTATGCAAATTAGAACAAGGCACATCCTCTGGGAGGATAGAGAGGGCAAAACTGACCATGTATGTGTACACACCGCTGAAAACCTGAACCTGGTAAGTGGATGGTGCCTTTGTGTGATTAAGAGGTACTTCTTGGGCTGGGGTTGTGGCTCAGAGGTAGAACGCTCACCTAGCATGTGTGAGGTGCTGGGTTAGATCCTCAGCACCACATTAAAAAATAAAATAAAATAAAGATATTGTGTCCACCTATAACTAAAACATAAATATTCAAAAAAAAAAGAGGTACTCCTTCCCTGGGGTGGATGTGTCTCCTTGCAGGAAGCCCTGTGCAGCCACCCCACCTAAACAACTGAGCATGGTGGCAGATGCTATGTGCTTCCAAAGTGCCTGTGAATAGCTGTCTTCTCTGAATTTCTATGCCTGTTCACAAACACAGTCTCTTCCTTCTCCCTGTCTCCATCCCAACCTTCTAATTGTCATCTTCTGATCTCTTGAAGACTTGGAGACCATACCACCCAGCTTAAAGAACTTTGTGAAACATGAACTTATTAAACATAAAGGAGAAGATCTTGACCCTTATGATGGTCAAGGAGAGGTATTACCCTTGTCCAGCCATATAATGGTGCCTACAATGGTCTTTATGATAGCAAAATTAGAAACACCCCGACTGTTCACTAATGGAGGAATGGTTAAGTAAATTATGACACACACGGAATTCTTAAGACCTAAGATGTGATTTAGTGGTAAGTAAAAATACCACCCTTCCTGCCTTCATAGCAGAATTCTCCCTTGAATTAATGATCTGTACACGCAGATCCTTCTCCAAATTCCTCCTGAATCACACCATTCAGTCTTCTGAGCCTCACCACCCTGCTGACACCACTATTCTCACTCATGGTCACCAACAGTCCCCATGTTGCCAGGTTCGGTGGTCAGTTTTCAGTCTGCAGCTGATTTGACATCAAAGCAGCATTTTGTACTGCTGATCATTGCTTTCTTCTCCTTTCTCAAGACATTTTATTCCCTTAGCTTTCTTAATACCGCTTCCTTTTCTCATTACCTCTTCCTAACTTCTGAGTTGTAGTTCGCCCCAGAGCCTTCTCCTGGGCTGATCTTTTCTTTACATTTTTAAAAAAATTCATTCCATGGCTTTTTTTTTTTTTTTCCCCTTCCCAATGCTGGGAATTAAACCCAGGGCCTTGTTCACGCTAGGCAAGCTCTCCACTGCTGAGCTACAACCCCAGCCCAATTCCATGGCTTTAAATTAAGTCTCTCTATCTCCCTCTTGTATATCTGTCTACTCAACATCTCCTTGGATATCTAGTAGGCATCTCAAGCTCAACACATTCAAAACTGAACTTGTCTGTAAAGAAACAGCCATTCTCACTGTCTTCTCCTTTCAGTATATGGCAACTCCATCCTTCTTCTGCTTCTGAAGTAAAAATCTTGAAGTTATCTAAGAATCCTTTCATCCTCTCACACCCAGTTCAGCTCTGCCTTCAAAGCATATTCTGAATCTAGCCTCTTTTCACACCCCCCTTGGGTACCCCCTGACCCAGCCCATCATTACCACCTCTCTTCTGGCCCCCTGGAGAGGTGTGTTCACTCTTACTCTCCTATAGTCTGTTCTCTACTCTGTAGCCAGTGAGCACCCTTGAAAATGTAAATCACTGCCATGCCTCTTCTCTGCTCAACGCCTTCTAGCATCTCCCCACCATACACACCTAAAACTCAGACTCTGTACCTCAGCACTACAAGTCAGGCCTGTGACTCCCTCCCCACATTCCACTTTCCCTGTCCTGAGCCCAGACCTTTGTCCTGGCTGTTCTCTGAGTTAGAATGCCCCTCCCCATCACATGACTGGCTTCTCCCCTCATTCAGCTCCTGTCCAGCACCCCTTCCTTAGAAGACTACCTCCCACAAGCCCACCCACAATAGCACACTTATGTCTTTAAGTATTATCATTATATTATCATTTCCCTCTGGAGGACCTCACCACCAGTCATTCCAATAAGTAGGCTTATTATTGATATTTTCTGCCTCCCAAACAGCACCTAGAACATCACTGACTGCTAGTAACTTTCCATGAAAATCTGTTGAATGAATACCAAGAAAGAATGACATCCATGGGGATATTTAACTTCCAGGGAAGAGAAAAGAAACTTCTTTTCCACATCAATAATTTTTTCCATTAATTCTTTCTGGGACTGGCTCTTACACTGTCTATCCTGCTCTTTGACTTTCTTTTATCTCTTTTCCTTAGGAAATTTCACAATCTTCCTCCACTCCAAGTTTAGCCTCTGGAAGAATCTAGAGCATTCCTTGGAGTTCCTGTGATTCCAGAGTATAATAGAGACTGTGAAGTACTCCTTAGGTATCCTCCTTCAGGACTGAATGACTTATTCTGTCTCCCCACTTCCCCACCCTCCCATCATTCTAAACTTTGCTATTAGAATACCTACTGATAGTCAGCCCTCTCTGGAAATTGCCCTTGGCAGAATGGAGCCATCTCACCAAGATCACATCAATAAAGTGTTTGAACAGCAAAGCATAGTGGCCTTGCATTTTTGCACATTTTTCTTCCTCTTCTTCTGACCATGACATTTCTTCTTTTCAGATCATCTGGTTCAAATGGGAGCTGCCATCTTTCTACAGGTCCTACAAACATGGCCACAGTGATTGGTCTAAGATTGGGCACCTCATTCGACTGTACCAGAATGAGCTGTTCCCTAGGATCTGAACTAAAGACGAGCAAGACCTTCCTCAGTTCCTTTCAGATGTGTAATCATAGGAATTGGCAGAAAGTGTATAAGATCATAGCTCTGGAATCAGATGTGTAGAGTCAAATTCCTTCTCTACATATTAATTATGGAACCTTAACCAAACCATTACTTAATCTCTTTAGAGGCTCAGCTTTCTTATCACTAAATTAGAGATGATAATTTCTACCATAGGAGGTTTTTGTTGTTGATGGTGTAATGGTGGTGGTGAAAATTAAACCCAGGGCTTTGTATATGCTAAATATGTGGTTTACCAATGAGCCGCACTACCCTGACATATTCTTTGCACTTAAAAAAAAAAAAAAAGACAAGCTAATTGTGGTGCACTTGTCTTATAACAAACTTAACATGTTTAAAGAACACAATTTGATTAGTTTCAACACATTTGTATGCTCACTAAACCATCACCACAATCAAAATAAGAAATATTTCCATCAATCCCAGAAAATCTCCTCATTCTCCTTTGAAATCTCTCCTTCCTACTTTTCCTTCCCCTTCACCCTGTGAAACTGCTGGTCTACTTTCATTGTGAATTAGTTTGCATTTTCTAGATTTTTAAAATACTTAGTATGCACTCACTCTTTTTGCTTGGCTTCCTTCACTTAGCATGATGATTTTAAAGATTTATTTAACTTAATGAGTATATTGGTGGTTTATTCCTTTTCACTAATGAATAATATGTGATTGTACTGGAATATATTAGCTAGGCATATCATGCCAGTTTGTCCTTTGTGTTAACCCAAGGATGCTCAGATTTTCTCCTCTGTTTTCTTTTATTTTTCTGGTTTTAGCCCTACATTTAGTCCTGTCATCTGATGGCGTGAGGTATGAGTTGAGATTCCTATTTTGCATTGACTATTCCAGCACCATTTGTTGAAAAGATCATTCCTTCCCTGTGGATCTGCCCGGCATCCTTGTCCAACATCAATGGACCATACATGCATGGGTCTATTTCTGGACTTGATTTCATTCCTTTGATGTCTACTTTATACAAACATCATGGTACCATGATTATTTTAACTTTCTAAAAAGTCTTAAAATCAAGTTGTTTAAAACTTTCAGCTTGGTTCTTCACAAGAAGAACACAAAAACAAATCCACATTCTGTTTTTCCTGAACTCTCAGTTCTCTGTTATTCTGAGGGAAATTCAAATTGTTTTGGCTATTCTAAGCCTTTTGTGTTTCTACATATATTTTGGATTCAGCTTGTAAATTTCCATGTGGAAAATCAGGCTGGGGTTTAGATTGGAGTTGGCTTGAATCTGGAAGTCAGTTTTAGGCAAACTGGCATCTTCACAATATTAAGTCCTCCCATCCATGATCAAGCTTCTGTCTTCATTTGTTTAGGTCATCTTTAAGTTCTCAGCTCTGTTTTATCGCTTACAGTAAACATGTCTTACATTATCTTTTACCAGACATACTTCTATGTGGTTCATATCTTCATGCAATAGTAAATGGTATGTCTTAAGTTAATTTATAGTTGTTTATTGATAGTACATAGAAATAAAATTGATTTGATATACTGATCTTGTACTCTGCAACCTTGCTAAATTCCCTCATAAGTTCTTATCATCTTTTTGTAGATTATTTAAAATTTTCTACCTAGACAAATGTTTTTTGTTAATATAGTTTTATTTATTCCTTTCTTATTGGTATGCCTTTATTTCTATTTCTTGCCTTTTGCTACAACTAGGACCTCCAGAAAAAAAAAGAAAGAAAACAAAGGTTAAGTAGAAGTAGTGAGAATGCACAGGCTTGCTTGTTCTTGACTGTAGTGGGAGAGAATTCAATCTTTCCATGATTAAGTGTGATGTTAGCTGTAGACTCTTCACAAGATGCCTTTGATCAGGTAAAAAATCTTCGCTACTATTCTTGGTTTTCTGGTAGTTTTTAATCATGATTGGATTTTGAATTTTGACAAATGCATTCTCTTATGTGCATGTGATTTTTTTTTTTTTTTTCCTTTTCCACCTTTCAGTATGGTGAAGTAATAACTAGTAATCAGGGATAAATGCTGTTTCATTATGATGTTTATTATCTGCTATTAATCTCATCTAGTATCTTTTTTTCTTTCAAACATTATTTTTTTCATCTCTAAAAGTTTGATGTGGGTCTTTTTATTTTCCACTTCTCTACTCTTCATGTTCATGCTTTTGGCTCCTTTCTCTAGCATACAGGGCATATTTATGAGAGCTGTCTGCTAATTTTGACATTTGTGTCATTTCTGGGCTTGCTTTTTTTTTTTTTTTTTTTTTTTTTTTTTTTTTTTTTTTTTGGTACCGGGGATTGAACTCAGGGGCACTTGACCACTGGGCCACATCCCCAGCCCTTTTTTGTATTTTATTAGAAGCAGGGTCTCACTGAGTTACAAAGTGCCTCGCCATTGCTGAGGCTGGCTTTGAACTTGCGATCCTCCTGCCTCAGCCTCCCAAAGTGCTGGGATTACAGGTGTGCGCCACCACGCCCAGCTTCTGGGCTTGCTCTTTTGCATTACATTTTATCCTCACTATAAGCCACATTTCCTGCTTCTTTGCCACTTCTTATTGGATGACACACTGTGATTTTTTATCTTTGGGGCTTCTAGTGTTATTATTTGTTTTGTTAAATATTTTCAACTTGGTTCTGAACTCAGTTCAGTAACTTGAAAATGGCTTCATCCATTGGAGCTTTGCTTTTTTTTTTTAATATTTATTTATTTACTTTAGTTGTACACAATGCAATGCATTTATGTTTATGTGGTGCTGAGGATCGAACCCGGGCTGCGCACGTGCGAGGCAAGCGCTCTGCCACTGAGCCACAACCCCAGCCCAGGAGCTTTGCTTTTAAGCTTTGCTAGGTGGGTTCAGAACGGCCTGTGGTCCAGGTTCATTTGGCCTACCGCCTGAGGACTCGACTTCATACCCCACGTGTTGGGAGACCTTTCCATTCTGACTACTAGGAAGTCACAAAACCCTGGAGATTCTTCTTTCTGCTTCTTTCTGGAGGTTCTTTTCTGGGCATTGGTCATCTCCATGCATGCATGAACTGATTAGGACTCAGTAAAAGCCTGGAGGGACCTTCTGCAGCCGTGGGGTAGCCCTCCCCTCTCCAGCAGTCCATCCTGGGTGTCCCAGCCACTGTCCTCCTTGGACTCGACACTTATTCTCTTCAATCCAAGGAGGCCAACAGGGCCTGCTGGCTTCTCCCTCTCAGCACAGCAGCCTGGCAACTCTCTTCAGGCTGTGAACTGGGGCACCTGGAAGGACTCAAGTGCTTCCTTCACTCGAGAATCATGGCCCTTCATTGCCTATCATTTCATGTCTGTCAACATCACTTCATATATTTTGTCCTGTTTTTCAGTCATTTAAGGGAAGAAGAGCTATTTCTGTCTTTGTTCTTGAGAAGTTATTTGACAGTTGCTCACAGAAGATGAAGGGCTACATTAATGTAAGTGGGATATCTTCAAAGTAAATAACAGGCACCTTAAGCCCACAGGGAGGAGAGACTGAAAGGACCCATGACACACCTGATGTTTTCGTCACCTGAGGTGTGTTCTTTAGATGGCTCATGTTGGATTATCAAGTCCCAGTGAAACCTTAAAGCAAACTGAGGGATGAGGCATGCATTTTCACCTAGTAAGAGTGAATCTTGCTTCCATAAAAATTTCCTGCAAGGTGGCTGATTCTCTGATGAGAAATAAGAACTCTGGAGGAAAGCCTTGGGTTGAAGAAAGAGGGAAGTGCTTTCTAGAAGTAGGAAACTCCTGAGTTCGTCATCATATTTAGCATCCACATTCTGTTTTTCCTGAACTCTCATTTCTCTGTTATGCTGAGAAAAATTAAAGAACAAACCTATTCCATGCTTGCAATGGGCTGGTGAAGGGGAGTGATGCTTTCCCTTGCTAATCCCCATTCCCCCTGACCTGAGGGAGGACAGTGACCCAGAATTGCTTGGAAGTGATTCCAGCTGAAAGGGGACAACAGACAACAGTCCCTGCAGCTGGGAACTCAGTGAGGAGGTTGGAACAAGAGCCCTTATAGGTAAGCACCCCCATGGCCTTCTAACAATAATCAGGAAACACTTGGAGAAGACAAAGTTCCTGCAGTCAACTGGATGAGGTTTTGGAAGTATGGCAATTAGTCTGGATAGTAATGGGCATGTTTCCTTATTTACCATCCCTGGATGTTAGTAACTAGATATACAGTTACACAAACACACATACACACGCACACTCACACACACAAATACACATCATCACGCACCCCCATACACTTAGGTCCATTTAGAGTGTCCATTGGCATCCTTTAGGTTGAGATCAAAATTCATTCCCTGAGTGAGAAACACATAGGAGTTTTTAAAAATTAAATAAATAAAACTGATGACTCTGCCCACCAACAAAAATTCCAACTCAAATTGAGCTGGGGTATATCCCAGGTTGCTGCATTTTCAAAAGTTTCCATGTAGTTCTAATGGCCAACTACAGTTAAGAACCACTGATATAGGCCTTTGAGGTATTTACTCCTGAGCTATAAAAAGTCACTTGTCTAACTTGGGTGCACACATTGTACCTCCTGATCTTCCTCCTCAGTTCCTTTCCTCCTCTGGTGACCACTGCTCCTCTGACACTCTCTCACTACCCACTCAAATTTGCAAGTGAGCACTTGTCTCGTCTACTGGGGTGTTTCACCTGACCCCAGCTCTGTGGGCTAAAAGGTTACTCCTCCATAGCCAGGGACAGCCAATCAGAGAGATGCTTGACTCCTAGATGGCAACCTGGCCATCCATAATGCATTGCCTGTGAAATTTAGAGCTTTACTTCTTTCCTGCAATTTGGTCATCATAGGGTAACCAGCTTGTCTCAGGTTGCCCAGGACTTTTAGCAAACCCCTGGTTTTAGCATTGAAAATTCTGCATCCTGAAAACTCCTTGTTCTCCAACAAATGGGATGGCTGGTCTTTTAACCCTGGATGTCAGTTTATGACTTCTTTGTTTCCAAGAGCTGTTTTCAAGCAAAGATTTAGGTCCCTCTGAACACTTGAGGGTAGAAGTGACAGGCTCCCAGATGACCTAAAATCTACATGTTGAAGCTTAATATCAAATTGTCATGCAGTTAACTTTCCTTAGTTTATTTTAAATGGTAAACTTTTCATGTTCTGAGGCAGTGTGTCAGAGTCACATACACACATAAAGTAGCATATGTTTGCCTGAGGCAAACAAAATGAGATTCTGTAACTATTGGTCTTAGTTCTCAAGCAGTATATGAAGATACTTTAAAAAGGTGGATTATTATTTTTTTGTGCATGTTTTGGAACAAATTGTAAATAAATTTACAAAGGATAACATATTTTAAAATTGAAAAAAAAAAAAAAAAAGCCGGTCGCGGTGGCGCACGCCTGTAATCCCAGCACTTTGGGAGGCTGAGGCAGGAGGATCGCGAGTTCAAAGCCAGCCTCAGCAATGGCGAGGCACTTAGCAACTCAGTGAGACCCTGTCTCTAATAAAAAATACTAAAAAGGGCTGGGGATGTGACCCAGTGGTCGAGTGCCGCTGAGTTCAATCCTCGGTACCAAAAAAAAAAAAAAAAAAAAAAAAAAATTGAAAAAAAAATCACTCACCCTCTCCAGCAAAATACATGCTCTGAGTTGATTTTCCAGTGCAAGAAATGGACTGAATGCCACATCTACACTTCATGGAGAGAAATATGGACCAGAGAACACTGTAGAAGGGGCACAGAGTGATGCTCACTGGTTCACACAAAATCTGTAAGTGGCAGTATGCATGGGAGCATAGGCCTCTGAAGCCTACCAGGGACAGAGAAATGCCACTATAGTGCATACACTCACCATAGGGATGCTCATCTTTGTGAGAATGGTTTTATCAGCTTATGTTTCTCCTAACAAGAGCAACAGAGCAGCATGAAAGCCCTGTATCTAAAAGAGGGAAAATTGTATGGAGGGAAGGGAAAGAGGTGAAGAGAAATAGTAGATGAAGGCAAAATAATATCATTGAAAGAACTGGGGGAGAAGAGATTGACCAGGAGAAATTATAGCAGTCAGGTAATAGTCAAATGTTTAAACACACAGAACTTAATTCAAGGGTAGAAAATCAAAGAAGCCTAAAAAGAGTTAGGGTTGGAATTCAGAAATTAGGAACTGCAAGAAGCCACAGCAACTTGTAGACTGGAGAGACAAAGGGAGAAAGTTAATACCTGTGCATTTAGAGTCACTTGCTAGAAGGTGGAATCATGGTAGACTAGTCTGGCAGGAGCTGAAGCCACAGAGTAAACTTGGCCATGGCTACAGACACCAGCCAAGGTAGAAATGGGGTGTCAGTCAGCTTTCCATTACTGTAACAAAATACCTGAGGCAACTAACTGATAAGGAGGTAAGATTTATTTAGACGCACAATTTCAGAGGTTTCATTCCATGGTTGCTTGACTCTGGTGTGTTGGGCCTGTTGTTGCTCAGTACATAATTGTGGGGTGCATAGCAGAGGAGACCTGTTCCCCTCATGACAACCAGGAAGCAACGACAGAGAGAGGAAGGGGCTGGCGTCCCAATATCCCCATCAAGGGCACACCCCCAATGACCTAACTTCCTCCTTCCTCTAGGCCATGCCTCTTAAAGGTTCCACCATGTCCATTAGGCTAACTACCGACCTTTTAACACATGGGCCTTTGGGGGACATTCAAGATCCAAACTATGGCATGTGGAAGGGGAGAGAATCAGCCTCTCTTTCCTGTTCTCCAATGCCTCTCATTGGCTGGTATCAGCTAATGACTGGAAAACAGAACCAGAGCAAGGGGAAGGCAAAAAGTAGATCTGAGAGCAAGCAAGCCCAAGGTTGGCAGACACCAGCAGCCAATTCTCTGCTTCATGACTTATTCAGGGTTGCCTTGCTTCACCAGTGGTGAACTCTGACTGTGGAAGTACTTCAGCCCTGAACTTCAAAACTTACATTCCCAACCCTATCTTCCAAAACTAGAAATAAGCTTATAGTCTGTGACCCAGAACATTAAGAGGTCAATTCAACAAACATTTATTGAATTTCTACTACTCACTTGCAACTGAGAGTCTGAGTCAGAGCAGAGGAGCTTACTTCAGAGAGGGGAGCTCAGAGACAGGAATATAGAGACCCCTCCTCAAATCCTGGACCTGAACCATTGTTCAAATCTGTGAAGATGTAGCACATACCCTGCTACCTTGTAGGTTCCAATCCCTGCAGGACAGCCCTGGCTCACAACAAGGGGTCTCTGATATTTTCTCTGACTTTTCTTATTCAAGCTCATCTACCCACAAAATTAAGGACATTCCTGCCTCAGAGGCAAAAATCTGCTAAGCAAATTTTTGTATCCCTCAAAGAAGTTTCTTTCTCTGAGTATCTAAAATTACCAAAAAAAAAAAAAAAAAAAAAAAAAAAAAAAAGTCTTCATCTAAACTGTAAGAATCACAAATTGTAAGGCAAGATACTAAGCCTGTCAGCTACACCCTACCCATCCTTCATTTCAGACAATGAAAACAGATTCTGCTGTCCAAGGAAGGCAGAAGGGAAGAGAAGGAAGGTAAGAAGCAGAGCAAGCCTTCAGCATCTGGAAGGTGGAGCTGACAGGGGGTAAAGGGCATCATTGCCCGGTAACTTTAACCACTGAGGTCCCTCTCTTCATTCTTTTGAACTAAACAAGCTGCAGATCCTGTATTTGCAATGATAGTGCTCAGTTGAGTCACTTAAGCCTGCCTGGCATTTGGGGGCTAGTTAAGGTTTCATTTGAAGAAGCCCAGGGGTTTAGGAGCATCCTAGACAATAATTGTGACAATAGCAGCAAACACATAACTCCTACTCATTCTGTTCCAGGTGTTGGACTAAATCACCCAGGGGAAACCAGGGTGCTTAACCACTGAGCTACATCTCCAGCCCTTTTTGGTTTTTATTTGAGACAGGGTCTCACTAAGTTGCCTACCTGGTCTCGAACTTGTGATCCTCCTGCCTCAGCCTTCCTAGTCACTGGGATTACAGGCATGCACAACTGTACCTGACTCACTTAAGCAGAATAAATAATAAAGGGGCTGAAGGAATCCTGGTGAAGGTGATAGAATCAGGATTTAGGTTTGGGGCCAGGGTTGGGCCTTCCCAGGCTTTCCTGGAAGCACATTCTCCTCTGGTACTGGCCTCCATAGGATACCACTACTGCCATTCTACCCACTACTGCCATGCTACTTCTGTGTTAAGGTTTGGATATGAAGTGTCTCCCAAAAGCTCACATGTGAGACAATGCAAGAAGGTTTGGAGGAGAAATGATTGAGCTATACCCTTAACCTAATCAGTGAATTAATTCCTGATGGGATTAACTGGGTGGTAACTGCAGGCAGGTGGGGTGTGGCTGGAGGAAGTGGTTCATTAGGGGCATGGATATGGGGTGTATATTTTGGTTTTTTAGTTTTGTAAGGTCACTTTTTAAAATTTATTTATTTATTTACATTTCATATTATACTTATAGAGCATATTTTTACATATCTCTGGTTGTATACAAAGTATATTCACACCATTCATGTTTTCATACATGCACTTAGGGTAATGATATCCATCTCATTCTACCATCTTTTTTTTTTTTCCTTCATCCTTTTGCCTCCTCCCTTCCCCTTCCTCTCCATTAGCCATTCTAGTGTTCCTCTAATTTTCCTATGCTCCCCATCCCAACCCCACTGTGAATTGGCCTCCTTATATCAGAGAAAATATTCGGCATTTGGATTTTGGGGATTGGCTAACTTCACTTAGCATTATAGTTGCCAACTTCATCCATTTACCTGCAAATGCCATGATTTTATTCTCTCTTATTGCTGAGTAATATTCCGTTGTGTGTATATACCACATTTTCTTTACCCATTCATCTACTGAAGGGCATCTAGTTTGGTTCCACAGGTTAGCTATTGTGAATTGTGCTGCTATAAACATTGATGTGGCAGTGTTCCTGTAGTATGATGTTTTTAAGTCCTTTGGGTATAGACTGAGGAATGGCATAGCTGGGTCATAAGGTAGTTCCATTCCCAGTTTTCCAAGGAATCTCCATACTGCTTTCCATATTGTCTGCAACATTTTGCAGTCCCACCAGCAATGTATGAGTGTGCCTTTTTCCTCATGTCCTCTCCAACATTTATTGTTGTTTGTGTTCTTAATAGCTGCCATTCTGACTGGTTTGAGATGAAATCTTAGAGTGGTTTTGATTTGCATTTCTCTAATTGCCAGAGATGTTGAACATTTTTTCATGTATTTGTTGATTGATTGTATATCTTCTTCTGAGAAGTGTCTGTTCAGTTTTTGGCCCATTTAGTGATTGGGTTATTTGTGTTTTTGGTGTTCAGATGTTTGAGTTCTTTATATATTCTAGAGATTAGTGCTCTATCTGATGTGCATATGGTAAAAAATTGTTCCCAATTAGTAGGTTCTCTATTTACCTCACTGATTGTTTCTTTTGCTGAGAACTTTTTAGTTTGAATCTATCCCATTTATTGATTCTTGATATTAATTCTTGTGCTAAAGGAGTCTTATTAAGGAATTTGGGACCTAATCTGACATGTTGGAGACTAGAGCTTACTTTTCTTCTACTAGGCATTGTGTATATCATCCTGCTTCAATTTGGGCAAATCATATGACTCTAGAAATCTGGTCTAATTCCTAGGTCCTTGATCCACTTTGAGTTTTGTGCATGGTGAGAGATAGGGGTTTAATTTCATTTTGTTGCATATGGATTTTTCCCCAGCACCATTTGTTGAAGAGGTTATCTTTTCTCCAAAGTACATTTTTGGCGCCTTTGTCTAATAGAAGATAACTGAAATTATATGTGTTAGTCTCTGTGTCCTCTATTCTGCATCATTGGTCTACAAGTCTATTTTGGTGCCAATACCATGCTGTTTTTGTTACTATTGCTCTGTAGTATAATTTAAGGTCTGGTATAGCGATGCCACCTGTTTCCCTCTTATTGCTAAGGATTGCTTTAACTATTCTGGGTCTCTTATTTTTCCAGATGAATTGCATGACTACTTTTTCTATTTCTATGAAGAATGCCATTAGGATTTTGATTGGAATTGCATTAATTCTGTATAGTGCTTTTGGTAGTATGGTCATTTTGACAATATTAATTCTGCCTATCCAAGAACAAGGCAGATCTTTCCATCTTCTAAGGTCTTCTGTAATTTCTTTCTTTAGTGTTCTGTAGTTTTTGTTATAGAGGTCTTTCACATCTTTCATTAAGTTGATTCCCAAGTTTTTTTTTTTTTTTTTTTTTTTTTTTTTAATGCTATTGTAAACGGGGTAGTTTTTCCTCATTTCCATCTCAGAGGTTTTGTCACTGACATATAGAAATGCCTTAGATTTATGGGTGTTGATTTTGTATCCTGCTACTTTGCTGAATTCATTTATGAGTTCTAGAAGTTTTCTGATGGAATTTCTTGGGTCTTCTATATATAAAATCATATCATCAGCGAATAGTGATAATTTGAGTTCTACTTTACCTGTCTGTATCCTTTAATTTCTTTCATCTGTCTTATTGCTCTGGCCAGTATCAAGAACTATGCTAAATAGAAGTGGTGAAAGAGGGCATCCCTGTCTTGTTCCAGTTTTCAGAGGGAATGCTTTCAATTTTTCTCCATTTAGAATGATGTTGGCATGGGGCTTAGCATAGATAGCTTTTACAATGTTGAGATATGTTCCTGTTATCCCTAGTTTTTCTAGTGTTTTGAGCATGAAGGGGTGCCGTATTTTGTTGATGCTTTTTCTGCATCTATTGAAATAATAATATGGTTTTTATTTTTAAGTCGGTTGATGTATGAATTACATATTGATTTCCGTATGTTGAACAATCCTTGCGTCCCTGGAATGAACCCCACTTGATCGTGGCATGCTATATTTTTTACATGTTTTTGTATCCAATTTGACAGAATTTTATTGAAAATTTTTGCATCTATGTTCATTAGAGATATTGGTCTGAAGTTTTCTTTCTTTGATGTGTCTTTGCCTGATTTTGAGATCAGGATGATATTGGCCTTATAGAATGAGTTTGGAAGTGCTCCCTCTTTTTCTATTTTCTGAAATATATTGAAGAGTATTTGTATTAGTTCTTCTTTAAAGGTCTTGTAGAACTTGGCTATGTATCCATCCAGTCTTGGGCTTTTCTTGGTTGGTAGGCTTCTGATGGCATCTTCTATTTCATTGCTTGAAATTGGTCTGTTTAAATTGTGTATATCATTCTGCTTCAATTTGGGTAAATCATATGACTCTAGAAATCTGTTGATGCCTTCGCTATTTTGTATTTTATTGGAGTACAAGTTTTCAAAATAATTTTGAATTATCTTCTGTATTTTCATAGTATCTATTGTGATATTTTCTTTTCATCATGTATGTTAGTAATTTGAGTTTTCTCTCTCCTTCTTTTTGTTAGCCTGGCTAAGGGTCTGTCAATTTTATTTATTTTTTCAAAGAACCAACTTTTTGTTTTGTCAATTTTTTCAATTGTTTCTTTTGTTTCAATTTCATTGATTTCAGCTTTGATTTTTGTCATTTCCTGTCTTCGACTGCTTTTGGTGTTGGAGTGTTCTTCTTTTTCTAGAGCTTTGAGATGTAATGTTAAGTCATTCATTTGTTGTCTTTTTCTTCTTTCGAGGAATGAACTCAATGCAATGAACTTTCCTCTTAGAACTGCCTTCTCTGTCCCAGAGATGTTGATATGTTGTATCTGTGTTCTCATTCACCTCTAAAAATTTTTTAATCTCCTCTTTGATGTCATCTGCAATCCATTGTTCATTCAATATCATATTATTTAGTCTCCAGGTGTTGGAGTAGCTTTTATTTCTTATTTTATCATTGATTTCTAATTTCATTCCATTATGGTCTGATAGAATGCTGGGTAGTATCTCTATTTTTTATATTTGCTAAGAGTTGTTTAATATATGGTCTATTTTAGAGAAGGATCCATGTGCTGCTGAGAAGAAAGTGTATTCGCTCATTGAAGGATGAAATATTCTATATATGTCGGTTAAGTCTAAATTGTTTCTTGTATTTTTGAGTTCTACAGTTTCTTTATTCAGATTTTGTTTAGAAGATTGATCCAGTGGTGAAAGGGGTGTGTTAAAGTCTCCAAGAATTATTGTGTTGTGGTCTATTTGATTCTTGAACTTGAGAAGAGTTTGATTGATGAACATGGATGCTCCATTGTTTGGGGCATATATATTTATAATTGTTAAGTCTTGTTGGTGTATGGTTCCCTTGAGCAATATGTAGTGTCCTTCTTTATCCCTTTTGATTGACTTTAGCTTGATGTCTACTTTATTTGATATGAGTATGGAAACTGCTGCTTCTTTCCTCAGTCCATGTGAGTGGTAGGATTTCTCCCAACTTTTCACCCTCAGCCTGTGGATGTCTTTTCCTATGAGATGAGTCTCTTGGAGGCAGCATATTGTTGGGTCTGTTTTTTTGATCCAAATCTGCTAGTCTATGTCTTTTGATTGGTGAGTTTAGGCCATTAACATTAAGAGTTTTATTGAGAAATGATTTGTATTCCCAGCCATTTTTGTTTATTTTTGGTATTTAATTTGACTTAACTTTCTCCTCTGATTGGTTTTTCCTTTAGTGTAAAACCTCCTTCTGCTGATTTTCATCATTGTTTTTCATTTCCTCTTCATGGAATATTTTGCCAAGGATGTTCTGTAGTGCTGACTTTCTAGTTGTAAATTCTTTCAACTTTTGTTTATCATGGAAAGTTTTAATTTTATCCTCAAATCTAAAGCTTAATTTTACTGGATATAAGATTCTTGGTTGGCATCCATTTTCTTTCAGAGCTTGAAATATCTTTTTCCATCATCTTCTGGCTTTGAGTGTCTGGGTTGAAAAATCTGCCATGATACGAATTGGTTTCCCCCTATATGTGATCTAATTCCTCTCTCTTGTGGCCTTTAAGATTCTATCCTTATTCTGTATGCTAGGCATTTTCATTATAATGTGTCTTTGTGTAGATCTGTTCTAATTCTGTACATTTGGTGTCCTGTAAGCCTCTTATATTTGGTTTTCCAATTCCTTCTTCATGCTTGGGCAATTTTCTAATATTATCTCATTGAAGAGATTGTACATTCCTTTGGTTTGAAACTCTGTGCCTTCCTCTATCCCAATTACTCTTATATTTAGTCTTTTGATGCTATCCCATAATTCTTGGATATTCTGTTCATGGTTTTTACTATCTTCACTGTGTGGTCAACTTTATTTTCAAGATTATATGCTTTGTCTTCATTATCTGAAGTTCTTTTTTCCAGTTGATCTAGTCTGTTGGTGATGCTTTCTATTTAGTTTTTTATTTGATTAATTGTTTCCTTCATTTCAAGGATTTCTCTGTTTTTTTTTTTTTCCAGAGTTTCTATCTCTTTTTTGAAGTAATCTTTTGCTACCTGTATTTGCTCTCTTATCTCTTTGTTGTAGTGATAGATTTTTGCCTGTATTTGCTCATTTAGGTCATTCTTTAATTCACAGATCATTTTAATTATGAACCTTCTGAACTCCTTCTCTGACATTTCATCAACTTTGCTGAGCATGGGTTCTGTTATTGTAGTATCCTGGCTTGTTTGGGTACTTTCCTCCCTTGTTTTTTCATGTTGTCTATTTGCCTTCATTTCTTGCAGTGTAAACCTGAGATATTACAGTTTCTACCCGATATTCTTATAATATCCATGCAGGTTATCTGTGCCTCACCTTAACGTTGGGCTTTCAGAACCTGAAGGTGTCCCTCAATGTATGCTACTGCAACTAAAGGTGGTGTCAGCAGTAGTGTAGGTAACTTGAGATAACAGTGAAGGTGCCCCAATATGAATGCAATGTCTTCCAGAGATGGGGCTGAAAGGGTGAGCCTTATAATTAAGTCTTTGGGATGCCTGCTCTGAGAAGCGGCTGCTTTTAGGCCCTGTTGTCAAAATGTAGGGGCTACTGCGTGGGGAAGGCTATGGCTATGTCTGCAGTGTCTCAAAATGGAAGTGGGTTAGGCTTGTGATTCCAGGTCGGGTTGGGGTAGTGGACTCTGGACCTACCCTGGGCCTGGGTCCCACACAGGTTGGTGTGGGCCGAACTGGTTGAATCAGCTCCAGAGGTGGTCTGCTGGTCGGAAGAGGTGGTCCTCTAAGCAGAGGTCAGCGAAGCTGTCCTAGGTCTGCCTGAGCTCCGCCGGTGTCAGCTGGGCTGACCTGGGCTTGCCTGAGCTCGGGCAGAGGTTGGCAGGACTGACCTGAGCCTGGCCGCACTCAAGCAGAGGTCTTCAGGGCTGTTCTTGGACTATCTGCACTCAAGCAGAGGTCCGCGGGACTGTCCTTGTGTCTCCTGCACTCGGACAGATGTCGGCAGGGCTGACCTGGGCCCAACTGTGCTCGGGCATAGGTCTGCGGGACTGACCTGGGCCTGGCCGCACTCAAGCAGGGTATATATTTTGTATCTGGAGAGTAGAATCTCTCTCTGCTTCCCGGTCATTATGTTTCCCTCTACCACCCACTTCTGCTATGTTGTTCTGTCTCACCTTGATCCCTAAGGAATGGAGCCTGCTGTCCATGGACTGTGACCTCTGAAACTGTGAGACCCCAAATAAACTGTTCCTCCTCTACAATTGTGCTGGTTGGATTTTAGTCACAGCAGCAAAAAATTTGACTAAAACACCTTGCCAGTTAAAGGTCCCCTGGCCATTCTCCATCACTCTTCCCCATGATTTTTTTTCTCTTCAAACTAAAGTATGGGCAGGCATGTTTCAGGGCAGAGCCTAGGTCACATGCCAGTGCTGCAAAGGATGTGGGCAATTGGGTTTAGGGAGGCAGTGCTCATAACCTGGGACTGTCCTCATTGCAGAGGGATTTGCAAATTATACCGGGCACAGAAAGTTCATGAAAGCATTAGTTGCACCAGCTCCAAATTGGAAAAAAAAAAAAAAAAAGCCATCAACATTAAAACAGATATATCAATCTATTATGGTATATTCATACAGTTGAATAATAAGCAGCAATGAAATGAAGTATGTATAACTACAAGAAACATGAATGAAACCTGAATGAATCTGGCAAACATTATGGTAAGAACAAAAGCCCAATACCTGTTTTAGTCAACACCAAAGAGAATGTACTGTATGATCCAAGAGCAAACCAAACTAATGTATGGTGATAGGAATCTGAATTGTTACCTTTGGGGAATTATTAACTGGGAGGTCACATGAGAGAGATTTCTAGGGTATGGGCATTTTTCTAAATAATGGTATAGGTGCTGGTTACACATTTATTTTTGGTGTAAAAGTTCAATAAGCTATATGCTTATAATTGTGCACTTTTTTGTATGCATGTATATTTCAATAAAAGATTGACTTAAAATGTTTGCATACAGCTACACATTTGGTAAATTAACTGAGGTCCTATTGCCATTCTCTTTGTTAAGTAATTGAGCAAATGAATCATTTTGATCATTTAGTTCATCTCTGTCTCCTGGCCAAAATATTCAGTGGTCCTCGATAAACTGGAGGATAATATCTTCTATGGTTTGAATATGATTTCCCCCCATTAAAATATGATCCCTGATGTAGCAGTGTTCAAAGGAGGTGGAACCTTTAAGAACTGTTTGGGTCAGTGGTGCTCCACTTGCATGTAGGGATTAATGCTGTTCTCAAGGGAGTGAGTGAATTGTCACTCTTGGAGGATTGGATTCGTTGCCACAAGAATTAATGGTTATAAGGGCTGGGGTTGTGGCTCAGTGGTGGAGCACTTTGCCTAGCATGTGTGAGGCACTGGGTCGATTCTCAGCACCACATATAAGTAAAATAAAGGTACATTGACAACTAAAAAAGATATTTTTAAAAAAGAATTAATGGTTATAAAGCAAAGCTGCTCCTCAGGTTTTGTCTTTTCTACTAAGACCTGCTTGTCTGTTTGCTTCTCTACCATGTTATGATGTAGCACAAAGCTCTTGCGAGATGAGGCTGCCCAATGTTGGACTTCAGCCTCCTGACCTATGAGCTATATGAACTTCTTTTCTTATAAATTACTTAGTCTCAGGTATTCTATTATAGCAACAGAAACTGGACTAAGACAATACCTAAGCTCTTTAAATTTTCTTGCAAAAATCTTTATAGTCCAGCCTCATCCCTGTGTTCCAGTGTGCTGCTCTGACGGACTTGACCCTGGATGTTGGCTCTGCTCTTACCTGGGAAGCCCCACCTCCTGACAACTCTGTGAAACCCAATCTTTTCTGTTAGGTAAATGAAACTCTATTTCTTCCCCAAGGAATCCCTATCCTGAATCTGACTCCTCTCCCCAACCTCCTATGGATTCCTATTGCAATTAGGACAAGATGTACTTGACAAGCCCATTTGTTTTCCAAGTGACATCTCAAAATATGACAACTTTTTAAAACATTCAATCACTTTTATGTATTTATAGTTTATCTCACCAGCCAGATTGTGGACTTTTTGAAGAGTGATCATAGCCGATGGGTCTATTGTCCCTACAGGGTGTTGCATAGGACCTGGACCAGAGGCATAGTCTTTGGAAACTTTTAGACACATGGATTTGGGAAGATGGCTCTTGTTTGAGGCTTCATGTTCAAATCCCACCTCTGCCATTTGCTAGCTGTGATTCAAGAGAATTATTCAACTGCTCTTGAATATAGAACTTTCTAGAAAGTTTAGTAATTGATAATTTCCATACTCTTAGTCCAACATACTAAGTGCACCATGCGTATTAGCTATTGTTGCTCTTTTCCTGTTCTTGTTTCTAACTATTGAGTGCTTTTTAAAGTTCGCCAGAAACCACAAATCTCAGACCATCAGAGAAGGAACCCGATTTTGGACATGAGAGAAAAGGGTCTTTGCTGGGGAAAGGTGAAAGGCAGGAGGACTATGACTCAAATGAGTCCCTGTTCTTACAACTGCAGACTCCATATTGAGCCATCTTATAGACCTGACCCTGCCCATCACCTTTCAGAATTTATGTAGGAATTCAGTTGCCCGAATAATATCAGAATTTGTAGGGTTTGGCTCACTTTATGTTTTAATTTTCCCAAGCCTCGCTGTGGCTATTCTACAGCAGCATGAAAATTAAAAGGCCCTTTCAACAGAAGAGAAATGTCACTGCTGAAGCCACTGAAAAAAAATGATTGGTGGACATAATCCTGTTGTTAGCAAAGACAGAGCATATATCATTTGAATTGAAGATCCAAAACTAAAGCCATCTGTGGGATGTCGGGTCAGAAGGGAAATGAAGGGCAAAGGACAGGAGAAATAAAATCTTTGACAAATATCTTTTTATTCAGGTAGCAATTTGATGAGTTTTGGTCTAAAGAGTTCTTATGTAATGGTATTGAACTGCATGTCATTTTTACTTCTTTGGGATAGGGTAATATTGGTGACAAAGATCTTGCAAAGATTTTAGGAATCTTATGTCTTGACTATATGATCCATAATGGAGACTCATCTCTGTGATAGAAATCAGTGAAAAGTTAGCTAAAATGTGGCCACAATCACTTTTCCCCGAGCCTGAATGTGAGTGCACTCCAGATGTGTCGGTTTCTCTGCTTGAGCTTAAGTGTCACAGCATGGTGGGAATGAAGTGCACCTCAGTATCCAGAAAATGTGCCAATGAGCAGGCAGGGCAATGTTCTGGGGATAGAGGGTCCAAGCGGACCTGCTGGCCTGAACCACAGCACATTCTTCTAACTCAGCACTCTGGATATTTGATCTCATCTCCAGGGCCTCTGAAGTTATTAAAATAGGTCTTACATGAGAGAATACAGAGTTGATCGTATTAGTAAATTAGATTCCAAATTAGCTGCCTCAAAGCCCACCAGATAATTAAAATTTATAATCTCACTTTTACTTATTTGAGGGGGTGCCCTAAAGATAGTGTTCCTGATACATTGTTATGGAAAGTGACACATGGAAATTTAATAGGGCTGTGGGGTAGAATTGTTATAGAGATGCACCTGTAGGAGACAAGCCTAAAGTGAGACACCCCAGTAGTATCTGAGGAGCAAAAAGCAAGATAAACAAACTTCCAACAGACGTCATCTGAGCAAGATCAAACCACAATGGAGCCACCAAACCCGGTAAAGACCGAGGCTTATTGGTTTAGACAAGCACTAGGGTGGTCCTGGTGCTGTATGCACAATATCAGTCTCAGACTCTAAAGTTGAATATAAGACTTTGGGTAACTTTCTGAGCTGGTGGAAATGCATCCGTTGATGTTCATATCTGAAGGCAAGTAGCAATGATGAGACTGATAATAACAATGACACTGACCTCGCAGGGTTGTCATAAAGATTAATGAATGTAAATTTTTAACACGGTGCTGGGCACATAACATGCATACATTAGTTCTCTATCATTATTCCACCCACAATCCCTGGTCTTAGCCAAAATGCCAAGAAATTCAGCAAAGGCCTCAATCATTTCTTAACAGACTTCTCCTGTGATCATTCTCTAGCTATTGCCACCATCATTCTTTTATTTCTCATCAAGTTGATGATAATAGACAATAAAGCATTTCTCGTGAGATAGAGTTTTTCAAGTTCCCTATGATGGGGACAAGCTCAATTTCCTGGGAAGAACCATCTGGCATTGCCCTAGGCTGTCCTCTGGAGCCAGAAACGTTGCCTGGCAGTTGGCACCTGGAGTGTGTTTCATTTTGTTTTGTAGGATTCAATAGTCATATTTCATTCAAATTATAGCTCTGCTCTCCTTTAGTGCTGAAATCAAATGTGAAAATTAGGCCTGAAATGCACATTCATTTTGTAAAATGGTGGTCTCTGTGTAGTAGCAATCTCTATGTCTTGACCCAGTCTATAAATTTTATGATATTTTATTAAGAAGGCAATGAGAATCAGAGTTAGAAAGCAAGCTTCAGAAATTCATGTTCACTGGGCTGCTCAAAGAAATAACTTTAGAAAATGCAAACCTGAAAGTTTGTATACCGTATACACATATACATTTTTAGTTACTTTTGTTTGCATGTGTTATGTGAAGTTTACTGTCAATGAGTTTATTTATATAAATCTTTTGGTGCTGATGTCTACTGCTGTGATCACTATTTTTGACAAAATTACCTCGTGTTGGTAAACCTAGCAGGTTTTCACTCACAGAGTACATTTATGTTTATGTTATTTTAATCTCAGATACAAATTGGCAAGCACTGTAATTGTGGAAGAGACAAGGAATCTGGATTGTAGATTGACTTTATGGGAAACAAAATATCTTAAACCTTATTTTTAAATAGCATCTGAGGAAAATTGAGAAATCGTCTTGCTTTTTTTGAATGTATAATCCTTCCAAAATTCACATGTTAGGACATGAACTTCAATGTGATGATATGCGAATTGGAGCCTTTGAGAGGTGATAGGGTCATGAAGGTACTGCCCTACACCAGGCTGATGCTCTTACAAAAGGCTGAAAGGAACTGGCAAGACCCTTTTATGCCCTTCCATTTCTTCAGCATGTGAGGACATGACATTTGTCCCCTCTATAGGACACAGCAACAAAATGCCATCTTAGAAGCAGAAAACAGGTCTCACCAGATACCACATGTGCTAGCACCTTAATCCTGGACTTCCCAGCTTCTGGAACTGTGAGAAAACATTTCTAATGTTGATAAATTTCCTAGTCTCAGGTATTTTGTTGTAGCAACAGGCATCAACTAAGACATACTCAACTCTAATGATTGCCTCCACCCTTGATTCTAATGATATTGTTGTATGGAGTAAAAGAGTTGATTTTTAGCTCTTGTTCTTCTGCTTTTATTCCCTATTGCTACTGTAGCACAGTGAATGTGGGAATAAAGTTAAAATATCATAGGAACTTTTAAAATATACTCCCTTGTCTTGTGGTAAGGCATATGCTTCCATAAAAATAAAAATTAATTTTGAAATTGCTTTGAAATCAGAATGTGGAAAAAGCTGTATTTGTGCAAGTTTGCACAGGATGGGCTTCAGTGTGTTTAAAGTGGGAATTTTGCTGATTAGGATTGGCACAGTTGAATAGATGTTGAGAAGTTAGGAAATTTTGAATTTCCAGATAGTAAGCCCCGCTTGGAACTTTTTTTTGCTAATTTTGCTGTATGACAGAGAACATTATCCCTTGAGAATTTTCTTTCCTAGATGGTTCGATAGTCAAGAAAAAAGGGGTAAAAAACTATTTAAAGTTCTTTATCAAAGGCATTTTTCTGATCACCTTTGACCTGGCTCCACAGGAAATAGATGGACTTCTGGGCCACACCCAGCTCCAAAGATGGTACCATTCTAAGCCGGTCCTGAGGCTTGGACCTTTGGAATAGTCCCATTAGAGCAACTGGTGGGTCCCTTCTCAGACAATGAAGTGCAGTAGCACTTCTCTGTACTTTTATTTCAAAAATATCAAAATGTGACCATATGTCATTTTGCAAGAATGACATTTAGGAAGTCATTTAGATGATGGTTCTCAAAACATTGGTTTATAAAAAATTGCAGTGATACTCTCTGAATAAGAAAACTAAGGACAATGTAGTATGTTTGTTATATAATTGTGTTTATTAAAATATAAGGACTGAGATGTAATATAGCGGTAGAGCACTTGCCTAGCATGTGTGAGGCCCTGGGTTCAACTTCCAGCACTGGGGGCGGGGAAAATATTAAAGGGTCCTCCTTTGTTCTGCATTTTTTGCTTTTCCTATTCTAGGAACTAAGATATCCTTTTTATAGAAAATGATAGTGATTGTAGATAGCAAAATTTTTTTAAAAAATGCCCTTAGCAGTAATCCAAGTCTCCCTTTTCTCTCTAACTCCCCTTTAAAAACAACAAAACAAAAGCACTCTGATCCATTAATCTATTCTTTTCATAAGTGACATTGAATCTAGGTAAATTTGGGCATGCTGCAGTCTCCATTGCATTAAAAACCTTTCCTGGACAGAGCCCATCTTTGTGCCTTCTTTGCCCAACAATGTTTGATGCTTTGAATTCAGTAGTTTCTCAACAAATGCTTGTTTTTGTGATTGGAGAAACCTCCATTCAAAATGAAAACATCTATTGGGGAGAGGGAAGGCAGCCTATTTTTCATGGTAATAAAGTATTTTGAGGTTTGATTTTAACAGTGAAAAAGAGTGAAAAGAAGTGCGGGGTAATGTGTTAGGCACCCTATGGAGTACTTTAAACATTATAACAAAGTAAGGATTGCTTCATTTTACAGACCAGAAAACTGACATCCATAAAGGCTGGGAGACCAACCCAAGAAAGTGTTGATGGGAGTGAGAAGTTATATGGACATTAACCAGAAACAAAACATGATTTCATATTCAATTTTTTAAAAAATTGGTTAAATCAAATCCTCAGTGTGTGCTTCCTCCATTACACCCCATGTGAATTTGTCTTAATGCAAATCACAGCAAAGACTATCCTATGGATAAAAATTTCAGTTATTCCAGAGTTGAAATAATTTATCTAATTAAAAACATCTGTTTGTTATATTTTACCCCAATTAAATCACCACAAAAAAGATGGCACAGAAATATAATGAACAAAATAAAAATTCCAGTCACCTACTACCTAGGAAGAACTGATTAATAATAAAGAGCTCTTTAAAATACATAAAATCTGATATTCTCCCCCCCCACACTCCTCTCCTCTCCCTCCCTCCCTCCCTCCCCTTTATTCTTTTTTTCTTTTTTTTTTTTTTTTTTTTTTTTCTCTAGCTTCTGCATATGAGAGAAAATATTCAACCCTTGACTTTGTGAGTCTGGCTTATTTCAGTTAGCATCATGTTCTCTACTTTCATCCATTTACCAGCAAATGACATAATGTCATTCTTCTTTATGGCTGAGTAGAATTCCTTTGTGTTTATAAAGAAGAACAGTACAGTAAAGGCAGGAGATTGGCAGGGGTGGGGGAGGTAGGAGGGGAGGGAAAGAGAAGGAACTAGGGAATAAATTGACCAAATTATTCTTTTGCATGTTTGAATGCATAATATGAATTCCACCTTTATGTTCAATTATGATGCACCAACTTAAAATGCATTATAAATAAATAGAAGGGAGACCAGCAGAGTAGAGGAAGAGGATAAAGAGAAGGGAGAATAGGAAGGAAAAGATAAGTTTTGGAGAATAAAATCAAGCAAATTATGTTATGTGCATGTATGACCATGTCCCAATAAACCTAACTATTATGTAGGATTATAATGCACCAACACAGTGTCTAAAAACCTTTTAAATCCCTTCACATTATTATAGTTCCACAGGGATCCCTCAGAGATGTTAAACACAAATGACAGGCTTTTCCTATGGTCAGTTTGTTGCTACCTTTTTATTTTAGTTTCATTGATCTTTGAGGGCAAAGAGATTAAAGTCAAAGCATTGGAAATTCACAGGAATCTACTGCAATCATCAGTCTAAACTGCCACGTGCACCTAAACTGACAATTTCTCTTTGTATCCAGAAGACCGGGTGTTCAAAACTATGTCATCTTGTTGCCCAGGTAACAAGAAAAATGAAGGGGGTGCTGAGTGGACAACACTGCAGAGCTAGGAGGATGGCTCTGTCAGTGCAAGCTGGGAGATGTCCTTCAGAACCCAGTGAAGTTATCCTGCTCACCAGGTAAACCACAAGTTTTATTTCCTCTGTAGATAGCACATTCTTGCTGAATGTTGAGTGTCTAACAAGCAGATAGAAGAAGGTCAAATATACCTGCTTCCTACTGATGCTATTGAATGACTGCACCTATAATCCAAACCAACATTTTCCTTACATGAAAAAGGCATATTTTACCTATCATAACATACTAAACTAAGGCATTGCTATATAATATGAATTAGAGCCAGTCTTTATGATTTAAATGGATATAGTCAATGTTCAAAAACCTGGGTTCAAGGGCTGGGGTTGTGGCTCAGCAGTAGAGTGCTCGCCTAGCACGTGAGCGGCCCGGGTTCGATCCTCAGCACCACGTAAAAATAAAAAATGTATTGTGTACAACTAAAGCAAATAAATTAAAAAAAAAAAAAAAAAAAAAAAAAAAACCTGGGTTCAATCCCCAAAACTGCAAAGGAGACAGAGGAGGAGGAGGAGGAGGAGTTCTTGTTTTGAACATGGAGTCCTCTGGATACAAAGAGAGAAACTGTCAGTTTAGGTACACATGCAGTTTAGACTGATGATTGCAGTAGATTCCTGTGAATTTCCAATACTTTGACTTTAATCCCCTTTGCTTTCAAAGATCGATGAAACTAAAATAAAAAGATAGATGGGCTGGGGTTGTGGCTCAGTGGCAGAGCACTTGCCTAGCATGTGTGAGGCACCGGGTTCGATCCTTAGCACCACATATAAATA
Source organism: Tamias sibiricus (assembly GCA_025594165.1). Classification (NCBI taxonomy): domain Eukaryota; kingdom Metazoa; phylum Chordata; class Mammalia; order Rodentia; family Sciuridae; genus Tamias; species Tamias sibiricus. Next base: position 103,575,946 of record CM046662.1, read on the forward strand.
AATAAAAAAATAAAGGTACATCGACAACTAAAAAAAGAAGAAAAAGATAGCAACAAACTGACCAAAGAAGAACAAGAAGGAGAAGCAGAAATAATACTCATCAAAGCTCTTTTTTAAAAAGAGACACACATGGGCTGGGGATGTGGCTCAGTGATAGAATACTTGCCTGGATGCCCGAGTCTCTGGGTTTAATCCTCAGTACCACAAACAAAAAAAGAATAGATAGCAGAATAATTAAATAAATTGAAAGAGAGCTTTAGAGTTTAACTTGTTTTTCCTGGACTAAGGTCACAAAAATTGCCTTTGATATATAAAGGGTTTTTCCAAAAGACTGTGATGAACCTACCATATTTGCCAATTATAAACCTTTATTTAAACACAATTTATATTATCTCTAAACTTGAATGTGTAATGGAAAAGGAATATAATTCCATTAATCATGATAAAGGTATCTGGTTCGATGATTTTATCTAAGTGATTCAGTTTGTTTTAGTTTAAGGATCCCACCATGAATCATCTCCAGAACATAAACTATTGTGTGACATTAGGTACCTACTATGAATAACAAAGACATTTCCTATCACTTGGGAATTTTCAGCCAAACTCTCAATTCTACAGAATTATATGTGTTTTTCTTTTTCTTTCTTGTTTGAGATGGGTCTCACTTTGTGTTACAGGCTGGTCTCAAACTCCCAGACTTAAATGATCCTCCTGCCTAAGCCTCCCAAGTAGCTAGGACAACAAGTAGGCACCATCATGCTTCCCTCTCTCCCTCCCCCTTCCTTACTCCCTTTCTTCCCTCTTTCCTTCCTTTTTGTTCTGGGGATCAAACCAAGGGTCTTGCACATGCTCTACCACTGAGTTATACCCTCAGCCAAATTATATATCTTTTGAAGTTCTAGTGTCTAGAATATATAAACTACATGTACAACTGAACAATGAAAGCTGACCTAATTAAAAAGTGGTCAAAGGATTCAAATAGACCTTTATTTTTAAAAAATATAAATATAAATAGCCAATAAGCATATAAAAAGATGCTCCACATGACTGGGAAATGCAAATCAAAATGACAATGAGATACTACTTCACATCATTAGAATGGTTACAATTTTTCTATAAATGGAAAATAACAAGTATTTGTAAGGATGGTAGAGAAATTGGAATCCTCATATAGTGCTGGTGGGAATATAAAATGTAACCATTTCAGTTGTGAAGTATCTGTTCCAATTTTACCCAAATTTTCTTTCATGGAGCATGCTGTGATGTCATCAAAGAACTCTTGACGTATCTCATAGTCATAGGGCTTCCTCCTATGTTTTCTTCTAAATTTTAATTTTAATGTTTTATATTTAGGACTACAATCTACTTTGAGTCCATTTTTATATAAGACATGAGTAAAGTATTTGTAAAGTTTTTTTTTTTTTTTTTTTTTTTTGTCTTTTGGCAAATGAAGATCCAATTTTTACAGAATAAATTGTTGAAAATATTATCCTTTCCCTATTAAACTGACTTTGTAATTTTGTCTAAAATCAATTGACTACATTTACATGGCATCTGTTTCTAGACATTTTGTTCCACTGATCTATGTCTATCCTTTTGCCAGTAACACTGTCTTGACTACTATCATTTTCTAACAAGCCTTAAGCTCAAGTCAGATCACTTTTGTTCATTTTAAAATTTGTTTTGGTATTCTAGTTCCTTGGACTTTTCATGTAAATTTTAGGATCAGCTTGTCAATATCTGCAAGAATACTTGGTATGATTTTGGTTGTGATTGTGTTAAATCTATAGATTAATTTGGAGAAAAAAGACATCTGAACAATACTGAGTCTTTCAATACCTGTGCACAGTATCTCGCCATGTATTTAGGCCTCTGATTTCTTTCAAAAATGTTTAGTAGTTTTTAGTATAAATATATTGCATACATGAATTAGATGTGTACCTAAGTATTTCCTTTTTAGTGGTACTGTAAATGGCACTGCCCTTTAATTTAGTTTTCTAGTTTTTTATGCAAAAATTGTGTAAAATTATGTACAACTGGTTTTTGTATATTGACTTTGTATCCTAATACTCGCAAAATTAACTTATTAGCTCTAGGACTAGGACTTTTTTTTTTAATTCTGGTAAATTACTTTGGGTTTTCTATAAAGACAGCTACATCACCTACTAATTTCTTCCTTTGCGATAAGCATGCTTTTTATTTTCCAACATAAAACTATGTAGAAGTAGTTGGAGCAGAACTTCTTGCCTCGGTCTTGATTTTATTGGGAAAACATTCAGTCTTTTACAAGTAAGAATATTAGTCATAAATTTTTTATGATACATTTTCTCAGATTTAGGAAGTTCCTTTCTAATCCTAGTTTGCTGAAAGGTTTTATCATGAATGGATGTTGAATTAGGACAAATGCAGAGATTCCAGGATAGATGAAGAGTTTACCCAGCACTCACCTCTTCACAAAGAAGAAACAAAGCAGCAGGTGGACACACCTGCATTTTGAGGTCAGTAACTGGGAGAGAATACTGGAATTCGGCAATGGAGAGACAGGAACTATGCAAGACTCAGAGTGGAACAGCAAGGTAGAAAGAACAAAGTACCCGGGAAACTGTGACTTCAGATCCCCTGCTCGGGGAACTCTAGAAAGGGTGAATGGGAGAGTTCAAGCAAATTCCATCGGCTCCGACTCTGGTAATACTAGCCACTGGAAAGTTTCATAGTCATCACAGGCTTGCAGCCCATTGAGGAGCAACCTGGAGCCCACAGAGTAGCTTTGCTTTGGAGAAGGAATTCACATTATCTCCCTGTCAAACACCTAAACCCAGGCATCTATAGTTTGGCACCATCTTGAGAAGGGAACTATTATCCAAATTCATACTGCTCTAGGAATCAGAAACTTCTGCACATCCTCATTCTTGATAGCTCACAGAGAGTCCACCACATGAGCACAGGGGAATGCAGCCTCCTGAGTCCAATTTGACCCAGTAGAGCAACTGTGACTCCAGTACCCAGTCCCATACAGTGCCCTGCATAACAGGAGACAGCCCAGAGGGATATGAAGGGGTGTCATTCTTAAGAAGTGAGAGACCAGGACACTTATCCTTTGGGACCCAGAGCCATGTGTGGGCTTGTGTAACTACCAGGATTGAGAGTAAGCCCTGTAGAGTGGACATGGCTGTTTCCTGCTGCCACCTCCACCTGCACTCTGTGTGAGCCCATGCCACTGGCAAGACTGAGGACAGATGTTGCAGGTCCCCACAACTGCTGGAGCTGTCAGTACCAAAGGCTCTTGCTGACAGCAGAGGTTTCCCCAGCATTGCCTGAGAAAACCAGCTATTGTGTGCACCACACCCACTGGGACCACTAGAGTATCCCTACCCTACATGGCCCTCAGAGACAGTGGGTCTCTTCAATGCCACCATAGCATGCACTGTACCCAAAGCCATTAATTGCAACCATTGAAGATATAAGGAGACTACACTATGGTGCCCAGCTGGAAACAGAGCACATCCCAAGATCTTCTTCAGGAGAAAGCCATTTGTTACAAAAGCCACCTTATAAAAATGGTAGAGGAGCTGGGGTTATAGCTCAGTGGTAGAGCACTTGCCTAGCATGCATGAGGCACTGGGTTCGATTCTCAGCACCACATAAAAATAAAATAATAAGTAAAGGTATTATGTCCATCTACAAAAAAAAAAAAATTTTAAAAAATGGTAGACCTAGCTGATCCATCAGATGTTTATATCTCAATGTATGTCAAAGGAAAATGAAAAAAAACAAGATAACATGATGCCTCCAAAAGAACAATAATTCTCTACAAATGCCAAAAAAACTAATGTTGATGAAATTATTAAATTAATGAAATAAAATTATATTTATAAAAAATTTTTTAAAATGGACTGGAGATACAGCTAAGTGGCAAAGCAGTTGCTTAACGTTGAGTGAGGCCTTGTGTTCAATCCCCAGTAATATCAAAAAATAACAATAATAAATAATAATTCAAAAGAATGATTATAAGGAGATTCAAGGGAACACCAACAGTTGAACAAAATTAGGAAACTAATGCTGATATGAATAAGAAATCCAGTAGAGAGAGAGAGAGAGAGAGAGAGAGAGAGAGAGAGAGATCTTGAAAAAGAACCAAATATAAATATTGGAAATAAAGAGTTCAATAAGTCAAATAAAGAAATATCACAGTCAAAAACCTCAAACAGACTAGATCAAGCAGAAAAAAAGAATATATGAATTTGAAGACAGGTGTTTTGTTTTATTTGTTTTTATTTTTATGTGGTGCTGGGGATCAAACCCAGTGCCTCACGCATACTAGGCAAGCACTGTACCACTGAGCTACAACCCTGGCCCTGAAGACAGGTTTTTTTAAAATGGCTCAGTCAGAAAAACAAAATAAAACATCAATCACATACACACTAAAAAAAAAAAAAAAAAAAAGAAATAAGAGCTGGAGTTGTAGCTCAGCAGTAGAGCACTTGCCTAACATGTGTGAGGCACTGGTTCTATTTTCAGTTCCACATAAAAATAAGTAAATAAAATAAAGGTCCATCAACAACTAAAATTTTTAAAAAATTAAAAGAGAAAGAAAGAAAGAAGACAGCCTCAAAAACCTTAAGGACACCACTAAATGAGCAAATATTCACATGTGGGGGGTACCCAAAGAGAAGGTAAAAGGGAAAGGAGTAGAAAAACCTCAATAAAATAATAACTAAAAACTTCCCTAATCTTGGAAGATATAGACATCCAGGTACAGGAGGTCCAAATACCCCAAATAAACATAACCACAAAATATTCTCAATATGGCAGGTTATAGCCAAACTCTCAGTGGCAAAGCTCTTGCCTAGCATGTGTGAGGCACGGGGTTTGGTTCTCAGCACTGCATATAAATAAAATAAAGGTCCATCAACAACTAATAAAAATATTTTTTAAAAAATACAAGACAAAGAGAGAATTCCAAAAATTGGAAGAGAAGAACATCTAATGGAAAGGATATCTTCCATTAGGCTAACAATGGACTTTTTTTTTTTTTTAGCAGATACTTTATAATCCAGGAAGAAATAGAATTACATATCCAAGTTCTGAAAGAAAAGACCTGTCAACCAACAATACCATACACAGCAAAGCCATCCTTCAGAAATGGAGGAAAAATAATTTCCAAGACAAGCAAAAACTGAGGGAATTTGTTACCAATAGACTAGCTTCACAAGAAATGCTTAAGAGAGTCCTACATTCAGAAGCAAAAGAAAGATAATTACCACTATGAAAACATAAGAAAGCATTAAATCCACTAGAAGAGTAGACATACTGAGAGAAATAGAAAAGAATCAAACCTTATCAATACAATAAACCACAAAATCACAAAGATGAACAACAGAAGAAGAATAGAACAAAGGATATTAAAAACAAACAATTTTAACAAATGACAGGAGCAAGTTCTTACTTATCAATAATAACTGTAAGCTGCCTGGTACCGTAAACCGGGATAAAAACTCTCGGGGGCAGAGTTAAGCTTTTACTACTTTTACTTCTACTTTCTTAGAGCTTTGAGAGGGAAAGAAAGAGTTTTAGAGAGAAAGATTAAAGAAAGCTTTTCTTCTTGTCTTCTTGTCTTCTTAGCTTAGAGCTTAGCTTAGAGAAAGATTAGAGCTTCTTTCTTCTCTCTTCTTTCTTTCCTTCTTTCTTCTGTCTTCTGTCTTCCTCAGGAGCCTCGGCCTAACTCTGACCAGTCATTTCTCTTCTGTCTTCTATCTTGTTTCTCTTCTGTAACCGCTCTGCCTACGTTCTGGCCGCTCTAATTCTGACCGACCGAGAGGACTGCCCGGCTGACTGAATTCTCCGTTCTCCTAACTCGGACCGCTTTCACCCGGTTATATACCTTCAGCTTTTCGGGTGCCTACAGGTGCGTCACATACATATCAGGTGGAACTTATGGCTTCCAGCTAGCTACAACAGCCCTTCCTAATTAGGGCTCCTTCAAATAACCTTGAATGTAAGTGGACCAAATTTCCTAATTCTGACTGTCTGAACTGATAAACAAACAAGAGTCAGTGACATGCTGCCTACAAGAAAGTCACTTCACCAATTAAGAAACATGCAGACTGAAAGTGAAAGGATGGAGAAAGATATTCCACAAAAACTGAAAGAAGACAAATGGAAAACAAAAATGAGAAGAAATAGCTATTCTTATAACAGACAAAGTAGACTTAAAGACAAAAATTGAAAAAAAAAAAAGCTCACAACATAATGATATCAAGGGACTGATTCAATAAGAAAGATATAACCATTACAACTCTATATGCACTTAATGCCAGAGAACCCCAATTTTTAAAAAACAAGCATATCCCAATATAATAATATTGGGAAGCTTCAACACCCCACTTCTATCAATTAACAAAACATCCAGACCAAAAACCAACAAAGAAACATCAGAGTTAAAATACATTATGAATTGAATGAATATAAAAGACATTTATAGCTGTGGAACCACACATTATTTTCATCAGTACATGGAACATTCTCTAGAACAGATCATATATTAAGCCACAGAACAATTCTCAACAAATTTTTAAAAATCAAAATTATATCATGTATCTTTGCTGGCCACAATGGAATAAAGGTAGAAATAAATAACAAAAGAAAGTTCAGAAATTATACAAATTCATGGAGATGTAATGTGCTGCTGAATGAACAATGGGATGCAGCAAAAGCAATACTGAGAAGGAAATATATAGCAGTAAAGTCCTACATTAAAAAATGTATAGCAGTAAAGTCCTACATTAAAAAAGTAGAGAGCCAGGCTTGGTGGCACACGGCTGTAATCCCAGCAGCTCCGGAGGCTGAGGCAGGAGGATCTTGAGTTCAAAGCCAGCCTCAGCAATGGTGAGGTCCTAAGCAACTCAGTGAGACCCTGTCTCTAAATAAAATACAAAATAGGGCTGGGAATGTGACTCAGTGGTTGAGTGCCCCTGAATTTAATCCCCAGTACCAAAAAAAAAAGAAAAATGTAGAAAGGTGTCAAACAATGTATCTCAAGACCAAAATTAGGAGACGGAAAGAAATAACAAAAATCAGAGCAGAAATAAACAAATAGAGACTATAAAAATAACTCAAAAGATCAATGAAACAGAGTTAGGGTTTTTTGTTTGTTTGTTTTTGTTTTAAGATAAACAAACCCTTAGCTAGACCAAAGGGGGTGTGTGTGTGTGTGTGTGTGTGTGTGTGTGTGTGTGTGTGTGTGTGTGTGTGTGTCTTTGTGCGCGCATGCACGTGCGCATGCACTCCTGCTACGCGGGGTGGGGATGGGGAGCAAGAGAACCCAAACAAATAAAGTTAGAGATAGAAAAGGAGATATTACAACTGATACCACAGAAGTACAAAGGATCATCAGAGACACATGGCAAACCCACATAAATGCAGTTATCTGAACTCAATAAAGGTGCCAAAAATACACGTTTGAGAAAAGATAGCCTTTTCAACAAATGGGTGCTATAGAAACTGGAAATCCATATGTAGAAGAATGAAACTTGAACCCTATCTCTCACCCTGCACAAAAGTCAACTTAAAGTGAATCAAAGACCTAGGAATTAGACAAGAACCCCTGTACCTGCTACATGAAAATGTAGGCCCAACACTTCAGCATATTGGCACAGGAACCACCTTCCTTAACAAGAGTCTTAATATGCAAGATATAAAATAAAAAATCAATAACTGAGATGGCATCAAATTAAAAATTTTCTGTGCAGCAGAGAAAACAATTAAGAGCCTACAGAATGGGAGAAGATCTTTGCCATTTGTGCCTCAGATAGGGCATTAATATCCAGAATATATAAAGAACTTGAAAGTCTTAACAAAAAAACAAAACAAAACAAACAAAAACCCCACAGATAATCCAATTAATAAATGGGCAAAAGAACTATGGAGACACTTCTCCAAAGAAGAAACACAAACGGCCAAAAAAAATATGAAAAAATGTTCATCTCTAACAATTAGAGAAATGCAAATAAAAATTACATTGATATTTCATTTCACTCCAGTCAAAATGGCAATTATCAAGAATACAAATAATAATAAATGTTGGTGAGGATGCAGGGGAAAGGTATACTCATACTTTGTTGTTGAGACTGAAAAATGATGAAACCACTCTAGAAAGCAGTATGGTGATTCCTCAAAAAACTAGGAATGGAACTACCATATGACCCAGCTATCCCACTCCTCAGTATATATCCAAAAGATCTAAAATCAGCATACTACAGTGATGCAGCCATGTCAATGTTTATAGCAACACAATTCACAATAGTCAAGTTTTGGAACCAACCTAGATGTCCTTCAACAAGATGAATGAATCAAGAAAATGTGGTATCTTTACATAATGGAATACTACTCAGCCATAAAAAAGAGTGAAATTATGTCATTTGCTGCTAAATGGATGGAACTGGAGACAATTATGCTAAGTGAAATAAGACAGATCCAGAAAGTCAAAGGCTGAATGTTTTCTCTGAAAAGCAGAAGCTTGTTCAAAATAAGGGGTGTGTGTGTGAAAGGGAAGAGCAGGGGGGATTCCATCAAAATAGAAGCAAGATCAGTGTACTAGGTGATTGAGAGGAAGAAGCGATGGGATAAGGGAAGAATAGTGGAATGAATCTGATCTAACTTTCCTATGTACATATATGAATATGCCACAGTGAATCTCAACATCATGTATATCCAAAACTGAGTAGCAGAAAGACTAGTAGAGTAGAGGGAAGGAAAAAGGGAGAGGGAGGAGGAGAGGAAAAGGGAAGTACTGGGCTCTAAATGAGCATAAATTATATTCTATGCCTTTATATTATGTCAAAATGAATTCTAGTGTTACGTATAACTAAAAAGAATCAAATAAAAAAGAAAATAAGATAAACAAAATCAATAAACCTTTTGATGGACTGAAGGGTGGGGGAAAGAAATCCCAAAGTTAGAGGTGAAAAAAGAGACATTACAACTGATACCACAGAGACACAAAGGATCATTAGAGACTCTTACAAACAACTATACCCACCCACTAAACTGGAAAACTGAGAAGAAACATAAATTGTTGAGCACATATAATCCACCAAAATTGAACCTGAAGATGTAGAAAACCTAAATAGACTGCTAATAATTACTTAGATTGAATCACTAACAAAATGTCTCCCTACAAAGAAAAGTCCAGGACTAGATGCCTTCATGACTCAATTCTATCAAAATTTTTTTTTTTTTTTTTTTTTTTTTTTTTTTTTTTGGTACCGGGGATTGAACTCAGGGGCACTTGACCACTGGGCCACATCCCCAGCCCCCCCTTTTTTTTTTTTGTATTTTATTAGGAGCAGGGTCTCACTGAGTTACTAAGTGCCTTACCATTGCTGAGACTGGCTTTGAACTCGCGATCCTCCTGCCTCAGCCTCCCAAAGTGCTGGGATTACAGGCGTGCGCCACCGCGCCCGGCTCCTATCAAAATTTCAAGGAAGAAATAATACTGATTCTTCTGAAAATACTCTAAAATATTTCTTCCAAACTCGTTCTATGAGGCAGAATTACCCTGATACTGAAACCAGACAAGAATACAATATAGACCAAAACTGTAATGAACATAGATACAAATACTCTTGATAAAATACTAAGACATCAAATCCAACAGCATGTCAAAAAAGATCATTTATCATTTCAAGTGGGATTTATTATAGGAAGGCAAAGATGGTTCAATTGTACACAAATCAATAAATGTAATATATCATGTTGACAAAACAAAGAACAAAATAATATGATTATTTGAATAGATACAGAAAAAGCATTTAGTAAAATTCAACAAAACAACCTTTTATAATAAAAACTCTGAACAAATTAAGTTATGTTGTGCCTCAACATAACAAAGGCTCTATATGATAAACAGGGAACATCTTACTGAATGGGGAAAAGCTAGGATCTGGAACAAGACAAGGATGCCACTCTTAAAACTCTGATTCAACATGGTGCTAGGAGTCTTAGCTAAACAATTAGACAAAAGAAAAAAATGAAAAAATGCACAAATAGGAAGAGAGAAAGTAAATTATCCCTGTTTGTGAATATGATTCTGTTTTTAGAAAAACCTAAAGACCCCACTAAAAGACTATAGAACTGATAAACAAATTCAGTGAACTTACAGCACACATTAAAAATAGGTAGCAATTTTTATTTGGAGGGGGGTACCAGGGATTGAACTCATGTGCACTCAACCACTGAGCTACATCCCCAGCCCTATTTTGTAGGGTCTTACTGACTTGCTTAGGGCCTCACTAAGTTTCTGAGGCTGGTTTTGAACTCAAGATCCTCCTATCTCAGCCTCCTGAGCCACTGGGATTACAGGCATGCACCACTGCACCCAATTACCAGTAGCACTTTTATACACCAATCATTATTGCTGAAAAAGAAACCACAGAAGGAATCCCATTCATAATAGTTATAAAAAATCAAATACCTAGGAATAAATTTAACTAAGGAAGTGAAAGACTTCTACAGTGAAAATTGTAAAACTCTGATAAAAGAAATTGAAAAGGACACACAAAAAGGAAAAGATCTCCCATGTTCATGTCCATACTACCCAAAGCAATTTACAGATTTGATGCAATCCTCATTAAAATGCAAATTACATTCTTCACAGAACTAGGAAAAACAATCCTAAAATTCATATGGAAGCAAAACAGACCCTGAGTAGCTGAAGTGATCTTGAACAAAGAGAACAAAGGTGGAGGTATCACAATACCTAATTTCACTGTATACTAAAAACAGCATGATATTGGCATAAAAGCAGCCAAACAGACCAATGGAACAGAGTGTCCAGAAATAAACTTCTGTGTTTACAGACAAGTGATTCTCAACAAAGGTGCTAAAAATATATATTGTGGAAAGAACAGCCTCTTTAATAAATGGTGTTGGGAAAACAGGATATTCATGTATGGAAAATTAAAACTGAATCTCTCTCACCCAATACAAAAGTAGACTCTAGCCAGGCATCCAGTAGTGCATGCCTGTAACCCCAGCAACTCAGAAGGCTGAGTCAGGAAGATGGAAAGTTCGAAGCCAGTCTCAGCAACTTATCAAGGCACTTAGCAACTCAGAGAGACCCTGTCTCTAAATAAAATACAAAATGGACTGGGGATATGGCCCAGTGGTTAAGTACACCTGGGTTCAATCCCTGGTACTAAAAGATTGTCTTAAAATGGATCAAAGACACAAATGTAAGACCTGAAACTATAAAATAACTGAAAGAAATCATAGAGGAAACACTTTGAGGCATCAGTATAGACAAATGGTTTTTGGATAAGTCCCCAAAAACATAGGACACAAAAGTAAAAATAGATAAATGAGATTATAACAAACTAAGAAGCTTTTGCACAGCAAAGGAGACAATCAATGAAGAAGAAGAACCCCACAGAATGGGGAGGGCCTTGTCAACCTTCAGTTGACAAAGGACTAATGGCCTAAATATATACAAAAATTTAAAAACTTATTAACAAAAATCCCATAAATAATATAGTTATTAGCAAATAGTATGAAGAGAAATTATTGTTCAAAAGAAGAAACTCAAATGGCCACAAAGTTTATGAAAAAATGACCAACATCACTAATCATCAGGGTGATGCGAATCAAAACCACAAGAGATACCATCTCACCACACTTAGAATAGCCATTATCAAAGTGACAAAATATAATGAATGCTAGCAAAGAGCTCGAGGAAAGGGAACTCTTTAACACGCTGTTGGTGGGACTGTAAATTAGTACAGCTATTAGAGAGAACAGTGTGGATGTTCCTCAAAAAGCTAAAAATAGACCTACCATATGATCCAGCTATCCCATTTCTGGGTATACAGCCCAAAGAAATGATGATTGTGTATCAAAGAAACACCTATGTGCCCATGTTTGTTGCTGCATTATTCACAAGAGTTCAGACATGGATTTCCATCAGCAGATGACTGATTGAAGAAAATGTGACACACACATAAACACAGTGGAGTATTATTCAGCCTTAAAAAGGAATGATATCATTTGTAGCAAAACAGGTGGAACTGGAGGACAATATGTTGAGTGAAATAAGTTAGATGCACATTGCTTCCTGACTTGGAGCAACAACACCGCGGGAGAAAAACTCAGGAGGCAGAATGAAGATGAAAGAAGGTTTCTTATTCTTCGGCTTTAGCAGCTCTCTCTCTCTCTCAAAACTCTAACACTGGCTCTCTTTCAGCAACCTCTCTGACTCTTTACTTCTTCTGACTACTGACTCTTTACTTCTTTACCTTACTTTCTTTTACTTTTACTTTCTTAGAGAGAGCTTAGAGAGAGAGAGAGAGAGAGAGAGAGCGAGAGAGCTTCTTCTTTCTTCTTTCTTCTTTGGTAGCCTCGGCCTGACTCCGACCAGCAACTACTTCTTCTCTCTATCCTAGTCTGACTCCTCACCTGGTTATATATCTTTAGCTTTAACAAGGACCACAGGTGCGTCACATAGTTCACGGGCATACAAAGATTCTTTCAGGTGGAAACCAGAACATCTCTTATGGCCGTCAGCTAACCGCAATTAACCATCTCCTATTAGGGCTCCTTCAGATGCAGAAAGACAAATACCAGATATTCTCTCTCTTATGTGGTTGTTTAAAAACTCAATCTGGTGACTGGGAATGGTATGGAATGGGGGGGCCGGAAAACTCCAAATACAATAGGAAGAAGTACTAAGTTCCAATGTTCTACAGAACAATGAGTGGACTACAGTTCACAGTAATCTATTATATAGAGAAAGGAGTTCTGAGTCTCCAAACATGAAATAATGATAAAAAGGTGAAACTTTAATTATCTGATTTGATTAACATATGTATTTTGTATATATATAGAAATATCATGTGTATGCCATAAGTGCTTTCAATTATTATGTTAATGAAAAAAATTTAATGTTTAAGGAGATGAAAATGTTAACCAGCCTGATTTGATCATTATATGTTGCATACTCGTGTCAGATTATCACACCATACCCCATGTATTTGTACAATTAAAATAATAGCAAAGAAGAAAAAAGATACACACATAGACAAATGAATTTCAGTGTCTACTGAGATAATCATATGGGGTTTTTGGTGGTTCTGGGGATTGAACCCAGATCCTTGTGTGTGCTAGGCAAATGCTCTCCCACTGAGCTACACCCCAAGTCTCATCATATGGTTTTATTATTTGTCTACTCATATGGCCAACTACATTGCTTAGTTTTCAAATGCTAAATCTACCTTTTATTCCTAGAACAAATCCCTCTTGGTTGCAAAGTATTTTTATTCATTAGTGGATTTATTTTGGAAATATTTTGTCAAAAACTTTTGTATCTACAGGGTATTTTTTGCTGACTATTGGTCTTGTATCTAGCATCTGTACTGATATGTCAATTCTCTTTTGACTGAAATGCAGGACAGTGAAAGCAACATGACTGATCTCTCATGCTAATTGCATTTTCTAAACTTCCAACAGGCAGCTCTGTGCTATGGAAGGAATTAGGTATACCTCACGCTTTCGTCCTCATTTATGTCTTTGAGTCCATTATCCACCAATTAGAATCTGAGAAATAGAAGGGACAGTACCTGGGCACCTCAGATCTCCCCTAGCACTGCAAGATCAAGCTTGTGGTGCCATCCATACACACTCATGACGAATTTATCCTGGTTCAAGACTCAGGTGCCACCTCTGCTACATGACTTCCCTGAATTTCTCCTCTGTTCCTAATTCCAGTTTTTATCTAAGTGTATTTCCCAAATGTCCCTCTTACTCTACATATAAATATAAAACTGCCACAGGTGGCATTACATGGTATTGTTATGATATGTAGACAACATAGTATAGTGATTAAAAGTAAGGACATTGGAGTAAGAATGTAAGGGTTTAAATTCTGGCTTTATTTCTCATAATAATTAATAATTATTGGTAATTAATTAAATATAATTTATAAATTATTAAATTAATAAGTTATGGAACCCTCTCTACCAGACTTCCTAAATCTGCCAGTATACCCTTCCCTTAGTCCTACAGCTTGTTTCTCATGCTACCAACCACAAAAGCAGTAGCTCTCTTTTCTACACCTGCTCATTTCCTTTCCTTTTCTGATGGCTTCTCTGCTGTGATTTCCCCCTCTACTTTTCTCTTGTTTTTTCCCATCTTTGTTCCTTTCCCAACTTTAATTTTTCAAAAATTCCAGTTGTTGTTTGCTACATTATTGGTGACTACTCCTCCAAAAAAAATCCTTCTATGGGAGAAGAGGAAGAGACAGAAGGCTATTCAGAGCCTGGGAGCTGTACCTTGGCCCTCTAACATAATAAATGTTTAAAACGTGTCCTTAGGACAGAGCTGAGGGTGAGGGGGGTTGCTGGTATGTGCACTGACAGGGATCTGGCTGCAGGTTAAAGCTCAGGTAGGAAATGGCCCAAGGATGAACTTCGATTACATCATTGACTTGTGCAGGGCCAGACCTGGCTAGAGAGACAGTTTTTTGCACCACTTCACATCTGCTAGAAGGAAGCCATCCAAAGAAGGAGAAAGTTCTAAGAGTTTTTTTTCCCCCCCTTCCTTCTTTCTTTCTCCTTCCATGGACTTACTTGAAAGAAAATTAGCATCATCCACATGCAGATAAAAGTCATCACCTTTTTGGAGCAGGAAGACCTGGAACACTTGCATATGCAGTTTCTAAAAGTGCCATTGCGAAGTGCAACCAACAAATTTGGTCTCATCAAAGATTTGAAGTGAGCCAGCTTTAGACAGGAGTCTGAGAGCTCCTCACATAGTTGGTGCTAGAAGTAGGCTGAGCCAGAGCAGCTGAGCTAGCTTCTGAACATTCCCAAGCATTTAGTAGAATGTTTCTATTTTAGTCAGATTTTTTGCTGCTGTGACTAAAAGACCTGACAATAACAATTGTAAGGAAGAAGAGTTTATTTGGGGTTCTTGGTTTCAGAGATCTCATTCCATATATGGCCAACTCCTTTTCTCAGGGCCTGAGTGAGACAGAACATCATGGCGGAAAACCATGGCAAAGGAAAGCAGCTGGGGACACAGAGCCAGGAAACTGAAATAGAGAGCCTTCTCCTCTTACCAAGTACAAATTTATACCCCAAAGTTATGCCTTCAGTGACCCATCTCCTCCAGCCACTCCCTACCTATAGCTACCACCCAGTTAATCTCTATCAGGTATTGCACTGATTAGGCTAAAACTCTCATAACTCAATCATTTCACCTCTCAACTCTCATGCTTTGTCTCACCCATGAACTTTTGGGGAACACCTAATATCTAACCTATAACAGCTTCTGAAGGCAAAGAAATATGCATATGGCAACATATGCTATCATTTTTGTTAATATGAGTGACTTGTAGAGAAATTTTTCTATAAAAATATTGTGTTTGTTTTGCTTTTCAAGGATAACACTAGTTGGAGCCAAGCATTTTTCTAAAAGCTTCATATCTATTGACCTATTCAATTTTTGAAGCAACTTAGTGATCTAAGTTTTATTATAAAATATTCAATATGAATAATTGGGACTCAGAGAAGGTAATAACTCATCCAAAGTCACAAAACACAGCTAGGAAAAGACTCATTGGAGTCAGGATTCAAATCCAAGCATTTTTCACTTGAGTCTCTGTTCTTAATCCCTGTGATTCTCAGATCCATTGTGGGAATTTTGCATGATGGGGCATCTTTTTAGGGGTGCAGGGACTAGCACAGATTTAACTGTGTGAATCTGTATTCCTTTAAACACGCTTACAACAAATGCCAAGGATTCTTTAAAGTAAAAAGGAGAATATATCAGTGAAAATAAAAGAAACTAGAAATGAAGTGCATGAGGTATCAATTTGTGAGCTCAGTTCCTACCTACCTTACTGGAGCTCTACTTCTTAATTTACTCACTCTCTTCTAGGGTCCTGGTTTCCTGGCTTTTCCTAACTCTGTCCCTCCAAATATGTGACAATTTGTAATCACACACTATCACATTATAACAAACATTAAATAGCATTTTACTGTGTCTTTTCAGAGAATTGGGAAAAATACTATGTTATTGTGCAGAAATAGGTCTGAATTGAAACCTCTGGATATTTCCCAAATTATCACTTATAAATTCATCTTTGAAAGCATGGAATTTATCTGGGCAAAATTTCTGCCAAATCAGCTATTTCCATTCACTGTGGTCTGTAGTTTCTAGCATCCATATTGACTAATGTTCCCTTCACATATGCTGAAATTGGCTCTCCACCCGTCTTCACTTACCTTAGGTCTCAAGAAGTTGTTTCATTATGGGGAGAGTCATCCTTTGGCTTGGGTTATCTCTGATCTTAATTCTCCCTGTTTTCTTCCCCCCAGTGAGTCCAACATTTGGGAATCGCTGTCTCCCTTAAGTGCTCTCTAGACCCCTCAATTCATTCCTTCTCACAAAATCTTTCTCCCAGGGGCTGGTGTTGTGGCTCAGTGGTAGAGTGCTTGCCTAGCGAGTGCGTGGCTTGGGTTCAGTTTTCAGCACCATGTAAAAATAAACGCATTGTTTGTACAACTAAAGCCAATAAATAAATATAAAAAAAAAAAATCTTTCTCCCATCCACCTCTTCAGTAGTTCCTTTCCTCCTTCACCTTCTTTCTTGCTGTATTTTCACAGGACAGTCTCTCCCACAGATGTTGCTCATTCTCTCTATAAACGAACCAGCCAGACTTTGGTCTCTTTTGCGCAGCTGTATCCCACCAAGAGTCCAGAGAAGCACCTGTCACTGAAGACAATCAATATTCATTCATGCAGTTAATGAAAGGACCAAAGGAGACTGACATCAAGGCTGCTAAAGGATATTTAAAAAATGTCTTTGGCGGTAGAATGAGACAGACATTATTACCCTATATACATGTCTGATCACACTACTGGAATGACTCTGCACCATGTTCAGCCAGAGGAATGAGGAGTTGTGCTCCATTTGTGTACAATGTGTCAAAGTGCACTCTACTGTAAAATAAATAAATTAATTTAAAATTGTCTTTGATACAACTTTCTCAAGCAAGAAGAAAACCAGAATGTTTTTCATTTCTTAAAACTTAGTAATATTTAACATCTTTCATCTGGCTGTTTTAAAAAAGAAATCTTATTAAAGAATAGTTTGGAACTATGTCAAGCTACTTATTTTTATTTAAAAGGAAACAGATATAATAAGTAAAACTAGAACCATTTGTTCTCCTATTGTCCCTGTAAGAAATATATTTCTCTGTATCCTCATCTAGTTAAATTTGTTTTTCCTTGCCAATCAGCATTCAATATATGCTTTTTAAAGCTTCTTTCTTATTCATGTTGCTTTTTTTTTTTTTTTTTTAACTACTTAAGGGTTACCGGTATTATAATACTCTGCTCTTATTCATTGCAATGCACAGAATTTTAGTTATATTCTGGGTGAAATAAGCTTTTATGAACTAACCTAGAAACCTAAGTGCTTCTCTTAACCTTGTTTCCATGGGGAAATGCATTTCAAATAGCCAGCTAGCACACCGACTGTTGGAGTACAGCTATTTGTACACCATGGGCTGCTTGGAACATTGAGGGCCTGTGACTTCCTGTGCCACATGATATGCAGCAACAAAGCAGTTAAATGTGCTTTTCACTTCCATGCAACCACCCTTCTCCCAAGCACAGATGTTTCAAGGTTTTTGTAAGCTGATGGAATAATGGACATGCTCCAACAAAAAAACCACAAAAAAATCAACATGTTGAAATAACCATTAAACTCTGTAAAAGCTTGGTGCATTAGTCCATCCAAAGAAAATTTTATGGGACAATGTGCAGAAACAGGTTTTTGTAGTGAAGCTTTTCTAATTCAAAGCATAAATCTAAGAAAGAATGCTAAGAACTCACAGGTATCCAGTAGCAGCAAAATTTGACATAGGGATGTTCTAACTATAAAATGGAGAAAGTGGACAAAAATACAAAAGCCTCATAGCCAATTGCTACCTAATTTATACCAAGGAAATTAAAATGAGATAGTAAAAACTAAAAATAGAAGTTATTTTGATGAAGATCAATTTGGACAATTTAGAAAACACCATATTCCCTAACAGCAGCTTTCTTAGGGAAAAAAAAAATTGTAGCAGCTACCAAGATTGATTTAAGAAACAGGATATGCTCTACAAGACAAGTTTTGTATATTTCTCTCTTATTAATAAGGTTTAAAAAGAAGTCCATAAAGGCAAAGACAATTAAAAGAGACCCTAAGCATCCAAAGAACATTTTCACAAAAGTAAAATATGTGAAAAGAAACAAAGAGAAAGTAGTGCTAGAACAACTGAAGTATTTGTTATGTGTTTCCAGAAACCTGAAATTAAAGTAATGCTCCTGCATGAAGTCCAGATACCACACTGCTACAACAACAAAGGAAAAAATACCAAGAAAAAATAAAAAATGATCACATTTCTGGTTTCTTTTCTAGGATCAACAAGCACAGACATAAGAAAAAAGGTTAAAAGTAACAAATTGTGATTTGTGAAATAGAAAACTAGTGTGAAAAAACAAGGAACATCTGGAAATAATGGATGATAACAGAATGCCAAAATGGAGACTGCTCCAAGAAGTTATGAAAAGACCAAATTTATGTTGAGCATTTAGATGCAGAGCTACTTGCCTGAATTCATGATTTTCCCTGTGGTAGCTGCTGCTGCTCATGACAGTGACTGGGAATGGGGGATGCCCTTGCTTCAGAAGAGTAACACACATAGTAAGTAGCCTTTGAAGCTTAACCATGAAGTCCACCTTCACTCATTTATACCATGGCATTAGGGTACAATAAAATGGCTTAAGACAACAGCATTGGCAGTTCTTCTGGCTTGAGTTCTTCTTGCAGTTCTTTGTTGGAGAAATTGCACATTGGGGTTGGTGGTAGACACCTAAGGGAAAAACCCAGGCCAAGGAAGCTTCTAGAACCACCTAGAGATATAAGACCCTACCACAAACAGCCACAAGGAGCTGAGAGCTTCCATCTAGGCTGTGCTAAGGTAGTCAAATTAACTTAAAAAACCCCAGTTCCCTTGATTTTCATTATGGCTGTTTAAAGAACTGGTAAATCCAAGGCCTAACTCGTCATAAAAATGAACCTTTGTAAAACAGGCCAAGCGAGTAATGCTTTGTCTACACATGTATCAGGCAGGATGCTTTGGGCAACAAGAAACAGAAAAATCAGACACATAGCTTGAACCATTAGGACACTGACACTTCACTAAGAGGTCTAGATGGGCAGTCCCCAAAGATGATTTGGTGCTTCCATGATATCATCAAGGACTACAGCTGTTTCAATCCTCAGCTCCACTGCTCTTGGTGTGCTGGTATCTATTATCATGGCAGAGCTCAAGCATCATTCCTTACAGTACAGTTTTCAAAGCAGAAAGTGGAGGGAAGTGGATTTTAAAAAGGCTTTCCCTTTGCATACCAGAAAGGAAAACATCCACAGGATAATGAATTGGACATAACTTTCACATGTTCATATATGAATACACCACCAGTGAAACTCTACACCATGCACAAACACAAGAATGGGATCCTAATAAGTTATACTCCATGTACGTATAATATGTCAAAATATACTCTTCGGTCATGTATACTTAAAAAGAAGGAATTTTAAAAAAAGGATTCAGAACTGAATCACACATACACCCCTAGACTAATTACTTTCTGAGGGAAACTGAATAGATCTTATTGGCTAAAAATGTTTGAATTGTAGCTAGATACATTGCTAGGGTTGTGGTTAGAATAAAGTTGAGATTCTATTTTCAAGGGGGAAAAAAAGGAAATTAAGTAAACTTGACTTTGGGAAAAGGATAAGGAGGTAATTAAGAACAAGCAAAATGTTATACAATTACATAAATATTTCAGATGCTGCTGTTATTTTAATAGAAAAAAATGCAACAGTCAGGATAGGCTGAGGTAATGCTGCAGGAACAAACAACCCCAAGTAAACAGAGACTTCTTTCCTGTTCATGTTTTGTGTCTATACAGATCAGCTATAACTCTGCTCCACACATAGACCCAGGTTCATAGAACAGGTTCTGTCTGGAATATTGTTTGTCTTGTGGCAGAGGACTAAAAGACATGATTAACCAGATGCTGGTTCTTAATGCTTCTGCTCTAATGTGACACATGTCATTTCTGCTCACAGTTTATTGCTCAGAGTAAGCCATTTTGCCATACCAATGTTTAACAGTCCTGGTGGTATGATCCTCCTGCAGGAAGTTAAGCTCAGGGAGAGATCACACCAAAAAGATGGATGTATCATTTAGCAAGTACTCACTTTGATAAAGTCATGCACATTTGTGACTCAGCAATTAGGCTTCTGTAAGACTGAAGTCTTGCTTGAGTTTTACTGTTGTCACTGAAAGCACAGCAGGCAGACTTTTTACCTTTTGTCCTATGGTGTTATTCTGCCTGAAAAACAAAATCAACGTACAACAGCATGTATTATTAGCCTTTTACATTTAAATTTTCCAATAGAATAAACAATACAATAATATCAAAACCTATTTAAAACAGCCTCTAAAAAAATCACATTTTCTGGTTTCTCTTTTTTTTTTCCCTCAGGTTTAAGCCCTTCTTAGCACTTTTAACTATCCTCTCAACATCTCCTGTTCCATTTTATATAGAGTTAGGCTGGCTTGAGGGATATAGTTCTGGCACAACTACAGCAGCCTAACCTGCACAGGACTTGTGGGAAAAATCATAATGCGATTATTTTATTATTAAAAAGCTAGTTTAAGCTGGGGATCTGCCCCTTCTAAAGCTCTATTCTAGTTGTCCCAGGACACAAGCTGGTCAACTCCTGGCAAAGCAACTCTCTCCCAGCACTCTCTTTCCTGAACATGCAGCCCCTGTACCAAGGGATGAGAATGAAGGCAATTATGTAATTCCCCTGCAGTAATGAGAGGAAACACTGCTTTCTTGCTGCCTGTGGCTTTATGGAAGAATTTGAAGCAAGCTTTTTGAATTCACTGCTTATTTTCGCTTATTTTGTGAATAACAAAATTCTATGGAAATATATCATATAGAAATCATATAGAACTATTTGAAACAGTTAATAGATTAACATTATTTTTGTTCTTCAAAGAACTCAAAATGAACTTGAACATTTTCCCCAGCATTTCTAAGACCTATGTTTAAGTAACATATACAATCTAATAACTTAAAAAAAAACTGTGGTGAAATGTACATAACATCAAAATTACCATTTAATCATTTTTAAGTGATTGGTATGATGGTATTAACCATCTTCATACTGTTGTGCAAACATGAGCGTATCCTTCTTCAGAAATTTGTTGTTGTCTCAAACAGAAGCTCTGAACACTCCAGACACTGACTCTCCATCCCCTCCTCCCCAACCACCATTCCACATTGTCTCTATGAATTTTTCCACTTTAGACACCCCACCTAAGTGGAGTCTTATAGCAGTTGTCTTTCTATGACTGTCTTGCTTCACTTGGTGTATTTTCAAGGTTGCAGCGGATGTCAGAATTTCCTTCCTTTTAAACATTATTAACTGTTAAACTGACAAAAGTTATAATATATCAGGAATGATATCCACAATATAAGAGTTCCTTTTTCTTCTCATCCTTGCCAGCATTTAATGTTATTTGTGGGTTTTTTTGTTCTGTTCTGTTCTGTTTCTTATACTAAAATTATGCTAACTTTAATCATTTATGGTAAGCAAATAAAATGATCTTCACTGTCTTAAAAAATGGTTTCTTTTTTTTTTCTTTTTAAAATATTTATTTATTTAGTTGAACACAATGCCTTTATTCTTACATGGTGCTGAGGATCGAACCAGGGCCACGCACATGCTAGGGGAGTGCTCTACCACAACCCTAGCCCTTAAAAAATGTTTTCTTTTAAATTTATGTACAGTCAGAGTCACTTTTTTGAAGTAAAGTTCTATGTGTTTCAATATATGCATAAGCTCATATAATCAGAATACAGAAATCTCAGAAGTTTCCTTATTATATTCCCCAAACTCAGATCTTCCTCCCATATATAGCTTCCTATTTCTAGCATGTCATCTAAATAGAATCAGCGTGTGTAACCCTTTGCCAATGGTTTCTTTCACTTGGCATAATACATGTGATATTTAACCGTGTTGGTTTATGTATCAATAGTTTGTTCCTTTTTGTTGCTGAAAAATATTCCATTATATACAGGTACCACAGTTTGCCAGTCACCAGTTGAAAGATATTTGGGTTGTTTCTGGTTGTGTGTCCTTATGAATCGCGCTGCTATAAACATTTATATAGAGGGTTTTGTGTGAATGTTTTCATTTCTCTTGGGCAAATGGGTAGGAATGAAAATGCTCCATCATTTGGCAACTGTATGTTTACCATATACTGCCAAACTATTTTGCAAAACAGCTGTACCATTTTCACTCCCACCAGCAATATATAAGAGCTCCAGTTGGGCCATGTTATTATGGAAGTTGGTATTATTAGTTGTATGTGTGTGTGTGTGTGTGTGTGTGCATGTGTGTGTGTTTAGCCATTCTCATAGATGCACAGTGGTATCTTGTAGTTTTACTTTTCACTTCTCTAATAACCAATGATGTTGCACATCTTTTCTTGTATTGCCATTCATAAATCTTCTTTGGTTACGTGTCTGTTTACATCTTTTTCTTCTTTCTTTTATTGATATCCTTCCTTTTTGCTGGGTTTTTGTAGTTTTTTTTTATGTTATGGCTACAAGTTCTTTGTTGACTATGATTTGAAAATATTTTTTCTCAGCCTAAAGTTTTGGTTTTTTTTTTTTTTTTTTCAGTGCTGGGATTGACCCCTAAGGCCTCATGCATGTGAGGCAAGTGCTCTGCCACTGAAATATATGTCCAGCTCCTCAATACACTGTTATTCTCCTAACAGTGTACTTTGAAGATCAAAAATTTTTCTTTTTAATTTTGACAAAGACACATTTATCCATTTATAAAATTGATGTTTGGTGTCATATCTAAAAAATAACTTTGCCTAATCCAAGGCATGAAGTGTTTTCTAATAATAATTTTATATTTTGCATTGCACATTTATGTCTGTAGGCCATTTGGAGTTGATTTCTGTACAGGGAGGTACAGCTCAGGGTCATTGTTATGCAGATGGAAGCCCAGTTGTTCCAACATCATTTGTTGCAAAGATTATCCTTTCTCTGAAGAATTACCTTTTCTTCTTTGTCAAAAATGAATTTATCATATTTGTGTGGGTTTATTTCTGAACTCTGTTCAATTCCATTGATCTATGTGGCTACCCTTTTGTCAGTATCACACTGTCTTGATAATTATACCTGTAGAGTAACTGAGAAAATCAGGTAAGTGAAGTCTTCCACCTTTTTCAAAATTGTTTTGCCTGTTCATATAAATTTTAAAACCATCTTGTCTGTAGCTATAACAAAATCTTGCTGGGATTTAGGTTAGAATTCACTAAAATTATAGATAAATTTGGAAGATTTAAAATCTTAACTATATTGAAATCTCCTAATCCATGAATAGCTTCTCTTCCTTTATTTAGATCTTCATTGATTTCTTTAATCAATGTCCCTAGTTTTTACCATATGGATTCTGCATGTATCTTGTTAGATTAGATTTTATTCTGGGGGAAACAATGGTAAATAGAAATTCTTTAAAACTTTTTGAAGTTTAATTGCTCACTGCTTATAGCAATCTGATTGGCTTTTAAAAAAATACTTATTTATTTGCTTTAGTTGTACACAATGCATTTTATTTTTACGTGGTGCTGAGGATCTAACCTGGGCTGCGCGCGCTAGGCGAGCGCTCTACCACTGAGCCACAATCCCAGCCTCTGATTGGCTTTTATGTTATTCATATATGTGTGCCTACTATGCTAAATTGAGTAATTTTTATGGCTCTGTCATAGAGTTTTCTATATAGACAATCACAATATTTGTGAACAGATAAAGTTTTATTTTGTCCTTTATGTCACTTACTTCTTTTCCTTTTTCTTTTTTTTAAATATTTATTTATTTTAGTTGTACACATGCCTTTATTTATTTTTACGTGGTGCTGAGGATTGAACCCGGGCTGCGTACATGCTAAGCGTGCACTCTACCACTGAGCCACAATCCCAGCCCTACTTATTTCTTTTTCTTTCCTTATTATACTGGCCAAGCCTTCTAGTCTGATGTTAGATAAAAATGTTAAGAGCAGACATTATTTCCTTCTTTTCAGTCTCAGAGGACAGCAATCAGTCCTTCATCATGAAGAATGGTGTCTGGCTGTTAGCATTTTGTAGTTGCCCTTTATCAAGTTAAGGATGTGGTCTTATAACTCTAGTTTGTTTTGCTTTGTTTCACCAAGAATGAATGTTGAATTTTGTCAACTATGCCTCCATTTGATATATTGATCATGTGACAACATATCATGCTGTTTTTATGCTTTGTTAATATGGTGGATTACATTGATTTTCTAATGTGGGAATAGGCTCACACTGCTGGCTGAAACTCCAAGTTAGTCTCAATGTATTTTTCTGTTTTTATATTGCTGGAGTCAGTTTGTATTATTTTGTTTAGGATTTTTATGCCTGTTTCAAGATGGTCTTGTCTTTGAAATGTCTTTCTCTGGTTTTGATATTGAGGTAATGCAGGCTCTTAAAATGAATTGAAAATGATTATTACTTCCTCCTCTATTTTCTGGAAGAGATTGTATAGAGTTAGTGTAACTTTTTCCTCAAATCTAGGCCTGTAATTTTCTTTCATGGAAGGTTTTAATTACAAGTTCAGTTCCTTTAATGGATATAGGACTACTCAGATTATCTATGTCTTCTTGTGGGAGCTTTGGTTGCTAATATCTGTCAAGAAAACAATCCACTTTATCTAAAATTGTTGAGCCGCATATGGTGGCACATGCCTATAATCGCTGTCACTTGGGAGAGTAAGGCAGGAGAATGGCAAATTTGAAGCCAGCCTGGGCAACTTAGTGAGATCCTGTCGCAAAAAATAACAAGAGCTGTGGATGTAGCTCAGTGATAGAGCATTCCTGGGTTCAATCCCCAAAATAAAAAAACAAATAAATAAAAAATTTTAAAAAAGCTAAGTTGTAAGTTGTTGAAGTTGTTTATATATAGACTTGCTCAAGATATTCCTTTATTATCTTTTCAGCAAAAGATAATATTTATTGCCTTTTAACAATCTATACTAAGTACATTTATTGTGCAACCAATCCCCAGAACTCTTTTCCCCTTGCAAGACTAAATCGCTAAAGCCATCAAATAGCAACTCTTCATTCCCTCTTCTCTATGGTTCTTTCTTATAGTATCTGTTTTTCTGAAGAGAATTTCTAACTTTCTGTTCAAGAGTGTTATCTCTTGCTTCCTAGAACTTGGCAATGATGGCTGCTTTAAAGTCATTGTCTAGTAAGTCCACTTTGTAGTTGGTGCTTTCTTGTGAGTTGTTGAGTTTTTTCCTGATTCTTTACAGGTTGTGCAATTTTTGATATTCCTAATACTTTATAAGTCTCTGAGTTTTGTTCAAGTCCTTTGGTCAATGTTTATTTTGTTGTTTTAGCTGCTGATTAAGCTAGTTGATTCAGGGCAAACCAGGTTCTGAAGTGCCTTCCCTGGGCTGTGGTTTTAATGTTACTTGCGTTTTCAAGGCTTGTGCAGTACTACTTGGAGCTACCTTGTGTGTGTGCCATCCAGATGATCAGTCTGGTGATGATGCACACTGTAGCTAGTTCTTAGAAACTTTGATATTTTGTTTTGAGTCAGTTCCATGCTTGAGCATCTGGAGTTGAGCCAAGGACTTTATACACAGCTTAACAGGATCTTTTCCTCCATTTCCCTCTCCCACACTCTCCCGCTGCCAAGAACCTCTTCCTCCTGTTGCCTGGCTAGAAAACTAGACACCCAAGGCTCTAATCTCCTTGCACTGTAGTGGGGCTTTTCATGGCTGAACCCACCTCTGTTGTAAAGTGTTTAAGACTAGAGAGTGAAAAAAATAATGGAGCTCCATCTGCCAGTTCCTGTGGTCAGAGAGAGGGCATTTTCCCCTCGGAGCTTTAGGTGTCGATGCATCTGCTGTTGCTGCCACCAGTACTACCTCTGCCACTGCAAGAGTGAAGCTGATCTACTGTCACATATAACAAAAAAGAACAAATTTTAAAATTAAAATAAAAAAGAAATTTAGGTTAAAGTGATTTGTAAAAAGGATTCATAGTCAAGGAAGATATGGCATGGAATTATAAATAATGCAATTTTCCTAACTTTATAAATAAGAGAATAATGACAAAGAGCCAAATGCTTGATGTATTAGAATTTATTCCCACTCCCCACCCACCCACCCCCCACCCCCACCCCCACCCCCACTCTCTTTTAAAGAAATGCTAAGACTAAAAGAAGTATGGAATTATTTCACCTTCTTCCTGCATGGAATAGTTTAGACATCTTCAAGGAAGGAGACATATCTTAAAAAATAATGCCCATAGATCTGCAAATTTCATGTGAATATAACAAAAATA
This sequence comes from Tamias sibiricus, assembly GCA_025594165.1. Taxonomy (NCBI): domain Eukaryota; kingdom Metazoa; phylum Chordata; class Mammalia; order Rodentia; family Sciuridae; genus Tamias; species Tamias sibiricus. The sequence goes on from CM046662.1 coordinate 103,602,455, forward strand.
ATAGCTTAGTAATCAAAGTGATTAAATTTTGGCTAAGAAAAAAAAAAAAAAGAGTGAAGCTGAGGGACTGGGGTTTGACTTGGGGTAAGTTTGGGAGAGAAAAACCTTCAGAGGATTTCCTGGATGACATCTGTCCCATGGAGGATCTTCCCTCCTGGTTCTGACAAGAGTGTTTCTCTTAGAACTTCCTGTTCACACCCACTGTGCAGTTATGCTTTGGAGCCTAGACCAGGAGACAAGGGATGAGGAAAACACAAACCTCAGAACCTCACCACTCTGTCGATCACACCTCACATTTTTATTTTCCACCTCAATTTGCCTGCTATTATTTTCTTTTCAGACTCTTAGTTGCTTTATGTTTTCTTTCCAGGGTCTTGGTCATAATCATTGGGAAAGATAAAGTACTGTGTGCTTACTCCATTTTAACTGGAAATTAAATTCTGAACTCTTATTTTAGTTTTTTCTAAAATCTATTTTTTATTTATAATAATTACAGTTCATAGTGCACATATATAGCATCTTTTTACATACAACTGATTGTATACAAAGTATATTTGTACCATTCAGGTCTTCAATCATGCATTTAGGATAATGATATCCGTCTCATTCAACCACCTTTTTTTTTCTTTTCTCCCCCTCCCTCCCCCCTTGCTCCCTCCCTTCTCCTCCCTTCCCTTTGACCATTCTAGTGTTCCTCTAATCCTCCTATGTACCCCCATACAACAATACTGTGAACTAGCCTCCTTAAATCAGAGAAAACATTTGGTACTTGGATTTTTGAGACTGACTAACTTCACTTAGCATTATGTCTTCCAACTTCATCCATTTACCTGCGAATGCCATTATTTTATTTTCTTTTATTGCTGAGTAAAATTCCATTGTACGTATATACCACATTTTCTTTATCCACTCATCTACCTAGGGACATCTAGGTTGGTTCCACAACCTGGCTATTGTGAATTGTGCTGCTATAAACATTGAAGTGGCTGTTTCACTATAATATGCTGTTTTTAAGTCCTTTGGGAATAGACCCAGGAGTGGGATGGCTGGGTCATAGGGTGGTTTCATTCCCAGTTTCCCAAGAAATCTCCATACTGCTTTCCATAACGGTTGCACCATTTTGGTTTTTAAGCAACATGATGCTCTTCTTCAATAAAGATATAGTTGAGAAAATAAGTAAGACAGGAATTAGATGTTTTTTAAATGAAATCATTTACCTTACTATTGTGGGTATGAATATAAGTAGCAGTAGTGGTAGTAGTAGTAGTAGTAGATGATATTCTTGTTTTTTATAAACATTAGATATTGTTGATGTAATTATCAATATATTACAATTAATACAAATTGTGAGCTCCCAAGGTAGAGCTAAGATTTCATTGAGGTTTGTTGTTGTTGTTTTTGGTCAACAGAAACTGTTATAGCCCTACTTCACTTTGACTCATAAAATTACAACTTTCACAACAAGTATACCTCAGAGCGTAAACAAAACAAAACAATCATTAAAATTCACAAGACTACAGTAATTAGTTGCATGCTTTACACACAAGAAAAAAGCCCTGTGTGGTGCGCTTCAAAGAGACAGCAGAGGACAAACAAGGAACTCCTAAACAAAGGCTTTCTTACCAACACACCTTGCAGTCTTCAGAAACTACATGAATTAGGTATCTATTTAAAGAATTCACCAGTAGAAATAGTGATTAACTTTTTATTTTTTAAAAATAAGCTGATGCCCCAAAGGGTGGCTAAGAATAACCTTAGGACTAAAATCATGCCTCAAATCCAACATTTTTAAGAGAAAAGATGTCTTCCAGGAAAGACGGGAGGGATTAAACTGAAGCACTACACTTTACCCACCAACTGAAACCCAGAGATAATAAATAGTACCAAAGAATGAGAAGGAAATGTTTATAATGAAATCAGGGAAGCCACAATTCCATTGAATAGACACTGAAAAACGTTTGTTAAGTATAATGAAATTAGGACCAGAAAAGCTGAAAAGGATGCTGAGCTTTGACACACATCCTGTCTCCCCATAAGCAGGATACAGGTTGGGAAGAGGGTGGTGTGAGCCCTGTGAACGGTGCTTATGTTGGATGTGGTTAGACGGGAGCCTGGATAGTCCCAGCAAGAGCACCATTTCTATACACAGCTTGAAGAGGAAGCAGGCTTGAAGGATGACTTGTCAACATGCTTTTAAAGCAAAACCAACCTTCTCATTGAACTGTAGCCACAGAGAAACATGCAGCAAGTGGACACACCTGTGCATTAGCATCATCTCAAGACTGTTACCACAGCTACAGAAGGCTGCCTTCTCTTTCTTCAAGGAAAACTAACAGTGTGTATGGGTTTTGCTTCCATTTGCACTTCACACACATGGAGTTATACAGTATATATGGTTATAATCTATTGGTCACGCCACTTTTATCTTCCCCTATTTGGTTTCCTAACCAGGGAGAGAGTATAGGAGATAAGGTGCAGAGGGAACAAGCTTACTGTAATGCAAAGATGACTGAATGGAAATAGATAAGACTGAACCTTAAACAAATGGCCTGTGAGCCGCAGGACCTCACAATGTCCTGCAACTCATGGTTGGTGGGCATAGAAACCCAGGGTTGTTTAGCATTCTCCTCACACCACACTAAACATATCCCAGTGATAAGAGACAGAAAAGACAGAGTGATTTTGTGTTTGCAAATGAAATACCTGTTGATTTCCCATTGCCCAACATCACTGCTCCCTGCCTACCTCCCCTGAAAAAAACTGAATGAGTGTATAAAGTTTACAAGACGAAAACATGAGAAAAAAGACAGAATTAATATTTATGTTCCTACATTGGACAAACAGCAGGCCTTTGTAGAACTTCCCCCATTCAAGGATAAGAAAAGAAAAATGAAGTTACACAACCTATGCAAAAATAATTTTTATAATGAAGAAAAGGGTTATAATATGAAAGAGAAATTCAGACTATGCCTCTGAATAATTCTTCCTGAAACGTAAACTTTTAGGGAAAAATGTGCTCTATGCTATCATAGATCTGAGGAGAATAAATGAACAGAAGAAAGGACAACAATGGAGGGTATGAAAATCATAGCAGATACAGAGTGTCTGTAATTATTTTAAAAACACCATGTAAGAGAACTGACATCAAATATTTTTCTGTGGTATGATTTTGAAAAAATCAAAGTCAAGTGTGGTAACAGTTTCCTAAAGAAGAGAGGCGGGGGGGGGGGAGGGGGGGAACATGCTCAAATATATAGAAGAAAAGTTTTTCTATATGAAAGGAAAGATAGAATAAGCAGACTGAAAGGGTTCAAAATGTACAGAAAGAATTAACAGAATGTGGTTATCAATGAAACAAGTTCTGATTATATTGCTGGAGTTCAAGAATAAAGAATATCAGGAATAAAGAATGTTGGAGAAATCTGGGCAGCAATATTGGAGAAATTATAGTTATATTGTGTGCAGGTATAAACATGGAACAACAAATCCATGTTATGTACAAATTGTTATGTACAATTTAATGCACCAATAAAAATGTGGAAAAAAAGTATAACTCTTTGGCTTTAAATATAGTATCTGATTCCATCAAAATGCAGTAAGTAAATAAAAAATAAATGATTAAAAATACTAAAAAAAAAAACAAAGAATATCTATACATATGAAAAATGTCACAAAGGAAAATAAATCTGACTGACCTCACTTTTCTCCTCAGCAACACGAGATGCCAAAAGGCAATGAAGCAAAGCTCACAGTGTTTGAATCAAACAATGAGACCCTGACGAGCCACACTCCCACTTACCTAACCATGCCAAAGAACGCCATACCCACATACACAAGAATTCAGGAAACACTGTAACCATGAAATCTTTTCTAAAAATACTGTTGAAGATAAAATATAGCTAAGGTGATATATCATAACAAAGAACTCACAGGAATTCCAACATGAAAAAGCTGAAAATAAATATCATTTTCAGTTAAAAGCAAACATAAATACAAAAATATGTGGCAAATAAAGATAAGAAATAGAATCATTAAAATTTTTTTGAAGCTAAACAATGTTAAAGAGAGGTATTAATGATAATAGAGCCAGAGAAAATTCCAGAATATATTATCAACAACAAAAAGAAGATGGAAGGAGGAAGAAAGCAGTGTAAGAGAACTGACATCAAATATTTTTCTGTTGTATGATTTTGAAAAATGAAGATTTAAACATATTATTTTCAGTTATTAAGGCAATCCTAAGATATATTATCTTTAAGATAGGCTATCTACATCACTACAATTCATAAAATATAAGGATTTGTATAGATAAAACAAATTCAAATCCAAAATGGTCTAATCATGTTAATATCAGGCAAACTTAAATTGAAGATGAGAAGCCTCACATGGAAAAATGGGAGCTACTTTAGAATAATGAAGGCTATAATCCATAATGAAGATATCTGTCATAATCCTTTATGTGACAAATGACATCTCACTAAAGTATACACACCAAAAACTTCATATATAAGGAAATATATAGTTCAACATCATTCCCAGTTTTAGACAGATTAAATAAATCTGAGTAGGAAATTATATAATGGATCTGTGAAGTGTAGTATAATTAAAATAATTGTTATAAAACAGAACAGAGGATATTATTAATACCAATTTGTATAGAATCTATTACAAGAGTCCATTGATAGTAAATATTTTGGGTTTTGCAAACCATATGATCTTTTGCACCACCCAGTTCAACCATAGTGCTAAAGCAGCCACAGAACACACTATAAACACATGGCTCTGGCTGTATTGCAGCTAAACTTTTTGTTTACAATAACAGGCAATGTACAGATTTGGTCCATAGGCTCTAGTCTGCCCATCCCTGATCTTAATAGTATAAAATTTTACATGTTTATAGCTTTATGTCCTGAGAACATAAAATACACATTTTATTCACATGTTTATTGTAACATTTAAAAAATAGAATTTATAATAATATCCTGAGTAGAAACAGTGTAGGTATATTTTCTAACTGCAATGAAACAAAGTTCAATAACAAGTAGGAACAAATTAACTTGTTTTCCAGATACTGAAGATTGGCTCAAAATCAACAGGTCTCCAACTTATCTGTGGCATCCCTTCCTGTGGACAAGGGCTAGAAGGTCAAAATCTATATTTTTTCCCGCTCCCTTGAAGCCAAGGTTCTGAATGGAACTGCTGTTCACCCAGACATGTCTATGTGAAACCAGGAAGCAGAACTGTATTTTGTAAGGTGAAGACCATGTGGCTCCTCAGGCAAGTATCATCTTGGAGTTTGGTTTCTCTGCAATAGTTATAGCAGAGCATCTGATGTCTGGTCATTATCTTCATGGACAGCAGAGGAAAAGTGGCAGCGATGGACTTTTTATTGGCACAGTCCAGAGGTGCAGTGGGACGTTTCTCCTGGCCATATCACTTTTCATGATAACACATCTAGGTGTGTTCCCAGCTGAGAAATCCTGAAAACTAAATTGACTCTATTGTGAATTACTTTCTTCATAAGCCAGCAGAGTGTACTCTATTGCCTACAGCTAAAATCTTGGTCAATACAACCCCCAGTGCTTGAAGATTTTCAAATGGTCTTGCCTTTATATCAAAGAAGAAATCTTTGTGACTTTTTTAAAGATAGTAAATGGCAGGACAGGCACCAGAAGTGGTCTGTGGACTGTCCAGTGCTATTGGCACTGATCCATGGAGCCTCAGTTGAATGCCATCATATACTGCGTCAGTCAGTTTGACGAGTATCTATGGGGCCTGAAGAAAGGCTGCTTAGTGTCATCGCTGCACACCGTCATTTCAGGTGGAAGACACAAGCCAGGAGAATATATTTTCTTTATCACGTTGAACAGCAGAAGTCATGAAAATGGACTTTCTCATTCCCTTTAGATCTTCCTCTTAACAAAATGAAACAGTGATTTGTAATACACATAAACACACACCTCCCAAAGGCAATCAACTTAGTGAATGAAAGCCAAGATTCCCTTTCTACCTAAAGCTGTAAGTTACCCAGCAAATTCAGATTCCTTGGGAAGCCAGGAGAAAGGGATTTTAGGAAATGAACATCACAGATTTGGGACAGTAAGACCGATGAAGCAGTGGCACATGAGTGAGTGATGAATACAGACAAGTACAAAGGACATCGCACAGGAAGTTGTGAATCATTCACTAAGAGAGAAGGGACAGCATGGGGGAAATAGAGAAAAAAGGAATGGGCACATTTTCCTGGTAGGACATTTTAATCACCAACTCACAGGGCCATGGGCACAGAAATCTTGATTCAGTAAGTGTGGCAGTCTTGAATTGGTCAGGCCTTCTCTCTTGCAGCCCCTCAAAGGAATATGAATGCCACACATGTGTTTGTCCAGATAACCAGTCAAAAATTAAAGATTACCTACTGAAGCTATGTAATGTTGCCAATGAATAAATTGTAAATGCCAAGTCTTCTACATCAAATCAGGCGTCAACTTTTTGGGGAGGTGTGGAGATGAGGGCTTGAACCCACCTACTTAACCACTGAGGCACATCCCCAACCCTTTTAATTTTTTATTTTGAGAGAGTGTCTGGCTAAATTGCTTAGGACCTCACTAAGTTGCTGGCTTTGAACTTGCATTCCTCCTGTCTCAATCTCACTGGGATTATAGGTGTGTGCCACTGCGCCCTGCTAAGGGATCAACATTTTAACAAGGTTATTTAGAGCTCTACAAACAACAAAGAAGTACTGAACCTAATGAAATAGTTTATATATATATATGATACTATGTGTGTGTGTGTGTGTGTGTGTGTATAATCATCTCTAGTAGTGGGGCTAAGAGGGAACTTTTATTTACTAAGAAGACTCTCTTATTCTGTTCCATCAGGATTTCTTTCTTCTTATAATCACTCAACCGAGATTTTAAATTCTTTTTTTTTTTTTTTTTTTTTTTTTTTGTGGTACCAGGGATTGAACTCAGGAGCACTCGACCACTGGGCCACATCTCCAGCCCTTTTTTTTTTTTTTTTTTGTATTTTATTAGAGACAGGGTCTCACTGAGTTGCTAAGTGCCTCGCCATGGCTGAGGCTGGCTTTGAACTCGTGATCCTCCTGCCTCAGCCTCCCAAGTGCTGGGATTACAGGCGTGTGCCACCGCGCCCGGCTGAGACTTAAATTCTTTAAGTATAAGGATTTCCCATTATCACTAGCACATTTATTTTCCATAGTGTCTAGTCTTATTCTATTCTCCTAAAATTGCAGAAAGTTTTACTGTGTCATTTTACATATACATCTCAATGTTAATTTTGTACTCACTGTTTAAAGATCTTAATTATTTTTGGAAGCACTAAAATTTTGTCAAGTCTATATTATGGTAATGGAAAATATTCTCATATTTTCCCATACTGACTAGTTTTCCCCCCTTACTCTAGTTACAATCCTCCCTTTAATTTGAATCTACAAGTGGATTGTGTAAAATGTTCTATGATTCAAGTATTTCATGAATTCAGACATACTTGGCTGAACTCTCCAGGATCTTTGTTTCCACAGTGTATTCTTATATTGCACAAACCTAGAGTACTTTCATGACACCAGATCAATCAGTTGTACTGGTGCTCAGAGTTGCTGCCAAGCTCACAGCTCCTTCAAAGTAAAGTGAGGCTGCCACTGTGGACAGGACTGGATAGAACAGCTGCATGATATACAAGTTGCTGTTCTCCAGGCTAGCCAGCTGCCCAGGAGGTGGCCCAAGACAAAACCTACCCAACAGGAACAACTGTGTTAACACAACCAATCAGGTCTGCCTTCATTCTTGGTTACTTTTGGTGCTAGGGATTCAACCCCCGGTCTTTTGCATGCCAAGCTGTGCTCTACCACCGAACTATACGCCCAGTCACTTAGGCCTGCCTTCTTAAACAGGTGAAGGACAAAACGGGTAAGAAATTGGTAGGGGAGACAGGAACAGACCCACTTGGAGAGAAGGCAGTAAATACAAGCCATGGGATATCATAAGGGCAGAAAACAGGAGGAGCAGAGTCAGCAATGGCAGAAGCAGAAAGAGACAGAGAAGCTGATTGACTATAATGGTAGAAGAGCCACTGAGCAGGGAGAAACAGAGCAGTGAGAAATGGAAGCCTGTTGCTGATGAAAGACAACAGACACAGCACTAAGCTGTGTTCTGAAAACAACTACAATTTTTCTTCTTCCAGGTCAAGGTTAGGTTGTGTTTGCTTTCCTCTAGTGTATGTCTGTTCTTGCAACTTTAAAAATGCATCAATATGAACTAAGCTTGCAATTTTTCACTTAGATCAATAAATTTATGATAAATGACCATTCTGAAGACATTGTTTTAGTTTAACAAGGTCGTAGCTATGGTTGGCCATTTATTTTATTTCTTCTATAGGGCTGGTCACAAATTGCCTGAATATAATTAGGTGTCTTGCAACTGACTACCTAGACTCACCTGTAAGTTATGAATGTGTTATTTTTTTACATTTCAACTGGATATTCTGAAACCTCCGTCCTTAACTTTTGTAGAAAGCTGGTATTTTCTACTTGTTCCTTCCTACAATTTCTATCTGGCACAAGAGTGACTATTTCAGGAGCATCTAAGACCGTAATATAGGTTAAACACTATTGATTACCATTCATTTACAGAGGGTCTTGTTTGCCTGTTGATTACAAAGCATGAATTAATTCCCAGGCCTATTAACAAATCTTTTCTAGGTCCATCATGTTTTTGTATCTACAGTGAAAGAACATTTTAGAAACCCAGCCTGTATACTGATATTAAAGCTACTAATTGCTAGAAAACTGTAATGCTCAAGGTCATGAAGCAGTTAAGTGTGGGAATATTTTTCCTGATAATGTTACATATTAGTTAGAAAAAGGAAATTAGAATACTTCCTGTTAAAGTTATATGTTAGTTTGAATACTCTTTAGAATATAGAATACCAAAGTTTATGAACAGTTTGAGGCATTCCTTCAAATCTCACAACACAAAACTGCAATTTTAAATGCTTGCTTTTGCTTATATTCTGTTAAACAGAACTCCAAAGAGTTTTAAGAAATTAAAGGGCCACTATTATTTGCATAAGTGGCTTCTTCTGATGAATAACAATTTGAAGGCACTACAGTCATGCTTCTCAAGTTTGGTTCTTTATCTGCATAGTGATCACTTAGGATACACAGTTTTAAAATAGTGTCCTCTCTGTATTTTCTGCTCAATTTTTGCTGTGAATCTAAAATTGCTCTAAAGTATAGTCTATTAAATAATCTAAACATAGACCCATACCCCTCACAAAAATTAACTCAAAATGAGTCAATGTAAAATGCATACTCTAACATTCCTAGAAGATAACAGAGGAGAAAATCTAGATGATTTTGGGCATGCCAGTGAATTTTTTGATATATCAAAGGCATGATCCATGAAAGAATGGATGCTGGATTTCATTAAAATTAATAATTTCTGCTCTGTAAAAGACACTGCCAAGTGAGTACGATAAGCCACAGATAGGAGGAAAATGTCTACAAAAGGCATATCTGATAAAGGATTGTTATCCAAGATGTACAAAGATCACTTAAAACTCAACAATAAGAAAACGAACAACCTTCAGCCTGCCCGCGTGAAATCCCAGTTCGGCGAGCCAGCCCTGCAGCCTACGGGCAGAGCTCCCACTTCGGACTACCAGCATGAGTTCCCAGTTCGGCCTGAGGGTGGGAGCTCCCAGTTCAGACTACCAGTGTGTTCCCAGTTCAGCCTGGCTGGCGTGGGTTCCCAGTTTGGCCCGCTGGCAGGAGTTCCCATCTAGACCTCCCCAAGTGAGTTCCAGCTGGGCCTGCCTGCAGACTTTCAAGCCCTGCCCACCCATCTCAGAGAGGCCATTCCCATTGAGGACAGCAGGGGAACAAGCCCTGCCCACCTGCATCCATTCTAGCTCGGCCCACCTACTAAGGAGCCACAGGGACAAAACTGTAAATATAAAAATAGAAACTAGCGGATATATGGACACACATTGGGTACATTGAAAGCTCTAATATTGATATTTCCCTAAAAAGTGAGGTTTTGGGTAACCTGTAGGGACCTTATAAGACAAAAGGACAGAAGCTGTAATACCTCAGGCTTACCTTGTAAGAGAGGGAAATACATACTCATCATGAAAAAACAAGGGAGGAAAATGCCCCAAACAAACCAAGATACTACAACAATAGAAGCCATAGAAAGCACAGTAGGTGAAATGTCAGAGAAGGAGTTCCGGATATGCAAAATTAAAATGATAAGAGATTTGAAAAACGACCTAAGTGAACAGATATAGGCAAAAATTGATCTCTCCAACAAAGAGATAAGAGATCAAATACAGGTAACCATCGATCACACCAACAAAGAGATAAGAGAACAAATCCAGGTAGCAAAAGATTACTTCAAGAAAGATATAGAGAGTTTGAGAAAAAAACAAACAGAAATCCTTGAAATGAAAGAAACAGTAAGCCACTTAAAAAATTCAATAGAAAGCATCACCAACAGATTGAACCACTTGGAAGATAGGACCTCAGACAATGAGGACAAAATATATAATCTTGAAAATAAAGTTGACTTCACAGTGAAGATGGTAAAAAACCATGAACATAATATCCAAGAATTATGGGATACCATCAAAACACCAAATTTAAGATTTATTGGAATAGAGAAAGGAGCAGAGATTCAAACTAAAGGAATGCACAATCTCTTCAATGAAATAATATCAGAAAATATCCCAAGCAGGAAGAATAAATTTGAAAATCAAATACAAGAGGCCTATAGGAAGGATTGTTTCTTTTGCTGAGAAGAAGCTTATTAGTTTGAATCTATCCCATTCACTGATTCTTGATATTAATTCTTGCGCTACAGGATTCTTATTAAGGAACTTGGGGCCTAATCCGAAATGTTGGAAATTGGAGCTTACTTTTTCTTCTATTAAGTGTATTGTCTCTGGTCTAATTCCTAGGTCCTTGATCCACTTTGAATTGAATTTTGTGCATGGTGAGAGATAAAGGTTTAATTTCATTTTGTTGCATATGGATTTCCAGTTTTCCCAGAACCATTTGTTGAAGAGGCTATCCTTTCTCCACTGTACATTTTTGGCAACTTTGTCTAATATAAGATAGCTAAAATTATATATATTAGTCTCTGTGTCCTCAATTCTGTACCATTGGTCTACCTGTCTGTTTTGGTGCCAATACCATGCTGTTTTTGTTACTATTGCTCTATAGTATAATTTAAAGTCTGGTATGGTGATGCCACCTGCTTCACTTTTCTTGCTAAGGATTGCTTTGGCTATTCTGGGTCTCTTTATTTTTCCAGATGAATTTCATGACTGCTTTTTCTATTTCTTTGAGGAATGTCATTGGGATTTTGATTGTAATTGCATTAAATCTGTATAATGCTTTTGGTAGTATGGACATTAACAATCAGTGAGTTGAATAGAGAGCCAACTATTTGGGAACAAATATTTAATACATTCACATCAGATAGAGCACTAATTTCTAGAATATATAAAGAACTCAAAAAATTTAACAACAACAAAAAAATAACCCAATCAATAAATGGGCTAAGGAATTGAAAAGACACTTCTCAGAAGAAGATATACAATTAATCAACAAATACATGAAAAAATGCTCAACATTGCTGGCAATTAGAGAAATGCAAATCAAAACTACTCTAAGATTCCATTTTACTCTAGTCAGAATGGCAGCCATTAAGAACACAAACAACAATAAATGTTGGAGAGGATGTGGGGAAAAAGGCACACTCATACATTGCTGGTGGGACTGCAAAATGGTGCAAACGTTATGGAAGGCAGTATGGAGATTTCTTGGAAAACTGGGAATGGAACCACCCTATGACCCAGCCATCCCACTCCTGGGTCTATTCCCAAAGGACTTAAAAACAGCATATTATAGTGACACAGCCACTTCAATGTTTATAGCAGCACAATTCACAATAGCCAGGTTGTGGAACCAACCTAGATGTCCCTCAGTAGATGAGTGGATAAAGAAAATGTGGTATATATACAAAATGGAATTTTACTCAGCAATAAAAGAGAATAAAATAATGGCATTTGCAGGTAAATGGATGAAGTTGGAGAATATAATGCTAAGTGAAATTAGTCAATCTCAAAAATCCAAATACCAAATGTTTTCTCTGATATAAGGAGGCTAGTTCACAGTATTGTTGGATGGGGGTACATAGGAGGATTAGAAGAACACTAGAATAGTCAAAGGGAAGGGAGGGGAAGGAAGGGAGCAAGGGGGGATGGAGGGGAAAAAAGAAAAGGTGGTTGAATAAGATGGATATCATTATCCTAAATGCATGATTGAAGATTTGAATGATACGAATATACATTGTATACAAACAGTGTTTTGTAAGAAGATGCTCTATATGTCTATTATGAATTATAATGCATAGTACTATTATAAAAATAAATAAATAAAATAAAAAATAAAAAAAGAATCAGAAAAAAAAGAGGCCTATAGGATGCCAAATGTACAAAATTACAACAGACCCACACCAAGGCACATTATAATGAAAATGCCTAGTATACAAAATAAAGATACAATTTTAAAGGACGCAAGAGAGAAAAGTCAGATTACTTACAAGGGAAAACCAATTCGCATCTCAGCAGATTTTTCAACCCAGACCCTCAAAGCTAGGAGAGCCTGGAACAACATATATCAGACTCTAAAAGATAAGGGATGCCAACCAAGAATTTTATATCCAGAAAAATTAAGCTTTAGATTTGAGGATGAAATAAAAACCTTCCATGATAAACAAAAGCTAAAATAATTTACAACAAGAAAGCTTGCTCTACGGAACATTCTTGGTAAAATATTCCACGAGGAGGAAATGAAAAATAATAATGAAAATCTGCAAAGGGAAGAACTACAATAAAGGAACAAACCAAGCAAAGGAGAAACCAAGTCAAGCTAAATACCAAAAATAACAAAACAAAACAAACAAACAAATAAATAAATAAATAAATAAATAAAATGACTGGTAATACAAATTATGTCTCAATAATAACCCCGAATGTTAATGGCCTAAACTCGCCAATTAAAAGACATAGGCTAATAGATTGGATTTAAAAAAAAAGACCCAACAATATGTTGCCTTCAAGAGACACGTCTCATAGGAAAAGATACCCACGGACTGAAGGTGAAAGGATGAAATAAAATATATCACTCACATGGTCTATGTAAACAAGCAGGGGTCTCTATCCTCATATCAAATAAAGTAGACTTCAAGCCAAAGTTAATCAAAAGAGCTAAAGATGGACATTTCATACTGCTTCAAGGAATCATAGATCAATAAGATATAACTGTTATAAATATATATGCCCCAAATAATGGAGCATCTACATTCATCAATCAAACTCTTCTCAAGTTCAAGAATCAAATAGACCACAATACCATAATACTAGGTGATTTTAACACACCATTTTCACCACTGGATAGATCTTCCAAACAAAAGTTAAATAAAGAAACTATAGAACTAAATAATACAATCAATAACTTAGACTTAACTGACATATATAGAGTGTATCATCCATCAATGAGCCAATACACTTTCTTCTCAGCAGCACATGGATCCTTCTCTAAAGTAGACCATATATTATGCCACAAGGCAACTCTAAGCAAATATAAAAAAGTAGAGATAATACCCTGCATTCTATCAGATCATAATGGAATGAAATTAGAAATCAATGATAAAAAAAAAAGAAAGAAAAGCTACTCTAACACCTGGAGACTAAACAATATGCTATTGAATGATCAATGGGTTGCAGAAGACATCAAGAAGGAGATTAAGAAATTCTTAGAGGTAAATGAGAACAAAGATACACCAAATTAAAATCTCTGGGACACTATGAAGGCAGTACTAAGAGGAAAGTTCATTGCATGGAGCTCATTCCTTCAAAAAAGAAAAAGTCAACAAATAAATGAACTAACATTACATCTCAAAGCCCTAGAAAAAGAACAAACCAACCCCAAAAGAAGTAGAAGACAGGAAATAATTAAAATCAGAGCTGAAATTAATGAAATTGAAACAAACAAACAAAAAAAACAATTGAAAAAATTGACAGAACAAAAAGTTGGTTCTTTGAAAAATAAAATTGATAAACCATTAGCTATGCTAACAAAGAAAAGAAGAGAGAAAACACAAATTACCAATATCTATGATGAGAAAGGACATATCATGACAGACACCATAGAAATACAGAAGATAATTAGAAATTATTTTGAAAATTTATACTCAAACAAAATAGAAAATAATGAAGGCATCAACAAATTTCTAGAGACATATGATATGCCCAAACTAAATCAGGAGGATATACACAATTTAAACAGATCAATTTCAACCAAAGAAATAGAGGATGCCATAAAAAACTAACCAACCAAGAAAAGCCCAGGAACGGATGGATACATAGCCAAATTCTATAAGACCTTTAAAGAAGAATTAACACCAACACTTCTCAAACTATTTCATGAAAAATAAAGAGAGGGAACCCTTCCAGACTCATTCTATGAGGCCAATACCACCCTGATTCCAAAACCAGACAGAGACAAATCAAACAAATAAAACTTCAGACCAATATCTCTAATGAATATAGGTGCAAAAATTCTTAATAAAATTCTGGCAAATTGAATACAAAAACACATCAAAAAGATAGTACACCACGATCAAGTGGGCTTCATTCCAGGGATGCAAGTTTGGTTCAATATAAGAAAATCAATAAATGCAATTCATCACATCAAATGGCTCAAAAATAAAAATCATGATCATCTCCGTAGACACAGAGAAAGCATTTGACAAAATACAACATCCCTTCATGTTCAAAATACTAGAAAAAATAGGGATAACAGGAACATACCTCAACATCGTAAAGGCCATCTATGCTAAGCCCCAGGCCAACATCATCCTAAATGGAGAAAAATTGACAGCATTCCTTCTAAAAACTGGAACAAGACAGGGATGCCCTCTTTTACCACTCCTATTTAACATAGTTCTTGAAGCCCTAGCCAGAGCAATTAGACGAAAGAAATTAAAGGGATACGGATAGGAAAAGAAGAACTCAAATTATCACTATTTGCAGACAATATGATTCTATACATAGAAGATCCAAAAAATTCCACCAGAAATCTTCTAGATTTAATAAATGAATTTAGCAAAGTGGCTGGATATAAAATCAATACCCATAAATCAAAGGCATTTCTGTACATCAGCGACAAATCCTCAGAAAGAGAAACTAGGAAATCCACCCCATTTACTATAGCCTCAAAAAAAAAAAAAAAATTTGGGAATCAACTTAACAAAAGAAGTGAAAGACCTCTACAATGAAAACTACAGCACACTAAAGAAAGAAATTAATGAAGACCTTAGAAGATGGACATATCTACCTCGTTCATGGATAGGTAGAACTAATATTGTCAAAATGACCATTCTCCCAAAAGCACTATACAGATTCAATGCAATACCAACCAAAATCCCAATATCATTCCTCATAGAAATAGAAAAAGCAATCATGAAATTCATCTGGAAAAATAAGAGATCCAGAATAGCCAAAGTGATTCTTAACAGGAAGAATAAAGCTGGTGGCATTACTATTCCAGACCTTAAATTGTATTACAAAGCAATAGTAACAAAAACAGCATGGTATTGGCACCAAAATAGACCAGTTGACCAATGGTACAGAATAGAAGACACAGAGAGGAACCCACACACCTACAGTTATCTTATATTAGACAAAGGTGCTAAAAACGTTCACTGGAGAAAAGACAGCCTCTTCAATAAATGGTGCTGGGAAAACTGAAAATCCTCATGTAATAAAATGAAATTAAATCTCTTTCTCTGACCATGCACAAAACTTAACTCAAAGTGGATCAAGGACCTAGGAATTAAACCGGAGACCTTCCACCTAATAGAAGAAAAAGTAGGCCCAAATCTCCATCATGTTGGTTTAGGCCCCAACTTCTTTAATAAGACCCCGGTAGCACAAGAATTAAAACCAAGAATCAATAAATGGGATGGATTCAAACTAAAAAGCTTCTTCTCAGCAAAAGAAACATTTATTGAGGTGACTAGAGAACCTACAGAATGGGAGCAAATCTTTACCACAAGCACATCAGATAGAACACTAACCTCAAGGATTTATAAAGCTCTCAAAAGCCTTAACACCAAAAATCCAAATAACCCAATCAATAAATGGGCCAAGGAAATAAACAGACACTTCTCAGAAGATGATATGCAAACAATCAACAAATATATGAAAAAATATTCAACATTTCTAGCATTTAGAGAAATGCAAATCAAAACTACTCTACGATTTTATCTCACGCCAATCAGATTGGCAGCTATCAAAAAAAAAAAAAAAAAAACAAACAACAATAAATGCTGGCGAGGATGTGGGGGAAAAGGCACTGTCTTTCATTGCTGGTGGAACTGCAAATTGGTAAAGCCAATCTGGAAAGCAGTATGGAGATTCCTAGGAAAACTTGGAATGGAACCACCATTTGACCCAGATATCCCACTCCTTGGTCTATTCCCAAAGGACTTAAAAAACAGCTTACTACAGGGAAACAGCCACATCAGTGTTTATAGCAGCACAATTCACAATAGCTAGATTGTGGAACCAACCACAATGCCCATCAGTAGATGAATGGATAGGGAAACTTTGGTATATATACACAGTAGAACACTACTCAGCACTAAAAGAGAATAAAATCATGGCATTTACAGGTAAATGGATGGAGTTGGAGAAAATAATGCTAAGTGAAGTTAGCCAATCCCAAAAAACCAAAGGTTGATATGAAGATACTAACTTATAAAGGCAAGGGAGTGGGGATGAGAGGAATGAAAGAACTTTAAATAGAACAAAGAGTGGGGAGGGGGGAGAGGGCAAGGGGATAGGAATAATAGCAGACTGAGTTATCCATGATTACCCTAAATACATGTATGAAGACACAATTGTTGTAAAAATACTTTATATAAAACCAGTAACTTGAAAAATTGTGCTCTTTATATATAATATGAAATAAAATGTACTCTGCAAACATATGTATAACAAATTAGAATAAAAAAAATTGAAAAAAAAAAAGAAAGAAAACTAACATCCTGATTTTAAAAATGGGCCAAAGACCTTAACAAAGGATATATGCAAATGGAAAATAAGCACATCACAAGATGTTCCATGTTATCTATTACCAGGGAAATGCAAATAAAAAAAAGATACCTCTGTACACTGTTAGAATGGCCTAAGTCTGGAACACTGTCAATGCCAAATGATGGCAAGGACAGGAACTCTTATTCACTGCTAGTGGCAACATGAAATGGCACAATCACTTTGGAAGACAGCAGTTTCTTACAAAACTAAACATCCTCTTACCATGTGATCCAGCAATTCCATTCCTTGATATTTACCCAAGGGAACTGAAAACTTATGTCCACACAAAAACCTGCACGAGAATGAGTATAGCAGCTTTATCCATAACTGTCAAAACTTGGAAACAACCAAGATGTCCTTCAGTAGGTGAATAAAAAAACTTGTACTGCTAGACAATGGAATATTATTCATCACTAAGACGACATGAATTGTCAAGCCATGAAAAGACATAGAGGAATATTAAATGCACTAAGTGAAAGAAGCCAGTCTGAAAAGGCTGCATCCTGTATGATTCCAACCATCTGACATTCTGGACAAAACAAAACTATGGAAACAGTGAAAGGATCAGTGGTTGCCAGTTTAGGGAGAGGGGGAGATGTATAGGCAGAGAACAGGCTTATAGGGCAATAAAACTACTTTGTGTGACATTATCATCATGCGTACATGTCATTTTACATTTGTCCAAACCTATGGAATGTACAACACCAATGTACAGAAGTGAAAACTAAGGTCAACTATGGACTTTGATGGTAGCGGTATCAGTGCAGGTTCAACTGTAACAAATATACCACTGTAGTGGTGATGCTGATATTGGAGGAGCCTATGTATGTGGATAGGAAACATACAGAAACTCTCAATTCTTATTTTTTTTTCATTTCTAAGCATTTTATTTGCATGATCATCTCCATATTCAATGCTTCCCCTCAAAAGTACTTGCAGCTTTATGTGTCATCTCACTTTCAACTTTGAAAAATGACCTCCACTTTCAGGATGCAGAAGCTCTCAATTCTTTCCAATCTTTCTATGAATCTAAAGTTGTTTTAAGAAATAGTCTATTTTTACAAAACAATAATGAAGCTCTCTGGTCTCTACAGAATCATGGAAAGGGGTGATGAACCAAGGAATGGAATTTTTTAGCACATTTCTTTGAACATTAGGTCATGACCAAGTAGGAAGAGATGAGAAAGGGACAGGGGAAAGTGATGAAGAAATGAGGACAGAAATTCACATTAACTGATAATTCTATGTTCCAACTCAGAAATTCAGATTCAACAGTTAGGGCAGATCCCAGAACTATGCATTTAAAAACCTCAGTGATTCTGCTAGAGGGCTGCAAGGTACATCCCCAAGTATAATAGGGGGATTCATGGAAGAGTGATAAAGAGAAGGGGCTTGAACCTGAACAGGAGTTAAAATGATACACAATGTTTCTGATACGGAAAAAAAAAAAAGACTATTGTGAAAAAAAAAAAAAAAGTTGTTTTTTTTTTTTTTTTTTTTGTACCGGGTACTGAACTTAGGGATACATAACCACTAAGTCATATCCCTAGCTCTATTTTATTTTTTTAAATTTTGAGACCGTGTCTATATATTTTAAACCATAGCCAAAGGGAATGAAGAAAGGATTTGAACAAAGGACAAAACAACCAGAAAAAAAGGATTCCTAGTCTTAAGCTCAATAATCATTTCTGCAAGAGACAGCCTGGCTATGTGTCTCACGAAGTCATGGAGGTGCACATTCTTCACCATGATTTCATGGAAACAGGCAGATGACAAGTTATCTTTGGGCATTCAGTCTCAAAAATAGATTAGGTGGTAAAGCTCTAACATACCAATTAGCAGAGTTGTAGTTTCTAAATTCTACAATACAAAGCACTTACCAAGAACAGGCAAAAAATAATTGGTGGGTCTTTTGGGGAAAATCAGTTTATCCAATGGACAAGAAAAAAATGGATTTTTAAAGATATTAAAAATTTATCATACTAGAGACTGATTAAACAGCATCTGTCATGAGGGCAAACATATAACAGGGCACTTCTGAGTAAAAGAGGCATTTAACAAATATACCAGCAAAACTGTGTTAATAAAGCTTCACTGAGTGTTAACAAACTTAACAATAATCATAGGAATGAATTACAGTGTTCTACAGAGGAGCTGGTCTTAATCACAAGGTCAGAAAGCACAGATGGTGCAAATACAAGTTTCTTTTTTGCTCCACCCATATACTTGGTGTGAAAACAGCCAGGAACACTTTTATAATTACACAGCACAGAAGTAATTAATATTGATCTTGGAACTTACAAAAGATCAACATTAATTTGTAGAACACAGTGGATTTAGTCTAGTCTTTCTCTGATATTCACTCAGTGGACAGTTTCATCAGGCCCCTTACCACTAGGACAACAGGCTCAAACCTATGAGGCCCTCCCCTCTGGGCCTGTCTTCTGTCAGAAGACAACAATGAAAACAAAAACAAAACCCAAAAAATGATTTTTTAAGATAAAGTACGGTTTTGGGCGCTGGAGTTGTGGCTCAGTGGTAGAGTGCTTGCCTAGCACATGTGAGGCCCTGGGTTTATCCTTAGCACCACATAAAAAGATAAACAGATAAAATAAAGGTATTGTGTCCATCTACAACTTAAAAAAATAAGAGTATACTTCTGTATGGATTTTGAATCCCTAATAAAATGGTGCCTTGATCATGAAAAGAAGCATCTTTTCATTGGGTTTCTGACTTTCAAAGTGTTTCTCTGAAGGAGCCCTAATTAGGAAGGGCTGTTGTAGCTAGCTGGAAGCCATAAGTTCCACCTGATATGTATGTGACGCACCTGTAGGCACCCGCAAACCTGAAGGTATATAACCGGGTGAAAGCGGTCCGAGTTAGGAGAACGGAGAATTCAGTCAGCCGGGCAGTCACTCGGTCGGTCAGAAGAATCAGAGCGGCCAGAACGTAGGCAGAGCGGTTACAGAAGAGAAACCAGATAGAAGACAGAAGAGAAACCAGATAGAAGAAGTAATGACTGGTCAGAGTTAGGCCGAGGCTCCCAAGGAAGACAGAAGACAGAAGAAAGAAGGAAGAAAGAAGAGAGAAGGAAGAAGCTCTAATCTTACTCTAAGCTAAGCTCTATCTTTCTGTAAGCTAAAGAAGAAAAGCTCGCTTTAATCTTTCTCTCTAAAAATCTTTCTTTCCCTCTCTAAGCTCTAAGAAAGTAGAAGTAAAAGTAGTAAAAGCTTAACTCTGCCTCCGAGATTTTTTCCCGGTTTTCGGTACCAGGCAGCTTACATTTCTCTTTTCTATTTTAACAAATATCTACTGTATGCCATGTCCTGAAAAAGTGGAGGAGAGATGGAACAATTGAGCAGCCCAATTACAAATATTGTGTAGTTATTCGTAATTACTGAGAATAGTGGTTCACAAACCTAACTACACATTTGAATTACTAGTGAAATTTTTAAAAATACTACTACTATGTGCTTTATCACATAGAAACTTGTATACAAATGTTCAGATTTAAAAATAGCCCAAAATGGAAATAATTGAAATAAACTGATGAATGTTAAAATAAGATGTGGTATGAACACAAAATGAATCAATATAAAGGAATGAAATACTCGTGCTACATGGATGAACCTTGAAAACACTATTCTAAGTCAAAGAAGCCAAACACAAAAGACAAAACATTGTACAATTTCCTTTGTATGAAGTGTTCAGAATTGGCAAATCTATAGCAACAAAATGAAGATTAGTGGTTGTTTAACACGGGGGATCTTGGGGATGAATGGAAAGTGATTGCTAATAGGTACAGGGTTTCATTTCCTGGGTGATTCTCAAACATTCTCAAATTGATTCAGTTGTACAGCTTTGTGAATAAAGGAAAATCCAATTAATTGTATACACTAAATGAGTGAATTGTACAGTATGCAAGTTAATGTCAATAAAGCTGTTCAGAAATACTAAGCTTAGGGACTGGGGTTGTGGCTCAGTGGCAGAGCACTTGCCTGGTAGGTGTGAGGCACTGAGTTCGATTCTCAGTACCACATATAAATAAATAAAGGCCTATTGACAACCAAACAAAAAAAAATACATTAAAAACAAGAAAAGAAATATTAAGCTTGGGTCTAGCCTCCTTTGGTTCAGGTGGTGCCTTGAAATCATAATTTTTATATTTAGCACTGGGAACCATTGAGATAGACTGAATAACTGAAATGCTTAGGGTTTTACATTTTTTTCTTTAAAAACTTTAAATCAACAGAGTTTTCATTTTCCTTTTTAAAAAGTATGAATTACAGTCCTGTGGATTTTAAAGATGTTCTTGTAGGAATTATTAGTAGTTATAAGTGTTATGGTTTAGATCTGAAGTATCCCCCAAGATTCATGTGTTGAAATCTTGTTCCCCAATATAGCAATGTTCAGAGGTGGAGCTCTGGGGGAAGTGATTGGCTCATGAGGGCTCTGGCCTCCTCAGTGGATTAACTCACTGATGGTATTAATAATCTGATGGCATTATGGGGGAGGTAGTGGGAGTGTTAGGAGGTGAGGCCTAGCTGGAAGTAGGTCTGGTGGGGGGCAAGCCTTAGGAGGGTGTTTCTTGTGTGGAACACCTTTCCTCTCTCTGTTTCCTATCTGCCATGAGTGAGCAGCTTTCCTCCATTATGTCCTTCTGCCACTACGTGCTGCCTCACCTCAGGCCCAAAGCAAAGAAGCCAGTCAACTGTGGACCGAAACCTCTGGAACGGTGTATTAAAATAAAATTAATTTTCTACCTTTAAGTTTTTTCCTCATGTATCTGTCACAGTTATAAAAAGCTAACACAATAAGAATATTTTAAAAACAGTAAGCATAGACAGCATTGATGAGAGATGATACAGCAAGAAGTCAAAGTTGAACCTGGTTAAAATGTTTGACTTTTCCTTTTCCCCTTCTCTGTTTCTCTCTCTTTCTCATGGTTATGGAGATTGAACCTAGAGCCTTGTGTACACTCTACCACTATACCTATACCCCCAGCCTTGACCTTTTTCTTTCTTTTTTTTTTTTTTTATTTTGGGGTTATTGAACTGATGGGTCTATGTTTAGGTTTTTGAGGATCTGATGGTTCTAACTGTAGAATTATCAGTTTTTAACTTGCTATTTAATGGCTAGAAAGAACCAAGTCACTGAATATATCATTTCCAATTTACTTTCCTTTGTACACTAGCCATCAGCCTCAGTCTGAAGTATTGAGGACACTGGACCTCTAGGCTCAACGCTCCTACCCCATGCCTAAGAGAATGTGAACCCTGGCAATACACTCCAACCCCACTCCCACACATATTTGTTATAGCCAATGTTAGAACTACTGCTCTGAAGTTGGGTATCTGGAATGCAGGCTCAATGGACTGCAACTTTCCTGTTCATCTCCATGGCATATGTGCAGTCTTTATGACAGGGACTCAGTGTAATCTTCAGTAACTGGCGTAGAACAGGCTGCTCTGCTGCGAGCTGGCAGGCTGACATCCTGCTTCATGCTGGAGAATCCAGTATGGGAGACAGTGTGCACCACCACTGCGGGGACACACAGCTCCTGGTATCCCTGCCTGTTTGAATGCTGATGCTGGCCTGAACCCTGGCCCAGTCAGAGGCAGAGTTGTCCCCAAATGTCCACTTGGACATTACTAGCAACCGATTGTCCCTGCATGTCCCTCTGGCATGTGCATGACATGGCTGGATTCAACTCTTTTTTTCCCTGGCCTGCCAGTAAAGTTACAAGAGTATCTTTCAAGTCTTGTTAGAAACAATGTAAAACATTCACAGTCCTATCAAGTATTGAAATAATCTTGTTCTTTTTAAAATTTGAAGAGGATATTTTAAGCTGACTCTAGTTTGACAAATTTTTGATAATTTCACTATACATTAGTTTTTCTGGAGGGGTGGTGGAATCAACCAAGAAACAGCATTCCCTGACTCCAAAAGGTTGGGAATCAGAGAGTTAAAGTGAGAGTGACTAAAAAGAGGCAACAAAACACTCTTATCAGCTTAGAGACATTGTATTGACTCCTGAGTCTAGGGTCTCTGTTAGGGTCACCATCATTAACAAAGTAGAAGGAGTTAGAGGTATGCTCATCAAATGTGGGGAAGAAATTTAACTGAGCAGGAATAACAAACGGATGGGAAATAGTATGGCGAGCCTTTACGCAAATTACATATTTAGAAACCAAAAGAACACATGGATATGAGAAGCCAGATTGTAAGTGCTGAAAAAAACCCAGGGACATAGTTGAGCATGTGTCACCCTAATCTGGCAGGGAGGGAGTGCTACTGTGAATCAAGAAAGCTATACAGTTTAACACTAACGAGCTCACACATGTGTATGTCGTTTAACAGAACAATAATAAGCAATATAGGCAAGTTCAGTTCTAAATATTGCTTTGTTAGAAGCAGCATTGGTTTCACAGTTAAATCTAAAAAATGACAACTGCACAATGTCTGAATTCAATAGGACATACCATAATCTATAGCAAGTATTCATTAAACATTTATTACTTGAATGAATGACAAAATAATTTCATCCAACAATCTTAAAATTAACTACAATGTTTAACTCTTTAAATTCCATATGTTCTTATTCTTCCTGTACTCTGTGCATTAGTTTCTAAAAGCTTAGTAGTTTATTTCTTACAAAATCTGCTTATGTTCATGGTGAATAAACTGGTGGCATTATAAAATTATTTTAGTTCAAACAGAAAGGTAGATTCCTGCCAGATTTACTCTGTTGCCAACTGTCTGAAATGAAACAAGTAAAAATATGAATTAAAATTTTGTATCACTCTCCAAATGTTCATGTATTGAGTTCTACCACTGTAGACTTTATTTGGAAGATTTTGACTTTATGTGAAACTTCACTGTTCAGGAAATTTTCCAATTACATAAAGAAGCCTTAATATCCAAAAGTGTTTATCCTTCAAAGATGCAGCAAGATAGAAACCTGAAAAACACTTTCTTCACAAGAGGAAGAAGTCTGCTTCCCAAGGAATATGTCATGGTCATGATTCTATGCTCACATGTCACACAAAAACGGGCTGTTACTGGAAAGTTATTTTGTACAGTTCGTATTTTTAATTTTCCTTTTTTTGTTCAAAAAGTAGTCTTCATTTTAATCAGGAAGAGAAGTTTCCATTTCAAACTCGTCTGTACACTGTTGCAGGTCTTTTGCATTATGCGTCGTCCATAGTTTTGCAAAAATACTTTAGCCTTTTCCTGGAGAAAAAAATAACATACTTATTTTAGAAATGAAATTGTTGGGAACAATACAACTCATGGAAAGCTAAGAAAAACTTATGCCATTATAATACCAAGCAAGCTCCATGTTAGGAAACCATGTCAGCGTCAACCTCGCAGAGCTGCTGCTGTAATAAGTTATTGATCACCACTGCTGCCTCCACGTGACCTTCTACATACAATCCCTGCCTGCAGAGAGGGGGGAGTATGACTTTCTCTCCTCCTAACTCTGCCAGAGGTGGGCTGTGTGTGCGTGTGTGTGCGCCTATCTGTACCTGAAGACAAAAGCACTCCTGCTGAGTGTTCCCTTGACGAAAAGTGAAATTGATTTAATAAAATAAAGCTGACTAATCAAAGAGGAAAATGCCAGCATTACTGAGACTCACATTTTTCCTGCAGAACAGCAACCCAGTGAAGTACGCAGGGTCTGGAGCTGGAGAATCTGAGTTCCAATCACTGCCCCACCTCCAACTAGGTGTGTGACTTGCCCTCATTTCTCTGAACAATAGCAGATAAAAACAGTACCCAACTCACAAGGCTGTCCAGGGTTTAAGGGAGTTAATGTACATAAAGTGATGAGAACAGTAATGAGTGAGTGTCCAGACTGCTACGAATGACTGTTCACACTTGTTTCTGCACACAGTGACTGTTCAATAAAAATTAACTATTGTAACAAATCCACAGGAAGGCATGAAATTGTTTGATTTTTTTTTTTTTAATCTGGCCAAGGGAACAGATGTGAAATACTTTCAGCAAAAAGGCAAAACAAATAGTGTCCAGATAAATTATCAGATTTATCTCAATGCAACCTCTTTTAATAATTCTCTCATCTTGTCAAGATAACTTTATAAATTTTAAAATGCCATGCACTATTCAGAAGAGTGAAAATATTTATAAGCAATGTGTGAATTTTCTTGCTTTTGCTTTATAGGCTATGTAGAAAGCAACAAATATAAACTAAATATTGCCAGCTTGTACATGTATCCTTTGTAGCACAGCTTTCTTGAGGAAAAAAAACAATAATAACAAAGATGACAAGAAAGGATTTAGAATTTGCAGATGATGAAAGGCTAAGTTTATTTTTAAATCCTCATAGATAAAATTTGCTCTCTGGAAAACTTTTACATTAATTTGCCTTGTAACAGATATTGATTGAAACCAATTATGCCACTTTGCTTTTGATCTGGCCCTGAGGAAATGATCTAGAAGAGTGTAAACAGAGGAGGCTAAGTGTCATCTGCAGCATTCCAGCACTTTGGATTTGGTCAATGCAACCATTACACTATGACAAGGTATGCCCTTCAAGGCAGAACCAGGGGAGGGAAGTGGAGAGAGAGGCTGACTGCACTGCACAACTCCACTTCAGCACAGAAGTCAGCAACTGTTCTTTAATTTTCAACCAATACTACAGATATTAATAGTTCAATACTGCAATGTGGTAATGAGTTCCAGAATTAATTAATATCCTTGGAGTGTAACACAGGGAGAATCTGAGTTCCAATCACTGGTGGCCAGCCAAGACTTTCTATTTGATCAACAATCTTGTTGACTCATGGTCATTTGGCTATCTACCAGGGAAGTATTGTCCTGTCCCCATCAGATCACACTCAGGAAGAGCAGGGGCACAGGAGCAGGAGGATGGGGAGCTTACGTTGTTTTGCAACTTCTATTTAAGATACAAAAGGCTATTACATACTACTTACTAATATGATATTATGGTAGGATCATCTTCCTTCTGAAATATCTCTCAGGTATATATTAAGATTAACTTATATACTGACCACATACTAGCTGGGTATCAAGGGTGAAAAAGGTGGAAAGTATTCATATAAGCATTTTAGGTGACAGAAGCCAGCTTACAATGAAAAATTTGTCACAAACAATTCCCCAAACAAGTGAAATGTGGATACTGTGAGTCACATAATACTATTTATTTTCATTCATATTCTGACAAAATTCTTAATTTTTAAATGCAATCATTGGCTATCTGAATGAAACCTATGAATAAAAGAAGTCCTCTGTGGTTCTAAATAGTGACAGTTCTTTCAGTAACTGCATAGAACTAAATGCTTTCAGTGGCTAATATGTTGTCATATATAGAGTTAACTTAAAATGACTGAAAAACAATTTTGCACCTTAATCAAGATCTGATTGATCAATAAAGATGGACTGAAAATGATAAATATGGACTGAATCCACCTGAGCTTTGCCAAGAACTGTTTTCACTTCATTGTATTTAAATATTTCAGAATCTTTGAAGATGTGCTTAAAAGCAGATCTGATGTTCATTTTACGGTATAACCCTTTTCTTTGGGCAACTTGGAAGTTTCATTATAAACCAAAAACTGCAGCACAAATATTCTGACCTTTTCACGTTTACTAATTCTTCAAGTTCTTTTGACTTATAAGCTGCTTTCTTTAAAATTTCTCCAGGAACATCTGCTAGTTTAGCCACATTCAATCCATAACTCCTTGCTGCAATGCCTCTGGTTATTTGATAAAGAAAAGTGACAAAATCAGGCACTTGTTCTTCTTCACCTATGGAAAAAAAACAAACCAGAACAAAACAATGGGAGATCAACACCATAACAGAAAGTTGAAATACATTAGGGGACAAAAGAAGAGATTTAAATTCTTATAATTTTATTCTACTAAAATTTACAACCTGAAGAAGAATCTATTGTTCCTAGCCATTTACCAGGTACTTTAATCAAGTTTACATATCTAGAAAAACAGTAAATACTGTTTTCTTCTTCTTCTTCTTTTTTTTTTTTTTTTTTTTTTTTTTTTTTTTTGTGGTTCTGGGGATTGAACCCAGGGCCTTGTGCATGTGAGGCAAGCACTCCACCAAATGAGCTATAGCCCCAGCCTCTTCTTTTTTATTAAATTATTTATTCTAATTTGGTATAAATATATGTTTGCAGAATGCAATTCATTTCATATTACATATATAGAGCACAATTTTTCAAGTCACTGGTTCTACACAAAGTATTTTCACACCATTCATGTCTTCATACATGTACTTAGGGCAATGATGTCTAACTCATTCCACCATCATTCCTCCCCTTTGCCCCCTCCCTTCCCCTCCCTCCCCCCCCTTTGATCTATTTAAAGTTCCTTGTCCCTCCCATGCTCCCCTCCCCATGGTCATTATGAGTCAGCATCCTCATATCAAAGAAATCAGTCTTTTGTTTTTTTGGGATTGGATTACTTCACTTAGCATTATTTTCTCCAACTCCATCCATTTACCTGCAAATGCCGTAATGTTATTCTCTTTTAGTGCTGAGTAATGTTCCATTGTGTATATATACCAAAGTTTCCCTATCCATTCATTTACTGAAGGGCATCTGGGTTGTTTGAAAATGTTTTTGCATTTAAGCAGCTGGGGTTGTGGCTCAGCAATAGAGCGCTCGCCTAGCACATGCGAGGCACTTGGTTTGATCCTCAACACCACATAAAAATAAATAAATAAAATAAAGGTGTTGTGTCCAACTACAACTAAAAAAAAATTATTTAAAAAATATTTTTGCATTTAAGATCTTTATTCACTTAAAACAGTTTTAAACAATTATTTGTTGCAAAATTTTAACTTCTATACCAAAATCAATGGTTTTGATACATGATACAATATAATTTCTTTCTCCTTTTAAAACAGATAAGGAAATATTACATGTTGCATAGTCTAAATAATGAGACTGAGAAATTCTGGTTTATTAAATATTCTGATTAACCAAGAGTTATACATACTGAAGTGGAGGATGTTGAGTACCACCTAGATCCCACTTAGGACTGAAGGGTTTATGCCCCAGCTATCAGAAAGATTGTTAGCCTGCAACCCTCAGCTTTGGGCCCTCTTTAGGGGAATGACTGCAGGTAAAGAGATCTGCCTCACCAAGGGTGCACCCCTTTCTTGGGGCAGGGGGCATCCAATGACTGGCTGCTACAGGGACTGGCACGTAGCCTCTAACATGGCCACCAAAGATTCCTGGCTTCAGTGTTCCTGCCCTTGTGTCATTCTCTCCCTTCCTGTGTGGGCTGAACCTACTGACTCACTTCTAATGAGCAGAATATGATAAAAAAGTGATAGGATGTCACTTTAGAAATTAGGTTGCACAAGACTATGCCCTCTGTTTTGGCGGCTTTTACTTTCTTGCTTGCTTTGAGGAAAGCCAGCTACTATGTTGTAAGTTACTCTATGAAGAAGCTCACATGGAAACTACTGTCATCTACCAGCAGCCATGTGGGTGAACTTACAAGTAGATTCTGCATTCTGAAGCTTGCCAAAAACAGTAGGAGGGCTGGGAAGCCATTTACCTCATCAAGGCTTCCAGTGACTGCTGTCCTGAGCTGTACCTTGATGTAGCATTCTGAGTAAATTCAGAGGTGCTCAGTTAAATTGCCCCTGGATTCTGACCATGAAAAAGAAGAGATAATAAATGTGTTTTTTTGTTCTAAGCCACTATATGATTTATTGTACACTGTTTGCAAATTATTTCAAATAAAGCTAACTAATGAAGGGTATATAAAGGTGGTGAGATAACTCCGAAGGACCATCCCAGCCTCAGAGCTCTCTGCAGAGTTTTCTAAAGCCTTGTGACGCAACCCTGCCCAATACTGCTCAGTCCTGCCCTCTGGATTGATCATGAGGGCATTCTTCAATAAAGTTCCTGAATGTAAACTTCAGAGTCAGATTCCTAGGGAACCCAGTCTATTACACAAATACATACGCATGAATTTAAAACTTTTAAAGAACTGGGATATAATGAAGTACAATAATATGAAGATAAAACTGCATACAGTTTGATCTTTGTTAAACTTAAAGCGCCTTGGGATTATTTAGTTTCTCTTATAAAAATTCAATATAATTACACTGTATTGCAAAAATGTCCAAAATGGACCTGATTTATAATGATTTTGTGACCCTAGCACCTCTTATGAGCTTATCAAGAGCTTTTTCTTATTTCATTTGTCAAATGTGCATGCTTTTATTTTTTCATTATCGAAGGGAGAAAAAAAAAAGACTGAATAGCAACAGACAAACAATAGCTTTCTAAGAGTGGCTGCTAGAAGTGGGAGTTAAAAAGAATACTGGTGTGCTCAGGAGTACACAAGACTCCAACATGTATTACAAACCACTAAAAATAACATTTGCTTCAAATGAAACTTAAGGAACACAAAGAACAGGTGAGGAAGTGGGTGGGGACAGATTAGGGAAGACACATGTATGCAGAAACCAGTGTCTGCAAATCTGGATGATTGGGTCTCTTTTTGATGCTCACAAGACGAATAGTGAAGTGAACAGCAGTAGGCCACCAAAAGAAAGCAAAAAAAAATTTTTTTTTTTGGTACCGGGGATTGAACTCAGCGGCACTAGACCACTGGGCCACATCCCCAGCCCTTTTTTTTTGTATTTTATTAGAGACAGGGTCTCACTGAGTTGCTAAGTGCCTCGCCATTGCTGAGGCTGGCTTTGAACTTTTGATCCTCCTGCCTCAGCCTCCCAAAGTGCTGGGATTAAAGGCGTGCGCCAACGCGCCCGGCAGCAAAATGTTTTTTGGTGTAGTCCTTCAAAATTCTGAGTGAAAATGACTTTCAATAACAAGTTCTAGCCCTAGCTGAATTATAAATCAAATATGGAGGTACAATGGAGACATTTTCGTTCATTGCAAAGTCTCAAAAATTTTACCTTATTTAACTGATGTCATCAAAACCTATTCCACTTCTACACACACACACACACACACACACACACACACACACATTATACAATAGCTATAAACCATAGCTAAATTACATAATGTATTATACTGCCCTAATGTCTTCCTTCATATACCTCAGCACAAACTGAGACTGAGCTTGTCACCATATGCTGGTCTCCACCATAGTATTAACTATTGCAGTTCTCACACCTTCCAGGCAAAGAATGTGTCCACTTTTAACCACCCCAGGGACCTCTTTTCATTAGTTTTGCTTCAAGACTCCTTTACCCTCTTTGTGTGGAGGTGTGTGTATAGGATGGAGACACAGATGCAGAGGAAGCCAGGTGGGAGAGAAGATAAATAAAAACAACTCATTTCTTTATAGCCTCACAATAAAAGTTCTTGGTGAAGACTGTACCTATGAGCTATGACTGTTTCTTAAGTGGATATTTTGGAAACAGATTTGGCACTTCTTAGAGTCAGGGAATATAATAATTGATGTTTCTGCTTATTATAAGAAAACAGCAAAATTTATTTTGAAGCCAAACTTTCTTAGAAGTTATTAAAAAGATGTGTGCTGATCAAATAATTCCTGAAGTCACTTTTAGGATAGATTCATAAAAATTTAGAGATAAAGTTAGCTAACTTGTCTAAGATTTTATACATTGTAATAGACAAAAACACAGGTTTCCTGATGGCTGGTCCATAACTTTATCTACCACATCAATGGAAACAGGGAACATCTTAGAAGCCAGTTAAAAGACCTTTGGGAAACATTACTGATGACTTATGGAAGAACCTCTAACTTAAAAGAAGAATTAGGTTAGGGCTAACAGGCTAACAGATGAAGCGTAGATACAGCCTGGAACAATACTGGAGGTGAACAATAGATCAATCCTTCAAAATTCTGAGTGAAAATTACTTTCAACCTCAAGTTCTAGCCCTAGCTCATTGATAAATCAAATATGAAGGTATAATGGAGACATTTTCGTTCATGCAAAGTCTCAAAAATTTTACCTGGTTCAGTTGATATCAGCAGAGGTCTACCTAAAAGCTATTCCACCTCTTAAAAAAAACCCTCATATTAGTATAAGGATTAGCTCCCTGACTATTTAACTCAGGGGATAGTGTCCTCATATCCTGCTCCAAATGTTGATCCTGATTAATCTAGACAAAGCAAAGTCATTCCTGCAATCCTTGCTTGTAAGGACTGGCTTAAGAATAGGAAAGACAAAGTGGTAGCACCAATTTGCAGTGCCACCAGCAATGCATTGAGTGTACCTTTTTCCATACATCCTCACCAACATTTATTGTTGCTTGCATTCTTTTCTGTCTTTTTCTTTTTTTATTTATAATAGTAGTGTGTATTACAATTCATAATGCACATATATAGCATCTTTTTACATACAACAGTTTGTATACAAAGTATATAAGTACCATTCAGATCTTGAATCATGCATTTAGGATAATGATACCCATCTCATTCAACCACCAATTTTTTCTTCCCCCCCCTTGCTCCCTTCCTTCCCCTCCCTTTCCTTTGACCATTCTAGTGTTCCTCTAATCCTCCTATGTACCCCCATCCAACAACACTGTGAACTAGCGTCCTTATATCAGAGAAAACATTCGGTATTTGGATTTTTGAGATTGACTAATTTCACAGCATTATATTCTCCAACTTCATCTATTTACCTGCAAATGCTGTTATTTTATTCTCTTTTATTGCTGAGTAAAATTTCATTTTGTATATATACTACATTTTCTTTATCCAATCATCTACTGAGGGACATCTAGGTTGGTTCCACAACCTACCTATTGTGAATTGTGCTGCTATAAACATTGAAGTGGCTGTGTCACTGTAATATGCTGTTTTTAAGTCCTTTGGGAATAGACCCAGGAGTGGGATAGTTGGGTCATAGGGTGGTTCCATTCCCAGTTTTCCAAGAAGTCTCCATACTGCTTTCCATAGTGGTTGCACCATTTTGCAGTCCCACCAGCAATGTATGAGTGTGCCTTTTTCCCCACATCCTCTCCAACATTTATTGTTGTTTGTGTTCTTGATAGCTGCCATTCTGACTGGAGTAAAATGAAATCTTAGAGTAGTTTTAATTTGCATTTCTCTAATTGCCAGCGATGTTGAGCATTTTTTTCATGTATTTGTTGATTAATTGTGTATCTTCTTCAGAGAAGTGTCTTTTCAATTCCGTAGCCCATTTATTGATTGGGTTATTTGTTTTTTTGGTGTTAAGTTTTTTGAGTTCTTTATATATTCTAGAAATTAGTGCTCTATCTGATGTGCACGTATTAAATATTTATTCCCAATTAGTTGGCTCTCTATTCAGTTCACTGATTGTTTCTTTTGCTTAGAAGAAGCTCTTTAGTTTAAATCTATCTCATTCATTAATTCTTGGTAATAATTCTTGCGCTACAGGATTCTTATTAAGGAACTTGGGGCCTAATCCGACATGTTGGAAATTGGAGCTTACTTTTTCTTCTATTAGGCGTATTGTCTCTAATCTAATTCCTAGGTCCTTGATCCACTTTGAATTGAGTTTTGTGCATGGTGAGAGATAAGGGTTTAATTTCATTTTGCTGCATATGGATATCCAGTTTTTGCAGCACCATTTGTTGAAGAGGCTATACATTTTTGGCGCCTTTGTCTAATATAAGATAGCTGAAATTATATGTATTAGTCTCTGTGTCCTCAATTCTGTACCATTGGTCCACCAGTCTGTTCTGGTGCCAATACCATGCTGTTATTGTTACTATTGCTCTATAGTATAATTTAAAGTCCGGTATGGTGATGCCCCCTGCTTTACTTTTCTTGCTCAGGATTGCTTTAGCTATTCTGGGTCTCTTATTTTTCCAGATGAATTTCATGACTGCGTTTTCTATTTCTTTGAAGAATGACATTGGGATTTTGATTGGAATTGCATTCAATCTGTATAATGCTTTTGGTAGTATGGACATTTTGACAATATTGATTCTACCTATCCAAGAGCAAGGTAGGTCTTTCCATCTTTTCAGTTCTTCTATGATTTCTTTCTTTAGTGTCCTATAATTTTCCTTATAAAGGTCTTTCAACTCTTTCATTAAGTTGATTCCCAGGTATTTTTTTTTTTTTTTATGCTACTGTAAATGGGGGTAGTTTTCATCATTTCCCTTTCAGAGGCTTTGTCACTGATGTACAAAAATGCCTTTGACTTATGGGTATTGATTTTGTATCCTGCAACCTTGCCAAATTCATTTACAGGTTGTAAAAAGTTTTCTGGTAGAGTTTTTTGGGTCTTCTAGGTATATCATCATGTCATCAGCAAATAGTGCTAATTTGAGCTCTTCTTTTCCTATCTGGATCCCTTTAATTTCTTTCGTCTATCTAATTGCTCTGGCCAGAGTTTCCAGTACTATGTTAAATAGCAGTGGTGAAAGGGGGCATCCCTGTCTTCTTCCAGTTTTTAGAGGGAATGCTTTCAATTTTTCTCCATTTAAGATAATGTTAGCTCGGGTCCTTGCATAAATAGCTTTTATAATGTTGTGATATGTTCCTGATATTCCTAGTTTTTCCAGTGTTTTGAACATAAAGGGTGTTGTATTTTGTCAAATGCTTTTTCTGCGTCTATTGAGATGATCATATGATTTTTATCTTTAAGTCTATTGATGTGATGTATTATGGTTATTGATTTCCGAATGTTGAACCAGCCTTGCATCCCTGGAATAAACCCCACTTGATCGTGGTGCACTATCTTTTTGATATGTTTTTGTATCCGATATGCCAAGACTTTGTTGAGAATCTTTGCATCTATGTTCATTAAAGATATTGGCCTGAAGTTTTCTTTTTTGGATGTGTCTTTGCCTGGCTTTGGAATTAATGTAATATTGGCCTCATAGAAAGAGTCTGGAAGAGCTCCCTCTTTTTCTATTTCTTGAAATAGTTTGAAGAGCATTGGTAATAGTTCTTCTTTGAAAGTCTTATAGAACTCGGCTGTAAACCCATCAGGTCCTGGACTTTTCCTTGTTGGTAGCTTTTTGATGACATCTTCTATTTCTTCACTTGTAATTGATCTGTTTAAATTGTGTATAGCCTCCAGATACAGTTTAGGCAAATCATACGACTCTAGAAATCTGTCAATGCTTTCAGTATTTTCTATTTTATTAGAGTACAAGTTTTCAAAGTAATTTCTAATTATCTTCTGTATATCTGAGGTGTTTGTTGTGATATTCCCTTTTTCATCACGAATGTTAGTAATTTGAGTTTTTTCTCTTCTTTGCGTTAGCATCGCTAAGGGTCTGACAATTCTGTTTATTTTTTCAAAGAACCAACTTTTAGTTTTGTCAATTCTTTGAATTGTTTCCTTAGTCTCAATTTTATTAATTTCTGCTCTGATTTTAATTATTTCCCGTCTTCTACTGCTCTTGGTGTTGATCTGTTCTTCTTTTTCTAGTGCTTTCAGGTGTGATGTTAAGTCATTTATTTGTTTTTTTTTTTTTTTTTTTTTTCCTTTTTAAGGAATTAACTCAGTGCAATAAATTTTCCTCTTAATACAGCCTTCATAGTGTCCCAGAGATTTCTATACGATGTATCTATGTTCTCATTTACCTCTAGGAATTTTTTAATCTCCTCTTTGATGTCTTCTTCAACCCCTTGTTCATTCAGTAGCATGTTGTTCAGCTTCCAGTTGTTTGAGTAGTTTTTCTTATTCCTTCTTTTGTCATTGATTTCCAATTTCATCCCTTTATGGTCTGATAGAATGCAGGGTAGTATCTCTATTTTTTAATATTTGCTGAGAGTTGCCTTGTGACATAATATATGGTCTATTTTGGAGACGGAGCCATGTGCTGCTGAGAAAAAAGTGTATTCGTTTACTAAGGGATGAAATATTCTATATATGTCTGTTAGGTCTAAGTTATTAATTGTTATAAGGAGGCCTAAAGTTTCTTTGTTTAGCTTTTGTTTGGATGATCTATCCATTGGTGAGAGAGGTGTTTTGAAGTCCCCTATAATAACTATGTTGTGGTCTATTTTACTCTTGAACTTGAGAAGAGTTTGTTTGATGAATGTAGGTGCTCCATTATTTGGGGCATATAGATTTATGATTGTTATATCCTGTTGATGAATGGTTCCTTTAAGTAGTAAGAAATATCCATCTTTGTCCCTTTGGATTAGCTTTGGCTTGAAGTCTACCTTATTTGAAATGAGAATGGAAACCCCTGCTTGCTTCCACAGGCTATATGAGTGATAAGACTTTTCCCAGCCTTTCACTTTCAGTCTGTTGATGTCTTTTTCTACGAGGTGTGTTTCTTGGAGACAGCAAATTGTTGGGTCATTTCTTTTAATCCATTCTGATAATCTGTGTCTTTTGAATGGCGAATTTAGGCCATTAACATTCAGGGTTATTATAGAGATGTGATTTTTATTCCCATCCATTTTTATTTGTATTAT
Source organism: Tamias sibiricus (assembly GCA_025594165.1). NCBI lineage: Eukaryota > Metazoa > Chordata > Mammalia > Rodentia > Sciuridae > Tamias > Tamias sibiricus. Next base: position 103,638,032 of record CM046662.1, read on the forward strand.
GGTCTTTAGCTTGATTTGGTTTCTCTTCTGGTTGGTATTTCCCTTAGTTTAATATCTCCCTTTGTTGATTTTCGTTGTTATTCTTCTCTTCTTCTTCATGAAAAATTTTGCCCAGGATGTTCAGAAGTGCTGGCTTTCGAGTTGCAAAATCTTTTTAACTTTTGCTTGTCATGGAAGGTTTTTATTTCATCTTCGAATCTAAAGCTCAATTTTGCTGGATATAAGATTCTTGGTTGACATCCCTTTTCTTTCAGAGCTTGAAATATGCTATTCCAGGATCTTCTTGCTTTCAAGGTCTGGATTGAAAAATCTGAACATAGTCTGATTGGTTTCCCCCTATATGTAATCTGCTTCCTTTCTCTTGTGGCTTTTAATATTCTCTCTTTGCTCAGTATATTAGGCATTTTCATTATAATGTGCCTTGGTGTGGATCTGTTGTGATTTTGTATGTTTGGTGTTCGGTAAGCCTCTTGAACTTGGTTTTCCCATTCATTCCTCAAGTTTGGAAAATTTTCTGTAATTATTTCATTAAATAAATTACTCATTCTTTTGGCTCGAAACTCTGTCCCCTCCTCTACCCCAATCACTCTTAAGCTTGGTCTTTTTATGTTGTCCCATAATTCTTGAATGTTCTGTTCTTGGTTTCTTACCATTTTTGCTGTGTAATCTAGATTTTTCTCTAGGATATATATTTTGTCTTCATTGTCTGAGGTTCTTCCAAGTGATCTACTCTGTTGATGATACTTTCGATTGAACTTTTATTTTGGTTTATTGCTTCTTTCATTTCCGGAATATCTGTTTGGTTTCTCTTTAGAGCCTCTATCTCCCTATTGAAGTAATATTTTACTTCCTATATTTGTTTGTGGAGTTCTTTGTCAAAATGATCTTTTGCTACCTGTATTTGCTCCCTCATCTAATTTTTTAGTTCATTCTTAAGTTCCATAAACATTTGGAATATGTAATTTCTAAATTCCATCTCTGGCATCTCACCAACTGTGTTTGCCATGGAATCTACTGAGGAGGTATATTGATTTGTTTGTGTCACTTTCTTCCCTTGTTTCTTCATATTGCTTGTGCGTCTATTCTTCCTGCACCGTGGGACCTTGACTATTTTGATTTTACCTTAAAGCCTTATGTTGCTCCTGTAGTACAATGTTATCAGATCCCCTTATAATTCGTTTACACTTTAAAATCAAACACTTTCTATTCAGAAAATCCCAGTTTGATCACAATGTACAGATTTAGTTAACCCAGATATTGTTTCCAGTTTGCTCCGTACGCTTCTGATGGGGTTTTATAGTTTCAAGTATTGGACACAGAGGTGATATGTTTAGGAAGAAGGAAGTGAGTGTATTGAATTGTTCTTTCTTAGAAAGTATGAAAAGAGAGTTCTATGGAAGTGGTTTAGTATCAGCAGACAAGAGAGGAAAGAGAATGGAGTGAATGATTAGGTGGAAAGACCTATTTATATATAAACCTAACTTATGCAGCAGTTGAGAGAAGAGATAACGAAAGATGGAAAAGAAAAAAAAAATTGACAAAAGAGTAGAAATTAGTGTAAGAGAGAGGAGAGAGAGAGTCAAGAAAATAGAGAATAAACTATATATAACACCACTTTGCTATATATTTCATTTGCACCCGTTCTAGAAATCCCAATTTCTGCGTATAACTTGTCTTTGCCTCTGTTGAGTATGCAATGGCAGGGTGCAAATAGGGAAGATGAAGGAAGAAGAAAAGATACAAAAGTGAGAAGGAAGAAAAGAAAGAAAGAAAAGAGGAGCAGAAGCAAACAAACACACTGTCAATCAAAACAAAAACAAAGCAAAACAAAACAAAAACAAAAACAAACAAATAACCCCCAAAACAGCAAAACAAAACAAACAAAAGTTGAACCCAGGAACAAGTCTCAAACATAATGGACCCTGGGAAGCTGTTCTTTTTTCCCTCCCAGTTTAAGCCAATTGATCCGGTTCATGTCCAGTCAGTGATCCTGTTAGTGGAGTCAAGGCTGCACCTTTGGCCAGTTATAGAATGGCACAGCGGAAGAGTGGCTCAGGGGGATTGTGTGTCAGCAGCTGAATGGCACTGGGAAAGGGACCCTCCAGAAGGCACCCTTTCCCCACGCCCACCCACAGTTGTACCTTCTTGGGGCCGCTGCACTAGCCTCAGACATGCCCTCCCCTGCTGGTTGCCAGAGTCTCACCCAGGTGTGTGCTGTTCTCAGAGCGCTGGGGGATCCCTGGATGTCTGCAGCTATTTTTCCTTTCTTCTTTGTTTCTTTGTCCCAGTCAGCCACTGCTTTCCTCAAATGTGGCGGTGTTCTCCTCGGGCTCAATAGCAGTTCCGCAGACCTCTTGTTCAGGTCGCAGCTGGACAGGTCGCACTTCCCCCGGGAGTGGAGGGGGCTTTTCCTCAGGTTGGGCCCTTTTGTTCTGGTCGCCCCTGGGCAGGTCGCACTTCCCCTGGAAGTGGAGGGGGCTTTTCCTCAGGTCAGGCCCTGCGTGCAGCAGCAGGGATCTGCTACTCTGGGCCCTGGAGGCCAGGCGAACTGGATGTTGCTTGTATTCTTGAAAATTGCCATTCTAACTGGCAGTGAGGTGAAATCTTAAAGTAGTTTTGATTTGCATTTCTCTAATTACTAGTAAAGTTAAACATTTTTTCATATATTTGTTGATCGATTGTATATCTTCTTCTGTGAAGTGCCTGTTCAGCTCCTTAGCCCATTTATTGATTGGGTTATTTATTCTTTTGGTGTAGAGTTTTTGAGTTCTTTATATATCCTGGAAATTAGTGCTCTATCTGATGTGTGTGTAGTAAAAATGTTCTCCCACTCTGTGGGCTCTCTCTTCACATTGTTGATTGTTTCTTTGCTGAGAAGAAGCTTTTTAGTTTGAATTCATCCCATTTATTAATTCTTGATTTTATTTCTTGTACTTTAGGAGTCTTATTAAGGAAGTCAGGACCTAATCTGAAATGATGAAGATTTGGGCCTACTTTCTCTTCTATTAGGTACAGGGTCTCTGGTCTAATTCCTAGGTCCTTGATCTACTTTCAGTTGAGTTTTGTGCATGGTGAAAGATAGTGGTTTAAATTCAGTTTGCTGCATATGGGTTTTCAGTTTTCCTAGCACCATTTGTTGAAGAGGCCATCTTTTTGCCAATGTATGTTTTTGATGCCTTTGTCAAATGTGAGATAACTGTATTTATGTGTGTGAGTCTCTGTGTCCACTATTCTGTATCATTGGTCTATAAGTCTATTTTGGTGCCAATACCATGCTGTTTTTGTTACTATTGCTTTGTAGTATAGTTTAAGGTCAGGTATCGTGATGACACCTGCTTCACTCTTCTTGCTCAGGATTGCTTTGGCCATTCTGGGTCTCTTATTTTTCCAAATGAATCATGAATGCTTTTTCTATTTCCATGAGGAATGTTGTTGGGATTTTAATTGGTATTGCATTAAATTTCTGTAAGGCTTTTGGTAGTATGGCCATTTGGACAATATTAATTCTGCTTATCCAAGAACATGGGCTATCTTTCCATCTTCTAAGATCTTCTCCAATATCTTTCTTTAGTTTTCTGTAGTTTTCATTGTATAGGTCTTTTACCTCTTTTGTTAAATTGATCCCCAAATATTTTATTTTCTTTTTTTAAGGCTATTGTGAATGGGGTAGTTTTTCTAATTTCTCTTTCAGAGGGTTCATCACTGATGTCTGGAAATGCATTTGACAAAGAAATTGTGTTATATATACACAATGGAATATTACTCAGCACTAAAGGAGAATAAAATCATGGCATTTGCAGGTAAATAGATGGAGTTGGAGAATATCATGTTAAACGAAGTAAGCCAATCCCAAAAAACCAAAGGTTGAATGTTCTCCCTGCTAAGTGGATGCCGATCCATAATTGGTGGTTGTGGTGGGGGCACATGGGAAGAATGGGGGAACTCTGGGGAAAATGGAGGGAGGGGCAGGGACATGGCAGTAGGAAAGATGGTGGAATGAGATGGACATCATTATCCTAGGTACACGTATGACTGTACATATGATGCAACTCTACATTGTATACTACCAGAGAAATGAAAAGCTATGTTCCATTTGTGTATTGTGTACAATGAACCAAAATGCATTCTGCTGTCATGTATAACTAATTAGAACAAATACAAAAAAAAAAAAAAGAAATGAAATATTTTGTATTGAATGTAAAAGTAGAGAGAAAAAAATAGTTTACAAGTACTTAATGTGGTTATTTTCTTGTTCTTTTGTGTGTGTGTGTGTGTGTGTGTGTGTGTGTGGTACCGGGGATTGAACTCAGGGGCACTCGACCACTGGGTCACATCCCCAGACCTTTTTTGTATTTTATTTAGAGACAGGGTCTCACTGAGTTGCTAAGTGCCTCGCCATTGCTGAGGCTGGCTTTGAACTCGCGATCCTCCTGCCTCAGCCTCCCAAAGTGCTGGGATTACAGGCGTGCGCCACCGCGCCCGGCTTATTTTCTTGTTCTTAAGGGATGTACATGATGCACACTTATTTGGAAATGAGGTATAATAATGTCTGCAACTAACTCTTATATGGTTTGGATAAGGGGAAGCTTTGATTTCTCTTTCACTCAGGGCTTTCCCCTTTGTCTGATTGTAAAGCTCCCTTCTCCCTTCTCCTTTTCCCATTTAATTAAAGCTTTGCCTGAATATTTGTGCAATAAACAAATAAATAAACAAAAAAGAATATGAATAAATCTACCATAATTTTCCTATGTATACATATGAAAATACCTAAGTGAAACCCACTGTCATATCCACCCACAAGAACGGGGTCCTGATTAGAATAAGAGATATCCTATGCTTAATACTTTTATCAAAATGGATTCTACTATCATAATAACTAAGAAGAACCAATTAAAAAAAAAATGAAGATGTATCCTGGTGCAGTGGCACTTGCCTATGATCCCAGCAACTCAGGGAGGATGAGGAAGAAATATCGTAAATTCCAGCCTCATTAATTTAGGAAGACCCTAACAAAACATAAAAAGGGCTAGGGTTGTAGTTCAATGGTAGAATGTCCCTGGGTTTAAGCCTCAGTACCAAAAAAAAAAAAAAAAAAAAAAAAAAAAAAATAGACAATGGGGATGTGATTCAATTCTGAAAATGGGATGAGACAATTATGAGACAAAAAAAGCAACTCAGAAAAAGTTCCCTCATTTCTAAGAAAGTCATAGGAAGGGCTGGTGGTGTAACTCAGTGGCAGAGTGGGTGCTTAGTATGCACAAGGCCCTGGGCTTAATTCCTAGCACATCAAATAAAATACAACTAAATCAAAATTAAATAAAATTTTAAAAATTGAAAAAATAAAATAATAATATAAAATAGAAGAAATGCTAGCCCCTTTTCTTTTGGTGGACATGGTCAATTCTGGATGAGATGCCTGAAAGAGTTGCAGCCATCTTGCCACTAGTCTGATTATGGAGTAGCCAGGCAAAGAAGACAGCCTAGAGAACTGCAAAGAGGAGTGGAGGCCCCATGTTCCTCAGAGGATCCTGTAATGTGAGATTACATACAATATCATCTTTTGTTTGAGCCATTATGTGTTCAACTGTGTTGTTACTTGCAATCAAATGCACAGAAGGGAGGGTAAGAGAACTCCCAGGACACCACAAAGGCAGCCTCAGGACAATAGCTATGCAGTAGGGCCCAGAGAGCAACTTGTTCAAATGAGCAGGAAGACAAAGGGCTCCAGTAGGAAGGACCCCAGCAGGAAAAATAGGTTCAATTATGTGGGAAAATGTCTAGAGAGACGTTTTACAAAGCTATTGGAGTGTAGAGGAAGATTCAGCTACAGACTAAAAAAAACAACAAAACGCATAAATAAAAGTGAAGCAATTCTTTAAGAAAATAGAAGACATTTAAAAGAAAGAAAATGTATTTTTCTTCCATACTTGGCTCAGCAGTAGACAATATTTCCTCTGCAATAACAGTTAAAACAACAGACATGAATGAAATAGAAAAAATGTGGAACGACTATACTGGAGGGGATCAGAGGAAGGGAAGGCTAAAGTCCCAACTAACACAACGAGAGGTCCATCAATTATGTGTCAAGCTGATGGATCAAGGGATAGGAAACGTGTATTATTTAGAAATATGACAGAAATGGAAGAATGAGTTCAAAGGTCTTGGACTTGGGATGGGGAAGAGCATGGAGTGAAGGGATAGAAACTTGTTAGCAGAAGACTTTATCATCACTTCATTTTAAGAATTATGTTCATGGATAAACATTTAAATCAATAAAATAAAATGCCAGAACACTTAAGGGGAAGGAATAATGCTCTGGGTTAGCAGTCAGTTCACATCACATACTTAGTGGCACTGATTTGCCTCTTCCCTGCTGGTGAACTTTATTTTATTTGTCTCATGGGTTTTAGCTTATAAGTCTTCTTCTGTCATATTGGATGCAGATTGATAGATTTGAAACTACTTCCATGAGAAAATTTATGATGCATTTTTAAAGTCTGCCTGGTGGTAAAAGGCAGGAATTGTCTAACATTAAATTATCTTAGGTCCAATATTTGTTTTATTTGGGCCAGTTGCCTGATTTCTTTTTCAGGTTTGTTCTTATTACTTTTCCAAAATAAAATTTGGACTTTGGAGTGTCTTGGATAATGGAAAATCCATTATAGTTTCCCAATTTTGCAAAGCACCACAGGCTGATAGCTTAAAAAAACTACTACTGAATAGGAAAAAATATAAATATATGTTAAAGCCTACTAGATTACTTAAGGAACTTGACTTTATTTCTACTGGCTAATGGTGTTCTTTTTCATAAAATGTCTCATTTCTGTGACAGTAGCAATAACAGGAAAGTCCAGGAAAAATATTATAGATCCCCTGTTGGAGAGCTAGCAGAGTGAAAGTGAAGAGGACCTGGAAGTAAAAAACATGGATTAGCCCCCACCTATGTGGCTGACACAAATAAACTACTTTACCTGAATGAGATTTAGTTTCCTTATAAAAAAATAAAATACATGTGCAAGTATAGGATATAGTCCTTAGTGAGTAATTAATGTTAAATAATAGTTTTGGGAAAACACTGGGCATTTTTGAAGATGACTAATAATACTCTGCACTTGACTGTCAAGGCATCTTTCCTGGGATGGTAAGAATCATGTAAGAATGTAAGGAACAAAGAGGAACCTCAATGTCACCTCCATCTTTACCCATTTCATCTGGAAAAAAGAGTTGCCATCAGATGAGGAGGACCAGAGAAGGAATCAAAGATAACAAATAAATAAATCAATGTACACTTTGCTTGACCCAAAGCTTAGAGCAAATGAATTTGGACCAATGCTATTTATAACTGACATTCGTAGCTTTTATTATTAATAAGCAGTAAGTTCATGTTCCTATAAAATCTGAGTTATCAAACATGAAAACCAGTATTTTACTTGTTCCTACTGCAGGAATATCTCATACCTGGATCCTGTTGGCTTTCGTCCTCACTGACCAAGAATCCCATGTGGTAATTCCCCACCTGTTGTGCATAACTTTTTTCTAGTTCACAAACTGGTGGATAATGGGTGACAAACAGGGTAAAGGATTTCACCTAGAGCAACAAGATATATGGTAAGAGTTACTTTATTTTTAAATTTTACTTTAATTAAAATTTTTCTTCAACATTTTTTGGAAAAATTCCAAATTCTCATAAAAATCACAAGAAAGCCCAATATACTCTTTATCTAAACAACCAATTATTAATATTTTGTCATATTGCCTTCCTTCCTTTATCCCTAAAGACACACACACACACACACACACACACACACACACTTTTTCCTGAACCATTGAGAATTAGTTGCAGACATGATCCCTAAAAACTTAACATTTATCTTCTAAGATCAAAAACAGTTTCATATATAACCAGAACAAAATTATTACACTCAAGAAACTTATTATTGTAAGACATCTAGTCCATATTTTCCCCTAAATGTCCCAATAACGTTCTTCTCCATCCTTTTTTTATCTTTTATGACATTATCACTAATAAGTGATTATAGCAAAGTGGTAGTATAAAAGTTTATATACAAAAAGCCAACTGCTTTCCTACATATCAGCAATGAAGAAGTAAATTTTAAAAGCAAAAAATATAATACCATTTAGTACTCCCAAAATTAAATACTTGGATAAAAAAAAAATCTAACAAAAGATGTACAAGATTTATGTGACAGAACTATATAGCTCCAATGAATAATGGAAAAAAAAAAAAAGAAAAGCTAGATAAATAGAAGATAAATCACATTCATAGATAGGAAGACTCAATACTGTCAAGATGTCAGTTCTTCACAACTTGGTAGAGATTTAATGCAACAGCAAACAAAATTCAAATAAGATATTTTGTGGATATCAGTAAATTATTTCTAAAGTATACATGGAGAGGCAGAAAAACCTGGAAAACCCAGTGCTAAAGAACAAAGCTGAAGGACTGATGCTACTCAACTTTGAGATTTATTATAAAGCTATAGTAATCAAAACATTGTAGTAGGGCTGGGGTTGTAACTCAGTGGAAGAGCACTTGCCTAGCATGTGTGAGGCACTGGTTTCAATCCTTAGCACCACATAAAAATAAATAAATAAAATAAAGTTACTGTATAAAACAACACCAACATTGTAATATAGGTAAAAAAATTAGACAAATAGGACAATAAAACAGTAATAGTCCAGAAATTGACCCACATGAATAGAACCAACTGATCTTTGAGAAAGTGGTAAAGCCAACACAATGAAACAAGGATACTCTTTTCAACAAATGATGCTGGAATAACTGGACATCTATATGCAAAAGATGAACCAAGACACAGACATTACACAAAAATTAAATCAAAATTAATCACAGACCTACATGTAAAACATAAAACTACAAAACTCCTAGAAGATAACATAGGAGAAAAAGTCTAGATTGAGTTCAACAATAACTTCTTAGATAAAACAGCAAAGCATCACAAAGGAAAGAACTAAAAAGCTAGACTTCATTAAAATTAAAATATGTTGCTCTGCAAAAGACAAAGAGAAGACATGGCAGACTGGGAGAATACTTGCAAAAGACACAACTGATAAAAGACCTGTCATCCTGAAACAGTTTTCATGATGTTTCAACAACATGAAAACAAAAAATCTGGATAAAATATGGGCCAAAAACCTTCACAGATGCTCACCAAAGAATATATACAGATGGCAAATATGCATAGAAAAAAATAGTCCACCTGTTTTAATTTGTACTAATGCAAATTAAATAGTACTAATTAAAACAATGAAATACCACTAAATGTTCTAAGAATGGCCAAAATCTAGAATACTGACAATACCAAATGCTGCCCAGGATGCAAGACCATAGGAATGCTAATTTTTTGCTAATGGGAACAAAAAATGGTATAGGCTCTTTGGAAGATAAATTTCCAGTTTCCTACAGAAACTAAATATACTCTTACCATAGGACCCAGCAATCACGCTCCTTGGTATTTACTCAAAGGAGTTGAAAACAGGTCTATACAAAAATATGCACACAAATATTAATAGAGTCTTTATCCATAATTGCCAAAAGTTAGAAGCAACTGAGATACACATCAGTAGATGAATGGATAAACAAACTGTGGTAAACCCAGACAATGGAATAGTAGTTGGAACTAAGAAAGGAATATCAAGACAGGAAAAGATGTGGAGGAAACTTGAATGCGTATTACTAAGTGAAAGAAGCCTGTCTGCAAAGGTTACATATTGTCTGATTTCAACTACATGACATTCTGAAAAGGAAAAAGTACAGAGACAGTAAAATAATGAATGGTTTACTGGGTTCTAGGAAGAGAAGAATGAAAAGGCAAAGAACAGAGGATTTTTTAGGGCAGTGAAAATACTCTTGATACTAAAATGGTGAATATATGTCATTACCCATTTGACCAAACCCATACAGTAAACTGTGGTCTTTGGGTGATACTGACATGTCAATATAAGTTAATCATCTGTAACAAATAGATTGCTCTGGTAGGGTATTGATAATAGTAGAAGTTGTGCAAGGATGGGGGCCGGGGGTACATGTGAAATCTCTGTGTCAATCTCCTTTCAATTTTCTTGTGAAACTAAAACTTCTCTAAGAAATAATATCTATGTTTAAAAAAAAATGATTAAGTCTCCTGTTTCTGGAGAATCCTTTTACAACATTAAGTTTGAGGACATAATTTATTATGCAGTCGTACTAACACACTACTATCTAGCAGAAACTATAAAATCCAACTTTAGGATGCTGACTTCAGTTCTGTCATTATTTATTCCTGAAGATTCTTAAGTCAATGTGTAAACTGTGGATTGGTGGCACTGATGGGAGTTTACTAAAATTTCCATTATGTGTGTAGTTTTCTATAATGATTAAGAAAGTTCCTGAGGAGCAATTTTTTCAAATAAATAAGAATTTTTAAAAAAAGGAATAATAAAAATATTGATTTTAAAGGAGAAAACATATCATTATCTATATAATCTAAATAAATGTTTTAATAAAACCTGGGTCTCTCTTAGATCTTCGCTTCTAGGATGACAAAGAAAAGAAGGAACAACGGTCATGCCAAAGGACCGTGGCCATGTGCACAAATGGCAAGCAAGCACTGGGAGCATGCCCAAGGATAAAACCACTAAGTACATCATGTGATACACAGTGGAGGTGATAGCCATCAGGGATATTTCCACAGGGATTGTCTATGACATTGAGGAGTTTCCCAAACTCTATGTGACACTACAGTCATGTGTTGCTTAAAGAAAAGAATATGTTCTGAGAAGTGTATCATGAGGTAATCTGTCCAGTCTGTGACTATCATCAAGTGTACATACACAAACTAAGATGGCAAAGATGTCACTGGGCAATATAATTTTACAGGATCACCATCATCTGTGTGTTAGGTGGCTGACTGAAAGGTTGCTATGTATGTGGCCAATGACTGTACATTATTGGTGACTTGTGCCATTCACAGAAAGGTAATAAGTCCTGTGAAGCCTAACAACCCTAGCCCAATCGAGACCACATGTGCTGCCCCACAAAGCAGTGTAAAGAATGGAGTCCTTTAGGACTGAAGGAAAGCTATCTTTTTGGGGGGGGGGGGGGTAAAAAGAAAGGGAAATTAGACTTTAAAAAGAAACCAAAAACTGAGGGCCACAAAAGGTTAAAAAAGAAAGAGGAATTTTAATTTGGAAAGAAAATATGCTCTTATTAGTTATATAAGGAGAGAGAGAAAAAATGAAAATAAAGGAAAGATGGAGAAAAAAGAATAAGAAAATACAGGGTAAGGGTAAAACAGGAAAAGAAAGGCTGAAGAAGACACAGGTCCTAGGGGGAAGAGAGAAAAAGAGATCAAAATGAACAAAGAGCTAATAAAAAAAAGGGAGAGATGACACAAGAGGACAGCTGAACACAGAGTATCACACTGAGGTGCTTAGAACTCTGAATAAAAAACTATGCATTGAGGGAGTGATGTTACTGAAACAGAGAGACACAGAGATGAGACCAAAGGTCTTACACTGAGATCCTTTAGGACATAATGAAAAACATTTCACAGGGTAGTACTATCTTTTTGTCTTTCCTCGAAGAATGGGCTTAGGTGAGTGGTCCCTACTCTTGATTTAGTTTGCCAACAATAAATAGATAGATTTATGGGTAGGAATCTTGCCAGGGAGGCCTTTCTCCTAAAACCAGGTTCAGCAAAAGAAAGACAGATTTATCAAACAACTATGACATTTACTTAGGTTCAGTCTAAGTTCAGAGTAAAGTATTCTAATGATCAATCACAGGGATAGGTCAATTACAACAAAGATAATTTTGTGTATTTGGAGATGGAGGTCAAGAAAATAATTTTGTATAGTATGTAGCATCCATGTAAAAAAAAAGTATGCATGAAGGCATTATGATCATAGTCAATAATAACCTACTGTATATTTCGAACTAAGAGGTTAAATTTCAAATATCTCACCACAAAAAAAGAAGCGAGGTAATGGATATGTTAATTAGATTGATTTAATTATTCCACAGTATTTATATATCAAAATACTATAATGTAACCCATAAATGTACACTATTATAACTCGGCAATTTAAAACAACATTAGCAAAAAATTAACTTTAAGAAATATGTAGGATACTTACATCTTTAATAAAATACTCAAGGGTGGCATAAGCGATGGCAATTCCATCATGGGTGCTAGTCCCTCTTCCCAATTCATCCAAGATAACCAAGGACTGTGATGTTGCTTTTCTGATTATTTCTGCTGTGTCAGTCAGTTCTTCCATAAATGTACTCCGTCCTTTATATATATTGTCTGCAGCACCCATCCTACAAGTAAGATGAAAATACCTTGACTTTCCTCTGAACTTTCTTATTAGGAAGCCAAAATTTATTTTATGTATAATAAATATAAAAATATCTCTAGGGACCTATAAAGATATTTGAGCCAACAATAGCTAAAATTATATTACACAAAAGAAAGCCTATGTTGGATGCAAAGAGTACCTAAAAACAAATTGCACCTTGTAAAAACATTCGGAAGGAATGAGATATTGAAAAGAACTCCTGAAAAGCAAGAAAACTTCTGACCTTGCTTTTTTTCTACCAATAATTCCAAAGCAAAGTCTTCATATTCATTGTTGCTACACTTAAAAATCCAAACAGTAGTAGGATCCTGTACAATTATGGTGTGTGTGTATTGGGGGGGGGGGGTAGTGTTTGAGTGAGGTTGTTTTGAAGAAAATTCCACACTGTTATTGCAAATTAAAGTACCATGTACAAAATAACCTATTACATATAATAAAACTTTTTACTAGCACTAGAATTAGAGATGCTTAGTAACCCTGGAAGCAGCTCAGAGAGGTTCCCAGTGTGAACACAGTTTCTACAGCTGTCAAGAAATGGGTCTAAAAGACTTAAGAGTTTCTTTCCAGTAAGATTTTTTTAGAGCATTTAATATTCAACTACACATTTTTATTTCTTTTTTTTAAATTTATTTATTTTTATTCTAAGTTGTTAGAAATGACATCAGAATGCATTTCATATTATACTTATAGAGCACATTTTTACATATCTCTGGTTGTATACAAAGTATATTCACGCCATTCATGACTTCATACATGCACTTAGGGTAATGATATCCATCTCACTCTACCATCTTTTTGTTACTCTTCTCCTTCTCCTTCTTCTTCTTCACCTTTTTGCTTCCTCCCTCCCCCTCCCTCCCCATTGGCCATTCTAGTGTTCCTCTAATCCTCCTATGCTCCCGTCCCAACCCCACTGTGAATCGGCCTCCAAAATAATGATTCACATTGTTATTTCTTAAAGAAGGACCTAGTTCATAGCATTTCTTTAACTCATTTAACTATGGACCTCTAAAATTTCTTCTAGAGCACCAGAGACAATAATGTTTTACAGACACTTTTGGTAGAACACACATTAAGTGCAAAAAGAATCTGAAAAGAAGAATAAGAAATAATTAGCTAATACTCATTTAAGGTCATTATTTAATTGCAAAATCTAGAATTCAAGTTTTTGACCTGCCAGTCAGCTTTGTGTGAATATTGGGAACTATTTTCTCTGCAAAATCTCCTCATCAATTTTGTATTGCTTCAACAGTTCACAGAGTAAGTAAAGCACATACTTCACACTTGATCTACAGCACCATAATGTACCTTTCATTTCTGGATTAACTCATAGTGAAAATGAGCCTTCACCAGCTGTGTGGCCAGAGCCCTACAATAACAGGGGAGATGAAGTGTCCATAGATGGGTAGGGGTCTTAGAACTGCTCTGGTGATTACTTTTGAAACTCTATCTATGATGGAATTAATAAGAAATGTATACTCACTGTCGATGTCATCCATTTTAATATCAATAAATATAAAATAATTTCTGAAATACTAGGTTAGGAGCATTCTAAATACTTGTTCAAAGTTCAAATACTGCCTCAATTTTCAGTGTTTACTAATGTCTCATTCCTGCCATAAAACAAGTAAATTAAAATTTCCTTTCTCTGAAACCACTCTGTATTCTTCAGAATCACATTTGATCCCTATTTGCCACTGTTTGCTTTTATTCCTGCCAGGTTGTAAGCTAACAAAAAAAATCTTCAATCAATAATAAGTGCTCTGATGAGGAAAATATTCTGAGTTTTCAATTCCCAGGAATTAGGAAAAAAAGTGTGAACTGGATAAGATTTTAATATAACTGGGTGCTGTGGCTCACGCTTGTAATCCCAGAGGCTTGGGAAGCAGGAGGATGAAGAGTTCAAAGCCAGCCTCAGCAACTTACTAAGGCCCTAAGCAACTCAGTGAGACCCTGTCTCTAAATAAAATACAAAAAAGGGCTGGGGATGTGGCTCAGTGGTTAAGTGCCCCTGAATTCAACCCCTGGGCCCCCACCCCCTCCCCAAAAGATTTTAATACAGAACAGTAAAATAATAGGGTGGTTTAGTTAGAAATTTCAGGAATTATATAATGCTCCTGGGGAAGTTATTCTTAGGCAGATATACACATATACATATAAAATGGTGTATTAAAGTTTTCAAACAGAGAGCAAAGGATGAATGATCAATCAATAAAAATGATACTAGTTTATTTGTTATGTCAGAAAAAATAGGTCCCTGTTTAAACATATTCCAAAATAAAGTATATGGATTTAAAAATTTAATGGAAAATTAGAAATTATAAATATACCAAGCTAGCTAGATTACATTTAATTTTTGGATAGGTGAATAGGTAGCTTTATAAACATGGCATCAAAATAAGTGTTTAGCAAAAAACACATAATGCGATGCCATCCCTGCACCTGACAGCAGGGGAACAAGCCCCAGCCTGCAAGCATTCAAGCTAGGCCCGCCAGTGAGCACTCCAGCTCTGCCCACATACAAGCATTCCAGCTCAGCCCGCCTGTGTGCGTTCCCAGCTCTGCCCACCCACTCTGGAGCCACAGGTAGTCCCCACCTCTGCCTACAGATCAGGGAACAGGCCCTGGGCTCAGGAACAGGGAATATTACATGGGGATACCTATCTTTTGCTTCTCCTACTAACACCCTAATTCCCATGGTTACCCTCTCACTAGAATAATCTAATACCTTTATCTTCTCACATCCTACCTCACAAACGTTTTAGCTAACCCATAAGTCCCCCCTTCTACCACTAGATATTGTGAACCACCACACAAAAATACTGACTAAATGGTAGAAGATAATTGATCTCATCATTTGTGGTTAAAGTGTCAAAATTGTAAATATAAAAATAGAAACAAACAGTTATATGGCAATATGTTGGGTACTTTGAATGCTGTACTGATTTTTCCCTTAAAAGTGAGGCATTGGGTAACCTGTAAGGAAGATATAAGACAATAGGACAGAAATAGTAATACCTCAGACTTACACTGCATGAGAGGAAAACACATAGATATCATAAAAAAATAAGGGAGGAAAATGCCCCAAACAAACCAAGATACTATAGCAATAGAATCCACAGAAAGCACAGTAGGTGAAATGTCAGAAAAGGAGTTCCAAATATACATAATTAAAATGATTTGGGATTTAAAAAATGACCTAAGTGAGAAGATACAGGCAAAAATTGATCTCTCCAACAAAGAGATAAGAGATCAAATACAGGCAACCATCGATCACACCAACAAAGAGATAAGAGAACAAATACAGGTAGCAAAAGATTACCTTTAAAAAAAGAGAGTCTGAGGAAAAAAACAAACAAAAATACTTGAAATTAAAGAAACAATAGGCCATTTAAAAAACTCAATAGATAGTATCACCAATAGATTGGATCACTTGGAAGATAGGACCTCAGATAATAAGGACAAAATATATAATATGGAAAATAAAGTTGACCACACAGTCACAGTGAAGATGGTAAGAAACCATGAACAAAATATTCAAGAATTATGAGATACCATCAAAAGACCGAATATAAGATTTATTGGAATTAAGGAAGGTGCAGAGAATCAATCCAAAGGAATGCAAAATCTCTTTAATAAAATAATATTAGAAAATTTCCCAAACAAGTACGAATTTGAAAACCAAATACAAGAAGCATACAGGATGCCAAATGTACAAAATTACAACAGATCTACACCAAGGCACATTATAATGAAAATGCCTAGCATACAAAATAAGGATAGAATTGTAAAGGCCATAAGACAGAAAAATCATATAACCTACAAAGGAAAACCAATTCGCATCTCAGCAGATTTTAGACCCTCAAAGTAAGGAGAGCCTGGAACAACATATACCAGGCTCTAAAAGATAAGGAATGCCAACCAAGAATCTTATATCCAGCAAAATTAAGCTTTAGATTTGATGATGAAATAGAAACCTTCCATGATAAACAAAAGCTAAAAGAATTTACAACAAGAAAGCCGGCACTACAGAACATTCTTGGCAAAATATTCCACGAGGAGGAATTGAAAAAACAACAATGAAAACCTACAAAGGGAAGAACTACAATAAAGGAAAACTAACCATAGGAGAAATCAAATGAAGCTAAATACCAAAAATAAAATAAAATTAAATAAAATTCAAAATGACTGTTAGTATAAAACATATCTCAATAATAACCCTGAATGTTAACGGCCTAAACTCACCAATTAAAAGACACAGGCTGATAGATTGGATTAAAAGAAAAGACCCAACTATATGCTGCCTTCAAGGGACACATCTCATAGGAAAAGATGCCCACAGACTGAAAGTGAAAGGATGGGATAAAATATACCACTCACATGGACTACGTAAGCAAGCAGGGGTTTCCATCCTCATATCAAACAAAGTAGACTTTAAGCCAAAGGTAATCAAAAGAGATAAGGAAGGACATTTCATACTACTTAAGGTAATCATACATCAACAAGAAATAAGTGTCATAAATATATATGGCCCAAATAACAGAGCATCCATGTTCATCAAACACTTCTCAAGTTCAAGAGCCAAATAGACCACAACACAATAATTCTAGGTGACTTTAATACACCACTTTCACCACTGGATAGATCTTTCAAACAAAAGCTAAACAAAGAAACTGTAGAACTCAATAATATAATCAATAGCTTAGATTTAACTTTATATAGAGAGAGTATATCATCCATCAACGAGTCAGTACACTTTCTTATCAGCAGCACATGGATCATTCTCTAAAATAGTCCATATATTATGCCATAAAGCAACTCTAAGCAAATATAAAAAAGTAGAGATACTACCCTGCATCCTGTCAGATCATAATGGAATGAAATTAGAAATCAATGATAAAATAAGAAACAAAACTTACTCTTAACACCTGGAGACTAAATAATATGCTTCTGAATGAACAATGGGTTACAGAAGACATCAAAACGGAGATTAAAAAATTCTTTTTTTTTAATTTTGTGTATGTTCTTTTTTTTATATAATTTTATTTTTATAATTTTTAATATGTACAACTCATAGTGCATATATTTAGTATCTTTTTACATACAACTGTTTGTATACAAAGTATATTCGTACAATTCAGGTCTTCAATCATGCATTAAAGAAAATGATATCCGTCTCAAAAATTCTTAAAGGTAAATGAGAACATCAATACAACATATCGAAATCTCTAGGACACTATGAAGGCAGTACTAAGAGGAAAATTCATTGCCTGGAGTTCATTCCTTCAAAGAAGAAAAGGTCAACAAATAAATGAATTAACATTACACCTCAAAGCCCTAGAAAAAGAAGAACAAAACAACCCCAAAAGTAGTAGAAGGCAGGAAATAATTAAAATCAGAGCCGAAATCAATGAAATTGAAACAAAAAACACAATTGAAAAAATTGACAGAACCAAAAGTTGGTTCTCATGGGGCTGGGGTTGTGGCTCAGTGGTAGAGCACTCACCTAGCATGTGTGAGGCCCGGGTTCGATCCTCAGCACCACGTACAAATAAACGCATTGTGTACAAATAAAGCAAATAAATAAATATTTTTAAAAAGTTGGTTCTTTGAAAAAATAAATGAAATTGATAAAACATTAGCTATGCTAACTAAGAAGAGAAAAAACTCAAATTACCAGTATCTAGGATGAAAAAAAAAAAAAAAAAAAAAACAGCACGATGGACACTACAGAAATACAGAAGATAATTAGAAATTATTTTGAAAATCTATACTCCAACAAAATAAAAAATAATGAAGACATCAGACAAATTTCTAGAAATATACAATATGCCCAAACTAAATCAGGATGACATACACAATTTAAATAGATCAATTTCAACCAAAGGAATAGATGTTGCCATCAAAAACCTATCAACCAAGAAAAGCCCAGGTCCAGATGGAAACACAACCGAGTTCTACAAGACCTTTAAAGAAGAACTAACACCAATACTTCTCAAACTATTTCATGAAATAGAAAAAGAGGGAACCCTTCCAGACTCATTCTATGAGGCCAATATCACCCTGATTCCAAAAACCAGACAGAGACAAATTAAAGAAAGAAAACTTCAGACCAATATCACATGAATACAGATGTAAAAATTCTCAATAAAATTCTGGCAAATCAAATACAAAAATATATTAAAAAAAAAATAGTACATCACAATCAAGTGGGGTTCATTCCAGGAATGCAAGGTTGGTTCAACATAAGAAAATCAATAAATGTAATTCACCACATCAATAGACTCAAAGATAAAAATCATATAATCATCTCAATTGACGCAGAGAAAGCATTTGACAAGATACAGCACCCCTTCATGTTCAAAATGCTAGAGAAAATAGGGATAACAGGAACATACCTCAACATCATAAAGGCCATCTATGCTAAGCCCCAGGCCAACATCATCCTACATGGAGAAAAGCTGAAAGCATTCCCTCTAAAAACTGGTACAAGACAGGGATGCACTCTTTCGCCACTATTATTTAACATAGTTCTTGAAACCCTAGCTAGTGCAATTAGACAGATGAAAGAAATAAAAGGGATACAGATAGGAGAAGAAGAACTCAAATTATCACTATTTGCAGACAATATGATTCTATACATAGAAGATCCAAACAATTCCACCAGAAATCTCCTAGATCTAATAAACAAATTCAGCAAAGTGGCTGGATATAAAATCAATACCCATAAGTCTAAGGCATTTCTGTATATCAGCGACAAATCCTCAGAAAGAGAAACTAGGAAATCCACCCCATTTACTATAACCTCAAAAAAAAAAAAAAAAATTAAAATACTTGGGAATCAACCTAACGAAAGAAGTGAAAGACCTGTACAATGAAAACTACAGCACACTAAATAAGGAAATCAAGGAAGATCTTAGAAGATGGAAAGATCTACCTTGTTCATGGATAGGTAGAACTAATATTGTCAAAATGACCATTCTCCCAAAAGCACTATACAGATTCAATGCAATACCAATCAAAATCCCAATATCATTCCTCATAGAAATAGAAAAAGCAATCATGAAATTCATCTGGAAAAATAAGAGACCCAGAATAGCCAAAGTGATTCTTAGCAAGAAGAGTGAAGCTGGTGGCATTACTATTCCAGACCTTAAATTGTATTACAAAGCAACAGTAACTAAAACTGCATGCTATTGCCACTAAAATAGACCATTAGACCAATGGTACATAACAGAAGACACCCACATATCTACAGTTATCTTATATTAGACAAAGATGCCAAAAACATACATTGGAGAAAAGACAGCCTCTTCAACAAATGGTGTTGGGGAAACTGGAAATCCTTATGTAATAAAATGAAATTAAACCTCTATTTTTCTCCATGCACAAAACTCAACTCAAAGTGGATCAAGGATCTAGGAATCAGAGACCTTACACCTAATAGGGGAAAAAGTAGGCCCAAATCTCCAACATGTTGGATTAGACTCCAACTTCCTCAATAAGACCCCTATAGCACAAGAACTAAAACCAAGCATTAATAAATGGGATGGATTAAAAATAAAAAGCTTCTTCTCAGCAAAAGAAACAATCAGTGAGGTGAATAGAAAACCTACAGAATGGGAGCAAATCTTCACCACATGCACATCAGACAGAACATAAACTTCAAGGATATATAAAGCTCTCAAAAACCTTTACACCAAAGGGGGTAAAAAAAAAAACCCAATCAATAAATGGGCTAAGGAACTGAACAGACACTTCTCAGAAGATGATATACAATCAATCAACAAATATATGAAAACATGTTCAACATCTCTATCAATTAGAGAAATGCAAATCAAAACTACTCTAAGATTTCATCTCATGCCAGTCAGAATGGCAGCTATCAAAACAACAAACAACAATAAATGCTGGCAAGGTTGTGGGGAAAAGGGCACACTCTTACATTGCTGGTGGGGTTGCAAATTGGTGCAGCCAATCTGGAAAGAGGTATGGAGATTCCTAGGAAAACTTGGAATGGAACCACCATTTGACCCAGCTATGCCACTCCTCGGTCTATACCTAAAGGACTTAAAAACAGCTTACTACAGGGACACAACCACATCAATGTTTATAGCTGCACAATTCACAATAGCTAGATTGTGGAAATAACCCCGATGCCCATCAATAGATGAATGGATAGGGAAACTTTGGTATATATACACAGTAGAACACTACTCAGCACTAAAAGATAATAAAATCATGGCATTTGCAGGTAAATGGATAGAGTTGGAGAAAATAATGCTAAGTGAAGTTAGCCAATCCCAGAAAACCAAAGGTCGATTGATTCCTTTGCTATGATGATACTGAATTATAGTGGCAAGGGAGGGGGGATGAGAGGAATGAAGGAATGTTAAATAAAACAAAGGGGAGGAAGAAGAGGGGAGGAGGCAAGGTGATAGAAATAATGGCAGAAGGAGTTGGACATCAATATACGAAGTGCATGTATAAAAGCTCAAATGGTATGAAAATACTTTGTGTAAAACCAATGACTTGGGAAACTGTGCTCTTTATATGCAATATGAAAGGAACTGCACTCTAAAAGCATGTATAACAAATTAAATTTAAGAAAACTTTTAGAAAAATTATTTTAAAAATCATCTGTATTTAACATCAAAAAAATTTTAACCTGTATTAAATGACAGAAACCAATAAAAATTAAAACACTGAAAAAAATACATAATGCAAAAGTTAAAGGTAAGTCAATACCTTTGATGAACATAGATGCCAAAAATCTTATTAAAATAATGGCAGACAGGCACAATGGCATACGTCTTTAATTCCAGCAACTCAGGAGGATTGCAAATTCCAAGCCAGCCTCAGCAATTTAGCAAAGCCCTAAGCAACTTAGTGAAACCATGTTTCAAAATAAAAAATAAAAAGGGCTGGGAATGTGGCTCAGTGATTAAGTGCCTTTGGGTTCAATTCCCAATGATCCCCACACCAAAAAAACGAAGAAAAAAAAATGCCAACCACATACAAAAACATGTTACCATCATCAAGTGGGTTTCATCCCAGGGATACAAGGTTGGTTCAGCATATGAAAATCAATAAATGCAATTCACCAGATAAATATACTTAAGGACAAGAATCACATGATTATCTTAATAAATGCACAGAAAACACTGGACAAAGTTCAGCACCCATTCATGTTTAAAACACTAGAGAAACCAGGAATAGAAGGAACTTATCTCAACATTGTAAAGGTTATATATGACAAATCCAAGGCCAACATCATACTGAATGGGGAGGAAAACTGAAAATATTTCTTCTAAAAACAGGAACAAGACAATGATGTAAACTCTCACCACTCCTATTCAATATTATCCTTGAAACTCAAGCCAGAGCAATCAAGCAAGACAAGGAAATTAAAGGGAAATGAGTAAGAAAAGAAGAGGTCAAAATAACTCCATTTCCTAATAGCATGATCTTATGTTTAAGAGATTTCAAAAACTCCATCAGAAGATTTCCAGAGCTGATCAACAAACTTAGTGAAGTAGCAGGATACATGAATTGATACATAAATCAATTGCTTTCCTATATTCCAATAATGAATCTGAACAAGAAATTAGGAAAACTATCCGATTCATAGTAACCTAAAAAATAAAATAAAACACTTAGGAATTAAACTAACAAAGGAGGTGAAGGACCTCTACAAGTTAACCAACAGAACAATAAAGAAAGAAAGTGAAGAGGATTTTAGAAGATGGAAAGACCTCCCCTGTTCTTGGATAGAATTAATATGGTCAAAATGGCCATACTACCAAAAGCATTATGCAGATTTAATGCAATCCCTATCAAAATACCAATGATATTCTTCATAGAATTATAAAAAACAGTTCTAAATTCACTTGGAAAAATAAGAGACCTAAAATAGCCAAAACAACCCTGCTCAAAACAACCCTGAGCAAAAAGAGCAGTGCCGGAGGCATCACAATACCAGACCTGAAATTATAGTACAGAGTTATAGTAACAAAAACAGCATGGTTGCTACCAAAACAGACATGAAAGCCAGTGGAACAGAAGACACAAAGACCAACTTGCATAAATAGTTATTAGACAAATATGCCAAAAACATATGTTGGAGAAAGCCTTTCTAACAAATGGTGCTAGGGAAACTGGATACTCTTATGTAGAAGAATGAAACTTGACCCCTATCTCTTACCCTGCACAAAAGTCAACTCAAGTTGGGTCAAAGACCTAAAGATTAGAATAGAACCCCTGCACCTGCTACAAGAAAATGTAGGCCCAACCCTTCAGCATATTGGCACAGGAACCAACTTCCTTAACAAGACTCTTAATGTGCAAGAAATAAAAAAGTCAATAAGTGGGTGCCATCAAATTAAAAAGCTTCTGTACAGTAAAGGTAACAAGAGTGTGAATAAGCCTACAGAATGGGAGATCTTTGCCAACTGTTCCTAAGATAGGACATTAATATCCAGAATATATAAAGAACTCAAGAAACTTAACACCCCCCAAAACAAATAACCCAATCAATAAATGGGCAAAAGAACTAAAGAGACACTTCTCAAAAGAAAAAATGCAAATGGTCAACAATTATATGAAAAAAGAAAAAGCTCAACATTTCTAGTAGCTAGAGAAATGCAAATTAAAACTGTATCAAAATTTTGTGTCACTCCAGTCAGAATAATTATTAAGAATACAAATAATAATAAGTGTTGGCAAGGATGTGGGGAAAAGGGTATACTCAAACATTATTGGTGGGATTGAAAATTAGTGAAACCATTCTAAAAAGCAGTAATTTTTTTTTATTTCCTAAAAAAAACTAGGAATGGAACCACAATATGACCCAGCCATCCCACTCCTCAGTACATATCCAAAAGAACTAAATCGGCATACTACAGTATTGTGGCCACATCAATGTTTAAAGCAGCACAATTCACAATAGTTGAGTTATAGAACCAATCTAGGTGCCCTGCCACAGATGAATGGATTAAGAAAATGTGGTATATACACAACAGCGTATTACTCAGCCAAAAAAGAAAAAAAAGAAATTATGTCAATTGCTGGTAAATGGATGGAACTGGAGACTATCACGGTAAGTGAAATAAGGCAGACCCAGAAAGTCAAAGGCTGAATGTTTTCTCTGATATGCAGAAGCTAGTTCAAAATAAGAAAAAAAAGAAAAGGGGGAATTCCATCAAAATAAAAGAAAGATCGGTGGAGTAGAGGAAGGGGATTGAGGGGGAGGGAGGAAGAATGAGTTAAGGGAAGCACTGTAGAATGAAACTGACCTAACTTTCATACATATATATATATATATATATACACACACACACATATATATATACATACGTATACATATATATATATGAAAAATATACATATATATGAATATATATAAAATATATACATATATATGAATCTCACTAGTGTGTGTGTATTACAGTGAATCTCGCCATTATTTATATGCACAAGACACTAATTTAAAAATATATATATAAGTAAATAGATCAGTGGAGTAGAGAGAAGAGAACATGGGGTGGGAGGAGGGGAGGGAAAGGGGAAGCACTGGGACTGAATTAGAGAAAATTCATATTCCATGTTTTTATAATTATGTTGAAATAAATCCTAATGTTATATATAATTAAAAAGAATCAATAAAAATAAAAACGATAACTATAAAACAAAAAATTACAACTATATACTGACCATTAAAAAAATAGTTGAAGGTAAGCTACAAACTGAGAAAAAAATGCTAAAGTATTAATGTCCCCAAAACAAAGAGTCTCACAAAACAAAACAAAATGGTGAATATTTTAACAGAAAGATAGGAAAACGACATAGTCGATTTGCAAAAGAAACTTGTAAAGATGTTCAAAATACAAGTTCAAACAGGAATGAAGTTATATGTCCATTAGCAAAGGTTAAAATCCACTGCCATCAAGTGTGGGTACAAAAGGGTATTTTTATGAGATTGAGAGTTGTTACAATATTTCAAAAGACTATTTAGCAGTATCTATTAATATCTTTCATAATCCATAATTTTACTCTAGAAACAATTATGAAAATTATCAGATGTATGAAAAAATACATGTACAAATGTTCTTCATAAGACTATTTAATGAAAAGTTAGAAAAGCCAAATGCCCAAGAATAAGAGAAAATATATACCATTATGAAAAACTATGCAACCAATACAGCTGGTATATTAGAAATTTTAATATTGGAAAATGATAGAAACATACTGTATGTCACCTCCTTGCATGATTTCCCTCCCCATGAGTGTGGGTGGCTTGCTCTTAACCAATGGATGATGGCAAGGTGATGAGACAATAATTCCATGATTATATGAATTATTTGTTCTCAAGACTGTAATTTACTTAATACCAAATCACTCAACAGTTAACAATTTAGTGAATGTCCAAAATTGAAGTTTAAAATAAGAAAGAAGAACTTACTGATCATTGTGGGAAAATTTACAAAAAACAAAAGGATTTCAATTTATAATTTCCCTTTATTTCCATAAAAATTAGGGTATCCTTGTATATTGTTGCTGAGTTTAGTCTAAAAATATAAACTTAAAATGCACATGATCTAAGAAACATGAGAGATTCTCAATCATAATGGGATATTTAAAAAGTAATTTTTAATGTTTTCATGGAAAACTTATTACCATAATATGATACTTAGTGATTAAAGACTGGCACATAGCCTCAACAATATTCATATTTTCTGCTCAGTTAAAAAATGTATTAAAAAAAGTGATTCCAAATTTAATTTTTCATAATGACCTACTGAATGTAAAAAATGACTTTCTTGTCCCACATTGTCAGTGATAAAGTCCAACCCAT
The DNA here is from genome assembly GCA_025594165.1 of Tamias sibiricus. Lineage (NCBI taxonomy): Eukaryota > Metazoa > Chordata > Mammalia > Rodentia > Sciuridae > Tamias > Tamias sibiricus. The sequence continues at coordinate 103,663,269 of CM046662.1, forward strand.
GCCAATGAAGTATAACTTTTTAAATGCTATTGCCTATTTTGTTTTTATCCTTCTGCTTATCCAAACTCCCTTGCTTACATCTTCAAAGACTTCCTCACTGGCAAGACTATCAGATCACCCATTTGCCATCCTGCCCCTTCTTTAGATTCTGAAACTGCTGACCACCAGTTGTTGTAGATGCGTCTGACAATCCTAGCATCAAAGTCCAGAATGCCCCTTGGTCACCTTTTGTTAAATGCCTCTGTTTTCACTAAACCTTTCCTACAATATTGCCTGACCTAGGGGAATGTAAGCAACAAAAGGGGACTGCTATCCACAGGGCTCCACACTTACCCTGATATTTATTTTCTTTACTTTTTTTTTGTTTTGGTATCAGGGATTAAACTCAGGGGCACTTGACCACTGGGCCACATCCCCAACCCTTTTTTGTATTTTATTTAGAGACAGGGTCTCACTGAGTTGCTAAGTGCCTCGCCACTGAACTCGCTTTGAACTCGAGATCATCCTGTCTCAGCCTCCCAAGTGCTGGGATTACAGGCGTGTGCCACCGCGCCGGGCTGATTTTTATTTTCTATGCTACATTTGCTACAAAGAATTTGGTCATTCCTTTCTTCAATCATTCCTTCCCTTTAACAGAAGGGAAGAGCCCAAAGGCAAAGAACTTGCAAAATGAGAATCAAAAAAGCCTTGGTGCTGGCCAGGTTCTTAGTAATCATGCTATACTCTCATTTTTACTAATGAGATTGGATAAAAGACATTTCAGAGGTCATGTCACTTTCCCAAGGTGACAAGGCTAATCTGTGGCAGAGAAGAGAAAAATACAGCTTCTGATTCCTGGGCTGGGACTTTTTGAGTTACTCCAATGTGTCTCATGGTATTACAGGCTTTCTGTCCTTAAGGCCAGGCCAGGGGATCTTGAGTGTATTTTTATTATGCAGTGATGCTGATTCTATTATTAGGCCAGTGGTTTTCAAATATCTTTTTAGCTGTGATTAAATCCTTTATTTGAATGAAATTTTTACAAGAAAAACCCTGCATCGCATGTAGAATGGTTTGAAAGCCACTGCATTAGGAGCCAACACAATTTCTATTACAATTTTACTTTTCCCAACTACCTGATGATAAGGTGACAACACGTCTAGCAGACATGCAGAAATGCTGGCTCACAAATCAGTCACTGATGCTCCAGGGAAGTATGTATTGGCAACTTTGAGAATTGTTTGTTGATAAAAATATTTTCTGTTAACCTCTCTCTTAAAAATTGTATAGTTTATCCTAGTTTTGTTACTAGAAAACTGAATAGTACCTTATAACAGAAAACAGAAGACTGACATTTACTTTATGTTTCTAGCCTTAATTTCTCTTTGACTGAACATCTTTGGATAACATTCTCTCTTACCATTCTTCTACATTTTATGGGTCTCATTAAAATGCCTGAAATAATATTTTGGAAGATAAAATTTTAAATATTTTTTAAAAGATATTCATAATTCTGTATTAAGTTAATAATCACAAGGCATTACTGGACAATGATTCTGAAATTTTTTATATGTTAAAAGATGTTTGAAATTTAAGGAATTCTAGGACACATGTAATTATTCTGTGTGCATATTCAAATGTAGTAAAAAATTGAAAAATACCTTCTCTAGGTTTTATCTTAGAGTTAGTTTGCTCTGAGTAGACAGAAGGTTACAGTTATGTGATTAAGAAAAAAAAAAATCACTGATATTTTTAGGAGTGGTGGCTGACTAATCTTTCTAATCCCCCTACTCCCTGCTCGCCTATAACCCTTATATAGGTCAACAAAGCTTAATAAAACATAAATGGAGAGAAGAAATTATTACTTTTTGAGTCAGTTTCTAAAATCAAGAATATTTTCATAAAAATTTAATTAGGAACTGTTTCATGAGATCATGATCTATGTATTTCTCAATCAGAGCAAATGGGGTGGGTCCCTTCTGTCCCTTCAAATCACGATTCCGGGCCTTTATCAAGGGAAATGCTAGTATGAGGGAGAAATACTACAACAGAGGCAAAATTGATTTTTCATATTGAATGAGAAGTACTTGGAGTTTAAAATCATTAAAGGGAAGCAATAGGATTCTTTGACATCAAATGCTTTTTTAAAAATAGTGGTTAAACATCCTCATTATAATACTTTTTAAGGATAGAGCTCTGTGGGATTAAATACATTCACAATGTTGTACAGTCACCACCATTTCCTTTTCTAGAACTTTTCAGACAAAATTTCTGTTTCCATTAAAAAATATTTTCCCCTCTTCCAACCCCTGGTAACCTCTATTTTCTTTTCTTTTTGAATTTGCTTATCCTAGTGTCTAAGCAATATGTGACCTGTGTATAAGAGGGTTTAAAAAATGTTAGCTTATTTTTTTCTTTTTTTATTTATTATTTTTTTCCTTTTTTATTTTTTTAAATTTTTGTTATACATGTTTACAGAGTACATTTCATTTCATATTACATATAAAGAGCACAATTTTTCAAGTTGCTGGTTTTATATAAAGTATTTTTACAACAATTGTGCCTTCATACATGTATTTAGTGTAATCATGGATAACTCAAGTCTGCCATTATTCCTATCCCCTTGCCCCCTCCCCCCTCCCCACTCTTTGTTCTATTTAAAGTTCTTTCATTCCTCTCATCCCCACTCCCTTGCCTTTATAAGTTAGTATCTTCATATCAAAGAGATCATTCGACCTTTGTTTTTTTGGGATTGGCTAACTTCACTTAGCATTATTTTCTCCAACTCCATCCATTTACCTGTAAATGCCATGATTTTATTCTCTTTTAGTGCTGAGTAGTGTTCCATTGTGTATATATACCAAAGTTTCCCTATCCATTCATCTGCTGATGGGCATCGGGGTTTGTTCCACAATCTAGCTATTGTGAATTGTGCTGCTACAAACATTGACTTGGCTGTGTCCCTGTAGTAAGCTGTTTTTAAGTCCATTGGGAATAGACCAAGGAGTGGGATAGCTGAGTCAAATGGTGGTTCCATTCCAAGTTTTCCTAGGAATCTCCATACTGCTTTCCAGATTGGCTTCACCAATTTGCAGTTCCACCAGCAATTATTATTTTTTTTTCTGAAATTGAAGATATTCCCATTTATTTCATTTTTCTAAAATGTTTGCAGAATTTTATCTAGTATGGATACCTAAGCTTCTTGCTTTGGGGATATTATCTAAATTGTACAAAGGTAAGTAAAACCCTACTAAATAATAAAGTACTCTAATTTTTTAAAAAGATGGCAGATGGGGGGGCAGGGAATGGAAAGGAGAGGAAGAGAGAGGAAGGGAGAGAAACCAATAAAATAAAGTTCAATAGGAAAAAGTGTTACAGAAGAATACCACTTGCTAAAAGATATGCAGATACCATATGGCATTTTAAAGGCATAAAAATGTGAAGTAATAAATCGATGTCACACTTAAACAGTAACATTATTCCATAAATGGAATGAAATCACAATATACCACTACACATGTGCATTTAAAAACACCTGGAAGAGTTTATGCCTAACAACATGAAGTCCAGGTGGTAGAATTATAGGTGACTTACATTTTTTTTCCCTTTTTGAGCTTTTCAATAGTTTTAAAATTTGTACAATGAACAAGCATTACTTGTCTAATTGGGAAAATGTTATTTTTAAAAATCATAAACGATGCATTTAAGACCATTTTATACTATATTGTATCATTATGTTAAGACAAGGCAGAAAAACAGAAAATACCAGGTTAAAATAACCCGCTTTCTTCACAAAAATGCAGGCAAAAATAGACAATAGGATTATGACAAAATAAAAAGATTCTGCAGCAAGGGATGTAAGTAGAAGTATACAAAGACAACCAACAGACTAGGAGAAATATCTGCAAGCAGTACATCACATAAAGGGTTAATATCCAAAACACAAAGCTTAAACAACTGAATAGGAAGAAAAAAAGAAAATGGGCAAAGAATCTGAACAGATGTTTCTCAAAAGAAAACATACAAGTGGTCAAAGGATATGTGAAAAAATATTCAACATCACTCAATCATTAGGGAAATGCAAATTAAAATTACAAAAAGATATCATTTCACACCTGTCAGAATGAAAGCCATTGAAGAGATGAAAGATAAATGTTGGCCAGGATGTGAAGTAAAGGGAACCCTTGCACATCATCGGTGTTCATGTAAATTAGTACAGCCATTATGGAAGACTGTATGGAGATTCTTTAAAAAAAAAAAAAAAAAAACTAAAATAGAATTATCATATGATCTAGCAATCCCACTTTTTGGCATATACCCAAACAATTTGAAATCAGTTTTAAAGAGATTCCCACTGTGGCAGCACTCATTAATGGCCATGTAATGGTTATGCTAGCTAACGATCAGTGATGAATGGAAAGAAAATGTGGCATATCATTCACCTTTAGAAAGAAGGAAAATCTGTTATTTGTGACCATGTAGATAGAATTGAAGAACATAATGCTAGGTGGAAAAAGTAAGACAGAAGTATAATACCACATGTTTTCAGTTATATGTGAAATTCAAAACATTCACACTCATAGATACAGTGTTGAATGGTGGTTACAGAGGCTAAAATAGGGAGGAAATGGAAAGATGGATGGCCAAAAGTACAAAATCTCCCTAGTGTAATGGCACTAATGTCACATACCTATAATACCAGTGACTTGGAGGCTGTGGGAAGAGGATCTCAAGTTCAAGGTCAGCCTCAGTCACTGTGTGAGGCCTTAAATAATTTATGGAGACCCTATCTCAAAAGGGGGGGGGTTGTGGGCTGTAGTTCATTGGTGAAGTGCCCCTTGGTTCAATCCCACTACCATTAAAAAAAAAAAAAAAAAAGGGTACAGAATCCTAGATAAGAAATGTTTTTTTTTTTTCATTCTATTGAACAGTGTTAATAATAAAGTTAATAATAAAGTACTGCACATTTCAAAATTGTTTAAAGAGTAAATTTCAAATGCTCTCATCTAAAAAAACAAGTATTTGAGGTGATGGATATGTTAACTAGCTTGATTTCATGACTATACATTGTATCCATAACTCAGAACATCATTTTGTACCCTATACATTTATACAACTTAAAGTTGTTAATTTACAATAATACAAAAATCCTAATGTATAACAAAAATATTTTCAGAAAAAAATAAACAAGATTTCTTAATTTTCAGTTTTGGGTTTTTTTTAGTAATGCTAGGGATCAAACCCAGGACCTTACACTTGCTAGGCAAGTACTCTACCACTGAGCCACACCTCCACAGGCCCTCTTAATATTGTTATTATTACTTTACATATGTCTACTAGAAATAAATCTTCCTATCTTAAAAAAGAAAATATACAAGTGGCAAATAAACATGAAAAGATGTTCCACATCATGTCATCAGGGAAATGCAAATTAAAATAATGAGATACCACTACACCCTTAGTAAAATGGTCGAAGTCCAGAACACCAAGTGCTGACGAAGCTATGGAGAAAAAGGAACTCTCATTCATTGCTGGTGACAATTCAAAATGGTACAACCACTTTGAAAGATAGTTTGGGAGGTTTTGTTTTATTTTGTTTTTTGTTTTTTTGTTTTTTTTTTTTACAAAACTAAACATAGTTATCATATGACCTTTGCTCCTTACTATTTACAAAAAGGAATTAAAAACTTATGTCCACATAAGAACCTATATGTGGATGTTTATAGCCACTTTATTCAAAATTGCCAAAACTTAGAAGCAACCATGATATCCTTTAGCAGGTGAATGGACAAGTATGCTATGGTAATCTGGAAAATGGACTATTATCCAACACTGAAAAGAAATTAATTACCAAGCCCTGAAAAGATATGGTGGGAACTTAAATGCCTATTACTAATTAAGGAAGTCTATGTACCAAAAAGTCTACGCAATGTACAATTCCAATTATCTGACATTTTGAAAAAGGCAAAAGTATGAACACAATGTAAAAGGATTAGTGGTTACCAGCAGTTGGGGAGAGGGAGGGATGAATAAGCAGAACACAGAGGATTTTAGGGTGTTTTCTCTGGTGACTCTAAAATCCACAAAATATACAACACTAAGAGGGAGTGGAGCCTTCATGTAAACTACAATGATGTGTCAATGTAGTTTCATCAACTGTAACAAATGAGTTATACTGGTGGTAGATACTGATCATGAGGAAGGCTAACATGGAAAGGGACATATGGAAATCTCTACACCTTCCTCTTAATTTTGATGTGAACTTAAAACTGCTCCCAAAACATAAAATTTTCAAAAATAATGGAGTTCATAGAGTCCCCCCTTCATCATACCCATCCCCCCTTCATCACACCCACACTAACAGTTACGTTTGCCTGGGATCTGCATTTAAAACAAATCAAACCAAATCTTCAACTGATTTTGATCGCATAACAGGCAATATATACAACTACCTCTCAAAAAAAAAATGAAGTGAGATATCTCATGTTTACTATACACAGCTACAGTAACTAAAAAAACCACAGGCATTCCTAAGGCAACATTTCTGATGCCAATAAAATTATAACAACTTACTCATTTATTGTTTTGTGGTCTTGAGTGCTGGTATTTACTACCAGTTAGAAGATTTGTACTGATTCAAGTTGATTTCTTTCTGTCTAAAGAGTATCTTTTGAATAGAGTACAGATGCTTCATAATAGGTGCTCAATAAATATTTGCTGAGTTAAACTAAATTGGACAAATTAGTTATTATCCACAAAGTCAAAGCAAACATTTAAAATAATTTAATTTATGCACTTGAGTGACTATATTACCTTCCAATTCTATTTCAAGATAAACATCCTAGTGCCATTCTAAGTACACTACAGTCCCTGAAGCTGGCAGCCAAAAGAAGGAGTTTATGTGGGGAGCACAGCATGAAAACTGTTGACTACCAGCCAGTTAATGCAAATATCCTTTCCACCAACATTTAGTTAGCATAAAATAAAAATAAATGTAGCTAAGAGAACAATTGTTTTGATTTTTCATGTGACTTTCTACCAAAACCTATTAATTTATTGCCTTTCTAAAACTTGATTACTGAATCTAAAAATGTTGCATGAGGCTTAAGTTTGCATTCATCAGGATAGGAAACAACAGATCTTATCTCAATTATACAATCAAAGATGTTAATGATCCTTGGAAATAAGCATCTAGAAATATTTCACTAATGAGTGCATATATCCCATACACCAATATAAATATATCACTTAGAGCCAAATATGTTTGCTAAAATGCTACCTCAAAAAAAAAAAATATATTATTTGGGCTGGGATTGTGGCTCAGTGGTAGAGCTCCTGCCTAGCATGTGTGAAGCCCTGGGTTGGATTCTCAGCACCACATATAAATAAATAATATAAAGGTCCACTGACAACTAAAATAATATTAATAGAAAAAAATTTTTAAAACTCTTATTCAGGAAAAAGCTCATATGATGTTACAATATTCAGAGAGAAGATCCTTAACCTTTTCTGTATATATACCTTTTCAGCTATCCACTACTTCTTATAGTACATTACATGGCACATAGTAGGCATTAAATGAATAATTATGGAACCTAAAAATTTAAATCTAGTGTTCTAAATGTCCAGTTAATAATACAAATGAAAACAACTTAATGATACTTTGGAGCCAACTCTTATGTGAATATCTCATTCTGTTACATTTAAATATTTTTTCCATTAACTACAAACAGGATTTTTGAATAGCAAGTGATTAAAGTGATTTAGAATAGTAACATATTACTAATGGAAGAATTATAAGGAACATGAAATTAATATTGTAACACATACAAGTAGATTCTCAAATTTGAGACAGAAATTTTAGCATGAGATTTTAAAATGTTCTTGGGTATTGCCTTAAAGATTCCAATTAAAAAGATGTGTTCAAGATTAGAAAGGACCATTTTTAACAAGCATATATTCTAAGAATCACACTAGAGAAATAGTCCTTTGTAAAAAGAAGGGGAAACAAAACCAAATTTGTTTCTACACCTGAGCCTTGAATTTAGCTCCTTCTGTCTTGGCAGTCAAGAAAAAAAGGAATTAAAGAGGGAGTAACCATTGGCTGATAACAGGAAGCCTGGCAGTTTGTCAGGGAAGGCCAATAAATTACTTCAAATCTTTTTTGTAAATAGGCACAGTATACACATGGAGAGAAAAAAAAATACCCTAGCATTTAACAACAACAACAACAACAATCTACAGATAGCACTTCATGTAAAGGACAGTAAATAATAGAAACAAAAATGTCCTTATGAGCAATATGGAGAATATATAGAAACATCATCAAAGGGGGTATTTTCTTATTCTAATTTAATTTTAAGCATGAGGAACTTTTACACACTGCTGATTCTAAAGTGGTATGGCCTCCTTGAAGAACATGAAAGATGCATGTTCCTTACAATCCAGCAATTCTACTTCTAGATATAACCTAGATTCAGAAAAACCCATTTATGTGCTCTAGGAGACACAAGACAAGTGCCAGTACTGTTCATATTTGTAAGAAATTGTAATCATGATAATATCAGTCAAGGAATAGGGGAAAACTGTGGTACATGCATACAATGGAGTATAATTATTAGGAAAAAATTAATGAATTAGAAGTTTATGTACCCATAAAGATGAATTTCATAAATATAACACTGAGGAGGAAAAACAATTTGTAGAAGAATAGTGTGATACAGCACATGTAAACACACACCAAATAATTCTATGTATTGTTTCAAAAACATACTTATGTGGTAAAAATGTAGAGAAATTCATGGGATGATACCAAAGTCAAGGACAAGCAGTTAGATATTCTGGATGGGGCACAGGGCAAAGGGATTAGGGAGGATTAGGGATTTAACTATCAGTAATGCTTTATTTCTTTAGAAGGGTCATAGATACAGAGGGGAATGTTAGATGTCTGAATTATTTAATAATAAATGAAAACTACAAGTGGATAATATTAAACAATATCCTAGTAAAATCCTAGGGCCATAATGTAATATGGTCCACGTAGACTCCTTTTCAATGATAACAAGTGGATAGTGGGAAGAAAGAGGAATGGACAGGGAACAGGCCCTGTATACTAGAGAACAGCCCTCGACAGATTAAGGAGATCAAAGATGTCTGTACTATACAGACACTGAAGCCCTTAAAAAGCAGGAGACTAATTTATATAAACTGATAGGGATATATGGCCCTCACATAATAGAAAAAAAAAAAAAAGCATGTTACACAATAGTAATGCTTAGTATGATAGCATTTTAAGCATTTTAAAAAAGAAAAGGTTTATGTATCCTTGTAAACTCATCCACTTAGCTAAGACCAAAGGTGGCTTTTCTTTCAGATTTCACCTTACCTAACCTTTCAGTGCTGCTGGCTACCTTCTTCCTCCTTTTTTAATTTTTTTCTTTTTTTCTTCCTTTTTTGCAGCACTGGGGATCAAACTCAGGGCCTGGCTCATGCTAGGCAAATGGTCACCACTGAGCAATCTCTAGCCCCATCTCTTTCCTCCTTAAAGCATTCTTTCCCCTGCCCCCCACCACTGTAATGTCGGTTTTCTCCTATCTCTCTGCTATTACTCCTCTATGGTTTTTCAAGCTTTTCTTCTAATGTAGCTATGAAATCTCAGCATTTCTGAGAATCAGTCTTGAAACATCATTCTCCATTATCCTCTCTGCCAAAATGATCTCATGTACACTCAGAACTTCTTCATCACTTAACATGAAGAGGTCTGGCAACAAACTTATATTGTTACCTTTGACCTTTCCCTCTGAACTCTTTCTATCCAGCTGCATACACAGCGGCTCTCCTTGAATGTCTCCAAGTAATTCTAATTTTTATATTAAATAAAAAAGGCAGAATCTGAAAAAAAAAATCACCCTGCTACAGTTTGAATATATCCCTCAAAGTTCATGTGTTGGAAACTTAATCCCCAATTGATATCGATGCTATATGGATGGAGGACGCCTTTTGGAAGAAATCATGGTTAGATGAGCTCATAAGAGTGCTCCCCGTCCTTGATGGGATTGGCAGCTATGCAAGAAGAGGAAGACAGATCTAAGATGACACTCTCCTAGACTCTCACCAAGTAATGCCTTGTCCCCTTGTCCCCAAGACTTCCCAGCTCCACAACTGTAAGAAATAAATTTATTTTTCTTTATATATTACCCACTCTGTAGTATTATGTTATAGCAGCAGAAAACAGACTAAGAACCTCTTCCAGTACATGCCAGGATTCTCCACTCAGATGCACAAACCACTGTCACCTCTAACACTGTCAGCCACCACACCCCCATCTATCACAGAGTCCTATTGATTTATTTCCTGAATATCTTTCAAACGTGACTCCTTTCCACTTAAATTAGCCACACAAACTTGGTCCAAACTACCAATTACCTCACCCAGACTACTCCACTGGGCTACAGATTTTGCCACTCTCATCCACTTAGTTCTTCCTTGAGACATTATCTAGATTTTAGCCAATGCAGACATGATCTCACCAAGTATTAACAAACACTAACTTACATTCTGCTCAATAACAATATTTCTTCCCAAATCCCCTTGTGTTGCCTGAGATGATTTTTCTCCTTTTCATCTTCTCTTCTTTCTCTATTAAATTTGTTACTCTAATACCACAACAAAAATTCAAAAATTAAAATAACGTGAAAAATACTGGGCAAAATGATCTGCTGTGTCTCTTCTGGTATAATTTAAGCTCCTAAGTTCTAATTATTTTACAAGAAAACCTATTCATCTAAAAACACACATAAAAAGAAAATTCATGTGAGTTTGTTTTATTTTCAGAGGTATATTCAATAGAACTAATATTTTACCTTGTAAAAATGCCATCCACAATCCCAATTGTTGCCTCCTCTGCAGGAACATAGGAGCCAATCTGAGCCATGATAGTAATCAATGCGACCTGTTTTATGTAGGAGCTCTTTCCACCCATGTTTGGTCCAGTAATTATCATTACTCTTTCTGAGTCCTCCTGGAAATCAAAAAGGAATTTCACTTATAATACCAGAAGGGTTTTTATGTAATATCCATAATTTATCCCATAAATGGGAATTCATTAGGCAAAATAATGCTTTGTGACATATTTAAATGTTACTGTATAATCCATTTTGCCATTGCTATAACAAATGTCTTGGCTGGGTAATCTGTAAAGGAAAGAGGTTTATTTAGTTCACAGTTCTTAAAGCTCAAGAGAATGGCATTGACTTCTTCTCAGATCTGGTGAGGGCCTCATAGTGGATAGGATCACTATAGTGTCCCATCACAAGACAGGAAGTCAGAGACTGGTAGAGGCCACCTCTCTTTTTTTAGCATATCATTCTTGTGGGAACTAACTCATTCCATGAGACCAGTATTAACCTCTTCTGAGGGCAACAGCGTCACTGGCCTGATTCTAACTCTTGGACCCACTTCTTATTTTTGGTGCTGGAGTTTGAACCTAGGGCTTGTACATAGTAAATAAGTGCTCCACCACAGAGCTGTACCCCAGCTGTCCAGCCCTGCCTCTTTTTTTAAAAAATAATATTTATTTATTTGCTTTAGTTGTACACAACACGTTTTTTTATTTTTATGTGGTGCTGAGGATCGAACCCGGGCCGCGCACGTGCTAGGCGAGTGCTCTACTGCTGAGCCAAAACCCCAGCCCTCAGCCCCACCTTTTAAAGCTTCCACCACTTCTCATATCACCACTCTAGGGCCAATAGTTCCAATGCACAAAGTTTTGGGAACAAACAATATCTAATCAGCAATACATATCACAATAAATATCAGCCTGAACAACACTACTGCAGAAAAGTGAATTCTTTGTACACACAGCTGTTTCAGGTTATTAAAAAAGGAAATAAAGAGAAAGCTGAACTCATCAGACATTCTTTACTCTTCCTATATGAGTGTTTTTCATATTGCTTTTATTTAAAGTTTATCAGTTTCCATCTGTCCATCTTAAAACTATAGGCATTACTGTCATAAAGCCATCTATGGGTTGTGTGTGGGTCACCACGCATCGAAGCCAAGTGGATAGAAACATCTGGTGTCTGGGAATGACCAGTGGACATTTTCTCTGGTCAACTGCCCAGAGACATTGTAAATTTTATCCTGCTCTGCCATGACCCACCCTTGAAACCTTACCCCTGCCCTTAAATAAACCACCAGAGCCATCTTTCCTTTGTCTAGTTCCAGCTCTTGTATGGACTGGATGTATCAGGGGCTCCGCTTTTCTAAATACATTTCTGACTCTTTGTGTTTTGTTCTTCACTAATTATTTTAGACTTTAAGTTTTCAGGTGGCTTACACCCTCCTCGGCAGGAAGAAGAACCCCCTCTCCAATGAGATGCTGGCCGTGGCCTCCGTTACATTATAACTAGAATTAAGATCTATTCTGTGCTTATATAATTATGTTAAAATGGATTCTACTGTCACGTATAACTAAATAGAACCAATAAGTAAATTAAAAGAAAGAAAGAAAAAACTACAGACATTACATATCCAATTGCCCAAGGCCCTATTTTGGGTTAGTGGTACATAAATTTTTCAGTTGTAGGTAGAAGACTATTAAAAGAAATCATAACATCAATTCTAGATGTGAATTTTGCCAGCACTTAATTATTCATCGGCATTTCACCAAAATATATGGCAGAGGTAGGTGAGCTACAGCTCTTAGATGACCTAATTTTCTAACTTCCTTGTATTAATTGATTATAGCACATACCATATATAGACTCCACTAATGGAATTTGTCCAACTACAACCCTCTGCAGAGAAGTTAGCCCAAGGCACCCATGCTCTATGCTATGTGAACCCACACCTTGGTCACACCTGCCTGGTCCAAAGCAGCCAATTTTTAACTGATCAGTGAGTCTAGCATTAAAGCTCTTCTCAGACTAGGCCAATCTCTTAGGAGTTAACTGAAAACTATAGAAAGATTCAATCAGCTGGAAAGTGCAGCAGAGATTGTAAAGCTTCATGGAACAAGGCCACAAGGCACTAGAAGATATTAATAAAAAGTTATGAGTAAACAAAAGGTATGAAAAAATATATACATGCCAAGGATAAAGAGGGTAGTAAGTAATAAAGGGACAAAAAGATGTAGAGCAAAGAGGAGCTGAAGATCTTCATGAAAATAATGTGGGATCAAAATAAAGAATTATAAGGTCTCACCACTTGTAAGGTGGCAGGGGGGCTTCATCCCTAAAGCTAATTAGCCACACATTTCCATTTTCCCTGATGCCAAAATGTACTAGAGATGTTTTTCCTGTGTTATTCCTTCTGTTATGGCGATATGTGGCACACTGAATCTCCACTAAGAGAAGGAACTTGAGTGAATCAGAGCCTAGAATAGTAAGAAAAGGGAAGGAAGTTTGGTATGAGAATGGTGAAACTAATGATAAAAAATAAAATGAATTCTGCAGAGATCTAAAAAATAATAAGACTACTAATAAACAACCACATTTCTGGTATAACAAAGTACTTTTAAATTTTTAAATAAAAACAAATATGTGTGTGTGTGTGTATTTTTTTAATGGCAAAATGATACAAAAATGGAGAATCTAATAATCCTGTATTTAAAAAATTAAACCTATAGTTGAAGCCCTTTCACCAAAACCCTCTAAACTCAGCTAACATTCCCACTAAGTTCTTCAAAAGCATTTAAGAAATAGCACTAATATTAAAAAATTTTTTCTAGATAATAGAACAAGAGGAAACTCTTCCCAAATCATTTCATAATGCCAATATAATATAGACATCAAAGCCTGACAGGAACATTACAAGAAAGAAAAATTTAAGACCAATTTTATCTATAAATACACAAGCAAAACTCCTTAATAAAATATTCATAAGCAAATACCAGGTTTAGAGCTTCTGAGAAATACAAGGTTGGTTGATTAGTTTAATATTCAAAAGTCAATCAATATAATTCACTGCACTAACAGAATGAGGAATTATCTGATGATCTTCAATGACACAGAGAAAGCATTAAAGTTCAACATCCACTAGTGAAAATAATAAGATAAAAGATCCAAAAGGTCTAAGAATTGGAAAGAAAATAATGAAACTGTTATTCTTAATGGTTGTGTTTCCAGAAAGAAATCTACAAAAATGATTAGAATTGCTAAATGAATTTAGCAAAACCAAATTAGATACAAGCTCAATATTCAAAAGCCAACTTTAACCCCTACATTTTAGCACTAAGTAATTAAAAATAAATATATTTTAATCATATAATTTACCACAGTATCAAAATAAGTCAAATATCTAGGAATAAACCTAACAGATGAGTAAGATCTTTAGACAGAAAACTATAAAATTATTATGGAAGGAAATTAAAGAATACCTAATTAAATGAAATTGAATACTATGTTCATGAATTGGAAGGCTCAATATTGTAATGCTATACAATTAATAATGCTATACTAATTAATAATGCTAAAATAATAATAATAATGCTATAGCAGTGGAAGAGAACAGAATCTAGAAATAGAGTGGCATGTATACCATTCCTTGATTATAACAAAGGTGACAATGCTGCTCTGACAAAGGACGGTTTTTTTTGATGACTTGGGCTGGGTCAAAGAATGTCTACACTGAAAAATATGAAATCTTGATTCTCCACCTTACATAATAAACAAAAAATCAATTCCAGATAGATTATAGGTTTGAAATACAGGAACGAATATTAGGGCCATCAGACAATAACATATGATTCTGATACAAGCAACACTTTCTTAAAAAGATCTCAAATCACAAGAACTACAAAAGAGAAGACTGAAAAACTGGAGTACAGTAAATTAAGAAGTTATGTTTATCAAATGATACCATTAATAGAATTAAAATCTAAAGAACAAAAGGTACCATTACATTATGTATTTTCCAAGTACCTGAATCATATATATATATGTATTTGTGTGTGTGTGGATATATATATATATATTAGTGTGTGTGTATATATATATATATATTTGTGTGTATATATCAAATAAAAGAAAAAAACTAAAAAGAATATGACAAAAGAAGATATACAAATGGACACTAGTAATGTAAAAGTGTCCAACCAACTCCAATAGTCATTAGGAAAGTGAAAGTGCAAATCAAATCATAAAAAGATACCACAACTCCATGTGTACAGCAAAAGTTAAAAAAAAAAAAAACTGTCAATGTTACGTTTTGGCAAAGATGTTGGGGAAATAAATTGTATGTCATTTTTAAAAAACCTTGGAAGAAAAAAAATAAAAACCTTATCAGTATCTACTAAAACTGATAACAGACACAGCCAAAGAATTGTGCTCCCAAGCACATGTCAAACAGAAACGTAAATGATAAATAACAAAAGGTAAGTGAAAGATTGCTCACAGCATTACTTTTAAAAATAGCCTCAAATTGCAAGTAATTCCAATGTTTATCAATAGTGGAACAGAAAAACTGTGATATATTCATACAAAGAATTCTATATGACAATAGAAAAAACTACATGCAAAATCTGTGAATGACTCACAAAAACAATGCAGGGGCGGGTTGGGGCTATGGCTCAGTGGTAGAGCACTTGCCTCTCACATGTGAGGCACTGGGTTTGTGGTCCCCAGCACCACATAAAAAAATAAATAAAATCAAGTTATTGTATCCATCTATAACTAAAAATATTTTTTTAAATGTTGGATCAAAGAAATCATACACAGAGTATATATATATTTTAAAATATTTATTTATTTACTTTAGTTGTACACAATGCAATGCATTTATGTTTCCGTGGTGCTGAGGATGGAACCTGGGCCGCGCACGTGCGAGGTGAGCGCTCTGCCACTGAGCCACAACCCCAGCCTGGGAGTATATATTTTATGTTTCTGTTTTTTACAAAGCTCAAAAAGAGACAAAACTAAAACATGGTGAAATAAATTAGGACAACAATCACCTTAAGGGGGCAAGCAGGTACTCGGAGGGGCTCCCCCAACCAGGAGGGGCACCATTTCTACTCTACTGTTCTATTTCTGGATTTGAATGTTGGATACTTGAGTAACTTGTGAAAACTGACCAAGCTGGACACCTACAATCTGTGCATATTATATTTCAGTAGATGTTAGTTTTAAAAGGAAATGAAGTCATTCCCACAACTTAATCTAAAAAGCAATACAATTCCAGAAGCTGATTTTGAAATTTATTTGATAGAGAGAAAAAATCATGGAAAAGTCAATACAATTTTGAAGAAGTACAACTGGGAGGGAGATTTTATTGTTAAGCTATAGGAAATAAAATTATAGTACAACTTTAGAAAAATGCAGGCAGAGCAGTCGCAGGAAGCCCACTAACCAACCTATAGATGGCACTCTGGTGCATGTCAGTGATGGAATTACAAGTCAGCCAAAAAAGGTGCAATATTTGATAAACGACAATTGGGTATCCATGTGAAACTCTCACACAAAGCCCCCCAGGTCAAAACTAAATGGATGAAGGAACTAAATGTGAAAAGTAAAACTTAAAACTTTTAGGAAAAAAACACGGAAGATTAGATCAATAACATCAAAGTAGAGAGTGATCTATTGAATAAAATAGAAAAATAATACATTTCTGTCCTCAGATACATGTCAAACAGAAGTGTATATGATGCTTAACA
Organism: Tamias sibiricus; assembly: GCA_025594165.1. Classification (NCBI taxonomy): domain Eukaryota; kingdom Metazoa; phylum Chordata; class Mammalia; order Rodentia; family Sciuridae; genus Tamias; species Tamias sibiricus. The sequence continues at coordinate 103,679,896 of CM046662.1, forward strand.
AAAGATAAGTAAACGATTGTTCACACCAATACTTTACATAATCGCTTCAAATTGGAAGTAAAACAAATGTACACCATCAATAGAAAATATAAAATGTGATGTAGTCACAGTGATTCTTTTTTTTTTTTTTAGTATTTATTTGTTTTTAGTACAATGCCTTTGTTTTTACGTGGTGCTGAGGATCGAACCCAGGCCACGCACATGCTAGGCAAGCGCTCCACCACTGAGCCACAACCCCAGCTCCCAGAGTGATTCTTTGACACAGTGGAAAACACATAAATCATAAAGGGAAATCATTGTCAAAAGAAATCACCAAACACAAAATGAAAAAGCATACAATAAGGTAAAAGTATCCTGAATACAAAAGTGACTCCTACCTATTAATAACACCAAAACCAAACCAATGGAACAATGGGCAAAGGAAAAGAATAGGATATTTGATAAGAAAGAAACACAAAAGATCAAAAAGCATATTAATAATCAGGGAATAGAAAATGCAATCAGCAGCACTGTTCAAGAGTCCCACAAGCATTTGCTAATGCTCATCTGAAAGAACACTGGGAAAGCCTCCAAAGGAAACAAACTCAGTATGTTGAAGTATGTACACCTATGTTTACTGCTACACTATTCACAATAGTGAAAAAGTGGAAATGACCTAAGTATCCATCAACTGGGTGAATGAATAAAGATAATTTGGTACATCTACACAATGAAATACTACTTGCTTTAAAAGTAGTATTAAAAAGGATAAAGTCCTGTCATCTGTGGCAATATGAATAGAACTGGAGGTCACTATGTTAAGTGAACTAAGTCAGGTACCAAAAGACAAGTACCACATAATCACACTTACATGTGGAATCTAAAAATGTTGATCTCAATGAAATTGAGAATAGGATGGTAGTTGCCAGAGGCTGGGAAGAGTAACATTACTATGTATTTCAACAAGTTAGAAGAAAAGATTTTGAATGCTTTCACCTAAAGAAAGATAAATGTTTGAGGAGACAGACATGTTTACCCTGATTTAAACATTATACAATGTACAAATGTATCAAAACATCATGTTCCATCAATATGTGCAAATTTTAAGTATCAGTTAAAAATAAACTCAAATGGATGAAAATGGAGAACATATCATGTTAAGTGAAATAAGCCAGACTCAGAAAATCAAGGGTCAAATGCTTTCTTTCATATGTGGAACCTAGAGCCAAATGAGGGAAAGAAGGCAATGCTGGGGGAATGTATCAGATATAATTATATAGGGATGATCAGTGGAGTAGAAGGTAGAATGAGAGGGAGAAAGGAAGGATAGGAAAGGGTAGGAAATATGGAACGAATGTAACAAAACCATGTTATATGCATATATAAATATACCACAGGGAATTTCACTTTTATGTATAAGTAGAAAGTACAAATTAAAAATAAATAAAGGAGTGAAATGAGAGGGGAAAAAAAATAGGAGGAGGGTGGAGGGGAGGGAAAGGAAGGGGAAATTTCTTACAAGTATTATTTTGTCAAAATAAAACCAAATATTACATATAATTATAATGCTATAATAAATAAATGAATAAAGTAAACAAATCAAAAAGGCAATGGTAATCAAGTAAAAAAATAAATTTAAAGAATAAAGAAATGTGAAATAATTTTAAGAGATAATTTTTCACATGTATCAGATTATAATAAAGATGAAAAGTCACTTTATGTAGCATGTTGGCAAAGATATGCAGAACAATTTGGAAATGACTGGTAAAGTTAAAAATTCTGTATACTGGTATACATGACCCAGCAATTTCTTTTTAATAAAAACAACATTTATAAAATTATTCATGTAATACAGTTGTATAATTACTAAAACAATATTTGTGATGGAGAACACAGTAGTACAGGCTCAGAGGGATATTTATGTACATTGAAAAATTCACAAAGCGCAATTATATGTTTTAGTAGATACATATGTCAAATAGAAGAATAAAAGCCATGCATAAGGAAAACAACATCAGGATAGTGGTTACCAGAGAGGGTAGGAAGTGAGGAGAGAGGAAAAGGGATGGCAGTTAATTAGGTATAACCCTAGCTATAGCTGTAATACATCATTTACTCTTAAAAATCCTAAATATTACAAAGTATCAACCCATAAATATTGATGTGAGTAAATGGGTGTCTATTATACTTTCTATATTTTTTTCTATTTTTCTCAAATAGCAAAACACCAAAAACAAAAGAATAATTATTTCATGGATCATCCTCAAGAGCATTCAAATAACTTTTTATGAACACATTTGCATAACTTTGGAAAAACTCACACAACTTCCCAATGACATTTTGGTTTTGGAACTTTGACATCTAACACTGCATGAAAATAAAGCAATAGAGAAAAGTACACAATGGGGACTGGAAGAATAGGATGCCAGGGAGAATATTGCAAAAGAGGGAGGCAGGTGCCATCCCCAGACTCCCTGAACTGTGTCACACTGTTACAGGAGCTGCCTGCACAGGGCTACCACACTCACCGCACAGACAGAAATACAGGGGAGCTATGAGAAAAACATACACCTTCCATCTTGTCGAAGCCTGATTTCTTCCCACAATGCCTTGAAGCATAAGATTACTTAAACGTACTGTTTAATCTAGCTTCTTCATCTAGTCAGAATCAGTAATTTGAAAAGGTACTTTTTCAAACCTTAGTTTAATGAATTGTTTTAATAAGAGAGTGATAAAGCATCCTAGCATTTAGTGCTAAAAACCTGGGATTCCGCTTCTGGCATTGTCATTAACTAGCTACACCTCACTTCCTCATCTGTAAGACTGAGTAAAAACAGAAATCTTGGGCTGATGTGAATTTTGTGAAGTTCAAAAATAAATATGAAATTCCTTTGAAACTATAAATGCTACAACAGTATTTGTTTTTTTTTGTTGTTGTTGTTTTTTTTTTTTTTTGGTACCAGGGATTGAACTCAGGGGCACTCTGACCACTGGGCCACATCCCCAGCCCTTTTTTGTATTTTATTTAGAGACAGGGTCTCACTGAGTTGCTAAGTGCCTCACCATTGCTGAGGCTGGCTTTGAACTCGCGATCCTCCTGCCTCAGCCTCCCAAAGTGCTGGGATTACAGGCGTGCGCCACCGTGCCTGGCTACAACAGTATTTGTAAGTCATTATTTCTTAAAAATATAAGATGCCTAAAACAGTCACCTTAAGAAAAACTCCCAATATGCTTACTATACACTAATTAATTGAAACAGAAGGAATGAACTAAAGGAAATGGAAAATAGGAAATGAAAATAAATTTGGCCTAAGTCAAATGTAAAAGTCAGAAGTGAAACTTATTTGTAGAGTTGGATTAAGTGAAATTATGTGTAGGGCACTTACACATACAGCTGTGTTACTCTCTTCTGAATTTAAGTTGTGTGTAAGTTGGCTACATGGCATATTCCAAAGTGAATATGCAAGTCTGACATTTCCCAATGACAAAAGGAATGGCATTTTTCTTTTATGCTGAACTGCAGAGAAACTATTTACTTGTTTCTTATTTCATTTCTTCTACTTTAGTATAGGATGATATAATTTCTAATTCACTTGAACTTTAGGACTTGGAGCCAGTTAATATGCCAATATTAATTATTTGTACATAATGAGAAAATGTTATGTACACATTTAGATTTCATAGTCTTAATATTTAAACAATGTTTATTTAGCCAGGAAACAGTTCTCTTCTTCATACTATACACCATCGAGTGGTGAATGATTAAAGAAATAAAATGACCCTTTAGAAACTTCTTTAACCAGGTAGAAAGTATCTACCAAAACCCTACAGCAAAACAGGCAAGCCTTTAGATCAATCAAGACTGGATGCTCACATTTTGTTGGTGGTCCCAGGAAGCATAACATGGCAATAAAAAGAAATTAAAAGCAAAGGGACTACAAAAGATGAAACAAAACTGTCATTATTCACAGGTTCCAAAGTCTACAAAGAAAACAATAGGGACTCTCTAGAAAAAAATACTATAATTAATGAGAGAATCTAGCAAGGTAGCTAGATTCATGGTTCGGCAAAATCAGGTTGCAAAATCACCTGCATTTTTCTGTAAGAGTAACAAATAATTTGAAAACATAATTGTACAAAGATATGACCTATGAACCAACAGAAAGCAATAAATCTAATAACAGATACAGAAATCTTTGTAGAAGAAAATTTTCAAATTTCACTGAGAAGATTAAAAGAATAACAAAAGCACATTGCATTCATGGAAGGGCAAATTCACGTGTCATATCTGTATCAAAGTAATGATATCAAATACTTCCCAAACTGATCTAAAAATCAATCCTGTGCCTACCTCCCCTCAGACAAAAAGTGAGTAAGTTGATTCTAAAATGAAATAGAGAAGCAAATGTGAAAGAAAAGTCAACAAGTGCGACTAGAAGAATAACTGATGAGGAGAACTTTCCATTTCAGATGTAAAGGATAATTACTATACTACAGTAAGTAAGACTGTGTGATCTGACTTAGGGAAAAAAACAAAACAAACACACAAAAAAAAAGAAGCAGGAAAAAATAACAGTATCCAAAACAGACCTATGAAAATATGGAAACTTAATATGTGACTAATAATTCTGTATATTGATGGGGAATTAATAAATTGTTGAAAAAATGGTGTAGAACACCTCATGATCCATACACAAAGATATAATGATGAAAACTCTTAAGTCTGAAAATCAAATTTTAAAAGTCTACCAAGATGGGCTGGGGTTGTAGCTCAGTGGTAGAGCGTTTGCCTAGCATGTATGAGGTTCAAACCTCAGCACCGCATATAAATAAATGAATAATAAAAAAAATCAACAACTAAAAAAATGTTTTAAAAAAGTCTACCAAGAAATTACAGGAGAATATCTTTCTTTATTTTATTGTATTTTATTTTTAATACCTTTTTTTAGTTGTAAATGGACACAATACCTTTATTTTTATGGGCGCTGAGGATTTAACCCAGTGTCTCACACATGCTAGGTAAGTGTTCTACCACTGAGCCACAAACCCAGCCTTACAGGAGAGTATCTTTACAACCTCAGGGATTAAAAGATTTTTTTTAAAAGAAGTTGTGTAATAACTTTATTTAAAGTTATTAGAATAGTATACATGAGATAAAAATATAAAAATACATATTGAGATATATAAACATAGCCCCATATCAATGGAGAAATATTCAATATTTGTTAAGTGATAAGATATTGTAGCAGTAACAAAATAGAACCATATACTATAAAAAAAGATACAGAAAGAAACCATGACAATACATAAATGTTTCACATGATGGGTTTTCCTAGAAAATTGGAAAGGGAAGACAGGCTAGGTGATAGATATATTGATTGGTACCAACAGATAAATCAATAAGAATGATCTACTACTACATCATACCCTAGAAGTTTATCCAGGATGGGTGGAACAAAAATTCTAAATGTAAAAAAAAAATTATTTTGTGGAAGAAAATACTATTATACTTCAGTACTGGAAATGTCCATATCACCCACAAATTATATAATTAATGAAGTACTTTACATTTTAAAACAACTCTACCCAAATACCATGAACAATAAACAGAAAAGCTCATATCTTGGAAGATGTGTGACTCCATGTAACTGGCAAATCATGTTTATGTGTACATGTATACTCTAAAACACATATAATTGTATATGTAAACATATGAAATATATATATGAAACACATACTCACACACAAACAAAAAACATATAAAGTTAAATAAATGAAGTTAGTCAGTCTCAAAAATCCAAATACCAAATGTTTTCTCTGATATAAGGAGTCAGAGTCACAGTGGTGTTGGGTGTCGGGGTACATAGGAAGATTAGAGGAACACTAGAATGGTCAAAGGGGAGGGAGGAGAAGGGAGGGAACTAGGGGGGTATGGGGGGTAAAGGTGGTATAATAAGATGGATATCATTATCCTAAATGCATGATTGAAGACTTGAATAGTACAGATATACTTTGTATACAAACAGTGTTATGTGAAAAGAGGCTCTATATGTGTATTATGAATTGTAATGCATTCTACTATTACAAATACAACAACACTGAATAAATAAAAAAAAAAAGAACAGGCAATTCGCAAAGGAGAAAACAAGTGCCAAAATAACTCCATCACCATCTTCACCACATCATCCCCTCCATGATTTTCTTCATCATCATCATCATCATCATCATCATCATCATCATCTCAAGGAACAAAAACATACACTTATAAAAAAAAGGACTGACATTCACTGCATTAAAATTAACACTTTGGGTCTTTGAAAGACACCATATTGAAAGTGAAAAGACAAAAATTACTCTAAGTAATCTCCTTTAACACTAAAATACATTTTCATTTAAAAGTTCTATGAGTTTAGTACACTTAATATGTGGAATGTCTCAAATTTTCTAATAAATCAATCTAATGTCTTTTTAAATTGCTTTGTGTACTTTAGGGGAAATGTAGGTGCTTCAAAAGTCAAAAATAATACTAAGAAGACAAATTTACAGAGAAGCTTATATCTAACGTGCCTTCTAAAATGCCAGCATGACTACCATGTTTGCTTTCAGATCCAAACACCAGTTTGGAACTACACTCTGCTGTTCTGGTCAGAAGTTAGGCTGACAGGCTACAACTTGGAGAGCCACTAACATTGATGCTTGGACACTCAGAGAGCACAGACACTCAGTGCTGTGCTTTGGCTTCTACTAAAACATGAAAGTGATGAAAGCTATTGGATGAAAAAATAAACTCCAAAGACTCCATTCTGTGGAGATGGTGATGGATTCCAATGGGTCTTTCAATCCAAGATATTAGAAAACAAATATACAAGGTAAGTTATTCTGTCTTCACTCTAGTGACAATGCCCCAAAAGACCAATTTGTTGAAGGCTAACAAAGACTAGGGCTGCCAATCATACACAAACTATTATCAAGGTCAAATTGATAACCTCCTTTCAAATTTTCACTCAACATTGCTGGGGTGTTAGTATAAACTAAAAGAGCCTTTAAGAGGAGCAATTTTATAGTACATATTGAAATTCTTTAGACACATCAAATCATTTAAATGACTAAACCATAATCCTAAATATGAATGTGACTAGGGGGATATGTATGCATCTCTATGCCAAGCTGGTGGGTAAAATTTTAAAATTCAAACAGCAATTTCTCAGAGCTGAATAAAGCCCACTCCTAGACCCTCTACCAAGTCCTTTTAGATATATGAGGGTTGCTAGATCAAATACAGGATATTAGTAAAATCTGAAATTCTGATAATAAATAATGCATGGAACATAGTTATTAAAAATTATTGATTATTTATCTAAAATTCAAATCTTACTGGGTATCGTATACTTTAACTTGTTAAACCTGGAAACCTTACTCTAGACTATGACACTATCCAATAATTTTATGACCCATGCTTGGACCAGCAGATGTCTACTGGTCATGTAGTACATACAGTATGAGTTCTGATTGATTAATCCTAGAGTGGGTCAGATCACCAAAACCCTCCAACTTCCAGAACCATCAGTGGCCTTTCCTTAAGAAAACTGGAGGGCTAGTCCATGCTCCCCTATACCTTCTTTCTAGTCCAGTAAGTCCCACATGGACACCATAAGAGTCCTACATGGTCTCCTGGCCAGAGCAGGACTGGATACCTTGTGGTGGTATTGGCATATTCTGGTACCCATCTGGCCTCACAAAGCTGTAGCAGCTATTTTTGCCTCAGAGAGAATTGGGAAAGCCTTGGACAAAAGGGAGATGGGCAGTAACGAGTGCTACGTCAGGCATCAGTTGAGTTGTCTTGGTGCAGGAAGGAGGATAGGAGAAGAATGGAGGGCTAGTTCCCTTTCCACTTCTATTTTAAAATCCACCAAAAACCAGCTTTCCAAGTATTTCGCATCAATTTATTTTTAGTTAATTAACTAAAAATATAAGTTCATTTATACAATGCTTGCCCTATGCCAGGCACCATTTTAAATGTATATTCATTATCATAATTTTCTAGGTAAAGAAACTGAGATCCAGAGAGATTATTTTAAAACTTAGTTTAGGAGAGGACACACTTATAACCAATATAATCTGCTGCCATCTGTCTTGCCTGAAAAGTTAGTTTTGATCAAATTACATATGACAATAAAAGATTTCAAGAGAAATTATTTACTCATTGAGAAATAAGTCACTTAATGAATAAGAAGGAAAAATCCAAATTATTGACAAAAATTGGGGAAAACCCAATTACCTGGATGTCTTTTGTTTTTCCCCTATGGTTTTACCAAGTTTTCCACCGTGAGTATTTTGAGGCACCACTGCATAATTTTTTTATAACAGCAAGATAAAAGCAATTTTCAAGGCAATTATGGTACATCTATATTGTTGAATGTCACAAAGCCATATGTATTTAAGACATCCTTATATAAAAGACATATTAAATATGTCTGAAGCCTGATTAGTATAAGTAAGCTTCTAACAGAATACCCAGAAGCCAAAAGTTAGCCCAAACCACCTCTCCATCGACTTGAGCCCACCGAAGTAACTAGGAGGGAGTCAAACTGGACTGTTCTAGATAGTGTCTAAACCTGAGCAAGCCACCAAGTTAAGAGGCCACACACAGAGTGAGTTCTCACAGTGGTGTTGGGTCGGGGTACATAGGAGGATTAGAGGAACGTTAGAAAGGTCAAAGGAGAGGGAGGGGAAAGGAGGGAGTAAGGGGGTATGGAGGGGGAAAAAAAAAGAAGGTGGTAGAATAAGATGGATATCATTATCCTAAATGCATGATTGAAGACTTGAATAGTATGAATACACTTTGTATACAAAGAGTGTTACGTAAAAAGATGCTCTATATGTGTATTATGAATTGTAATACATGCTACTGTTATAAATGCAACAACTTTGAATAAAAAATAAATAAATAAATAAAGATATGTGTCCACCTACAAAAAATTAAAAAAAAAGAAAAGAAACTACAGAGGGATGAACGGATGAATCAGTTAAAAAAGGACAGCCAAAGTTAGAAGTACTGTACCTCAAGGAATGACCTTCTAGATGACGCCTAGAGTACTACCTCAGTGAGCCTGTGGAGAGGCTAGGAGTACATTCTGTAAACTTTTTACCCTAGTATGATGTCTTTCTGAATAGCATCAGTTAATCAGATCTTAGTATTGTTCACTGAGAGTCAAAACAGTGAATCTAAACTTGTGATAACTAAGCAACTTCTACAGTTGCAAAAATAAAAGGTAAACCTTAAAATATTTTAAGAAAATCACAGATAATGAGTGCCAGGCACTGTGTTAATGATTTTGTATCATCTCATTTAGTTCTTATGACAGTTTGACAGGGTAATATTAGAATTACTATATTCCTGTCTTACAGGTGAGGAAATAGAAGCTTAGAGAAGTACTTTGTCCAATAATGCAGAGCTATTACTAAGAAGGAAAACTTGGGATGTTAACTGAAGTTCATCCTCTGACAAATGTTTTAAAGGGGACCCTTGCTCAATGACAGAGAATCACTTAGTCACTGCTAAGTAAGGAGAAAAGTGCTCTATCTCAGGGTCCTTGGATCCACCATTGGGTACACTAGATGGTTGGCCATAATATCCCTGAAGTCAGAAGACACACAGTAGAAAAGTTTAAAATAGTCATGAGTTAATTTCCAAGACTTGAGCAACAGCTAATTTTCTGCAAATAATGTTTTCTTCCTTGACAGGTAAAGATACTGACATCTACCTTTAAGGAAGAATCATGGTAGATCTATTTTTACAATAGCTACAGGCTGCTGAAAAAAGTTGGCAGTTTCAAAGTGTTTTATTCCTTGAAAATGTCAATCAAGGGCAGGTTACAGTGAAAGACTCTCCAGTGAAAGCCTCCCCCAGATAAACTCTAGACCAAAATCTTTGCTATTCAACCCATGGAGACCTAGAAACAGAAAAGAGGAACACGAGGTTGGAGAGCAGCACTGGCTGTGTGCTGAGATGCCAAGGTAGGGATTCAATCCTTTGACCCCTGAATGCTGCCCACCTGACATTCCACTGGGTGTGAGAGCTGACTGGTACCCAGTCCAGACCCTTTACTTTATGGTTGAGGAAACTAAGTCCTATGGAGTACGGTGTCCTATCCAACATGACAGTAAAACAACAGAACAGAATTTGAATTTATATCACCATGTCACTTCTCCATTATCCCTAGAGCAAAAAAGTGGTACATGATAAGATTTTTAAATCAGGAAAAAGTGCTAGAAGAGAAAAAGATTATATCTGGCTACAGTAATGGTGAAGGCTCTAAGAAGGAGGGAGTATTCTGTTGGGTCTTCAAGAATGAATAAGAGTTCGATCAAAGGAGATGAGTGAGGGAGAAGAAAAGAGGAGGAGAAACATTCGGGGCAAAGAGACAAAGCATAGGTTTAGAACACTTGAAAAAAAAATCAGTTATACAAACCTCCTTTTCTATTTCACTGTTTCAGAAGCAGGAAGGGAGGGACACTAAAGGAGAGAAGTAATAGAACACAGTGTTCAATTACCATTTATATTTCCTCTAACTTTTATCCTTGGACTTATAATCCAATAATCGTGCCATATGAAAAACACATTTCTAGCAAAATCTAAGAGAATAATTGAGCCACAGAATGAAGTTAAGCTCAAAGCTCAGATGTATTCTATGATATGCATTACTGTTGTTCTGCTTGGTAATTAGGTACAAATAGTCAACAGTTTATGAATATTACTATAATTAGTCTTTTAGTTCTTCTGTAACCAAAGCAGGCATTTCTGGGGCAGCTATAAGTGTACATGTACTAGGATGAAAGAAGAAATTGGAAAGTCTGTCCTCATCTTTATCAGCTTCAAACACTCATAATTAACAAATACATTAATACCTACTATGTGTCATGAACAGCACTTGGGACTGAAAAGCCCCAGGCCACTTCTTGATCTCAGAAAGGACAGGGACCAGGATTCCAGTGCCCACCTTGCTCAGCTCTATAACACGGAGACTGTGGACTTCCCCTGGGTAGAGATATCTACCAGGTTCAAAGTACTTCCCAGGAATCTTTGTACACTGCCCTTCCTAATAAGTTGAATTATATTACTTATGCTAAAAACAAAGTAAAAGAACTCCACAAACAAACCCTCAATTTTAACTGCTATCAAAATCTATTTAACAGAAAGAAAGCTGTTTGGTTTAATAAGCAAACAATCACAGACGGTTTGAGACTGCAGTGCCTTACAGGGGAGGTTCCCAAGGAGTACGTCCTGGTTTTTCATAGGGCTGTAGGTGTGCCAAGACTCTGACCCCTTAATCTCAAGGTGGCAGGTGGGGCCAGGTGACGACAGTCCCTGGGCCAGTCTTCTTTGGCTCTGAGCAACCTCCACCTTCTCCTTTTAATCCAGTGTACCATCAAAATATTACCATTTTCTATGTGTAGTGAGGTGAAAAGTTTGGAAAGCACTGGCTTGCCTTAAAATACCTCTATGTCTGGGGAAAGAGTCTAAGACTACCCAACTTGGGCAACCTATGGAAGGTTATTTCCCTATTCTGGGGTGCACTTTACTCACAAGTATGACGAGGTGTTATACTACAAAATCCAAAATTTTCCTTCTAGTTCTACAGGGCAGTTATTCTGCAATTGTGAAATCCTCCCCCCCCCCTATAGTATCCTGAAAAGTAACATTTTATGGAACAAAAAGGCAAAATTTTAAAATGAGACTTGGAGACTGCTGAAGCTTCTAGTTAATCCTTATTTAATAAATCTGATTAGGTTCCTGTTATGTGTTAGAGATGTGTGATTAATACTGGGATCACACCTACAAAAAGAGGGGAATATTCCCTGTTCTCTTTAAGCTTTATCGTCTGCTGGGAAGCACAAATGAAAAAAAAAAAAAAAAAACAACAATTATAAATTAGTGGGATAAATACAAAGATAGGGAGAAACATAGGTAGGTATGAGATAGGAGTACCCATCCCAGCTTCGGTAGGGGAAGACTTCATGCCAGAGAAGACATCCAAGACAAAACTGGAAGAATAATCAGGAGCTAGAAAGTGGGGTGGAGTGGGTTGATAGTGTGGGTAAGAAGAGGGGAGGTAGAGAAAAATGACATTCCAGGGAGAGGAAATATCATCTGCCAAGTCCTAGAGACACAGTAACTTGGAAACTGTAAGAAGTCTATATGGGTGGAGCATGTAGAATGGATTCAAATAGGAGAATGACATGACAGGTTAGAAAAGGCCCTGTGGCTGTCTACAGAGTGGAGAGTGAATGGAGCGGGGCAAGATGAAGGTAGGAAGATCCAGAAGCTGCCAAATCAATATAATACTTAGATTACACAATGAATTATAAAGGGGAAGAAGCAGGGGTACTTAAAAAGCATTCTTAAAATTGGGAGAAGAAAAGTGGGAAGAAAGTTGGTTTGTTCAGTAGCACTGTAATAATTTCATATAATACAGAATCCAGAAAATTATATTTAAAATTTACATGTATGGAAGACCATTTCTTAAAACTGCATGATTCAAAAGCAACAATGCCATTCAACTTTGAGGAAATTATTTTTAGGGCGTATTTTATAAATTAATAGCCATCATATAGTTTAGATTGAATTTTACATAGTAAGTTCTTTCTCAACATTATCCCTATATATAAATTTATACCCTGAAAAATAGAATGCACTTCACCATAGCAACAGTTTTATATCAACTCCTACTCAAGTTAGAAAAAGCATATGTAAAAGAAATGAATATTCTGGAATATTCTGAGGTGCCTGATTGGTTAAAAATAAAAAAATTCACTCCACTTATTTTGTAAAAATTTAAATATGAGTGCAATATTTCTTTAAAACATCCTTGTAATTAGAAGGCTATTTTAGTTCTTTAAATATTACTTTATTAAATAGTATAATGCAGTGTTTTTTAAAAAAGGAGAGCAAGAGAATGAAAAAGGAAAGAAAGAAAGAAATCAATGTCAAGAATAACATACATGGGATCCAGCTGATGGCCATGGGAACCCGGTAACAGAAAAAGATTTTTATGTGACTAATAAGTTAAATATATACCAAGCTATTATCTATCAGAACTATATTACTTACTCAAGAAAAGTTATACCCTAATGGTATTATGGGAACTGAAAAGAGAATTCTATCTCTTTAAAGACAATGAAAGGATCAGTACATATTACTTGTTTGATATATTAAGTAATAATATACAAATTTCCTAATGAGAATAAACAAGTTTACAGACAGTGGTTCTTGGATTGCCATGGTCTGAATGTTTGTGTCTCCCAGCCATCCCCACATTCATATGCTGAAATTCTAATTCCTAAGATGATGGCATTAGAAGGTGGGGGGCTCTGGGAAGTGATTAGGTCATGAGGGCTTAGGAGAGATCTGTTAAGTCTTCCAACATGTGAGGAAACAGTGAGGTACCATCTACAAACCAGGAAACAGGGCCTCACCAGATACTGCTACTGTGATCTTAGACCTCTCAGCCTCCAGAACTACAAGAGATAAATTTCTGTTGTTTATAAATCACTCCATCTATGGTATCTTGTTATGGCAGCCTGAAAAGACTAAGATAATAGGGGTTACGTACTACCAATAAGCCTTTGTACAATATTAAATACAACATGAAAGTATATGCTACTCGAAGCTTTTCCTTTCACTTACCACTCTTGTGGCCAGCCAAATTCACCATGCCACATGTCTCTCACCCTTAGTCATGGTCCAAGATGGAATATTCTGTAATAAGTGCCAACTCCCTGCTGTTCTGGTCTATTATCTGACTGCCCCACTGTACCTCAATTCTTCATTGTCTTCAGAAAGATTTCCTGATACTTATATATTTTTAACCATTTGCTTAACATTTCCTTCATACACTGACTTAGACGGAAACCTGGCAGTTCGCTACTTTCCTGTAGTCCTCCCTTTGGGGGCTGAGCCACATCCGACCCAATGCAACTCAGGACTCAGAAGTTCTTCCTTGCTTCTTTAGGCCTTACCACTTCTGCTTATCCTCACTGAAGGCATCTAGAAACCTTATGTCACCAGTACCCATGCCTTGTAATCTCTGACACCTGGATCACTATCATCTTCCACAACAAATCCCCTGGTACCTTCAACAGTCTCAACATTTTCATGGATGACTCCCAAATTGTCTTTCTTAAGCTCATTTCTAAAGAACTTCTCCCTTCTGCTACCCACCTTCCATGGCTATACCTAGATCCTACCATCACCCAGAAGAATACCACCTCTGAAATCTTAAAGACAGGCACCTCATTCTCAGATACAATCTCTCTCAATTATTCCTTACATATTCTTTGACCCCAATTGTGTATTATTTTACTCTATGTTGATGAAGGCTGTCTCCTTGATCAACCTCTAGTCAGGCACCTCTGCCCTTTTCTCAAGTAGGTCTCAACTTTAGCCCCATTATAAACTCTGAACACAAATAATTTAGTCCACCCTCCTCATTAAAAAACCTGAACACTAGCATAGTTTTCAACAGCTCAAGGCGGCATCCTTAGAAGACCCCAGACCCACCTACAATGTCTGCCTAAGAAAACATAGTGCTGCTAAGAGAATTTACTGTTTGTTACAGCACCAAGTAATTGGTGATAGGCAGATAGACCACTAAGGCCTTTCTTAGAGCAGTTACTTTAGAAAGCTTGCAATTGTAAATTCTTTCTCTGCCTCTTTGAGATATATGAGATATAAATTTTTAAAAAATATTTATTTATTTACTTTAGTTGTACACAATGCAATGCATTTATGTTTACGTGGTGCTGAGGATTGAACCCAGGCCGCGCACGTGCAAGGTGAGCACTCTGCCGCTGAGCCACAACCCCAGCCCCTGAGATATAAATCTTTTACCACTCAGACTGTCTTCTCAAGGAAAAAGAGCTAGCACTCTGAAATGTGGTATAAGTGCAGGTTAGCAAATTCAGACAGGTTTCACATTTACCAATCTCATCCTGCCCCTTTCAGTTCATCCCTCTGCCAAATTCTTATTCTTCCTTTAGCCTCTGCACAAATCAGTCAAGTCAAAGTCACACTGGGCTCTTTTCCCTATTACAACAGTAATGCTGGGTAAAAACCTATCCTTACCTATCCTTACCACTGTAGTATTGGCTCTGCTTAGCTCGGATAATGTAACTTCAATGTAACTCACACACCTGCCATAATTCATATTTTTCCCAATTCACTCTCTTCCTAGTATTCTCAATCTTTTAAGAAAAGAATGCACATTTTTGAACCTATAAGCGAATTGGCCTTTTCCTTATCTTTAAACACTTCTTTTCTATGCTCAACATCTTTCAGTTCCTTAAGTTCACCCTGCTCTGCCTCACTTCCAGCCTCTGTCAGGTTAGTTCCTCTTACCTAGCATATTTCCCTCCTCTCCCTGGCTTATGCTGATTCATTCATCAGTCCATATCTCACCTTGGGAACCTTCTTCATGCTCCCCACACTAGGTTAGGTCAACCTGTTACTTGTTCCCAGAACACACTGATTAACAACATTCTGGCACTAACTAAACTGTACTGTATTAATTTGTCCATCTTCTCTGCTAGGTCACAGCTCTGCAAGGGCAGGATAAAGCTCCAAATAGCTTACTACTCTCTGTTCCTAATACTCACTTAACTACCTGAGGCACTCAGTAAGTATGTGCTAAATGAGTAAGTATGTAGGGTCATTAGTGTTCTGTAAGAGAACTCCAGCCCATATGATGAAAATTATCGTGGTAAATAAGGCAAAGCAGCTGTTTTGTTTTTTTCCCCAGAGCATCTGAAAATAGTGGAACTCAGAACAAAGCATATAACACTATAAGCTAATAGGAATTTACAAAACCCTGGTGTGATTCCAATCTCATTAGCATATCTGAGTATTGGTAAATATTGCTATGGGTTACCTAGGAGAACTAAGATAATCCTCTTTAGTTGCTAAATCTTTCCATCTATGAATAAATTTTCATTGGAAATTGAATCGATTCCATGTTTAATAGTGAATATGAAATTATACCCAGGATTATTCCATTTAAAGCCAAAGTTAAAACCTGTCTAATTTTTAATTAGTGGGGTTGGGTCGGGAAACATAGGAGGATTAGAGGAACATTAGAGAGGTCAATGGGGAGGGAGGGGAAGGTAGGGAGCAAGTGGGTATGAAGGGGAAGAAAAAAAGAAGATGGTGGAATGAGATGGATATCAGTATCCTAAATGCATGACTGAAGACATGAATGGTATGAATATACTTTGTATACAGTGTTATGTAAAAAGGTGCTCCATATATGTACTATGAATTGTAATGCATGCTATTGTTATATATTCAACAACTTTGAATTAAAAAAGAAAAAGAAAATAAATATTTATGTGATATTCCAAAAAGATGGAATCGATGTTATCATCTTTTACTTATTTTTTGTTAAAATGTGGTACTTACTGATAAATTTGTACTATTGGGAACATACTGATCCTGTTCTCCCAGTAACACGTCAATCACAGGATGCCTTCCATTTTTTATCATGATTCTCTTTTCTTCTTGTAGAGTTGGCCTGCAAAAAGTTAGACTTTAATTTATAGGCATGAAAATAGCTTTTTTAAAAAAATCTCTCAGCATGAAAAATTTCAGCACCCAGCTACTAAGACAGATAGCAAAACCTTAAACATAGACATTACGAACCAGAATAAGGCTTTGAGTATAAAAGTAGAATTTTAACTATAAAATAATAACTGGGAATAACAATGCACTGAAGCACAAACTTAGCAGTCTTCTGATGGCTCCGAGACTACAGATGACCTTTTCAGGACACTTTATATTTTTCTATTGTTGTCTAAGATCAAACATATTTTCATTACTAAAGGTAACAGCTCAGATTATTAGTACTTGAATTATTTTCAGTAATGAGCATAATAAAGTAAATCATGTAAAATTATTTCTAGATTTAATAATTACCTTAGTATAAACAGTCTTATAGTCTCATGTGTTTGAATACAGAATGACCTAAAATTTTCATATTCTGTTTAATTTATAGGCTCTTTTATATCTTTCATTTTTTAATATAAATATTATTTTGGGGGGCTGGGAGCATAGTTCAGTGTCAGAATATGTGTTTCGAATTTCCAAGGTCCTGGGTTCTATCCCCAGTACTTTAAAAAAAAGAAAGGGGAAAAAAAAAAGAGGCAGGGTAGAGAGGAGCCAGACTAGAGTTTGATCAAGGAGAGAGCCCTTGTCAACATAGAGTAAAATAATGTGTAGATGGGGTCTAAGAATTTCTAAAAAGTAATTAAGTGAGAAAGGTTGTATCTGAGAATGAGATGCCTGTCTTTAAGGCATCTTATTTTTAAGCCTGTGAATCCTATTGTGTTTTTTTTTTTTAAAAAAAACGTCATACTATAACGTTGTACAACTATTTTTAACTCTATAGTATATATAAACCATCAGTATGCATAAGAAAATCAATGTGACTATTATTCTGAACCACTGGGCTCTTATTTTTAATATTTTAAAGTCTATTTTACAAATAATTTTACAGATTATTATGTATATCTTACATGTGTGTGTGTATATATGTTTGTTTGTTTGTTTTGGCATGCTGGGGATCAAACCCAAGGGTTCATAAATGCTAGACATGAGCTCTACCACTGGGCTATATCCCCAGGCCTTAGTAAGAATTATAAAATGGCAAATGTCACTTTTTTATTTCATATTTTTCTGGTTTTCAAGGCTTATATAACTGGAATATGGTAACACATTTTGAATGTAACTGCACTATCAGCTTTCATGCATGCACCTGGAATATATTCATTTATAAATACTGAATTCCAAATTTTAATAATTTCTAATAGCTTCTAGTTCATTAGTTCTGGTTCTTCAGATACTTTCTCAGACAAGAATACAATGGTTGAAGAATTTTTCTAAACTGCCTAAAACTGGTTATTTTCTGGAAGGAGAGCTAAAACTTTTCTTGCTCCATAATCACAAAACATTTTCATTTTTAGATTTATAGACACCAATTAGAATAATCAAATTAATACTTTCATTTCTACACCATACATTCCTTTCAATATCTTTCAAGTAAATTTTTATGAACAACTACAATGAAAGGTAGAAAACCATGATGTCTTTTAGCAAAACAGGATTGTTCAGCTTCTAGTCACCAAATATTACATGATGAATGCTTCATAGGGAATAACTGGATGAGAACAACACATTTCATCTTGCCCTATGTATGCATTATTGATTATCAATTATCAATTTTTGGTAACAATATTGACTAAAAATGTTGTCACATAAGCAATAATAATTTCAGATTTTGTTTATATATGAGATACCCTATTATCACCAGTATTTAGAACACTTTCTCTTCATTTTCTGATTAACCCACTAACTGTGAAATGGCCTTTTGCCAACTGTTTTATTTTTGCTATTGTGGGTGAAAAATGAAAAATTCTGAATTTTCAACTCTACCCAATGAAAAGTTATCAGCAGATTACAACTTAGCACCTGCGTTCTTCTTTTATACCTTCTTGAAAGATGATGTAACACTCTGAACATGATAAGAAAACAAAAAGGTAATAAAATAATGATTTTTCCCCTCACTTTGCATTATCATTCTCCAGTTTTCTTTTTATTTTAGACTTTTATGTCATAGTTGGAATGACTGATGAACAATGTGAAATAGTCCCTAGGATGATGAAATAATAAATATTTCAAGATTTACTGAAGCTCCCAAAGTCTATCTCAGATTGATTAAAGGGTCCAATGAACCCACATGATAAATATAATACATGATGAGTTTTACTCTCCGTTTTAAATGAAAAAAAAAAAAAAAGCAAATTTTTTTCATTGATCTTTGGAAGACCCTTAAAAAACTAAAATTAGGTCCACTGGACCCTTATAGTATAGTATGTTGAAAATTAAGGATCATTTATTATCAGAGTTTCAGCGTTCTTTTGAAGCTGCCACATGAGTTAGTCATTCTCTATCACTGAGCACTGTGTCCAAATTTTTATTGTTATAAATAATGCAGCAATAAATAATCCTATATGTGTTTATGTCCAAGCGTTTCACTAAGCTAGGGAAAATTTCTGAAGTGGGGATGAATACTTTTTATTTTAATATTCAAGAGAAGCTCTACCAATTTACTTTTTTTTTGTATCAGCAGGAGATAAAAGTTAACCTGTTTTTTATACCCTTAACAGAGCTGATATATTCAAATTTTCTAATATTATATATAGAAACCGTGTGGTGGTTGAATGGTGCTACCTCATTGTTTTAATTTGTGATCATTGATTATTAATGATAAACATCTTTTCATCAGTTTCTTGGCCATTTATTGGTGTTTTTCAGCATAGCATTCCATGAACAACCTCCTCAAGTTATCTGATCCAGAACTTTATATATGAATACTTTCAGAACTTACTTATTATGCCAAGAAAAACCATTTTCCTAAATACTTAAGGTTCTTCTTTCATATATCTGGCTAATAAAATCTCAAAAAGAATACTCTCATATTTTTCAAGGAAAGTGATCAAGTATCTCCTGAGTAAATAATTTGACATCATCATGGAGAGGGACATTAAAATTATAAGGAAAAGACAGTTCTTGGATTTTAGAGTATAATTCTAACACAGGATTTTTATCTAGGTGAATTATGAATTTACTACAAGAGAAAAAAGTGAAACACTTGTAAGTGATATCAATTTAAAAATAAAATCCTAGGTACTCTGCCAAGTGAAATCACTATATCATATTCATGACATTGGTACGACTTCCCAAAAAGATTTCCACTTCAGAACAAAATTTTGAGTGATTTGCTCTGCTTCACTGACTTATTCTCTTGTTATCAAAATTATATAATGACAAAACACTTTCTGGTAAAGTAGAAGTAAAGGATAATCCATGGAGATGCGATGTTACAGTAGGATAGAATACTTATAGCTAGAAAAGTGGCAAAAGCATATTAATGTTATCTTATGGCCACAAGCAGGAAAGAACTGAGGAAATCCTGGCATTTCCTGGGGAAAAAATAATGAGCCATGTGAATTTGAACAAATTTATTTATTGTACTTTATATTTTTAAAATTACATCTTTCTATTTCAACTGATCCAAAGAAACAAGATAATCTGCAGTTAAAACGGTATAATATTCATGATATAAACTGGATAAAGAGACCCTAGAATAAAAACTTTTGCCTAAAGGTTTAGACTATAATGAATAAAAATATCATAATAGTGTTTAGAAAGAAAAGATTGCAATTATGAAGTCAAATAATCAATTTGAACTAAAATAAAACAGTTCAAATGCACTAACGCCTTTCAATAAGCTGGAAATTTAAGAAAAACAAATTTTAGACACTTACATACTATTTAAAATGTGTTTTAGATAGAAATCTCCTATTTAGTGTCTATTTACATTCAGTTTAATTCTTAATTTTTGCCGAGAGAGAGAGAGAGAGAGAGAGAGAGAGAGAGAGAGAGAGAGAGAGAGAGAGACTGATAACATTACTACAAGGTTATGGCATGATTTATTTACATATTTTTTTAAGATAGAGTCTTCTTAATATACGCAGTGCCCAATTTGGGAAGTTTTTAGCATGTGAAATACCAAAATGAAATGTCCTAAAATGTTTCACTGACAAAGTAGGTGACTTGGAACAATCCTCCTACTGAAGCCAAGGAGAAAAGTTGGACAAAGTATAGAAAACAGCTACCCAAAGACACCCAAAAACTGAGAAGACAGCAAAGAATTACCAGGCAGGATCTGGGGTAGGACCAAGGCCCATGAAAGGGCCAGTCTTCCCCTGTGGGTGTTGGCTGCTTTATGAGGGAATGGGTTGAGCATAGTGGACAGGTATGTGCTGGACTG
The DNA here is from genome assembly GCA_025594165.1 of Tamias sibiricus. NCBI lineage: Eukaryota > Metazoa > Chordata > Mammalia > Rodentia > Sciuridae > Tamias > Tamias sibiricus. The sequence continues at coordinate 103,700,757 of CM046662.1, forward strand.
AAACAGCTAGGGCTGCTCACCAGACAGAATACATCCACCTCGGGATCACCTCAACCCAAGATTTGGATTAAGTAACACCAGACTGTTGGTGTCCTCAGCAACTTAGCAAGGCGAGACCCTGTCTCAAAACTAAAAGTAAAAAACAAAAAAAAAACTAAAAAAAAAAAAAAAAAAAAAAAAAAAAAAAAAAGCCTGGAGATGTAGCTAAGTGGTAAATCTGGACTCAAAACCCAGTACCAAAAAAGAAAAATCAAGTCAACTGATTGTAGATTCTAAGGCTTCTATAACAGATGATAAACAGAATATAATTATGCCCCCTCCCCCATTTACTGCACTAAGTTTCAGTTCTAAAGTGCCTATTGGTAACTGAGAATGCAAATCTGTGTATGTTCAAATCCCTCTAATGTGACAAGAAGAAACCAAAACATGAAAGAACTATGAATAGCAAAATCTGCCTACTAAAAAGAACTCTGTAGGTCATAGACACTGCTAGGCACTGACATTCTTTTTAGTCCTCACAACAAGCCAATTAGCTAAATATTCTTTAACTTTTCTGAAGGGTGTGTGTGTGTGTGTGTGTGTGTGTGTGTGTGTGTGTGTCCCTCAAGCTTTTGGAAGACAAACAATTTGTCTAAAAGAGCTAAGATTTAAAGTTTGGTTTATTTCATACTCACATCCACAATGAAAAGGAGAATAAACCATGCTGGAGTGTTTGGAAGCCAATAAAGAATAGTGGGATGAATTTGGGCTCTCAGGAGGAACAAAGAAGATCACAAAAATGTCTGTCCACCTTTAATCCTTTCTTGGTTAATCAAGCTTTTATAAAGTTTAAAATGCTATAAAGTCTTCAAATCAATGCCAACAAATGAAAGGAGTACTCAAACTTTATTAATATATTGACCACATAAACTTAAAAATTAAAATATAACATTCATTCATTTCTAGATTCAGAAACATCTGCTTTAATTGTACTAATAGGTGGGACAAGAAAGGAATTTGTTATTTTTCAAATCAAGCTTTATGTGTATGACATTCCACTTTACCAAGAGTCTGACACATTTGAGTAATTGCAATATTTTATAATAAAGACATTAGAATTAATTGAATAATGCTATTTATCTGAAGCAATGATAAAGAGGAGAGATAAAAGATATTACCGGCAGTAATCTCCTTGCTTTGCGACCTTGGCCAGGGAGAAAATACAATCAATGGTTGCTAGGTGATGCACTGCTTTACACAAAGAGTGATAATGTTTACTGAAATTCCTATAGAAACAGCAGAAAAAGCAAGAAAATGAGCAAGTTAATGTCTTAGACCTCTAAGAGCTATGCTAATGTAAGCACCCCCAAAATAAGCAGGTATATCTAACAAGTAAGACAGATGGGAACTTGGTTGAATTACCTTTATTTTTAATACACTTTCTATATATAGGTATCTACTTATTCATTTCATCTGACTATATTTCAACTTAGACATAATGAACACAAATGTAGAAATAATTTTTATTAAGCTCCAATAACATCATAAGCTACTCAGATGGACTCCTTTGGGCTCCTCTTGTACAGAAACATCCAAACCTGAAATAACAATTCCAATACCTCTCACACTGAACTGGAAAACTCTCAAAGGCAGACTCACCTATCTTTGTACTCATAGTGTCTACTCCACACTCTTGGCATAGAATAGATACTGTAATAGTTGTTAAAGACAAGCAAGGGAAAAAAGTAATTTTTTTCAGTTATCTTATAAATAATGTTTATAAAAACTCAATTTTAGATTTGTTTTTTAAAAGATTATAGTCATTGTCTCAAATATTTGGCCAGTTAAACTATAATACCTGGTGATCTAAAAGCTTAAAAGACTTATTAAAAGACTTGGTCAGGAAAACAGTAGGAATGTGTACAGATGTGTTTGTTGTTGCTCTTTTGTGTAAACTGTCCCATTACCTTATATGACAGTTTTGTATTTCAATGTGTTCAATATTGTATAAATTGTGGACATCTGTATGTAATGATCTGTTGTAGATTTTTGAAATACACATAATTATACTACAAAAAGTATTAAAAACTTAATTTTTAAAAATGCCCAGGATGAAGTGTCTTTTTAAGAGAAAATATATAACTAAGCTTAAATTCTTACAATAATTATTCTGCTTCCAAGGCAGATTAAGAACTTTTGTTTAATTTTTAAAAATTTTAAAATGTAGGTGATAATAAGTCTCAAATTCTTCAAAGATTAGAAAATGAGGGAATATAATGATAAATAAGTTAAAACTACAAAGACGGTCCAAGAAAAAGTCAAGGTAAAAACCAATATTTACTAACCAGAAACTATGGAAGGCACCTATATTTCTTTACAAGAACCATCAAGGTATGTTTATCTAAGTTTTATAAATGAAGTTCAGAGATATAAAGCAATAAAGCCTACAGTCTCAATACCAAGATTCAAACTGAACTCTTTGTTACATGATGCTATGGGAGGGAGGGAGGAGTTACACTGAAAAACCTCTCTTAAAAACCATTTTTTCAGAAATGTTCAGATTTAGTCTATTTGCTACTTAAATTCAAACATCTTCAGAAAGCTTCACAGCTTGAAAGGATATCACATTGTTACTACAATAATCAATTATTCCTACAAACTATCACTGTCTTTGATTTAAAAAAAAACAACTATTTCCTGATTTTTCTAGAATTATCAGAATATTCTACGAAAATTATATTTTCAGCGGCCATGCACAGGTCAGTCCCTCTGACCTCCACCCTAGCTTGGCCAGCCCAGGTGAGTCCTGCCGACCTCCGCCCTAGTGGGGCAAGGCCCAGGTCAGCCCTCCAACCTCCAACAGAGCACAGGTGGGCAGAGGACAGCCCTGCCTACCTCCGCCCAATGACAGGTGGCCTAAGGTCAGACCCCCAACCTCCACGTGAGCGCAGGCGGGCCAACGACAGTCCTGAGGACCTCCACTTGAGAGCAGCAAGGCCCAGGTCAGCCCCACTGACCTCCACCGAACGGCAGGCGGGCCCAGGTAAGCCCAGCTGACACCCACGGAGCTCAGGCAGGCCTAGGAGAGCTTCACTGACCTCCACTCAGAGGACTGCCTCTTCCAACCAGCAGACCACCCTGGGATCTCAGATTCAACATTTCAGACCACACCAACCTGCGTAGGACCCAGGCTCAGGGTAGGTCCAGAGTCTACTACTTCAACCCCACCTGGGAGCACAAGCCTAACCCACTTCCATCTTAAGACACTGCAGACATAGCCATAGCCTTCCCCACACAGAAGCCCCTACCTTTTTTTTTTTTTATAGTAGTATTATGTATTACAATTCATAATGCACATATATCGCATCTTTTTACATACAACTATTTGTATACAAAGTATATAAGTACCATTCAGATCTTCAATCATGCATTTAGGATAATGATATCAATCTCATTCAACCACCAATTTTTTTTTCCTTCCCCCCCCCCCCTTCCCCTTGCTCCCTCCCTTCCTCTCCCTTTCCTTTGACCATTCTAGTGTTCCTCTAATCCTCCTATGTACCTCCATCCAACAACACTGTGAATTAGCCTCCTTATATCAGAGAAGACATTCGGTATTTGGATTTTTGTAGCCCCTACCTTTTGACAACAGACAGGGCCTAAAAGCAGCCGCATCTCAGAACAGGCATCCCAAAGGTGTTCTAAGGCCCACCGTTTCAGCCCCATCTCTGGAAGACATTGCATTCATCTTGGGGCACCTTCACTGTTACCTCGAGATACCTCCACTACAGCTGACAACAACTTTAGTTGCAGTAGCATACATCGAGGGACACCGGCAGGGTCTGAAAGCCCAACAATAAGGTGAGGTACAGACAACCTGCACGGATATTATAAGAATAAAGGGTAGAAACACTTAGTATCTCAGATCCACACTGCAAGAAAGGAAGACAAATAGACAACATAAAAAAACAAGGGAGGAAAGTACCCCCAAATAAAACAGGATACTACAATAACAGAACCCATGCACAGTGAAGTTGATGGAATGTCAGAGAAGGAGTTCAGAAGGTTCATAATTAAAATGATCTGTGAATTAAAGAATGACCTAAGTGAGCAAATACAGGCAAAAATTGATCACTACAACAAAGAGATAAGAGAGCAAATACTGGTAGCAAAAGATGACTTCAAAAATGAGAAACGCTGAAAAAAAATCAGAAATCCTTGAAGTGAAGGAAACGATTAACCAAATAAAAAACAAAATAGAAAGCATCACCAACAGACTAGATCACTTGGAAGAAAAAACATCAGATAACAAAGAGAAAGTCTACAATCTGGAAAATAAAGTTGACCATACAGTGAAGATAGTAAGAAACCATGAACAGAACATCCAAGAATTATGGGACATCAGCAAGAGACCAAATCAAAAAGTAATTGGGATAGAGGAAGGCACAGAGTTTCAAACCAAAGGAATGCACAATCTCTTCAATGAGATAATATCAGAAAATTTGCCAAGCATACAGAAGGAATTGGAAAACCAAATATAAGAGGCTTACAGGACACCAAATGTACAAAATTAGAACAGATCTACACCAAGACACATTATAATGAAAATGCCTAGCATACAGAATAAGGATAGAATGTTAAAGACTGCAAGAGAGAGGAATCAGATCACATATATGGGAGACCAATTCATATCACTGCAGATTTTTCAACCCAGACACTCAAAGCCAGGAGATGATGGAACAACATATACCAAGCTCTGAAAGAAAATGGATGTCAACCAAGAACTTTATATCCAGCAAAATTAAGCTTTAGATTTAAGGACGAAATAAAAACCTTCCATGATAAAAAATAAATAAATAAATAAATAAAGTTAAGAGAATTGACAACTAGAAAGCCAGCACTACAGAACATCCTTGGTCAAAATATTCCACGAAGAGGAAATGAAAAACAATGATGAAAATCAGCAGAAGGAGGTTTTACACTAAAGGAAAAACCAATCAGAGGAGAAATCATGTCAAGTTAAATACCAAAAATAAACAAAAATGGGTGGAAATACAAATCATGTCTCAATAATAACTCTGAATGCTAATGGCCTAAACTCATCAATCAAAAGACATAGAGTAGCAGATTGGATTTTTAAAAAAAAGACCCAATAATATGCTGCCTCCAAGAGACTCATCTCATAGGAAAAAACATCCACAGGCTGAAAGTGAAAGGTTGGGAGAAATCCTATCACTCACATGGACTGAGGAAACAAGCAGGAGTTTCTATCCTCATATTAAATAAAATAGACTTCAACCTAAAGTCAATCAAAAGGGATAAAGAAGGACACTACATAGTGCTCAAGGGAACCATACACCAACAGGACTTAACAATTATAAATATATATGCCCCAAACAATGGAGCATCCATGTTTATCAAACAAACTCTTTGCAAGTTCAAGAGTCAAATAGACCACAACACAATAATTGTGGGTGACTTTAACACACTCCTTTCAGCATTGGATAGATATTCTAAACAAAAGCTGAACAAAGAAACTATAAAACTTAAAAATACAATAAACAACGTAGACTTAACGGACTTATATAGAATATTTCATCCTTCAACGAGCGAATACACTTTCTTTTCAGCAGCACATGGCTCCTTCTCTAAAATAGACCATATATTATGCCACAAAACAACTCTTAGCAAATATAAAAAAAATAGATACTACCCAGCATTCTATCAGACCATAACAGAATGAAATAAGAAATCAATGATAAAATAAGAAATAAAAGCTACTCCAACACCTGGAGACTAAATAATATGCTACTGAATGAACAATGGGTTGCAGATGACATCAAAGAAGAGATTAAAAATTTCTTCGAGCCGGGCGCGGTGGCGCACGCCTGTAATCCCAGCACTTTGGGAGGCTGAGGCAGGAGGATCGCGAGTTCAAAGCCAGCCTCAGCAATGGCGAGGCACTTAGTAACTCAGTGAGACCCTGCTTCTAATAAAAAATACCAAAAAAAGGGCTGGGGATGTGGCCCAGTGGTCAAGTGCCCCTGAGTTCAATCCCTAGTACCAAAAAAAAAAAAAAAAAAAAAAAAAAAAAATTTCTTCGAGGTGAATGAGAACACAGACACAACATATTGAAATCTCTGGGACACTTTGAAGGCAGTTCTAAGAGGAAAGTTCATTGCATTGAGTTCATTCCTCAAAAGAAGAAAAAGTCAACAAATAAATGACTTAATATTACATCTCAAAGCCCTAGAAAAGGAATAATCCAATACCAAAAGTGGTAGAAGACAGGAAATAATTAAAATCAGAGCTGAAATCAATGAAATTGAAACAAAAGAAACAATTGAAAACATTGACAAAACAAAAAGGTGGTTCTTTGAAAAAATAAATAAAATTGACAGACCCTTAGCCAGGCTAACAAAGAGAAGGAGAGAAAAAAACTCAAATTACTAACATATATGATGAAAAAGGAAATATCACAACAGACACTATGGAAATACAGAAGATAATTAGAAATTATTTTGAAAACTAGTACTCCAATAAAATACAACACATCAAAGGGATCGACAAATTTCTAGAGTCATATGATTTGCCCAAATTGAAACAGGATGATATACACAATTTAAACAGACCAATTTCAAGTGATGAAATAGAAGATGCCATCAGAAGCCTACCAACCAAGAAAAGCACAGGACCAGATGGATACACAGCCAATTTCTACAAGACCTTTAAAGAAGAACTAATACCAACATTCTTCAATTTATTTCAGGAAATAAATAGAAAAGGAGGGAGCACTTCCAAACTCATTCTATGAGGCCAATATCACCCTGATCCCAAAACCAGGCAAAGACACATCAAAGAAAGAAAACTTCACACCAATATCTCTAATGAACATAGATGCAAAAATTCTCAATAAAATTCTGGCAAATCGTATACAAAAACATATAAAAAATATAGTACAACAGGATCAAGTGGGATTCATTCCAGGGATGCAAGGATGGTTCAACATATGGAAATCAGTAAATGCAATTCATTATATCAATAGACTTAAAGAAAGAACCATATTATTATCTCAATAGATGCATAGAAAGCATTTGACAAAACGCAGTACCCCTTCATGTTCAAAACACTAGAAAAACTAGGGATAACAGGAACATATCTCAACATTGTAAAAGCTATCTATGCTAAGCCCCAGGCAAAAATCATTCTAAATGAAGAAAAATTAAAAGCATTCCCTCTAAAAATTGGAACAAGACAGGGATGCCCTTTCACCACTTCTTAACATAGTTCTTGGAATACTGGCCAGAGCAAAAGACAAATGAAAGAAATTAAAGGGATACACATAGGTAAAGTAGAACTCAAATTATCACTATTCGCTGATGATATGATTTTATATATAGAAGACCCAAAAAATTCCACCAGAAAACTTCTGGAACTCATAAATGAATTCAGCAAGGTAGCAGGATACAAAATCAACACCCATAAATCAAAGGCATTTCTATATATCAGTGACAAATCCTCTGAAAGGGAAATGAGGAAAACTACCACATTTATAATAGCATCAAAAAAATAAAATAAAATAAAATACTTGGGAATCAACTTAACGAAAGATGTGAAAGACCTCTATAACAAAAACTACAGGATACTAAAGAACAAAATTATAGAAGACCTTCGAAGATGGAAAGATCTACCTTGTTCTTGGATAGGCAGAATTAATATTGTCAAAATGACCATACTACTAAAAGCGCTATACAGATTTAATGCAATTCCAATCAAAATCCCAATGACATTCCTCATAGAAATAGAAGAAGCAGTCATGAAATTCATCTGGAAAAATAAGAGACCCAGAATATCTAAAGCAATCCTTAGCAAGAAGAATGAAGCAGGTGGCATCACTATACCAGACCTTAAATTATACTACAGAGCAATAGTAACAAAAACAGCATGGTATTGGCACCAAAATAGACTTGTAGATCAATGAATAGAGGACACAGAGACTGATGCATATAATTTCAGTTATCTTCTATTAGACAAAGGTGCCAAAAATGTACATTGGAGAAAAGATAGCCTCTTCAACAAGTGGTGCTGGGAAAACTGGAAAGCCATATGCAACAAAATGAAATTAAACCCTTATCTCTCACCATGCACAAAATTCAACTCAAAGTGGATCAAGGACCTAGGAATTAAACCAGAGACACTACACCTAATAGAAGAAAAAGTAAATTCTAATCTCCAACATGTTGGATTAGGCCCCAGCTTCCTTAATAAGACTCTTGTAGCACAAGAATTAATATCAAGAATCAATAAATGGGAAAGATTCAAACTAAAAAGGTTCTTCTCAGCAAAAGTAACAATCAGTGAAGTGAATAGAGAGCCTACTAATTGGGAACAAATTTTTACCACATGCATGTCAGATAGAGCACTAATCTCTAGAATATATAAAGAACTCAATAATCTTAACACCAAAAAAACAAATAACCAAATCAATAAATGGGCCAAGGAACTAAAAGACACTTCTCAGAAGAAGATATACAATCAATCAACAAATACATGAAAACATGTTCAACATCTCTGGCTATCTGAGAAATGCAAATCAAAATCACTCTAAGATTTCATCTCACACCAGACAGAATGGCAGCTATTAAGAACACAGAGCTGGGGTTGTGGTTCAGAGGTAGAGTGCTCGCCCTGCATGTGCGCAGCCCAGGTTCGATCCTCAGCACCACGTAAACATAAATGCATTGCATTGTGTACAACTAAAGCAAATAAATAAATATTTAAAAAAAAAAGAACACAAACAACAATAAATGTTGGAGAGGATGTGCGGGAAAAGGCAAACTCATACATTGCTGATGGGACTGCAAAATGGTGCAGCCAATATGGAGAGCAGTATGGAGATTCCTTGGAAAACTGGGAATGGAACCACCTTATGACCCAGCTATCCCACTCCTTGGTCTATACCCAAAGGACTTAAAAACAGCATACTACAGGGACACAGCCACATCAAGGTTTATAGCAGCACAATTCACAATAGCTAAACTGCAAAACCAACCTAGATGCCCCTCAGTAGATGAATGGATAAAGAAAATGTGGTATATATACATAGCAATAACACCTTTGCCTTTCTGGACATGGGTGTCAAAGAACTTTGGCACTAAGTTATTTTTTACTCTCACTCCTTCTCAGATCTTATATAAGCCACCAGACCCTGATTTGTTACTACCCAACAACCATGCGATTGAAGGTAACTGCCTCTCATAATCTAATTTCTGGGATGGAATAAATAAACATAGCTTTCAGTGTGTACAATTTCAGTTAATAAAACAAAAACAGCAATGAAGGGATTGGGGTTGTGGTTCAGTGGTAGAGCGCTCGCCTAGCACGTGCGCAGCCTGGGTTCAATCCTCAGCACCACATAAAAATAAAGGCATTGTGTACAACTAAAAACAAATAAACAAATATTTTAAAAAAACAGCAATGAAAGATAATTATTTTGATATGAATAATAATGTTTTTTCTCATGTCAATGATGAATAAATAAGCATTGAATAAATGAAAAATTATCATAAACCTTAAATATCATCATAACTCTTAAAGAAGTCTTGATTTATTGTTTTTTGTCCATTTTTCAACACTTTACCAAATGTCAAAGATTATCCATACTTAGAAAAACAACAAGCTGAAAGATGGGCAGTTCAGATAATGAGCCTAAAGATCAACTTTATGCAACCTATTACAATAAATTTAAGGCTGAAGTCAGAGTACAGTGAATTAATCTCTGGCCAAAAAAGGTTGCTTGGTCAATGGGAAGTAGGTGAAGCTACTTAGATTCTAAAGCTATATGGTGACTAGAGAAGTTTATTATCAAACATTGCTCAGAAATATTGGGGGCTAATATGAATAAAAAATAGTTTACATTTTACTTGCAAATTCATTTATAAAATATTGGAAATATTATATGAGAAAATTTGACAAATTTGCAATTGAGAAGATTACTCAAAATCTATAGTTCATCTTCCAGAATACAAAAGAGATACATGTTTTGAGAAAGAATTTCAGTAGCAGCAGTGTTTATAGCCTTGATTTTTTGCAGCATTTTGATCAAAAGTAATATGACTAATGCCCAACAGTTAGTACCTCAGTCAGAGATAATACACTTACTGCTGGTATTCAATCCTCTGATGTCAGGTTCATTGAGGTTAATCTTTTTTTTAATGACATCATATTCACACCATCTGGCAGCTCAATAAACAGTGTGCATAGCAATCAATGTTGTTTTTAAGTGGGGCTCTAGCTGCAAATGCTCTAGCTACATTACAGGCAACATTCTTTTCTTTCTTTTGATAAAATCTTTAATGTACATCATTACTTTTAAAGTAATATGTGTACATTATATAAAGTTCTAAAACAATAAATCATGTATTGGAAAAAAGAGGATTTAATATCAACACTGACCTCACTATTTAGAACTAATCAGTTAACATCATGAGTCTACAAGCAGAAGATCCCCAACTTACAATGGTACAAATTATAATTTTTCAACTTTCCAATGGTACAGAAATGATAACCACTCAGTAGAAACTATATTTTGAATGAACTTTGATTTTTTTCCCCCAGGCTCATAATATGTGGTATGATACTCTGTCAAGATGCCTAACTGAAGGCTAACGTAAGTGTTCTGAGTATGTTGCAGGTATGGTATGCTAAGCTATGATATGAATTAATTGTATTTTTTAATTGATTGTATTGATTGACTTAATGATATTTCCATCTTAGGATGGATTTATCAGAATGTGATCCCATTGCAAATTAAAGGCCACTGTGTGTGTGTTTGTGTGTGTGTGTGTGTCCATGTGTATCTTCTTTTAAGACATACATATGGCCAATAAGCAAACTAATAATTCACTAATAAGCATATATATGCACTGTATCTTTAAAAATATAAGTTTATATGCTGTATGTTATATGAATATACACATAAGTTGTATCATATTTCCATGTTATTTCGCATCATTTTCTTAATTTAGTAATATACTGTAAGTATCATATTCTTCTGTGATGTTATGAAAACAAAAAAGGTGGCAAACTATTACAGATTCACATAGACTAAAGAAACATAATAACCAAATGCATTGTGTGAAAGTTAACTAGATCTTTCATTTAAAAATTGGAGAGGGGCTGGATATGGTGGCACATGCCTGTAATTACAGTGACTCAGGAAGCTGAGGTAGGAGGATTGCAAGTTCAAGAGAAGCCTCAGCAACTTAGCAAGCCTGTCTCAAAATAAAAGGGATTGGGGATATTGCTCAGTGACAAAGCATGCCTAGGTTCATATCTAGTACCACTAAAAAAAGAAAAAAAGAAAATTCAGAGATGGGAGGCATTGAGGAAATTCAGGACACTCAAATATAGTCTTAATATTAATTTTTTTAGGTATGATAATGGTTTTAAGAGTATACAGCAGAATGTTCTTATTTTTAGAATATTTATGTTTAATTATTTAAGGATAAAGTATTATGATGTCTAAATCTTACTTTTAATGGTTCAGAAAAAAATGTTGTGTATATATGTGTTTTATGTACATATATAGACACATATGAGAGATACAAAACAAATGCAGCAAAAAGATGACACTTGATAAATTCAGACAAAGCGTATACAGGTGGTCACTTCAACTATCTGGTATACTTAAAAATTCAAAACCACAAACAGGAGAAAAAAACACAGGTTGTTAAAATTGTTTTTAATTAAATGGAGAGCTGGGGATGTGGCTCAGGGCTAGAGGGCTTGCCTAGCATGTGTGAGGCTCTGGGTTTGATCCTCAGTACCACATTAAAAAAAGAAAATCATACAAAATAAAGTCATTAAAAATAAATAAATAATAAAAACAAAGCAACTAGCCCATACCTGTCCATCTCTGAAAGAGATATGATGAAGTCTTTAATAAGAAAGGTAAATTCCAAGGTAGAATTTCAAAAAGTAACTCTAATAAACATTATTAACAACAAAATGTCAGTGCAGAAACAATAATGTGTGTTTGGTCTCACCAAAGACTAAGACGAGCTTATGTTTCAATGAATTAAAAATAAAACTCAAGAACACAAGTAATCAACTATTTTATAGCAGGTCACAAGCAGTAAACTCTACTTTTCTTTTTGATGGAAAGATTTTCCGGTCTATTTCTCACAGCAAAAAGTCAGATTATATTTATCATTGTAAACTCACTCTAGAAAATCAAGCCATTCAGTGTTGCAGTCAAGGACTAGCTGCTCCCGGAGCTGATTCAGATGTCTGTAATTTTCTACAATAAAAGGAGAGTGAAAGCGGCTCACAGCCTTTGTGCTAGAAGACAGGAAAAACATAAATATGAAATCAAGGTTATAAGAATCAGCAATGCCATCACTTCAGAAAATTAAAGGAGTTATTTATTATTCACTGATGAACCTTGAAAATAAATAGCTGTAAATAGAGAACATTCTTTAATTATTTTATGGTCCTGAACTACTGATTCCTAAGAATATAACCTTGTTCAGGAAGCTTTTTAAATGTATTTCAAACTACATTCATATGGCAAAGTCAAACTTTAGAATTTTCATTTCATAGCAAAAAAAAAAAAAAAAAAACTTAAAAATCTTTTTTTCTTTAAATTATACTAAATGATAATGCTTGCCTAAAAAAAAAAAAATGAGAAGCCCATACAGCAAAGTAAGGTGACAAAGATTAGAGGCAGATACACTAGTGAAGGTTATATTTTTTATATTTTTCTGTATAGTTGTCATATTTCAGTGAAAAATGAAAAAATGTAAAGCATCACAAAGAAGAGCAGAGCATAAATTTAGAAGGAATTCTTCAGGACCCAATGGTTCTGGATGGGAAGAAATACCACATACTCCTTGTCTGGGTTTGAGTGTTATCTCTACCCCTCATCAAGAAGTTGTAAAGCACAATGCAGGTTGCTGGGGGTCCCAATAAGAGAATCTAGGCCAAGGCCTCCATCTTGACACCTACCAGCTATTGTGACTTTGGGCAAACAATGGACTTTCTCTAAACATCACTTTCCTCAGCTATAAAATGGGGACTATAATAGTATCTACCTCATACTGTTGAGAGGGTCAAAGAAAAGTGCTTAACAGAGTACCTAGTTGTGAGTACTCAACAAATATTAGGTGGCTGCTACTGCAAGTGATGCCATCACTACTAGGGTGACAGGTCTTCAAGCAGAAAAGGTAAGGGAGAATTCTGATCTTTGCTTGCTACCTCACTCTTGCAATATGCTGTCACAATTATCTTTCATTTGCATATTGCTGATTGGGTGTGGATCTTCCACTTTCTAAATCCAACTGATAATATTCTAACACATCATCATGTCAAGACCTTGATGACCAGAAAAAAAATGGCAATGAACTTTCCCCGAACCATCTTATTTGATCATTCAATTTACCACTGAATGTTCACGAATGCTGGCACTGATTTATGTCATCATGTCAAAATTTCCCTTTTTTCTCTAAAACCATCTTAGTCAAATATAACATTTTCATCTCAGATTCACACAAACTTATTTAATAATAGCACTAACAAATAATCCAAAATGGATACTATTCACAGGGGTATACACTGCTCTAATACTACTTTAAGTGAGTCCCCTCTGGAGGATTAATGCTAACCAAAGAGAAAAGACAGAGTCTCAATATAGTTCTCTAATCTTGTTTTTGATTCTTTTATTTCCATCGATTCATGATATAAATATAAGCTACAAAAAGAAGATGTAAAGAACTATTATAACTATGTGCCAAGGAAAGCATTAAGAATAAAGAAATGTGAAGCTCAGTGAGGTAGAAAATGAAATTTCAGCTTCTAAAAAGAAATGTCAGGCACAGATTCATCAAGAAGTTCAAGCAACCAAATTAATCTTACAACTGAAGGTTCTGCAACCTTTTTTCCTTGTATACTATAACCTACAAGAATAAAATGGAAATTTATAAAAAAGGGAAAACAAATATATAAAAGATATACTTTTGAAAAATATTTTAAATTCCATGATAAAATTGCTACAAACAATTGTCTCTTTGGTTAAACATTTCATAGGAACACCCAAGAGGGAAAATTGCTTTTATTCTCAAGATTGTTGCTATTAACAGTCCAGTAGCAAAGAGGTATACAGATGTCATTATAACTCAAGTTATAAGGAAAAAAATGTTTTTAAACCTACCTTCCAACCTTAACCCAATCAGCTGGTATACAAGATATTGCCGAGTTCTTCATTTCAATCATAAACTAAAATAAACAAAAGTAAATAGTTAGATGTTTAAATAAGTAACAATTACATATTTTTAAAGCTTCCTCAAAACTGGTTTAATGGTTTAATGGCATAATGGTTTAATAAATATTTTCCTAAATATTTGAAATAAATACAGGATTGTTCTTGGAAAAGTTTATATATGTGTCAGTATAGCCAAATCTGACTAATTATGATACAGTACAATTTGTATTGAGCAAAGAGTTTATAACAAAGGATATAACTTGGAGTTTTAATGTTTATAACAGTGTTGTGTGTATATTATGAGTGGTAATTTTTAATAACCTCTTTCATTTATCAGTATTCACTTAAGAATTCTATTACTCAGGTAAGATTCAATTTCTAAGTATATAAAATTTTGAATATTCAATTATTAGATGTTAACACTAGTTTGAGATATGATTCCTCCCCTATTCTGAACAGAAGAGGATTTTTTTATTTATTTATTTATTTTTTGTAATAGTTTTTACCTAAGAAACCCAAATCCTCTAAAAGCATCCTTTTAAAAATCCTTGACTTCAGCCAGGCGTGGTAATACACACCTGTAATCCCAGCGACTTCGGAAGCTGAACCAGGAGGATCATGAGTTCAAAGCCAGCCTCAGCAAAAGCGAGTCGCTAACAACTCAGTGAGGCCCTGTCTCTAAGGCTGAGGATGTAGCTCAGTGGGCAAGTACCCCTGAGTTCAATCCCCAGATCCCTGGTACATAATAAAGAAGAATTTAAAAAAAAAAAAAAAAATCCTTGACTTCTCCAACTATTGAAAGAAGATATTTCTTTCCATATAAGAGTTTATGTTTTCACATATGGGAACCCTATCTTTATAGCTTCCACAGACAAGCAAGCATCTCTGAAATCAGCTATAAAGCAAGTATATTCAAGTTCTTCTATCACACCCTTCATGTTCAGCATTAGTTACAAGTCACCTCTTCTCAGTGTCCTTTAATTCTTGGGAAAAAAATAAAAACCTTTATCACTTACATAAATTTTTAAAAATCTCTTTTCAACACAATGAATCACAAAGCTCATTAGATTGAGGTGGCTATGGGAACTTTTTTCCACATTTAACAGTTTTATGATATGCATATAACTTCACGTATTTATGATATTCATATTATTATTACTATCTACCTGGTTAAGAGTTTTTCCATTAATAGAAACACCATAGTTTGTACAATAATTATAATAGAAATTAATAGCTAATTTTGATCCTTAGCAAATTTTTGGGACTAAAGAGCCCCCCTCCTACAGAAAGAAATTAATGCAGTTACTTTTTCAAATCTGCCACACTCTTTTTTTTTTTTTATACAGTTAAGAGTAAAGAATCTTAAAAAGCCCCCTTGACTGCAAAAAGTAACTGAAGAAAACAGCCACAAAATAAATATAATTGATAGGAAAGATAAGATCACTTATTTAAACTACATTAAATTTTAACTCCCACTCCCAGGTTTATACTCAAAGAATCCAAAATCAGCATACTACAGTGACACAGCCACTTCAATGTTTATAGCAGCCCAATTCACAATAGTCAAGCTGTAGAAACCACCTAGGTGCCCTTCAACAGATGAATGAATAGAGAAAATGTGATGTTTACACAATGGATATTACTCAGCCATAAAGAAGCAGGAAATAATGGCATTTGCCAGTAAATGGATGGAATTAAAGACTATCATGCTAAGTGAAATAAGCTAGTCCCCAAAAGCCAAAAGCAGAATATTTTATCTGGTATATGGATTCTAACCCACAACAAGGTTAGGAGAATACTAGAAGTTCATTGAACTAGACAAAGTGGAATGAAGGGAAGGGCGGGAGGATGGGAATAGAAAAGATAGTAGAATGAATTGGATACATCTTTCCTATCTGTATATATGAATACAAGGCCAATGTAACTCCACATCATATACAAACACAATAACTGGATCCTAACTGTAACAAGTTATGCTTATTCTATGTATATATAATATGTCAAAGTACAGTCTACTGTCGTGTATATCAAGAAAGAAAGGGAGGGGAAGAGAGGGAGCAAGTGGGGAGGGAGGAGGGGAAAAAAAGGAAAAAAAATTGGTGGTTGAATGAGATGGATATCATTATCCTAAATGCATGATTGAAGATCTGAATGGTACTTATATACTTTGTATACAAACAGTTGTATGTAAAAAGATGCTATATATGTGCATTATGAATTGTAATACGTACTACTATTATAAATAAAAAAAGATTTCTACTAAAAAAAGATAAAAAATAAAATAAAATAAAAATTTGTATAGTAATTTCCAATATGCAAAGTGCTATAGTATACATAATTTAATAACAACATAGAATAAATGTTCATTTTTATTAATTAAAAAAAGAATTCTGGGAAGAGCGATGCCAAAGGCAAATAGCAAAAATGAGGAACACACTGGATCGCTGATGTTTGGAAAGGAAACATTCAGATCCACACTGACTAAGAGCTCCACAGGAATCACTGCCTAAGGAATGTCGGATTCTGAAGTCAAGAAAAACTAACAGCACCTTTGGAATAGTTGGCATCACAACTGTTCAGTGTGTGAACATCAAAGATCTATTCTAGGGGCCACCATCGCTCCAGAAAGCCACCACTTAAACAGTTAATACAGGATGGAAAGGAGAGTGAGACTGAGGAAAGCCCAAAAGGACCTCTCATTTGTTAAGCCCCTGTGGTCATGTGCTGCTCTCGCATTAAATGCCCATGTCCTTGGATTTTCAGTCCAAGTTCTTCCTCAAAGTTGTCATCCACTTGGCTTTTTTCCTCTTCTATGTTAGCTATAGAATAGGGCAATTCTTTCTAGCTATTTCTTTTTTCAAGCATTCTAAGAATAAGCAGGTAGGACTTTAAGACTTATTGCTAAAAAGAAGAAACCTAACATTGGAAAATAGCACATGTTCCAGAAACCTTAAAAAGTTCTCACAGCAACTTCCCCTGCACTACAGTTTCTGACTCTGTTTCTTACATGTAAATGAGAGAAGGCTGCCTGGATTCATTCTAGCAATCTCTTACATTCTTCTCTTTGGCCCTAATTCTGTCTTGGTTAAAGGTTAGACAGTGTTTCTCAAACCACAGCCTGTGGTATCACTGGGCTAACATCATTGCTAGGTTTGCTAAAAATTCTTAACTCACTCCAGAATCTGCTTGTTTAACCCACTCCCTCCCTCTCTGCTTTTTTTCCTCACTCTTTTAAGAATGTTCAGTTTTTTTTTATTTAGAAGATTTAAAAGAGAATGTTTTCCATATTTTAAACCTACTAAATAGATATTTCGATGTGCTGCATGCTCTGAATTAGTAAAAATTTTCCTAAAAGTTATTTCTAATGCCAGATATGATGGCATGCCAGTAATTCCAGTGACTTGGAAGGCTGAGGTAAGAGGATTGCAAAGTTGAAGTCAGCCTCAGCAATTCAGCGAGGCCCTAAGCAACTTGGTGACAAAAGCTACATGCATGGAAATTGTCAGATGGAATGGAAGGATTTAAACTAAGAAGCATACATATATCTAAAGCAATTTTTCCTCTCTGCCTCTCTCAGAATTATGTAATCATATTTGACAGTATGGTCTCAATCTTCTAATTATCTCTAAATTTGCCAATTCTTTCAATCCATTTTTTAAACAAAATTTGTAACAATTCTGAATATTTAGAATTCATCTGGTATTTGAGTTAACAGAATCATTATTTCTCAAAAAATTCACAAAAATAATACTTCATTAATGTATTAATAAAATTCTAGAGCAAATTTAAGAAAAAAAAACACAAGAATCTATCCCATTGTTCACAACAAAGAAATTTCCTCCCTCAAATTCATCACCTTGACTGACTAAAAGAATAAAAAATAAATAAGTTATCTTTCTTCCTAATCATTTGTAATACAAATACTTGATCTCCATGCTGTATTTTTCCTTAAACTTCAATGCTGCACTCATAATGAATACCCAATCTACTATCTCTTATGAATTCTTGAGATTTTCTCCCATGTTTACTTAAAAATTGTCAATTGAACCCAGGACCATCATCCCAAGACTGAAGTTTTATTTTAGTTTGAATAGTATATATTCTAAATGTTTTATTTTTATCAAATAATATATAAGGTATTGATAATTCCTTGGGTTAATATTTCTGAGTAAAACAAAATAATAACATGGTAGACTGAAGACAGGCAGACCTGGGCTGAAACTGACCTTCTGCTCTTAGGTAACACACTAACCTAGCTCATGTTTACGTCCAGTAAAACTAGACTGACCCTTTTTCTTTTCCTGTTGTTATAAGAACTAAGTAAGATAATACATGTAAAACACTTGCCATCACTCCAGACTTTAACAAGTGTTTGACAAATGGCAACTATATTACTATTATTGTTATCACATTAAAAATTAGTAGTAAGATTTTATGATTAGAAGGCACTTTGATGTATTTTAACTTAATTGATCTTTATACTCATCGCATGACACAGGTGACTCTTCCATGGTCAAGAAGAATATAAGTGGCAGAACTGGGATTCACACTTGGCTTTCCCACTGGAATACCAAGAAGCCACTCTTCTACTATATATCCTTTATTAATATTATTAAAGCAATTGTGATCACCTGATTTTCACCAAAGAGGCAGAATAGTGGTCCTTACATTATTTTTACTTTAGAAGCTCATGATTGCATAGTACAAACAAGAGATACAATTAAATATTTGGTGTTTGCCTGTTTGAAAGAAAAATCATAAATATTACAAAAATTTTTATCAAAGCATTTTTTTCAGTCCTATTGAGCTCTGTGTGGAATGCATTTATATGCCCAAGTATAACACCCTCATAATTTTGGCACAGAAAATAGGCTAATAAATCAATGGTTAAGTCTATTAAATGCATAAGCTTATAAAAATTTTAATAAAGATTATCATTTACTGTACTTTCTTATTTCAAATCACCATACAACCAACAATCTTTTGGTAAAATACACAAGCAAATACACTAAGATATGTGGTTTGAAATCAAGCTCTTCCTTATAAGAAAAGCATCTTTCTTAATATTTTGAATAAAATGTTCATCATATTGAAATTACTCATAAATTATCTAACTTGCTACTTTAATGAGGTAAAATTTCTCAAATTACTACAGCTGTGACCTCTTTTTTAAACATAAGATATAGAAGCAGCATGCCTCAAGATTCAAGAGTAGGACTGAAAGGTACATTTAAAAAGAATTTCCATTTTTAGGTTCACATTCAGGTCTTAACATCAAACTTGAAACAGAAGTACACGTCCTAAAAAAAAAACTATTCTAAACAGTACCACAATATTGTTACAGAATCACTAAATATAGTTTTTCATTCTCATTTTATTTTTTAAATTAGTTCATTTATTTTAATTAGGTATATATGACAGCAGAATGCATTTTGTACACAATTGCAGCACAACTTTAAATTTCTATAGTTGTACATGATGTAGTGTCACACCATATGTGCAGTCATACATGTACCTAGGGTAATGATGGCCATCTCATTCCACCATCTTCCCTACTCCCACGCCCCCTGCCTTCTCCTCCCTTCCCTTTGCTCTATCTAGAGTTTGTCTAATTCCCCCATGCTCCCTCCCTAACCCCATCATGAATCAGCATCCTTATATCAGAGAAAACATTTGGTATTTGTTTTTTGGGGGATTGGCTAATGTCACTTAGCATTATATTCTCCAACTCCATCCATTTACTGGCAAATGCCATAATTTTATTCTCTTTTAATGCTGAATAGTATTCCACTGTGTATATATACCACATTTTCTTTATCCATTCATCTACTGAAGGGCATCTAGGTTGGCTCCACAGTTTAGCTATTGTGAATTGTGCTGCTATAAACATTGATGTGGCTATGTTCCTGTACTATGCTGTTTTTAAGTCCTTTGGGTATAGACCAAGGAATGGGATAGCTGGGTCATAAGGTGGTTCCATTTCCATACTGCTTTCTAGATTGGCTGCACCAATTTGCAAACCCACCAGCAAAGCATGAGTGTGCCTTTTCCCCCATTTAGCAATTACACTCCTAACTTCAGGAAGAAGTACTATCGTTTTAATCAACATTACATGGTCCATTTGGTATCATTTCATCTTCTGTAAACCTGAGATCAAAGAATAACTTCTATCTCCTGAATTCAGAACAAGTGAATTCTCTAAGTTACTATTTATAATAACCAAGGTTTTACATAATATAATTCCAACAGATAACACTAAAACACATATAATATTAAGTTGCATAAGTTTGTCAAAAGACTAATAAAATATCATTATTAAAATATCATTTTATTAATTATTATACATTGTATATCATAATCATATAATATATAATTATACATTAATATAATTATTATATTATGTAATCTATAATTGATATAACTATATTATAATTATATATTATAATTATTATTTTATTAATGTTATTTCCAAAGAACAAAACAAAAAGTTGAAAATTATATTTACATTCCATTCTCAGATTTTTATTTAAATTTTAAAATAGCTTTTCTACTCAAGGCAAGCTGATGCAAAATAAATTCATGTTTCACATTACCTCCTGTCCTGATACTGTCACATACTGTGCAGAAGGATTTTTTAATATTTTTCGTATTTCTTGCAAATGTATTTGGATCTTGTCAGTAACTCCTTGAATTTCATCCTTCCTCTGTTTTATTAAAGGGAAGTCAGAAAGGTCTTTGAATAATTCAGTTTTATTCCCAATTCTGAAATATGAAAAATGCAAATACATATATTCAAGTACATTATAGACCAGTTATCAATTATATTTTGTAGCATGATGAAAGACCAAAGTACTAGAAGTCAAGAAAATGTGGTTCTAATGCCAGTTCTGCCATATATAATTTTAATATAATTAATATAATTTTAATTTTTCAAATTCATGATTCCAATGGTGAAATCAAGAGAAAAAATTAAATGACAGTCATTTGCCTATTCAGAAAATAAAGACAAATGGAAATGTCAAAATTTTTATTTTTTAATATGGAAATCTTTGTGGGATGTACTGTGAAATAACTACCCTTTAAAAGTAACTTTGCTGTTACAGAATCTAAATATTAAATCATCCCTGGATATCTAGGAAATGAGTACACAATGGATATCTAGGAAATGAGTACATGATGCCATCTGACACCCATTTCTAAATTAATAAACTGCTACTATTTGGCTTTGCCTGGGCTTTATCATTTTATCATCTAACACCTAGGGAAGCAATGCATCTGCCCGAGGTAACAAACTGCTTGAGTTTAGACAACAAAGTGTAACTTCCAGCTGTTATGTAAAACTTTCAGTATCTAATCATGTGTCTAATTTCTACCAGCACTCTAGCAAAGACTGAAAATCCACACATCAAGTAGCAAGTGTATTAGATTAATGTTCATTGCTGGAGAGGAAGAACTGAGGATCTGGTACTTACTTGGCAGCTTGTTCATTAAGTATTTTTAAGTAATGCTCCACTGGACTGAGGAGTTCCGGAATTTCCAAAATAACTGTCTGGAGCAGGTTTGACTGAACATGAGAATTAACAGCAGGCATTAATGCTTGAAACTCTGACTGCAAATGATATAGGGTCTTGACGATCAAGAAGAATTCTTGGGTAGAACACTGAAAATAGAAATATCTTTAATCTACACAGCATAAGGTACAAGAAAACCAAGTTTACTTAGTGATCTTTTTAAAGTTAGAATCGAAAAAAGGAAAAATTTCTAAACTATTTAGTCCAAATAAAATGCCACTACTAGTTTCTGAATGAGGTTAAACACTACACAATTTTTTTTTTTTTTCCAGTAATGGAGATTGAACCCAGGGGCACTCTACCACTGAGTTACATACCTAGTCCTCACTGTTTTATTTTGTATTGCGAGAGTTGCTGAGGCTGGCCTCAAACTTATGATCCTCAGCCTCCTGAGTCACTGGGATTATAGGCATCCACTATGGCTCCCAACTAAACACTTTTTTTAAAACAATAAGAAAATAATTTCAGTAAGAGATAATAAAGCCAATACTTATTGGTAATTTTTAATTTTAAAATACATTGTTTACAACCTCTTTTTTTTTTTTTTTTTGCTATATGGTCAATATCAACAATATGAAGGACAATTCTGAGGGAAATATCTGCAAGACATGACAGTGAAAGAACAAACATTTCTTCCAAATATAATGGGCTCTTACAAACTGACATGAAAAGAATAAATAATCCAAAGAATTATGGCTAAACAAAGTAAACATGCAGCTCATAAGAAACAATGTCTAACAAACACATGATTAACTATACAGAATTAAAGATGAGCAAATTGAAACAACAAGGTAGCATTTGTGACTTATCAGAATGTCAAAGATTTAAATGTCTGATAATAACCATGTCACACAGGTGTTGAAAAAAAGATACTTCAATACTATAAATATAAGCTTTTTGAAGAGTAGCTTGTGATATCTTGATAAAGTAAAATGTGCACATTTCCTTGGACTAAGCAATTCCAGTTCTTTAGAATTTATTTCAGAATGTACTCAAGTAGTAGAAAAATGTGTGATTTTTTATAATAATAGTGGTTTTTTATAAAAATAGTAATTTTTTTATAATAATATAAAAACAAATGTCCATCAATTGGGATCTTAGGAAAAACTCAAAACAATGTAATACTAGGAAACAGTTTAAAAAATAAGAAAGCTGTATATATTGATATGGAACCCCATAATTTCAACATATATTGAATATATAGTATGCTTATATCACATATATATTTTTATATCTCTAGATATAAAATACATTTTCTCTGTGGTTCTTTAACTGATATGAATTATTTTCTAAACATTAAAAATAAAAACATATATTTCTAGAAGGGCACACATGTAACTTACTCTGGTAACCTCTAGGTAGTAAATATGGGGAGATGGTACAGAAAGACTCATTCTTTATACCCTACATACCACTGTAATTCTTAAACATACACATGAATAATTTTTTCATAGGAGCTCTGATAAAGATGGTAGGATGAACACATGCATCTAATTTCTCTCCATCTCAGAACTATAGTCAAGGCATTGTTTTAGAATGCATAAAATCATAAGAATAATTCAAAGACAACAGCAACAAGTCTCAAAATGTTTGAATCTTAAGCTGTTCTTATGTAAAACTGAGACACAACCTGATTTACACCAAGAATCCTAAAAGATCCAGGTGATGTATACATTATCTTTGCAAGTGGGAGGGGGTTAGAGTGGGGAAGAATTAGTCAAAAGCCATTTAAGAAACAATTAAATCCCTGGATCCCCTATTCTTTTCTATGCTATTGGGCAACCAATACTTCACTACCCTATAAAGAAGTCTAGCTCTATTCCAGGGAAAATGTAAAATGGGGTATCTGGTTGTGCATTAGACCCAGCAAAGGATGAGGGTACCAGTGAAAGCAGAGGATTTAAAAAATGCAAACTGATTGTTGAGATTCCACATTATCCACTTTATCTCCCAGAACATTATTAGCTAGTCAGGAGGCTGAAAAAGGTATCTCAAGAGGAAAACTCTAAAGGTACAAGAAAACCAAGATAACTATTGCAGTTCTCCCAATAAATAGCTTAGCTAAGTTCACTTTACAGGTCTTTCCTCTTTTTTGTATAAGCCATTCAACTACACAGGTCTTCCCATCAACATTCTAGTTCTCTCTTAAAAAGAATGATCAGATACTGGAGAAAAAAATTTAATATGAAATATAAAGACCAAAACAATAAATCTTGGAGGGAAGTAAGCCTATATCAGTAGGAAAAAAAAAAAAAAAAAAAAAACACTTAACAATTTGATAATAAACTCAATAAAACAGAAGACACTGCAACCATGAAACAAGAATGAAGAATGGGAAGTTTTTTTTTTAAAGGAACATACAGAATGCGCGTGCGTGCGTGCACACACACACACACACACACACACACACACATTCTAAACTATGACAACAGAAATGAAAAAATTCAACAGAAGAGACAGAAGACAAAGATGATGAAATCCCCAAGAAGGTAAAGCAAAAGTGTAGAGATGGAAAATAGAAAACACAGAAGAAAATGAGAAACAATTCAAACAAAAAAGTTGCAGAAAGAAAAAAATCATCAAAAATTAATTCAGGAAAATATTCTAGAACTTCAGAATTTAAGCTGCTAGACCAGAATGTCACAACACAATGGATTAAAAACAGAAACAAATCAAGCCAAATCACCATGAAATTTTAGAAGACTGGGAATAAACAGAATATTTTTCAATTTCTAAACGAAGTGGGGAGGATCACACACAGAATCAGGCATCAGATTGACTGCACATTGTGCAACAATAATAGAAAGAAGTTAAAGACAGTGGAATTCTGTTAAAGACACAAAATTCTGAATGAAAAGAATTTATAAACTAGAATTTTATTCTTAGCCAAATTACCAATCAAATCTGAGAATAGGGGGAAAAACCCTCCAAATATCAAGTTATAAAACATTTATTTCTATCACCCATTCTCAGGAAGCCTCTCAGGATACACCCCATAAAAATGAAGGCATATACTAACAGGAAGACATGGAATACACAAAGCAGAAGATTCAACTCAAGGGAAGTAAAAGGAATTCAAGGAAGGAGCAACCAATCCAGAACAGATCAGGTCAGAATGCTCTAGAAGACAGTTCTTAAAGAAAATAAAATTGATTGAATATTTAATGAAAATAAATATCTTCATAAAAGAAGAAAATTTAGGGCTAAATTAGTGATAAGGCACATTTAGTGACATATATAAAATAGATTAATGCTAAGTATTTATTTAAAAAGACAATTATTAACCACATGAGATTAAACAAATTATGAAGAAAATAAGTAGGGTCCAAGTAAACTAAAGTTGAAATCAAAAGGTATCACGAAGCATCTCTTCTCCAGAAACTTCCAGAAAGCATGCTGGGAAAAATACTACCTGCTAATAAGGAAGTTGGATTGTTTGTATAAGTATGGAGCCTGGAAGCTTTTCAGGCACTAGTTAATTAATGCTACATTCAAACAAAAGTAAAAAACTACACATCTTAAACATAATTTTCAAATAATAACTCTTGTAATTACTGTAATCTGAGAGGCAAGAAAGGTATTCACTTTCCAAGATAAGGTATGTTTCAAAGTTAAGTCAGCAACAGGAACAGAGTGAATACCTGAAGTGCTCCGCAAGCAAGTCCTAAATGCACAAGGCAGGTTGTTCTAACATTTCTTATGCAAAAGAACTCAAAAGAGCTGCAGAAGAGGATACGGTTCTCAGGGTGGCTGCTCTGAACCCACTTCTGGCAGCAAAGTTCTCTCTTAGGAGAACTTCAAAACAGACTCATGCTTCCAGGCGTGGTGGCGTGGCGCAGGCCTGTAATCCCAGCACTTGGGAGGCTGAGGCAGGAAGATCACGAGTTCAAAGCCAGCCTCAGCAATGGCAAGGCACTTAGAAACTCAGTGAGACCATCTCAAGTAAAATACAAAAACGGGCTGGGGATGTGGCCCAGTGTTCGAGGGCCCCTGAGTTCAATCCCCAGTACCAAAGGGAAACCCCCCCCCCAAAAAAAAAAAAACAGACCCACAAGTGTAGGGGCACAGCATCACAGCAATGGAAAGACCCCAGCCCATGTGCTGCACTGAAAATGTGGCTTTATTCCAGCTGGGCTAAGAAACTATTCACACCCACAAATTTCTGGAAAACACTCTTTCCTCAACTTTTTAAAGTGCTATTTTTTTAACATTTTATTTTTTATTGGTTCTTTTTAGTTACACTGATAGTAGAATCCATTTTGATATAATTATACAAGCATGGAATGTATCTTAGTCTAATTAGGACCTCATTCTTGTGGATGTACATAATGGTGGGATTCTCTGTGGTGTATTCATATGTGTACACAGGAAAATTATGTCAGATTCATTCTACTGTCTTTCCTTTTCCTTTGCCTCCTCCCTTCCTTTCTTCCTTTTATCTAATCTCCTGAATTTCTATTCTTCCCCTCCCCACCTAATCTTGAGTTAGCATCTGCATATAAGTGAAAACGTTCTACCTTTGGCTTTTGGGGACTGGCTTATTTTACTTAGCATGATAGTCTCCAGATCCATCCATTTCCTGGCAAATACCATAAAGTCATTCTTCTTTATGGCTGAGAAATACTCCATTGTGTATTTTCTTTATCCATTCATCTGCTCAAGGGCACATGGGTTGACTCCATAACTTAGCTATTGTGAATTGTGCTGCTATAAACATTGATGTGGTTGCATCACTATAGTATGTTGATTTTAAATCCTTGGGGTATATACTGAGGAGTGGGTCAAATGGTCGTTCCATTCCAAGATTGCTGAGGAATCGCCATACTGTTTCCCAGAGTGGTTGCACTAATTTGCAATCCCGCCAGCAATGTATGAGGGAACACTTTTCGCTACATCCTGCTTGTATTCTTGATAATTGCCATTCTGACTGGAGTAAGATGAAAGCTCTGTGTAATTTTAATTTGCATTTCTCTAATTGCTAGATATGTTGAACATTTTTTCATAAATTTGTTGATCAATTATATTGCTTCTTCTGTGAAGTGTCTGTTCAGTTCCTTAGCCCATTTATTGACTGAGTTAATTGTGGGTTTTTTTGGTGGTAAGTTTTTTTAGTTCTTTGTATATCCTGGAGATTAAAGCTCTATCTGAGGTGCAGATGGCAAAGATTTTCTCCCATTCTGTAGGCTCTCTTTTCACACTCTTGTTTCCCTTGCTGTGAAGTTTTGTTGTTGTTTTTTTTTTTTTTTTTTTTTTTTTTTTAGTTTTATGCCATCCCATTTATTGATTATTAATTCTACTTCTTACACTTCAGGAGTTTTGTTAAGGAAGTCAGTTCCTGGGCTGATACATTTAAGTGTTGGGACTACATCTTCTCCTAGTATGTGCAGGGTTTCTGGTTTAATTTCAAGGTCTTTGATCCATAAAGTACTATTATCTTTAAATGTATTCACCAACCTCAGCAATCATTTATCACTTTCTTACAAAACAAATTTTGAGCAAAGTTAGTAGGGGTTCCTATGACTAGCACCATTTTACAAGATTTGAATTTGAAGTTTTATTATTTTTTAAAAAATGTCTATTTTATCCCAGGACCAGCCTAGTTAGGATTCTCTTATCTTTATTACCATAAAAATACCCATTTGTGCAAATTCCAATGGTGCTTTCTAAACAGCCACCAGGCCTAAACATCCCACTTCAATAATAGCCAAACAGAGTGTTCCTTACCATTTTGTGAATATCATAATTGGCACAACCCGTACCCAGGATAGCACTCATTATTGGGTATCTATAGAAGCTTACTTAGAGTAATGTAGTAATAAAGAACAGATATGTGTTTGATGGTGTCTTCTAAGAGTCAGCTAACTAATCTATAAAAATATGGTTTAAAGTACTCAGACTTTCTGAAGCTGGTTTGCTACAAAATCATTTTTATACTTCACCTTTAAAACCAATCTTGAGGCATATTCTTTGTAAACATGAAAACAGCAAAAAGGAACAGCTTCTAAGTGAGTCATAAGTTCCTTTAGTAAAATATATTTTGAAATTCCAAAATGAAACTTGTTCTTACACTGCATATTGGTCACTTTTAAAATGGATTATTTTGGAACTTTTACTAGAGCTTGGATACTTTTATAAATACATAAACCAAATGAAAGGCAAGCATCAAAGTGAAGTTTAAAGACAGGATCAAGGTGTAAGAAACCATGAAAGCATGGAATGACGCTGCCATCTTGATGCCACGGACATTTTGACTTTGCTCTTTAGATTAGCAATTGAAAGAATTTCAGCTCTGCTCCTATTTTCTCTTCAGAAAATTTAAAAAAACAAAAAAACTCTGAAATCTTTCATTGAATCCTCTCAAATAGTGAAGGCAAGGTACTTGGAGATCTGCTGACTGATGAGGGTAGTACTGCACTGATTGTCAGGTACTGGCCAAGGATACAAAATAACAGATGGTTTGGCACCCCTCTGTAACCTCAAGAGAGTCAACCACAGCATTTTCTAATATCAGCATGGTTTCTGCCATTGCCAACAAAACAACAACACAGTGTAGCAAGAAGTGGTCCAAGAGACCCCACCAACCCCATAACCAACTCACACATCTTCTTCCTGAGGATCAGTATTCCCAAATCTGGTTTGTACTTTGTTTTCAAATTTAGCCGAAGCATATGGAACAGTTACATAAGTCCTTTTGGACACCACAAATGTTCTAAGAGGCAGTACTTATCATTCTAGTAAAACTTTATGGGAAAAGAACACCTTAAAAAAGTAAACACTAAAGGAAAATTGGTCATGCTAAATTGGAGCTTATAAAAATTGTTCTATGATAAAATTATTAAATTGGCAAGCACTTACATTTGGGTAAAAAATAAAATTTGCCTGTGAAGAAGCAATCAGGTTGTTTTTTATTTAAAAAAAAAAAAACAAAAAACAAAAAAAAAGAGGCAATGGGGTAGCCAGGACAACTACATCAAACATGGTAGCACCCAAAAGAGACAACCACTAAAAACACAGTGAAGGAACCTGGGTTTAAACATAAATTCTGTCACTCACTAGCAAGTTACTAATCCTCTCTCAGCAGCATCATATTAGCCAACATAATGCAAGCTGTTACAGCATTATAAATATGCACAATTTCTTAGCATTAAAAAGGTTATAAAATAATATCTTCTCAGTGTCATAGTTTTTGTTACAAGGAACAAAGAATATATTATACATGAATGACATCTGCAAAAGGTAATACGCTTTAAAAATCTACTTGATTAACAATTATTATAAATGTAATGAATTAATCATTTTTTAAATTTCAAGAATATTTTGATGATAAAGTAAAATGATTTCCCTTGAGGAAAACTCCTCATCAGTGCTCTATCATTTAGGCTAAAAAACTAAGTGACATAAAACAAAATAATAGTTTTACTCACCTCAACATCCAAGCTTGCTTGCATACTAATACCTTCACAAATGTCACACCAAGTTTAGCAAAAATTACATTTAACCCTTTGGTTAAGTCAAACAAGAAGTTGTCTTAAGATCAAAAGAAAAAGCGCATCTCTTTCCTCAAGTAGCAGGTCTAAGTAAATTTCCCATTTTGATAATGCTTTGTAGTTTGAGGATGAAACAGAATATCCTGCATTATAATAGAAGGACTTCTACATATGCTAATATAGTTTAAAAAGTGGCAATCTTTACTTTTTACAAATGTAAAAACTAAACAACCTTAATTTGTACATCAAAATTTCGGAGGGTTTAGCTACTTTCTCATGCTACTTGCAAGCTTTTACAAAATAAAAATAATACAGAGCTATCAGATGATGTTCCATTAATATCTGATACCCTCATATTAGGGCACAATATAAGCTTTAATTTGATTTTTATCGCACTTACTTTTTTGTGATAAATGCTACACAGTCCTCTTTCTATGTCAGGCAATTTGTATAGATGGTTTTCTATTTGACCAAACACACTAGATTCTGAATGAAGAACTTCAGATACTGCATCAAGTCGGGAATTTATTTCCCTGTGATAATGGAACAAGAGCAATGATCAGATATGTTAGAATCAGAATGTAGACATTTCCCATTTTAATGTCTAGGACCATGACATAGTCATTTAGAAACGTAGTAAAGGAGATATTTTCCTATCTCTAGTCCTTCTCTGCCTCTTCCTATCATTTAAAATCAAAGAGCAGGTACCACAGAAGAAAAGTCATGAGCTGGTGTGGCACAGATTGGTTCATAAGGCAAACATATGACTGTATTTCCCATCCTCCCCTGCAGTTAGTTGTGGTCATTACCTGAGTAATGAAGAGTGGGTAGGAATGATGCCAGCCATTTCTAATCCTTAGCCTGTAAAAACTTCCCTGTGTGAGTGTTCATATTCATTTTCACTCTCTCTCACTTTGACAGCTAGATGTTGAATTCAAAGCACTTTTGTGAGTGGCATGTTAACTCCATCAGCCTGGGTGCATGAGTGAAGCAGAAAACCCTCTGTTCCTACACCTGTTATCAAATGAATTTATGATAACAGGAAATAAGCTTCTAACGTACTTAAACTACTCAGACTAAGGCTGCCTTTGCTATAACAGCTTGCATTACACTGTTTTAATAAGACAGGCCTACAATGAGTAACAGGAAGCCTTGGTGGGGGTGGTGATGATTGAACCAACTAAATGTTCGACAAAATGGAGCTTGAGCAAATACTGCAGAGTAACAATATAAAGTGCAAAGGACATGACATCAGGAGACGTAGAAGACTAGGGTCACAGGATTTTATCAATGGCTACACCCTGAGTAATGGGACACTTGGGAAGAAGTGGTGAGATCTTGTCAACCTGACTAAATGTATACAATGTATCCTAAATGAGATATGTCTCAATAAGTATTTTTAAACATAAAAGGTCTGCACTAGGTATATGGCCACTTGTGATATTAAAGACTATGATGAGGAGGCAGGCTTGGTAGATAGTAGACTCTCAGTAAAATTTTTTAAAAACAAATAAGCAAGTGGATCAAAGAATGAACTGATGTTTTGTTGGAAGTGGAGGCATCACACACTAAATAAACATGTTTGTCACTCAAAGTTCTGTTGATATCACACACACCGATGTGATGAGCAAACCTTATACACCAGGATACCACCTAGATGACAGTTAGATCCAGTACTTTCCAATCAACAGAATGTTTTATATCTTCATTATCCTTGTAACTGCACTATGGGGTCATGCCTTGCACAGTACAGAGCTACTATACTAACTTCAGGTTTCATTTTTGTTCCATTTTTCTCTGGCTCATACTCTCCTCACAAAGGACATCAATAAAATGGAACTTCGTATGTACCTGGACTGGCTCTTCCATTCTCAGCAGGATGGCCATGGAATCTATCCACTTTTCTCATCTCTATGCCACTACCCTGATCTAAGTCAAAACCATTTTTCTCAATGTCTACTAAAACAGCCTCCCAACTTTCTTGCCCACCTCTACTTCTGTCCCTTTCTCCACACTGAGGCATGAATTGTTTTCCTAAAACCAATTCTGTTCATGCCATACCTCTGCTTTCATCAATGACTTGCCATTAATCTTAAGTTCAAATCCAGAATCCTTAATTGACCTACGAGGTATCTGTCCCTTCTTATCTGTAAAGTCTCACCTCAAAAAACCTGTCACTTGAGGCTGGGGTTGTGGCTCAGTTGTAGAGCACCCGCCTAGCACGTGTGAGGCACTGGGTTCGATCCTCAGCACCACAAAAAAAATAAATAAAATGAAGGTATTGTGTCCATCTACAACTAAAATAATATTTAAAAAAAAAAAAAAAAAAAAAAACCTGTCACGCTCTGCCTCCCACTTTAAGTACCAGTCAGACTGAACCTCTTCCACTATCGTGGCCACTCTGACAGCTCTGATATCAGGGCTTCTCACTTGCTGCTTACTTTGCCTGGAAGACTCTCCCTCTTCCCTACTGTCCGCAAACTCCATTTTATCCACTCCTCCTCTGAAATGGCTTTGTAGACACACTAGCCCAGATTTAACCACTTTCCCATCCATTCCCATATCATCCTCTTTCTGTTTTTCATAATGAGAATCATAATTGTATTTCTTCTTCAATTGTATTTACTACTCCATTGTCTTTCCTGCTAGACCATAAACTTATTTCCACAGTTCCAGGAGCACAATATGTGCTCAATAAATAGTTGCTGAATTCAATTCAATTCAGTTCTGAAGGCTTCATATAAAATAAATCAAGATGAGGTGAAAAAATTAAATTTTCTTTGCATAGTTGTTGTGATAAAATAAATCAATGTTTTACTCTAACATTTACCCAAAATGCAATACAAATATAAAGTTTTACTTTAATAACTCACTCCTGCATAAATGTAAGATAATTGGAATAGACTGCTACAGATGGTTTGAGGACAGATAAAATCAAGACACTCCTGCCATAAATGAATAAAAAACTAAGTAAGATAAGACAGCCTACACAGAGCTACTGTCTCAAAATGAAACATTTTCTGAAATACAGAAAGAGAAAAAGAATTGAATAAAAACCTAAGTATGTTTATGAATTCTGCTAAAAAAAATTTTTAAGAGATATAAAACTAAATTTCTTAGAGACCAAAAAGGTTGTGCTGAGTTGGCTTGGAACCTGCAAAAGTACAAAGGGAGTAACTTTTATTCTAGCCTAGTATCAGCATAGGCAAAAGCTGGAAATTGTTTGCGGTTTCCTTCTATTAAGCTATGATGAGCTCATGTAATGAGACTCCTGAAGCTAGAAGAACTGATGTATTTAAGAGTGGAACTTCTAGTGGATTTATAATTGGGGGTCAGCAACTGCCGAGTTCTGGGGTAGGGGCTAGACTAGAATGATAAAATGCTACTGCAAAGAAAAATACTTCTGAGACGATAAATGAAACGTAGTCCTTTTTTGAACAATTATAGTGTGATGGCCTTGAATGTTCCTTCACGAATTACATCTCGTCATCATTGATAAAGTTAATATATTTGTTAATATACCTAAGGTTAGTAGTGTGCTTGAATTAAAGTGAATCATATTAAAACCAGATGTAAGGAGTAAAGCTAATAATGCTCCTGTAAGTGGTCAGGGGCTGGGGTTAACTATATGATATTGATGAGGTATTATCATGTAAATATAGGCTAACTAAAAAATACATAGGCTTGAATTAGTGCTACTGCGAATTAAGAATTGTAAGTAAAATAAGATACTATGTAATTATTCTTAGGGGGCTAATTGAAGTAAGTACCATTGTTGCTCCTCCAATTAGGTGTATAAGAAGATGTCCCGCTGTAATATTGGCGGTTAATCGTACGGCAAGAGCTATAGGTTGAATAAAAAGGCTAATTGTCTCAATAATAATGAGTATAGGAATTAGGGAGATTGGAGTTCCTTGTGGTAAAAAGTGAGCTAAAGATGCTTTAGTTTTATTGCGGAAACCAGTAATTACTGCTCCAGCTCATAAAGGAATTGCTATTCCTAGATTTATTGATAATTGGGTTGTTGGAGTAAATGAGTGAGGGAGAAGTCCTAGTAAGTTTGTTGAACCAATAAATATAATAAGTGAGATTAATATTAAAGATCAGGTTCGTCCTTTTTGGTTATGTATTGTCATTATTTGTTTTAATACAAGTTGAATTAATCATTGTTGAAATGAAATTAACCGATTATTGATTAGTCGGTTGGGGCTAGGGAATAAGATATTAGGGAATATAATAATAAGAACAACAATAGGTAGACCTATTATTGTAGGGGTAATGAAAGAGGCAAATAGATTTTCGTTCATTTAGTCTCTCAAGGGGATTTATGTTCAATAAATTTTGTATCTTTAAATAATGGGTTAGTAGGGTAGGAATGGTTTGAGATTTTAAGTTGGAATATAATAAACAAGGCAATAATTATTGATAAAATTGTTATAAATCATGTTGATGTATCTAGTTGTGGCATCTCATTATGAGGATATTTAAAATCCTAGTCTTCAACTTAAAAGGTTGATGCTAATATAGCTTCATAATGAATTAAGTATTGATGAAGATCAGTTCTCAAAATGTTTCAATGGAACTAGTTCGAGAACAATGGGTATAAAACTATGGTTAGATCCACAGATTTCAGAGCATTGTCCGTAATATAGTCCTGGTCGTGTTGAGGTGAGTGTAGCTTGGTTTAGTCGGCCTGGAATAGCATCTGTTTTTAGTCCAAGGGATGGAACTGCTCAAGAGTGGAGAACGTCTTCTGATGAAATTAGTATGCGTACAGGTAATTCTATAGGCAGAACTACTCGGTTATCAACTTCTAGCAATCGTAGTTCTCCTGGGTTTAGGTCTGAAGTTGGAATTATATAAGAGTCAAAATTTAAGTCTTCATAGTCTGTATATTCATAACTTCAGTATCATTGGTGACCTATGGTTTTAACTGTAAGTGATGGATCATTAATCTCATCTATTATATATAAAATTCGTAATGAAGGTAGAGCAATTAAAATTAAAATAATAGCAGGTAGAATAGTTCAAATTGTTTCAACTTCTTGAGCATCTATAGTACTTGTATGAGTAAGTTTTGTAGTTAATATAAGGGAACTAATATAAAGGACTAAAGAGCTAATTAGGAATACAATTATTAAGGTATGATCATGAAAATGTAAAAGTTCTTCTATAATGGGTGATGTAGCATCTTGAAATCCTAACTCGAACGGATATGCCATAGAAGATATAAAGGATTTTAACCTATAAATTAACTTTGACAAAGTTATGTAATGTTTTTACTAATATCTCATGAAGAAAGTCATAATGGTTATGGGGCTGGCTTGAAACTAGTTTAAGGAAGTTCGATTCTTCCCTTTCTTGATTTAAGCTTTTACATAAGTTGGTTCTTCAAATGTATGGTAGGGTGGAGGACATCCGTGAAGTCACTCTAGATTAGTAGTTGTTAATTCTACAGTTAAAACTTCTCGTTTTGATGCAAATGCTTCTCAGATTGTAAAAATTATAATTATTACAGCTGTTAGGGAGATGAAAGAGCCTATAGAGGATACGGTATTTCATGCTGTGTATGCATCTGGATAGTCTGAATATCGTCGTGGTATTCCTGATAATCCTAGGAAATGTTGTGGAAAAAAGGTTATATTTACTCCTACAAATATTACTGTAAAGTGAATTTTAGCTCATATATCATCGAGTGTATAACCAGTAAATAAAGGGAATCAGTGTACAAATCCGCCTATAATAGCAAATACGGCTCCCATGGGTAAAACATAATGGAAGTGTGCTACAACATAATATGTATCATGTAAGACGATATCTAGAGAGGAATTAGCTAGAACAATTCCTGTTAGACCCCCTACGGTGAATAAAAAGATAAAGCCAAGGGCTCATAGTATTGCTGGGGATCATTTGATGTTTCCTCCATGTAGGGTTGCCAGTCAGCTGAAAACTTTTACTCCAGTAGGAATAGCAATAATTATAGTTGCGGATGTAAAATATGCTCGAGTGTCAACGTCCATACCAACTGTAAATATATGATGTGCTCATACGATAAATCCGAGGAAGCCAATTGATATTATGGCTCATACTATTCCTATATAACCGAAGGGTTCTTTTTTACCTGAATAATAAGTTACAATGTGAGAAATAATCCCAAATCCAGGAAGAATAAGAATATATACTTCTGGGTGTCCGAAAAATCAGAATAAATGTTGATAAAGAATAGGGTCTCCACCTCCTGCAGGGTCAAAAAATGTTGTATTTAAATTGCGGTCTGTTAATAGTATTGTAATTCCTGCAGCAAGTACTGGAAGGGATAAAAGAAGTAGTACTGCTGTAATTAATACTGATCAGACAAATAGTGGGGTTTGATATTGGGACATGGCAGGAGG
The DNA here is from genome assembly GCA_025594165.1 of Tamias sibiricus. NCBI lineage: Eukaryota > Metazoa > Chordata > Mammalia > Rodentia > Sciuridae > Tamias > Tamias sibiricus. Next base: position 103,736,446 of record CM046662.1, read on the forward strand.
TTTTATATTAATAATAGTTGTAATAAAATTAATTGCTCCAAGGATAGATGATACTCCAGCCAGATGAAGAGAGAAAATGGTTAAGTCAACTGATGCTCCTGCATGTGCTAGGTTTCCAGCTAAAGGGGGATATACTGTTCAACCTGTTCCTGCTCCAGCTTCAACTATTGATGAAGCTAAAAGAAGGAGAAATGATGGTGGAAGGAGTCAGAAGCTCATATTATTTATTCGTGGGAATGCTATATCAGGGGCACCAATTATTAGTGGAACCAATCAGTTCCCAAATCCACCAATTATAATTGGCATAACCATGAAGAAGATTATTACGAATGCATGGGCGGTTACAATAACATTATAAATCTGGTCATCTCCTAGTAGGGCTCCAGGTTGGCCTAGTTCTGCTCGGATTAATAGGCTAAGTGCTGTTCCAACTATTCCTGCTCAAGCACCAAATAGGAGATATAGAGTTCCAATGTCTTTGTGATTAGTTGAGAATAATCAACGGTTGATGAACATAGGTAGGTGGTAGAATGGCTGAGCAAGCATTAGACTGTAAATCTAAAGACAGAGGTTGAAATCCTCTTTTTACCAAGTCCTGAGGTGAATTGTCATATTGAATTGCAAATTCAAAGAAGCAGCTTCAACTCTGCCGGGGCTTCTCCCGCCTTTTTTTTTTTACGGCGGGAGAAGTAGATTGAAGCCAGTTAATTTAGGCGTTTAGCTGTTAACTAAAGTTTTGTGGGTTTAAGTCCCATCAGTCTAGGAATTAATAAGTTTAATTATTAAGGGCTTAGCTTAATTAAAGTAACTGATTTGCATTCGGTTGATGTAGGATAGAGTCTTGCAGTCCTTAAATCAGAAATTAAGTGAGTTCACTTACTTAGGGCTTTGAAGGCTCTTGGTCTAGTTTAACCTAAATTTCTAAATAGTGAATAAAAGGAGAGGTATTAAGGGTAGGGTAATAGTAGATAAGGTGACAAAGGCAGGTAGTAGGGGTGTTGGGTTTATATTTTCAAATTGTCATTTTATTTTTATGTTATTTGATGATGGAAATATAGTGAGTGATGTGGAATAAATAAGTCGTATGTAGAAGAATAAATTTAGTAGGGCAATTATTGCTATTAATGTTGGTAAAATAATGTTGTTGTTTGATACAAGTTCTTTAATAATTATTCATTTAGGAGCAAATCCAGTCAGGGGAGGTAGTCCTCCTAGTGATATTAAGACAGTAAGGATTATAGAGGTTAGGATAGGGGATTTATTTCATAAATTAGATAATGATAGGGTAGTGGTGCTTTTGTTATGGTAAAGTAGAATAAATATGTTGAATGTGAGTATAATATAATATAAATAATTAAGTTAAATATAGTTAGGGTAGGGTTAAATGTAATAATTATTATCATTCATCCTATGTGGGCAATTGATGAATATGCTATGATTTTTCGTAGTTGGGTTTGGTTAAGGCCTCCTCAGCCTCCTAGAATAATGGATGATAAGGCCATTATTATAATTAGGGTGGGATTAATGGATGGTGAAATTTGAAGTATAATGGAGATTGGGGCAATTTTTTGTCATGTTAATAGGATTAACCCTGATGTAAGTGAAATTCCTTGGGTGACTTCAGGTACTCATAGATGGAATGGGGCTAGTCCTATTTTTATTGAGAGTGCAATGGTGAATATAATAGATGAAATTTGGTTAAATGAATTTATAAGGGTTCATTGACCTACGTTTATAAAGTTAATGATTGATCCTATTATAAGGATTATTGATGCTGTTGCTTGAACTAGAAAATATTTAGATGCTGCTTCTGTCGATCGTGGGTTGGCTTTATTGATGAGGATTGGAATAATAGCTAGCATGCTTATTTCTAGACCTACTCAAATTAGTAGTCAGTGAGAGCTGAATAAGGTAATTAATGTTCCTGAAATAAGGGTTAGGTAAATAGTAGAGGAGGTTAAGGGATTAATTAGTACGGGAAGGGTATAAACCAACATTTTCGGGGTATGGGCCCGATAGCTTATTTAGCTGACCTTACTAATAAAACATGGTGTAAGGGTAGCACGAAGAATTTTGAATTCTTTAGATTAGGTTCAAGTCCTATTGTTTTAGAAATAAGAGGAATTAAACCTCTATTATTTACTCTATCAAAGTAACTCTTTTGTCAGACATATTTCTTTTAGGTTAGAGGGGGAATACATGCTATAATGACGGGTAGGGAGATGTGTCATATGCATAGGGCTAGTGTTAGTGGTAGGAAATTTTTTCATAGGAGATGTATTAGTTGATCATAGCGGAATCGTGGGTATGATGCTCGGATTCATAGAAAGGTTGATGTTAGTAGAAGGGTTTTTAGGGCAAAGCTAAATGTAAATATCTCAGGGTTTAGTGGGTTGAGTAATGTTCCTATAAAAATTGTGGTTGTGAGAGCATTTATTATAATGATGTTTGTGTACTCAGCTATAAAGAATAGGGCAAATGGACCTGCTGCATATTCAACATTAAAGCCGGATACGAGTTCTGATTCACCTTCTGCTAAGTCAAAAGGGGCTCGGTTAGTTTCTGCTAATGTTGAGATAAATCATATTATAGCTAGGGGTCATGTTGGTAGTAGAAGTCATATAAATTGTTGAGTTGTAATAAGAGAAGATAGAGTGAATGAGCCGTTTACTAATAATACTGAAAGGAGGATAATTGCTAGAGTGACTTCATAGGAGATTGTTTGTGCTACGGCTCGTAATGCTCCAAATAAGGCGTATTTTGAATTTGAAGCTCATCCTGATCATAGGATTGTGTAAACGGCTAAACTTGATGTGGCAAGGATAAAGAGTATACCTATATTTATGTTGATTAGGGGTTGGGGTATGGGGAGGGGAATTCATATTGTGAATGCTAGTGTTAAAGCTAATGATGGGGCATAATAAATAGGGAAATAGATGATGTTAAGGGTTTTAAGGGTTCTTTTATAAATAATTTTATGGCATCTGCGAATGGTTGGAGTAGGCCGTATGGTCCTACAATGTTAGGGCCTTTTCGGAGTTGTATATATCTAATATTTTTCGTTCTACAAGGGTTAAGAATGCTATTGCTACTAAGATTGGAATAATTATTAGAGAGTAAAATTAAGAACATTAAGTGTTAAGAAGAGGAGTTGAACCTCTGATGATAAAGCTTTTGCTGGAAAATTCATTTGTACAATGAATCATTTTGGGTTTAACCCAGCCTTCTCTAGGAAAGTAATAGCTCAGAGATTAAGAATTTGGACTTAGAAGGCAGGTGACCTTGGTTCAAATCCAAGCTCTGCCACTGACCAATTATTTAGTCTTGCCCTAGTTTCTCCATTGAAGACAAGAACAACAATGGGCCCTAACTCTATGTGTCATAATAATTCAATAATACGTGCCAACACTTAGTACAGTGCTTTCTATATACCAACTACTCATTAAATATCCACTGCTTCTTCCATCATCATCATCATAAAAGAAAGGGAGAAATTGTACCCAAAAATTAAGTTTGGAAATAACTACTGGTAGACAAACCTTAACTCACAGATATGAAAACAGGTATTTCGTAAAAAGTGAATAAGGAAAGATTAAGTAAGAAGAACTAGTGCTAGAATCTCAAGTACAAACTGATAGTGATGATTTGAAGCAATATGTTGCAATAGGTTAGTAGGTTGCATTAAGAAAGCAAGTTATTACTAATTACAGGTATTTAAATGGGCAGAGGGAGAGTGAAAGGATGTGTGGTACCATTTATCACAAATTCCTCATCATTGGGGTGGCCCTAATTCCACTTTTACCTCCTATAAGCAGATCAGAATATAAATGAATAAGAATGACTTCTATGTTTTTAAAAATAAAATAGACATCTTAAAATCATTTTTAAATAACAAGTAGTTATAAGATCTTCCATGAAATTCTAAGAAAGTAGATGTCAGCCACCAGAATAAGGAATTATTATTTTAGTATGAAGAGATTTGGTGAGTCTGACAAGCAACAGAATAGGAAGCAGCATTATCAAATAAACGATGATAAAGATATTATTCCAAGATGTAATACCAAACAATGTAAACCAACGAAAAGAAGGCACCTGAATAATTTCATTTCAGGAGCCAAAAAACAATGTATGTGATGTCCTGGAGATAACAAAGATTCCTCTTTACCACGAAAGACCCAAGGACGAGTTGTAGGTGTCACTGGAGTCCTTCACATTTGGAGATGAACTGGGTGATGACATTAGTATCTATTATGTGTAACTGTCACTTAAAAAACCATGTGACCTACAGTTACTGTGAGTGATGGAGTCTGTACCTATGGGTTAGTGCTTGGGAAATACACCAACATTTCAAACATAAGGGTATTTGTAGAGAAGCGGCTGAAATGCAAACTGCGAGAGGGGCTGTTTGGATTTTCATTTTTTACCAAAAGGTTTGCTTTTAAGACAAATAATTGAAATTAATGAACTAAATTCAGAAAGTAATACAATGGTCATGTGATATGACTAAACCTACTATCTAAATAACCCTCTACTAGAAACATAAACCACAAGTCCTTAGTGCTTTCATCAGACCCAACCATTATTATCTGGATCCATCTAACTATGCCTTCCATGCTCACCATTCATTTATTCAATGAACCATTACTAAGTATTTAAGAAGAACTGGATGAAGAAGGTGGTTAATTTCACACTATGAACTTTCTAAGCCCTGTCCACGAACAGCTGTACTGTACTGACAAAAAGAAACACATTTTTAAAAGAATTAATTATAACAATGTGATAAAATTATAACAGAGCTATGACCCAGCTTCAATGGGAACACAGGGAGGTGCAACTAATTTTCAGGGTCTGGGTGGACTTCCCAGGGATAGCTACTGTCTGAGTGAAGAACAATAAAGATTAGTGGAAAATGGAAAGTGAGGGTGAGGAAATGTGACCATAAGACCATGAGAAATAAGTGTGGCCAAGCGAGCAATCAGGCCAAACAGCAGCTGTGACCATCTTGGAAGCAACTGGAACCCCGGCTAAAGGCTTGGAGAGCTTAAGAACAGTGGCAGAAACAGAAGGCTGTTTCAGAAACCCAGGAGCAGCACTGAAGGCCTGAACTTGAGGAGAGGACATGGGAATGGAGAGAAGCACAGTTTCAAGACATATTAAGGAGGCACAAATAAAAGCAGCTGTCTCCAGTTAGATGAGGGAAGGAGGGAGGGAAAGGAAGCAACATACTAGGTAACAGGATGCACTGTCATCCACAAAGATAGCTCAAATGATGCAAACCACGAAGAAAAAGCATTTTTTTTAAAATAAAACTATTCTGAATATTTACATTGTGGTAAATTATAAATTATCCAACAAGTTTTAAAGGATTTTCATTACTCATGTTCTAATGAGGCAACATTTTGCCAGCAGAGTACAATTCTCCTTCTTCAAAATATTAAACAGAATAGTTTTCTGACAGCTACCCTCATTATAGGTTTAGTACACAAATCTGAGTCTTTGAAAAAAACAATATGAATTCTGTTTCTGGTAATGGTGGGAATAGGTACTTCCAGACCATCCCTCCCATTGACAAGATGAAACATAAAACCATCCTCATAAAAGCATCAAGAAACTAACAAAATGGTAACTAATAACTCCATAAAAATATTTTTTTAATAAAAAGCAAAAACCCAGAAGAATAACTCAGCAGCCTAAGCTACTTTTGTACAGAAAAGACATGCCAGAACAATTTGCTGTGAAAATGAGTCTTGTACTAAGGGTGAACTTTTGATTGTGTTTAGCACCATTTGTTTTAGTCCTTAAAAACGTTTAAGCACTGAACTTGAATGAAGATGGTCCCATCTGGGTATAGTGGCATACACACCCCCATCAGCTCAAGAAGCCACAAGTTCCAGGCCAAACTCAACAACTTTGCAAGGCTCTAATCAACTTAGTGAGACCCTGTCTCAAAATAAAAAAAATAAAAAGGGCTAGGGGTGTGGCTCAGTGGTTAAGTGCCTCTGGGTCCAATCCCTGGTACCAAAAAAAAAAGATGATGATCCCAGACTAGTAATCACTGCAAAAACCTGGTAAACACAAATAAAAGTTCTTTCTCTCTGGGAGAAAAGCACTTCATCCCATCCCTCACATTATTCCCCCAAATAAATTTCCAAATAATATAACCAGTACATAAACAAAGACAGCCAATCATAAAAGAAAACCAGATGATGAAGAATCAACAGAGACAACAAATAATAGGAACAAACACAAAAGTACCAAGGTACTGGTTAGAAAATGAATAATAACAAATTCAAAAGAAGTCACCGAAGGAAAGCAAAGAAACACAAAGAAATTAGAAGGTGAATCAGCTATATAATTTTAATTGGTTTTCAGATGATCTTTCTCTGCTCTCTGTAAGATTTTTATCTCCAACATAGCATTGTACAATTTCACTATGATTTAGCAAAATGTGGATTTCTTGTTTCTTTTCAATAGCACTTTGGATATGTTAAGCTTGATAAATCTAAGAATTCACATCTTTCATGAGTTATGAAAAATTCTCATTCTTTATCATCTCTTTGAATACTGTTTCTTTCCATTCTAATTTTCTTTTCTTTTTCTAGAAATCTAATGAGGTTTATGTTTGACTACCTAGGTTTGGCTTTCATTCTCTAATATTGTCTATCACACTGTCAGTCTGCTACATTCTAGGTAATTTTCTCACATACTATCTTATACAGGTGAAGTATCCCTAGCTTGAAAAATCAAAAATCTGAAATAATGAAAAATCTAAAACATTTCAAATACTGACAGAATGCCAGAAGTAGAAAACTTTATACCATGAAATTTTGTTTCCTACATAAAGTTATTAAAACAAATATATTATGTAAATTATCTTTGGGCTATAGTGTATAAGGTATTTATGAAACATAAATGAATTTCATACTTAGATTTGAATTTCATTCCCAAGATGTATCACTATGTAAAGGCAAATTTTCTTTAAAAAAAAAAAAAAAATCTGAAAAACTCTGTCCCAAGAATTTTGGAACCTCCATTTCCATTGTTGCATCTATTCTTGTTTAACCCATCCATTGTTTTTAAATTGTGTATGATGGTTTCTTTTTATTATTATTATTGGTTCTTTTTAGTTATATATGACAGTGGAGTCCATTTTGATATAATTATACAAGCATGGAACATATCTTATTCTAATTAGGACTTTCAATCTTGTGAATGTACACAATAGTGAGATTCACTATGATATATTCATATATGTACAAAGTTATGTCACATTAATTTGCTGGTAAATGGATGATGGATTTGGAGACTATCATGCTTTGTGAAATAAGCCAATACCAAAAAACCAAAGATCAAATGTTTTCTCTGATATGTGAAAGCTAACCCACAATAAGGGGGAGTGAGGAATAGAAATTCAGTGCAATAGACAAAGGGGAATGAAGGGAAAGGAAGGGGATAGGAAAAGGAAAAACAGTGGAATGAATATAAAGGTTTCTTTTTAAAAATCAACCTGAACCTTTTTGATGGTATATTTTCTTTTTCTTTTTTTTTTTTAATATTTTTTCAGTTGTAGATGGACACAATATCTTTATTATTTGTTTATTTTTTTATGTGGTGCTAAGGATTGAACCTAGTGCCTCACACATGTGAGGCAAGTGCCCTACCACTGAGCTACAACCCTAGCCCTTTTCTTTTCTATTGGAAACTGGGGACTGAACCCAGGGGAGCCTTACCACTGAGCTACATCCCTAGTCCTACTTTTTCTTTTTTAAGACAGTGTATTACTAAGTTGCTGAGGCTGTCCTCAAACTTTCAATCCTCTTGCCTCAGCCTCCCACACTGCTAGGATTAGAGGTATATGGCATCATGCCCAGCTAATCTGTTTGCTATTCTCATATTTTTTCATATTCTTTTATATTTCTTTTAACTTGGTAACTAGATACTTATCTAAGGCACGATCAAAACCGCATTAAGTAAATTTTACAGCTTGGAAACTGCCAGACCACACAGACTATGTAAACTGGAACTGTAAACCTGTGAGAGAGGGCCTAGGGTTAAGAATCCTTGAAAATGTTTCCCTGTGATGAGACCAGGCCAAAACACAAACCTCTGTCAGATCTCTCTTGAGATTATGTTATTTTTAGTACTTCACATTACCATAGTCTCCCTAACTTAAACAGACCCAAGTCCTTGTATTATATCTCCCACAAGGTAATCAAAACCCAATCCTGATTGCCAAGGTATGTGACAGTGACAGTCAGCTCACCATTTCTACTCCTTTCCTAGTCTGCTTCCTGAGTTCCTCCATTAATTTGTATATACAAGCTCAGCTATGTCCTAAAAAGAAACTCATTATACTTCCAACATACTTAGTTACTTCTCATTAGGGAGGTTTTTATGTTACTGAATTGACAGAAAATGAAGTTCTCTCATAGGAAGCATTTTGAGGGGAAATATTCTGAAAACCCCTAATAAAGGCAAAGGATGGAGAAAGATAAAGCGGGAGAGTCAAGAAAAATAATTTATCTCCTTCGCCATCACTCCTTTATTCTTCCTCCTCAGCCCAAATGAAATTTGCCATTTCAAGTTAGCATTTGAGCTGTTCTAGATCTCACTGAGAATCCCAATACTGTAGAAAAGAGCAGAGGGCAGTTCAAAGTTCCTATTATCTGTGTCTCAAGAAACGCTAGCTAATACATCTGTGTTCACAGGGCAGGCATTTGGGTTAGAGCCCTAAGATTCATTTTTTTTCCTCAGTAGCAGCTGTCCCCCTTCCCACACTCATTCAGTCACAGAGCAAAGGACAAAGGCATGGGATCAGCACCAATCAATCACAGTTCTCAGTTATGTGCCACTATTATTCTCCCTTCCCATTTATGAGCAAGAATGCATCCCACTGGGCTGAGTAAACCATGCTCAGCAGTAATACTGTGTTAGCAGACTCATGGAACACAGGAAACCACAAAAAATAAATAGGACTTCTCAGAGTCGTTAATTTCAAGTAGTTCCAGAGAGTTAAAAGTGGCATTTAGTTGTGCTAATATAAATTAAATGTTAAGTGGAAGGAAATATGTAACATTCTATTACCGCATCATTTAGGTCAGGGTAATGAATTAGAAATACAATCATTAATATTCCAAAATAGTAGCCATTTAATTATTCAAAAGAATTAGCTACCACTATAATGTACTTAGTGCTTTAGAAATCACACAAAAAAGTAGTCAAGGAGCTAATTCCTAACACAAACAATCTTCTAGTCCCTTAATTTTAATTATTTATGTGATTTAGGTGCCAGGAATTAACTTAGCATACTTAATTCTCTGAGGCAGTTTTCTAAAAATATAATTTGAATTATAAAAGCATTCTTCATTTCCTCTAATTGTAGTTTTGAGCTACACAGTGTGTAACAGGTGTTTTCTTTTGGATATAAAAGTTTTCACTACTTTCACCTCCTTCTCCTCCCTGTAGATTATATCTTTCAAAAGTGGATTAAAAATTCCCTGCAAATAGAACTCCATTTTGTCACTGAGATTAAATAATACATATTCTAAATAACTATGTTGTATTATTAAGAGAAAGTGCAGAGTAAGGGCACTGTGGATATTATGGCCCCAGCAACGTCACAGGGAGGAAAGAATGTATATGCCTATTTACTTATTCTCTTTTCAAAACAAAAAAGCCTCTGGAAGGAGTCACGACAAAATAACAGCCCTGGTTATTGGGGCAGGGATGAGAGGCAAACATTTCATTATGTAATTTTTCACATCTATAAAGCTTTTTAACTTTTGTGAAGTTTTAAAAATTTAAATAAGCTGTTTTTTTTTTTTTAATTCTACAAAAATGTACTATGGAGTTGAAACAACAACAAAGGGGGAAAAAAGCCATTTATCAACAGACTGCTAGGCGTTCACTAAACATTTCTTCTTCTTCCTTTGACAAACAGGCTGATAACATTCATCAGCCTCGTTTGAGTGAAGTGTGACCATCAGAATGGGTTGTAGCCAATGAGATGTGAGCAGAAGAGATATATGTCACTGCAAAACCTGGACCATACAAAAACAAAAACATATACCTTCCCATTCCTTCTGCTATTGGCTGGATGGCAGTGCCCAGGATGACCTGGGAGGTCATATTTATGACAGCAGAGCTCCTGAGGTTCCTAAACACCTGTATAATGAGAGTTCTACCCGACTCCCAATCTGGAAAGGCCTTGGATAGTTTATGTTTATGCAAAGAAAAAAAAAATAACTTTCACTCTATTGGGGGTCTTTTTGTTAGAACTTAGCCTCCCTAACCAATGTACTACCTGTAGTGCTAACAAATATATTGTATACTTAGCCAATCAGAACATTCATTAAGTTAATCTTCCTAAATTCTCAGGACTTAGTCAAGTTTAGAGCATTAAATAAAAAAAGAAAGGCTTTGATCCATGCCCAACCCTACAAGGACAGGGTGCAATCACTAATTGTCACATCATTCTGACAAGGGACCCACACAAAGATTCTACCTATTTTCACCAGCAGTACTTACAAATTCTCCATATGTTCCTGACTGAAGTAATAGCTAAAAGAAAATACAGACAAGTACCAGATTCAGAAGGAGAATGGACCTAGACAGATCCAAGAGAACTACCTGAGCACCCAGCCTCTTTCCTACTATCACAGGAAGCCTGCAGCTGGTTCATCTTGTGACTGTATCCCCATCTTTCTAGAACAAAATGTGGTGGAGATCAGTTGCTCTCAGGTCCAACATAGGCTTTCTACATAGATGGACAAGGGGACCTAATTATGATGGTAGTGAAGGTTCAGTAGCAGTGCCACTTAAAAAAATTCATGCAGAGGGGCTAGGGTTGTGGCTCAGTGGTGGAGTGCTTGCCTAGCATATGTGAGGCACTGGGTTCAATCCTCAGCACCACATAAAAAAAAAAAATGTAAATAAATTAAAGTTAAAAAAAATTCATGCATATATGCCAGGTATGATGGCACATGCCTGTAATCCCAGTGGCTCAGGAGAATCACGAGTTCAAAGCCATCTTCAGCAACTTAAGAAGGCCCTAAAACAATTTAGCAAGACTCTGTCTCTAAATATTAAAAAGGGCTGGGGATGTGGCTCAGTGTTCAAGTGCCCCTAGGTTCAATCCCCAGTGCCCCCCCCCCCAAAAAATCATGGATATATATGTATTTTCCATAAAATTATTTCTTAAAATTAAACATCATATAGTCATGTACCACATTACAATATTTCAGCCAATGATGGACTGCATATATGGTTTGTTCCATAAGATTACAATGCAGCTGAAAAATTCCTATCACCTATTAACATCATAGCCAAATTAATGTCATAGTGCAACACATTACTTATGTGTTTGTGGTGAAGTTGGTATCAACAAACCTACTGCATTGTGAGGGGTAAAAAGGTAGAGCATATACAACTATGAACATTACATAATACTTGATAATGAAAACAGTTATGTTACTGGTTTATGTATGTATTATACTGTAATCATTGTTTTAGAGTATATTCCTTCTACTTATTTAAAAAAAAAGTTTAATATAAATCAGTACATGGCCTCTTCATACATCTCGTGCACACCCCGTCTCTTGATGGCATCATTTCTCCCGTGCTTGATTTCATCTCACGTTGTTTTGTTCATCAAAGCTCTAGAATAACAGGCTGTACTGTGTGGACAGCCACATGGCTCAGGTGTGTAATCAGGCAGCCCCATCAAGGTCCACGTAAGTAGGCTCTGTGATGCCTGCACAATGACCAATCTGCCTAACCACACACTTCTCAGAACACACCACAGCACTAAGTGATACATGAGTGTGCATCACCCAACCTGTGTCCCTTTCCCTTCCTACCCCATGAAGTAACCGCTGCCCTGATGCCAGTAAACATACTTTCTACTTCTTGTTTTTACATTTTTATCACTTCTGTCTGAAACCCTAATCAAAATAGAAATATTACAATGTATTACAAAATTTAAATAGGTGATAGTATTAAATAATGTACTATATAATTTTTTTAGATTCATTCATGTTGATAAGTATAGATTTAGGTCTGTTTAACTGTTATATAATATAATAATATATGCCCAGGTAATTTACTTTTCATTCCTCCATTAATAAATATGCTGCTTCTAATTTTTTAGTATTGTAAAGACCATACATATTTTCTTGACCATAAAATTGATACTAGGAACCATACTAATCCTTTATATATATTGTCTCATCTGCTTTTCACAACTGGATGAAGTAGGTATCATAATTTTCATTTTACAGGTGAAGAAACTAAAGCATGCAAAAGTAATGAGGAGCCAGCCGGGTGTGGTGGTACACACCTGTAATCCCAGCACTTTGGGAGGCTGAGGCAGGAGGATCATGAGTTCAAAGCCAGCCTCAGCAATGGCGAGGTACTTAGCAACTCAGTAAGACCCTGTCTCTAAATAAAATACAAAATAGGGCTGGAGATGTAGCCCAGTGGTAGAGTGCCCCTGAGTTCAATCCCCCTACCAAAAAAAAAAAATAAATAAAAGTAATGAGGAAATCAGAACTCAAGCTGAAGTTTCTTTAGCTCTAAAACTAGGCTTTCAAATAAGCCTCTAGGTGCCTGGCTAGATGATCTTGGACAATGAACCTGAGTCTCAAGTTTCCTCATCTATAAAACAGAAAAAATAGATAGCTGTGAAGATAGCTGGAAAATTGATTTAAAAATGCAGCACAGTGAGAGACTAGTTTCCCACCCTGCCATTTTCTTTCTACTTCCTTGATCCTTCTGAGCTTCTCTAAAACAGAGATGTGCTCACAGAATGACACATCTTGCCTCTTTCACCTCAGCTCTTCCCCCATTCTACCTTGGCTATTTTTCTTTCTTGAAATCTTAGTTATGAACCTCTGTTCCTTTTGCCCCATTTTTCTTCACTTTTAAAAAATATACAAATATCTTTCTCACTCCTAAAATTAACTTAACATTTTATATAAACACCTTTACCTGAAAACCTATTGTCCAGGATGTTTTACAAAGATAAGAAGAGATGGAAGGATGATTTCTCAGATAACTATACTACAGGCTCAAAATTACAGAATGTTCCTAATTTACAAAATTCAATGGTTCTTTACAACCTCACTTAAGATGTTGAGTAAATGTGCAAAACATTTAATTGACAATTAAACACTTGTTCCCATTCAAGACATAGGTACATTTAACCTAGTTGTTCCAAAAGGGAACAAGATTTGAAGTGATGAACCTATTTACTATGGGTTGAATAGTGCTATCTCCAAAAAAAGGTAAGTTGAACCTATTTACTATGGGTTGAATAGTGCTATCTCCAAAAAAAGGTAAGTTAAAATCCCAACCCCAGAACCTTATTTGAAAATAGAGTTATAGCAGATGTAATTAGTAAACATGAGGTCAGACTGGAATAAGGTGGCCCCTAATCTGACTGAGTCCTTATTAACAGAATGCTATGTAAAGAGTCACGCACACAGGGAGAACATGTGACCATGAAGGCAGAGATTAAGAAGAGGTATCAACAAACCAAGGAAAAAGACTGCCAGTGAGCCCCTTAAAGAGCCATGGAAAATCACAGTACCCCCAAATGTTTCTAAGTAAATTTCAACTCAAATGTGTTTAGAGTTGTGAATTGGACCTTTTATATAATATAAAACCAGCTACATTTAAAGATAGAACAGAGCACCTTCCTATCACCCAGTCTGGCTTCCTCTTTCAGTTATGTGACTTTGAGTAACTTCTACCATAACGCCACTACAGATGTGGCAAGAATACAAGATGCTGCCACACCATTTCTTCCATTGTTAAGTACAATGTTTTCATACTTGGATAAGCAACTATTTCAGTAAATAGGAACAAATGGTTTTTCTCAACTAATTTTATAGCACTAAAACAAAGAATCATATAAAGGAAAACTGCCTCTTCTAAGAATCCTTTAAAATCAATTTTCTTAGAGAAATAAGTTTTCTCTTACAGAGAAAATAAGGTCTTATTTTCAGACCTTACTTGGAATAGTAAGAAAAAATAAAAAAAGATAAAAGTGAAAGAAAGAAAAAAAAATAACTATCTTATTGAGGGAAATTCTGTTACCAATCTGTTTTGCACAGTCAACTTGAACATTTCCTGTGATATCAATGTCCTAACAGATATGTGGGTCTGGAGTGCTAAAGACAATCGTGACAAAGTCATCAGCACATGAGTTTCAGGAGAAGTCATAAGTACAGACAAGACCCTACATAGTGAGAAGTGAGAAGATGCCCCAGGAGAGAACTCTGGAAAATGTCAACAAGGGAGAAGCAGGTAGCAAAGGAGATACCATTTTTTAATTAATATTTTTAATATAGCATTATGCTACTGAATCTTGAATATTTTTGGTTTGTTTTTTCCCCCCAGCAGTGAAGATCAAACCCAATGCTCTGTGCATAAGGCGAAGTGCTCTACCACTGAGTCACACCACCAGATCTTTGATCATTCTAAGATAATCCTATCTCTCTTGGAAAAAAAATTTTTTTACCTAAAATATTATTTAAAAGACCTATCTCATACATCACAGATGAGTCTGGGGCACAGACTCATTGCACATTAATATTTACAGGCATAATTTGTATTTTGGGGCTTTTGACAAAACCAATAAAGTACATACAGCAAATATATAGAAAAGAATGACAAAGCCAGGGCTGTAGCTCAGTGGCAGAGCACTTGCCTGGCATGTGTGAGGCACTGAATTTGATCCTCAGCACCACATAAAATAAAATGAAGGCATGCTGTCCATCTACAACTACAAAAATAATAATAATGATAATTTAATAAAAAAGAATGACAAGGCCATAACAACTCAAAGAAGCAGAAAAATCCAATTAAAAATGAATTCAATATAATTGATTTAATTTTAAAAGGACTTAGGACAGACTAATAGCTTGCCAATGTGACATTTATTATAAGAAGTCAATAAACCACACTGGAGCCTCTTCTTGCCTAAAATTAGCAGAATGGATAAAAACTACCCGCTATAACACATAAGAAAAAAAATAAGCTATTTGTAAAAGCCAATACAATATCAGTAACATAAATCTAGTCTCAATAATTTAAGTAAACTCAGTACTTTCATTGTTGATCAAAATAATTCATCCACTGTAAGGGGAGGCAAAAAACATTTATACTTTCTAAAAGCCACTAGTAAAATTCTGTACCAAAGAAGCCATTTGATAGAATAAAATGGTGGTGGGGTGGAAAATCTTCTGAAACTTGAACACTTGGTCCCAGATTTATGAACTATGTTGTTGCCCTGAGAGCTAGAATAGGCTAAAAATAAACAATCTTAAAGGACTTAAGAGAATTCACAGATGACTGACAAACAATGGGATCTTGCAGAACTTTGGGAGATCTGCCTTATCTTGCTCAATTCCCTTGTCACCCATTATTTGTTCCATGATCTCACTCCAGAAGAAAACCAGACCCTAAACTACCATTTGGCTGTTGTCAGTGTCAAAGGCAGAATGCAGAATGCTTGCCTGAAGGAAGCACTGATGTGGATCAGCTCTGCACTTAGGTTAGTGTTGGGAGAGAGAGAAAGAGAGAACAGTAATAAATCTATAGCTGAGGCACTGACTAAACAGTTGATGTTTTTTTCTAGGCATTTGTTTGAAATAGGTTGCAAGTCCCATGAGGATTTAACTGGAATTTTTTTTTGATGTGAATTTTTGTTTTGTTTTTTGGCAACACTGGGTAGTGAAAACAGGGTCCCGCACATGCTAGACAAGTGCTCTACCACCAAGCTACACCTTCAAGACCTTAAAGTAGATTTTAATGGATGGGGAGGATAAAAGTTTTAAAAACCAAGATCTAGGGAAAAAATTTTTTTGGCAAATATAAGCATTAGGCCAGCATAAAGTTCACACTTGAGGCATATTTTCTCTCAGCCTTTCTCAGAAAACAGGATGCCAGGGGATACAGGATTTCGGCCCTCAAAGAGCAGACAAACATGGGCTACTTGAATTTATATCAAATTTGTCTCTTCATTTCATCAGAATATTAAACTAAAGGAGATATTTCCATTTTTAGGATTTCTTCTTTACCTCATGAATTTCTGATGCCTTAAGGTTGTCAGTGTTAAAAAAGGAAATCAAAGTGACTAAAGTGATTTGGTAATCTTCATCATCAATGTGCCTTAGAGCTTATTACCAACAACATCTGCTCTCCCTTATTGAAGATAGTGACCATTTACTAATCCCCAAGTAAAATGGAGCTAATAATAGCATCTACTTAGCGAGGCTGTTGTGAGGTTTAAAAGACACAATGCACATAAAAGCCCCCAGCAGAGTGCCTGGTATGAGATAAAGAGCTCAAAAACAGTGGTCCAGATTACTGCCTCATTTTATCCCTTACAGCAAGCCAGTGAGGAGGAATTTCGCCATTTCAAGGGTGAGAACACTGGGGCCTAGTGGGGTTGACTCAGCTGACAGGGCTGATACGCTCACCAGCTCACCACACTCTGGTGCAGCCGCGTGGGGCAATGGCTAAGTGTCCCTCAGCCTCTAGAGTCAATGCTGGAATTCGATCTGGGCTTTCCCTCTACCACCTGTGAACAAGTTACTAAGTGCTCTGGATCTGTTTCCCCATTTTAAAGACCTACCTCAGAGAGTGATTATGAATATTAAATACATAGAAAAGAGCTCAAGAAGAGCATATAGTCAGTAAGCATAAACTGGGCTCTTGTCAAGTGTCATGATCCCCACATGATTTCAATGTACAGACATACATGGAAACCACTGTGTTTCAGGCACTTGACTCAAGTACCGTTCCTAAAGGAGTCTTGGGCTACTAATCCTTACCTTCCTAAAAGTCTCACCCCTTTGGATTTCAGAGTAAAGTCATCACTGCTTTAGCTTAGGTCCTCAGCACCCCTCCATAAACTTGCTAACTTAACCACCACATTGTCATTTAGTTCCCTCCTACAAGCCAAGCACTGATCATGTCACCCCTATGCTCAGAATACTAAATTAACTGGCTCTGGCTACCAACTTCTCACCATCACCTTCAAAGCCCTCCATAAAAGGCACGGATAGTCCCTCTAGCCCTTCTCCGCCAGCTCCCTTTGCCACTGATTACCCAAACTAACTGGATAACTCACTGTCCTTTGATAACATACCGCATCTTTCAATCTGCAAGCAGGTTCATTCTTGAGGATGCAGGAAAAAAAAATCTTCATACTCTTAGATATCTATTGCCAGTTATAAAATAAAATTTTCCCCAATTTAAAATTGTGTTCTCATAAGCTATGGTAACCCTGGATTTGAGGAGGCTGACACCTTTAATTTCACAATTTTATAGTATCAGATTAAATGCCAAAAAAAAAAAAAAATTCCTCTTACCCTAATTTAAGAAGTGGCTGGGTGACCCACTTCTTTAACTTTCGTCTCCCAAATGAAGTTTTTGTATGGTCTAAAACCCAAAGTAAACTTCCTTTGGTCTTCATATCAGTCTAAGAAAGATCAGAAAACAAGTTTTTTTAACTAGACAATTATATTTGTGCCAAATCATTAGTTTTTCATGTACCCTAATTATTCATTTACTCCAATTTTAAATTCTATACATGCCTGACATAATGTGTGGTCATAAGAAATGTTCACTTAATGTTTGATGAATGAAAACATACACACATAGATATATATGCACATTCACACAAGATAAATACTGATACTTATCACAGAAAAGAGAAAAATCTGGGTAGTTTTTGGTTAACTACAAATAAGTTAATCAGAAGGCTCTATAGAAAGGGAGGCCAAAGTGAAGCTGCAAAGCAAGCACCTTCTGCTTCTATAAGGACTCAAGCCCTGACAATAGAAAGGATCCTAAAGGGTACTGGGAATGGTAGGTGACTCCTGCCTTAGGAATTGGATTTCAGAACTAACTGGATTTGAATGGGGAAGATGTGGCAGGAACAAGGAAAGCTTGGAATGCTGGGGCTGTGCCTGCAGGCCCTGGACAGGAGCACTACTTCAGCCAAGGAATGTCCTTCCATTCCTGCTATTTGTTTCCTATCATGGGCATGTATGCAGAGTTAATGAGAACTGCAAGGACGGATGTACAGATACTAGATAACTGAGTAACAATGATAAAATTGTTAATGAGTAAAAACAAGTCTGGCTGGAGTATACTAGGACAGACTGAAAAGAGGAAGAAACTACGTAATACTATGCAGATCCAAATATCAGGAGAATAAAAATCAGTACTTATTTAATTTGCAACAGTAATAAGTATTTCTGGAGAACTTTTAAAACCATTTGATTCAGATGGTTCAGATTTTCTAATACTTAACCAAATTATTTGAAATTGGTACTTCGTTTGGAATTAGTTCTTATTGATGACTTTGTTATAACATTAATTTTACAATACAATGTCTCACCTTACCCAATGATAATTTAATAAGTGAAAGGAATAATTTTAAAGTCTCCATTATCTTCCTAATTCACCAACAAAGGCCAAATAAATGATGATGCAAGTTTGTGAGGTGAGATATGATACATCCTACAGTTAAGCTGAACATCACAATGACTTGTTCTACATACTGAATACCAAAGAGTGCAAACAGTTCAACAAAGAGTTAAAGGAATGCAGGAAAAAAATCTAATCAACCATATGCCACACAAATCTACTTCATATTAATTTTCAAAGATGATACCTTCCCAAAGAAATATTTATATAGAATGAGGATACAGGAATTACATGTCTTTCAATTTTTAAAAAGGATGGCCCTAATGCTCTCTCCCTGCCCCCCCCCCAACAAAAAAAACCCACCCCAAAGAGGTATTTTATATATTTGGTTCTCTAAGAAGTGAGTACTACAACTATCAACTAATATGTAGATTAGAAGCAGAGCAGGCAGTTGAAGACGCTATTGCTGATTTCCACCTAATAACAGACTGCTACCTTACTCTAAATGTTTTTTTCAAAACCATTTTGAGACAACTAGCCCTTGTGTGTACCTGACCTGGTTTTGTAGGATTTCCAGATTCCTCAATGTTGTTCCATTAATTGTCATAAATTCCATTTCCCTTGACAGCTGTTTAAAATTCCTGTGAGAGAATGAAATAAAATGAGCCAACATATAGAGAACATAAAGAAATTTTGAAAACTAATTTAAGAACCAGAAACAATACAGTAACACTATGATAAAAATTAGCATTTTGATAGGAAATCAAACCAAAAGGAGCAAGATGAAAATTCATGGGGACAGTGTCTTCCTTCCACTGATGCTAGTGCTGTTAAAATAGACCACTCCAAGAGAAGGAAAGCTGATCTAACCAAAAGCAAGAACACAAAAGGAAAGTAAGGGTAGCAATAATTTGCTTTTGTTTTACATTTCCAGGAATAGATCTAAATATAGTCTTTTATCACTAGCGGAATATGTGGTGGTATCTTCAAGCTATGCAATTAGCTAGAAAAATATGTCAAGATACTTAAAATTGTTTCCTTAGTCTTTAGCATGAGATCATCTTGATAAACATTTTAAAAGCTTGTACTCAATATTCTGATAGGTGCAAAAAATGTTATTTACCCTATGATTAACAACACACTTTAAGGTTGCCAATGTTTAGTAAGTATAAAACAGAAAGAATAGCAAAAAAGTTATTTCCTTAAGAATTCACGTGCTCCTTATGTCCCAATAACTGTCCAAAACTAAATTTAAAATTCAATAAATTTCAAATAGGCTTGAGAATGGAAATGCAATGAAATAAATATATGTACAATTCCAATTCATGTTAAGAAGTCTTAATCAACGTAGCACAGCAATTCAATTTCCTTTATCAGTCAATCAGACGTTTCTGCCAATAGTACTTAACAGACTTGATGGCTTATTTTTAAGGGGAAGAAAAATAATGGAAGGTTGTTTAACTAAATAAGGAAAGCATTAGTGTTATGTTGTTAAACCTAACAGCATTTCTCATGGCTGAAAATGAGACTAGAGTAAGAATCCCGTTCCCGTAGCCAGTTATGGAATTAAGCCCTCATCCACAAATCTATATAACCAAAAATCAAAGCCCAAAGAGAGATCCCTTTTCTTCTAGATGACTCCCTCAACCAAGGCACAAAGCCCTGGAAAAGAAAAACAACTTACCTCATGTTAGGAATGTTGCCTAGTTACTGAACACTGTTCTTTGGCAGTGTAATTTGTCTGCAACAGGTTTGATCTACTTTCTAAAGGATAATAACCTATTAATAATTTTCAGAGGGCAGCAACTCCGAAACTGATAGATGGCAGGTATGTGTGGCTTTTTCTCTCCTTCTTACAGGAGTTAATTTAATTTGTTTTGAATTTCAGCAATTTATGTTGTGTTTCTACCCTCCTTAATAAATCTAAGTTCCTTGGAGGCAAGGGTTATTTACTTATGTCTTATTCATCTTGTACAATCAATCACCTAGCAGACTATAGATGCCCAGCAAATGTCCACCACTTTCCTATGGGGAGGCCAGTTTTGTTTTTTTTTTTTTTTTTTTTTTTTTTTTTGTGGTTGTTGTTTGTTTTTTTCCTTCCCTTTGAGTAGTAAACCCTCAAAAATGTCTGAAATAATAGAAAATATAATTTACAGGCAAAAACAATTAGGCAATGTTTGGCTGTGAAGCTGACAGATGTTCACACAAATCTCTAGCTAAAGATCCAAATTGGAAAGACTGAGAGCCTGGACTCTGAATTGGTATCTAACGAGGTACTCATGTGTGCAGACAGGAACCCTTCTTCTAGACAAGTTCAACAAACTACGGCCTGGGGAGTTAACATGTAAGTGCCCTAATCCAACACAGACCCTAATAAGGATGCTTACTTGGTGTCTTAAGTCATTTTGGGCTGCTATTAACATAACACCTTAGACTGGTTAATTTATAAACAAAAGAAATTTATTGCTCACAGTTTCTGGAGGCTGGAAGTTCAAGTTGGTCTGGTGAGGGCCTATTCCCCACAGATGCCACCATCCATGGTGATGGGGACAAACAGACTTGCTCAAGCCTCTTTTATAAGGGTACCACATGACCTAATCACATCCTAAAGATCCTACTCCTCAATACTACTACCCTGGTGATTAGGTTTCAACCTATTATGAATTTTGGGAGGGAAATGAACACACCTCAGTAGATAATACAAAAGAAAAACTAATCCAGAAGCCTTAATCCAGCATCTTGGCTAGGTACCTTTATCTCAGAGGTGTAAGAAATCATTCTTCACTGGTAAAATAGATGGCATACAAGTGTGTAAACCATGTAACTGAAACACCACTTAACTGCCCACACCTTTACATCAACAGAATTTGATAAACCTGTAAACCCAACAACCCATCCCTAGGGATGATGTTTTAGGTTTATAATTCTGAAAGCATCCTCCATTCCTTCAACAATCTGAGGGTTTTGTCAACTGGCCCTAACTAAAAGTGAACTCCTGCTCCTACTGTATGTTACATATGTCTGAAGTGAACTGCTGAAGCAAGGTACTGCCAGAATACCAAAAAGAGAATTGGAATTTTCTGAGCCAGAGAAGATTTTACATGCCTATTTTAGTGCTTACTTGCCAAAATGTACCTATACATGTGACAGAATTTGGTGTGGACCAACATACTGCCTGGTTTAGATTGGATGGGGAAGGAAGCTTAGAACCCTCATCTACATACAATTATTGAAGGCTCTCAATAGCCACAATATCAAAAAGAAATCAGTAACTATGACCAACCAAATTGGCTTAGGTTAACTCATAACCCCAGATCTTTACAAAGACAGTTGCTTTTAATTAACAATATTAATGTGTTATATTGTGCAGGGTTTTATCTGGCTAGCTGGCCGTGGGTTGCTTTGTTGTCATTCATTGTCTTTTTGTCCTAACTGAACAAGTGCTCACATTTTCAAATCAGATGCAGTGAGAAGTTGTTTCCTTAAACTGACATCTGTGCTGATTTTAAGAAAAGAGATCAACCACTGGGTGATCTGAAATTAACTTAAGACTGATTCCTGTGGAAAAGTAATTATCAGGCAGCTACAAGGACTAACCACACTTTTGGAGCTCCAATATATTTAATTGATAAGTATTTTGGACTTGGACTCTTCCCTCCAACACAATAGAAATTTCCTTCTGTCATTGCTGATTTCCATGAGGAATTCTATATATTTTTGAACTAAGGGCTCTACATGCCAGCACTGTCAGGTATTCAACAGTATGTGATCAATGACCTGAAATATTCAAGCAATTCTAAAATATTTATAATTGTGGAAGAAGCCAAATTTTTGGTGCCTTGAAATGAACCTTATAAACAATACCTGACTGTAATTCATACGTTGTAAATCTGGATGGAAATTTTATAAGTAACATGGGAAAATAATTCATTAATATTTCAGACACCAAAAATACAGAGGATGCTTTTCTTTCTCAAGTTGTACATGAGAGGAAAATGTCCTTGCCAAAAGCTTGCCAGGGAAATTAAAGATTCTCTACCACTTTTACCCTACTTTTTTTTTTTTTTTTTTTGGCGGGGCGACGGGGGGGGGGGGGGGGGGGGCAAAAGCTAATCTTTCTAATTTTGACAAGGTAGTAAAGGAGCAGACCTTATCTGAAAGATCAATCATTTAAATATTATTTAAAAATAGAAATAAAGACCAAAAAATCCACCATGTCACATATAAAATCTACAGCAGAAGATAGTTCTCATATAGGTTTTCAGAGTTCATAAATTCATCATTTGTTTAACTTTTGGCCAGTTGATGAGTTATATACATGCATTACATCACAAAACTTTCGTCTTATAGTATTATCACTTCTAATTAAATGAATGGTACCATTCCTAAATGCTGACAATAAGCCCATTAGAGAGGGAAATAAGTAAGGTGTATGTCCAGTCCCAAAGAATCCTGCCATGTTTAATGATTTGCTGTGAAGATACATAACTCAACACAGAGTTGTACTAACAGCTATGATTTATTACAGTGAAAGAGCACAAAGCAATTTGGACAAGGGAAAAAGTACATGAGGCAAAGTAAGGAGGCAAGTGGGGACAAGCTTCCAAGAGTCCTGGTACTGGTGGGGTCACACAGGATGCAGGGGGTGATATTCTTTTCCCACTGAATTATCCTAACATCCTTGCCAGTAATCAATTGACTATAAGTGCATGACCTTATTATTGGACTCTCTATTCTATTTCATTGATCATATGTCAGTCCTTTGTAGTAAGTTTTGAAATAAGAATTTGGGTCCTCCAACTCTGTTCTTTCAAAACTGTTAGAATTATTCTGAGTTCTTAAATTTTCATATGAATCTTGAGATGGGCTTAGCAATTTCTGCAGAGAAACCAGCTGGGATTTTGACACAGACTGCAGTGAACTGATAAGATATATATTCCCTGAATTGATCTAACAATATTAAGTCTTCTCACCCATGAACTTGGGATGTCTTTCCATTTATTTAGGTCTTCTTTATCTTCTTGCAACAATGTTTTACAGTTTTCAGAATATAGATTTTGTACTTTTTTAAATTAAATTCTTTCTTATTCTTTTCTAGGCTACTACAAATGAATCTTAATTAATTTTCATTTTTATATTCTTCCTTACAAGTATGTAGAAATACAATTTAGTTTTACTATTTATTTCATATCCTGCAATGAATTCATATGTTATACATCTCTAATGGTTGTATGGAATCTTTAGGACTTTCTACATACAAGTTCATGTCATTTGCAATAACCAATAGTTTTACTTCTCCTTTCCCAATCTGGATGCCTTTTACTTCATTTTCTTGCTAGGTAGCCCAAGATAGAACATCCAGTATAATGCTGATCAGAAGTGGTGAGAAAGACATCCTCATCATGTTCCTAATCTTAGGGGAATAGCATTCAGAATTTCATCAATAAGTATGATGTTAGCTGTGAGGTTTTTATATAGATATGCTTTATCAGGTCAAGGAAGTTCCTTTTGGTTTTAATTTCTTGAACATTTTTAACATGAAAAATATTTTTGGCATTTTGCCAAAAGCTTCTCCTAGCCATTGAAATGATCATATAGGTTTTTTCTTTTATTCTACTGACAAAGCATATTATATAAATTGGGTTTGGGATTTGTAAACCAAACATATATTCCTAGAAAACAACCTATGCATGTTTTCTAGTGCATAATCCTTTTTATATATCACTGAATTCCATTTGCATGTATTTTGATGAAGACTTTTGTGTATACATTCATAAGAAAAGTTGGTCTGTAGTTTCTTTTCTCGTGTTGTCTTTGGTTTTGGAATGACACTTGAGGCAAAATAATCTTTTTATATAGTGGCATGTCTTATGATTTTAGGATGATTAGCAGCATCCCTGGACTATATCCATTACATGTCATTAAAATAGCTTAAATATCAAATTTACTTTCACTAGTGAAAGTATTCACCATATATTATTCTATGATCATAAGAAGTTTTCTAATAAAAGAGTTCTACAGTTCATCTTGGATGGATTTTCTTATTCTTTCCTAAAATTTTTCAGAGCCTCCTTGAAGTTCTGACTAAACCAATCTTAATAAGTCATCCAAAATGACACACACAAAAAGTCATTTCCAACAAGAAATAAGCCAATTCCTTTGAATTTCATAAGTTTAGAATCAGATTAGTACTGTCACAATAACTATATCAGCCTTTTATTACTGTGAACAAAGATGTAAGATAATAAACTTATAAGGAAGAAAGGCTTATTTTGGGCTCACAGTTTAGGAGGTTTCAGTCCATGGTCACTAGGCTTCATTGCCTTTGTGCGAATACATCACGGCAGGGAACACATGGCAGAGGAAGCCGCTCACTTCATAGGGTCCAGGAAGCAAAGAGACAGAGAGGGAGAGGCCAAGGGTATGCCCAATATCCCCTCCAAGGGCATACCCTGGTAAACTTCCTCCCACTAGGCCCCACTTCTTAAAGGTCCTGCCATCTCCCAACAGCACCATGGGCAAGGGACCAAGCCTTTAACACATGAGCCTTTGGAGGGACATTCAACATCCAAATTGTAGCAATAACTAATAGTTCTCATATTTTATTTATTAACTATTTTGCTCTGGGACAAACCTACCTAAACACTCAAAACAATTTTTAAATCTCAAAATTTGTCTTTTTAAACAAACCCTCACTTTACCTATTTTCAGAAACAATTCCTGACATGATATATTTTCTAAATCTACCTTAAATTCCATTGTAAAGGCACAAGATCTTTAAATAAATGCATATTAAGATTTTTGTGATATATGCTGCAATTTTCGTGAAAGCATTTACCATAAAAAGCAACTCAAGTTAAATTTATTTTCCCCCTGATAACACTGCTCTTGAAGCAAAAGTTGAAAAGTTCAGCAGTGTAATATGTGATTATAAAGTAATACAACTGAATTTCACACACAAGGAGAATATTTACTTTCCCAAAGAATCACCCTAAGAAGCTCTTTTCTTTTTCCAAAATATAAGGACTGCAGAATTACATTTTTGGAATTATCTTCAGAGTAAAATTACAAGCCACCTATACAATGCAATCACCCACATTTAAACAGAACAATAGTACCAGTTTGTTTACCATCTGTATTCATTTTAATCTTGGATTCCAATTCCAATGACATTTTGCAACTTCCAATCAAGTCTACACTCCAAGATAAGGAATTCCTTCCTTTTTTCATTAATTCTACACTTACTGATTACCTATGAGGTTCTGGAAATATACACAAAGTAGGGGCCTTTCACTCCGGAGCACTTTATACCTTTTTTGACTTTGGCTTATGGAATTATCCAGCAGGTAGATTAGACACTCAGCC
This sequence comes from Tamias sibiricus, assembly GCA_025594165.1. Lineage (NCBI taxonomy): Eukaryota > Metazoa > Chordata > Mammalia > Rodentia > Sciuridae > Tamias > Tamias sibiricus. The sequence goes on from CM046662.1 coordinate 103,762,252, forward strand.
ACCAGCAGAGCCAGTTTCCTGACCATCCTACAACAAACACACCACCAAACATATGTGGAGAGAACTTTAGCTTCACTCAATTTAATCAAGAGATTTGCCTTCAGGTCATTTAAAAACAAGCTTTATAAATTTCAGTACACATAGACATGTTACATTTTATTAATATTCAGTTATATTTTTACTTTTTAAATATAAGATGATACAATCTTTCAGGCCCAAATTCAACTACTTTCTAAACTCATCAGAGCTTAACTTTAATAACAAAGTTGGTTTCTTTATTCCAGTGGTAATACTTCTTTGTTTGGTGACATGGAGACAGAAACGTAAAGCTTAACAGGCAAGCTGTTAGTCACTAATTTGACTTGACTTACTTAGAAGCTTTCCACCATGAACAAATCTAATGGTAGGTGGCTTATCACCCTTTCTCTGAGGATTCAACACAATCAGCCATACAGATGGATTTCTTTAATGAGCCTGTCTTTAAACCTCAAAGTTGAATCCAATGACATATAAGGCTACTACTTTTTTTAATAAAATATTTCAGCCACACTAAAATGTTCATAGGTTAATATAACACTGAGGTTAAAAACAAATTCACTAGAATTCCACTATGCCATTTCTCCTGCCAACCATCGTCATTTTCCTTCTTTATTCACTGTAGGAAACCACTCTTCTGAATCTGTTGTTCATCATTCCCATACATGTCTTTATACCTTCCCTAAATATGTCTGTGTTCTGTTTCAGATGATTCTAACTTCATATAATGTATGGGCTGTGTCCTTCAGCAACTTGATTTTGGCTCAATATACTGCTAATGAAAATTTTAATATTGATCTGTAAGTTCATTTTCATTGCTGTGTAAAATTACATTTCATAAAGGTGACACAATAAATCAAAATTCCTGTTGGTGGCTAATTTTGTTTTTAAACAGAACAAAACTTTTCCAAAGATGTAATAATCTGTTATTAAACATCACACAGGAAAACAAACAGCAAAGACATCATGATATTCCAAGGTACCTGCTTTTTTTTTCCCCACTCTCCCCATCAACCTCTGATTAAGCTAGTATTTGTCCAGAATGTCAACTGTCAGCTTTGAAATTTCTGAAACTTACAAAGCTAACTGCTCTTGCAAAACACTGTCTATGTTAATAGTTGACCCCTTTATCTTCAACTTTATGATAGTCTATAAAATAAGAACTGAAACCAAGAGTAAGAAAACTGGTGATTTTTATGAGTGCTTTTTAATATGTTCTTAATATAGTTAACATTAACTGTATTAATACAATTCAAATAGCTATCATGAATACAATGACAGAATTCTATCAATATTTTTGCATGTGTGTGTATGGGGAAGGGTGCTAGGTATTGAACCCAGACCCTTGTGCATGCTAGGCAAGGGCCCTAACTCAGCTACATCCACAGCTCTTTTTATTTTGAGAAAGGGTCTCACTAAATTGCCCAGGCTGATCTTGAACTTGTGATCCTCCTGCCTCAATCTCCCAAGTAGCTAGGATTACAGGTGTGCCCCACCACACCCAGCCTATCAGCATTTTTATTAATATTTGTTATTATTCTTCAACAACACTACCAAATACTTCATCCTTGTACCCTATTAGGATATTCTGTCAGTAACAGGTAAAATTCTTGAGTATATTTACCAAATTCTATTTGTAAATATCTTTAATGATTCCCCCCCCCCTCTTCCCCCCTCCTTTTTTTTTTTTTTTTTTTTTAACTTTTGAGAAAATACTTACTCAGGTGTAGAGAGCATTTTTTCTAAGTTAAATTCCTTGAGGTATCTTATTATGGCAGCCAACGAGCAAATCACAGCCTTATCCAAGTTAATGATGCCAGAAAAACGTTGAGAATCTAAACAACACAATACATAACCTCATTAATATTATTACTACTATTAAAAATAAATTCTAAGTTATATAAAATTTATTTAATACTGAAATCATCATTTAGACAGTATCTCCTCAACTTGCCCTCTGGAAAAATGTGATTACAAATATCTGTGGCATAGAAACAGGACATTTTCTTTCCTTCCTTCCTTCCTTCCTTCCTTCCTTTCCCTTCCTTCCCTTCCTCCCTTCCTTCCCTTCCTCCCTTCCTTCCCTTCCTCCCTTCCTTCCCTTCCTTCCCTTCCTTCCCTTCCTTCTCCCCTTCCTTCCCTTCCTTCCCTTCCCTTTCCTTCCTTCCCTTCCCTTCCCTTCCCTTCCCTTCCTTTCCCTTCCTTCCCTTCCTTCCTTCCTTCCCTTCCTTCCTTCCTTCCCTTCCCTTCCCTTCCCTCCCTTTCCTTCCTTCCCTTCCTTCCTTCCCTTCCTTCCCTTCCCTTCCCTTCCCTTCCTTCCCTCCCTCCCTTCCCTTCCTTCCCTTCCCTCCTTCCTTCCTTCCCTCCTTTCCTTCCTTCCTTCCCTTCCTTCCTTCCCTTCCCCTTCCTTTCCCTTCCCTTCCTTCCCTCCCTTTCCTTCCCTCCCTTCCTTCCCTTCCCTTCCCTTCCTTCCTTCCTTCCCTTCCCTTCCTTCCCTTCCTTCCCTTCCTTCCTTCCCTCCCTTCCCTTCCTCCCTTCCTTCCCTTCCCTTCCTTCCCTCCCTTCCCCTTCCTTCCTTCCCTTCCCTTCCCCTTCCCTTCCTTCCTTCCTTCCCTTCCTTCCTTCCCTTCCTTCCTTCCCTCCTTCCCTTCCTTCCCTTCCTTCCTTCCTTCCTTCCCTTCCTTTCCTTCCTTCCTTCCTTCCCTTCCTTCCCTTCCTTCCTTCCTTCCTTCCTTCCTTCCTTCCTTCCTTCCTTCCTTCCTTCCTTCCTTCCTTCCTTTCCTTCCTTTCCTTCCTTCCTTCCTTCCTTCCCTTCCTTCCTTCCCTTCCTTCCTTCCTTCCTTCCCTTCCCTTCCTTCCTTCCCTTCCCTTCCCTCCCTTCCCTTCCTTCCTTCCTTCCCTTCCTTCCCTCCCTTCCTTCCTTCCTTCCCTTCCTTCCTTCCCTTCCTTCCCTTCCCTTCCCTTCCTTCCCTTCCTTCCTTCCTTCCTTCCTTCCTTCCTTCCTTCCTTCCTTCCTTCCTTCCTTCCTTCCTTCCTTCCTTCCTTCCCTTCCTTCCTTTCCTTCCTTCCTTTCCTTCCTTTCTTTCCTTCCTTTTCCTTCCTTCCTTCCTTCCTTCCTTCCTTCCTTCCTTCCTTCCTTCCTTCCTCCTTCCCTTCCTTCCTTCCTTCCTTCTCTTTCTTCTTTTTTTTCTAGTTGTAGAGGGACAGAATGCCTTTATTTTATTTCTTTATTTTTATGTGGTGCTGAGAATCAAACCTAGCATCTCATACATGCTAGGCAAGCTCTCTTGCCACTGAGATGCAGTCCCAGCCCAACAAGGGCATTTTCTGATGGTGGAATGAATCTTTTGTTGGAGAACAGATCATTTTTTTCAAAATGTAAAATCTCAACTCCCTTGACCAGAAATATTCCAAGATGTGTATACAAGGAGGGAAAAAACAAACAAACTAAAGATGAGATAAATGAACATCCACAGGGGTAAGAGTTAAATAAATTTTGGTAAACCCAAATTATTATGTACCTACTTAAAGGAATGACTTAGAGCTACTTGAACAGATACAGAAGGCTGTCCATAACATATGGCTAAGGGTGGAGTTGTATGATCATCCTAATCTCTCACAACAAATATTAAAACAGCTTCCTCTCTAGTCTCCTTGCTTCATCTTGTACCCTGTAGGTAGTCAATACAGCAGCTGAAGTAATTTTTTTTAAATGTGCATCAGATCATCGGACTACCTCTCAAAAATCCTCCAACATCCCACAACTCACTGACAGTAGAAGTCCAGTGACCTACAAAGCCCTATGGGACCTGCTCTCTGACTCCTTCCCACTGCTCAGCTTACTTCCTAATCTCCCCTTCAGACACTGTTTCAGTGCACAGACTCCTTGCTATTCCTTAAACATGGCAGGTACCCTCCCACATTAAGACATTTTGTACTTATCATTGCTTCTGCCTGAAATACTGTTCCTTCTCATGTCTACACAGCTTTCCCCTTAACTTCTTCTTTGTTCATATCTTTTTCAAGTACCTTCTTCTCAGAGAGGCCCTCCTTTGCCAACCAAATTAAAATTTCAACACCTTTCCCTGCCTCATTTTCTTCTTAGACTGTATCACCTTCTAACACACTAACTTGAACTATCAGTGTGTATGTACATACAGGTAGGTTTGTTCATACAATTCTTAAGCCAAACTGTTAAGGATTACTCTTCAGTCACATGAGTGGCAAGGACAGGGAAGAAGATTGAGGACATAAACTTCTACTTTTTTCTTTTTCTATTTCTTTTCATGGGGATGGAACCCAGGGCCTTATAAATGCTATGCAAGTGCTCTGCCACTGAATTTCATCTCCAGCTCTACATTTTCCTTTATAAAAAACTCTGTTGGTTGACTTTTTGGTAATAAGTATTTTTTAGATGTTTATTAAAGAAATTTTAAAAGAATTTATCTTTTTAATTTTTTAAATTTTTAAAGAAAAATTTAAAAAAATATTCCAAATGTTTTCTACAAAATTTTGTATTACTATATAAAATATCTTATCATTTTAAACTATACCTATTTACAAAACCAAGGTATAAATAAAGAGCTAACAATGCTCTTTTGCCTTTTACTGAAAGCTGATTTTCTTTTAACTTTCTAGCTTTGCATCCTGGAAACCTGACAAGAAGGAGTGTCAATGCATTATGAGGTAGCATTAACCTGAAATTTCTGAGTTACATCTAGCCCAGGAAGAATTATAAATACTCAACTCCAGAGTACTGATCTTCCCTGAGTGCAATGACTCTTATAACCTATGTCCTTTGCAGAGACTCCAGCAAGAGAAGGAGACACCTGGATAGTATGGGGCTTTAAGCCAGGATGGCTCTTGTGCCTACCAGATATGAGTCTCCTTGTGAAGGAAGAGAACGTAAGCTCCCATTGGCACCATGAGCTACTGCAAAGACTACTGTGAGAACTAATCCCACTAAGAGGAATACATATTCCATAAGCAGGCTGTTTTCCTGCCCATCCTTCAAGTGAATCTGATGCCTAGAGTAGATTATGGTAGCTTTGATGATACTGCATACTGATGTTGGAAGAGGGATACCACCTGAGACACCTGATTCAGTTTGGCCAAAATATGAGATTATAAGGAATATGCTAATTGACATTGATGGTCCAAGTGGAGGGAAATGCTAACACAACACTGCAGCTTAAGTGGGGGTTGGGAGTAAGAGCTGATGATGAAAGCTCTACAGTTTGTGAAAGAATAAATCTTGTCAGTATGGGGTCTAATGAGGACTGGAGACAGGCCAAATTTATGCCAAGGAAAAATGTCTATTCACCTTGCCATCCGTGAAATGGCCCCTAACATAACTGAACTGGCAGGACTGAGGGGTACAGACAAAATTAAGCACTAATGAATGACAGAAGAAATGTGAATTATACAAATAATGGTTACCTAACATATTTAGGCCCTGTCACTAATGTATTTTAATTCTAGCAACCAATCTTTCAAAATCTAGCCTACATGAGAATATCTATCTAAACATTTTGTAAAATTGTAGGATACTAATAGCCCATCTTTAAAGATGAGTGAAAAGAAAAGTTGGTCACCAACTTCCTATGCTCCAATTAATCTGCAAATAACTAAATGGTCACAACTGATGAGGGAAACACTATAGTGGTGTTCTTCATGAGCTCAAGTAAAGGAGCTCTTCCCTTAGCTACTCCCTCTTATTTCTGGTCACTACCTAGTTGTCATTAAATTGAAGGTCGGGGGGATCCAAGATGGCGGATTAGAGGAAGCCGCACTTCAGGGCAGCTCCGTGGAAAGAATCCAACAAAGCAGATAAACTGCCCTTCATCATATATATGTATATATATAGGCTGAAATTACCCATCTCCTGGATGGTTTGAATACCGAGACCCAGGAGAGAGAGAGAGACACACACACATGCTGTCTGCAGCCAGCCGCGTGGCTTCTGCTACACCACCCAGGCAGAGCAAAGGCGGTGCGGAACAAAGCCAGAGCCCTTGCCGGGACTACAACCCCAGCCACGCTTCTGGCATGCCAGCATGAAGCCAGCGAAAACAGCCGGCGGAATTAGTGCTGGGAGACCGCACGACAAAAACGCCAGTTCAAATCCACACTCAGCCGGACGCAACCCTCACCAGTAAAGCCCCAGAGAAAGCGGCGCGGAGACCAGTGAACAGGCAAGGAGGAACCTGAGACTGGGAGGACCTTCAACAGACAGTGGGGGAACGAGAGTCCAGTGTGACCACCCTCTGCGACCCTTCAATTGAGGAAGAGCACAGAAGTAGACGCCACACAAAGACCCCTCTCCAGCATCACTCCTCGCTAACCAGGTACACAGACGTGACCCCACCTACAAATTGACCACATCAGCCAGAGCAGATCTGCCGAACAGCTAATTTAACAAAATGAGAGAGGAGGAGAATAAGCTGCCTATTTGAGAATTGTGAATTCTACTTTGTAGTTTTTTTATTTTTTTATGTCATTGTTCTATTGTGGTTTTTTTTTCTTTCTTTTTACTCTTCTTTTTTTCCTCTCTCCCATGTTCATTCCCTCTTGCCTCTAATTCCTTATTTCCTTATCTTTCCTATCTACACCCTGCCCCTACATTCTCAACAGAGAAGAAAACAAGTTGTGTACAGGAACTTGGAATCTTAAAACTGGGGCAACTGAATAGTACATCAAATGGGTGTTTTATATAGTCTCCTCTCTCTTTGTTTTTGACTCACCCTGTCTTCTCTCCTTCATTATTTCTTACTACCTGGCCATTTTCTAATTTCCTTCAACGTTTATATAAGCCTAGCTGAAATACACATCAGTCTTCAGACTTAACTGTACACTCCAATTCCCTTCCTCCCCCTTCTGCTATTAAACTACTTCCATAGATTTTCAGTACTACACTCCCGAAGGGGGGTAAAGCAATACCCTTCCCTCCTTCCTCCTAAGCATATCACCTTTGTACCCAATATCTGAAACTATAAACCCCATTATAATCACTCAGAATATATTGGAGGCAATATCTAAATTCTCTAACTCTGTAAATTGTGAACAAACTGTGATTAACTGAATATAAAATGTCTGGTTTTAAGGTGTAAAGTATATATAAGGGGAGCTGATAGAATCCTACAACAGGAGCATCATTAGGCCTTAAGGTAAAAACAAAAAAAGTCAAGGTTCCACAGTACTAAAAGAAAAGACACATAAGCAATATGAAAAAACAAAGAAAGAAAATGTCCCAAACAAATCAACATACCTCCTTAGCAGATTCCTTGGCAAGCACAGTAGATCTAATGACAGAACAGGAATTCAGGAAATACATAATCCAAATGATTATGGAGCTCAAGGACAAATTCAAGAAGGAGGTGAGAGAGCAAATACAGGTAGTAAAAGATCACTTTGACAAAGAACTTCATAAACAAATACAAGAAGCAAAAGACTACTTCAATAGAGAGATAGAGGTTCTAAAGAGAAACCAAACAGAAATTCTGGAAATGAAAGAAGCAATAAACCAAATTAAATGCTCTATTGAAAACATCACCAATAGACTAGACCACCTGGAAGAAAGGACCTGAGATAATGAAGACAAAATATACAAACTGGAAAAAAAATGCAGAGAACACAGTAAAAATGGTCAAAAATCAAGAACAAAACATACAAGAAATTTGGGACAATATAAAAAGACCAAATTTAAGAGTGATTGGGGTAGAAGAAGGAGCAGAATTCCAAGCCAAAGGAATGAATAATTTATTCAATGAAATAATAGCAGAAAATTTTCCAAACTTGAGGAATGAATGGGAAAACCAAGTCCAAGAGGCTTACCGAACACCAAACGTACAAAATCACAACAGATCCACACCAAGGCACATCATAATGAAAATGCCTACTATACTGAACAAGGAGACAATATTAAAAGCCACAAGAGAAAGGAAACAGATTACATATAGGGGAAAACCAATTAGACTATGTTCAGATTTTTCAATTCAGACCTTAAAAGCTAGAAGATCCTGGAATAACATATTTCAAGCCCTGAAAGAAAAGGGATGTCAACAGAGAATCCTATACCCAGCAAAATTAAGCTTTAGATTCAAAGATGAAATAAAAACCTTCCACGAAAAACACAAGTTAATAGAGTTCGCAACTCGAAAGCCAGCACTTCTGAACATCCTGGGCAAAATATTACATGAAGAAGAAAAGAAAAATAGCAATGAAAATCAACAAAGGGAGATATTAAACTAAAGGAATTACCAACCAGAGGACAAAACAAATCAAGGTAAATACCATAAACAAATAAAAATGGATGGGAATACAAATCACATCTCAATAATAACCTTGAATGTTAATGGCCTAAATTCACCATTCAAAAGACACAGATTATCAGACTACATTAAAAGAAACGACCCAACAATATGCTGTCTCCAAGAAACCCACCTCATAGAAAAAGACATCAATAGATTGAAGGTGAAAGGCTGGGAAAAATCTTACCACTCACATGAACTGTGAAAGTAATCAGGGGTGTCCATTCTCATATCAAATAAGGCAGACTTCAAGCCAAAGCTAATCAAAAGGGACAAAGATGGATATTTCTTACTGATTAAGGGAACTATTCATCAACGATATATAACAATTATAAATCTATATGCCCCAAATAATGGAGCACCTACATTCATCAAACAAACCCTTTTCAAGTTCAAGAATAAAATAGATCACAACACAGTTATTCTAGGGGACTTTAACACACCTCTGTCACCACTGGATAGATCATCCAAACAAAAGCTAAATAAAGAAACTTTAGACCTCATTAAAACAATTAATAACTTAGACCTAATGGACATATATAGAATATTTCATCCTTCAGTAAGTGAATACACTTTCTTCTCAGCAGCACATGTACCTCCTCCAAAATAGACCATATATTATGCCACAAGGCAACCCTCAGCAAATATAAAAAAGCAGAGATAATTCCCTGCATTCTATCAGACCATAATGGGATGAAATTGGAAATCAATGAGAAAACAAGAAATAAAAAAAAATTACTCCAACAACTGGAAGCTAAACAACATCTTACTGAACGAACAAGGGGTTGAAGAAGACATCAAGGAGGAGATTAAAAAATTTCTAGAGGTTAGTGAGAACACAGATACATCATATAGAAATCTCTGGGACACTATGAAGGCAGTATTAAGAGGAAAATTCATTGCACTGAGTTCATTCCTCAAAAGGAAAAAAAAAAAACAACAAATAAATGACTTAACATCGCACCTCAAAGCACTAGAAAAAGAAGAACAGATCAACACAAAGACAGGAAATAATTAAAATCAGAGCTGAAATTAATGAAATTGAGTCTAAAGAAACAATTCAAAGAATTGACAAAACTAAAAGATGCTTCTTTGAAAAAATAAATAAAATTGACAGACCCTTAGCGATGCTAACGAAAAGAAGGAGAGAAAAAACTCAAATCACTAACATCCGTGATGAAAAAGGAAATATCACAACAAACACCTCAGATATACAGAGAATAATTAGAAATTACTTTGAAAACTTATACTCTAATAAAATACAAAATACTGAAGACATTGACAGATTCCTAGAGTCGTATGAATTGCCCAAACTGGATCTGGAGGATATACACAATTTAAATAGATCAATTTTAAGTGAGGAAATAGAAGAAGCCATCAAAAAACTACCAGCTAGAAAAAGCCCAGGGCCTGATGGCTTTACAGCCGAGTTCTACAAGACCTTCAAAGAAGAATTAATACCACTGCTCTTCAACTTATTTCAAGAAATAGAAAAAGAGGGAGCTATCCCAGACTCTTTCTATGAGGCCAATATTACACTGATTCCAAAGCCAGGCAAAGACACATCCAAAAAGGAAAACTTCAGGCCAATATCTTTAATGAACATAGATGCAAAAATTCTCAACAAAATCCTGGCAAATTGAATACAAAAACATATCAAAAAGATAGTGCAGCACGATCAAGTGGGGTTTATCCCAGGGATGCAAGGTTGGTTCAACATACAGAAATCAATTAACATAATACATCACATCAATAGACTCAAAGATAAAAACCATATGATCATCTCAATAGATGCAGAGAAAGCATTCGACAAAATACATCACCCCTTTATGTTCAAAACACTAGAAAAACTAGGTATAACAGGAACATATCTCAACATCATAAAAGCTATTTATGCAAAACCCCAGGCTAACATTATCTTAAATGGAGAAAAATTGAAAGCATTACCTCTAAAAACTGGAACAAGACAGGGGTGCCCCCTTTCACCGCTGTTATTTAACATAGTACTTGAACTCTGGCCAGAGCAATTAGACAGACAAAAGAAATTAAAGGGATCCACATAGGAAAAGAAGAGCTCAAATTAGCACTATTTGCTGTGACATGATAATATACCTAGAAGACCCAAAAAACTCTACCAGAAAACTTTTACAACTAGTAAATGAATTCGGCAAAGTGGCAGGATATAAACTCAATACCCATAAGTCAAAGGCATGTTTGTACATCAGTGACAAACCCTTTGAAAGGGAAATGATGAAAACTACCCCATTTACAATAGCATCAAAAAAAATAAAATACCTAGGAATCAACTTAATGAAAGAAGTGAAAGACCTCTTTAAAGAAAACTATAGAACACTAAAGAAAGAAATTATAGAAGACCTCAGAAGATGGAAAGATATTCCTCGTTCCTGGATAGGCAGAATAAATATTGTCAAAATGTCCATACTACCAAAAGCATTATACAGATTTAATGCAATTCCAATCAAAATCCCAATGACATTCCTCGAAGAAATAGATAAAGCAGTCATGAAATTCATCTGGAAAAATAAGAGACCCAGAATAGCCAAAGCAATCCTTAGAAAGAAAAGTGAAGCAGGTGGCATCACCATACCAGATTTTAAATTATACTATAGAGCAATAGTAAAAAAACAGCATGGTATTGGCACCAAAACAGACGGGTAGACCAAAGGTACAGAATTGAGGACACAGAGACTAATACATATAATTTCAGCTATCTTATATTGGACAAAGGCGCCAAAAATGTACAGTGGAGAAAGGACAGCCTCTTCAACAAATGGTGCTGGGAAAGCTGGAAATCCATATGCAACAAAATGAAATTAAACCCTTATCTCTCACCATGCACAAAATTCAATTCAAAGTGGATCAAGGACCTAGGAATTAGACCAGACACAATATGCCTAATAGAAGAAAAAGTAAGCTCCAATTTCCAACATGTCGGATTAGGCCCCAAGTTCCTTAATAAGAATCCTGTAGCACAAGAATTAGTATCAAGAATTAATGAATGGGATAGATTCAAACTAAAAACCTTCTTCTCAGCAAAAGAAACAATCAGTGAGGTGAATAGAGAACCAACTAACTGGGAACAAATATTTAATACATGCACATCAGACAGAGCACTAATTTCTAGAATGTATAAAGAACTAAAAAAACTCAACACCAAAAAAACAAATATCCCAATAAATAAATGGGCCAAAGCAATGAACAGACACTTCTCAGAAGAAAATATACAATCAATCAACCAATACATGAAAAAAAATGCTCAGCATCACTGGTAATTAGAGAGATGCAAATCAAAACTACCCTAAGATGTCATTTCACACCAGTCAGAATGGCAGCTATTAAGAACACAAACAACAATAAATGTTGGACAGGATGTGGGGAAAAAGGCACGCTCATGTATTGCTGGTGGGACTGCAAAATGGTGCAACCATTATGTAAAGCAGTATGGAGATTTCTTGGAAAACTGGGAATGGAACCACCCTATGACCCAGCCATCCCACTCCTGGGTCTATTCCCAAAGGACTTACAAACAGCATATTACAGTGACACAGCTATCTCAATGTTTGTAGCTGCACAATTCATAATAGCTAGGTTGTGGAACCAACCTAGATGTCCCTCAGTAGATGAGTGGATTAAGAAAATGTGGTATATACGCACAATGGAATTTTACTCAGCAATAAAAGAAAATAAAATAATGGCATTCGCAGGTAAATGGATGAAGTTGGAGGACATAATGCTAAGTGAAGTTAGTCTCAAAAATCCAAGTACCAAATGTTTTCTCTAATATAAGGAGTCAGAGTCACAGTGGTGTTGGGTGTCGGGGTACTTAGGAAGATTAGAGGAGCACTAGAGTAGTCAAAGGAGAAGGAGGAGAAGGGAGGGAGCTAGGGGTGTATGGGGGGGTGGGAAAAAAAGGGGAGGTATAATAAGATGGATATCATTATCCTAAATTCATGATTGAAGACTTGAATAGTATGAATATACTTTGTATACAAACAGTGTTATGTGAAAAGAGGCTCTATGTGTGTATTATGAACCGTAATGCATTCTACTAAAATGGCCGATGGATGGGGAAGGAGGGGAAGGGAGGGGGCAAACGTATGAAGGGAAAAAAAAAAAAGTGCTCTATATGTGTAAAATGAAATGTAATGCATTCTGCTGTCATTTATAACATCTTAAAATAAAAAAATAAATAAATAAAGGAAAAAAATTGAAAAAAAATATTGAAGATCATACTCACATCTTTATTCAAATCTCAAAATCAGTACAATTTGAGGACACATTGCTAACATGTATAAAATATTTACCTTTGATGTGAACTACATCTTTAGAATAAAACTCCGTAACCACCTGGAATGCATGGCTGTATTCAAAATAAATTTTATCCATCCTTTCTACACGAATTCTGTCATCCCGCATGCTGAAAGAAAAAAATGAAAACTTCAAAGAAGTATCCATTATCTCTATCTGCATTAAGGCCATCCCTGAAAAATGAGATAAACTCATTCCTTATTCTCTTCCACAATGAAGACAGAAAGGAATAAAGAATAAGGTCTAAAGTTTCCCTGTGATAAGTCCCCATTTCATAAAATGACATAATTATTACTTTTTATCTACTCTTATTTTTTACCACCTAGTACACTGTGTGAGTACTTTATATTTGTTATTATCAAAAAGAAGAACTAGCTGAAATTAGGATGAGTTGTGTTAATAAGTATGAAGGGAAAAAACTGAAAATCATTTTAATTTGATCACATTATTTGTTTAGAGTCTCTAGCAACAGAACATAGCACTGACTAATGCAGTCTTTGAAGGGTATCTCTGGTTTACATTTTGCTAAGTCCATTTTTACCATAGCTCCAGTCAAATATAATAATCCCCATCAAGTTAACTCTCACTCTTTAAATAACTTGGTTCTATGTTTTTAAACACATAAATAAAAGTTTAAACATGAGCATTTAAAAAATCATCACATTATCCATGCTGTGCTGTGCTTTTTCAGTTTCTATTTTTTGTGATTCCCCATTCCCTCCTCCTTCTCATCCCCTTTCTTCTCACCTCACTCCCACAGCTGTTATCAGATATAAACAGACTACAATGAAGTCTTCCACATTTTTTCCTGTTCATGTGAACAGATAAAGGAATAGATCATACACTTAAATATGATACATGTCATATATCTTGTAAGAACGAGATGCCTTTATACACCCTTTTCTGCAACTTCTTTTCTCTGCTAAGCAATAACTCTTGAAAATCTCTCCCTATAAAGTGACTATCTACAACTCATTCATTTTTGAATGGTCAGAAAATATTTCATAGTACATAAATGCCATTATTTATTCAACCATTTTATTATTGTTTGATATTCACTTCATGTTAAGTTTGTCATGTTACTTTAAAACATTTTTATTTAAAAATAATGAAACATTCAATACAGCTGAGCCTGCACATATCCCTCTCTAACCATATTCATCTATCATTTTCACAAACTACACTATCTCGAATTTGATGCATACTATTACCATGTACACTTTACAACATATTTCATGTTTATAATTTTATGAGCAGTACTTTATTATACCTATACAACTTGCTTTTGCACTCATGTCTCATTTTTATGATTTATACATAAAGACTGGCACATTTTTTTAAAATTTATTTTAAATACTTCTACGTTGGGAGGCTAAAGCAGGAGGATCACCTGAGATCAGCCTGGACAATACAACAAGGCCCCAACTCTAAAATAACAACAACAATAAATGATTCTGAGTATTCCCTTATTTCTTACATTTTCTAGGAAAATAATATTTGATTTTTAAATTTAATTTACTTGAACTTATTTTTTTCAGATGTTGTACAGTTAGAAATACAATTTGATTTTCATATGATTACTTAATGATCAAAGCCACCATTAATACATTATATGTTTCCCTACTGATTTATCATACTACCCCTACTGTATCTCATATGACTCTCTAGGTGTGGCCTATTAATGGCTTCTAGATCCTGTTCTGCTAATCTTTTTGTCCATCTCTATATCAGTACCACAGTGTCTCCATTTCCATGGCTTGGTATCAGTATCTAAGATTATGTGCTATAACTTTCTCCATGAAGGTTTTACATATCTCTGACTGTGCTCACTCCTAATATAAATGCATTTCTCTGTTGTCTTCACATGAAACAAGCCCTCAGTATGGGGCCCGGAGTCAGGTAAGTCACACTGAAGCACAGTGATACTTAATGACCTGGATTGATAAAATTAAGAGTAGATGACATAACAGAAACTAGATGACAAGAAAGAATTATCTACAATTGTCTTAGAAGCCTCTCCTATGTATAGTAATATAGTTATCTCTGATAACTTAAAAATATAAAAGTATTTATAAAATTATAACTAGATTACTAGATGTTAGAAAACATCAAAGTTAAGATGCTCTTGTAAGTTTCCTAATTTTCTTCTTTGGCTTCCTATGTAGAATGCTTCCTTGGTCCCTACACAAAAGGAAGTCTTGAAATAATCCCTAGCACCATGCTAAACTAAGTTTTTTTTTTTTTTTGGTACCGGGGATTGAACTCAGCGGCACTCGACCACTGGGCCACATCCCCAGACCTTTTGTTGTATTTTATTAGAGACAGGGTCTCACTGAGTTGCTAAGTGCCTCGCCATTGCTGAGGCTGGCTTTGAACTCACGATCCTCCTGCCTCAGCCTCCCAAAGTGCTGGGATTGCAGGCGTGCGCCACCGTGCCCGGCTGCTAAACTAAGTTTTATTTTTACTTTTACAAATTTTCTTCTGAACAAGGATATTCTATGATTTGGTTTAAAATTTCCACTACAATGCCTTGTACTAAATAAACAATAGTATAATACCTTTATTTTGCTTAACAACTAGGTTAATATTCTATACCTTTATTTTGTTTATTTATTGACTGATGTGGTGCTGAGGTTCAAACCCAGTGCCTCACATGTGCTAGGCAAGCACTCCACCACTAGGTACAACCCCAATCCAAGGTTAATACTCTAAAAGGAAGATTTATGACTATAAAACCAAAAGCTTTTTTATATTTGTTTCTACTTCACAAAAACAAATTAACAAAAACACATAAATTTTGATGTGGACATATGGTACCCAACAGTCGGGCTTCCATACTTAGTATATAATCTAAAATAACAGACACAATGTGGTAGACATCTATAAAAATACAGAAAGACATAAATGGATATGCCATATAACAAAACAACACATTCCCTCCCTCCTCAATACTATAAGTAGAAATGGATGTTTCATTTTACAAATTCAAGAAATATTTATAATATTTCTGCTACTTTATATAATAAAAATGTTATTATTCAATTTTGTCTTCTTATGTTCAAAACAACATATTTTAGTCTCCCCCTATCCTACCATGCAAACAGAGAACTGAATAGTCAACTGAAGTCCATAGATACTATATACAATAAAACTTCATTTAAAGATATTCCTAGGAACTCAAAATGCAAGTGGGTGAGGACAAACAATAGACAATAAGACACACTGCTATCCATACCCCTGTGGGAGGAGCTACAGGGCATCTAACAGTAAGAAAACAGGGATTCCACAAAATAGCAAATGAGAAAATAGCTCCACAAAATAGCTCATGAGAAAGTACAGCAAGACATTCTGAGCACCTGAAGCTGAGGGTGGAAGCTGCACAACTGACTGATAATAAGGAATCCACAGGAAGGTGTGGAGAGACCTCTAGGCCATATGAACTCACAAAACTGCACAAAGCACACTTTGAAGACAGCCGCCTCATGTGAACAGAACCCAAAGTGAGGGGTTCACGGAAAAAGGGTAAAGATAGGAAGAAGAGAGTGAGCTGCCACATTTTCAAATATGGCAAAATGAACAAATTCCAAAAATATTACACTAAGGAAAGAAATCAAACCAAAATGACTATATGCCATAAGATTCCATGTATATGAAATTCTAGAAAAGGCAAAATGGACAAAAAATTAATAACTGCCTGGGGCCAGATGCAAAGTGAGGGGACCAACTGCAAAATGACTTGAGGAAGTTTACTGGAGTAAAAGCATTGCTCCATAACTTCACTGTAATGGTGAAGGTAATTAGTAGAATTATCACGATTCAAACTCCATACTTACAATGTAAACTATATGGTTTATAAATAACATCTGAAGTTTAAAAAAAATACTTCTATAGCAAGGAAGTTAGAAAAGGGTATTTTGACCCATGCTTTTCTTCCAAAAGTTCAAGAAAACTAATGTCACATAAAATAAGTAACAGAAAAGGATCAAGGTCAAAAAGGAGAATAAGCAGAATAATATATCCACAAACAAAAGAAGTATGTCAGATACAGATGTCCATAAACAGAACAAAAATTCTAATATAAAATGTAAGACACACTTAAAAAATTATTACAAAAGCAAGTTGGATTAAAAAATAACAACTCAGAAATAAACCAATAAGAAAATTAGACACAAAAGAAAAAAATTATCTCAGAAATGAAGGAATGACTGGAAGGAAAACAAAACTGAATAAATCCTACAAATAACAAAACAGAAAATGAAGAGAAAAAATTGCTAGTCAAAAAGAAATGAAAAGGAAGACTAAAAGGATTGAAAATACAAACTACAGAAAACAGCCAAAAGATATAAAACTATATAAAAAGTGCTACTAAGATTCAAAGTTGAAGAGAAGGGGAAAGCAAAGAAGTAGATAAAAGCATTTGAAAGCATATGGTAGAAAACCTGGGGAAATCAAACCAGAATGACCACCATAAAAAAATAATCTGGAAAATTATATCCAAGCAAAAGGAGATATCATTTATAAATAAAGAAAAACAGCCAGATTTTACTAGCAATGTTCCACACTAGAAAATACCATAGTAACATACTAAGGCAAAGAAACAAACATTTTTTAAAATTTAAAATTGAGTTGTTAATTTTCTATGTGGCCACCCTACTTTTCATGCATAAAGGCATAAGAATGGCAAAGTGCTTATGCCCTCACCTCAGGCCAAGAGTAAGGGGATCAGCCTCACCTATGAAACTGTGAGCCCAGAATAAACTTTTCCTCTTCTAGGTTGTTCTTTTCAGGTATTTTGGCCATAGCTATAGAAAGCTGACTGACACAAGTCTTCCAGGTAATTCTAATGCACCAGATCAGTAGCTTCATCACTACCTGGATCTTGTCAGGAATGTGAATTCTCAGGCCCCATCCCCACACACTGTGTCAAGAGAATCTCAGGGAGTGGGGGGACACACAGCACTCAGTGCCTTAATGAGCTGTTATGATTTGGATATGAGGTATTCCCCCCAAAAGCTCATGTAGCAATGCAGGAGAGTTCAGAGATAAAATGATTAGATCATGAGAGCTGTAACCTAATCAGTGGATTAGTCCACTGATGGATTAATAATCTGAATGGACTGATTATGTGGCAACTGTAGGCAGGTGGGGTATGGCTGGAGGAAGTAGGTCACTGCAGGAGTGCCCTTGGGGATTATATTTTGTCCCTATCTCCCTTCTCTCTCCTTCTTATTTCCTCTCTCTCCCTCTTTCCCTCTCCCCACTCCAGATTCCCAGCTGCCAAAGTGCCATAAGCTGACAGCTTTCCTCTGCCATGTCCTTCTGACATTATACTCTACCTCACCTCAGGCCAAGAGTAAGGGGATCAGCCTCACCTACGAAACTGAGCCCAGAATAAACTTTTCCTCTCCTAGGTTGTTCTTTTCAGGTATTTTGGCCATACCTATAGAAAGCTAACTGACACACGTCTTCCAGGTAATTCTAATGCTCACAAAGGTTTAAGAACTACTTTTCTAGAAAATGAATTCCAGTTAAATAAAATGATTGGAGATAACAGACATAAGAATAAAATAATGGCATTTGCAGGTGAATGGATGAAGTTGGAGAATATAATGCTAAGTGAAATTAGTCAATCTCAAAAATCCAAATACTGAATGTTTTCTCTGATATAAGGAGGCTAGTTCACAGTGTTGTTGGGTGGGGGTACACAGGAGGATTAGAGGAACATTAGAATGGTCAAAGGAAAGGGAGGGGAAGGGAGGGAGCAAGGGGGGGAGGGAGGGGGGAAAACAGAAAAAAAATTGGTAATTGAATGAGATGAATATCATTATCCTAAATGCATGATTGAAGATCTGAATGGTACTTATATACTTTGTATACAAGTTGTATGTAAAAAGATGCTATACATGTGCATTATGAATTGTAATACATACTACTATTATAAATAAAAAAGAAAAAATAATAATTGGTGATAAGAATTTATGTACACTTACTTGGAGAACTTAATGAAGATGTAATGAAGACTATAAGGAAGAAGGCGCTGCATGCAAAGGGTGCATGCAAAGGGCACACTCACTGTCAGAGCAGATACGTTACAACTATGACATAAGAAAGAAATGGAAGAGCATGCTTTTACCTTTCTTCAGTATTCTACATTATTGGTGGTCATATCTGTATTATTACACTGAAAATGTTACATGTGAAATAAAGGATCTTAAGTACCTGATATTCTAGTAATAGAACTAGAGTACTTACATAAGGACCTCAAGGTAGTAAAAGGAGATAGAGATGTAAGACTGAAAAAGTGAAAACCCGTTAGCCCTAAGTTTGAATTAAAAGTATTTTTGAACTCTTTATACTGTTTATCTATAAAATGTATATATATCCTATATTTGCCCACTAAAGAGACGTAAGAGTAATAATCAATAAATAAGGAGTATCGTATTATAAAGACTATGATTCTCAAATATTTTTTTCCTGCTTGAAGGGCTTATTGGAGAAATGACTAATTCTAGGAATGGAATAGAAAATGTTTAAGATAAACCTAGAATACCCTGTTACACAAAAAAGTAAAAAAGCTACTACTAGGATCATGGCAAAATGACATAGAAACCAACTTGAAGAGGCTTTCATTACCCAATTATGGGCCGATCTGACCATCAGGATGAATAGCAACCACCATGAATCATGAGTCCATAATGATACTTTAAAAAGCAAAACTAGTTAATTACCAGCAAGTATCACTGGCTACTCAGTTCACAAAAAGAGACAATCATTAAGTATTGTATTTTTCCATTAGAAGGCAATCTATAAAGTAGTCTTGCTCTTCCTCCACAAGAATCCAAAACCAAAACACACGAATCTTACTAAGCCTCTCAATTCAACTACCAATACAGAAAATAAAAAGAAGTATGTTAAACTCTAGGAAGATGCAACCATCAAAATCCAGACTGTGGAAAATTCCACAGGAAAAACAACTGAGTTTCTTTAGCAAGAGATGGAGAAGGAACCTATAGATAAAGTGAGATTTTAAAAGACGCTTTAAAAAAGAAACTGACAAAACTAAACTATAGGGGTATACAGTCAGGTAACAAAAATACAAAGAAAATTAGGAAAGTGATAACAATGAAAAGTCAGGATCACGGTTACTCAGGGCTGTGACAGGGAGGGGCACAGTATTTCCAGAGTGGCTGCTGAAATTCCCTTCCTGCCCTGGATGATGGGTCCCAGTGCTTTCTGCTATATTTTTTTTAATTTATTTTTTATTCTAAGTTGTTAGAAATGACAGCAGAATGTATTATATTTCATATTATACTTGTAGAGCACATTTTTACATATCTCTGGTTGTATACAAAGTATATTCACACCATTCATGACTTCATACATGCACTTAGGGTAATGATATCCATCTCATTCTACCATCTTTTTTTTTTCTTCACCCTTTTTTTCTGCTATATTTGTATCATATTGTTTCCTACATTTGTACCATATTTTAAATTTCTTTCAAATAACACAATGTAAATCATTCTAATTTTACTGGTTTTTCCTAAATTTAATTCCCTCTGAAACCACTTTTTACTTTTAAAAGTTCATTTTATCTCATAAGTAACTATTAATATTCCATCATCACTCTGAATTTAGAAGTAGTTTGATATATAAGGGACACAAACAACAATAGTAAGAAAACAATTAACCAGATTTAAAAAACAAGAAAAAGACCCAAATAGACATTTCTCAAAACACAACCTATAAATAGCCAATAAGTATATGTAAATATGTTCAACATTGCTAATTATCAGGAAAACGAAAAACAAAAATCACAATGAGACATCAGCTCACACTTGTTTGAAAGGCTATCATTAAAAAGGCCAAAAAAAGGTATCAGTTAATATGCAGAAAAAAGGAACCCTAGCACTGTTAGCGGGAATGTAAATTGAAACAGTCATTATGGAAAAAAGTACAGAGGTTCTTCAAAATGTTAAAAATAGAACTACACTATGATCTTGCAATTCCACTTCTAAGTACGTGTCCAAAGGAAATCAGTTGCTTGAGGAAATATCTATACTCACCTATTCGTTGTAGCACTATTTACAATATTCAGGTATGGAATCTAAGTGTTCATCTACAGAGGAACAAAAGAAAATATGGCATATATATACAATGACACATTATTCAGACTTTTAAGAAGAGGGAAATTCTGTCATTTTATAAGCTGAAAAAGCCAGGCACAAATACTGCATGATTTACTTATACATAGAACCTAAAAAAACTGAATTCATAGAAGCAGTGAGTAGAATGGTGTTGCCAGGGGCTGGAGGTACAGAGGGACAGGGAATGGGGGAGATGCTTGTCAAAGAGTACAAACCTCAGTTTGTCGGGATGAATTAAGTTTTGTGGGAACACTATGGTGATTATAACCAAATGTTAATGTTTTCCTAAAATTTCTTACCTCAAAATTACAAAGATAACTGTGAAGTAATACAGTTAGTTTGTCATACTCATTTCATGATGTACACATATATCAAGCTATTGTACATCATAAATATATAGCCTTATTTATCAAATACCTCAGAAATAACTGTAAAAAAAAGTTTTCTGTGGTCATATAAACTTGGAGGCACTACTCTAGTAATATTTTTACTAGATTACAAGGCAGATGTTAATGTGGTGTTTTGTCATAATGACAATGAATTTGTGTTCCTCTTGTAAACAGGAACAAAAAATAAGAAAGGTTAAGGAAGCTACTAAAAACATGGTTAAAGACAAAAATGATTAATACATAATCCAAAAGCTGAATAAAACTCACATAGACATCTGAAAATTGATTTTATGACCTGGAACTGTAAGGTGAGTCTAAGAGTAGGCTGGAATATTGGGAAGAGCTCAAAAACTTAGGGGGTTGAGATGAGTCACAAATAACAGAAATTGAAGATAGGCTAAAATAGTGCACTTTAATAATTGATAATCTAAAACGATGACCCTGAACGATCACCAGAAAGCAAAGTATGTTTAACATATTCTGTTTAAGAAGTAGGTTAAATATGACAGTTTCAAATACAGTTGTTCCCCTGTTATCCATGGGTAAAACATTTCAAGACCCCCAACAGACACCTGAAATCAAAAACAGCAGCAAACCCTAAGTGTACTATGTTTTCCCCAATACATATATAACTATGATAAATTCACCTTACAAATTAGTCATAGCAAGATTAACCACAATGACTAATAATAACTATAGAACAGTTATAATAATATACTATAAGAAAAGTTATTAAAAACTATTGAATTATTTCTAGAATTACCTACTTAATATTTCTGGTTTGCAGTTGACCATGATTAATAAAAACCATGAAAAGTAAAATTGCAGATAAGAGGAGAGTACTGCAGGTCCATTAAAAGTAACTAAAATTTCTGAAGTTTATACTTAGAGAACTAAACACACAGTACTTGACAGCATTAGCCTTTATGCTAGTATTTCCTGGCCTACATTCCCACTAAATTCTAGGCCCAAAAGGGCAAAGACCATGCCAGTTCTGGTATTCCAAACCAAATACTTGAGTGAAACATTGAACATTTTCCCCTGACATGGAATATAACAAAGATGACTGCTATACTAATATCTACTCAAACTCAGTGCTAACCTAGAAGATGTAGCTAGTAAAGTAAGAATACAAAATAAAAGCATAGGGGCTAGAAAAAAACACAAAACCATAGGGAAGATTTTACAGTCACAACATCAAAATTCAGCAAGGCCACTGAATTTATATTATAAACTGAAAGTTTGTGTTCCCCCCCAAAACTTATATGTTGAAACCTAATTCCCAATGTGATGGTATTTGGAGCTGGGGCATCTGGGAGGTAATTAGGTCATGAGAGTGACATCCTCATAATGGGATCAGTGCTCTCATAAGAAGAGACAGAAGTAAGCTTGCTTCCTCTATTCCTGCTGTGTGCTGTGAAGACACAGCAAGAGTACAGCCATCTGCAAACCACTAAGAAGGCCTTCACCAGAACCCAGGCTGGCGCCCTGAACTTGAATTTTCCAGCCTCTAAAACCATGAGAAATAAGCTTCTGTTTTTTTTTTTGTTTTTTTTTTTTTGGTACTGGGGATTGAACTCAGGGGCACTTGACCACTGGGCCACATCCCCAGCCCTTTTTTGTATTTTATTTAGAGACAGGGTCTCACTGAGTTGCTAAGTGCCTCGCCATTGCTGATGGCTGGCTTTGAACTCGCGTATAAGCTTCTGTTTTATGAGCCATCCAGTCTATGATATTCTGTTAGAGCAGCCCAAAATGAATAGCATGAGGGCAAAACACTAAATTCACCAGAATTTTATAGAACAATAATAAATAAGTAGAAAATATTAATGTAACTTTAACAATAACACTAAATATCCAGAAACAAATATAGTCGCTTTATTTATGACAGAGGTAATGCTATAGTGAAGCAATACAGAGTAACAGGTCAACTGGATATTCATGTGAAAGAAAAGGAAATCAATCTCAAACCATATTGAAAAGCAATTCCACATGGACAGTAGATCTACATGTAAAATAACACAGTGTCTAAAAGAAATAGATAAGAATATATTTATGATATCAAAATAGGTGCAGAGTTCTTAAGGCACAAAAAGCACAAACTTTAGAGGAAAACACTGATCAACTGGACTACACTAAAGAACTCTGTGTATCTGTATATAATCTGATACTAAAATGGGATGAAAAATGTAAGCTATAGAAAAGGAGAATATCAACAAACATATCCCACAAATTCACTCATATACAGAAAATAAGCAGAATACCCATAAATTAATAAAGCACTGACAACCCAGTAGAAAAACATGTAACTTAGAGAAACACAAGAGGATACCAAACAGCCAATAAACATAAGAAAAAAGGGGCCCTCCTTATCATGAGTGTTGAGTGAAATGTGAATTAATCCACAAAGAGATACCAATACACACTCAGAGAACAGCTAAAGAACTGACAATATCATGTTTGTAAAACAAGTAGAATTTTGATATACTGCTGGGGTGTAAGTAAAACGACTTTCGAAAAGTGGCTTTATCTGCTAAATATCACGCAAATCCTATGATCCAGCAATTACATTCACAAAAGTGCAAACACGTATTTACCAGAAGAATAGTACAAGAAACTTTACAGGAGTGTAAGCTGCCTGGTAAGCTGCCTGGTACCGTAAACCGGGATAAAAACTCTCGGAGGCAGAGTTAAGCTTTTACTACTTTTACTTCTACTTTCTTAGAGCTTAGAGAGGGAAAGAAAGATTTTTAGAGAGAAAGATTAAAGCAAGCTTTTCTTCTTGTCTTCTTAGCTTAGAGTAAGAGTTAGAAAGATAGAGCTTAGCTTAGAGAAAGACTAGAGCTTCTTTCTTCTCTCTTCTTTCTTCCTTCTTCTGTCTTCTGTCTTCTGTCTTCCTCGGGAGCCTCGGCCTTACTCTGACCAGTCCTCTGGAGCCTCGGCCTAACTCTGGCCAGTCATTACTTCTTCTATCTGGTTTCTCTTCTGTAACCGCTCTGCCTACGTTCTGGCCGCTCTGATTCTTCTGACCGACCGAGTGACTGCCCGGCTGACTGAATTCTCCGTTCTCCTAACTCGGACCGCTTTCACCCGGTTATATACCTTCAGGTTTGCGGGTGCCTACAGGTGCGTCACATACATATCAGGTGGAACTTATGGCTTCCAGCTAGCTACAACAGCCCTTCCTAATTAGGGCTCCTTCACAGGAGCATTACTGGTAATCAACAGAGTGAAAATGATCAAAATGTCCATCACAGTATACACCAATTAGGATATATTCAGGCAGCAATAAGAATAGCTTTTTAATTTCACAAACATAAGAAGCCAGAAAATAATACATATCATATAATTCCATTTATATAAAAATCAAAACAGGAAAAAATTAATTTATGTGTAGAATTTTTGAGGGACAGCAGTGACAGAAAGGGGCCACAAATGCTGGGCATGGTGGCTCACTCCTATAATCCCAGCAGCTGGAGAGGCTGAGGCAGGAAGATTATGAGTTCAAAGGGTTCAACCACTGGTTCTAAAAAAAAAAAAAAAAAAGTGGGGAGGGCACAAAGAAGGCTTCTGGGGTATTCACAATGCTCTATTTCTTGACCTGGATGCTGTTTATAGAGGTGTATTCACTTTTTAAAAACTTACTGCACTATGTTCATGTGACTTTTGCATTTTTCTGTATATTTAATATACCTCAATAAAAAAATTATTCCAAAAAATACAGAGATATGTGTCAGGGAATGTAATAGAAATTAGACACGAAATGATAAAAAATATTCCATTTAGAGCAATTAAACAAGTTATTTTTTAATTAAGAATCAACCTTTGAATCAAAAATAAGTCATAAAGAAAAATATTCCTAAATAAAAATGCACTGAGGAATTTTCCACTATTAGGGAAAAAATAGGAAGCAGTTGAAAGATTAGTGTAGGATAAACAATTACCATAATTTGTTAATTGACATGATTCCAAAAAACAGTCCATATAATGCTTTTTAAACATTCACAGTCATTTCTACCAATTACTCTTAGGGCTCATAATGAATAATAAAATGGTAACATTTAGAAATATTCAACAGGCACTTACGGAGCATCTACCATATTCCACCCCTCAAGCCCCTGCATAAGGCTCCTCTTAGAGCTGCACTTTCCTTCTCTGATTCCTTCAGTGACTCCCCATTCCCAACTATGAACAGGGAAAGAAATTCCAAGTTGCATATTCAAAATTCTCTAACAAAAACACATAAAACTCCCTGCCCTCATAGGACTTACTTTTTTAATAGGGCTAAGTAGAAAATAGTAATAATAATAGTAGTGGTGGTGGTGGTGGTGGTGGTGGTAGTGGTTTAAACATTAGATGTTGATCTGGCCCAATCACTTTCTCTAACCTCATATACTTCTACACTCAGCTTCATTCCTTCTGCTCTAATCACGCTCCAGCTAAGGCCTTACCTCAGAGCCTTTGCATCTACTTTTCCTTCTGCCCAAAATGTTCTTTCCTAGATAACCACATGACATCCTCATCTTCCTCAGGGCTTCAAGTTACTTTCTCAGTGATATCTTCCTCAATCACCTAATGTAAAATGGCATTCCTCACTAGAATTCACAAACACAGCGTCTTCCGGCAGTTTTATTTTTGCTGTACCAATGCCTGGAACAGTACCTGGTACAGAAGAGGTACTCAATCTGTGTAGTATTACACTGAACAACTAAGTGAATAAATGAGTACAAGTTCCAGAATCCTTCTTCCCTTGATGCAGGCAGCAGCACCTCCATTTTAAAAATGAGTAAACTGAGCTTTGAGAGACTAAGTACAATGCCCAAAGTCATAAAGAGATATAGATTAATGATATCCAAACCCACAGCACCCAGCTCTGAGGGCTTTCCCAGTTCTCCTATCAGCCTAGGCAGGCATAAGCTCATGGAGAAAGAACCCTAAGAGGGGGGATTTTCTCCCATCTGTGGTACTGTAGAAGGGTTTTTGCTTTTTTTCCCCCCCCACCTTAATCCACTAGGAAGAGAGTATCAGACTAACTACTACAAAGCTCCTATCAATTTTTATCTTCCTACAGATTCCCTTAATACCTGGATTTTTAGAAACCAACAACAAAATTATTATTTAGCAACTCAAAAAGCAATGAATGACCTTACACGAGCTCCACAATGTTTTCATACAAGTTCCTAGAGTGAACACAAGAGGCAGCTGGTTACTCAATTACTGTTCTAATTAAGGTTCTGTTTGATAAGCAGATAAGGATTTAGAAACCTATTAAATTTCATAAAATTGGACTTGTCAGTTATCCTTGAGGCTTTCATGGAAGCATTTACAAGAATGTCAAAATCATTGTTTCACAATCTGTATATTAAACATCCTCATGCAAACATTTTGTTCACAAAATGGTTAAAGTTATAATATCTCCTATTTGTATTTTCCCAGACTTCTTAACTAAAGAAATGGCAAATTCAAATGCTTTTCTCCTTAGAACAAAAAAAATCTATTAAAAATTCTGCACCCATAAGAAATACTGTACCAGAATTTTGTCAAACTGCATTTTAGTAAAATCTCTACTTTATCATTTTCACAGGTGACATTCCTCATTGTTGCCAAATATATTGTTTTTGAAAGATTAAATGGTGATAAAACTGTCTCATAGAATTGTCAACTCTTAATTTCCTCTAACTGTATAGTCTGTGGTAGGCCTGTATCAGAGTCATGCGACAGTAATACACATCAAAGACACAGATTCCACACCGCAAATATGTTTTTAATTCAGCAGAAAGTTAGAGGAAAGGGAACAATTTCATTTTTAACAGGTTTCCTGTGTGAGTCACGCGTAAACTGCAGACTGAGAATACCAGCCTACCTGATAGCCATCATAGGACTATAGTGGAAAATGAAAATGGAACTCTCTAAAGAACATACCCAATGATAGTCAACTGTTCTATGAAAGGTGGGTAGTAAACACCTTCCACCAAATAAAAATTAAGTAATTCATCTATAATTATATAATTGACCTGGTCTAAAAAAGTCTAAAACTGCCTTTCCTCCACCACACTCCATAGAGGCTATTCCTGTCCAGAGTGAACAGAAGGCTGAAAGAAGGTATGCACCTCCCTGGGCCCAGATAGCAGGATAAGATCAGAAAAGGGGTATCAGTTATTAAGTAGGCTATACCAACAGAACTGAATCCTTTTTACATGTAACATGCCTCTCTGTTGCCAAATATATTGTTTTTAAAAACTTAAATGGTAATGAAATTCTCAGTAAGTATGGAGCCCACATCTAGCCAAAATTCAATTGTAAACAAATGTCAGTTGACAAATTTTAAGATTCATGATGACTTTAGGAACTAATTTTTGTGGACAAAAAGAGCCTTATTAAGAGCTCACAGTCTACTCTGAAAAAACTCACAAGGCCTCTTCTGACAGCCCACTTATTGATAATAATAATCCTGACTGAATTCCAAGCTTCCTGGCTGAGTAATTAGCTCCCTCCTCTGAAGGCAGAATGAAACAGACTTCTTGATTAAGAGGCACACACTGTAACATGGTTATAATATCTCTATACTAGAATTGGTATTGGTAAGAAATTCATTAATTGTATCAGTGCTTACAGTATGGAACTATGACCACTTTATTGTAAGACTAATAGCATTATGTGAAATTATAATAAGCACTAGAACAAAAATATCAGAATAACCCCACAATATCAGCAAAAAAAACAGACCATACAGTGAAAGATTCTTTAAAAGATACAAAAATAGAGAAAATACACAAAATAAAACAGACAAAATAATATCAAATACATCTGACATAGTAATAGAAGAAATGGGCTATAGCCATTTACTAAAAGAAAATTAGTAACCAGGCATGGTGGTGCACACTGTAATCCCACTAACGTGGGAGGCTGAAGCAGGAGGATCCCAAATTTAAGGGCAGTCTCTTCAACTTAACAAGACCCTGTCTCATTAAATAAATAGATAAATGGCTGGGGGCATGGCTCAGTGATAGAGGGCCTCTGGGTTCAATCCCCAATACCAATAAATAAATAAATATTAATCTTAAAATGGATTACAAAAATAAAAAACTCTGTGCTATAAACAGGAACATATCTCACAATAAAGTAATCCAGAAAGATTTAAAATAAAAGAATGGCTGAAAAATGCTCGTATAAACTAGGCAAGCACAAATAAAAAGAAAGCATAAGCCCAGATTTTATCATCAGAAAGATAAAATTCAGAACAAAAAGTATTAAACTGGACAAAGAGGCCCTTAAAATGATAAAAGGGATAAGCTAAAAGAAAAACTGTTTACCTTATATCCTTCTTTTAAAAATACTTTGTTTTTTGAATCTTGGAATATACAATTTGTTCAAAATATGAAATTGATTACTAAAAGAGAGAACGAAAAAGAAAAGCATAGATTACAAAATTTATGCAGCTGCTCAGAGAAGATGTTTTTCCTTTCCCTGGGCTTGAACCTGTAAGTGTGGAGTATAGCAGCTGGTGCCATCCTGCCACCTTGTGGACTGTAAGAAGGCAAACAAGCAGGAGGAAAAAGAGCCCCTAAATCCAGAGATTCCAGTCCACCGTCAAGCTGATTTCACTCATATGAGCCAAAAATTCATTTTTAACATAAAACAATTTTAATAAGGACTCACTTGAAATTACAGAATTTCCTTTTCTTTTTTCTTTTTCTTTTTGAAAGGGCTAGGGTTCAAACTGAGGGCCTTATACATCCTAGGCAAGCACTCTACCACTGAGTTACACCCCTAGCCCAAGTGTGGGGTTTTCAAACAGAAAAAGGCATCCTCTACTGTCCAGGTAAGGAAGTACACACAATCACATATGCAGCTTCTTAAAAACAGGGATGCCTCTGCTGAGGTCCACAGAGTCATTGCTGAAAAGAGCTGGGGGAGACCCTGTTTGAGGTTCAGGTGGCAAGTCTCCTTCAATAAAACCTAACCAGAAAATAGAGTACATGTCAGAGATCCTGGAGACCTGAAGAATTCCCCTTCCACTAAACAGAGGGAAAAGAAACTTAGCCAAGTCACCATAAGGAACCAAAAATTAAAAACTGATTTAAGTCCACTGCCCCTTCAGGATAAAGAAACACCAGGACATATCCCCAAAGAAGAGACATGCTGGGGAAGGTAAAAATTTTTCCACTGTGTGAACCCTCTGGGCCTCAGCCAAAGGGCCTCCACAAATGGGGGCTGAATTCCTAGACTTTTTATTTTACTTTTTCTTCTTTTACAAGTGGTTGGGGTTTTGTTAGATTCGGTGTTTTTAAAAAATATTTTTAATTGCAGATGGACACGATACCTTTATTTTATTTATTTATTTTTTATGTGGTGCTCAGGATTGAACACAGTGCCTCACAAGTGCTAGGCAAGTGTTCTACCATTGAGCTACAAACCCATTTCTTATTTTTAAAGGTAAAATACCATCAAAAACTTTCTAGGGGATGTAGCTCAGTAGTAGAGTACTTGCCTAGAATTCACAAGGCCTAGCACCAGAGAGAGAAAGAGAGAGAGAGAGAGAGAGAGACAGACAGACAGACAAGGAGGGGGGAAGCGGGGATCTAATCTGTGTTCTCTAACCTGACAGGAAAGTATTTCTATCTGTAAGGGGGTCAGAAACACTAGGAGGATTAGAGTTCTCAAACTATGGAGATAAGGAAAAGGGGGGAACAAAAAAAACTTGAAGGGGAAGATGAGAAGGGAGACCACCCAACATCTGAGAAGCCATTCTTTCCTGCCTGTCTTCAGGAACTCCCAGCTCTTCTTCCTTGATCCTGGAAATTTAAAGGATAGAACTGCCTTGAAAAAGATTTTTAAACCCTATCTTTCTTCTTTTTTTTTTTTTTTTTTTCTTTTTAGTTGTAGATGTACACAATACCTTTAGTTTATTTATTTATGTGGTGCTAAGGATTGAACCCAGTGCCCCATGCATGCAAGGCAAGCACACTACCACTGAGCCACTACACCAGCCCAACCCCATCCTTCTTTATCTGTCAGTTCATCACAATCCCAAGCCTTTTACCAGCCACCTACACATACCATACCCCCAGCCATGTACCTCCTCTCAGAAAAATAACCACACACAAGGCTGCCCATTGCTCTCTGCTAGACATGCAGGCTGTGGCTAAGTAATACCTTTGGTTTTTGGTACTGGGGCCTGAACATAAGGGTGTTTTATCACTGATTTTATATCTCCAGTCCTTTTTACTTTTTATTTTGAGACAAGGTCTCACTAAATTGCCCAGGCTGGCCTCGAAATTGCAATCCTCCTGCTTCAGTCTCCTCAGTGACTAGAATTACAAACTAATATGCTTTTTTTTCCCACGAGAAACTTTACTACCAGAAGAGAGTGAGTAAGGGAGAGACAGAGAGACGAGAGAAAGAGAAAGAGAGAAATTGTAATGTGCATCATAAGAAAAAGAAGTTTCAAGAAACAGTAACCAAAATAATGCTAATTATGCTATAAAACTACTCCTTTGAAATTTCCAGAAGCAGAGGAGACAGGAGGGAATAGTCATTTCCTTGTTTTTCCTGAGAGGCCATATAACCAAGCATGCTGCAGAGCCAGGAAGTCTGGATCAAGTCCCAGTTCTGCCACTTAATGGTTATATAAGCCTAGACAAGTCACTTAATATCTCTGCACTTCAGTTTTCTCATCTATAAAATCTGCATTAAGATAACATGAGGAGGGGATAACATGAGAGGGGGTGTAACATGGGCTTCTCTCGCCAAGAGTGTGAGGATTAACTCAGTCAACAAACATAAAGCCTTTAAGACAGTAGCTAATACTGAGTATCAGCAATTGCTGTCATTGTTACTACTATTATTGTCATTTAAGAACAAGAGTTGGTGGTAGTTAGTCATGTGATCAAGGGGGAAAAAAGGGAGAGGTCTATAGGATAGATGTAATTGGGCAGGACAAACACAAGGCAAAGAAAACACCAGCAGTAAGGAATATTCTCAGTAGTTACAAAGATTTGTCTCAAACAGCGTACCCTTTTCTCTCCAAAGGAACAGAAGAAAAAGGCTAGAAAAAGTTGTTCATCTATGATTTTAGAAACCACTGTCTCTCCCTAAAATACCACCTAACTACTTATAATGTTTAAAATGCCTTGAAATAGGTACAAAGCATTTTCACAGGTTCAAAAGCATTTTCTTTTCACAAGAAGAAACAAAAGTAGTTATTCAGAAGTCATTTCAGTAGCATTTCTCACCTATGAGAAAACCAAAGGTATAGAAAGGCTTATCTATAGTAAGGCTATTTTTAAACTTTAACATAAGAAAATTAATGACAAGAATTGTTAAACTCTAATATTGATTTCTTAAGATTGTACCAGTTTATAATATTTATGTGCTTTCCCAAATGTTCCATAAATTCCATTAGCTTGTTTATATAGATACACTCTCTACTTTATCATCATCATCATCATCACCATCATCTATTTATACTCATCTCCAGTTGGACCTATAAGGGAGAAGTTGGCATGGATGGTGGGACCTATCCATAGTACAGTTCTAATATGTAACAAATAACTTCTGAAACAAACAAAATAAACAAGTAAGACCAAAAGAAAACTTTTTAAAATGGCATTCTAAAAAGTCAATGTCTAACATATCCACTATAGAAACATAAAAATTTAGGCCACTTTTCAAAGTCAAATTCAAACTAAAGTCTTTCAAGGCGGTTTAAACAGTCTTCTTTATAAATGGTATGGACACTGTTGGTAACTGTATAAAGAAAAAGGAACCTCAACCCCCTTCCTCTTATTATCATGCTCAAAAATGAAGTCAAAATATATAATGGGCCAAATGTAAAAGTTTAAACTAAAAAAAAAACCTCTAGAAGAAAATACAAAAGAGGGGCTGGGGTTGTGGCTCGGTGGTAGAACACTTTGCTAGCACGTGTGAGGCACTGGGTTCAATCCTCAGCGAAAGAAAGAAAAGGAAGGAAGGAAGGAAGGATGAATGGAAGGAAGGATGGATGGAAGGAAGGAAGGAAGATTGTGCCTATCTCTAACTAATACAAAAAAAAAAAAACTTTAAAAAAAAGGAAAATATAAAAGAAAATCTTCATGATCTTGTTGTAGGCAGTTTTCCTAGGATACAAAAAGCACTAACTAAAAAAGAAAAATTGATATATTTAGCTGCATCAATATTAAAACCTTCTGTTCTTCCAAGGTCATCATAAAAAAAATTAAAAGGCAAGCAACAGACTCAGAAAATATCCATAATACATGTATCTAACAGAGGGCTTTTATTCATAATGTGTAAAGATTTCAGTAACAGTAATCTAAGTCTTAAAATGGGCAAACAAGACAGATGAATGAATACCAATTCGCACATGAATATATCACTGGTCATCTAGAAAAAGCAAATTAAAACCAAAATGTGACACTACTACATATTCATTTGAAAGGCTAAATTTAAAAAGACCAGCAATAGCAAGAGCTGACAAGGAGGTGGAGCAACTAACTACAACTCTCACAGCTGGCAGTAGAAGGGTAAACTGCAGGACTACTTTGAAAAATATTTTGGCTGTTTCTTATACCATTAAATACCATAATCCAGCAATTCCACTTTAAGGTCTTTACCCCAAATAAATCATATGTCCATGAAAAGACTAATGCAAGGATGTTCTTAGCATCATTACTGAAAACAGCCAAAAGCTAGAAACAAATGGGCAAGTGAATGGATAAACAAATTTTGGTATATTTGTAAAATGCAATACTAGAACAATAAAAATGAACAAATTTCCCATACACTTAACAACATGGATGAACTTCATAGGAATTATACCAAGTGAAAGGAGCTGGACACAAAAGAGTACACACTGTAATGCTTCCATTCATGTGAAGTTCTAAAACAGTCTGAACTGTCCTCTAGTGACAAAAATCAGATCAGTAGCTGCTTCTTGTACAAGGTTGGAGGTGGGGAGAAATCAACTGCAAAGCAGCACAGGGGTTGTGGGGGCAGATGGAAATGCTCTGGATCTTAATTGGAGCGGTAGTTATACTGATGGGTTATATGTGACAAAACTGATTGACTCCTACTTAAATGGTGTAAATTTTATTGCATGTAAATCATACCTAATTAAGGTTGATTAAAATAAAGATTTGGAATTTGCTATATATAATTCATAGGTAGACTTTCTATTTTTAAAAAACATAAAAAAATAACATGAGAAAATTCCTATGCAAATATGTATTCCAAATACTTCTGAATAGGATTATAACTCCAGTATTTATTCAGCAAAAAGTAATGGTCAGTAGTAGCTCTCACTTTGAAGAAAAATATTTAACTTCAAAAAGGACATTCCCTATTTATATGCTTTCAAATTAAGATAGTTTAAATGTCTACCACATATATTTATATGTGATACAATTTAAATTTTTTAAAAATTGGTTTTTCTTCCAGCAGTTCAAAATTTTTTTTCAATAGCAAAACCTCAAAATTATATGTGACATTATATTTACCTTTGAGAAAAAGCAAAAGCAAAAGAAACCATACTTTTCTAAAAACTCTACAGTCTTACATAATCCTGAAGGGAACTATCAACATTAAAACATTCTCAGATCAGTGGAAATTCATCTCAAAGACTGCTTTCATGCATGATTAAAAGCATTTTCTCAGCAAGACACAAAATCAAGACCACTTCACTCAGATTATATTCCTCGAGTCCACAAGTTCATTAACAAGCTCATGACTGCTTCAAACAGCCTAAAATAACAAGTTTTTCTTTCTCTTAGTACATTTTGATTATATAGAACAATGGGCTTCCTTGTGGTATATTTGTACATGAAAATAACACATTCTGATATAATCTTTCTAAACTAATGTTTTTCTCTAGAAATACTAATTCTGATATTATCCCAAGCAAGAGCTTCTTAAAACAAAACACACACGCGCGCGCGCACACACACACACACACAATATCAACAGATTGTCTGGAATTCATAGTATAATGAAATTAAAAAACACAAAGAACACATTAGCAAATTGGTGTTCTTCCAAAATGAGTGGAAAGGGAAATATGGACACAAAGAAAGACATAGAAGACAACGTGAAGAGAACACTGAAGAAAGCTGCCGTCTACCAAGGAGACAGTCCTAGAACCAATCCTTCCTTCACACATCTCAGGAAGAATGAACACTGCTGACCACCTTCATTTTGGCCTCTGGCCTCCAGATGCGTGAAACAATAAATTTTGGTTAAGCCACCTACTCATTATTATTTTGTTACAACAGCCCTACCAAATTAATACACCCTACTAGAAGGGTCAATATCTACTAAGTGACCAGTTTACAAACACATCACTACAATATCAAGCAGATTGGGAGGACTGCTATGATAACATGTGCCGATTATGAGAGTGTAAATATTTCTACCATGGCTGATTTCAAGCTATCAATGTTTCAACAATCTGATATAAAATTCCTGAAAATACAATAATCAACTCTCATAAGCTACTACAAACTACCTCCATCACAGACCAAACACTCATGTCTCATCAGGAGGCTGAGGCAGGAGGATCTCAAGTGCAAGGCCAGGCTTGGCAACTTAGAACGACCCTGCCTCAAAATTGAAAACAAAAAGGGATGGGGATGCAGCTCAGTGGCTGAATGCTTGCCTAGTATATACAGGGCTGGGTTCCATCCCCAGTATTGCAAAAGAACAAAGATTAACAAAGAAAAGAATCATGCTTCAGTATTTTTTACTATCTACAGATGATTCCAATGTGCAGGCAAGGATAGAAGAACCACAGTTGGACACTTCAGGGCAGCATCATGAAAGCAATGACTGTTAGAATACAGAATACTTGAAAAATAAACATAGCAAAAATATGAAACAACCATGTGAGAATAGCTTAAGAATGATAGAAAAAGAAATGATCAAAAACAGGAGGTAACATTTACTGAATACTTAAATTTCCAGGCACTGTTCTCAGCCCTTTATGTGTATTAACCCATTTAATGGTCACTGCAACTCTATGAAATTATTACACACCTGTTTTTGAATAAGAAAACTAAGTCACAGGGAGGTTGAGATTTACAACTAATAAGTAAGGAGAGTAGGATCCAAGTACACGCTATCTACCCCAGCCTCTGTACTCAGACCACTGTTTTGTGCTGCCACCCACTATACATGACACATGTAAAACACAACAATTAGTCTGGTGTAGCTAGAGCCCAGAGTGAGAGGAATGAGATCAGGTTGGAGAAAGCATCCTGTACTTGTGGCCTCAGGTGTATACTAACTTTATACCAGTTTGCAAATTAAGATTGAAAAATGGATCATTTTAGCCTTTTTGCACAACTTTTTACTTAAATGAATCAAATCAAAATAGAATTTGGAAAAAAAAAACCTAGAGGTCTGCAAGTGAAGCTCTCTCTGGAAAACAAAATCACCAACCACTTTTTTACCTTATTTCTAAATCCTGATTTTTACCTTTAAAGATTGCCTTACCAAGCAAAAGCAACTGTAATCACACAGGAACAATCAGCCACAGTCTAGAGTCCCTGAGAACAAAGGCAGGAAAATCATACCAGTTTCCTAAGCCACAAAGAGTTCTGGAAGATGAGGCTGCATCAATTAACCACCTGAAGCCCAGGCTGCACCCAGTGAGAAAAGCTTAAGTTTTCCACTTCTGAGGTTAGAAGACAGAAACCCACAAACACTTCACATCACCATGGTCCCAGAGGATTCTGTGGGGGTGACTTCTGAAATCCAGCGTTCTTTTCTACATTCAGCCAGTATACCTCAGGAACCTTACTTCCAAAAACAAGTCAATCTACATCTGCACAGAACATTGTGATATATCAGCACTTTGACAAAGGTGCTATTTTAGTACATAGGATAATGACAGGAGTGAATAAAACACACATCTCTGAAGTAAAATCTTTGCATTGTTAGTACAGAGGGAAAGATGTGGTCAAAGGAGATAAACAAGGAGGGAGCTTCTCTCCTCCTAGAAGCACATATTTCAATGTGTAAGGACCTTGGAATTGACCTAAGGAAACCCTTACCTTTGGAGCGCCAGGAAAATGACAGAATACGATAAGAGGCTAAGCTATGTGTCACTCTGTGGGGATAAATAGATAGGAGAGAGGCAGAATGACAGGCAACCTACAGACCAGGCTATTCTCTAGAAGGCAGAAGAAAATAGGATTTTATTCTGTATGGGTAGATAATCTCTTATGTTTACTCAATTTAATCACCCACAAGTAAATGTGTGATATCTAGAGGCTGATAATTAAGAGTTACATAAAAGACAGTAAAGTATACTTACCTACAAGGTAATTTATACATAAATGATACCATAACTTAGTAACTAGAGATTGCTCAGACTAATAATCATTTTATCAAGGACTTCCTAAATGCTCAATATTTCAGTAAGAAATAAAACTCATATTTATATTCCTACTGGCAAGAAATATTATGTCTGTTTAAGTAGTATTCAACACCTGTCATCACCAGTTTTCAAAATGTAGCAGAAGAAACAAGACCCCTAAGGAAGAGAAGTAGTGATGTGATTTAATTGCAGTAAATAGCTAACGATTAACAAAAAGTTCTTTAAATCCAGGACTCATATTAAAAACATTTTACATCTTTACCCAGTGCCTATACCTATTGCTAGTGTTTGACTCCTATTCTCCCATAACAAATAACCACAAAGTTAGTGGCTTAAAAGAACACATATATTTATTATCTTGTAAGGCAATAAATTCTGTAGGTCAGATTCCAATACCAGTCTCACCGGGATGATCTCAAGGCCTACCATTCTAAAGGCTCTAGGAGAATTTGTTTCCAGCTTTCAGAGCAACCTGCATTCTGGACTTGACTTATGGCACCTTCCTCCATCTTCAAAGCCAGTGTGGGCAGGAAAGATACATCACTTTGACCTCTTCCACCTCCCTCTTCCATATCTAAAGGACTCTTGTTTAAATGGGCTCACGCAGATGAACCAGGACTACTTCCCTATCTTAAGATCAGGTGATTAGCAGCTGTAATTCCAAATGCAATCTTAATTTCCCTCTGCCCTGTAACCTAACAGTCACTGCAGGAATTAGGAAGTAGCTATCCTTGGGGTTATTATTCTGCTCACCAGATACATAGATAGATAACGCTACTTCACCTCTCCTCTTTCCTCATTTATAAAATAGACATACTAGTAACCATCTCAAAGGGTTGTTATAAAAAGTATACAAGTTAGTATCAGTACTAGTCACATAATGTACCAACTATTTTATACCAATTATTTCACCTTTAAAACTTTTTTCTTATGGTGGAATGTAATTTCCAAAAATCTACTTCAGTATTACTTTTTGTCTAATTAGTAGGTGTAAACCAAATCCAGATACTGAGCAACTGCAAAGTCACTAGTCAGAACTGAGATATGCTATCAGTGTAATATATATACTCGAGTTTGAAACTTAGCATGTAAAAGAATTACATGTGGAAATGATAATACTTTGCGCTGCATTCAACAAAATATATTTTATTAAAATTAATTTAACCTGTTTCTTTTCGTGTGTGTGTACATGTGGACATAAATATGTGCTAGGGATTAAACCCAGAGCACTGTTCAAACTAAGCATGCACTCTACCACTGAGCTATACCCACAAACTCTCTTTTTATTATATATTGGCCAAATTATATTGTTATATTGTGCACATAAACAAATATGTAACAACAAATCCCACCATTATGTACAACTGCAATGCACCAATAAAAAAAAAAAAAAACTGTAAACTAATTCCTTCTAATATCCCAACTGTTGATAGGATTAAGTAGTAAAAAATGGTCCCTATGTTCTTAACTCACCTACTTTTGATTGGGATTGGTCATGTGATTATGGAGGCTGAGAAATTCTAGGATTTGCAGTCGGCAAGATGGAAACCAGTCCGGTGCAGTGCTGCACGCCTGTAATCCCAGCACTTGGGAGGCTGAAGCAGGAGGATTGTGAGTTCAAATATAAAAAAGGGATAGGGATGTGGCCCAGTGGTTGAGTGCTCCTGAGTTCAATCCCCAGTACCAGGAAAAAATAAAAAAGATGGAAACCAATGAGAGCCAAAGTGCAGTTCCCAGTCCTGTGTAAGTTAGTCTAAAAGATGGCAGGCTGAAGATCCAAGACGAGCTGATGTTTCAGTCTGAGTCTGAAGGCCAGATAAGACCAATGTCTCAGTTCAAGTGGCCAGGAAGCAGTTCCCTTACCTACCCTTTTTGTTTCTTCAGTTCTTCAATTGATTATATAAGGGATACCATATTAGATAGAGAAATCCTTATTCAGTTTACTGATTTAAATGTTAATGTCATCTAGAAACACCCTCACAGACACACCCAGAATTATATTTGGCCAAATGTCTGGGCACCCTTTTGTCCAGTCATTTTATGTGTACAATCAACCATCACAGTCACCAAAGTATACCCCATTTTCTATAATTGATGTATCATATCTTGGACACATAACCAAGCCAGAGATCAAGACTCTTGTCCTGACACAAAGTTTTTCAAGAGGACATAACTAGCTCTATGATCCATCTCTTCTGCTTAAGATTTTTAGTTCCCTTTTCTTTCTTCATATGGCTTCATTAAGCTTCATCTTCTCTAGATGAGCTTGACTTTGGTCAGTCATGGAGTACTCACTAACCCATCTTCCTCTGGATTAATTATTAAGAACTGGGCCTCTGGAAGTAAACTGCTAGGGTCCAAACTCTGTCTCTAGCCAACCTCTCTTCTTACCTTTTTAATGCAACTACCAGAAAAATTTAAAATTATATATATGGCTCACATTTGTGAATTTACTCTCTACCTCTATGGTCTTAGAATTTAGTTTACTTCCCTATCACAGCACTATGTCAATCTGCTTTGTGCTGAAGCAATCTGTATACATGTTGTTTCTCCAAATGGATTGGGAGCCCTTACTGGCCAAAGGTCATGGACCTTTAAATATCTGTAAGATCCATGGTAATTTTACAATGAATATTTGTGGAGCTATAAGTAAGGGAAAACATAACCTGCTAATGTGCTGTCTGAGTACATTATTTGATCTACTATAAACCAAAATACCCAAAAGTCAATTTGTCTTTTGGAAGCAATTTTTTCTTGGTTAAAAGTCAGGATTAGTATGTACAGCAAATGAGGGTAGAGGGAGTTTCATGAAAAAATATTCAGGCTTAGCCAGCCCACCTGTAACCCCAGCAACTTGGGAGGCTGAAGCAGGAGGATTCCAAGTTTAAGACCAGCATCAGCAACTCAGCAAGGCCCTAAGCAAGTCAGTAAGACCCTGTCTCAAAAATAAAATAAAAAGGGGCTAGGGATGTATCTCAGTAGTAAAGCATCCCTGGGTTAAATACCCAGTACCAAAAAGAAAAAAAAGAAAAACCTCAGGCTTACTACATACAATATATTCAAATATCATTAACTCTACACTCTCCTATTTCATTTTTTTAAAGTGGTAATTACAACCCCCAAAATTGTTCCATAATTCACTAATGATGTGTGAACAAGTTGGAAAAGCACTGCCCTGATGGGTCAGGAGCGGACCTTCCTGGCTGGAGACAAGCCATCTTAATGATCTACATGTCACGTGGTACTCCTGTGCTCTTGTGGCTCCCAACAGGGAGGGACCAACCCTAGGGCAAGCCATGGCCCTGGGTGACCATCAGAGAAGGCATGCAGACCCACTTACCATGCAGTCTTCTCTCAACCAGCCTTCATACCAGGATTGGGGACAATGGAGGACACCACACACAGTATTCAAGAATCCATGTCCACTCCCATGAGGTACAAAGCCCAGCTCTGCTTGGCCAAGAAGAGTTGGTCAGAGCTGAAGGTACACAGGAAGAGAGTTCATGATGTTGCTAAGGGAAAGACTCTAGGAACTTGCAGTAGAGTATTCTAGCAAACTTGGGAAAACATCATCAACCTCAGTGTTATGTATGTTAAGTCAAACTAGAAAGAGAGAATATCAAATACCAGACAGGTATTTTCTTAAAGAAGGAGTGAGGAGACAAGAAAGGGAAGAAAAACTGTAAAGGAAAAAATCTATCAGAACTTCACAGATTTTTACTGCTTTAGGGATCAAGCCTTGGGCAAGAGGCTAAAAAGAACGTGTACGTGCACACACGCACACGCCCGCATGCATACACACACACACACACACACACACACACACACACACAGGCTGAGAGTAGGAAGAAATTCCTAGCCTGAAAACAAAAGATACGAGAATAATCTCAGAGTAATGAGGTGAAAATAATAGAAATTAGTAAGAAATCTCCTTTCAGCAGGGAGGTTTGATAGGAAGGAGTCACTAAACAGACTGATAGACAAGGCTAAGTCCACAAAGGCTGGGAGATAAGCAAGCACAGAGGAACTCTGAAGCAATACTTTCACTTAAGACAAAGTAAAAGGAAGCTTTGCTCAAAGTGAACAGAGGTAAAGGAATTTCTCTGAACAATGAAAAAGGAAAAGGAAAAAAAATTAGAAATAAAGACATCCTGAGGACAGCTGGTAACTGCATTAAGAGTTCAATTATAAGGGGATTTCTACCTTTACATGGATATCAGGTTAGACTGAAG
The DNA here is from genome assembly GCA_025594165.1 of Tamias sibiricus. Lineage (NCBI taxonomy): Eukaryota > Metazoa > Chordata > Mammalia > Rodentia > Sciuridae > Tamias > Tamias sibiricus. The sequence continues at coordinate 103,803,064 of CM046662.1, forward strand.
AGAGTAGAAAGTAAACTCTTCCTGGGGGTCTAGTAAGCTTTGCCACTTACTCCCTAGGTGATCTTATAACTTTGGAAGAGGATTAACACCTCAGTGCTTTTGCCCCTCACTGTAAAATGAGGATGACTATATTTGCTTCAGAGCTTGTGTAAGGGTCACTGAAACCTGGAACAGTGTGACTGGAATATGGTAGGGAATCCATCTTTCCCCTCATCTCCTGACTTTACTTTTCTTCCTTCAGCTGCACTTTGCAATTCATAGGTTCCTGGCCTTCACCTGAAATGATAGAAACTACTTTGATGTTTAGTGTAGAAATTTTTGTTTTTATCAGTACATGATAATTGTGTTTATTATAATATGTTCATATATCCACATAACATAATTTATTCCAATTCATGTCCCAACATTTTCCTTTGCCTCCCTTCCTCCTTCCCCCTAATGTAGGACTCTTTTTTTTTTTTTAAGGTGCTAATAACATAAATGATTTAAAAGTACTACTTATAAATGATTACTCCTCTCTTCCCCCAGTAACGGAGACTGTACCCAGGGGAACTAAGCTATATCCCCAGTCTTTTTATTTTTTATTTTGAGACAGGGTCTGACTAACTTGCTGGCCTTGAAACTGTAATCCTCCTGCCTCAGCCTCCCAGTCTCTTGAGATTACAGGCCTGTACCACCATGCCTGGCTGAATGATGACTAATTTTTAAAACTATTTTTTGCAAATTAAATATAAATAAAACTCTCTACAGTGGACTGGAAACCCACACTTTCAGGATATTAAGATTTACAACACAAATCTCTTGAGAAAAACCTTAAGGGACAAAGTGCTTTGGTTAATGAGGAGACTTTGCAATTAAATTCTCAACTCTAAATGAACAGGTGTATTTACAAAAGTCAAGTAGAATTAGCAAAACAAATGCTGTATACCTCATACAATTGCTTCACAAATTTCTGTTCAAGCAGCATGGCCTGACCTGGGGAGCTCTCTGTAGTAATCAGTAAGATCATTACTGAAGGCTCCTCAAATGCTGTTTCTTCCTATTCAACTCCTGTCAATTTTTTTTTTTTATTTTAAAGAATGTACTGCCTATACACCCCATTTATTCTTTTCAAGCAGATATATTCCTGAGAAGATTTACTCAATGAAAGAACCTCATTACTTAAATTAACCCTAGAGAAAACATTCTTACAGAGTAACAATCATTTATTAATTTATCATGTTTTAAGATCTGGATTTTCATGTATGAGGTAAGCCCACTAAAAGCACTAGCTAGATATGCAAAAAAAATCAGTACCAAGGAAACTACTGAAAATACAATGGCACTTCCTCTTGGAAAGAAACAAATATCATTTTTGAAATGGAAATGCATATAAAACAAATTTTTAAGACTTCTTAAGAATACTTCCTCTCAAAGTGCTTTCTTACAGACAAGCATTTTCCTACTATGTATAAAATTTACTTCTATTATTTAATCCACTACCATTTCTACTAACACAATCAATTTTTTAATTCTGGATTTTCTAAACAGCTAAATAAAATCATTGTCTAATAAACATAATAAAGTAAAATGACAAAGGACTCAACTTTATAATCACATTCTACTCCAAAAAAGAAAATAAACTAGAATATAAAGAGAAAAAGTCGATTTCCTAAGAACACAACAAAAAAGATTTCAAGTGCCAGAGATGGGACTGAGGCCCAGTTATGATCAACATTGATCTTTAAAATAGTTATTTAACTCCTTAATCATAATTTAACCATGTAGCTTTCATTAATAGTTACTATAAGAGAGTGTCTAAAGAAATGTCAGGATGCTTAAACTAATTTAAAGTATTTTTTTTTAATTTTAAAGAATAAAAATAATGGAAAGAAAATAATAGGAAATTAAAATGGTCTTCCCAAGAGAAGTAAACTATATGTAAACTATAAGTTGACTATATGTATCCCATGTAACTATACACTGATCATCACACGTTTTATGTATGAATTTTTAGCTAATACAGCAACCTTTCTATGTTTATAAAAGGCAAATCATTTTTCTTAAACAAAAAGGAGGGCTGGAGTTGTGGCTCAGTGTTACAGTGCTTGCCTAATATGTGTGAGGCACTGGGTTTGATCCTCAGCACCACATAAAAATAAGTAAATAAAGTAAAGGTATTGTGTCCATCTACAACTTAGGAAAAAAAAAATAGGAGAGATCCATTATTTTCCTTATTCAAAATGTCACTTATTTAATCATTCATTATCAAGCACATAAAACTTACTGTATGTGAGCTACTATGATAGGTGTTGGAGACAGAAAAGATCACTATGATACCGTTCCCATCACCATCCATCTCATCTCAATCTTTTTCACATAAAACCCTTTATCCAACCCCTTTTCTTCTCTCCTCTTCATTGTTTCTTTCAGCTTGATTCTTTTTGAGGGGGAGGGGGAGACCAGAGATTGGACTCATGGACACTCAACCACTGAGCCATATCCCCAGCCTATTTTGTATTTTATTTAGAGACAGGGTCTCACTGAGTTGTTTAGTGCCTCACTTTTGCTGAGGCTGGCTTTGAACTCGCAATCCTCCTGCCTCAGCCTCCAGAGCCACTGGAATTACAGGCGTGCTCACGGCATCCAGCTTACCTTGATTCTTTAACCACTTTCCACATTTTTTCCTCCAAAGCCCACCTCTGTCCTGTCTCAGGCCACCATGTTCATGCAGAACAGCCCAACCAAATAAGTATTATTCCCTAAGACTTCCATCTACCTGGCCATGGTTTTCTCAGACTCAGTTCTACCATACTCCTCAGGGAAACTCTACCTCACTCCTTTGGGCAAACCTTGATGCTCGCATGTTAGTACTCTTTAAAACCTTAACAATCAGCAATTCCACACTGGTTTGTTTCCACTCTTACCTTCCTCTCTAGACTGTAAGAATCCAGAAGGTAAGAATTGTATTCATTTTCACCACCTAGTAACAAACTTGGCACACAGCACCCAATAAATGTTTCTAAGGTTTAATAAATGAATGAATACATAATAACATTGAACTCACAGGATTAACAATAAAATGAGATTCTACTGGAACCATCTGTCAAGACTGAAATTTTTCTTAATAGAAAAAGAGCCAGGAGTGATTGTGCACACCTGTAACCCAGAGGCTCAGGAGGCTGAGGCAGGATTGCAAATTCAAAACCAGCCTCAGCAGCTTAGTGAGACCCTGTCTCACAATAAAAAATAAAAAAAAAAGAGCTGGAAATGTACCTCAGTAGTAAAGCACCCCTTCATAGTAAAGTAAATCTCCAGTACCAAAAAATAAAATAATTTTAAAAGGATAATTGATTAGAATTTACTGCTAGCCATCTAAGTTAATAAAATTAACTTAAAATAAAACTTTTTTTTTCTTTTGTGGTACTAGGGATGAAAGCCAAAGCCTAGTACATGCTAGGCAAGCACTCTACCACTGAGCCATTCCCCAGCCCTATAATAAAATGTCCCAATAAGAAAGATGAGCCAATGGAGAACAGCCCATTTTCAAGTAGGTAAATGCCCTTTTAGATCACAAATTCATCATCTGTCTTTCTCTATGTCATGACTTTGGAATTTTTTAAAATATTCAAACAATGGTCCAATTTATATGAGATTTAACCCAAGAGAAAACACAGAAACTAAATAACAAGCAGGTAAATGTGACATAGATTGTCCCACCATGTAATTCCAATACATTCCCTAATTTCAGCCATTCCCCCTCCACCTTCAATAATGTCACATCTGTCACATTAACCTGATAGTTTTTGTTAAATCAACTCAGGTTTTTAACTCAAATACCAGCATAAGAATCTTTCTACACCATAAAAATTTATGAAATCACAGGTTTGATTCACTAATTACATGCCTTTAATATATCTTAAGTAAATATTTAACTACAAAAGTAAAAAATGTTTATTTGTAAACCACTTAAAATTTGATCAGGTACATAAACCAGATGCAACACAACTCTCTACCTGTGGTGGCCAATGCCCTGAGTAACTCTATCTAGCACCTTTCTTACTTCAGGGCCATTTCCTTTTCAACCTAGGGCTCTGCACATGAGTTATGCCTTTCTCTGAGCTCTATGAATCCACTTGATATTGAGGTTCATTCACATACTTTTGATTTTTAATATTAATACTTAATTTCTTATGTTCAATAAACAAGAAAGGATAAACTTTATAAGAAGTTGATATGACCTAATCACCTGATGGAGAGCTAGCAAAATTTTACTTTTACTTTTTGAATGATTAAATTCACCAAGAATAAGACACAATTTTTCCCTACTGATTGTGCTTTTAACCCCCCCCAAAAAAACTAACATGCTTAAAACTTCAAGTGATTCTAAAAATACAAAAAGCAACTTAAATTACAAAAGAAAAAAAGATAGTTTTCTTTTAATCAGATTCACCCACAAATTCAATTTTATTGCAGTAAAGATTTATACATTGGCATTATCAAAGCACTATTTTTAATTTAGATTAAAAGAATATCAAAGAATGGGCTGGAGTTGTAGCTCAGTGGTGAAATGCTTGCCTAGCATGTGTGGGGCACTGGCTTCGATTCTCAGCACCGCATATAAATAAATAAAATAAAGGACCATCAACAACTAAATGTGTGTGTGTGTGTGTGTGTGTGTGTGTGTGTGTGTGTGTGTGTGAGAGAGAGAGAGAGAGAGAGAGAGAGAGAGAGCGCGCGCGCCAGGTGCAGTGGTGCACGCTTATAATCCCAGCAGCGTGGGAGGCTGAGGCAGGAGGACTATGAGTTCAAAGTCGGCCTCAGCAATTTAGCAATGCCCTATGCAACTCAGTGAGATTCTGTCTCTAAATAAACTATAAAAAAGGGCTAGGTATGTGGCTCAGTGGTTAAGCACTCCTGGGTTCAATTCTGGTACAAAAAAGAACATCAAAGAAGTAAAGTTCATTTATGCACTAAAATATGATTATGACCAAAGGATGTCTGCTCCAGAAAGAAGGAACAGATGTATTTTTCCTTATTTCTATTCCTCCCACTAAGTATAGCTTCCTGTATGTTACATAAAAAACAAACATTAGAAACATCTTTTTTTTTTTTTTTTTTTTTTGTGGTGCTTGGGATTTACAAAAAAAGATGGTAGAATGAGATGGATATCATTACCCTAAATGCATGTATGAAGTCACGAATGGTGTGAACTATATTTTGCATACAACCAGAGATTTGTAAAAAAGTGCTCTATATGTATAATATGAAATGTAATGCATTCTGCTGTCGTTTATAACATCTTAGAATAAAAAATAATTAAAAAAAAAAAAAACAACACAAACATTAGAGGGTGAGGGGTGTAGCTCAGTGGGAGAGCACTTGCCTAATATGTGCAAGCCCTGGATTCAATTTCCAGTGCTGCCAACAAAAACAAAACAAAAAACAAGACAATTCTGAAAGGTAGAGAAAAAGTGAACAAGCTGAGAAACTTGAAATCTAAAGAATGGTACAATGGTGAGTTCTCCAGGTTTATTCTTCACATTTAACCCAAAATTGGAGCTAAGTAGCCAATGATGTAGAAAGGTCAAGGTGGCACAGATCCCCACCCCTCCAAAAAAAGTCCCACAAAATCTTTTGTCCCTAGATAAACACACAGGAAAAGACAGATTAAAAAGAGAAAACTTTTGGACAATAACTACTCTACCTAACCAAAGACTATGTAAAAACCTATGGTCTCACCTCTACCTGTACCAGCAGTGGCTGGGGGACACCTAGATATCAACTCTCATCAGGGTGAAGTGAAGCACTCCAAACCCCTTGCTAGTTATGTCAGAGAAGAACAAGTAGGAAGCCAAGACTCTCATCCTCACTGGGCATGAAGGAGCCCTTTAACCCCATGGTATCTGAGGAGCCCATGTAGGGAACTTGGACTTCCACTCCCACCCAGCAGTACTGAGGCTCCTCTCCCTCTGACAATGATATGTCAGAGAACTGATGGCAACCACATGGGGAGCTGGAACTCCCACCCCACTCAGCAGGAACAAGAGGTGTCCATTCCTCTCAGGTAACAACAGAGGCCACTTAGGGAACCCACACTTCTATCTCCACCTGTCAATAATGAGGCAGCACACCTCCATCCTGCTGAAGCAGCATCAGGGAAAGCACACTAATTCAGAAGACTTGAATAAGATCCAGATTCTTAAAAGCACAGGAATCAGAAATCACTCATACCAAAAAACAGGAAGATCTCAAACTGGGTTGAAAAAGACAATCAGTAGTCAACACCAAGATGGCAGAACTGTTATAATTATCTGGCAAAACTTTCATAACAGCCACAATAAAAATGCTTTAATAGCAAAACATGTATGCCTGAAACAAATGGAAAGATAAAAACCAATGCAAGGAAAACTTGTCTGCAAAGAGAAGACATAGTAAAAAACTAAACAAAAATTTTAGAAGTGAAAAATACAATAACCAAAACAGAAAGCACAATGGATAGAATCAACAGCTGAACAAAGAGGACAAAGGAAATTGTCAGTGAACTGAAAAAATGAAACAAACAAATGATATAATCCAATCTGAACAACAGAGAACATACACCAAAAAAAAAAAAAAAAGAAATCCTCAAGGCCTGTAGGACTAAAACAACAACAACAAAAATCTAACATTTTTTTTTTATCAGCATCCTAGAAGAATAAAAGACAGAAAGCAGGCTGAAAATAATGAAAAGAAAGAATTGATGAGTGAAAAATTCACAAATTTGGCAATATAAATATACAGATTCAAGAAGCTGAGTGAACTCTAAACAGAATGAAACCAATGATCTCCATGCCAAGACACATCATAATTAAAATCCTGAAAACTTAAGACAAAGTAAAATTTGAAAGTAGCAGGAAGGAAACTATAATTTAACTATAAGGGAAAATCAATTTGAATGACAGTGGATTTCTCATGAGAAGCCATGAAGACCAGAAGAAGTGGCATGATATTTTTCAAGTGCTGAAAGAAAAAAACGTAAACCCGGAATCCCACATCTGGCAGAAAAAAAGAAAAAAAAAAAAAAATCTTTCAAAATGAAGGAGAAACTGACATTTTCAGATAAAGAAAAACTAAAGAGAAGTCACAAGTTGACCTCATCTAAAAAAATAACTAATGGAAGTTCTCTCAGCAAAAAAGAATCAAAAGAAGTAAACAGGACACCAGGAAAATAGAAAGCTGCTTAGAACATCAGGAAAAAAGTTGTTGCTACAGTATTAAATACTTCATTTTTATAAATTATCTTACAGTATTAAATACTTCATTTTTATAAATTATCTTATATTTAATGACTTTGCTGAATTCTGATTACCTCAAATAATTTGTCACTTCTGTATATTCTATGTAGGCAACGTATGATCAGCAAATCATGTCAACTTTAGAATTTTTAATACATTAGTCTTTAATTATTCACTAACTTTCAGTTGTGCTATTTAAAAATATACTTCTGGGTAATATCTAATCAATAAAACATGAAATAATCACCAAACAACGTTAATAAATTACATTTAACTGATATTAGGAGTTTAAATTATTTTCTTGGACCATTATAAACATGATAAGAGATTGGAAAGAGGATTAGAAGACATGCATATAGTTGGAGAAATTATACACAGATGAAACTGAAAAAAGATTCCATAAAATACCCACACCCTTACCACACATGTGCACTATTCTACATCCTCTTCTATTTTTGTCAGTGTTAATTACTAATGATCACATTGATTTCATTACCTTCAATTTGAAAAACACTGTCCTAGATCCCCTGGATTACCAACTTTTAAAATAAATGCTGCTAGATGCTTCAATCCCTGCACCTGGTTTTACATTTAAGGTTATATTAGCGGGCAGGTTGTGGCGTGGTAGAGCACTCACCTAGAATCGGTGAAGCACTGAGTTCGATCCTCAGCATCACATAAAGATAAATAAATAAAAGTATTGTGTCCATCTACAACTAAAAAAAAAATCATATTAACAATAAAGAACACTTTAATTGTCAAAGCTTAATGGGAGGGGAGGGGAACCAGAAAGTAATCTTAAAACTAAAGTGATGTGTTTGCACCAAGAGGAAGGCAAACAATTTAAGTCAAACTATAGTTCAAAGAGAGAAAAAAAGTGATGAGTTGAGTCTTTACACAATGCATAATAGCACAGCAATGTTGAATTGAAAAGAATCTTCCCACTTTGGTGAAAGATGCTGATAATGGGGAAGGCTATGCATGTGTAGGGACTGGAGACATATGGTCAATCTCTATGTCTTCCTCTCAATTTAGCTAAACTTGTAAACCTAAAACTGGTCTAAACAACATACAGACAATTAATCAATCAATCAAGCAATAAATAAAGAGAGCCTAATTCTCAATTGAGGTACATCACTCCAATTGTGAGAAACAGTTTACTTTCAGTATCAAGAACAACATTCTTCACAACAAACAACTATTTATTTATATCAGTTTGACTTGATTCTTATTTGTATGACTTGATTCTCAGATTTTAACTACATTGGTATAAAAAAGGTATAAACTAAATCACAAGGTTTTAGGTTTTTAAATACTTAAATAATGTGGTTAACAAAAAATCATTTTTCTTTTAAAATATACATTTTCTCACTTACACACAAACATGAATTGCCACTATAATTTTTTAACAAATGTAAAAGAAATTTTTATTCTAGCACAAAATAATAAACACCTGTAAAAGATGTGAGCCGGGCACAGTGGCATACGCCTGTAATCCCAGCACTTGGGAGGCTGAGGCAGGAGGATGGCGAGTTCAAAGCCAGCCTCAGCAATGGCAAGGCACTTAGCAACTCAGTGAGACCCTGTCTCTAATAAAATACAAAAAAAGGGCTGGGGATGTGGCCCAGTGGTGGAGTGCCCCTGAGTTCAATCCCCAGTACCAAAAAGAGATGTGGGTAGGACAACTTTGAGAAACATCAATACAAATGCCCACTGGTGCCCAACCTCCTCAATGAAAAGCTCTAGTCTTTCTCTTTGCCTTGAACATATAGACATTCAACAAATACTCACTGAGCATCTCTTGTGTGTTAGCATGTGCATGGCCACCCTTCATCCACACACACCCTTCATCCACACACACCTGACCTTCCAGTTGACATGCAATTCCCTTGCTCCATTCTGTGTTCACACTTCCCGGAATGCCCTCACTTTATCCAGCCCCACTTTCCCATAAAATTAGGGGTTCTGGTATTCGTATCAGTATGCTAATCAGTGTTTAGAATAGCATTCTTCATTTACTTAGCTCCTAATATCTAAGAATCATATTGAAATGACCTTATATAAGCCCAAGGAATTGAGATTATTAAACTTTGATAGAACAAACTGGAACACTGCAATTACTAAATTGGTACCCTTAAGTACTGAACTCTTAATAATATTTCATATTATTAACCAAGTTAATGAGTAAAATCTCCATACCCACCACATCCTTCAAACAGTCTTGATATTTTTTTAACTAATACTAAACTCAAATAATGACATTAGAAAGAGTTGGACTTTAGCCATAACAGAGTCCTAATCCACATAAGAGTTGCTGTTAATAGCATACACGGTCTCACACTACAACTTCATTATGACACTAAAACTACTAAACATTTTCTATTAAGAATCAGAAAATCAAAGTACAACCACATAAAGTGGTAAGCAGTCTCTAGTTGTCAAATAAGAATACAAAATTAAAATGCTGCAACAGTAATATGAAGTATCTGTTATCATAAATGACATTCAGGTGATACAAATTTTCAATATAAAAACATCATGTTAGGTAATGGTTTGGATTAAAACCATAGATGATGTAAACGTTTCAATAATGTAGTATTTCAATGCTTTCTTTAAATCTGCAGTGTACAACCCTTTCTTTGAAGAAACACTAACATGTTCAAGCATTTATTTCAAAGGTCAGATTGCTAGAGTCACTGTACTATTGCAGGACCTTCTTTCACAGATCATCAACTGGTTAGAGCTAGCATCTACTTGAGCAGAAGGAAGTCTAGTAGCACAGAGGAAGGAGAATGGGAGGGAGGAGAGAGAATGGAAGAGGGGAGGGAGTACAGGAGGAAAAAGAGAGGGATCATGAGGGATCATGAATGGAAATCAATTTCCATGCATGTATGAGTCTGTTGGGATGAACCTAACTACTTTGTGTAACCATAAAACTATAATAATAATAATAATAATAATAGTAAAAGCTAGCACTACTACATGTCATGTACTTTCAGTGAAATATAAGAGTCAATATTGTAAAAAATTAATTCACCATTGATAACAGTGCAACAGATAAATTATAACTACACATCCCTACCTTGACCTAGCTCTCCACCCATCTCTTTATGTCCTTCCTATTTCCATTCTTCTTCCTCCTATTCCCAACTACTGGCATTCTCCAAACTCTTCAATCTTATTCTTCTCACTTTATTCCTTTTCCCTTAGGGGAAGTATTCATTTTTTAAAATTCAACTGTCCCATCTAAGCAGCAGGATCACCTCTTCTTTTTTACATTTCCCAAAACCTTACCGACTTTCCAAGAAGAGTCCATACCCACTTCTCTGGATTTGCTCCTTTGGGATGCTTTCTTCCTCAATTCTCAACATGAAAGTTTCCCCCTAATCAGCAAAGTCTTGTCACAGTCTTCACACTTTCCTACTATTTCCCCATGTGCCTCAGAGTTCATACTGTTTGCATTTACACACAACATACCTTCTTTCCTCCCCTCTTCCAATTCAAAGTCTTCTACCCTGCAAATGTCCCCATCCAAGCCCACCTCCTCCACAAAACCTTCCTTGGCTAGACCAGTGCTCAGGATCCTCTCATTTCTCTAAACACAAAATTGAGAATCATCTGCTATGTTTAACCTTACTTGCCTCAAAAACTGGTTTCTGTAGAACTTGTAAATATTACTAATATTTATTAATAATGTTAATTTTTTGCTTTCTATAGCTTTCCTCTCAACTAGTTTTATAGAACATCTCTAAGCTAAAGCAATCTTAACTGAGGTTAGTGAGGGCTCAAAATCATTGCTTTCCATTTCTTTCTCTCTATATATTCCTACAACAAATGGTAGGGTAGCAAAATACTATAACTGATTCCCTCAGACAGGAACTGAAATCTTATAAACACATTTTACATAAAGATAAACAACCTTAGAAAAATTGATAGTTTGTCACTATTTAGAAATAATAATTCTAGCTTAGCTTACTATGATCCTGGACTAATACTTGTTCTAAATTGCAATGTAATACAAAGTAAATAAGTCTGAGCCCTGTGGTACATGCCTGTAATCCCAGTGACCTGGGAGGCTGAAGTAGGAGGATCACAAGTTTGAGGCCAGCCTCAGCAACTTGGTGAGGCCCTGAGCAACTTAACTTAGCAAGATCCTATCTCAAAATAAAAAATAAAAAGGGCTGGAATGTAGCTCAGTGGCTAAGCGTCCCTAGATTCAATCCCTGGCATTAAAAAGGTAAATTAAATAAGTCTGTACCCTAAGGTAGAAAATAAATGTGAAGTAAAGTTTTAGTAGTCTTTTAAATTGCCATTCATAGATATAAAATCCTTTGGAGACCTCTTGTGGTTAATGTTAAGAAAACACACACCAAAAAAAGCTAATACTTCAGGATATTCAATTTCTTTTGTCTTTCTCACATAGCTTTAATATATACTATCTTCAATATTAATAAAATATCAACCAGTAACTGATGAAAACTTCTTTTTACCTTTATGTATACTGAAGAAGAAAAAAGGGGAGTCTAGGGAGTTCTAGGATACTGCCAAAACAAAACATCTTTTATACTTGAAAACTCAATGGTAATAAATATGGCAGAATTCTGGCAAGTTATATTCTTCATACCTAATTAAAAACATTACCTATGCACCTGGCTTAATTATCATTTTTTTAAAAATATATCTAGGAGATACAGTTCAGGTTGATAAAGCTAAACTTCATGGATACTAACTGGGAACCACTAGTATTTAGGGGAAAAATTATGGTGAGATTTTACCTCACAGAGTAAAGTAAAACAAAGAAAAAGTGACTAACATGAAATATAGATGAAAGTAAAGATCAAGTACTTTCAGTTTGGGGATACTTTTTTTTTTTAATATTTATTTATTTACTTTAGTTGTACACAATGCAATGCATTTATGTTTACGTGGTGCTGAGGATCGAACCCGGGCCGCACATGTGCAAGGCGAGCGCTCTGCCGCTGAGCCACAACCCCAGCCCCTGGGGATACTTTTTAAGTACAAAAATAAAGGAATATGACTAGAGGCATGGAGGACTTAACAGGTCCAGACAGTCTATTAAAAACCAATGCAGAAGCAGTGAACTCAAACATAATAAAAAAAATTTTTTTTAAAGAAGAGTCAAAATTCTTTTAATTTTGAAAGAGAAAAACTCAAAGGATATAAGAAACACAGCTACAGATAGGATCTTACACAATTATCATAAAGAACCATGCACAGAGAGTACAATAAGAAGGTCCAAAAAACTTATAGCAGAAGTTCCAGGAGTGAATAGGGGAGAGGCAATGTTAAAAGAGAGAAGGACTGATTTACCTTTATTTATATTAACTTATTTAATCCTTACAGCAATCCTATAGGTTAAGCACACTTAACACCCCTAAAGAAAAGGGCAATGCTGTTGCGTAATTTACTGAGTCACTAAGGGGAAGAGCCAGTTTTTAACCTAATCCTATATTATAGGAGTCTGCACTGTTTGACCCTATGATTCTTCAATCTCCACTGTTCCACTCTGTCCATAGATATGAATTAGCTATAGGCACTCCATAGAAATACCGACTTAACTTTCGACTGTTCAGTCAAATAAAACTAAAATGAAAACAGGATGCAAAAAGAATGAAAACTTACATGTGATTATTAAACAGAAGAAAAATACAAACTCCCAACGCTAACCAAAGAAATAATACTCAAAACAAGACTGATGCAATCATTATATGACATCCAAAATGTCTCCAAATTCAGTCTTTGTTATGCCTTTTGATAAATTGACATTTATGAATATCACCAGGCAATGGTTCTTATTAAACAAAAATTTAGTTTTGGCAATGTCTTCATTGTGGGATGTTTTGACATTGTACTGAATTTTGCTTTTATTATTTTGTAGAATTAAGTGGAAGAGAGAAAATGAGCCTGATAACGCAACCGATCAAATTTAATTTCTATTAACCTAAGTCAAATACTCAATTATAAAGAAAAATAAAGTCAGATGTGAAATATTGAAAATATAACTTTAGAAAACTATTCTTATAAAAAAAATTTTAGAGATTTGATTAATTCTTTTAGCTCTCCAAAAGCAGCACCCCTTGTAAATTTACTATATTATTTTTAATCATTCAAGTTTGAACACAGAAAAGAATTAAGAACAAAATAAGAAGACCTGATGTGGAATTTTTCACTTATGTGAAAGGTTAAGAATCTTTAAATGATCATCCCCAATGTTGGCATGGGTTCAAAGAACCGTCTTATGTTGTACTAGTGGAAATATAAATTATTAACTCTAAAAAGTAATCAAGAGCTTTATAAATATATAGTTATCACCCCCTAACTTAGAAATTCTGCTTTCAGGAATTCATCTTAAGGAAATAAAGATGCACCACACATACAGAAATATTTGCATAGATATCCATCACAGCAATACTTGTAATACTGAAAACAATGACTACAATATAACAAAAGAGAGATGGATAAATGATGAGCTACTTATGTAACTAATTGTTGGGCAATCATTTTGCCTTCAAGAGCAGATAAAATGATGTCTGCTAGGATTTCCTTCAAAATAAATTAACCAGAGAGGGAGATGGATGAAATAAAGACAAGCTCCAAACTGAGAAATGTTGAAGCTAGTTGATGGGTTCATGAGTGTTCACTATACTATTCTGAATAATTTTGTATGTTTAAAGTTTTCCAAAATAAAGAAAATATATGGGGAGTTTTTAAGTCAATAAAAGGATACCAAGGGCTGGGGTTCTGGCTCAGCAGTAGAGCACTCAGCTCACCTAGCACATTCAAGGCCCTGGGTTAGATCCTCAGCATCACATAAAAATAAATAAAACAAAGGTACTGCGTCCAACTACAACTGAAAAATAAATTTTAAAAAAAAGGATACCAAAATAGTTTCTAATTGTCTTCTGTATTTCAATAGTGTCTGTCGTGATATTTCCTTTTTCATCACAAGTTTCAGTAATTTGAGTTTTCTCCCTCCTCCTTTTGGTTGGGGTGTCTAAGGGTATGTCAATTTTATTTATTTTTTCAAAGAACCATCTTTTTGTTTTGTCAATTTTTTGAACTGTTTCTTTTATTTCAATTTCATTTATTTCCACCCTGATTTTAATTATTTCCTGTCTTCTAATACTTTTGGGGTTGATTTGTTCTTCTTTTTCTAGGGCTTTCAGATGTAATGACAGGTCATTTATTTGTTGACTTTTTCCTTGTTTAATGAATGTTTATAGCAGCTCAATTCACAATAGCTAAACTGTGGAAGCAACCTAGACACCCTTCAATAGATGAACGGATAAAGAAACTGTGGTCTATATACACAATGAAATATTACTTAGCATTAAAAGAGAATAAAATTATGGCATTTGCAGGTAAATGGATGGAGATGGAGAATATCATGTTAAGTGAAATAAGCTAATCCCAAAAAAACGAAGGCCAAATGTTCTCTCTGATAAGTGGATGCTGATCCATAATGGGTGGGACATGGGAAAAATCAAGGAACTTTGATGGATCAAAGGGGAGAGAAGGGCAGGGAGGGGGCATAGGGGGAGGAAAGATGGTGGAATGAGATGGATATCATTACCCTAGGTACATGTATGTCTGCCTATATGGTATGACGCTACTCCGTATACAACAATAGAAATGTAAAGTTGTGCTGCAATTGTGTAAGATGAACCAAAATGCATTCTGCTGTCATATATACCTAATTAAAATACATTTTAAAAAATTAAAAATTTTTAAAAAGTAAACTAACAAAAAAAACCTTCTGGGGTATCACAGATCTGCTCTTTTATCCATGTTCCTTGACACAAGTCAGAATAAAATTACTCATGGTTGGCTCACAAAGAGGAAAAAAAAAAGGATACCAAGCTGATTTTGTAATACAAATCCAAGTTCATAAATGAAAAAAGTGATATATGTATAACCTCTGGGTTTTACAATTTTGACTTATTTTATCTTTTTTTGTAAATCCTAACTTCTAAATGAACATATGTCTGTGTTATAATTGGATATTATTATCCTAAATGCATGATTGAAGATTTGAATGGTACGAATATACATTGTATACAGTGTTATGTAAAAAAGATGCTCTATATGTTTATTATGAATCATAATGTATACTACTATTATAAATACAACAACTTGAATAAAAAAATAAAGGAGAAAAAAAGAAAAAAACAAATTATGAAAGCTACTTTGTTGGAAGTTACATTTAAATAGAAATGAACACTCTTAACTTTAAGGACAAAGAAACATATGGAATTTCATTTAATAAATCAGTTTGATTTTCTAACTGTTTTGTCAACTTACTAAATGAAAATCCTTATGGGCTTCCTTGCCTAGTTCTAAAGTTCAATTCCTCAATATGAAACTTCCTCTTCATTCAAACCGCAGCCCAAAATTTTGGTCTCTTTACCACCATGCTGCTCCACAGTGGCAGTATAGAATCCCCCCCAATGAGTCACCTTCATGTTTGGTATGTAATATATCGTGCCTCATGAATCCAGTTAGGTATGTATACATTTGCCTCTCCTACTGGGTTATCAACTGTGCCAGACACATATAATAAACTCATTTTCTTCCTCAATAGCCACAGTGCCCAGTACACTATTTCATAAATAAGTCATGCGATCTTAGATCTTATAAATAAAAGACTGGACACAGCACTGAATTGAAACTTACAGCACAGAGAAAGCATTTTCAAAACTACACAAGCTTTCCAAAAAATGAACCCTACCTCCAGAAACTGAAAATTACCAAACAATATACTGAAATAATATCATAAACCCCTTAATTACCAAACGATAGCATTAAATAATATCAGAAACCCCTTTAAAATGATCATTTTCTATAGTCCTACATTAAAGAGATAGTATGGGTAACGTTTTCTTTTGAAAATTTTACTTGCTTTGAAATACAATTTTGAAATGGAATTTTGAAAAAAACTGAAATATAAAATTTTTATAAGTTACATTGAAATACAATTTTTATAAGTAAAAACTATTTTTAACAACTTTAGCAAGTTTTGGCTTTGTCATTAAATCTAAGTTTCAGAATCATTATCTTCAAACAACATGCCAACATACCTAATAGCAGTGACCCTGTGGATAAGCATCTCTGTTTGCTCTGACAAGTCTGATGGAAGTAGCAGCTCCACAGGCTGCAGGCTTGATATCCGAGTCTCTAGCTCTGAACGAGAAGCAGAGTCCTGGAAACTATCGAACACAACCTCACCTGTGGCAGGCTGCACTCCCTGAAAACAAGCACAAATGTAACATCACAGACAATACATTTTCTTCCAGTTACAGTTAAACATGCAAATAGTAAAGATGATACACTCCATTTCTAAAGTGTTTGAAACCTGTATGTTTTTCAAGACTCTTAAATAAATCAGAGTCACTGAACTAAAAGAAAATAAATAGGAATTTCAAAAGACACCCTGAGTACAGGCCTTGGACCTAATGCACCTGATGGAGTAACTATGACCAGTCACCACACCCTACTTGTGCCTCAGTTTCCTCCTCCAAAATGGAAATAAACCAGTTTATTTCCCCACAAAACTACTATAAGGGTCAAGTCAGAAAACAAACGTGAATGCTTTAGAAAAATATAAGGCACTGTACAGATAGCAGCTATCATCACAGAAGTAATAAATGATATGGTCCTAGTAATCTGACCACCAAAATGTTCAAGAATATACTTAATTTATATGACAAATAAATAAAAAGCATAATTTTTGCAAAAAAAAATATATATATAACAAATTCTCATGAACCTCAAATAGGTAGTCTATCCAGTGAAATAATCATGACAACTTGAAGATAACCCATCATCCCACACCAAAAGACAAACTGTAAAATATTACTGCTTGCAAGAGGTTTAAAAAAAAACGTCAATTTACTTAGTCAAGGTCACAGAGTAATAAATGGTGGATCCAAACCCACACAGTCTAACTCCCCAGGCCACACCCTTACATACTACTGATGCTTATGAGATGCCCAGGGTGAGTACAGCCTCCACTGGCTAAAAGGAAGGAGAATCACTAATCCCTAGGTTCATATGCTGTTGATCGCCAACCATCTGACACAGCCACTTTCAAAAACAGCCTGCTGAAAATATCTACATCCTATAACTCAGCGATTCCTCTCCCAGGTATATATACTCCTGAGAAATTCAGGCACATATAAAATAGAAGACATGCACAAAAAATGTTTATATGTATAGCAACATCCTTTGTAGAACCAAAAACTAGAAAATACCCATATGTCCACCAACAGAGGTATAAGTAAACTGTAGACCATAAAATGTAATAGGACACAGCAACGAAAGACCTACAGCAACAAATGTAAATAAATCTCACATATAAAATGGGAAACAAAAGAAACAAGATCTAAAAAGATACGTTCAGTATGTTTACACTTGCATTTAAAGTTTAAAGTGATAAAGCTAGAACTAAAAGGAAGGAACTTATTACCTCCCAAGTCTGGATTACAGTCACCTCTGGAGTGAAGAGACACACAGGGACCTTATGGATTGAGGTAGTAATAGTTCTGACTTGGGTGACTGTCTTATGCTACACTGCCAAATTTATTTTATGCATTTTTCATTTGAATATTTTATAATTTTTAAAATATCTGACGCATAGATCAAAGAAGTACTTTCATTCAAAAAAAGACTAAAATTTAAAAAAAAGAAATCTTTTAATTATAGTATTCCATACTATATTATCAGTACCTCAGGATACATATCTAATTTTATGTCCCAATCTATAATCATGCATTTACAAAACCCACTTAAAAGATTTTCAAATAACAAACTTATCAGCCATCCAAATATTCTATTATGAAATTTAATCAGATAAATTTTCTATATTGTAACACGTGAAACTTCATTTCTCTATAAGATATACGATATTAAGAAATCTAAGCCAGCATGGTGGCACATGCCTGTAATCCCAGAGGCTCAGGAGGCTGAGGCAGGAGGATCGCGAGTTCAAAGCCAGCCTCAGCAAAAGTGAGGTGCTTAGCAACTCAGTGAGACCCTGTCTCTAAATAAAATATAAAATAGGGCTGGGGATGTGACTCAATGGTGGAGTGCCCCTGAGTTCAATCCCTTATAGAAAAGAAATCTAAAGTCAATCTGTGAAGAACCATATTGTCCATACTGAAGGCACTAGGCCTAATCACCATGTTTTTCCAATAGTGAAGCCTTCAATTCTAGACTCACTGCCAGTATACAAAGATGACTCCCAGGCTGTGACTATGGAATGGTTGACACTGATCACAGTAGGGAAAAATCCAGGGAGAACTGTCCCGAAGGTAAAGGAAGATGAGCTCCATTCAGCCACTGAGTTTGAGGAGTCAGAGCAAATTCTGAGTGCCCTTGCTTAATACAAATTTGGATGCAAAAGCCTGGAGTTCAGGAGATAGGTGGAGCCTGCTGAAAATATCCACATCCTATAACCACTTTAGGGCTGATGATATCCTGAACTCTGATCCTTGGACACAGAGTTCAAAATATCATCAGCCCAAAAGTGGTTTCTGAGGTAAAGAGAAGACCCAAGAAAACACTGAAAGGGCAAATTACCACTTTTCACTTTTTTTTTTTTTTTTAAATCCCACTTCATACATTATGGTTAGATCTGGCAGTAGACCAGAGGTTATTTCTTTTTTCTTTTCTTTTTTTTTTAAGAAGGAACTATACATTGTCAACTCTGTTCTTTAAACTGAGTTTCAGGTAAATATAAAACAGCATACAACATATGTTAAAGCCTAAAAGCAAATAACCTTACTATTTGTAGATAGGTCCATCTGTCTGCAGTTAGATAAAAAGTGCTTCTTAAGGAAGAAAAAAAAAAATCTAATTGGATTAGAGCCATCCAATCCCCACAGTAATGCTAACTCCCTGAGAGAAGAGCTTACTGGTTAAGCAAATGCCAAGTTAGCACAGAGTAACGCAGAATAAGGTATTAAAAGTCACATTGGAGACATTCAGGTTGTAAGAATTTATTGATATTGTGTCACTGACTGTAGAAATTTTAAAAAGCAAAGAGAAGTTATTACTCAGGCAAAAAGTCCTGCTTTCACCTTATGTACAACAGGACAAGGGTATTTAATAATTGTTCAAGGCCCTAAAATGTATGAGATTTTGAGCATGGTCCAGGTAAGTCTGTAAATGGGCAAATATATTCATAAATTGCCAGAAGGCAAGAGCAAGAAAATTATAATTCATGAACCATGTTTATCTGAAACACTGAGTATAAATATTCCTAACACTTAGTCTAGTGTTTTATATTGGTAAATTATCACTTCTCTTAACTATCCCTTTCTCCAAATCTAGACAGGATGTTCTACAAACATTCACGTTTAATTTCAAGCCCCTAGAGAAAATCTAGAAAACCCTTGCTACCCATGCACATGGTTGGCTTCATGTTTTATTCTATTATGTGCACACTGTCCACATTTATGCCTATCACTCCACTTACCTTCAACCCTAAAATCCTGGAGCATATGGACCAAAACTATCTGGATCTTTCCATAGCACAGAGTGCTGAGTAGTCATAGGAGAAAATTGTAACTAGTGATGTAACATATAATCTAATGAGGAAAATGCTTCCCAGTTCAATTACTTCAAGGCATAACTCATCAGCTGTCCTCATCATAAACCATTTGTGATAACTCATATTTAGAGATACCATGAACATCTATCATTCCTTTTTCACCTACAAAGTACTTACCACAATGCCAATGAAAATGTTCCCCATTTTTTTGTCCTTAATGTTTTCCTTATTTTCATAGATACATAGAAGGTAGCTGGTAGAAGTATCAGTCAGTATCTCATCAACATTTACAGCATCATCCAGCTTGATTAGAGGATTCACATGTAATAATGATTAAAGAAAAATAATGCATTGAAGTGCCACTAATATTTAATATTAACTGTTTTCTCCATTAAAATAATGGTTCATTTTCTTGAGTATTTTCCTCTATGCAACAATCTTCCATGTAGCACATTCTTCTGATTTACCAGAAACAGAGCTGCATGTCTTCTTTTCCCTGAAATGTAAGGTTCATGAGGACAGGAAACTATTATTTTCTCACTTCCACAGGCCCTAGGAGAATATGTCACATGCTGTGGGTGCCCAAATATTAAGCACCTTTTATTGGATGATGCTGAGACTTGAATTCTTAACAATTCTAAAATACTTGATTCTATAAATCAAAGCATAAATATATTAAAATAAGTATAAATTAATTTTTTCTTTAAAGTGCCTAAAGTTCCAAGAAAGATAAAATAATTTTAAAAGACATTTTTAAAAATCAGAATTACAGGTGTGTATGCGTATGGTGTGTGTGTGTGTGTGTGTGTGTGTATAAAATGAGTCCATTAATCAAATTCTCAAGGGGTAAAAGCTAACTCTGGAAAAACCTGGTCTGGATACATCCAATTTGGGTATCAGAAGAGAAAGGAGGAAACACTGCCAAATTTGTTCTATGAAGCCAGTTTTATCACCCTGATACCAAAACCAGATAAAAACATATCAAGGAAAGAAAACTAAAGACCAATATCCCTGATGAACACAAATGTAAAACTTCTTCACAAAATGCAGCAAGTTACATTCAAAAACACATTAAAAAGATAGTAGGGCTGGGGTTGTGGCTCAGTGGTAGAGCGCTCGCCTAGCACGTGCGCGGCCCAGGTTCGATCCTCAGTACCATGTACAAATAAACACATCATGTACAACTAAAAGCAAATAAATAAATATTTTTTTTAAAAAAAGGTGGTACACTATGATCAGGGATGCAAGGTTAGCTCAACATAAACAAATCAATAAATGAATTCACCACATAAGTAGATTTAAGGACAAGAATCACATGATTATCTCAATAAATACAGAATAAGCATTGGACAAAGTCCAGCACCCATTCATGTTTAAAACACTAGAGAAACTAGGGACAGAAGAAACCGACCTCAACATTGTAAAGGCTATATATGACAAACCAAAGGCCAATATCATATTGAACAGAGAAAAACTGAGAGTATTTCCTCTCAATACAGGAAAAAGACAAGGATGTCCACTCTCATCGCTCCTATTCAACATAGTCCATAAAACTCAAGCCAGAGCAATTAGGCAAGAGAAGGAAATTAAAAAGATACAAATAGGAAAAAAGAAGTCAAATGATCTGTCTGCTGATGATATTATCCTATGTTTAGAAGACCTGAAAAACTCCAAAAGAAGACTTCTAAAGATGATAAACAAATTTAGCAAAGTAGCAGGATACAAGAACAACATATTGCTTTCCTATGTACCAATAATGAATCCACTGCAAAAGAAATCAGGAAAACTATCCCATTCACAATCACTTCACACAAAAAAAAAAGGAAAAAAAAAAACCTTCGGCATAATCTAACCAAGGAGGTGAAAGACCTCTACAAAACACTGAAGAAAGAAATAAAAGAAGACCTTAGAAGATGGAAAGACCTCCTATGTTTTAGGATAGGTAGAATATTATCAAAATGAGCCGGGCGCAGTGGCGCACGCCTGTAATCCCAGCACTTTGGGAGGCTGAGGCAGGAGGATCGCGAGTTCAAAGCCAGCCTCAGCAACGGCGAGGCACTTAGCAACTCAGTGAGACCCTGTCTCTAAATAAAATACAAAAAAGGTCTGGGGATGTGACCCAGTGGTCGAGTGCCCCTGAGTTCAATCCCCGGTACCACAAAAAAAAAAAAAAAAAAAAAAAAAAAAAGAATATTATCAAAATGGCCATACTACCAAATCATTATATAGATCCAATGCAATTCCCACCAAAATACCAATGACTGTCGCTGCCTGAAGCGATTGCCACTTAGAGCAACAAAGCCGCGGGAATAAGTTCAGAGGCAGACTGGAAACGATCAGGCTCTTTATTCTTCCAGCTTCTCTCTCCGGCTCCAACAACACCCCAACAGGCAATCCACATTCCTCCAACCACCACAAAATGGCACCGACCCGATCCACAATCCCCCAGGCCAAGTCTCGCAAAATCATGCAAATGGCGCCCACCCGATCCACAATGTCCCGAGCCAAGCCTCACAAGACCATGCAAATGGCGCCGACCCGATCCACAATGTCCCGGACCAAGTCTCACGAGACTATAGAAGGTAGTAATGCTTATGGCTCACAGCTAACCACAATCTTAACTATCTCCTTAATTAGGGCTCCTGCAAATGACATTCTTCACAGAACTAGAAAAAATAAAAACAGTTCTAAAATTCATTTGGAAGAATAAGAGACCCAGAATGGTCAAAGCAATCCTGAACAAAAAGAGCAATTCTGGAGGCATCACAATACCTGATCTCAAATTATACTACAGAGCTACAGTAACAAAATTAATATGGTACTGACACCAAAATAGGCATGAAGACCAATGAAACAGAAAACTCAAAGACAAACTCACATACTTACTTATAGCCATGTGATACTTGACAAAGTTGCCAAAGAGAAAAGATGACCATTTTAAAAGCAGGTGCTCAGAAAACTGGATACCCATATGTAGAAGAATGAAACTTGATCCCTATCTCTCACCTTGCACAAAGGTCAATTCAAAGTGGATCAAAGAAAATAGAAGATCAGTGGAGAAGAGGAAAGGGATTGAGAGGAAGGGAGATGGGACAGGAGAAGGAAAGAACAATGAATGAATCTGACCTAACTTTCCTATGTACATATATGACTATACCACAGTGAAAATCTCACCATTATGTATTATCTACTAGGCACTAATTTAAAAGACAAAACTATAAGTAAACAGCAGAAAGATGAGTAGAGGGAGGGAACAGGAGGAGGGAGAAGGGGAGGGAAAGGGGAAGTACTAGGGAGTGAATTAAAACAAATTACATTCAATGCTTTTATAATTATGTCCAAATGAATCTTAATATTATGTATAACTAAAAAGAACTATTTTTTTTAACAAAAAAGTAGATCAAAGACCTAGGAATTAGACCAGAAACTCTATAACTGCTAAGAAGAAAACGTAGGCTCAACACTCCAACATATAGGCACGGGCATCAACTTATTTAACAAGACTCCTTAAGCACAAGAAATAAAACCAAAAATCAATAAGTGGGACAGCATCCAATTAGAAAGCTTCTGCACAGCAATGGAAAAAAGAGCATGAAGAGAGAGGCTACAGGATGGGAGAACATCTATGCCACCTGCTCCTCAGATAAAGGATTAATATCCAGAATATATTAAAAAAAACTTAACATCAAAAAAACAAATAACCCAATTAATAAATGGACAGAAGAACTATAAACAGATATTTCTGAAATGAAGAAATACAAATGGCCAAGAAATATAAAAAAAATGGTCAACATCTATAGCAACTAGGGAAATGCAAAATTAAAACTACGTTGAGGGGGCTGGGATCGTGGCTCAGTGGTAGAGCTGACCTAGCATATGTGAGGCACTGGGTTCAATCCTCAGCACCACATAAAAATAAATAAAATAAAATAATGGTATTGTGTCCAACTACAACTAAAAATTTGTTTTTAATTTTTTAAAAAACTACATTGAGATTTCATATCATTCCAGTCAGAATAGCAATTATCAAGAAAACAAATAGCAATAAATGTTGGTGAGGATGGGGAAAAAGGTACATTCATATATTGTTGGTGGGACTCAAAATAGTGCAACCACCCTGGAAAGCAGTACGGAGATTCCTCAAAAAACTAGGAGTAACCCACCATAATATCTAGCTATCCCATTCCTTGGTATATATCCAAAAGATCTAAAATCTGCATACTATAAGAATGCAGCCACATCAATGTTTATAGCAATGCAATTCATAATAATCAAGCTATGAAACCAGTCTAGGTGCCCATCAACAGAAAAATGGATAAAGAAACAATGGTATATATACACAATGGAGTTTTACTCAGCCATAAAGAAGAATGAAATTATGGAATTTGCTGGCAAATGGACAGAACTGGAAAAAATGCCAAGTGAAATAAGCCAGACCTGGAAAGGCAAGGGTTCCATTTTTTTTTTTTTTTTTTTTTTAAGGGAAGCTAGACCAAAATATAAGGGGAGTGGGGAGAAGGGCAGTAGGAATCCCATAAAAATAGAAGAGATCAATGGTGTAGAGAAAGGGAATTTAGGGGGAAAAGGTAAAAGGATGAGAAAAGGGAAGAATAGTGGAATGAGTCTGACCAAATTTTCCTATGTACATATATGAATATACAACAGTGAATTTGCCTTTCTGTATATTCATAACACACTTTTTTAAAAAATTTATTAGTTCTAATCAGTTATACATGACAATAGAAAGTTCTTCAATTCACTGTACACAAATGGAGCATAATTTTTCACTTCTCTGGTTACACATGAAGTAAGGTAATGATGTCCGTCCCATTCCACCATCTTTCCTATCCCCTTGCTCCATCCCCTCCCTCTCCTTTGCCCCATCCAAAGTTCCTCAAACTCATCCCCGACCCCTCACTATGGATTAGCATCCACTATCAGAAAAAACATTTGGTCCCTGGTTTTTTCGGATTGGCTTATTTCACTTAGCATGATATTCTCCAACTCCATCCATTTACCTGCAAATGCCATAATTTTATTCTCCTTTAATGCTGAGTAATATCCCATTGCAAAACACACTCATTTTTTAAAAAATATTTTTAAAAAAGAGCCATAAGCATGGCAAATGTGAAGCAAGAAAGGACACTCTTTTACGAATAGGCTTCAAGTAAGAGACTCAAGCTCAGGCAAAAAATAAATAAATAAAACTACCATATTTTTACAGCCTGATCAGCTTAGAACAACCAAAGGGATGCAAATGGTTTGGAGTTCACTCCGAATGACAGTCATTCCCTATTTGTGATCTTAAAGGAACAAAATAATCCTCAGAATTTGTGTAGAAACTAAGTGGGCCTCTAAATATGCAGATTTGTAATAAAAGAAATACTTTTACACATGATTTAAGGACTTATTGTTCTCTATATTATTTTATTATAAAAGACCAACCCAACCTAGAGTAAACATTTTTTAAAATGCACCCTCACCTTATTTTATATACAACTTTAAAATCTGACAGAATTTTATGACTCCGCTTTTGAAATTACTTTGCTTTAATTAACAAAACAAATTTATGAAAATCTGTAAATTTGGCAGCAATCATGCATACTGAAGATTTCTGCAAACTAAGAAAGTTTTACCCACAACCCATTTTCAAAAGCAATAAAATCTTTACGAATTAACAATTAATAAAGATGGCCTATATTATTTTATAAGCATTTAACTGTGTTTAAATTTTGACTTTGTAGTTTTCTTTTCACATGAAGTTACTAAGTTATTATTTTTTTAGGTCTCACCATAGGAAGATCCTAAGGAATGTATAGCTCCTAAACACCTAACCCTTGTCTACAAATGATCCAAGAGAACACATAATTTCAAATCAATTGCTAACCTGACATTATCCTTTATTAGGTTCACTTCTTCTTGCTCTTAGTATATGATGAATTTTGATGAATTTGTCTTTCACTATGACATTTGAAAAATGTTTGTTTCTAGCTACTACCAATCCTTCCTCTTCAGTAGTGCACTATCCAAGGGTTTAAGTAACCATACCACCTCATCTCATCGAAAAGGTTCCCACTCAAAGGACGTTTTTTTTTTGTTGTTCTTGTTTTTTAATGTCATCTTAAAACAAAGCACTTGTAATACCTAAGAGAAAAATTACTATTCAAAAAGGATATCTTCGCCAATGAGTGTGGATTTTGTATAAAGTGCAGTTAGTTTCCGGGAAAACAGTGAACTTCTGTTGTCTCCAATAGCCTTTAATGCTGCAGTTTCAGTTTGCTTCACAACTCCCACCTTCAACCAAGTAAGAGATATTTAATATCAAATCTGATGAAAAACCAATCTAACAAACTCATTTCAAAATGCTTAAAGGTTAATTCTGAAACATTTAAAATAAGCTAATTAGTCCACAATGTCCAGATATTAGGTTTAAGCAATAAGTACCAGGAGTAGCTGATAAGTGTGGACAAATTACTAAGAAACACTCTGTTATTGAGTCCTAAATTTTTTTTTCTGTAAATACCTAACAATATGTTTTTAGAAATCAAGATAGTTAATAATTATGAAACATTTTTCATTTCTTCAAATGCCAAATTCTACGTGTGTGTGTGTGGTACCGGGGATTGAACTCAGGGGCACTCAACCACTGGAACACATCCCCAGCCCTTTTTTGTATTTTATTAGAGACGGGGTCTCACTGCGTTGCTAAGTGCCTCGCCATTGCTGAGGCTGGCTTTGAACTCTCGATCCTCCTGCCTCAGCCTCCCAAAGTGCTGGGATTACAGGCGTGTGCCACTGCGCCCAGCCTCAAATGCCAAATTCTAAAACCCATTAAAGCCTCCCCATTACTTTAAAGGCATGTTTTCACTCCATGGAAGAGAATCCCCCTCCCTTCTCCCTGGAAGTTAAAATCAAAGCTGACCTTATATCCTTTGGCCACGAGACGGCGTACATGAACAAACAGTCTGTGAGTTGGTATACTTGCTGTCATAAAGTTGTGATCTAAATGACAATAAATATTCAGCTCCCGGGCAGCAATCTAATAATTTTGTTTAAAAAAATATATATTAATAAATTTCTATTTCAAGATCCCATGAGGGATTCATCAAGGTATACACTTAGGATTTGTGTACTTCTCTAAATGTGTGGGTACATTAATAAAAAGTTTGAAAGAAATTCCCCATGGTCTCATCAATTTTTTGGCAGTTCCTACTGCCTGACATCAGGGCCAAAATCTGTATCTCTAAGTGACTCCAAAAAAATGACAGCTCTTTTTCTATGTCCTTAGATGTACCAAAATCTAAAAGTGCTGACTTGTCCCTACACAAGAACTATTCAATTAAAAAGAAGGAGACTAAAGGAATATGGATTTTCTATGCAAATGGCACATACAAATAACTGATGATTAGAAGATACTACAGAGTATGCATAAATAATAAATCCACTTGGACAGAGTAAACTTAGAAGAAGTGACATGAAGAAAACCCCCTAGACCAGTTAGTTAATTAATGATGCATGATAGATAGAAATGCAAAAACAGGAAGCAGTCCCTGATTCCCTGCTTTCTTCCAGAACACACTATGGTTTAGACACTGCCCACTAGAGCCATGAAACTCTCTTCTAGTACTTTCATTCCCTGACCCCACCCCATGTCTGAACTATATTCAAACATCACTGAAGGACAAGAAAACATCAGCCTCTACTATGGTCAGAACTGAATTTACCATTTAACCTAGATGGTTTCTTTCTTCCCTTCACCTACAGGATGCCAGCTATGTATCTGTTCTTAACCTCAGGTAATATGTCAATACTATTTCATAACACAGAACACAGCACAATGGAACTTAGAGAACACCACCTTCCTGCCACAACAAGATTTAGAAAATGTGAACAAGAAAACTTAGGCCAACTCTTCTCTTCCCATCCAAGGGGCGGCAGATGTACTACATCATCATGTTCTGATGTTGTATGACCTAACCAGGCCTGAGACTATGCAGTAATCACAATTACCCATCGCTTCCAACAAAGGCACCATCAGTGATATTTTCCCTCTGCCTGCCCACTGAATGTGCAAATTCACTTTAAACCTTCTTGATCTGCATCAAATACCTCCAAGTTAAATGGAGACCCAGCTTAAACTAAGATCACAAGATGACTGACACAAAGACCAGTGGAACTTCAAACACCTCCTGTGGGTAGATGGCAGAGTTAATGTCCTCTTCTCATTGAGATAAACTTTGTATCTGGCTATGAAAATTCATTAATTAAAGGTAAGAAGAACTTCCATACATCTCAAAAAAAATTTTTTTTGCTTGAGTCCAAATGAATCCTAATGTTATATATAACTAAAAAGAACGGGCTTTAAAAAAAAAAAAAAGTAGATCAAAGACCTAGGAATTAGACCAGAAACTCTACAAGAGTAAGGAGAATGTCCATACATCTCAAAAAAAATTTTTTTGCTTGAGTCTCTCCTAAAAAATATATTGGTGGGCTGGGGTTGTGGCTCAGTGGTAGGGTGCTTGCCTAGCATGTGTGAGGCACTGGTTTAGATTCTCAGCACTGCATATATATTAATAAAATAAAGATCCACTGACAACTAAAAAAACAAGTTAAAAAAAAAAAAGAAAACATATTGGCAATGGTTCATCCACCAATTGATTCATCTATTAAACTTTTTATAGATGAAAAGTACTGGCCCAACACCATAGAAAATAAATAGTAACATTCCAGTAGGGACTCCTCACTTTTCCCCCACAAGTCTAGCTCGCATCAACTTTTCTTGTGCTTGAGTTTTATTTTAAATGACAGCATTTTTAAAGGGTGACTGATCAAATTAACTTTTTCACAGTCAAGAAATGAAACAAGAATACTGAAAAATATCTAAAGCTGAACAAGAAAAACATGAAAACAACTTACCTCTGCATCTTCCCCAAAGAATCTATACTTATATCCACATTCCACACACAAAATTGCATCTTTATGCTGTTGCTTCATTTCTATATATTGCAACTCTAATGGTGTGTAGATGCTTTTCGATCGTTTATTAGAAGATTTAGAATCAGAAGTTTTCTGTAAGTTTTCATGAGTCCTATGTGATAATCCAAACTGATTGTCCTGGTAACCAAAAGATTTAAGTAGTTTAACAATAATAAACTATTATATTAAATTCTCAGAGAAAGAAAATGCAAATTTGGCAAAAAGCTAATAGTTGGTAAATCTACATTAAAGGTTTCCCAAAACACATTGTAGTATTCAGGCAAGTTATCACAAGTTTGAAATTTTTTCAAAGTAAAAAGTTTTAAAAAATTATGAATCAAAAAAATAAAAACTGCCAGTATATAAGAAAATTTTGCAAATCTAAACAACTTGAATGTTTTATATTCTTTTTAAATTCAATGTTATTGGATCTATAATTAACATTTATTTTCTTATTTATTCCCAGGTATACAATGAATAAAAATCCAGTGGGCATAAATCTTGGGCAAAAACACTTTCAGCAAGCATGCCAACATCTAAAGCTGCACTTAATGTTTCATGTTTCCAAGCATGCTCTAAAAGATAGTATATTCTATAAATCTTTATTACAAGAGAGAATCATTATTGTTTTGGTAAACAAATAGGGGAAAGAAGTTTTGGAAGACAAAGAGCACTGGGCTACATTTTCAATATTAGTACTCCTACTATCCTGAACTTCCTGTAATATAAAACATAATTAATTCCTACTTACAGCTTAGAGAAAATCCCTTGATTATTAGACTTAATTAAGAAATGGAAAAATGAGACAAATTGATAGGATAAGCCAACTTCTAAGTAAGTGCCATGCTTTCACTCTCAACATCTAAAAAGTTACTCAACCATCACTGGAATAAAAAATATGCCCTAAAAAATTAGTGAGCAGCAGAAGAGTAAGAGAGAAAGAAGAAAAGTGGTCCAGAAACGGGAGTCTCATAGCAACAGAAACCCAGAAACATGTACTCTATGGATGCCAAATGTTTTTTAAAAAAAAAAAAAAAATCAGCTTAGCTGGGACAGCACAGAAAGACATTAACTTTCCAAAGAGACTCAATCTATCTAAATAACGTAGCCCAGAAAACTTGCAAAGATATGTAATATGAAGATGGCAAGGTGTGGAGAGGTGCAGCCAGAGAAATGCAGCTCATTGTAAGATATGAGAATGTAACTGTTTTTCATTTTGAGGGATTTTTCAATTTTGTTTTTATGACTCTCACATAAATTCCAGGAAAACTACAAATTGTAAAAGTTAATCAATACTTATAAAAATATATTTCCTAGAAAAAAGTTGCTCTCATTTGTTTAACTTATTCATTTATGAAACAAGACAGACTTCGGGAGTGGAGGGGGAGTTCTCTCCATGTGGGATGCTAACAAGTAAATCTAAGTACTTGAACATAAAGCAACTTGCTTTTATATGACTTGGATGGAAATATTACTCAGATATACTGTATCTTCTTTAATATTCACAGAGGCAGCACTTGTCTTGACAATTTAGGATGATCAGAAAAAATTTCAGAACCTATCCAGAGTCATGTTGACCCTTCATTAATAGCCCTAGACCACTGGGCATTTAGGTTTATTTGGTAGATTTTTTACCATTCACCTGTGTCTTTTCAAGCTATCAAATAGCTTATTGCTTGTAATAATAATTTTTAATTTTAATAAATAAATATATATATGTACACACACATATAAATACAAAAAGTATTTCTCTAATTCAATGATTGTCAACCACGTCTGCACATTAAAATGAGAGCTTTTAAGAAAATATCCATGCACAATTCTCAGTAAAGACCAAATAAATAAGATTCTGAAGGAAGGTTCTGAATACCAATTTTGGGGGTTTTGTTTTTTTTAATTTCTCCAGATGATTCTAATTTAAAGTAAAGGTTGAAAATCAACCACTCATCTGAATAGATTTCAATGATGGTGCCAGACTGGATTCTGCAATGAAAGGGACCACTAATAAGTCACAAAGTAAACAGTAGAAGAAGTAAAAATACAAATTCATTTGGTTTATCTCTAAATTTACTTAATACCTGCCAAGCTTTCAACTGGAAACCTCAAAACATCTATATATATGTTGCCCAACATGATTTTCCATGAAAATCATGAAAACTATAAGGAGAACTATAATAAAGTTATACATGTATTAATTATCAATAAAAAATTCACCCAAGTCAGTGGTTCCTAATCCAGGTACTATATCACAATCAGAGATTATGGAATAAGGGAGGTTCTAAAATAAAGGGTATTGGTTCAAAACAATTTGGGAGTCTTTTCATTTTTTTTTTGTTTTGTTTGAACACAAACCAATTCATCCCTCATAATACATAATAAGAATATCCAAGGGCAAGGTGGGGGGTATATGAAACAAAAGATCTGTCAGCTAACTCGGATGATCAGTCAAGTTTGGGAACTAGAGTCCTTAGTGACCCCACAGAACCTAAAGGATTTCAGAACCTACTGTTCTGGGCAACTGGATATTCATCTATATAACAATTACATACCTTTTGATTCACTTGGGATTTAGAATCTTCAGAAGAAACTGCATTCTTTGCACGTTGAAGACTGATATCCTCAAAATCAGTACATTTTGGTAGAACCGCAAACCTCTCTTGAAGAGGTGCCATCTGGACTCTATTTTGAGGAACGGCAGAATCACAGCAGAATTCTTTCAATTTTTCCAGAGACTTTAAGACAGTCCTGGTCCTCAGACATTTCTTTGACTCTTGGGAAACAAATGAGAAGAAAACGTAACCACAGTATTTTGGTCTTATTATACCAACTTATAATAAGCACAGAATTTTCTAAAGAGGGAGATTCCCATTAATGGATTTAACTACAATGTGATTTCATTCATGTTGAAACCCCATTAAAAAACTACAGTAGCAAGCTAGGGGTATAGTTCAGTGGTAGAGCTTTTGCTTTTCATGCTCAAATGCAAAGCCCCAGGTTCTATCTCAGCACTACAAAAAAAGAGACAAAGAAAGGAAAACTACATTGGAGTTTTGCTGCTGGTTTTTATGTGTTGGTTTGTTTGTTTACACATTTAAGGACAGACAGGAGAGGAGAGGCAACAATTGCAAATTAAATCTCTAAAGCTAGAAGGGAAAACGGAGCCCTCACCAATTCAGCACACCCACTCAAGCTAAATCCTAAGTTAGTAGTTAAGAAAACCAAGGACCAATCCTATTTGCAACATAAGATGATCAAGAGACTGGGGAGTTATGGCACCAGTAACTGTGGAAATGGAATAAGGGAGGATCTAAAATAAAGTGCATTGACTCAAAGTAATGTAATTTGGTTTCTAGACTCCTCCCCCACTCCAAACTCAAAGGCAACTATCCTTTCCTCACCTCAGCAGCAGATGGGAGATAGCTCTGGAAAGGCAAAACAGGCATAGCTGATGGGGTAGGAACTCAAAAGGGTGATGGGAATGTAAATTAACTACATGCTGACACCCCCAGCCTCTCCAGAACCTAGGAAGCTAGGAGATTCCTAACTGAAGAATCTGACCAGATTAAAGGGAAAGACCTAAAATAATGACATCAGGGGTTCACCAAGGAAACCCAATCACCCCACTCAAACACCCACTTTCCTGCTTTCAAGCTTTGCCTATGCTATACTTTCTATACATCAAAATTGTATTCATCATTCAAGCTCCATCTCAAAGCTATCTTTTCCATAAAATTCTCTAATTCTCCCAGCTTAAAATCTTTTTTCTTTTGTATTCCTATTTAGGAAAATGAGAAATTATATCCCATCTATGTATATCACAGTGCATAAATGCATTCTACTGTCATGTATAACTGATTAAAACAAATTTTAAAATTTTTAAAAAGAAGCTCAAATTTCAATATAGCACACAGTCTGCCTAGTAGGAGTTGTTTATAAGCAAGTAATCCATAAGAGAAGGGATCTATCATTTATTGGATCTTTACCATGTACCAGAAGATATTATCTCACTCTTTAAAGCAATAGTATTAGGTAGCTATTAGCAAATATAAGGGAACTGGGGTTGCATGCATTTATCATCTCTTACCCTCCCTATGAAAGCAAGAACATTCTGAGGGCAAAAGGTGTATTCTGTTCATTTCTAAAAGTTTAAAACTTTTCATATTTTAAGTGTATACACAGACTTCCCTCCTGTGGCTTTAAAAAGAAACTTTCCCAGGATATAGATCAGGTGAAAATTTTGGGGTTGTGGTTTTTTAAAAGACAAAACAAGGGGCTGGGGTTGTGGCTCAGCGGCAGGGCGCTCACCTTGCACGTGTGCGGCCCGGGTTCGATCCTCAGCACCACATAAACATAAATACATTGTATTGTGTACAACTAAAGTAAATAAATAAATATAAAAAAAGACAAAACAAAAGAAAGATCTAAAGCTGAAGTATTAAAAACAGAAATGAAGTACTAAGCCTTCACTGCATGGTGTATGCCTGTGGTTGAGTAAAACTCAAACTTCATCACTTCCTAAAAGTTATTTTTTACATTTTATTTTTACTCATGTTCTTAACGTTATTAGATTGTCACATGCTATAGAGGAAATATGCATTATGGTATGCTGTTGCTTCTGACTCAAGAAAGGTGAAGCTTTAGAGACAGGTTCACCTAGTGCTAGACATTCTCTGACAAAATTTAAAAACAATCCTGAAAACAATCAAAATGACCCATGAGGAATTTAACTAATTGCCAGAATAAAGTCCAACACTCTTTAAAGAAATACAAAATCCAGTAGGAAATAATAAAGAATTCAAAGCAGCCATGATCCAATCAATCACTGGACATGCGAAAAGTATGAAAAATCAGTGCAAGGATGCAGATCCAGAGAGGACAGAGATGATGGCATTAATACATAGACATGTTTTATAAATATGTTCCACATAATCAGAAGGTAAAGGAAAACATATGCAAAAAGAAGGGTAAAAGGAATACTTTTTTTCAGTTAACAGTTTTACTGAGATATCATTCACACAGAGAAATTGAAGATTTTTAAAAGGAACTTTCGGAAATAACATTTAAAATATCTAAAACAAACATTTCACTGAATGTGCTTTGCAGCAGATTAGATGCTACAGAAGTAAAGATCACTGAGTTTGAAAGCATTCTATCCGAAATGAAACACAAGGAGAAATAAGACCTGAAAACAAAGCTTCAGTGATTTGAGGGACAATGTCAAGTAGTTCAACATCCCTGAAATAAACTTTGAGACGAAGAGAGAAGAAGGAGACAGAAAAAACAGTGGAGAAAATACTGCCTAAACGAGCTTTCTAAATTTGATAAGAGCTCTAAACCCACAGACTCAAGAAGCTTTAAATGAGCTTCAAACAGGATAAAAATCAAGTCAACTAGCCTAAGGTTCAACACAATCTAAACTGAGTAAATCTATAATAAGGAGAAAATCCTAGCCAAAGGAAAATGGACAGGAAAATTGGCCTTCTATAATTAAAACAAAACAAACAAACAAACAAACAAAAAAACCTGATTGTCACATGCTAAAGATCAAAAATCCTTGAACATGGTGACTCTCTTTCTTCTAAATACATGAATTATTCAATATATACTTTACCTTGTTTAGCTATGATTTCTCTTATTCTAAAAGTGTATTTTTAGTATATTTTCCAAGGTATATTTTACCTTTTGAATATTTCCATGATTTCCAAAATACATACTAAAGTCACTTTTCAAAAGCATGTAAGTTTCCTTGTGAATACTAAAGTTTCCCTCTCCTATGGATACCAGATTAAAAATAAAATAAATTGTAGGAACTGGGTATGCAGCTCAGTGGTAGAGAATGTGATTTAACATGTATGAGGCCCTAGGTTCGACCTCCAGCACCAAAAAAAATACTTGCAAATTGAAAAATTAAGAAATGAGGTGGATATAAAAAAAATGTTCAACATCCCTAGCAATTAGAGAAATGCAAATTAAAACTGAGATTTCATCTTATTCTAGTCAGAATGGCGATTATCAAGAATACAAGTAACAATAAATGTTGGCAAGGGTGTGGCCAAAAAGGACTTAAAATCAGCATACTACAGTGATGAGGCCACATCAATGGTTATAGCAACTCAACTCACAATAGCTAAGCTATGGAACCAAACTAGATGCCCTTCAACAGACAAATGGATAAAGAAAATGTGGTATCTATACACATAGAATATTACTCAGCCATAAAGAAGAATGAAATTATGGCATTTGCTGGTGAGTGGATGGAACTAGAGACTATCATGCTAAGTGAAATAAGCCAATCCCCAAAAACCATAGTCCAAATGTTCTGACATGTAGATGCTAACACAAAATAGGGGAGGGGGAATAGAAGTTCACTGGATTAGACAAAGACGAATGAAGGGAAGGGGGTGATGGGAATATAAAGACAGTAGAATGAATAGGACATAACTTTCCTATATTTATATATGAATACATGACCAGTATAACTCCACATCATGTACATCCACAGAATGGAAAGTTATACTTCATGTATGTATAATATATCAAAATATACTCTACTGTCATGAATATATAAAAGAAACAAAAAAAAAAAGAAATGAGGTGGATCTATACAATAGCATATTACCTAGAAATAAAAAGGAATGAATGTAGTTTAGAGCAGTAAAAATAACAGAGGCAGAATGTAGAATGGTGTGGAGAGGGGATAAGTCCCCAGTCATTGGCTAATCCTATAGTGTCAGCCCATAGTGTCAGCAAAAGCCAAGCCTGAGAAACATTCCTTGCCAAAAAGCAAGGAGGTTAACAACCTTGACACTCAACTCTGATGCTAACAGTTATCAGACGTTTCCAGTGGAATGGGCTTCCTGAGTGCAGCAGGATAGCCACAAAAATGTTTCTAGCTCTGTAACTTTTTAGTGCACAAAGAAGCTTCTTGATAACTCACGAGCCTTGAACAATTTACAATGCCCCTATAATTTTAACTTCTTGATTATGAAACCCTATATAATAAACTTGCAGAGCTTGTTCTGAGTCACTGTTCCTCCACGAGAGGGCAGTGTCCCACCTGGCCCTAGCTTTGCTTAAAAATGTCTGTTTTCAGCCGGGCGCAGTGGCACACACCTGTAATCCCAGCACTTTGGGAGGCTGAGGCAGGAGGATTGCGAGTTCAAAGCCAGCCTCAGCAATGGCGAGGCACTTAGCAACTCAGTGAGACCCTGTCTCTAAATAAAATACAAAAAAGGTCTGGGGATGTGACCCAGTGGTCGAGTGCCCCTGAGTTCAATCCCTGGTACCACAAAAAAAAAAAAAAAAAAAAAAAAAAAAGTCTGTTTTCTTTTTCTCTGTGTTTTTCTCCATCTCCAGTCATTCCTACTCAAGATCCTTTGTTGATGCTTGGCAGGTCGTGGCAGAATGGTAGCCACCAGAACTGGGGGTGGGGGAATGGGAGTTATTGTTCAATGGGTAGAGTTTTAGAAATGCAAAAGGAAAAAAAGAGTTCTGGAGATGAATAGTTGGGATGATAGAACAATATAATTGTACTAAACATCACTAACTGCACACTTAGAAATGGTTGATGGTGAATTTTATGTTTTCTTACAACTTAAAAAAAAAATGAATTTTTTTAAAAAAAGGAACGAAGTACTGATCCATGCTACCACACAGATGAACCTTAAAAATACGATACTAAATAAAAGAATGCTTACAGATTCGATGATTAAGTCTTTGGAGTAGAATCTGGTTAAGAAAGGTGTGCTACAAAAAGCCACAAATTGTATGATTCCACTTATATGAAATGATTTCAATAGACAAACCTATAGCAGAAAGTAGATTAGTGGTTGCCTAGGGCTAGGGAGTGTTACAAGGAAAAGAAGGTAGGTGCTACTGGGTATAGGTCTTCTTTTGGGATGATGAAAATGTTCTCAAACTGAGTCCCTGCCATCCCCTTCAGCCCCAATGCTAGGGATCAAACCCAGGGCCTTATGCATGCTACACAAGTACTCTTTACCACTGGGCCTCATCCCGAGCCCCTAAAATTGACTTTGATGATATTTGCATAAATCTGGGAACAATATAAAAGCATTGAATAGTACACACTAATTGGTGAACTGTATGGTAAGAGAACTATATTTTAATGATTGTTATTAAAAAAGAAGAAGAAGAAGAAAACCCTGGGACAGAATAGATACCCACCTTCTGAGTGCCAATTTTTTAAAAAATATTTTTTAGTTGTAGATGGACACACCACCTTTATTTTTTTGTTGTTGTTTATTTTTATGTGGTGCCAGGGATGGAACCCAGTGCCTCACACATGCTAGGCAAGTGCTCAACCACTGAACCACAACCCCAGCCCCGCTGAGTGCCAAGTTTAACAAGTGACAAGCATTTGAATTTCAACAATTTCCAATCTCAACTGTCTTGTGTGGCCCCAGTTAAGCCACTTAACTATGGCAGCCCTCAATTCTTCTCACCTGTCACTTACCTTTCCCTCTACAAAAGGAAATAAAACAAGGTTCTTGGGAAGAATAAATGAGCTACGAAAAACTTTAGAACAAAAGCAATTTTTAAAAAAAAAGCACTCACTGCTTATAGAATTTACTGAAAAACTGAACAGATCAGATCTATACAGAGCAATGAAGCAAAAAGAAAAAAGGCAAAGAGCCCCAGAAAATGCAATATTAACCAGTGGCAATTCTGTCAAGTCATGCCTCCTTCAAGCCGCCTCCAGAAAAGAAAAGGACTACGGTATTATCAGATATATTTTTCTCCTTAGTCATGAATCTCTGTTTTTGTTGTTAGTTCTTGTTCATGTTGGCCCTAAATCCAAATTTTACCATCTATATGAAAAAATAAGTATCCCACTTATTACTGGTGTAGACAGATATCTTCAATGAATTGGGACTTTTTTTTGGGGGGGGTGCTTTTATTTCCTGGGAATTATGAAGAAAGATGGATTTACTTTCTCTTCTTATTACAAATTCTCTGGAGCGAAAAACTAGAGAAAATTACTCAACCATCTATACCCAAAATCACCTCTGGCAGTCCTGAAGCTCAGCAATGCTGTTTTGTTTTTGCTTTTTTTTTTTTTTGTGGTACCAGGGATTGAACTCTGGGGCACTTGACCACTGGGCCACATCCCCAGCCCTTTTTTCTATTTTATTTAGAGACAGGGTCTCACTGAGTTGCTAAGTGCCTCGCCATTGCTGAGGCTGGCTTTGAACTCGCAATCCTCCTGCCTCAGCCTCCCAATGCTTTTTTAATTAATATTTTTAGTTGTAGATGGATACAATACCTTTATTTTATTTATTTATATGTGGTGCTGAGGACTGAACCCAGTGCCTCACATGTGCTAGATGCACTCTACCACTGAGCTACAACCCCAGCCCCAAACAATGCTGTTCTTTTTTTTTAAGTTGTAGATGGACACAATACCTTTATTTTATTTGTTTTTATTTTTATGTGGTGCCGGGGATCAAACCCAATGCCTCACACATGCTAGGCAAGTGCTCTACCACTAAACCACAACCCGGACTCCACAACACTGCTCTTATACAGTGCTTTTTCACATATAGAAAGAAAAGCTCTAAACAAAAACAGGAAAGAGTAGACCTACATGTCCTGATATTGAATATTGTTTAAAATTTTCTATTAAGTGGAAAAAAATAGTTGCAAATTAGTATACATAGTATAATACAATCCATAAACTATGATAATTATTACTAATTAACTAATTTGTGGGTCTATGTTGTGCACATATGTGTTTGTACATACAGAAAAATCTGGAAGAACACACAGTAGCCCAAACAATGAGCAATAGACCTCACTGAAAGGAAATGTCTGTCACTGTTTACCATCCACATTTCTGTACTATTTGAAATTTTTATAACAAGAATATTTCATTTTTAAAACCACAACAAAAATTGCTAGAGTGAAAAAAAAAAAGAGAGAGAGAGAAAGTTGGGAAAACTACAGCCAAATTGCAGAACTCCAGCTCCTCCACTATCCCCCTCACCTCCTATACATACCACCACAAACTCAGGCACAATAGTGATCCTTGTCCAAAAAGAACAACAGTTCAACTCTCCAAGAGCTTCCTCTGCCCTCAGAAAATCCAAGAATATCAGAGCCATGACTGCTGAGAAGAATCATCGCCCAGACTCACCAGGGTTACCAGACATTACCAAGTCACTTCTTTCTTCCTTTTCTTGGACTTTCTTTGACTTCTTTTTAACAGGCCCATCTTTCTCCAGTGGTCTTTTTTTCCCTTTGTTAATTTCTGTAGCCTACATGATGAAGGTCACAAAATGAGGTGTTATCTACTCTGTAAAAGCTTGATGGATGTGAAGTAATTTAAACATTATTTCTAAATGACACCAACTTCCCTGCAATCCATTCCTCTCAGAATTATCTGTTAGCTCTGGAAAGGCCTGAGTTAACTGTTTTTACCCCCATCAAAGACAAGGTGGAAACTGGCAGGTCATGAGCCTTAGAACCTTTAGTCCTAATAGAATAAATGAAACTAAGCCTAATAGTACCTCCCTTTACTCAATCAGCCTTTACCTATCTCAAATTATAAAATCTGATTCACCCCACTTACATGTTAAATAGAATACCTCTAAGAAATAAAATAGTACTTACCAAAGCCAAAATTAGGAGCCAAAGATAATAAACAATATCACTTTTTCAATACTAATCATAATTTAACTATGTCCTGTTTAAATACAATATGTTCACCATTAAAGATGCCACAGACTATGAACTATCTATTGGCAGGAAACCTGACAAAAATTTAAGTCCTTCACCAAATACTCTCTAAATGGTAGATACAAAATGAAATTTTGGTGAATTTGTGAAAATTAGGTCATCCTCAAGGAAAAGAGGAGCAATTAATATAGGAAAGAAATATAAATGAAGAGAACAAGGTTTTAAAGCAGCTTAGTTGTAACCTCCATTAAAATGTGGTTTGGGGCTAAAATCCAGTCTGTAATCCCCTTCCACATCCTTAGTTTGGGAAGTACACCAGGGTACCCTAGGGAAGTCTCCCTCTTGGGCTTTCCCTGGCAGCAATATCCCCGATATTTAAAAAAAAAAAAAAAAAATTAGTCTATTCCACTAAAGATTGGCAAGCAACAAAGTATCCAATGATTAACCATTGGCATTTATAGACACTGTATCCATCCAAATTGAATGTCACACTTTATTACAATATGAACAACAAAGGGTGTAGCCACTGCTCAGGGCAGCTTCGGTCCATAGTGATTTGAAATATTCATCACTGCTGTTCAGTCTTAAGAACTACATATGAGCAGCTTTCTTACAGTCATCCAAACAAATGTGTATAGTGAAGCCCCTTTTCAACCATCAATCCAGGAAAAAAGTGGGGGGGGATTAAAAGATACATGTATCCCAGACCAACTGGCACTCTCCACTCATCAGAATGGAAGTTCCCTTCAGGTCTCCCATTAACAACCAGCGGGGCTTGGCCTCAAATCTATTACCTCAAAAGAGTGATGCAAAAAAAAAAGAGTAATGCAACCTCTCAGGCACACCTGGAAATGGACCTAGCTGGACTTTCCCAACCTCTCCTTCCTCGGCCCCGCCCCTTCCGGCCCCATCATCTCGGGGATTCTCGCGCACGGTCCCCGCCTCCTCCTGTTCCTCTCACAAGCTCCGCCCCCCCGTGGCTCCGCCCAGTCCTTGACCGAACCTACCACCAGCAGCGGCGACTGAGACTGGGCGGTGGACGCTGAGGGCGCTGCGGAGCCATGGTTTGCCTTCTCAGCGGCTTCCGTGGGAGAGGAAGTGGACTTGAGGCTTCCCGTAGAGTGAAAGAATCGGCTCAAAACTGCTTGTCTCCCAGGGGCTGGGCCGGCTGCAGAAAGACTGCCCGATACAGGCTTCCGCCGAGACATTGTAAGACGGGCAGTGGTAGCCCGTCTACAGGGCCCAGCCGGTAACGCGAGCCAGCCGCCGCAGTTCCCGGGCGTCTGCGGGCGCGAGCACGCCGCGACCTTGCGGTGAGGCGGGCCGGAGGCGGGGCCTCGCCTGCACAAATGAGACCGAGGGGGCGGAGTGGCTACAATTTCGCGCCAAAATCCGAGCGGAATCTGGGTATAGCAAGTGAGCTGGGTGGCGATCACTGCTGTTGTCATGGTTCGTCCGCTGAACTGCATCGTCGCCGTGTCCCAGAACATGGGCATCGGCAAGAACGGGGACCTTCCCTGGCCCCCGCTCAGGTATCAACCGGGCTGGAGGTGGGGGTATGGAGGCTGGGCTGCGCTCACTGGCTTTAGTCTGGTCACCAGGGCGGGGACGCACTGGGCCAACTGGCTCACTGGAGCCAGTTCCCATGGAAAAGAGCATATAGGCCCTAGATGGCCTCCTCCGCTGTATCACGAGGCCAAAATTGTTGATTTCCATCGGATCCTGCTGCCCTGCCAAGGCCTTTGCTCTGTGGCGCCCTGGCCTAGGGCAAAGTCCCTGCCCTGGAGAACACCACTCCGCGAAGTGCAACGTTTGCCCTGAGTGAGCATTAGAGCCTGAGCCAACTTGTGTTTTTTCTAACTTGCAGGAATGAATTCAAGTATTTCCAAAGAATGACTACAACCCCTTCAGTAGAAGGTAATTATGGCATTTTTAAGTGATTGGGATTCGCCAAGGATTTTAAATGGAAAGTTTCCCATGTTAATCTGGGATCTTTGCTCTTACTAGAAATCTGTACGGAGGTTCCCAAGGTTCATTAAGCGTTCCTTTTTTAAAAACTTTATACTGGGCACATGTATAATTCAGGTATTGGCAAAATTGCCAGCTTAGAATGGAGGCCGAAGGAGGTCTTTGGAATAGCTGCTGGAAGAGATGGTAAAACCTGAACGAGGGCAATGGAAAAGAGAGTACCTACAGGATACTCCATGTGGATTATTTGGAATGTTAACTGTGATGCATGAAGATGTCAATGATGAACTCTCAGCATTTCCGTTTGGGAGAGTCTCAGTGACTAGAAAAACTTAAGTGGAGAATGGTGTGTGATTGTAATGAGGATGATTTTGAGTTGTCTGTAAGGACATACAGGACAATTTCAGACAGAGAACTAGGTGAGTTGAGCTATGGGACAGAAGAGAATAACCAAAGAAAAGAATATGAAAGTTGAGGAATACCCTGCTTAAAACCTAAGAAACCTGTATTTATGGGTATTGGAGGAGGAATGGCAGAATAAATAAGGAAAGTAAGTCAGAAGGAGCAGATGCTGCGTAACATTAATAAAAAATATAAAGTCCTTGGACTTGATAATTATGTCACTGGTAGTGATAAGATAGCTAGAGCTGAAAGCCCTTTGGACACAAATTCCTCTCAAGAATCCTTAAGTATGATCTGGTAATATTAATGTTCCTTTGATCCAAATGTCATGACTTAAGGTTTTTTTCTTCCTAAGAAGTCAAAACTGGAATCTATATGTATCAAGTTTTTACAAAAGCATTATCTGTGGAAGTATAATGCTGAAAAGGCTAGAGGTACAACTTAACTTGTTTTAAGGTAAATTGAGGAAACTGTTAAGGAGCTGTTTTTTTAAATGACAATGAAAATCTACAAAGTACACAAATATAAATAGTGTGATTATATCCAATAATGGTAACTACTTATGTGCTGAACATTGTTCTAAGTCTAATCCCCTCAACAATTGTAGAGATAGGCACTGTTTTTTCATTTGACCTTTTTTTTTTTTTTTTAATTTTTTTTAGCTGTAGATGGACAAAATACCTTTATTTATTTATTTATATGTGGTGCTGAGAATTGAACCCAGTGCCTCATGTGTGTTAGACACATGCTCTACCACTGGGCTACAACCACTATTCTTATCTCTATTTTGTAGCCAAGGAAGGTAAGACAGGGGATGCATTGGATTAGAACACTTTAACTCAGAATCTTTCCTTTTTACTACATTATACCTAGTTGCAATTGATTATAACTAAATATTGGATACAAGTTCGGTAAAGTCCAAGGGGAAAATAATTGCTATATTTAGGTTAGGAGTGATTAATGTAAATTTTGGTAAAGCTGTTTTAAGTTTTAATATTTTTAAAGCAAATCCACTAGATGTCACTATGGCAAACATCTACACATGTATGACTAAAAATATACGTATAGTCCCAAAATAAATTTATCCTTTCCATGTAATTTTGTAGGTAAACAGAATTTGGTGATTATGGGTAGGAAGACCTGGTTCTCTATTCCTGAGAAGAATCGACCTTTAAAGGACAGAATTAATATAGTTCTCAGTAGAGAACTCAAGTAAGTACTATAACATAAAGTCACCATAGGAAAGTCATGTCCCATTTCTTAAAGTGCATATTGGTATATGACAAGATGAAATAGTATAAAGGTAGCTATTAGTGAAACTACCTAATATCACGAAGGTGATTACAGAAAATGAATAAGTAGTTATACTACATAGCAACTTATTCTGCTACTTAAGTGACTAATGGATTTTAACACTTTAAAATGTTATATTAAACATTAAATCTCACTATAGTAATAGATTTTCAAGTTCCCTTGGAACATTCAATAAACTCAAATAT
Source organism: Tamias sibiricus (assembly GCA_025594165.1). NCBI lineage: Eukaryota > Metazoa > Chordata > Mammalia > Rodentia > Sciuridae > Tamias > Tamias sibiricus. The sequence goes on from CM046662.1 coordinate 103,846,431, forward strand.
CAATTATACAATGTAATCAATAATTTTTCCTAGTTTCACATAAAATCAAAATATCCAGGTTTTGGGATTTGCCAAAATAAGCAGTTATCCTCTCTCTTCAGTTGACTTAACACCAAACATAATAAGATGTGAATTTTAGGACAGACTAAAAGTGATTATAATCTTATGCCCTAGTATTCCTAGTTAACTGGGTTACCCAAATAGCACTGCACTTGTGTTCATTACCCCATGTATAAAGGTAAAATATTTCAAAGTATTAAAAATTTTTCTAGGGATTGTCTGGAGAAGGGAGCATCTCTAGTTGGTTTCTGCTAAGAAAAGTCTTGTCCTCTGGTCTAATGATGGAGTGGATAGTTCCTGATGCCAGAAATGCCCAGGGCAAAAAGCAGGGTGTGGAGGTATTGATAAAACTACTCATGAAAGTCATCTCTGGTTGCTTTCATGTCATTTAGTCCACATGCAATGTATCCTGATTTCTATTTTGTTTCTTTTTGTTGATGTTGACATTGGTCCTAAACTACTAAAATAATTTTCCATACCTCATGGTTTTGATTTTGTGGAGGGGTAACCCAGATTAAACTTAAGGGAAAGTTTGGGATCAGCATGTTGAGCATTCTTCCTTAAACTAATAATGTAGTTACCAAAAAGAGTGCAATATCATAGGGTACTACTTGCTTGACAACAACGGTCATAATATTCCTTTCCTGCATGTATCAGTTTATCAGTTAGGATCCAACCAGAGAGTATCTATCTATGTGGAACTATTTTTTTTTTTTTTTTTTTTTTTTTTTTTTTTTTTTTTTTGAGACAGGGTCTTGCTAAGTTATTGGGGCCGGCCTTGGGCTTAGCAATTCTCCTACCTCAGCCTCCTGAGTCACTGGGATTACAGGCATGCACCACTATACCTGGCTTTATTTTTTTTTTTTTAATTTTTTAAATTTTGAGATAGGGTCTCACTATGTTGCCAAGGCTGTCCTGGAGCTTGTGATCCTCCTCCCTCAACCTTCTGAGTCACTATGAATACAGCCACACCTAGCTTTATATCAGTCTTATTGGAAGGAATTGGCTTTCACAGTTGCATGTGAGACCAAAACTCTTTGGAGCAGGCTGTTGGGGAAAACAGGCTGAAATTCTCTAGCCAGAGCTAAAGCAGCACAGGTAAAATTTCTTCTTTTAGGAAACTTCAGCTCTGCTCTTAAGGCCTTTGAATTGATGAATCAGGCCTACCCCAATTAAAGTCAACTAATTACAGATGTTATCACATCTACAAAATACCTCGGCAGCACCACTTGGAATAGTCTCTTAATTACTAGGAACTATGGCCTAGCCAAGTTAATACACCCTGGAAAAGAAAAAACATTACACAGCTATAGGCTAGCAGATTCAGACTTATAGAGATTTTTCTCCCACATTGGTCCTAGAATGTCATAGGTAAAAAACTAGAGAAGATTTACCAGGGTGTTTGCATTGATTGCCTCGGGGTGATGGGAAATACATTGATGTGTGTCCTGCCATCTGCCTTTGTCTTCATGCTGTTCCTTCTCCTGGTTGCTAGGATATTCTCTCTTTTTTTGGTAGAAACCACATTCACAGAGTATATTGCCATTCCCAGAGTCTTTTTAATAACATGAATACTACTCAAGTTTATTTATGACTAGCTTCAACTAAAATAAACATAAAGAAATCTCAGTGGGGAAGATGTTCAGTTGAGCCAGCATTTCTCCTTAAATGATGAGTCTAATTTCTTTTTTATGATCCCCCTGTGGTGTATGTAATTGGGTTTAGCTGCCTCTTATGTATGTATATATAACATATTTTGGTGTATTTCACTTTTTTTAGGGCTGAGAAAATTTAAAATCTTTATTATCAAGCATACTGGAGAAATAGTAATAGTATTATTAAAATATTGGTAAAATAGTAAAGTATTTTACTAGGATTCATTTTGTTGTTGTTCATTCTCCTACTTCCCTACCTGTTAGCCAGTTCCATACATATACTGAGTACCTACTGGGTCCTGCACGAAAGGGCAGAGTTTAATGCTCAGAAACCACTATTTTTTGTGCAAGTTTTTAAAGGTACTTAATCTTTTTTATACCTCCTCCCCAATATAGAAAGAAATTGAATCCTTTAAGTAGCCTTAATTCAGTGCCAAACATACTTATTTATGGTAACTATTTACTTAATAAGGTACGGGGGGGAGAAAGTGTTTTTCCAAAGCTTTCTAGACAAATTGTGACTTTAAGAGAACCAAGGATGGGGAAGGTGACTACTGAGAGGTACTAGGTCTCTTTTTGTTGTGAGGTAGTGGTAGTTGTACAACTCTAAATATACTGAAAATCACCGACTTTTATACTTTAAAAGGATGAATTGTATGGTATGTGATTTATATCACATAAAGCATGTTTTTAACATATTTGATACCAAAATACTGAAATGCCATATCCTTGACACCATCTCTAGAAAATCCAAAATATTATCCATGATTTAAGATGTTGTAAATCATCTTCAATCCATGAAAGTTACCTAAATTTTATGCCATAATATACATATGTATATTTTTCATCTCACTATCATATTCTTTCTAGTGATTAGAACAGTCTTTTCTTAAGGCCTGTTTCTCCAACTCATACATTTAACATAGCAAACACTGACAGACCTTGCTTCTTACTTCTACTCTGGTACCTAGTAACTTTGGAGCCTTCAGCAGATTATTAGTAAACCTTGCTAAACCTAAACTTCTTTACATACAAAATAGATTAATAATAACAGTTTTTGAGGGTTCACTGAAATTTTGTATATAAAGTTTCTGCCTCACAAGATACCTTATTTGTGGTAACTATTTACTTAATGAGTTCCTACCCCACACCTTGTAAATTTATAGCTTCTAGAAAATATTAACATGAACAAAATCACAATGAACAAGTTCATGATCTCATTTTTCTTTTTTTTAAAATAACTTTCTTTCTTTGGTGCTGAGGATCAAACCCACTGCCTCATGTGTGCTAGGTAAGCACTTTAACACTGAGCCACAACCCTAGCTCCTCATTTTCATTTTACTATAACACTTTGTTCTTCTTTTCCTCGATTGTGAGACAAAAATCTCATCCTATCTAAATTACTCTTTTCCTCAACTCCTACTTTATTCTAAATTCTATTTTTCTCTGACCTCAGGACCTTGTTTTATTGCCCTACCCATTAGTGTTTTAATCCTCACCACAGATTACATTCTTCTACCCTCAACTTTGTCTAAGCTTTCTTGTGTTAAATAACTGTACTGTAACTCTCAATAGTATCTATGATAGTCTGTTATCTCTGTGCTTTTGCACATGTCTTTATCTTCTTTGACACCCAGCTAAAGAGTCATTGTTCCCTCTTCACCCCACCCCGTGTGTCTCTTTCATACGTTGTGGCCACTACTGAGATACTCTTTGACTATCATCATGATCTTTTGGGTGCCAGGACTGCTGTTCTGTTTTGTTTTGTTTTTTTAATCTCTAGTCCCAGTATCTAACATAAGATATAGCATAGTAGGGATTCAGAACTCTGCAGAAGGAATGCTCCACAGGTTACTTACAGAAAGAGAATAATCCCACAAGGGACCAGTTTGTAACCTGTTTTTTTTTTTCCCCACTTAATTATTTACAGAAAATAAATATATATGTCTGTAGTGGTCATGTGAGGATGGATCACATTATTAATTGTTGGAAATCAAATTTTTAAGGAATGAGTATAAATTGTCTCAATTTGAATGTTATTTCTCAGTTCTGCATAAGACACCATTCTAGCCTGGGTTTTTGTGATAAAGTGGTTTCCCAGCAGTCCCCAGAGAAATCAGGCCAGAATTTGATCTGCCATGTACTTATCTTTCACGTCAAGCACAGTGGGAAGGGATAAGGTCTGTATAGCAGCCTGGAGTAATCAGATAAGGCTGCTTGAGGCCAGAGGACATGGGGCAGAGGGGTTGCCTAATCTAAGCCCCACCATCCCAATGTCTCAGGCCTTGTATCAGGCACTTACAGCCCATGGTCACTCATTGAAAATCTGTTATAATGTCAGGCTGCTGGAGTTCAACGACCAGGCCCACCAATTCCTAGCTGTGTGATCATTGGTTACTTAACCCCTCAGCTTTAATCTCACCTATAAAAAGGAATAATAGTACCTACATAAGATTAGTATTTATATTAAGTGGAATGCCTACTATGTGCGTTATGTCACTTCATCTTCACAAGACTCTTGGTCAGAAACGATACCAAGCATGCCCACATGTGTCTTGACATAGAATATATATGCTGTCACATACCAGCTCTCCTTCTTGGGAAATCCAATCTGGATTGGTTTGAAAAAAAATTATAGGCAGGAAATTAGCACTGAAACAAGACATGATATAAAATGTTTACTATGTGTTATTCACTGTTCTTTTCTACAATGTGTGCTGCAAAGGGACTGACAGATTCAAACATTAGCTCAACTTTTTGCCTGTTCTTTTTTAGCCATCTAGGGGTCTAGTGTTTCCTGTGAAACATTTCTAAACTACTAACTAGCACCATTTTACAGAAGCATTTCCTTCTTGCCTTTGCTAAAACTTAAATCTGAAGCCAACCCTTAATCAGGTTTTTGCTTTTGCAGACTCGCTACAAAGGGCAATGAAGTCTTCACAAAATTATCACCCCTTTTCTTTGAGGTCCACACCAACCATTTATATCACCTGGGAAGTCATATTGCTATTATCCACCCACTTCAAGGATACTGCTTCCAGTCTGAGCACAGTGGCACACACCTGTAATCCCAGTGACTCAAGAGGCTGAGCAGGAGGATCACAAATTCAAGGCCAATCTGGACAACTTAGTGAAACCCTGTCTCAAAATAAAAAATTTTAGGAAGTTTCAGGAAGGTAGCTCAATGATAAAGTGCCTCTGAGTTCAATCTTTAGTAGCACAAATTAAAAAAAGAATGCTTCTTTCAGTTTTTCACATGTCAGTTCTTGAATCACTATTTTCCATTCTACTCCATCTTTATCATCCATCCTTACTTCAACATCTTCAGTTACTAAAACCACTATGACTGTTTCAGTCGTCCTATGCTTTATTGACTGGACTATCTTCTCCAACTCCAAATCTTTGTCTTCTAAGTTCTCTCCCTGAACAGCCTAGTCCAACTCAGCCCTTATGACTGCCCTGATCCCTTACAAGATAGTTCATTTAACTACAGCCTGGTCTCCATTTCTTCTTCTAGCCTGAGTCAAAGTGTATTCTTTGCTCTATCCTGACTGACTCCTTTACAGATGACAAAGAGTGAAATAAGTAAAATAAATTTCAGGAGGAGAGGGAGGATGCAACCAAGAGAATGAATAATCCCCATTAGTTCTTGATTAATCATTGTTATAACCTCTAGTTCAAAGGCAGTTATATAATCTTTTTGAAGCACCAGCCTAAGACCTTGATATTGAATTGTAATTTCTGTTCTGTATCTAATTACTGTGAAAGCCTCATTCTACATGTTTCCTCATTTATAAAGGGAATTAGACCCCCTCCTCCCTGCCAAAATAATAACTGGTTCTGGAAGTTGAGAGAGATTGTTAGTTCACATAAACAGTGAAATTATTGAACTTTTCCCTTTTGGGTTTTTAATTATATAAGTAGCAATAAGCTCATTTTCAAATAGTTTACCCATTTCTGTTTGTTTGGAACATGAAAGTTTTTTTTTTTCCTACTCCCCAAAGGTATTAGCAGTTTGAATATTGCTTTTCTACATTCAAACATTCTCTTTCTAACATTCTATCATGAAAATCTTCAAACATACAGAAAGAACTTTAAGCAGCTATACACCCACCACTTAGATTCTACCAATAACCTTTTTTTGTGCTGGCTTTATCACATCCATCTATTCATTTTGTCTTGTTCATATTTGCATGTCAAAATTAATTGCAGACATTAGTATATTTCCCTTCTATTCTTCATACATATCATTAACTAGAATTGGTATTTCACTACAGTTTTTTTTCTTTTGAGGTAGATATTACAATGAGGTGCACAAGTCTTAAGTGTACATTTATTAAGTTTTGATAAATATGTATACCTGTGTAACCCAGCCCCTATCAAAGATACAGAATATTATAACCCTCAGAAAGTTGCCACATGTCCCCTCTCAGTTCTTTACACCACTGCTCTAAAGACTACTGTTGTGACTCTTTTCTACCATCAACATCAATATCACATGACTTATGTGGACCCTAGATGTACAAATGTAGGTAAATATTGGTTGTAAGCCATACTGATGTCAATACTTTTTTAAAAGGATTCATATTTACGATGATTTTAGTTTTATAATCGCTGCTTCCTATTCATATAATTTGATTAATATGGATAGGTTTTACAAAAATTGTTTTTAATTCTTTTACCTTCAGAGAACTTCCACAAGGAGCTCATTTTCTTGCCAAAAGTCTGGATGATGCCTTAAAACTTATTGAACAGCCAGAATTAGCAAGTAAAATAGACATGATCTGGATAGTAGGAGGCAGTTCTGTTTATAAGGTAAGTAGAGTTATCTACAAATAAAAAGAAATGTTCCCTTGTTTCTTTTAGTTCTCTTGACATTTAAAGGGAGGTTGGGAGGAAAGGCATAGCCCAATGTCTGAACTATTAAGCCATAAGCATAAGAAGCAGTACATTATCCCTACTATAATTTAGACAAATTGTCGTTCTGAATTATTTGACTTTGTCCCTGCAATGTAAACTAAATAAAAACGTAAAAGCATAATGTTTGGTTTGTACCAGTTTATTTTCTTTTCTATTTATTGACTAATAATTGTATTTATTTATTGTGTACAACATGTTTTGAAATATGTATACTTTGTGGAATGGCTAAATCAAGCCAATTAGCATATGTAGTACCTTACTTACTTTTTATGGTGAGAACACTTAAAGTCACTCTTCAGCAATTTTCAAGAGTACAATACAAGGTTGTTAATAATTACAGTCATCACTTTGTATGACAGAACTTTGGAGCTTATTCTTCCTATCTAACTGAAATTTTGTGTCCCTTAAACAACATCTCCCCACATGCCACTTTTTTTTTTTTTATTCAAAATACTAGTTAATATTTACAGCTTGAGAACCATTCTAAATGTCTCCCCAATATTTGCATTTGCACTGTACTAGTTTCTACCCCATCCCCCATCCCCATGCCCTAAATAGGCTGATATATACCTTTTCTTCCAGGATGAAAATCTCACTGGGAAAAGGGTAGGGTTCTAGTTGATATATACTAACTCGATGTATATAAATTTGTTAAAAGCAGAAAGCTTTTCCTCAATAATTTTCATTTAATGTAAGGACATAAGAGAAGGGATTCATGATTTCAGATGAAAAAGGAAAATAGTATGTTAAAGAGAAATTCTTTTTTCCTGATACAAAATGACTTCCAGCTTTTAAAAAAATTGAGGATAATAAATAGAATTCTTTGACTCTTTTTTTTATTATTAAAATATTTATTTTATGTTAGTTGTACACAATGCAATGCATTTATGTTTACGTGGTGCTGAGGATCGAACCCGGGCCGCACACGTGTAAGGCGAGCGCTCTGCCGCTGAGCTACAATCCCAGCCCCTCTTTGACTCTTAAAACACTATTGAGCTGGGCCCAGTGCGGAGGCAGGAGGTGCTCGAGTTTAAAGCCAGCCTCAGCAACAGCAAGGCACTAAGCACCTCAGTGAGACCCTGTCCCTAAATCTCTACATAAAATACAAAAAAGAACTGGGGGTATTGATGAGTGCCCCTGGTGCCCCTGAGTTCAATCCCTGGTTACCCCCACCACCACCCCAAAAAAAAGCACTATTGAAAGAGTAACATTTATAGGGAAAAAGAAAATCAGTCCCTACCTTTTGGGGTTTAGGGTAAAATATACACTGAAATTATTTGAGAAAGAAGAGGTATTCCAGGATCCTAGAAGTGATTGTAAAAACTCAGTTTCTTATGTTCTTGTTTCCACAATCTCTTATTTTCCTCATTGTAATAAGGGGAAATGAACATTTTTCTTTAATCTTTCCATCCAAGTATGAATTTCTTCTAGAAAACAAGTTCATTATTATTTATCACATTTTGAGTGACTCAAACCATATTCACTTGAAAATGTACTTTTTAATAAATGTATATAACGTGACTTATAATAAGGAAGTAAAACCTTCAGATGATTGTTTTACATTATTCATATGCCTCACATCACAGTTGCTCGTTGATCATTCGGACTAATCTTCCCAAGTACCATGTAAATCAAGTTGCACTGGAACACAGCCCCACTTGGTTGTTTAGTGTTGTCTGTAGCTGCTTCTGCCTATAAAAGTAAGAAACCGTGTGATCCTCAAACCCTAAAATATTTACTGTCTGACCCTTCATAGAAAGTTTGCCTCATATCATCCACTTCGATATAGAACTTAAAATGCTGCTGTGATTGGTTAGTCCTGCTCGGTTTTTCTGGGTGTTTTTTTTTGTTTGTTTGTTTTGTTTTGTTGTACAGTAAGAATTACTAGGGGCTGGGAATGTAGCTCAGTGGTAGAACACCTACTTAGCATGCATGAGGCCCTGGGTTCAATCCCTAGCACCACACAAAAAAGAATAGAATATTTATTTGGTTGTGGCAGAGATAACAAATGGTTTACTATAAACCTAAGTATTCAAAATAAAAAACAGAATTTGTTCAGTGCCCTTATTTGGAACTTTTAAGAATAATAAACGCCTAGAATTTTACATATGTATGTATGCATATAAAGATATATTTTTCTTTTAAACATGTGTTTGAGAATCAAGTTATTACTGCAAAACAGTATAACAAAAGAGTTATTGCCTTGTTGGGTCTGTAATTAGGATTCATGCTTTTTATTAAAATTTTTAAGATATTTGTTCCAGAGCAATTTTTTCTGTAGAAGCTGTCAGTAGAACTATAGATGGTAGTTAGAAAAATCATTAACAAAAAAGGCTATAGTTATTAGCAACAAGAGGTAGGCTAATTACTTCATTGAGGAAAGAAAGTAGTATTAAATTTTACATAAGTATCCTGAGTAGGCCCTTCGTGTTCGTGATCAGTAGCCAAGATCACATGAAACTGTACTATCTTGTGTACATATGTAAGTTTTTCTTTGGAAAGTAACTTGATAACTTTGGATTAATGCCTTTTTTGGTGGTCCTGGGCCTTGCACGGATTAACTTTTTTTTTTTTTTTTATTAGTTGTTGGTGAACCTTTATTTATTTATATATGGTGCTGAGAATTGAACCCAGTGTCTCACACATGCTAGGCACGCGCTCTACCCCTGAGCCACAACTCCAGCCCCCAGATTAACTCTTAAAAGAGCAGCCAAAAGAAAACAACCAAACTGAATTCTTAAATTAAAAAGTATTTCTGATAAGCAAACTAGAGACCAGAATATAATAATTATTGATAATGATTAGTGCCATTCTTAAGATAACTAAGGCACATTTTATAGGACCCCAGATTTAAGAATAGGGTATTTACATAGTATATTTTGGCAGTAATAAACAAGTCATTAATGCCTACTATAAATGTAACTAGTTAAAACAAAAATCTTGAGTTTCTATGTTTTATGATATGGATTAAGGAAATTGATGCCTTTTTTGTCTTGTTTCAAAGGAAGCCATGATTCAGCCAGGCCATATTAAACTGTTTGTGACAAGGATCATGCAGGAATTTGAAAGTGACACATTTTTTCCAGAAATTGATTTGGAGAAATACAAACTTCTTCCAGAGTAAGTATAAAGTTCTTACTAAAGCACTTTTGGACTTTCTACATAAGAATTATAGGAAAGAGCATTTTCCTTTTTCAGATTGAGTTCAAAGTAGCAATGTGTTTTATAGACGGTGGCGCACTCCTGTAATCCCAGCAGTTGGGAGGCTGAAGCAGGAGGATCGCGAGTTCAAAGCCAGCCTCAGCAATGGCGAGGCACTTAGCAACTAGTGAGACCCTGTCTCTAATAAAATACAAAAAAAAAAAAAAGGGCTGGGGATGTGGCCCAGTGGTCCAGTGCCCCTGAGTTCAATCCCTGGTACCAAAAAATAAATAAATCTTCAGTATGTTTGGAAATGCTCAGCATTTTTTTTTTTTTTTTTTTTTTTTTTTTTTTTTTTTTTGGTACCAGGGATTGAACTCAGGGGCACTCGACCACTGAGCCTCATTCCCAGCCCTTTTTTATATTTTTATTTAGAGACAGGACCTCACTGAGTTGCTTAGTGCCTCGCCGTTGCTGAGGCTGGCTTTGAACTCACAATCCTCCTGCCTCAGCCTCCCAAGTGCTGGGATTACAGGCATGTGCCACCGTGCCTGGCGGAAATGCTTAGGTTTTAATGATGTCAATAAAATCTAGAACTAGAATATTTAGTTTATCCTAGGAGAGTCAGGCATGTCCTAGGCACTAGGGAAATAGTGTTGACTAGGCCTGATGATATTGCTGCCTCCCTGAGATTACACTTTCTCTTCAGAGGGCGTGACAAGTGACAGGCATCAAAAGAAGTTTTGGGTAGAGAACTGAAACACTGGAATATGGTAGACAAGGAGTAGTCTGATAAGTCCTCTCAGAAGAGTGACATCTATGCTGAGATCTAAATGTGAAGAAACCAGCCATGTTAAGAGCAGGAAGAGGATTCCAGGAACCAGAAATAGCTAGTGCAGAGGCTCAGGCAAAAATGAGGTTGGTCTGTTCCCTGAGCCTGACAGCCACTGTGGCCAATGTTAGCAAGGGGGAGGCCAACAAGGGTCAGACTGGGTGAAGGTTTAAAGGGTCTGAAAGGAGAGTGACATGTTCTAGCTGCTTTATGGGGAATGAGCTGCAGGGGGACAAGAATGAAGCAGGGAGACCAGTTTAGTAATTCAGGTGAAGGATGAGGGGACTCAGATGAAGGTGGTAGCAATGGTGGAGATGGAGAGTAGTTGTACTTGCTTTCCTGTGCAATTGTGACTCCAGCATTTGGCTGCTAAATTTTGAAAGCTCACAACATTTTTAATTTAAAAGCACTTTTCGGCTGTATTCTACAGAGAGAAAAAAATTAATTATATCAACCCTTTTAGACCAGCTTTTAGCGCATTCTTTCAAATATTCTCAGTTGTATCTAGTAATTATCCTTTGAGTGTGAGTTTGTTTTTGAAATGCCCCCTAAAGGAAACTTCAGAGCCAAGTCAATAAATGGATGGCCGAGCTTTAGAATAATAGTCTATTACTCTGTGGAGTAATAGCCTTAGATCAAGTGAAGTGAGTGATTTTTCTTGAGCTCTTAATTCTAAAGAAAACTGAAAAGTATGAGAACTCTAAGCAGCTGAAGTACAGGCTTTTGCTTAGGCTCCAAACATGACTACTTAGAAAAATTACATTTGGTAATTTCATATAGACTTATGTAAATATCAATTGTTTAACTTTGTCATACCTTACATATTTTCTCTTGTGCTTTGACTGCTGATTGTCACATTATGTGAATATTGAGCCCAATTTTCCTTCATTTCTTACCTTTCTCTTCGCTGCTAACAACTGTGTGAATCAGTTTCATTTAAATACCTTTCCACCTTTCCAAGTCTTACTGCTCTTAATTAGAAGAACTCTTCCCAAAACTGGAACCCTTGATAATTTAAAACAAATACCATTCTGCCTCTCCAAACTTAAAGAAAAAAAAAAAAAAAAAAGTAGCATTTTACTCAAATGTACTGCACATATCATAACATTCATTATATTAGTGTTTAATTCACTAGTGTTAGTATATTTACAAGGTTGTGCAACCATCACCACAATCTCAAGTGCCTGTAAATATGAGGGTTCTTTCTGAACTCTCAGTTCTGTTCCACGGATATATATGCATATCTTTATGCCTGTACGACAAGATCTTAATTACGAAGTTGTGAAATCAGGAAGTATAGTTTTTCCAACTTTTCTTTTTCAAGGTTGTTTTAGCTCTTCTGGGCCCCTTGCATTTCCATACAAATTTTATGTTCAGTTTTGTCAGTTTCTGCCAGGAAGCAAGTTGGGATTTTGATAGGTGTTATGTGTAGATTGCTCTGGAGAGTATGGCCATTTCAGTATTAAGTCTTCCAGACCTTGAGCCTATGTCTTCCACTTACCTCTTTAAGTTCTGTCAGTAAAATTTTTGGTGTTTATGTTTTGTACTTCTTTGTTAAATATCTGTTTAATTCCTTTTATTTTTCCTTTTATTTCCTGTTCATTGCTAGTGTTTAGAAATACAAGTGATTTTGGCTTATTAATCTGATATCCTTCAACCTTGCTGAACTCAGTAGTTCTATTTGTTAGTAGATTTTTTAGGATTTCATTTATAAGGTGTAATGTCATTTGCAAATAGAGATAGTTTAATTTCTAGTCTGCGTTTATTTTATTTCTTGCCTAATTGCTTGACTAGAACTTCAGTACAATGTTGTCCGGAAGATGAAAAGAGCAGATGTTTTAGAGGGTAATCATTTAGTCTTCCTCAATAAAGTACAGTAGCTTTGGGTTGTCACACATGTCCTTTATTAGATTGAGGAAGGTTCCTTCTGTTTCTCGTTCCTCTAGTATTTTTATCATGAAGAGGAGTTGGATTTTGCCACATAACTTTCTAAGTCTATTAAGGTGATCGTGTGTTCTATGTCTCTTACTAATTAATAATTTAATATACTATTAATACAACATGTTACATTGACTGATTTTCATGTTAAAATAATCTTGCTTTAGAGGAGTGAATCAGGTGGCATCACTATTCCAGACCTTAAATTATACTACAGAGCAATAGTAACAAAAACAGCATGGGATTGGCACCAAAATAGGCTGGTAAACCAATAGTACAGATTGAGGACACAGAGACTAACGCATATAATTTCAGTTATCTTATATTAGACAAAGGCGCCAAAAACATACATTGGAGAAAAGATAGCCTCTTCAACAAATGGTGCTGGGAAACTGGAAATCCGTATGCAACAAAATGAAATTAAACCTCTCTCACCATGCACAAAATTCAACTCAAAATGGATCAAGGATCTAGGAATTAGACCAGAGACACTACACCTAATAGAAGAAAAAGTAAGCTCTAATCTCCAATATGTTGGATTAGGCCCCAAGTTTCTTAATAAGACTCGAGTAGCAGAAGAATTAATATCAAGAATCAATCAGTGAGGTGAATAGAGAGCCTACTAATTGGGAACAAATTTTTACCTCACACATGTCAGATAGAGCACTGATCTCTAGAATATATAAAGAACTCAAAATTCTTAACACCAAAAAGCAAATAACCCAATCAATAAATGGACCAAGGAACTGAACAGACACTTCTCAGAAGAAGATATACAATCAATCAACAAATACTTGAAAAAATGTCCAATATCTCTGGCAATTAGAAAAATGCAAATCAAAACCACTAAGATTTCATCTCACACCAGTCAGAATGGCACCTATTAAGAACACAAACAACAATAAATGTTGGCGAGGATGTGGAGAAAAAGGCACGCTCATACATTGTTGGTGGGACTGCAAAATGGTGCAGCCAATATGGAAAGCAGTATGGAGATTCCTTGGAAAACTTGGAATGGAACTACCTTATGACCCAGCTATCCCACTCCTCGGTCTATACCCAAAGGACTTAAAAACAGCATGCTACAGGGACATAGCCACATCAATGTTTATAGCAGCACAATTCACAATAGCTAAACTGTGGAATCAACCTAGATGCCCTTCAGTAGATGAATGGATAAAGAAAATGTGGTATATATATACACAATGGAGTATTACTCAGCAATAAGAGAGAATAAAATCATGGCATTCGCAGGTAAATGGATGAAATTAGAGAATATAATGCTAAGTGAAGTTAACCAATCCCAAAAAGCCAAATGCCGAATGTTTTCTCTGATATAAGGAAGCGGATTCACAGTGGGGTTGGGGTAGGGAGCATAGGAGGGTTAGAGGAACACTAGAATGGCCAATGGGGAGGGAGAGGAAGGGAAGGGACAAAAGGGTGAAGAAGAAAGAAAAAAAAAGATGGTAGAATGAGATGGATATCATTACCCTAAGTGCATGTGTGAAGTCACGAATGGTGTGAATATACTTTGTATACAACCAGAGATATGTAAAAATGTGCTCTATAATACGAAATGTAATACATTCTGCTGTCATTTCTAACAACTTAGAATAAAAAATAAATTTGGAAAAAAAATAATTTTCTGGGATAAATTTCACGTAGTAATTGTGTATAAGCCTTTTTATGTGTTTCTACATTCAATTTGTTAGGACTTTGTTGAGAATTTTGCATTCGTAATCAAAAGGGATATTGAGCTTGTTTGTTATGTCTTCACCTGGATTTGGTGTCAGGATAATACTGACCTCACAAAATGAGCTGGAAAGTGCTCATTTCTCTGTTTTTCAGAAGTCTTTGAAGGATTGGTATTACTTCTTCTTTAAATTGAAATAGAAAAAGAAAATGGCTCTGAAATGGACATTCTAAACAAGGCTGTGGACCAAAATGAAAAACTCTTTCACTGCAGGTTGTGATGGTCCTCTGTACCTTTGGGCCTGTACTAACATCACAACAGCCTCCTTAACATGGGGTAGAGGGAATTCCTATAGGGGAAAACATGAAGTCGAGAAAAAGGAAACCTGCAAAGTAAATGTACTTTGTCCCTAAAGTCTGTAACAATGCTTAATTCTAGAGCTTTCTCTACATTAGAGAACTCATTGTTCCCTACTGTCCAGAAGTAAGCTTTGATCATTTTGTACCCCCTTCCCCTTTTCCCACAGTAACCCCTTAGTTTGGACCCCCATTATCTATTAGTAGTTCTCTTGTGTTTGTATAGGTTTCAGTTCAAACAGTCTTTTATTAACACCATACTTTTTGGTTAAAAAAAAGAAAGCAATAGTATAATGAAATAAAGATGACAGAGAGAACTATTGTGAGATGAGAAGAGAATAAAATTAAAAAATAGAGAAAGCCACAAATGACAGAAGCCTAAGAGCAGAAGTTAACATTAACAAAATAAGATGGTTTTACTCTGTAGCTGCCTTTTTTTCCCATAGGTCATTTTCTGTGCAATTATTCTTTCAGCCACACCATGCCAGCCTGTCCTGTTAGGCTCTGTCCTCATTCATCTTGGAAGAAATCTTTTCTATCTCAGACTGTCACATGAGGCCCCAACCAAACCAGCAGGTCCAAGTGTTTTATATCAGCAGTTTTCTGTTTAATGAGCTCCAAACAGATTTTTCCTTCTACTTAACAACCTTCCATGTGACCACCTAGTCAAAGATAAAGACCAAAAGGGGCCTTTAGAGTCTATAATTGTCTGTTTTCATTACTATAATGAAATACTGAGACGGGCTAACTTTAGAAAAGAGGTTTATTTGGCTCACAGTTATGGAGGTTCAAAGGCATGCTGCTGGCATCAGCTTGGTACTGGTCAGAACCTCAAAGCAAATGGCATCACAAGGTCAGGAACACACTTGGGAAGAAGAAATTGCATCTTAAAATAAGAAGCCAGAGAGAGAGTGAAGTCGTACTGTCCCTTCCAATGGCATACTTCTAATTAACCTGAGATCTTCCCACCGGGGTCATGTTGTCCTCTCTCCCACCCAGTGAAAGGCCCATAACCACCTCCCAGTATTACCTCACTAAGGACCAAGCCTCTAACACTTGAACCCTTCAGGAACAAACCATATCCACACAATAACAGAAGTGGTAATTGGCCCCAGAGCTGGCATAAGAATACCTTATCAGTGGAAGTAGATTTCAGATGAAGTGATGTCTCCTGACCCCACTACTTCTTGACTGTCCGGTTGCTGGCATATTTGTCCACAGTACTTTTATAACCCTTTCCTCCAACACATATGCTTCCTATAGAGTCTTGGTTTTATTTTAACTGTAATTTGTTTTTTGTTTTTGTTTTTAATTTTTTTATTTATTTATTTGTTTTGTAGTTGTAAGCGGACAGAATGCCTTTATTTGTTTATTTATATGTGGTGCTGAGGATCGAACCCAGTGCCTCACACATGCTAGGCAGGTGCTCTGCCACTGAGCTACAGACCCAACCCTGCAATTTATTTTTTATGGGAAACTTTCAGGAACTCTGTTTACCTCTTTGACCTTCCATTGAGTCATCTCTAGGTTGTTCTTGTGGTGCTTTGTCAGTTCAGACTTGATGTTGATTCTTACTCATTGGCTCTCTCCGTGCCTGAAGGTGCTAGAAGGGAGCCTCTGGGTGGGTGGTTCCAAACAAATAGGTAGTGTTTCCAAATCCTGTGAGACTTGATCTCAGCATCCAAATGTAGATCTCAGACAGTTTGCTCTTTAAGAAGTTTGGAATTATGATTAGGAAATGAAATTATAACTGTTATTAAAATAGATCAAGTGTATAGATATTAGAGAAAGAAAAAATGAAACAAGGAGAAATAAATTTTAGAGAAATAAATTTTAGTTTCACGGAGATTAACATTGATACCATGGCTACTGATCATATTCATCCATATAGTACAGTCATTTTAAGTGTTATTATTAATGATTTTAGAAAGAACTTCTTAATGCTTTGCTTTTGTCTTATTAACTGACAATCTTGACACTCCTGAGAATTTTGCACATGTATATATATACCATATTTTCTTTATCCACTCATCTACTGAGGGGCAAAAAAATATGTAAATGTTATTCTTCATGACTCATTTCATACTGCTTTCCATAGCGGTTGCACCATTTTGCAGTCCCCACCAGCAATGTATGAGTGTGCCTTTTTCCCCAAAAAAACTAAAATTATGGTTTGGAATTGGCCTAGTCAAAAAATCATTTGTTGAAAAAGAAAAAGAGACTACTACTAAAACAGTGGGACAGCAATAGCTAAGGAAATGGTTGGTAAATAAACACATAGCTTCTTACCCTGAAATATAAATTATTTAAATTTTTCTTCTCTGCACATACTGTAATGTTATTGTCATTTACTGTCTATAATTTCTTAACAAAATGGCATAATCTTATTTAGTTAACAAAAATTAATACTTAATTTTACTGAACAATGTTTCATATATATTAGGAGAGACAAAAAGTTTTCCTCTATAACTCTTTGTCTAATAGGGGACAAAACAAACCAATAGTAATGGGTAGCATTTGTGGAAAACTTACTGAGTCAGGCATAGTGCTGAATTCTTTACCATAATGAAGACATTTTTTATTGCCAGTCAGGCCTCGGGATGGGGTCACACAGCAAATCCAGGGACACTCACAGAATGAATGGTTAAAGCAGCTGCTGCTGACCCCCACTGGAGCAAACGGGTGCAGCCTCCAGGATACTAAGATAGTACACCAAGATCTAGAGTGACAAAAATGTTCATAGGAGGTGGAATGGTCAGAGCAGTCTTCAGCTGACAACCTGGGTTTTTTGTTTTTGTTTTTGTTTTGCATTGTTACCAGCAATTTTTTATTTGAGGAATTATTAAGTTGTGAAAAAAGAAAGTGTGTGTGTTGTGGGCGTTGATAATGGACTTTCCCTCACCCCAAGCAAACAAAAGTGAATTTTGACCATTGTAAGTGTGGGTTGGGTTGGGTTACCCTCAAGATAAAGAGTAATTGGAGTAAGGATTATAAAGTATTGCCTGGGAGATGCTTTTAGGAGACTTTTTTTAATTTGTTCTAATTAGTTATACATGACAGTAGAATGCATTTTGACACATTGTACACACATGGAGCACAACTTCTCATACCTCTGGCTGAACATGGTGTAGAGTCACACCAGTAATGTAATCATACAAGTATATATTGGGTAATAATGTCTGTCTCATTCCACCATTCTTCCCATCCCCACATCTCCTCCCCTCTGCACAATCCAAAGTTCCTTCATTCTTCCCCACCTCACCCCCCATTGTGGATTAGCATCTACTTATCAGAGAAAACATTCCATCTTTGGTTTTGAGGGGTTTGTTTATTTTGTTTAGCATGATATTCTCCAGCTCCATCCATTTACCTGCAAATGCCATAATTTCATTATTCTTTAAGTCTGAGTAATATTCTACCGTGTATATGTACCACATTTTCTTTATCCATTCATCTGTTGAAGGGCATTCAGGTTGGTTCCATAGTTTAGCTATTGTGAATTGAGCTGCTATAAACCTTGATGTGGCTGTTTCACTGGAGTATGCCGTTTTTAAGTCCTTTGGGTATAAAGCAAGGAGTGGGATAGCTGGGTCAAATGGTGGTTCCATTCCAAGTTTTCTGAGGAATCTCCATACTGCTTTCCATAGTCGTTGCACCAATTTGCAACCCCACCACCAATGTATGAGTGTACCTTTTTGGCCACATCCTTGCCAACATTTATTGTTGCTTGTATTCTTGATAACTGCCATTCTGACTGGAGTGAGTGAGATGAAATCTTAGAGTAGCTTTGATTTGCATTTCTCTAATTGCTAGAGATAATGAACATTTTTTCATGTTTGTTGATTGGTTGTATTTCTTTTTCTGTGAAGTGTCTGTTCAGTCCCTTGGCCCATTTATTGATTGGGTTACAACCTGGGTTTTGAATGGGAAACTAAAGGGAGTAGAGAGTCAAGTGAGAGGGAGGAGGAAAGATTGAATTCATACTGATTCTAGCCAAGCAATTGCAGTGTGCCATACATTGCAGAATTAGAGCCTTATGATGCACATCCGTTGAGTAAATAGGAATTAAGACTCTCACCATGCCAGACACATGACTTCAGTTTTGCTTTAAACAGCTATAGATTATATTTTATTTTGCTTAAACAAGAAATTTTCTATCAGCTGTAAGACTTACAAAGAATTCTTAGGAATTTTCATATTCCCTTGGTGATAGGACAGAAACATAAAAGAGAAACTGCAAAGGTGATGAATTTTTGAGGAAAGAATTAGGAATCAAGAAAAGAAGGAAAAATTACAACTTTCATTTTCTAAAATTTATATATGTAGTTTTGTAGTTTATTTTTATTATTTGCATATGTATCATATTTGCCTGGTGTTCGGCTTACCAACTCAGAAGAAAAAACTTAACTTGCTTTATGCACTGTTGATGCCTTTTATTTGAGATTCAGGGAAGCTATGTTTTTGAGGGATAATTATACATCTTTTTCTTTTACAGATACCCAGGTGTTCTTTCTGAGGTCCAGGAGGAGAAAGGCATTAAGTACAAATTTGAAGTTTATGAAAAGACTGATTAATATGAAGATGTTTTCTGTTTTATTTTCAGGTTATCCCTCCCTTTAAAAAATTATTCTAATGTAAAAATAGAATAAAAGACTTGTGTGGACTTTAGATCTATGGGTAATGATTTCTAAGCAGTGTGTTTTATTTTCCATCAATCTTACTAGATCGTATTAAATACCATTTAGGAAGCATTTCTTGCCACAAGTGTCTCTCAGTGGCTCTCCCCCAAAGTCTGGACTGAGAGTACCTAACACTTGCTTACCTATCTACAAGACAGCTGCATGAGTTGGCACCAGGGTCCATAGAGATAGGAGTTAGTTGGATTAGTCCAAAGGGCAGAAATGGATTATAACAAAAGTGCTAGAACTCACATTTTTAAAGAAAATTAGATCAAGGTAAAAACTGTGAATTATTCTTTTGTACATCACACTTCTAAACAAAGGTTCTGTTCACTCAGACAGGGAATCAGTAAATTGAGAACTCCCATATATTGCATATGGACAATAAAGAAGCAAGTAGGAGATTACCAAAAAGAAAAGTCTGAGACCTTTAAAATTTGTTTTTGATCTTCATTGAGATTCCTGGAGATACTGCATTGATGGGCTGGCTGCTCTTCACAAAAGAAAAAGTAATAACAAGTATAATAGCAACAATTTAAAATTCTAAGAGATAATTGAGAATGGATATTGCTAGATACCAAAACTAGTAAGTTAGAAACTAAACCTTACAAAATGCAATGTAAAACCTGTCTGATCTATCATGTTAGCAAAGATTTAGAAAATTATGCATGCAAAAGAAATGGCATTTTCTGCCTTGTAAGCGTATGCTGCCATTTAAAATGCAAGTTAGCAATATCAATTCAAATTCAGAAGATTCTGGATTTGGATCCTGTTCTTCCACATCTAGAAGTTAATCCTGAGCAAAGAGATGGACTCCAAAATATTTGTTGTTATAGCATTCTCCTGTAAACTTGGAAAGAGCCCAAATGTCAGTCAATAAAGAAATGAGTAACTAATGTATCTATAAATTTTATTTTTTTAATTCTGCAACAGTTAAAAAGAATGAGATACTATCAGAATAATGTCAAAAGTTGTTTAGTGAATGAAATAATTGTGTGTAATGAATTTTCTAATATTAATATGTCTAAGAAAAAAGTATGCTTCAAACAGTTGACAAAATGAGAGTTTGACGAGTGTTATTTTCGGGATTAGGTGCATCTACTGTGATTAGGATTATGGGAAACATGAATGTTTCATGAAGAGTTGTTTAAGATAACAAACTGGGCCCTTTATTCAGCAATAAAATAAATTTTAATAAAAATAATAAATATTTATTAGTAAATAATAAATATAATCCAACACAGGCAATTTTACAACTGTGTAGCTGTCTTAGAAAACAAACAGTAAAAATAATAGCTTATTGACAAATCTGGGACATTTGGAAAGAAGTAAGTTCATTGAATATAAATATAAAAATGAGATTGACGGGGGGAGGTGATTAGGCAATCACTAATTCAAGGGGGAAAAGTACAAGAAAGGAAATAAAAAGTATAAAATGTTCTCAACAATGAATGATAGGTGCATAGTTGTAATGATGTGATGGCTGCCCCACCCCAAATCTAACCAATTTGGGAACAATATTAGAGGAAAATAGAACTAAATCCTCATCATATCAGGAAATTGTATATAGTGTGAAATAATAGGAAATGAAAATAACTATTTTTATTTAAATAAAATGGCTGAAAGTTAAACTCCACTACTCTGGAGAACTGAGAGGAATAGGGCAGAGAACTGCTGAGATTTTCATAAGTTTCAAGAGGATTTAATACTTAACATGTATTAATACATGCACTTGCTTCAAAAACTGGGAAAAATTTTTTAATTTGGAAAAAAAGAACCATGAAGGTATTTACCAGAAGGAAAAGCCAAGAAAATGAAAATCACCCCTGGATAGAGCAACTAAGGTTTAAAAAAAGACAGAACTGGGCTGGAGCTATAGCTCAGTGGTAAAGCACCTGCCTCACACATGTGAGGCACTGGGTTCAATCTTCAGCACCACATAAAAAGAAAGAAAGCTATTGTGTCCATCTACAACTAAAAAATATTTCTAAAAAAGAAAAGAACCAAAGTACTGTTGTTTTCATTGTAAGACTTTAGAACCATTTGATTTTACTAACCCATGTTCATTTATATCTTCAGTAAAAACAATATTTTTCTTAATAAAAATGCACTAATTCATGAGAGTTGGGCTTCAGTTACTTCTTATACACCCCACTTAAAATTTCAAGGAAACTTTGACAGTAGTATATCTCCATGGTCAGCTTAAGAATGTAGAAAGGAAAACAATGAATGGTTCACACAGAGACCCGGAGAACACTTGTAGGTATCAGGACTTCTGCATGGTGCCTGCTTCGTTCATCTTTCATAGGGAATCAAGTCTCACTTTTTGTTGGTTGATTTATGGAGTAGCAATATATGGTGATAAGCTGAGGCGAAAATGTAAATAATAAGACATATGTTCTAACATTCAGGTTAGAACGTTTTGTTTCTATGGAATTGAAATTGTTAACACCCACTTCTTTACAAGCACTTTCTCAAAATGTCCCCACCACACCTGCATCAGAGACAGGACCCAGAATAAGTACCCCTGATGATTCAGAAGCCTGCTCAAATTTATGAAGCACCGATTTAGAACTTTTGCACCTTGTCTAAGGGAAGAAAAAGCAATGGTGTTGTTTTCTATCCCTAGATCTAAGAGAAGTGAAACACAGAAAAACATGCAAAGTGTAAAAATTCGACATGTGTGAGATGGGAGAGAGTAAAATTATGATTAGATTTACATGTCGCAGATCTATTAAAAACTAAAGACTTATTCAATATATAATAAAAAATGCATGTGAAAGTATTCCATATCGGCAACTCAGACATAGTAAGCAAACTCAGTGATAGATGTCTTTTAATAAAATGGATTTGTTCATAGTTAATAAACAAAAAACTGCAAAGCACATGACCTAATTAGCTAACATGACTTTGTGAGGGAAATGTTAGCCAACTGCTGAAAGGATTCAGAAAAATAATTACCTATGAAAGATTGAACCCTGTGATTAAGGATGTTCCGGCTGTGGAGAGGAAGAAATGCATAATTAAATGAGTACCTGGAATGGAAGTAGAAATTCTAGTGAAAACATATTAGTACTCACAAAGGAGATAGAGGCTATAGCCAAACAATCTGCATGAAGTTGGGCTATTTCTGTAGAAAGGAAAATACATTAGTGACCATTTTTAATGATCTGTCCCTGCCTTTTCTGTCCCCCAGAAGACCTCCTGTATACCAAAACTCTCTCAGACAATACATTGACATTTCCTTAAACCACTTTCTTCCTGGAACTAAAAAGAGAAAAAATAACATCAGTATGTGATACTTCAAATAATTTTGTAGTCAATAATCAAAGTATGTGAAAACTAAATTATTGGAAAATAAACTTGAGGTGCTTTCTAATTCTGTGCCCCATGAGTCGCAGGACACACACACACAAGACAAGTCCTAATGGAACAGAGGTTAGTCTATTAGACCTGACAGAGCTGTAACTCAGGAAAGATTGGAGGGAAGCCAGATTTTCTGCAGCTCCAACCAGACAAAAATCATTTAGGAAAGGGATTCTGAATGAGACTGCCCCTTTTCAGCCCTGGTCATGGTCCTCTTCTAAGGGCAGAAGACTTGGTTCCATGGCAAGACAAAGGCTTAGAGCTGCCTAGCAATGCCCAGAGCTGCCAGCTGTATTTACTCTTTTTTTTTTTTTTTTTTTTTTTTTTTTTTTTTTTTTTTTTTTTATATGGTACCGGGGATTGAACTCAGGGGTACTCTACCACTGGGCCACATCCTCAGCCTTTTTTTTTTTTTTTTTTTTTTTTTTTGGTTTTTTTTTGTTTGTTTGTTTGTTTTTTGTTTTTTGTTTTGTATTTTATTAGAGACAGGGTCTCACTGAGTTGCTAAGTGCCTCTCCATTGCTGAGGCTGGCTTTGAACTCGCCATCCTCCTGCCTCAGCCTCCCATTGTAACCCAAACCTCTGTTCGTGCTGGGATTACAGGCATGCACTACCGCGCCCAGCTACTGTCTTTACTGTTGATAGGTGAATTAGCAAAACTTGAACTAGGTACTATTTTTCCACCAACATTTTATTATGAACTGTTTTAAGTACATGGAAAAGTTGAAAAAATGATACATTAAGCACACATCTACCCACCACCTAGATTCCATCATTAACACTTGCTATCTCTGCTCTCACATATTTAGTCAGCTACCCATCTTGCATTTTGATGTATTTCAAAGTAATACTTCATGCTTCATTCTTCAACTTGCACGTCATTAACTATACCTCAGTATTTGTATACTTTTTTGGTAAAATTTTATGTAGTGAAATACAGATCTTAAGCGTAGCATTCTACGTGTTTGTTTTGGGGAGGTGGGGAGGTTATGGGGGATTGAATTCAGGGGCACTCAACCACTGAGCCACATCTCCAGCCCCATTTTGTATTTTATTTTGAGACAAGGTCTCACTGAGTTGCTTAGTGCCTTGCTTTTGCTGAGGCTGGCTTTGAACCCGGGATCCTCCTATCTCAACTTCCCAAGTTGCTGGGATTACAGGTGTGTGCCACCACACCTGGTGCATTCTACATGTTTTGACAAAAGTATACACCATTGTAACCCAAACCTCTGTTTGTGCCCCAAAGAACTCCTTTATATACCTTCCCAGTCAATTGGCACCCCCAATCCCAGAGGTAATCAGTATTCTTGGTTTTTGTGTCATTATAGATTAGTTTTGCCCGTTCCTGAACGTCACTTGAGTAGAATCATATAGGATGTATTCTTTTGATCTGGCTCATTTCACCCAACATAGTTTATTTGGGTTTTAGCCAGGTAGCATGTATCAGTTCCTTTTTATTATTGAGTAGCATTAAAAGATAAGCCAAGGCCCATTAAATATCATAGAGTTTGAGCAAACAACAATTCGTGAATCAGGCAGCTCCAAACCAAAAGTGGTTCAGGACTCCACCTCCAGGGGAATGCAAAGCTTCCTATAGGATAAACTCAGAAGCAAGGCAAAGAAAATAATTGCTGGGTTACAAGTGTATCATTGCCTTATTTAGTCTTTCCCATCAGGAAATCCATGCTTATAGAACTATAGTTAGTTGGCAGCTTTTGGTTGGTTGAACTTAAGTTTCACCGTTTAAATAAAAACAGAGACATTTACAAGAAATAGCCCAAGTTATGTTTATCTTATGTTTTCAAATCAAACAATCAAGGTTGTCTCCAAGGTTTAACTGGTTTTGTGTGCTCAGGGGATTCACAGACCTGGTCTCCATTTTATTTAGGTTTAATATGGTGCTCCATTGAATGAATGCACCAGTTTGTTTATCCATTCTCCTCTTGATAGACACATTTCTTTTCAGATGGGATTTGAGCTTGGTGGTAATAGAGAATCAGGATGAAGGTAAACATATGCTCCAGAGGGAGAACCATGGAAAAACCTCATCTCTAGATTCCAAGACCCAGCATAATCCCTCACCAAGGCAGGGTGAGGTGATGTCAGCCCCTCTTCCACAAGTGCCAAGTGCCTGCTCTGTTCTTGCTGTCTCTCAATCTTTTCTCTTTTTCAAAACCACATCTAATTCAGGTCTGTATTTTCTCACTTGGTACTGTTGGAGTAACCCACATTGGTGGTTTTTCAATGTCTGATCTCACTCCCTAACAATCTATCATAAACATGGCCACAAACGCTATCTGAACTGCACCTTGATGATGTCAATGTCTCACCCAAATGGTCCTCACCTCACTAAGACCAAACTCCACCTTGACCTCAAGGACACTCTGCAGATGGCATTGACCAACCTCTGTGCACTTACTGCTTACCATTTGCTCTCC
This sequence comes from Tamias sibiricus, assembly GCA_025594165.1. Lineage (NCBI taxonomy): Eukaryota > Metazoa > Chordata > Mammalia > Rodentia > Sciuridae > Tamias > Tamias sibiricus. Next base: position 103,871,509 of record CM046662.1, read on the forward strand.
CTACCTGTTATAACACACCACCTCAGCTCTTCAGAATTCCCTAGATAGACCCAAACTTTGCCACTCCTATGCTCTTCCTACTGCTGTTCTTCCTGCCTATAATTCCTCCCTGTGTCCTGTGTATATCCTCTGGTCTAAACCCTACCTATTCCTCAAAATCCAACCCAAATCCAAATTGTACCTCTTTCACCAAGTCTTCCTTCTTAACTCCCAGTACTGCTATGGCTTACAACTGTCATTCTCATTTCCTCTCCTTTGGTAATTAGGAACTTTGCACCTGCAGGTCCCAGAAAACCCAATTGATAGTAAAACAAATTGGGGTTTTTCTTACTCTGTGCTTCTCTTGGGGTTTCCCTCAAGGGGGCGGCTACTACTCCAGAGATCAAGTCCATGTTCACAGGGAGAAGAAAAAAGAAAGAGAACAATGTCAGGCACATATTTCCCTTTTGTTCAGAAGTCAAAACTTGCCCCAAATCTTACTTCTCCCATCAGACTCTCCCCTTACATTTCAGTGGCCAGAACTGGGGAACATGGCCAATCCTAGCTGCGATGCAAGCTGAGAACATGGGACACAGGGTTGCAGTGACTAACTCAGAGTCAGTCTTAACCCTGGATGCACATTAGGGATTCTTTAATGTCAGGCCCTACCCCCTGCCCAGAGTCTAAATTAACCAGTCCTGATGCAGCATCCGGGACTGATACAGCCTCCCCACACTACAAAATCAGTAATCTCTCTTAGCAAGGAGCATGGATATGAGAATACAACTAACAGTATCTACTATTTACTACATAGCTACCCTGCTAGACTGCCAGCTGTTTCAGGACAGAACCCATCTCTTAGTCACCTTTGTGTCCCCTCAAGATATCCAGCATCTCAAAAATGTTATAAATTAGGTTGATAAAGATATTAACATATTGATTTATATTACAATATGACTTACAAAGAATTTTGTGTATTTTTTAAAAATATTTATTTATTTGCTTTAGTTGTACACGGTGCATTTATTTGTACGTGGTGCTGAGGATAGAACCAGGTCCACACACGTGCTAGGTGAGCGCTCTACCGCTGAGCCACAACCCCAGTCCAGCATTTTGTGTATTATTTTTAGAACCTCATTATCTGTACAATGTTGTTTTAGGATAATTAACTTCAAGGTTTTTTATTTTATTTTTTTTAATTTTATTTATTTATTTTTTATTTGTTAATGGACCTTTTTTTAAAATTTATTTTTATGTAGTGCTGAGGATCAACCCCAGTGCCTCACACATGCTAGGCATGTGCTCTACCACTGTGCTACAACTCTAGCCCTGTTTTCTTTTCTTTTATATATATAAACTTCAGTAGGAAACAATCAATACTCAGCTTTCTTAAAGGAGTATTCGTGTGTTGGTTATATTCTATGAGTAGGAGACCATACTAACTTACCCATTATTCACTGTGTACTGGGTGGCTGTGTGCCCTAAGTGAAGGCCAAATACCCAGAGGGGAAATAGCTTCCCTTGTCTCTAGCCATCCTGTATCCATCTGTCTCCTAGGTTACCACTGAGTCCACTTTCTACACTGATAAAAAATTTTCAGACCATGTGACACATGAAGACTCATAACATACGAATCAAGTGCTTGAGAAAAAATTCCAGGGCTGAAATGTCATACTTAATGTCTATCATATATTCAAGCTCATGATAACAAATTCTATATGGCACCCACATTTGGAGTTGATTTGGCATTTCATTAATTAGTTACATTGCTATAAATTGCATTCCCAATCAACAGATTAAACAAACTTGATGTGCACCTCTCTGCTGTATGTTAAAAGTGAAAAACTGTGCTATCCCCCCACTGTGTTGGTTAAGGACTCACTAGCTGTCTTAGCAAATGGACCCCTAATCTCAATGGCTTAACACAATAGCCATTTATTTATTACTCACATGAACTTCAATACAGGTATCTCTGATTAATAAGTATCTCTTCAGCTGGTGATTCAGGGATCCAGACTCCCTCCATCTGTGGCTTCTTTCTTCACCAAGGGGTTTCCAGGTTTATTGCCAAACTGGAAGGAGAATGGAGGACCACATGTGGAAGGTTTGGCAGGGAGAACAGGCTGAGAAATGGCACACACCACTTTTGCTTACATTCCATTGCTTACAGCTTGACTCCTGCTTCCTTCATTTTTCAATATTTTGAGTCTTTGTTCTGGAATTAAGATATTTAGATGGGTGGTTTGGAAATGCATCTTGCTTTTAATGAAGGTCCTCGAGGTGTTTGAAACCAAAAGACTCAAACAAATTAATGTTAACTGTTTTTTAATGGTTGTGAGAAATATAAGCAAGGTTTAAGCCTTAGGAAAGAACTGTATATTTTAGGAAAGTGATTCACTCTTGGGCAGAGACTAAATATTAAATTATTTCTCTTATAAAGAATGAAACAGCTGGGCGCGGTGGCGCACGCCTGTAATCCCAGCACTTTGGGAGGCTGAGGCAGGAGGATCTCGAGTTCAAAGCCAGCCTCAGCAATGGCGAGGCACTTAGCAACTCAGTGAGACCCTGTCTCTAAATAAAATACAAAAAAGGGCTGGGGATGTGGCCCAGTGGTCGAGTGCCCCTGAGTTCAATCCCTGGTACCAAAAAAAAAAAAAAAAAAGAATGAAACAAATATATTTGGTAAAAGATGTTCTTCATGTGTGGGATATATTCTTGTTTGGCCTTTCCACCTAGACTAGGAAGCTTCTCCTTGTCCAATAGTCCATTAGTAACAGAGACTTCTCCAACTTCTGTCCCCAAAACTTACTCCTGGGCTGGGGTATAGCTAAGTTGATAGAGTACTCACCTAGCACATGCAAGGGCCTGGGTTCTATCTCCAACAGCACAGAGACACATGCATGAAAACTTCCTCCTGAAAGGTCCTTGCTCCAGGATGTGAGAGGGAACTGTGACCATGTGGCCTCAGTTGCTGAGAGCCCTGCTGGCCATTTACACCCTGCATGCTTCTGTGCACATCCCCAGGCAGCCTGACAACCCAAACATCCTCACTCCCTATCTCTCTTGCATTTTGTTGCATTGGGGTTGAAATTAAGAATGTTGTCAGTTTACTAAATACAAATTCATAGAGTAACAGAAAGCAGGTTCATCCAGACTGAACCTTTCTGAATTTCCAGCTCTACCTATTGGGCTGGGAGTATGGTTTAGTGATAGAGCACTTGCCCAGCATGTAAGAAAGCCTGAGTTCAAACCCCAGCACAAAAAAAAAAAAAAAAAAAGAGAGAGAGAGAGAGAAAAGAAAAGAAAAAATTAACTTTATTACTAGTTATTATATATGACTCATACATAAATTTGATTGTATTGATCAGAGTTTTCCACAGAAACAAAACCAACAATAAATAAATAAGAAGGGGTGTATTTTGAAGAATTGGCTCATTCAGTTATGAGAACTGGCAAGCCTAAAATCTATAAGGTAGCCGGGCGCGGTGGCGCACGCCTGTAATCCCAGCACTTTGGGAGGCTGAGGCAGGAGGATCGCGAGTTCAAAGCCAGCCTCAGCAATGACGAGGCACTTAGCAACTCAGTGGGACCCTGTCTCTAAATAAAATACAAAAATGGGCTGGGAATGTGGCCCAGTGGTCGAATGCCCCTGAGTTCAATCCCTGGTAACCACAAAAAAAAAAAAAAAAAAAAAAAAAAAAAATCTATAAGGTAGATCAGCAGACTGATAGTTGGCCAGGAGTTGATGTTGCAAACTGGAGGCAGAATTTCTTCCCCAGAAAACCTAAGCTTTTGCTCTTAAAACCTTAAACTTATTGGATGAAGCCCACCCATATTTTAAAGGGTCCTTTACTTAAGGTTAACTGTGTTAGCCACATATGCAAAATACTTTCAAGCAACCCCTACATTAGTGTTCTATTAAATCACTGGTATTATGGGCTAGCCATGTTAACAGAGAAAACTAATAATAGTAGTAATTCAAGTAATTGAAAATGTAAACTCTGTTTTCATATCTGAAAACTTCTTGGAAAAATGGCAACATGTTCTTACACATGAAAGTCACATTTGCTGTTCTATCAAGATGCTTTTCTTAAAGATACATCTATCAGGATACTGTGGTTCAGTCTAAACAAAAGCACACTCTGGAGGTTTTGGACTTGTGATTGGATCTTAATTGTCACTTTCTTTTCCATTTTCAGACTTAGCTCCAAAATGAAAAGTGAACTCTAACTTTTAGGACTGTCACCCCTGGGCTGAGGTTGTGGCTGAGCAGTAGAGCACTTGCCTGGCATGTGCGAGGCCCTGGGTTCGATCCTCAGTGCCACATAAAAATAAATAAAATAAATTGCGTCCAAGTACAACTAAAAAATAAATATTAAAAAAAAAAAAAAAAAAAAGATTGTCACCCCTAAGGCCCTGAAATTCCAGCTCAAACAGGACATCTTGTTCTTCTTGCTTTTTATCAGTGCTTTCAGGTATTTATAGCTTTAAAAATCATCCCTCTGGAAATATTCAAATGACTGTCCTTCAGCTCTGCAAACTTTGAACAATAATGTACATTGAATACACTTTATCAAATTCTGTTTCTTTTCATGGCCTGTGGCTGGCTTGTGATTGATTCTGGGAAATGTTGATTGTAAGATAAGCTCTTTTCAGATTTTTCAAAAGGTGACCCCCAGGTAGGTAACATCAAGTAGAAGTATCTTTTCACAGAAGTGAGGGGGTGAATCAACCCCTCTGGGCCCACCATTGTCACTTCCCAGCATCATGAACCTGCCCATTCAGCTCATGAAAAGCGTCCCCAGCTGCCACCAGAAGGATTGGAGAGCCAGCTGCCCCCACACGCAGATGCAGATGCAGATGCGTGGAGTGGGGTGGGGAACTTCAGCGTTTTGTATTTTAACTTTTCAACGCAAATGCTAAAGCAGGAGAGAGGGCAGGAAAACAGTCAGGCTTCAACACGAGCCAGCCCTCAGATCCGTCCTTGAGTCATTCTAAGTGGAACGGGGTAATTGTTTCGTTGGAGACCTGCAGAACAGCTTGTGGGAAAGAACGATTTGTACCTGGCATATATTCATTAGCTGTGTGTCAAAAGGCCACACACAGATAGAAACCATTATGCATTCTTAGCACCCTGACAGCCTTGAGACTTGAGGTGTGGAAGTCCACGTGCCAAATAGCCACTCGTGTCCCTAGTCTCCCTCTCCCACTCTATTGGGCAAGCAGGACAGCAGGTGGAGGTGGCAGAAGGGGGCGGCCACAACTCCTGGGGATTTGGGTCCAAAGAGAGCAGAGAGGCTTAAGCAAACAAAGACTGTTAAAGGCCTATTTTGGGTTTCTTGGGACCCTCCTACTGGTCTAGCTTAAATTGAGAGGGGATTTGGTTTGCCTCACTGGCTGTTTCTTCCCACTCAATTCACAATTACAGCTTTTCTCATTGTCATCAAAATACACTTAATATGTGCTATTTTTTTTTTTTTTTTTGCCTGACTTTCTGTTAACATCTGCACAAAGACCATGTCTCCAGCTGTGAAACAGTGAAAAGCGCTCTGAATAAGAGAGAGAGATGGCGTCGTGGGTTTCAATCCTGGGTCCACCTTGGGAGTTTTGTTAAAACCTTTAGTTGCAAAGAACAAACACCAGCATCACCTTGCGTGCTTGGCAGGACAGGGTGTGGACTATAAAGAAACAAACTGGAACCTGTGTGTGAAGGCCTTTGGGACACAGGGTCCCACTGGGAATCTGTTGTGGTCTCCCAATTTAGGCTGCACACCCCCTTGTAACTCCAGCCTACCACCCTGCAAAAGCTTTTGTCTGGGATCTTACTACTTACTTCCCATTTTCTCAGTTTCTTAGTTCAAATTCTTAATATGATTGTCCCAGATCATCTTCTTAAGTCAGGCCCTGTAATAGCCCAATAGCTGCTTGTGGAATGAGGCCTCTCCACAGTCGATGAACTGCCTGGTCCAGAGAAGCAGCCTGCTTCTCTTTCTGAATACCCTGTGGCAAGGCAGGCACTGCAAGCCTTGGCTTGTGCCTTAGCTTGTGATTAAGGACAAGTTTGTTTGTTTTATAATGTTTTAAATATTTATTTATTTGCTTTAGTTGTACACAATGCGTTTATTTTTACGTGGTGCTGAGGATTGAACACTGGGCCGCTCACGTGCTAGGCAAGCACTCTACAGCTGAGCCACAATCCCAGCCCAAGGACAAGTTTTAACCTCTCCCAGGCCCCATTTCTTCAATGGTACATGATGGTAACACCTGCCCCAGCCCATAGAGTTATCATTCATGCACTCAACTATCAATGTTATGCACTGAATTTTTATGTTCTTCCCACCCCAAAATTCATATGTTGAAGCCCTGACCCATAATGTAATGGTGTTTGGAGATGGGCCTTACAGAAGTAATTTGTTTTAGATGAATTCATGAACATTGGGCCCTATGATGGGATCGCCATCCTTATAAGAGGAGGAGGTGAATGGAGCTTGCTCTATCTATCTCTCCACTTTGTGAGGACACAGGAAGTAGGTAGCCACCTATCTACAGACAAGGAGAGGGTCCTCTCAACAATTTGCCCATGCTGGCACCCTGATCTCAAATTTCTAGACTCCAGAACTGTGAGAAACAAATTTCTGTAGTTTAAGCCACTCAGTCTATGATACTTCGCTCTGGCAGCAAAAATTAAGAAGCATGTATTTATTGAGTTTCTACTTCCTGGTACTATGTTCAGCAGTAGGGATACAGGGATGAATAAAATTGATCCATATCTGCAAAATGAAATTAATAGTCCAGAATTAAATGCAATCATGTTTGTAAAAACAGAGCCCACCCTTGTACCCACAGACTCAACTTCAATCATTATTTCATTCATTAAGGATTTATTCAATGTTTATTGTAAATCATAAACACATTAGACATCCAAAGATAAATAAGGCATGGTTTCTGATCTCAAGGACCCCAAGTTTATTTAAAGATACCAACATTTAAGCAAATGGCGTTGGTGGGAAATTTAACAGGAAGAGTATGAGATTCGCAAATGGGACACTCAGTTTGTCTGAGGAAGTTAAAGAAAGGCTCTCCAGAGGAGACAACACCTAAGCTGATCTTTGAAGGATGAGGAGGAGTTTTTGGTGCTTAAGCAGTGGAAGGGCAGAGGGTGAACAACTGTGGGCATTCCAAGCAAAGAAAACAACATGCACCAAACACCATGGAACTGTCCGGAAACTGGAAAGATCATGGTAAACTCCAAGAAATGTAAACACTCTCAAATTGCTAGAACATAAAGTTTAAGGAGGAATATGTGAAAAATGAAGCTAGAAAAGTAGTAGAGGCCAAATTATCGTGTAGAATCTTGGATTCCTTGCTAAGCAGTTTGCATTTTATCCTATGTCCCATGGGGAGTCACGAAAGAATTTCAGAGAGGTGGATTAATCTCAGTAATCAACCTGAATAATCTCAGACTTACTTTTTAGAACAAGAACCCTGAGGGACAGAGCAAGGCTAGACAGAAGAAGGATAAGACCAGAGGCAGTGGCAGTCAACAGAGTCAGGAGAGAACTGTAACAACGTCAAGGAGAGATGATGGGGACCTGAAATGATGGGGCCACAGTGGGGATGGAGAGGAGGTGAGCAGCTCCAGCCAGGTTTTAGAACTTTTTAATTGTGGGAGTGGGGAAGAGGAAGGATAAGAAGCTGATGCCCAGATTTCTGGCTTGATAGACTGGGGAGGAGAGGGTTGCTGAACCCCAGAGAAGGAGATCAGGAAAGAAGGAGGCAGGGAAGTGAGAACTCCCATCTGGACAGGTGGCATCTGAGGTGTGTCCAGAATCAGCAGAGATGCTGTGGCTCTGCAGCTGGATGGCGGGCCCACTGCTCTGTGTAGGAGGCTGAGCTGGAGTCCAGGTGTGGAGTGGTCGGAATGCGGAGGCACCTGAGACTGGGTCAAGAGAATGTGGGTGTGAGAGTGAAAGGATCCACGGTGGGGTGTGGGGGGGGCACCCCTAGGTGCAGAGGTGAGGAGGCGGGCATAGTTAAGATGGGCTCACTCGCTATAACAGAAAGGCTCACTCGCTATAACAGAAAGGCAAAACCTACATCCCTAAAATTAGCTACTCACTCCTATCCTGCCACTTTTAGGAGTGTGCTTTGACAGGGACTGAATAAAATCATTATTTCCTGACAAAGATTCATGGTGTTTGATGAGAATTTGTCTGGCCAAGGTTTAAGATAAGCTACAGTTTCAAAGTTCCAGAGGCACGCATGTGTGTATGTGTGTGTGTGATGATTGTAGGGGTACAGGTTCTTGGAAAAGCTCAGTAACGAACTGTCTTTCTTATGTCCCACGAGGTCCTGGCCCAGTCTAGAACTCTCATTGCCCTGCCTCGTAGTGCACTTGGCTATCTCCATTGTGGACACAGGCACTACATTAAGGAACATTGTTCTAGAAAGGCATGTACAGACAGGTTAGCTAAAATGGAAGACTTTAATGAAACAGAAACTGAAGTCGCACAGAAGGAAAAGAGGTGAAGGACACTGAGGGCTTCAGAGCCCAGCTGCCTTGGAGAGGAGGCAAGTAGGAAGCAGTTGGGACGGGGGCAGCTCACTGCGTGGCTGAAGGGGGATGAAGGCATTTGTGGAAGAGGAGGTAGTTCGTTCATGTGTGAAGTTTAAGTCCCTGTGAATGAACGTAGAGAGACAGAGAAAGGCTCCCTGAGGAGGAGGAGTACATGCTTAAAGAATGTGAGCTCCAGATCTGGCAGTCATATGAGACAGAGTTGGCCAGTCACCATAGATAGATAAAGGACAGGCCAACAAGATTTAACAGAGAAGAGTATATTGTACATCTGTCAAGGTATGTGCATTTGGGAGTGAAAGTGAAGGACAAAATCTGCACTGGGGAGTTGCTCAATGACAGAGCCCTTGCCTAGCTTGCAGGAGGTTCTGGGTTCAATCTTCAGCACTGAAAATAAATTGTGAAGGACAAAATCTCTGTACTTCAGTTTTCCAGTGGAAAAGGACCCAGGGAAAGTCATCATTTCTTTTTTGATAAATCCAGAATAATTCACAGGCAGTGCTATGACAACATATATGATTATGGTTTTGGCAGGGGAGTACAGTTTTTTTTTTAATGTTTCAGTTTCCACAACATATAAAAAAATATCAAAAAATGAAGAAAGAAAAGGAGCACAAGTTATGGGAAAATGAGCATAAGATATGACTGGGACAGTTACCACAGGAAAAAAAGACACTTATTTAATTAATTTATTTGTATGTGGTGCTGAGAATCAAACCCAGGGCCTCACACATGCTAAGCAAGTGCACTACCACTGAGCCACAACCCCAGCCCTGAAAAAAGACCCTTAAACATATGATAAGCTGCTCAACATCACTAGAAATAAGAGAAACACCAATTAAAACTGCACTTTAAAACTGAAAAGCTAAGCTGAGCATATTGGTGCACATCTGTAATCCCAGCAACTCAGGAGGCTGAGGCAGGAGGATCACAAGTTCAAAGCCAGCCTCAGCAACAGTGAGGTGCTAAGCACCTCAGTGAGACCCTGTTTCTAAATAAAATACAAAATAGGGCTAGGGATGTGGCTCAGTGGTTGAGTGCCCCTGAGTTCAATCCCAGGTAACCCCCCCCCCCCAAAAAAAAATACTTAAAAGCTTAACATGGTACTCTGATACCACCTCTAGGAAGGGAAGTTTGACAAAATGAAGTCATACAGCCTCCTTATGTAGTGTTTTGTTTTGTTTTTGCCAAAAATTTAATCTAAATGGAATCAAGCTTCCAGATCCGAACTATAATTTATAAGGAATACAAGAAACAAGTCAAATGGCACTATCCTAACCAATTTGTTGGGCATTTTTAAAGAAAACTAGCCTGAACAATAAAACATTTTGATGTCATAAACTAGAAACAATCCAAATGCTGCTATGAACAGTGGAATGGATACATTTTTTATCTAGATGTCATACAATGGAATGTTTTAATCAAACATAACAGAATAGATAAATTTCACAAATATGTCTAGTAACAGAGCCGAGTGCAGTGGCACATGCCTGTAATCCCAGCTGCTGGGAAAGCTGAGGCAGGAGGATCAGGAGTTCAAAGCCAGCCTTAGCAAAAGCAAGGCACTAAGCAACTCTGTGAGACCCTGTCTCTAAATAAAATGCAAAAAAAAAAAAAGGGCTGGGAATGTAGCTCAGTTGTTGAGTGCCCCTGAATTCAATCCCTGGTACTCCGCCCCGCCCCAAAAAAATATGTTTAGTAACAGAAACAGAAGAATTAATACTAGAAAGTTCCATTTGTATAAAGTTCATGAATAGCCTAAATTAATCTATGATATTAGAAGCCAGGAAAGAGGTTGCATTTAGGTGTTAGTGACAAGAAGGGAGCAGGGCTGTTTAATTAATGAAAATTCAGTCAAACTTCAGATTTGTATATGTTTGTTTTTAAAACATTTTTATTGTGGTATAACAATGGGAGCAATCAATAGAAAGTGTGATAACCTTAAAATACACAGTTAGATGCACTTATATATGCACCCTGTAACCACCACCCAGATGAAGACATAAAACAGCACTCCAGAAGGTTCTATGATACCCCTTCCCAGTCAACATGAAACCACCCCACCACACATACATATTATCATTATTATGGCTTCTATCATACTTGATTAATTTCTCCTGTACTGAACTTCAGCAGACTTTTGTTTCTGGCTTTTTTGTTGTCTGGTTTTTTTCTTTTTCTGCATAACACCTGTGAAATTCATCTTTATTGTTGCAGGCAGCAATAGTTTTCCTACTTGTAATCTATTAGTCCATTGTATGAATAGAGCACATTATGTTTGTCTGTTCCCTGTGGGTGGCTAGTTTGGCTATTTCCAGTTTTGAATGAGGGACACTCCCTGCACATTTGTTTTATCAGTGGACACTCTTTTCTCTTTGATGATAAACCTCTGAGTAGGACAAGGTAGGGTAAGTTGCTGAGTCATTGGGAAGCAGATGGTTAACTTTAGTAGTTACTGTCAAACAGTTTTCTAAAATGGTTGTACCAACCACACAAAAAATGAGTGTTTTAATATTTCCATAACCTCAAAATTCTTAGATTTATCATCTTTTAAATTCTAGCCATTTTGATGGGTATATATATATTTCATTGTGGTTTTAATTTGTATTTCTCTTATAATTAATGATGCAGAGCACCTTTTCTAAGTTTACTAGCCAGTTTGGATATCTTTTTGTGAGGTGCCTGTTAAGTGTTTGCCCATATTTTTTTTTTTAAACTTGGATTGTCTTCTTTTTAAGTGGATTTGTAAGGAATTCAGTATATTTTCTGGATACCTTATCAAATATAGGCACTAATGCTATTGTCTCAATCTGTGGCTTTCTTTTTACTATCTTAATTGTAGCTCTGATCTTCTGATGAACAATGAAGGGCAAAAATCACACCAGAGACAACCATGTAGCCAAGAGATTTATTCACCAGCCTTTATGGCTGGTTGGAGGTAGAAGAAGTACAGGGAGAGAGGAGTCAGGAAGAGGGAAGTGTGCAAGCACTGGACAGAGGGTCGGTGCCTGGTCGTGCTAGCTGTGGTCTCTGGAGCTGTTGGCTGGGGCAACTGCTGATGAGTTGGAAGGCGCTGTCGGCTGGAGCAGCACTGTCAGGCTGGAGACGGTGAGTCTGGAACTGTTGCAGCAGCTGCTTCCTCTCTGAAGGGAGGAGATATTGTAGCCACTGCCTCCTCTCCTCAGGATGAGCTGTTGTGTCTGAGCTCCAGGCAGGCAGGGACTTAAGTAGGGATTTTGGGTGGGGGTGTGTGTGCCTGAGTGACCTTTAACACTATTGGCTCTTTTCCCAGTAAACAGGGCGACCGTTAAGCCGATTGGCTCCTGCCTGGGGAACAGAGCGACCTTTAAGCTGATTGGCTCCTGCCTGGGGAAAATGAAACCAGGTTTCTCCTAATGGAAATTTCCATGGGGGAGGTGGCCTGTCGACCCAAGCCTATCAATCAAATAATACTTTATATTTTAATGAAATATAATTGGTGCTGGGGTTGTGGCTCAGTAGTAGAGCACCCGGGTTCGATCCTCAGCACCATGTAAGAATAAATGCACTGTGTACAACTAAAACAAATAAATAAATATTTTAAAAAAGAAATACAATTGTCTTTTTTTTCTTTCATAGTTACTGCTTTTTGTTTCCTGTTTATAAATATTTGCTTCTGGGCTAAGGGTGTGGCCCAATGGTAGAGCACTTGCCTAGAAGGCATAAGGTCCTGAGTTCAATTCCCAGCACCACCAAAAAAAAAAAAAAAAAAAGTTTCACTAAATCAGAAAGACTTGTTACAATACTTTCTTTTAGAAATTTTATTGTTTTAACTCACGTGTATAGGCCTGTGATCTACCTTAAATTAATTTTTGTATGCCGTATGACATAGGAATCAATTTTTTAAATTTTTTAGTTGTAGATGGGCACAATACCTTTTATTTATTTATTTATTTTTATGTGGTGCTGATGATCGAAACCATTACCTCACATGTGCTAGGCAAGCAAACACTCTACCACTGAGCCACAACCCCAGCCCCTCAAGTATTTTTTTAAAATATAAATATCTCACTGCACCAGGACTATTGAAAAAGCCCTGTTTCTGCCTTTGGATTGTAGTAGTGTTTTTGTCACATGTCAAGTAACTGTATATGTTTGGACCTGTCCATAGACTCTGGTTACACTGATCAATTTGTCCTTGAAACAACACTGCCTTGATGATTCTAACTTTACAGTAAATCTTGAAATCTTATGATATTTGTTCTCATAATTTGTTCTTCTTCCCATTGCCTTGCCTATTCTAGGTTCTTCGCAGTGCCACATAAATTTGAATCAGTTTGTCAATTCCTACAAAAATACCTTTGGGGATCTTAATTGAATCTAGATGTTTGTGGGGCAGGGGATGGGCTAGGGATGGGCCCGAAGGGGAGCTCAACTACTGAGCTACAGCTATAGCCCTTTTTATTTTTTATTTTGAGACCAAGTCTCACTAAGTTGCCCAGGATGGCCTCAAACTTGCTATCTTCCTGCTTCATCCTCCTGAGTAGCAGGGATTACAGGAGTGTGCCACCAGGTCCAGTTTAGACACTACTTTTTGACAGTTAATAGCTCTGTTTATTTAACTCTTTTTAATTTCTCTAATCAATATGCTTTTCAGTGTACGGGAGAGTTCTTATACATCTTAAGTTAGTTTGTGGGAATTTAGAACTTTTTGATAGTATTATCATTGCTTTTTTAGATTTTATTTTTGCTTATTGTTACTAACAAATAATTTTTGCACAACAACTGTGTGTAAAGAGACCTTGATAGATTCATTAATACTAATGATTTATGGATTCTTTGGGGTTTTCTTTGTAAACAACCATGCTATTTGTAAATTGAGACAGTTTGTTTTCTTCTTCTTCTTTTTTTATTGTAAATATTTATTTATTTGCTTTAGTTGTACACAATGCGTTTATTTTTACGTGGTGCTGAGAATCGAACTGGGCCGCACACGTGCTAGGCGAGTGCTCTACCGCTGAGCCACAACCCCATCCCCAGTTTGCTTTCTTCTTTTCCAAAGTTTAGGCCTATTTTTTTTTCTTGCTTATAATGCTTGCTACAATATCTAGTATATATGACACTGTTCTGTATATATGACACACTGCAAAAAAAATTTGAACTCAGTGACAACTGAGCTAGAATAAAATGACATAACCAAATGTAATACATGAAGCCTGATTGGACCTTGGGTTTTAAAAAATTTACACAAGGCTTGTTTTTACAATTGGAGAAATGTGAATATCATCTGAATATTAAATGATTGAAATTATTAAATGATTGAGCATAGTGATATGTATTATTCTTAGAAGATGAATGTTATTTTGAGGGAAATGATAATAATGATAAATTTTTTTTCCATGAGATCAATTCTTATTTATTTATTTTTTCTTTTTTATTATTATATTACAATTACTCATAACAATGTGATTTGTTGTTACATATTCATACATACACACAACATAAGGGTATAATTTGGCCAATTTCACTCCCCAGTAGCTAGCTCCCCATTCTCTTCCCATGGTACCCATCCTCTACTCTACTGCTCTCCCTTCTATTTTCATAATATCCTGTCCCACCTCTGTTTTTTTTTTTTTATCTTTTTCTCTCTATAGCTTCCACATATGAGAGAAAACATACAACCCTTTGACTTTCTTAGTTTGTCTTATTTTACTTAGCATGATATTCTTCAGTTCCTTCCATTTACCAACAAATGTCATAATTTCATTCTTATTTGGCTGAATAAAATTCCATTGTATATACATACCACTTTTACTTTTTCCATTTATCCATTGATGGACATCTAGGCTGGTTCCATAATTTGGCTATTGTGAATATAGATGCTATAAACATGGAATTGCAAGTATTGCTATGTAACACTGACTTTAATTCTTTGGTAAATACCAAAGAGTGGTATAGCTGGGTCATATGGTGATTCCATACCTAGTCTTTTGAGGAAACTCATGCTGATTTCCAAAGTGGTTGTAGTAATTTACAACCCCACCAACAATGTAAAAGTGTTCCCTTCTTCCCACATTATACCAGCATTTATTATTGTATATATATTTGATGGCTGCCATTCTAACTGGAGTGAGATGAAATCTTAGTGTAGTTTTGATTTGCATTTTCCTAATTGTTCAACATGTTGATCTTTTTAAAAATATTTATTTATTTACTTTAGTTGTACACAATACAATGCATTTATGTTTACGTGGTGCTGAGGGTTGTGGTGCTGAGGATCGAACCCGAGCAGCACACGTGCGAGGCGAGCCGCTGAGCCACAACCCCAGCCCCCATGTTGAACATTTTTTTAATATTTATTTATTTGCTTTAGTTGTGCACAATGCATTTATTTTTACATGGTGCTGAGGATTGAACCCGGGCTGCCCACCACTGAGTGGTGGCAAGCACTCCACCACTGAGCCACAATCCCAGCCCCATGTTGAACATTTTAAAAAATATATTTGCTGGCCATTTGTACTTCTTTTCAGAACTGTCTGTTTAGTTTGTTTGTCCATTTATTGATTGGATCATTTGTTTCAGGAGTGTTAAGTTATCTGAGTTCTTTATGTGTTTCTAGATATTAATCCTCTGTCAGAACAGTAGCAGGGGAAGATTTTCTCCCATTTGGTAGATCCTATCCTCAAGCTCTCATTTCCTTTGCTGTGCAGAAACTTTTTTTTTTTTTTGGTACTGGGGATTGAACTCAGGGGTGCTCAACCACTGAACCATATCCCCAACCCTTTTTTGTATTTTATTAGAGACAGAGTCTCACTGAGTTGCTAAGTGCCTCGCCATTGCTGAGGCTGGTTTTGAACTTGTGCTCCTCCTGCCTCAGCCTCCCAAGTGCTGGGATTACAGGTGTGCGCCACCATGCCTGGCTGTACAGAAGCTTTTTAATTTGATGACATCCTATTTATTAATTCTTGGTATTATTTCCTGAGCTTTAGGAGTCCTATTAAGGAAATCGTAGTTTGCATGTATATGTTGGAATATTGACCCTACATTTTCTTTAGGAGTTGTAAAGTTTCTCATCTAATGTCCAGGTCTTTGATCTATTTTGAAATGACTTGTATACAGGGTTGAGAGGTAGGGATCTAAAGTCTTATTCTTCTACATATGGATAGCCAGTTTTCACAGAACTATTTATTTTTAAAAAATTGTCTCTTCTCTGAAGTATGTTTTTGGCACCTTTGTCATGACAAGTATTTTTAGATAGTTCAGCAAAAGTGTGTGTGTGTGTGTGTGTGTGTGTGTGTGTGTGTGTGTGTGTAGAAAGAGAAAAAGAGAGATAGACATGAGGAGATAAAGCAGATATGCAAAATGCTAACAATTCTTGAATCTACATGTAGAATCGTCACATGGTACCCCCTAACATGTAAAAATTTTGTATTAATTAAAAAAATACAAATGAAAATAAATAAATGGAGAATTATGACTCACAGGCTTGGAGAGTTTCCCATGATCATACCCCCTGGTGTTTGTGCTGCCATGTGACCCTCTTCCCTTGTATGTACATGGGAACTGTGACTTGTTTCTGGACAGTAATATAAAGAAGACAGGATGTACATGATTATGTTACTCGTTACATAAGACAGTATCCTCTGTCCTTGTGGAGACTTGTTGGCTTTGAGGAAGAAAGAGGCCATTATAGGGGAACTCCACAAGGCAAGGAACCACTTAGCCTGTAGCTGCTGAGGGCAGATTGCAGCTGACAGCCAGCAAAAACTTGAAGCCTTTAGTTCATGGACACAGAGAAGTGAATTCTGCCAACTATCTAAGTAAGCTTAGAAGTGGATCGTTTCCCAGTGTACCCTCAGACGAGATCAAAAACTGGCCTGACACTGTGTGCAGTCTGTGAGACCCTATGAACAGCACCTGGCTATGCCATGCCCAGGATCCTGACCCACAGAAACTGTGTTGTTTTAGGCTGCTCAGTTTATGGTAATATTGTTTTGCACCAATTGAAAGCTAATATGAAATGTGATGAATAATTTCATATATTGATTTGACTGGACCACATGGGTGCTGAATTTATTAAGCATTCTTCTAGGTGTTTCTGTGAGAGTGTTTTAGATGAGAAGACCATTTAAATCGGTAGACTGGGTAAAGCAAATCATCCTCCCTAATGCGAACTGGTTAATCAATTAAAGGCCTGAATAGAACCAAACAGTGACCATACTCTGAATAAGAAGAAATTCTTCCTGCCTGACTGCCTTCAAACTGGGACATTGGATTTTATCCTCCTTTTGGATCTGAACAGAAATGTGTGCCCTGAGTCCTGAGCTTGCTGGCCTTTGGACAGGAACTATACTATCAGCTCTCCTGAGTCTCAGACCTTTGGACTCAGACTGGAACTAAGTCATAGGTTCTCCTGGCCCTCCAGCTTGCCAACTCGCCCTGTAGGTCTTGGCAAATGGCCAGACTCCATGACTGTATGAGCCAATTAAAGTCAATCTATCAATCCATCCTATTGGTTCTGTTTCTTTGGATAATCCTAGATTATACACAAGGTTATCAAATGTCATTACAACATTCTGAAAGCCTTTCTTTATGTTTGAAGATATTTTTAAAAATTGGGGGAAAACATTCTGAAGTCAGCAAGTGATGAGAAGGCTCCTAAGAATATTCCATGGACTTCTTTCTGCCTTCATTTTCAGCCTCCCTCCTTTCCCTTCTTTCATCCCTGAATCTATTTTATTTAATATTGGATTTTAAATATACAATAGACACTGCGGTTAAACATAAACAATAAATCTGCCTCCTTTTAGTGCAGATTTATGCTCTATAAACATCACATTAATAAAGTTTGGCCTTAACCTTTGTTCAGTAAATGTTTCAGAATTTTTTTTTACTGCCACATTATAAAATAAATGTCATTCTAAATGTAGGCTTTTTGTAAAACTCTGGAGCTCTACAGATGGCATCTAATCCATAGTTTTTTTATAAAAGACAGGAAAGCATTTTTTGGTTGAAAATAATTTCAAGAAGCTCTTAAGTTCCCACCAGAACATAATGTCGCTCTTGACTCTGCAGGAAGTCAGTTAAATAAACTCAGACACTGTCCACCCTGAGATATCAACCAAACAGTAAATTATATAAAAGCAAGTTTTTAGCTATAAATACTGATATAACCAGTTTTTCCAAATACCCTGATATTATCCATGACCAAATAGCTTTTTTAGCCCGAGATTGCTTTGCCTCATATGACTTGATGAATAATTCTAAAAGAAAACATACATGGTTAGCTAGAGGCAAATGATGGAGATAAGCCTCATACTTATTTTCTGAAATATCTACCTGTAGGAAGGCTATAACCATTGACTTTAGATTCTTAGGGATGCCTGCTACAGAGCAGAGGGATGGCTCTTCACTTCAGCTGTACAATAGAATCACAGAGAAAGCTTGAGAAATACTGGTGTCTGAGCTCCCATCTGCACATCCCAGACAGTCCAGTTTTGGTCAGGAGTGTTGTATGTGCATCAAAATTTGTGTTTCTCTAATGATTCTAATGTGCAACATGGTTTAAGAATTGCTAATAAAGGTTCAATACATATTATTCAAGAAAATAAATGAACTCTTCATATAGTCTCAGATTATATTCAGAACTAATTTTGAACAAATTGCTGTGAATTAACTGTGAACATGGAAATGATGGTGCCAGGTGATCTAGGCTGCTTGTGCTGTACCAAACTGCATAAACCTTGAGGGAAAAAGAGAGGGCCAAAAAGACAAGACTCAACATTTTGCAAGATTATAGCAAAAGAGGGTGTTAAGTCTGAAAAGCAAGAACCTGAAAGCACGAGATCTGCCTTCATATCTCTGAAGGGTGCACCAAATGCCCTCTGGGTCATGGATGATAGCTACAGGAAGCTAGACTTTGGCATAATATTAAGACTTGCCTAAGAAGCAACGCTGTCAGGAGATAGGCTGGGATGTCATGACATTCTGAGTAACTGGTCAGGAATTCAGACATTGGTTTTTTGATGTCTATGTCAGGTAGGTTGCTGCGAGGAAACCCCTGCACCAGGTGCTTTATCAAGTTCTTTTTCACCATCCAGCTTCCTTTTACTCTTTTCTTAGTAATGCCTTATACTTTTCTCTGAAAGGCTACTCTTCCCTCAATCTTAGTTCTGGTAGAGCCAACACTCTGTCTAATCTTAGGGAGGAATGCTGATTGACTCCCAACCATTTGGAAAACTGTGGTCTCCCTAGATAGTACCTGATTCGAGAATGAGCAAATTAACTGATTTAAGCCAATCAGCCAATGAAATGAAACTCTTAGATTTTTGCTGAAATTTTGAAGACTCTTTCTTCAACTAGATATAAAGTTTTGAGAATGTGATGCAGACAATATGAACTCAGACATTATAAAAAGAAGAGATGAAAAATTCAATATGATTTTTCTAATAGTCTAAGGAGATTTAAAAAGATTTATCTGTGAAAGAAGAATATGGTGCTTTAGCAAAAGAATATTCAGGTACCAAGAAAGAGTTCTTAGAAATTAATAAATATTCTTTTAGTAATGAAAAAAATCACCTATGGAGTTGAAAGACAAATTGGAGCAGGTCTTTCTTATCAAAAGTAGAACTAAAAAACAAAAACAAAAAGAGACGAATAGTAGCAGAACTCTCTCTCTCTCTCTCTCTCTCTCTCTCTCTCTCTCTCACACACACACACACACACACACACACACACACACAAGATCAATCTAAGATGATTAATGTGCTAAAAATAGAGACCCAAAAAATAAAGAAAATGAAAACAAACTATCAAAGAAATAACACAAGAAAAAAATACTAGAATTGAAAACCAGGAATGTTTATAATGAAAGGTCTTAGCACTGAAAGTACAGAAAAAATATATTTGAAAGACACTTTATGATTGTCTCTGAAGATAAATGCATATTATCATAGGGCTTGGAAGAAAGTAGAAATAAAAATGTCGCATTAAAGGAGGTTCTTATCAAGATTCTGAAACACAAGTACCAACCGTGCCCGGCCTTTGTAATAAATGCTACTCTTCAACAATTACAAATGTTAAGAAAATCATTAAAATATTAAAAGCACTTGATATTTTAAGGAATTCTATTATGATTTCTCTCATAAATATGGCAATTAAGATTTCCTAGTGTGTTAGTCAGCTTTGTGTCACTGTGACTAAAATACCTGACAAGAACACCTTTGAGGTGGAAAAGTCTATCTGGGTTCATGGTTTCAGAGGTTCAGTCCATGGTCAGCCAACTCCATTGCTCTGGGTCTGAGTTGAGGTAGAAACATCATGGCAGAAGGGCATGGAAGAGGAAAGCTTCTCACCCCCAAACAGCCAGAAAGCAGAAAGGGAGGGAAGAGCCTTCAAAGAAGATAAAACCTTCCAGAGCATGCCCCCAGAAACCCACCTCCTCCAGCCACATCCCAGTTACATGCCTGCAGTTACTACCCAGTATAGAAGTACTTTCAAATTATTAATCCATCAAATGGATTAATCTACTGATTGTGTTACAGCTCCCAAAATCTAATTATTTTACTTCTGAACATTCCTGCATCAACACAAGAGCTCTCAAGGGGACATTTCATCTCCAAACTATAACACCTAGTTTATGCAGGTCTAGAAGACAAGCGAGGTGACTGAGAAAGGGAACTGGGAAAATAGCCTCCACTATACTTTTCCTAACAGATGTTAAAACCCATTTGTCTTAGTCCATTTTGTGCTTGAGATTGAAATTTATAAGGAACAGAAATTTATTTTCACAGTTCTGGAGACTGAGAAGTCTGAGTCAAGGCACCCGGTTTTATTTGATGAGGGCTTTCTTGCCATGTCCTTTCACAGCAGAAGGCAGAAGGGCAAGCTAACCTGTCACTGGGTGAAGCCTCCTTTATAAAAGCCTCATTAATAAGGAAAGAGCCCTTTTGGCTTAATCATCTCTTAAGGGCCCTGCCTCTTGATACCACCACATGGGCAACACTGAATTTTGGAGTGGACAACTTTCAAGTCATAGCGCCAACAGTCTGCATATAATTTTGAAATACTACACAGGACTAGCAAACTTATCAAGATGCTTTTCCGAGGCTCAAAAATGCCCTTGGTAAAGGAATGAACACACAATTTTGCCAATTCTACAATTGCATAAAATTTACTTATAAAATGACCAACCATAATAATCATAAAATTGTTTTGACAGTATATTTCTATCAATGATGCTTTTATTCAAATTTTTCTTTTTTTAATGTTTATTTATTTGTTTTTAGTTGTACACAATGCATTTATTTTTACGTGGTGCTGAGGATCGAACCTGGGCCACACACGTGCTAGGCAAGCCCTCTACTACTGAACCACAACCCCAGCCCTCAAATTTTTCTTAATATTATTATGTTAGCTTTGCAATTAAAAATTAAACTTTTTCCTTTAAGATAATTGACCCCAAGTAAAATATGATGGTTTTAGTTCATTTTGTTTACTCTCATGACATGTTCTAAGATGATTTTATGAAGACCTAAGTGTTCCATTTAGTATTAAGAAGAAGTAAAATGTTAAGGGGTATTTAAGCTCTGTAAAGTTGAATAGAATAGCATTTGAATGACAGGATATAATTACAGATCACTAAGGATATGGTACAAAATGTACCCAATCCCACCTCTTCATACTTAGCTGAGAACAGAGTGCCTCGGTGAGATATGAGATTAATAGAATATTGAAAGAAATAATAATTTGAGAAGAACCAAATTTTCCTGGTTAAAGCTATCAGAACTGGAAGAATTATTACTAAAATTAAATAAAAATCCACATCAACCATAATGGACTAATGTCTGTACTTCTCATGTGTCATTTAATTGAAATCTACCTTTTATTTTCATTTTCTTATTTTCCAATAATATTTGTTCAGATACACTAAACATTGAAGTCACTTATGGGCAAATATTGTATCATATACAATATATCTCTCTGTCTTGGTAGAACTTCCCTAAAAGCAGACTGTAGGTCTGGGAATAGGTTGTTTCTTTGGGATGCAACCTAGGAAGCAGAACTGGGGAGTGGTGAGAGGGAAGAGGAGGAAAGGCCTTTAGAAAGGGTACATCCTCAAGGTCACTTAGGTAATAGAAGCCTGGTTAAAATCAGAGATGGTCCAGGAGATGTGGCCTGAGATACCCAAAGCATCTGCTAAACTCACATACCTAGAATTTTGGCCCATGGTCAAGATTCTCGGTAAAAGCTTTCTGGATCATGCAGTCCAACCCAGTGACCCCCAAGCTTCCTGCTTCCATCAGTGATATCATCAAAGACCATCTGAGGAAGAGTTGCATGTTTCCTTCTATAACTACATTCCAAGATCTCACTTTATTTTGTCTTGTGTTTTTGTAGCCAACAACAGAAGCCTTCCCATGCTAGTGTGATCTAAGCATGGGAATATTTTTTATGAGGATATGAAGGTGTCTCAGGAATCCCCAAATGAGCTTCAGGCTGAGTCTGGATTCAGAGATCTGAAGGTGGCCCCCTTCTCTGAATGCTGCTTTCTTCTTCGCTCTGCAGGATTTAAAATGAGCCATCATGTCATGGGAAACGAGGATGAGAAATGGAGAGGGGAAATTGAGTTGCTGGTTATAGATTCCACAGAGGGCTAGTTGCATCCTGTCCTTCCAAAATTTTTTAGTCGTAACCTCTTTTTACCGCTGAAGCTACTTTAGGTTGAGCTGTTGTCACTAGCAACCCAAGTTGTCTTTTCTAATACTACATTCAGAGGTTGTAGTGTTCACACTGGGTTTTGAAGGACAGTAGCTTTTGCTAACCAGAGGAGAAAAGGTGGAGAGAGAGAGAGAATCCAGAAGAGCAGTCTGTGCAGAGCACGAAAGTGGAGAGCCACTTGGGAAAAAAGCAAGTAGAATGGCCTTGTTCTCCATCCCCAGAAAAGCACACATGCACGTAAGTATCTGCTCAATGAAGGAAGTCCAGAGAGACATTAAGGCTGGCCAAACACCTTTGCCTTTGCTCACCAGCAGTGATTGAATGCGTGTTGTGATTCTATGATACGTAATATACACATCATTACTACAAATGCTGCACCGCACATCAGCTGGCTGCTCCTTGAATTATTTTAGGGTGCTGCCATGTTCCTCATCCTATCCACATCTACCTTCCTTTCCTGTCCTAATCTTCAGACCCCTCTCCCCAACTCTAGCTTTTGTGGGGACTGTCCATCAGTCACCCACAGCTCATTGCCCATGCTGAAGATGGGTACTCCTAGCAAACAAGAGGGAGAAGCTCCTACACCTCAGAGAGCTGAGAACTTCACTAAAATAAGGCACATACAGAAGTCTAAGTACATCTAAGGACTATGTAAGTACTACGTGACCTTGTAAGCATGTGACCTTGTGCATGGATTGGTCAGTGAATGCTCCATAGAGGAGTTAAAAGCTGGTTTTCCAAGGAGGTGTCAGAGTTAGAAAAGTAGGGAAGAAAGGGCAGGAAAGGGAATGGGGTCAACGCAAACCAAGAATCAGAGGAAAGAATGTGTCTGGAAATGGGGTCAACGCAAACCAAGAATCAGAGGAAAGAATGTGTCTGGAAAGAATGTGACTGGAAATGACTTGAACTGTGGCTCCAGTCACACTGGTTAATGCCCTAGTGAATGCTGATTAGCATGGTAAACAGAATGGTAAACCATTAGGATGTAGTGAACATCTTCCTGTTTGTTGAGAACTACAGTTCAGCTGCTGACTTAATCATGCATAAGATCTTGAAAACTGCACAGAATATCTTGGGTGAGCATAAACAATATTCACTAGGATCAAAGAACACTTAGATGTCAGCTAACAGAAAGGGATTCTAATGGAAAAAAAAGGTGTTTTCCTCCCAAAGTCTTGACACATACACTTTGTTTTTTTGTTTATTTGTTTGTTTTTGTGGTGTGGGGGATTGAACCCAGGACCTTGTGTATCAAGGCAGACACTCTACCAACTAAGCTATATTCCCAGCCCTTATATACATTTTTCCACAGAACCTACAGACATGGATAATATTACATTAGTATGAAGGCCTCATAATCCATTCTAATATTTCATGCTTAAAATTATTTCCTTTGAGTTGGAAGCAAAACTAAAAGTTATGTTATTAATTTTCTATTTCTTAACTTTCCCAATCTGCAAGAAATAACATCCTCAACTTAAACCCATAAATCATCAAATTATCCTATTATATAGTGAACAGTTATCATCACCTAAACATTACTTCAATATGGATTAAAACAACTTCACTGTTTTATACACTATGATGTAAAAACACCAAAGATTTTTTTTTTTTTTTTTTTTTTTTTTTTTTTTTGTGGTACCGGGGATTGAACTCAGGGGCACTCGACCCCTGGGCCACATCCCCAGCCCTTTTTTGTATTTTATTTAGAGACAGGGTCTCACTGAGTTGCTAAGTGCCTCGCCATTGCTGAGGCTGGCTTTGAACTCGCGATCCTCCTGCCTCAGCCTCCCAAAGTGCTGGGATTACAGGCGTGCGCCACTGCGCCCGGCACACCAAAGATTTTTAAAGTTTCAAAAATATTTTTAAATATTGTATCTCAACCAGGTATTCACTTCTTCATTTTTTTCCCTACCATGTTTAAGTAGGAGTGGCAACCTCAACCTTATAGAAGCAGTTCCTGTTTGAACCCTTCTTTTTCCTAGAGTGAGATCTGAACTTTCTCCATGGAGGCCTGTCTCAGTTTGGGCAGGATTTCATTTCATCTTCTCTGTCCTGTGAAACCTCCATTTCCTATATAGTCATCACCCTGTTTTGTAGACAATTTCCTTTTCCCTGGAGATCCTTACTCATCCAACAACATAAGTTGGGAAAAAAAATAAAAAAAGAAGATCTCTATTGGGCATGCTATGATTTGGATAAGTGTTTCCCCCCAAAGACCCATTTGTTTAAAGTCTTGTTCCCCAGAATGATGCTAGTGCGAGGTGGTATAACCTTTAAGAGATGGGACCTGGTGGGAGGTCTTCTAGTCATTAGGGCATTCCCTTGAAGAGGATTATAAAACCCTGGCCCCCTTCTCATTCTCTTTTATGTCCTGTCCATAAAGTGAGTGGTTTTGCTCTACCAATCACCTCCACCATGATGCACCACCTCTCCACAAGCCAAAAGTGATAGGGCCATAGACTGAGGACCTAACCTCTGAAACTGTGAGCCAAAATAAGTTTTTTTAGTTGATCATTCATAAGTGATCTCAGATACCTGTGACTGTGTGGTGGATGGACTAAAAAAGGCATAAATCAAATGAAAAACCAAAATCAACTCTAAATGGCAATAGCATGCAGAAGGGAAAAGTTATCCCAAGGCACATCAGTGCTTTCAATATGTCCCATCTGTCAATAATGAAACATTAAACTCATGGTGATGCCTGAGAAAGCAATTTTATTTTAAAATCTCTATTTTAAAGCCTACATGAATCAAATTCCCTCCTTCCAAATAATTTATTAGTTCTCTTGAGGAGTCCATGTAGCTACCATCTATCTGTACAACACATAAAGTAAAAAACCTCAAACTGAAGGACTAATTCTACCGAACGACCAGACAGTGGAACTTACTGGTGGCACGTCCAGTTGCAATCTGATCCTACTTGGCATGTCAACACCCAGATCAAAAATGGGGGGGGGGGGTGCTAAGTTCCAGAAGTTACCGCTGGATTCATGAGAGTTTTTGAAAGATGAGAAGTTTCAACAAACTTCGGGGGGGAACAAAAACAAGCCAGGAAGTACAGAAGGATATTCAAATTCTTAGGCTCCTTACCCATACATCCCTGGGGATAAGAGGAGAAGGTCCAGTTTGGCTCTGGCTTGGAGACTCTCCTGTTCTTGTCTAACCCTGTTGTCTCTCTTGTCTTGTCTAACCTGTTGAGAAGCTTCTTAACACACACTTCATGTGTGGCTATGCTCTGACCTGATTCTGCGACACCCGGCCTCTTGACTGCATACTTCATAATCTCAGTTCTTAAAACTAAATACCTGTCTTTGCCTCTCCCCTCCCTACCCTGCCTATCTTTCCTGCTAGATGACATGGTTTTCCACCATCAGTGCCCAATGGACATCCCTACTCTCAGTAATTCCAAATAGCTACACAATTAGAGTAAATCATTTTTTAGCCAGTCTGAACCTAAGTTTTTCCTACTTGTTAAATGAGGTGTTAGGATGAAACAGTTTCAATGGTCACTTTGAATTCGAAAATATCACTGCCTTGTCAGACTCTTGGAGATGGTGACCTGCCCCTGATTAGTCTTCGTCCACAGAAAAGTCAAGTAGCAATTGCATGCACTGAACAGACGTGTTAAAGAACAATATTCTTTGTAAAACATATGCTTTCATGTCAGCTGGGCCCTTAAAGTAATTTTAGATTTAAGATGAATCTTTTCTGGCCTCTAATTGAACCAAGTCTAGAATAAAGTTTTCTTCTTGTATAATACCCTGTTTCTTATCCTCACAAAGAGCGTGAAACGGCCAAAGTTTCTGCAGATAATGAAACCAACACTGGTGAGCTGATGTAGAAAAAGAAGTTATTAAAACAATACAGGGTGTCTCAAAACATTTAAGAAAGACATTTAAGAGAATTAGCCTTGGAAACAGGAACTCAGGTGTGCACAGCACAGCCAGGTTCTCACCAGAGGCTCAGTCAACACAGAGTGTTGGCCCTGGACACTGTCCCCATCCATGAAGTCTCAATTCAATCCAGCTATCTCTGGGCTTTTTTTAAAAAAAAATATTTATTTATTTACTTTAGTTGTACACAATGTAATGCATCTATGTTTACGTGGTGCTGAGGATCGAACCCGGGCCGCGCACGTGCGAGGCGAGCGCTCTGCCGCTGAGCCACAACCCCAGCCCCTCTGGGCTTCTTATCATCCCTGAAGATCCAGAATTCCAGGAAAGAGCATCTTATTGACAGAGCTCCTCAGATGTCCACACACAAGATCCAGGGATCTGTAGGGGGATTATCTGCTCCTCTCCAGCTTCCAGAGCCAGAAAGTGAAGGCGGAAAGGTGTGATCTCTTCCTCACCCATCATCAGGGTAATGGCCGATACTACTGTATTGGCTAACAAGAGGACTAACAAGACTAACAAGAGGAAAGCATGGCACATTTACTTAATCAAAGTTTTGCATGACATGGGAGCCTTCAGAAATAAACACCCAGGGTAAAAGGTCTGTTTTTGTGCCTAATTTTGATGAAGAATGGACCAGCCACATAAAAATGTAATTAGACAAGAAAAGAGATCTACTAGGGATTCACTGAGGGAAAACCAACAGGGGCTGTATGTTTAGATTTTTCTTGGCCTTTCTGTGTAGCTTTGCTGCCTCCCAGGTATGAGGAAAGACTACTCTGAAATGAGGGTCTTCAAGAGAGAAAGGAGAAAGAAGACTTTCTGGATTTTATGGCTTGATTTGGTAGAAAAGGGTTCTAGTGTCTATGATTTTTTTAAAAAAATATATTTTTTAGGTATCATTGGACGCAATACCTTTATTTTATTTATTTGTTTTTATGTGGTGCTGAGGAGCGAACCCAGGGCCTCGAATGTGCTAGGCGCGCGCTCTACGGCTGAACTACAACCCCAGCCCTCTATGATATTCTGTTTTTTTTTTTTTTTTTTTGGTACCAGGGATTGAACTCAGGGGCACTCGACCACTGGGCCACCTCCCCAGCCCTTTTTTTGTATTTTATTTAGAGACAGGGTCTCACTGAGTTGCTAAGTGCCTCGCCATTGCTGAGGCTGGCTTTGAACTCGTGATCCTCCTGCCTCAGCCTCCCAAGTGCTGGGATTACAGGCATGCCCCACTGCACCCAGTTATGATATTCTTTAGAGAAGAAGAATCCTGTTTTCTATGACTCTGAGGGAGAGAGAGGACTGGAGAAGGTCAGAGAGAGATTCACCACTGAGGCCTTCCAATCTCCTTTAGTTCAAAGTATTCAGCATGCCAAATTGCTGTACTTTCTTTTGAGCTCCTACAGAAGAAAGATTCTGGATGGGTGGAAAGGAATCTTGGTTTGCCAGAATAGAAAGGATATTTTGATGCTGGACCCACACACACACCCCAAATAAAAAACAACAACAACAACAAAACCAACAAATGTTCACCTCACAGTTTTTATGATTACAAATTTCACACATCATGAAGGCATTTGTATGAGGTTTGATTATGTTATGAACACGTTTAAATCTTATTAATTATTGCAGTATTACTTCATCTCTTCATTGAATTATATGAATCAGTAGTTGCCTCAGTTAATGAAAACATATTCATCAAAGTAGTGACTAATTTATTGGGCTGGCTTTTCATATTTGCATGGCTCCTCTGCATGACAAAAATGAGTATCTAGAGTGAATAATGAATCACCAGAAGAAGAAGAAAAAAAAAAACACATCTTTGTTCTGAGCACAGGCTGTCACTGACTTTTAAAGTGAATATAATACCTGGTATTTAGTCCTGGTTCAAAGTTCTTCACAAAGCTGATGTGATGTTTTCCCAAGATGTTCCATTGCAGTTTTATAAGTCAGAGAGATGTGTCTGAGTTACCTGAAATTCTTCTTATAAAGAAAAGAAGGTTGTTTGGCTTATGGTTCTGGTCTAAAGGGCTGCATCTGGTAATGACAGAGTCTGAAGGGCAGGGCATCACATGGCAAGAGACAGGGAGACTGACTTACCTGGAAGTTACATGACATGTTTGAAGAGACACCAGAGCCAAGACTTCTCAGACTCTCCCCAGAATCTACCTGCTACTTCTCACAAGCTGTTCTTCTACCCAGAAAACAAAAGTGGCAGCTTATGGCACTCAAGGCCCAGTTGTTAGCAGCGTTCTGTCAAGGAGCTCAGGAGTCAAGGCAGACCTTCTGAGAGAATGTTCACTCAAAAGGGGGACTTGGCTGAAGCATTGCAGGGGCATCATTGAATATAAGACCATGTTTTTTTTTAATTTTTAAGACAGCCAGGGACCAACCAAAGAAAACCTCCCGAAAGAGAAATAATCATCCTGCAACCCAGAGTCATCTGTCTTGGACCCCACATTCCTCCTCACCTCAGTGTACCCAGTGGCTCTGACTCTCAGCTCCACAGGCAGAAGTGAGAATGTTTTCTTTTGTACAAAGAATACATTATGACAGAGGTTTGGCTGCATGTAGCAGATACCTTCAAATAACAACTTAAATAAGATAGTAGTATGTTTCTCTCCATGTAAATATCTCCATTCTTCACCGATATGATATCTACCTTCCTTCAGCTCTCACTGAAAATGTCACCACCTCTGAGAAGCCTTCCTTGATACCACATAGACAAGATAAGTCACCCTGCTGTTTGTTCTCTGAGCACCTTCAGATTCCTCTATGAGAAAAAAAAATGATCATAGTGTTTGTTATAGATTATTGAACGTTTGTCCACATTAGAATTAGTAACACTAGGATAGGGATTATGTTTATCTAGCTCCTCACCATATCTCTAGCCAGTCTTCCTCTCACCTGCACATTACAGGTACATACTTTGTTGAGCGTTCTCAATGGTGGCAGGAATGGAATACTTCTGGTTTATCATAATGTTATGACTTGGATATGTGATGTCTCCTTAAAGTTCATGTGTGAGGCAATGCAAGAATGTTCTGAGGTTAAATAATTAGATTATGAGGGGTATAACTTAATGAGTGGATTAATCCACCGAGATGAAGTAACTGGGTGGTAACTGTGGTAGGTCGGGTATGGCTAGAGGAGAAAGGTCACTGGGGGAATGACTTGGGTTTATATTTTGTCCTTGGTGAACAGAACTAGCTCTCTCTCTCTGCTTTCTCGTTATCATGTCCTGAGCTTCTTTCCTCCACCATACCCTTCTGCCATGATGTTCTACCTCACCTAGGGCCCAAAGATATGAAGTCAGCCGTCTGTGGACTGAGACCTCTGAAACTGTAAACCAAAATAAGCTTATCCTTGTCTATGTTGTTCTTGTCAGGTATTTTGGTCACAGCAATGAAAACCCTGACCAAAACATATACAAAGGGCTATTGATCAGATTACAAAAGAGTAAAAGACAAAACAGCAAAAGAGTAACCAATAATGTGCATGAATATTTGGAAGAGAGCAAGTACAAATATTTCCACCCCAAAGATCTTAGCTTATATAAGTTAGAGAATCAGCAAACATTTTTCAGTTAAGTGACAGATGATAAATATTTTAGGCCACACAATTACTTTTGCAAACTCTGCTCTGGTAGTACAAAAACAACAATAGACAATGTGTAAAATAATGATGTGGCTATGTTTTATTAATGGACACTGAGATAATTTTATTAATGGACACTGTATAATTTTCATGTGTCACCAAATATTCTTCTTCTTCTGATTTTTCAAATCACTTAAGAACGTAAATGCATTCTGAGTGCATGGGCCATGCAAAAGTAGAGAGCAGCTGAACTTGGCCCATGGACTATATAGTTTGTCAATCTCTGCCAAAGAGCACAGTTCTGGCAGAGAAGAACTGGATTTGGCGCATTTTTTTAAATTCCCTATACACATTCAGTGTATTTTACATTCATAAGCACCTACTGTGTGCCCAGTGCTGGGCCAGATGGCAAAGACAAATATGACCTGGTTTCTGGGATGTGGATCCACATGACTATAATACCGGACTGGCAGTAATAAGTACCCCGAGGAAGCTACAAACTGCAATTGCAGCTGCTGATTGAGGAGATGGTGGATGCTTCATGACAAGGTGGCATCTGGGAAGTGTAAAATGGGTCATTTGCCTTATGCACCCAGAAATTATCAGCGTCCAATCTGGCGGTGGGCCAGGATGAATCCCCAAGGGAGTCATGGGCAGGCTGGGAAGTCCTGGTCAGGCTGTGCAAGGGCCCTCTGGGGCCAGCATGGCTGGGCAACCAAGAACTAATAGGGATAACTCAAAGGGTTACTACCAAAAATGTGTCAGTGTCTTAAGGTTCTAAATTTCATGCCAGAAAAAAAATAAGTTTTGAAGTTATTTGAATCTTTTTCTATTTCTAATTTACCAAAGAATCCACGTGGCTAACTGTTCTGGAAAGAAATGAATTGAGTTCAAGGAATCCTAGGAGGGTAAAGTTCCATCGTGTACTCCAGCAAACAGGGTGTCCCCAGGGCTCCAGTTTACAAACGGAGCCATTGTAAGAAAGCAAGCATAAAACAATCATTTCAAATAGGCACTAGATTTTGGGAAAACTCTGGGCTTCTATCAATCACACAATGCCCTTCCTGAATCCCTATTAAACAAGAAACCCCCATTTTGTGCTTCAGGAGAAAATTACTAAACATGATACTGCCCTTTCCTTTTGGCTTTGAAATGGAAGTCTTTTTGGAAATCATGAATAGGAAAATAATAAATTACTCATCCCAGCATAAAACAGGCAAAAAAAAAAAAAAAAAAAATGAACTCATGCTACAAGGATGAGAACTGGATTCTCCTTCAGTGGGTTACAAAAATGCCACATTGCTCACCCAACCAAAAATGCAGGGTGAATCCCTCTGAGTGCCTCATATGAAAAGATACCATCCTGGGACATAGGATGCTCAGAAATGGAAGTGACATTAATCTGCATGCAGTGATCACCCGCCTCAAGCTGACGCACAGGCTGTCTGATGGGAGATGAGCATCCCGTTCCTGGCGCCCAGATGAGCTGCACTGGGAGGAGGCTCAGGCAGAGCACTGCAGTCCTGCCTTCCACTCAGGCATTCACTGGCGGCTCCTCTCTGCCAGCTTCATCCATTACCTTTCTCCTTTGCCTGGTCATAGGATTAGTAGATAAGACACCCAAATGCAGGCTGAGTGCTAATCAGTAATGAACATACACAAACTGCAGTGCACAAGATCAATACTTCCAATTAAATTTATCATTAATTTTGGATAAGTGTTACCTTTATATGGTTCAACTATTCTAAGTGGATATCAATGAAAAACAAAATAAGACTCCCTCCTACCACTGTCCCCCAGCCTCTCAGTTCCCTTCTTTAAACGTAGCCAATGTTATTAAAATTTCCAAATCTCTTTTCAGAAATATTCCATGCATACTACAGATTTTTAAAGATACTATTTTAAATTATGAAAACAGTCACATTAGTTGAAGAGCTAGAAAGAAGAGATCCAAAATGCAAAAAGCTCAAATAAAAATAGAAATTTCTTCTAGCATGCATGAGGCTTTTTGTTCTTCCCTAACACCCCAAATAAAAGAAAATAAACAGGAATTTCTTTCTCATTTAACAGTCCAGAGTAGGTATTCCAGGTCTTTGGGTGGTTCTGTACTATAAAGTCGTTCAGACAGCTGTGCCATTGTCATCTGCCGGGTAGTTCTGATCACTGCCACTCCTGCGGGGGGAAGAGCAAGTAGTCAGGGAGCTTCCCTTGTGCACTTCACTTCCACTCTCTATTGATCACAGCTTAGTCACCTGGCCACAGCAGCTTCAAGGGAAGCTGGGAAATAGAGCCATATCCCAGCTACGAACTCTGCCACCACTCTCGTGGGTGTGCCTTGTCACTCTATGGAGCTGGGTTGCTTAGTCCCTGGCCCATTCTCTACAGGTCACTATACAGTGCTTTTCCAGGCTGCTGTCACGTGTCTCTGCGAATGAAGGCATCTGACCTTCTCTAAGTCCCCTAAAGTACAGCTAATATCAGATTGCAATGCTTAACTGTAATGTCTACTGCAAAAGAGGATTATCATGCAGAATAACCATGCATAATGGTAGGCCAAACTAAATGCCTATCCAGTGAATATTCTCCCCTTTATTAATTTACCTAAAAATACTTTCATAGTGCTATGTTCTGTGTGCTTTATAAGCATGAGCTCATTATATTCATGATAACCCTCTGATATAGGCACTATTATGGTCCAATGTTCATATTTCAAATGAGGAAAACAGAGCCAAGAGAGGTTCAATAATTGTCCAGGTCACAGATAGAAACATGCAATTTTAACTTTTTTTACTCACAGAATCCTGATTTCACTGAGCTCAGTAAATGACTCTTGCTGCCTTTAAAGGCAGAGATAGTCATATAACCTAGTTCAGGCCAATGACTGAGCAGAAGTCAGAGGTCTGGAAGGAACCAAAGAAATCTATTGTTTCTTCTGACCAAATAAGAGAAATATAGTGTTACCTTAGATTAGATAGAGAGAAGTGAAGGGAGGAAAGGGAGGGGATGTGGGGATGGGAAAGATAGTGGAATGAAACAGACATTAGTACTGTATGTATATATGTGACTACATGACCAATATAATTTTGCAACATGTACACTTAGAAAAATGAGAAATTATATCCCATCTATGTATGATATATCACAGTGCATAAATGCATTTTACTGTCATGTATAACTAATTAAAACAAATAAATAAAAAATTTTTTTTAAATAAGAGAAATGTAGTTGTGTGCATCATTTGCCTTTGACCCTTACTCTTCAGGCCTATAATATAATTTTGATGTCTAGAAGATAAGCAGCTATTTTGTGATCATGAGGCTGAAACTCTGAAGTAAGAATGACGGAAAGGGAGAAAAAGAGCTCACCGTGTTAGCTTTAGACTTCTTTGTTATGTTTAAATATATATATTCCCATTTGTTTAAAACACTGCAATTTGTCAAAAGCTACCTTAACTGATATTTAAATATGGACCCTGGACCCGATGATCCATAGGTCAATTGTCCCTTTTTAGGAGTACCCTTACTGGCCTCTCCTTCATTAGGCCTGCCTGGTCCTCTTGTCCAAGTCTCATTCTCTCATCATCAGGCCCAATGCCAACTTTTCCTAATGCACAGCAGTCTAGCTTTTCATGGCCTTGAACTTCTGCATTCCAGAAAGGGAGTTTGTATCTAGCCACATAGGCTCTGAGGATGCAATCCTGAAACTGGATAACCCATCTCACAACTGCTTCTGTAGTTATATTGACTAAGCCATTTATAAAGACCAAAAAAATAATCAGAGACACCTTCTAAACTTTGGTAAATTATAGCCTTTTCATAAAGTCAAACAGGACAATTTGTTAGGAGACCAAAGAATGGGCCTCTCATCTCTGCAGGACACAGTTTTCATTAAAAAAGAGCAAAATTAGGGCTGGGGTTGTGGCTCAGTGGTAGAGTGCTTATCTAGCATGCATGAGGCACTGGGTTCGATCCTCAGCACCACATAATAACAAAATAAAGATATTGTGTCCACCTAAAACTGAAAAATAAAAAAGAGCCAAGTTAACACTCACCTGCTGTGCAATATTGACGTATAAAAATCCCAGTTCCTATCCCAGAGAAGATGGTCTAACATAGTGATTGTGGACTAAGGACCAAGAGTTGAACATAAAATTTATATTCCATTGCTATTTGGGAGACTCCCAAAGACTATTATGAAGCCAATCTTTTCTGTCTCTTTTCCTTTGTTCTCACAGTGAGGGTGCCCTGGGCAGTGCAGGAGAGAGGTGCATGCAGCTGGGATTCCCTGTGACAGAGCACAGCCACGTTTAAGGGTTGTGGATTTTAAG
Source organism: Tamias sibiricus (assembly GCA_025594165.1). Lineage (NCBI taxonomy): Eukaryota > Metazoa > Chordata > Mammalia > Rodentia > Sciuridae > Tamias > Tamias sibiricus. Next base: position 103,905,581 of record CM046662.1, read on the forward strand.
CATAGACTCTTGAAAGGAGGCATTAGCCCTCACTACTGATCTTTCTAGCACATTATAAGCATTTCTTTTCTTCCCATAGCAGAGAAACAATTATCTCCCAAAGATGAATCAGAAAACTTCTGGGAAAAAACAACCCATCCCAACTTTAAGCTGTTAAGATTCAGAGAACATCAGGAAAAGGTTCAACCAGAACGTTGAACAGAGAGGGGAAAGGGGGACTTAAAGAGAAGCACAGAAAGAAACCAGAGGAAGAAAATTATTAATATTAGAAGCAAAACATGATCTGCATTGCTCAGTGTGACTAAAGCTCAGTGTTCAACACTTACCTGCAGTACTTCCTGTCCTAAGGATACCCCCTCCAAAAAAGATCATAGTCACTGTACTGGAATCTTTTCTTAAGTGAAAAAGGCCTTCAGAAGTGTATTTGCATCTCCAGAGCTGAAGCAAAATATTTTCCTGTATTTTAAAGCTAAGAGGATCAGGGGCTAGGGCCATTTGAGGCCAGACTGGGAGAGAGCTCCACATTGCCCACCACAATGGCTCCAGGTGGAGCCACCTCTGTGTGACCCTGCGGTCCCAAAGCAGGAGAGGGCAGAGCTGCGGAAGCCAAGCCAGAGTTGAGGCCCACCGCAAGCAAAGTGACCCTGAGTGATCCATTCAATTCTCTAGGACAGATCTGGAAATATTGAGGAAAAGGTGAGGGCCTGTCATCAGAGATAGGAAGAATAAGGGGTGCTTTTCTGAATTTGGACCACTAAGGCTTTTTTTTTTTTTTTTTCAATTGTTTTATTGATTTCCTGAAGAAAGAAAAAGCTGTGTGAATAAAAATAAGTTTCTCAGGAGGCCAAGGCAGGAGGGCCGCAAGTTCAAAGCCAGTCTCAGCAACTTAGCAAGGCTGTAAACAACTTAGTGAGATACTATCTCAATATAAGAAATAAAATTAAAAAAGAGCTGGGAATGTGGCTTAGTAGTTAAGCACCCCTGGATTCAATCTCTGGTACAAAAAGAAAAAAAAAATTCTCAATTATTTGGAGGTGGGGTTTGGGGTGGGTAACAGGGGAATGTATTAGGGTGGAAACCCCCCCCCCAACACTAAACCAGTTAGAATGTGTGTTCCTAAATTCCAGATGTTTATTATTGAAAAAGGAAGGAAGGAAGGAAGGAAGGTTTGTTTACCTGTAAGGTGAGGATAATAAGAGTTGTGAGGACTGAATGGAATAATGCTTGTAAATGCTTGTAAAATGCTATACTAAATACATGGTAAGCTCTGAATATCATTAGTTTTTTTTTTTTTTTTTTTTTTTTTTTACTTTTTATTTTGAAATAATTTGAGGCTTAAGAAAGTTTCTAAGAATAATAAGAATTCGTACATGCTTGATCCAGATTCTCCCATCATTCCCATTTTGCCTCTCTATCACTAATTTTTAAATTAGCATTTAAGTTGTTGTTGAAGAAATACATGTACATGTATTATTAAGTAAAAACAATTGCTCTATGTCAGGGCTTGTACAGAAAAGCATTAACCTTTGCCTGACATCCCCACCATGGTGCCACTCCCCAAATGGAGCCACTTAAATTCTTTAATTATGCCTATATTTAATTCTTCCTGTGATGACTCCAGATTCTTGATAGTGTGCTTAAACTATTTATTGTTTTAGGTGTTGTCCATTAGGGGCATTCTTTTTTAACTTTTTTGCAATGACAGATGAGAATTCAGCTCACTTGCAACAAGCCAAACACCTCCTAGGGACAGAGTACATTCTTCCAAATGTCCCCTCTTCCACAGCTATTTTTATGGCGGTTTTAGGTGCTTAATCAAGCCCTTCGCATCTGAAAACATGATGTTCATCTTGGGAAATTTTCTTGGATCATTTTTTTCTTTTTCTTTTTCTTTTCTGTTTTCCTTGATTTGGGGGATTGAACTCAGGGGTACTCTACCGCTGAGCTTAACCCCGAGTCCTTCCTATTTTTTATTTTGAGACAGGTTCTCACTAAGTTGCCCAGGCTGGCCTTGAACTTGCCTACCTCCCAATCCTGAGTAGGTGAGATTACAGGCCTCTGCCACTGCACCCAATTTTGGATTGGTTCCTTGACAATCTCTTCCTATGTTTTCCCCTGTCCTTTCTTTCTGTAACTCCTATTGGTCAAATGTTGGACATTTTAGATTCATCCTCCATGCTTTTTTTTTTTCTCTCCCCGTCTCTGACTGTCCTCTCCTTCCCCCTTTTTTTTCTTTTGAGATGACTATATTTTCTCGGAGATGACTTTATTTTTATTATTTAACCTTTCTCTTGAGATTATCAACTTCATATTTTCATATTTAAATTTTCAAAAGCCTTTTCTTGTTTTCTGATTGTTCCTTTTTCATAATATCCTGTTCTTGTTTTATGTTGCATCTATTATATTAGTGAAAGGTTTTATGTATTTTCTTCTTCCTACATTGTCCATTTCCCCCAAATTTTGACATTTCTGTTTATTTATTTGGTTTAAATTTCACATTTGAAACTTTTGTCATGTCAGAAAATCCTAGATGGTCAGCTCATATTTAAGAGAATGAGGGACTATAAAGATGTTTGGGAACTCTGAATATGTATGAGAGACTTCTGGATCATAAACTACTGGTGGGTAATCCGAGGGCCATTTTAAGGGAGCATCTGGCAGACAGGTCTGTCTTCAAACTCTCTGGGAATGCAGCAAGAAGGTAGAGAAATAATTCTGCTAACATTTATTGTTCCTGTTTCAGCCAGGATGATACCTCCACCTCAGCTTAGCAGGACAGACTTTAGTATCCCATGCACCTACCTTATTTCTCCTGCTATAGGAAGTCAGTCCTCACAGTCCCATCGTCAATCCTGAAAAAGATTCATCCCCAGAACTGGAGGATGGAAAGGGACATGATGGTATCTGGGGCACATTCCACACCACAGAGCCTTGCCCACAATGAAGCACATGTTGTGTTGAACACTGCCTTCCTGCTGTTATCAACTTACAAATCTTAGTCTGTTAGTGTTGCTACAGCAAAATACCATAGACTGGGTAACTTACAAATAGTAGAAATTAATTTCTCACAGTTCTGGAGGCTGGGGAGACTAAGAGGTTCAGTTTCTGTCGAGAGCTACTCTCTCTGTTTCAAGATGGTGCCTTGTGGCTATATACTGGAGTGGGGGTGAACACTGTTTCCTCACACAGCAGAAGGACAGACAAGCATGAATTGATTACTTCAAGCCCTTTTAAAGGCCCCTAATCTTATTTTTAAGGGCTCTATCCTCACGAATTAACTCTTAAACACACTGTCTCTTAATATTATTACATTAGCAATTAAGTTTCCATGTATGAATTTGGGGGATATATTCAGACCATACCACCCAACAAAGGAGAGTCTGCTTTCCCTGATGTTTCTCTCATCATGGGTGTCCCCAGCCCAAGCAACCCAGACTCTCATTCTCTACATGAAAGCCACTTGTCCCAGACGTGGTAGTGGTAGCAGGTTGGTGGTGGCCAGACGCAATGTTCCAACATCAGCTCCCTCTCCTACCAGCCTTGGCACAGACCAGGTCACCAGGGAAAATCCTCAGATGGATTTTATCTCAAGGCTTTGTTGTCTTTTTAATTTTTTTTCCAGTCCAGTCTCTCTTCATCTAACATGTTTTTTGCAGGCATGATTAAATTAAGAATCCGGGGCTAGGGTTATGTAGTTCAGTGGTGGAACGCTTGCCTAGCATGTGTGAGGCACTGGGTTTGATTCTCAGCACCACATATAAATAAATAAAATAAAGGTCCACTGACAACCAAAAAATTTTGAAAAAAAAAAAAAGAATCTTGAGATGGCAGATTATTCAAGTGAACCTAGTATAATCACAAAGTTCCCTGTAAGTAAGGCAGGGGGATCAGATGCTTCCATGCGACAATGGAAACAGAGATGGGAGGAGAAAAAGGAGAGAGATTTGAGCTTGGAAGAAGGAGCCACCAACCAAGGAATGCAGGGCAGATTTAAAAGCTAGAAAAAGCAAAGAAACAGATTCTCCCCTAAAGCACACAGAAGTAAGGTAGGCCAGCAGACACCTTGATTTTAGCCATATAAAACCCAGTTTGGACTGTTAAAAAAAAAATGTATTGTTTTAGGCCACTACATTTGCGGTGATTTGTTTGTAGTAATAAATAGCAAAAGGAGGACTGAGCTTATAATTCAGTGGCAGAGTGCTTGACTAGCCCGTGTGAGGCACTAGGTTCAATCCTTAGCACCACATAAAAAAATAAATAAAATAAAAGCATGCCATCCATCTACAACTACAAAATTTTTAAATAAACAGCAATAAGAAACTAATAACACAGGAATGAAAATTGGATTGCTTTAAAAAGTTTGGCAATATCTACAGAGCTGAACATATGCCTACTTCATGACTCACAATTCCACTCCTAGGTATGTACCCAACAGAAATAGGTACATATGTTCACCCAAGGACATCTAGTATCATGTTTATAGGGTATTGTAATGTCTCAAACCTGAGTATTACCTAAATGTCTATCAAGAGTAAAATAAAGGGGCCGGGACCCATAGCTCAGTGGAAAAAACACTTGCCTTGCATGTGTAAGGGCACTGGGTTTGATCCTCAGCACCACATAAAAAAAAATAAATAAATAAAGTTTTTTTTTTTAAAGTAAAATAAGTTGAGCCATATACGCACCATGGAATACTACATAGCAAAAAGAATAAACAAACGACAAGCACATATAGTATGCATCTCTAAAATTTAATATTATGGCAAAGACGTCTGAAAACAGGGTATATTCTATAATTCAATTGCTGTAAGTGCCAAACAAGCAAAACTAATGTATGCTGTTTGAACTCACTACTGCCCACAAGGGGGAGATATAAAGAGATCTTCTGGGGAGCTGGAGGGTGCTCTATTTCTTAATCTGGATTATTCAATTTGTGCAAAATCACTGAACTTGGGAAATGTGCACCTTTATGCACACTACATATACATAGATAAAAAGCCTTAAAGAGAGACACCTCACACTTCCTGCAAACTTGCCCAGACCTTTCTAGGAACCTCCAAACAAACGGGTGAGAAAAAGGGCAACACAGATCCAGGATTTCAGCTCCCTAGGGCCCACCTCTAGGGTAAAATGTCCCAAGAACTTGTTTCACATGTTTACTAAAGGGCTCTGAACAACAGAAAACAGTGAATCTTTTCTCTGTCAGACCCTCCAAGATAAGCACAGAGTTAAAAACCATTTCCTTAGTCTGGCTCAGTGAGTGGTAGATCACTTGTCTGATGAGCACAAGGCCCTGGGTTTGATCCCCAGCACAACAAAAACAAAAAACTGTTATTTTCATTTCATCTTTCTTGATCTTTCAGCGGAGTTTAATATAGGAAATGTATTTTTGTTAAATTTCATGTTAAGCCTTAATAACAGTGTAATATAGTTATAAATTCATAAAAATAAAAACAAGAATGGTTGTTCCCACTAACACTCCAACTAGAAGTGAGGCTCTGGCATTGCCCAAGTGACCAGGACAGAGCAGAGTCCCGCGAGGGCAAACTCACGGACCAGCAGCGTAGATACGAGCTGGGCGGAAAAGGGGGTGCAGAGGCCGACCAGAGGTCCCAGGGGTGTCGGGGACCCTGTCACCCTAGCTCTAGGACAAGTCAAGTCGTCGGGGCCAAAGCGCTTTGGCCGGAGGAGGGGCGGGGGACGGGCTTATGGGAACAGAAGGCGGAGCTTCGGATAACAACCTCTGGCCCCCGGGACTGGACTGGCACGCCGCCCCCACCTGCAGCGCAGCCCGGAGTCGGCGCGTCACTCCCAGCGGAAGCGCTGCACAGCCCCAGCGTCTGGCGAAGTGCGCGCCTCCAGGCTCCCTCTCCAAGCTTCTCAGCCCGCCGCCCGCCTCTCCCTGCCAACCAGGGGCGGGGAGGGGAGGCACCAACTAGGATCTGAGATTGGCGCCGCCAAAGAGCCAAAGACCACTGCCCAGCTTGGACGGCGCCCTGGAGCCACCGGCACGGAGGGTCGGAGCTGCCCGAGGAAAGCGACGGGCGCCGCTGCCAACTCGACAGAGTCCCAGGTCAGTGTGCGGAGCCGTCTCTGCCGGTTGCACTTGGGGAAACTTTGGGTTGCCTTGGCCGCTGCTGGGAGGAGGGCACCGAGGGCGCAGCCCGAGACCCCGAGGCCGCGTGGCCTTCGTGCGCCCCGCCCTCGAGATCAGGCTCTGGATCCCGCACCTCACGCGCATCCTGACACTGCAGTGCCCCGAGCCGAGAACGAGACCCAGCCGACCGAGCGGCATCGAGCTGCAGGGGCCTCCCCAGCGCCTCTTCCCCGCCACCCCGGGGTGCGCTCTGCTCGCGCTTACCCACTCGCCTCTTGTACTCCCCGCCGGCTCTCGGCTTCGGCTGTGAGGCGGCTGGGGCTTGGACCCCGCGGGATGCGGGTTCCGCCTCCTTCTTCGCCTCACGGCGCTGGGGGAATAAACCGGAGCCGCGGAGCTGCTGGGTGTCGGCGCCGCAGCGGGAGGGGCGCGCGCTCGGCCGCAGGAGCGCGCGGGTTGGAGGGTCCAGCTCGAGCGCGTCTCCGCAGGTGCCTGGGGCCGCTGGGCAGCAGAAGGTGCAGGCTGGGCGCCGAGGGCAGGCTGTGGCTTGAGGAGCCCTTTGCAGCCTCTGGCTAGAGCAGCCGGAGTCAGACAGGGGTGGGCAGCTCGGTCCCGTGGTTCTCCAGCGCGCACATCCTTGGCACCAAGAAGCCGGACCCCCTTCGCGGAAAGCCGGGGTGCAGAGGTGCGCCTTCCCTGGGATAAGGGCAATGGCTGTCCCCCTCGGGCGCGCCATTTCCCAAGGGTGGGCCGCATCCTCCCAGAGGGCTGGAGGTGCGGAGACCACTCTTCAGGGGTCCTGGGCAGAATCCCAGCCCGCCAGCTACTGCCTTGGCTCACAGAGAAGGTGAAGAAACGTGCGCCCCGCCCCCATCCGTGCCCCAGCCCTGTCGCCCCAGTCACCTTCCTTTGCCCTTCTCTGACAGCACTTTGGGCTTGCTCCCTCCCGATCTTGGAAAAGACTGAGGAGACGCCATCGGGGATCCATCCTAGAGACGCCGCCAGCATCCTCAATAGCTCGAAAATCCAGTCATCTTGGTTCCCTGAGATTGGAGGTGCAGGTTTGTCCTCCACCCACCCCTCTGTTACCTGTGTGTGTGTTGAGGGGGAATCTATTCAGAGAAGTAGGAGTGTATATATCCCAAGGATTATTTGTAAAGGCCCTGGGACAGCCCCAAGGTAACTAGAAGACAACCTAGCTCTTTGTGGGTATGTGTAGAGAACATTACTAGCTACTCCTTCCCTTAGGCATTTTGTCAATAATTCTTAGAAACTGCTGCCAGGGAAGAGCACTGTTCCTGGCCAGTCCCTTACATTCCTGGGACAATCTCAGATGCATCTTGCTGGGGGAGGAGAGGCATGCTTTGCTTGTGGCTGGCAGGATTTCCTTATTCCAAGTGTAGCTGGCCTCTGCATCCTGGCCTTAGGCTTCCCACAGGACTAGATTTTTTCAGACCTGTCTGGGAAGGGAAGGGCAGCAAACCTCCAAATCCTGGTCCTGTTCTAACTCAAGGCTGTACTCTTTTCTGGGACCTATGGGCTCCCTTAACCCCTTTATGGGCTATGGTAACCATCTCTACCCTTTACTCCTGCAGGGGAGTTTAGCATCAAGCCACTTGGAGGTGAGGATGGAGACCCATCAGAGTTAGAGGTAGGGGTTGATAGAAAACAGGAAGCATACAGGAATGAGGAATAAAAAATCTGCCCCAGATTTTTCTCCAAGTGTGCAGGAAGCACTGGTATTGAATATCTGGGAGTAGAGCCTGGAATCTTATTTTTAACAGACTCTCCCTGTGGTGTTTATGCCCACAAAAGGTGGAGAACCCATTGGTAGAAGAAATTTGGCCTCATTTTCAGACCCCACCAGAACAGGGGATTCACATGTACAGGACCTGTATTTGCTGATGCATGTTTAGAAACTGTTATTTTGTTGAATTCTTCAGCAACAAATGTATTTGGGTCTTTTAAAATCCTCACACTTGTCTACTGTGAAGTAGATATTATCACCATTTTAGGGATGAGAAAACTGAGGAATGACTTCCCAAAGGTTGGTAACTTGAAGATAGACAGCTTAGGTTCTTGCTGCCTCTTCTGCATAAAGGCAGGGACTGGGGTTAGTGGGAAGGACTGAATTTGAGCTTCAAACCTATTTGTGATGTTTCGCTCCCTCTCCCCTCTACAATAGCCAGATAACTAACTTTATGGGTGGGAACATGGATCCTACTTGAAGGTATAGTAAAAGGCACAAAGGAAAACAACTTTTTTGACCTAATGAAAGGAAAACTGAGGGGGGTGGGGCTGTAGCTCAGTGGTAAAGCACCTGCCTCACATGTGTGAGGCACTGGGTTTGATCCCCAGCACCTCATAAAAATAAATAAAGATACTGTGTGTTCATCTACAACTAACTAAATTTTTTTTAAAAAGAAAGGGAAACATGGGGAGAGAAAGCCATAGGAAAGGCCTAGCCCGTCATCTCCAAGACAGCTTTTAAATCACCTCAGCCAAAATGGCACTGTCATGTTAGATACCTCATGAGTCAGGTTCTCCAAACAGAACCCTGCTCTGCAGCAAACTGGTCATCCAAGAGACAAAGAGATATTAAGAAAGGACAAAGAAACTTGTACTTAACCTCTGGCAGGCAGGTGGATAAGACGAATGACCTTGGGAGAGTTCCCTTTTCTTTCCTTCCTCAGCCTCCTCGCCTGGCTGGACCAGGTAAGGGGCTGCACGGCAGTCCTTGCAGGGCAGGCTCCATCCTACAAACAGACACGCACCAGTTTGCTATGCATAAAATCCACTCCAGACGCTTTTACAAACTCGTAATTGGTGAAATATGATAAACTGAACAAACACTGTAGAGATTTCTTAACAAGGAATTAAAAAACTAGACTCCAAATGGGAAAGATGCATGCAGCAAATCATTGGTGTTTATGTGCCTCTGAATAGCTTTGATTTCCTTTGGTAGGAACAGACAGCTGCTGCCAGGAGACTCATCCAAGGATAGAAGAGAAAAAGTGAAGTATGAAATTTGGAATAATGTTTTCAGGTAACTTTTTATTTCCATTTGGAGTGGGTGTGTGGAAGGGTGAGTATAGTTATGGTTTGAACTGCTTCATTTACCCACAGATATTTTTAATAGGACTCATAATTTTAAGATGCAATGATTTTCTTTTTTTCTTGGCTTCCAGTCTCCTGGTAGCAGGGCAGGCAGAGAGCTGGGGATCCAGACATTCAGCCTACAGATTCTTGCTTTATGCACATTTCCAGCTTGCTGCCTTCAAGTTCAGAGCCTTTCTAATCAGTTTGTTCAGGGTGTCAATCTTGCCTAGGAAAGCAGTTAGTTGTCTGCTACTTGGGACAGGGTGAAATAGCAGGAGGTCCAGGCACTCTGTCTACAGACTTTCAACAGTCTTCTCATCTTCAACCCTGTGCCTCACTGCCACATTTTGCAATGCTTCGAATCTCTGGGTGCTCAACTTCATGGGCCCTGTTCATGAGTGGGCTCCCTTCTCGTTGGCCTCCTCCCCTGGCTCTTCATGTTGCGGCTATCTGCCATTCCACCAGCTCTGCTCTCTTCCAGAGCTTATTTGAAATTACTTATCTGATGACTCGTCCCCTCTAATTTTCTTTGTTCTTGAGAATATATATCTCTTTTTAAAAAATTAATCAAAATAGCTCTAATTTTGGTGGGATCTTGGGTTTAGAGAGATACTAAAAGAGTGTGGTAAATATGCCATGATGAGTTTTAATTGATGTTAAAGACATTCTAATTTTAAAATAAAAATAAGTTTGTGCAACTGTTTGATCATTAAGGTCTTATAATAATGTTAAAATTATAGCATTTAGAAATTATAAAGAAAATGTGCTTAAAAGAATATGTTCCTTCCATTCTTCACTGATTATATTCCACTTATGTTTACAAAACATTATTTACAGATTCTATAAAAGCATTTTCAGTATTTTATCTGTTACTTAAATAGATGTGATAAAAATTAAAAGAGTCTAAATTATTAGAGAATATTTGTGTATGTGCTGTTGGAGATTGAACACAGGACCTCGTTCATACTAGAAAAGTGTTCTACTGCTGAGCTATATCTCCAGATCCCTGAAATAAAAATTTTTCAGAAGGATGCAGTGAGTCCACGCACGGTGGCACACGCCTATAATCCCAGCACTTGGGAGGCTGAGGCAGGAGGATCGCGAGTTCAAAGCCAGCCTCAGCAATGGCGAGGCACTTAGCAACTCAGTGAGACCCTGTCTCTAATAAAATACAAAAAAGGGCTGGGGATGTGGCCCAGAGGTCGAGTGCCCCTGAGTTCAATCCCCGGTACCAAAAAAAAAAAAGAAGGATGCAGTGAGTAGGAAGGCACAGGAAAGTCTTCTACCATTGTCTAATTTCATATTACGTCCACTTGGACTATTATGATTGTCATTCCGTAGAGGAATGTTGTGAGTGGTGCTATTAATAATTACTCAGAGGCAGATTGTTTATAAATGTAAGCATATATTCGATCACACCAATGATCAAATATAAACAATTAATGCAAAAAGTGTTAGGTGTGCTGGAGCATTTAATACATACTAATTAAACACTGTAAGCAAATTACACAATCCTAGGGCAACCATGAGCCCCAAAATACCTCCGATGCCATGCAACTTCTGTTAGTCAAAGAGCAGACATTGTCCTTGTCTGGTGGTTCTCTCCAGCCGCTGGCTGGACATCAGGGAATGGTGGAGTCAGTCCAGGGATGGACAGCAAGGCAGCCAGTCTCACCAATGGCCTTGGAGCAAAACTCTTCAATGTGGCAGGACCAGCAATTTAAATACAGTTCCAAGTTGGTGGTGTACATTGGTGATTGGTTATGCCCAGTGAAAGTCAATGTCCATTGGTTATGTCCAGTGAGGTGATGTAATTGCAACTGGGCATGTTCTTTGTGCATGTCCATGTAGCTGTGCTCCCTATCATTGTAACCAGTCATTGCTAAGCATGCCTATGGCTAGTTTTCCTTACAGCTCTTTATCAATTGCAAGCAGACATGACTAAGTAGTTCAATGGCCAGCAACTTAGTGAGTCCCAGCATGTCCCATCATGTCCCAGCATGTTTATGGTAGATGCTCCTTACAAGGAAGAACCCAACACTTTGACAGTCTGAGTCTTCACCAGGACATATAGCTCTTAAGTAGGTGTGTCAGGATTGAAATCTGGGCCTGTGAGACTGAACTTCTTCCAGTTGGACTGTTTTCTGTGTGGAAGGTATAACTGAACTTGGGGATTGCTTAGAAACTACATATAATGAAGAGGTTGACTGAATTTTAGTATCTCAGCTCTGGGTGCTCAGTCGGGATGTTTCTCTGAGACAGGAGAAAATAACATTCTAGACAAGAGAGATGGTCTTAATCAAAAGTAAATTTGGCTCTATGAAAAATAAGTCAGACTTAAATATCAGAAATATCAGCACTTTGGATGTACAAATAGATAAGGCAAGGTGAAAAAAAAAAAAAAAAACACTTCAAAGAGGATGAAGGCGTAAAGATAGGAGATTATTCCAGTAAGATACTGATTACAAAATGAGATACTAGGGACTCAAACATTGTATTATACATTTAAAGAATAAAATATCTTATGAATTTTTTTTCTGAAAAATCTAAAGTTTAAACAATTTCAGAATTGTCCTACTAAATGTTAAAAAAGTAAGCAAACCAAGTGACTTTAAAAGTCATTATAGCCAGCTGCAGTGATATGAATCTATAGTCCAAATTACTTGGGAGACTGAGGCAGGAGGATCTCTTGAGCCCAGGAGTTCAGGGCCTGCCTGGGCAATATAGCAAGGCCTTATCTCTTAGAAAGAAAAAAAAAGTTGTTATAATGCAGAAAGAGTAAGCCTCATGGAGTTGTTTTTGCTAGACAGCCCACCAGCCCTTGAGGGAGAGGATCTGCCATTGTATTCATGACAGATAACTTAGGCAGCCAGTTGATGCCATTGCTTTGCTTCTCTAAGACCCTGCAGCCCACAGCATCCCCTTTCCACAGGACTGAGGTGGGACACTGCCCCACTCAGGCATCCAGGTCACCAGTATTGCTAGCTCCCCTTCTCCTGGGACCTCTTGACACCAACCTTGGTGAAAGGAAAAGTTCTAACAGGAAGTGCTCAAATTTAGTGTTGTGGACAAAGGCCTTTACTTGAGGATGTGTGAAAAGTCCAAAGACTTCCCAAATAAGTTCTTGTGAGATTTTTTTTTTTTTTGTGGTACCAGGGCTTGAACTCAGGGGCACTTGACCACTGGGCCACATCCCCGGCCCTTTTTGTATTTTATTTAGAGACAGGGTCTCACTGAGTTGCTAAGTGCCTCGCCATTGCTGAGGCTGGCTTTGAACTCGTGATCCAAAGTGCTGGGATTATAGGCGTGCGCCACCACGCCCGGCTCTTATGAGATTTTAAAACAACAAAAATCCAAAACAAGATTACCCAAATAGAAAGTATTTTGCCCTATATGAAAGTATAATATTAAAATATGATACTTGGCAACTTGTTTTTATTTCAGTGTTTCTTAAGTGCTACTTTTTTTTCAAAGATTTTCTAAATGATCATTACTGCATCATTTATTGGATTGTAGTTACTAAATGATTTCTATATTTGATGTCATGTTCCAACTCATTTCTCCAAATTTCACTGCTGTAATAAATGCATTTATAAATGAAAAATACTAAAAGAATTTTCTTTTGTGATGGATCTCTCACTGTGGCTCTTTTCAAATGTTTTGCTTTAGAATAGACCTTTGAGTTGGAACCCAAGCTACTGGTGGATTCTAAATTCCTATGTTCCTGAGTCACAGGTATGTTCATCTCTGGAATAGCTTTTATAAAATGTGACAATGAGGACATAAAATCAAAAAGTTTGCTTTCGTTGTGTTTACATATATATTTATTGAGTAGTTGTTTTGTATCAAGAATGATACCAAAGTGGAGAGAAACAAGTTTATTCTTCAGAATGCTTCTTTTCAGGAGCTTACTTATGGCAACTGCAACAGAAAATTTGTGCACAAATACTATTGATAGTACCATGAGAAAGGAGTTATGTTGCAAAAAGGAGACCTCATATGACTCTGTAAACTTTACACATATGCTATTCTCTTTTATGGATGCACGTTTTATTTTACAATAAATAGATAAGAGTGGCATTATACAGAAGTGTATGTGAAATAGGTTACCATTTAAATAATAGTAATAATATGACACCCCTATACATACCACCAAGGTTCAGAAATAGAACATGACTTGAATCTTAGAGGCTTCTGGGTATCCCTTCTCGATTTCATTGTTCTCCTGACCCCTATCCAAAGATCATTTTCTCTTAGATTTTATGTTTATCATTCCTTTTTGCTTTCATTTTTGTTTCTGACTTATAAATAATCTGTAAGTAAAATAATTGTATCTTTTTTAAAATCTGGGTTGCAAGCACAAAATTATACAAATCAGGAAAGAGCAGTATTGCCAGTATATGATGGCAGCTCTCAGGAGATAAATTGGGCAGTCTCTGCATCTTGGTCTGGCTCAGCATCCTTGAGTGCTTAAAAGAGCCCCTCTAGGCCAGGTCAAGAGTGAGTGGGTCCTGGGAAGCGTGGGACTCACCATTACAGGGCCTCTGGCAGGCACAGTGTAGGCCAGTACTGGTGTCCAAAGGGAATGAATGGGCTGTTGAGTCTTTCTCCAGTGGAGCCCACCAGAGATGAAATGAACACCATGGCTACCACAGAAGACAGAATACAGAAGAGAGAGGAGAGAGGTGGTTGGGACACAGCAAGCAAAGACCAGAACTGAAAGCAGGCTCCCCCCGGGATTTGGTCCTCTGCTAACAGATGGCAAAATGGCCGAGTGATCTCAGAGAGGATGTCCTTGGTACCCATTTTCCCAGCACTTCCCTTCAGCATTTTCCTGGGGGTTTGGGTGTCTTCCTCTCGGAAGATCTCCGGCCCTTGGTGTCTCATGCTCTCTTTTTTCCTTGTTTCACTATTTCATCTTAGTCAATTACATCCTCCAGTAAATTTTTGAGAGTTTGTCCTAGTTCTTGTCCAATGGCTTAGCTAAATATAGAATTTGAAACAGGTTCATTTTTCCCTCAGAATTTTAAAGCAATTCCTCCATTGTCTTTCATCATTATTATTGATATATCTGAAACTATAGTAATTCTGGATCCTTAAGTATGTGACTTATCCCCACATCTCCTGAACCTCACCTCCAAAACTGTGGAATCTTCTCTGTTCTAGAAATTTACAACCAGGTGTTATAAGCGTGGTTGGCTTTCATTCATTGTGGCATGCTCTAGTTGGGCCCTTTGAATTTGATCATTTATGTTCCTTGGACCTAGAAATTTTTCTTGATCTCATTGATGATTTTCTCTCCTGTGCTCCCATCCCTGCCCTCCAGTATTTTTTTCTTTCTGCAACTTCCTGGTCTAGTCCTCTAATTTCTTTTTCCCCCCTATTCATTTTGTTTGACTACTTTAAAGATTTTTTCTCTTTGACTTTTTATTTTATCTTCAATTTACACAGAGCTTTCATGCAATCGACTGTCAATAATTTTTAAAAATTTAGCTAAAATTTTTTAATTAACATTTAAAATTTTTTTTCTAATTAGTTATACATGGCAGCAGAATGCATTTCATTTTGTTGTACACAAATGGAGCACAACTTTTCATTTCTCTGGTTGTATACGATGTAGTCGCACCATTTGTGCAGTCATACATGTACCTAGGGTAATGGTGTCCTTTCCATTCCACCATCTTTTCTAACCACATGCCCTCTCCTATCCCCCCTTCTCTTTGCCCAATCCACAGTTCCTCCATTCATCCCATGCCCCCTCCCCCCATTATGAATCAGCATCCACTTATCAGAAAGAACATTAGGCCTTTGATTTTGGAGGATTGGCTTACTTAGCATGATGTTTTCCAAATCCATCCATTTACCTGAAAATGCCATAATTTTATTCTGTTTTAATGCCAAGTAATATTCCATTGTGTATATATACCATAATTTTTTTATACATTCATCTATTGAAGGACATCTAGGTTGCTTCCACAGTTTAGCAATTGCAAATTGTGCTGCTATAAACATTGAATTGGTCGTGTTACTGTAGTATGCTGTTTTTAAGTCTTTAGGGTATAGACTGAGGAGTGGGATAGCTGGGTCAGATGGTAGTTCCATTCCAAGTTTTCTAAGGAATATCCATACTGCTTTCCAGATTGGTTGCTACCAACATTGAATGAATGTGCCTTTTCCCCCACATCCTCATCATCACTTATTGTTGCTTGTATTCTTTTTTTGTGTGTGTGTGGTACCGGGGATTGAACTCAGGGGCACTCGACCACTGGGCCAAATCCCCAGCCCTTTTTTGTGTTTTATTAGAGACAGGGTCTCACTGAGTTGCTAAGTGCCTCGCCATTGCTGAGGCTGGCTTTGAACTCGCGATCCTCCTGCCTCAGCCTCCCAAAGTGCTGGGATTACAGGCGTGCGCCACCGCGCCCGACTGCTTGTATTCTTGATAGCTGTAATTCTGACTGGCATGAGATGAAATCTTAGAGTAGTTTTGATTTGCATTTCTCTAATTGCTAGAGACGTTGAACATTTTTTCATATATTTCTTGATCAATTGTATATCTTCTTCTGAGAAGTGTCTGTTCAGCTTCTGAGTCCATTTGTTGATTGGGTTGTTTGCTTTTTTTTTTTTTTTTTTTTTTTGGTGTTAAGTTTTTTGAGTTCTTTATATATCTTGGAGATTAGTACTCTATCTGATGTATATGGGGCAAAAAATTTGTTCCCATTCTTTAGGCTCTCTCTTTACCTCATTGATTGTTTCTTTTGCTAAGAAAAAGCTTTTTAGTTTGAATCCATCCCATTTATTGATTCTTGATTTTATTTCTTACACTTTAGGAGTCTGGTTAAGGAAGTCAGGCCCTAATCCAACATGATGGGGATATGGGCCTACTTTTTCCTCTATTAGGTGCAGGGTATCTGGTCTAATTCCTAGGTCCTTGATCCACTTTAGTTTTGTGCAGGTGAGAGATAGGGGTTTAATTTCATTTTGCTGCATATGAACTTCCAGTTTTCCCAGCACCATTTATTGAATAGGCTATCTTTTCTTCAATGTATGTTTTCAGCGCCTTTGTCTAGTAGGAGATACTGTAGAGATCTCTCATCCAACCCTTCTGTTGAATTTCAAAGATCATGTTTTTACCTTTTGAGAACTTTTTTTTATGGAATCTGAATATTCTTTTGTCATATGATTTTATTCTTTTATCACTGTTACAATATCTTGTTCATGTGAGGATAATGAGGTTTTGAAGTTTTTATTTTCCTAACATCTGTTTCCTCCAAGTTGCTTATTTCTTTTGCTTTAATGTCTGTCTTAAATGTAGGAGGCATTTTGGTTTGTTTTTTGAGCACACAGGTGAGGCTTGTCACATGTAAGCTTCACTGTGGGATTATCTGGTGGCATGTAGGGGAATTTGCCTAGATGTTTTCTCTTAGCAGATCCAACTCTTTTTTTTTTTTTTTTTTTTTTTTTTTTTTTTTTTAAGGAATGTGTTCCTCTGTCCTCATCACTTGGGCGTTCTTTTTTTTTTTTTTTTTAAATATTTATTTATTTTAGTTGTACACAATGCCTTTATTCTTACGTGGTGCTGAGGATCGAACCAAACCGGGCTGTGCACGTGCTAGGCGAGTGCTCTACCGCTGAGCCACAACCCCAGCCCAGATCCAACTCTTGAGAGAAGAGTATAGCAGTTTTTGCCTGAGGGGTAAGGGATGGCTTCCAGCTGAGCTGAGTTGGGGGTCCCTCAGGCAGAGGTCAATAAATGAACATTTATTTCCATTTGTTGTTGTTGTTGTTGTTCTCAAATATGCCGAGTGTCTCCAACCCAGAAACCTGTTTCACCATTTCAGCACACCTCTGTGTAAGGAAAGAACTAAATGAAGGAAATAGAGGGGAGATGGGGTCCAAGAGTAACAGGTTTATTAGAGACCAACCTGTGGAGACTGAAACCTGTCTTCCAACTTCTGCTTACAGCCTGGGATCATTATAGGGACATGAAGGAGTGGGAGAAGTTTTGCATTTAGGCTGTTGCTAGGGGGTTGTCGGGAAAAGATCCTTGTGGCCTCACCTTCATTGTTTGAAGTGGTCATTGTTCCAGGTTGAACCAGTGGCAGAGCATTGTCTGGGGGTTAGAGTAACTGGGAGGTGACTCTTGTTCTAAGATGAAGGATATGTTTCAAAGTGGTGTTACCTGTTTCAAGTTCTCCCTAACATTCTAGACATCCAGAATGGGAGACAGGTACTCGTCTATCACGAGTGACTTGGAATTGTAGGAACTACCTAAGGCAGTGCTTCCTGTGCACACAAATCACATGGGATCTAGTTAAGAGGTAAGTACTGGTGCAGTAGCTCTGGGCTTGAGTCTGAGATTCTGCTATCTAGTAAGCTTTTTGCTGCTGGTCTGAGGTGACATCACACTTCCAGCAGCAAGGACCCAGGACTCTAACTGCTTTTCTAACAGCTTTTCACCTGGCCCTCTTTACTTTCCATGAATTCTTCACCACCATCTTCACCCCAGTTCTAAAGCTTCTGGCTACTGCCTCTCTTGAGGATTCTACAGTGTGTGTGGAGTTGGTTCTCAGTTTTACCATTGCTGACTCGAGGCCCAGCTTTCTCAGGTTGATTGAGTCAGTTGCTACTGGCTTGCCAGCTTACTAGCTTTTAAAATGTCACCGTCCTCTTCTTTCATTTTCCCTCTATCTTTTTTTGTGTGTGTTGTGGGGGGGAGGTGGTTAATTCTTTCATTTTGTGGTGCTGTGGGGGTTGGTCAGAAAGGAGCAAAATTGTGGGTGTTCTGCCATATTAACCCTAACTAACCATTTCCCTCAATTTTGTTATATCTGTGTAAATAGAGTTTGTTTTGTAATTCATAACTACTGTAGTATGCCTCTGGGTCTTCGCATACAGTGTCTCTCTTTCTCTTTTGTCTGCCTGCCAAATTCTTTCTTTTTTTCTTTGCAGTGCTGGCGATTGCTAGGCAAACATTCTACCACCCAGCTGTACCCACAGCCCTATCTGACACAGTCTTCAAGACCTAGATTCAGGGCTGGCTTCTGTGAAGCCCCCTTTATTTCAGAGTTGTTAAAGCTGTTGTGTTGTCATGATTCTTCCTGAAGCCAGCTGTTTATACAATAATACAGCTGTGTAGTATTTTCTAAAGATTGTAAACTCCTCAGGGTAGGCGTGTGTCTTTGCATCTCAGTACCCAGTACATTTAAGAGCTTATAGATACCTAACAATTGAATTAATTCTGTGCATGTCTATCTTTTTTTTTTCTTTATTTTCTGCTCTCTCTGTCTTTTCTTTCTTTTAAGAGGTTATTATATCACATGTTCAAGGCCAACCTGGGCAACTGAGCAAGACTCCATCACAAAAAATAAATAAATAAATAAATAAATAAAAAGGGCTGGGGATGTAGGTCAGTAGTAGAGCACTTGCCTAGCATGTGCAAGGCTCTGGGTTCAATCCTTCAATCTAGTCCTGGGCGGGGAAGAAAAGTCAATGATTAGGATAAATATAAGTTCTCAATTTCTAAAAACTACCTAATTAAATTATATTTAAATATTATATAAACATCCATTTTACATCTAAATATCATTAAAAGACAAAATTTCCCTTAGCCTTAATGAAGGCATAATTTTTTTTTAAGATTTAAAAAAATTATTTATTTGCTTTAGTTGTACACAGTGCAATGCATTTATGTTTATGTGGTGCTGAGGATGGAACCCGGGCCACGCACGTGCTAGGCGAGCACTTTACCGCTGAGCCACAACCCCAGCCCCTGAAGGCATAATTATTACCCCCTACTAAACTGATCTATTGAAGGAGTTTGAATTTATAATATTTAAATAAATTAAATGTAAATCTTTTTTAGTTTCAATGATTTTTTTTTTTTAAGTTTACCACACTTCCAGGGCTCCTTTCAAGTTTCTTGCCTAGAAGACTTTTCCAGAGCAAATGTACTACTATTAAAATTTAACCCAAACTTTGGATTGTGCAGAGGGGAGTAAGAGGAAGGGAGGGGGTAAGGGGGTGGAAAAGATGGTGGAATGAGGCGGACATTATTACCCTATATACATGTATAATTATACTACCAGTGTGATTCTGCACCATATACAGCTGGAGGAAGGAAAAGTTGTGCTCCGTTTGTGTACAATGTGTCAAAATGCATTCTATTGTCATGAATAACTAATTAGAACAAAAAAATTTTAACCCAGTAGTTGCTAATAACACCATAGTCTAGTCAGCATGTAATTTAAATAATGGAATCAATAAAAATGCATAATCACATGCTCACCATTGCTGGCTTAGTGTGAATTTCAGACATCATGTCAGCTCTCCTAAAGTTTTGTAGAACAAATAATTTTTCATCCTCTAAAAAAACACAAAAATGCCCTTCAAACTGAAAATACATATATCACTTGCATTATTTAATGCAAGAGCATGTTTAAGTAATTTTTAAAAAATATTTATTTATTTGTTTTAGTTGTACACAAAGCCTTTATTTTTACGTGGTGCTGAGAATCGAACCCAGGCCGCGCACGTGCTAGGCGAGCGCTCTACCGCTGAGCCACAACCTCAGCCCCCACGTTTAAGTAAAATTTAATATTAGAGCTTTTACATTAAGCTACTACAAATATGCTATATTTTAGTTGATTCGATTGCAATTATACAGAATGTTGGCTTTTTTGCTTAAATTTACTTTTTACTATTATTTGTTTTAAAATATTTTTTCACTGCCAGGCACTGTGGTGCATGCCTGTAATCTCAGTGGCTAAGGAGGCAGAGGCAGGAGGATTGCAAGTTCAAAGCCAGCCTCAGCAACAGCGAGGCACTAAGCTACTCAGTGAGATCCTGTCTCTAAATAAAATATAAAATAGGGCTGGGGATGTGGCTCAGTGGTTGAGTGCCCCTGAAATCAATCCTCGATAGCAAAAAATATATATATTTTTCATAGGCCTGAGGCTGTAGCTCAGTGGTAGAGCACTTGCCTAGCATGTATGAGACACTGGGTTTGTTCCTCAGCACCACATAAATAAACAAAATAAAGGTATTGTGTCCATCTACAATTAAAAATAATTTAAAAATATTTTTCACAAGCAAAAAATAAGTGTATTATTATTTGATGTGAGCTTCAGGGAAGTAACATGTTGGTGTTCCATCATAAATATTCAAGGATGATCTCAAAAGTACATTTTAGTTTATAATTCCCTAGAGGTCATTTCTTTTCTAAAATTTATTTTGCAATTCATGATTTTTCTCTGTGTTTGTTAATAGCATAATCCAATATATGTCCCCTTTATACATATTTCAGAAATTGTGAGTGACAAAATGAATGTAAATTGGGACGTTGATTCCCGCTAATCTTTTGGTCTTCATCTTCTTTGATAACCAGCTATTGATTTCTGACTTTTGAAGATGGATGAAAGTACAGAAATTTCAAGTGATGGAAATTCCTTGATCAAAGCAGTCCATCAGAGCCGGCTTCGCCTCACAAGACTTTTGCTAGAAGGTGGTGCCTACATCAATGAGAGCAATGACCGCGGGGAAACGCCTTTAATGATTGCTTGTAAGACCAAACACGTTGATCACCAGAGTGTCAGTAAAGCTAAAATGGTTAAATACCTGTTAGAGAACAGTGCTGATCCCAATATACAGGACAAATCTGGGAAAACTGCTTTGATGCATGCTTGCTTAGAAAAAGCTGGTCCAGAAGTTGTTTCTTTGCTCCTCAAGAGCGGGGCTGACCTCAGCTTGCAAGACCATTCTGGTTACTCAGCTCTTGTTTATGCAATAAATGCAGAAGATAGAGAGACCCTGAAAGTTCTCCTTAGTGCTTGCAAGGCAAAAGGGAAAGAGGTCATCATTATAACCACTGCAAAATCGCCCTCTGGGCGGCACACTACCAAACAGTACCTAAACATAAACATGCCTCCTGCAGACATTGATGGGTGCCATTCCCCAGCCACCTGCACCACTCCTTCTGAGATAGACATTAAAACAGCCTCATCGCCACTTTCACATTTTTCTGAAGCTGAACTGACGCTTTTTGGCTTTAAAGAGCGGGAGGCCTGCGGAAGCAGTGATGATACATGGGAACCAGGGTCCCCTGTGAGGAAGCCTGCAATGTCCCCTAATGGGCCCAAGCTCCCCCAGGGTCCAGCCTGGATCAAAAGTACCCCGTCATTAAAGCACCAGAACAGAGTGGCCTCCTTGCAAGAGGAGCTCCTGGATATTACACCAGAGGAAGAATTATCCTACAAAACCAACGCACTGGCACTTTCTAAGCGATTCATCACTCGGCACCAAAGCATTGATGTCAAAGATACCGCACATTTGCTCAGAACCTTTGATCAGGCTGGTTCCAGGAAGATGTCATATGATGAAATAAATTATCAATCTCTGTTTCCAGAAGGAAATCAGCCATGCGTTGAAATTCCTGTTGACCAGGACCCAGACCCTAACCAGACGATATTCACTTCCACCTTGAGAAGCATAGTTCAAAAAAGAAACTCAGGGGCCAATCACTACAGCTCTGATTCCCAGCTCTCCGAAGGCCTTATTCCACCAACTTTAGAAGATGGCAAAGCATTTACAGGAAAGAAGATCCTCTCGCCATCTCCTTCACTGTTGTCAGGCTCCAAAGAATTGTCGGAGACCATCCCCCCGGGGCCCCTGGGCAGGAGAAATCATGCAGTTTTGGAAAGGCGGGGTTCTGGAGCTTTCCCTTTAGACCACAATATTATGCAGACCAGGCCTGGGTTTCTGCCACCCTTAAAAGTAAATCCTCACCCTCCCATCTCAGATATCAATGTCAGCAACAGGATTTGCAGCCTTCTTTCTTGTGGTCAAAAAGTGCTTATGCCAACAGTTCCTATTTTCCCTAAAGAATTAAAAAGTAAAAAAATGTTGTTAAGGAGACAGTCTTTGCAAACAGAACAAATTAAGCAATTGGTAAATTTTTAAGAGAAGCCTAGAAAACACATTATCTTCAGATGTCTGTGTCAGAGAAATACACACTAGAAAAGAAAGCTTAAATGTCCATCCTTCTAAGTTGTCATTGGTTAGCCCATTGTGGTTAGGTAAACCAAAATATTATGTGTTTTGAATTAAGCACTGTGAACACATGAATAATGTATAGCTTCTGCTAAAGAAATTTTCTCAAAACAAAATGAAAGCTGTTTTTCTCAAAACTTCCAGCCTTTATCAGCCTTCATGTGGTCCAAGTTTTCCATTTAAACAAAAATCAGCAAAGAAAGCTCACAATATGTTGAAGATTTTTTTTTAAATTTCAGATTGGCTTAATGTTTTATTAGGAAACAATGTTTTTGAGTCATAATTATTTACCATTTCATGTCAACAAATAAGGTGGTGATTTTCCACAGTGCAAAAAGCATAAAAGAAAATGACAGCTCTAAAATGTTCTCACTTCAATAAACCTAAGCTACAAAGAAAGAAAGAACAAATTCTGAAAAAAAAAAAATGTTGACTGCAGGTAGGTAAAAGTTAATTTAAAAATGTAAAAGGTCAAACACTATAGTTAAAATAGGCCACTCGTATTTCTGGTGTCAGCTAAATCAGTATCAAACTGTCAGGTCAGGGATTTTACAAGCTACTAATAACCTATGCCAAGTTCTTTGTGTACTTTTTATTTTTCTTTGGTTGTTTTTAAACAACCCTTACATATACTGTTGTCTTATGGTATTATTCTTGCACCATATCTTTTAATTCCTGTTATTTTTGGATGTAGTATCCACAGGTTTCCAATAAAAAGATAATATAGAAATTAAAAAGCATTCCTCTTAAATTACATCAAAATATACTTGTCTTTCAAAAAGAAAAAAAAACAACCAACAAGAAAAAAAAGGTTGATATTTATCACAAACAGAAACTAAATGCTTGCTTCATTTTAAAAAAGAAAGGCCAATTATTAGATTAGTTTAGGTAAGCTTAAAATTAAGAAAAGCCAGTAGAAGCTTAATCACAAAATGTGTTAAATATTTGGTCAATATTAAGCAATATCTTTTAATTTCCAATATGCAGTTATTAGACATTCATATAATAAAGATACATAAGGATAACCTCAGTGTGACATTCTAATCACCTAGTATTTTAGGACGTGTCATAACTTCTAAAAAGATAAATACTACTATCATAAAATATTTAAAAATGACTACATTATCTACATAACTTCCAAGTATGGTGTTTATACAAAGAATACTTATTCTTTCTAGCAGTTCTAAAACAAAATAAACCAAACTATACAAAACCTGAGTGTACTAACCAGAATATTGTCATATAAAATATTATTTCTTTGCATTCTATAATGGGGGAGATCTTAACAATTGGCATGATGCTTTTCTTGGTAATTTGACAAAAGCAAGTTCTACTGTACATAGTAATTATTTAAGTCTTGTGGCTTTTATTTTAAAGAGTAATGGGAGGTTTTTCATTTGATGTTTTGAAAAAATATTAATATTCATCACATTAGAAATATTTTTTTATTCAGAACTTAAAATTGCACAAGAGGTTCTTAAGTAGGTAAATGTTTTTTGTGAGTTAATGTCAAGAAAAATACTTGTCTTCAAGTTGTAAGGATGCAGTTGAATGAATATATAAATAGATTAGCTAACAAACAAAATGGTATCAATAAAAATTTAAAATATCATTTTGATTATTGCTGATTTTTATTTATTTCTCAAATACTAATAATAAATCTTTCTACAAATTTCAATGGAAACAGCCATACATGTTACTTTGAAGAAATACAAAATCAAGAATAACTTGGTATTCTCATTCCAACATGACAAAATTTTTATGGGATTAAAAATATGGGGGGGGCATATTTAGAAGAATCTTTCACCTGCTAGCAACCTTCAGAACATTGTAGGTGCTGAGATTGTTGGAGTCCGGTTGTAAAGTGATCCCATGGGACTTTTCACTCCATTAAATGGAATATATACTGTGGGTACCAGTGTACAAATATTTGCAGTGTGTGTGTGTGTGTGTTTTGTGTGTGTGTGTGTGTGTGTAAAATACATTTTAAGTTATATTTTTAACTTTAGGTAAGTATGATTTCATGTGAAGGTCTGATGATACTTCATTTACTAGTTTTACAGGTACCATTTTCAGTCTCTTGGGACTGGGACTTCCAAGATTACAGCTGACACCGATTGGTGGCAGGAGTTGTTCAGAGGAGGACATAGGGCAGCCCAGGCCCAGTTACTGAAAGTGTTGACATTGTGCATCCAGTTTGATTCCCATATGGCTTACTTGAGAGAGAGAATGAACCAGTCAGGGTGAGGAGAATTATATTCATCAGATTTTTTAATTTTTGTATTTCTGATGCTTTGACATCCTGGGGTCTTGTTGACACTGGGGTCTTGTTAACACTTTTACCTGAATAATAATAGAACTTATTTTTTTAATGGGTCTTGCTGTGTGTTACCCAGGTTGACTTCAAACTCCTGGGCTCAAGCAATACTCCTACCTCAGCTTCCCAAATAGCTGGGACTATAGGCATGCCGCTGTGCCCAACTCAAAACCTACATTTTAAAAACAAGAAGGTCTAGCCCAATGAGAAGTCATAATTCTTAATAGATTAACATTTGAGTTTATATAGCCTTATTTAGTGCCAGTACTCCTTATATTGTGTACATTCTTTGAATGTCTATAGTGTTTTATTTTTAATTTTTTTTAGTTGCAGATGGATACAATACCTTTACTTTATTTATTTATTTTTATGTGGTGCTGAGGATCGAACCCAGTCAGTGCCTGACATGTGCTGGGCAAGCACTCTACAACCCCAGCCTGTTGCTGCCTGAAGCGGAAACCGCTTGGAGCAACGAACGCCGCAGGAAAATTCGGAGGCAGGATGAAAATGAAAAAAGGCCTTTTATTCTTCTCTCTCCGGCTCCAGCAATCACTGCAAACGCTCTAACTCCAACCATCACCTTCTTCTTCTTCCCACACACACTAACTCACCCAGTTATATACATATCGCTTTAACAAGGACACGTGCTTACAGCTCGAGCTTACAGGTGCGTCACGCAGTGTTCACGGGCATACAAAGATTCTTTGGATAATGTATTACTATCAGGTGGAAACTAGAACATCTTTTATGGCTCTCAGCTAACCGCAATCTTTAGCTATCTCCTTGATTATAGGCTCCTTCACCAGCCCATGTCTACAATTTTTTTTGTTTGTTTTGTTGTTTTTGCAGGACTGGAACTTGATCCCAGGGGTGTCCTACCATACAGCTGTATTCCCAATCTTTTTTTATTTTTTTAAATTTTGAGACAGGGTCTCACTAAATTGCTGAGGCTGGCTTATGATCTCCTGGCTCTGCCTCCTGAGTTGCTAGGATTATAAGTATGTGCCCTGTGCCCAACAGAATGTCTTTAATTCTTAAAAGGAAGGAAAAGAAAAAACAAACAAACTGGAAAGAATAGTTAATGTTGCAATTAACAACAATAACAAAAGAAATTTAAAAGAACCTTGATTAGCTAGAACACTGGAACAAAACCAATAGCCTAAAGCTTAACAGTCATGGACCTCATATGTTTAGGTTTTGAAAATCAGTTGCCTAAGAGTAGGATGATCGATAATTAATGAGGAAGAAAATATAACACTTAGTTAATTCCTAGCTTAATATAATCCAAGTATGTTGGAATTGCTAACAGGGATAAAACTACATTATTAAAAGATTAATCAGTGCCTTCTACTGATTCTGCATTCATAGATCATATCTGAAATAGAGGTTTTAATTCTAGATACCAAATCTTAAACCAAAGTATATACATAAGAAAATGAAAAAGATGGTAAAGGCACTTGGTTTTTTTTTTTTGTGTGTGTGTGTGTGTGTATGTGTGTGTGTGTGTGTGATTGTTTGCTTGTTTTAGTACTAAAGATTTAATCCAGGGCACTTTACAACTGAGCTTACCACAGAGCCACATCCCCAGCCATATATATATATATATGTTAAGAGAGAGAGAATATCACTAAATTGTTTAGGGCCTCCTTAAATTGCTGAGGCTGGCCTTGAACTTGTATCCTCCAGTCTCAGCCTCTGAAGCCACTGGGATCATAGGCGTGTACCACCACCTACCCTGAAAAATGTTTTAAATAGGTAGAATAATTAGTGTTGTTTAGCCTATAGATAAAAGGATTCAATTGATGAGCTAGTTGGCCTACAATACTCTAAGGACTGATGACTGACTTAGTCCAGAACCCTCCAAATAAAAACAAACTAGGACCAGAAAATGAAGTTACAGAAACATTTCCATTCTCTTGTAGCTACTAAAACCTCTCTTTCTGTGGAAAAGCCTGTCCTAGAAAGATGTGAACTGCCATTCCTGGAAATAGGCAGAGTGGATGTTGATCAGACATTTGACAAAAGAGAGTCTTTTCAACCAGAAGATTCTTTGAGATAGCCTTTTCTTATTAACAGCATTACATAAAATTGGGACAAGTTGAAAACTAATTGTCAAAAATAGATTTTGGGATTTCAATCACCCACAAGACTTTCTACTATATTTTCATGTTTATTAAGTGTTGGTTGTAGTGGCACAAATTTTGATTGCCAGGCAAAATGTTTCAATTCAAAAGGGGCTTCCTGTCAAGTTGAAAAGAAATTTGCTAACCTACCCCTGCAGCTTTGGGTTCAAATGGTATCAAGAATTTGGCATCCAAGGGAAAACAGTTCCACCAAAGGACATAACCATAGTTCCACTCCTCACTCTGGATTCCTTCATAGAAGAGAAAGGGGTCATGGTGTTAGTTGGAGTGATCTCAGAACTACAAAATCAGAGAGAGAAAGAATGTAGGTGGAATCTGAGGAACACACAGGGTCACCCTTGTATTATCATGTCCTGTGGTAAATGTGAACTATCACAAACCCCACTAAGACAGGATCATCAAGCCCTCAGAACCCGCAGGGTTGGGGCACACCACCACAAACTTTTTCGACTGTCACTACACAGAGCTGTCCGCAGCAGGAGAAAGTCCACAGGTCTGTCTGGGGAAGTCATGGAAGACTCCTTGAAGGAGCCCCAGCTTGGGAAGCAGAGCTCAACAGTTTCTATGAAGCGCACAAGCCCTCTGCTCTAACATAGAGGTTGGTTGGTTTGCTGTTTCTTTTTTATTTTTTACTGTATGGGGATTGAACCCAGGGCATCATGCATGCTAGGGAAGTGCTCTACCGCTGAGCTATACCTACACATCCAAAGCCTTTGTTGTTGTTGTTTTAATTGGCCCTTCAGTTGACAAAGTAGCAACAGACTTTCACAAGCAATATTTCAATTAAATTTCAAAACCTTTTTTATTCTTTCATTCCACGGAAGGGATAAAGAAGAAAGAGGGCAACGACTAGCCTTATTGAAGTTTTTGCAGCACCAGTCGGACCCAGGACGGTTCATGTAGGAGCCCTGGTTCAGTCACCAGGTTAGTCCAACTGGTGCTTCTAGCAGGATAGGAACATAGGCAACCTCCTTGAGAGGACAGAAGGCTGGGAGCGTCTCCAGCCTGCTTTCTTTCCACTCCAATCATGGGACTGCGTGGGTAGCTTTACTGTTTAAGATTACTGTGTTAGTCAGCTTTTCAGTGCTATGACCAAAAGACCTGACAAGAACAACTTAGAAGATGAAAAGTTTATTTTGGTTCATGGGTTAGAGATTCAGTCCATGGTCAGATGATTCCATACCCCTGGGCCCAAGATGAGGCAGAACATCAAGGTGAAAGGGCATGATGGAGGATAGCTGCCCAGTTCATGACAGCCAGGAAGTGGAGACAGCTTAAGCACAAGGAGCCAGACATAATATAGTCCCCAAGGGCATGCCCCCAATGACCTAATTCCTCTAGCCATGCCCTATCAGCCTACAGTTGCCACCTATTAATCCATTCAAATCATTAATTCATCAAATGGATTAATCATAAATTACTGCTTTTGTAATCTCAATGTCACTTCTGAACATCCCTGCATTTCCTCACACATGAGCTTTGGGGGATACCTCATGTCCAAACCATAATAATTATGAAATAATTTAAATATGTACTAAGGTAAAAATTACTTGGGTGGGGAGAAATATGTACATAGTGGGTCTCCATCCCCCTCTGCTTCCACCCTAATTCTGCCCTTCATCTTCTCTCACTTTGAGAATCCCAAGTCTCCTAATCTGTTTCCCTCTTCCTCTGTCATTCAAATCACTTTTCTAACACTCAAAATTGATTATAACCTTTCTCTGCTTAAAAGGTGCAATGCCAGAGGCTGGGGTTGTGGCTCAGGAGTAGAGGGTTGGCCTAACACGTGCAAGGCCCTGTGTTCAATCCTCAGCACCACATAAAAATAAAATAAAGGTATTGTGTCCAACTACAAATATATATATAAAAGGTGCAATGCCTCTCACTGGCTAAGACAAAAGATATAAAGTTTAGTACAGAAAAGGAATGTGGGCCCTGCCTCAGAGTCTAGTATCCCACACATAATTAAAAACAAAATGTGTATGTCAGATCACCCGGCGGTGTGCCCTCTCTGACTGCAAGGCCCTTCCCTATGAGTGAATCCAATTCATCTTTCAACACACAGCCCAAGTGTGCCCTCCCCGCTGTCTCCTTCAGGCTCTCACCATAACCAGATCTATCTGAGGAGTTATAGCAAGTGTGCGACTCATCATTTACATCTCTCTCTCTCTCTCTCTCTTTCTCTCTCTATTAGAACATAAGCTCCTTAGGGTGGGGACCTCAGCACATCAGAGAGATTTGATGCCTGTTTCCTTCCTTCCTCAGAGTACCTACTCAGGTGGGAGGATTCATGGGATTCTCATTAAAAAAATAAAATAAAACAGGTGGCTGGTCCCCAGACCTAAGGATGATGGCTATAAAGAGGGGAGAGAAGCAATTACAGCAAGTAGGAGGCTGACATTGATTGGGCCACTAGAACACTATACCCCGAGCTCCTGCTGCTGAGGTCCCCAGAGCTTCCTAGGATCCCTCCCTACTTCTTCCAAGACCTCATTATCAGCTCTTCTTGGCTCCACTTATTCATTATCCTTTCATTTTCTATAGAAGGAATTTCTTTACACTACTGTCATTTTTCTTGCATTGATTCATGACTACATGACTATAAGTAGGTTATAGGCTCCTACTAGGTAGGCTTACATCTTAGTTAACAAAGTTAGAGAGCATTTTTCTATGTATTCACTAGACATCCAATTAATCAAGGTCTCAGTAAACAAGCAAATAAACAAACTATTCCAAATTACTTTTAATAATTTCCCACTGGATAAATTAGTACATATTTGACTAATTAGCAATTCTACTGCTCTTACAGGGCCAAAAGCAACTGTACCTTTCTTTAATTTTTTATTAGTGCATTATATTTGCACATAACAGTGGAATTAATTTTGACATATTCATAAATGTATATAACATCATTTGTTCCATTTCAATCCCTTGGCTTTCTCACCCCTGCCCTGATTCCCTTTCTCTGCTCTATTGGTCTTCCTTCTATTTATTCATTATTTTTAAATTGGCGTGTAATAAATAGTTCTACAAAATTTTGGAATTAATGCTATTATGGTTTAGGTATTAGATGTTCCCCAAAAGCTCACATGAGAC
The DNA here is from genome assembly GCA_025594165.1 of Tamias sibiricus. Taxonomy (NCBI): domain Eukaryota; kingdom Metazoa; phylum Chordata; class Mammalia; order Rodentia; family Sciuridae; genus Tamias; species Tamias sibiricus. The sequence goes on from CM046662.1 coordinate 103,935,378, forward strand.
AATGCAAAATGATTGGGTTATGAGAGTCTTAACCTAATTAGTGCATTAGTATCTAGTAGGGATTAACTGGGTGGTAAATGTGGGCAAGTAGGGTGTGGCTGGAGGAGGGGGATCATTGGGGGTGTGACTTTGGAGTATATATTCTGTCCCTGAAGAGTGAGGCTCTCTCTCTCTCTCTCTCTGCTTCCTGATGCCATGTTCCTAGCTGCTTTTCCCCCACCTGTATACTCTTCTGCCATGATATTCTGGCTCACCTCGGGTCCCAAAGAAAGAACTCAGCAGGCTATGGACTAAGACTTCTGAAACTGTGAGTCCTAAGGTAAACTTTTTCTCCTCTAATTATTCTTGTCAGGTATTTTGGTCACATCAGCGAAATAGCCGACTAAAATTGTGCACATAGCATAAGTTTTAGTCATTGTGAATTTTTGAACAACTGAATCTCTTATCAGAGTTAGGGTTAGGGTTGCTCTGACAGTCTTGGGCAATAGCACTTGGAGGCTATGAGATCTCAACGCGAATATGTTAGACTCGAGAACTCCAGAAGGGACAAGTAGGTAACACTTAACCATTTACCTATTTTCATATTTGAACTTCTTTCCAAAAATTGTCTATAAATATAAATACATACAATTTTACATAAATAGTATGATACCATAATGCTCTTTTACAACCTGCCAATAATAGATTGTAACATCTTTCCACATGAAATTCATATATGTAATTTATATACAGTAAGATGTACACTTCAATAATTTTTTTACTACATACACATTGAAATAACCACCATAAGAACAAGATACAGAACATTTTCATCAACCCAAAAATGTTCCCATCTGCCTCATCCTAGAAAATACCCTACCCCATGCCCATGGGTAACCACTGTTCTATCACAATATACTAGTTTGGGTTCTTCTTCAGCTTCATATAAATGGATCCTTATAGTATGTGGCTCATGTGAAACTGCTCCTTTTGCATAATGTTTTTATGTTTTTAATATTTACCCTTTTTGTTTTACATATCAGTAGTTCAAACAGTTTTAGTGATTCTGCCATTCAGCAGTTTTCTAGTTGATGGAAAATTGGTTGTTTCTAGGGGTTTTTTGGCTAAGAATATAGTTGTTGTGAACATTCTTTTTTAAAAATTTTTTTTAGTTGTAGATGGACACAATATCTTTATTTTTATGTGGTGCTGAGGATAGAACTCAATGCCTCACATGTGCAAGGCAAGTGCTGTACCGCTGAGTTTCAACCCCAACCCCATGAAAATTCTTGTAAAAATCTTTTATGTGCACATATGAGTTCTTTCCTTTTGAGTTTATGCTACAGAGAGAATGGCTGGGCCCTAGGTAGAGATACTGTCTTTATGAGAAACTGCCAGACTGCTTTCCTTTTTTTCCTACAATGCATTGTCAGTCCTCATTAACATTCTTGGCATTTCTGCAGGGCCAGTGTCACACACCTATAATCCCAGCAGCTCCCTAGGCTGAGGCAGGAGGATAGCAAGTTCAAAGCCAGCCTCTGCAACTTAGAGAGACCCGTCTCAAAATAAAATATAATAATAATAATAATAATAATAATAATAATAATAATAATAAAAGGTGGGCTGGGATATGGCTCAGTGGATAATGCCCTGGGTTCAATCTTAAGTTAAAAAAAAAAAAAATAGCCCTTCTCATTGGTATGTATTCCATTGTGGTTTAAATTTGCCTTTACTGGATGAATAATGCTATTACCAACATTTTCATATTCTTTTGGCCATTTGAATATCTTCTTTTGTGAAGCATCTTTTCAAGTCTTTTCTCATTTCTAGTTTTTTTGTTGTTGTTGTTGCTTTTTTTTATGAGTTTACAGGAATCCTTCACATATTCTAAATATAAGCCTTTGTCAGGTATGTGTCAAGGGTGGATTTTTGATGAGAAGTTTTAAAATTTGATAAAATTCATTTATCATTTTATTTCTTTCATGGTTAGTGCTTTCTGGGTTATTAAAAACAAAAGCAAAACAACAACAACAAAAAAAACCTTTTGCCTACTCCAAAGTCACAAAAATATTCTTATTCTCTTCTAACTGCTTTATAGTTTTAGCTTTCACATTTAGGCCTAAGATCTCAAATTACTTATTATCTATGGTGTGAAGTAGGGATTCAAGGTTATTTTCCCCATATGGATAGTCATTCCAAATTTACTTTTAACAGAATATATTTTACAATTCCCTTAGGTGCTTTTTGTTCCTGAGAACAGTTTAAAGTATACCTTTACATCTTAATCTAAGTGACATAGATTTCTCAATATAAAGCAATTATAATATTAATATTTAAAAATATTATCAAGGGTAAGATAATCAAGTAGCAATTCCTTCTGGACAAATAAATTCTATTTCAACTTTCATAAAAATTCAGTTTATTGAGTCAAGTCTTTGTACAAAGTAATTAATGTATGTCATTGTAGAAAACAAAATTTTTACTGCAATTTTTTAAAATTACTTTTTCATTACAATTGTTAAAATTTTAAAATGAAATTGCATCTTTCACTTTTGGCAAACAACCACAGAAAATGAAGTTTTTGGCATTATATGACAAATAGCACTGTGCGCAACTGGAGATGAATATTAAAGTAGAAATATTACAACTATTTAAGTATATGTCTACAGTGTTTTGTGTTGTATCTTTTAGAGACATCTATCTATAATGTACATAATCATAAGTTGTCTTTTTTGTTAAAAGAAACTATCTGTTGGGCATTGACTGTGTGATAGGCATTGAGTTAGATGTCTATGTTATGTGAATCTCGCTTAATTTCTTGCTTAATCCTCACCAACTCCATGAGAGAATGCTCAGTTTACTCCTCACTTTATGGATGAGTAAGGTGAGAGTTGATGGCATTAAAAACTGCCCAAAGTCTGTGGCTAGTAAAGTTCAGAAATGGAGCTGCTGTAAAGAAAGTCTGTCTACATTCAAAACCAAAACTCTTTTTTCTCTATACAGAACTAATTGATTTTCTGGGAGAAAAAAATGGTTGATTAATAAAAGGCAAATTGTACCTTAGGACATTCTCTGCTAAATCAAATTTTACTAAATCAAAGAAGCAACATATTTTTCTGAATGCCTTGCTCAGGACCATGCCAGGGAGGGCAAAGGACACAGATGTATGCACCCTTACTGTGAAGGAATTTATAATCTAGCTCGGGAGACATTTGGTAAGTTATTATTATACTAAGCCCACTGAAGTCTCTTCTTATCAAATCTTTTTTTTTAAATGAAGCATTACAAGGACATATGTCTAACAGAGTAAGCATATAATAAGCACTTTTTGATTAGATGAACTGAACACAAGCCAATAATCATGATAAGGCAATTAATTCAGACCAAAGCAGAGGATTATGAAACCAAAACAGAAAATAATTCAGAAGATGTTCTTCTTAGAGAGTAACTTTGATTCCAATGGCCTGTTTAAATTCATGGTTTTGTGGTTCCAAAATATCATAGAAAACTTGACTTTTATCAAAATGGTCTCGAATATAGAGTAAATCTTCAATGGAATAATTATCATTTTTTCCAGTCCAAATAGTCAGGCTGTACCTGTATTAAAATAAAACAGAACAATATTATTAAAAATGAAAATAAGAAACAGAGATGAGGGGCTGGGGATGTGGCTCAGCGGTAGAGCGCTCGCCTAGCACTGTGCTCGGCCCGGGTTCGATCCTCAGCACCACGTAAAAATAAACGCATTGTGTACAACTAAAAGCAAATAAATAAATATTTAAAAAAAAGAAACAGAGATGAGCAATTCCAATAAGCCTAAAAATATTCACATTTGTCTCTGAATCAAAAGCACACAGGTGAAAAAATTAATTAGCAATGGTGTAACTAATATTTTCCTATTTCATTCCTTCAACAACAACAAAGAGACTAAAGACAAAACAAAATTCACACTGATATTGTCTAAATTATATTACTGCTCTATGTGAATTAAATGGCTTTAGAAACCCACACTAATGGTAATGAAAATGGGTCTAATTTGGGGAAAAGTAACTGAAGAGACTGTGTTGCTAATCAAGGAGTCCATCCCCCCCTCCCACATACAAATTTCATCTATAACCTGGCCAGAGTACAAAGCAAAACTGGAAAAGAGAATAAATGACACTTACATTCCCAACATTCATAGTCCCTTATAGTCAATCCATTCACTATCACTTTTGGGGGTTTGTATGAGATGTGAGAATGCCAAGAGATGTCATTAAGAATAACAGAATAGAGGCTGGGGTTATAGCTCAGTGGTAGAGCGCTTGCCTCACACATGTGAGGCACTGGGTTTAATCCTCAGCACCACAAAAATAAATTAAAAAAGTAAATTTAAAAAAAGGAATAACAGAATAGTGGCTGGGGTCCTGGCTCAGTGGTAGAGCACTTGCCTAGTATGTGTGGGGCCCTGGGTTTGATCCTCAGCACCACATATAAGTAAATTTTAAAAAGGTATTGTATCCACCTATAAGTAAAAACATATTTAAAAAAAGAATGCTAACAGAATAAATTTATATCACTTTCTGAGGAGTTAAAAAACAATAACATATGCAAATTTGTATGGATATATGAATATGCTCAGAATCTAAATGTTATTTACACTCCACATTTTCATTTCTTCTAGTGATACTACCACTATTCCATTAGAGTCTAGGGAAATGCAAAGCTATTAATTTCATATTTATTTTCTCATAAACGTGTCAGAGTTAAGGGAAAAATCTCTAAAGCATTTCTTCTACTAATGATAAGAAATAACTACCTGAGGCATCTGGTCTTAAATTGACACAATCCTGCCTTAAGAATAGTAATACCATTTTGGAAATATAATAACAAAAGAAAGTACTTTGGATTTTGTTCCATAGCAGCATCATATAACAAACCAAAAAGAATTTTAAACTACATCAAAGATCTCAGAAAAGGAAAAAACGAAAATTAGTTTTGAAACCTGTATTTTCTTTGCTAAAATGGAATCTATTAATTTATGGGCACCATGGTGACAAGCCTTATAAAAAGACACAGATATGATCATTTAGGTTAAAAGAAGAGCTTTCCAGTGTTATTTTGCTTCATTTAATATTCCTCTATTGAAATGGGAGAAATAAAACTGCCAAATATTAAATTGTACTTATTAGAATCAAGTCACAGGCTTCATTTATTAAACCTTTTTTATTGTGAAAAAACATGCATGGCACATAAAACATAAGTGTAGATTTTAACAAATCATTATAAAATGAATGCCAGTATAGCCAAAATAAAAAGCAAGGAGGAGGCACCTGTACATCCCTGCTCCATCTCAGCCTCCTCTCCCTGTGTGGCTCCTCTTTCCACCTTTTCTCCTTCTCCCACTTTGAGAAGCAACATGTATAAAGTTGGTCTCTTGCTTTAAAAGGAGGGAAAATAAGAATTTATATTCATATTTTGCTGGGTTTTTTTTTTTTTTTTTTTTTTTTTTTGGTACTGGGGACTGAACTCAGGGCACTCGACCACTGGGCCACATCCCCAGCCCTTTTTTTTTTTTTATGTATTAGAGACAGGGTCTCACTGAGTTGCTAAGTGCCTTGTCATGGCTAAGGCTAGCTTTGAACTTGAAATCCTCCTGCCTCAGCCTCCCAAGTGCTGGGGTTACAGGCGTGCGCCACCACTCCTGGCTGTTCATATTTTATGTGCATGTAAAAACTAATAACTGTGGTTAACAAGAAGCTAACAACTGTGGTTAGTGAGATTGGGCAGGAGGACTAGATAGGTGGAGAGAGGATTTTCATAGTGTAGCCCTTTGTTTATTTGGTTTTTGAACCAACGTATTACTTATTTAAATATTTATATTAAAAATAATTCTAAAAGACATCAAAAAGGCACAAAATAAACAGCACGTAATTGTGTGACAGGAGCTAGTAGTTTTACTCAATATTCATTTTCCTTTTTATATCCACAGTACTAGATAGATGGCTTAACTAGTGAATTCTACCAAATGACTTAGGAAGAATTAATGTCAATTCTTCTCAAATTCTTACCAGAAAATTACAGAGGAAAGAATACTTCCAAACTCATTTTATGAGGCCAATATTACCCTAATATTGGGTAGAAAATGCTACTACAAGAAAAGAATATTACAGGCTGATAAACCTGAAGAATGTGAATGAAAAAATTCTCAAAAAAAAATATATATAGGCAGACTGAATCCAACAGCACTTTCAAACCATCATATATCACAATCAAGTGGGCTTTATCCCTGGGATGCAAGACAGTTTAAAACATGCCACTCAATAAATGTGGCATGCCACATTAATAGAATGAATGATAATAATCATATAATTGTTCCAATAGATGTAGGAAAAAAAAATCTAACAAAATTTAAAAACCTCGCATGATTAAAATTCAACAAATTAGGTACAGAAGGAAATTTCCTGGAGATAATAAAGGCCAAAGAACAAGAATAAGACAAGGATGCCCATTTTCACCAGTTCTTCTCAACATACTACAGGAAGTCCTAATCAAATCTATTAGAAGCCGGGCATGGTGGCTCACGCCTGTAATCCCAGCACTTCGGGAGGCTGAGACAGGAGGATCGCGAGTTCAAAGCCAGCCTCAGCAATGGCGAGGCACTTAGCAACTCAGTGAGACCCTGTCTCTAAATTAAAAAATACAAAAAAGGTCTGGGGATGTGACCCAGTGGTCGAGTGCCCCTGAGTTCAATCCCCGGTACCACAAAAAACAAAAACAAAAACAAATCTATTAGGGAAAAAAATAAAAGAAGAAGAAATTAAAAACTCACCAAATTGGAAAAGAATAAATTGTCTGTATTTTCATATCAAATTATCTTATAATTATAAAATGCCGAAAGATGCCTGGGCATGGTGGAACATGCCTGTAGTCCTAGTAGCTCAGGAGCCTGAAGCAGGAAGATTGTGAGTTCAAAGCCAGCCTCAGCAAAAGCAAGGCGCTAAGCAACTCAATGAGACCCCACCTCTAAATACAATACAAAGTAGGGCTGGGGATGTGGCTCAGTGGTCAAGTACCCTTGTGTTTAATCTCCACTACCCGCACCCCAATAAAACCCTAAAAGACTCCTCCAAAAAGCTGTTAGAAGTAATAAATTCAGTAAAGTTATAGAATATAAAAATCAACATACAAAAATCAGATGCATTTCTACATACAAACAATACACTAAAGAAATTTAAAAAGACATTCAGATTACAAGAATATCAAAAAGAATAAAACACTTAGAAATAAATTTAACAAGGATGTGAAATATCTGTAGACCAAAAACTATAAAGCATTAATGAATGATATTAAAGATGACACAAATAAATAGATATCTTATGTTCAGGGATTGGAAGAATTAATATTGTTAAAATGTCTATACTACTCAAAGCAGTCAATAAAATCCCTATCAAAATACCAATAGCATTTTTCATAAGAACAGACCATTCAGTCCTAAAATTCATGTGAAACCATGGAAGACCCACATAGCCAAAGCAATCTTGAAAAAGAATAAAATTGGAGGCACCAGACTCCTAACTTAAATGACATTAAAATTACGTGAATATAAGTGAAAAATCCTCAAAAAAATACAGGCAGACTCCTAAAATTACATCACAAAAATTACATTACGAAAAATTAATTTAAAATTACATTACAAAAAAAAAAACCCTACAGTAATCAAAACAGTAAGACATTAGCATAAAAACAGAGACACACACCAATGGAACAGAACCAAGCCAGAAATAAATCCACAGATTTATAGTAAGCTGATCTTCAACAAAGTCTGCAAAGTATAAATACAGACATTATCTGATTACAAAACAATGAAGCTAGGAATTAACAGGCAAAATGAAAAAATTCTACCACTTAGATACCTTAAAAAATTCCTTTTAAACACCTTTGAGACAAAAGAGAAAAAGTCACAACTACAGATTATTTATAAATGAATAAGATGAAAAGCTATGTAAGAATGACAGGATACAGCTAAAGCAATGGGCAGAGGACAAAAGTACTGTCTTAAATGCTTACGTTGATAAATACAACTAATGAGTATAAATATGTTATCAAATATAAAAGTGAATATAAGTAAGCTAAGCATCCAAAGGAAGAAAAGAAACTACAGAAATCAGAATTTCTATTAAAAGATTTAAAAGCAAAAAATAATAAGTCAGAAGTCATAGAAATAAATAAATCCAACAGTTGATTCTTAAAAAAAAAAAAAAACTAAAAAGAAAAAAAATTAAACAAATTAAGGGAATTATCTTAAAGACTTGGAAGAAGAGAATAATAAACTGTACTTCAGTCAACCATATCCAAACAAATTTAAAAACCTGGGTGAAACAAACAATTTTCTAGGAAAATATAATTCGTGAAAATTGGCTCCCAAAGAGAGAGAAAACAACAACAAAAAAATCATTTACCAAGAAGAAAATATACCTGGAACTGGTGGCACATGCCTATAATCCCAGTTACTCAGAAGACTGAGGCAAGAGGATTACAAATTCAAGGCTAGCCTAAGCAACTTAGTGAGACCCTGTCTCAAAATAAGAAGTTAAAAAGGGCTGGGGATATAGCTCAGTGTTTAGCATGCCCAAGGCCCTGGTTCAATCCCCAGTACCACAAAAGGGGGGGGGGTGGGGATTGAAATGTCATTTAAGTTAAGCTTTCCCCAAACCATCAGGTTTAGATTACTTTACTATTGAGTTTACCAAAACAGCCGGGTGCGGTGGCGCACGCCTGTAATCCCAGCACTTTGGGAGGCTGAGGCAGGAGGATCGCGAGTTCAAAGCCAGCCTCAGCAGTGGTGAGGCACTTAGCAACTCAGTTGAGACCCTGTCTCTAAATAAAATACAAAAAAAAGGGCTGGGGATGTGACCCAGTGGATGAGTGCCCCTGAGTTCAATCCCCGGTACCACAAAAAAAAAAAAAAAAAAAAAGAATGACCAAAACAAAGGTACAGGCCATTTCATTATTATTTTAATACATACAAAAGGAAAGGTCCCTAGTTTATGTTATGAAATGTGCATGACACTCATGCCTAAAACTGAGAAAGGAAAAAAAAAATTACAAACTAAGCTCACTTCCTAATGCGTAAATTCTAATTAAAACATTAGCAATTAAATTGAATAGCAAATTAAAATATTGATATATCATAATAAAGTGGTGAAATGCAAGGATGGTTAAATATTATGAAATATCAGGATAATTTACCTTATTAATAGGTACAGAGAAAACAGAAGTATTTTTATATAAATTGGAAAGGTATTTAGTAAAATTCAATTATCCATAAGAAACATAGATATTTCTTTAGACTGTATCACTAGAAACTACTAAAAACTTTTGCATTAAAGGTAGAGAGATGTATATGTCTACTAGCAATACTATTATTTAATACTTTTCTAAAGTTCTCAATTTTGACACTGTTGCCTTCTGTGAGGGGGCTATCCTGTGTAATATAGGGCATTTAGAGAAGCATTCATGGCATCTATCACTAGAAGACAAAGGAAGCCCTGCCCCTGCCACACAGATACAAGGTCTGACAACTGAAAATGTCCTCAGGCATTGTCTGCTGGAGAATTAAACAGCCCATAATGACAATCTCTGTTATAGAGATAGTAAGCAACAAACCTAGAAAAGAAAAAGAAATTTTTAGAGGTATAAAAGTTGAAAGGGAGGAAGTAAAATCAATGTGATGGCAAAGGATAGAATTTTTTGTTTAGAAAATTCAAGAAAATAATCTGAAAGACTTTCTAAAAAGAGTAGAAGAATTTAGTATGTATATTAGGTCACAATGTAACTTTACAGAAATCAATAATACACACACACACACACACACACACACATGCATATTGTATATATAAAAAAACAACCCAGGACAGCCATGCCGACACCCATGGAGCCCAGGCAAGGCCAGAACAGCCCCAACGACACCTGCAGAGCACAGGCAGGGTCAGGACAGCCCCACTAACCTCCATGGAGCCCACCCAGGCCTAGGACAGCCACACTGACCTCCTCGAAGCTCAGGCAGGCCAAGGACAGCCACGCTGACATTCGTGGAGCCAGGAAGGCCCAGGAAGGCCTAGGATAGGACCTCCAACACCCACAGAACCCAAGCAGAACCAGGATAGCCCCTGGGTGAAGACCTGCAGTGGAGCCCTCCCTGACGTTCCCTATTTACCAAGGCTGTGGCCCACCCTGCCTGCCCGCCTCCATCTTGGATCACTGCAGCCATCACCATAGCCCTGCACACATGGGAGCCTCCACCTTCTAACAACTGATAGGGCCTAGAGGCAGCTGCCTGCTTCAGCATCACACGTCACAGTGCTGCATCTCCCAACAGGTCGCCCAACGCCATTTGACAGCCTGCCCTTTCAGCCCCATCTCTGAAAGTGGTCACATCCATCTTGGGACACCTCCACCACCACCTCAGGTTACCTCTGTGGCCACTATCACCATCTTCAGTTGTGGCAGCTTCCATCTTGGGACACCGGTTTGGGATTAGAAGCCCAACACCGAGATGAGACATCAGGAACCTGCAGGGATACTACAAGATTATAGAGTAGAAACTGTAACACTTTGAGTTCTTCCCACAGCAACCTGCACACGACCCAGCCTCAGAGTGGGCCTAGGTCCATCCTACTACTGGCAAACACCCACTGAGCTCAGGCTCTGCCATAGGACTGCCTCTTTTGAACAGCATACCACTGCGGGAGCTCAGATTTGGCCAGTTCTGCCCATACCAACCTGCACAGGACCCAGGCCCAGGGTAGGTCCAGAGTCCACCACCCCAACCCTACCTGGGAGCACAAGCCTAACCCACTTCCATCTTGAGACACTCAGACAAAGCCATAGCCCTCCCCATGCAGTAGCCCCTACCTTCTGACAACAGACAGGGCCTAAAAGCAGCTACATCTCAGAACAGGCATACCAAAGACGTTCTAAGGCCCACCCTTTCAGCCCTATCTCTGGAACATGTTGCATTCATCTTGGGGTACCTTCACTGTTATTTTGAGTTACCTCCACTATTGCTGCCACCACCTTTAGTGGCAGTAGCATACATCGAGGGACACTTGCAGGGTCTGAAAGTCCAACATTAAGGCGAGGTACAGACAATCTGCACAGATACTACAAGAATATAGGGTAGAAACTGTAATATCTCAGATCCACACTGCAAGAAAGGAAGACAAATAGACAACATGAAAAAACAAGGGAGGAAAGTGCACCAAACAAACCAGGATACTACAATAACAGAACCCATGCTCAGTGAAGTTGATAAAATGTCAGAGTTCAGAAGGTTCACAATTAAAATGATCTGCGAATTAAGGAATGACCTAAATGAGCAAACATAGGCAAAAATTGATCACTACAACAAAGAGATAAGAGAGCAAATACAGGAAGCAAAAGATTACTTCAAAGAAGAGATAGAGACTCTGGAAAAAAACAGTCAGAAATCCTTGAAACGAAGGAAACAATAAACCAAATAAAAAACACAATAGAAAGCATCAACAACAGACTAGATCAATTGGAAGAAAGAACATCAGATAACAAAGTGAAAGTCTACAATCTGGAAAATAAAGTTGACCACACAGTGAAGATAGCAAGAAACCATGAACAGAACATCCAAGAATTATGGGACAGCAGCAAAAGACCAAATCTAAGAGTAATAGGGATAGAGGAAGGCACAGAGTTTCAAACCAAAGGAATGCACAATCTCTTCAATGAGATAATATCAGAAAATTTGCCAAGCATGAAGAAGAATTGGAAAACCAAATACAAGAGGTTTACAGGACACCAAATGTGCAAAATTACAACAGATCTACATCAAGACACATTATAATGAAAATGCCTAGCATACAGAATAAGGATAGAATCTTAAAGGCCACAAGAGAGAGGAATGAGATCACATATAGGGGAGAACAATTCATATCACGGCAGATTTTTCAACCCAGACACTCAAAGCCAGGAGATCATGGAACAACACATACCATGCTCTGAAATAAAATGGATACCAAACAAGAATCTTATATCCAGTAAAATTAAGCTTTATATTTGAGGATGAAATAAAAACCTTCCATGATAAACAAAAGTTTATCCTCAGCACCATGTAAACATAAAATGTGTTGCATTGTGTACAACTAAAGCAAATAAATAAATATTAAAAAAAGAACTGTACAAATATATGCTTAATGTGTTCTTAGGAAGACTTAACATCGTAAACCTTCAATTCTCTTTAATTAAAACTACTCTTCAAAAAAATAACAGTATTTTTCACTTTTGAACTGAACAGGCTGACTCTAAATTTCCAGTAGAAGAGGAAAGCAAGCAAAATAACCAGTGGTTTTTTTTTTGTTGTTGTTGTTGTTGTTGTTTTTATTTTTGTACTGGGGATTGAACCCAGGGGTGTTTAAGCACTGAGTCACATTCCCAGCCATTTAAAAAAAATATATTTATTTGCTTTAGTTGTACACAATGCGTTTATTTGTATGTGGTGCTGAGGATCGAACACGGGCCGCGCACGTGCTAGGCAAGCACTCTACAGCTGAGCCACAACCCCAGCCCCCTTTTTAAAAATATATATATGCTTTATATAGAGATAGGGTGTCACTAAGTTGCTTAGGACCTCACTAAGTTTCTGAGGCTGACTTCGAACTTTGAAGTGATCCTCCTGCTTCAGCCTCCCACTTCAGCCTCCCAAGCTGCTAGGGTTACAGGCATGCACCACTGCACCCGGCTGACAGTGTGTTGTTTAGAGCACAAGTGAAACTGTTTTAACACAGAAATTTCAAAATATAGTGACTCAGACATGACAGAATTTGTATTTCTCTCCCAAATTGTCCAAAGGCAGGAATGAGGACTAAGGTGGCTGGGGGTAGAGCTCAGGTTCCACTCTATCTTCTTCCTCTACTAACTCCAAGAGTGTTCTCATCCACATAAGTGGAGGCTGCCATACACCATCTTATTCACATTATAATCCTCAAATGTCGAAAGGAAAAGGAAAAAAAAAAAAAAATGTTGTGAACAGATGTGATGTTTGTTGGCCAAAATGTGGTCCCATAAGCACACCTAGTGAGTTGAGATTAGAAAACAGAGTCTGGCTGGATGACCAAGATTCTAATAAAAGCTTATATGGGTCTCAATTGCTTCTGGAAACATTTACAAGTAATCAAAAATTCACAGAGATTTTTATTCTCTCTGCCTTCTGGTTTGCTCATAATGCAACACATGAGAATTTGTTGATATTATTGTCATTCTCTTTGTGTTTTTGATGTTTTCCAGGAAAAGGTATAAGACTGAGAATTAAGCCTCTGCCATGATCCTGCTTGAAATATAAGTCCTCATAATGTACATAAAATAATATGAATAGTAGAAGAGTCAAAAGAAGGTTGTAGAGCTGAAGTTGTAGTTCAGTGGTAGAGCACATGTGTAACGTGTGAAACACTGGCCTCAACCTCAGCACCACATTAAGAAAATAAATATATAAAATAAAGGTATTGTGTCAAGCTACAACTAAAATAATATTTTAAAAAGGAATGTTGTTATTTGCTTGTTTAAGATTTAAAAAAAAACAACTATAACAAACTTCAACATCTCAGCAGAATGATTGTTCTTGAACACGTATGTTGTCAAGAATTGGAACTTCTCCATGCTTCTAGGCTTCTACAGCAGGATGAGTTCACCAATGCTTAAGTATGAAGCAAAAACAGATTGGCAGTTCATCGTTACAGTTCCCTGACAAAGAATGAATGGTGTCCTACTTCAATGGCTTTCTCTCAATATCACAAGATTCATTCACGTAGTACGCATTATTGATTGACTCAAGATGATGATCTTGTTTAAAGGTGAAGCATTGCTGCGTATCTTCTGGGAAGTGTTCCTTCTCTAGAAGCCACTCCTCTTTTGTTTTAGTCAGCTTTTTGCAGCTGTGATTAAACAACCCGACCAGCACAATTGTAGAGGTCGAAGTTTATTTCAGGGCTCACATTTCAGAGATCTCATTCCATGGACAGCTGGCTCCATTCCTTGGGGCTCAAGGTGAGGTAGAATATCATGGCAGAATAGTGTGGCAAAGGGAAGCGGCTCACATGATGATCAGGCAACAAAGACAGAGGCTCTACTTGCCAGCTACAAATATATCCCCCTAAACCACACCCCAGTACTCTACCTCCTCCAGCCACACCCCCACCTGCCTTCAGTTACCACTCAATTAATCCCATCAGGTGGTTAACTCGCTGAGCAGGTTTAAGCTTTTATAACCCAATCATTTCCTCTCTGAATCTTCTTGCATTGTCTCATGTGTGAGCATTTGGGGGACACCTCACATCCAAACCATAACATCTTAGTAGTATCCTATTTGTATTGTATTGTACAAATATTGTACTGTATACATTTGTATTGTATTTGTCTTGTTTCATGTAGTAATGACATTAGAGCATGCCACAAAATGATTTATGCAGCACCTGACACCAGAGTAATCAAAATAACCTCTAACACTCTTTGTTTAACATTGCTGCTTATAACTATTTAAACACCAGAACATTCTCTCCAGAAGGCACTGATTTCTAACTCTCTATGATTAAAGGATGCCTATAAGCATTTGGTTTTTCCCTTTAACACGTATTTAGTAAATCCCTGTGAAGTGTGCTAGGCACTGTTCTAAATGCTGAGGATTCATGATTATCAAGATAAACAAGGTTGCTGTTTTTATGTAAGCTCCCAAACATCAGACAATAAGAGATAATTATTAGGAACAATATTAAAACACCTACATACACCATGAAGGTAACTCTAACCTTCAGTCTTCTGGCAGAATCTTATTCAAATTTTGTTGCTTGAATCACTAATGTCAGTGCACATAAATAAATATCCTGGTGATTTTTCCCTAATTTAAAAAAAATTTTAATTTACTATTTCTTCCTATCTCAAACACTATAAGCCCCTCTAGGACTCTAAGAATGGTGAAAATGTTTTATACCTTTTTCTATAAGACAGTTAGATACTGCAAAATTAGAAACTTAGTAGGATGAAAATGATCCTATACTCCATAAAAACAGTAACTAGGTAAGTCTAAAAAATAATTGTACTAACCATAACAAAGTCCAAAGTTATATCTGGACCATCACTTTCTAAGTGCCAGTAGTTATAAGCCATTTATCTCGCTGGTGACAGAGTCCCCAAAAGGCTTTTTTGTAAGTATGACATCATAACCAGAATTGCATCTTGGAAAATATTCAATTTTAGAATGAGTTGATGGCAGTGTGGAAAACAGATTAAAAAGGGACAAGACTGGAGACATGGGTACAAGTTAATGATAGAGATGATGGTAGAAAGGGTGGAGTCCAGAGACATCCAAGAAGCAGAATCTGTGGAACATGGCAATCACCTAGATGAACAGCGCAAGGAGAAAGTGGTTCAGACAGTCTCTGCACACCCCAGGCTATTAGGTTACAGTCTGTTGCTTCTGACAATGGAGATCAGTGTGTGGGGAAAAGAACTTGAACTTTTTTCATTTATCTTTGTATTTTTTGAATTTTATTCAAAGGACATGTATTCCTACTGTATTTTTTAAAAAAAATATTTATTTGCTTTAGTTGTACACAATGCAATGCATTTATGTTTATGTGGTGCTGAGGACGGAACCTGGGCCACGCACTTGCTAGGCAAGTGCTCTACCGCTGGCCACAACCCCAGCCCCTACTGTATTTTTTTGAGGGGGATGTTTAATTCAAAGAAACCAGCAGCTGTTGGACAACAATTAGATACAGCCTCCGAATTTTCAAATTTTCTCTTTCTTAGTAGTCTAACTCTGTAGGTCAGAGACATCATTTAAATAAATGCTCATAGAAGAACTGAAAAAAAAATAATTGTACTAATTTTGTGTTGGGCTTTTATACTGGCTACTATGAAAAACACATCCATCCATATAACTAAATTTTTCAATAAAACATTTAGAGGTTGGATATGTAGTTCAGCAGTAGAGTGCTTGCCTTGCATGTGTGAAGCCCTGTGTTTGATCTCCAACACACACACACACACACACACACACACACACACACACATATTCCAATATACATATTTACTTCAAACATTTGCTACTATGAAGTTAAATACAATGTATTATAATGCTAATTTAGGTTAAGTATTAATATACAAACATATTAGTCTTTGTACATTAAGATGTAGATTAGTCCTTGTACATTAAGATGACATTGAAATGAATTCAAATTATTTTTTCATTAGTAGTGATTATTTAGTATTCTTTTAGCTACACATTTTCATCTAGTTCCTTTAGCATATATTTAGGAGATAAAGTGAATGAGAAGGGAAAATTGTATCACATCACTAAAAAGAGGCTTAAAGCTCCCCATAGAGACTTCCAAGTGCTTGGCAATTTTTTTTATATGAAAAAACTAGATGAAAGCACTTTCTTTTCTTTCTTTCTTTCATTTTTTTTTTTTTTTTTTTTTTTGGTACCGGGGATTGAACTCAGGGGCACTCGACCACTGGGCCACACCCCCAGCCCGTTTTTGTATTTTATTAGAGACAGGGTCTCACTGAGTTGCTACGTACCTCACCATGGCTGAGGCTGGCTTTGAACTCACGATCCTCCTGCCTGGGCCTCCCAAGTGCTGGGATTACAGGCGTGCGCCACTGCACCCGGCCTTATGAAAGCACTTTCATACAGGGAAGTTTTATAACACACACACTCTTTTTAAAAAAATACTTTTTTAATTGTAAATGGACATGATTTATTTATTTATTTATTTATTTATTTATTTATTTATTTATTTATTTATTTATGTGGTGCTAGGCATTGAACCCAGTGCCTCATGCATGACAGGCAAGCGCTCTACCACTGAGCCACAACCCCAGATGACACATACACACTCTTAATGGTTGAGACAGTATATGAATAAAAATGCATAATTAAAACAATTAGCACTTACTTCATAAACACAAATAATGAAATACAATTTATTATTTGGCATCCTATCCACTAGAATACTCTCAATAATTATTTGTTAAGTACAGTGCTACAATAATTAACATTTCTAATGACAACCCTAAGATATAACAAAATCCTAAAATGCTTTCTAAATCGTTTTTAAAAAATTTTGTTCATACATTGGCCTGTATCAATCAATATTCTGAATATTGGTAATTCATTGTTTATATTAGAATTTGTTACTTAAAATCTTTCTCCAACCAGTCACACCTTACTCTTATTGTGAAAATATTGATCAAGGATTAATGAATTGTTAATCTTGTTAAATTCATTATATAAATTCAGAATAATAGGTAAAGATAATCATATTTACTGTTTCTAAATATATGTTTCAACAACACCTTTTTATTTGGCAACACTTTTGAAAAATAAGATATTTTATTATGGAAAAAAGCCTGCTTTAAAAAATTATTTTACCTTTGCTGTAGCAGATTATCTAGTTCATTTAAATAGCTTTTTGTTATGACCTACTTAGATGTGAAAAACTATAGAAAAAATAAATTATTTCTGCATAAACCAATACTTTCCAGTTTGAAAGATCTAACACTAGATATTTAAGAAATGTGTACTTTTTGCTTAACGGGGTCGGGGGGACTCTTAAATTTCTTAGACCAACTGCCCATTGAACAGCCCGGGAATATCTAGTTAGCAGTTGATAATTTCCATCATATCTGCAGAATACTCTGTGTTAATTCAGCTTCTACAGGCCCATGTGGATTATGTTTAAAATATATATTTTTGATTGAAGTCTGATGGGTTATCAGATGTCTCTGTGAGTTGAATGTTCTGTCAGGACTGAACATGACTATTTGAAAATTACTCCGAAATATTGTTAAAAGATAATTTAAAATGTACAGAAATAGAATTCAGCCTTGGCTGAATTTTCTCACAAATGTGACAGTCTTCTGGTGCTTGTGTGCTTGATTATTTGAGTACTATGTCTTCATGAAAATATAGTTCATCTGTATTGTAAATGTTTCTCAGATGGAGGCATGAGGATATATTCTCAAGGACTCTAGAGTTCTCTCTGAGAATTTAAAATTTTTCATTTAATTGAATGCTTTAATTTCAATAATAATCTTTAAAAATTAATATAGTATGCTATTTGATTTCCATGCAGTTCTGCAACATTAATGAAAACAAAACCAGAGGCAGAGTTAATAAATAAATGATGTGTTTGCAATAAAAGAATGTCTAATAGCATCACAGGATACTGCAAGAGTGGATGTCTCCCTGTAGTTCAATAAATCTCTTTCCTACTGAAGTTAGCCAGAATTTGTTTCAGTTGTTTGAAACAAAGAACCTAATTAGGATACTCTCTGGTACCATCTAATGTTTCTCTTTAAGCATAATGCTAGCAGCCATTGATTCAAATGATTCTAAATTCATCTAAAAATACTTTTATACATCCTATTTTCCCATGCATATGGAATCAAACTACACCTATCTTTTGGTACCTTATTCACTTAAAAATTATTTTAGAGAACATTCCATATTAAAAAATAGCATCTAATGCACTATCTATATAGAGTATATAATATTCCATCATATATGGGTGTACCATAATTTATTCCAGTTTCTGACTGATAGGCATTTAGAATGTCTCACATCTTTTTAACAACTAAAATGCTTCTAGAATATATTAGTACCTATGTTTGTGTGCTTATGTGAACTTCCACTAATAAGATAAGCCCTCACTGATGAAATTCATGGCTATCTGCCAATTTCACTTAAGGAAACTACTGGCCAGTTTACACTCTTTCTAGTAATGTATGTCTGTGAGCTTCTGCTACTCTCTCCAACCTGATTTTTTTTTTTTTTTTTTTTTTTTTTTTTTTTTTTTTGTGGCACCGGGGATTGAACTCATGGGCACTCGACCACTGGGTCACATCCCCAGCCATTTTTTTTGTATTTTATTTAGAAACAGGGTCTCACTAAGTTGCTAAGTACCTCGCCATAGCTGAGGCTGGCTTTGAACTCACGATCCTCCTGCCTCAGCCTCCCAAAGTGCTGGGATTACAGGTGTGCGCCACCGCGCCCGCCCGATGAATTATTAATCTAGATCTTTCTCTGGATGATTTGTAAGAATTATGTGTTAGAATTCTTTACATTTCTCTGACATATATAAAAAGGATACTTTAACCAGAATCTTCCCATTTTAATGTATTCAAATGTATCAAAATTTCCTTATAGTTTCTGGGTTTTGTGCTTGTACTAAGAAGAAACTATTCTGAAACTATACTTAAATACCATTCTGAAACTACACTTAAATACCATCTCATGGGCTTTTTTTAATGCATTTACTATTTGATGTTCAAGTCTCTAATTCAACTGGAATTTATTTTGAAGAGGGACAAAAGGAAGCTGTCAGCATTGCTTTACCTACACAGTTAAATGGCCATGCTAACATCAGTTATTAAACTTTTGTTCCAGTGATTTGCAATGCCAGCATTTTCCTACACGTGATAGATTTGGGTTTATTTTTAAACTTTCTATTGACCAGTCTATTAAAAACATAGTACCCAAACTGTTTAAATAGCTTAACTTTATAATACATTTTAATAGTTAATAGGTGGTCACTAATTCTGTTTAAATATTAAGATAAAGATTTTATATGAAAAAGATTTCAGAAATTATGATGTAATTCAAAGAGAAACTATTTTATCTACTCATAACATTTTGTGAATGTATAACATAATAAAAAGATGAAAACATTACTAAACTTTTCTGTGGAATAGGATATTATAATAAGTGAGGCTCATCAAGGAGTTTCAGCTAGTATAGGAGTCTGTGCACTTAAAAACTATTTTCATTCCCTCGGTCTCTCTTTCTCTCACACTGTCTTTCCATATCAATTTTCATGCCCTTTCTATATCACATGCATACCCTATATTGTTAAACTAAAACATACCTGTTTGACTTCTTTAACAGCCAGAGTAACTGAGAACAAGATTGCCTGACTAATGCTGCTCTGATAGGGAATGTCACAGGCTGATTCAGTCCATTGCATATACATTCCATCTCCTTCACCATGGTCCAACTGTACCCTGAAAGGTAAAGAAATTTAAGTTTTTGATTAGAATCTTGTGATTAAATAAAAAACTAAATTACCTACTAATAGGTAAATCCATAGATAATCTGCAGATAAACTCATAGATAATTCATAAAAATTTCCATTTGGAGTTGGAGTGAATTAAATAACATACAATGCAAGAAAAAAAATTTTTTTCCCTGCAGTGCTGGGGATTGAACCCTGAGCCTGGTGCATACTAGGCAAACACTTTACTACTTACTGAGCTACATCCCCAGCCCAACGAAACGTTTTGAGTGGAAAATTTAGATAAAAATTATGCAATAAATCCCCTAGAGCAAATTCAGCAGGAAAAAATTAAAACATTAAGAAGGTTTTACTGAGGCTGGGGGTACAGCTCAGTGATAAGAGCATGAGCTCAGTATGTACAAGGCCCTGGGTTCAACCCTAGCACCAAAAACCCAAGAAGGTTTTAATAATCTCTCAAGTGCAAAAAAAAAAGCAAATTTTAAAAATTAATTAATTGTTCTAATCAGTTATACATGACAGAAAAATGCTCTTCAATTCATTGTACACAAATGGAGCACAATTTTTCACTTCTCTGGGTATACACAAAGTAGGATCACACCATTCATGCAATCATACGTGTACCCAGGGTAATGATGTCTGTCTTATTCCACCATCTTCATCTTTCCTATCCCCATGCCCCTTCTCCTCCCCTGTCTCCCCTTTGGCCAATCCAAAGTTCCTCCACTAATCCCATGCCCCGCCCCATTATGGATTAGCATCCACTTATCAGAAAAAAACATTCAGACTTTGTTTTTTGGGGGGATTGGCTTACTTTGCTTAGCACGATATTCTCTAACTTCATCCATTTACCTGCAAGTGCCATAATTTTATTCTCTAAAAAAAGAAAATTTGACACTATTTTTACTTACTTTAAAGGTTCTAAGGCTTTCCTCTTAGATATATCTATATCACTAATATTCTCTACAAACTGAGATTTTCTAGTTGTATTTTCTTTCTCAAAATAAGGTACTAGGTATTTACTAGCTGTTTAAGTGATAATTAACTTCAAATCCATTTTAAATTTGGCTACTCCAAATTATTTGTACATTTTAACTTAAGTAGAAATAGTGGCACACCTGTAATCCCAGTGGCTCAGGAGGCTGAGGCAGGAGGATCACAAGTTCCAAGCCAGCCTGAGCAACTTAACGAGGCCCTAAGCAACTTAGCAAGACCCTGTCTCTAAATAAAATACTTTAAAAGAAAGGGCTGGGGATGTGGCTCAGTGTTTAAGCATCCCTGGGTTCAATCCCCAGTACCACACCACACAAAAAAAAAAAAAAGAAAAGAAAAGAAATAGTGGTAAAATTGATCATGTTAAGACATGTTAACACACTTGTCTGTTTACAAACAACATCAGAAAAATATTTTTAAAGATTACATCCTCGGGCTGGGGTTGTAGCTCAGCAGCAGAGCGCTCACCTCACACGTGCGCAGCCCGGGTTCGATCCTCAGCACCACGTAAACATAAATGCATTGCATTGTGTACAACTAAAGTAAATAAATAAATATTAAAAAAAAAAAGATCACACCCTCAACTCAAAAGTAGGTTGTAAAAAGTATTTTAAATTAAATTCAATACAGAAATCCTAAGTCAATATGTTGGTTTGGCAGTTAAATTCCTGATAAATAGAAGGGAAATGTTCTGTTTTCTTTAAAATTTAGAAAATAATATTTTTATCATTAGAAGAAGAGACTGCTAACAGAAGCTATGCCTATGTGATTATAAACCTATGGCCTCTCTTTTATTTTTTAACAGTGCAGCATAAGAAGGAAGGGAGGATAAAGCCCGAGTTGGCGATGATGAGAAGCTAGGAAGGGAAAAGTCCAAAGACACACATATGGCTGAACTCAGTTCAGCCTAAGGCTAAGAATAAACAGTGAAATGGAGTTTAGAATCAGTACCGGGGTTTCAGATAGTTTCTAGTTTATCATCTTAAAACATTTAAAATTATATGCTATATACTTTAATGAATCTAATAAAAAATAAATTATTAGAAAATTAAAGTAGAATTAGGTTAAAGATATGACTTTTCTCTCAATTATATCAATTGTTGGTTACTAGGGTCATTAGCTAAATGTTACTACTCACTAGACAGCAGTTACTCTAACCTTGTTCTGGATGTAAAATTTTACTTCTGGGGCTGGGATTGTAACTCAGTGGTAGATCACTTGCCTAGTATGTGCAAAACCCTGGGGTCCATCCTCAGCATAGTGGAACAGAAAAAAGCATGTGAATAAAAACTGAACACCCTGAAACCCACAGGACAAAGGCTAACATCTCAATAGGCTCTAATGTCTTTTTAGTTGGTGATTTTATATTTACCATGTGGATAGATGGCCCAAAGAATTTGTTTACTGGCTGATTACCTGGAAATCACTACATAGGGATGTGTGAAGAAATAGATAAACCCAATAGTGTAATAAGTTTCAACCAGGAAGAAACTGAATGTGAGGTCTGTCTGTATAAAGACAAGAATAAAAAGAAGGGATCCAGCCAACAGAGTGTCTTCTGGCTCCCCACTCTCCTGTCAGCCACAAAGAACACAGTGAGGGCCCTGTCCAATGACTAGGGAACAGAACTGGTGCTCTTTTGGTTTCATATCATTTGAAAAGCTTTTGACATCTGACATATGGAGTTTGCTCTAAGGAAGATGGGGATGTCTAAAATAGTTTACAAGTTGAAAGAGAACAACTCAGGACTTGTTTAAAGAATTTAAAGAGGCAATTTTGGTTATTCTAGACCTTGTAAATAAATATTTCCCACGAAAGCTTTGTGATAAGATACCACCAGCTCTATCTACCAGGAAGGACGTTGGTGTGGAGGACAGTAATTGCCATGGCTCCCGGCGCTTTGGCGAAACCTCAGATGCGGGGTCTTCTGGCCAAGCGTCTGCGGTTTCATATTGTTGGAGCATTCACGGTTGCCCTGGGGGTTGCAGCTCTCTATAAGTTTGGTGTGGATGAACCAAGAAAGAAGGCATATGCAGATTTCTACAGAAATTATGATTCAATGAAAGATTTTGAGGAGATGAGGAGGGCTGGAATCTTTCAGAGTGCAAAGTGATTTTGGAATATAAAGAATTCCTTTGGATTGAGGTCCTTAGAAGTTTGTACTGACTTGTGCTCCTGAACTATAAAACATGATTATGTGGGCTAAGGAATAGTTTTTCTTGGTAAATAAACAATAACAAATACTGTAAAAAAAAAAAAAAAAGATACCACCAATGAACACAGTATCTATCTAAAATAACAGAAGGGTCATACACATACCTGTTGGGTCAGGTCTTTCTCTCCATTAGGCTCTTATATTTTATAGGATGATTTTTTTTTACTTTATATTAAAGATGTTATTTTTATAATTGAAGGGCATTTTAATTTGACCAACAAAAAATAAATTATTAGTATTATCACCTTCATTGACTTTCTCAGGATGCCATCCTGTTGTCCAACCCAGGGAAAATGTCACATCTGGAAAGAAGGCTGTCACAGTGTCTATAAATGGTTTTGCATCTACTACTTTGTTACTTCCATTTGGACCAGGGAGAATATCAGCATTAATCCATACAGGACACTTCAGGTGTCTCTTCACATTTTCTAAGAGCATCATGGATGGTTCCACAGCTGCCAGACTAAAAACATAGTTTGGTGTCAATGAGAAATATTTCTAGAGTAAAAAGAAGTTATTTTAGACTAATGGTTTTAACTTGTAATAAAAATGTAATACAATAATACCTGAATTAAATAAAATCAAAGATCACACACAGAAGAGAAAGATATCTCAAAATGTTGATTTATACTTATTATTCATGAAAGGAACTTAAAGGTTCTATTAGTATATGAATAATGCCACTACTTATGGACCAAATAGGGGTTTCAAAGCTCTCCATATTAGGATCACTAAGTGTGAAACAACATAAGACATAAATATTCACTCATCAGAGAGTGTATAAATAAGACAATAAATGTGAAAGGAACTCATAACCTGCACATATACGTTCATGAAATACCAAGTATGCCCAGGCACTGTATCTCCAGTACCAGCTCAAGACCCTAGAGGAAAAAGAGAACCTTTTTTTTCCCCCTCATGTATTCTTTGGGTGAGTTTGGAGACATAAACACATTTCTAAAAATAACTGAGAAGCAAAAACACTATATTTCCTTAAAGCTTTTAAGAGTTCCACATTTATTTTTCTTTTACTGTTAGCACCTATTCTAGAAACTACAGACAAGGATATTTTAGTTAAATTGAAAAGCTGCTTTTTTTTTTCTTTTCTCCCTATATCTACTGTAGCTGACACATATGTACTTTAAAACAATAAAGTTTTAATCAGCCTACATCATTTTTACTCAAAAAAAAAAACAAAACACCCACACCAACACCAGCGCATTTTCAAAATTGTACATATAACCTACTAGAAAACCTCACTACTTCTAATTCTATCTTCTGACCTTTCAGATTAATCCTTCTGAACCTTTAGAAATGCTCATTTCCAAGAAAGTTAACTGCAGCGAATACTGTGATGGAAGGCTAAGCATTGTGAAAATGGGTGTTGGAGAGGAGAACACTCAGCAACACTCTTCACACTTCTACCTCATCTTAGGAGAGGACACTTCCATCTTTCTTCTCTCCACTCCTTTTGTGCCTCCTACCTTAAGAGGAAAAATTGATATTCTCAGTAAATTGTTAAGTAAACCAGAGAAACCAGGCTCTAGCATTTAGCTTTTAGTCTCTCTTCTTCTCCCACACAGCAGCAGAGTGAAAGAGACTCAGTCTTCTCACTCTTATGCTCCTGAAATGAAGGCCCTAGATTTTAATGGATTAAGAAGCCCTAATGTTGGGGGACTGGGGTTGTGGCTCAGCGGTAGAGCGCTCGCCTAGGATGTGCATGGCCCAGGTTCGATCCTCAGCACCATGTTAAAATAAGGGCAGTGTGTACAACTAAAACAAATAAATAAATATTAAAAAAAAAAAAAGAAGCCCTAATGTTGGGCTTTGTAGATTCTAATTTAAATGCTCTCATTTTTCTTATTTAAATTCTTCCTGTCTTGTACTGTATCAATGCCATGCTAAAACCACAAATCTAAAATTCATATGAAACCACAGAAGACCAAGAATAGCCAAAGTAATACTGAACAAAAAGAACAAAGCCAGAAGTATCATAAGACTCAACTTCAAAACATACTACTAAGGTGGGCTGAGGATATAGCACAGTGGTAGAGTGCTTGCCTGGCATGTGTGAGGCCCTGGGTTTGATCCCCAGCACTGCAAAAATGAAAACAGAAAACAATAACAACAAAACATACTACATTGCTATAGAAATCAGATAGCATGGTACTGAATATCTTATCCTACTTTCCTATGAATTTCATACAGACGTTGGGGATGACAAAATAAAAACTATACTTAACATTATAATAAATCACTTCAAATTACATTTTAAGGGAAAATAATTCTTTGTTTAAACTCTGGAGTTGGCTAAAACTCCAAATAAAATTTAAAAACTTACTTATTATTTATATACTTAACAATGTAACTTAGAAGCATAAAATAAGAACTACTAAACATTGACTAAAATATCATTCAGCTCCTCTCACACTGGTAGTGCTGCAATCTGGTTAAGAGCATGAACTCTCCAATCAGGGTGACAACTCTTTGTTACCAACAATGTGACCTCTGGCAAGCTACTTATCCCTTCTGTCTCCATTGCCTCATCTGGAAAATGAAGACAGCAGCAACGACCTACCTCTTAGGATTGTTACAAAGGATTAAATGAAAAATACATGTAATGCTCTTAGAACAGTGTCTGATGCATAATAAGTATTCTTATAACCATTAATTTACATTCATTCCCCTTCAAATGTTATAGAAAAAAATCCCTGTAAAATTTTAGTTTTTAGTGGCCCATTTCTTTTGTGGTAGCTGCTAGCATTTAAGAATAAACGGGGTGGGGGATGGGGAGGCTGGTTATATAGCTCAGTTGGTAGAGTGCTTGCCTCACATGCACAAGGCCCTGGGTTCAATCCCCAGCACCACAAAAATAAAATAAAATAAAATAAAATAAAATAAATAAATAAATAAAGGAATAAACAGGGGCTAGGGTTATAGCTCAGTGGTAGAGGTAGAGTGCTTGCCTAGCATGTGTGAGGCACTGGGTTCGAGCCTCAGCACCACATAAAAATAAAAAAGTAAAGACTCGATCACAGGGAATAATCCAAGGGGCAATAGTAGATGTACAAAACAATTGAGCACATGAAAAGGCAAGGCGATCTAACTGCCAAGCATCAATGATCAAATGCTTTTTCATAGTACAAAGAAAGCCTAGGATCTGGTGCTACGTCAGCCGGCAGAGCTTAGCTGTCATCCTTAGGTAAATCACCTAATCTCTCTGGGACTAAGTCTCTTTGTCCATAAAACAGAGCTGAACCAGTCATCTCTTGAAAAGCCTTATGATTTTAAGATAGCTCTTTAACTTACAAGTCCTAGTCAATTAAAATCCCCGTATGTCAAGATTCTGTATATTTATTCATTCACCAACAGAATAATGAGGCTTATTGGTATAGTTAGCCCTATAACAAATGATTAGTCATTTTAATAATCCCATAAGATCTCCAAATAATTATTTTTTAAGGGGGAGAGGATAACTCAATTGTAAAATATGACTCAGAGGTGAGGCAGGTTTACTGCCAATCCTGGATTTCAATAGCAGCAACCTTCACAGGGCTTATGGTGCACTTTTTTGTTGTCACAGTATATTCCTGGCTTTACCTATTATTTTTACATGCCAAAATACTTACAAGCAAAATTTCCTATGATGGGCGCATGGATTTAAGTCTCATTCTTCATTATTAATGTCTCCAAAATTGCATTTTAAGCAATACTTTGGTTACTGAAAAATTCGGAATAATTCCCTTTACAAATGTAACAACATAAATCAAACTGAATATACATCAGAAAAAATTCTCCAACTCTCTCCTTCCCAGACTACTTGTTAACAAAAGAACTTTAAATTTAGCATTTTGTTATCACAATGAACATGCATGATAAATCCCTTTGTAAAAATTAGCTTTAGCCTCAAAGAAACAATTATAGCAAACAGCTCAGTAGGTCTTAGGTCCACTCTAAAACATACTAGAGTCTATAATTCCATTTTCATTTTGGATAAGGTACAAAAGTAGATAGTCAGACATAGATATGTGTGGCTATTAATTTTTCTGTAACTCTGTAACAGCCAGCAGCATGTTTGTACAAATACCTCTTGAAATCCAGCTTGATGCCTTTATTGCTCTTCATAACCTCAGTGAGCCACTCCTGTAGAGTATTATCACTGTTTGTTTCAGGGGGATGGGCCATGATTGGTTGTGCATGCTCTGATCCATTACTTGGAAGAAGGACATCGGCCTCTATCATATGAGCATTACCTGTCCAAATAAGAGAACTTAAGTTAATGCTGATAAACTGCAAAACTGCAGGAGATGCCATGTCCCTCTTTGAGAAGATAAAAGGAAGGAAAGAAAACTAACACTGAGTAACTACTACATGCCAGGTACTGTACTTAATCCTTATTTGTTACGGATGAGCAAACATGCCAAGAAGCTAAATGAATTTCCCTTAAACTGTTGTCATACTTTTGAATTTGTCCAAGTAAATAAAATAAAAGTACTGTGTCCATCTACAACTAAAATAAAAAAAAAAAATCACAATGATATCAAATCACACGAGATGGCTATTTAAAAATTTTTTTTTTAATTTGTAGATGGACACTCTACCACTGAGCTACAACCCCAGCCTGAGATAGCTACTTTTAAAAACGCACAGTAACAAATGTTGGCAAAGATGTGGAAAGATTAGAATCCTTATCTACCCTACAGTGGGAATATAAAAGGTATAGCCATTTTAGAAATGTATGGCAGTTCCTTAAAAAATTAAACATACTTACTATGACTCAGCAGTTCTACTCTATAGACATACAATGCAAGAAAACTGCAAACATATGTCCACAAAAATTTTGTACATGAATGTTCATAGCAGTAGTAAAAGTAGCAAAAAATCAGAAATTGAAATATCATCAACTGATGAATGGATAAACAAACTGGTATAGCCATACAATGAAATGATACAACCATAAATAGACATGAAATAAAGATAGACCTTAG
Source organism: Tamias sibiricus (assembly GCA_025594165.1). NCBI lineage: Eukaryota > Metazoa > Chordata > Mammalia > Rodentia > Sciuridae > Tamias > Tamias sibiricus. Next base: position 103,963,634 of record CM046662.1, read on the forward strand.
AACATAAATGAACTTTAAAAACATGCTAAATAAAAGAAACTGGAGATAGAAGTCTGCATGTGAAGGAAAAGTACAGGGAGCTACCCTGGATTTTGATTCTGGGTTCAGGAAAAGTCTTCATAAACAAACAGGCAATTCAGCTGATACCAAAGGATCTTTAAGAGGCTAGCCAGGCAAAGTGTGGGAAGAGAGCATTCCAGGAAAGAATTTATATGGCAGTCAGAGGAGGAAAAGAGCTGAGCCATGAGAGGAACTCTAAGGCTGGTGCAGATGCAAATTAAGAACACTGGGACAGGTGAACTTGGGAAACAGGCCAGTCTGTGCAGGGCCTTCAGGCTATTGAGGTGGTTTGAAGGCTTCAACAAACAGCGTTTCATTTCCCAAAAGGATTCTGAGAAATAAAATAGCCAAATTAGTAGATGGGGTTCAACATATTACTTGTATTACCTATGAAGCTAGCTCAGAGGGTGTACAGTTAATTGAGATATAATTTCCAACTTCTACCATCATCCCCAAATACAAATTTTGGAACAGCCCTTTTGAAGAAAGTTCTAGCAAATACAAATGTCCAGATGGCTGTTTCTCACTATTCAGGTGGAAGCAGAGAAAAGAATAGCCTCCCTTGTCCTCCTAGATTAGGACTAATCTAACAAATTCAAAAAATTTTTGGTTAGATATCAAAAAAGGTATTGAATTAATCTACTCTTTAAAGTAAACATCAGAAACTGGACTGACTTACTTTTCAATGCCTCATTCATCTGTGCCTTGTGGTTAGCTGCATGATACCAGATGATCTCAGCGCCATCTTCTGTTGTAATCCGGTTATTTTTCAGAAAATATTCCAGGATATTTTCACTCCAAGATCCTAAAATGACAGTATTTACATGAAAAAGAATGTTTCTTTAATGGGGTAAAATTTTTAAATGTTTTCTTATATATATTTAAGATAGATCATATAGATACATATTGATAGTAAAAAGCTTGCTATAGTGAGGCAAATTAACATTATCGGTCATCTGAAGTTTTTGTGGCAAGAGTAGCTAAAATCTACTCACCGAGCATAAATCACATATACACTATAATATCACATATACCCTCATGTTGTACATGAAATCTCTATATTTGTTCATCCAATGTATTTGTCACTTTGTATCCTCTGACCTATATCTCACCATTCCTCCTTTGAGTAACCACAGTTTTATTCTCCATCTTAGTGTATTTCAAATTTTAAATTTTAGATTCCACATATAAATAAAGTCATGAGATTTTTTTCTTTCTGTGTCTGGCTTATTTCACTTAGCATAATAATGTCCTTCAAGTTCATCCATGTTGTGGTGAATGGCAAATCTCATTCTTTTTAGAGCTGAATAATATTCCATTGAATTTGTGTGTCTATGCACACGCGCATGTGCATGCATGTGCACGTGTGTGGACACAGCACATCTTCTTGATCCATTTGTCTTCCTTTAGACATCTAAGTTATTTCCACAACTTGGGTATTGTATATAATGTTCATAGAGATATACTTAAGAGATAGTGATTTTATTTTGAGTATATGCCCAGAAAAGGGATGGCTGGGTTATAGGATAAAAAAATAATAATAAAAATGGACAGAAGACTTATCCAGAGAGGATAGCAAAGTAATTAGACTGAGGAAAATACAAGATTAAAAAAACAAAGAATACTTATGATGTGACAGGTATATAATACATATGAATAATGTAATTAGTAGATATATAGGATGGTCTGAACATCAGAAGCATAAAAAAATGTAGAAAGAAAATAAAACCAGGAAAAAGCAGACATTAAAGAACAGAATATTTTACAATGTCCTCTAACAATTGTGGCCCTAATTTATGCAAAGCCAAAGCTATAGTTAAAACTTTTAAAGTTTTGTGCAATTTAATTGTTTTCTCCACCTGAAGTCTTATTGTCTATTGACAATTTAAAATTCAAATGACAGGCCAGGTATGGTGGTGCAGGTCTGTAATATCAGAGACTGGGGAGGTTGAGGCAAGAGGACCACAAGTTCAAGATCAGCTTGAACAATTTAATGAGACCCTGTCTCAAAATAAAAAAGGTTCAGGATATGGCTCAGTGGTTAAGCGCCTCTGGGCTCAATCCCTAGTACCAAACACCAAAAAAACAAACAAACAAAAAAGCAAATAAATAAAATAAAATTCAAACCTCATATTTTGCTACATATTCACTTTCAAATTATGATTCTCAGACACTTACATTAAGTAAACTCGAGTTAGCAATCATAGATTTATCTAGTATGTACAAATATAAATAATTCTCATGTCTATCAACTACTTTTGGCATATCAGGTTTTTCTTAATTATATATTTAAAAATGAAAGTTAACTGAGACTAAGGTAGGTGGTAGCAAAAATACTTGTATCCAGGCCAGCTCCATACTATGGCATATTCTAATATAGAACTTTTTTTGAAAGCTTTAAAAAGCAAAAAATAAGAAGGAAAAATGTGTGAGGCCCTGAGTTTGACCTCCCACACCACAAAAAATGTAAAAAAAAAAAAAAAAAAAAAAAAGCTGTGCATAATCTTAACATCCCTAATTATTGTTTTTCACTTAAACATTGCCTACAAATTCCCTATGTGTAAGAGTCTGTCCTCTGTTGTTTAAACTCTACCTAACAGTTAAAAACCTAAAAAAGGCTATCAGAAACTATAAATAAAAGTAATATTTTATCAGTGAACAGAGGAGCAAATAAATAAACTTCTAACTAACATGCACAGGACCCAGCAACCACCCTAGATGATGGGCTATAGAATAAGGAAGGAAGGTTTAGCCGAAGAATCTACTCTCTCCAAGTGGCCTCCCACAAACACGCATGGCCCTACTTAACATACAGAATAGAATCAGAGACTTTTCAGACTTAGATGGCAATGCATGGCTACCATTTTTAAATATTTAAGTCAGGCATTATAGAAGGCCTATTATTGGTTATAACAAATGTCCAACAATAGGATGATAATTAAATCATAGTATATTCTCATGATAGAATATGTGACTAATGTAACTGTTACAAATAAAGTTTTTGAGATAGACCAAATGACTTAGAGAAATGGTTACTTAATGGAACCTAGTTGTTAGATAATGATTCATAATAAGATATTTTCATCTCACCTTTCTACTAAAAACACTGCATTTGAAAGTATTATAAAGGCAACTTTATAAATTGATAATAATGGGCAACAAAATAAGCAAATTATATTGTTCTACTGTGTGCATGTACAAATATGTAACAATGAATCCCACTATGTACAATTACAATGCACCAATGAAACATTCACAAATACTGTGACTGAAGAATTTAAAAACATTAGAATTAAAAAGTTCTTGCGGGCTGGGGTTGTGGCTCAGCAGTAGAGTGCTCGCCTAGCACGTGCATAGCCCGTGTTCGATCCTCAGCACCATGTAAAAAGAAACGCATTGTGTACAACTAAAAGCAAATAAATAAATATTCTAGAAAAGAAAAAAGAAAAAAAAAAGGTGGTTGAATGAGACGGATATCATTTTCCTTAATGCATGATTGAAGACCTGAATTGTACGAATATACTTTGTATACAAACAGTTGTATGTAAAAAGATACTAAATATATGCACTATGAGTTGTACATATTAAAAATTATAAAAATAAAATAAAAAAAAAGTTTTTGCCCTTTTAATGAATAAAATTGCTATATTGTACTGAACCACAACTGTGTACTGACGCTCCTTGACTTATGATGGGGTTATGTCCTAACAAACCCACTGTTAAGTTAGAAATATCATAAATTTTAAAATGCACTGAATACACCTAACCTACTGAACATCTGAGCTTAGCATATTCTACTTTAAGCATAGATTTACATTGACCTATACTTGGGCAAAAATCACCTAACATAAAGTCCATTTTACTATAATGTGTTGAATATCTCAGTAATTTATTGAATACTATATGAACATGGAAAATGTAATGGTTGCACCAGTATATTTTTGCACCATATAAAGTAAAAAAAAAAATCATAAGTCAAACCATCCTAAGTCAGGGACTGTATGTACATTTTTAGAATTAAGAAGCCTCTGATTACCTGTGATCCAGGGTATTAGTATTATTATCTTAAGCAGGCTGTAACTCTGAAAATAGGGCCAAGAGAAAGGCAAAATAGGTTTTCTTAAGATTAAGACTTTTTTTGGGCAGTTAAGATTTACAGAAAAAAATTAAGCAAAAAATACAGAGTTTTCATTTCCCCCTACACTCACCCCAAATTCCCCTATTTTTAACACACTCTGGGAGAAGATTTTAAATGTTCTTATCATAAATGATTAGTATGTAAGGTAATATTATGTTGTTTTCTTAAGTTTGCTGACCTTTGGACTAGAAGATCATTAAAGTTACTTCTAGTTCCCAAAAATGTCTACCAGATTCACCATTAAAAATAATCTGACATACAGTCACACAAAAACTTGCACACAAATGTTCACCACAGCATTATTCATACTATGGTTTGAATGTGTCTTCCAAGGTTCATGTATTAGAAACTTCATCCCCAGTGTAGTGGGGTTGGGAGATGTTTGGCTCATAGGGCACCACCTCATGAATGGATTAGTGTCCTTATTATAGGAATAGTTCACTCTGTCTTGTACTCCCTCCCTGTCTCTTTCTCTCTCCTGCTGCTCTTCAGCTATGCTCCTTCTGCCATGTTATGACATAGCAAGAAAGCCCTTTAGCCCCTCCATCTTGGCTTTCACAGCATCCAAAACTGTGAGCCAATAAATTTCTGCTCATTATAAATTACCCAGTCATGGTCTCTGTTATATAGCAGCACAAAACCAATTACAACAGTTCATAATAGTCAAACAATAGAACCAACCTAAATGTCCACTAACTAATAGATGGATAAAATAATGTCACATGCACATACAACAGAATACTATTTGACCCTGAAAAGGAACGAAGTACTGATACATGCCACAATATGAACATAACTTGAAAATCCTATGCAAAGTGAAAGAAGCCAGACAGAGGAGGTCACATCACTGTATGTTTCCATTTATATGAAATGTCCAGAATAGGTAAATTTATGGAGACAGAAAGTAGATGTGCAGCTGTGGTTTGAGGTATAAGAGGGGTTTTAATTTTTCTTTTTTTTTTTTTTTTTTGGTGATGACAATATTCTAAAATTGGCTGTAGTAATAGTTGCACAAGTCTGTGAATATACTGCAAACCACTGAATCATATTGTTTTAAAGACTTTTAGAACTATACGATAAAGCTTACTTACTCTAAGCTGCTGAAAAAGTTATAAAATTAATTTATATATCAAGAAAGTGGGAGAAAGACTATGCATATTACACATATTAACATACTATATATATTACATGTGGCATGTACACAGAACCTCTCAAAGGATATACAAGAAATGGTAACACATGCGTGTGTGTGGAGAGGAACTGACTGGTTGAGGGTCTGCAGGGAAACTTCCATTAAAAAATTCCATTGTGCCTTTTGAACTTTTTTACACTGAAAAGATATTTTTTTTAAAAGTTAAGAAAATGATTCACATAGTGGAACAAACTGGTTAAGAATTAGCTAAGCCAAAAACTGATCATGAGATTAGAATTCATTAGTATGATTTAATGGTGTGTGTCACAATCTGGAAATTTTCACCTGAGCACACATTTGATTCCAACATTTTGCAAACCTTCCATTAACTCAGGAGAATCTCTATTTGTTACAGCTTAATAATGAGAATGGTCAGTTTTTTTAGTGTGAGCCTTGTTGGATTCCAGGCAGGAGGCTGCCAGAAGGCCACACCTCCCCAGGTACTTTGTGAAAAACTACACTTCCCAGGGTCCTCAACATGGCCAGCAAACCTGGCCAGCAAGTGCCCTGGCCATCACCTCCTGACCTCTGGTAGCCTATAGGGCAAGGACTCACTCCAGGGGGCTTTCTGACCCCCACTCCATTTAAGCCAGCCCCCGACTAAAATCGCTCTCTGTTCGTGCTTGCCCCTGTTCCCATCCGTCCCCTGTTTTTCCCTTCTTCCCGGGCCTTCCACGCGTGGCCCCTAACAAACTTCCCTTTTATTAAAATGGCATTCCCAGCAAGAAACTTTGCCTAAATTCTAACAAGCCTAATCCTAGATTTGGACTTTCAGAATAAAACGTTCTGAGTTAACATGTGCCTTAAAAAAATGTTCACATTCTTTGATTCAGTAATTCATGTTTTAAAAATCTTGTGTAAGATTTCAAAAAATCAGAATTGAGGAAGAACAACAAAAAGATGTTCATTACAGCATGAGTTCTTATATTTTTTTAAAGAGGAAACCGGTTATGTAAATTACAGTATAATTTTTTGATAAAACAATTAAGTCATTTAAAATTATGTTTATAGAAAGCTTTGTGAGATGGCGATATTAGGAGAAAATGCAGGATAAAAAAAATTCATATTTACTATGACCTTAACTCTACTTTCTTAAAAGTCAGGATTGTTATAAAACTCCAAAAAGTTACTACTAGTGATGAGTCCGAATCCTGGTACTGGAAAACTTTGTCCTACTTCAATATACTTTAAATGTTTCATAAAGATCACGTATTATGTTTACGTTCAGTAAAATATCTAAGCTGAAGAAGGAATGCGTCACCGCGGCTGTCTAATGCCACTACTTATGCTTATATAAGAGAGACTGTAACCTTCTGGGGAATTCCACGCCCGTGGCTGAAAACACCTTGGGTTCCAGGGGTCAAACAACAGCACACACTAGTTAGTAGCTTGCAAAGGTCGTGCACCAAGAAGGTGGAAGGCCGAGCTCCGTGCCTTGTCTGCATTGCCAACCCTCAGCCAATTCCCCAAAACGAAGCGCACTGACCACGGGCTACTCCCTATTCTGTCTATTCAAATTATGGGCTGGGCAAGTGTCACATTCCCTTCAAACCAACCAAGATCTCCAAAGGCAATAAACCTGATGTTCTCGGGCGCCCTAAACGCTTTTTCTGTAACTCCCTCCCGGGAACCGTGGTTCTCTCCCAGCGGATGGTGGGCGCGCGCCGAGTGTGGACCCGGGCCCATCCCCGGCCGCCAGGAGCCGCTCAGGTCAAGGAACACTAGGTGAGGAGGCAACGACGACCTGAAACACTCCCCTGCTGCCAGGCCAGTCTCTCAGAGAGCCCCAACTCCGGGCTCTGGCTCGGGAAAGCGGGCGGCGAGCTCAGGGGTCGGGACCCGCGCCGCGCACTCGCACCTAGCCCGTCCGGCCGGAAGCCGTGGGGACCACCGCTTACCAGGGCCCCCGGCAGGCGCTGTCATGGTGACGGACGCCCGCCGTTTGCGCAGGCGCGGAGCGATGGGCAACCCGCCGACAATCACCCGCGGCGTGGTAGGCAGACAGGAGAACCGCGAGCTCGCTGTGAGGCCGCTGCGCGCGCCGGCGAGGCCCAGCCGGAAGGGGCGGGAGCGGTGCGCCTGCGCAGTTTCTCCCGCCTGTGGCCGTGGTCCCAGTGTTGGTTATAGTGCTACTCTAGGGAAGACCACAGCGACCAATGAAGCCCAGAGATGGACAGCATTTGCTGGTGTGGGGCACGAATTTCCAAATAAGTTTGATACATTTTCTTTTTGATTTTAGTAACATTCGTTATTACCCCATAAAAAGGAGTGTTGTTGCACAAGGATACTTAGATCGCTTCAAGTTTTCTCTCCCCTTCTCCCTCAAACTCAGAAATACTCCCCGACTCGGGTCTCTGTCCCACTGCCTTCCTAAGCCGCCTGAAACTCCGTGTTTTCTGAAGCCAAGCTAACGCAGGAAGAGCATCCTGGGACTCTGACCTGGATAAGCAACATAAGCAACATGGCTTTATCGTTTTCGGCTTCTGCAATTCTAATACAACTGAAGCTGCCAGCTGTAAAATTGAACTAACAATCAATCCATCGCTTGACGTATAACAAATGGAGGCTGTCTTCATTCACATTTTCAGACTTTAACATTTTTAAGTTCTCCTAGACTTGAGTTATTTTTATTTATTCTCAATCAGGCCTTCATATTCTCTGGATGTTCCCCAGGTCCATCAGAAAAAATTTCTACACTTAAGAAAACACTACGTTTTAATGACATAAATTTTGAAGTCATTACGTTAAAGTTTTTAAATTTTATAGAACAGATCAATAGAATAAAGGGATTGGGAAGAGGGGAGGGTATCAAAAAGTACAAGGGAAGAAATCTTCCAAATTATGCCAGGTCCATTTATGAAAATACCAAAATGGGCTGGGGTTGTGGCTCAGCGGTGGAGCGCTCGCCTAGCACGTGCGCGGCCCGGGTTTGATCCTCAGCACCACGTATAAGTAAATACATTGTGTACAACTAAAGTAAATGCATTGTGTGCAACTAAATAAATAAATGTTAAAAAAAAAAAGAAAATACCAAAATGAATCTCGCTTTTATATGTAAATATAATACACTAATTAAAAGAATAATAGAAGAGAGATTGGTAGAGTAGAGTAAGCAAATCAGGGGAAGGGTAAAGGAAGATAAATGAATGGGATTGATCAAATATGTTTATGTGCAAATATCATAATGAATCCTACTGTTACTTTTAATTATGCACCAATAAAATAAGTAAAAAAAATTAAAAAGTTAAAGTTGTACTTAAAATTTTAACTTAAAAATAGATTTATTGATATATACAAGTGCTTTGCATCAGGTTACATTTCAGTAATGACTAATAATTGTATATTTAAAGTGCATAATGAAGCAAATTCATGGTATTCATAGAGTTGTACAGCCATCTAGACAAGGAACTTGAGAACATTTCATCACCCCAAAGCAACAACTCTCTACCCCCACCCCCACCCCACACACACACATGCTAGGCAATCACTAACCTACTTTCTATCCCTATGGATTTGCCTATTCTGGACATTTTATGTAAATGGCATCATGTAATAAATGATATTTTGTTCCTGGCATCTTTCATTCAGCATAATATTTTCAAGGTTCATCCACGTTTTAGCATGTATCAATAATTTCTTCCTTTTTATGGTGGAATAAATTCCCTTGTATAAAACAAAACTGAGGTAGAATAGAATAACGAAATAGCTAGAAAGGCATCATAAAGGAAAAACAAGGAAATATAACTTTAATTTAAAGCTTCACATACTTTTCCAGGCCTATCACTGTCCAAGCCTCTCTCTCTCTCTCTCAGGCCTCTCCATAATTTCTGGGAAATATGTAAATCTGGGTTACCATAAAATCATTCACTCATGATAATTAACTTGAACACTGTTCATTAGCCCAATAAATGTATTAAGCAAAGAGAGATGAGATTTTTTTAAAATAAAAAACTTTCCAACATTATTTATTGATCAGATAATAGAGACCATGTCAGCTGAAGGATCCTGAGGATGAGCAGACCACCAGAAACCATTTTGAGATCACCAAACTGATGTTATTTTTACATACCTTGCCACACCCATCCCTCAGCAAGTTTCTTTTAAACAAGAGCCAGGAACCACAAAAACACATCTCTCCAGATGGCCTGCATTCTCCCTTGAATCTGTAGCCCTTACTTTCTTAGGTAAATCTCTGTGCTTCTACTGACATGTACTGAGATACTTTTCCATCACATATGTCAAGGACACTATTGCCCTCAGTCGTGTTCTCCCCTTCTCTGAGAATTCCACTGGACTGTCTTCTAGTGAGCTTGACTCCAGTGACAAAACATTTTACCTGTCTATTCATCAGTTGGTGGACATTTGAATTGTTTCTACTTTATGGTTGCTATCAATAATGCTGCTATGAACATTTATGTACAAGTTTTGTGTGGAGGTATGTGGATGTTTTTCTTGTGTGTATATACCTAGGAGTGGAATCGTTTCTTCTATGAAACACTGTTTTCAACTTGTAAGGAACTGCCAAAAAGTTTTGTAAAGCAGCTGTACCATTTTACATTCCTACCAACAGTGTACTAAGGTCTCAATTTCTACACATTCTCACCAATGCTATATGACTTTTTAAAAATTACAGTCATCCTAGTTCATATGAAGAAGTACCTCATTGTTCTCAATTTTTTGTCTTGATTTCCCTACTGACTAATAACATTGAGCATATTATCAGAAGTTTACTGGCTGTTTGCATATTTGATTTGTAGAAATATTTATTTGCTCATTTTTAAATTGGATTTTTTGTGTTTTTATTGTTGAATTGTGGGATTCCTTACATAGTCTGAATACAAGTTCTTTTAGCAGATGATTTGCAGATACTTTCTCCCATTTTGCAGGTTGTCTTTTCCATTTCTTGATGGTATTGATTATAGTAGAAAGTTTTTGTGACCTATTGGTCACCATATTAGGTCAGTACTTTGATAGATTTTACAATAACTGACTCAGAATTGCTCCTGACGATGTATTTTTTAAAGGTGTCTGAGATTTGCTTCAAAATACTCTAGCAGGGAAGGTATAGATAAAGCAAAAGAGGCAAATCTTGATAATTATTGAATTGGATTTCTGTAGGATGGTTATATGGAGTTTCATCATATCATATTCTTTACTTTTGAATGTTTGTAAATTTTACAGCAAATTTGTGTCTAATTGCTTTTTTTTAGGGGGAACACAGAGGAAGGATTTCATAAGTGAAGGGTTTATGGAGCAGTGGGGAAAAAAACAGACAACAGAGCCTTACAAGGATTAGAACATGAAAGATGGGTATCAACCTGAGAGCCTGCCACTTTTTGTTGAGTTATATAAATAGGAGCAAATAATTCATGATTTCTGATTGGTCCAAACTGGGCAAAGATATGTGTATTAGAGGAGTGGAAAACAAGAGGTTATCTGTGTAGAGCATGAATCTCCAGGATATATAAATAACTCAAAAAACTTAACACACACACACACACACACACACACACACACACACACACACACATAACCCAATCAATATATGGGCAAAGAAACTGACACTTCACAGAAGAAGAAATATAATCGATCAACAAATATATGAAAAAATGTTCAATATCTCTAGAATTAGTGAAATGTAAATTAAAACTACTTTAAGATTTCATCTCATCCCAGTCAGAATTGCAATTATTAAGAATACAAACAACAATAAATGTTGGAGAGGATGTGGAGGAAAAGGTACACTCATACATTGCTGGTGGGACTGTAAATTGGTGCAACCATTATAGAAAGAGGTATGGAGATTCCTCAGAAAGCTTGGAATGGAATCAACATTTGACCCAGCAATCCCACTCCTTGATTTATACCCAAAGGACTTAAAATCAGCACATTACAGTGATGCAGCTACATCAAAGTTTACAGTAGCTCAATTCACATTAGCTAAACTATAGAACCAACCCAGGTGCACTTCAAGATGAATGGATAAAGAAAATGTGGTATATATACACAATGGGATATTACTCAGCCTTAAAAAATGAAACTATGGCATTTGCCAGTAAATGGATGGAGCTGGAGAATATCATGCTGAGTGAAAAAAGCCAATCCCCAAAACACCAAAGTCTGAATATTTTCTCTGCTATGTGGATGTTAATTCACAAGGGGGGTGGGTAGGGAAGAATAGAGTTAATTTAGATTAGGTAGAGGGGAATGAAGGGAGGGGAGGGGGCACAGGGGTAGGAAAGATAGTAGAATGAATCGGAAATTATTACCCTATGTACCCTATGTATATGACCTGTGAAATTCTACATCATGTATAACTAGAAGAATGAAAAATTATACTCAAATTACATATGATGTATCAAAGTGCACTCTACTGTCATGTATAACTAATTAAAACAAATATAATTTTTAAAAATGTTCGACATCTCTAACAACTAGAGAAATGCAAATCGAAACTACTCTAGCTGGGCACAGTGGCACATGTCTGTAATCCCAGCACTTGGGAGGCTGAGACAGGAGGATCGAGATTCCAAGCCAGTCTCAGCAAAGGCGAGGCACTAAACAACTCAGTGAGACCATGTCTCTAAATAAAATACAAAATAGGGCTGGGGATGTGGCTCAGTAGTCAAGTGCCCCTGTGTTTAATCCTTAGTACTCCCACCCCAAAAAAAAAAAAAAAAAAAAAAAAAAAAAACACTCTAAGATTGCATCTCCCTTCAGTCAGAATGGCAATCATCAAGAATACAAGCATCAATAAACATTGTGAAGATGTGGAGGAAAAGGTACACTCATACATTGCTGGTGGGACTGCAATTGGTGCAACCACTCTGGAAATCGGTATGGAGATTCCTCAGAAAACTTGGAATGGAACTACAATATGACCCAGTTACACTACTTTTGGGTATATACCCAAAGGACTTAAAATGAGCATACTATAGAGATACGACCACATCAATGTTCATAGCAGCTCAATTCACAATAGCTAAGCTATGGAACCAACCTAGGTGCCCTTCATTAGATGAATGGATAAAGAAAATGTGGTACATATGTACAATGGAATATTACTCAGCCATAAGGAAGAATGAAATTACAGCAATTGCCATTAAATGGATGGAATTGGAGGCTATCATGCTAACTGAAATAAGGCAATCCCCCAAAACCAAAGGCAAAATTTCTCTGATATGTAGATGCTGACTCACAATGAGGGAGGGTGGTGGGAGGAATGGAGGTTCACCAGATTAGGGGTGAATGGGGGGAAGGGAATGGGAAAGACAGTAGAATGAATTGGACACAACTTTCCTATGTTCAAATATGAATACATCATGTACAACCACAAGAATGGGAAGTTATATTCCATGTATGTGTGATATGTCAAAATACATTCTACTGTCATGTGTAACTACAAAGAACAAACTTAAAAAAAAAAAGAAGTCATCTGTGGAAGTGTTTCCTTTGGTTTGGTATATATAATTCACTTTTTTTTTTTTTTTTTGGTACCGAGTATTGAGCCCAGGGATGCTTTTACCACTGAGTGACATTGCTGGCCCTTTTTATTTATATTTTGAGACAAGGGTCTCACTAAGTTGCTGAAGCTGTCTTTGAACTCATGATCCTCCTGCCTCAGCCACCCCAGTCACTGGGATTACACAGGTATGCAGAATGTAACTGACCTTAGAATTTAGTTATATTTCAGCATTTAACAATTTTACATTTGTCTTGTGGCCTCTATTTTGTTATTGACAAATTTTCTGCTGGCCCAACTAATTTTTTTAATTATGAGGCAGTCTGTATTGACTCTGGTCATCTCTAATTACTCTTTTTTTGTTGTTGTTTGTTTGGTATAGGGATTGAACCTCAGCCCTTTTTTGTATTTTATTACAGACAGGGTCTCACTGAGTTGCTAAGTGCCTCGTCATAGCTGAGAGTGGCTTTGAACTCATGATCCTCCTACCTCAGCCTCCCAAGTACTGGGATTATAGGCATGCGCCACAGCGCCCAGCTGTTATTTTGATATTTGTCTCACTTTCATTGTACAAGTCAGTCAAATAGTGTTTTACCAAAAGATGGGTAATCTGCCAAATTTTTAGTCTTGCAATATATTCCCTCTTGCACATAAAATTTAATGCTAAATCCAGGGACACCAGTAATTACAAATTTCTTAAATTGTGATTAAAAACAAAAAATGAATTTTTAATTGTAGTTGGGATAGAAGTTAGTCAAAGGGTTTTGAGAATTTAAATATTTTTTATCCTGATTCCCTTTAACTGCTTAAAAATTTTTAAAAATTTAATATAATTCTATCAGATATTGTTGCCACCTATCCAGTTAGCTGCATTTACTCGTAGTGTTGAGTGAATCATGGAAGTACATAACCAAGGGGTTCAAAATGAATCTTAGATTATGAGAATTGGGTATAGTGAAAAGGACACTTATCAGAGGAGACTTAAGTTCTAGTTTTAGAAATGTGAATTCAAGCTTTAAAAACAGCCACTGTGCCTTCAAACTACGACTTTATTTTCTTTGTTAGTATAAAAAGAAGGTGGATATTGTCTTAGATGATCTTCGTACTTCCTTCTGGCTCTGAAATTATAAATGGAGTCATAAAACATCTGCATAAATCTAATACAGATTATTTCATTTTTTTAAAGTGTCATAATTGCTAAAACAATCTTTCCTTAAATTCCAATTCAGTTAGTTCCTAGATATTTGACTCTGGGAAAATTACTTTCTGAACTTATTATACACTATATAAAATGCAATAATAAATCACAAGGTAATGTTCCTTGTTCTGAAATCTGTGTTGTTTGATAGCACTATTGGCACTCCAACTTTTAGTGTTTATGTGGCATATCTTTTCCCATCTTTTTACTTTTTAATGAATATGTACCATTGTAAATGGTTCTTACAGATAACAGTTTTTTTAATCCAATCTATGTCTTTTGTCATGTTTAAACCATTTACATTTAATATAATTTTTTGGCAATGTCAGAATTTATTGAATAACAGTAAATTCACAGGCTACTCTACTTTCAGTGGTGGCAGTTCACCAAATACTTGTGAGTTATCTGGTTGTCATAAGCTGGGCAAACATGAGTTGTTTTATTCCAATCTTAATTTCTAACACCTGTAGCACTCAAGTCACAGCACACTATATATATATATATGCGCACACACAGCACACCATATATATATATATATATACATATATATATATATATATGTATACACACACACACACACACACACACACACACACACAAATTACGGAAAGGTTGAGAAAGTGTTAAGGCAGCCAACGGGTATTCAGAAGGCTGAATGGACAGCAAAGGCAGAGAGCAGATAAGAATGCAGAGTCACTAAAGGTGGTCAGATAAGATTATGAACCAGCTGAGGAACTTGTTCAGGGTACAGAGCTGTCAAAGAGCAGGAGCTTAATTTAGGTCAGGATCTGGACAAATGGCAGTTTCAGAGCATCAGCTTGGAGAGGGTTGTGCATGGTCATCATGAACAGAAGAAACAGAGCTCCACTGAAACCCAAGGATAGAGTGTAGAAGTCCCTTGCTGTGGTGATTTTCCTGGACAAGGCTGGTGACGAGTGAGCAGGTGACAGGGTCAGAGTGCAGCCACCTCCAGTCTCAGGGAGCTCCTCCTTTAATGGGTCTCGAGTGAGGGGGTGCTTCATCCAGTGGTCTGGTGTGTTCAATAAGCTTACAAGTCTGATTTTTCACATATAAGTTTGATAAACCCAGGTATCCACGTGCTTCTGATTAATCCAATAAGTTCACAGGTGGTCATTTTCATTCGCATGATTAACTTATTGATCAGTTTGTGCCTTAAGGTTGTGCTAGACAGAATGTGGTTGTTTACTTGCACAAACAAGGTATAGAGTCATTCCACCTCAGTCTTTAACTCACAGTGGAGAGTAGCTCAAAGAAGGCACAGCCTCAGAACTGCTGTCTGCACATCATGGAGTGACTCTGAGCTCTCTACACACATAAGAATCATCAAATACATTTTTCCTCTGTTTCTCAATGTCTTACAGGTTTTTAGTAATTCTCCTTGTTTTCCTTCAATACAGGTCCAAGCCTGTAAAACCTACTTTCTTAACTCTCCCTACAAGGCTCCTTGGTTTTTTAATCCCTTTAGAAATGGGAGGATGGACACTCTGCCATTTCTTTTTTCTTTTTGTTCTAATTAGTTATACATGACAGTAGAATGCAATTTGACACATCATACATAAATGGAGCATAACTTCCCATGTACACAATGTAGAATCACACTGGTGGTGTAGTCATATATACCCATAGAGTAATAATGTCCGATTCATTCTACTATCATTCCTATCCTCATAGCCCCTCCTCTCCCTTCACTCCCCTTTACCTAATCCAAAGTACCTCTCTCTATTCTTCCCTAGACCCCTTCCATTGTGAATTAGCAACCACATAGCAGAGAAAACATTCAGCCTTTGGTTTTTGGGGGACTGGCTTATTTCATTTAGTGTGATATTCTCCAGCTCCATCCATTCACCAGCAAATGCCATGATTTCATTATTCTTTAAGACTAATATCCATTGTCTATATATACCACATTTTCTTTATTCATTAATCTATTGAAGAGCAACTAGGTTGGTTCTATAGTTTAGCTATTGTGAATTGAGCTGCTATAAATGTGGCTGCATCACTGTAATATGCTGATTTTAAGCCCTTTGGGTATAAACCAAGGAGTGGGATAGCTGGGTCAAATGGTGGTTCCATTCCAAGTTTTCTGAGGAATCTCCATACCGATTTCCAGAGTGGTTGCACCAATTTGCAGTCCCACCAGCAATGTATGAGTGTACATTTTCCTCCACATCCTCACCAATGTTTATTGATGCTTGTATTCTTGATTGCAATTCTGACTGGGGTGAGATGAAATCTTAGAGTAGTTTTGATTTGCATTTCTCTAGAGATGTTGAACATTTTTTCATATATTTGTTGATCAATTGTATTTCTTCTTCTGTGAAGTGTCTGTTCAGTTCCTTGGCCCATTTATTGAGTTGTTTGTTTGGTTTGTTGGTTGGGTTTTTTTTGGGGGGGGCGGTGAGTTCTTTATATATTCTTGAGATTATTGCTCTGAGGTGTCTGTGGTAAAGATTTTCTCCATTCTGTAAGATCTCTCTTCACATTATTGATCATTTCTTTTGCTGTAAAGAAAGCTTTTTAGTTTGAATCCGTCCCATTTATTGATTCTTGATTTTACTTCTAGAGCTTTAGGAGTCTTGTTAAGGAAGTCATGTTCTAAGCTGACATGGTGAAGATTTGGGCCTACTTCTCTTTCTATTAAGCACAGGGTCTCTATTCTAGTGCCCAAGTCTTCGATACCTTGAGTTTCAAGCAGGGTGAGAGACAGGGGTTAATTTCATTTTGTTACATATGTATTTCCAGTTTTTCCAGCACCATTTGTTGAATAGGCTCTTTTCCCCAATGACTGTTTTTGGCGCCTTTATCTTATAACTGTATTTATATGGCTTTGTCTCTGTCTTCCATTCTGTAGCATTGGTCTATGTGTCTGTTTTGGTGCCAAACCATGCTGTTTTTGTTGCTATAGCTCTGTAGTATAGTTTAAGGGCTATAGTAGTATAGTTTAAGTTTGTGATGCTTTGGCTATTCTGGGTCTCATTTTTCCAAATGAATTTCACGATTGCTTTTTCTAGTTCTATGAAGAATATCATTGGGATTGTCATAGGAATTGCATTATATCTGTGTAATGCTTTTGGTAGTATGGCCATTTTGACAATATTAATTCTGCCTATCCAGGAGCATGAGAGATATTTCCATCTTCTAAGATCGTCTTTAATTTCTTTAGTGTTCTGTAGTTTTCACTGTAGAGTTCTTTCACCTCTTTTTTTAGATTGATTCCTAAGTATTCTTATTTTGAGGCTATTGTGAATGGGGTTGTTTTCCCAATTTCTCTTTCAGTAAATGCATCACTGATGTATAAGAATGTGTTTGACTTATGGGTGTCGATATTATATCCTGCTATTTGCTGAATTCATTTATTAGTTTTGGAAGATTTCTGGTGGAATGTTTTTGGATCTTCTAAATATCAAATTATGTCATTTGCAAATAGTGATAGTTTGATTTCTTCTTTTTTAAAAAAATATTTATTAGCCGGGCGCGGTGGCGCATGCCTGTAATCCCAGCACTTTGGGAGGCTGAGGCAGGAGGATTGCGAGTTCAAAGCCAGCCTCAGCAATGGCGAGGCACTTAGCAACTCAGTAAGACCCTGTCTCTAAATAAAATACAAAGAAAGGGCTGGGGATGTGACTCAGTGGTCAAGTGCCCCTGAGTTCAATCCTCGGGTACCACACACACACACACAAAAAAAATATTTATTTGCTTTAGTTGTACACAATGCAATGCATTTATGTTTACGTGGTGCTGAGGATTGAACCCGGGCCGCGCACGTGCGAGGCAAGCGCTCTGCCGCTGAGCCACAACCCCAGCCCCTGAGTTCTTCTTTTTCTATTCATATCCATTGAATTTCTTTCTTCTAATTGTTGTGGCTGGAGTTTCAAGGATGATGTTGAATAGAAGTGGTGAAAGCGGACATGCTTGTCTTGTTCCAGTTTTTAGAGGGAAAGCTTTTAATTTTCCTCCATTTAGAATGATGTTGGCTTTGAGTTTAGCACAGATAGCTTTTACAATGTTGAGGTATGTTCCTACTCTCCCTAGTTTCTCTAGTGTTTTGAACATGAAGGGGTGCTGAATTTTGTCAAATGCTTTTTCTGCATCTATTGAGATAATCATATGATTGTCTTTAAGCCAATTGATGTGAATTATATTTATTAGTTTATGACAACTTTGTCTAGTATGAAATAACTGTAGGAATGTGGGTTTGTTTTTGTGTCTTCTGTTCTGTATCATTGGTCTACATGTTTGTTTTGGTGCCAATACCATGCCATTTTTATTACTATATCTCTGTAGTATAATTTAAGGTCTGGTATTGTGATGAGGATGGACATTTCTTATTGTCTTAAAATCTTTTTGATGTTTTAGAATTATTTTTGTATTTTAATCAGCTTTGGTTGTTTTGAGTAGAGGCATTAATCTAAATATACTAGCACTCAATTTTCCAAAATATAGTTTCTCACAATTGCACCTTTGTTCCTCTATAGCTAAACTTATTCTCTTGATGTTTTCTGCACTTACCACATACTACTGTGGCATGCAATCCATAAATGCTAAAAAGAAATATGTCTAATTCTGTAATAACAAAAATAATTTTGGCTATTTAGAGCTAAATTGCTAAATTTACAGCTGCTCAAAAATATGAGTATCTTATTTAATGTTAGTTGCTGCATATAACATATTACAAAACTTAAGCCTAAAACAGACATTATCATACACGATTTCTGATGATCAGGAATCTGAGTTTGGCTTCGTTGGGTGGATTTCATGATGTTATTCAAGCCATTGGCTGGGGCTACAATTTGAGATGGAGGATCTACTTTCCATTCATGTGGCCGTTGGCAGGAAGAGGCTTCAATTCTCATCAAATAGGTCTATACAATTGCCTATACATGGCAGTTGAATTCTTGTGCGTGCGCACACACACACTGCCAATTTATCCAATAAAAAGGGGGAAAAAGACAAGAGAATCTTTCACTATGTATTATTCTGTCATATTCTATTGATCCCAAAGACCAACACAAGTACAGTATAGGAGAGGACAACACGAGAGTGAGAATACCAGGAAGTGGGGAATCACTGGAGTCAATTCTGAAGGCTAACATATTGTTTTATTTTTTAAAAAAGACTTTTACTATAGCACTTGAATTAAACCCGTTCATCTGTAAAAACAATGACTACATGGCTGACTTTTATCAATGTAAGACAGAAAATGTTTCCAAAAGGTGTTAATATTACATATCATTCCAAGGTAAATAAAAAATGGGATATTAAGAATAAGATTTGAAGCCAGGTGTGGTGGTGCACGCCTGTAATCCCTGTGCTCAGGAGGCTGAGTCAAGAGGATTGTGAGTTCAAAGCTTCAGCAAAAGAGAGGCACTAGCCGGGCGTGGTGGCGCACACCTGTAATCCCAGCACTTGGGAGGCTGAGGCAGGAGGATTGCGAGTTCAAAGCCAGCCTCAGCAATGGCGAGGCACTTAGCAACTCAGTGAGACCCTGTCTCTAATAAAATACAAAAAAGAAAGGGGGGGGGCTGGGGATGTGGCCCAGTGGTCGAGTGCCCCTGAGTTCAATCCCCGGCACCAAAAAAAAAAAAAAAAAAAAAAAAAAAAAGAGAGAGAGAGGCACTAAGCCACTCAGCGAGATGCTGTCTCAAAATAAAATACAAAAAAGGACTAGGGATATGGCTTGGTGGTTAAGTGTCCCTGGGTTCAATTCCTGATACCAATAAAAAAAAAAAATAGCAATAATAAAATAAGAAGAAGATTTGAAACTATTAAAAATCTGATTTGAAAAAACCATGAGTGTAATAAAATGATAAAAGTTTAGATGGCAAGGCTTAGTGTCTGATAGGAAAAAATAAAAATTTAAAATATAGCTTCAATAAAAAACAACCGTTCGGGTATTTTGGGAATACAAGTTTTGTTATTAAAAAGTCCTCCTACTAAAACACATGCTATAACTCTAATAATGGAGACTTTCTTCCTTTCTGTAATTTAGATGTTTTTTTAACCAATCACTGAGTAAAAGTGGTTTGACAGAAGCAATAAGATCTCTAGGATCCTAAACATATACTATGTAACCCAAAGTAACTGATACAGTAAAATTGTGTTTACCTTTTGTATAAGAAATGAGAGAAGATTGTACAATCATTTTGGAAAATAATGTGAGAATCCTTAAAATATTTAAAATAGAAATATATGGGGGCTGGGGTTGTGGCTCAGCGGTAGAGCACTTGCCTAGCACGTGCGCAGCCCGGGTTTGATCCTCAGCACCACGTATAAATAAATGCATTGTGTTACAACTAAAGCAAATAAATAAATATTTTTTTAAAAAAAGAAAGAAATATATGATCCAGCAATCCAACTACTGGGTATATACCTAAAGGAAATGAAATCACTCTGTTGAAAGAGATATATATGTACCCCCATATTTCACTGCAGGGTTATTCACAATACCAAGATATGGAATCAACCTGAATATCTATCAATAGATGAACAGATACAGAAAATGTGGTGAGGGGCTGGGGTTGTGGCTCAGCAGTAGAATGCTCACCTAGCACGTGCGGGGCCCTGGGTTTGATCCTCAGCACTACGTAAAAATAAAAATAAGGTATTGTGTCCAACTTAGAAAAAAGAAAGAAAGAAAGAAAATGTGATGAGAATACACAATGGAATTTAGCTTCAAAAAAGAAGGAAATTCTATCATTTGTGACAAGCATGAACTTGGAGGGTATTATGTTAAGCAAAATACAACAGGCACAGGAAGACAAATACTACATGATCTCATTTATATGTGAAATCTAAAAAAGCTGAATTTAGAAGCAGAGAGTAGATAAAGGTTGCTAGGGTGCAGAAGGGATGGGAGATGGAAGGGGCATTGTGGGAGATGTTGACCAAAGGACATAACATTACAGATAGGAGTAATAAGTTCAACCTATATAGCACAGTGAGTATAATATATTGTACACTTAAAAAAAATACAGGAGAAAATAAGAATATGCTTATTTGTATTTGCTGCTACAGCACATAAATCTTAGAATAATTTACAAGGAACAAATAAAAACGATTACCTGTTAAAGACTCAGGGGTGGGAAGGACAAGGTAGATGCATCCAAGGTGGGGGGGAGTTTTTGTTTTTTAATCATATTTACATAAAACTTTAAGTCACAGAGAAGAAAAATAAAACCTGGGATGAGTTGGAACTTTTGTTTTATTTCAAGATATTTTCTTTTAAAATTTGAGTCACATCATGAAAGTTATGCTTGCTATTAAAAAAATAAATGCTCTGTTTTTTGTTTATGAACAATACCTAAATCTAGGTTGCTATAAACCTAGGCAATTGAGACACCAAAGTCAGGCTAATTTTATGATTAAATCATAAGATGGAGCATTCACACAACACCAAAGACTGGTTCAAATTGACTTAGAAAGGAAATTTGAGTCTTTCTACAATATTACAGACTTTTCAGATTTTCAACTTTTGCCAACTTCACTGCTCACAGTTTAACAGGTTCTCTGAAGCCTTCTCAATGTTGGTTTGGCTGCCTCCTAAACTGGTTCGCAAACCACCTAGTCAAGATTCATGTCTCTATCACAGCAATTTAAAATTTTTGCTACATATTAATCCTCTGTTTCATACATTTAGCTCCAAGAGGGAAAGAACTGTTTATTCATTTTTAACCAATGAAGCCTATAAAGTGCTCTGCACATAGCATGTACACAGACACACACAAAGTTTGCTGGCTAATAGTTATATAAAACAGATAGGCTATATTTTACTTCAGATTTCAAAATTCAGAAAAAAGAGAGCTGTATTAAAAGGTATGAGACAAAAATAGATCATTGTAGATTGAGTACAAAGAACCATTCTATTTCTTTGTCCTTAAAAAAATTAAAAATTCAACTTTAGTACCAAGTGAAGAACATGACCAAATAAGTAGCAAATATATTCAGAAACATGTCTATAAAGAATACTTTAAAATGTGCCTTCAAACCTTAGGTGCATAATTCCAATTTTTCTTTTGAAGGTAGAGACTTTATAAAAACAAACCCAAAGCTATCCCATCATAGAAGAGCCTTCCACCCTTTAGATATTTTAAGGAAACTTCAGTATTTATAAACTCTGCAATTATATCACAAAATAAATGTAGACTATACTGCAAAACAAACATACTAAATAAAACATAAATTGAGTTTCATATGTAACTGTCTTTATCTTATACCAATAAATTTCACAAGTTATTTTATATTGCCATTTTATTTAACATCTGTAACATTTACACTGTTTATGAACTAGTGATTTCCAGAGGAATGATATTTTCCTCTGAATTGTGTCTTTAGCTAGTTTCACAGATGTGATTCAGTGGGACCAGAAGCCCAAACATTAAAATTCTTGGTCTTTCCTAGCCTGAGACCCCAGATCCTGAGTTATAGACTTGATTTAATCTATAAGTTGAGGTGCTTCATAAATATTTTTCTTATAACAGGGTTATTTAGTGTAGTTTCTTTTTCTTCAGACATACAATGAGTGTTTTTGATACAAAAGATATATATTACACATAAGAATAAAAAAGACATTAAAATAATTGGATTTTATGTAACTTAAATGACAGGAATAATATATGCCCTTTTTATTTTCTTCTTCTTTTTAAATGTTTGCAGTAAAAGGGAAAGCTCTACAATAGTTTCAAAAACATAGAATTTAACTTGTGTTAAATATTCTATTATAAAAAATAACTACCATATAAAGAATTGAAAATATGCAAAAGTAATTAGTTCATTAAAATTGATAGTGTACTGGTATCAATGAAAACATGTAGGGTTGTCAAGATATTTCTAAGAATTAACATGGAAGAAAAACTTGTTTCAGGCTTAATATATTGCTACATATGACTACTTGAAGGGTCATCTGACCTTTTGTTAATCAGTGGTAGAAGTGTTAAATACAGTGGTATACTTTCAAAGTAAAGGAGAAAAAATAATGCACTATGATACAAAAATATTGCCTATTTATAAATTATTAAATTTTTATAAAACATTCTGAATCATAAGTTGCTATAAAAACAAATACTTAAATATAGAAGCACAAAATCCTGAAGCACCCATAATCATTTTAAGAATACCCATTTAATCAAGAAAATTACATATATATATATGTGTATGTGTGTGTGTGTATATATATATATATATATATATATATATATATATATATATAAAGAAAAAAGGCAAAATTCTGACTTTAATCCAAACAATCAGAGTTTTATCTAATTATGGAGGGAGGTCTCCACTCCAATTATACAAATAAGTTATCAGTTTTATTCAAAGAATAATAAGTCAAAGATCTTGAAACTGGTCTGTGCCATTGAAATACATTTTTAACAGACTTTAGAAACCAGTATCCTAACTGGCATATACACAAAACAGATATTTCCTTCATAAGGTTACATCTGAATAGAGCCCTCATTAAAATCATTCTTGGTATAAAGAGGTATAACTAAGTGCAGACACTTTGGCTTAGCATTTAAATAACGCTGTAAATGCTACAGATTTCTTCAAGGTATAAGGAATCCTTGTCATTTTAGTACATGTATTAAGTGTAAAGCTTCAAAAACTGTGGATCACTTAAATTTTTAGGTATTTAAATATTGTGCTAATGATTTTAAAAGATCATTCCTTCCTAAAAAGCAAAGCTTATGTGTTTCAAACATCAAATATTTACTTTTAGTGTTTGTGGCATTTCAGCTTTAGTGCTGGAGTTAATTTTAACAAAACAGTTTGCAATATATAATACAGCACATTCTTCCACTAGAAAAGATTTTCTATAATGAAAAATACTAATTCTATTTCTAACGGTAAACTAGAATTGGAGGTCCCACCGTGGATCACAGGTATCAGAGCACTATCAAGGTCATTTAGATAATTCTGAGGAAGGAGTTGACCTTCAGATCCTGCCTGAAATTCAACCTGGAAAAGAAATATTGATAAGATGATCCTAGAAAATTATCAATCTTATTTAGCTCAATTGATGAAGATAAATTTAAACATACCCTAGAATATTCAGCTTCAGCATGTTAAGAAAATACTTAATATGTTATTTATAAAAAAATCCTACATTCTCTTGTATTTATTTTATCCATCTATTATATAAATTATAATTGTTCCTCACAAGTATATCACAAATATTGTCATGATTTTATACTTTACATTTCCTCTCAATGAGTATATAAATACACTGGAGGACTGAGGTTATGAATAATTACCAACATTACCTAAATAAAAACACCATGGTATTAAAAAATCTTCTTAATGTAACAAATTAAATTAAATTTAAAAATTTTTAAAAATCTTCTTAGAAAAATTTCAATTTTGTTTTTGCAATAATATTTGATATTAGAATTTAATAGTGCTGATGAAAATTACATTTTAATGTGTTTGAATAAAAAAGAAAACATTAGCAATGCTTACTCAAATAACAATTATCAAGTGCTTCCTTGGAAAAAGGACTTTTAATAGTGTAATGAAAACAAAACTTCCTCTTTCTAGAAGTATGAATATAACACATCCTGGCTAGAGGAAAGAATACCAGCATAAGGATGCACCCATGTTTAGATTAAATATTCTAATGAAAAATCTGCTTTGAAAATCTATATTTCCAAATATATAATCAAAAAAGTTTGGTTATATACTGTTACATGCTATTATCAAAAAAAGTTTTGATTATATGCTGTTTTGATAAAGAAGAGCCCTTTCAAAAATCACTGGTAGAAATATAAATTGGCATAATCTCTATTTGGGACAATAAGGCAATGCCTATTGAGTATATACCTGGATCAAGCAATTCTAGTTTTAGGAATTTTTCTTATGGCTATGCTCATACTTATACACAAGCAAAATATTGTGGAAAGCCTAAATTTCAATCAAACTATATCAAATAAACATGAAGACCTGGTTAAATAAATTACTATTTAACCAAATACTCTGCAACATTAAAAAGAATTTATGCTACTACACAATACCTCCATGGTCTATGAAATTAAAGCATGGCAAAAAAAAAAAAAAAAAAAGTTTAGCTGAAATGATATTTTCTATGTATTTGCTTTTAGACATTTTAAGTTTTAAATCGTGAATATAAAATCTAGTCAGAATAAATAAATTTGATTGAAGATCTGAATGGTACTTATATACTTTGTATACAAGCAGTTGTATGTAAAAAGATACTATACTTGTGCATGATGAATAAGTAAATAAATAATAATAAAAAAAAGAATAAATAAATTTAAAAACATTCCTATCAAGCAGGATAGTCATGGGGCAGGGTCAGCAAATCTGGCCACAATGGGTACAGGAAATTTCACTGGATGAGAGCCACACTCATTGTTTGCATAGTGTCAGTAGCTGCTTTCTAACTATAATGCACAGTTGAACTTTTGTCAAAAAACCAAACAGTCTACAGTGCCTAAAATATTTACTATCTGGCCTTTTATGTAAAAGTATATTGACCTCTATTGCAGAGATTAATAGAAATAACATGTGAATTTATAGCACACATTTGATGCTCAACAAATTCTGGTTCCCTTTTTTCAAAATAAAAGGCTACAGAAAAAAATCTTTTGATTATTTTAATATGTGACATATTCATTTAAAAAATCATCACAAAAGCATCCTTACCATATCAGTGTCAATGGAAACTCTGAGTCCAATTTTATTCATTCTATCACTCTTGAGTGTTTTCAGGTGAGGGCAAAGTGCAGCACTACAAGCCATGGCTATTTCTTTTGCAAACTGATAACAAGTTGATAAAATAGATAAATCCTGGTCTTTTAGAAAGTAAAACACCTGAAATGTATTTAATTAGGAAACAAGTCACGATTAAGATTAAAAGTAACTTTTAAAATGAAACAATTAAGCTCTACCTGGTGTCTTAGGTCTGTAATCCCAATGACTTGGGAGACTGAAACAGTAAGATCACAAGTTTAAGGCAAGCCTCAGTAACTGTGACCTTCCTCAAAATAAAATATTAAAAGGGCTGGGGATGTAGCTCAGTGGTAGAGCACCCCAGGGTTCAATGCCCAGAACTATAAAAATTAATTAATAAAATGTAACAATTGCTACTTTCCATTCAACATTAATAAAATTCAAATGTTAATTACATGACAATCATTAGTCAAGAGCATTCAATCTACAGACTGAAGCTATACTATAAATATAAAATTTAAAACCAAAGATTTTGGATTATCGGAGTGGCTCAACCATTTTTGCATAAAGTTAACTTGTAGCAATGAAATATTTGTTAACTCAGTTTAGAGAGTCCATCCTATAATGATATCTACATGAAATTAAGATCAAACAATGTTTTCTTGTTCCTATATTCTCTCTGCTTTCTATAAGTTTAAAAATGTATGTGTTACATAAGAAATGAATGATGCCAGTGGGAGGTGGGGGTGGGGGAAAGTGCTGGGGAGTGATACTGGCTGAATTATATTGTTATATTGTGTTCATACATGAATATGTAACAACAAATCCCATCATTATGCATAACCATAAATGTAACAACAACAACATGGGGTGGGGAAGAAATGAATGACCAATTGCCAATTGCCTGACCAGGGAAGATGGATGAGGGAGAATAAAGAAGCAGATTAAGGGGGTTGGGGAGTATACCAATGTATAGTTTCATTACCTCTTCTTTAAAAGAAAAACAATTGGAACATGCACAAATAACTTTAATTATGTGAATGCTGATTATAAATGCATGCCAATAAAATACTTTACTGTGAAATAAGAGAAAAATGAAAAGAATGTTGCCAAAACTTAACCATTAGCTGGCAGCAGTACTATCAAGACCATAGCCTAAAGTAAGCCTAAGGGAAATCTACATCTGGTGTGTAAGAGACAGGCAAGGGCAGAAATATGCCTGTGCCTACAAACGTAAAGTAAAACATTCAGAGGTTGAGCATGCACCATCTCCAAATTCAAAAAACAAAACCATATCCAAACACAGAATGTAAAGGAAAGGGATCTCCTTTCTCTGTTACCTCAGTACACTTTACAATCTTCTCATCAGTTTCAAAATCTGCTTCCAGTTTTATTTTTTCACTTGGAAATCCTTGTAATGATATTCCATCCACTGAACTGATAACACTGTAGAATAAAGCAATATAGTAGGATTATTAGCATAAAAGTGCTTTTTCTGAAAAGAATTATTAGATTTGAACAAATGAGATGAGAAAAATTATGGAAGTTCTAAATTTTAAGCAGCAACAAGATGTCTCAATTATATACAAAATAATTAAACCTACAGCTCATTTATCATGATTTCTTGATTGTAAAACAATTTTTAATCAATAAATTATATGTTCTTCTTCATATATGTCCAATTTAGACCTAGGTTTAAAAGGCCTTAAATACTCTCCTAACAGAAAAGATGTCTCATGAATTTGAAAACTCTATTTTGGAATCTTTTAGCATTAGCCCTTAGCCCCCAAAAGAAATATACAATGGTTAACTGAAAAGAGAAAGAGTGGCAGTAATAATCTATAAGGTCTCTAATGTGTATACTAAATTCAGTTTGTATTTATAGTAAATCAAAATGATTCAGATTTATGCAAAGGAAATGCTTACTCACTTGACAGAAAAAAATTTTACCTTTTCTCAGCCCTGGCAGCACGCTCATGCTACTACACAAAGGATGTTTTAACATTAGTCCCCTCCCAAAGTGCCCATCTGTTAACAGCATCCTGCCCAAGAAAACCATCATGAGGCTGGCTAAGTACCATATTTGAAAAACAGACTGTATTTATTAACTGGAGCATAAGCATTTAAATTACTGGCATAATTCTATATTCACTCATAAAATATTTAATTTATTAAGAGGATGTTTTTATCCTTCCCCGTACATCAAATCAAGTACATTTTAGTAACAAAAAATTCCTACCCTTTGTTTCCCTTTTCTTCAGAATCTACCCAGCAGATATCCACATATTCTCTTAGATCTACTGCATCAACTTTTCCACAGGTAATTTTAAAGTCCTTTTGCTCTCGTAAAGCTAGCCGCAAACCATCCATGGTCTCTGGAGTTATTTGTACCATTAAGCCATCTAGAAATGAGAGTTATGTTTCACATTTATTTTGCCAAATATCCACTTATATGTCTAAGCCAAAAAATTTACTATCAAAATATGTTTAGTATAAGATAAAAGTTCTAAATACTTTGTTAATTATCCTAATGGTGGTCTTCCACTAAGAAAATAAAAATATCTCATGAAGTTAAAAAATTCTTTTTTTAAGGTTAAACAAATAAAGACAAGAATTTGTGCTTCTATGATGAATTAACTGCTGAAGAATACTTTAAGAAGATTATACACAGGCATGGTGGTGCATGCCTATAATTCCAGTGACTTGGGAGGCTGAGACAGGAGAATTACAAGTTCGAGGCCAGCCTCAGCAACTTCACAAGGCCCTCAGCAACTTAGTGAGAACCTGTCTCAAAATAAAACATAAGAAGGACTGGGGATGTGACTCAGTGGTAAAGCACCCTTGAGTTAAATCTTCAGTTTAAATAAAAAGGAGAAGCTGGGCGCGGTGGCGCACGCCTGTAATCCCAGCACTTTGGGAGGCTGAGGCAGGAGGATCGCGAGTTCAAAGCCAGCCTCAGCAATGGCGAGGCACTAGTTAGCAACTCAGTGAGACCCTGCCTCTAATAAAAACACAAAAAAGGGCTGGGGATGTGGCCCAGTGGTCAAGTGCCCCTGAGTTCAATCCCCGGTACCACAATAAATAAATAAATAAATAAATAAATAAATAAATAAATAAAAAGGAGGGACTGGGTATATAGCTCAGTTGGTAGAGTGCCTGCCTCACATGCACATGGCCCTGGGTTCAATTCCCAGCACCACACACACAAAAATATTAAATAAATAAATAAATAAATAAAAGATCACACACTATAATTAAGTGGGATTTATCCCAGGGATGCAAAGATGCTTCAACATGATGAAAATCAATGAACTTAATATATCACATGAAGGTCAAAACTATACAATCATCTCAACATATGCAGAAAAACATTTAATAAAATTCAACATCCCCTCGTAATAAAACCCTCAATAAATTAGGTATAGAAATAATGCACCTCAACACAATAAAGGCCACAACTGAAAAACCTACAACTAACATCATATTGAAAGGGGAAAAGCTGAAATGATTTCCTTGAAGATCAGGAACAAGATGGATATTCACTTTCATCACTCTTAAATAATATTGGAATTTTTAGCCAGAGCACTAAGTCAAGAGAAAGAAACAGGGGTATCCAAATAGAAAAGGAGGAAGTCAAATGATACCTGTTTGCAGATGACATGAATTGATATATAAAACAAACAAAGCAAAACACCTGTTAGACCTGATTAATAAATTCAGTAAGGTTGCAGGATACAAAATCAACACACAAAAGCAGTAGCATTTTTATATAACAATAACAAACTTTTCTAGAAAGAAATCAAGAAAGTAATAACATTCACAATAGCAATAATGACAAAATTTCTCAAAAAGGAATACATTTAACCACAGAACTTGGCAATTTCTACAATGAGAATTACAAAACACTGATGAAAGAAACTGAAGAGGACACAGAACAATGCAAAGACATCTGTATTCCAGGATTGAAGAATGGATGTGAGGGTGATCTGGCTGTGACATCTGTCACCCCACTGACCACCAAGGTTGATGTGGCTGATCTGGCTGGCAAGATGGGTATTCCCTTCCTCCCTCACTGCTCCACATGTATCCCTCCTGAAGCTGTATGTTCAAAGAGGACAACCTTCCCCAATAGAGAATGACTGTTCTTTGGTGAAGAGTATACCGGTAGCTGTGTTCCCCTGCTAGACCTTCAAACAAGCTCTCAAGGATTGACGAATTAATATTATGTCCATACTACACAAGGTAATTTCCAAACAGCACGGTATTGGCATAAAATCCAATACACAGATGAATGAAACAGAATAGAGATTCCAGAAATAAATCTACCCATATACAGCCAACTGATCTTCAACAAAGGTGCCAAAACCAGACATTGGATAAAGGACATCTCTTCAATAAATGGTGCTGGGAAAACTGGATATCCATATGCAAAAGAATGAAACTAGACCCAATATCTCTCACCATGTACAAAAATCTACTAAAATTGTATTAAAGACCTAAATGTAAGAACTGAAACTATGAAACTACTAGAAGAAAACAAAGGGAAAAGACTTCAGAATTTCTATATAGGTAATGATATTTTTGGATAAGAACCAAAGCACAGGTTAAAAAAAAAAAAAAGCAAAAATAAATGGTATTATAACTAAGAGGCTCCTGTACAGAAAAGGAAACAACAGAGTAAAGAGACAACCTACAGAATGGGAGAAAATATTCATAAGCACTTCATTCAACAGGGATTGACATCCAATCCATTTGAACTTACAAAGAACTGAAAAATCTTGACAGTAAAAAACAATTAACAAATGAGCAAATGATCTGAATAAATATTTCGCAAAATAAGAAATACCAATGACCAACATGCATATGAAAAAATGCTAATGTCACTAATCATCAGGGAAATGCAAATCAAAATCACGCTGAAATATCATCTCACCCCAATTAGAATGTCTATAATCAAAATGAAAAAAAAAAAGCTAGTAAGGATGTGGAAAAGGGGAACTCTTATACACTATTGGTAGATTACATAAATTAGCACAGTCATTATGAAAATAGTTTGGAGGTTCCTCAAAAAACTAAAAATA
Organism: Tamias sibiricus; assembly: GCA_025594165.1. Taxonomy (NCBI): domain Eukaryota; kingdom Metazoa; phylum Chordata; class Mammalia; order Rodentia; family Sciuridae; genus Tamias; species Tamias sibiricus. Next base: position 103,994,471 of record CM046662.1, read on the forward strand.
GAACTATTACATGATCCAGCTATCCCAATATTGGGTATATTTCCAAAGAAATAAAATAATTTCAACAAAGAAATACCTGCACACCTGTGCTAATGCAGCACTATTAATGTTAGCCAAGATATGAAATCAACTGAGGTGCTCATCAACAGATGAATGGATAAAGATGTGGCATACATACACAATGGATATGATTCAGTCATAAGAAGGAATGAAATCCTGTCATTTGTGGCAACATGGATGGAACTGGAGGACATTAAGAGACTAAGCTAGGCACAGAAAGACATTTGTCACTTGATACTTGTTTTTGTTCATATGTGGAAGCTATAAAAGTTTATTTCATAGGAGTACAAAATAGGATAGTAGTTATCAGAGGTGGGGTGGAAGAGAGGTTGAATAATAGGTACCAATATACAGTTCCAATAAGTTCTAATGTTCTACATACAGAAAGGTGACTATAGTTCATAACAATTTACATATATTTCATAAAGAACTAGAAAAGAAGAATTCAAAGTTTCCCAACACATATAAAGGATAAAAGTTTAAGGAGAAAGAAATGCTAATTACCCTGTTTTGATCATTATACATCCTATACCTATATTAAATTATCATACTGCAGTATACATGATATTTACAATTCTTATATGCCATTTAAAAATGAAGGAGGAGGTGCCGGGGTTGTGGCTCAGTGGTTGAGGACTTGCCTAGCATGCATGAAGCACTGGGTTTGATCCCCAGCACCACATAAAAATAAACAAATAAAATAAAGGCATTGTGTCCATCTACAACTAAAAAAATATTTTTTAAAAATGAAGGAGGTGGGGCTGGGGTTCTGCTTCAGTGGTAGAGCACTTGCCTAGCACACGTGAGGCATTGAGTTTAATCCTCAGCACCACATAAAAAATAAATAAATAAAATAAGGTATTGTGTCCATCTACAACTAAAAAAAATTTTTAAAAAATGAAGAATGGGGAATCTATAATATATAAAACCATATAAACTATGAGTCAGTTAGAAAAGACACATGGCCTAGTATAAAAATGAGCAAAAGTTGTGAATAGGGATTACACAGAAAAGGTCCCATAAGTGCCCAATAAATACATAATAAGATGCTCTACTTCTTAGTGAAAAGGAATATGCTAATTATGACCATATTCAGAAATACCTTCCAGATTGACACAAATTAAGTAGTCTGATAATACCGTGTTTGCAGAATATGTAAACCAATGAAAACTCATACATTCTGATTGTGAGATAAATTGGTACATCATGTTGGAAAACAATTTAGCAATATCTTGTAAAGTTGACCATTTATTAATCTATTGACCAAGAAATTCCACTCCTAGATATATATTCTAGGGAAATTTTTAAACTTGTATTCAGTGTCCACACACACAAATAAGAATGCTACTAGCGGGCGGGGGTTGTGGCTCAGTGGCAGAGCGCTCGCCTCTCACATGCGCGGCCCAGGTTCGATCCTCAGCACCACGTAAACATAAAATGCACTGCATTGTGTACAACTAAAGTAAATAAATATTAAAAAAAAAAAAAAAAAGAATGCTACTAGCACCACTCTTAATAGAAAAAAACAAGAATTATCCCAGAAGTTCATGACCAGGAAGTGAATATACTTTCATACATTCACAGAATAGTTAATAGCACTGAAAATAAATACGCTACAGCTGCAGGCAACATATACATAAATTTCAGAAACACAAATAATGTTTCATGAAAACAGTTCCGTATGACTATATGAAGAATAGCTTTCATAATCTCCAAAATAAACATATTTAGGTTACATATTATTTGAGCACATGTATATTAAGAGTTAAAAAACAAAACAAAACAACAGTATTCAGTCTAGTAGCAAATTCTTGGGGAAAGGAGGAAGAAGGCATAAGGAGACCCAATACTGTTCATGTTCTAATTCTTGGACTGGGTGATGATTTCACATAAGTTTGTTCTACTATTCTTCATAACTTGCATATTTTTTTGGTAAGCATCAAGTACTTTTTTTAAAGATAATGGAAAAAACAACTTTACATTAAAACAATCAAAAAGTGAAGCACATACCTTCAACTATACTGGACTTAGCAAGGAATCCTGAAGATGTTTTTAGAGCGCCATTGAATACCACAAAACTTGCACCTGTCACTGATAATGACATAAAACAATTATTTATGTTTTAACCTGCTCATTTTATGTTATATTATATTTGTTAAATTTAGATTATGGAGCATACACATTCTGAATACTCAATGTATGTTATGCTTATGACACTTAAATTAAAAAATTAAAATACTGTATAAAATAATTTAATGTTTATATGTAATAAAATATGGACTATTATACTATTTAAAATGTGTCTGTGTTAGTGAGGATGTGGGAAATGAAACCTTCACTACTGGAGAGAACAAAAATTTAAAAAAATAGTCTCGATGGAGCCTTAACTTGACAATTATCTATTAAAATTACAAACGTAACCTTTGCCACACTAATTGCACTTCTAGGAATTTACCCTATGGATATGTTCAACAGTGTATAAAATAGCATGTATAGAAGGTTATTCACAGTAGCATTTTTATAAATAGGTGAGGACGGTTAACAATTTATGTCTATCAGTATGGGATAGTTAAATGATGTACACATAAAATGGAAAGTTATGTGGAATGTGAAAGCTCTTTACCAACATAGAATAATCTTCAAGATGTGTTAAAAACAACAAAAAAGCAAGGTGCACAATGGAACAAATGTTATGACTTATCTAAAAAAGTGGGAGAAAGAGATCGTATGTATGTGTGCATGTATGTGTTTGCTTGAATATAGATTAAAACAAAAAAGGTCTTTAAAAGGATATGTAAGAAACTAACACTGGTTTGACTGCATGTGGGAGGATAAGAGAATGGCTGGGTGGTCAAGATTAAAAAAAGGAGATTTTTTCACTATTGTTTTAAATGTGTATAACTTTTTTTTGAGCCTTACCACATAAATGTATAACTACTCAACAAGTAAACATTAAAAAGTTATTTTAATGACAAAAATGTCAATGACATGTTGTTAAAAAGCACAATATAAAAGTGTAAAATATATAGTGTAATGCCATCTAATGTATTATTATAAGAAAAAAATATAGTAAAATACCAACATTGGTCTTGTCTTGACCTTTTTTTTTTTTTTTTTTTGGTACTAGGGATTTTTAAAATATATGTATATTTTTAATTGTAGATGGACACAATACCTTCATTTTATTTATTTATTTATTTTTGTGGTGCTGAGGATCAAACCTAGTGCCTCACACAGGCAAGTACTCTCCCACTGATCCACATCTCAGCCTGGTACTAAGGATTTAACCCAGGGGTATTTTACCACTGAGCTGTATCCCAACCCTTTTTATTTTTCATTTTGAGACAGGGTCTCGCTAAGTTGCTTAGGGCCTTTCAAAGTTGCTGAGGCTAGCCTTGAACTTGAGATCCTCCAACCTCAGTCTCCTGAGCTCCTGGGACTACAGGTATGCATCACCATGCCAGGATCTTACTTTTTAAGATATATTTTCCAAGCTTACTAAAAATTAGTATATATTACCTTTATAGTCAGAGAAAAAATTTATTAGCAGTCAGAACATCAGATTACTTTGAATATGTTATTCTACAATAATGTATTAATTTTAAGGGATACTATCCTCCATTTTCAATTTGTTAGGTCCTCTACTGCAAGGGTTTGGTAATCACAGCAGTCACTGAGGCCCTTCAGCCAAAGCTGAGTATAATGTCACCCACAGAAGCTGCTCACTCTACCATTTTTATCATTTTTATATCCCCAGCCACTTACAGTTTTATAAATCATTCTTCATTTTTGTTCACCCCATGCTCCCCCAATTAAAAGAAATTGGGACAGAGACTGAACAAATGTGGAAAATCACCTCATTCCAGAGAGAAATCAAAGACCCCACCTTATAGGATACACTAAAGAAGATATCAAAAGAAATACAGTCCTCCAAGTCTTTAAACCTAACATAGTTAGAGAGAAGAACACAAATTAGAAGCATTTTAAAAAATCTGCTGTGTAGCTGAAATTTTTTAAGTATATGGTTTTATTATCAAATCAGAAAATAAGTAAAATGTGTATATTTCCCCTTGGAAATGAATTCTATTAGTTGAGGTGTCTTTGCAAATTAGGAATCATGACTCTCACCTTTTCTAGAATGGCCAGTGGCACTACTGGCCTGTGTTTGATAAACACCATCATTCTGTACACAGACTAGATGAGAATCTGCTTCTGTACTAAAACTAGCTCCAATGCTAATAACATGCTCATTAGAAGAATTTATTACTTTCATTACCTGGAAAAATAAAACAAAACAAAACGTGTTCAGGAAAACTTTTTTAAACATTTTGTTGATTCCAGGAGTTGCATTCCTGACCACCTTCATAATTATCAAGCTTTGGTCTGGACAACTCCCTGGAAATGTGATAGAAACCAATGTTTTAAAATAAAATTACCTCAATTATTAGATAAAACAATGAGAAAAAAGTGGAAAACCAGCATTAAGCAAATTCATTATAAACAAACAAATTCTAATGTTTCAATAGCAGTATTCATTGCTATTATATATTAGCCTGATTCAAAACAAAAAAAATTTAATGTGACATAATTCTAAGGAACTCTAATGTTCAACATTTGTCTCTAAATTTTTAATGAAGCAATTATACTCACATCATTGTATTTTTTCCGAGGTATTTTTATATAGCTTTTTCCCATTTCCATATGAATCAATAGCTGATCTATATTATGCAAGGTATACTGGTAATTTCGAAGGTCCTACATAAAATAATCACAGTTCCATAAACCTTAAACTATTATCCATGAACATTTACCCAACCATTAAACCCTTTCCTTAGTATATATTACTTTAAGACTTCTGACACATAACTATCAAAATGCCATCCAGGAAGCCAATATAAACTTTAAAAACAACAACTAATCCTTTTAGCTATTCTACAACTGTAATAATGTCTATCATGCTCAGGAAAAAATCTGTAATATTTTGGGTTATCTCCACTTTTTAGTTACAGATCTTCCAAAACAGAAAAAGTCTTTGCTATGGTTTTTATAAGTATTTGCCAAAGGCCTATGTGTTAGTATTGGGAGGTGGTAGCCTATTTGGAAGGAAATTAGGCCACTGGGGGCATGTCCTTGAAGGGATATTTGGCCCCAGCCCCTTCCTATTTTCTCTCTCTGCTTCCTGGCCATCATGAGATGAGCAGGCTTCCTCCACCAGGCACTCCTGCCATGATGTATTATGCTGCCACAGGCCCAAAGCAATGGGGCCAACTGACCATAGCACAGTTCTGAAACTGTGAATCAAAATAAACTTTCTTCCTTATAGGTTGATTATGTCAGGAATTTGCCACAGTAACAGACAGTTAATAAACCCAGTCTTCAAATCAGACTTGGACAGACAAAAGTGAATGCACTAAGTATTTTTCTATGATAATAGGCAAACACAAAATTACAAAAATTATAGATGGAAATGAACCTCAGATATCACCTAATCCAATCCTTCTTATTACAAATAAGGAAACTGAGGCAATAATTTGCTCTAAATAATAAAACTGACTTTACTAACACTTTTTGTAAAGCCTCAACAATCTTGTAAGTCTGTACAGAGGTCTCACATTATCTAAAATAAGAACTGCAGAATTAACCAAAAGGCAATTCAACTCAGGTATGCATAAATTAGGAGAAACTATGTTTGTTAAAAAGGGCAACTCATGAAAAACAGAGTCCATTTGTGTCAAATGAATTAGGGTTTATTATAAAAGAGCTTTCATTACTCTATACAAATTAAAGTATGGAAATATAATTGTGTGAAATTTGCTAAATAAACTTTTAAAGTGACAGTATAAGAACGCTTAATAAAACAGTTGAATTACTCACAACAAGTAAGTTCATAATAGTGTGTCCTATTTCTCCAAAAAGAGGTTTTCGGCCTCTGATACTTGTAAGAGGAGTAGGATATGCTATACATGAGAAAGGAAACTGGTTACCACCAACTAAAAACAAAAAGTCTTGAGTTTATTACCTTAACTCTTATTTTGAAAACAAACATTATACATAAATACCATACAGTCATTTCTCAGAGGAAAGTGAGAGATGACACTAACCCTTACTGTACATCTGCTAGATGGTACACTGAACTGGGAACTTTCTATACATCATCTTATTTAAACCCTACAACAATCCAATACTTGCTTTACAAATGAGAAAGATGAGATCTAGAGATTAGTAAGCTTGCTCACAGTGACTAAGCTAATTGGTGAAACAGATTTGAAACTAGGCTTGTCTGATTTCAAAGCATTTAATTACTTTTCATTATACATTTCCACAAATGGGGGGGGGGGGTTATAAAACTATATACTATTTCCCCAGACCTCCATAAAATTTCAATAATTTAAAAAGATATATAAAGAATCAAAGACTTTAAAGGCATTTTCAATTAATCACTTGTGCTAATTTATGGTAGTAAATGTTTATAGTTCTTGAGTCAGCTGATAATAGAAGCATAAAGAGTCATAGAAACCAAGGTAGAAAAGGAAATCAGACATGGGGCCTGTCACCTAACTACCTTTTTCTTTCTTTAGGGCATTACAGATATTGAATAGCAAAATGGAAAAAATAAAAATAAAAATCAAGCCAGGCGCAGTGGCGCACGCCTGTAATCCCAGCACTTGGGAGGCTGAGGCAGGAATATCAAGAGTTCTAAGCCAGCCTCAGCAATGGCGAGGCACTTAGCAACTCAGTGAGACCCTGTCTCTAATAAAATACACAAAAGAGCTCGGGATGTGGCCCAGTGGTCAAGTGCCCCTGAGTTCAATCCTGGGTACCCCCCCTCAAAAAAAAGAAAATCAAAAACCAAAATACCCAACTTGCTGGCAATGCAGCAAACACCCTGAAAGAAACAAAAAGTGAAAAAGGGAGGCAAGATTATTTCTACAGTGATAAAAAGCAGACACATTTTTAACCTTCAGTTCCCAGCTTAGGTAACAGAGAAACTAAATTCTTCTTCTTTTTTTTTTAATATTTATTTATTTGCTTTTAGTTGTACACATGCAATGCATTTATGTTTACATGGTGCTGAAGATTGAACCCGGACCGCGCACATGCTAGGCGAGCGCTCTACCGCTGAGCCACAACCCCAGCCCAGAAATTAACTTCTTTAATACCTACTATACAAACATACTTCCTTAAACTTTTAAGAACAGATCACATACCTGACATTATCTATTTTAAAAACTTAATAAGTAAGAGCAATCACATCCTTGCTAGTACAAATATATTTTCTAACTTTAAAAAGGGCAAATGACATTAAAATGACAAAAGAAAAATGCCAATTTTTTACTTCATGATTTTATGAATTGGAAACTGTTAAGAGGTAATTTTATTTAGAACACTATTCTCAACACGGCTTAGAATGACATATTGTGAGTATCACAAAAAGACTTCATGAACCTAATCTTCATGAATCTAATATTTAATGAAATTCCAAATAAGTGGTCTCAAAATAAATGTGCAGATAATCCCCATCTGAAAATTACTAATCCAGGCCAGTTACTTTAATTTGGGACTTTAACTTTTGTGATTAGCTTTTCCACATGTACATTACCTCTATAACAAAATCCAAGTTCATGTCTAAAGAGGCATAAGAACCATTAATTTCAAAGTGCCAGTTTATCTAAAATCTAACAGAAGATAAAAAGTACAGAAAATAGCTGAGTCTAGTTAATTCCCATTGTAATTGATGATTTTCCCTTATCACCTCTAAGCAGCTAGTAGAGATTTGCAGTTCCAACTCCTCTGATCTTTTGAGAAGTCCTCATATTGTTCCATGGTTTTCCAACCTTCTCTGTGGGAAACCACTGGCTAAAATACTATGTATACTTACAGATTAAATGTCCTATAATGATTTAAGATGAGCTAGTATATTGCCTTAATCTTCCATAAAAACAGCATTCAAACATTATGATCAGAAACAAAATATTTGGCTGAATGGAAGAAACACTTGGCTCAGAATGAAATGTCTTAAGCTCTTTGGTTTACACAGAATAAAACCTGAAAGTTAGGGGCTGCAGTTGTAGTTAAGTGGTTCAATCCTCAGCACCACATAAAAATACATAAAATGAAGGTATAAAAAATACAATAACATTTTTTAAAACCCTGAAAGTTATATTTTTATGCAAGTTAATGGAATTATATACTTAAATCCTAAAAGGTAAGGAAACCCTATCTCCAAAATCAGTTTAATAAAATCTGCCAAATAGAGGAATTTAAATAAATTATCTTTTTCACTTAAATTGCTCATTCTGAAACAGTGATCACTTTTTAAATCTTCCCTACATTTTTTTCTTCCAAGAAAATGCCTATTAAATTAAATTAGAATCAAATACCTAAAATTCATTAGATGTACTACACATCCAACAAAAATATTACTTCTTGAAAAAAAATCAGGGATAATGATATAATGAGAATTCAAAAAAGTTTAATACTACAAATGACTTTGAAATCACAGAAATAACTATGTACAACTCTTTGATCATCACAATAGCTTTGGAAATCTTCAGTTGTGTCAAAAGCAGATATGTAAATACACAAACATATATATACATAAATAAAATAATCTCCTCTTTTGGGTAATAAACATCAGGAATATAAAATAAGCATAAAAAATTAAAGCATACAAAAAAGGACAACCACTATTTTTAAATATCAATAAGTAATTCTTAATTAGAGGCAGCAAGTAAATACAATAACAACAATAACCTAAAAATCCTTTGGCTTTATGATATAGACAAATTGAATGAGGTAATGATTTAACTTCTTAATATAGAAGCAACAAAAACTCTTGACAACACATGGTTTTGTTTTGTTTTGTTTTGGGTGGGGGCTACTGGGAATTGAACTCAAGGGTACTCACCCACGGAGTCACATCTCCAGCCCTTTTTTGTATTTTATTTAGAGACAGGGTCTCACTAAGTTGCTTAGGGCCTTGCGGAGTTGCTTAGTGCCTCCCTGTTGCTGAAGCTGGCTTTGAAGCTGGGATCCTCCTGCCTCAGCCTCCCAAGCCTATGGGATTACAGGCGTGCACCACTGTGCCCAGCAGACAATACACGGTTTTAAGAAAACGTAAAAGTAATTTTGTCAAGGTTTTCTATGTTTTGCTTTGAAATTAAAAAAAAAAATTAAAGTACATGGCTATGATTTTTTGGGCATCTATAAATTTCATGACATACAATGTTGTCCAGATTAACTTGGTAGCTTCTAGAAGAGAATTATTTTTTAAATTTAAAAGTATACCAAATTGAAAGTAGTTCTATTATTCTGTTAAAATTTTATTTTAATGATGTCCCTAAAATTCTTACTGTACATTCCATATATTTGAAAATATGTAATCTAACTTATTATTCTAAAACTCACCTTTATATTCTGCACCCAATCTTAACATTAAACGCATAGGAAAAACCTTTGCCCAAGGAATCTCTAACTTCTGGATAAGAATTCCAAAAAGAAAAGGATTACTTGGCAATGGGAGATCATCAAGTTTCTGGAAAGTAGGTGTAATAAAAAGGAATCCTCCATGATCCTTGCTATTCAGAAAACTCTCAGTAAAGGTAATATTGTCCAAGTTTTCTATGTATTTTCCTGGAAATAAAATTATTAATAAAAAGATTTTAAATTGTTTTATTATTTGGGGGAAACATTCTGAGTTTGAATATCATAATATAAACAAAAAGCAATACAGAATTTTTTATTTTTTTGTTTCCACTCTTAAAGAAGCATCTAATAAACACCTTCTGTGAACAAAGCAAAGATACTCCTGGAGCTTGGGGACCATGAACAAAAATTTGAAAATGTTTCAATTGTAGATGCCTTTAAATTTTTCTCCTTATTGTATGTTATATGATGTAGATAAATTAAATAAATTAAAATTATCATGCCCCCAACCTTGTAAATATGATACAAAAAGTATATAGATTTTTAAAATCAAGGAGGCAAATATATTTCATTTCTTAAATTTAAAAAAATTCTGTGTATAGATAATAATCCCATAAAATACTAAATTTAAGGAGACTAAAATTGATAATTAATATCTTTTAAGAAATTAGCAACCTCTTCACAAAATGACTCTTTAGTACATTTAGTATAACTAAAAGCATAAATGCCTTTAACTAACTTATCCATTCCCTACTCTGAATAGTTCAAAATAAAATTGTATACCTTTTAGAGCATCCTTATATATGGTGATGAATAGTCTGAAGATGTCCTTAGGAATTCTATCTTCATTTGGCAAACATAACAATAGAATAATAATTTCTGCCTGTCCCAAGCCATGCAATCCATTGGTAGAAAAGTACCAGTATTTGCCTGAGGAATCTTGAGTGATAAAACATACAACTATGAATGTTAACTTCTACTAACCTAAGAAACTAAAAATTATTTTTGCATGAAACATACCCTTTTAAACTCTTTATTTCCCCAAAATTCTCCTCATAAAAACTTTAAGCTGAATTGTGTAAGAATCATATAAGGAAAGAAAAAGGATTATCTTATGGAGTCAAGTAATAACACTAAAATAAAAGGTGCACATATATGCAAAAATGCAGTGGTTAAAAACTACATTAATTTCAAAGAGTATGAAAAGCTGATAAATAAACTTGAGTGTTAAGAATAACTTATATTGAGGATTACTTACTTCCTTATTTTTATTTTATTTTTTTATTTTTTAATTTTTTTTCGGTTGTAGGTGAACAGAATACCTTTATTTTATTTATGTGGTGCTGAGAATCAAACCCAGGGCCTCACACATGCAAGACGATCGCTCCACTGCTGAGCCATAGCCCCAGCCCCTACCTTCCTTACTTTTAATCAGGTTACATGTTACTTGTTTTAAAGCCATCTTTATTTCTACTAAACCATGATTCCTGCTTATCTCATTCACAAAATTTCAATTTATCTAAAAGCTATTGGAGATAATCAATTGTATAATAAGCATCAAAATATACCTCAGCTATAAGCCCATGATCTTAACCTAGGACAGACTGAGGGATGCTACTAAAAATCTGTAAGTTTATATATCAAGTCTCACTGAATATAAATCTACATAATTTATTTACAGTTAGATTTGGCTGAAAAGCCAATATTCAATGTGGCTTATTTTTCACTGTTGTCAGTGAAAATCTAACTTGAAGATGTAATTACTTCAGAATCCTGCTTACCAATAGGGCAAAGAAAGGTGAATCAATACTTACAAAATACTAATTTGACATTCACGAGCAGATTAGCATTTAAGACAAATGTAACAGGATGAAATCCTTCGCCTTCAAGAAGTAAAATGATCTGCTCATGAGATGGGTGTTCTTCTACTGCAGGCACTAAATAATAGAAGTAATATTAATCAGGATAAATATCCTGTTAAATATGTTCACAAAAAAAAAAAAGGAAAAAATGCATAAATCCACCAATGGCCTGATCAAATTTATAAACAAAAGCAATCATGTCCCAGAAAAATCAACACCCTGTAAAACTGTTAAATACTAATTTTTACTTGTCTATCCAGTGAAGAAATTAATACTGAAACATATGTGAATCCTATATGCACAAATGTTGATGAAACAGCATATTTATAAGATTTCAGCACCTTCAAAGTTTTAAAACAAACACTTGTCAAGGTGGTTTCTAGTTTGTCAATCACTTCAATTCTAATTTCCAAAATTTACAACTCTGTGGAAGTAGTTTAGAGCTAGGTTAAATATTCTACTTGCTGTCATGTGCCTGTATCAGTGATAAGTAACAAAACAAAACTTGACAATCAACAGGAAACCATGCATGATATGCAAAAAACAGGCTTCACGGATTTTTGTCACTATAGCTAAGTTCATGAAATAGCTCCTATAGACAAAACAGAGATCCTATGCTTCATTCTCCTATACCATTATGCAAAGAACCGCCATCTCACATTTCAGCCTGGAAAAAAAAAAAAAAAAAACCCGCTTTCGTGACAAGTGTCTATCCTGGGGAACCACTCCAAATGGGAGTTAGCCATAGAATGTCCAGATTGAAAAGGACCTTAGAGATCCTCTGGTTTCTATTTCTTTGAAAAAGAAAACTGAGGCCCAAGGAGATTAAATAACATGCTTCAAATCATTCATGTTACAAGTAACAAATGAGAAACTAAAATTCCCAGTTTTGTTATCCAATATAATACTCAATTTTTTTTAAGATACAATGCTTCTTTTTATATTTTTTTTAGTTGTCAATGGGCCTTTATTATTTAATTTATTTATATGCGGTGCTGAGAATCAAACCCAGTACCTCACACATGCTAGGCAAGTGCTCTACCACTGAGCCACAACCTCATCCCCAATAATGCTTCTTTAAAAAGAAATAAAGAGCAGGATACCCTGGTGCATGCCTATAATCCCAGCCACCTGGGAGGCTGCAGCACCTGGATCACAAGTTCAAGGCCAGCCTCAGCAATGAGGCCCTAAGCAACTTAGTGAGACCCTGTCTCAAAATAAAACAATAAAAAGGGCTGAGGATCTGACCTAGTGGTAAAATGCCTCTGGATTTAATCCCTAGCACCATAAATAAATAAATAAACAAATAAATTTTAAAAAGAATATAAAGTCAAAACCTTAATACAATGGAAACATTGCTAAAAGTCTGAGTTTCCCCATTGTATTGGATTTTGACTCATTTTAAATTAGAGATCTAGATATGATAAATGAATCATAAAAGTTCAAATTCTCTAGAATTTTTTATATAAGGCTTGTTGAAAACTAAAGATAACAGCCCCACTACACATTTTAATACAATTACTTAAGTTTTTAAAAAAGGTGTCTGTAGATAAAATTTATCAGTACATTCTTTAAAAAGAAAAAAAAGTATTTTAAAATTTTAAGTAACTGCTATCCTACCTGATCCCTTTTCTCCAGATGTAACCAGAAGTGGAGGCAAACTATCCTCATCATTAGGTAAAAGACTAATTTTATTGCAAACATACTTCTCAATACCACACAACAACCTATAATCTGAAATACTAGTGACAGATAAATTGCTATTAACCATGACACTAGTAGGAGCAGATGGTTCCTCAATTTCTGCAAAAACATCATCAGCTAGTGCAAAAGAACCAGAAGTAGGTATCCCCTCAGTTCCTGTGTTTATAGGCTGTTTTTCCACAAATGGAACATGAAGAATAGGACTCCGAATTATCTCTTTTCTTGTAATATCGCCTATCTCACAGTTTGTTTTTTCCACTGTAGAAGAATGGGTATGATCCACTAGGTTTACATTCTGTAAAATATGGGATAAAAATTCAATCAGTTCTTATTCTCTGTTCAACTGTGAAATACTGATCTTTACAGTCAAACTACAGTTTTAGTAAGAATAAATAGACTCAAATTCTTCTGAAGTAAATTTCTCAAGAAATAGTACCATTTTACTTCTTTAAGTTCAGAAGCATATGATGTTAAGGAACATTAGACTCACAGCATGTTTAGGCAGATATAAATAACTTATAGACTGGAAAAATGAGAAAAGAGGTTGAGGATCCTGTACCATATCACATGTGATCAACTTAGTTCAAATCAAAGTTCTCCCATTCTTATGACAATCAAAAAGCCCTGGGAATGTAGGGGAGAAAAAAAAAAATGAGGGGAGGAGGGGAGTGGTCAGGAAGTAGAGTGGTAGACATATTCCATAATAGGATCAACTAGAAAAAATTACCCATCAAGTCTGCTTCAATAAAAAGATCCTTTCTTTTTAGACTGGCCAGAATCAACAATCAATTAAATAAGAATAATTCATGAACTGAAGTGGTATTTTCTAGCCTGTGTAGGACTTCCATTTTGTTGAAATACAGATAGAAAGTAGGTCCTAGATAAGGAACATATCTTTGGTTATTACGCCCATTTGTAAAATCTAGCAAAAGAACTCTTACTAATGAGTGGCATATATTGTCTATCTACTATTTAAACAAAGCACATATGTGTAAATGCAAGCATAAATATCACCATCAGACTTTCCTGAATGTGTGAAAACCATTAAATCAATATTAGTCTAAACAAAATTGCTAAATCTTAAGTTACATTTACATATACCAATGGTTCTCAAAACGTGGTCCAAAGATTCTAGAGGTCCCCAAGATCTTTCAGGAAGTTGATGAGGTCCTAAGATTTTCTTTATATAATTAATGAAAACAACATAGCCGGGCATGGTGGCGCACGCCTGTAATCCCAGCACTTGGGAGGCTGAGGCAGAAGGATCTAGAGTTCAAAGCCAGCCTCAGCAATGGCGAGGCACTTAGCAACTCAGTGAGATCCTGTCTCTAATAAAATACAAAAAAAAAGGGGGGTAGGGATGTGGTGGCCCAGTGGTCGAGTGCCCCTGAGTTCAATCCCTGGAACCAAAAATAAAAAACAACAACAACAACATATCACAATACACTGAAATGCAAGTGTGAGAATCTGTCTTCTATTAGATCAGATATTAAAGAAATTTGCAAAATGTAAAACAATGCTACCCTTCTTACTAAACTGCTTTGGTTTTGAAAGTAAGGTTTTTCATAAAAATAGTATTTCTAGGGCTGGGGTTGTGGCTCAGCGGCAGAGCGCTCGCCTCGCACGTGCGCAGCCCAGGTTCGATCCTCAGCACCACGTAAACATAAATGCATTGCATTGTGTACAACTAAAGTAAATAAATAAATATTTTTTAAAAATAGTATTTCTACTAATGTAATGAGCTTATTATTTTTTAATTAATAAATATCTTAACTTTCTAGATTTAATTTAAAATATAGTAATTATCAATAGGTATAAACCACATATCTTAGGGGTTCTCAATAACTTTTAAAAGACTACAGTAGGGTCCTAAGTCTAAAATGTTTGAGAACCATTGCCTTAGGCTAACATGAAAAGGGTAAAATCTAAAGCACATTCACTGTTTCTATACAGGCATACCTCAGAGATATTGTAGGTTCAGTTCCAGACCATTGCAATAAAGCGAGTCACATGAATTTTTTGTTTCCCAGTGCATATAAAAGTTATGTTTACACTATCCTGTAGTCTATTAAGTGTGCAATACCATTATATCTAAAAAAAACACAACGTACGTATCTTAATTAAAAAATACTTTAGTATTCAAAAACGCTAATGATCATCTGAACTGTTGGAAAAACGGCATTGACAGACTTATTCCACATGGGGTTGCCATAACCTTCAATTTGTAAATAACGCAATGTCTGTGAAGTGCAATGAAGGAAATGCAATAAATGAGGTATGCCTGTACATTGCTGATTTTAGGAAACTCATTCAAAAGATAAGCACTCTAATAATCACATGAGGAACTATGCAAAAAATAAAATTTTATTTAACTAATTAGTTATTTAGACTCCTTACCATAGGCACATCAGGTAAGAGAGGACTAAAGTCTTCAGAGTATCTTTTACTTCCAGATGATAATTTTGTTGTATCTGCAACTTCACCATTAGGCAATATGCCATCTGCAAACCATACTCTTTTCTGTTCTTTGGAGCATAGTCCTAGAATCAGTTGGGAAAGCAAATCATTTTAGTTTGGCCATGTTGTAGGGATGTAATCCCAAATGGTCAGGAAATGTTTTCGAAAGCTTTTTGCTGTCCATTGGCCAGCTCTGCATTCTCAGGGCTACAAAGGCCTAGATAAATGCTTTTTTTGTGATTCATCTATCTTAAGCAGAGTTCTTTTCTACGTAATTCATACAAAAGAGCATATTAGACTAGATGTGACCCTGGGAATCACATACACTGAAAAGAAGTACATAGCGATATTACATCTTAAAGATACTAGGGGAAGATTTAAAGCATATATTATGGAGGTTGAATTTGTGAGCATGGAATGGGAACTGAATAAAACTTACCGATTAAGGCACAGGAATGAAAAGTGGAGATCAGAGCATGGCAGATAAGCAAAGGAAAACATACAAAGAACAGAAAGAAATAAATTGTCTAAAAAAGGAAACAGGATCACTTATGCATACAAGAAAGTCATTTTGTATTTTCATTTAATGAGAAGCATAACATTTTTTCTTATAATATGGATACAAAACTTTATTAATTTTTATTACTAATTCCTCTCAAATTTGGAGGAAATGACTAGAAATCAGCATAAATAATTGTTCTTTTTTATTATAAAGTATCCATAGAGGAAGGTTATGAAAATTGATGCCAAAAGATTTTTTTAAAAATTTTTTTGTAGTTGTAGATGGACAGAATGCCTTTATTTTATTTATTTTTATGTGGTGCTAAGGAGCAAACCCAGTGCCTCACACATGCTAGGCAAGCACTCTGACACTGAGCTAAAGCCCCAGCCCAATGCCAAAAGATTCTAAACACTATCAAAATACAAAAGGTTCAATGTCTACTTTCCAAAACTGAAAAAATTGAATCACATATATTTTTGGACTATCAATGGACATACTGAACAATAGGTTTTTCTTGCATTTGCAATAGTTTTTCATAATCTAACAATTATGATTGTCAATATAAAAATACGTAAATGTTTTAGACAAATACATTCATCTTTAGAGCTATAATACAAAACCATGTATCCTGAATCTCCTTATTTCATTTATAATTATAAATACAAAATAACTACTGATAAACTAAAATCCAAAATAACTGTTGAAGGATACAAATTTACATTTAATTGACATTTACAGTTATTTTCTAGCATATTATAGTCTTCATTCCCCAGACTAATGTTTAAAAATATACATGGGCTTTATTCAAGATGCTAAATGACAACAAGTTATAAGAAACAAAACAAAAACTCAAAGGTTTAAAAATATATTGGTAAAAATTTTATCATTGTGGTAACTTATACAATTTAAAAGATTTTTAAAGAAAAGAAAATATAGCCAGGCGCGGTGGCACACACCTGTAATCCCAGCACTTGGGAGGCTAAGGCAGGAGGATCGCAAGTTCAAAGCCAGCCTCAGCAATGGCGAGGCACTAAACAACTCAGTGAGACCCTGTCTCTAATAAAATACAAAAAAGGGCTGGGGATGTGACTCAGTGGTCAAGTGCCCCTGAGTTCAATCTCTGGTACCAAAAAAAAAAAGAAAAGAAAATATGTCAGGGGTCTGGGGCTATAGCTGTAGCTCAGTGGCAGAGCGCTTGCCTAGCATGTGTGAGGCACTGGGTTCAATCCTTGGCACCACATAAAAAATAATTATTAAAAAAATTGAAAAAAAAAAGAAGATATGTGAGTTATTGACCTATTGTCTCTAAAACCCAACCCCACCATTCCACACAGTACTTGCAGATGCTAGGCTAGAAGTATGGAAAGTGCAATTCCCAATTTCCTTTGCTAGCTAATTGGCTATGGTCAAGTTCTGCCAAAGGTAGGCAGCAATGGGAAACGAGAGGGTGGGAAGAGAAGGAATCCTTTCTGTTCTACTTCCTGCCTGCAGCAGCAGCAGAACTATAACTATCACTAGATATTGTTGCATGTCCCCTAACTTTCAGAATTTCTAACATTAACCCTGGAACTCCCCTTCAGTCATCTGAGCACTGACCCTAGAACGTCCCTTAATGGTTCCAGCATTTGCCACATGGTTTCTCCCCAGAGGTCACAGCCTCAACGGTGTGATGCTCCAACCCCTGACTCCAAGGTCTGAAAGCCAAGCTCTTCCTGATGCCCCTGCTCCAAGTTTTAGTAATACTCCCCTGCCCTCTTTCATCCCCTCCAATCCCACTGGTGGTACCTAGTTTCTCAGATGCTTGACCATGCCCTTTTAGCTCCAACATACATGTATAACCAATTCTCTATGTTAAATTCCTCCTCTTGATATTTAGTCTGGTTTCTCTTTCCTGTCTAAACTCTGATAATATACAATAGTTTCTACTTTAATAATTTATCTTTAGTCTAAGAAACAGCATTTTATTCCTGTTACCTTCAATACTTGGTTGCTTAAGTGCTGAGATTGGCAAAGTTGTAGGTGAAGGTATGCTAGATGTTTGGGTCTCCTGAAGAGGCTGGATGGTAGCACATTCATCAGAATGATTAGATTTAAGATTAGAAGCAGTTGGACTCATCATCCTTTCAAATGCCTGAGCTACAAAGAGGAAAGAATAGTATTAAAAATCTGATGTTTTTAAAGTTTAAAGTAAATTATAATAATAAATATTTAATTTTTTAAGTTGAAAGGAAAAAGAAATAAATGGCTTATCAAGAAAAAGAAGTGGCACTTGGCAGAAATACTATCTGAGTAAACTAGTAAAAGCTCCTTACTTTAGTTGGCAACACTCCACTTTGATAAGCTACCAATGAGTTATTTTGATATTTTATTTGGTATATTTTTATATCTACCACAGAAAAGACTCCTTTTTAAATATAAGCAGCTCTTTACTTTTGCCCTTGTACTCCGAGGGTCTATTTCCAATATAGTTAAGAGTGACTCTCTTAACACATAAATCACTATCTCATCACTGCTTAAATTTTAAAAAAAAATTTAATGGCTTTCAAACTGGAGTGAAAATTGAAGTTCCTAAAATGGCTCACAAAATCCTAAATGATCTGCATCCCTACCTATTCTGCCTTCCCAGTTAGCTACCTTTCCTAATTAGACCTCATCTCTCACCACAATCTCACTTGCTCACTATGATCTAGCCACCCAGGCCTCCTTGTTTTTCAACAAGTTAAGCAAATACTCCCCAGCCCATATTCCCTCTGTCTAGAATGCTCTCCCCTTCAAAGGTACTCACACAGTTTTAGTCTTCCACTTCCTTCAAGTCTCTATTTACATGTCATATTATCATAAAGCCTCAATCTGACCACCTTATAAAAATAGTACCTCTTGGCACCAATCTGTTACTATTTATCCCTATTCCACTTTAAATTTCATCTTAAGGTATTATCACCACCTGATATCCTCTTTGTTTACTATCCATATGTACCCACATTCATAAGCTCCCAGAGAACAGGGTATCTGTTTTGTTCTCAGCTGGAGCTCCAGAATACAGAATGGTGCCTGAAGATTGTTGAAATATTGTTTTCAATCAAAAAACACAAAGCAGCACTGGTTCAACATTTCTCCAAACCTATCTGCTATAAATGCTGTTACTGTTAAAATAATCTTCCTCGAGGGCTACCAAATGATAGCACTCTTAGAAAATGGCTCTGTTAACCAAGTGAAATTCACATATCCTATACTCTGGGTTTCAAAGTAATTTCTAATTTGCCCCAAATCTACCTGATGGCTTTCAAATGCACATGTCCTCAAAACTCATAGAATCTCAACACAACTTTTTTATTATCCACAACCTCTATTCAATCTTTTTCCTTCACTGTCTCACAACCCTTCATTCCCTTTTTATTAGATAACACTATTTACTTCTATAATTTTCAACCCTATGTTAAGTTAACTTTTTAATTTATGCTTTCTTGTAGTATGTAAATTAATTATAATAGCCCTCTAAATTAAACTACATACTTATAAACTACAAGATATCAAAATACATAAAACTAAATAAACCAATTTCACAATACATTTTTATGATAAATCAGAGTTTGATCTCAGTATCTTAATGAATATCTTACATGGTTATATGTTCTTCCCTCTTGAACTTTATAGTCAGAATATATTTTAATTCCTACCAAAAAAATCTGACTTGTCAACTCAAATAATACATCAAAATTTCACAGCTGTTTTACTATTTTTTTTTTTAAGTAGAGAGAGATAATTATGTGGCAGCTTGCTCTAAAATTTCTGAATTCTGGCAGATGGCCTTGGTTAACAACACCAGCAGTAGTTTTCTGGCCTACTGTAAGCACTAAGCCTAACCTCTCCATAAACAATGGTGGTAACATGAAAATATAAAATGATTCATATGCTACTATCTTCCAGAGCACAGGTCAACAGCAGGTAGTAGAGCAGCTTACCTCAGGCTAACAGACTCACATCAGAGCTTTTTGGAGAATTGCTGAAAAAATTTATCTTCATTCAAAAGAGAAAAACAAATTATTATCAAGTATTTATTCTCCTGGCTAATAGGAAGCAGTGCCTGAGCTAGTGCACAGGTCTGGTCAAAAAAGGCCCAAGTAATATTTGCTGGGAATTAAACTGTCAACATTATCTTCGAAAATGCAAGAAGTACTCAAAAGAACAAACATGTATTGGGGGGAAAACACAACATAACACACACATACACATACACAAAACCTGTGAGAACTCAAAGGAGGTCACCAAGACTATTGCTGAAAATGGAAGCTAACTAGAGAGCCAGAGAAACAATGTGAAGTACACACACATAACATTCTAAAATGGAAGGGAAAAAAAATATATGAGACAAAATGTGTAAACAGCGTGGCAGTCCTATGAGTTGATAAAATCATATATATTACTACCTTATCTTTTCTTATTTTAGGTTATTTTCTAAAGGGGGAAAACCTTTATCTTGCCTTATGCCATTAATAAATAATATTGAGTACTATTTATTAGTAGATATCTTATAAATGTTTAGATTAAGATGATGAAGGTGATGATGATGACAAAAACAAATAGGCAGATGAAATGCAGCATTTAGGGACTTGGTACCTGTTAAAAGTTAATGAACTGCCACTCCAGAAACTGAATGCTTCCTTTCCAGACTGGTAGTATTAATTGTGAGAGTGGAACAAAAAGAAGAGAAACCAAGCCTTGGGATGTCCCACCTAAGCCAGATAATTCAACACTAGGTCCTTGCCTTAAGAAAATAAAGAAGTTTATCTTTGTCACAATCCAGTTGTTTTTAAGATAAATTCAATTACTGGAAGAAAACATGTCAGGTTAATACTCACCTTTAATAATAGCCTCATAGCAGATTACACACACTCTTGCTTCCTTTTCTAGATACTGCAGTTTACACTTCCTATTACAACAGACACCACAAAATACCTATAAAGAATAAAACATTGAATTTGTTTTTGTTTCAAGAATACATTATATCTACTAGGGACAGGGAGAAAAGAGGCCCAAAATCTAATTAACCAATACCCATTTTTCCTATTTGATAATTCATTTTTCTAATCACTATAATTCTAAACAGAATTCTTAAATGATTTTGTTAACCTTAAATGAGACTTCTGTGATTTATAACCATATTTCTGATGAGGAAAATGCCTTTAAATCAACTGTTAATTGGAAAGGGAACAAAAACTTTCTTCAATGAATAAGTTTATCATTTAAAAAGCTTTTTGTAGTTCTTTGTTTAAAACTTTTATAAGTAGAACATTATTTTGCTAAAAATGAATAGGGTGATCTGAGACCAAGATATTACAGGAAAATGTCAAATAAAAAAATGCTGTATTACTTCTAAGCAAGTTTGTAGAAAATCTCTATCCTCTGTTATAAAACAGAACACAAATGAAGTCAGTTTCAGTATTCTGAACATTGCATAAGCCAATTTGCCTCTCAGTGTTTCCCTGGACATCAGTCACAACACTAGCTACAGAGTGGTCTTGAAATTTAGTATTCAAGGACACAGGGGGATCTGACTGAATTTGGAACATCTGATGTGTCAATATGAGACAGATAAGGACAGTATTCTTAAATTTCACTAAACTTAAAAATAAGAGTTCCTCAATTCCCAGAATGTAATGAATACCCATGACAATGTGTCATTTGTTCAACTATCAAGCAATCTATAAAATGGCAGGTGTTTTACATATTTCCATGACTGGGAGGTAAAAAACATTGATTTTAAACTAACTCAAGCATGTAGTCACCAGTTAATTAGTTTTTTCTGTCATTACATTTCATTTAAAATGTCCCCAAACTTGGACTGGGGATATAGCTCAGTGGTAGAGTGTTTGACTATCATTAATAAGGCCAAAGACAAAGATTTTTTTATAACTTACTTTCCCACATGCTCTGCAATGATGTCGCCGTTTTGTAAAAGTAAATTTCACTTGGCAATTCATACAGTTCGGAGCTTCTGAATCAGGAATCCAGGTGGGTTGTTTCTGGCCCAAAACCAAGCCTTCTTTGCAAGTGTTTTCAGGTAGAGAATCTTCATTTACAGCTATAAAACTAGATCTACCTTCAAAATTACTTTCTATATCAATATAATTAGAGTTGAAATTAACCTGAGGATCAGTTATAGAATCTGTAGTACAAGTATTTGGAGCAATGGTATTTGCTATGTTAGGTTCACTTTCTGGCATATTTGAAACATCTGGCTTGTTCAGTTCCTTTGTACTCCTTGTTCTTGATGGAAGGTTAAGCAATTGCTTAGGTCTAGCACCCCCAACATGAACAGATTGACTGTTGGTATCACAGACTGGTAATTCATTCATCACCTCAGTCTTACTGATAGGTAACCCTTCTTCAATTGGAATTGTGCCTTCTTCCCCTACAGAAAATCCACCATTTTCTCTTGTATTTTGTTTATCAACTGCTTCACATACCATGTTAATGCCATCACTTTTCCCAGCAGCTCCTGCTTCTGCATTGAAATATATGTCATTGGCACTTCCATCATCTAAGCCTTTTACATCTATCTGATTCATTTGAGATTTCAAATCACTTATATTTTCTTCAAAAGATTTTATGTTAGTGGTCTGAAGATACTGTTCTGTCAGAAAGGCATCAAGTTCAGCATCACTAATTAGTGCACCACTTTTCATGCCTTCATCAATATTAAAATAATCTAAGTCTTGCCCATCCATATCGTTGCTGGAAAAAGTGAAACCTTCACAACGATCAGGAGACTCTGGGGCATGAGCACCAGAAAGTTCCATTTGACATTCAGCAGCTATGGAAGAATTGGTGTCATCAGGGTAATCCAAAGATTCAACTCTGATTACCTTTTGCTCAGGTTCTACCTTTCCATCCTCCCTCTTCTCATTTACTGGCTGAAGAAGTATGGTTTTACATTTTTCCTTTTTCAAAAGATCAGTCACCTTGAATGGTTCCCCATCTAGAACAACACTCTTCTGTATTTCTTCATGCATAGTCACTGAATTTTGTATATGGTCTTTAGGTTCATTCTGAGGTAAAGAATCGCCATGTGCATTACTGTCAATTAATGATCCACACAAAGACCCAGATAATGGAAGACAGGATAATGAAGAATGTACACCTTCTCTTGAAACATGTAAAGTTGAAGAGGAATCTTGGATTATATCATTATTATCTTTAAGGTCTAAATTTCTTGAATCTACTTTTCTACATTGTTTCATAAACACAGTAGTTTTATCTTCCTGAAAGGAAAAGTCAGGTAATTTGAAATTTTCATCTCTTAAATGTGAGTCATTTAAGCATAAACCTTCATTTTTTGCAAGACTTTTGCAAGGCAAACCACTGGTACTATCTCCTTCTTTTAAACATTCTGCAGCAGTTACGGCTGCCATATCTAGCTCCTCTTTTACTAAACAATCATCATCTTTTAATAATTCACATGGCAGACTCTTGTGTTGCAGATTATCTTTGGCATCAAACATTTTGGAACTTTGGTGAGTCAAAGCAGACGACATGTTAAAATCAACAATTGGTTCTAACTGACTAGAGATCTTTTTGTCCTCTAAATTTTCTGTTTCGCTGTATTCACAAGAATCTGAAAGTACTTTATCTACTTTTACATCCAATTCTTTGGTTCCACCAATTTCTCTATTTTGTAATTCAGAGCTGATATCATTCTGTTCTTCTCTGACAGTATCACTAGCATGGTCTGTTGAGGAAACACACAGAGTATCTGAAACTGAAGATGAATCCAATTCAGTTAAAGAATGTGCACTAGACTTATAATCATCTGGCAATAATTTCTTAATGTCTTCTTCACTATTAGTTGCATGAACTAAGTTACCCATATCACTTATTAAGTCACAGACAGGTTTACTACATCGTCTCATGTGTAAAGGCTGGATTTCATCTGAAGTACTACCATCCACAGAAGAAAGGAGATCAAGTCCTGTTACATTTTTTTCATTTTGCATACAAGTTAGTCCCTCAAGAGTTTTTCCATTCAAGGAAATCTCATTTGCTTCATGGCATGTTTCTGACGAGGCAAAACTACTAATGCAATGTTGGTCCTTTGGCAGCAGTGAAGTTAGCTGTGAGGAAGCCAACTCTGAAGAAACTGAACGGTAGTTAGAATCATATGCATTTTTTGCATCTTGGAGATAATCTTGTTCATCTAATCAAAAATAAAGACACAAAGTTATTCAGGAGGCTCTAACCAAATAAATATTATAAAGATTTTTTTAAGACTTCCAAATGGAATAAACATTTTATTTAGATTTAAAGTACTTTCTGGTTTTTTCTTTTGAATATAAATGTCATAAGGTGACAGAAATTCCACGTAATAATTCAACTGCATTATAAAAACCAGACTAAGAAAAAAACTGAAAAACAATTTAACTTCTTTATTCTTCCCTCCAATTTCCTGGTCTGAATTATGTGGAAAATATCATCTCTCACAGTCATGAAATCTCAACTTATATAGCCTTTAAAGTTGCTCTTAGCTTGCTTATGTGCTGATTTTAAAGATTTTTCTTATAGTTAAACTTGTATCTGCAAAGGAGCTTCTAGTTTTCTTCCATTTTAACTATTGGCTCCATTCTGTATTAGAATAAACCAATATGTTATAATGAAACAAGTAAACTTTTTATGGAAGAAAACAATGAGACTAAAATTGAAATCAAATTTTGCTAAAAGGACTTTATATCTGAAATAATTGAATTACATAAATTTTAAAATTCCGATAGTGGCAAAATGGAAAAACAACAAACCTGGGTTCTGTTCAAAATCATCAAGGAGTTTGTCCAAGTCACTGACAGCTGCTTTAAAATAACTGTCCATTCTACCTGTAGACTTATTTAGAATTTAATTCTTGTATATCTAGAAAATAAAAAAGTATATTTCATTTAATTTTCTAACATAAATATTATACCATCTATTCTATCATATTAAACATGAAATATAAACAAAAATATAATTTCATAATATTCCTTTGAGGAATCTATACTTTAGATGGAAAATGGTCTCCATATAAAAATGACATGAGCCACGCCCAATGACATGTAGCCATGCCGACAATCCCAACTGCTCAATGAGACTGAGGCAGAAGAATCACAAGTTCCAGGCCAGCCTGGGAAAATTAGCAAGACCCTGTTTCAAAATAATTTCTTTTTTAAACCAGGGATTGAACTCAGGGGCACTGGACCACTGGGCCACATCCCCAGCCCTTTTTTTTGTATTGTATTAGAGACAGGGTCTCATTGAGTTGCCAAGTGCCTCATCATTGCTGAGGCTGGCTTTGAACTCACTATCCTCCTGCCTCAGCCTCCCAAATGCTGGGATCACAGGCGTGGGTCACTGCACCAGGCCCAAAATAAAATTTTAAAAAGGAGTAATAGGTTAGTAATAGTTAGTAATGAGTTAGTGCTCTAACAACCCTCCAATGAGTGGGATTGTAGCTCAGTTGATGAGGCCCTGGGTTCAAAACCCAAACTCACCATAAGAAAAAAAAATGACATGGATATGAAAACCAACTCATACAATGTAAAACATAATGTACAACATAACATACAAAGTACAATCTAACATTTGTACACATAAGCTATTATGCATCTTAAAACACCAAAATAACTCACAGGTCAAAGAATTCACAATGAAAACTAACAATATTTAGAAATACTACATATCAAATAATATAAAATATACTACAAACAGATAAAAATACTGCATAGAAAATTAAAAGTTAGTTTTGTGAAAAGATGAATGAAGTGCATGAACCTCTGATCTAAGTCAGAAATTCCACCAAATAAGCCTGAGGCACTTTGCAGGAATCTAAAAATCACTAAGAAAATAATAACAAAAGAACAAAGAAACCAAGTCAAAGGGGTTCTCAATGGCTTAAATTGAACATCAAATTGAACAACTTAACATTAAATTAATGAAGACCATAAAGGACTGAAAACAAATCAAACAAAAACCTCTATAACAATACTAACATATAAAATACACCACTCACTGGAGGGTTGTTAGGGCACTAACCCATTACTATTATTCTACTTACTTATTACTCTGAAAGTTAATAAAGGAAAAGAACTAAGAATTTTTTCTGACATTTATTTACAAAATATACTTTAGGATAATAAAATACTTGCTGAGGAAAAGTTGCTTAGACAAGAATTCCAGTTCAGAGCAGAAGAATATTTAAAAATTTTTAAATCATATTTTCATAGTCTCTAAGAAATAAGTAGTCAACTAAGCAATGGCTATCATGAATGTTAAAACCATTAGAGAAAAAGGTTGATGGGGAACTTGAAACTGCTGAGATCATTATGGTCAACATATCTGTTCAAAGATCACCAAGAAAAAATATGGAAGAACATATCACATAGAATATATTCCTGCCTAAAGATCTGACACTGAATCTAATCAAACTTTTAGAACTATTTGCAAGTTTGCAGGAAATTCAAGCCTAGAAAGAAAAATTAAATGACATAAAAAGAAAGCAATCAGCTTTCTGGGCATGGTGACATACGCCTGTAATCCCAGCAAATTGGGAGGCTGAGGTAGGAGGATTGCAAGCTCAAGACCGGTCTCAGCAACTTAGCTAGGTCATATATAATTTAGCGAGACCCTGTCTCAAAATAAAAAATAAAAAGGGTTGGGGATGAAGCTCAGTGGTAAAATGCCCCTGAGTTAAATTCCCAGTACCAAAAAAGAAAAAGAAAGAAAAGAAAAATCAGTTAAATTAATCCAGAAGGTGGAATACTTTATTTTTTATATTTTTAAAATATATTTGGGATTGTGTGTGTGTGGTACTGGTGACAGAGGCCTCTACCACTAAGCCATATTCCTATGCCCTTTTACTTATTTTTGAGACAGAGGATAAGTTGCTGAGGATGTCCTCTAATTTGCAATCCTTCTGCCTCTGCCTCCTGAGCTGTTGATCATAGGTTTGCACCACTGCACCTGGTTAAGGTAGAACACTTTACAGCAAAGTTTTTCAAATTGTCTATGGTGAATGACTAGTTTCTGTTGTTGTTGTTGTTTATATTTCCAACCTGTTGCAAACTATTACTTTTGTAAAACACAAGAAAATTCAACAAATTTTGAATAATAAATATAAACAAAAGGATATAGTAATATATGTATTTACATGGGAGGCTGCCTGGAGTGGAGAACAGAAGTGGGAAATAAAGGATAAAAGATAAGAATTGAGAGAGCTTTACAAAAGCCAGTTATGATTGAGTGCTGTGAACTAAGGAAACTTGTGGTCCAGGAAAAGAGAGACTTGAAATATGGGTTTAAAAGATTAGACAGAGTTTAAGAGGATGAAATGAACTGAAAGAACTTTCTGAAAAATTACCCGAAATACTTTATAAAAGCCAAGGAAGATATAAAATAAAAAGAAGTTAAAAGACATAGATGAGCTGGTAAAGATTGAGCTTAGCATGCATGAGGCCCTGACTTCAATTCCAGCATTAAAAAAAAAAAAATGATGATGATGATGATGATGATACAGTGAGAATGGAGTCCTATTAAGGAGAAAAGAAAACATGAAACAACTAACTTTATTTGAAGATCATAAGAGGAATTTTTCCAGAATTGATGACTCAACTGAACAGATAAAGGTAATACATTAAACCAAACAACATAAATAAAAGAGAAATCTACAGTTGGACAAAACAGTGAAACCAGTGAACCTCCAAGGTACAGCAGCCAGAGAGAAAAGATCAATTTCAAAGGAACAATAATATGCTGGCAACAAACTTAAAGCAACAGGGACACTTCAGAAGTATTTTCAATAACAATGATATGGTATCCTAATTCAATAAAGCATATTATTTCTTTTGTTTCCATTTTTAAAACTGTGGTTAGTCCGTACATACAGAAGAGTTAACAAAACACAGAGACCAAGCCAATTAAAGGGATTTGGAGGAAGAGATAATGCAGGAAGCAGAGTAATAGTTCAAGGAATATTCTCAGACAGGAGAAAATGCAATGCAACTACGAAACAAACAGGAAGCCATAAATAAGGAACATATGGAGAACAAAAAGTGATCAAGGAAATTAATAGCAGAAATCTTAAAATGTAAGAAAGGCTTGTTGGGTGTTCTGGCACAATCTGTACTTCCAATAACTCAGGAAACTAAGGATTGCAAGTTTGAGGGCATCCTCCATTAGTGAGGACCTATTTCAAAATAACATTAAAAAGGGGTGGGGATATACCTCAGTGTTAGAACACTTGCCTAGCATGTGGGAAATTCTGGGTTCAATCCCCAATACTTGGTGGGGGCAGGAAAGAGAAACTTGTGGGTCTGTAGTGAAAGCAGTGCTTAAAGAGACATTAACAGCAATAAATGCATATGTTTTTAAAAGAATTAAAACCTGAAATCAATAATTTAAGCATCCACTCTGGAAACTAGGAAAAAAATAAAAATAAAAGGAGCCAGATGCAGTGGTACAATCCTGTAATCCCAGTGACTAGGGAGGCTGTGGCAGGAGAATCACAAGTTTGAGGCTAGCCTCAGCAACATAGAAAGGCCCTAAGCAGCTTAGTGAGACCCTGTCTCAAAATTAAAAAATAAAAAGAACTGAAGATGTAGCTAAGTGGTAAAGCATCCCTGGGTTCAATCCCCAGTACTTAAAACAAAACAAAACAAAAAACAACAGAAATTTCAGCCAAAAACAAGCAGAAGATAAAAAAATAAGTACAAAAATCAATGAAATTAAAAACAGCATACAGGAAAGCAGTAAGTTAACAGAGAAAACCAATAAAACCAAAGCCTTGTTCTCCAAAAAGATCAATAAAATTGGTAGACCAAGATCAAGAAAAAAGAGAAACAAAGTATTAACATCAGAAATAAAACCGAATTTATCATTACTGATGCCATGGACACCAAAAAGAAAATAAAGAATTCTATGAACACTTTATGCTCATAAACTTGATAATTTAGACAAAATGGATCAATTTCTCAAAAGCAAATTTATACAAGGAGAAAAAGATAACCCCACAAACCCATGTCTATTTTTTTAAATTAATAAATAATTAATAACTTTCCATAAAACAAATCATCAGGTCCAGATGGATCCACTGGTGAATTTTATCAAACATTTAAGGAAAAAAAATATACCAAATTCACTCTATAAGACCCGCATTACCCTAAAATCAAAACCAAATAATGATATCACAAGAAAGGAAAGTTATAGACCAATATTGCTCATTAACATAGATACATATACTCAACAAAATATTAGAAAATTGCATCGAACAATGTATACAAAGAATTATATAACATGACCCAATGGGATTATCCAGGTATACAAGGCTGATCCAACATGTGAAAATTAATCACTGTAATCCACTACATCAGCAAATTATCATATAATCATATCAATTGATGCAAAAAGAAGAAAAAAAATTTTAAAACCCCAGCACCTGTTCATGATAAAAACTCTCAACCAGGCTGGGCACAGTGGCACACGCCTGTAATCCCCAGTGGCTCAGGAGGCTGAGACAGAAGGATTGAGAGTTCAAAGGCAGCTTTAGCAAAAGCGAGGCTAAGTAACTTAGTGAGACCCCGTCTCTAAGTAAAATACAAAAAAGGGCTGGGGATGTGGCTCAGGGGGCGAGTGCCTCTGAGTTCAATCCCCAGTACCCAAAAAACAACAACAAAAAAAACCTCTCAACCAACTATGGAGTAGAGGAGAACTTCTTCGCATGGATGATCAATACCTACAAGATACCTATGGTTAACAGGATATTTAATTATGAAAACATGCCTTCCCTCAAAGACTGGGAAAAAGGAAGAGATCTTCTCTTACCTCTCTAATTCAAAATAATATTAAAAGGCCTAGCTAAGCCGGGCGCGGTGGCGCACGCCTGTAATCCCAGCACTTTGGGAGGCTGAGGCAAGAGGATCGCGAGTTCAAAGCCAGCCTCAGCAATGGCGAGGCACTTAGCAACTCAGTGAGACCCTGTCTCTAATAAAATACAAAAAAGGGCTGGGGATGTGGCCCAGTGGTCAAGTGCCCCTGAGTTCAATCCCCGGTACCCACAAAAAAAAAAAAAAAAAAAAGCCTAGCTATTGTAATAAGAAAAGAAATAAAAGATATGCTTGGAAAGAAGTAAAATTGTGCTTGCATCTCTATATAGTAATGTACAACTAGGAATTATGTTATTTGAGGTGCCTAAAAAGATAATATAATCCAATAATTTGTAAAGGTATGGCAATGCAAATACTGTATATTGAAAACTTTTAACATAAAATATTATTAAACTATATATATTTCTCATTTCAACCAATCAAAATGTACTTTTTGAGTTAGCAATCTACCACATATAGTAAAAGACACAAATAAATGTAAGATATGCTCTTTGTTTTAAAGAAGTTTATTTAAATAAAGTGTACATGATAACTTGTTGGGGCAACAGTTTTACTCACTGAGCCATTTATATACTCTAAGATTTCCAAACAAATCTTTAAGATATCTACTTTACAAAAAAAAAAAAAAAATCTTTGTGATTATTTAAAAAAAATTGGTAACAATGTGAAAAATTAATCAGAAAACAGACCAAAAGTAAGGAAACTCAATAAAAATGATAAGGCAAGAAACATGAGGACCCGAGCTGAGACAGTGCAGTGAGGATGAAAAGGAAAGAGAAAAGTATACAGAATCAGAACTTTAGAAAGTGAAAACAAGGCAGAAGGTTAGGAAAGCCTCCAGGTTTCCAATATGGGTAACTGCATAGATGGTGGTACCACTGACGATGACAGGCAATACAAGAGGAGCAGGATTAAGGGGAAACATGAGTTCACTTTTGGATCGTTGTCAGAAGTACCTTGAGAACATCCTGCAGGAGATAATCCAACAGGCTTTGAATATAAGGATCTGGAATGCAGGAGAGAAGTCTGAGATAGATAAAAATTTGGAAATTAGCAACACACAGTTGTTAATGGATAAGATCACCTAGGAAGAGAACACAGAAAAGGATAGGAGCTTGACATCAGATAACTAAAGGTCACAGTTCATGTTCCCAAAACCACTCTGGATAGTTTTGCCTACAGTTATGTATACTTTATTTAAAATATTTATTTATTTGCTTTAGTTGTACACAATTCGTTTTTATGTGGTGCTGAGGATTGAACCCGGGCTGCGCACGTGCTAGGCAAGCGCTCTACCTCTGAGCCACAACCCCAGCCCAGTTATGTATACTTTTATAGAAAAAATATCCAATATGTAATTGTTAAACAAAAGAAAATCAAATCTCAAAGCTTTATGTATAATATAAACCCATTTTTACAAATAAGCTGTTTTAAAATGGTATTGACAAAAGCACATAGAAAAAATACAGAGGAAGAAACATCAAAACTGTTATTAATGCTAAAAATCTGGGGATGGGATATTATGTAAACCCTTTAAAGACACACTATATGTCTCTTTTCCTTTTTAAAATAAACATGCAATTTTGTAAACAGAGAAAAAAGATAATTTTGTTCTTTTCCTTAAAAATTATAGTATGTTTACAATATAAGAGATAATAAAAATCTGTTAGAAAAACACTTGGACATTGGATTGTAAGTGGCAATAACAATTTGTAAGATCATGAAAAATGTTCAATGAACTATCAAAGTAATGAGAATTAGAACAAACACCACTTGTTGCCTACTAAATTGAAATATAAGTTTTTTCATAATAGAAGTACTCAATGTTGGTAAGAGTATGATTTTTTTAAAAAAACGTATCAGCCACTACTGACAGAAAGTAAACTGATAGACTCTGAGGAAAACAATGTGACAGTAAGTATTAATAGCCTCAAATTTTTTTCTAATATTTGATCTAGCAATTATTTAGAAATTTAAGAAAATAATCCTAAACTATTGAAAACATTCAAAGATTATGATCCATCATTAGTTGAAATAATCTAAACACCAACAAAAATTATACAGGCACTAGAATCAATCAGACATAACTTTCCTATGTTCATATATGAATACATGACCAATGTAACTCCACATCATATACAACCACAAAAATGGAAAGTTATACTCCATGTATGTGTGTCAAAGTGCGTTCTACTGTCATGTATAATAAAAAAATAAAAAAATTTAAAAAGAAAATTATATAGGCATCAAAAGTAATGTTTATGTGGATCAAAAAAAAAGAACTCTATGACCAAGCGATTCTGTTTCTAGAGAAACACCAGCTCTTGTGCACACATCACAAAGAACTTTCAATATTGCAAATACTGAGATTATAGTAATTATTTACATAAAATTGAATTGTTATGTTCTATTTATAACAGTGTAAAATTGATAACAACCTACTAGTCTGTTCATATGAGAACGGTTAAGTTAAACTTTCTCAAACTGTAGACTGAGGACCCCTGAAAGATTCCAAAAATATTTTTAAGGGTCTTTGAGGTTCTTCCTTTCCCAACTACATATCTGTCTAGGATAGATTTTCTTCATATGCTTTTACCTAAACAAAAATAGCACACCAGACCGAACAGAGAAGCAAACACAAGAATTCAGTGCAGAGCTGAGGGTGTAGCTCAGTGGTGGAGCATTTGCTTCTACCACTGGTTCAATCCCAATTCTAGCACCACAAGGAAACAAACAAAAAAATTTTTCATAAGTTTATAAAGCCAATTATTTACCTAAATGTAAAATAATTTTCCAGGCCCCCGCCTGTAATCCCAGCAATTTGGGAGGTTGAGGCATGAAGATTACAAGTTCAAAGCCACCCTTAAC
Source organism: Tamias sibiricus (assembly GCA_025594165.1). Classification (NCBI taxonomy): domain Eukaryota; kingdom Metazoa; phylum Chordata; class Mammalia; order Rodentia; family Sciuridae; genus Tamias; species Tamias sibiricus. The sequence continues at coordinate 104,027,251 of CM046662.1, forward strand.
AATTTAGTAAAATCTGACCTCAAAACAAACAAACAAACAGGGTTGGGGATATAGTTCAGTGATAGAGCCCCCTAAGTTCAATTCATGGAAAAATAATTGATTAATTAATTAAAAATAAAACAATCCTACCCTTCTCACTAAAATTGTTTTGGAAAATGAAATTTTCAACAAAATTATTTAATGAGTTTATGGTTATTTTTAAATGAATAAAAAATTAATTTTCTTAATTTTAACTTCCAAAATGGTAAATAAACTGCATTAAGAAATAAAAATTGTTTTGGTCTTCAGTAATTTTTAAATGTGATTATCCCCAAATCAATGTTAAATAAACTGTAGTACTATTATGTAACATTATGATTAGAGATAACAATTACATTAGAATTTAGTTTTATCTGTAATGTAACTATTTCAAATTTTCAGATTTTCTGCTCATGTATTACTTGCATAATCAAATGGTTTATGGGGCTTTTTAAAAACATGAGGAAAGCAAGCAATCCAACTGTATACAGAATCTCATCATCTTAATTAAGAAAACGAACAGGGGGGAAAAAGACTCAGTAAAAAGTCAAATATTAACAGTGGAAGATTACCTTTATAATGTGGGGCTATGATGGATTGCTTTTCCTTACTCCTAATAATTTTCAAAATTTTTATCACTATGCAGTTTAATATTCAGATGAGAAAAATTAGTGAAAATTATATGTACTTATACTGAATCAAACCATTAATCTTCTGCCAACTCAAGAGGCCATAAACTCAAATGAATAATTTAATCAACAAATTATTTTTTAAATAAAAAATGAACTTAATATCAAATTTAGGAGCTAATTTCTATACACGCAAACTAACAAGAACATCCTTAATATGGAATATAATAATTTGCAATTACAGTAGTACAAATAAGTTAACGGTTAAAAGTAAGGACATCTTTTCAAAGGTACTAAAGATAAGGTAGTGGGGAAGAACATCGCATCCTTGTGGACTACCAGGAGGAGAAAACGCGTCGGTAAGGGAATGGACACAGATCCCGGGCGGCGATGACAGATTCGTCTGTCGAGACCCAGTCTTTTCAGCGTAGAGACCACCACTCCTCGGAAGCCACAGTCGCCTCCTTTAGTCACGCCCCCTACCCAAGCGCGACCGGCGGGGCTTCCCCTCCGTCTGCCGCGGCCCAGGGGTCCAAATCCTAGCAGCGCCCAGCACCCGGGCGGCCCGAGTGGGTGGGACCCGGCACCCAGCAGCCCTGATTGCCCTCCTAGCCCGGTCTGGTCAGGGCTGGGATTCCCCGGCCAGCTCAGAGGGTTCGGAAAGGAACAGGTCGACAGCCGGGACTCGGTTCTTAGAGGAAGGGGAGGGCCGACCCGATGTCCAAGTCGGCGGGTCCAGCAGCCATCCCACCCTCTCCGCGAGGGCAGCGGGGGTGAGGAGAGGCCAAGACGGCCTCTTCTGGGCACTCTTACCTCCCCACCCCCTGCGGAGCTCTCTGGGGACTCGACGCGACGCTGCGCTGAGTAGGGAAGAGAGACCCCGGCCCGAGTCCCGGGAGTGCGCGACGTCGACGCAGAGCTTGCCCCTCTCCAGGCGAGGGCTATGCAGAAGGCGCATGCGCAGCGGAGGCTTCCACACGCCCCCTCCCTCCGCGTCCGCAGCCTCTGTCGGCCTTCAGCGCCTGCGCACTGCCACCCGGTCGGAGCTGGGGGCGTCGGGCTTCTTACCGGAAGTGCCTGACTACGCTTGGGGCGCCCGGTCCTCCGGGAAATTCGGCTCTTGGTCGGGCGGGACTCGGCTTCCCACTAGACGCCCTGGAGCCCGGAGCCCGAGGCGGCTTCCCTCGCCCTTCGCTGACCTACACGCCCCTTTCCCCGCCCGCAGCCGCCGCCTCCTGTGGATTCGCTGAGGCGCTCCGGTTGGTACTGGACAAACCCACCTGGCAGCTGACCAGGCCTGCCCCCACGCTGCTGGCCTCTTCGAACACCTAACTTTTTAACTTAAAACTCGATTTACAACATCACCTCCCAGTTTCCTTAACAAAAGTGCTCCCCAAACACCCTCAAGTTCCCAGCTCTTCAGTGGACTGGCCATTGCCAGGGGCCCCTCCCTTCGTTGCTTTAGTTCTGCTTTTCTAACAGTGGCAATTAGAACAGCTGCCTCCTCGTCTAAAAGCCAAGACTAATTTCTCTGATGGCGAGACGGAAAACGTCGCTTACGTGATCTCTGTTTGTGCTGTTTGAGCTTTGCTATTTTTACCACAGCTTTTCTATAAATTTAAACAAGAGAAAAGACATCCGTGTGGTTTCCGGGTTATTACAGACGGGGTGGGATGGGAAATCAGTTGCCAAAAGGATTTAGCAGCTCACAATTCTTCGTAGTCTTTCAAGAATTGCAAGAGTTCTGACATCTCAAAAGTTGGAGCCACGCGGTGATGCATGCCTGTAATCCCACCGACTGGGGAGACTCCGGCAGGAAGAACTCAAATTGGAGAGACCAGCCTTAGCAATTTAACCAGGGCCGAAACAATTTAGTGAGACCCTCTCTCTAAATAAAAAGGGCTGAGGATGTTGCTCAGTGACTAAGCACCCCTGGGTTGAATCCCCAGTACCAAAATTAAGAGTATTCCGCTCATGTGTCATTTGTGGTAAAAGATTTTAGAACCTAAATCTGCAGTTTACAACAATAGTTAATAACCTTTGCAAGATATTTAATCTTCCCAGGCAGAGTGTGCTGCCTGTAGTTCCTGCTACTCAGTAGACTGAGGCAAGACAATCACTTGAGCCCAGTGGGGAGTTCAAAGGCAAGCTTGGCAACATAGTGAGCTACTGTCTTGAAAACAAAAAGAAACAAAACCCTTAATCTCTAATCTTTTAAGTTTTCCTAAAACTCTGAAATGGAATTTGTAGTTTTAGTTCAAGAGCAAAACTTTTGATTGACTAAATCAAAAGCTTGATTTGTCATGTAGCGTATAGCATCTGCTATACAAAGACAATGCTTTAGATGCTTTGCTTACACTACTTTAATCCTAAGAATAATTCTACAAAGTACAGTATGCATTTTCTTTGCTTTTCACAGATAAAGTGGAGTGTAGCCCTTATGGAACCACAACCCAGTAGCAGGTATTTATGCAAATGAATTCAGATTAGGGACGAAACTGTTTATAATATAGTACAGTGTGAGTACAAAGAGAATAGAGCTGGAAAAAACACTAACATCTTAAATAGATAAATGGGGAGACATATACATGAATGCTCAATTCACAAAATACAAAATTTAAATGCCTACCACATACCATATTGATGTTCATAAATAATAACAAAAACAAAGGAATATTATTCCCCATAAATCTAATTAACCAATTTGCTTAAAACTCCATTAGTAAGAGTACAGTGGACACTCATGTCCTGGTGGGCTATAAATTGGAACAAAGTAGGACTTGGGAAAGTTATCAAATCATATCAAGAAACTTCCAAATGTTCACATGACCTAATTCAATACTTTTCCTATTGGAAATTATAAACAGATATTTCAGAACACAATGATTTATATGGAAATATGTGTACCATGGCAATAGTTATATTTTAAAAATTGTAATCTCAGCAAGGAGGCTAAGGCAGGAGGATTGCAATTTCAAAGCCAGCTTCAGCAATTTAGCAATGCCCTAAGCAAATTAGCAAGACCAAGACCCTGTCTCAAAATAAAAATAATAAAAGGACTGGAGATGTGGCTCAGGGATTAAGTGGCCCTGGGTTCAATCCCCAGTACTGGGTGGGGGGGGGGGAGCTTTAAAAGATCTTGTACACAGGGGCTGGTGTTGTGGCTTAGCGGCAGAGCGCTCACCTCACATGTGCACGGCCCGGATTCGATCCTCAGCACCACGTAAACATAAATGCATTGTATTGTGTACAACTAAAGTAAATAAATAGGGCTGGGGATATAGCTCAGTTGGTAGAGTGCTAGCCTGGTATGCATAAGGCCCTGGGTTCAAATCCCCAGCACCACACACACACACACACAAAAAAAAAGATAAAGTAAGTAAATGAATATTTAAAAAAAAAAAAAGATTCTTGTACACATGATTGAAACCATTAAGATTACATTTATGAAAATTTTCTGGGGCTGAGGATATAACTCAACAGTAGAGTGCTTGACAAGTATGTGCGAAGCCCTGAGTTCAACCCCCAGTAGAGCAAAAAGAAAAATAATTTCTAATGCCTTGAGGAAATTACTTCATGAAAAAGCACTGAATACCTAAAAATATTTAATGTTGCTTTTATAGTATGTGGCCAGTTATACTCATGCAATTCATGTAAAAGAGTGAAGAAAGTTATACCTAGATGGTGCCAGTCATTATGTGTTTCTAATTGGAATATAGATGTTATTACCTTGAACATTCTGAATTTTCTACAATGTATACATATTGACTTTTTCTTCTGAAAAAAAAATTTAATGTGACAGGTATGATAAGCTGACCAGTGAATCTAAGAATCCAGTACCCCTGTTATTCAGAGTATGGTCTTAAGAGTCAGACTATCTAAATTTGAATTCTAATCTCATCACTTATTAGTAGTTTGACCTAAATTCACTAAGCTCAGATACTTCTATGGTCTGATGGTGATCAAACTAATGTGTTGTATGAGATAATCCACATAAAGTGCTTAAATGGGGGCACTTGGTATAAATGAATAATTGTTATTCTTTTTTTTTTTTTTAGTAAATTGACCCATTATGTTCATGTCATTGTATCAGTATTCAGTGAATTTGATGAACTTGACTAATGCACATCAGTTCTTTGTAGCACAATTAACTTCAAAAGTATTTAAAAATTGAATTTCTTATTCTACTAAACCAAGAACAAGAATTGGTGACCACTCCACATGGGTATCACCTTTGGAAAACATGTAATTATTTTTTTTATGAAGAGGTAATGTTTGCCCATATAAAGTTACAGCCCTTGATTACCCTTTAAATATTTAATATAAAACTTTAATTTTGGAGCTAACAAAAGCAAATTGCAATATTTTAGTAGGTTTTTAGAAGTAAAGTAAACCTCCCTAGTTATGCCTTGGAAGATTATTTAATTTGGGTTCCACAAAACTTCTGATCCATAGAGTAGTAAAAACAAGAAGTGAAATCAACCAACTAGCCAAACTTTAAATCAACAACTATTAATTTAACCCAGAAGTTGTCAGCGATGGTGATAGAATTTGACTTGGTCTCCTAGAGGGCACTTGACAATATCTGGAAGCATTTTTGATTGTTACAATTGGGAGAATGCTACTAACATCTAGTTGGTAGAATTCAGAGATGCTGTTAAATGTCTCATAATGCATCGGATGACACCCAACAACAAAGAATTTTCCAGCCTAAAATATTAACAGTGCCAACATTGAGAAACTCTGATTTAACCAGCAAGTGGTTTTAGTTCTCATAGTTCCTTACAATTCTTGGTAAACAGTTCTCTTTTTCTTTGATGGCCACAAGCACAAATGTGAGTTTAGAAACTCAGGAGTAGGTTTTGAACTCTTGCATAAGTCTGTATTGGTGCAATTAAATTTTGTACAAAGCAGTATACAAAGCTAGTTACTAGAGAGAAGAAATATACAATGACAAGTTTTATGGAGCAAACATCTTGTCAGTTGAACTCTCACAATGCTTCATACCTATGGTTTAGTTTCACCAGACATACACACAATCTCTTATTACCAAGAACCACTTTATAAATAGCTGTCATCTATTGACCACTGACTACTTTTTAGCCCTTATCTAATAAGTAAAATGGTCATTCCTGAGTGTGACATTCTACTCATCTGTGAAGAAACCTTGAGTTCAGTAATTCTCCTTGCTGGTATAACTACTTTGTTAAGCACAGCAACACTTACTTGTGGAGGTCTTTATCATAATAGCACACTGAAGAACACACACTTTCTGTCAACAGCCTGTTTTCCTCTTGTGTAAGTGCTATAATGTAGCATTGGTTGTTGGGAGAGTTGCTTTTCACTTTTTAAAGGAAAATTATAAATGTGGTATCCACAAGATAGGTAATCACTGTAGATCCTTGGATGTAACTCAGTACTGCATTTTCTTATTAAAGTTCTAAAACCCCAAAAATCACAGATAACCAAAATTTCTTTCTCAGTACATGTACAAATCTATGACATTGAGTTAAATGACATAAAGATTTATTGGTAACTCTTAAAAAGCTTTTGAACTTTCGACATCAACAGTAAAAAAGAGAAATAATATATGTTCCTTTCAATATGCTTGTTTCCTAAAAACAATATACACATTTCAAGATCCTGCAATGCTTTTGAACTAACAAAGAAAGAAAGTTACATGAATTTTTAGAGTTAAATTGTGTCTTATTATATTAAGGTGATTTCCTTAACCATTTTAATAAGTGAAAGTTTATTCAGTTAACCTGATCTAACACCTCTTTACTTGTATACTCAATAAACAAAACAAAAAGAGGGGCTGGAGATACAACTCAGGGATGGAGTTCTTGCCTAGCACATATGAGGCCCTGGATATCACTAGTACAGTACCAAAAAAGAAAGATAAAGAAAAGACTGGGAGTGCAGCTCACTAATAGAGTGCTTACCTACACCTGTGTAGTTTGATCCCCAGGACCACCAAGAAAGAAAGAAAAAAGAAATGGTCAGTACCTTAAATTTTTATTTTATTTTATAATGGTTTTAGACCTGGAACTGCTTTCTCTTTTTAAGATAATTGCTATTTTGTAACATTAGATTATATTATTTTGTTAACATATTAAATTTAAAAACTGCAGCTCCGTTAGTTTGTGACTGTTTTGTTTTTGTAACATGTCTGTAACATGCAGCTCTGTTAACTTGGAAATTTGTTATTTTGTAACATATTAGATTCAAGAACTATAGTCATGTTAGTTTGTGACTTCCAGAATAACAAGGAAAGTAAATAAGCTATTGAGAACTCAAATACCTTTCACATACAAGTGAAATTGTATCTGTGTATAGGTTTTTATATTTGTTATAGGTGTTTCCTTTGTGCAATACAATGTGCTAGGAATTGGTAGTAACAAAGGTCAATAATCCATGGTTTCAGCCCTGAAGAAGTACATAATCTGCTGCTCATTATTTTATTTACTAGAATAATTATTTGAGAAATAGGTGATAAAGTTACAAGATCTTTGTGTAGATTCCTGGTCAATTAAATTTTCTATGATTTCCTTTGTTGATTGAAATGAAATCTGCACATGAAATGCAGTGTCAAATAAAATATGAATGAGGGCTGGGGTTATGGCTTAGTGGTAGAGTGCTTGCCTAGCATGCATGAGGTACTGGGTTTGATCCCTAGCACCACATAAAAAAAACCTAAATAAACAAAATAAAGGTATTGTGGATATCTGCAACTAAAAATATTTTTAAAAATGAATGAGGGTTGGGGTTGTGGCCTAGTGGTAGAGAACTTGCCTAGCATGCATGAGGCACTGGGTTTGATTCTCAGCACTGCATATGAATAAATGAATAAAATAAAGGCCCATCAACAATTAAAATTTTTTTTAAAAAATGAATGAAAGAAGAGTCCTTGGCAAAGTTTGGGTCATAATTGCTGAAGATTTTCACATATTAGCTTTGATCTCTGAGAAGCTCAGTCTATAAACAGTTTCTGCATTTCAGAAATTGGAACATGTTTGGCTGATTTATTCCCTATATTAACCAGTCATTGCTTTATCAGCAGCAGTTTTTTATAATTTTGAAGGATAACCAGAATCTTGGTGATTTTAAGACTTAAATTTCATAGTAGTATGAACTTCCAAAGCTGTTTTCTTTTTATAAATAACCTGGATGAAGAAAATACCAAAAGCTCATGAAACCCAACTATTGCAACTTTTCATTTCTTTCTTGTTCATTGACTGGCCTTATGCTAATTTTTTAAACCAGGGATATATTGCTCCAAAACACAGAATGTGACATGGAACTGTTAATTAGTGATTAGTATTTAAGTGTTATATAACCATGTTAAAACACTCCTATTACAAGGAAGAGGGCTAAAACATTTAAAAGAAAAAAAATTTTTTAAAGCTTGTGAAAGTCATTTTCTGGCCCAAGGCCATTTAGATAAGCTATTGGAGCAAGTTCACTGATGTTGTCTGTGTCCTGCAAAATTCATCTGTTGCAACTTGATGGCCAATGTGATAGTGTTAAGAGGTGGTACCTTTAGAAAGTGGTTAAGTCATGAGAACAGAGCCCTCCTGGATAGGTCCCCACAGAAAAAGGCTTAGGTTTTTCTCTTCCTCTCCTCTGACATGTGAGGACATCACATGGTGCCATTTATGAGAAACAGGCTTTCACCAGATACTGAACTTGCTAGCAACTTGATCTTGGACTTCCAGACTCCAGAACTGTATGAAAACAAATTTATGTTCTTTATAAATTATCTAGTCTCAGGTGTTTTGTTATAGCAGCACAAGTGGACTAAGACAATTATTTGGGCTCTTCCCTGAAGTGAGGGCTTTAGAAGTAGCCTCAGAAGTAGTTTCTCTCTAACCTACTCTCTTATGTCTCTCTTCGTTTTCACAAAATGAAGTAAGTCACAGAAACCAGAATTACTCTCCCCCAAGGTGGATCATGAAAACCAGAACCTCCTTCTCCCAAAGCTGATGATAAAAACTAGAATTATTACCCCTGTCTTTTGCCCAAGAGCTGACCATAAAAAAAATAAGACCCTCACTCCAGGGGAGCCCTGCCCCATAACCAAAAAAGAAGGCCAAGAAAAATCTGAACCAACAGGCCTTGCCACATTTCCCCACATAGTCTATTACTTCTGGTTATGCCCTTTTTTTCCAGTGATATTTCTATCACACTTTATGGAATCTAAGCATAAAAATCAATAGTTTGCCCTGGGCATTTGGAATTTCAATGTGAAGACTCTCATGTCATGTAAAACTATGATCAAACAAATTTATCATGCTTTTCTCTTGTTGACCTGTTTTGTATTATAGGGGTGTTCACTGTGACCTTTCTGATAGGTGATAAAGAAATCACCCCCCTTTTCTCCCCTACTATAGTCACTAGTGAAAAAAAAAAAGTTATAGTTTTGATGACTATGAGAGCTAAATTTTGAAAATGCATAGGAAACTTTGGAAACAACTTCACTAAAAATATAAACTTTGATATCTTTGGGTGGTGAAATCATGAGGAATTTCCTCACCCATTCTTTCTGGTTTTCCATAGTTTCCAAGTTGGTTTTTGTTTGTTTGTTTATAAGAACCTGATACTTTTAAAAAACAGAATGCGGGGCTGGGATTGTGGCTCAGCGGTAGAACGCTAGCCTAGCACGTGCGTGGCCCGGGTTCGATCCTCAGCACCACGTAAAAATAAACGCATTGTGTACAACTAAAGCAAATAAATAAATATTTGGAAAAAAAAAAAGAACGCTTTTTATAAAAAGTAATGCTGAGGCTGGGTATTGCTTAGCATGTGCAAGGCTCTGGGTTTGATTCCCTAGCTTCACAAAACAAAACAAAACAAAACATATGTATGAATTTATAATTAAGTCAACTAATTACCTCACACTAGTTATGCAATCTCTGCATGCAATATGTTGCATGACTGTGAGTCACAGAGATGGTCCAAAAGGATGAATGAGTGCTTGTGTCTAGCTGATGTCTTAGAGGTGGCAACTAGGTACAGTCATCCCAGAGGCTTAAGTATCATGCAGCTTCAACTTGAGAACACAGGGTCCTTTAGCAAGGAAGTTATTAGAATTCTTTGCCAAGTGTTTTTGGTTCTCCTTTCTTCTGGGCACATGACAGCAGTGTGCTTCCATGTCCTTTTGTGGTTGAATAGAGCTTTGTGACTGATTCAAGCAAATGAATTATAATAAGAAATGTTATATATCATTTCTTGACTGGATTCCTTACTCACCAAAGTAAGATGGTCTAAAGACTACTTTCCCTCTGGCATAGCAACAGGAAAGAGCTGATATTGTGGCTGCTCCATTAGCCTGGGTCCCTGAGGGATTCTCATGAGCAGAACATATCTAGAACGTATCTATAGGCCTTGTTGTTTTATTCAACAAGTGATTTATTTCTGACACATGGCTTAGTCTATTCTGGCAGATAAACTGAAACTGAATTTTTCCCCAAGATTTGGGGGTGGCTATTCAGAATGATATACTGAGACAGCACCCACATAAGACTACATGCAGCAGCATTGCTTCCTACTGTGATTTTCTTCTATAATTATAATTGTTATGATTTTCCAAACAAGTACATTTCAGCATAAATGTATGCTTACTCCTACTGCCCCTCAGTGTAATGGTTAATTTTTTTATTATGTAAAATGCCGATCACATATAAAAGCAGAGATGCTATGGTCTGAATGTTTGTGCTCCACCCCCCAAAAAAAATTTATGTGGAAATCCTAACCCCCAGGGTGATAGTGTCGGGACATGAGGCCTTTGGTAGATAAGATCATAAGGGCTTTAATGCCCCATGAAAAAGATCGTAGAAAACTAGCTAGCCCCTTTCCATCATGTAAAGACCCTGTGAGAAAAAGTCTATCTATAGAAGTGGACCCTCACCAGATACCAAATCTCACAATACCTTAATCTTGAACTTTCTACCCTCTAGAATTGTGGGAAAGACATTTATGTTGTTTCTAATCTACCTAGTTGATGGTATTTTGTTATAGTAGCCCCAATGGACTAAGACAAGAGTGTACTACACTATGCATCTATCTCTCTGCTTCAACAACCCACAACTCATGGTCATACATCTTTTTTAAACTACATGTTTTAGTCAGCTTTTCTTCCTGCTGTGACTAAAAGGACCCAACCAGAACAATTGTAGAGGAGGAAAGGTCCATTTAGGGCTCTCTGGTTCAGAGGTCTTAGTCCATAGAAGGCTGGCTCCTTCCTTGGGGATGGAGGTGAGGCTGAACATCATGGTGGAAGAGTGGCAGACAGAAGCAGCTCACATGGTGATCAGAAAGCAGAGAGAGGGAGTCTCCGCTTTTCAGATACAAATATATACCCCAGAGGTAGGAAAGATGGCAGAATGAGATGAACATCATCTAAGTACATGTATGAAGACATGAATAGTGTTACTTTACTTTGTGTACAACCAGAAAAATGAAAAATTGTGCTGTATATGTGTACTGTGAATTGAAATGCATTCTGCTGTCATGTATAACAAATTACAATAAATAAATAAATTTATTTAGAAAAAAAAAAAAAACAAGTATATATCCCAGAGCCATGGCCCCAATTCCTACTTCCTCCAGACACACCCTGCCACTTTAGTTACCACTCAGTTAATCCCTATCAGGGGATTAATTCACTGATTGCATTAAGACTCTTACAACCCAATCATTTATCCTTTGAATCTTCTTTCATTGTCTCACACGTGAGCTTTTGGGGAACACCTCACATCCAACCTATAACACTATACAACCACCTATTCTACTTCCTATATCCCACAACTGGATTGTTTTAAGGCAAATCTCATTCATGATATTTTTTCATCTCTAAATTTTTCTACCCGTGTATTAAAAGATAAACACTTTACAAAATAGAAATAATAGTAAAAAACAACTTCCTTGTATCCAGTACCATTAACCATCTTCAATATGGATAAGCTTGTTCATCTATACCCTTACCCACTCATATTATTTTGAAGCAAATCTCACAAGCAAATTTCTCCATAAATATTTCAACATACATTTTTAAAAGAAAAGAGCCCTGTAAAAAAATTTTTTAGTTGTCAATGGACTTTATTTATTTATATGCAGTGCTGAGAATCAAACCTAGTGCCTCACACATGCTAGGCAAGCACTCTACCACTGAACCACAACCCCAGCCCAAGAAAAGAGCTCTTTACAGAAACATAATAACAGTACCATTATCACACCTGAAAAATTTATCAGTAACTCTTCAATATTAACAAACATTTAGGGACTAGTATTCAGATTTCCAATGGTTTTATAAATGTCATAATTTTAAAAAAATATTAATAAGGACAACATAATGAGACTGGTTGGTGTCTCATAATATTCCCTCTTTCTTTTCTATTCCTTGCAAGTTCACTTTTGAAAAAGGCATGTCTTTTGTTCTGTAAATTTTTCATTATGTGAGTATTTTTTTTTTCTTCAAATTCCTTGCCAGTTGTGTTTGTCAGCTTTCCGTCACTATGACAGAATAACAGATATCTGACTCACAAGGGGGAAAGATTGATTTGGGCTTATGGTGTCAGAGGTTGTAGTCTATGATCACTTGGCCCTATCACTTTGGGTCTGTAGTAAGACAGTACATCATGGTGGGAGTGTGTAACAGAAGAAATTGTTCACTTCATGAAAGCTAAGAAGCAAAAAGACAGAAAAGTAGGGGTCAAGGTCTCAATATTCCCTTCAAGGGCACACCTCAATGATCTAACTTCCTCCCACTAGGCCCCACTGTTAGGTAGTAACTAGCAATGAGCAGTGAAATGCAGGCAAGGTCACAGTGTTCTTTAAATTACCTTAGGGTCTTCTATAACTTCTTCCAAAGTAGATAAGAAAGCAGAGGGTGGTAGTTACTTTGTAAAAACTAAACAGAAGCAAAAGGAGCCAATTGGGAAATATGTCAAGAGAAAAGGATTAATGGGACTAATTCTTGATAGGGTCCATTGATGTTGACATAAAGCTAGGAATTATGGCTATAAGTCTCTCCAACTGTCTGGGAAGGAAGATTCCTTTAGTAGCACAGGCACACTAAGGTAACTTTTGACCAGACATTGACCCCAGTGCCCACATTAACATGAGATTAACTTATAGATGAAGCCCCCTAAATAGGATGGCCACCATGACAGTTCCGGAGAGGACAAACTAAGGTCAAAAACTCCACCGCCTGACATGAAGGAGGAGTTGAACATCTGATTGGCATAGAGTACAGAAGGTGGTCCCCAGTTCTCCTGGAAAACATCAAACAGTAATAAAATTGGGGACAGCACTGTCGCCTTTGTTGTTCTCTGCTTGGAGATGATCAGCTCTCTCCTGTGAGAGTGCTTTTTGCTGAAGCCTCACTTTTCTTTGACTTTATTTTCACCTCACTTTCATCTATAATAAAGTTCTCTTGCATGACCTTTGGTGTTTGATTTTAAATTTTCTTTGTTTTTCTCTTGGAAAACAAGAGCCAAGGTTTGGCGTCCCCCCTCCCCCGCCCATACTTTCCTGTGACTCCACCTCTTAAAGGTTCTACTACTTCCCTGTAGCGCCACAGGCTGGCAACCAAGACTGTAGTATATGGGACTTTGGGAGACATTTAGGATCCAAACCATAACATCCATAGTTTCTTTTAATAACTTAATATCTTCCATGTTTTCTGTAAGCTTGTGTTTAAATCTAGAGGTTTGTTTGCAACAGCTTCAGTTTTTTGGCAAGGCCTCATCATAAGTGATATCTTGTACTTGCATCAGGAGACACATGATATTTTACTGCTTTCATTCAGTGACGTGAGCAACCATTGATAATCACTGCTTAGATCTATTATTTGATTTAGGGTCTGCAAAGAGTGATATCCTTTTGTTCACTGGCTGGAATTCTTTTGTAAACTATTTAGTTTTTCAGAAATAAAATTTATGTAAGAAAGGGAAATTAAATATGTAACACTTTAGGAACAGTTTTCTTAAGAATGAATTGCTTCCCTTGTACCTTCTAAAGGACAAATAGTTTTGGTGGTGAGGTTAATATATGTAAATTTAAATACAAATACAGGGTCTGGGCTATGGTACAGTGGTAGAGCACTTGCCTGGCATGCATGAGGCCCTGGGTTTAATCCTAAGAATCATAAAAATTAATAAATAAATACATATATGCACATATGGCACTAATTCTGTAAATATGAATGTGTGGTGACTAAACCAGTAATGGATTTTTTTTTTATGTATTTTTGTAGACAAATCTAAGGATTTTCATCATTTGTCATCTAAATGTTTAATACTATCACAAGCATGTCACATCCATTGCCATATAATAATACTAAAAATATATGAATGAGCAAATGAATCATAATTAAATTTAAATCAGATTAGAATTTAGTTATATATATATACATGTATATATATATATATATATATATATATATTTTTTTTTTTTTTTTTTTGTACTGAGGATTGAACTCCACGTTCCCAGCCCTCCCCTACTTTTTAAAATTTTGAGACCAGGTCTTGCTAAGTGGCTTAGGGTCTCACTAAGTTGCTGAGGCTGCCCTCAAACTTGCAATCCTCCTGCCTCAGCCTACTGAGTTGCTGGGATTACAGGTATATACCTTATAACACCTGCCTTAGAATTTAGTTATAATTCTTTTTTTTTAAATATTTATTTATTTACTTTAGTTGTACACAATGCATTTATGTTTACGTGGTGCTGAGGATCGAACCCGGGCCGCGCACGTGCGAGGCGAGCGCTCTGCCGCTGAGCCACAATCCCAGCCCAGAATTTAGTTATAATTCTAATGTTAGATTTCTACTTTCCTGTCAAGTCATAGAACAGTTTTGAGAAGAAACTTTTTTTTTTTTTTTTTTTGGTTCCAGGGATTGAACTCAGGGGCACTCAACCTCTGGGCCACATCCCCAGCCCTTTTTTGTATTTTATTAGAGACAGGGTCTCACTGAGTTGCTAAGTGCCTCGCCATTGCTGAGGCTGGCTTTGAACTTGCGATCCTCCTGCCTCAGCCTCCCAAGTGCTGGGATTACAGGCGTGCGCCACCACGCCCGGCTGAAACCTTTTTAAAACTATTACTTTTACATATCAAAGGATAGTTACAACTGAATTTCTCTGTGAATTTTTCAATGATACAGACACATCATATTAGTATTCAGACATGTTCCTTTTATGTTTAGTACCCACATGGAAACTCACCAGAGCTCAAATGTGTTAAGATGGAATTGACAGTATCAGGCAATCAATCTATTAAGAGAAGAGTCATTTGTTCGTCATCCAATTCCACTGCCAGAAACATGTAAACTGCAGTCAGAAAAAGAACTGAAATTCAAATCAGAGGAGTGAAACTAAATATTCTGCTTGTTAGTGACTTGAATGATGATATTTTGTGAGAACAAGCTCAAAATATGGTTAATATTCATTTTGAGTTACACAAGTTTAACACTGAATACAATCAGGAAAAAAATAAATGAGGGTATCATCTCCTTCTTGTCTCTAGTCTCAAGAAAAGAGATCATGCTTTCAAACATTAGGAGAAAGAGTTTAAACTTTTTTTCCCCCCAGCTGGGAAAACAACAAAGAACACACCACAGAGTGGGAGAGACTAAATCCCCAGGCATGCAGTGACCTCTCTGACTTCACTATGGCTTTTATGACCTGAAGCAAGTAAAAGATCACCTGAGAGATACATTGCTGACCTGGAGCCTTAGGACCCAAGAGACAGGCTACAGGGCTCTACAATAGCACCCTGGAGTCAACAGCACAATGACAAAGATTATAACTACAGAGAACCAAGGATCAACTCAACCTCTTTTTTTTTTTTTTTTGTAATTTGTCCACAGATGTATTTTTTTTAATAATTTTTAATGTGTACAACTCATAGTGCATGAATTTAGCATCTTTTTACATACAACTGTTTGTATACAAAGTATATTCGTACAATTCAGGTCTTCAATCATGCATTTAGGAAAATGAAATCTGTCTCATTCAACCACCTTTTCTTTTTTTTTTTTTTTTTTTTCCTTTTCTTCCCCTCCCTCCCCCCTTGCCTCATGACTTTGGCATTTATAGAGCCCAGGATTGATGCTGGACCCCACTGGGGAGAGAAAGCAGTCCCAAAAATGATTTATTGGATTTTCCTCCAAACTCAGGACAAGATAAATATGATTTAAGAAATAAGGAAATGGGCTGGGGTTGTGGCTCAGCGGTAGAGTGCTCGCCTAGCACGTGCACGGCCCAGGTTCGATCCTCAGCACCATGTAAAAATAAATACATTGTGTACAACTAAAAGCAAATAAATAAATATTTTTAAAAATAAAATTAAAAAAAAAAAGAAATAAGGAAATGCTGGACTGGGGATATAGCTTAGTTAGTTGGTAGAGTGATTACCTCATGTGCACAAGGCCCTGGGTTTAATCCCCAGCATAACAACAACAAAAAAAGTGATGTTTCTTGTATGTGGTTTTATAATGGTGATCTCTCACATAAATAGGATACAAGTTCCACCCTCTATTATAAAAGTTCATAATAGATCTCTCAGCTTTTCTTAATCAGTTTTGGGCTATTTATTTTTTTTGTTTTTGTTTTCTTTGTACAAAATTGGCAGTTAGTGCAAAAGAAATTTTCTTATATAACATTTCTTTGACTTAAATTCTCATATCAAGAAAGAGAAATCATGATAACTAGAAGAATCTCGTCTGTACACTTTACAATCGAACAAGATTTTTTAAAACTCAGAATCATTTGAACTTTGGACTCAGAGACTATTACAGCACAAATTAAAATATAAATTACATAGGCATGCACACACACACAAACACACACATACACACACAGAGTTTAACAGGTTATAAGAAAGTATGCGCTTAATAGGAAAAAAGAATTATCATTTGTCTCCTTTATCCTCTTGAATTAAGTCTTGGCAAAAGTGTCCACTGTAGTGGACTAATGATACCTAAGGGGCTGGATAATCTGGGACCATATTGCACATTTCATCATGTGTCATTTTCTCCCTATTATAGTCACTTCCCTCCCCATTTCCTTCCTAACATCAATAACTCCTGGACAGGATCCCTGGCTTTAAATTAACACTTATCATTTTTCCTGAAAGAGTTTTCTTTGATGACTTTTAATCTGTTTTCACTTCTTTGATGACTTGTCATTTCTATTACGGTCTGAAGTTTTCTTTTTGTCCTTTTACGTATTACTTAGATTTGGCATTGTGTCCACCTACAACTAAAAAATAAATGTTTTTAAAATAAATAAAAATAAAACTACAGACATCTAGAACTTATTTTCATTTATGAACTCAACATTTTTATATAATTATGCAATCAAACAACGTTGTGCTCCCTGACAGACACTAGGGAATTAAAGAAATTCCCACATCAAAAGCTCAAGTTAGGGGGTTGGGGTTGTGGCTCAGCAATAAAGCACTTGCCTAGCATGTGTGAGGCCCTGGCACCACATAAAAATAAACAAATAAAATAGAGTTATTGTATCCATCTACAACTAAAAAATGTTAAAAAATAAAAAACAAAACTCAAGTTAGTATTTTTCTCACCCAACCAGTTTTCCCTTCAGTTTTCATTATATCAATGGACTGTATTCATTTGCTCAAAACAGGAATTTAGGAGTCATCCACTATCTACCTTTCCTAAGCCATCACTCACCTAACACACACACACACACACACACACACACACACACACACATCTTCACAGACCTGTGAAGTTTCTCCTAAACACATCTCCAATCAATTCTCAAAACCCTCAGCTCCAACCCTCACGCTAGGACTTACTAAGTGCTATGTGATCTGCTTTCTTAGCCTTCATCCTTTCTCTGACATCAACTCCTCACCTTTCTCTAGCTTATTTACCTGGCCTTAGGTGAGGGTGGCTTCTATGTTCTGCAAACAAATCATCCTTTCCATAGCCATGAATCATTCTTGTTTATAGCTTCAAGGTCTTTTCAGTTGCTCTTTCCTAGGTTTGGAATGCACTTCCCCAACTTCCTCACTTTCTCTAGGTTTTCTATTCAAAGTCACTTTCTTAATGAGACTTGCCTGAACACCATGTCTAAATATTTAATACCTGTTCCCTAAACTTGGCACTTTATAATTCTCCCTACAACTTATTTTTTTGTTTCCTTATGCCTACAGTTTGTTCTCTATATCTGTGGGTTCTACTTTATGAATTTACCTAACCATGGACTGAAAATATTCAGAAAATAGCTCATCTGTACTAAACATATACAGACTTTTTCTTATCATTGTAGAGATTTGGAGATTGGGGCAGAAGTCAGGAGAGAGATTTGGAATCATTAGCATAAAGGTGGGAGTCAAAACCCAGGATTTAATTGTGTAGAGTTCTTAGCTACAAGTAACAGAAACCACCTGGATGATCTAAGGAGGAAAGAAATTTGCTACAAAGACACTGTATAACACAAATAATTTTCAAGAGGGCTAGAGAACTAGAATCATGTCAGTCAGAAATAGTGTCCAAACTGCTGCCATAGAACTGGTCTGGTGTCACTGCCACTACAGTAAACACTGCAGCCCTGCTGCCGGTGATGTCCCAGGCGTTTATTTTTCTTCAACCACTGCCTCTTACAAGTCCTATGATCCCTGCTATACCAGGTTGGATGTATATGACTGGTATTCAAATTTATCTACTTTTATCCAACCCTAACTACAAGAAAGACTAGGAAAAGGAATTCCTAGCTTTTTTATTTTTCCTTTGAGAATGAAGTCTAACACTACCTCCTACAGAAGTTCATAAGATAGAAGAATTAACTGACTACACAAAAGGGAGCCAAACACATAGAACAATAACAGAGTTTACTATAACCGAGATAGAATGAAAAGAGAGCCAAAGATAGAATCCTAGAAGCAGACCAACAATTACAGAGTAGAAAGAGGGATTTTGGCAAATACCACAGAAAGAACAATGGGGATGTGTTGAGAGTTAGGACAGCTGGTTCTCATGAAAGCCAAGGAAGAAGAGATTTACAAAGTTTAGCATTTTCAAAAGTATCCAAGAATTCAAATAAGATAGAGCTGTTGAAAATTAGTTGCACTGACTAGATTAGGTGCATGCTGGGGAGTCAAAGACAAAGCAGCGAGTGGAGGAAGCAATCAGGGTCAGATGGGAGAAGTCTTGAGGTGTTTAGAAAGCATACAGGAAGAGGAAAGCCAGGATCCAAAGAAATTAGGTATGTGACACAGGATTGCCATTTGGTAGTGGTGGCCAATTTAGTTAATTTGAAGTGGTGGCCAGGTTGTACAGCCAGATAAAAACTAGATTGGAGTACAGGTAAGAGGCCAAAACAAGGATTTATAGCCCAGAACCAAAGGTTATGTGCAATGCAGTCATAGTTGAAATTTAGAGAATACGTGTACTATCTGAGAGAGAAGGAAAAGAAACAGGAGGAAAGGCTTGGAACAGAACAGTGCCTAGTTCGGATGTGGATGATGAACAGAAAAACAGAGAAGAAAATGGTGGAGCACTAGAAATATTCTGATTTGAATGTTTGCAATCTCCAAAATCTATGTTGGAACCTACTCCGCAGTGTGATTGTTTTAGGTGGTGTGGTCTTCAGGAGACAATTAGATCATGAAAGCTCTGCTCTATGGATGGGATTAACACCCTTATAAAACAGTGTGAGATTGAGTTCATTCATTTTTTTGCCCATTGTTATGGTTTGCATGTGAGGTGTACCCCAAAAGCGCATGTGTGAGACAATGCAAGAATTTTCAGAAGTGAAATGATTGGGTTATGAGAGCCTTAACCCAATGGGCAAATTAATCCATGATACTGAGTGGTAACAGAAGCAAGGTAGGATGTGGCTAGAAGAGGTGGGTCACTGGAGGTATGCCTTTGTGGTATATATTTTATATCTGGTGAGTGGAGCCTCACTCTCTGCTTTCTTTTTTTAAAATTAATTGATGTATTTATTTGTTCTAGTTTGTTATACATGACAGAAGAATGCATTTCAGTTCATAGTATACAAATAGAGCACAACTTTTCATTTCTCTAGTTGTACACAAAGTAGAGTCACACCATTTGTGTCTTCATACAAGTACCTAGGGTAATGATGTCCATCTCATTCCACCATCTTTCCTACCCCCATGCCCCCTCTCTTCCCCTCCCCTTTGCCCTATCCAAAGTTCCTCTTTTCCTCCCATGCTCCTCTCCAACCCCCATTATGGATTAGCATCCACTTATCAGAGAAAACATTCGGCCTTTGGTTTTGGAGGATTGGCTTACTTCACTTAGCATGATATTCTCCAACTCCATACATATACCTGCAAATGCCATAATTTTATTCTCTTTTAATTCTGAGTAATATTCCATTGTGTATATATAACACAGTTTCTTTAGCCATTCATCTATTAAAGGACATCTAGGTTGGTTCCACAATTTAGCTATTGTGAATTGTGTTGCTATAAACATTGATGAGACTGCATAACTGTAGTATGCTATTTTTAAGTCCTTTGGGTATATGCCAAGGAGTGGGATAGCTGGGTTAAATTGTGGTTCCATTCCAAGCTTTCTAAGGAATCTCCATACTGCTTTCTAGATTGGTTGCACCAATTTGTAGTCCCACCAGCAATGTAAGAGTGTGCCTTTTCCCCCACATCCTCACCAACACTTATTGTTGTTTGTATTCTTAATAACTACCATTCTAACTGGAGTGAGATGAAATCTTAAGAGTAGCTTTGATTTGCATTTCTCTAATTGCTAGAGATATTGGACATTTTTTAAATATTTGTTGATTGATTGTATATCATCATCTGAGAAGTATCTGTTCAGCTCCTTAGCCCATTTATTGACTGGGTTGTTGTTGGTTTTTGTTGTTGTTGTTGTTGTTGTGTGTGTGTGTGTGTGTGTTAAGTTTTTTGAGTTCTTTATATATCCTGGAGAATAGTGCTCTATCTGATGTGCATATGGTAAAAATTTGCTCCCATTCTGTAGGCTCTCTCTTCACCTCACTGATTGTTTCTTTTGCTGAGAAGAAGCTTTTCAGTTTGAATCCACCCCATTTATTGATTCTTTATTTTATTTCTTACACTTTAGGAGTCTTGGTAAGGAAGTTGGGGCCTAATCCAACATGATGGGGATTTGGGCCTACTTTTTCTTCTGCTAGGCACAGGGTCTCTGGTCTAATTCCTAGGTCCTTGGTCCACTTTGAGTTGAATTTTGTGCATGGTGAGAGATAGGGGTTTAATTTCATTTTGTTGTATATGAATTTCCAGTTTTCCCAGCACCATTTGTTGAAGAGGCTATCTATTCTCTAATAAATATTTTTGGCACCCTTGTCTAGTAAGAGTCTCTTTCTGCTTTCTGATCATCATGTGAGCGCTTCCCTCTGCCACACTCTTCCGCCATGATGTTCTACCTTACCACAAGGCCAAAGAAATGCAGCCTGCTATCTATGGACTGAGACATCTGAAACTGTGAGCCCTCAAATAAACTTTTTCTCCTCTACAATTGTTCTTGTCAGGTCTTTAAGTCACAGAAGTGAAAAACCTGACTAAAACACCTTTCCATTCCTTTTACTGTGTGAGGACACAACATTCCTCCTTTTTAGGAAACAAAGAGTGAACCCTCACCTGTCATTGAAGCTGCTGGCACCTGATCACGGGCTTTCCAGACTCCAAAATTGTGAGAAATAAATTTATAGCATAAATTATAGCATACCAGTCTGAGCTGTTTTGTTATAGTAGCAGGAATGAACTGACATGCAGTGAATTAGAAAGGGTGGAAAGGGCTTTGGGAGAAAGGAAGTGACCATTTAGAGCCAGGAAAGGTCTAAGAGATAGTCATATGGTTTGTCAAGAAGAGAGTTACGATGGGCTCCAAAGAAGAGATTTTTAGTGGAAGAGGAAAGGAACTGAAACCAGGTTGCAAGAAACTAGTAAAAGGCAGCTGCAGTTTGCTGGATTGCCATGTCGATGGAAACATTTAGCAGAGTCAAGTGGCTTAATAAAACCAAATTAAACGTTTAACAAAGTAGGTAATCCTCCTAAACAGAATATCTGACATAATAATAAAATGAAGTGCAAGCGTCAATCCAGAAAGTTTAGTTTCCCTGACAACAATATCTCGATTTGAAACTAAGGTCCAACTAGAGAGGAAAAATGTAAATGGTGAAAACACACACTTTGGAGTCAGACCAGGGTATTTTGATCCTAGCTATGATGCATGATCATCACACTTAATTTCCCAGAGCCTTAGTTCTGATCTATTCCTACACATTGTTCTCATGTGTAAGGCACATAAGAATAACATTTAGCAGAGAGTAGGTATACAATAAATATTAGAAGTTGATATTATTATTACTGAGTAGGTCACTGGAATCCAGTAAGTGATCTCTCTTCGTAAATGTAAACCAAAAAATAAACCTTTGAATCTAATTTTAAGAAAGTAAAATTGAGCTGTGCATGGTGGTAGACCCTTGTAATCCCAATGGTTTGGAAGGCTAAGGCAGGAGGATCACAAGTTCAAAGCCAGCCTCAGCAATTTAGCAAGGTCTCTCTCAAAAAATATTTAAAAATTGACTGTGGAAATGGCTCAGTGGTTAAGAGTCCCTGAATTCAATCTCTTGTACTGAAGAAGAAGGAGGAGGAGGAAGAGAAGAGGAGGAAGAGGGGGAAGAGGAGGAGGAAGGGAAGGGAGAGAAGGAGAAGGAGGGGAAAGAGGAAGGGGAGGGAGAGGAGGAAGAGGAGGAGGAGGAAAAAGTCTTTTGAGTAAACTAAATGAGCCTTTTTTAAATTTGTTTTGTTTTATTTGTTTGTTTGTTACTTTGGATACTGGGGATTGAACTCAGGTACACTCGACTACTGAACCATATCTCCAGCCCTATTTTGTATTTTATTTTGAGACAGGTTCACTGAGTTGTTTAGTGTCTCTCTTTTGCTGAGGCTGTCTTTGAAATCGTGATTCTCCTGCCTCAGCCTCCTGAGATGCTGGGATTACAGGTGTGCACTGCGCCCAGCTAAAGGAGCCTTTCGTTAAGAAGTTGCAGTGACCTATAGTGATACCTAGAGTTCAAAAATCATACTTTCACATACGTGAAGTTCTATGAGTGAAAGTTAAAATTCAGGCTGGGTGCAGTGGTGCATGCCTGCGATCCCAGGTACTTGGGAGCTGCATCAGGAGGATCACAAGTTTGAAGTCAACCTGGACAACTTAGTGAGACCCTGTCTCAAAAATTTAAAAACAAATAAATAAAAGGAACTGGGAATGTAATTCAGTAGTAGTGTACCACTGGGCTCATTCCCCAACTTCAATAAATATATAAATAAATCCGTACTAGAAAAATACTGGCAATTATAATTCACTTGCATATTCTAGAACATACATAGGACTAAATTCTTGATTTCCTAAGTTGTTTGACTCCTTCTGGTCTCTCATATTCAAACAGACACTTGGAAATCACCATTACTTACTCTTCTTGCCTCACTCTCACATCCAATCCATTACTAAGTTCATTCCACTCCTTTCCCTCTCTACTGCTGTTCCTACATCCTGGCCATCTTTCTGTCCTCCTGCCATAGCCTCTCAACTGACCTTCCAGCTTCTGTTCTTGCTTCTCTCAAACCTATTCTCCACACAGAAGCTAGAGTAATCATTTAGAAATAAGATGGGATCATCTTACTCTTCTGCATGAACTTGACAAGGGTGTAACATAGACATCTAAACTGTACTTAGTTTCCCAGAGAGTTGATGAATTGCCCTACCACTAATTGTTACACGATCCTCCCACTTAACCATTGATTGTGATGATGCACACACATTCATTTTATATTTTAGTCTATGCTTGTAGGGTATCTATTTTAATACTTTGATTTGCCATGCTGCTGAGATTAGTCAATATTTATAGTAGATTTTCTTTGTATTTTTGCTATCTAATTGGACTTCTTTTCCATAAATCAATGAAGAATTTTTATGTACCATTTCATTTGATAAACTTTCAGTTTATAACTAAATATCTGTTTAGTGCACCACAAAATGCATGTGTTAACAAAAATTACTATAATACCTAAATGCAATCTCATCTAAGTAACTTCTAGTATAACTGCTAACAATATGTAATTAATGTTATTATCATGCTATTTTTATAGCCATATTCCCATAATATAATCAAAAGACTTTTATCTCATTTTCTATAGATCTGGCACAGAATTAAAATTGTGTAGCCTTGTATTTGGAATCAAAGCCATGAAGATGACTCATGAGTGTCTGATTACCAGTTTTTTTACATAAGTTCTAGGCTCTATAATGTTAATCACTTTGACAAGGAAAAAAAGCCATATAGTAATATACTTCTTATATACTTACGCTAAGATATAAACTCCTCCTGGCAAAATTACCATTACCATAGTTTTTTAGGTTGAAGTTAAAAAAAAAAAAAAAAAAGCACTATTATTCCAAAATTTTACATAGCAAGTTAGATCACCATGAAAAAGGAAAGAGAAACAAAAGAAATACATATCAAGTGTCAACCAATTGTACTCAACAATTATTATCATTTCTTTTTTAAATTTTTTTTGTTGTCAATGGACCTTTATTTTATTTATTTATTTATTTATTTATTTATTTTAAATATTTAGTTGTCATTGGACTTTTATTTAATTTATTTTAAATATTTAGTTGTCAGTGGACCTTTATTTTATTTATTTATATGTGGTGCTGAGAATCAAACCCAGTACCTCACACATGCTAGGCAAGTGCTCTACCACTGAGCCACAGCCCCAGCCCCTTATTTATTTATTTTTCTGTGGTTCTAAGAATCAAACCCAGTGCCTCACATATGCTAGGCAAATGCTTTACCACTGAGCTACAACCCTAGCCCCTATTATCATTTCTTAAAGGAGTATACTTAAAGATACTATTTTTCCCCTAGCCAATCTAAGGTTTCCTTTATTTAATATTTAAATTATTAAGTAGGTTTTTATTGTTTTTTTCTAAATCATAGACTGTCCAGTTTTAGAATGTTGACCAAAAAAACACTTCATATAACTTATTTTTGTACCAAGGATTGAACCCAGGGGCACTTAACCACTAAGCCACATCTCCAGCCCCTTCTTATAATTTATTTAGAGACAAGGTCTTGCTGAGTTGCTCAGGGCCTTGCTAAGTTGCTGAGGCAGGCTTTAAGCTTGAAATCCTCCTGCCTCAGCCTTCCAAGCCACTGGGATTACAGGAATGTGCCACCACATCCGGCCTTCATGTGACTTTTAAATATGGTTTTCAAACAAAATATTTTGATATACCACACCAATATACCTTCTATAGAATGTTTTCCCATAAGGATTGATTATTAAATTAATCCTGAAAATAAGAAATACCTAGAAAACAAGCAAAACATTAAGTTATTGTGACATTTTTCAAGGGCTTCTAATGTACACATCTTCAAATTCTGATATGAACTCTTTCTGTCAAAATAACCAATTCCTTATAGAAAGATATAGCATTTTAATAAGTGTCCTTGTATAGTTTGACATGATAAGGGATTCTGGATTGAACTAAGGCAGCCCTTGGGTTTAAAACTTTGGGAATTTGGGGCTGTGGCTGTGGCTCAGTGGTAGAGTGCTTGCCTAGCATGCATAGGCAGGAGGAACTGAATTCCATCCCCAGCACTCCAAAAAGAAAAGAAAAAAAAAAGGAATTCGAATAAGCAGAATCATGTAAAACATAGCATGTTAAAGGTTTTGTGACAGTGGTTTTTAATGAAAACATTTCCTCATACAATTTGATCTTTAGTCTATTTTGCAATAAATATTTTCTTTTAATGCCTGAGCAAGCGACTAGCTTGTCTTTGATTAGCTGCTGATTTATTATCCATCAGAATGCACTGACATTTTTAAAATGTATAAGCTTGTCAGTAAACCATACACTGTATATTCATATTAATAGAAAAAATAATATAGATTATAATCACAGTTTTAATCTTTAATTCTTTAAACTGTCAACCAATATAAATAATTAGGTGTTTACTATTTCTAGACATATTAATGAGGATTTAAGAGAGGAAACTAGAGATAATATCTCTTTTATTGAGAAAAACACAGGGGAGGAGAATAAATATATGAATTAAATATAAAAGTCTAGTATTTGCAACATATACATAATTACATGTGCACAAATAGCAGCTTTAAGCACTTCCAGGGATAAATATAAGGTAATATAATGAATCATTCTGTGTCTAAGTTTAGTCATGTACTAAGTAAGGGTAATTACACCTCACAAGATTGTTGTAAAGATTAAATGAACAATGTAGGTTGAAGTACCACCCCATAAACTTTAAGAAGCTGGACAAACAAGGTGCTATAATAGTGAGTTGAATATAAAAATAATGACTTTGTAAAGGATAAAAGAATAAGCAAACAGCTAGTATTTGTTAAGTGAGATCTCTTGTTATATGTGGAGCTTTTAAATATTGTCTTGCAAAACATTGGGAAAACTGGGAAAGCACTCAAGTGTTTTGAGGAGATAAATTTGGTAGAGAATAAATTTTTTAGATAAATTTGGGAAAATGGGGCTGGGGTTGTGGCTCAGCGGCAGAGCGCTCGCCTCTCACGTGCACTGCCCGGGTTCGATCCTCAGCACCACATAAACATAAATGCATTGCATTGTGTACAACTAAAGTAAATAAATAAATATTTTTTAAAAATTGGGGAAAATGGATTCAAAGACAAAAACAGACCCTACCAAAGACATAGATAAGTTGAATTAGAAGGACAAGTAGAGCTGGTATAGATGGTCTACCAGGGTTGAAAATATTTGGCCATAAATGTTATAGGAAGAAAGGAAAGACACTAATTAAATCTCTAAGTATCTTAAAGATGTCTTGTCAGATTTCCTGATTTACAATTTTCGTAGAATGTTTTTCAGAATCAAGCACACCCAAGAGTTTTTCTCTTAGATGCTTCACATTCTTTGTGACAAAAGTGCTTAAACTTAATATGTAAATCTAGCTGTAAGATAAAGATAGAACTATTTTTTTTTTTTTTTTTTTTTTTTTTTTGGTACCGGGGATTGAACTCAGGGGCACTCGACCACTGGGTCACATCCCCAGACCTTTTTTTTGTATTTTATTTAGAGACAGGGTCTCACTGAGTTACTAAGTGCCTCGCCATTGCTGAGGCTGGCTTTGAACTCGCGATCCTCCTGCCTCAGCCTCCCAAAGTGCTGGGATTACAGGCGTGCGCCACCACGCCCGGCTGAAGATAGAACTATTAACATTCCTTCTAAGGGCAGATTCCCCCACAAAGCTATTGAAGCTGAAGCTTCAAGACCCTGAGAGAGGCCCCAGCAACAAGTTGACAGGGTCATACAACTTTGTAAAGTTTGTGAAAGTTACAGTCTTTTTCTTATTTTGATACCTAAATTATATATGCATACATATGTATCTATATACATATATGTGTGTATATGTGTGCTTGTTTGTATATATATACATCTTGCAAATCATATAAGCTCCAGAACTCATAAAATCTGGATCACTCCTGAAAAATAGAGATGAATGAACTACTATTAATTCATTACTAAATTGATAAGGAAACATTTTGCAAAGGTAAAACAAGCAGCAAAATATAAATATAGCCGGGCGCGGTGGCGCACGCCTGTAATCCCAGTACTTGGGAGGCTGAGGCAGGAGGATCGTGAGTTCAAAGCCAGCCTCAGCCATGGCGAGGCACTTAGCAACTCAGTGAGACCCTGTCTCTAATAAAATACAAAAATGGGCTGGGATGTGGCCCAGTGGTCGAGTGCCCCTGAGTTCAATCCCTGGTACCAAAAAAAAAAAAAAAAAAAAAAAAAAAAAAAAAAATATATATATATATATATATATATATATATATATATATATATTCAAGAATTTAAAGGCAAAACTTGTAAATATAAATATCTATTGGTAGGACCAGCTACATAATTTGTGAAACCTAGCACAAAATTAAAATGTGGAACCCTTGATCAAAGATTGTAATGCATTTCAAGATGATGATAGTGAAGCACAAGGCTCTTCTAAGCATGGGAACCAGTAGCACTGCACAGGTCATACACCCATGAAGCCACCCTGCCTATAGGCACTATTGGGGAATACAGGCCAAGTATAAAGAAACCTTCAATTAAAAACCTTCAGCACTGCAAACACAACACACACACACACACACACACACACACACACACTTAAGGGGCTGTCTGTTATCTGACTTGAGTTACAGTTGCCAGGCTGGGCCACTGCTGTTTCTCTAAAACAGAAATCTGGATCTCTATGTTTAGCCAGCTAGCTTTTAAATATTGATAATTCAAATTATTTGAAAACCACTGTACAAATCATACCAAATATGTCTGAGCAGGTTAAGAGCAAAGTCAGATATAGTCTCTGGACTCTTATCTGGAATCTTTGCTTCAGAACCAGAGAAATTTGCATTTATATACTAACTTTTCCACGTGGTAGCAGTGTAATCTTTTCTGCAATCAATCTTTCTCATTTAACTCAGAGACTAGAATACAGAAAGTGCCCCATAAATGTTAGTTTGACATCTCACACTGTCAAACACACATTCTGTTTCCTTTTGAATTATTTAATTGTCATAGAAGTCAAATATTGTTGTAGGAGTAGATATTTTTACTTAAATCTAATGGAAATTCAGGAATGTCAGATGTGGTGGTAGATGCTTGTAATACCAGTGATTCAGGAGGCTTAGTCAAGGCAATCATAAATTCAAGGCCAACCTGGTCAATTTAGTGAGACCCAGTCTCAAAAAATAAAGAAGCCTGGGATTGTAGCTCAGAGGTAAAGTTACTGGGTTCAATCCCCAGTAACAAAATAAAAGGAAGGAACAAAGAAGGAAGGAAGGAAGGAAGGAAGGAAGGAAGGAAGGAAGGAAGGAAGGAAGGAAGGAAATTAGTAACCATAATCAGAATATCCAAGAACCCTGGGAACTAAACAGATACTTCTCATTAGAAGAAACACAAATGAGCCGGGCGCGGTGGCGCACGCCTGTAATCCCAGCACTTTGGGAGGCTGAGGCAGGAGGATCGCGAGTTCAAAGCCAGCCTCAGCAATGGCGAGGCACTTAGTAACTCAGTGAGACCCTGTCTCTAATAAAATACAAAAAAAAAAAAGGGCTGGGGATGTGATCCAGTGGTCGAGTGCCCCTGAGTTCAATCCCCAGTACCAAAAAAAAAAAAAAAAAAAAAAAACCACAAATGGCCAAAAAATACATGAAAAAAATGTCCAACATCTTTAGTAATCAAGGAAATGCAAATCAAAACTACACTGAGATTTTTTTCTCACTCCAGTTAGAATGGTTGCCATCAAGAATACAAACAATGGCTGGGCGTGGTGGCGCATGCCTGTAATCCCAGCACTTGGGAGGCTGAGGCAGGAGGATCGCGAGTTCAAAGCCAGCCTCAGCAATGGCGAGGCACTTAGCAACTCAGTGAGACCCTGTCTCTAATAAAATACAAAAAAGGGCTGGGGATGTGGCCCAGTGGTCAAGTGCCCCTGAGTTCAATCCCCCGTACCAAAAAAAAAAAAAAAAAAAAGAATACAAACAATAATAAATGCTGGAGAGAATATTGGGGAAAAAAATAATTTTACACTGTTGGTGGGATTGTAACATACTACAACCACTATGGAAATCAATATGGTGGTTCCTTAAAAGACTAGAAATGGACCTGCCATATGACCTAGGTATACCACTCCTTGATATTTATCCTAAAGAATTAAAGTCATCATACTATCATGGTACATGGATACCCATGTTAATAGCAGCACAACTCACAATAGCCAAATTACAAAACCAGCCTAGGTGTCCATAAAAGATGAGTGAATAAACAAAATGTGGTATATATACATAATGGAGTTTATTCAGCCATAAATAAAAATGTCATTTGCAGTAAATGGACAGATCTTGAGAGCACTATGTTAAACTAAGTAAATCATTCTCAGAAAAATCAAGGGGTGAATGTTTTCTCTTATATATGGAAGCCAGAGAGAAAAAAGGGGCAGGTGGATCTCATGAAAATAGAAGGGAGATCAGTAGACTAGAGGAAGGGGACCAGAGAGAGGGAGGAAGGAAGGGAAAGGAGAGGTATTGGGGAAAGAAATTGACCAAATCGTCATGTTATATTTTGTAAATGTAAATACATAACAGCAAATTCCACTGTTATGTATAATTATAATGCACCAATAGAAAAGGATGCCAATAAATAATTATAAAGCCAAATAACCTGATACTACACTTAATAGTGAATGGTCATCTATGTACCAATTTCCTCTAAAAATGGAAATCTAGTTGAGCATGGTGGTGCACACCTATAATCCCAGCAACTGAGGAGACTGAAGTGGGACGATCACAAGTTCAAGGTCAGCCCCAGCAACTTAGTTTCAAAATAAAAAATGGCTGAGGAAGTATCTCAGTGGGAAAGCACCCCTGGATTCATTTCCTAGTACCAATAAATAAATAATGAAATCTGTATGCCTATTTATACCATACAAAAAAGAAAGATTTTAATAACCTACCTCAGAGCATTTCTCTAAAGTGTCATAACCAAAGTCTTGTCCCTAAGAAATTTGCAGAGAGGTGGTGAAAATTGTTTGATATGGGAAAAGTTTTATATCAACATTTTTTAAATAAACTGTATAGATATTGTGCTCATCAGGTATTGCAATAAAAATTTTCCATAACAAACAACTGCAAAATTCAGTGGCTTATGACCACAAGCATTTGTTTCTTGCTTATACATTTTTGGGTCTGTTGTAGTTCAAGCTGATCTAGGCTGGACCCACCTGGGCTTGACTCCAAACCATAGATTGGGTCCAGGTGAGCTTTATGGATTTATTGTTTTCCTTGCACCAGCATGTAATTTTCCTGTCAAAAGGTAGAAGAACAGGAAAAGGCCAAGCCCTGATTTCAAGTCCCATACAGTCATTGGCCCAAGTCAGTCATATATATAATGAAGCCCAATTTAAGAGATGAAAAAGTATGCTCCTATTATGGGGCCATGGTAAAAATGTGGATATATTAACAAGAGACAAAATAATTGAGTTTAATAATTCTTTTTTGTTAAATTTTTTTTTAGTTGTAGAT
Source organism: Tamias sibiricus (assembly GCA_025594165.1). Classification (NCBI taxonomy): domain Eukaryota; kingdom Metazoa; phylum Chordata; class Mammalia; order Rodentia; family Sciuridae; genus Tamias; species Tamias sibiricus. Next base: position 104,058,031 of record CM046662.1, read on the forward strand.
GGACATAATACGTTTATTTATTTATTTTGATGTGGTACTGAGGATCGAACCCAGTGCCTCACACTTGCGAGGCAAGGGCTCCACCACTGAGCCACAATCTCAGCCCCAAGTTTAATAATTCTTTATTGCTCAGACACCGTAATAAAACAGATTTTTCAAGCTATAACTTTTGGATTCTTATTCTACATAAAACGTTATTGAAGCTTGCCTCCATTGTTTCAAAAATTTTTTCAGACCAAAATTGATTGTTGTATATCTTCTGGTGTGGGACAATGAGAGAGCAAGTCAATATAGTGTGTTGGAAGAAATCTAAATCTACCTCTTTAAGAGATTTTAAAGATTGTAAAGAAAATCTTTGGCTTTGTCTACCGATGCCTTTTCTATGACCTTCCTCCATGCAGATGCAAGGGTCATCTGTCCTACAAGCCACTCTCAGCAGACCCATCTGCCCTCCAGAGCTGTGGCTCTGCCTTCATCAGTTGCACGGAATACGAGCATTCCTGGTACCTCCTCAGAGCTTATTTTTATTTCATGCTGTTGAGTTTATATCCAGGGCTTAGTTGAAAGCAGTAGTTCTTTTTTTTTTTTTTTTTTTTTTTTTTTTTGTTTTGGTACGGGGGATTGAACTCAGGGGCACTTGACCACTGGGCCACATCCCCAGCCCTTTTTTGTATTGTATTAGAGACAGAGTCTCACTGAGTTGCTAAGTGCCTCACCATTGCTGAGTCTGGCTTTGAACTTGCAATCCTCCTGCCTCAGCCTCCCAAGTGCTGGGATTACAGGCATGTGCTGAAAAGCAGTAGTTCTTGAGGAGTCATTTAGGGAAATGTTTTCCCTAGTCTTTGTAAGTATTCTGAATATTTTTCTTGGATCAAATTAGATTCCAGAAGGCTTCATATTTGAGCTACATTACATAGACTCTTGCAAAAATCACCAATACTGAATTGAGTTTAATGTTTTACTCTGTTTTTATTAATTACAAGAGACATTCAAATAAAAATTGATTTTGTTTGTTTGATTTCAATTTATTTTTGTTAAACTGTCACGAAGATTGTTTTATATTGTTCAGTGGCCTCATTGAGCCTCTTGTTAGAAATTGCTATCCAAATTTAAGTCATAAAGAATGATGCATGTCCTTTTTAAAATTTTTTTTAATGTTTATTTAGTTGTAGAGGAGCACACAGTATCTTTATTTATTTTTATGTGGTGCCAAGGATCAAATCCAGTGCCTCAAGGCAAGCACTTTACCACTAAGCTACAGCCCCAGGCCCTGAGGCATGTCTTGAGAAAGAGGTATGTATCTTTATTTCTCAAAGTTGTGAAATCTACCCTGTTTTTATTTTTTTAAAAATACCTTTATTGTGTTTATTTTTATGTAATGCTGAGGATCTAAGCCAGTGCTTCACATGTGCTAGGGCAAGCAATTTACCACTGAGCTACATCCCTAACCCTTGGTTTGGTTTTTTTTTTTTTTTTTTTTTTTTGTGGTACCGGAGATTGAACTCAGGGGCACTCTACCACTGGGCCACATCCCCAGCCCTTTTTTTGTATTTTATTTAGAGACAGGGTCTCACTGAGTTGCTAAGTGCCTCGCCATTGCTGAGGCTGGCTTTGAACTCGAGATTCTCCTGTCTCAGCCTCCCAAAGTGCTGGGATTACAGGCGTGCGCCACTGCGCCCGGCTTGGTTTGGTTTTAGATGCAAGAAAACTAGGAGGCAAATTAAATGATGAAACATACCAAGTACACAGTCATTTTTTATCTCTTTTTACCTCCTTTCATGATTGATCCTCTATTTCCATCTTATTGTGTGTAAATCTATAGATGATTGGCAGATCTTAGGGTGAACTGGAAAAAAACTTCTTTTAAGAAAACAGATACCTTTCATTGTGTTATATAATTTTTAATGTTAAAGAAAACTTATCTTTCCCATGCAGTCATTGTAAATACATACAAAATATTAGATTTAGGGATAAAGGTTTAACAAATTTAACAAGGTGTTTAGAATTGTCTTCTCAAGATTTGAATACTACAATAACACGTTTAAAAATATTCTAAACTTTAATCTTTTTTGAAAATGATGAATAGATTTAAATTATAATTTGGTTGGCATTACTAATTTATACATTATGAATTCTATTGAATAAAATAAATTAGAATTGTTTTGTGTATTGAAGAATTAGCAAAAATACAATCCCTAAAGACATGACCTACTTTGTTTAAATTGCAAGACCTCTTCAATTGTAATGTTAGTTTTCCATGCTGTTTAGGAGATGCAATGTAAGAAATTAAATTTGCCATAAAATCTTGATAAACCTACAAAGCTAAAGTATCCCAAAAGGACAATTTCATTAAATAATTTTTAAATTAATAGACTATACTTTAAAGCAGTATTAGGTTCCCAGAAAATTTGAACAAAGCACAGAGAGGTTTACAGAAAATTTGAAAAAGAGCACAGAGTGTTCCCATACACTCCCTCCCTACCCACTGTACTATTTCATTTTTAATGGAAACACTTTAAGTTTTTTGAGCTAAGATTATTTTCTCTCACCCTTAGGTGTTCCCTCTGGAATCACAACCTTTCTGTACTGGCTAAATAAATTAGATAGATAAATTCAACGTGGGTTTTACCAATACTATCAGTATTACATGTTTCTGGGGAATTTTCCTTTAATCATCTACAACTTTTGTCATTTACCAAAACCCCGCTAAACCTGGCACTGTTTACATGAGACAGTAGAGTATAAAGAAGTGATTATGCTCTTAATTGAAAAGATTATTTCATTATTACAATAGGCCATTGGCAGCAATGACCTCCAATGACCTCCTTGGTTAATTTATTCATAGATGCCAAGTGATTAATGGATCACAATGGTAAGTGAAACATTATAGATTATAATGCTCAAACTGTGCTAATTGAAAGAAGTGTGCTTACGTTTAATTACAAAAGGTACAAAAAGCATATGTAATCACTGTTATTAGAACAATCCTTGACATCCCCTTTAAGGTGCCTCTAATTTGTTCTAACTATCTTTTTTATACATTTCATTCATTTGCACCAATTTCAGTGATTGGTTTTGTTTTTCTTTTTCTTTCTTTTTTTTTTTTTTTTTTTTTTTTTTATCAATTGCTGCTAAAAGGCAGTTTGGAGAATATCTTCAGTTATGTAAATTCCTTTCTTTACTCTTCTTCAGAAGTCCCAGTTGTTTTGAAAGAACATTTACTAGGTGTTGGAGACAAGCCCAGAAAAAATTTTGACTGAATTCTGAGGATGATCAGAGGAAATGATCTCCTTGCCTTGCCTTTCCCAGGGCCAAGCATTGAGCCCTGGATTAGTCTGGTGATTTTTGATTGCCCATTTATATACAGTGGATGCAATTAAAAGTATGAATGGGGCTGGGGTTGTGGCTCAGTGGTAGAGTGCTTGGCTAGCATGCATGAGGCACTGGGTTTGATCCTCAGCACCACATAAAAATAAAATAAAGATATTGTATATACCTAAAACTAAAAAGTAAATATATTTTTTAAAAAGTATGAATGGAAGTGTTCATGGGCAGAGCTTGTGGACTTGTGGGGAATTGCTTTGGAATGATTGTGGACTCAGATATTCCTGTGGGGAATCCTAACAATTGGTATCTGTAGAAATTCTCTTGGAACTAATTTCCCCAAAGAGTAACAATCTTTTGTGGTTGGAGCAAGGGTTGAGGGGCAAGGAGTGGTTAAATCTTGGCAGCTGGCTTTCTCAGAATTGAAGGAAGTAAGAAAGATGGGGTTTCATGATTAAATGTGTTGGCTTTCCCTTAATAACTTCCCTGCGCCTCACACATTATGTAACAAATAAGCAAAAATGGCAGATTTGAAGAGAACCTTTGAAAACAAAAAAAAGTTTTAAATTAGGCTTGTCAAAAGCCAAAGTCTTGCTATCTTCCCCGAACCTTCTTTTCTCTCAGTTTCTTCATCCTGATAAAGGACTTCTTTGTTCTCGTTACTCAGAATTAGCTTGGTTAGCATCCTTTAGGCCTCTTTTATTCCCCCTCATAGTTACACTGACCCATCAGTAAATCTTGGCTCCACCCTTAAAATATATCCACTTCTCCCCATCTGGCGCAAGCCACCATCACCTCTAATCTATTGCAGATTGTTCTGTTCGCTTTGATTTTCCATCTGTTGCCAATTAAGAATCTATTTTATCTACATGGACTAAATGAGCCATTGATTGCCTTTGTGTCTTTCTATCAGAGTTTTCTCCTCTGGACCAGACCACTGATCCTGTAACATGGGGTACCTCTGAACCTCCTTCCTATCTAGTCAGGCTGGGATCTCACTGCCTTAGACTCATGTTGTAACAAATCCTGAAAAGTGGGAACTGATGCTGCAGAAGGGAAAAAAGGCCAAAGCAATAAACCTGCCTTGCATCTCTGTCCTAGGCCATGCAAACAATTCCTTGGAAAATAACTGTGACTGATATGATGTTGGTCACTTGTAGATTTGTTCTCAGACCTATTTTCTGCCCTTCCTTTGCTCTCTTCTGGATTATAGGCTATGGACCTCTTGCTAGTCCTCCAAAGGCCCATGTGTTAAAGGGTTGTACACTATCAACAGGTGGTGGAAACTTTAAGAAGTAGAGACTAGTGGGAGGTCTTCCTGTGATTGGGGGCATGCCCTTGAAGGGGATATTGGGACCCCAGCTCTCCTTTCCTCTTCCTATTTTCTGCATCCTGGGCCTCACTTTTTGCCATGTACTGCTGCCATGATGTGTTTTGAGCCCAAAAGCAATAGGACCAACTGAAACCTCTTAAACTGTAAGCTGAAATAAGCTTTTCTCTTTACAAGCTAATTGTCTCAGGTATTTAGTTACAGTAATGGAAAGCTGACTAACACATTTCCTCAAAAGGCATTTCTTAGGCTTTTTGACAACTGGGTTCTGGTTAGGATCAACCAGTGGGAAAGCAATGACTGGAGATTAGAGGGTAAGATGTGGGGAAGCCTGGGCATTTCCCCTCATTTGTCTCTCTGCTTTGTGTGGCATCTCAGGCAGACCTTCAGCCCCATGGTTCCATCTCTCTCCAGGCTTCCTAATCTGATTCTACCATTTCTTCCCTTGTCCTCTGCATGTGAAAGCACTAGCAGTTTCCTGCCTTTTATAAACCCATTATTGCCTCACTGACCTCTGATAGCCTGATCAGTTTTCCCATCACTTTTGTGACTTGTTCCACACATTGACTTCCTTCTGTTAGAAACCTCAGTTCTGTTTTCCTTCTAGAACTCTCTGATACAGCTGCCTTTCAAATTCCTGCCATGTGCTGCTGATACTGGCTCTAATTTTATGCTTACAACCAGACTTTTCCCCTAATGCATAGTTAATATTTATTTGGTTTTACATCTACTCTGAAGATTGTGAAATAAAGGTATTCATAGTCTATAAAACTGAAACATTTTTAGAACTCTTGCCTAAGTATTTATTTCTCAAGATCAGAAATATCAGCTTCCATTTAAAAAAAAAAAAAAAATCTCTATGAAGTGTTGCCTACCGAGCTGGATGCCTCAAAAATGTTTTCTTCAGTCCTCACTATAACCTGCAAGGTAGTTACAACTCTCTATCAGAGGAGAAAACGGAGGCACCCAGAAGTAACAAGATTATATAGAAAGTAGGTGGTGAGGTGTGACTTCACTTTTGCCCCTGTGCGATACATGTGCTTTCTACTACCCCACTTTACTTTCTAACACATACCATGCCAATCTTTACATGAATCAGTGTATGCACTCCTTCTCATTTTAATAAGCACAAATAGGTTTTATTATATCTTTACATAGCAATTTCTTTTTTTAAAAAAAAATTTTATTTACTTTAGTTGTACACAATGCAATGCATTTATGTTTATGTGGTGCTGAGGATGGAACCTGGGCCGCGCATGTGCGAGGCGAGCGCTCTGCCACTGAGCCACAACCCCAGCCCTTACATAGCAGTTTGAATGCTACATGAAAGATACATGAATTCAAGAAATACTTAGTTATAAGCAACCAGTTGTGTCTCAAATCAACAATTGTACATAGCTTTAAACATCATTCCCACCACTCTTTTTACACTTGAACCATAGAAACAAAATCTATTTAATGAGTTAATTCTATCACCTAAAACTAATCATATTACAATATCCCTTAAATACCACAATGAACCTAATACAGAACAGGTACTTTCATTTCTTCTTTTTCTCCTTCTCCTTCTTCTTGTTTGTGGTATAGAGAATTGAACTCAAGGGCACTCTACCACTAAGCCACATCCCCAAACTTTTTTTTTTTTTTAAGTTTAAAATAGTCTCACTAAGTTGCACAGGCTGGCCTCTAATTGCAGCCCTCCTGCCTCAGTCTCCAGAGTAGCTGGGATTACATGCACTACCACCTCCAGTGTTATTTCAATTTATTGAAAATGGAGAAACAAAATCAAAGCAGCTGTTGCTTTACCTACTTACGGAATGGAAGAAGATGCTCCCCAAGGGAAGTTGCTACTTTTAGTATAGGAAGAGATCTATAATGAGGTAGGGCCCAGCCCCTACAAGCTTTAAATCCAAAACAGCATTCTAATGCCTTATGAATACACAAACATAAGAGCATGCACACACAAGTTTGTCCACTATTTTCACATGCCATGTCCAAGGAAACTAGAAAGGGAAAGTGTTCACCAAGGAAGTGCTAAAACTGGAGTATCAAATGGGAATTAATAATAAATGAAGAATCTGTGATGAATAGATGATATAGAATTTTGCATTTAGTATAAAGCTCAAGAAAGTTTTTGAGGAGGGAATGCAAAATTCAAAATTGTAAGCCTAGGAGAAAGTACTGGTGAATATTCTGCAATAAAACTCATGAAACCATCATAAAATATTTAATCCAAGACCTCTGATTTTATAGAAAACAGAAAACATACTTATCACATTTTTTATCTTTAGTTAGACCTCATGGAATGTGTATACAGAAAGGAATAGTAAGATCCAATTTCAAGTAAACTCTTGGTGATGAATGCACTATGTTCTAAGCACTCTGGGTAGTGTTTAGGAAAGAATAAACATGACAGATAGACCACAGAGACTTGAGAACACAGGGAAGGCACAGAAACACTCTGTCCCCATTGTTATAGGGAAGCAGGAAACTGTTCCCCAGAATGTCTGTGTTGAAGTCCAAGGATCCTGTCATCCTTTCTATTCCATATATATATGGAGCACACAGCGGGTGCCCAGGGCCGCGTTGAGGGAGCACAGCATTAACTTCTGTACACAAGAGAGATCAGCCATGGAGTCCCCTCAGCCATTATATATATATATATATATATATATATATATATATATATATATATATATATAATGTGTATCAATTTAGGGTGCAAATATCAAATATTTGCTTGATTGTTATCAATGATATCATGCTTCTTGAATAATTATTTGGCTTCTTGTCAATGTACCAGTGTATATACAAACACCTGCAATAAATATGGTTACTGAAGTTCATAAAAAATAATAATAATAAATGAAGAAAGGATCTGCTGCATTTGAAAAGGAAAATAAAACATGGCTCTCTACCTTCCTCCTTTTTAATGTTAAACTCATGAAAGCTGGCATTTGTCTTCAATAGTTATAAATCCTCAGAAGGAATCTGGCCTAATTTCACAGATAACATATGTAGATTTGTATCTGTGGAGTTTACTGTGACAAAGTAACATTTCATACTGGTTTCTCCCTGCTGCCTAGCATTCACTGTTGCCAATTCTTCCCACTATTGGCCGCCATTTTGGCAACTCCCTGTTAAGCATTGGCTACTGAATTAGACAGTTCAAAAATATTTTCAATAACATGTTAAGAAATGACAAATAAATTATAACATATTGTTGAATAAAACACAAAACTGCCCACTGAAAAAAATACCACCACATGCTCCAAAATTTTCTCACGCATTTTTATGACAAAAAGATTTCTTTGATGACCTACTATTCTAAAAACACCAGTGCCCCATCCCTTCTATTAATAAAGATGATCAGAAGTTAATTATATATTATTGCTTATGTCAATGCAAAGTAAAATTACATGAAGTTTACCTCTGACTTACCCAAAAATGTGATACAAAATAAAGATTCTCTCATTTGATATTCATTGATACTCAATAATAAATTTCTACATTCTTAATAGATTCTGATTCCTACCATTCAAAAATGGGGACATTCTATTTATCACATTGTTAAGGCGCTATTCCAATATCCCAAATAAAACTCCGTGTCTTTTGAAATAACAAAGGAATTTTTCTGGCCAGGCCCGAGGAAGCAGAAATCAGTTCTGCTACCATGACACAGAGCATTTGTGGGGGGCTGCTTAAAAGCACAAAAGACCCCTAAGGGAAAAGGGGAAGGGAGAAGCTAATACAGTTACAGAATTTATCTCACAAGGTGAAAAAAAACAGGTTAACTTTTCCCAGAAATTTTTTTACATCTCTCAGTATATGCTCAGGAAGCAGACTAACGTCTGTTCTATAAATTGCAGAAGCTGTGGTCTGGATGAAGGAGGGTAAGGGTGTTCTCAAGCAGGTAGGGGGACCAATTCCATGCAGGGCAAGGCATTGGAGCAAAATGGGGTCACTCTGACCCAACCTTCAAGTCGGCTCATAACAGTGTTAGGCCACGCCTTTTTAAGTTGTAAATGATTTCATGTGGAACCCATTATGAAATTATTCATAGATTTCCATTGGCTATAAAATATATTCATTACAAAACAGATGGGCTTTAAAAAAAATCCTTTAAAAATATTTGTTTTAGTTGTAGGTGGACACAATAACTTTTATTTTATTTTTATATGGTGCTGAGGATCGAACCCAGTGCCTCACACGTGCTAGGTGAGCGCTCTACCATTGAGCCACAACCCCAGCCCCAGATGGACTTTTTAATGTTATTTTATTTTTATTTTAAGTTTTGGTACTGGGATTGAACTCAGGGGCACTTAACCAATGAGCCACATCCCCAGCCCTTTTTTGTATATTATTTAGAGACAGGGTCTAACTGAGTTGCTTAGCACCTCGCCGTTGCTGAGGCTGGCTTTGAACTGGGGATCCTTCTGCCTCAGCCTCCTGAGCTGCTGCGATTATAAGCCTGTGCCACTGTGCCCAGCCAGGTTGTTTTATTCTTCGATACTTCTAGAAAAGCCTTTTCTATAACTTCTCATGACTGAACACTGCGTTTTATTTACCCCAGAATCCTCTTCACTGGCTATTGTGGTAATGTTACACGTACTTGGGAGTGCAGATAATTTTTTCAAGATATTTATTTCAATTCCTTTTGAATTGAATTGAATTCCTACCTAGAAGTAGGATTGCTGGATCATATGACAGTTCAATTTTTATTTTTCTGAGAAAATTCCTTACTGTTTTTTTTCTTTTTACTCCTTTCCACAGTTGTACAGTATTATATTCTGTTCTGTGGATTTATAATCCATAATTTATCCAAGCAATCTCCTGCTGTTGAATAGCTGAATTATTTCATTATTTTTCTCCTTTAAAAATCTTCAATGAGCTGGTGTGGTGGCACACACCTGTAATCCCAGCACTTGGGAGGCTGAGACAGGAGGATCATGAGTTCGAAGCCAGCCTCAGCAAAGGCAAGGCACTTAGCAACTCAGTGAGACCCTGTCTCTAAATAAAATACAAAAAAGGGCTGAGGATGTGGCCCAGTAGTCGAGTGCCTCTGAGTTCAATCCCTGGTAAAAAAAAAAAAAAAAAAAATTCAATGAAAAAACTTCATACTGCTTTCCTTGTTATGTATACAGATTTATCTGTAGCATAAATTCTCAGAAATGAAAATACTGGGTTACAAGGTAAAATGAATTGATCATTTTGCCTTCCATAAAGTTAAATTGACTTATATTCATGCCAATTTTATACACACACACACACACACACACACACACACACATATATATATGTACATATATATATATATATATATATATATATATATACAGAGAGAGAGAGAGAGAGAGTGAGAGAGAAAAGAGCCTATTTTCCCACAGACTTGCCTATAGAGTATATTCACTGTGTATTCTATAAATAGAAAATAACTAAATAAAAACTGAATATTTCTAAGCCAGCTGCGGTGGCACACGCCTGTAATCCCAGCACTTTGGGAGGCTGAGGCAGGAGGATCACGAGTTCAAAGCCAGCCTCAGCAATGGCGAGGCACTTAGCAACTCAGTGAAACCCTGTCTCTAAATAAAATACAAAAAAGGGCTGGGGATGTGGCCCAGTGGTCAAGTGCCCCTGAGTTCAATCCCTGGTACCAAAAAAAAAAAAAAAAAAAAAAAAAAAAAACCTGAATATTTCTAATTCCATCATTAGAACACAAAGCATAGTTTTCTAGTATTTCCAAACATTCTTAGAATGAGACACTAATTCTTTTAAAATTAGAATGTTTACACTCCTATATAATCCCATTCATTTACTTTCTTTGAGAAAAATAATTAATGTCAGAAATGATGTGAAATATATTATGTGCCTATATTCTTTTTTAAAATTTTAGTTCAGTTTCATAATTATTGATATTTACTAGTCTGTTTGAAGAGCATGAATAAAAAGCCATATTTTTAAAAAAAATTTAGCTATGCAGTTACATCTTTTGAATAAAAATTAGTATGAATCCCCAAGCTTCTCAGTTGTCTAGCAACAATGATTTAAAAGTGTGAAAAAAATTAAAACAGAAAAGAGAGTGGTAATAACTAGCTCACCACTTTAAATTCACAGTGTGAAATAGAAACGCATAGGCAATTCTGTGGCCCCTAGTTGTGAAAGTGTCACATTTGCTGGTCAGGATCAGCCAGTGCTTGTTTCCATTATTTATAAGCTTAAGGCTTTTCAATACAAGGTTCTATGTAAATTTATGGCATTAATTTTCTACCAAATATTTATGATCATAGGTGTCAATATTAAACAATTTGGGTTGAATTTTGGCCCTGCCACTTGCCGGTTGTGTGACCTTGAATAAATTAATCTCTCTAAGCCTTAGTATTTACATATATAAAATAAGGCTAAGAGTAGTAGTGTACCTCCTTGGAGAGAAAATTAAACTGGATAATGCTCATAAGAGTGTGTAGTATAGAGCATGCCTTCAATTAATAGTTAATGTCTACATGCTCTGACTTAGAGTTCTTTCCAACATATTATGCTACACTTCTAATCCTTCACTTTAAAAAATATCTACTTAAGGGCCGGGATACAGTTCAGTGGTAGAGCATTTGTCCAGCACGCATATACCTAAATAACACCTTTGAAAATTCAGATTGGCTGGGTGCACACCTGTAATCCCTGTTATTTGCAGCCCTGGGTTCAATCCCAGAAGCACAAAAACACACACACACACACACACACACACACACTTTAAAAAACAAAAACCCATGTGATTAGATGTCATACAAGTGAAGCCTGAGAGACTGAAGTTGCACATAGGAGTCTTTGCCTGAGGATCTAGTTCTCTTTGTCTCTGGTTTTCTAACTGAATTCTGTAGACCCTTAAGATTCTAAGGAGGTTCTTTAGGGGTTTGCGAATGTTTGGTTATAATTTCACATTAAAACTATGATTTAGAAAACAATATGAACTTCCTCTCCTCATAAACTGAAGCTTTATAATAGACTAGTGCCAACCAAAATGATGTATGTTTCCCTGTGAGAAAAGATTTAATTAAATATGGATTAGAGGTTAGTGGCTTCCTGTGAAAGACTGTGTAATTGTTAGAAAAGAAAAACACTCAACCAACTATGATGCTCCAGTGATAAATCTTTGCCTGAGGCCTTTGCTTATGGTAAGGGAGATTTTTAAATGATTTTCTACATTGGTCAGGTTTGTAGACTATTATAATAATGACAATAATATTAATAATGTGATGATGATAATGATGATGATGATGATGATGACCCACTCCTCTAGTTCACTCTGATTCAAGGTATCTGCCTCCTTTGTGTAGTGCGTAACTTTCTTTTTACTTTCAACTTATCAACAACTCCAGCTTTTGGACAATTTGTGCTTGAATGATTTGCTATTGTGGTCCAGGAAAGTTACTGTCTCCACCTTATAAAAGAAGAAATTAGGGCCCAGAAAAATTAGGAGCTAGTTGCCTCCCTACTGTGCAATGATTCTTTTAATCTGGCCACCTTTATTTACTTATATATTCATTTATTGGTACTGGGGATTGAACCCAGGGACATTTGCCACTAAGCTACATCCCCCCAAATCCCTGCTTCCTTCTTTTTAAATTTTTTATGTTGAGACATGATCTTGCTTAAGTAGCTTAGGGTCTTGCCAAATTGCTGAGGCTGGCCTCAAACTTGTGATCCTCCTGCCTCAGCCTCCAGAGTCACTGGGATTACAGGTGTGTGTCACTGTACCTGGCTTATTTATTTATTTTATTTTTAAATTTTTTGGGGGATGGGGGGTACCAGGGATTGAACTCAAGGGCACTCAACCACTGAGCCATATCCCCAGCCCTATTTTGTATTTCATTTAGAGACAGGGTCTCACTGAGTTGCTTAGCACCTTACCATTGCTGAATCTGCCTTTGAAACTCCTGATCCTCTTCTCTCAGGCTCCTGAGCAGCTGGGATTACAGGCGTGTGCCACTGCACCTGGCTAGGCTTCTTTATTTTTAATATAAAGTGTTTCATACTTTTCTGATTGGAAAGGCTAAAACGGTTCAGAAAGCATAGACATGCAAAAAGGACATGAAAATATTCGTAATTGTAGAATCCTTGAACAATCAACCTAAATACTAAATTCCTCTTTCTGTATCAACTCCAGATAAGTCAAAGAAATAAATGTGGAAGACAGGACTTCAGAAGACTTACCAGGTGTTTGTTCTTATTAAAATATTATTAAGAATGGGGCTGGGATTATGGCTCAGTGGTAGAGCGCTCGCCTAGCACGTGGGTGGCCCGGGTTCAATCCTCAGCACCACGTACAAATAAAACGCATTGTGTACAACTAAAAGCAAATAAATAAAAATATTTTAAAAAATATATATTATTAAGAACTTTTCTTTTATCTGAGGAGTGGCTAAGTCTCAATAAAAAAAAAAAAAACTTTAGAGATCCACTTTGAAAATCAGGACTCTTTAATTCATCATTGTGAATAATTTATTGAGAAAAACGAGACAAAGAAATTTGTATGAATTTTCCCTTCTTCCTAAAAGGATTTTCCCTTGCTATTGCTATTGGACAGGATACTGATAATATGAATGGACATCTAAGATTTCTAAAATATTTTATTTTTATCAAAATGTTTGAATTTTATTGGAATTTGACCCTTAAATAAAGAGAAAATATAGTGTTAAAGAATGTGGGACTAAGCCGGGCACGGTGGCACACACCTGTAATCCCAGTACTTGGGAGGCTGAGGCAGGAGGATCACGAGTTTAAAGCCAGCCTCAGCAATGGCGAGGCACTTAGCAACTCAGTGTGACCCTGTCTCTAATAAAATCCAAAAAAGGGCTGGGGATGTGGCCCAGTGGTCAAGTGCCCCTGAGTTCAATCCCCGGTACCACCAAAAAAAAAAAAAAAAAAAGAATGTGGGACTAACTTACTGTGCTTATGATAAAGAATTATAAATTATCTTCTGCCTCAAAAAAAAAAAAAGTAGGACTAATAGTTGGTTTATACTGATTTTTTTTTAATATCCATTTATTTCCTTTAGTTGTACACAATGTGTTTATTTGTATGTGGTGTTGTGGATCGAACCCGGGCCATGCACGTGCTAGGCGAGCGCTCTACCACTGAGCCACAACCCCAGCCCCTATACTGATTCTTTTTCCAGATTTTCATTATATGCTCCAGATTTTTAGTGATTTCATAGAGTGACTTTACATTGTCAACGAATAATGGCTTAAAGTTCCTTCCAGAAATAAAATGTTATGATACTACTCCAAGTAAATTTTATATTAGATTCATTAATATGACAGTTTACTATCAATTGCAACTCACCTAAATTACCTTTAAAATGCCTTGCTTTAGCCTGCACAGTGATGCACACCTGTAATCCCAGCAACTCAGGAGGCTGAGACGGGAGGATCACAAGCTCAAAGTCAGTCTCAGTCTCAGCAATGGCGAGGCGCTAAGCAACTCAATGAAACCCTGTCTCTAAATGAAATACAAAATAGGGCTGGGGATGTGGCTCAGTGGTTGAGTGCCCCTGAGTTCAATCCCCAGTATCCCCCCCCCCCACTGCAAAAAAAAAAAAAAAATCCAAATTTAAAGTGTCTTGCTTTTAGAAATTTTCATTTACATATTTTTTATTAAATAAAAATATAAATGTGACCTTGAGGTAGGAGAATAATTTTGTGATACACACAAAACATTAAAGTGAATGCAGAATCTAGAGGATGTGAAATAGCAGAGGTTGTCACTGTATATGAAGCCTAATTAAAAACAATTTTTAGCAATAATTTCATTCCTGGTAATCCATGGACCATATACATGGCAGAGTACATAAATGAATTGCACAATAATAATCAAGATTGGTTGAAAAATTGGATGGATGATAGTTTCCATTTAAGGGAAAGACAGATGGAAAGAAATGTATGATCCTTTCAGTATCCCCAATACTGCTTAATTGGAAATCTCCTCTTTTATTGGGGCTGCAATAGTTTAAAAAATGCTGCTATATTATTTGTAAAGTGATGCAAATGCACATTCCACACATAAGAAAGAAACATTGGCTTATGGAATAAAGAACAGAATTTCAGATTGTATTTTCAGTACTTTCAACATGAAAATTTCTTATGCCTTATGCTATAATCATAATAGGACCTGTAGTGAAGAAGGTTTTTGTTTTAAATCATCTTGATTTTGTCCTAAATGCACACATTTAGGACAAAGGCAGATTATTATGACACAATCATAATTGTTCTGGGTCCCCTTGTCCTAGCTCTTAATCTTGGAGAGAACCAGATGTCACCCTGAAATGGGTCTAGACTGTAAGAGAGGAATTCAGAGAGAATGAGTCTGGGCTCATACATGAGGAGAAAGGCAGCTGTCCTCCTCCTCTTCAAAAAAGGAGAAAGAAATAAACTCTCTGCTCTTTGAAGGCAAAGTAGAACTCTCCTGGGTTCTTGATCCAAATCTTAAGAATATAAATAGCCAGGCTCAGTGGCATATGCCTGTAATCCCAGTGACTCTGGAGGCTGAGGCAGGAGGATCACAAGTTTGTAGGCAGGAATTGAGTGAGACCCTATCTCAAAATGAAAAATAAAGAGGTCTGGGAATGTAGCTTAGTGGGAGAGTGCCCCCTGGTTCAATTCCCAGGACCAGAAAAAAAGGAAGGAAGGAAGGAAGGAAGGAAGGAAGGAAGGAAGGAAGGAAGGAGAGAGAAAAGTAATAAATTTGTCCAGGGACAGAGAAGACAGCGTGTTCAGCTTTACAACCCAGACCTGTCTTCAAGGTCCCAGGCTTTACCCCAACATGGATGTAAACACACATCTCTGAAATGATATAAATCTCTTAAGCGCTCTCTGTCTATATGTAATTATCTTCTAGAGCTTGGTTTCAGTTCAAAATCTCTCAAGTTTCCATTAAATTTACTGAGAAAATTCTAATTGTTCAGAAGCACAAATATATTTTCTCTACACTGTCACATCTTCCTTGGGACAAGTGAGCAAGGCTCCTTGTCTGAAATAATAGGGAGAGAAAGCAAGGCATCTCTCCCTCTTCCAGGAACGATGTTAGACAAAAATGGCGCCGCGATGGTTAATTCTATCTCCCTATTCTCACTGTGTTTCTGTGTGACCGCTAGGGGCTCATAAGTTAGCTATTAAACATAAATCTGATCACACAAATTTACATTGTGAAGTCTGAGTCAGGAGCTCTATAGCAAATTCATTAGTACATGAGAAAAACAGGTTTATAATTAGACATTAGGCTTGTAAGTAATGATTAAACTTGTGGCTCTTGCTGTGCCCCACAGTTCAGACTTTTCTAAGTTATAGTTATAAGGTTTTAAGTTATAGTTATAAGGCTTTCTTGTGATTGATAAGTATTCTTTTTTTTTTTTTTTTTTTTTTTTTTTTTTTGTGGTACCGGGGATTGAACTCAGGGGCACTCGACCACTGGGTCACATCCCCAGACCTTTTTTTGTATTTTATTTAGAGACAGGGTCTCACTGAGTTGCTAAGTGCCTCGCCATTGCTGAGGCTGGCTTTGAACTTGCGATCCTCCTGCCTCAGCCTCCCAAAGTGCTGGGATTACAGGCGTGCGCCACCGCACCCGGCTGATGAGTATTCTTTTATCTTAGGTAAGTTTAGGATATTAGTTTAAGATATACTGATATAAGTTTTCCATGGTAGAGACCCCTTAGATCTAACACCTGATCAAAGGATAATTACCTGTTAGCTTAACTTCTGAGAAATAGCTGTACTTCCTTCTTTCTAATTCAGAACAAGTTATTATAGGAAACAATAGTAAGCTGAGTTCAGTCAAGGTTTAGCTATGATGTATTAGGGCAATCAAGGTGTGGGACATTGTGAGTGATCTTAAAGGGCTGTAAAAATAGTTTTAGGTAAAAAACAGTTTTTGTTCTTGACATTTAAGATTGATCAATGTGTGCTTTTTTTTTACGTCTTTAGATAAGATTAATCAGTAATATGTACTTAGAACAATATCCTGTTTCCCCCAGAATGTATAACCCTGAAATTCCTTAATATAACTTGTTTCCTTCATAATGTATAACTCTGAAATTCTTTAATGTAACCTCAAAAGCTGTAATGCAAAAGACTGTGCTGTCTGGGCTATAAAAACTTGGGTAAAAGAAGTAAAGTTAGAGTTAGCCTCCAGACTTGTGTGCTGCGTGGTCTATCTCTCACCTTTCTGCCGACGTCTTCACAACCCCCCTCCCCACCAGAGCTGGTCTCCGGCACTACACCCCAGAGTCTTATGAAATTAGTTCTTCCTTCTGGCTGAGCACACGTTGTCCAGCTAAAGATCCCATTTCTTAATCACTTTCAGATAGATGTGGCCACATGACTGAGTTCTTACCACTGGAAAATTTTGTTTCTGGTATGGCGTTATGTGCAAACTAACATTGAAACAATGAACTCCCTTATGTTTTCTGTGGTATGCAACAAATGTTTCTGGGTTTCTCCCAAAACTTTTATAAATTTGTACTTCTTTTGTGAGTTTGTTGTGGTAACAGGAGTGCCTCAGTTAATTGGAGAATTAGCCATTTAACATATACAGATAAGTGATACTGACAGAGTTTGGTCTGGCAATGTATATGAACAACTTACATATGAAAAGCCATTATTTGGGCCAGGCACGGTGGCGCACGCCTGTAATCCCAGCACTTTGGGAGGCTGAGGCAGGAGGATCGCGAGTTCAAAGCCAGCCTCAGCAATGGCGAGGCACTTAGCAACTCAGTGAAACCCTGTCTCTAAATAAAATACAAAAAAAGGGCTGGGAGCCGGGAGCGGTGGCACACGCCTATAATCCTAGCACTTTGGGAGGCTAAGGCAGGAGGATCGAGAGTTCAAAGCCAACCTCAGCAATGGCAAGGCACTTAGCAACTCAGTAAGACCCTGTCTCTAAATAAAATACAAAAAAGGGCTGGGGATGTGACCCAGTGTTCAAGTGCCCCTGAGTTCAATCCCCAATACCACACACACACACAAAAAAAAGTCATTATTTGGTTCAGCCATATTATAGTTATTCACTTCATATTTACTTAGCACCCCCCATGTGAAATTTCTGTTGGAATGGAGAACAAAGTCTGCAGGATCACTCATTTTCTCAAATGAGAAAAAAATGAGGACTAGTGGAGTGACCAAATGGGCTTTTCCCACACACTGTGACAGATTCTTTTAGCTTGCCTCATTGATTTCATCTTCATTCCTGAAGGAAGTCTTCATGGGGTAAAATAATTCTGGCATAACATTTCTTTTTATTTGGTTCTTGAAAGATACTCACTTCCTTTGGCCTCCATGATTTCTAAAGAACAATTTACTATCATTTGGATTTTTGTTCCCTTTATCAAATGTGTCTTTCCTCCCTGGCTGCTTTCAATACTTTTCTTTTGTCTTTAGGGATCAGAAATTTGATGATGATCCCGCATGATGGTGCACGCCTGTAATCCCAGTGGCAGGGGAGGCTGAGGCAGGAGGATCGCAAGTTCAAAGCCAGCCTCAGCAACTTAGTGAGGTGCTAAGCAATTCAGTGAGACCCTGTCTTTAAATAAAATTAAAAAAAAAAAGGCTGGGGATGTGGCTCAGTGGTTGAGTACCCCTGACTTCAATCCCCAGTACCAAAAAAAATTTTTTTATTATGAACATGTTGAACATTTTTGAGGGTATAACTTTTAGAGTTCACTCAGTTTCTTCTCTCTCTCTCTCTCTCTCTCTCTCTCTCTCTCTCTCTCTCAGTGCTGGAGATCAAACTTAGGGCCTTATACATGTAAGGCAAACTACTTGAATCTGTAGGTTTATGCTTTTCACTAAACTCATGAAATTTCCAGCTATTATTTCTTTGAATACTTTTTCAACTCACATGCCTTTTCTTCTTGTGATTCTGATGACAGATTCTTGATACTTTTTCCATCCTATCTTTTCATGTTCAGAATAGGTATTTCTGTGGCTCTATCTTCAAAATTTTTTGAGGCACTGTTCCTCTAATATCAACATTCTGCTGATCACATCCAGTGAGTTTATGTTATTTAGTATGTTTTTCAGTTCTACAAGTTCCATTTATGTCTCCTTCGTGTCTTTTATTTCTTCTTCCAAGTGTTTGTATCTGTTTATTGAAGCCTTTTATGATGACCACTCTAAAATCCTTGTTGGATAATCCCAATATATGTATAATCCCACTGTTGGCAACTGTTAATTGTCTTTTCTGATTCAAGTTAAGATTTTCCTGGTTCTTGATGAGTGATTTCTCTCTATTGTATCCTAGACATTTGGGGTATTAAGTTATGAGACCCTGGATCTTAGTAAATCTTCTGTCTAGTAAGCCTCTGCTGAGTCGGTGTCAGCAGGGTAAGGGGTAGAACTCAAGAGTGCACTCCACTGGGTAAGGGGGAAGGATGGAAAGACTGCCTTGTTACCCTCAGGTGGAGGGTGGAACTTCTGCCCATGCTGTATACCATTCCAGAAGAACAGGGAAGGAGTGCCTCATTGCTACCTGGCAAGGAAGCATGTCCAGGCTCTCCACTCAACTTTTGTGAAGGGGTGGGAGTGGAGCTGTGATGTTTTCCATGCAATTTGACTGAATTAGGGCAGTTTGGGTCAAAAAGTTTCTATTTGCCCAGCCTATCCCTTTCCTCATCTTTTGGCAAAAGAAAACAGGCCTTATGGGGAACATTTTTTCTGTCTGCAAACATTAGCATTTCTAGGTGATGAGCTCCTCCAGCGTCCAGCTCAGCACCCAGAAACTCAGCACCATGTTGTTCCTTAGGGAACGTGGGTCTCAGGGTTTCTGGCCACTCCACCTCCTCCTCTCTACCTCTCAGAGTCTTGTGTCTGTATTATATAGAACATCCAGGGGGCTAGGGTTGTAGCTCAATGGTAGAGCAGTTGCCTAGCATGGGTTCGATTCTCAGCACCACATAAAAATAAATAAATAAAACAAAGGTATTGTGTCTACCTACAACTTCTAAAACTATTTTTTTAAAAAACCCAGGGTTTCTAGTTACTTAGAAGAATAAGGGGGAATGCATCTGCTCCATCTTTTCTGGAACCAGAAGACCAGCTCCCTTAGCAGAAAATATTAGTACCCACCCCCCCCCCCACGCACACATACCATTTGTTCCCAGCTGGAGAAATGGGAGGAACTTTTCCAGTGAATAAACAAAATATAGAAACACCTCCATTCTTCTAAACAAGTTGAGGGGTCTTTCTCCAATGGTCTCTGCTGCCCAGTATGCCCACAGTTTATAGTTGAGGAGCAAGGGAGGAACTTCAGAAAAAGTAGAGCCAGAAAGTAAGGGGAAACACCATTTGTTTGTGGGTGGTTAATGAGTATTGTTTTTTTCTTTTTTTTTTTTTTAGCTGTTTTTTAAAAACTCCACCATACTCCACCCTTCAGTATGTGAATGTGTTTCAGTAGAAACATTTAGAAAGTGAGCTTGAAATCATCACAATTAGAGCATTATGTATTCTACCCCCACAGAACATTCCCTCCCCCAGATAATGATTAAAGAAAAAAACTTTCCTTTTTATTCTGCTTTTTATTTAGATCTTAACTGGTACTGAAACTTCTTTTTGTTGGCTAAAGTGTCATAAGATCTCTATCTATAAACACAAAAACCAAGCAGACTGTAAAAGTAAAGTTGTGAACTTGATGTTGACATGGTGGTCATTAATGATGAACATAACTGCCAAGGGGAGTGACTAATGTGTTAATCTTATATGGCTCTTTCTTCACTGAACTAGATCTATTCTAGGCTTCATGATCAATTATGCCTGAAAATGAATGGGTTAGGGGTAGTTTTCTGAAGATTCACCTTTTTTTTTTCTGCTTTGTTTTTCTATCGTAAGCTGCTGGCCGGCCTCTTTCTTCTCATAAGACCTCTTGCAATATTATTATTGAGCTGGTTATTACGAGCTTTCTTATTAAGACAAACATCCAGGCTTTTAGAGACTCCGATTTTTTTGTAAACTATATCCCTCATTTCTTGCGTGTTCTCCTTATCAGTCTCTACTTGTTCTGCTTCTGATGTCTTACAGGTTTTCTTGTCCTGTTCCGGGTTCATCTGATTCAGCTCCACTCCAAGTGGAGTTTCCTCTTGGTACTGATGGAATCTCCTGAGGAGCTCAACTCTCTTCTGTAAGATTTGGCATTCATTGTCTAGCAGAGCAGCAACCAAGTGCAGGGAGTAGGTGTCCTGGTTTAGTTTCCTCACTTGCTCTTCCAGCTCATTCTTAATGGACACCTGATTATTTGGTTCCATTTGGAAACTGACTTGATTATTTTTACTTTTTCTTCTGTCTTTCTGAGATTTCTGATACGATTGGATTAGTCCGTGGAGCTCCGTGTGTTGCTTGCTCCAGTGTTCTGCTTCTTGTAGCAACTGTTCCATGTTGTTCAGAAGTTTGATATTTTCTTCTTGAGCATGAGGGGATCCATGCTTTCCTTCTTCCTCACTTAGCTGAGTTTCATTAAGGACTCTTTTCTCTTCTGAACAATTTGCCAAATCCCTTACAGAAACTTGCACCTTGTTCTCAGGAGTCTGGTTCTCGCAGACCACCTCTTGTTCTTTCTCTGGGACTGAATTAATGAGCAGTTTTTTCAATAGTTTTTTATTTGTTTTGCCAAATCTTCTGATTTTTTCTTTAAAGTCTGACACATCCTCAGAAATTGTTTCCTCAAAAGTTTCCTTTGCTTCTGTGACCTTCTTTCCAAAACCCATCACAAAGTTAAGAATATTTCCAAGTTCTTGCACGATATATTCAAACTTCTGCGCAGTCTCTGGTTCTACTACTTTTTGGCTATCTTTTTTTAGGGAAGGGAGGGAGCCCCAGCATGAAGAGGGAAGTGATCCAATTTCGAATAAGGCAATAGTAATTCCAGAGTCCAGAATCTGTTGATGAAGAGCAGGAGTGGTGTCACAGGCTTGAGACTGCGTAGGGGTCTCAGCTGAATTCTCAGAGCTGGCCATCAGTGCGGGGGAAATCAGAAAACCTTAGCGATTCGAGGAAGGACAGGTGACAGTCCTCAGAGCAAATGAGTGGAGAACGTGGAGCAAAGCAGAAGTCAGGGATGGAAGTTAAGGACTGAAACTGAGGAGATGATGTTTAGGTGGAAGGTGACATCTCAGACAGCCTGGGGGGACAGGGGGTGGGAAGGGGGACCAGGAGCTGGGGCTCCATCTCTCCTTTCTTCGGCTTCTGGTATTTATTCCCTGACCCTGGCAACCAGGTCTTTATTCTGTCACTGTACCATTGTGGCCTATCCCCAGCTTCTCTTTCCTTTGTGTCACAATGGAAACCTCTTAAACTCCTGCCTAATGACTTATGCATCAAAATCAACCTTGAGCTGCTCCCACCTGAGAAAGACCTCAGTACCAGTCCTTCCCCTCCTAACTCTACTAGGTTCCCAATCACCTGTTCTCACTACACTTCAGTGACTTCCTCACTCATCAGCCCCCCAGCCCAGCCTCAGCCTGCAGCAGGTTTGGGTCCTACCAAGGGCCTGGCTGAGCTAGGTCCCCCGGGAAGTTCCCCATTCTTTCACAACCTCGAGGCCTTTTGGCTCCCATTCTAGGGAGATACAGCTGTAAAAGGGAGTGATACATAACAGAACCCCAAAAGTGCTGCATCTTTTTGTGATTTTAGGGAAATAATGTCAGGAATCACTCCAAAAATATTCTACTGCAGTGAGAAGGGGCTTTCTGAATGGGTCTTTAACAACACAAAATACAAATTGGGACTTTTTCTGGGCTTTGAAATAAAGCATCCTGTAAGAGGCCTGATGAAGACCCCATCTCAAGAAAAGGGCAGGGGGAGCTGGGATGCAACTCAGTGGTAGAGCACCCTTGGGTTCAATCCCCAGCATCAGAAATAATAAAACTGAAAGTTACTTTTCATAGTAACTGGTGAAAATAGATTTATTCTAAAGCATTTGAAACAGCTAATCGTGGGTTGTATGAAGTAATGAAATAATTTGAAATCTAGTGTCTTCTTGTCTTTTTGTTCTCAGGAGTCAGGACCCTGAGAATATTAAGTTCAAAGAAAGCATTCCTTGGGTGTGACTTTTTCTTGGCCTTCGACATCTTGCTGCCAAGTACTCTACTGACTTTGCTTCCAATTTTATGGAAAAATTCACACTTAATATTTTCCCTTAGAGAAGAGAAATTAATGTTTTTTTTTTTTTTTTCTTCCGTAACTACCAGCTCAAGTTGGCTTTGGTTTCTCTGAGCCTCATGCTCATTGTCAGCCAGTGGGGCTCAGAGCCAAGGCTGCTGCCCACCCACACAAACTGTGCTGGGCCCTTTCTTTCTCCCTCCCTCCTTCCCTTCCTTCCTTCCTTTTTCAGTGCTGGGGGTCCCACCCAGTGCTTCACATACACTAGACAAGCGCTCTCCCACTGAGCTCCACCCCAGCCCCTGGTTTTTCTTTTCTTTTCTTTTTTTCAAATTTATTTTTTATTCTAAGTTGTTAGAAATGACAGCAGAATGTATTACATTTCATATTATACTTGTAGAGCACATTCTTACATATCTCTGGTTGTATGCAAAGTATATTCACACCATTTGTGACTTCATACATGCACTTAGGGTAATGATATCCATCTCATTCTACCATCTTTTTTTTTCCTTCACCCTTTTGCCCCCTCCCCTCCCTTACCCTCCCTCCCATTGGCCATTCTAGTGTTCCTCTAATCCTCCTACGCTCCCCATCCCAACCCCACTGTGAATTGGCCTCCTTATATCAGAGAAAACATTTGGCATTTGGCTTTTTGGGATTGACTGATTTCACTTAGCATTATATTCTCCAACTTCATCCATTTACCAGCGAATGCCATTATTTTATTCTCTTTTATTGCTGAGTAATATTCCATTGTGTATATATACCACATTTTCTTTATCCATTCATCTACTGAAAGGCATCTGGGTTGGTTCCACAGTTTAGCTACTGTGAATTGTGCTGCTATAAACATTGATGTGGCTGTGTCCCTGTAGTATGCTGTTTTTAAGACCTTTGGGTAAAGACCAAGGAGTGGAATAGCTGGGTCATTAGGTGGATCCAATCCCAAGTTTTCCAAGGTATCTCCATACTGCTTTCCATATTGGCTGCACCATTTTGCAGTCCCACCAACAATGTATGAGTGTGCCTTTTTCTCCACATCCTCACCAACATTTATTGTTGTTTGTGTTCATAATGGCTGCCATTCTGATGGGTGTGAGATGAAATCTTAGAGAGGTTTTGATTTGCATTTCTCTAATTGCCAGAGATGTTGAACGTTTTTTCATGTATTTGTTGATTGATTATATATCTTCTTCTGAGAACTGTCCAGTTCCTTGGCCCATTTATTAATTGGGTTATTTGTTTTTTTGGTGTTAAGATTTTTGAGTTCTTTATATATTCTAGAGATTAGTGCTCTATTGTCGGGACCTTACACTGTCTGCCAAGGGGATGGAAAAGTTCTGGCTTTCTGGCTGCTTGCCACATTACCACGCCCTGTTACAGGACCTAGGCTAAGCAGGGGGCATGGCTGTGAGAACTGAAACCACCCCAAGGATAGGCCAATGGCTCCGCCAATGGCATCTGCCCATGCTCCTTAGGTGTCCCTATGATCTTTCTGCTGATTTGCCCATGTCCTCTATAAGACCGTCCAACTTCCTCAATAAACAGAGTTCCGGCATTCTACTGACTGGGCTCCCCGTCGCGGCTCTGAGTCTTTTGAAGGCGGGGGAGGAGGCGTCGGCGGCCTTCGCTTTCCCAATCTAGTCTCTTCATTGGGGTAGGCCTCTCTGGCCTCTTTTGCTGGACCACAAAAGAGGTCCATCCCGGATACAGGGGTGGGGTGGGGGAGGCTAAAGACCCCAACCCCTTATAACTTCATGACACTCTATCTGATGTACATGTGGTAAAAATTTGTTCCTAATTAGTAGGCTCTCTATTCACCTCACTGATTATTTCTTTTGCTGAGAAGAAGCTTTGTAATTTAAATATATCCCATTTATTGATTCTTGGTATTAATTCTTGTGCTACAGGATTCTTATTAAGGAACTTGGGGCCTAATCCAACATGTTGGAGATTAGAGCTTACTTTTTCTTCTATTAAGTGTAGTGTCTCTAGTCTAATTCCTAGATCCTTGATCCACTTTGAGATGAATTCTGTGCATGGTGAGAGATAGAGGTTTAATTTCATTTTCTTGCATATGGATTTCCAGTTTTCCCAGCACCATTTGTTGAAGAGGCTATCTTTTCTCCAATGTACATTTTTGGTGCCTTTGTCTAATAGAAGATAACTAAAATTATATGTGTTAGTCTCTGTGCCCTCTATTCTGTACCATTGGTCTACCAGCCTATTTTGGTGCCAATACCATGCTGTTTTTGTTACTATTGCTCTGTAGTATAATTTAAGGTCTGGTATAGTGATGCCACCTGCTTCACTCCTCTTGCTAAGGATTGCTTTAGCTACTCTGGGTCTCTTATTTTTCCAGATGAATTTCATGACTGCTTTTTCTATTTCTATGAGGAATTTCATTGGGATTTTTTTAAAATTATTTTTTTATTCTAAGATGATATAAATGACAGCAGAATGCATTACATTTCATATTACACATATAGAGCACTTTTTTTTTTTTTTTACAAATCTCTGGTTGTATGCAAAGTATATTCACTTTACCCAAAAGACATGAAAACAGCATACTACAGGGACACAGCCACATCCCAATGTTTATAGCAGCACAATTCACAATAGCTAAACTGTGGAACCAACCTAGATGTCATTGGGATTTTGATTGGCATTGCATTAAATCTGTATAGTGGGCTGGGATTGTGGCTCAGCAATAGAGCGCTCGCCTAGCACGTGCGTGGCCCGGGTTTGATCCTCAGCACCACGTAAAAACGCATTGTGTACAACTAAAAGCAAATAAATAAATATTTTTAAAAAATCTGTATAGTGCTTTTGGTAGTATGGTCATTTTGACAATATTAGTTCTGCCTATCCAAGAATAGGGTAGATCTTTCCATCTTCTAAGGTCTTCCATAATTTCTTTCTTTAGTGTTCTGTAGTTTTCATTATAGAGGTCTTACACATCCTTGGTTAAGTTGATTCCCAAGTATCTGGTTTTTCTTTTGCTTGAAGAAGGAGCACCTTTTCTATTCTGCATGTGGACAACACAGGGGCGAGCACTGCCTACACTTTCATCTTGAAGGTTCAACTTTGGTTGTTACTTCTCCTGACTCAGCATCATGCGAGATAGTTTTAAAATCTTCAGGTCAAGGAAAATTCTTCCTGATTTGTTAATTAATTTCTAGCTTTATTTCACTATAATCAGAAATCATCAGGGCTGGGGATATAGCTCAGTTGGTAGAGTGCTTGCCTTGCATGCATAGGCCCTGGATTCAATCATGGAAGGAAGGAAGGAATGAGTTATCTTTTACCTAGTATGGGCAAGGCCCTGAATTTAATTCCTAGCAACGCATGTGCATGTGTGCATGTGTGCCCACACATGCGTGCACGCACACACATACACACACAGAAAGAAAGAAAAAAAAGAAAGAAAGAAAGGAAAAAAGAAAATGTAGACCTTCAGGAATGAGTGGATATTTTCTTTTGAGTGTAATAGATTATCAATGTTAATACTTGGTATTATCAATGTTAATACCTATGTTTATGCCACTGGATAAAACTGGTTTTATCCTGTGGAGAGCTGTGACTTGAATCATGGTTTCTGATTGTCTCATGGCTGTGTTTGCCCTGGGAACTTCCTATGCAAAGGTACAGGTCAAGATGGCCCAGTTGCTATTGTGACCCTGGCCTGAGGAGGATCCATGCAAAAGCAAAGAGCTATATCTATTGGGACCTTGAGCTCAGGCACCAGCTCCCTGGGATAGAGAATTCTGAGCATGACAAGATAACCCTCATGTCTCACCAGTCCTGCATCCTTCAAATTGCCTGCTTTGCTAAAACATTCCCACAAACAACCTTTTGATGAAACCTATATAATAAACGTGCTGTACTAACTCTGGGACATTCATCCTCCATTGGAGGTGATGTCCCACCTGGTCTCAGGTTTTTCTCTATATGTGTCTGTCTTGTCTTGTCAACTCCCCTCATCTGGCATTTTTCGAGAATTAACCACCGTGGCCGAGAGCAAAGACAGGGCCAAGGCATACATTGTCTTGATTTTTATGGAAACTGATTTGAAGCAGTCAAGACAACAAGATGGTTTTTCCCCTTTAATCAAAAAGGGATTTAAACATTCCTTATCTCCTAATAACTATAATAAATAATGTTTTCATTAGCTTTTTTCATAGCTGTGACCAAAATATCTGACGAAAACAACTTAGAGAGGTAAAAGTTTATTTGGGGTTCATAGTTTCAGAGGTCTCAGTCCATAGATGGCTGACTCCATTGCTCTGGGTCCAAGAGAAGCAGAACATCATGAGTGAAGGGACTAATAGAGGAGAGTTGCTCAGCTCATATTGGGATCAGGAAGCAGAAAGAGGGAATAAGGAAGGGACTAGAGGAAGATGCACACTTCCAGGGCACACACCTAGTGATCTACCTCCTCCAGCTACATCTCACCTGCTTAATGACTACCAGTCAGCTTGTTCAGACTAGGATGAACAGATTAGGTGACAGCTCTCATAATCTAATCATTTCACCTCTGGACATTGCTGAATTAACAAAGGAGCTTTTAGGGGACACCTCATATCCAAACTATAACAAATTCCAATTCATGTTTCTGTTAATTTTACTGAAATTTGAGTTTACTATAGATGCTGAAAGTTATAGATATTTTTATAGACCTATGTTTCCAGTGGATAATCATGAAAATTAAACACATTTGGATTATGTTAGAATTTTTATCTACTACATTTCTCACGGCTTACTAACTTTAAAAAAATTAAAAAGAAAGCTATTTCTAGGGGCTGGGGTTGTGGCTCAGCAGTAGAACGCTCACCTAGCCGTGTGTGGCCCGGGTTTGATCCTCAGCACCACATAAAAATAGACACATTGTGTACAACTAAAGCAAATAAATAAATATTTAAAAAAAAGAAAAGAAAAGCTATTTCTAAACTTATTAGAAAACTTGTATCCAACTTATCTTTTTTTTTTTTTTTTTGTGGTACCGGGGATTGAACTCAGGGGCACTCAACCACTGGGCCACATCCTCAGCCCTTTTTTGTATTTTATTTGGAGACAGGGTCTCACTGAGTTGCTAAGTGCCTCGCCATTGCTGAGGCTGGCTTTGAACTCGCGATCCTCCTGCCTCAGCCTCCCAAAGTGCTGGGATTACAGGCGTGCGCCACCACGCCCGTCCAATTTATCTTTTTAAAATCAGTTTGTCTTTACAAAAATATAACATCTGATGCTCTCTTTTAATGCATTTGGATTTTAAAATAAGTATCAAAATATAGAATAGAGGGCTGGGGTTGTGTCTCAGAGGTAGAGCACATGCCTAGCATGTGTGAGGCACTGGGTTTGATCCTCAGCACCACATAAAAAATAATAATAAAATAAAGATATTGTGTCCACCTATAAATAAAAAAATAAGTAATTGAAAAAAAAATAGAATAGATTACTGATGGTTCTTTAGACAGAAACTAAACTCAGATCGGCTCAAGCCAAATAAACTGAGGTGGGGAGGCAGGTTGAGAGTGTCTTTGGCTCATGTCACTTAAAAGTCCAGGAGTAGCTGCTTCTATGTTCCTGGATTCAGGGACTTAAGATGTGTAATTAGGGCTTGATATCACCACTTCTGAGGGTTTTTGTCTCTCTGGGCCTTCATTCTTAGCAGTTTTCTTTTCTTTTTTTTTTTTTTTTGGGGGGGGGGGGGGGGGGGTACTGGGGATTGAACTCAGGGGCACTTGACCACTGGGCCACATCCCCAGACCTTTTTGTATTTTATTAGAGACAGGGTCTCACTGAGTTGCTAAGTGCCTCGCCATTGCTGAGACTGGTTTTGAACTCGTGATCCTCCTGCCTCAGCCTCCCAAGTGCTGGGATTACAGGCATGCACCACCGCGCCCGGCTAGCAGTTATTCTTTAGATGGTGGTCTCAGGCAGCTCCAGGCTTATATCCTACATATTTAACCACTCCATGGGAAGGGAAAGTTCTCTTTCCTCATAGTTCCAGGAGAAGAGCCAAGGAAGGCATTGACTGACCTGGCTTGGGCACGTGCCCAAGAGTCTAGGGATGTGACAGCCCAAGGACTGAGTCAGGGAGACAAAGACTTTGGGCGACTGTTACAAGAACACAGGGCTAGGAGTGTCAGGTAAAACCAACAGATGTCTGCCACACTGCCTAACAGAATAATGGCACAAAGCACTGCTTTCCATCCAGATTACAGGTCCTCTTTCCTCACACAAAAGCATGGGGATTCTGTTCTCTCTCCTCTGAGAGTTCTGATAGCTACCTATGATAATAATCACTTATAGAAAAACAGATAAAAATCTTGTCTTAAGTGTGAATAATTTACCTTTTTGTTTTGAAAACGTTTTAGACATAGGAAAAGTAGCCAAAGTAGGAAATTCTTCATCCAGCCTACCCTAATGTTAGCATCATATAAATCATAGTACTAACACTGGCATATATTATTAACTAATACAGGTTGTCCTGGGTTATCCAGTTTTTCTGCAAATGTCCCTTTTCAGTTCCAGGATCCCACCCTGCATTTTGTTTTTTTTTTTCTTTTTTCTTATTTATTTTTTTTTAATTTTAATTATTTTTATTTTTTATAAAAATGGAGCACAACTTTTCATTTCTCTGGTTGTACATGATATAAAGTTACACCACTCATGCATTCATACCCATGCACAGGGGTAATAATGTCATGATGTCCATATCATTCTACCATTTTACTCTGCCCCCACTTTCTCCCTTCCCTCCCCTCTGCTCAATCCAAAGTTCCTCCCTTCTTCCCTTGCCCCCTGCTTATTATGGGTCAGCATCCACTAATCAGAGAAAACATTTGGCCTTTGGTTTTTTTGGGATTGGCTTACTTCGCTTAGCATCATATTCTCTAATTCTGTCCATTTACCCATAAATGCCATATTTCATTCTTCTTTAAGGCTAAATAGTATTCCGTTGTGAATATATACCACTGTTTCCTTATCCATTAATCTATTGAAGGGCATCTAGGCTGTTTCCACAATTTAGCTATTGCCACACTGCATTTTCTTGTCATATCTAGTTTCTTTTAATTGGTGATGAATTTCAATAGATGCCTCTTTTTCAGGATACTTCTGTATTGCTTATGTATTTTGTAGACTTTACTTCAAATTGTGTTTGTCTAATTTCTAGTCATTGTTATATTGAAGTTATGCATTTTGGGCAGGAATGCTGCAGAAGCAAAATGATCTTCTCAGTGTGTCATGTCAAAGCACACATGATGTCAGTATGTCCTATATATAGCAAGGTTAACCTTGATTGCTTCATTTAGATGTTATTTGTTGGATTCATCCACTATAAAGCTACTATCTCCCCCTTTGCAACTTATAAAAGTATTGGGGGAAATACTTTTGAGACTCTGCAAATACTCTGTTTCCCTTCACACTTTTTTTTTTTTTTTTTTTTTTTAGTACCGGGGATTGAACTCAGGGGCACTTGACCCCTGGGCCACATCCCAGCCCTTTTTTGTATTTTATTAGAAGCAGGGTCTCACTGAGTTACTAAGTGCCTCGCCATTGCTGAGGCTGGCTTTGAACTCGCGATCCTCCTGCCTCAGCCTCCCAAGTGCTGGGATTACAGGTGTGCGCCACCGTGCCTGGCTCTCTTCACACTTCTGTACTGGCTTTAATACCCATAGGTGGCTTTTACCTACTACAATTATTACAGTAATGTAGTCGCCTGAAGCGATGGCCGCTTGGAGCAAAAAAGCTGCGGGAAGAAGTTTAGAGACGAACTGGAAACAAACAGCCCTTTATTCTGATAACTTTTCTCTCTGGCTCTAACTACACCCCAACACTCCGTCCACGCTCCTCTAACCTCCAAAATGGCGCAGACCTCATCCGCAATCTCTCTCAAGTCCCTCGAGATCTCCGGCCAAGTCTCGCAAGATCCCGGGCCAAGTCCCGTGAGACTACAGAAGGCGCCAATGCCCAAACATGTCCAAAGCCTGTAGTCAACCGCAATTTAAGCCATCTCCCCAAACAGGGCTCCTGCATTTCCCCCCTTTTGTTTTAAAAGAGGTAATGCTCTAGGACGTCTATGTGCAACCAACATTCTTACCTGTCATCGGATAATCAAGGCTGTGCCCTTGACTCCTGTCTTAGGTTGATATGTCGGCCACATGAGACTGTCCCGTGTGACTGTGCCTGTCTTAGGTTGTCCCCCTCTGGGGATCTTACCCGTCATTGGCTAACCAGCCATCCAATGGAGCCCTTTAGGATCGACTGTGTATGATGACTAAGAGTCATCCAATTGTGAGGAGATGGTGCAGCTTTAAGGCAACAAGCCTTTTGGTGACGAGCCAAATTGTATAGCATATCAAATTGTTTAAACAAATTAGCTGCCCTAAGTTTCATCAAGTAACACACTGAATTCTCTGGACAAATGTCCGCAAGGCATTGTCCCGTAAAGTCCCAAACAATGAAAGATCAAAATGTCCATTTGTTATAACACGTTGATGTAGGAGGTCCCATGTATGTAGAGCAGAGGCCACACTGTTGGTGAGGTTGTTTGATGCTTGAGCAGCAGGGATGCTTGTGGTGACCACGTTCCCTGCAGCTGTAGCAGCAGCCGTCTTTTTTATGTCTAGACAATGCCACCGGCAAATCTTCAGGGCCCGCTACCTAGAAACTCAAGCATCAATTATTAAAGGAAAGGCAGTGTTATTTCAGCACTGAGTGAAGAGTCGAGTTGTCAAACTAAAAAACAGAATTATTAGATTAGAAAATTAAAGTTGATTTCTGCTCACACACATTGTTGTTTGAGCTCACACAAACATAAGTTGGCAAAATATCATATTGAGAACAAAAGAAAGAAAGACTGAGGGTATTTACTGTATTAAAGATAGATTAAAGAAAAGCTAAAGGCACTTTGAAGAAATAATTTGTTAGCCGGAACCCTCAAGTCTCTGTATATGTAGCAATTTTTTACCTGTTGAGATAATTGAAATCAATCAGCTATTAAACAAATGAAGTTAATAACAAATAAACAATCTTATGTCAAAACACCAAAATATTAGGTTATATAGCACTAGTCATATTGTTTGCTAAAGAGAAGTCCCAGGGATACCTATAATCAAAATTGAAAGTACCTTCGTTTATAAAATTATTTATATATATATATATATATATTCTTTATTATATATATATATATATATATTCTTTTTCATAAGTGCTTTGTTCTTTGTGATGTCACACTGGACAAACAAACAAACATACAAACATATATTTGTGACGTCACATTAACATGAAATGTAGACAAATGTACAGACATAAAGACATGTATAAAAAGAAAAAAAAATACAAGTGTGTGCACACTAAAAAGAGATCTCCTCGTCCCGGCCAGGAGGAATGACTCTTGAGTTGTGAAACATTTTGAAGGACACTTTTGAGGGAATCATTCTATATCTTCATCTTGGTCTTCTTGATTTTGTACCTTTTTTATTAATCTTGATTCCTCAACAACTACATCTTGATCATTTTGATGTGGTACCTGCTTTATTAATCTAGATGGTATCCATATTGGAGAGGATTCATGTTTTGGAAAAAACACAAACAGATCCTCTCCCCCAAATTAATACTGGATCTGGACCCTTCCATGTACCTGAAAGAACATCCTTCCAGTAAACCAAGGGTTTATGTTGTTGGTGTGGATTCCAATGTCTGTCTCCAGCAGAATAACCATTAGAGTCTAAAGTTAAAAAATTTAAGGTAAATAGGGCAACTGCCAATCTGTCCTTAGGACTTTTCCAATTTCCTTCTTTTTGTTTTAATAACATAATTTTCAGTGTGTGGTTTGCTCTTTCAATAATGCCCTGACCCTGAGGATTGTATGGGATGCCTGTTTTATGGGATATATTGAATTTTGCGCAAAACTGTTTGAAAGATGAGGACGTATATGCGGGGCCATTATCTGTTTTAAGCATTTTGGGGATGCCCAATGCAGCAAAAGCTTGTAAACAATGAGATGTGACATCTTTAACTTTTTCTCCAGAATGTAAGGAAGCAAAAAATCATGCCTGAGCATGTATCTATGGTTACATGAATAAATCGCAATTTTCCAAAGCTTGGCTCATGAGTAACATCCATCAGCCACAAATGATTGGGCATTAATCCTCTAGGGTTAACACCAAAATGAGGATTGGGCAAATGTGTCATACAAGATTTGCAATCTTTTACAATTGTTCTGGCTTGCTCTTTTGTGATTTTAAACCTATGTTGCAAGGTGGTGCTGTTGACGTGAAACTGGGAATGAAATAAAGTAGCTTGTTGTAGCGCTAAAAGTATAAATGAAGGAACCTATAATCAAGGAGATAGCTAAAGATTGCGGTTAGCTGAGAGCCATAAAAGATGTTCTAGTTTCCACCTGATATTAATACATTATTCAAAGAATCTTTGTATGCCCGTGAACACTGCGTGACGCACCTGTAAGCTCGAGCTGTAAGCACGTGTCCTTGTTAAAGCTATATGTATATAACTGGGTGAGGTTCGTTAGTGTGTGTGGGGAAGAAGAAGGTGGTGGTTGGAGTTAGAGCATTTGGAGTGATTGCTGGAGCTGGAGAGAGGAGAAGAATAAAAGACCTTTTTTCATTTTCATCCTGCCTCCGAATTTTCCTGTGGCGTTCGCTGCTCCAAGCGACTTCCGCTTCAGGCAGCGACATATAAATATTGTTTTTGTAAGTTCATCAGCCTTTTGATTACCTTCATGGAGGGGGCCAGGCAAATTAGTATGTGCTCTAATATGGCCTACGAATAGAGGTTCTTTTCTTGCCCACAAAAGTTTTTGTATTTGATAAAACAATTTAAAAGCTGGAGTATGAGGTGCTATTGGTCCTGCTAACTCTAATTTTGGGACGGCTTGTACAATATAGTGGCTATCTGAAAAAATGTTTATGGGCTGGTCTCTAAAATTTTCCAGAGCTCTTACCACAGCTTCCAATTCCACTAGTTGAGCTGATTTGTGTGTAGTTATGTAAGTCATATTTTCTTTTGTAGTGACTATTGCAGCAGTACCATTTGAGGACCCATCTGTAAATACATTAAATGCCTTAGGAATAGGTTGATTTTTTATTACCTGTGGAAATATAATAGGATGATTAATACAAAAATATGATATAGGAGACTTAGGAAGGTGATTATCAAAATTTGCAGAGGTAGAGCATCTAGTTATAGCCCTATCGTTGAAGCATAAATATTCAATCTGTGACGATGAATAGGGAGTAATAATAGTAGCAGGGTGAATGCCAAATATTTTAGTAGAAGTTTTAAGTCCTTGAAGAATAAGTTTAGTCACCATGGAGGTATAAGACTCAATTATGCTTTTAGGAGAGACAGGCAAATGTATCCATAATAAAGGCCCTTGTTGCCAAAATACTCCTGTGGGTGTATATTGTGAAGAAATAATAATCAATATCAGCGGTTGAGTTAAATCAAATCTGTCACAATGAGCTCCTTCAATGGCTTTTTCTACTAACTTTAAAGCTTTCCTAGCACCTGGAGTCAGTGTTCGCGGTGAGGATGGATCAGGGTCCCCTCGAAGGATATCAAATAAAGGTTTTAATTGGCCAGTAGTGAGGTTTAGTGTAGGGCGAAGCCAATTAATGTCTCCCAGCAGTTTTTGGAAATCATTGAGGGTGGTTAAATGTTTTTTATTTATTAAAAATTTTGGGGGTCTAACAAAAGTATCCATGATTTTAAATCCTAAATATAATATGGGAGATCTGGTTTGAACTTTTTCTTCTGCTATATATAATCTGTATTTTTTTAAATTTTCTACCACGTCACTGAATATATTAAATAAGATTTTTTGATTAGGGTGGGCCAGTAAAATATCATCCATGTAATGTAGACACATGAGGTTTGGATATTTATTTTTAATGGGTTGGATAGCCTTGTCCACATATATTTGGCATATGGTGGGGCTATTAGCCATTCCCTGCGGCAAAACCTTCCATTGATATCTCTGATCAGGGCCATTATTGTTAATAGAAGGAACTGAAAAAGCAAACCTGGGGGCATCCAGAGGATGTAGGGGAATAGAAAAGAAGCAATCCTTTATATCAAGACTAATAACATGGAAACTTTTTGGAATAGCTACAAGATTCGGAAGTCCAGTTTGAGTAGGGCCCATGACTTGCATGGTTTTATTAATTTGTCTAAGATCATGTAATAATCGCCATTTTCCTGATTTTTTCTTGATCACAAATATGGGGGAATTTCAGGGAGAGGTGGAAGTTTCTATATGTCCTGCTTCTAATTGTTCTTGAACTAGTAGGTGGGCCGCTTGTAATTTCTCTTTAGATAGGGGCCACTGAGGGACCCACACTGCTTATCAGAAAGCCATGGTATTTTCAAAATTATTTTCTCAGTGGCCCCAAAGAAAAATGTCTTTTTCCTATATGATAATGATTTCTTTTAGGGTTAAGCTTACCCTGTACTTTTTGATAATGATTTCTTTTAGGGTTAAGATTACCCTGTATATTTTCACATTTAACACCTGCAGGTTTGGTTGCAAGGTGTACTCCCATTTGTTGTAAAATATCTCTTCCCCATAAAGTAACTGGTAGGTTAGGTAAAAACATAAGGCTGAAACATTCCTTTATGTCCTTCATCATCCTCCCATTTTAAAATTACTGCACTTTTTTCTGGGAGGTTATTATATCCCAAGCCTCTTAAACTGGTTGAAGCTTTTTGCAGAGGCCAGTGTTTGGGCCATTGTCGTAAATTAATGATGGAGGAATCAGCTCCAGTATCTATAAGTCCCTCCATTTCTATTCCTTGGATTCTTATTTTACACATAGGCCTCCTAGTACAGTCTCGAACCCAGCAAGCCATAGGTCTCGAATCAGTGGAACAAAATCTTCTATTGTTCCCTTTTTGAGGCATACTCATTTTAAATGAATTATGTAAATTTGGAAGGAGAAGCAGCTGAGCAATTTTATCTCCTTGATTAACAGAACTTATACTTTGGGGTGAGCTAAGCATTATTTTTATTTCCCCTTTGTAGTCTGAGTTTTATACACCTGGGGTCACTTGCAAACCTACTAAGCTTTGAGGACTTCGCCCGATAATAAGTCCTACAGTCCCTGAGGGAAGAGGTCCCCTGACTCCTGTGGGAATCAGTTGAACCCCCATTTCAGGTGTTAACACTATTCAGGCGGTGGAACAGAGGTCTAATCCTGCATTTCTTCCTGTTCCTCTGGCGAGGGAGTGGATGGGTAATAGGGGTTGTGTCAGGGAAGCATCTGAATGGATGCTTGAGGATACTTCTCCTCCAATGCCTTGTACATTTGTGGGCCCCGGGGCATTGGGCCCCGTGCCCCGTTTTTTGAATTCCTCAACAAAGGATTTCCATGGATGTCAAATTTTGAATAGCATTTATTGGCCCAATGATTTCCCTTTTTACACCTGGGGCAGCAACCTGGAGCACGGTATGAATTTGGTCTTATTTCTCTTTTGGGATTTTGCCTAGAATAGCCTGATTGATTATGATAATTTTTCCTGGAATATCCTGATTGATTATAGTGTCTAGGTTGAGTCCTTGTGAAATTCTGAGGGGCAGCATCTCTAACAGCTGCTGCAATCATATTCCCTGTGACAAAGGCATCATTTATATCTTTACATAGTTGTATATATATGGAAAGATCCTTTTTATTTCTCCATGGCCTGATGGATTCCTGGCAATATTTATTAGCGTTTTCATATGCTAATTGAACAACTAATGGCATAACTTGATCAACGTCTCCAAAAACTCTACCTGCAGTTCTCAAAAGTCGATCAGCAAATTCAGCATATGGTTCATTAGGTCCTTGAATTACTTTGGACAAGTTACCTTGTAGATCCCCAGGTCCTTGTACAGTTTTCCATGCCTTTAAGGCAGCTGCGTTTATCTGAGCATATACTCCTGGGGTATAATATTTTTGAGCCTGTACGTCTGCGAATGGCCCTTCTCCTGTGAGCATTTCTATATTATGGTCTCCAAACCCTGCATCTGCATTTATTTTAGTTGTTTCTATACAAAGTTTTTGAAATTGCGATCGCCAAACCAAGTATTGTCCCCCACTTAATGTTGCTTTACATAGACGTTTCCAGTCTGAGGGGGTTAAGCTAAAGGTGTTAAGGGACTCCAGTATACTCAACGTGAAAGGAGCTTGGGGTCCATATGTCATTACGCCTCTTTGAGATTTTTTATTGTTTTGAAATCTACTGACTGGTGGCCCCTCTCTCCATTTTCATATTCAAATACTGGCAGTTCCCAACGTATCTGTGAGTTACCCTCGAGAGCGCATAAGCGCTCAGAAAGACTTTTTATTTCTATTTCTAGGGTATGCAAACGCCTAGTGATACCCTTCATATTTTCTGTAATAGATTCCACCCATGGGGGAGTGGAGGACATAGGTTCCTCCACTTGATGGTCCCTTATCTTGGTCTTCCTTAATTTCCTTTTGTTCATTTTCTCAGAATCACTTTTACTTAATTCCTCCTCATTACTACTACTCTCATTGGTCCTAACTGACTCAGTAACATCCTGAGTCCCGGATTTAATTGAGAGCATGTATCCTTGAACTATCTCTAATAAATCTTGAATAGCTTTAGCAGCTTGGATCTTTGTCATTTTTGAGCCCGCACTGATACTATCCTTACTGGTCCTAACTGACTCAGCCGAGGCCAAGCTTTCATGATCACTTTCACTTTTTTCCAAATTCTCCTCACTAATAACTGACTCAGCTATATCAAAGAATCCATCAAGAGCCTTGTACACTTGGGTCTTAGTTATTTTCGAACCCATTTTAACCACTCTGACTAGAGACTCCTGCGAGGTTCCTCAGTTCTTACCTGCCATGCCGATTCCCCGTCCGGGCCACCACCTGTAGTCGCCTGAAGCGATGGCCGCTTGGAGCAAAAAAGCCGCAGGAAGAAGTTTAGAGACGAACTGGAAACAAACAGCCCTTTATTCTGATAACTTTTCTCTCTGGCTCTAACTACACCCCGACACGCTGTCCACGCTCCCCTAACCTCCAAAATGGCGCAGACCTCATCCGCAATCTCTCTCAAGTCCCTTGAGATCTCCGGCCAAGTCTCGCGAGATCCCGGGCCAAGTCCCGTGAGACTACAGAAGGCGCCAATGCCCAAACATGTCCAAAGCCTGTAGTCAACCACAATTTAAGCCATCTCCCCAAACAGGGCTCCTGCACAGTAATGCTCTAGTGGTGGATTTTTTATTTCCTTCATTCCCCATGTATTTATTAATTGGAGTTATTTGGTAAAGAAGAGCTTCCTCTTTTCCTGTATTTATTTATTATTTATTTGTTTATTCATTTATTCATTCCTTTATTCATTCAACTATGTGTTTATATAAGAATGGATTCATAAATACTTATTCGGGTGAGTTATAACAAAATACCATCATTTATGTTCTTGCTCAAATATACATGAATAATTTTTTTTTGTGGTACCGGGGATTGAACTCAGGGGCACTTGACCACTGGACCAAATCCCCAGCCCTTTTTTGTATTTTATTTAGAGACAGGGTCTTACTGAGTTACTACGTGCCTTGCCATTGCTGAGGCTGGCTTTGAACTCGCAATCCTCCTGCCTCAGCCTCCCAAAGTGCTGGGATTACAGGCTTGCACCACCGTGCCTGGCTGAATAATTTTAATGATTGAAAATTTATAGTATAATTAAGCATTTTTATTTTATATAATTGTTTAATAGTTTTTTTAACCAAATAATAATAGCTGGTTGATAATGACTATTCAAGGGTTAGTCTGTATATTCATAAGGAATTCCTATGCAAATTTTGACTTTAAGTATCCTGATTTGTATGACACTTTTAGATGTGATAATATACTTGTATGTGGCTATTTTAATTAATTTTTTTACTTTTATTGGTGCATTATTGTATATAATGGTGGGTTTTGTCATTACGTACTTGTACATGTACACAATATAAAAATACAATTTGGCCAATAAAATTTCCCAGTATCTCCTCATTCAGATGTGGCCGTTTTAGAGAGAGAATTATCTTAAAATCAAAAGTTTTATTCAAAGACTCAAAATACAGGTGTAGCTGGACTCTTCTATGAATCTTTTCTTTAGCATGTCCTTTCCTCTCTGACAACCAGGTGGTGCTGCAGGCTTTAAAAATTGTAAGAGCGCCCGAGTAGCTGAACTCCAGAATGAATGGAATCTTAGAAACTGTCTGATCCACAGTCTCATTTTTTCCAGTATTTGGGAGTGTAAATTCTAAGAGATTTGCCCAAAGTTACAGCTAGTTATGATAAGAGCTTGGATTAGTGCCCAAGTCTCCTGCCTTAAATTTAAGCCAGGGTCTGTAGACCAGGAGACTGGAAGAATTTTTTAAGTATTTGCCAAATGTTCTATAGGAAAAGTATTATGTGGAAGAGCAGGTTTTCAGCACCAGTGGGACTGGCTTGTTTTACAAGGACATTGGAAAAGAAACCTATATAATGCAAACAACATTTTAGCTGACAAAAGTATATTAAGACCAGAGGCACATTGTGAGGACCCAACATTTTTATCTCCCAGAGACTAGCAACAATATTTGCTAATTCAATGTTAAGGCCACTACACAGAATGTAACTAAAACAAATAAACAACAACAACAAAAAATAACACTAAGGGACCTGGGGAGGGAGGAGAGAAGGGAAAGAGGAAGTACTGGGGAGTGATATTAACCAAATTATAATATTATGTGCATGTACAACTATGTAACAACAAATCTAGTATGTATAATTGTAGCTGCCTGATGCTGTTGCTTGCAGCTACGACGCCACAGGAGAAAATTCAGAGGCAGGATGAAAATGAAAAAAGGTCTTTTATTCTTCTTCTCTCTCCGGCTCCAGTAACTTCTCCAACTCCAACCACTCTCTCTAACTCCAACCACCACCTTCTTCTTCTTCCCACACCCTCTCACCAACCTCACCCGGTTATATACATTTAGCTTTAACAAGGACAAGTGCTTACAGCTCAAGCTTACAGGTGTGTCACACAGTGTTCACGGGCATACAAAGATTCTTTGAATAATGTATGAATATCAGGTGGAAACTAGAACATCTTT
Organism: Tamias sibiricus; assembly: GCA_025594165.1. Taxonomy (NCBI): domain Eukaryota; kingdom Metazoa; phylum Chordata; class Mammalia; order Rodentia; family Sciuridae; genus Tamias; species Tamias sibiricus. The sequence continues at coordinate 104,097,947 of CM046662.1, forward strand.
TATGGCTCTCAGCTAACCGCAATCTTTAGCTATCTCCTTGATTAGGGCTCCTTCATATAATTATAATACACCAATAAAAATGTAGAAAAAAAGAAGTGCAAAACTTACACTCTGAATACTTCAAAACATTGTTGAAAGATACTAAGGATTTAAAGAAATGGAAAAGAATTATGTTTACCGATGAAGACTTGCTATTGTTAAGAAGGCAATACTCTCTAAATCAACCTATAAATTCAACACAATCCTTCTTGAAATCTCAGCTACATCTTGCAGAAATTGACAAGTTGATCTTAAAATTCATATGGAAATTCTAGGAATCTGTCGCAGAAAAGGTGCTCCCAAGAAGGGTCCAAGGAATTCGTCCATATTTTCCTGGTCTTTTGCATGAAAACTGGACATTTTAATACAACGTGGCAATTCTGGAAAACCAACTCCCTTCTCACTTGTCATTGGTTGTTATTATTGCTTTTTGTTGTTGTTACTATTATCCATTTGTTTATTGACATTCCTGGAGTAATTTTGTAAAACCTGTATATTCTTTATCATGTGCAGCTGCTCATGTCTCATTTGGTTTTCTTTCTTTCTTTTTTTTTTTTTTTTTTTTTTTTTTGGTACCAGGGATTGAACTCAGGGGCACTCGACCACTGCGTCACATCCCCAGTCCTGTTTTGTATTGTATTAGAGACAGGGTCTCACCGAGTTGTTAAGTGCCTCGCCATTGCTGAGGCTGGCTTTGAACTCGCGATCGTCCTGCCTCAGCCTCCCAAGTGCTGGGATTACAGGCGTGTGCCACCACGCCCGGCTCATTTGGTTTTCTTAATGGTCATCTAATGATTGGACAAAAATTTCCTAAATTGCTGTAGACCATTATGTCTCTCAGTCTTTGTCAAAGGGCTCCTGTGTTAAGGAATGCCTTTAGTACTCCCACAATCAATTTACAACTTTGTCCTAGCCTTCACCCTCTGCTGTAAAGCCACAAGGCCAGCCAGAGGCATGTGATTAGGGCCTTCTCAGTTCCTGTTAGGTGTGCAGGCAGCCTTGCACATATGGCTTTCTAACTTCCCAGAAAAATATGTCTGAGCTTTTCAAACCCCCTTAGATTATTCCCGCCCCCCCCCCCCGCCCCGTGCCAGGGATGGAACCCAGGTCCTCGTGCTGAAATAAGGAGTCACCTCAGAAAACACACAAAGTCCAAATTTAAAACAAATTGGAGAGCTTTATTTACCTGGCCAGGGGCTGCCACTCACCCATAGAGACTGAAGCTCTGTGGGAAAATAGCAGCATTTCCTGGTTTTCCTTGGGAATTTAAAGATGAAAACCATAACTTTTCAGCATCATGCAAGCGAGCCAATCACAGAAGCTAGAACAGCAGTAAGCAAGTCTTTGCAAACCCAAACAGGACTGGAATTTTCCAGGTGACAAGCAAGTAGGGCACAGAAGCTAAAAAAAAAAAAAAAAAAAAAAAAAAAAAAAAAAAATTATTTTAAACATCTTAGACAATCACAGCTCGGGTCCAAGCAGGTGCTAGACAATCGTATCCTGAGTTTGGGTGGGGGTGAGAATCTACTTCAAAGTCATGTAGACCTACAAATGCACTCGGACCCAGGATGTAGCTCACCAAGACCATTGCCATATCCTGCGTTGGGTACACTTTATGGGGTACAAAGTACATAAAAATAATATATTATAAGAAAACAGCTTTAATTTCAGTTTCTCAGAAACAGCTCTTGTAACAGTTTTTTCATAGAAGGCAGCAAAATGGAGTCTTAGGTCTATCTATGACAGTTCTTGCTTTATAATTGTTTTATCTTACCTCACTTATCAAAATCTTATATCTATAATCTATATTTCTTTATATTTATTTATTTACTTTAGCTGTACACAATGCAATGCATTTTATGTTTACGTGGTGCTGAGGATCGAACCCGGGCTGCGCACGTGCGAGGCGAGCGCTCTGCCGCTGAGCCACAACCCCTATAATCTATATTTTACACTCTTATTGATTTTATTGATTAGTTTATACCACAACAGTGCGTGCTAGGCAAGTGCTCTACCACTGAGCTTCATCCTCAGCCTCTCAGATCCCCCTTTGAATATCTCATTCCCCAGTTGCTCCATTTAAGTTTTTTGGTCCAGCGCTCATTAGCCACAGCTGGCGTAGCCTCCTCAGGTAGCTGCTGTGTTCAACAATTGCTGCTTTTCCTTTTGAGTGAATACTTTGAGGACAGGGCTGTTCCCAGGTTGCCAGTTCTTAAATAAACACAAGCCGTGAGAATGGAGCTTTTCTGGGAGCTTCGGATAAGACAAATAGTGAGGGGAGCTCTACACCATTCATTCCTCAGCTTCAGCGATTTCAGCTGCTGGTTTTCACGCCAACAGTGCTGGGAGGCTGTGGCAGAGCAGGGACAGAGGACATGAACAGAGCGAGTTAAAAAACACCAGGAACATTCATCTGACTAAGATCCAGCCCTTTTCTGGAATTGATGCTCCTTTATTCTGAACGATTTTGCTTAATTTCTAGAGTTCTAAAAAGTTGCTTTTGACACTTTTTTTTTTTTTTTTTTGCCAGCAATCTAGTAATTCTCCTGGAGTAGTGGATTTTCAGAGGTCTTTCACCTGCCACCCCAGAACTGCTTCTGGTGTCATTATTGTTTTGTTTTATAATGTTATTATCTTGTTTTATATCTTTATTTATACATTTAATGTGGTGCTAAGGATCGAATCCAGTGCCTCTGCCAAGCAAGTGCTCTACCACTGAGCTACAAACACAATCCTGGTGTCCTTTTTTTTTAAATTTTTAATTGTAGATGGACACAATACCTTTATTTTATTTATTTTTATGTGATGCTTAGGATCAAGCCCAGTGCCTCACACATGCTAGGCAAATGCTCTGCTGCTGAGCTATAACCCCAGCCCGGTCCTTATTTTAAATTCAGGTTCAAACCCTACCTCAGAGTTCCAGATCCACATTCCCAACTGCTTTCTTAACACCATGGATGCATTAGTTCAAATCCACTCACCTTCTTCCTCCTAGCCCCTAAACTTCCCTACCTTTTTGATTTCTGGTTTCTTTAAATGATTCGCCAAGAGTTTCACAGACCAGGAATCTCAGAATCAGCTTTGCCCTCTCCTTCTGTCCATTTCTCCGTGGATCCAATCAACCAACAAATCCCAACTTTCACTTCTTAAGCTTCTCTCAAGCCTATCTCTGTCTTGTCATTCACTTCCATTGTCTGGGTCCCAACCACCACCATTTTTTCCTTTGACCCCTGCCTTCTAATAGGTTTCCCTCCCCCTCTGAACCCTCCATTCCACTGCAGCCATGAAGTTCAGCTAAAAATGCAAAATAAGCTGGGTGCAGTGGTGCACGCCTGTAATCCCAGCACTTGGGAGGCTGAGGCAGGAGGATCCCCAGTTCAAAGCCAGCCTCAGCAATGGCGAGGATCCTAGCAACTCAGTGAGACCCTGTCTTTAATAAAATACAAAAGAAAAAGCTGGGGATGTGGTACAGTGGTCGAGTGCCCCTGAGTTCAATCCCCGGTAAAAAAAAAAAAAAAAAAGGCAAAATAATGGCAGATAAGAGATCAGTCTTAAAATTCAGTGGGATTTTCTGCCAACTTTGCTACTTAGTATCACAGGGCCTTGGGCAAAGTACTTATTTACTCTATGACTCAGTTTCTTCATCTGGAAAACTGAAATAATATTAGTTTTTTATTCATATAATACTTATTAGGATCAAGTGAGAAAATAGTGTGTTAGTCAGATTTTTGTTGCTGTAGTAAATAGTAACTACCTGGGATAATTAATTTATAAAGAAGAAGTGTTTTTTTGGCTCACAATTTTGGAGGTCCCATGATTTGGCAAACCCACTGCTTTTAAGCCTCTGGTGGGGGTGCCAGATGGCAATGGTGGGGACCACATAGTGGAGCAAAATGCTCACCTCATGGCTGGGAAGTAAAAGAGGAAGAGGAAGAGACTGGGTCCCACAATCTCCTTCAAAGCCATATTCCCAATGATCAAAGGACATACCACTAAGCCCCACCTCCTAAATTTTTCCTACCACCTGCCAATAGCACCACTCTGGGAACCAAGCCTTTAACTCATGGGCTTTGGAGGACATTCAACATCCAAACTACCCAAACCGAGAAAAGGATTCATTGCATTGTCAAGCATATGGTAAGGACTGCACAGATGAGAGTAAAATATTATTAGGCTAAAGTTTCGTTGCAAGCCGTCCATGGGCTGTGTGTGGGCCACCATGCATTGTAGCCTAGTGGATGGGAACATCTGGTGTCTGGAATGACCAGTGGACATGTCCTCTGGTTAACTGCCCTGACACACTGTGAATTCCTATCCTACTCTGCCATGTCCCACACAGCACCTGAAATGGGTGTGACCTGCCAAGTTGCCAATCAACCTGCTGACCGCAAGACACCACAGAAGCAAGACTCTGCCCTTGAAACCTTATCCCTGCCTTTGATGTACCCCCTTAAATAAGCTACTGGAGCCATCTTTCCTTTGTCTAGTTCTAGCTCTTGTGTGGAGTGGATGTATCAGGGGCTCCACTTTTGTAAATATATATTTCTGACTCTTTTTATCTTTTGTTCTTCACAAATTATTTTAGACTTTAAGTTCTTAGTTGGCTTACACCCTCCTCGGCAGGAAGAAGAACCTCCCAATAAGATGCTGTTCCAATTCTTTGACATGATTTATAAGGTACAATAGGGTCTGGCTTATATACACATGAAAACAAAGGGCATTTTTCTTAGTTTCCAATCTTTACAGATGTTCTCTCTGCCTGAAATACTTGCCATTTTTTTTCAATGCACCAAACATGCTTCTGTCTCAGGGCCTTTTGACCTGGCTGCTTCCTTGGCCTGGGAATCTCTTCCAAATCATTGCCTTTCTCACTTTCTCTCTCCATTCATGTCTCTGCCTAAATGTTGTCTCCTTAATGCTGCCTCCTCTTTTAACTTTGGTCCACTTCACCTTCTGAATATAGTCCTTGCTGCTTATTTTAAAAGGGACACGTTTTTTTCTTTTCCTCTCCCCCTCCCTAACCTGGGGGCAGGAAACAAGATTACCTTGAGTTATCTGTGCTCCACAGGAAGGAGAACTAGGAAGTGACTATTTCCCAAATTAACAAGTGAATTTCAACATACCATCAGGTGCACCTGGGAGCCCCTGCCAGGACACACCTGGAATGCAGCTTTGAAGAGCTTCTTTAAAAGCCCTCTGTTTTCCCTGATGGGCAGAAAGAACCACAGCCTCTAGACTGGAGTCCCCTGTGTTTTTCCTTTGCTAGCAAAGCAATGAACCTTCTTTTTCCTTCTTCTCAAAACCATGTCCTCATTATTAAATTGGCATGAATTGGCATTGGGGATAAGAACCAAGCTTTTGGTAACACTCTGACCAGTACTTGGCATTATATTTGTTGTCAGTTTCTTTATCTTTTTCTTTTTTTAGTACTTAAGATCGGGCACAGGGTGCTTTACCACTGAGTTCGTCCCCAGCTTTTTAAAAATTTTTATTTTGAGAAAGGGGTGTTGCTACGTTGCTTAGGGCCTTGCTAAATGACTGAGGCTGGTCTTGAACTTGCGATCCTTCTGTCTCAGCCTCCTAAATCACTGGGATTACAGGCATACACCACCACACCTGGTGTCCGTTTCTTTTATTACTCCCCCGCTCCTTATTAGAATGTAAGCTCTAACAAAGACTAGAATTTTGTCTTGTCTACTGTTGTATCTCCAACACTTATAAAATCCATGACTGACTGAACTGGTGATGTGGCACAATGATAGAGTATTTGCCTAGCATGCTTCAATCCCTAGCACTGCAAACAAACAAACAAAAACTCCAGATACAATCAATGACTCATGAAAGACACTTTATGGAAAGGACAAATAAACTGGTGAGTTGCTTGGTAAAGTTTACTGATAAAGCTATTCCAAGGGCTGGGATTTGGCTCAGCCAGAGTGCTCGCCTTGCATGTGCGCGGCCCGGGTTATCCTCAGCACCACGTAAACATAAATGCATTGCATTGTGTACTGTAAATAAATTTTAGATCCTAGGTATGAAATACTCTTTTAGATCCTGAAATAACCTCCTAAGACTAGGTAGAAACATCCACAGACACAGGTTCATTTTAGCACATCTATCCAGGTGGAGACATGAACAACAACAGCAGGGGCTCTCACCAGCTTCAAAGGGCAGGCTAATAGCCAAGCTGGGTTAGTAAACCTCTCTCTGAAAAGGTCTTCATTGTGGTGTTCCCAGGAGTTTGTTGAAATTTCCTGGTTGGCCAGGTGAGGTGGTGTACACCTGTAATCCCAGTGATTTAGGAGGCTGAGACAGGAGGGTTGCAAATTCAAGGCTAGCCTCTCCAAGCAGTTTAGCAAAGCCCTAAGCAGCTTGTGAGACACTGTCTCAAAAAATAAAAAGGGCCGGGCGCGGCGCACGCCTGTAATCCCAGCACTTTGGGAGGCTGAGGCAGGAGGATCGCGAGTTCAAAGCCAGCCTCAGCAATGGCGAGGCACTTAGCAACTCAGTGAGACCCTGTCTCTAATAAAAACACAAAAAAGGGCTGGGGATGTGGCCCAGTGGTCAAGTGCCCCTGAGTTCAATCCCTGGTACCACAAAAAATAAAAATAAAATAAAAATAAAATAAAAAAATAAAAAGGGCTGGGGATGTTGCTCAGTGGTTAAGCACCCCTGGGTTCAATCCCTGGACTGCCCCCTCCCCCCAAAAAAAAAAAAAAGAAAGAAAAGAAAGATAGGTAGAAAGAAAGAAAAAGGAAAGAAATTCACTGGTTGTGAGGGAAATGGCCAGCTTCTCTGGCCAACAGCATCTTCCTGTGGGCAGTGTGTGCAGCCAGCCAGCTGTTAAGAAAAATCTGAGATCTTCATTTTCTGTACTTCATCCTTCATTTGCTGGATTCTCTGTGTGTGGAATTTTACCTCCTCATAGCTGATACTCTGACTGTTCTCTTCCTATTCTCATTCTTCCTGAAACAGTATTATTGGAAGAACACTGGTTTGTCTGCTGAGGAGCGGAGTAAGGACCTCAGTGTTCCCGTGTTAAGTTTTGCACTCATTTTCCAGCAGGGCTTTGGCTTAACACAGTGGGCGGGATTATGTTCCAACTTCTCTGTTTCCCAGCCTTTGCTGAGCTATCAACTCAGCATTTGGTTTGGATTATAAATGGCCTTTTATCTTTTTTTCAATGATTGTTAACAAAAGTTTCTTTTGTGAGATGTCTACAAATGTTTTTTAACTTTTCAGTCTGGTCATCTGCCAGCTATTCCAGCTGCACAAAGCCATTACTTAAAACTTGAATTTCCTTTTTTTTTTTTTTTTTTTTTTTTTTTTTAGGTGAACAAAAGCACTTGTTGGCTGGGCATGGTGGTACACACCTGTAATCCCAGTGACCTGGGAGGCTGAGGCAGGAAGATCACAAGTTTGAGGCCAACCTGGGCAACTTAGTGAGACCCTGTCTCAAAATAAATAAAAAGGGCTGGGAATGTAGTGAAGTGATAGAGCAACCCTGGGTTCAATCCCTACTACTTCCATTGAAAAAAAAAAAGAGAGAAAGCACTTGTCATATCTTTTTCAAATTTCTAAAAGTGACTAGATCACTGAGCTCACTTCAGTGTTTTGCTTCTTGTTGCAAGTATTCAAGTTTCTCTTTTAAAACAACAAAATAGAGTTAGAATGCAAGCATTCAAGTCTCTTTTTTAAAAAAAAATATATATATATTTTTAGTTGTAGATGGACACAATACCTTTATTTTATTTATTTATTTTTACATGGTGCTGAGGATTGAACCCAGTGTCTCACACATGCTAGGCAAGTGCTCTACCACTGAGCTAAAACCCCAGCCCCCACATTCAAGTCTCTTGAAACGCACAAAAAACTAAAGCTGGAGATATAACTCAGTGATAGAGCACTTGCCTAGCATGTGTGAGGTCCCAGATTTGATCCCAGAACTGAAAAAAAGAAATTTACATATGTTTATATTTAATTGGCTTATAAAATTTCATATATTTAATGCATCATACATGATGCTTTTGTGTGTGTGTATACATATAGGAACTATTATCACAAATTAATCAACACATCCATCATCTCCCTCGTTATACATTAGGCCCCCAAAACTTGTTCAGCTTAGATCTAAAAGTTTCTATCCTTTCATCAACATCTCTATTATTCCCACTCTGGGCAACCACTATTTACTTCTTTTTTTTTTTTTTTAATATTTATTTATTTGCTTTAGTTGTACACAATGCATTTATCTTTACGTGGTGCTGAGGATAGAACCCGGGTCGCGCACATGTGAGGTGAGTGCTCTACCGCTGAGCCACAACGCCAGCCCACCACTGTTTACTTCTGTTTCTATGAGTTTGACTTTTGTAGCTTCCACATGTAAAATGATAAAATGTTTATCTTTTTATGTCTAGCTTATTGTACTCAACATAATGTTCTCCAGCTTCATCAATGTTGTTGCATATTGCATGATTTTTCTTCTCCATGTGACTGAATAATATGCCATTGTACATGCTTGTATTGTGAGTGTATATACACGCTCACACTTTACACTTTTTTATGCATCCATCCATCCATCCATCCATCCATGTATACTTAGGATGTTTCTGTGTCATGGTTATTGTAAGTAATGTTGCAATGGGTATGGGGGTACAGAAATCTCTTTAAGATGGTGATTTCATTTCCTTTGACTATATCCATAAGTGGGATGGCTAGATTGCATGTTAGTTTAGTTTTTGATTTTTTTGGTTTTTAGGGGACATGGGGTTTAGGAATCTACATACCATTTTCCATAATAGTTATGCTGATTTACATATCTACCAAAAGTGCACAGGTGAAATTCCTCTTCTCCATGTCCTTGTCAACACTTATCATCTCTTGGCTTCTTGATAATAACCATCCCAATAGGTGTGAAGCAATATCTCTTGGGAGTTTGGATCTGATGGTGATTAAGCACCTTTTCATATGCCTGTTGGCCATTTGTATGCTTTCTTTATAAATATGTCTAGAGTCCTTGGTCCATTTTTTTAAATTGGGTTATTAGGAATTTTCACAGTTATGTGAGTCCCTCATTTTTAAAAAATATTAACCCATTAGGGGCTGGGGTTGTGGCTTAGCAGTAGAGCGCTCACCTAGCACATGCACAGCCTGGGTTCGATCCTCAGCACCACGTAAAAATAAACGCATTGGGCTAGGGTTGTGGCTCAGTGGTAGAGCGCTCGCCTCGCACGTGCGTGGCCCGGGTTCGATCCTCAGCACCACGTAAACATAGATGCATTGCATTGTGTACAACTAAAGCAAATAAATATTTTAAAAAAAAACAAACGCATTGTGTACAACTAAAGCAAATAAATATTTAAAAAAATATTAACCCATTATCAGATTATAGTTTGCAAATGTTTTCTTCCATTCTGTTGGTTACCTTTTTGTTTTGTTATTTGTTTCCTTTGCAGTGCAGAGATTTTTGGCTTGATGTAGTCCATTTATTTATTTATTTAGCCTATGTTTTTAGTATAATAACCAAAAAGTGATTGCCAAGACCAATGTCAAGAAGCTTTCCCTGGGTTTTCTTCTGGGGGTTGTTTTTGCTTATTTGTTTTTTTTTTTTTTTTTTTGTTTGTTTGTTTGTTTTTGTGTGTGCTGGGGGTTGAACCCAGGTCCTCATGCATGCATCTTTTCCACATGGTTGTGAACTGTCATGTGAGCTTTATTAATTAAGCACGTGCTAGGCAAGTGCTCTACCACTGAGTTATATCTCCAGCTCCAGATTTTTGTGTGTTTAAAGAGACTTGATTGCTTGCATTCTAACTCTATTTTTGTTGTTTTTAAAGAGAAACTTGAATACTTGCAACAAGAAATAAAAAACTGAAGTGAGCTCAGTGATCCAGTCACTGTCAGGAATTTGAAAAAGACATGACAAGTGCTCTCTCTCTCTCTCTCTCTCTCTCTCTTTTTTTAAATGGGGGTACTAGGAACTAAACCTAGGGGTGCTCTACCACTTTACTACATTCCCAACCCTTTTTATTTATTTTGAGACAGGGTCTCACTAAGTTGCCCAGGTTGGCCTCAAACTTGTGATCCTCCTGCCTCAGCCTCCCAGGTCACTGGGATTACAGATGTGCACCACCATGCCCAGCCAACAAGTGCTTTTGTTCAAAAAAGAAAAGAAAAGAAAAAAACAAAGAAAATTCAAGTTTTGAGTAATGGCTTTGTGCAGCTGGAATAGCTGGCAGATGACCAGACTGAAAAGTTGTAGACATCTTACAATCTGCTTTTACTAAAAAGTCTTTTCTTTCCTTATTGTGTACTCTTGACACCTTTATTATTAAAATTTGCTTGATCTTGCCTATGAGCTTATTTCTGGGTTGTCTACTCTGTTTCATTGGTCAATATGTCTGCTTTTATGTAAGTATCATACTGTTCTGATTACTATAGCTTTGTAATACAGTTTGAAATCAACTAGTGTGATGTCTCCAAACTTGTTCTTTTTTCTCAAGATTTCTTGGAATATTCAGGGATTTTTAGGATTGTTTTTTCTACTTATGTGGAAAATACAATTATAATTTTGATGGGGGTTGCATTAAATCTGTAGATAGCAGTGCACAGTATAGATACTTTAACAATGTTAATTCTTCTAAGCCATGAATATAGGATATCTTTCCATTTATTTATATCTTCTTCAATGTCTTTCATCAGTGTCTTATAGTTTTCTTTTTTTTAAATATTTTTTAGTTGCAGATGGACACAATATCTTTACTTTTTTAAAAAATATTTATTAAAAAAAATATTTATTTATTTGCTTTAGTTGTACACAATGCGTTTATTTTTACGTGGTGCTGAGGATCAAACCCAGGCTGCGCACGTGCTAGGCCAGCGCTCTACCGCGGAGCCACAATCCCAGCCCCTGTCTTGTAGTTTTCACTGTACAGATCTTTCACTTCTGTGGTTAAACTTATTTGTAAGTATTTTATTCTTTCTGATGCTGTTATAAATTAGATAATTTTCTGAATTCTTTTGTTTTTTGGATAGTTTATTGCATAGGATTTGTATGTGGAAAGTAAAAGCATAGAGTTTTTTTTTTTAATATTTATTTATTTGCTTTAGTTGTACACAATGCAATGCATTTATGTTTACATGGTGCTGAGGATCGAACCTGGGCTGCGCACGTGCTAGGCGAGCGCTCTGCCACTGAGCCACAACCCCAGCCCAAGCATAGAGTTTTTGTATATAATTAAAGTTGTTATAACTTAAATTAAAATGTTTTAATTATAAGATGTTTTATATAAGCCCTATGGTCATTAGATAGAAGAAAACCTCTGGTACATACACAAAAGGTAATGATAAAGGTACCAAAGCACACCATGACAAAGATTCAACAAACCACAAAGAAGAGAATAAGATCAGAAGAAAGGAACAAAGGAACAACAAAATAGTAAACTGAGCGAAGGCAGCTTAGAGGCTGGTTAGAGGGTGTTGGTGGCCCTCTGTTCCCGGGTTTCCTTGTCGGTGATCCTGCAGCGTGGCCATGGCAGAACCGCAGCCTGCATTGGGCCTCACTGACGAGGTCGCCCTCAGTTGCTGCTCCGACCCGGACCCTAGCACCAAGCTCAAGCATAGCAGCTAGAAACTGTAGTGATCCTCATTCTGAAGATGTGGAAACAGGTCAAGGATTTTCTGTTGCAACAGACCATGCTGAGAATTAAGGATCCTAAGAAGTCATTGGATTTTTATACTAGAGTCCTTGGAATGATGCTAATTCAAAAATTAGATTTTCCTACTATGAATTTTTCACTCTATTTCTTGGCTTATGAGGATAAAAATGACTTCCCTAAAGATAAAAATGAAAAATTGGCATGGGTATTCTCCAGAAAAGCTACACTTGAGCTGACACATAATTGGGGTACTGAAAATGATGACACTCAGAGTTACCACAATGGCAATTCAGACCCTCGGGGATTTGGTCACATTGGAATTGCTGCTCCTGACGTACATGGAGCTTGTAAAAGATTTGAAGAACTGGGAGTTAAATTTGTGAAGAAACCTGAAGATGGTAAAATGAAAGGTCTGGCATTTACTCAGGATCCTGATGGCTACTGGATTGAAATTTTGAATCCAAATAAAAGTCCACCTATTTGTTCATAAGAATGCTCCTTTTAGATCTCAGTGAAGATGGAGATAAGAAAGGAAACAATATGACTCAAGATATTCAGATACCAGAAACATCTAGAACGGATGGATCATTGTTTCAATTCAAATTATTCGTTTATTTTTTAGTCTATTTCACTTTCCTTTTTTTTTTTTAAATATTTATTTATTTGCTTTAGTTGTACACAATGCGGTTATTTTTACGTGGTGCTGAGGATCGAACCCGGGCCGCGCACGTGCTAGGCAAGTGCTCTACCACTGAGCCACATCCCCAGCCCCATATTTCACTTTCCTTTTTCAGCTGTGCTTCCCTCCACCTAAGTGATCATTCTAGTTTAAAGTAGTGCTTTATCTTATGACCTTGAATGTAGCCTTATAACTTTACTTTTTAGGCAATAATTATAACAATTCCCTTTAGAGGCTACATTTGCTGCCTTCTGTCTCCTAAATATTATTTTTTCTTCAGGTCTGCCTTTGAATCATCATCTTTTGAAAAGGAAACATTTATCAACTTTTTGTGGTGGTTATCTTCTGGGGTTTTAATTCCTTAGAAATAACTTTTCACAATGGAAAGTAAAGAACACTGAACAAAAAATGAATCTTCATGTGTACTTCAAAAAAAAAAAAAAAAAAACAGTAAACCATTGACAAAATGACAGTAGTAAGTTCTTACCCATCAATAATTATTTTAAATGAAATTTGATTAAATTCTCTAATCCAAAGAAGCAGGGTACCTAAACAGATTTTAAAGACAAGATCCAACAAAATGCTGCTTACAAAGACTGACTTTTGCCTCACAGATACACATGCACTGAAAGTAAAGGGATGGGAGAAGGTTTACTACACAAATGGTATTTTCAAAGGACAGTAGGGTTAGCTATACTTAGACAAAATAGACTTTCAGTTAAAATCTGTCACATGATGGGCTGGGGTTGTGGCTCAGCGGGTAGAGCGCTCGCCTAGCACGGGCTCGCCTCAGCACCACATAAACATAAATGCATTGCATTGTGTACAACTAAAGCAAATAAATAAATATTTTTTTAAAAAAAATCTGTCACATGATGTAGTCGCCGGAAAGGGATTGCAGCCTGGAACGGCAGCGCCGCGGGAAGGAGTCCGGAGACAGGATGGAGACGAAAATATTCTTTAATCTTACAAGAAACTACAATATATCTATACAATAGCAATAACCCTGTCTTTTCTCTCTCTGGTCTCTTCCCATGCGCCCGAGCAGCAATGGCGCTCGCTCGATCTGCTGAGTCACCGTTCAAATCTCTCGAGATCCTCGACCAAGTCCCGCGAGATCCCAGACCAAGTCCCGTGAGACTACGGAAGGCGGAAATGCCCCAAAATGTCTATGGCCCAATAGTCAACCGCAATCTTAGCTATCTCCCCAAACAGGGCTCCTACAACATGAGACAAAAAGGTCACTGTATTATGATAAAGGGGTCAATGCTTCAAGGGAACATACAATTGTAAATACATGTGCACACATATTAGAGAATCTTTTTTTGGTAGCTGGGATTGAACTCAGGAGCACTCAACCACTGAGCCATATCCTCAGCCCTATTTTGTATTTTATTAGAGACAGGGTCTCACTGAGTTGCTAAGTGCCTCGCCATTGCTGAGGCTGGCTTTGAACTCGTGATCCTCCTGCCTCAGCCTCCCAAGCCAATGGGATTACAGGTATGCACCACCGTGCTCGGCTGAGAATCTTAATATATAAAGTGAATATGAACAGAACCTCAGGGAAAATAGACAACAATTTAATAATAATAGTGTTATTATTTCACTTTCAACAATGAGTAGATCACCCAAACCAAAAATTAATAAGGAAACAGAAGACTTGAATAGTACTATAGACTAAATGGATGCAAAAGACACGTATAGAAACATCCAACAGGAGCAGAATATACTTCTTCTCCATTGCACATATAATATTCTTTTTTTGTGTGTGTGTGTGGTACCAGGGATTGAACTCAGGGGCACTCGACCACTGGGCCATATCCCCAGCCCTTTCTTGTATTTTATTAGAGACAGGGTCTCACTGAGCTGCTAAGTGCCTCACCATTGCTGAGGCTGGCTTTGAACTTGCGATCCTCCTGCCTCAGCCTCCCAAGTGCTGGGATTACAGGTATATGCCACTGCACCGCACCCGGCTCACATAGAATATTCTTCAGGATAGATTATGTGATGTGCCACAAAGCAAGTCTTTCTTTTTGTTGTTGTTGTTGTTGTACTGGGGATTGAACTCAGGGGCACTCGACCACTGGGCCATGTCCCCAGCCCTTTTTTTGTATTTTATTTAGAGACAGAGTCTCAATGAGTTGCTAAGTGTCTCGCCATTGATGAGGCTGGCTTTGAACTCGCGATCCTCCTGCCTCAGCCTCCCAAGTGCAGGGGTTACAGGCGTGCGCCACCGCACCGGGCTTACAAAGCAAGTCTTAACAAATTTAAGAATACTAAAATCATTTCAAGTATCTTTTCTGACTGCGTGGTATAAAACAAGAAACCAATACTAGCAGCAATTTTGAAAATTTATGAAAAATATGTGGAAATTAAACAATACACTCATAAATACCCAGTGAATCAAAGAAGAGATAAAAAAGGAAATAAAAAAATATCTTGAAGAGAAGGGGATGTTGCTCACTGGCTGAGTGCTTGCTTATCATGCACAAGGCCCTGGGTTCAATTCCAGTATGGTGTACGCGTGTGTACACACACACATACACACACAAAAAAAATAAATAAATAAAAACATTCTGAGGCAAAAATGAAGCACAACATATCAAAACTTATGAGATGCCGCAAAAGCAATGCTAAAAGGGAAGCTTATAGCAGTAAATATCTGGATTTTAAAATAATAAATCTCTCTGGACACAGTGGCACAGCCTATAATCCCATCGACTGGGGAGGTTGAGACAAAAAGATCACAAGTTTGAGGCCAGCCTCAGCAATTAATCAAGGCCCTAAACAACTTCACAAAACCCTGACTCAAAACAAAAAATAAAAAGGACTGGGGATGTAGTTCAGTGGTTAATCACCCTTGGATTCAATCCCTAGCACCAAAAAAAAAAATGAAAAAAGAAAAAAAAAATCCCAAATAAACAACCTAACTTCATACCTCAAGGAACTAGAAAAAGAAAAACAAACTAAGCACAAGGTAGTAGAGTGAAGGAGATAGAAAAGGTTATTCAGAAATATTCAAGTATCTTAAGACTGGTATATTCTTTGTTAACCCTTTAGAATTCTGATTTGTTTCTTTACATAAATTAACTTCATTAAAATGTGCTTTTCACCTCTGGAAGTTTGGCAAAAGTCCTTGCAAAAACTAGTAATATATCCACAGAGTTCTTGTTTTCCAATTTTTATCCTGTTTCTTTACATTCCTGTTCTTCATTGGGCCTAAAATAACAAGTGGATTTACCACTGGTATTGAGTTGTTCCTTGAAGCTCTTGGATTACATCTATAAACCTACTTCTTCAAAGAGGGTCTTACTGGCTCTTTTTTTTTTTTTTTTTTTTTTTTTTTTTGGTATCAGAGATTTAACCCAGGACCACTTAACCACTGAACCACATCCCCAGCTCTTTTTATTTTTTATTTTGAGACAGGGTCTCACTAAGTTGCTTAGTGAGTTGGTAAGTTGGTAAGGCTGGCTTTGAACTTGCAATCCTCCTGCCTCATCCTCATGAATCCCTGGGATTACTAGTGTGTACCACCATGCCCAGATGGAGCTGGAGAGTCTTATTATTCTTATTTTTATCAAATTTCACAAAAGATGTTTTGTATCTTTGATGACCTGTGATAATCAGACAACTTCCTAAGAAGTTTCTTTTTTCCTCAAGATTTTTAAATTTCTGCACAATGTACTGCCAGTTATTTCATATCAATTTTTTTAAAGGACAGAAACATTCTCCCTAAAGAAAATGCAAAAGTAATTACTTTCTAGTTAAGGCAGTTATAATTTCCCCAAGCTTATAAAAAAAAAAAAAAAAAAAACAGGTGGTGGAAAATGGAATAGGGTCAATGGTTTGGCAGAGAAGAAAGAGGAGGTTGAGGTACCAGGCACAGAGATAAAAACTGGGACCCAGTGGATGCACTGGCTGATACAATTCCAGGCAGAACTGGGGATGGGAGTGGGGAGTGAACAACCCAGGAGGAGGAGGAGCTAGAGCTTGGAATCCATTGCTCCCTCCAGGAATTCCTCTTCTGTTGTGTCTGCAGCCAGGTCTTATTTCCAAAATCAAGCAGGGCAGCTCCATGCCCAGATCTTACTCCAGTTCTGCTACAGTCAAGCTACAGTCAAGGCTGTCCTCAACAGGACAGCCGGCACCAAGGGTACCTTTCCAGGATGTTCTCTTTCCTGGATGTTTTGCTATCATTTGCCCCAAGATTGTAATAAATGTGGTATTAGTTAGCTTTTCATTACTCTGAAAAAATACCTGAGATGATCAACTTATAAAGGATAAAAGAATGATTTTAGCTCCTAGTTTCAGAAGTTTCAGTCCATGACCAATTGGCTGCATTGCTTTGGGCCTGTGGCAAGGCATCACATCATGGCAGGAGTGTATGGTGGAGCATGCTGCTCAGCTCACAATGGCAGGAAAGTAAAGAGAAAGAGATCAGTATCCCATCAATCTCATTTGGGAGCATGTCTCCCAGAGACCTAAGACCTCTCCCTGGGCCTCACCCCTTAAAAGTTCCTACCATCTTTCTGTAAAGCCAAGCTAAGTAGCAAAACTTTAACCACTTGGGCTTTTGGAAGATGTTCCAGATCCAAACTATCCCAAGCACTAATCTATAATAAGCATGATGTGGTTGGTGCCTCTGAAAGTCATGCCACACACAACCTGTACAATTGTACACAGTGGCTTATCCCTCCTATCATCTCAATGTGACCCCCTTTCCCTAAAGTCCCTTTGGGCTTCTCCAACTCCCTACCCAAGATTTACCCTAAAAATAAGCATCCCCTTCCTTCTGGGAAGGTTTCATTTCATTTCATCCCACTTGCTTCCCCTCTTCCTTCACCTCTGGAAGATGGAACGTGAGTGCTGAGGTCATGAGAATCTATAGAAGTCCATGATACTGAAAGAGTTAACTGTATAAGAAGTCGGTTTTGTGGATTTGGTTTTGCTCACAAGAGGGGAGTATAAAGAGCAGGAACTGGCATCAGAAGGCCTAGGTCACAATCTCAAGTGTGCTATCCGCAGACTTGGGTGAGTTTTAAGATTTCACTTTGGACAGTTGACTCTAAACTTCAGAGATGTCACCTGTTATCTTTAAGTGGGTTGAGCCAGATGAGGGCTGCTTCTATGTGTGTCCACTGCTCAAGGTGCTATAGCTCAGAAGTAGAAAGCTCCTGGGTTCAATCCTTAGTATTGACCAAAAAAAAAAAAAAAAAAAAAAAAAAAAATCATTGAGTTGGAATTACAGGTGTGCACACCACCATGCTGAACTGGAATCACATTCTTTTTATAATACACGATTGGATTGGGTTTGTTTGTATTTTACTTAGGATTTTCCATTATATTTATAAACAATGTTTTTGTTTGTATTTTTTAAGCACGAAAGAAAGTTTATTGGCTCATTTAATTGAATAATCTAGTCATTATTCCACCTAGGTTTATAAAGAAGAGAGATTTTCAGTTTTGTTTTGTTTTTGTGCTGACCTTATCTGGTTTGAGTGTCAGGGTAAAATAAAGTCTTGCAAAATGACTTGTGTAACTTTCCTTCTTTTCTATTCTCTGAAATAGTTTGCCCAAACTGAAGATTAGCTGTCCTTTTATGTCTTGTTAAACAAACCTCTAAAAATACCAGAGTGAACTTTTACTCAGACAAGATGGTGTCTATATACACTGGACAAACTTCTCAGAATACAACTACACATGCTGAAGAGAATAGTTTTTAAGTTATGTAACTGGCCGGGCACGGTGGCGCACGCCTGTAATCCCAGCACTTTGGGAGGCTGAGACAGGAGGATCGAGAGTTCAAAGCCAGCCTCAGCAATGGCGAGGCACTTAGCAACTCAGTGAGACCCTGTCTCTAAATAAAATAAGGGCTGGTGATGTGGCCCAGTGGTCAAGTGCCCCTGAGTTCAATCCCCGGTACCAAAAAAAAAAAAAAAAAAAAAAAAGTTATGTAACTGTAGTATTAAGCTGGCCAAAAAAAAAAAAAAAAAAAAAAAAAAAAAAAAAAAAAAAAAAAAGGCAAGGGAAAACAGGAATTCAGAGGAAGCAAAAACCCAGAAGCCAGATTCTTCTCTCAGGACATCTCTACATCCTGATGAACTTAAATTTTAGTTTTGATGGCTGAGTCTATTACAGGTATTACAAGAGGGTAGGTGACAATGCCCATATCAGTCTTCTTGAAGACTTCTCTATAAAGCTGGGTCTATAAGAGGCTAAGCACAATGTGTAAGAGTACACCAGAAATAAACCATACCACCAAAGGAACAATAGGAAATTGGATTATTTTGGCCTTGTTGCTGAGTATAAAGAGGGGGAAATGGCTTCCTTGAAAATTCAAAACTAGTTCCTATTTGGGCACAAGGCTGTGTAGAGTAAATTTCTCAGTCTTCTTTGTACTAAATGTGAACTACATGTTCTAGCCAATAGGAGATAAATGGAAGTGATTCTTGTATTTCATCAGGATTTTCCATGTATGTTTGTAAGTGAGATTTTTGATGTTCTTGTCTGGTCTGAGCATTCCTGGGAAGGGAGAAACGTATTGGAGTATACAGTTGGCAATCTCTGCCATAAGAGTACAGAAGGAGAATGAGACATAGAAAGGGGTGCCCTAGAAATAGAATTTAGGCATGAGCAAAGGGACTCTAAGATAGGTGTGGTGGCACACACCTCTAATCTACACAATGTAATTTACTTAGGAGGCTAAAACAAAAGTTCAAGGCCAGCCTCTGCAACTTAGTGAGACCCTGTTTCAAAATAAAAATAAAATTTGTTGGGGATGCAGCTTAGGGGTAGAGTGCCCCTGGGTTCAATCCTCAGTACTGGGGAAAGAAAAAAAGAAAGGGGGGGGGGGGAAGGATTTTAACTCTTTAAAGAAAATCCCAATTGTAAATTTAAGCCAAGAAGCCATCATTAGTGATGGAATGGAGAAGATGAAATGAATTATTTTTCTGCCATTCCAAAGCAGTCTGGAGCATTCTGTGAGCTAGAAGTGGGGGGAGTTTTGAATTGAATACTCAGAAGAGGGGTTGTGTGTGTGTGTGTGTGTGTGTGTGTGTGTGTGTGTTCATCAGAGAAGTACAACACAATTTAAATATTTCTTGAATGATCTCTTTTCCTGGATGTGTTTGTCAGGTCTCTTATTTCAAATGGACCTGAATTCAACCAAACTCTAGTCTCTGCTTTCCTCAGTTCCTCTTCTCCTATGTGCTAACCTGCCTCCTTGTGCCTCACAGAGGCGTCTCCTTGAAAGAGCCAAGCCTCCTCCACCCTGGCTAAAGGCCTCTGTGCTGGTGCCAGAGGTGGAGCTGATTAAGGAGTTCATGTATGTAGGATGTGCCTGCTGATGTAAGGACTGTTCCAGTTTCAGCAAAGAGTCAAAAATAAAATATTTACAAAGCCTTTCCATTCCCACTTCCATAGTCTAGGTACATATGACCTCTTTTCTTGCCACTGGGTTGGATCCTATAAACACCTACCAACTGTATGTTTGTCAACATTCTCTATTAGTGGATTTCCAATTTTTTTTTTGTTAGTATGCCTCATAAAAAAAAAAAAAAAAAAAAAAAAAAAGTTTTGAGGGGTGGGGTCTGTAGCTCGGTGGTAGAGAGCTTGCCCAGCACAAGTAAGGCCCTGGGCTCAATCCTTAGCACTGCATAAAAATAAACAAATAAAATAAAGACGTGCTGTCCATCTACACTAAAAAATTTTTTTTAAAGTTTTGAAAAATTATGTGCCACTTCATACATTCTAGTTTAAAAATCTAATATTTCTCATCAAATTCCTTTTTGGTACATTGGTACATAAAAACAAAATTCCTGCATATTAAAATTTTTATAAAAATTTAGCTGTTACATTACTCTTTAAATTTTTTTTTTTTTTTTTTTTTTTTTTTTTTTTTTTTTTTTAGTTGTCAATGGACGCAATACCTTTATTTTGTTTATTTATTTATTTATTTATTTGGTACCAGGGATTGAACTCAGGGGCACTCGACCACTGGGCCACATCCCCAGTCCTTTTTTGTATTTTATTAGAGACAGGGTCTCACTGAGTTGCTAAGTGCCTCACCATTGCTGAGGCTGGCTTTGAACTCTCGATCCTCCTGTCTCAGCCTCCCAAGTGCTGGGATTACAGGCATGCGCCACCACGCCCAGCATGGTTATTTATTTTTATGTGGTGCTGAGGATCAAACCTGGGGCCTCACATGAGCTAGGCAAGTGCTCTACCACTGAGCTACAACCCAGCCCTACGTTAGTTACTCTTTTAATGTATCCAGTGGATTCTAAATGTTATAGAATTATTTGATTTGATAGCACCCACTAAAAATTTTAAAAAAACATGAATGAGCTCCTCTTTAACTATGAGAAATTTTACGCCACTCCTCTTTCTCTTTTACTATCCCCCTTTTCCCCCAGGATTTCATTCTAATTGAATGTGTTTTTGTCCAACCCCAGGGCAGCAAAGCGCACCCCCCTCCCCCAGCATACTCTTTCACCAATCACAAAGGAAGAACTGGAAGACTCAATGGAGAGGTTTTGGACATTTTCTTACATACTCCTTGGAGGTGGCCAGCTGAAGTACAACACAGAGCCTCAGCAGTCCGATAAGCAGGGGGAATATTTAAGATAGGTTGCATGCCCACTGAGCAGGTGGATTTCCTCACATGTTTTATGAGTACATTTCTTTACTTTACAACCAAGGTCATGCTGTTTAGATCCTCTCCTAAAGATTGAAGATAAGGAAATTGGCCAGCTGCTCCTCTCCATTTCCCTTGTTAACACATTCTTTCAGAGTCCTTATCTTACTTCATGCTTTCCTGGGCAATGATTAGTGTTTAACCCAACAGTATTTATTCCTGGTAGATTTTTTTTTTTTTTTTAACCGGGTGTGGTGGCACATGCCTGAAATCCCAATGACTGGGGAGACTGAGGCAGGAAGACTTCAAGTTCAAGGCCAGCCTGGGCAACTTGGTGAGACCCTGTCTCAAAATAAAAATAAAAAGAGGGCTGGGGTTGTGGCTCAGCGGCAGAGCGCTTGCCTCACACGTGTGCGGCCCGGGTTCGATCCTCAGCACCACATAAACATAAATGCATTGCATTGTGTACAACTAAAGTAAATAAATAAATATTAAAAATAAATAAATAAATAAATAAATAAAAAGAACTGGGGAGGGGCTGGGATTGTGGCTCAGCGGTAGAGCGCTCGCCTAGCACGTGCACGGCCGGGTTCCATCTTCAGCACCACGTAAACATAAATGCATTGCATTGTGTACAACTAAAGCAAATAAATAAATATTTAAAAAAAAAAAAAAAAAAAAAAAAAAAAAAAAAGAACTGGGGATATAGGTCATTGATAGAGTACTCCTGGGTAAAATCCCTCATATCCGACTCCCCCCAACACAAAAGAAAGTTTTAAACTATCATCCCTCATAATTATCTGCAATGAAAATGTAATGGTTTTAAATTCTAGGCTGGGAGCTGGGCACGGTGGCACACGCCTGTAATCCCAGTGGCTGGGGAGGCTAAGACAGGAGGATCTTGAGTTCAAAGCCAGCCACAGCAAAAAATGAGGCACTCAGCAACTCAGTGAGACCCTGTCTCTAAATAAAATACAAAATAGGGCTGGGGATGTGGCTCAGTAGTTTAGTGCCCCTGAGTTCATTCCCTGGCACTCCCCCACCCACCAAAAAAATTAAATTCTAGGCTGGGCACCATGGTGCACATTTGTAATCCCATCACCTTGGAGGCTGAGGCAGGAGGATCAAGAGTTCAAAGCCTGCCTTAGCAACTTAGCGAGGCCCTAAGCAACCTACAGAGACCCTATCTCTAAATGAAATATAGAAAGAGCTGGGGATGTGACTGAGTGGTTAAGCACCCCTGGGTTTAAGCCCAGGTACAGAAAAAAAATTTTTTTAAGTTCTGCCTAACTTTCTGTGACTATAAGCCTCTAAATCTGTAAGATATGATCTTTAGTAATACAAATTGATCAAAAGCATGAACATATTACAAATTTTTATAAATAACATTTTTATAAATGACATTTTTTTTCCTTTATCTTTTCCCTTTTCCCAAACCAAAATATTTGATCAGAAAGCCTCTCAATGAAAATGAATGGAGCTGGAGTTTTTAATTAATTCAGAAATCTACAGGTGAATATTGCTTGTTGCTAGAATGAGAAAATATAGACCCAATTCTATTATGTAATCCCATGGTCTTATTGAAGGGAAAGGAGAGTAGAGTTGTTCAGTAGGAATATCATTCAATTCTTTCATTTATTTATTTATTTGTTATTTTTACTTATGTAACATGGAGTGTGGTTGTCAGGTGAGTTCTTTTTCTCATGAATTCATAGAATGAAATCCACAGACACAAGGATGAGGGCAAAGTAATAGAATTTATTAGGGCAATAGGTAGAAAGAACACAGAGCTCCTGAGGAGGGATGGTGGGTCCCACGAGAGGATTGCCAATGGGTATCTGTTGTCTAGGGGTTTTAATGGGCTTGATCTGTCCCTATAGGTGATGGGGGGGGGGGATGACATGTAAATATAAGATTCAGAAAGGGGCCAATCATTTATATTTTGTCATCTTCAGCAAATCTGAAGAGGAAGGTGATTTCTAAATCTTTATTAGCACAAGGCTCGGGGTGAGGGTCTGTTGGTACAAGGGGAAGTACCTTTTGTGGTTGGTCATGTCTAGGGACTGTTAAGGAACTGTCTTTGTGGCTAGGACCAGCTGGGGTCAGAAGCTTGATTTCCCAATGCTCTCTTCCTCCTTTTCTTTCTCAAAGACCCTTTTCCTGACTGTCTATGGGTAGTCTATCTTCCTGTCTCATTTATTTATTTTTGGTATTAGGGAATGAATCCAAGGGTGCTTTACCACTAAGTTATGTCCACAGTCCTCTTTTTTTTTACTTAAAAAAATTTTTTTTTAGTTGTAGATGGACACAATATCTTTATTTATTTATGTGGTGCTGAGAATAGAACGCAGAGCCCCACACATTCAAGGTAAGCACTCTACCACTGAGCCACAACCCCAGCCCCACCTCTTTATTTATTTATTTATTTATTTGAGACAGGGTCTCACTAAGTTGCTGAGAGCCTCAGCTAAGATGCTGAGGCTGGCCTTGAACTTGGATCTTCCTGTCTCAACCTCTGCCGTAGCTGGGATTTCAGGCCCTACTTGTGCCTGGTGAAACATTTTTAGGATGACAGATGAGGATTGGCTATAATTGGAACAAACATTTTTAAGATATGATTTGATAAAAAGTGCTTTAATTGTCTTAATAAATAATGCCTTCAAATCCAGATGAAGCTGTAATAGGAGTTCACACTATGCTTTGAACAGCTTTTTTTTTTTTTTTGTGGTACCGGGGATTGAACTCAGGGGCACTTGACTACTGGACCACATCACCAGCCCTTTTTTTGTATTTTATTAGAGACAGGGTCTCACTAAGTTGCTAAGTGCCTCGCCATTGCTGAGGCTGGCTTTGAACTCATGATCCTCCTGCCTCAGCCTCCCAAAGTGCTGGGATTACAGGCGTGTGCCACTGCGCCTGGCTTGAACAGCTTATTTTAAAACTGACATTTTTTTTTTCTTTATCTTTTCCCTCTCCCCCTCCCTAACTTTGGGGTGCAAGGTTACCTTTCTTCCCATCCTACTCTGTGTAATCTGTCCTTGAACATACACACCAAAGAAATAAGTTAATTTGGATGTTGGGACTGGCATGGTGTCAGAAAATCTAAGAAACAACTATCTCTCAGGGTCACAAGTGAATTATGACCTCTGACAAGGCACACCTGGAATGTAGCCTTTGTATCACCTCTTTAAAAGCCCTCTATTCCCCATGACAACTAGATTCACAGCCTCAGAAACAGGAGTCCTCTGTATTTCTCCTTTCCTAGCAAAGAAATAAAACATCTTTTTTCTTTTTTTCCTCAAAATCTTGTCTTTATTATTGGATTGGCACTGGGGACAAGGATGGAGGTTTCAGTAAAGTCAGTTTTGGAAAATTTCAGTTGAGGATTTTGTCACATACTTTGAGTCTCTGGTATTGAAAACATGACAGTTCCATTTGAAGAAGCAGAGTCAAACTGGGGGTGCTTTGCTTCTTCAACCTAGGAATTGGTAGGTAGAAAACAAACATGAGTGATAAGAACATTTGGGCATGATGGTGCATACCTGTAATCCCAGGGACTTGGGAGGCTGAAGCAGAAGGATCACAGGTTAGAGTCCAGCCTCAGCAACTCAGTGAGACCCTATCTCAAAATAGAATATAAAAAGGTTTGAGAATGCAGTTCAGTGATAAAGCACCCCTGGGTACAATCCCCAGTAGAAGAAGAGGAGGGGGAGGAGGAGGGGGAGGGGTGGAGGGGGAGGGGGGAGGAGGGGGAGGGGAGGAGGAAGAGAAGGAGGGGGAGGGGGGGGGGAGGAGGAGGGGAGGGGGAAGAAGGAAGAAAGAAAGAAAGAGAGAGAAAGAAAAAAAAAGAAAAGGTGTGGGGAAGGTTCAAAGGTTCAGTAGGCTGGGCCTGCTGTATGGACTCCACCCCCACAGGCCTTCTTTTGACAAAGCAGTTTATGTCCAGCCACTCTGGCTCTGCCCTGGCTTAGGTAAATAAGATGTTAGATTTATCAGTAAACAACCTATCTACAGGAAAACACAGATCAAAGATTCCAGGACTATTGAAGATGAAATTGCACAGGTTTGTAGCCCCTTCCTAGTCCCTGGGGCCTTTCTTGTCACATCAAGAAAGAGTAAAATTTTCAGGGGCCAATTTCAGAGGATTCCAATGCAGCTGGTTTCAAACCCCTTAAAAACTCTTGGCTCTGTAGACTGGGACCTTCTCTGTCCTAGGCAGTTCATGGGTCTTCATGCTGCACGTCTCCCTGGTGTCTCACTTTCTAAAAAACTCTCACTTGTACCTTGCGCCTCTTGCTCAAATTTTTTCCAGAGCATTCACAAGAATTGATGAGTGGTCTTGCACTGCAACAGAATGACTGTTGAGCTGACAAGAATTTCTTGGGCTTAATTTTCTGAGCACAGAAAAGTCATTTCAGCATCCAAGACTTCCTCCCAAGGCTCCTTGCTGTCCTTTCCAAGCTCCCTGGAGAGTGGCTAACATCTGTTAGGAAATGGAAAGTAGAAATTATCTTCACTGCCAATATCTAAAGCACAGTGTTATCTGTCCACTCCTCCACACCAAAGCTAAATATTCTCGTCTTTAATACAACATTTCAATCTTAGGAGAAACACATCTGGAAATGACAGGAGGCCTTTGGTAGGCTTATATACCTGAATGAATCACTAAAGGAGTCTTTTCTGGAAGTTTTTACAACCCAGGCAAGGCATGGAACCCTAAGAAACAGCAGAGTGGCTGAGGGGAATATCATTATTTTGTAAAGTACAAGAAGCACAATGTTGTGGTCATTCAATCTAAAATCGCATTAATTGTAGGATGCACCATCATTTTATGGGCCGATTAAGAAGAAAAAAATGACACTCTAATTAGACTGTAATAATGCTTTCTTATCACTTAAAAATGTTATGCTATTGAAAGAGCATTAAAAAAAAACTTATTTACACATAGTGTTTTAAAGCACATAAAGTAAATAGGTTAAAGTATTCTGAACAGTTTTCACAGTCATTGTGGCACATCTAAATCACACCTGGACTTGAAGTCAGTATCTGCTTTTTTCCCCATATGACATTGTCTCAGGTAGGCATGAAGAGCTTTGGAGAAAATGCATTCCCTAAAAACCTTTCCACGCTTGACTCACTCAGGGGTTCTTTTAAATCACTGAAATCTATTTTTCTCCTTTTGATACTTGTACTCTCTTGTCACCAGAAGATGTCAGGCAAGTCTGACACTTGGCATTTGGATTCCAGATAACTTAGCATGCGGACCATCTCAGAATCAATGAGGTAAAGTGACCTTAAGGGGAAGTAGTAAAGGAGACCTACATGAAGCTAGGACAGAGTGCAGATGATGTTAAGATCTTGAAACAGGTAGCCAGGCATGGTGGTACATGCCCATAATCCAAGCTATTCCAGAGGCTGAGGCAACAAGATCACAAGTTCAATGCCAGCTGGGGTAACTTAGTGAGATCCTGTCTGAAAAGGACTGGGGGTAGAGCATTGCCTAGGATGCAAGATGCCCCAGATTCAAACCTTAGTACTGGAAAACAAATTGGAAATAGAACTGGGGAAGTAGCTCAGTGGGAAAGCAGTTGCCTAGCATGTGTGCAGTCTTGGGTTTGATCCCTAGAACCTTAAAAAAATAATGAGAACCCCAAAAAGCATTTGTTCTGTGAATTACACACATTTTAACTATATCAGAAATTAAAACAAAGATATCTGCATGGATATTTTGGAGGCAATTGGAGGAATTTGAATGTAAAATGGGTATTAGATGATAATCAGGAATCAACTTTTCTTAAGGGTGATCATTGTGGTTACACTTTAAGAACCACTGACCTAACTAAGGGTTGGGGATGTAGCTCAGTGGCGGAGCATTTGCCTAGCATATGTAAGGCCTTGGATCTGATCCCCAGCACCACAAAGACAAAACAGGCAAACAAACCACTGACCTAGAAAAATATGTGCACATGTGCTCCAGAAAAATACATACAACCCTTATTGTTACAGGGCTGGGGCCTTCTGGGAAAGTGGGCATAATGAAGCCCCCCTTTCAAACTCCCATCCTTGCAATCACGTCAGAAAGATTTCAGTCATGTCTCTCAAATTAAAAGGATTACTTTATTGAAGGGACAGGAAAAGGGAAAGGGGACACTCTCAAGAGAGAGTGGGTCCTCTCAGAGAGCAGGGGGACAGTGTAGCTCTCCTGTACTCCAGTTCCTGCACTCAAGTTTTATTTGGGATCCATCCTAGAGAAGTTTCCATAGAGTCCTGCCCAGGTCACCTCTTGACTTTTTTTTTTTTTTTTTTTTTAATATTTATTTATTTACTTTAGTTTGACTGACAGCAGGGTGACATCAGACTTTCAAGTCCCCATTGCCACGACAACTCTAGGTCACTTTGGCCCATGCTAACCTGGTCTAATTGGATTCTATTTTTTTTAAATATTTGTTTATTTGTTTTAGTTGTACACGATGCCTTTATTTTTCTGTGGTGCTGAGGATCGAACCGGTCCGTGCACATGCTAGGCAAGCGCTCTACCGCTGAGCCACAACCCCAGCCTCCTAATTGGATTCTTAACCGTTGATTCTTACAGATTTTATGGTTAGGAGGAATTATCCTTATATCCCTGAGTTTCAGGATTTGGATTGTGAAAAGGGTTACAAAAGTCTCCCCCTTCAGCAATGAAGGGCAAAGGAACACACGCTGGGACCACCACGCTGGGACTGCTGTGTAGAAAAGGGGTTTATTAACCGGCCCTTACTGGCTGGTGCGGACTGAGGGACACGTGGAGGGGGAAGGGAATGAGGAAAACCGGTGGAGGGGAAGAAAGGAAACAGGGGGATGAAAAGAAAAGAAGGGGTGTGTTGCTGCCTGAAGCGATGGCTGCCTGCAGCAACAAAGCTGCAGGAATAAGTTCAGAGGCAGACTGGAAACGAACAGGCTCTTTGTTCTGCTAGCTTCTCTCTCCGGCTCCAACAACACCCCAACACGCAATCCACACTCCTCCAACCACCACCAAATGGCACCGACCCCATCCGCAGTCTCCGGGCCAAGTCTCGCGAGATCATGGAAGGTGGCAATGCTCGAACATCTCCACGGCTCACAGCTACCCGCAATCTTAGCTATCTCCTTAATTGGGGCTCCTACAGGGGTGAAAAAGGGGGAAAGGGACGGGAAGGGTGAAAGGGCAAAAAGGGACAGAAAGGCAAAAAAGGGAGGGACGAGTTTTAGCCTGGCAGGGGTTTAAATAGTGACTCTGGTGGTCTGAGGGACCCCTGACTCCATAGACTGCCTGAGGTCGGAAGGGGAACCCGTGTGCCATGATTGGTTCAGTAAGGGGCCTGAGGTGTTGCCAGTTTAAGGCACCTGGGAGGTGTGGCCTGTCCAAGGTACCTGGGAAGTGTGGCCTGTCCAAGATACCTGGGAAGTGTGGCCTGCCGGCCTGGAATTATTTAACAAGCAGAACTTTGGTTTCTCTTATCAACATTATTTTGGGTCTGCATTTCTCCTGCAGTTAAAAGTTTGCTGAGGAATGTGACATAGCCTGTCCACTTAGGCCAGGCAGAGCTGCAGGTAAATTGCTTCCTGGAAAAGAAGCATGTAGGGGTCTGTAATCTGCCTGTTGTGGCCAGCCACAAACGCCGCGGGAGGAAAACTCTCGGAGGCAGAGTAAAGCTATTACTACTTTTACTTCTACTTTCTTAGAGAGAGCTTAGAGAGAGAAAGAAAGATTTTTCTTCTTCATAGAAAGAGCTTAGAGAGAAAGATTAGAGATAGCT
This sequence comes from Tamias sibiricus, assembly GCA_025594165.1. Classification (NCBI taxonomy): domain Eukaryota; kingdom Metazoa; phylum Chordata; class Mammalia; order Rodentia; family Sciuridae; genus Tamias; species Tamias sibiricus. Next base: position 104,126,732 of record CM046662.1, read on the forward strand.
TTTTCTTCTTCTTCTTCTTAGAGCATAGAGAGAAAGAGAGAGAGCTTGAAAGAGAGAGATTTCTTCTTTAGAGAGAGAAAGAGAGAGCTTAGCTTTTAGAGCTTCTTTCTTCTTTCTTCCTCGGGAGCCTCTGCCTGACTCTGACCAGGAATTACTTCTTCTATCTGGTTTCTCTTCTGTAACTGCTCTGCCCACGTTCTGGCCGCTCTGATTCTTTTCTTCTTCTCCGACCCGAACTCTTCTTCCGACTGAGCGACTGCATGACTGACTGAATGAATTCATTCTTCTCCTGACTCCGACCGCTTTCACCCGGTTATATACCTTTAGCTTTGTGGGTGCCTCACGTGCATTTACAGGTGCGTCACATGCATACTTATTATCAGGTGGAACTTATGGCTTCCAGCTGACCGCAATAGCCCTTCCTAATTGGGGCTCCTTCAGGGGTCCACACAGTGGGCCCATTTTATGGAATTATTCCCTTAACCTTGTGTTCCCACTACTTGCATCTGTCTGTCCCCTTTCATTATAAGCACAAATTTGTATACAAGAATTGTTTTTAATAACTAAAAGCTGGAAACAAAATACCCAAGAAGAGTAGAATAAACAAACTGTAGTATATTCATACAAATAAAATATACTTTGCATGCATCAAAATGGATGAATCTCACAGAATGGCATCGACTAAGAGAAGTGTAAATACAATGTGACACCATTTCCATAAGGGTCAGAAACAGGCAAAATTGAGCAGATGGAGATACAGTCATTGATAGTAAAACCGTAGGACAAGCAAGGTTTTAAACTCCAATTGCCTAAAGGTTACATGAGTGATAGCTCCATAATTATTCTTTTTTAAAAAAAATTTTTTTGTAGTTGTAGATGGACACATACTTTATTATTTATTTATTCATCTTGATGTGGTACTGAGGATCAAACTCAGGGCCTCACATGTGCTAGGCAAACACTGAGCTACAATCCCAGCTCTCCATAATTATTCTTTAAACTGCACCTATCTGGTATATACACCTTACAGCTATTTTGTATGCACAATAAAAAATAAATAAAAGAATCCAAGGATTCATTTAGCAACAATTATGCAAAATCTGTGTGGATGTATAACAAATTAGAATTTAAAAAATGCTAAAAATGAGAAAAAAAGAAAAATATCACAATAAAGATTCATTTTTAATTCCATGTCAAAAAATAAAAATAAAAATAAATATCTTGTGGGGGGAAAAAATCTGTGTGGAGAGTACTATACAATTTTAATGAAACTTTTTTTTTTTTTGGTACTGGGGATTAAACTCAGGGGCACTCAACCACTGGGCCACATCCCCAGCCCTTTTTGTATTTTATTAGAGACAGGATCTCACTGAGTTGCTAAGTGCCTCGCCATTGCTGAAGCTGGCTTTGAACTTTCGATCCTCCTGTCTCAGCCTCCCAAGTGCTGGGATTACAGGCGTGCGCCACCATGCCCAGGTTAATGAAACTTAATAAGCAAGAGTCAAGTAGAGAAATATATATTATATACTTAGATAGGAAAAGTCGTTATTATAAAGATATCAAATTTTCACAATCTATAGATCCCATGCAGTTACATTAAAAATTCCAATAGGCTTTTTGAAAAATTTAAAAAGTGATTCTCAAATTCCATGGAAGAACTAAGGGCCAAGAATAAAACTGACATTCCTGAAAACGCTGGAAACATAACTTATCCAGGTACTAAGACTTATTTAAAAGCTATAGAATTTAAAACAGTAGATAGATGTGAACAGTAAATAGATGAATAGTATGAAATAAGCAGCTCAGGAAACAGAGAATCTTGCAGATTAATGGTGAAAGAACAGACCATTCAATAAAAGACAGGAACACGTGCTTGGCCATACTTAGGAAAAATAGATCCCTACCTGGAAGCATACATAAATTACAGAGGATAGATTAAAGACTTAAAGCAGCACTATAAGACAAACAATATATACAAGAGGAAATTTTTGGAACGTTATGGAAAAGGTCTGGGAGCATAGCTCAGTGGTAGAATGCTTGCCTAGCATGTGCCATGCCCTGGTTTTGCTCTCTAGCACAGTAACAAAGATAACACTGAAAAGAACCCCAGGGAAAGCATTTCTTTACCTTTGTTTTATTAATTTATTTTTATGTGGTGCTGAGGATAGAACCCAGTGCCTCATACATGCAGGCAAGTACTCTACCACTGAGCCACAACCCCATCCCTAGAAAGAATTTCTTAAGACAAAAAGATAGATGCTTTCAACTACATTGAAGTGAAAAATACCTATTAGTCAAAAACCACTTTCAGGCCCAGTGGCACACACCTCTAATCCCAGTAATTTGGGAGGCCGGGGCAAAAAGATCACAAGTTCGAGGCCAAGTGATGTAACAGTGGTCCACTTCACCTTTTGAACACAGCCCTCGCAGCTCTGAGGCTTATTTTAAAAGGGATGTATATTTCTTTTCCACTTCTCCCTTTTCCCCTGCCTAACCTGGGGGTGGGGCAAGATTATCTTTTCCTGGGGCTGGGGATTGTGGCTCAGCGGTGGAGCGCTCGCCTAGCACGTGCGCGGCCCGGGTTCGATCCTCAGCACCGCGTAAAGAATAAATACATTGTGTACAACTAAAAACAAATAAATAAATATTAAAAAAAAAAAAAAAAAAAAAAAAGATTATCTTTTCCTATTCTAGGCTGAGTTAGCTGTTTTTGACACATACCCACCACAGGAAGAGGTGGCACCAGAAGACCTAGGAAGTGACTATCTCCCAAATTAGCAAGTGAATTTTAACATGACAGGGCACATCTGGGACCCCTGTCAGGACACACCTGGAATATAGCCTTTGAAGAGCTTCTTTAAAAGCTCTCTGTTCAAGCCCAGCATAGTGGTGCACACCTGTAACCCCAGCAGCTCCGGAGCTCAGGAGGCTGAGGCAGGAGGATCACAAGTTCAAAGCCAGCCTCAGCAAAAGTGATGAACTAAGCAGCTCAGTGAGACCCTGTCTCTAAATAAAACACAAAATAGGGCTGGGGATGTGGTTCAGTGGTTGAGTGGTTGAGCCCCTGAGTTCAATCCCCCCGGGAACAAAAAAAAAAAAAAAAAAAAAAAAAAAAAAAACAAACAAACAAATAAATAAATAAAAGTCTCTAGGATGGGCAGAACCACAGCCTCTGGGACTAAAGTCTCAGTGTTTCTCCCTTGCTAGCAAAGCAATAAACCTCCTTTTTCCTTTTTCTCAAAACGGTGTCCTTGTTGTTAAATTGGCATGAATTGGCATTGGGATCAAGAATCAAGTTTTCCATAATAGTAAGGGCTGGGGATGTAGCTCAGCTTCCCTGGGTTCATTCTCCCAGTGCCAGCAAACAAAGACAAAAACTATAGGGACTGGGTGTAGCTCAGGGGTAGAGTACTTGCCTAGCAGGTGTGAGGCCCTGGATTGGATCTCCAGTGCCACAAAAAGACCAAAAAGTCCATAAACTGAAAGAAGGCTTTTCCCAAATCTTACACTTAGGGTAGAAGCTAAGATATTCTAATCTGTCTCCTATTTCTTCAGAAGCCTTTGTGTTCCAGGGGAGTTTTGAAGCCAGAGTCTGATAGGCAGTCAATATAGATAGGTAAATCGAGTCAGGTTGGATTAAGAAAGCCAATTTTGAGTGAGTCCAGGAGACTGTCCCCTGAGGGATTGGAACGTTAATTCCTTCAGAGCCCTTCCTCCACCCTTATCAAGAATCTGCCCCCAGCCAGCACGGTGGCACATGCCTGTAATCCCAGTACTTGGGAGGCGGAGGCAGGAGGATTGCAAGTTCAAAGCCAGCCTCAGCAATGGCGAGGCACTTTGCAACTCAGTGAGACCCTGTCTCTAATAAAATACAAAAATGGGCTGGGGATGTGGCCCAGTGGTCAAGTACCCCTGAGTTCAATCCCTGGTATGAAGAAGAAAAAAAAATAGAACCTGCCCTTTCCCCAACATGTTGCCAAGGTAACCTGTCTCAGGAATTGCTCCTCCCTACAGGAGCTATACAGTTGTTAATTAATGTGTCCTGGGCTGCACCATCCTGCCTTTCCCCCTTCTGCCCATCTGCTTCTCACCTTTTGGCCACCCCACCAGGCCTGGTCACATACACAGGAAGGAGAGAGATAAGAGGAAGAGAGCAGGAGAGCAAAGGAAGCCCTGGGACATATATAAAAAAAGGCAGATCTGCCTCCCAAGACCTTCTTGGGATATGAAGATACCAGCAATGGCCCCTTTCACCTTCCCAGGAGAAGTCTGTTACTCCTTTTAAATAAACCCTGCTTTATAGGTTTGCCTCGGCATGTTTCTCTAATGTTCAAACTTCAACATTTGGGGGAGCAGAACTTGTCACTGGTAAAAGGCGGTATCAGTTTAATAATATAAGCACCAGGGGATCCTGCATTTCTCAAGGAGAAACCTGGGAGAGTTACCTTGGAGGGAGTGAAGCCAGCGCATACCCTTAGCTTTCAGGAGCTGTGTGGGTAACTCTGGAGTTGACAATAGCACAGGCCTCCCGCTGCTGCTAACTGAAGTTTCCCAGGAGGACTCCAACTGAGTCCTTTCTGCACTAAATGACCTCCTTTGCTTTCTTTCTTCCTACTTTATCTCTACCTCTCCACCAGCTACACTACCACCGCTTTCCCACCTGCAACAAACACACACAGACTGGACTCAGTTGCCTGCCTGCATCAGAAGTAAGAGAAAGATTATATTAAAAGAAGAAGAGCCAGGCTTGGTGGCGCACGCCTGTAATCCCAGCACTTGGGAGGCTGAGACAGAAGGATTGTGATTTCAAAGCCAGCCTCAGCAATGGCAAGGCACTTAGCAACTCAGTGAGACCCTGTCTCTAATAAAATACAAAAAAGGGCTGGGGATGAGGCCCAGTGGTTGAGTGCCCCTGAGCTCAATCCCTGGTTAAAAAAAAAAAAAAAAAAAACAATAAAACAAGCTTGGGAGTGGTGATGCACATCTGTGATCCTAGTGATATCAAAGATTGAGAGAAGAGGATTGCAAGTTCAAGGCCATCCTGAGTAAATTAGCAAGACCCTGTCTTAAAAAAAAGGTAAAACACCCCTGGATTCAATCATCAGGACCAAATGAATAAATAAATACATAAAATGACATTATTTTACTGTTAAATCTACTACCTTCTTCTGTGAATGAAATCCCATTATGAAAAAATAGGCTGGTCGTCCTCCTGTAAAGCCTCAGAAAGGTCCTTCTGCCTTTCTGTCCTTCACAGAACAATGTAAAGATCTTTCAAGTGAAATCCTTGGTGAAAACCTCTTGCAGATTTCATGAAGCTCCGTGGTTGCACAGGCAGCTAACTGGCTGTGGTTCTGTTAAAACCAATCACCTCCCAAGAGAGCCCACTGCAGAGAGTGCATCACATGGAACAACTTGCAAAGAAACAAAGGGAGTAGTCTCTTCAAACACACATTGAACAGATAAGACAACTTAAAGTGCTCTTATTTAAAGAAATAGGCTAACCCATGGTGCATCCTCTCAGGAAATTAATTAAATGGATTAACCAAGAAAACTGAAAAAAGGGACCCCTCCTGCCTTTGTCCCCATCTCCCCTCCTTCCAAGTTCAAACTTATTAAAATACATTTATTTGAAATTAAGACTTGGGGGACTGAGGCTATGGCTCAGCAGTGGTGCGCTCGTCTTGCATGTGTGAGGCCCTGGGTTCCTCAGCACCACATAAATAAAATAAAGATATTATATCCACTTACAACTAAAAAAAATATTTAAAAAAGAAAGAAAGAAAGAAATTAGGACTTGGAATGTTTTAGGGATTAAATTTTCAAAAACCAAAGGAAGTAGAATAATTTTCCTTGGTCTGCAGAAAAACAGAAATGAGATATATTTAGCACTCTTATAAAAATTTTTTTTTTTTTTTTTGGTACATTGAACTCAGGGGCACTCGACCACTGGGCCACATCCCCAGCCCTTTTTTGTATTTTATTAGAGACAGGGTCTCACTGAGTTGCTAAGTGCCTCTGGTTTTAGTCTGGAAATATGAATCCAAGAAGTCAAATTCCTGAAGTTTCACGAAGCTTTAGCAGCAGCCGTGGGTGTGCACACACACAACCTGGAAAGGGCCTGTCCACTTCGGGGCAAGGGAGGTAGTTGCTCCTGTGTCCTGGGGAGGGGAGAAATATACCCATTGCTGTAGCTGGCTTTGAACTCCCAATCATCCCCCGCCTCAGCAGTTGAAATTTCGGGCAGGGAAGACATGGCCACTTATTGGATAGCTCAAATTTTTTGTACCATTTGGGGTTTTAAGCCTAATAGCACTCGATTTCTTAGGAGACAGGCGAGAGGGCGTGTCGGCCTGAATAGTTTCCCATATTTCCCGATAGCGGGGAGGGGCTGATACAATGCTTTGGAAGGCGTCCCTTTCAAAGTTTGAATCAGAGTTAAGATCCAAGCTCTCTCCCTTATTTTCCTTGGTCTGCAGAAAAACAGAAATGAGATATATTTAGCACTCTTATAAAAATTTTTTTTTTTTTTTTTTTTTTGGTACATTGAACTCAGGGGCACTCGACCACTGGGCCACATCCCCCAGCCCTTTTTTGTATTTTATTAGAGACAGGGTCTCACTGAGTTGCTAAGTGCCTCACCATTGCTGTAGCTGGCTTTGAACTCCCAATCCTCCCGCCTCAGCAGTTGAATTTCGGGCAGGGAAGACATGCCTCCCAGGTAGCTCAACTAGCCACACCCCCAGGCGCCTTAAGACTCCCAAGCACCCCAGGTTGGCCACACTGCTGGCCATGCCTCAGGTTGACCAGGCCGCTGACCATTCCCCAAGTGCCTTACTGAGCCAATTGCGACATATGGGCTTGCCTTCTGGACCCCCTTCTCCCGCCCCCAGCCTATGGAACTGGGGTTCCCTCTGGGGGGTCCCTCAGACCACTGGTTCACTACTTAAGCGCTCTCCAGACTGAAACCGGCCCTTTTTTCCCCTTTTCTTCTCTTCTAGTCACACGCGCTGAATCTCCCTTCCCCCTACGTGTCCCCTCTGCTGATTAATAAAATCCTCCCTTTTCTACACAGCGGTCCCAGTGTGCGTTTCATCTACTCTTCATCAGCCTCCCAAGTGCTGGGATTACAGGCCTGCGCCACCGCGCCCGGCTTAAAATTTTTATAATAAAATTGAATAGTGACTAAACTGACTTTTTCCTGATTCATCCGAATATTTATACATGATGAGGGAAATGAAGACTTTAAAAACTCTGCTCAGGGCTAGGGGTATAACTCAACGATAGACCACTTGTCTACCATGTGCAAGGACCTGGCTTCAATCTCCAGTACAAAAACCCCCAAAATTTACATGAAGAGTAATACACACTTTATGTTTAACAAAGAGGCAAAGCCTCTCTAAACATTCCCCTGAATTTTTAAAATTTATACATCTCTATATATATTTAGTTGTAGATGAACACAATACCTATATAAAATTTATATATATATATATATATATATATTTAGTTGTAGATGAACACAATAGCTTTATTTATTTATTTATTGTTACTGGGGATTGAACCTGGGGCCTTGTGCATGCGAGGCAAGCACTCTACCAACTAAGTTATATCCCCAGCCTATTTATTTATTTTTATGTGGTGCTGAGGATTGAACCTAGTTTGTCCTAGGCAAGCACTCTAGCCCTGAGCCACAACCCCAGCACCCAGCTCCTGAATTTTCTTTTTTTTTTTTTTTTTAAATATTTATTTGCTTTAGTTGTACACAATGCGTTTATTTGTACGTGGTGCTGAGGATCGAACCCGGGCCGCACACGCGCTAGGCAAGCGCTCCACCGCTGAGCCACAATCCCAGCCCCTGAATTTTCTTAACAAGAAGGATTAACTCAAAATCTGAGTGGAACTCATACAATTTAGAGATGAGGATATATTTCCCTTTCATTGATGTCAAGACTAGGCCCCTAATCTAAGAGGACTTAAAACATTAGAATTAATTTCTTCCCAGAGGGGTTGTGCAGGGCTGAAAAACCTGTTGAGCAAAACTCTCTGTCCTCTTCATTAATGTGGAATTTGGGTTCCCTGGAGTGTTGTAAAGGAGTATTTTCCTTTGTATACTCAAAGGACTTGCCAAGCGAATTAATAATGTGAAAAGGATTAAAGGGAGAATCTCTAAAACACTGAGGCAAAACTCTTAAAGCACCATTTCTATACTGAAGAAGAATCATTAGTTTTCCATACTTACAAAATAACATCACAGCTATACAAAGATTTCTCCTGTTCCCTAAATTCTCTGGTTGATTATCTGGGAAACAAGATTTTTTTTATTTTTTATTTTTTGTACTGGAGGTTAAAACCACAGGCTATATCCCCAGCCCTTTTTATTTTCTTTTGAGACAGGGTCTTGCTAACTTACCCAGGCTGGTCTGGAAGGTGCAATCCTCCTATCTCAGCATCCCTAGTCCCTGGGATTACAGGTGTGCCCCAGAGGTGCCAAGTGGGAAACAAGGATTATGACAGACTAAGCCTTTTGAGCCCAGGTGTTCCAGAGGAACTTGAGCAACACAGTGAGACTGTCTCAAAAAAAAAAAAAAAAAAAAAAAAAAAAAAAAAAAGGTATAAATCAAAAACTGGGTGAAGTGGCTCACATTTGTAACCCTAGCAACTTGGGAGGCTGAGGTAGGATCACAGGTTCACAGCCAGCCTCAGCAACTTAAATAGACTGTCTCAAAAAATAAATAGGAGCCGGGCGCGGTGGCGCACGCCTGTAATCCCAGCACTTGGGAGGCTGAGGCAGGAGGATCATGAGTTCAAAGCCAGCCTCAGCAGTGGCGAGGCACTTAGCAACTCAGTGAGACCCTGTCTCTAATAAAAATACAAAAAAGGGCTGGGGATGTGGCCCAGTGGTCGAGTGCCCCTGAGTTCAATCCCCGGTACCAAAAAAAATAAATAAATAAATAAATAAAATAAAATAAATAAATAAATAAATAGGACTGGAGATGTGGCTCAGTGGTAAAATGCTTCTGGGTTTCAATTCTCAGTACCACAGGAAAAAAAAAAGTATAAAGCAAAAGAAAAAGAATTATGACAGACTAGAGACACAAATGGAGGAAAAAATCAAGGATAGGTACAAATAAAAACCATGCAAGTTAATTATAACACCAAGTATTTAACACAGGCTAAGTGCTGTTCTGAGGGCTTTAATGCAAATCAATTTATTAATCCTCTTCATTTTATAGAGGAGGACCTTGAGGCACAGAGAAATTAAGTCACTGCTTAAAATCACAGACCTAACAAAGATCTGACCCCAGGTTCCCTACCCTTACCCACTAGAGTATACTGCAAGAACAGACTCGAAGGAAGTCTTGCAGCAGAATGATCTCCATGAAAGGGGGATGAGATTGAAAAGCAACAAGCTGATAAGAAGAAGAAAAAAATTTGACAAGACAGAAATGCTATCTTTATACAGTATGGGGGAGCTATTCAAAGAATATTATTTATTTATTTTTGGTACTGGAGATTAAACCCATGGGTGCTTTGCCACTGAGCCACATCTCAGACCCTTTTATTTTTATTTTGAGACAAGTTCTCACTAAGTTGCTTATGGCCTAAGTTGCTGAGGCTGGCCTCAAACTTGAGATCCTTCTGCCTCAGCCTCCTAAATTGCTGGGATTGTAGTTATATGTCATTGTGCCCAGCACAATGAATAATTTTTACTAGTCATATCAAATAGATGTTGATTATTTAAAGAAAACTGTGATATAGTTGGCAGGTGGAGGTGCTCAGTGGGTTAAGAGTTCAGCTCCCATAAAAGGTACTATACAGGGGCTGGGGTTGTGGCTCAGCGGTAGAGCGCTCGCCTAGCACGTGTGTGGCCCGGGTTCGATCCCCAGAACCACGTAAAAATAAAGGCATTGTGTACAACTAAAGCAAATAAATAAATGTTTAAAAAAAAAAAAAAAGGTACTATACAGTCAATAGATCAAGAAATAATAGCATACAGATATTATTTGAAAACATGGAGATAAGTAGGGAATAACTGCTGTGACTGAAAGTGCTTGCCTCTAGGAAAGGGACTGTAATGTAGGGTAATGAAGTTTTTTTTTGGTACCGGGGATTGAACTCAAGGGCACTCGACCACTGGGCCATGTCCCCAGCCCTTTTTTGCATTTTATTTGGAGACAGGGTCTCACTGAGTTGCTAAGTGCCTCACCATTGCTGAGGCTGGCTTTGAACTTGCGATCCTCCTGCCTCAGCCTCCCAAAGTGCTGGGATTACAGGCGTGCGCCACCGCACCTGGTGGTAATGAAGTCTTAAAAATTCGTTAAATATTAAAAAAATAGGGGGTTATGTATGATTTACTTTTTTTTAAAAACAATATACATATACCACTGCTTTTGGTTTGTGGTGCTTCTAAACTTGACATTGACCTCTACAAAAAAAAAAAAAAAAAAAAAAAATCTTAAAATTCAAGAGGGGGGAAAAAAGTAAATTATAAGCTAGCTATTTTTAATGTTTTATATAAATACATATATAATTACAGTGTATAAAAGGAGCTAATTCAGTTAATTTAAGAAAATTTTTGTGGGGAAAATATTTTACATGGCCTGCCAAAAGCTACAATCTTACTAAAATAGATCTGTTACTGCTTGTCCCTGAAAAATCCACATCAAAAGAGCTTGACTGTATAAATACCTACACGTTAGGAATATCATGTCTTCCTTGAAAAAGTCTGCCACTGTTTCATGTTATGTCTGCTAACATTACTTCTACTTTTGTTAACCAACCACAGATGTGAAAGATGCTACTAAACAGACCTAAAATAGTAAATGTGGAGTCCTCAATGCCAGGAAGGCACGTAAACCTTCAGACCTGGCCATTCCTTAGAGAGCTTTGAGTGGACACAGGGGAATGAACCTGCACAGATTTTTTCCCCCTTCCTTTCCCTTCCTGACTGGAAGAGCCTGACTCAAGTTTATCTGTATAAATAACAAAGGAGGACACTAGTCACATGCAGCTAGCAGGCCAGGGTTCATCTCAGGCCTGTGTACAGATTCCAATACTCTGGAGACTTTGTTGGTACCAGGCACCATTGGGAGTTTGAGCTTGTGTTAGCTTTTTTTGTTGCTGGCACAGTAGCACATGCCTATAAAGTCTGGATGATTCTGGAGGCTAAGGCAGGAGGATCGCAAGTTCAAAGCCAGCCTGGTCAATTTAGTGAGAGCCTGTCTCAAAATAAAAAATTTAAAGGCCTGGGGATGTAGTTGGTAAAGCACCCTTGGGTTTAATCCCTAGAACCAATAAATAAAATAAAGTAGAATAGAATTTCCATGATCCCTTGGTCTTGATGCTATGGGCCTCTGGTAAGACAGACATCATGGTGGGGAACATGTGATGCAGCAAAGATGCTCACTGTATGGCATCTGGGAAGCAAAAAGAGAGAGAACAAGAGACCGGGGATATGATATAGTTCCCAAGGGCACACTCCCTAGGACCTACTCCCTTCAACTAGGTCCCAGATTATACAGTTTCTACCACCTCCCAATAGTCCTTCCAGTTATGAACCCATCAATGAGATTATAGGTGTGTGCCATTGTACCCAGCTGGAGCTATGTTTCAGTCAATGCTTCAAGAAGTCCAGGCCTTGTACTGCATGGACTGAAAAGATGGGTTTATCTAATTCTTGGAGAATGTTCTTTCTATTAGCTTGGTTTTGCAGAGGAGAAAACAGGTTAAGTCACCCAGCCAGTTTTTGTTTTGTTTTTTTGTTTTTTTTTTTTGTACCAGGGATTATACTCAGGGGCATTCGATCACTGGACCAGATCCCCAGCCCTTTTTTGTATTTTATTGGAGACAGGGTCTCACTGAGTTGCTAAGTGCCTCACCATTGCTGAGGCTGGCTTTGAACTCAGGATCCTCCTGTCTCAGCCTCCCAAGTGCTGGGATTACAGGCCACCGCGCCCTGCCCAGCCAGTTCATGATGGAGTTAGAATTTGCAACTTCCTGGCTCTGGAAGTACAAACTTCCATTATCCTTTTCTGGTACCAAAGTTGGTAGGTAGGTAGGTTTAAAACACACACACACACACACACACACACACATATTTTTTTAAAAATTTATTTATTTATTTATTTATTGTGGTGTTGGGGATTGAATCCAGGGCCTCAGTCATGCAAGGTGAGTGGTCTACTACTGAACTCCACCCCCAACCCAATCCCCAGGTAATTAAGAGGTATGTTCTTTTCCAGGAAGCTGATATTCATACATACAGAACCCTTTCACTCTGGCACCAATTTGGCAAAATGAGCACTGGACTCAGGGGCAGGAATCCTGGATCCTAGCTTGGCCCTTAACCCAGTGGTTTCTGGTGTGTGTTTTCTGCCTTCCTAAGCCCCAGTTTTCCCCAAAGGGGAGGAGTCCTCCCAGGAAGTTCAAACATTTATAGATTCCACTCCACCCCCACCTACTCAGCTGCTGAGCTCTTCTCAGCAGGATAGAAACTCTCTGTGCCCAACCCATTTCTCCAGGCCAGGAGTAAGGCTAAAATCTGAAGCTAAGTGAAGTGACCCTCGAAGCAAACAATGAAGCTCTCTGTAAAGCTCCAGTGAGGTCTTAGGCTTCTGATGAGTCACAGGCGGCCACCCAGCAGGTTGCAGTACTGCTCTGATTTGGTTTACCCTATTTTTGTTTTTGCTTTGAGATAGGCCAACTCTCCTCTTTACTTTTCCTGGTTCTGAATAGGGCCTGCTCAATTATGTCTCTTCCTCTAAACGCCTGGAATCCAAGATACTGGAAGAGAAGCACAGTTCATAACCTGAGGACTGATTCCCATGCAACTTTCTTCTTAGTCTCCAACTCTAAAACTGATCAAACAAGACACTCCTTTGTCAAAGGCTCTGCCCAGTTAAAGGTCAAGCCTCCTGTTATTTGCCAGGGGATCACACACTTGGATTCTAGTCCCAATTTTGCTTTTTCACTTTGTGAGGCTTTGGGCAAGTTATTTAAGCTGTCTGGGCTTCAGTTGCTACATTTCTCAAATGGATGCAGTAATGTTTATTTGAAAGTCAAAGACTTGGCGCAAAATACACACTAATACAAATACCTTTACTCTTTCTGAAATGGCTGTGAGAAGAGATCTGGGTAGAGAAACAACAACAACAACAACAACAAAATACTGGGAGTGCTCTCTCTGCCTTCTGCACTGGACAAACAATTACTGGCATTCTCCTTGTAGTGAGGTCCGGTGGGAGGAAGCAAGGTTTCAAAGTCTTTGGTTTCTCAGGCCGCGGGAAAGAAAAGGCTGGAAAACCTCTAAATATCCAGGGAAGTGCAGAAAGAGTGCTTACCAGAAAGCTGCTGTTCCCTGGGAACATCAGGAAAGTAGTCTAGGCAATTGAGGAAGTTTGGGTAGATAGGGCAGCCTCAAAGTTGAAAAGTTTTCTTGACAGATAAGGAAGGTAAAGGGATTTCAGAACAGCGACCTCGTGTATGTCTCAATTGGTGATAGGCAGGGCACAACAGAGTATTTCCACTGGGCAGCATCAGTGCAGAACACTGGGCTCACTAAAGGCTCCAAGCTTTACTGGAGTCAGTAACCACCTCTAGTTCTCCCGAGCAGCGGCGGAGAGGCGCTGCGCCCTCCTCGGCTAGGACCGGGAGAGGCTTGGTAGGCTCACCAGGTCGGGAGGGTCGGAGACCCGCGTCCCAAGGACAACCGACCCCTACCACTCAACCGCCTGACGCCAGCGGAAGTGTGAGACCGAGGCGAGCCTGCTCCGCCGCCCGGCGCCCGGGAAGGGGCGGGCACGGGGTGTGGCTGAGGCGGGGCCTGCCCGCGGGGCGGGGTTTGGCGGCGGTTGTTTTTACCCAGGCCGCGGTGCCCAGCTCCCAGCTGGGGCTGCTTGGCTTGGCGGCGTGAGTGGTTGCGGAGAGCGGCGCTCGTGCGGCGAGCGAGCCAGGAGGGCCTGAGTGGCGCAGGGAGCGGGCAGCGCCCCCGTGGTCGTCGGCCGCCGCGATGTCTGCTCAGTGCTGTGCGGGCCAGGTGAGTGAGGCCGGGCGCCAGAGGGGCTGTCAGATCGGGGCACCCGGCCGGGAGCTCTGCAGCTCCGGGCTGGTCTGGGTGAGCGTCCAGCTCCGCGGCCGAAGGTGGGGCTGGTGGGGAGCTCGGGCTGACCCGCGCCGCCCGGGGGAGCGTCTCCGGCCCGAGCTGGATGCCCAGCGGTCCGAGAAACCCTGTGCAGCGGGCTGGCGGGAAAGACCGTGGGGAAGCCCGAGAGGCGACCCGAGGTCCTCCCGCATGGCCTCCGGGATTCCGCGTGGGGCGGGGCATGCAGGGTTTCTCTAGGGATCCCACGTCTCCTAGGAAGTGTCAAATCCCGCCTAAGGCGCGGGCGAGTGGCGCGGAGCTCCAGCCCCCGGGTTCTGTCTGTCGGATGAACTCAGGAAAAGACCGGGGTTTGCATAATCTCTCCTTCCCCACACTTCGAACAAAACTCTAGTCAAACCGTTCAGGCAGGTTGTATTTGGCATCTCAAACCCTAGAACTTGGGCTCTGTGCCGTTGAGGATGTCTGGAAGCCTGATTCCAAACCTCAAGGCTCGGGTCAGGGCTCAGGGGAGCCTCAGCCCTGCTTCCTGAGTGTTCCGACCTAGCCCTGGCTAGGCGCCTTGAGCAGGGCGCGAGGCTTCCCGTCCCTCTTTGTAGCTCAACTTGCCCGAACCTGTGCTATAATCTCGCTTATTAAAACCATGATATCTAAGCCATATATGTCCACTTGGGATAGGCGTCTCTTACCAGTTAGTGGTGCATCAGGGCAGAATTAGTAGATTTTAGCCCTTTAATGCTAATTTCATTCCTTTCTGTAGGGTTAGAAAAAACGAAGTAGGTAAAACCTTCTAGATTTGGAGTTCCACGTTGTCAGTATTTCTGTATGGAGTTTTAGTGGTGTATTTTAAAAACGAATCTGACTGCGGGGGTCGTCAGGCATTCAGGTGCAGGGGTGCTCTTGCTTACATTCAACTTCAGGACAATCCAGGCAAAGCTGTAAGTGATGCAGGTGTTAAGCTGTGGGTTTCTGTAACCCACCGATTATAGGGACAGATAATTTGTCCTCTCTGGAGTGGCCATGTGGAGTTATCTTGGTTTCTGAGGTCTAATACTGTGCTTGGCATGCATTCAAGTTGGCATTTTCAGAGATGAGGAAATTGAGGCTTTTTGACTTTAAGCAAAATGACTTTTTCTGAGACAGGGAAGAGAGAGCACAGGAACGCTCCCAGAGCTTTTGAGACTAAGACACCAAAGATACCAAAGATATTTGTTTTCAGAAAACTGCAAAATTTTTTTTTTTCTCTATCTTTTTGGGGTGCGGGTGATCTAATCCAGGGCCTTGTGCATGCTAGGTGAGTGCTACCACTGTGTTTACCACCACCACCCCCTGAAGATCTTTTATTGTTCTTGTTTTGAGATATGTTCTCTCCAATTTGATGTAATGCTTTTCGTTATGTAGTATATATTATGTATATATTTAGGGGCATTCACCCCATTGCTTGAAAACCCCTTGATCTTTCAGTGATACCCAGGGCTCATTTTAGGGCTCTGAAAATTATTACCAGTAATCAAATGGATATTGTAAAAGAATTATTGGTATGATTGGTACTTTGCTGGGATTAAATGACTTGTCTTTAAAATACCCCTACTCATGATGTTGGAAAGAACCAAATCCTGGCCATTCATCACAGGAAAGTTAACTTCTGCTTTCTCAGTACTGCTACAGGCATCATAGTGGTAGGTTTCAATGCAGTGAGCTGCTGATCAATCCATGATTTTATGTGGATGGGGCTGTCAAGTTTACCTGGGGCTGTAGCTCAGTGGCAGAGCACTTGCCTAGCATGTGTGAGGTACTGGGTTTGATACTTAGCACCACATAAAAAGAAATAAAATAAAGGCATTCTGTCCATCTACAACTACAAAAAAAAGAAGAAGTTTACATGGAGGGTGAGGGAATCTTGCTCAGTGGTAGAGTGATTTGCCTAGTATTTGAGAAACCCTGGATTTGATCCCTAGCACAAAACAACAAACAAAGCAATTTTTTTAACAGATAAATTTTAAAAATTTGTTTTTTGGTTGTAGATGGACACAATGTCTTTATTTATTTTTATGTGGTGCTGAGGATGGAACCCAGTGCCTCACACATGCTAGGCAAGTGCTCTGCCACTGAGCTAAAGCCCCAGCCCCCAAACAAAGCAGTTTGATCCCCAGCACAAAACAACAAACAAAGCTCACAGTACCAAAAGAAGCAAAGTCTTCCAGTTTTATTGTTTGTTTGAGCACCTACTATGAGCCAGGAAAACAGTAAGGCAAACAGACGTCTTTGCTCTCAGTGGTCTGTGTGTATGTGTGTGTGTGCGCGCGTGTGTGTGTGTGTGTGTGTGTGTGTGTGTATGAGAGAGGGCCCCAGGGGCACATTCCATAAGCATGTAAATAATGGAACAAAAAATTGACTAGTCCTGTAAAAAGGCCTTGGAAGGGTTGTTGGTAGAGGAGTTTAAGATGCCCCTTGAATTGATAAGTGAAGAAAGGCACCCACGGCAGGATCTGAGTAAGGAGTCTTCCAGGGTGTTTAAGGAATTAAAGAGGGGCTGAATGAGTTCTGAGATGTGGACCAGTCCAGAGAGACTATGAGCCTGTAATAGAACAATGGATGGTGCCCCCTTGGTAAGTACACAACTAATAAACACAACCACAAGACTAAAGAGTTAAGAGAAGATTATTATTTGCAGTAAGGAAGGTGAGCTGTGGGATAACTCCCAAAGCAGTGTGTCTCTGACCAAAGGAAGCAAGGGGGTTTGGTTGGGGAGACTTATGTATATTCATATTGGAAAGACTTGTCATTACAAGTAGAGGCGAGCACAGTTATAATGTGCTCAGTTTGAGATCAAGCTGCTTCATACATGGCCTGTTTTAAGATTGCCAGTGGGAACACTTCCAGGTCAGAAAATTTAGCATTATAATGAAATTATAATAAGCACAGTTTACTCTAGGTCAACTAGAAGAGTAGCTGGGTGATTTGGGCTGGTTTAATCCGGTTCCTGTGCCCCCCCCCCCCCCCGCCAGGGCCTTATCTGTTTTTTTGTTTGGATACTGGGGATTAAACTCAGGGGTGCTTTATCACTGAGCTATATCCCTAGCCTTTTTATTATTTTTATATAATGTTTTGATGTTATTATATAATAATTATTATTTTTTTGAGACAGGGTTTTGCTCAGTTGCACAGAGTGGCCTGGAATTTGTGATCCTCCTGCTTCAGACTCCTGAGTGGCTGATATTATAGTTGTGCACCTCTGTCCCAGGCTGGAGAACCTTCTCTGAAACAAACAAATAAACAAAAAAAACCTTGAAGAAGGGGTGGTATCAGTCTTTGCCCAGGCTGGGCTTGAACTCTAGAGCTCAAATGATACTCCTGCCTTAGCCTTCTCCAAGTGCTGAGTTCTGTGATTGCAGACTGGCGCCACCTAGCTCAGCAGTCATTTTTTTTTTTTTTTTTAAAGGGGCCACAGCTTCTTCCACAACAAGCACAAGTGTTTGCTCCTCCAAATTCCTGCCTAGCAGCTAACAAGCCTCAGTGGGATTGGAATTTGGGTTTTATTCTGGTTTCAGTGAGAAGCTGTGGGGGTGGTGAGCTGTGGTTCAGTTTATACTCTGAAGATCCCTTTGGAGTATGAAGACTGGACTGTATGAGGCCAGAGGGGAGGTAGGGAGAATAGTCTGAGCTGTTTGTTCAGTGACTGTTCTTTAGCAGCTACTTTGCATATGCAAGCAGTGTCCTAGGCTTCAACAGCAAGCAGAAATCCCTTCCTGATGGAGCTTGAATCCTGGCAACCTGCTGTTACTGTAGTCTAAGGGGAATGAGCATGGTACCTTAATTTAGGCTTTGGCTGTAAGAGTGGGTTCAGAGAGGTGTATCTTCGTTTTCATAGAGGTAGAGCTGGAGTTTAGAGGTAGAGCATGAATTAGAAATGGGGTGTGCAAAGGAGAAAGATTTGGTGTTTGAACTGGGTAGATGATATCATTTACTGAGGTGAAGTAGCAGACTGAAAGGGAGATGGACATTTAGCCAGGAAAACCTGTAGTTTTCTTTGGATTTTGTTATATTTGAGATTCCTATTATAAATTAGATGGAGATGGCAAGTACTGTGCTACAATTATGGTACAGTTGTGCTCTGCAAATTTCACGTGTTAGAAACCAAATAGTCAAGTTCATATATTAATGACATTTGGAGGTAGGACCTTGGGGGAGGTAGTTTTGTCATCAGGACTCTGCCTTCATAAGCATATTAATCCATTCATGGATTAATGGGTTATTGAGGAGTGATTTTGCTAGAAAATCCAATTTTCCCTGGCACACTTGCTCTGGCTCAGCATGTGATGCCCTCTGCCATGTTATGATGCAGCAAGAAGAATTGAAGAGGTGCCAGATCTTTAAGAAACATTATTTTCCTTATATATTACCTAGCTTCAGGTACTTGTAGCAACGGAAAAAGGACTAAGACAGCAAACCACCAGTTGGACATTTAAGTCAGAGGGAGAAGTTTGAGGTCAGAGACAGAAATTTGGCTTTTTTTTTTTTTTTTTTGTGTGTGTGTGTGTGTGTGTGTGGTACTAGGGGCCAAACCTTGACCTCATGCATGCCAGGCAGATACTCTACTGCTGAGTCCCAGTCATAGTGCTGGGTTCAAATTGGGAAATCTGGACAAGAGCTGTCATATCTATAGACAAGTCACTTACCCTCTATAACATCAGTTTTCCTCCCCTATAGAATGGGTGTAATCATACTTCTTAGGGTTATTATGATTATTACATGTGATAATAAAATCTTTATTACAGGGTTCTGTGTAGTTTAAAGAACCTCTGAATTTGTTTACTGGTGGTCATTACCTGTCTGTGCCAGGACAGTCTACAGATCATCTTACTTTCTTTTTGTATCTACTCTGATATTCCCTTAGGTTTTGCTTTGGCTGTTGGTTAATGGATGTTAATGGACGCCCAAATGACAGGGGAGTGGTCGGTCACTCAACACTTGGGTATAGAACACCATGGTAGGCTGTTTGGGAGAGGGTGATAAAGAGCTTCTTTGCTTTTCTAACTTCTGGGCTAGTTAGGAGGGAAGGCTAGCTATAGAAAAGGACAGTACATACTGTTAGAGGTGAAAAGAGGTGTGTACTTAAAAAATCTAGACAACCCTTCAGAGGCAATTTGAAAATAAAAGCTTGGCATGGTTTACTGCAGACAAATATAAGAACTGATGGTGATGATGATGATAGCTGACATTTCTTTTTTTAAAAAAATATTTTATTAGTTGTTGATGGACCTTTACTTTATTCATTTATTTATATGTGGTGCTGAGAATTGAATCAAGTGCTTCACGCGTGCTAGGCAAGCACTCTACCACTGAGCCACAACTCCAGCCCCCCTGACATTTCTTTTATCACTCTGTATGCTATATGTGTTTACAAAAATATATTTTGGTCTTCATAACAACCTGGGGAGGTGGGTTGTGTTTACCTGGCCTCCTTTTACAGATGAGGCAACTGAAGTACAGAGAAACGAATTAACTGATGGCTGTTACATAGTGGGGCAGCCAGGCCTTTGAACCCTCTTTCCGCCTAGATTAAGTGGACTACCTCTGTACTAGACTGATATTCCTTATTATTCTTAGTATTACAGTATAAATAAATAACTTTCAAATGGACTTATGGCAATTTGGAGTATGCAACAATAAGGCTGTCTTGGTAGATACTATTGGCTGCCAACAATAGAGTTTAGTTTCTTCCGCATACTTGGTCCAGGCTATAAAAGTCAAATTTATAGACCAAATTCTACCACACATACTGACATTTATTGGTAAGCATGCACAGAAGTCATGTAGTGTGTCCTGAGTCTTTGTGAAGTTCCAGCTCTTTGCTCTTAGTATTTTGTCAGGTATCTTGCATGAAAAGTTCAGCTGGGGCAGATGTGCCAGTATTCCAGTAGGAAGGACTTGGCTAAATCTCTGGGTAGACTTAGGCAACTAAGACTGCTGTACCAGTAGGAAGGACCATGTGGATGGATCATGGTTACCATTCAGAGTGAAGACTCAGTCTGTCCTCATAGTTAGTTCAGGCAAGGGCAGGAATGCCCAGCTGCAGGTATTTCCAACCAGATCATAGTGTCCCCCCAACCTGGGCACAGATCAAATCCAGGGCCTCAAGCATGCTAGGTAAGCATTCTGCCACTAAGCTGCAACTTTAGCCCTTTTTGTTTTGTTTTGTTTTGTTTTGTTTTGAGATGGGGTCTTGCTAAGTTGCCCACATTAGCCTCTAGCCTCGAACTTGTGATCCTCTTGTTTCAGCCTCCTGAATAGATGGATTATAGGTGTGTACTGCCTACCATACCTGCCTCATATTTCTTGATCACTGAGATTTCACCATGGAACCCCACTTCTGATGTCTATTATATTAATTAACAAAGTCTTGAATACTACCAGGGATTATCCACTGTCAAAAATAAACAAAGAAGGACCTTAGGATAAAATATTTTATTCAGTAACAATAAATATTGTACCAATAGGGGAAAGAACTGAGATCTCCATCCCTTTTGTGCGGAAGTAAGTAGGCCTTTTAAAGGGAGAAGAGAAGGGAATAGGGAGAGAGTAAATGGGACCCAGGTGGAGTCCAGGAAGTGAAAAATTAAAGTTACAGAAGGCTGGTCAGCGCAAATGTGATTAAGTCATCTGTGCCTGGTAGCTGGATCTGATCAAAGTTAGGATCCTGTCCTTAGAGACTGGGAGATACAAGCCCCACCCTTGTTGATACATTTTAAAAGAATGATTTTTAGGTCTTTTTTTCTTTCTTACTTTTTTTTTTTTTTTTTTTTTTTTTTGATGCTGGGGATTTGAACTCAGGGTCTCTTGCATGCTAGGCAAGTGCTCTGCCACTGAGCTACATTTCCAGCCTGCTTTTTTTTTTTAATATTTATTTATTTGCTTTAGTTGTATACAATGTGTTTTTTTTTAGTTTTACGTGGTGCTGAGAATCGAACCCGGGCCGTGCACGTGCTAGGTGAGCGCTCTACTGCTGAGCCACAATCCCAGCCCTCCAGCCTGCTTTTAAGTCCTTGAGAAAGACACTCTGCAGCATTGTCCCTGTCCCGTGGTATCTATTCCAGGACCTCTCCATAACAAAATCTGCAGATACTCAAGTTCTCTTATATCAAATGGCACAGTATTCACATATAATCAATGCACAGCACATTCTCCCATATACTTTAAATCATCTCTAGATTATTTACAATACCTAATACACTGATATAATGTAAATGCTATGTTGATACTTGACATGCTATGTTTTTTAGGAAATAACGACAAGAAAAGTCTGCACATGTTGGGCACAGTGGTAGACACCTGTAATCCCAGGGATTTAGGAGGCGGAGGCTTCAGGATTGTAATTGGAGGCCAGCCTCAGCAATTTAGTGAGGCCCTCAGCAATTTATCAAGACCCTGTCTTCAAAATAAAAACGTAAAAAGGACTGGAGATGTAACTTGGTAAAGCACCCCCGGGTTCAATCCCCAGTACCAAAAAATTAAAGATAAACAAATAAAAGTCTGTGTGTATTCAGTACAAATACATTTTTTTTTTTCCAAAAAATTTTTTCTTTTGTACCAAGGATTGAATCCAGGGGTGCTTAACCACTGGGCCACATCCCCTGCCCTTTTTTGTATTTTATTTAGAGACAGGGTCTTGCTAAATTGCTTAGGGCCTGGATAAAATTGCTGAGGATGGCTTTCATCTGTGATCCTTCTGTCTCAGCCTCCCCACCTGCTGGGATTATAAATATGCACCACCATGCCCAGTTTAAAATTTTTTTTTGTTTGTTTGTTTTTGAAACTTGTTTAGTTGAATCCATGGATGTGGAGGTCTGATTGTACATATACGTCTTAAAAGAACTGAGGAAAGATTCATAGGTGTAAGTTCTTTTTGGTAAATGCTTTAAGGAAGGAAGGTTAGGTGCCTATCTTCAGGTGTTGGCTAGAACAAACAGTAAATTCTGACAACCTTGAACTTTTCCAAACTGGGACTCAAAAGGAGGCCAGGGAGCTGGGCACGGTAGCGCACGCCTGTAATCCCAGCACTTGGGAGGCTGAGGCAGGAGGATTGTGAGTTCAAAGCCAGCCTCAGCAATGATAAGGCACTTAGCAACTCAGTGAGACCCTGTCTCTACATAAAATACAAAAAAGGGCTGGGGATGTGGCTCAGTGGTCAAATGCCCCTGAGTTCAATCCCTGGTGCCCCCCCACACACACACAAAAAAAAGGCCGGGTCAGGGCTGGGGAACCATGTTGCAATCTGACTGAGTCTTTTAGTGTGGGAGTTTGAACAGAGTGTGTGCGTAGAGAGTTCTTACAATCCTTATCATTTTTCACCTATGCCAATTCACAAACCCTCTGGCATCATCTGAGTTGGAGGCAACTGAACCCCACGCAAGAGATTCCTTTAGAGTGTGGCCTCTCAATGAGATATTAGCTAGAGTGGGCAAGCGATTGAGTACTTTCAGATTGTAGCTTAAAACTGATATGCAAGTCCATGAAGACTTATTTAAAAAGTAAATGTAAATTACTTTGGGCATGGCCTTTGGGCATGGCGGCATGCCTATAATCCCAGTGACTCGGGAGACTGAGGCAGGAGGATGGCAAATGTGAGGCAACCCTCAGTGACTTTGTGAGACCCTGTCTCAAAATAAAAAAAAAATAGAAAAGGTTGAGGGTTCGCTCAGTGGTGAAGTGCCCCAGGGTTCAATACCCAGTACAAAAAAAAAAAAAAAAAAAAGTAAATTAACACCACATAATAATAATGATACCCTTGAAATGTTCTTTTGTCTTTTCTAATAAAACCCAAATCTCTGTTTTCAAGGCCCAGCTCAAGAAATATTTTCCCAATATAATCTTAATGTTTTCTATCAAATTTAAACCTGTAATGTAACACAAAAACATGTTTACTGTAATTTAAATTTCACCAGGTATAATGGAACCATTTTAAGTTAGGAAATCATGTGGTGAGAATGCAGCCATTTAAAAATTTCCTGACAGACATTCAGTCACAACTGTAGCCCTCCCCAATTTTAAACTAGCTAATCTGTAGATTGTAACCCTGAACTCTTCCTATCAGAACAAGGGGTAGCACTTCATTTGGGCTTCTGGGGGTACACCCTTCTGTAGAAGTACAGCTTTTGCCTTGCCCACCCACTTCCTAGCCCATGTTTGATTTCTTGTACCTGTTGATTTCTAACAACAGTAATGAGCTTTCTCTTAAGAGTCCTTGCACCTAGACCTGTCCACACCACCTGGCTTGGTCATGGGATGCATTGGAAGTGTGTCCTGTGTATTGCAGGGATATGTTGGATTTCTTCTCCTGGGTCACCTAGCAGGACCCCCTGTTGAGGGCTTTTGGTTACTGAACCCTTGTTTCCTACTGCTCTTTGTTGATAGTGATTGGAAATGTTAGGTCCTCATGTCACATGTTGCTTCTATTCTTGGAAGAGATCCAGGCATAGAAATTAATTTTTTTCCATCACTGATGCTCTTTTGAACAATGTGGGGTATTTGTAAAACAGGGGAAACCACATATTATTACTACAGAGAGAACCACATTTTGATATTTTATATCCAGTCATTTAAATTTAATATGTGATTTTACTTTGCAAAATTGGGATTATATTGTAGGTGCTGTATTTGATCCCACTCTTTGAATTATCGGGGTGACCACAGAAGTTTTTTTTTTTTTTTTTTTTTTAACCACAGAATTTTAAAACATGCTCCAGCCACTAATTTGCAGCCATTAATGCTTTCTGGATTTACATGCAGATGTAAATAGTCCTCCTTCAAACCAGATTTCTCTGGAGGTTTTAAAGTTGAATGTTTGTAATTCAGTTAATGGGTTAACGTGTTAATAGATTTGAGTGTTTATATTCCCAAAAGGCTAAAACACTGAGAAAAATGTCTAATCATACCCTTTAGATGTCATTTATAATATATTTCAGTCATTTTCAACTTTTTCTTCAACTTTGATCTTTTTCTTTACAGCTGTGTACACAGATACCATCTGTCCGGTGGTATTTGAGTAGCTGTTTTTCTGATATTTTTTCCCCCTGGTTGATGGTGCTCCTCTTTATTTCAGAGCATTAAGTTTGAATTCAGTGATTTTTATCATTACTATGGGACACTTATTTTTCTATTCATTTTTATAAAACACAGGTACAATACCTGCAC
The DNA here is from genome assembly GCA_025594165.1 of Tamias sibiricus. Lineage (NCBI taxonomy): Eukaryota > Metazoa > Chordata > Mammalia > Rodentia > Sciuridae > Tamias > Tamias sibiricus. The sequence continues at coordinate 104,151,027 of CM046662.1, forward strand.
ATTTGCTCTACTAACCGTCACAGGTGGTGATCCTGCTCATGTTGAACTCTGGCTCATGTAGCTCACAGTGAGCTGATTCTGGAAGGATGGCTTAGGGAAGTCCTTGTGTGCTGCTGTCAAGTTTAGGGTCTTGGAAAGATAAGCCTGTGCCCCTTACCTCAACAGCATGGGTGTGTGTGTGCAGGGGGAGGGTACATTGCAGTGTTAGTTGAAGAGCTGGCTGGAAGGTTGCTTCTTCAGACTTATTTTTTTGGGCTGCCTGATAGCTGACCTGGGCCAGCTGACAAATAGCTCTGGGCTGCTGCAGAGCTGAGCGTGAGGACTGTGTGGAGGATTGAGAGGCAGTCTGTAGGGAATGGAAGGCAGTCTCTGACTCATTCTGAGCTGAAGGGATAAAAGGTAACACCTTTGCCCCATTGCTGGCTTCACACCAGCCTGTCTGTGTAAATACAGGCAATAGATTTCCCACAGATACTGAATAACTGGGAGTGGCCTATGAAACTTGGAAGGTTTATTTATCAGTTTCCCAGGTGTTTTAATCAACATTTAGGAACCTCAGAGAAGGCAATGAATTTGTCCCGCCCCCTCCTGAATATGGGAATGGCTTCCTCATGCTGGGAGTAGAGACTGAGATAGCCCCCCTCTCCACTTCCAAATGTTTCTCCAATCTATTTCTCCATCTCTAACCTCAGTCTCTTTTGGTGTTCTAAGTTCTGAAGAAAGCTCTCTGTAATGTCTTTTCCTCTGTAATATATTTTCTTCTCCTGAGTTAAAAAGATGTTATCTGAAAGGGAGATGCAGATGCTGGCCCCAGGATGTCCTAGCTTCTTTTGATAAGGAGACTCCAGGGACCAGTGAAACTCCTTTCAGCCAACTCTTTTCAGCCAAGGACTGAAGGGGGCTGAACCTGTGAAACTCCAGGCTTTTGTGCTAATACATGCCTTCCCCTCTTAAAAGCTTTCCTCACCCTGGAGCTTTTCAGAGATGGAACTTTTGAAACAATGAAGTTTCTTCAAACTTCCTTTGAAGCTGGCTTTAAATAAAACTTTTTTTTTTTTTTTTTCTTTTTGTATTAGGGATTGAACCCAAGGGCGCTTAACCACTGAACCACATCCCCAGCCCTTTTCATTTTTTGAGTACAGTTGCTGACTCTGGCTTTAAATTTGTGATCCTCTCACCTCAGCCTTCAACAGGTGTGTGCCACTGTGTCTGGTTAAAACCTCTTTTCATACCAATTTGAGTCCAAATATTTCTGGAGCACTGAGCATTATGGCCCAGATCCTTTCCTCCTTGGGCAGGATGACAACCTGGTAACAGGTAGAGCAGTGATTGTGGCAGCACTTGGCCAGCTTTTCTATGATAATTTGACCTTAAAAAGGAAGCCCTCATCTAAGACGGTATGTCTGCAGAACTAGGCATTGGTTGCAATTCCTTTTTTTATTCCTTGACCAAGCTGTTTTAAGTATTTTTTTAAAAATATGTTTTAGTTGTCAGTGGACCTTTATTTTATTTATATGAGGTGCTGAGAATCGAACTCAGTGCCTCACATGTGTTAGGCTAGTGCTCTACCACCAAGCTACAACCCCAGCTATTTTCAGTATTTTTAAAAGGTGGGAATACCTGGCTTATAGCTCAAGATCATATGCCCTATTATGTCCACAGTCAAGCAGCCTTGCTAGTGAATTTTCATTACATACTGCTGTTGTCAATTGAATTTGGGTTACAATTGGGTGCTGAGAGCAGTAGCGATTGAGTTACTGATGTAAACCACTGTGATCATACCATAATATTAGGTTTCTCAAGTAGTCCAAAGTGAACCTCTGCAGCCCTATTTAAAATGTATTTTAAAATATTTCCTATATTTTCTGGCATGTATATGAATGATACTTTAGATGATCTTAAAACAATCTGGGACTCAGGGTAGTGTGTGTAAGACATTCTAATAGTGGATTGGTCTGATTATATAAAACATCTGTTTGGATTTTAAAGGAAACAGGGTTTTACTTTTGGCTTTTATTCTGTAGTTTGCCTTATGAAATTAAAGTTGCTGATGTTTCAGGAAAGCAGCTGTTATGGAAAAACTTAGATTGGTTTTTATCACAGACCAAGTTTTGAAACACTTTGTGGGTTTGAACTAATGTTACAGCATATAGGGATTAGACAACATTTTTTTTTCTTCTCATGAAAACTGTCTAGTCAAAACAAAAGTAGGAAAAAAAAAAAAAACCATACACAACCCCTTAAGTCTTTTTACAAAGAGTTGGAAAATCAGGCTTATGTTTGTTTACTTATCATTTTTATAAACTGGCTAATTACATTTTGAAACACAGTTCATGAGGTCTTAGCGAAATTTCTTTGGCAGTTTTTTTGTTCTTGCATTGTTTCCCAGTATTCTCCTAATGCTCTGATCCTTGGTGAACATGGTTCACCAAAACTCGGGAGGAATTTAGTCTTTTGTTCCTGCCTCCATGCTCATTGATGTCCAGGGGTGTTCTGGGAAACAGTGGCAGTATTTTGTAACCGTAGTGATGAAACTGGTCTCCATAACAGGAGTCTAATATCTATGAACTTTCTTCAGCTTTACTAATGTTATCCTAAGGGTTTAGGACATAATTGCCTATTTCATTTGCTGTTTTTTTTTAATATATATTTTTTAGTTGATGGACGTTTATATTTATTTATTTATTTATGTATTTATGTGTGGTGCTAAGAATCAAACCAGTGCCTCACACATGCTAGGCAAGCGCTCTACCACTGAGCCACAACCCCAGCCCTTGCTGTTTTTTATTTTTTTTAAAAAAATATTTATTTGCTTTAGTTGTACACAATGCATTTATTTGTATGTGGTGCTGAGGATCGAACCTGGGCCACGCAGGTGCTAGGCGAGCGCTCCAGCGCTGAGCCACAATCCCAGCCCGCTGTTTTGTTTTAAAGCTAACAAAATTCCTAAAGCAGTGTATCAACTGATAAATATATATTGGGTACACAGAATAATATAATTCAAAGGCTAGGTCCACTTTTGTGCACTGGAGCAACTTGTGAATTGATGCTGGGTTTCTTAGCAGTATAAGATGGTCCCTGAGGCAGAATTTCTTTATAACCAGATGGAGGGTTTGTGTACCCCAACTTTACATTTTTGCTTCTTAGGAAACGGGAAGAGGCTGGGATCCCTTAGTTTGGATACTTCCTTTGGGAGTAGGTAAGGATGTGGAGAATGGGTTCCTGTGAATGGGCTCTATGGATTTCACAGAGCCCTACAGTTACACCCAGTCATGTCTTTGGGTATTCTGGACACTTTTCCAAGAGGGTCCATACTATTTCTCAGCTTCTCAAAGGAACCTCTTGCCTCAAGAAAACAATGCTAGAATAAGAAAAAAACATGAACCTGGAACTTGAGAGACGCCTTCATTTAAAAAGTAGACATTCCCTGTAGTGAATGAGGAAAGAAAGAAGATTTAAGTGAGGGTACAGCTTTCCTGGAGAGGAAAGAGCCTGGAGATTGGGTGTGGAGCTGCTGGCTTGGATCTGTGACACCCAGAAGTCAAGAGAGAGGAAGATCAATCAGTGCCAGGGCTTTTGGCAGCCTCTTTTTTTGTGGGATTAGAAGGTAAGAGTACTGTGTTGGGTACTGGAGAGCTGAGGAACTTGAACCAGGAAAGAGAGATTATTATTTTTTAAGATAAAAGGAAGAGGGCTGGGTCTGGGGCTCAGTGGTAGAGTGCTCACCTGGCACACGTGGGGCACTGGGTTCAATCCTCAGAACCACATAAAAATAAAATAAAGGTATTATGTCCACCTACAACAACAACAACAAAAAATACATTAAAAAAAAAAAATAAGCCAGGCACGGTGGCGCACGCCTGTAATCCCAGTACTTGGGAGGCTGAGACAGGAGGATCCTGAGTTCAAAGCCAGCCTCAGCAAAGGCAAGGCACTTAGCAACTCAGTGAGACCCTGTCTCTAATAAAATACAAAAAGGGCTGGGGATGTGGCCCAGTGGTCGAGTGCCCTGAATTCAATCCCCGGTACCAAAAAAAAAAAAAAAAAAAAAAAAAAAAATAAATAAATAAATAAATAAAAAATAATAATAATAAGAGGAGGAGCAGGTTAGGAGCCCAAGGAGGTTTGAGCCTATCCTTGGAGGGTGGTGGAAAAGTGGCCTGAATACTTCCTGCCCCCAGACTGCAGGTTGCTGAAGTTTAATTGCTCTTCAGCACTGGCACCACCTGTAGTCCCAGCACGAGTGAGGCAGAATCGGGAGGATCACTTGAGTCTGGGAGTTCAAGATCAGTGTGGGCAATATAGCAAGACCTTGTCTTTTACTCATTAAGTTACCTTGTAAAATCTTACCCTGCTAAAATTTAGTCCAGAGTTAGCCTCCATCCCCTTGATTCTTCTTTTCTTCAATACTCCTGCCTTTTTTCTGTTTAAGTTTGCTGAGTCTTTTGATAAGTTTTGTTTTTGTTTTTAATTGATGCATAATAATTGTATGTATGTGTGGGGACCTGTGTTGTTCCATACGTGTATACATTGTGTAATGATCAAATCAAGGTAATTATCATAGCCATCACCTCAAATTATCATTTCTTTGTGGTGAGAACATTCAAAATCCTTACTTCTATTTTGTAATATATAATCTGTTATTGTTAATTGTAAACACCCCACTGTTCAATAAAACACCAGACCTTCACTAGGGCATGCAGATGTCCAATAGGTAACTAAATGTATTTTTGCCTTCTGTATCTGTCTCCTTTATTACATTAAACTTTGGGTCAGCTCCGCATATAGGCATGCTAATCACTTATGGAATGTGTCTAAAAGCTTGTAATAGCAGGTTTATTAGTCCTAAATTTACCTAACCTTTCTTGTCCTCCTTTGAGACTGAAGGTTCCAAGTTAAGATAACTAAAAAGTATTTTTAAGATTTGCAGGGTCATTCAACTGGCAGCTTTTATATAAGCCTGTTCCAGAACTCCCCAAGTTGTGCCTACAAATCTTCAGTCATTGCCCCATACCTCCCAGAAGCAGTGGAACCTTGTAGGCAGATCTAAGCAGGTTCTCTAAGGAGAACCTAATTGCCCCAGGTCAGATAGATACACATCCTAGGAAGCAATGGAGAGTGCCCTGGAGCAGAATCAATTTCCTGGACACCAAAAAGACTGTTCTGTGACCAGAACAGATAATGATCAGCCAGACCACAATTTGACCAAGACTCCTGCTGTGCATACCTCTTGTCCCCACCCCAGATTTTCCTCGGTTCAAACCTAGAGCTCTTGTCAGTATCCCTGAAAACAGGATTGGAGCTCTTGATCCCTCTTTGTCTTTCCAGTCTAATTGTATTGATTAAATTCCTTTCCTGTCTTTCACCATTATTTTTTCTGTGTGATTTCTGGGGCGAGTGGCTGGACCTAATTTGTTGTAACTCTTTGAAATTAGTCAGGTCTCCTGTTGTCTATCTTGGTCTCTGGTAACCTCGGGACCTTGTCAGGCAGTAGAAGCCACAGCAGAAGGGTGACTTGAACCTCTTGTCACCTTCCAAATATAACGAAAGCTGCTAATTGTCAGGACCCTAACAGCAAAGTCTTGGAAATGCAGTTTAACTTTCCAGATAATTTTTTTTAATATTTATTTACTTTAGTTGTACACAATGCAACGCATTTATGTTTATGTGGTGCTGAGGATCGAACCCAGGCCATGCACGTGCTAGGCGAGCGCTCTACCACTGAGCCACAACCCCAGCCCCTAACTTTCCAGATTCTTGAGTACTAGAGGACACTCTGGAGAAGGTGGGCATGGAGGCATGTGAGATGATAGAGGTACGGAGCATCAGCTATGAACAGTGAGGATAATAAACTCTAGTACATGGCACTGTCCTTTTGGGAGATAAAACTACATAGAAGAAAATGTCACTTGATATCCCAGAGAGAATAAACCCTCTTGTACTTTGTTGTATTTCATTGTAGTGTTAAAATAAACTGGATCACACTTTATGTTCTCTTTTATATTCTAACAATTTCACATAACACTGAATATTTTCACATATAAGAATTCTCCCAAAGTGCTGGGCGTGGTGGAACACGCCTGTAACCCCAGTGATTCAGGAGGTGGAGGCAGGAGGGTCACAGGTTTAAGGCTAGTCTCAGCAACTTACTGAGGCCCTCAGAGACTTAGTGAGGCCCTCTCTCAAAATAATAAAAAAGGCTGGAGATGTGGCTCAGTGGTAGAATGTCTCTAGGTTCAATCCCCAGTATCAGAAAAACAAAACAAAAACAAAATACTCCAAAACAAAACTGTTGTACTTTGTGCCTTTTACTCTAGGTTAGAGCCCTGGAAACAGTTTTGCTATATAACATAACATGACATGTGCATGCTAAAAATTACCACATTGTGAAAAATTGCACAACAAAACCCACAGGTCTTATGGAAAAAATTTGTTTGGGGCACAGCATTCAAATACCTTGTTAGTCCTGGTAAAAATTGCATTACAGTTTTACAAATGTTAAATCGTTAAAAATACATAACTACTATGATAAATTTGCCCTTTGAAAAAGACTTGAAGTATGTTTGTGGAAGTTCGTGGTGGAAGTTATAGCTGTCAAGTCCTGAAGTGGTGGGAGGAGGAGTATCTGAAAGGATGAAGGTTATACCACTGGTGGTGTTTTGGTGAGACTCTGAACGCACTTGTTATGTTTTGTGCATTTGTGCATTACTGTGCAGCCCAGTTCAGCTGGGTAGTTTTCTGCCTTCACATAGTGTTTCTCATAGACAAAATTGGACTTCCTGTTATGCTCAGATTGTTCCCTAACATGTCAGTCTGTAACAGGGGTCTGCTCATGCTTGGAATATAAACCTCACTGCTCTGCCTGTGAAGCTTTTTTAAAAAAACATGGTTAAACGACATGTTTCCCCCTCCTTCTTCTCCCTTTCCCCCTCCCTAACCACAGGGAAAGCATGATTAACCTTCCTCCCATCCTAGGCCAGGTTATCTGCCCTGGGTTATCTGCCCTTCAGCTCACTGACCAGGAATGAAAGAATCCAGACTTCAGGGCTGGCACCTGCAGATCTAAGAAATGGCTGTCTTTAAAGTCTACAAATGAGTTATGAGTCCTGATGGCACAGCTGGTAGGTAGTCTTTGTATCCTCTCTTCAAAAACCTGCTGTTCCCCCTGCCAGTTAGAATCACAGCCTCTGGGACAGGAGTCCTCTGTGTTTCTCCTTTGCTAGCAAAACAATAAAAATTCTTTTTCCTTTTTCTGAAAACCCTGTCCTTGTTATTGGATTGGCATCAGGGACAAAGACAGAGCTTTCGGTATCAAATCCTTTTGGAAAGTGTCTATTTTCAAAGCAACTGTAGGATGAAAAGCTTAGAAGTCTTGGACTTGAAGACTTCCTTCTGGAAGACTGACCAAGCCACACTTTAGTTCACTGTGTCAGGTTTGGAGCTGGCCCAGCAGACTCCCTTTGGACCCGATCCCGGAAAGTTTGTGCTGGAATGATCTTCTGCTCTTCTGACCCAATTGTGTGCTGCTTTCTTGTATTGTAATAAGCAAACACCTCCAGAGAGGGAAATTCCTGTGTTCTGGGGCAGCTTTACTTTATTATTAGGGACCTCTGGTTTAATTCCTCTTCCTGCTAGCCCTTCAAGGCTGAAATGACTTACTCATATCCTGGAGAGGGACACAGTAGTTTTTCTATAGTTGACTTAAAAGGGGTGACATGGAAGGCAGGCCTCATATCTGGCTCCTAGATCCTAGAAAACTACATTTGGATTGAATACCTGCTTCTGGTTGTGAGAGTCCCCAGTGTCCACCCGAATCATGAACAGAAAATTGGGACATGATGACAAAAGGGAATTATGCCCCAGGGCAAGAGAAATTTCACTTAGAAGCTAAAATATTAGAACTTTTAGCATACTCATTGAGTTTTAGGGTAATAGGCAGGAAGTTTGAAATTAGAACCATCTTGAAAAGGCTTTGGTTGTCAGAAGACAGTCTCGCTGCTACTGAGGAGGTTTCTGAGGGGAGATTTTCCCAGGGCTCCAGGTCCTGGTTTACCATTCTTAGATGGCTGTGGAATGTCCAAGGGGTATTGGGAAACTGGGAAGTTACTCAGTCCTCTGCAGCTCGGAGGATCCTCAGCGGAGTAGCATGTTCACTCTTCTTAACAATGTTGAGGAAGAAATGTGCTCCCAGAGCAAAGGACCTTGTTCAAGGCCACACAGCTTACCAGTGCATAGCAAGGACTGTCACCCAGTTTTCCTGGCTTTGCAGTGCCCCAATCCCAGTCAGTACACAGTTGACAGTACATGTTAAAAGTGAGTGGGTGGATATTGGGCTTTTTCCGAAGATATCTGCTGACTTTGTGGAGCAATCCAACAAGAGCTCAAAGTACCGATTTTAAAGTCTTGTGGTTTAAATCTCAAATTGTGTTTTACGTTGTATTTTATTGTAATACAATCTGTTTATTTTTTTTGTCTTTTCCTTTCTCTTAAACTCCCAAGCAATTGTTCAGTCCCCACCCCCCAGAAAATTCTACTCTGTATGCCGATCATAGGATTTAACAGAAAGCAGTTTTAAGAACATACTTTCTTATCCAGCGATGTAGTTTGTGCAAGTTGCAGGTTGCTGAGTAAGGGGTATTAGACTATTTAGACCCAGCTGGTTAACCAATGAGGCGCTTTATGCAAATCGCTTTGCCCAGCAGCGGCTTCTGGCTGGAGGCTTTGAAAAGCATGAAGCAGTAAATTATTTCCTTATGATGGGGGGAGGGCAGGGATGTGGGCTGCTCCAGAATTGCCATTTCTTGGAAGCTAGAAGTCCAGTGGAGCTGTCTCTGATGTTTTTCCCCTTGCAGTGGTGTGGCAGAAAGAAAGTGTTTGAAAAGAACCATGATGCTCATTCCATTTGCCCTTCCTTATGGATGGTTGAAGGGTATTTCCTGATTATTAGAAAGAACCCCTCCTCTTCTACTCAGCATTATCTTTCCATTCTCCTTGTCTGACTTTTGTAAGACTTAGGGAGTTATAAAAATTAGCTACTGTAAATAAAGTCTAGAGCTCCTGATCAAAAAAGTTATCTAGGTTATAAGCAGGAGAGAGTAATGAAAAAGTCATGGTATTAGGCTATTAGCAGGAGAGTAATGAAAAAGTTATGAATCTGTTAGTGAGCTGCAGCACTGCAGAGGAATCACATCAGCTGGAGTTTCCCAGTAGCAGTGCTGCTGCTGGTGTTTTGGGTGGAGAGTTTCTTTCTTATGAAGGAGGGGTCCTATGCACAGCTGATGTTTGACATATTTGCTGACCCCCAGATGCCAGAAGCACTCATCAGTCTTTGCAAAAATACTGCCCCATTTTTATACTCAAGGACCTACAAGACCTCTGAGAATGTGATGAGGTTGTTGATTTCTTCATATAGCTTTGAACTCCTGGAAAACAGACCAACACTGCTTCTGGTAGTCCAGATCTGCAGACATTAAATAGGACAAACAAACAAACAAAAACCCCAAGGTAGATGTTTCTAACTGTTAGCGCAAAAAGACCAGGATGAATGCAAAATTTCACAAATCAGCTCAATACTTCATTCAGGAATGAAGTTTCACACAGGAGCAGGGGATGCAGGGACAAAATGATGCCATGGTGGGACCCACTTTCCTGGTGGAAAATGAGCCCCCGAACAAAGAAAGGGCCTGGGCTTATATAGGGTATTCTGAGAGGTGGTCTAGTGAACATATCAATTTTCTTTGGGCACCCAGGAATTTGGAGTTTGTTTGTCAATCAGGAAGGAGTCAGTTTTAGTGCTTAGGGATTTAGGGTTTGTTTTTACAGGGCGAAATGGGAGGGAGGGCTAGGGTCAGTGGTCAGTTTCTGGAATGTACTGTCCTGGACCTGATGGAGGGCCTGGAGTCAGATGTTGGTCCCTGGGAAGGATTTGTTTGCAGAAGGGTTAATGCTTCAGCCTCTTCCCAGACACTGCCTTTCCAGGTTTGATGGACACCTCCTCCTCAGGGTTTGTTTTATCACCGGGAAAGAACTGTACTGGGAAAGTATCGATGTTCTCAATGTATGGCTTTCCTTCTCACTCCCCTTTTCCCGGGTCTCACTACTGTTGGCATTTGTCATTTTCCATATCTAATACTAACCAGAGCACCACCTTGATACATATAACATACACACTTAAGAATATCCTTTATATCTCTAACATAAAGATATAAAGTTGTACTTTAGAGATAGTTTACTTCACACATTGCCCAGAAGTATCACATAAAGATTTGTTTAAACTAAGCTTGATAAAGTTATATGTTTGACTTGGAAAGAGAAAAAAATGCTTTATAACAAGAGAATTCATTTAAACATTTTTGGTGTGCATCTTTAAAGCTTTTTGATCAGATAGTGTAGAGGCAATGTGGCTAAATAGTTAAGAGTCAGTTCTGAGCCAGGCATAGTGGTGCACACCTGTAACGTCAGCTATTTGGGATGCCAAGGCAGGAGGATTGCAAGTTCAAGGCCAGCCTAGACCCTGTCTTTTTTTTTTTTTTTTTTTTTGGTACCGAGGATTGAACTCAGGGGCACTCGACCACTGGGCCACATCCCCAGCCCTTTTTTGTATTTTAGTAGAGACAGGGTCTCACTGAGTTGCTAAGTTTTTCTCGCCACGGCTGAGGCTGGCTTTGAACTCGTGATCCTCCTGCCTCAGCCTCCCAAGTGCTGGGATTACAGGCGTGTGCCACCGCGCCTGGCTTAGACCCTGTCTTAAAACAAAAAGAACTGGGGATGTAGTTCAGTGGTAGAGTTCTTGCCTAGAAAGTGCAAGGGCTTCTGGGTGTGGTGGCGTATGCCTGTAATCCCAGTGGCTCAGGAGGCTGAGACAGGAGAATTGCAAGTTCAAAGCCAGCCTCTGCAACGTGAGATGCTGTCTCTTAATAAAATACAAAATAAGGCTGGGGATGTGGCTCAGTGGCCAAGTGCCCCTGAGTTCAATCCCCAGTTAAAAAACAAACAAATAAACACAAAAGTACAAGGGCCCAGACTCATTCTCCAAGAACCCATTCCCCACAAAAGAGCCAGTTCTGATAACAGGCAGCCTAAGCTCAGAGGTATTCTCTGCCACTTAACCAGCAGTGTGCCCTGAATCAGTTACTTAATCTCTTTGTCCTTTAATTTCTGCATCTGTAAAATGGTTAACCACTAGTATTCCTTTCATAGGATTTTGTACTTGGAACACTGGCCGACTTAAGAGTACAGATTGGTTTTTTTTTTTGGTACTTTTTTTTTTTTTTTTTTAAACATTTATTTATTTGCTTTAATTGTACATAGTGCCTTTATTTTTTTACGTGGCCTTTAATTTTTTTACGTGGTGCTGGGGATTGAACCCGGGCCGCGCACCTGCTAGGTGAGCACTCTGCAGCTGAGCCACCACCCCAGCCCTGGGGTTTGAACTCAGGGGCATTCAATCACTGAGCCACATCCCTAGCCCTACTTTGTATTTCCCTGAGACAGGGTCTCACTGAGTTGCCTAGTGCCTCACTTTTGCTGAGGCTGGCATTGAATTTGCAGTCCTCCTGCCTCAGCCTCCAGTGCTGCTGGGATTACAGGTGTGGGCCACTGCGCCTGGCTCAGAAGTCTGCTTTTTAAAATTTATACAGAGTACACTTATAAATTAATAGAAAAGATAAGCAATAGAAAAATAGACAAAGTCAGGACTAGCATAGGAAAAAATACAAATGGCCAACAAATGTAAAAATAAATGCTCAGTCTTATTCATAATTAAAGAAATATAATTCAAAATAAGATATTTTTTACTAATCACATTGGTAAAGTTAAAAATTATTAATACCCAGAGTTGACAAGATGATAGAAAAACTCTTTTTTTTTTTCCCATGGTACTGCCTCATGATGACTCAGCATACACACTGTTGCTGAGCTACACCTTCAAGCCTTAAACGCTCACTTTTGTGGGTTCATATTTGTTCACCTTTGGAGAAAAACTCAAATGAGCATAATCTCTTTGAATTGCAATTAAATATGTCCATGTTCTTACATCTCTACTTCTGTTTCTTTTAGAAAGTAAATTGAGGTCCTGAACCTGTCATCCCAGTGACTAGGGAGGCTGAGGCAGGAGGATTACAAGTTAAGACCAGTCTTAACTTAGTGAGACCCTGTCTCAAAAATAAAGGGTCTGGGATATAGCTCAGTGTTTGAGCACCCTTGATTTAAATCCCTTAGTACTGTACACACACATATATACACACGCACACAAAAATTTTTTTTTAATACATATATATATTTTAATATTTATTTATTTGCTTTAGTTGTACACAATGCCTTTATTTTTATGTGGTGCTGAGGATCGAACCGTGCACATGCTAGGCAAGCGCTCTACAGCTGAGCCACAACCCCAGCCCAATATATATATATATATATATTTATATTTATTTATTTGCTTTAGTTGTACACAATGCAATGCATTTTTGTTTACATGGTGCTGAGGATCGAACCTGGGCCGCGCATGTGCTAGGCGAGCGCTCTGCCGTTGAGCCACAACCCCAGCCCACGCACACAAAATTTAAATATGACTAAGATCGTATGTTTTGTGTGTTTTTCCACAATAATAATAAAAAAAAGGAATGAGGTAAATTTGTATATGCAGAGAGGAGGAGACAGCTAGGATGGTGTGAAGTAGTGGTATTAAAAAAGGGGAGTTAAGCTGGGTGTGGTGGCGCATGTCTGTAATCCCAGCACTTGGGAGGCTGAGGCAGGAGGATCGCAAGTTCAAAGCCAGCCTCAGCAATGGCGAGGCACTTAGCAACTCAGTGAGATCCTGTCTTTAATAAAATACAAAAAAAGGTCTGGGGATGTGGGCCAGTGGTCAAGTGACCCTGAGTTCAATCCCTGGTACCCAAAGGGGGGGAAAAAAAAAGGGAGTTAAAAAATAATGTGTATTTTGAATCCATGTGTATGGTTTTCAAAAAGGAAGGACACTTAAGTATTTATATATGTAGATATTTGTGTATGTATAAAGATTTCTCAGAGTTTTTAAATACACAGTGGTTACAGTGGTTATTTTTTTAAAAAATATTTATTTATTTATTTTAGTTGTACACAATGCAATGCATTTATGTTTACGTGGTGCTGAGGATCAAACCCAGGCCGTGCACATGGGAGGCGAGTGCTCTGCCGCTGAGCCACAACCCCAGCCCCTACAGTGGTTATTGTAGTAGAGTAAGAATAAGAGGTTGGAGGGTACTGGATAATGTCAGGGCATTTGTTTTTCATTTGATGTCTTGCTATGCTACTTACTATGCTATTTGGAATTTATCATGAGCATGTGTTGGTTTCTAAGCTTTAAATTTTTAAATTTTTAAAGCTTATTTTTGCAAATCTAAATGTATGAAATCCCATGTTAATAATTGCATTATTTTTTTTTTTGGTGGTGCTAGAAATTGAACCCAGGGCCTTGTGCATGCAAGGCGAGCACTCTACCAACTGAGCTATATCCCCAGCCCAATAATTGCATTTTCTAGCATTGTTTTCATTTTAATATTATTGAAGGAGGAAGGGGAGGTTGTTGTGTATAAATGTATTTAGGAAGTGGGCTTGGTGGTAACAGATTTAACCCATTTTTGCATTAGAAGGGTAACTGAGGTTATCAATGTGGTTGCACATCTGGTATGATTATGTGGCATGATTTATTTTTATCTGCAGTCCACAATTTACATATGTAAATGTGAATTTTTCTTAACTAAAGTACTGAAGCGAATAGAAGTAAAAGAGTGTGCCACCTATAAAAGGGGGTGGGGGTTTCTGACATGATAGTTAAGCTGTCAACTCAGACTCTGTGGGAGTGTTCCAGCTGGCTGTGGATTATTAGGAAGTATTATACAAAGGGCTGCTTTAGTAGAAGACAAGAAAATTGTAGAGAAATGGGAGCTCTGGTGCTAATGCTGAGCCATTTCAAAGTGTGCACTCTCTTAAGAAAACTAAACGCTGAAAGATCCATTAAATTCTTTATGTAAACTTTACAAAGCATTTTACAGCATACTAATAACTTACGAAGCACATGAAGCAATTTCAGCTCCTAAAGTGCTGGGAATTTGCCTTTGGGGACACTTTATTCCTGTTTAAATTAACAGGTGTTCAAAAAATCCTGTTTTATTTTTATTCTTAAAGTAAAATTGAAGAAATGCCCAAGCTTTTATTACTCCTTTGAGCACAAATGTTCAAATAGCTTGAAAAAAATTATTTGAGGCTTTTAAAAAATACTTTATTATTTATCCTAAAAGAACTATTTTATATTAGATTTTAATTCAAAATCTTCACAAAAATTTTAAAACTAGTTTATCACTATACAGCTCATCTAATTTAAGTGTACAAAAGTTCAGTGATTTTTAGTGTGTTTAAAGAGTTGTCCACCTGTCACCACAATCTTAATTTTTTTTTTTTTTTTTTTTTTTTTGGTGGTACCGGGGATTGAACTCAGGGGCACTCGACCACTGGGTCACATCCCCAGACCTTTTTTGTATTTTATTTAGAGACAGGGTCTCACTGAGTTGCTAAGTGCCTCGCCATTGCTGAGGCTGGCTTTGAACTCGCGATCTCCTGCCTCAGCCTCCCAAAGTGCTGGGATTACAGGCGTGCGCCACCGCGCCCGGCTCACAATCTTAATTTTTATTGCCTCTATGCCCATTAGTAGTCATTCCCAATTTCCCTTCAAACTCACCCAGAGTCCTGGCAATTATTATTAATCTACTCGCTGTCTCTATTCTGGACACTGCATGTAATGTGAACTCTATAGTCAGTATGTGGCCTTTTATAACCGTCTTCTTTCACTTAGCAGGTTTTCAAGGTTCATCTGTGGTGGCATGTGTCAATTCTTCATTCCTTTCTGTGATAATGCTTTATTTTACTAACCATGTATCAGCTGATGATCATTTGGGTTGTTTCCATTTTTGACACTTTAAAATAATGCTGTTATCAACATTTCTGGGTGTATACCTGGGAGTGGAATTGCTGAGTCTTACAACTGTTAACCCCTTGGGAACCACCAAAGTGTTTTCCAAAGAGGCCACTGAAGGTTCTAATTTCTCTACATTCTCACCAACACTTATTGCCTGCCCCCCCCCCCCCCCCCACCACCGCCTTTTAAAATAGCCATTCTAGTGGGTGTGAAGTGGTATCTCATTTTAGTTTCATTTTCTCTTTCCTAATGACTGATGATCTTTCATGAGCTTGGCCATTGGTACTTCTGCTTTGGAGAAATGTCTATTTGGATTCATGGCCCATTTCTAAATTAGGTTGTTTTTTCATTATTGAATTTTAAGGGTTCTATATATTTTGGATTCCAGATATATCCCTTATAAGAAAGGTGACTTGAAAACTTTTCTTTTCTTTTTTTTTTTTTTTTTTGGTGCTGGGGATTGAACTCAGGGGCACTCCACCACTGGGCCACATCCCCAGCCCTTTTTTTGTATTATATTAGAGACAGGGTCTCACTGAGTTGCTAAGTGCCTCGTCATTGCTGAGCCTGGCTTTGAACTTGTGATCCTCCTGCCTCAGCCTCCCAAGTGCTGGGATTACAGGCATGCGCCACTGCTCCTGGCTTGAAAACATTTTCTTAATCATTCTGTGAACTGTCTTCACTTTTTGGATAGTATCAGTCATAACACAAAAGTTTCTAATTTTGATGAACTGTAGCGTACCTAGTTTTTTTTTTTTTTTTTTTTTTTTTGGTTGTGCATGATATCTAAAAACTTTTGCTTAACTAAAGTTCATGAAGATTAAGTCTTGTTTTCTCCTAAGAGTTTGATAGATTTAGCTCTTCCATTTAGGTCTTTGATCCATGTTGAGTGAATTTTTGTGTATGGTGTAAGGACGTACCATTTGTTGAAACAGCTACTCTTTCCCCCATTTAATTATCTTGGCACAATTAATTGACCGTAAATGTTTAACATTTACTTTTGAGTTCTTAATTTTATTTTCTTTTATTTTCTTATATATATATATATATTTTTATATATATGTATGTATATATATTCTTATATATATATATTCTTATATATATGCATATATATATATTTTTAAAGTTGTGGATGGACACAATACCTTTATTTTATTTGTTTATTTTTATGTGATGCTGGGGATCGAACCCAGTGCCTCATGCATGCTAGGCAAGTGTTCCATCATTGAGTCACAACCCTGGCCCTTCTTAATGTTTCTTAATCAAATGTGCTTCAGAGAAATTCATCTGGGATTTGGACCCTGTGGGGCAGGTAGTCATTAGCAGGAGACTGAGTTTTGTGTACTGGTTGACCTGTCATTCTTAGATGATTGACTTATCTCTGTGTGATAATGAGGTTAAATATTTACAGAGATTTAATTGTAAATCATATAGGCCTTCAGTAGATGCTGTTGGTGGCATGAGAAATGATTTTGTTTACACAAATCACAGCACATAAATACTGTGGCAGTGGTCACTGGAGCCATCCATAAATCACAGTTAGACTGCCCCTGAGTAATGGAGTCGTCAGCACTAAAGTACACTTCCTTGCCATATGGAGTAGTAGCTGGGGATTTATTTAATGCTTTCATTTATTAAGCAATAGTTTAATTGGAAAATGAATTTTGATTGGTTCTTTTGAAATAACTATTGGTTTTTAAAAAGTGTTCTTACCCTTTTCTTCTTTGCGCATTTGGTTTGGTAAGGCAGTGAAGGTGTGGGTCCTGTCTGCACCCCTGAGGAGCTGTGGCCTTGGGCAACTTAACTCCTAGAGCCCAAGCTTCCTACTGTCCCAGTGGAGGTAATAATAATAGTGACTATCCCACCCTGGGAGAAATTGTCCATGTGTCCTAGCTTTTGTCTCAGCACTTGGAAATGAATGCTGCATGAATGAGGGGTTGTTTTAAAAAATTTTAAAATGGCCCTTAAATCCTCTTGGAAAAGGAGGACAATCTATTAGTTGGCATATAGTAAAGCTGAGAGAAATAGGTTTTGATCAGATTTTTTTTTTTTTTTTTTTTTTGGTAGCAGGGATTGAACTCAGGCACTCAACCACTGAGAGCCACATCCCCAGCCCAATTTTGTATTTTATTTAGAGACAGGGTCTCACTGAGTTGCTTAGCAGTTCACTTTTGCTGAGGCTGGCTTTGAACTCGTGATTCTCCTGTCTCAGCCTCCTGAGCCTCTGGGATTATAGGTGTGCACAACCACGCCCAGCTAGTTTTTGTCAGATTTGAGGTTTGGGTAATGAGGCAGCTGCAAGTTCCTGGAGGGAAGGTTGTGCTGCCATGAAGAAGAGAGTCTTTGGGTTCCTTGTCCCTGGCGAGTTTCCTCGAGCAGCAGGAAGAAAGCTGGCAACCAGGTAAATCTCCCTGACTAAGCTCAGCTACATGTCCAGTATGGGGAAATGAGACATTAGTGCTTCCAAGCCACTAGGTTCAGATCCCAGCTTATAAAGCTCTTGAGCTTTTCTTTCAAGGGCATCAAGAATAATATTGATACCTAATATTATTATTCTAAGTGGTTTGAAAACATTCTTTTTTAAAAAATATTTATTTATTTGTTTTTAGTTGTACACATGCCTTTGTTTTTACGTGGTGCTGAGGATTGAACCCGGGCCACGCACATGCTAGGCGAGTATTCTACCACTGAGCCACAACCCCAGCCCCTGAAAACATTCTTAATGCTAATAATCCTATGATGTAGGACCATTATCTCTATTTTGTGCATGAGGCAACAGAGGCACAGAGCAACTGAGTAACCTTTTTTGAATGAAGTGAGCATTTAATAAAAGCTAATGTTGCACACTTACTAAGGTGCCAGGCACATATGCTAAGTACTTTACAGGGCTGAGTCCATGTATTCCTTACATGTGTTCATGATAACTTGAAAAGGGTGAACAAGTGTCTGTCTCTCTTTTTTTGTATTCCTTCACTGGCCAAGAGATTTCTTCCTGCATAGCAACCTTTTGCTATTTAATTTTACCCTTTCCTAATATTGACTTATATTATGAATATTAACTGAAGGTTAGTTCAAATTCTTTTTTTTTTTTTAATCCTGTCTGTCTCTCTGTCTGTCTGTCTATCTATCTATCTATCTATCTATCTATCTATCTATCTATTGGTGCTGGGGATCAAATTCAGAGCCTCACTCATGCTGGGCAATAGCTATACCACCAAGCTACATTCCTAGTCCTTACCTTGATCATTTTTATTTATTTATTTAAGGTTATTTGATAACTTTAAAGATTGATTACAAAACTATTTTGTTTGTAAAATATTAATGATATTTCTGAGGGAAAGGGAATTTTCTGAACTTAGTACTAAATTTGATTTAAGCCTAAATATAATTTTTGTTTTCTTTTGCCTTTGCTTTTTATTTTAGTTCACTTTGAAGAGCTTGGAATGGTCTTTTTATTTATTTTAGAAAGATGGGATGTTCTAATACTACAAGCAGGAAGAATATGACTTGTGGGCCATTATAGAAATGGTTGTTTTTTGCATACAGTGAATAAAAATGTAGACAATTATAAAAGAAATTCTATAATAACAGTTGAAAGAGGAAGGCAATGATGAAAGGAGATTTGGATTGTGGTTCAAATTTTATGCTTGCTATAAGTGCCAAACTGAGTTTTTACTATTTTATGCTATTTAATAACTAGAGTCCAGAATACTTCAGGAACCTCTAAACATCATCATCCTGTGCTGAACATATTTTTATAATGTGTGATTTCATAGCGAGCGTATGTCACAACGGCTCTTGATGGGAATTCCATGCTAGAGGTGGCACCAGAGTGGGCGGGGAAGAGTTTGAGGACCCAGACAATGAGCTTGTTTCTCAAGACCTTTGCAAAATATTTAACCATGTCCTCCCCAGTTTTCTTGTTTGTGAAAAAGCAAAATTGACATTATTCCTTTTTTTTCTTCCTATATCTTAAAATTTTGTGTCTCCCTCAGGTTTTCCAAGCCAGTTAAAATTTTTTTTTCTAATTTTAAAAGTACCTCATTCTCATGGCAAAAAGTTAAGTAATACTTTCTTATTTGTGAAAAAATGACAATTAGTGAATTTGCATTATGGGGTATATTAGATTTCTGTTACTGTAACCAATACGGAGGTAACTTAAAAAGAAGAAAGGTTTATTTTGGCTCACGGTTTTGGAGGTTTCAAGACAGTGGTCGCTTGATTGTTGCTTGGCCTGTGGTGGCACAACACATTATCATGGGAGTGGGTGGCAGAGGAGGCCTGTTTACATCATGGTGGCCAGGAAGCAAAGAGAGAGACAGAAAGGGGTTAGGGTCCCAATATCCCCTTCAAGGGCATACCTTCAAAGATCTAACTTCCTTCCACTAGGCCCCACCTCCTAAAAGTTCCCACAGTAGTGCTTGAGCTGGGGACAAAGGCTTTAGTAGTATATAGACTTTTAGTGGACATTGAAAATCCAAACTATAATTGTTATATTGTGTGCATGTACAAATATGTAGCAACAAATCCCATCATTATATACAACTGCAATGCACCAATAAAAAATGTGGAAGAAAAACAAAAATACAAACTATAGCAGCAGTTGTTGGAAGAATGAAATGAATCCATGACAAAAGCCAGGGACCCTACCTGGCACCTAGAAAATATGCAATGCAATTTTCCATTACTTAAATAATTATTATTCCTATCACTGTGGCACATTACTGGGTTCCCTGAGGCTGTGTTCTTACATCTGGAGGTCAGCACTGGCCCTCAGTAAGGGCAGGTGAGGTGCAGCATCCAGTGTGTTCTTCCGACTGCCTCAGGCCTTTTGTGCATGGACCTTTTGTGCATAGGGTCTCTCTCTCTTTTTTTAAATATTTATTTATTTGTTTTAGTTATTCACAATGCCTTTATTCTCATGTGGTGCTGAGGATTGAACTCGGGCCACGCACGTCCTAGGCAAGCGCTCTGCCACTGAGCCACAGCCCCAGCCCTTGTAGGGTCTCTTTGAAATATCTTTTGACCTTTCTAGATGGCGATAGGTGGATGATGGATCAAACACTGATATTCTGATGTACATTGGAGATCTGGTGAAGATTGTTGTTGGAGTCCTGATGGCTTTTGGAATCAGATATCAGGATTCTGGTCTTTTTCAAAGCAACTTCTGTAATGTCACTTAACCTCTATGTGCTAAGGTTTCCTTAACTGAAACATGGTGGTTGTGATGCTTGTTTCATAAGGTTCTTTTGAAGATATAATGGAAGAATGAAAGTGCCTTAGTGTAGAGCCTTGATAATAGCAAAAATGTTCATGAATGGGAGGTAACTATTGTTTTAATGAGTGCTGGATGACTAAGACATTCCATCTGTAATTTTTGGTGTTTTAATGGTAGCACAATGTATAATTCTCTGCTTTCTTAGCTTGTTGAACTTATTGCAGGAGCTTGACACTGTGAAGTTTGGGCCGGGACTCTTGGGTTTTGCTAGCTGCCCCTGGGTGAGCACACACGTGTGCATGTGCGAGTACCTTACATGTGCATGCAGAATAGCACTGTGATTTCAAGGTAGGATCAAGGAAGCAAAGCTGTTGACTTTGTCTTTTCTAGTGTTCCTGGTCTCTGTCAGCATCATGAGGTTTTTGCTGCTCATTCCTCTTATTCCTGCAAGGTGTTGCATTAGAAAGAAAAGAATGAGTTCTAAAAGTAATGTAGCTGACATTGCTTCACATTCATCTCTACAATGGGACAATAGTGGGAATAATGCTTGCCTATTGTGTAGGGTGGATATAAGAATAGTATAAGAGGAAGCTTGTGAAAGTGTTGAAGTGTTATACCAACAATTAACATCATAAAATAGTGGTAAGAAATGGACTTATGGTAGAGGTTAATGATAACAGCATAGGATTGTGATGAACATTAAATTCTCTATGTAGAAAAGTAATCCAGAATATGGTAGGTGTACGAAAGCTGCTCCACAATTTTTGTGTTTGTATATGCTTGGCAGTGGCTGTTGCTTCTGTGAATTTTTTTTCTACTGCCTATTTTACCCTGTTTTCTACTTTTCCCCAGTTTCTCCCCTGGCTTCTTTGCAAAGACTGGACATAAGCTAAAATGCCTATTCATCAAGTACTCTTGCTTTCTAGTGAGTGGGAATTGTACCATCAAAAGTTCAATCTTAGCTGGGTGTGGTGGCACACACTTGTAATTCCAGCACTTGGGAGGCTGAGGAAGGACGATCGTGAGTTCAAAGCCAGCCTCAGCAATGGCGAGGCACTTAGCAACTCAGTGAGACCCTGTCTCTAAATAAAAATACCAAAAAGGGCTGGGGATGTGGCCCAGTGGTCGAGTGCCCCTTGAGTTCAATCCCCAGTATCCAAAAAAAAAAAAAAAAAAAAAAAAAGTGTTCAATCTTTGGGTTTTTATCTGTTTCTGCCTTTGGTGATAAATAACAAACCCCTTCCCAGGAAGGCTTCCTTTAAAGTCATTCTGGATATCTAAGGGTGACAGAAATTTAGCTTGTAAAATTGTTTTAATTAACATAATTATAACATTGACCCTCAAACTTTAGTCTTTGTAAAGCATGATGCTTTTTTCTGTGTGTTATGATAAAGTTAGAGGTAGAATTAGATAATGATTTTATAACAGATTATGATTTTATATTGATATTATATAAAACCCCATGCATGTTTATTCATAAAAAAAGCTAAATATCATCTATTTCCTAATTTTCTATTAATATTTGTGGTATGTAACTAACATCTGCCCATGTATAATTAGAAGCAGATGGTGAAGCCTTAAGGAAAATTTGTAGGATTAAGAAATGAAGATTAAACCATTTGTGTGTATGTTTTAAAATGTAGGTTTTATTATTATTCAGGTATGGTGGGGTCAGCAGATCAGGACTCAACTGTAATGAAAAGGTAGGTCCCATATGAAGAGCAGATCACACCACACAGAGCCACTTGGGGAAGTAGCAGGTCAGGCTGGAGGCAGAGGGTGTCTGAGGAAAGCATTGGCATGTGCCTTTTTTGTGCTTTCCATGGGAGGGCCAGGTAAACAGTATAAGATCAGCTAGATTGAATAACTTCAGTGTGCTCTGGGGTGTAGATGCTGCCCTGGGTGACTGGGGCAGAGGTATGTTGCCTTCTTGAGTGTAGACAGAGAGGTCGTTGGCAGGATTGGGGCCTGGGCTGGTTGGTTGCATCTGGAAACTGTTCTTACAAGGGAATAGTTTTCTTTCTCCAGGAATTAGCTAGCCTTGGAAAGGGGCAGCCTTTCCTGGGCCAACAAGGCCTCAGATTACGCAGCATTAAGAATGTAGGAAATAATAACTGCATTACATTTTGTACTTGTGGATAAGGAGAAAATAGCCCTGAATCATTTCAGTGGTGGACCTCTTGGTTTAGCATGTGACATGTGGATATGGAATAAGGACCTAGCTAGGTATAAGAACTCCCCGGTTGGAGCTGGTGAGGCCATGATTTTGGATTTGGTCCTCATGTGATCCAGTTGTGTTTTTACAGAGTAGGGCTCTGTTCAGGAGCCAACATAGCACAAATTCTTGTCTCCTTGCAGACACTGAACTTGCCCACACTGATGAGAGGTGACTGGAGATGGTGCTTCAGCAAAGCTTTATCCCACTGCTGAGAAATAACCTTGCAAAGTAGTTCATCCTTGGTTGCTTTGTGATGTGGTTCTTCTTCAGGGAGGACAGCAGGGTGTTTCCTTATGTCAAATCAGTGCCATTTTTATTCAAGCTATCCCCGTGTATTGTCTTTTTTCTTCTGATAATCTTTGATTTTTGCCAAGGTTCTCTTACTTACTTTTGGTGCTGGGGATGAAACT
The DNA here is from genome assembly GCA_025594165.1 of Tamias sibiricus. Lineage (NCBI taxonomy): Eukaryota > Metazoa > Chordata > Mammalia > Rodentia > Sciuridae > Tamias > Tamias sibiricus. The sequence goes on from CM046662.1 coordinate 104,173,823, forward strand.
GAGAGCCTTGTACATACTAGGCATGCATCCTATCTCTGAGCTACATCTCCAGGCCAGAATATTTTCTTTTTCTTTTCTTTTCTTTTTTTTTTTTTTTTTTGTGGTACTAGGGATTGAATTTAGGGCCTCATGCATGCAAGGCAGGCACTCCACTACTGAGCTATATCCCCAGTCCTTCTCTTACTCTTTTTGAATTGAACTCAGGGGCACTCGACCACTGGGCCACATCCCCAGCCCTTTTTTGTATTTTATTAGAGACAGGGTCTCACTGAGTTGCTAAGTGCCTCACCATTGCTGAGGCTGGCTTTGAACTTGCGATCCTCCTGCCTCAGCCTCCCAAGTGCAGGGATTACAGGTGTGCGCCACCACGCCAGGCTTACTCTTTAGTGTATACCAATAGAATGCATTTTATAAGTAAAACAGTGTAGTGTAGTAAATTAAATAGGCTTTTTAGTTTTCATTCTTTCTTTTTTTCTGGACCAGAAGATTTCTACTCTTTTGAAATTAAAATTTGTATAATTTTCTTATAATTTAAAAAACTTATGAAATTTGCTGGGTGCATACCTGTAATCCCCAACTCAGGAGGCTGAGGCAGGAGGATCACAAGTTCAAGACCAGCCTCAGCAGCTTAGTGAGACCCTCCCTCAAAATAAAAAAATAAAAAGACTGAGGGTACAGCTTAGTGGTAAAGTGCCCCTGGGTTCTTTACCAAAAGAAAAGAAAAAAACAAAACAAACAAACAAACAACAACAACAAAAAACCCAAAAACCCCATACCGATAACTTAGGAAATGCTTCCTACCCTCTCCCCAGTAGGGAATTGATCTTAGAACCTCACTTAGTGGTAAGCCATGTGCTCTACCACGAAGCTACTCCACCCTCTGAAATTCATGCTTAATGGTAAAAGCCTGGAAAGCTAGGGCAAGATAAAGAAAAGGAAGGTCATCTAACATCCCACAACCCTGGTTATATTTTAGTGTATTTATCTTTCACAAGAATATGCCCTTCAGTAATTTTTCTGTGTTAAATTAAAGACATCTTTTTCAGGGATTGTGGATTAGTCTGTCATAATTTCCATATCTTGTTATGTTGAAATAGTGTTTGATCTCACTGGAAACTTATTTTATTGCTGTCACTGAAGGGCCTTCTGAGTAAAGATGTAGGTATGTAGCTTGTCATCATTTAAATGCAATTTTTAAGCTTGGCGCAGTGGCCCACGCCTGTAATCCCATCAGCTTGGAAGGCTGAGGCAGGAGGATCTGGAGTTCAAAGCCAGCCTCAGCAACTTAGTGAGGCCCTAAGCAACTGAGTGAGACCCTCTCTCTCAATAAAATATAAAAAGGGGCTGGGGATGTGGCTCAGTGGTAAAACGCCCCTGGGTTCAATCCCAGGTACCAAAAAAAAATTGCTGTCTTAATTTTTTTGTAGTCCTAGGGATTGAATCCAGGCCTTGTGCATATGAGACAAATGGCATACTTTACCACTGAGCTATGCCCCAGCCCAACACAGGACTGTTTAAAGGTACAGTTTGAACACAAACCTGTGCCTGCTGTTGGGCTGGTTTCAGATGACCACCTGGGGGAACTTCTGGCTCCGCGATGCCCATGCTGCTAGTCTGTGAGCCATACATGAAGTGTCAGGAGCTGAGGTAACTTAGGATGCACCAAGTTCTCTCTGCTTCTTCTGTGAAGCAGTCTCTGCTTTTGTTCTGCTTTGAGCTACCTGTGTGGGGACCCATTCCACTTCCTGGTTTCATCCCTCATCCAGGCATTCAAGACTCTAGCTCTTCCTAGTGGCCTTTGCATACTCACACACTTTGCAAACCTCTGTCCTCTTCACTCCAGCAAGTCCTCAAGTTTCCCCAGGACCCTCCTCCTATCAACACCACTACCACAAATCAGGACCCTAGAGGTTTTTTTTAGTTACCACCTACTTTGTTGCCTCTGTCCGCCCAGTCCCCTGTCTGTGAGTCAGGTCTGGTGCTGTTTCCTTCCCTTCCATGGAGGGTGGTGGCTCCCACTTCAGAGGCGCCATGGCTCAAACCTGTGTTGATCCACCCTGGCTCCCCACTTGGGACTCTATGAACACCAAGGCCTTGGATTTCTTGGGACTGCTTCCTTGGGAGAAGGAAGGAAGGGCGAGACAGATTCAGAGCCTTCAAAGGAGCCCTGTTTGTTCAGTCCAACATCACTCCACCCAGCTGATTGGAGAAATGCTAGGTTTGACTGAACAAATAACAGTAATTAAGATCCATTTCCTGAACTGCCTACCCCTTGGGCCTGTTTACCTTGCAGCCCAATAATAGTTCATTTAGTGTATATGTGAGCCTTGCTTTGAGGCCTGTTTGTTTGATTCTGATGATGGGGCGCTGGCCTTTACAGTACAGGGTTGACAAGAAATTACCTTTGTAATTTCAAATAGTAGAGGAAGCACGGCTCCCAGGGTAAGCAAGTGGCTTGTTTAATGAAAAAAAGTGCCCCAGGGGAGACCTCTCTGTAGACCCCCACACTTGCTTGTGTTGCCTGATGAGTAAGTAGCAGGAAAAAGTGAAGGTTGGAGCATTGTGCAGTCGGGGGAGTGTGCAAGGTTATTTTCATTTCAGTTGGTGTTTTGATGAAAGCATGATTTCTTTCCTTGAGGCTACCCCAGAACTTGACTGCCTCAGCCTAGTGAGTCACTGGGAATACAGGCATGTGCCATTGTACCCAGCTGTGGACCCTTTTGCAGTGTATTTTGGGGTACTGGGGATTTAACCCAGGGACATGTTATCACTGAGCTACATCCCCAGTCCTTTTTATTTTATTTTTTTAAATATTCAGATGGGGTCTTGCTTAATTGCTTCAGGTCTCACCAAGTTGCTGAGGCTGGTCTTGAACTTGTGATCCTCCTGCCTCAGCCTCTCAAGTCACTGGGATTATAGGCATGTGCCACTGTGCCCCACACTTCAGTGCATTTTAAGAACACTGACAGGCTGTTTCTCAAGTTGGGGGTCCAGGGGGAATTGCACTCAATGATAGTTCTCTGCCTATTGGTACATGGAGAAAGCACGTACCTGAATCAGCACTGTCTGAGGCTGTTGGGGTTGTAGGCCTGCCAGAATGATGACCTGGTTGAGAAGTGGGTAGAGGGTGCTGAGAAAATCCACTGGGTATCTGGGCAGTGCTTCACTGTCAAAAAGGCAATGAACTTTTGCTTGGTGAAATAGAGTACACCTATTTATTCCTTGCTCTTTAAGCTAGAAGTGGGAGAGGGAGATGAATTTCAAGGATGAAAGAAGAGAGCTAGGAAGAAGGCTTCTTCAAGTCTTGAGGGGCTGATGGAAGGTAAAATTAACTGTGAGAAAGTATTTTCTCAGCTGTCGGAAACCAGTACAGCTGTTATTTTGGCTCCAAGAGAAAGCTGTCCAACAGAGCCTTTCATGTACCCCCAGCCTCTCACCCAGAGGGGGAGAGAGTTAGAGAGGCAAGGGTGACTCTGTTGGAGGTTACTGTGGGCCTTTCCCTTCCTTTGCCCTTCCAGAGCCCCTGCTCCTGCCTCCAAGTGCTGATACTATCCAGTACAGTGATGATTTCCCAAGCCAGAGACCTGATGTTTGACTCTTCTTTTTCCAATTTGTTTTTATTCATATATTACCTTTTTGTTGTCAGTTTGTGAATCCGAAAAAGTAGGATTATCTGGAATCCTCTGACTGTCCCTGGACACCCCAATGTAGGTGAAGTATGTGTAGGCTTTTCCAAACCTAAGGGCACTTTACTACTAAGCCACATCCCTAGCCCTTTTAATTTCTTATTTTGAGACAGGGTTTCACTAATTAGTGTTTCCAAAGCTCGCCTCAAACTTGGGATCTTCCTGATTCAACCTCCCGAGTAGCTGGGATTACAGGTGTGTGCCATTGTGCTGTGAGGCTGACCTTTGTGGAAGAGAAATGACTTGTCACTTGGCAGTGGTCAGAAGCATTATTTTGAATAGTGACTCCCTTCTGTGGCATGGGGAGGGAGAGTGTCCAGTAGTTGATCTTGCATGTGTTGTGAGTGGGGTGCAGAGGAGGGGTGTAGTGGGACATTTCCTGCTGTCTGCTTTTCAGGTTGGGGAAGGAGGTAGGTATATCAGGAGTGGGCACTGATCATGGCACAACCTAAACTGTACAAGGGCACTTAGTTTTGTGGTCAGTCTGGGGTTAGTGTGTTGTGTCCCAGATTTGTGTTTTAACTATGTTGTGATGGAAACCTTTCAATACCTTCTACATAGACAGTGCCTTCTTCCTAGGGTCACCATAGCATCTTTTAAACCTCTTGGTCATGACTTTTTATTTAGTTGTTTTGAATGTCTATTAATATATTGTAGATACTGAAGTGTGGAACTCAGAGGCTGAGTTATTGGCCTGTCTCCGTTCCAGACTGCTGAGTTGTTTGCACCAGTGTAGTTTTTGCTTGCCCACCAATGTCTGTCACTAGATTTGTCCTTAAACCAAATCATCTCACCTTTCTGAGCCTCAGTTCTCACTTCATGGAAATGAGAATTGGACAAGATCAGAGGTTTTGATCTAAGTTCTGGGACATGCCCAGTTTGAGTTGCATTTTCTGGATGCTGAATTGATTAAAATCCACTAGAATCTGAGCTTTATGAGGGCAGGGACTGTATTGCTAGCTCCTCAAGCTGTCCCTGCTCACTAAGAAGCTTTGGAAAAACATATGAATATTTAACTACCTTTATAGCATTATAGTTCATTCCCGTCTCATATGCTGGAGCTGTGTGTGGAATTTTGTTTGGTAGAGAAAGGAATGCATCCCTGCTACGTCTGTGTCACTGTGATTCTCCTGAACTCGGAGGTCCTTCTTGCTCCAGATCTCTGAGAGTAGTAAAATGAGCTCATTTCTGTTCCCCATCTCAGAACATAGTTTTGCATCTTGTTGGCTCTGTGGCCCTACCACCCGCCTGAAAGCACTCTGTGGCTTGGCAGAGCTTGGGGATTGGGCTGGCATAAGGTACCTCTTGGAAAGGGTTTGCCAGATTTCTCCATTGCAGCATAATCTCCATGACACAATGAGGCAAATTTTTGGGTTTAGTGTTTCAGTAGCTGCCAGTTGATAAGCTGTTATTTATAAAGTAGAACAAGAAGATTCCACTCTTGCTCTTTTATGAGAATATTTTTGAATTTTTTCCTTTTCTTTATTTTCTCCTCCTCCTCCTCATTTTTCCTTCCTTCCTTCCTTCCCCCTCCCCCCACTTTGTGTGTGTGTGTGTGTTGTGGTGTGGTGCTAGGGAGCTCTACCACTGAGATACACCCCCAGACTTTTTTGCACCACTGCACCTGGCCATGGTTTCATTTTCTTACACCCCTTCTCTCTAGAAATTGAGCCTGACTCTTCTTTTGCTGCCCTGTTCTGCTGCAGGTCTTTGCTTCTTCAGAAGGTATGGATAACTGTTCAAATAGCCTGATTGTTTCCTTAGTGGGAATAAAGGTACAAAGACAGCTTTAGTTTGAGCATTTGACAGGCATTTTTTTACACACAGAAGGGCCTTTCTCAAGTTGCTGGGTTGCTCCTTTGGGTTCAGACCTGGGTTCATACTAGGCTCTGTAAACCCAGGCAGGCTGACTCAAGAGCTCTTGCTCTTAACCCTTATATCAGTGGTTCTCAACTGTAGAACAGTTGTCTGGAGATATTTTTGATTGTCAGGAGTTGCAGAGGAGTAGCTAGTTGATACTGGCATCTAGCCCGAACAGGCCAGGGATGCTGCTAAACATCTCACAGTGAGCAGAACAGTCCCCACGATAATGCACCATACATCCCCATTGTCAATAGTGCTTGGTTTGAGAAACCTTGATCAAAGGAACTTCCTCCCAGGAATATTTGTTTTCTTTTGAACCTTCAGAACAAGGTGGAGTTTACTTTTAACCTTAAACCATACAGATTCTATCAACCTACTAAAGTGTATAGTGGTCCCCTCTCATGTGGGGAGAATATGGCACAAGACCCATAGCAGATGCTTCAAACCCCGGAGAGTACCAAACCCTGTGTGGACACTGTTTTTTCATATACGTACACATGACAAAGTTTAGTTTATAAATTGGGCACAGTAAAAGATAAACATCAATAAGTTAATAAAATAGTTCACCATAACAGCTGTGTCTTTTCATTATTATTTTGCAATAAAGGAAAGCTTGTTTATATCCCTTAAAATACATTAGAGCAATTATAACAATGTACCATAATAAAAGTTACTTACGACTTACAAATTATTTATTTCTGGAGTTTTCCATCGAATATTTTCAAACCTTGACAAACTGAGAGTAACTGAAGGCATGGGAAGCGAAACCACAGATAATGAGGGACTGTATCAAGTGTATTTTTATAATTATACAAGTAGAGAGGGTGATGTGATGGAATGATCAATTGAAAGAATCTAACTGCTGTTTGAGAGCAGAGAACCTGATAAACATCCTTTTGGTGCTGAAAGTAACCCTAACCTCGTGAGAAAGAAGCTTCCAAAAAAGAAAAGCACTTCTGTCTAGGGCCCCATTGTAACCTAAAGCTGGTCGCAGGCTTCCGGTGAGTCCACAGCCCATCCTTGCCCAGTTCAGACTTGGGTCCAATTGCTGGTGGTACCGAGTTGATGCTTGACTGTGCTTTTTCTGGAAACACTGTTGAGAGTAGAAACTAGCATGTTCTAGAACATGGAAATCTGTGAGAAATAACCATTTTCTAGTGCACAGTACAGCAGGGATTTTCTTTTTTTAATGACTCAATTACAGCAAGAGTTCACTCTGGCTGGTTTTTTTTTTTTTTTTTCTTCTTCTTATTTTTACCAATGGAGTAGCTGATGTAGGCTTCATTTACTCACTGGCTGATTTCATTTCACAAATATTTGAGTGTTTACCACCTACGAGATGGAACAGGAATGCTGTTTGGTTTTCTTCCCAAACAGAAACTTGTTATCATGTTTTTCTAATTATAAGATGTGTGCATGTTGCAGAGTTTGGAAAATACAAAACAGCATTATCACTCAATCCTACAGCTCTCCTAACTACTGTTCATACATTGGTATATCCTTCTAGATTGTTTTTTGTTGTTGTTATTGCTGATCTATGACTGGTTATGTTTTTAGCCCAAATGCTGTTGTAGATACTTAAGTATGGAACACAGAGGCTGAGATCTATTGTCTTATTAACTGTTTTCAGTTGATACTACGTGGATATCTTTCCATGGCAGTACGTTTTCCTGTATAATCTGAGTAATCATTTTAATGAGTGGATTATGTTGTATAACATGAATCTATCGTGATTTAAGTGATCAGTACTCTCTTTGTTGAATATTTAGGTTTCCTTTCTCATCTCAAACATGTAGATGGCTATATCTGTATATATGTGTGTTGTGTATGTATCATACATATAAATATATATATGTACATATATATAGATAGATTAGATAGATAGATAGATAGATATATCACAACATATATAACAGGTATATTTGTTTTCTTACTTAGTAAAGTTAGAAACAAGGTCTCTGGTTGCTACTGCTTTCCCAGGAATGAACACTACACATAGTAGACATGTTGTAAAATAAATACTAGCTGAATGAGTGAATGGATTGGTTATTTCACAGGATTAGGAACTGGTTTTGTTGTTGTTGTTGTTTGGGGGGGACAGGGTCGTGCTGTGTTGCTCAGGTTAGCTTAAAACTTGACAATCCTCCTGCTTCAGAGGAATTGGGCTTTTAATATGGGGCAAGACTTGGGAGTGAGGCAGGGAGCTTGGTGCTTGGGTGCTTGAGCTGCTCGGGAAACAGCTCTGTAGAAATCATTCAGGATCCTGCAGCCAGAAGTTGCATGGGAAGCCAGGCATGGTGGTGCACGACTGTAATCCCAGCACTTTGGGAGGCTGAGGCAGGAGGATTGCGAGTTGAAAGCCAGCCTCAGCAATGGCGAGGCACTTAGCAACTTAGTGAGGCCCTGTCTCTAATAAAATACAAAAAAGGGCTGGGGATGTGCCCCAGTGGTCCAGTGCCCCTGAGTTCAATCCCCAGTACCCCCCCCCCCCCACACACACAAAGAAGTTGTATGGGAGACATAAAGGGGCACAGAGGACAATAATGAGGTATTTTGACTGCTTACACTATACACAAGGGAGGAAAGACAAGCTGCTGCTTTCCTTGTTTCCTCCTCTCAGCACAGCCGGCCTCCCTTCTGGAGGAAACCAAGGATTGGGGATGGTTTCAGGCCAGTGTGACCTGTCCTGTTCACCCTCTTAAGCCAGCAGGAAGTGGATCAGAGTGGCAGAATCTGCCAGGTTTAAATCTTGGCTCTACCACTTACTAGCCATGTGACCTTAAGTTGCCTTACCTCCCTGAATCCTGGCCTCATCTCTGTTAAACAGTGATGATAATAATAGGTAACAATAATAGTCATTGTACTTTGCAAAGAATAAGAGAGTAATATGTGTTAGCTATTGTTAACTAATATTACTATGGATTACGTAAGCTTTAAAGGGTTGCCCTATATTTGTTTGTGTGGCATAAATTTGCTATAAATCCCAGATAAACCAATTCCCTAACACATGTATACATGTTATTGTCTATAATACAGTCATTCATGAATTCAATCTATCTGCAGCTGCCCTGGTTGTAGTAAGACTCTTTTATTGAGCAGAGAGATTTTTGTTCTTGTTCTAGCTTTTAAGTCCCATCACTCCATTGCCTCACTGTTGGTAAAGTATGGTCCCTGGCACTGTGGTGGTGAGAGCTGCTGTTGACTGACACCCTCAACCCTATCTTCTCACCCTCTAGTGGCATAAACTCTGTATAACCTTAGCGGGAAGCTGTTTCTGAACTTGGGGCGAGGAGAAATGAGCTGCAGAATGCTGGTTGTGGGGTCCAGAATTTCAGTGATCATTGCTGTTAAAGCAGAATAAATTGCTCATTACCTCTCCACTGACCACAGGGTCTCAAAGGTAATTCTAATATCTCAAAGGAGCAGGAAGAGAAGTGGGCCCTGGCACAGTCTGGGTGACATTGTATATTACTGAAAGATACAGAATCCAAATATATGATATAGAACATTGTCTCAGTTAAGTTTTATGTCTTTGATGTTTTTCTTTGATTACCTTGATATTGCACCTCAGTTTGCTTCTAGCAGCCTGAGTAGCTTTGATGGTTTTGAGGACTTTCTCTGACTCTGCCTTCTGCCATTTATCAAGGAGCAGTATTATCATTTCATAGTTAACAAACATCTCTTCTGTCTTTCCTTAGCTTTGCTAGGGCTTCTGTGCTTGCAGAAGTCAGGAAAAGGGACTGAAGAAAGGGTAGTATTGGATTTAAGAATATCTTTCCTTTTAAGGTTTGGATTTGTTTAGACATATAGGCCACCTTATCTATCCAGAACCATTAAAGAGTATGTCTTATAGCAGCTCAATTCACAATAGCTAAACTATGGAACCAATCTAGGTGCTCTTCAACAGATGAACGGATAAAGAATATGTGGTGTATATACACAATGGAATATCACTCAGCCATAAAGAAGAATGAAATTATGGCATTTGCCTGTAAGTGGATGGGGCTGGAGAATATCATGCTAAGAGAAATAAACCTATTCCAAAGAACCAAAGGCCAAATGTCGATAAGGGTTGGGGACTAGGTAAGAATAGAGGTACTTTGGATTAGGAAGAGGGGAGTAAAGAGAGGGGTGGGAGTATGGGGATAGGAATGATAGTAGAATGAATTGGACATTATTACCCTATCTACATATATGATTTCACAACCATGTAATCCTACATCATGTACAACCAGAAGATGTGTCAAAATGCATTCTGTTGTCATGTGTAACTAATTAGAACAAATTAAAAAAAAAAAAAAAAAAAGAGTATGTCTTTCAGAATAGGCGTCTCTCACAATGCTGAGGGCTTTGCCCTCTCACAAACCCAAGCACTGAAACTAGAAATGTGATCCATGTTTGGGATCATCATTCTTGTGACAGATGCATCCTTTGCCTTCTTAAGTGGAGAGGAAAGGAACGTGTTGCTTGGGCCATCATCATGAATGTGAGTCACTACACCACTGTGTGTGACAGGGTACCACACAGCAGCTGGGGATGTCCAAAGGCTTTCGTGTGCTCTGCTTGTGAGCTCTTGCTGCTTTCCCTTTGGTCCATTTTCTCTCTGGCTTTGGGGTTGGGCCTGCTTTCCAACCACCATGGTTTTTAGCATCTAAAATTTTATGGCTGACAGGGATATCAGAATGTGGCACAGGGGCTGGGGTTGTGGCTCAGCGGTAGAGCGCTCGCCTAGCACGTGCGCGGCCCAGGTTCGATCCTCAGCACTACGTGAAAATAAAGGCATTGTGTACAACTAGAATAAATAAATATTAAAAAAAAAAAAAAAAGAATGTGGCACAGATGCCACCACTCTACCAATGCTTCTGGGAGTAAGCACTCATTGGTCATTGCATGTTCCCTTTTGAGATGTTCAGCCTTAGAATCATCCTCATCATAGAGTTCCAGGCAGCCACTGGTATCAGGAGGATGTCAGATGAAATCCGCTCACCTGCCATCTGTGGTCTACCTGGGCTCCTTCCAATTACAGGTGAGGAAAGCCAGGACCCAGAGCCACCTGGAGGAGAGTTCTGGTTCTCATATGGGTGCTCTCATGTGCTGTGGGCTTCAGAACCCTGGTAATCAGGCCCTTGGAACTGTGGTTCTTGCACTTGAGAGGGGAGAGAAGGGGTTTTATGAGTAAGATATGAGTTGTGCACGTGTGTGCGCTTATTCTGTGCATCTGTTTGGCTTTCTTCCTGATTCTTTGCTATTTCCAGTTGGTGGTGTTGCCGTCTGGGAATTCTAGGTAAGGAGGGTATTGTGCTTTTTAACTTAACAGAAGTACCTGAAGTCAGTACTAACCTTGGCTTGTGGTTCTGTGAGCAGTTCCGCACATGCCTCCCTCAGACCTCGGAAGAAGGATCTGTGCCAAGGCCAGTGGGAAGGCCAGGGAGGGAGATGGACAGTTTTCATGGAATGAGTTTTTGTGCAGTGGGGGCTATTCCTAGGAGAAGGAGAAAAGCTATGAGGGGGAGGCCCAGCCTTAGGTAGTGAGCTGCCAGCTTATCTTCTCATTTTGACCCTTTGCCCAGACAAAGACAAAGCACCTCTTATTTATGAAAGCCTTTCTGTTCATGCTGTTGCTGTTTCTAACGAAGAGCAGAAGTGAGGGTGGGAAAGGGCTCTGTGAGGGCAAGATTTTTCTTCTTAATGTGTAGGGGAGGGGAAGGTTCTTTAGAAAGAGAAAATCACGTAAGTCCACGCAACATCTGCAAATGCTTTTGTAGCAAAATCTTTAAACTTCATTGCTTTCCTCAAGTAGTTAGATTTCTTTTTAAATTTTTCTAAATTTAAGCGTAATATATGCATGTGGTAAATATTCAAAACAGGAGAGCAGAACAGGGATAAGTAGATGTCTCCTTTCTCTCCATATATCTAGGCTCACTCTATAGGTAATTAGCGTTAGCAAGTGGTCCTGTGTCTCCACACACGCTCCACAGTGCCTGTGTGCATATGTGGAAAACACCAGTGTGCCGAAACTGTATTAGTTGGCTGGGGCTGTCGTAACAAAATATCACCAACCACGTGGCTTAAATAGCAGAAATTTATTTATTTATTTATTTATAATAGTAGTATGTATTACAATTCATAATGCACATATATAGCATCTTTTTACATACAACTGTTTGTATACAGAGTATATTCGTATCATTCAGGTCTTCAATCATGCATTTAGGATAATGATATCCGTCTCATTCAACCACCTTTTTTTTTTTCTTCATTTTTCTTTTTCCCCCCTCCCTCACCCCTTGCTCCCTTCCTTCCCCTCCCTTCCCTTTGACCATTCTAGTGTTCCTCTAATCCTCCTATGTACCCCCATCCAACAACACTGTGAACTAGCCTCCTTATATCAGAGAAAACATTCGGTGTTTGGATTTTTGAGATTGACTAATTTCACTTAGCATTATAATCTCCAACTTCATCCATTTACCTGCGAATGCCATTATTTTATTCTCTTTTATTGCTGAGTAAAATTCCATTGTGTATATATACCACATTTTCTTTATCCACTCATCTACTGAGGGACATCTAGGTTGGTTCCATAACCTAGCTATTGTGAATTGTGCTGCTATAAACATTGAAGTGGCTGTGTCACTGTAATATGCTGTTTTTAAGTCCTTTGGGAATAGACCCAGGAGTGGGCTGGCTGGGTCATAGGGTGGTTCCATTCCCAATTTTCCAAGAAATCTCCATACTGCTTTCCATAACGTTTGCACCATCTTGCAGTCCCACCAGCAATGTATGAGTGTGCAATTTTCCCCACATCCTCTCCAACATTTATTGTTGTTTGTGTTCTTGATAGCTGCCATTCTGACTGGAGTGAAATGAAATCTTAGAGTAGTTTTGATTTGCATTTCTCTAATTGCCAGCGAAAACAGCAGAAATTTAATCTCTCACTTCACATTGGATCAGGGACCACCCCCATTAGTTTATTTAACCTTAATTACCCCCTTGAAAGACCCTATTTCCAAATACACTCTCATTCTGAGATACTGGGTATTTATACTTCAACATAAGAATTTCGGGGGGACACAGTTCAGCCCATAATATTGATATACTGTGTATGTGTGTGTGTGTGTGTGTGTGTGTGTGTGTGTGTTACTGGGGATTGAACCCAGGACTGTGCATGTACTAGGCAAATACTCTACCTCTGAGCTACATTCCCCCAGTCCTTTTTATTTTGAGGGAGGGTCTTGCTAAGTTGTCCAGGTTGTCCTTGAACTTGCAATCCTCCTGCTTCAGCCTCCCAAGTAGCTGTGATTATAGGCATGTGCCACTGTGCCCAATTCTGACTTACTCTTTTAAATAATATTCCATTATGAAGATAGCCCAGAATTCATTTAACCTCAGCCCCTGTATAGCTGGAAAATAAGTGTTTGTACCTAAATAAATAAGTGTTTTTACCTAAATAAGTGTTTGTACCTAAATCCCTGTACCCTTGTGGAAATGTACCTGTAGATTAAGCTTCTAGAAGGATTTTAAGCGTTGCTCTTTAAAGAGATTGTCTGACTTCCTTTTGAGTATAGAATAATTTCTCATGGGAAAGGAGAGAGTGCGGTATCTAATGTTCTTTGTGATTTGACACTGGTGAGAAATTCAGAGTGCAGGGCACAGTTTGTGAGTTGGGCCCCAGGGAGTGGAATCCTTAGCCACTTTGAGGAGTGTCAGTGTCATGGCTTTACTTAACATTATTCGGTCATCATCCATTTATTGAGCCACTATGGACAGGCATTATTTGGCTTATTTAAAAAAAAAAAGCTTATTTTTTTAGAGGAGTTTTAGGTTTACAACAAAATCAAGCAGAAGGTACAGAGATCTCTCATGTTCACCATGTACAACCTCATCCATTATCAACACTCACAGCAGAGTAGCACATTTGTTTCACCTGATGAATCTACACTAACATGTCTTCACCACCCAAAGTCCCTCATTTATGCAGAGTTTCTACATTTATTTGTTTAAGACTTAGCTTGTTCTGCGAAAGGCTTATGCCCTCTGGAACCGGGGACAATAAGATGCTGTCTCTTCTGTCCAACCTTATGACAGTCCTCGAGTTATGCTGGCCAGTAATTGATGTTTCCAGTTTTAAAGGTGAAGATCGATTGGGGTGAGTGACCTGCTGAGGGTAATAACCTGTAAGTGGTAGGGGCTGTAGTTGTGTTCTTCTAGAAACAAGTCATCAGGGCTGTGAGAGTTTCCTAGAATGCCAACCTAATTATCTATTTCACAGATGTTGTATTGAATTTCTACCTGGTATATATATAGGTCAGGGTGTAGCTTAAGGTAATGTGTTTGTTCCCGTGGCTATTGGCATAGTTTGCTTTGAAAAATAACTTTTGGGCTAGTAAAAAAAGTTTCTGGGCTGGGGATATAGCTCAGTTGGTAGTGTGTTTGCCTTGTATGCACAAGGCTCTGGGTTCAATCCCCAGCATCACAAAAAAAGAAAAAGTATCTTTTTTTTTCTTTTTAAATATCTATTTTAGTTATAGATAATACAATACCTTTATTTTGTTTTTATTTATTTTTATTTGGTGCTGAGGATCGAACCCAGTGCCTCACACTTGCGAGGCAAGCGCTCTACCATTGAGCCACATCCCCAGTCCCCGAAAGTATCTTATTGAATTGTAACATGGAATGTGCATATATATGCACACATATACATATAATACATTTTTTAAAATATATTTTTAGTTGTCAATGGACTTTTATTTTATTTATTTATATGCAGTGCTGAGAACTGAACCTAGTACCTCATGCATGGTAGGCAAGCGCTCTACCACTGAGCCACAGCCCCAGCCCTACACATAATACATTTTTAAAAAATTTAATTACTTTTGCCATGCTGGGTTTAAACCCAGTGCATTGTATATGCTAGGTGAGTGCTCTACCACTGAGCCACAGCCTCCTGCCCACCGTATGCATCATACGTATACAGTTGGTCCCTTTGAGTTTCAAATTGCACATTTCCATTATGTTCTGCAGAGGTCGGTGGCTATAAGCATAGCCTTTCCATCCTGGTGTGTCCCTGGGTGTGCATACGGTTCTTTCTTAGGTTCTGGATTTTGGCAGGTCCTGCTCTTGGGCTCCTCTTTTTGCTTTTCTTGTTCTTCCTACCCTATTTTGTCCTCTTTGTGGTTTTGGCTTCTTCTCTTGCTCTTAGCTGATCCTCCAACTCTTTGTTTTCTCTAAGTGTAATGTTTTCTCTAGCTGTGGCTTCCTGTTTATTACTGGCCATCTCCCAAGCCATTAATGCTTCTGAGGAAATACAGTATCAGGTCAGTTCTGGAGGAAGCTCTGTCTCATACTAAATTCGTCTGCATGCCCTGTAGGCATGGTGTCTGGAAAGAATGGTCATCTTGGAACTTGAAATGTTGACGTGCAGAAGGCTGGGGTGAACATGTTTTTAAAGAAGTGGCTCCATGTATGACGCCAACTGAGTGTCCTACAGTTTAATTCAGCCCCGACATTAACTACCCAGGGTTAGTGCAGACCCCACAAGTTAAGGGCTCAGTCCCACAAGATTGTCTCCAATTCAACACCAATTGCAAATTTAGTTTTTCTTCTATATTCTTACTGATTAGCTATAAACAGGGGTTTCCACTAGCCCACCTTGGGTTTAATAATTTCCTTGAACAGCTTACAGAACTCTGGAAAGTTCTTTCTTATGTTTACTGGTTTATTATAAAGAATACAAGGAATAGCCAGGTAAAAAGGTACATAGGGTGAAGTTCAGAAGGGCTCAAGCCCAGGAGCAGCTGTTCCCATGGGGTTGGCACCCTCCCAGCACATGGATGCGTTCTACAACCTGGACTCTCTGAATCCCATGGAGTAGGGTGTTCATGGAGATGCCATCCTATAGGCATGATTGATTAAATCATGGAGCTTTTGGTGACTAACTCAATTTACATTTCCCTTCCCCAGGGATGGGATAGGGAGCTGAACTTTCCAGTCTGCTAAGCCACAGAGCAGATTTCTTTTGCCCCTACCCTAAAGTATCCAGGGGCTCACCAAGAGTCACCTCATTAGCACAGACTCCTCTTCTCCAGTGCTCTGGAAATCCAAGGGGTTTTAGAAGTTCTTATTTTAGGAACCTGGGATGAAGACCAAATATGTATGTCTTATTAAGTCACAGTATCACACTCTGAGAGGACTTTTATGCTCTTTTCTAGTTGGCCTGCTGCTGTGGGCCTGCTGGCTGCTCCCTCTGCTGCGGCTGCTGCCCCAAGGTGCGACAGTCACGGACCACCCGCTTCATGTACGCACTCTACTTCATCCTGGTTGTCTTCCTCTGCTGCATGATGATGTCACCCACCGTGGCCAAGCAGATGGAGGAGCACGTAAGTTTGCCTGTCTTCAGTTCTTGAGACTGCTGCTTTCTGAGGGTGTGTGGGAAACGTGATTTAGAGGATGGGGGTCCCATCCCCCGGTGATTTGGGGTACAGTTGTTCTCCCTGAACCTTCCCGAAGCCTTTCCAGCCAAGCAGGCAAACCTTAATAGCTTGGTCTTCAGTAGTGGGTTGCAGCAGTCTGATGTTTACGGTGGAGACTGTTTATATCAGAGGACTGTGTGTTTTGTCTTTGCTTTGTTTATATCTGTTCCTGGTGAAATATACAGTCTTCTCTTGTAGACGTGTGTACTTTTCCCTTGTCATAAGGATGATTGCCAGTATTTCAAGTAGCAGCTGCTATAAACAGTCCTTTATGGGAAGGAGGATGCAGCTTAGATAGGTCCACAGATAACAGGAAGTGGGCTCTGGGATGATTTTTAACCTTTCTGGGAAGGTCACTTGTAGGCTGGTGTCTCCAGGGGTGAGCGACAGATTCCAGTCATTTCTTGGGCAGTGTGTACAGAAGTGGGCCTGGCATGCGGTGCTCGCGGAGGCGCACATCAGGCCTTTTCTTGGGATTTCCCCCTTGACCCCACAGTAGGCTCTGGATCAGTCAGATTCTGGGGGAGTGTGGTGGGATCCTTGAGGAAGCCCAATAAATAACACCTTTCTTCCTGTGCTAGGTTCTGAATAAGTTGATAAAAGAGATTAGATGCCAAACATCACCTTCATTCATTGTAAAGTGATGAGAGACAACGTGGCCTGTATCCGTGGTGAGGTGGGCTTCCTCCTACTGAGCCCCTACACAAGTCATACCCAGCTGGGCGCTGTCAGCAGGGAACAGGGCAGATTTCATCTGCCAGAGCACAGGCAGCCGGGAAGAGAGAGCAGCAAAGTGTTCGTGAAGGCAGCTCTCATCCCATGCAAAGTGGGAGAGAAAAGACTAGCTGTCCAAACCCCATTTTCCTGTGGAAACTCACATTCAGTGCTGTGTTCTCTGGGCGCTGACCAGTGAGGAGGTGGAGTGGAGCCTGGAGCAGGCTCTGATGGCACCAGCTGAAGGAGCAGCTCCTGAGGAAGTGGGAACCGGGACAGTTTTAAATGCACTCAATTACTTCAAAACAACCATCTTCTTTCTTTCATTCCTTTTATTTTTCCTCTTTGTGGTGCTGCAAATGGAACCCAGCACCTTGCACATGCTAGGCAGGCATTCTACCACTGAGCTACATCCCCAGCCCCAAACACCATTTTCTTAAAAGCAGTTGGCATGTTCTTGTCCATTAGCTAGAGTAGATCTTTTTGAAGCTGTTTCTTGGGTAAGACACTTATAATTGTTGTATGGCATTGGGTGTAGTGAAAACTACTGCCAAAACCTGTGAAGTCTGGATACGCTGATTGCTTTAAACTTTCAACTCCATGAGGCACTGGAAAGGAAGCATTCAAAAGAGGAAGGAAGCTTATCATTTGAAAGAGAAGATGGGGAGTCTTCCGAGGCCTAAAACGGGGCAGAAATTAACAAGTGCCACCTGAAAGGCTGGATGAAGTACTGTGGAAGTTTAGAGGCAGGGAGGCTAAGACCTGAGGCTGCCTCATGGGTCTATGCCAGGTTTTGCTGTGTATTGTTTTGTTTGCTTCCTGGTCCCCTCTTCCACCAGGGTTTAACCTTATATGCAAGAAGTTGGAGAATTGGTATACCAAAAGGGTAGATTTGAGCTCTTAACCTCCTATTTACTATTACTGTTTCTCCAGGAGCATAATGTTCTTTTAAAATTCAATAAACAGTGGTTTGATGATCCTCTGTGGTCCTGTGGTGGGAACTTTGTGTCCCAGATGTCGGTGGCATGATTCCTGCTCTTCAGAAGTTTTTAGTCCTGGTGGAATTAAGCCTGGGATCCAAGAGACAAAATCTGTAACTATACAAACGTGTAGTATCTCCTAGGAGTGAATTTGTCAGAAATGGTGCTACTGGAAGGTAGAGGTAATTTGTGAGCTATAGGTATGTGTTTTAGAATATGAGTTTCATAATAATTTTAATACCTGATTATGCCTTCCAAATCCCATGAAACAGTCCCTAACAACTCCAGCCAGTTATCTGTGCTTTCTGACTGTTGGTAGAACATTCAAGGAGCAGGAGATGTTTGTTGCCTGGTTTTGTTGGGAAAGGCTTCATAGAAGAAGTGGCTTGTATGGACTATGATAAGTATTTTAAGAGCTAGTATTTATTGGGTAATACTACATGCCAGGTTTTATTCCAAGCACTTTACCTCTGTCTTCTCCTTTACTCCCAGCAACTGGCCTCAATAGTAGCTGCTGTTATTCTTCTTGTTCTAGAAATGAGGAAACTGAAGCCCTCGGTCATTTAAGCTCCTTGAGCTGGGTCTGCAGCTACTGGGTGGTAGACTTGGGATTCGAAGTTGGTCTAATGTGCTCTTAGCTACTGGACTGTATAGCTCGAGAGGAGGAAGAACAAGGCCAGGGCATGTATAGAAGGACCAGCAAGAGTAACAGAAGGTCAAATCCCCAAACCTTGCAGGAATTTCAGTGCTAAGGTGAAGTGTTTGAACATGATCTGGTGACAAGTGAAAGCCACTGTAGATTGTCAAGCAGAAGGCCATCATTCATCATTGAAATGGAGAGATTTAAGGAGATGAGCTCCACGTGGTGTGTGTGGGGTAGTTTGGGGTCAGAGACCAGATGGAGGGAGAGAGGAAGGGAAGGGGCAACCCTGATGCCTCCTGGTGGCTTCTGTAAACATTTCTATGCCTCACCCCTGAATGCACCTATTAAAGTGGTTTGGCTGAGCTTCATGCATAAGGGATGAGGTCCCCGTGGGTAAAACCCAACCCATTTCCATCTTTAGAGCCTTGCAGGGGGCTGGCCATCTGGCCACAAAGTCAGCTTGTTCTGTGGCCTCAGAAGGAGGCTGACCTCATCCTCAGGCGGTGTGTGAGGGTGGGTGTTGAAAGGTCCCCTTGTGTGACGCACACTGGGCTTCTGCTGGAGTCCTCGCCCCCTCTTTGTTGGCCTGTGTAGATGCTTGGGGATGAGATTGGCAAAGGGGAAAGAACTGGGTGCTTGTGATGGCCGATGGTGATGTGTCATTGCTTCCCACCCCTCACTCTCGCCTCTGCACACTGGAGGGACCCTGCCAGTCACATGGGCCTTTGGTGTGTGGGTTGAGAACACAGCACGAGGCTAGCTCCCTATTCAGTTGTTTGCAGTTTTTGCCTTTGTTTCAGAATGTGGCCTGTTTACCACTCAGTGAGGGAACTACAAGGAGATGCTGGGCCAGCTTTTTCCTAGGGAAACACCTCTTTCCCATGAGAGCTTTGGCTCAGTGTCAGCTCTCCAATACAGGTTGAATGGAGCATGGTTTCTGCCTTCTTTTGGAGCATTTTCCCCATCTTGGAACAAAAGGAGCCATTTTATTACAGGTCCTTTGTGCCATGTACTGTGTAATTTATTTTTTTATTATTACTTTCTTTTTTTCTTCAAATTTATTTTGTATACTAAGTTGTTAGAAATGACAGCAGAATGTATTATATTTCATATTATATTTGTACTGTGTAGTTTAAACAGGTATAAACTAGAGACATTTGATGCCTGAAGGACTTAAAATCCACTTTAGAAGGCTTTAGAATGTAGAACACAGTGGTACACATGTAATCCCAGCATCTTGGGAGGCTGAGACAAGAGGATCACAAGTTAGAGGCCAGCCTCAGCAACTTAGCAAGACCCTGTATCAAAATAAAAATAGAGGGCTAGGGATGTAGCTCAGTGGTAAAGCACCACTGGATTCAATCCCCAGTACTGGGGGTGGGCGTGGGGGGAGGCGGAATGTAGAGCACAAAAGGAAAAAAAGAAACAGGCAAGAGGATAAGGTCTTTTGACCGGTACCTCTAAGTCAACATGTCACTGCCATGCTTGGAGACATACAGTGTCAGACATTTGAGGTTTGGATGCCCTGGGAGCTCCTCGGCCATTTGGGAGAGAGGAGAAAGGAAGGTTCTTGCAATGGAGAAGGAAGGACAGGTGACCTTGGCCTTTCTCCCTCCTGAGAACTCACTGTGCCATGGCCAATGTGGGAAGAACCTTAAATTTCGTAACCAGAACCATCTTAGATTTTCTTTTTTTGTCCCCTGCTCCAGTTGGCCCCTGAGATGCTCTAATTTGTCCACTGAGATAGTTGAATTTTTTGCATTTGAAGTCTTTCAGAACCAAAGCACATCATAAACTACGTAGTGAAATCATATTTTTGGTGTACAGTGTGGAAAGGACTTCCAGGCACATAGCTGTTTTTTTGTGTTGTTTAGTGTGTTCATCTGAAATTTAAATTGTGCAGAAGTATTCGTTGTACCGAGAGGAGAGTCAACCAACGTCTCTGTTTTTGTTGCAGTCTTTTTTTGTTTCTTCATTTGTTTTGGAAGGCATGTGTTTCCTTTGCAATCTTGTTTGGTCTCTTCTGGAAATGTATGTTATTTTACATTATTTATTTTCACATTATTTTCCGCTGGCAGATTTGGGTAGTTCTCGTTTGAGTGGGTAATAATATGAAAACCACACTTCTTTGATCGGTTACTGCCACTGTAGGCAGGGTGATAATGTCACAGGGCACAGAGGACTTCAGAGTAACATAGGACAGGATTGAATAGGCTCTGGATGTGGGGGTGGGGAGGTCTTGGTGTCATGAAGCAGCTCCTCAGTTCAGCTCCCACTCCAGCCTCGATGAAAGCAAGTCCGATGGTTACTACTCTCTCCATTCCTGACTCATTAGCCACTGCCACATCTGGAGATGAGTCCAGATCCAATGCCTGGACGTTTCTAGCCAGGTGTATAAATTGGCCTGCAGGCTCTTATTTAGCCAGCAGGGTTTATTTACAACCACCCCCTCCGCCCTTTACATTTGACTGTCTTCTGTTTTCTTTTTCTTTTCTTTTTTTCTACCCCACCAGGGATTGAACCCAGGGGCGTTTAACCTCTGAGTCACATCCCTAGCCCCTTTTTAAATATTTTATTTAGAGACAAGGCCTTACTGAGCTGCTTAGGGCCTTGCTACTTTGCTGAGGCTGGCTTTGATCCTCCTGCCTCAGCCTTCAGAGGCTGAGCCACTTGGATTGTAGGCGTGTGCCACCACACCTGGCACATTTGGCTCTCTTTAGAAAGGGCCAGCATTCTATAGTGAGGCACCAATCCTGGATGTTTATTACATCTTGTTTCATACATTTACCATAACTTTATGCTCCCAAAGAAAGGCATTTGCAGTTCTTGGAATGGTTTAATCATCTTGAGCTCAAGGGTTTCTGAAAAGTCTGCAAATGTCAAGTGGACACTAGGGCTCTCTCACTCCACCCACTAGGGTGGGGATCAGGGAAGTAAGTTGCTGAGCATGATGAAGGGATTCTTGCAAACTTACCTGCTCTGCCTTGGGCCAAGACCCAAGAAGTCTTTCTCTGCCATAGCTACTCTGTCCCTTACACATCCAGCTAATATCTGACATTTGCATCCAAGAACTACTTAGAAATTATCCTGATCCCTTTGACACTCTGCTCTCAATAGACCACTCAGCCATAGCCTGCCTCTCTCAGATGCCCAAGAAACAGTCATTGCTGGTCTGGCTATTTTTCAGTCTTTAGTCTTTTGTCTTCAGTACATACTCTTAACTACATTTTTTAAAAAATTTGTTCTTTTTAGAGATACATGACGGTAGAATGTATTTCTAACTACAGTTTCTACATTTATCCTGAAGTCCAACACTAGCTGGAGAAGGGGCAAAGGTCCTTTTGATGAATATTGAGGCCAATAATTGTGATTTTAGATGCTTTGGATTAAGTTAGCAGGATGGGCTTAAGGGATTTTTTCTCTTTATTCAGAAAGTTCACCCTCTCAGAACACATTCCATAGGGGTGAGATAGATATATTTAGTCTGTATTTCTCAGTTATTTTCACTTTTCACTATCGTTCTTATTGGAGAGGGAGATATGCTAAAGAAAAACTCATGTGTATTAGTGACCCTGATGTAAGATTATATGGAAAGAAGTCAAAGTGAACTAAAGGATTATTTGTAACCATTTGAGTCTCACAGCCACATACCAAATATTGATGTCCATCATTCAGAACTGTTGGTTTCTCAGATATCATTCTTTTCTCTGTTTTGGTACCAGGGATTGAACCCAGGGACACTTAACCCACGAGCCACATCCCCAGCCCTTTTTAATATTTCATTTAGAGACAGGTCATTGCTGAGTTGCTCAGGGCCTCACTAAGTGGCTAAGGCTGGCTTTGAACTCTCAATCCTCCTGCCTACGCCTCCCTGGCTACTGGAATTACAGGTGTGCATCACCATGCCTGGCTCAGATTTTTTTTTTTCTTATTAGCAGAATTTTATTTTCTAACTTCACAAATGTAATAGGTAAAGTTAATAAAAGAAAATCATAGTACTGTTCTAAAGAATGTATGAAATTGAAGGTTATGAATGACAATGACTGCGTTCTATTTATTTTCTATTTTCTTTTGATTGTGCAGATCAAGGCAATCCTGACTCAAATGTATTTAATAATCATGTAGTCAATTTAATAATTTTACATGTGTTGACATGTAGAAGCTTGAATAAAAAATAGATCACTGCAGAGCTGCAACCTCTGTAATCACTGATACACTGGCTCAGATTTTGAAACATTGAAAATGCTACTCTCTGACTACCATCTCTTATCCCCCTTCCCTTCTCTTAGGACTGTGCAGCACCTACCCTGCCTTCTAGAGAATTCTGACCTCTGAATCTTCTTTTGATCGCCTCTCACAGCCTTTCAGCTTCCCTCTATTTTTTTTTCTTTCTTACCTAGCTAGAACCTGATGCACCATCCGAACGACTCTCTCACTGCCTGCCATTTCTCTGTGCTCCCATCCTCCTTCTGTTAAGAAAACCCGGATCCTAGATTCAGGCACAGAGGTCCTTCCTCTGGGTCCTGCTCCCCCGGTAGCCCAGTCTCAACGTGTGGCGTCCAACACCAGCGGCACCTCACAGCCCCTTCCTTTCTCTCCTTTGTTCCAGATCACATCTTCCTGAGGCCTCCCTCCTCATTCCTGTTCATCCTACAGCCACCTGGCTGATACCCCCGGCTTCTTGTCGCCCTTCCTTCCCCTTGACCATGCTCAGTCACTGTCTAGGAGCAGGATAACAGTGGCCAAGAGTTTGGGCTGGGGAGCCAGATGGCTTGGTTTCAACCACGCACCAGCTTTCTTACACTCTCCACTTTGATCTCCTGTCTAAAAAATCATAATAACCCACGCCATAGGATTTTGGGGAAAATTTGGTGATTTCTTCCATGAAAAAATCACAATATCTGATGAGTAGATTCCTCACTAGTAAATAAACACATTGACATCTCTAGCATGAAACATTTCGTCTGTGCTGATTTTTACTTTAAACAACTTTACTGAGATATAATTAATATGGCATATAATTGACCACTTAAAATATACAGTTCGTTGTCTTTCATTTGATCAGAGTTGTGCAGTCATCACCACAATCTAGTTTTAGAACATTTTTGTCACTCCTAAAAAACTACATTTATTAGCATTTATTCCCCATTTCTTTCTTCCCCCAGCCTGAGGTAGCCACTAATCTATTTTCTTTCTCTATGATATACCCAGTATAGACATTTCATATAAATAGAATTATACAATGCTATATTTTCAATGTGTGCCCAAAGTTCACACATTGGAAACTTAATCCTCAAGTTCATATGTTAATGATATTAAGAGGTGAGGCCTTTGGGAGGCAGTTAGAATTAGATGAGGTCGTGAGGTGTGGTGACATGATTGACTTTGTAATAGCAGGAAGAGACATCCAAGCTAGCTGCTCACTCTGTCTTGCCATATGATGTCCTAGGCTAAGGTATGATGTGGCAAAAGCCCTTACCAGATGCCAGTGCTGCACTTGGGACTTCCCAGTCTCCAAAATAAACCTCTATTCCTGGTCTCAGGTTTTTTGTTACAGCAACAGAAAGCAGACGAATGCAGTACATAGTCTTTTGTACTTTTCTTTCACTGAGCATGTTTTCAAGGTTGATTCACTTTGTAGCATCTATCATTACCTTGTTCCTTTGTATGGCTGAATAATATTTCATTGTGTGAATATACCATTTTTTGTTTATCTGTTCATCAATTGATGGACATTTAGGTTGTTTGTACCTTTGAGCTCTTAGATAATGCCGCTGTTAATATTTGCGGACTAGCTTGTGTGTGGATGTTATGTTTTTCTTTTGGGTGTATACCTAGGAGTGAAATGGCTGGATTATATGGACATGTGATGGCCAAATGAGGCCTGGCTGTAAAATGAAATTAAAAGAACATCATTGTGAGAAACCAAGGCCTGGGGAAAGGGTCAGCTTCCCTCCCCTTCTGTCAGCCTTTCCTCATTAACCATAGGCCCTACCTTTTGGATCGTAAGCAACCGTCCCTAGGAGTCTGACTACTCCCCTTGGAAGTGTAAACATCCCTGTGCAAGGCTTCAGGCACCAGGCTAGAGATTTGTTGGAGGCCTGTGAGGAGACAGTTTCTCCCCTTATCACTCTCTGCTTCTGTAAACACACTTCCTGCTAGAAACCCACACTCGGCCTCTGTCAAGTAGACTAAAGCTTTTATGGCACCAGAGGACCTATAAATGTTCTCAGAAACTGTGGACAGGCACTCAGAATTTGGAGTTTGAGCTCCTCTAGGCCTGCTGGCATAAAAATCAAGTTTGAGTTCTCCCATTCTCTGAATACTCTTTGCTGCTTCTTGACCTGTCTGCTTCCCACTACAGGAACTCCTTACTTAAGTGTTTTTTTTTTTTTTTTTTTTTTTAAATGATATTGGTGGTATTACAACTGGTGGTTGAACCCAGGTGCATTTAATCTCCAGTACCACCAACCTACATCCCCAGCTCTTTCTTAGTTTTTATTTTGAGGCAGGATCTCTCTTGAGTTGCTGGAATTTCAAGCATGCACCACCATGCCTGGCTCTTACTTAACCTTTTGAGGAACTGCCATACCATTTCCAAAGTGACTGCACCATTTCCCATTCCTACCCCCATGTGGGCATCATAATGGCATAAGGTGGGAAGGTTCAAATCCCTACACCATCACCAGCGCTTAATGTGTATCTTTTTTTGTTGTTTTTGTTACTGGGGATTGAACTCAGGGGCCCTCGGCCACTGAGCCACAACCTCAGCCCTATTTTGTACTTTATTTAGAGACAGGGTCTCACTGAGTTGCTTAGCGCCTCGCCGTTGCTGAGGCTGGCTTTGAATTTACGATCCTCCTGCCCCAGCCTCCCCAGCTGCTGGGATTACAGGTGTGCGCCATTGTGCCCACTTACTATGTATCTCTTTTCATTTCAGCCACCCTAGTGTGTGTGATGTTGTGTCCTCTTTGCCTGCGCCTTAAATGCTGCCCTTAGCCCTTTTTTCACTTGCTTTTCCCTGAGCAGCTCATTCATTTCTGGCTTTGATTATCATATATGTTAAGTGCTAGCAAAGACATCTGTTACTCAGAACAGTGCTGGGGACACTGATAGATTCTTTCTCCTTCCATTCTCCATTTCTAGATCCAGTGCTGCCATATGCTTTCCCCAAACAGCTCATGAAAGTATTAGTTTCCACTCCACTTTCCAGTCAGTCGTGATCCACCACGCCAGCCTTCCTGATGTTAAATATTCCATTCCCCTCATTTGGACTCCCATAGTTCCTGCTTGTCCTCAGCTTCCCTCAGACTTTTTCCAGATAATCGATTCTGTGGGTGAGCTGAGGATGCTGTTTACTTCTTGAATTTCTCCCAGATGATATACTACCTCTAAATTCTGGGGGTCACCAGAGTATAGTGACTGTGCAAGAATACAGAAGCCATTTTCCTTAGAAACAACTTAGATTTCGAAAGACTGTTCATAAATATATCTTTTAGTCAGAGCATGGTGACATTTTATAATGCTTCAGTAGTTCCTGGAGTTGACAGAGCTTTCATCTAGTATGTTTAAGGCTCTGCAACTTGGTAGATGGGCTACTTTATTCCCTATTTTCAACCTGAAGAACGAGGGAGGCATATGAAGGCGTAATTGGAAGTAAAGTATTCTTTTTTAGTACCAGGGATTGCACTCAGAAGCATTTGTAAGCACTGAGCCACGTCCCCAGCCCAGAAGTGTAGTTTGTGGGAAGCGCTCCACGTGGTAGTCCCAGGGACCCCAAAATACCTGAACCAAGGTCCTTAGCTAAGGATCCATTTAACAAGATGGGTGGAAAAGGGATGCAGCTCCCATCCATGATAGGTGAAAACGAGTAGCACGTGACATTAAGTGTTAGAGCAAATAATGACCTTTTATAAGGATGTAATTTGGATAGATTGTTTGGATTTTTAAAGGTAGATGAGTAACACCAGCCAGGCATTTGACAGGTGAGAGGTGAGAAATTGTGAAGTGGGTTTTCCAAGGGGCACGACTGCTGGTCACCTGGCCAGCACTGTTCTGCTTGGGTGACTAGGTTTCCTTGCTGGCCCTAGATTCACAGAAGTCACAGTGAAAGCCTTGTAGCAAACACAGCCTTCATCAGATCCCTAAACATTCTTCTGGGCACAGTGGCAGGGAGCAGCAACGTTCCTTCTGGAAAGATCATCTTCCCCACCTGCCTCCTTCCTGCCTGACGGCCAAAAGCTGAACTCAAGGGAGGACTGTGAGTCTGAAGTGGAAAACAGGACAGCCACAAACATAGTATATGTTTATTTAGTGGTTTTGCATGTAAAATGGAACCACCTTCAGGTTGTGTTTGGTGTGACCACTTTTTTTTTAAGGCAAACAAACATCATTGGTGGAAAATGTACCACTTTGATCCGAAGCACCATGTATTCTGTCCCAGTACAGAATGACAGGTATTCATGCTGAAGCTGGAAAGTCTGGCTGTGGTTTTGAATTTGGTCTTTACTGGTTAAATGTTCAGAGTTCTATGTACTGAAACCTGGCATCAGGAGTTGTTTTAGGCACATTGAATCCCCCAGTAGAATTCTCCATTCTCAGTAGCTACCTTATTATGTTTTTGTGTCAGGATAATGTTGAGTTACTAGATGCTATGGCACACGCCTATAAACCCAGCTACTTGGGAGGCTGATGCAGGAGGATCACAAGTTTGAGGCCAGGCTCAGCAACTTATCAAGTCCTTGTCTCAAAAATATATACATACGTACATAAATCAATCAATGGGCTGGGGATAAAGCTCAGTGGTAGAGTGGCCCTCTGGGTTCAATCTCTAGTATTACCAGGAGAAAGAGGGGGAGCGGGAGAGGGAGAGAAATGTCAAATTAAAAAACATCGCCTACCCAGTTCTTTGATTCTGGAGGGCTTTTGTTTTGTTTAACCCAGGTAAGATGGAATGCTTTTCAAAAGTTCTCCTGAACAGCTCTGATACCTTATGTGTCAAGTGTATCAAGGAGTAAGTTTTTGAGGTCAAAGTGGGAATCTCAAGGCCATTGTAGAACACTGAAGGCCAGTGGGTTTGCGTGTTGGGAGCTGACAAGGAGGTCTACCTCTTAAGTCCTCTGAGTTCCCTCCCCTCCCAGTAGGAGTGACTCTGGGAACATATGTTTCCAAACAGTTTTATTTTTGGTCTAAATTTTATTCAGACACAACACCATGTAGGAGACATCCCTGCACTGTTTAGGCCCTGGCTCCTCTCATGGAGGAATGGGGGAAGGGAGAATTGTACCAGAGGCAGCAATTTGAACTAATGGATATCCTGCTGAGAGGCTTTTATTTTTTTGGAGTCTGAACCAAGGACAAAGATGTTTGATCCTTGATCCTTGCCCGGTAATAATGAGGTCTGTCAGGAGCCTGAATGCAAGGAACTAATTGTCCTTGGTCTATGAAGATTCCTTACCCAGAACCCTTTGGATGTTAATTGGATCTTTTTAAAGATTCTTCTGTCTGTGGGAGGGGGAGGGTGCAGAGCAGTGAAAATGGGAGTTTTCCTAAGGCTTTGTTCTGGGACCAACTGACTGCAGATGGGCCTTGGAGGACCTGTAGATAAATAGAAGAGAGGAGAGTTTACAATTGGAAATGAACACTGTAGTTGTTATAAAAATGGGGCCAAAGGAACAGTCAAACGGTGCAACACAGAATGAACTAAGATGCTAAGATGCGGTAGCCTCAAAATGATGGGAACAGGAAATAATGAATAAATATTGTGAATACAGTGGCTCCTCTCCCCCATGCAAAGTTTTGCTTTCTGTGGTTTTTGTTACGTGGTGTCAACTATAATCCAATTAGATGGAAAATTCCAGAAATAAAAAATTTACAAGTTTTTAAATTGCGCCATGTCCCACTCTGTCCCAGTTGGGTCATCTTGGTCATCATATCGACTGTTGGGGTGTCAGTGCTTATGTTCAAGTAGCTCTTATTTTTTAAGGTCCCAGAGTACAAGAGTAGTGATGCTGGCAATTTCATTAAAATATATTGTTATAATCATTCTTTATTATTATAAATCCCTATTGTACTTAGTTTGTAAATTAAACTTTATCATGAGTATGTGGTATAGGAAAAAACAGCATATATTGGATTCCATACTATCTTTGGTTTCAGAGATCCATTGGAGGTCTTGGATTGTATCCCCCACAGATAAAATGAGGCTACTGTGGCCTAATATTGATGCTGCAAAAAGACGGGGATGAATGCAAACTTCACAAATAAGCTCAGCGCTTTATTCAGGAATGAAGTTTCACACAGGAGCAGGGGATGCAGGGACAAAATGATGCCATGGTGGGACCCACTTTCCTGGTGGAAAGTGAGCCCCTGAACAAAGAAAGGGCCTGGGCTTATACAGGGTATTCTGAGAGGTGGTCTAGTGAGCATATCAATTTTCTTTGGGCACCCAGGAATTTGGAGTTTGTTTGTCAATCAGTGAAGGTGTCAGTTTTAGTGCTTAGGGATTTAGGGTTTGTTTTACAGGGCAAAATGAGAGGAAATCTAGGGTGAGTGGTCAGTTTCTGGAATTTATTGACTGGACCTGATGGAGGACATAGGGTCAGTGGTTGGTAACTGGGAAGGATTTGTTTGCAGAAGGGTTAATGCTTCAGCCTCTTCCCAGACACTGCCTTTCCAGGTTTGATGGACACCTCCTCCTCAGGGTTTGTTTTATCACCGGGAAAGAACTGTACTAGGAAAGTATCGATGTTCTCAGTGTATGGCTTTCCTTCTCACTCCCCTTTTCCCGGGTCTCACTACTACTGTTGGCATTTGTCATGTTCCATATCTAATGCTGTTCACCAAGTTTAAAAGGAGGTCATATTCTTGCACAGCTGGGGCCTTCCAAGAAACTGAGGCAGTGCAAAGACTCCCTCTTAAAACCCAATTCTTAGGATCAGTCAGAAAGATTTCAGACATGTTGCTCAGAGTAACAGGCATGAGTTTATTGAAAGGATAGGAAAAAAAAGGGGGACATTTTCAAGAGAAGAATTGGGTCCTGTCAGAGAGTAGGAGGACAGTGTACCTCTTCTGCACTCCAGTTTTATCCATCCCAGAAGTTTCCAGAGAGTCCTGCCCAGGTCCACTTCTTGACTTTTGACTGAGCAGGGTGACATTAGATTTTGGAGTCCCCATTACCATGACAACTCATGACAACTTTGGGTCACTTTGGCCCATGATTCTAATTGAATTATTTAAAAAAAATTTTTTTTTTGTAGTTGTTTATGGACAGAATGCCTTTATTTTATTTGTTTATTTTTATGTGGTGCTGAGGATCCAACCCAGTGCCTCACACATGCTAAGCAAGCGCCCTGCTACTGAGCTACAGCCCCAGTTCTCTAATTGGATTCTTATCCATACATTCTTAAGAAATTTTATGGTTAGGAGGAATTATCCTTTTCTTCCGGAAGCTGGTCAGTGAAAAGGGTCACAAAATTCTCTCCCTACAAAGTAACTTGGGTTCCTCTTATCAACCTAATTTCTTGCCTGCATTCCCTTGCAGATAACAGGTAGCAGGTAAATTGCTTTTTGGTAAAGAAAGCATTCTCTTTACCTCATGTTTCTACCATCCTCATCTGTCTGTCCTCTAACAATGTTACTTTGACTAAATTGTAACCTGAGTACATTCTTCAAAACTTTTAAAAAGTCTGCATTCATTTATTATCCATTGATTCACTTAAGTAAAGGTGCCAAGTACTGTGGGGCATGCTGGGGAGATAAGTGTGAACACCATACAGCTGTTCTCTCTGGAGCACTGCACTTCAGGTAAGGGGAAAAGAAAACAGTGAGTGTGAACTCCAGGAGTCAATTTTGGAGACAGTGGAGTCGACTCAGCTCTAACTTCTTTAGGCTTTTGGGGTCATGTCAGAATATAGGAATGCTTCTCCCTGTCTTTGGACACTGAGAGTGTGGCCAGGAGGTGGTTTGTAATAGGGACTAGTGTGCGGCCCTCTCCAGCTGGGTTGAGTGTAATCACAGAGGTTGGGTATTTTGGGGGTGTGGTATTTCAGTTTCAGGGAGACAGTTTCTGCAGTCTTCACATAAGTCTAAAATTATCTTTCGACATACCGGCTTTCATCAGTGTGGGTTTTATTTTTGGATGCATGGTCTGTGTTTGTGTAACAGATGTGAGGACTTTTTCTGTTAGAGCTATTGAGGGCTTCTGAGCCATGGAGAAGAGTTTAAGAAGCTCACAGACACGTTTCACCCCATCCCCTTCCACTCCCTCCAAAAGAAGATAAATTAAGATGCCTAATTTGATGCTCTAAAAATGACATGCAGGAGCTGTACAATTTGATTCACTTAAATCCAAGTTCCACTGAGGACAGCTCTAGGGAAGGGAGAGGGTCTAATGGAAGAAGTGGGTTGGGACAACCCAGAAGAGCCCCTCATCTCAGCTCTCTGCTGGTCCTTTTGGCTTCCTATCTTTGGAGTAAGTTATCACCAGTTGTCACTTGGCCTTTGAAATGTTAATTTGTACTTCAGCAGTTAAGGGCTCCCATAACTCCTCAGCTATTCTTGCTGATAGTGCAAGGGTGGGCAAAGTTTCCCTATAAAGAGCTTGCTAGTAAGAATTGTGGGCTGTGGGCTGTCATTGTAGTAAAAGGCAGCCCAAACATGCCAACAAATGAGCATGGCTGTGTTCCAATAAAACTTTATTTACATAAAACTTTATTTACATAAACTGGAGGCTGACTGGGTCTGACCCACAGGCTGTCATTTGCTGACTCCTACATTAGACCCGTGGTGGCTCCATGCAGTTTACATGCAGTTATTCTCCCTTCTTCGAGAGGGAGTGGCCTAAAGCTGTTACCAGAGACTTTGGCCACTTCCCCCAAAAATCAAGTGGAAAAAGTAATAGTGGGAAATAGGAAAGGAACTTTAATCAATATTGCCATATTTGGAAGTGGGTTGTGCATTTGTAGTGAGCTTTAGGTTTAAATAGAGGTAGAATTGTGTTGGGGTCCAGAGGCCTGCATAGTTAAGCAGATTTGGTCAAACTGTGACCTTGTTGATCATCTCAGTTCTGATCACACAGAATCTTATCTTTGTCCCTGTTCAGGGGGTAATCGCCATTTGCTTTGCAGATGTTTATCTGTCAGAGCTGTGATCCTGGAAGGTGGCAATTTGGTAATTGCTTCTGCTGGCGGTGGGGGAGCAGTCTCATCAGGGGCCATCTGCTTCCAAGGCTCACTGTCCCTGGAAGGTATAGAGCAATGACTGGAGACTTCTAGTTCCTCTCTCCCAGGGGGTTGGAACAGGGCATTGTAAAAGCTGGCAGTTGAATATTATTATAAATCTTGAAAATATCTTATTCTTATCTTGGTGGCCTCAGTCTTGAAGAAGGAAAAAAATAGGTTGGATAAATTTAGGGCTAGTAAATCTTGCATTACCAATTTATAGATAAGACTTCTTTAGAGAGTTGCTTGCCTACATGCAGAACTGAGCAGGAACCAGACCCAAAGTTTAGGATAATAGAAAATGAAGATGAAGCGCCGGGTGTGGTGGCACACACTTGTAATCCCAGTGCCAGCTCCGGCTCAGGAGGCTGAGGCATGAGTTCAAAGCCAGCCTCAACAAAAGCAAGGTGCTAAGCAACTCAGTGAGATCCTGTCTCTAAATAAAATACAAAATAGGGCTGGAGATGTGGCTCAGTGTTCGAGTGCCTCTGAGTTCAATCCCCAGTACCAAGAAAAGAAAAAAAGAAAATGAAGGTGGCGAAGCCAAGCTTTTTTCTACTTTCTGCAGGCCAAAGTGAAAAGTCAGTGCAGTCTCCCCAAGTCCCTGTTATAAAACCTGGCTTTTTTTTGGGGGGTACTCAGAATTATATTTTTAAATAAATAGAAAATCATTTACAGGTAAAATTGATTTTTTTTTTTTTTTTTTTTTTTTGGGTCACAGAAGAGTGGGAAGCTAAAGCTGCAAACCCCAGTTCCAATGTTCTGACAAAGGTGTGAAAGTCCAGTAGGGCTCAAGCAAGGAGCACTCTTGAGAGGGAGTGGGTCATCTCCTGAGCAGAGAACAAAGGAAACAGTGCTCCTTCCAAATTTATTGCTGTTTGACGTTTACCAGGAAACTGGCTTCCCCCTCCTGAAGTCTTAACTAATCAGATGTTCAACTCCTCCTTCACATAGGGCAGGGGAGTTTTTGACCCTGGTGGGTCCTTTCTGGAACTGTCATGGGGATCAGCCTTTTCATCTACAAGTCATCTACAAGTCAGTCCGATGTTTATGCGGGTGCTGGGGTCAATGACTGGGCAGACTTTATCTTAGAGTGCTGTGCTATTAATTAAATTTCCCTTTTGAAATACTTTGAGAAACCTGTGGCTATAAATCCTAACTTTTCAGTCAGCCCTGTCAGGAGTTAGCCCCATTGATCTTCCTTTTTTGATGTATTTCTTAATTGGCTCCCTTTGTTTCTCTCTGCTTCTTCTCAGGGTTTGTGCACCTGTTATTTTTCTATGAGTAACCCAATTATTCATTTGACTTAAAAGCCATTTAAAGAAAACCTATGACCCTTCCATGTTATTGGTTTGCATCTCACTGCTCATGACTAACTACTTCCTAACATTCTGATGATCTCATAAGTTGTGAGGATAAAGAAAATGAGCATGGGGGCATCCCAGCTTCCCTGAGGCTTGGGAGCCCCAATTCCAGGTCTCATGTGTAATGGGAGGCATGCCAAGACTGGGAACCCAAATAAGTGGGTATTTATTCCAGAAGTGGGAACAAGTAATCTTGAGCTTATAAGGGCTCTCAGGATCTTGAGCTTATAGGTATGTTGAAGATAGTAGGGTTTTAGGTTTTTTTTTTTTGTTGTTGTTGTTTGTTTGTTTGTTTGTTTTGGTACTGGGGATTGAACCCAGGGGCACTAAACCACTAAGCCTCATACCCAGCCCCCTTTTTATATTTTATCTAGAAACAAGGTCTTGCTAAGTTGCTTAGGGCCTCCCTAAGTTGCTTAGGCTGGCTTTGAACTCACGATCCTCCTTCTTCTGTTGGGATTACAGGCATGAGCCACCACACCTAGCGAGGATAATAGATTCTTATGTCCCACTTAAGGTAAAAAATCATGAATAGTCCAAATCAATGATGAAAATACTTAAAATATCCATAAAATAGAGCATACAGTTATATGTGTATAGCACTTCACTAGAAAGTTAACTTTTTGTTAGGATAGATTTTATTTTTTAAAGCTGGGAGTTGAACCCAGGGCCTTGCACATTCTAAACAAGTGCTTATCACTAAGCTATATATCCTCAGTCCTTAGTGTGGATTTTAAGCCTGTTTTATTCACTGCTTATATCCCCCCTAGAACAATACCTGCACGTAGTAGGTGGAAATGAGTGGATGTGCTTTATTATATCTGTACAAATGTGTTATGTTGTGTGTGGTAGGGAATAAAGAGTACATGTGCAAACTGTGATTTTACTGGGTTCTTCAAAATTGCACAGAAGGCAGTCATGCATATAGTTGCATTTGTATATAATGTGTCCCCACTGTATTCCATGTTCGCACACTTGAGAAGAAAGTTAAGCTGATTTAGTCAATTAAGTGATTTTCACTTAGGCCCTGAGCAGCCCCTAGATGTTTGCATTTTCCTGGTTTCCAGGATGGCCCTACCTCTGTCTCCCTCCCTCTCTTCACATTCCTCTCCTTCACACACTCCCTTTGGTTGTCTCTCTTGCTGTGCTTGTGCTGGCTACTCCTAGATCTTTATCTCTAGTCCAGCTCTCCTTCAGGAATACCCTCTTGAGCCCTCTGCCCACACTTCCCCTTGATACAGGCTCCTCTAGTACAACTTGCCATTAAGCGATTTACTGTCCCACTATCCCAAATCTGTTCAGTTGCCATTCCTTTCCACTTTGGCCTGCCAACCTTGAAACCAGGATTCCTAGTCCTGAGTTTCTCTACCTTTATTCATAGGCCACCTCTGATCAAACAGGACTGTCCATCATTGGCCCCCAGTCTTCAGTGCTGTTGCCTCATTCAAGAGCTACGTCATTCTTCACTTGGATTTGCTCTGGTGTCTCCTTCAAGATCAGTAACTAGTCTGGTTCTTTGCATATTCTACCTCCAGTTTTACCTGATTCCTTAATGGAGGTTGAAATGCACTGAATCCATTATATCTCTGTGGAAGAGCCCCCTTCTTCCCATCTTAGTCCTTTGTGAGTTGTCTTGTTTGGACTGAAAGCTTATTTAGCAGTTGGATTAGAGTTGTTTTCTAGCTGTGTAATCATGAGGACCATGAAAAGAGGAGCTGTGAACTCTCAGGGCATTCTCTCCTTGTGTACTCGTTGAGGCTCTGAACACTTACTATTCAGGAAAATGAACATCCTGGTTTGAGAGGTGGCCAGGTCATATAAAACCAGTCTAGAATTTTAATTCCTCTTTTTGGCTTTTAATAAGGACACAATGTAGACTTTTCTCTTAAAAGATGTTCAGATACCTAAACAAAAAAGAAGTGAGTTCTGGTTGTTGTTACTGTATTTTAAATAAGGCCCACACATCCCTAAAATGGCTTTGAGGATGCTCACTTACTGAGCAAAGAACTTTGGCTGTTTGTTGAAAGAGGCCCTCTGAGGGAGAGAGGAAGCTGGTTCAGTATTGTCTGTCACACATCTGTTGTCCACTGCTGGGTAATAGGCAGACACCACTGTCACAGACCCTGAAATTCTTTATGGAGAAAATAAACCGTCCTGGAAAGTTTGATGAGTGGAATCTCAGAAAGGGGTGAGGCTGACAGAGTGATGCTTCTCATTCCACATATTTTTTTTCAAGTGAGGAATAAGCAAACAGAACTTGCAGATCTCGTTCTTCTAGTTTCAGTGGGCTTGATTTGTCACTCATGCTGAGCTGTTTAAGCTTAGTTTCACTGGATGCACTAGAAAGTCGATACAGTGAAGTGTAAGAACAATTAGCTTTGCTAATATCACATTTTCATCTCTCAGGTCATACTACATTATAGAACCATGACTCTCCCCTTTCTCTCCATTTCTGTAAGAACCATTCCAGAGTCTGTGCTTTTTTCCTAAGTTTGCAGCATCTGGGGCCCTTGGCCAGTTAGACCTGCAGGCCTTTCTTGTAGCTCTGGCTGGGAGGCATTGCTAAGCATCTCTTCTTTGTGGGCAGAATTGTATGGATCTTCTAGCTTCCTTACCTTATTGAAAGTTAGCCTTAGTGAATCCCTTGGTAAAGTGAATACTCATAATCATGCTCTGAGCTCTGAGATGCTCAGATGCCCCCATGTTTAGATCAGAATGTATCCACCAAGCTGGGTGTGGTGGTGCATGCCTGTAATCCCAGTGGCTCTGGAGGTTAAGGCAGGAGGATTTCAAGTTCAAAGCCAGCCTCATCAATTTAGTGAGGCACTAAGCAACTTAGTGGCTCAGCAGTTAAGCACCCCTGAGTTCAATCTCTGGTACCAAAAAAAAAAAAAAAGAATGTATCCACCAGTCTCAGTGGTCTATGCATCTATGTAGTGTGCCCACCTCTGTCCTCTGGAAGTTCTTTTTATATAATAGCTAACTATGGGTTAGGAATGGTGGTAAGCACTTCACAAGGATTAGCTGATATAATTCTCAGGACAACTCCATGAGATCATTTCATTTTATAGATGGGGAAATTAAGACTGTGGGGAGGTGTAACTTGTCCAGGTTAGCATGGAGTCAGGGTTGGAAGTCCAGGTGAGCTGTTTATTCTTAACTTGACGGTTTGTGGCTTTGAGATTCATTGCTCTGAGGGTTGGGAGGAAACCCCTTGCTCTCAGAGGCCTACATAGAAACAACACAGGCTCAGTGTGAGCCCGACTTGTGGGCCATGTCCTTGGATGCCCAGACCAGACTTAAGAGGCAACACCCCCACGGTGTGGAATCTGTGTGTGATGTCTGTTTTCTTTTGCAAAACTGGGATGGAGTTTGGAACAACAAATATTTAATCAGAGCAAATTCCTTTTGCTAAAATCCTGTCCGCTTGTTCAACTAGGAGGTTCTTTGCCTAAAAATACTCACTACTTACTGAGTCACCCACAGAGCATAAAGAAGGCTTGGTTTGTATTTGGAGCAGAGGGTTATTTGCCTATTTTTATTCTGGATGAAATGTGTGATACCACATACTCACCCTTGGATGAGCCCAGGGTTCCGGGCATAGTTGAGGGGCCTGGAGTAGACACAAGAGGGCCGTGTCTGTTGGTGGTCAGAGGGAGGAGGAAAGGAGAGCAGTGTTTTGGGGGTGGGAAGGTGGAGAGGAGGGTAAAGGTGAAAGATGGGCTGGCATTGACAGAAAAGTTGTATCATAGTACAAGGGGGGTGTTTTAGGAATTTGTGTTGCTTGTAGAGTAAAGAGAGAAGGGAGAGAAGAAAAGAATTTAATGGATATCACAAACCAATAAATCCCATAAGTAAAAACAGCCTAATAAATAAGATAATGTAGTTTTTCCTTTATGAATATAACTTTTACAAATTTAAAGCAATTATTACCTCCTTGTCACCAGTACTGCTCTTACAGATGTGACTTGTTTGGGGTTAGAGTCCCAGAAACACTGATTTTGTGCCTGAGCCCCCACTGCTTCAGTATCTGAAGATTTTAACCACGCCGGATGTTCATCCACTTTATAGCACAGCTAAAAAGTTCAAACTCCTTCAGATAGCACTCATGGCTCCCCTTCCTGGGGGTCTTCCTGTGTCTTTGTGTTCAGTCCTAATTGCTGCTGGGAAGCAACATCCAGACCAGGTGTTCTCACTGGGGATGCTCCAGGGTGCCCCAAACTCTGTGTGTTAAAAAACACTCCTGGTGAGACTTCTGCCTTTTCTAGTTGTGCTCCCCTCCATCCCAGATAGCAAAGTGTTAAAAAAGAAGAGCCCTCCCCGCAATCCTTCACTTGACAGTGCTGCCAACTGGGAATCCTACCTATAGAAAATTTTATTCTGCCTGCCCCTGGTCGACCTTCTTTATCTATTACTAGTGACCTTCAGACTTGCCCTTCTTCCTCACATCTGCCCCTTCCAAACTGTCCTCCACTTTGCACACAGATGTCCTAGCTTACACGATGCTTGGCCCTTCCTTACAGAGTGGGGGGCCAGACTTTCAAGGTGGCATGTACCTGGCCTTTCCCAAAGAGACCGTGTCTTCTCCAGCTTCCTCTCTTGCCAGAGAATACATTTTTTTTTTTTTTTTTTGATACCGGGGATTGAACTCAGCGGCACTAGACCACTGGGCCACATCCCCAGTCCTTTTTTGTATTTTATTAGAGACAGGGTCTCACTGAGTTGCTAAGTGCCTCGCCATTGCTGAGGCTGGCTTTGAACTCGCGATCCTCCTGCCTCAGCCTCCCAAAGTGCTGGGATTACAGGCGTGCGCCACCGTGCCCGGCTAGAGAATACATTTTTTAGGATAAGTTTGTCCTTTGCAATGTTCATGTTACTGTGGTCCACTTTACCTTTTGAATATAGTTCTTGCTGCTTATTTTCTTTTCATCTTTTCTCTCTCCCCCTCCCTAGCCTGGGGGTGGAGAACAAGATTACCTTGAGTTATCTGTGTTCCACTGGAAGGAGATGTCACCGGGGCATACCTGGGACCCCTACAGGGCACACTTGAAATGTAGCCTTTGGAGAGCTTCTTTAAAAGCCCTCTATTTTCTCTAATGGACAAAACCACAGAGACTGGAGCCACCTGTGTTTCTCCTTTGCTAACAAAGCAATATACCTGCTTTTTTCCTTTTTCTCAAAACCTTGTCCTCATTATTAAATTGGCATGAATTGGCAACAGGGACAGGGACCAAGCTTTCAGTAATATTCAGTCTAACTATATACCAAATATTGTATGGGACATACATAACACAAAAATATTATTCATTGTTTATCTGAAATTTAACTAGTTATTCTGTATTTAATCTGTCAACCTTGTATGGTGTGTGTGTGTGTGTGTGTGTGTGTGTGTGTGTGTGTGTTTGGTATCATAGAGAAGTTCGTACTTTTCCTGAGGGTGTTACTGGGTGGCACTATAACCCCTGGGGAAGAGGTTAGGCTCCACCTTGCTGCTTCATATATATTTGGAGTCAAATTATTAGGAAAATAAATTTTATTTAAAGCCAGTTTTGAGTGAAGAGAGAAGAATATTTTTGTTTTAAAAATTCCATCTTTGGAGATGAAAAGAAAGCCCTTATTTTATTTTTATTTTTTTGGTACCAGGGATTGAACTCAGGGGCACTGGACCACTGGGCCACATCCCCAGCCCTTTTTTGTAATTAGAGACAGGGTCTCACTGAGTTGCTAAGTGACTCGCCATTGCTGAGGCTGGCTTTGAACTCGCAATCCTCCTGCCTCTGCCTCCTAAGTGCTGGGATTACAGGCGTGCACCACCGCACCCGGCTGAAAAGAAAGCTTTTAAAAGAGAAGAAGTAGCAAGATGGGACAACAAACAAGAAATAGATTTGGTTAGCCTGTGCTAACAATGTGCAGCCTCCATTCTCATCCACCTTGGCCTCTGGGCAAGGGCAGCCCATCAGCCTCCACTCCAGCATGAGGAAATTACTCTCAGTTTTAGAGGGGTCCCCTACTTCAGTCTGTTTCAAGAGTTTGTGCAGGGGGGAACAAACTGGAAATCCATACGTAATAGAATGAAATTGAACCCCTATATCTCACCCTGCACAAAACTCAACTCAAAGTGGATCAAGGACCTAGGCATTAGATAAAGAACTCTGCACTTTCTAGAAGAAAACATAGGTCCCACTCTCCATCATGTTGGCTTGGGAATCAAATTCCTCAACTCCTCAACAAGACTCCTAAAGTGCAAGAAGTAAAATCAAGAATCAATAAATGGGATGGTATCAAATGGAAAAACTTCTTCACAAGCCGGGCGCAGTGACGCACATCTGTAATCCCAGCACTTTGGGAGGCTGAGGCAGGAGGATCGCAAGTTCAAAGCCAGCCTCAGCAATGGCGAGGCACTTAGTAACTCAGTGAGACCCTGTCTCTAATAAAATACAAAAATGGGCTGGGGATGTGGCCCAGTGGTCAAGTGCCCCTGAGTTCAATTCCCGGTACCAAAACAACAACAACAACAACAAAAAAAACAAAACAAAAAACTTCTTCACAGAAAAGGAAACAATCAAGACCATATATGGAGATCCTACAGATTGGGAGAAAATCTTTACCACCAGTACTTCAGATGAGGCACTAATGTCCATGATCTATAAAGAACTCAAAAAACTTAACATCAGAAAAATAAATAACTCAATCAATAAATGGGCAAAGGAACTGAACAGATACTTCACGGAAGAAGAAATATGAATGGTCAAAAAATATATGAAGCAATGTTCAACATCTCTGGCAATTAGAGAAATGCAAATTAAAACTACTCTGATATTCTATCTCACTCTATTCAGAATGGCAATTATCAAAAATACAAGTAACAATAAGCGGTGGCAAGGATGTGGGGAGAAAGGTACTCTCATACATTGCTGGTGGGTCTGCAAATTGGTGCAACCACTATGGAAATAAGTATGGAGATTCCTTAGAAAACTTGGAATGGAACCACCATTTGACCCAGTTATCCCACCCCTTGGCATATACCCAAAGGACTTAAAAATAGCATACTACGGTGACATAGCCACATCCATGTTTATAGCAGCTCAACTCACAAGAGCCAAGCTATGGAAACAACCCAGGTGTCTTTCAGTGGATGAATGAATGAAGAAAATGTGGTATCTATATACACAATGGACTATTATTCAGCCATAAAGAATAATGAAATTATGGCATTTGCTGGTAAATGGATGGAACTGGAGACTATCATGTTATGTGAAATAAGCCAATCCCAAAAAACCAAAGGCTGAATGTTCTCTCTGATTTGTGGATGCTAACCCCAAACAAGGGAGATTGGGGAGGGGAATAATAGAAATCCACTGGATTAGACAAAGGGAAGGGAGCAGGAAGAGGACTGGGAAAGACAGTAGAATTGACTGGTCATAACTTTCCTAGCCTTGTATTTGTATACATGACCACAAGAATGGAAACCAAATAGAATAAGTTATACTTTATACTTTATGTATGCATATTCTGCCAAAATGCATTCTACTGTCATGTGTAAAACAAACAAATAAACAGAAAACACAGAAGCCTGTTCAAATAAATATAGTAGCATCTCTTTATGGCCTCCATCTTGCTCTGATGTAAAAAAATTTGCAGTTTTAGGAATTTTCTGGAAACAAAACATCAGACATTTCTTTACCTTCTTTCTGTTCATGAGAGTGATGCTATACTAATGGGGTCTGAGACACAATGCATTTCTGCCCAAGCCTTTTATTTGAGAACCTTTGGTAAAACGTTTCAAATTCAGATGTAGTAGTGACTAGAGACCTTTTTAGGGGGAGGGAATCCTCATTCCAGAAGATGAAGCCAGTTAAACTTAGCCTGCCTTATGTTTATGAAAATCTTTGCTTGTTTATTTGAAATCCTAGTTATTATTGTTTTAAAGAGCTTTTCTGGAGGAGAAACTAAATTCTCTTTCAGACTTTAATTTTACTTCCAGCTTTTGAGTCATAATTTCCCTTGGTGACATTTTTATTTTTTTCTTATGAATAACAGAACAACTATAATGTGATCTTTAACTCCTTTTCTGTTCTGAAGAGGGACCGCCTTTGATGTTGATTAGAAGCAAGTTCTTTTTAAATACTAAATCGTTATTCTATGATATTCATAAAATGTGCTACTTGCAGGAGGGAGCTACTCAGCCATGAATGGGTGAGCAGGGAAAAGAGAATAAAGGGCCACTGAGGCCACACAAACCTTGTATGACAGACAAACACCTGGAAGATAGGGGCTCAGGGCTCGCTATGGTAAAAGCTCCCTCAGCCTTAATGACCATGACTTCACAATCTATTGTAACCAAGTCCAGGATTCTCCCTTATTACCTAAACTATGTCACAACCCCCAGTCACCCGCAATCACCCACGCCAAAACATCAAGACCCTTACAAAACTCGACGAGGGCTATTCAAGGGCAATGAACCAATTAAGGGAGCTGGAAATTGAGGCAAAACCAGTTTTCCTTAAACACTCCAACTCCATGGGCGCCACACCATTCTCTCTTGGACGTGGCCCATATAGTTCCTGTGCTGTCAGAAGTCAGGTGGGCTTGGGTGGGACTCAGTAACCTTCCCTGGTGTTACAGAGCTGGGGCCTTCCAAAAAACTGAGGTAGCGTGAAGACATCCCTCCCCTTCTAATCCCAGTTCTTGTCTTCAAGTCAGAAAGATTTCGCTTATGTCACTCAGAGTAACAGGCATGAATTTATTGAAGGGATAGGAAAAGGGAAAGGGGATACTTTCAAGGGATAGCGTGGGTCCCCTTCTGTCTTCGTTTTATTGGGGCTCCCAGAGAAGTTTCCAGAGAGTCCTGCCCTGGTCTACCTCTTGACTTTTGACTGACAGGAGGGTGATAGGAAACTTTCAAGCCCTGACTGCCCTGACAACTCTAGGTCACTTTGGCCCATGCTGACGGATTCTAATTAGATTCTTAACCATACATTCCTAGAGATTTTATGGTTAGGAGGAATTATCCTTATTTCCCTGAGTTTTAAGATCTGGTCTGTGAAAAGGGTTTCAAAATTCTCCTGCTTCAGGGTAACTTGGGTTCCTCTTAACAACATTACTTGGGCCCAATTTCTCCTGCAGATAACAGGTAGTTTGCTGAGGAATGTGACATGGCCTGTCTACTTAGGCCAGGCAGGGCTGCAGGTAAATTATTTTTTGGCAAAGAAAGCATGTGGGGTTCAGCACAGTGGGCCCATTTCATAGAATTATTCTCCTAACCCTGTGTTCCCACCATTCGCACCTGTCTGTCCCCTAACACTGGGACTCCCAATAAAACAGAGGGCAGGAGGGGCGCCCCATCCCTCTTTCTGAGAGGATACGCTTTCTCTCTTGAGTGTTTCCTTTTCACCTTCTGATAAACTCACGCCTGTTACACTGAGCAACATGTCTGAAATCTTTCTGACTTGATCGTAAGAATTGAGGTTTGAAGGTGGGAGGGGGGTCTCTGCACTGCCTCAGTTTCCCAGCAGACCCCAGCCCTGTAACACTTATTCTCTTTTTGGAAGATTTTGTAAATTGCTATACCCTTTAAAATTATAATTTAATTTTATGTTTTGAAATTTTAAATTTGGCTATCCCTTGACCCACTAGCTCAGTAGTCTAAACTGCCTAAATAATGGCATATATGCAGTGAGGCATGTACAACAATGTTTATTGAACCAGTGTCTGTAATAGCAGAAAATAAATATACAAGACAAAATAAAACAAAAACACCTTCGCAACAAAAATAGTCAATGCGGAAATGATCATCATTTTTATCTAGCCTTACTATAAAATATGCTGGTAAAAAAAATGGGGTGGGATTGTGTATATTAACAGGCAAAGAGCTCCGTGACTTAATTTGGGGAAAAAAATACCACAGAACATCATGTACAATATTTCCCTCCTTCCTTCCTCCCTCACTCCCTCCCATCCTTCCCTCCTTCCTATTTTTTGCCATGTTGGGGATCCAACCTAGGACCTCACTCATGCTAGGCAAGTGCTCTACCACTGAGTTACATCCCTAGCCCAAATATTTTATTTTAAAAAGCTATTCATAATATATATACACATATTATATACATATATATATCATATATATATAGGATCATATGATTATATATGTGTGTGTTGTGTGTATGCATATACACATTTTTATTATGTGAACTAATAATATTCTCCTACCCATGAAATTTTTACTTTCCCAAAGAGAAGAGTGACACTTTGAGGTGTTAGTGAACATAATCTCTCCTTTTTTATTCTATATATTTGTGCATTCAATAAAAATATAGTTATGTATTACAAATATAATGAAAATTCTGATGCTAAACTTCAGAAACTTTTGGAGCAAGTAAAAGCTTAAGTGGTACTTTATTTTAAAAATATTTTTATTAGTTGTTGATGGACCTTTATTTAATTTGCTTATTTTTATGTGGTGCTGAGAATCGGACCCAGTGCCTCATACATGCCAGGCAAGTGCTCTACCACTGAGCCACAACCCCAGGACACCTAAGTGGTACTTTTGAGAGTGCATCTTTAAAAAAGGATTCAGAGAAAAGTAAGAAAAAGTCTCCAGAAGATTTTCTTTGTTATACACCCGATTCATTTGCATAGTGGCTCTTGACTTCAGGCTGAATGAATATTCCCTGAGTCCCTATCTAACCCAGTCCCCACACTTGCTACCCCTGGCCTGTGATTGAACCCAGGGCATCTTCCCCACTGAGCTACATTCCAAGCCCTTTGTTATTGTTTGTTTTTGAGATAGGGTCTTGCTAAGTTGCTCAGGTTGGCCTTGATCTTGCAATTTTCCTGCCTCAGCCTTCTGAGTAGCTGGGATTACAGGCGTGCACTACTTACGTATGATTATATATACTTATATATCCTGGCTTTCTAACCCCATTTTAACAGACAACTTTTCTACACTTTTTTTTTTTTTCATCAGATTCCTTTTTTTGAAGATATTTGCAAAGGCATTAAAGCCGGTGAC
The DNA here is from genome assembly GCA_025594165.1 of Tamias sibiricus. Taxonomy (NCBI): domain Eukaryota; kingdom Metazoa; phylum Chordata; class Mammalia; order Rodentia; family Sciuridae; genus Tamias; species Tamias sibiricus. The sequence goes on from CM046662.1 coordinate 104,217,773, forward strand.
ACCTGTGAGACGTTGGTGGGGTATTCTGCAGTGTACCGAGTCTGTTTTGGAATGGCCTGTTTCTTCTTTCTCTTCTGCCTGTTGACCTTGAAAATCAACACCAGTAAAGGTTGCAGAGCCCATATTCACAATGGGTAAGTCCTCAGTCTTCCTGGGGTTACTTTTTTCTTCCTTACATTAGGGATGGTGTTCCAGGGTCCCTTCTACTCCTGAGAATGTTAACTGCTCTTCCTCTAGTTGATCCTGATTTTGAGGAAAGTAGAATTTGTTTGTTACCCAGTGGCCTTACTGCTGGAATGCTGTTTCTAACACCTGGTACCATAATGAGAAATTCAGTGGAGGCGAAGACTTTATTTCTTGTACTAAGACCTTCCACTGGGTCATTTCCAGTCCTGCAATGAAGTGGTGTTTTGCACAATTGGAGGCTGTTCCAAGCGTGTCTAATTATGAGAAAAGGCATTCTTCAGTCACTTAATTACTTCCCCTCGATTTGGAGAGAACATTAGCAATGGCAGAATCATGGATTGACACGCCACCTTCCAAGTGGTCTTTTGTCTTCCTTTGAATATCATTTAAATACATTTCCTCTCTTTCCTCCCTCCCAGCTTTTGGTTCTTTAAACTTCTGCTGTTGGGGGCCATGTGCTCAGGAGCATTCTTCATTCCAGATCAGGAGACTTTTCTCAAAGGTACAAATGGGGTACTTGGGGGTGCCTGTTTATTTTGTTTTTATCCATTTAGTGAAATGGGTCAAAGGCATAATCCAGGGTACCTTTGATATTTTGAACTACTGGTTTTCTTGTGGCCTAAATAGATAAATCAATCTTACCTTACCTGCCCACACTTCATGCCTCCCGTACCTCTTCTTGTCCCCCACTTCCAGGCCCTCTTAGGAGGACCTTTGTTTCTCTGCTGGCTGAAGAATTGAAATGATAAATTTAAGGTTTATTGGCCTGAAGGGAAAATGAGTCATTTAAAATTTGTTTGAAAACCAGTTTGGCAGCCGGGCGCGGTGGCGCACGCCTGTAATCCCAGCACTTGGGAGGCTGAGGCAGGAGGATTGCGAGTTCAAAGCCAGCCTCAGCAATGGCGAGGCACTTAGCAACTCAGTGAGACCCTGTCTCTAATAAAAAAATACAAAAAAGGTCTGGGGATGTGGCCCAATGGTCGAGTGCCCCTGAGTTCAATCCCCGGTACCACAAAAAAAAAAAAAAAAAAAAAAAAAAAAAAAAAAAAAAAAACCAGTTTGGCATGTCAGCTTAACCCCACCAGCCCACAGAAACCTTGTTCCTCTGAGTAGCGCACAGGAAACAGAGCCTTTTAGCAGTGGAGGTGGGATATGGAGGGCAACTTCCAGTCTGTACTGGGGATGGAACCCAGGGGTGCTTTACCACCTTTTTATTTTTTATTTTGAGACAGGGTCACACTAAGTTGCCACTGAGTTGCTGAAGCTGGCCTCAAACTTGTGATCCTCTTGCCTCAGCCTCCCAAGTGGTTGGGGTTCTAGGTGTGTTTCGGTTATGCACCCCCGTGCCCAGTGCCTCCAGTCTGTTTCTAAGCTTACTTTCTATGAAGCTATACAGCATCGAATTAAATTCCTATTGACAGAACCCAACAAATGTCTTTTTTTTTTTTTTTTTTTCTTTTTTTCTTCAGTACCAGAGATTGAACCCAGGAGTACTTTACTTCTATGTCCTCAGAGCTTTTTTATTTTTTATTTTGAGACAGGGTCTCGCTAAAGTTCAAGGCCCAGGCTGACTTTGAATTTGCAAAATTCCTGCCTCAGGTCCCATGAAACAGGCATGTGCCACCATACCTGATGAACCCACCTAAATTTATTTAACATGAGGCCTTTAATCATAGCTGTAATAGGGCCCCCTTCTCCATAGGAGCTAGGGTGGGCTTGGGAACCCCAAATCTCCATAATTTGAAATACTCTGTTCAACTCAAATGGATTCACTTTTCTAAATTAAGATATTAGAAACATTCACATTGTATCAGTTCATAAGGAATAGCCCAAGTCCCCCAGATAGTTACATATAGGTTCACCTAAATTTTTAGGATCATACTAGTTTTTCATAAGAATATTGTATCCAAGTCTTGCTTTTGTCTATAGACTGTTAGAACTAGTTGTTTTATTCTCCAAAGTTACTTTTACGTATATTGAGCATGTTTAGGATAGTATATTTAGAATGAGAAGAGACCTACAAGTCCTCAGCTCTGTCGTTTTCACAGACAAGTTGCAGCCCACGTGACCTAGTTCCTCACCCAAGGTCATACTTCTGTTTGGCAGAACCAAAAGTAGGGCTGAGTTCTTGTCCCCCAAGTCTAAACCTCATTTCCTCCCTGGACACTGGTGACTCCTTAGCCAGCAAGAATTCAGCCCGCGATTTTTCTGGTGATGTGTGTTGTTGCTTTTAAATTGAGGGCCATTGTGGATAGGGTGAATGACTGCATCTGTCAAGGTGTCCGGCAGTTTAGTGTGGAGCGTAAGCTTGGGTGCTCCAGAGCCAAATGGCCTGTGTTCAAATCCCAGCTGTGCCTTTTACTGGCTCTGAGCCTTTGTTAACTCACACAGCCTCTCCGTTTTTTTTTTTTTTAAATCTGGAAAGCGAGTGAATTTAATAATAGTACCCCCTTATATGGTTGTGTGGGAATGGAATGTGTTACAGGTACAATGAGCATTCCATAAAAATCACTTCTTTCTTTTGAGCTGAACACATGGAGTGCTCCTCATTGGCTCGTTGCGGTCTTCTTTTGCAGCCTGGCGCTACGTGGGAGCCATTGGAGGCTTCATCTTTATAGCTATCCAGCTCCTCCTGATTGTGGAGTTTGCACACAAATGGAACAAAAACTGGTATGTGCTTTTATGAAAAGCTTCCAAGCCAGCTCTATGAGATAGCAGTCTCTTTACAGCAAAAACAATCTGTGCCAGCACTTTTCCTTCACACCTGTGCTTTGGACCTCTCCAATACTGTCTGCCCAACCCTTTTGTGTGTGTGTGTGTGTGTGTGTGTGTGTGTGTGTGTGTGGTACTAGGGCTTAAACTCAGAGTCTTACAGGTTTTAGGCAAGCGCTCTACCACTAAGCTATATCACCAATACTGTTTTACTGTCCTTCCTACCCTTCCCTCTTACACTTATTTTCTTCCCATTTTTTGATGTTCTTTTCCCCTGGACTCTCTTGTCAATCAGTGATGGAAGTTAGCCACACTGAACCCATTGCTGGTATCCATTGGTTCTGGCTCTGTGGTTTTTGTGGTGGCTGTAAACATGGTTAGACTTCGTCTTAGGCTTAGGCTTATAAATCCGTATAATATTAAAAACAAAACAAACTACTATGAAACTGAAGATTCATCCTCTGTAAAGTGTATGGTATAGAATTTTTTTTTTTCTCTTTGTGTGTGTGTGTGTGTGTGTTGTTTGTTTGTTTTGGTGGTACTGGGAGTTGAATCCAGGGATTCAACTATCGCTAAGCTACATCCCCAGCCCTTTGTATTTTTTTATTTCGAAACAGGGTCTCACTGAGTTTCCCAGGCTGTCCTCCAACTTTTGCAGTTCTTCTGCCTCAACCTCCTGAGTCACTGGGATTATTGGCATGTGTCAGTTTATTTTTCTCCTTTTAAAAATTTTGTGTTTCACCGGGTGTGGTGGTGCATGCCTGTAATCCCAGCGCTGGCTCAGGAGGCTGAGGCAGGAGGATCACGAGTTCAAAGCCAGCCTCAACAAAAGCAAGGTACTAAGCAAGTCAGTGAGACCTGTTTCTAAATAAAATACAAAATAGGGCTGGAGATGTGGCTCAGTGGTCAAGTGCCTCTGAGTTTAATCCCTGGTACTCCAAAAATATTTGTGTTTCATCTCAACTTCTCAAGAAGGGAAAGATCCTTTCATTAGAAGATCTGTCCTACCTTCGAAAGTCATCTTCTTTTAAAAAAGATGACTCTTTTCTAAGTGTCTTGAAAATAGAATTCATAGCCCAGGCTGAATGGGAAATGCCCAACTATTATTAGATATTTTTGTGTTGTTGAGCTACATTGAGGAAATGACAACCAGACAATCAACAGGCCAAGTTCTAAAGCCAAATTTATTCTCTTTGTGATTTTGGTGTTCTGTTTTTCTCTGTGATTTTGGACAAAACACTTAATTGCTTTCTGTCTTAGTTTCTTTGCAGGTAGTTTTTTTTTTCTTCCCCCCCCCCCAACTTTTTTGTCTACTAGGAGTGGACCCAGGGTCACTATCACTGAGCTACATCCCAGCCCTTCTTAAATTTTTGGAATAGGGTCTCACTAAGTTGCCCGGCTGGCCTCTAACCCTCAATCCTCCTGAGTATGTAGGATTACTGGTATGTGCCACTGCACCTGGCTTTACTTTGTTTTTGATTCCAAAATAACCCCCTCTTGTACCAACTAAGGTTTTTGGTGTTTTGTTTTGTTTTTGTAGATTTTTGGGGCATCATTTTTCTTTTATACTGAATTTTGGAAAAAACAACCAAAGTGTCATATGAATGAGTTTTTTTTTAAACTTGGATAAGGCAAAACAAAATACACTGTCCAAATTCTCTCAATACTTTTTATTTTGAATATACTCTTCAGCTTGGTAGTTGTTCTTTTCTTCTGCTTTTGTATTTTAAAAATCAAATAATGATATACGGTTGCAGGGATACATCAGTAAAAAGATAGTGTTAATAATTTTTATTATTTGGTAAATATTGGATTAAGTACAGCCAACCAATTTTTTTTTTTTTTTTTTTTTTTTTTTGTGGTACTGGGGATTGAACTCAGGGGCACTCGACCACTGGGTCACATCCCCAGCCCTTTTTTTGTATTTTATTTAGAGACAGGGTCTCACTGAGTTGCTAAGTGCCTTGCCATTGCTGAGGCTGGCTTTGAACTCGCGATCCTCCTGCCTCAGCCTCCCAAAGTGCTGGGATTACAGGCGTGCGCCACCGCGCCCGGCCCAATTTTTAACATGTTTACAACATACTGCACAGTTAAAACACAAAGCACTACTGATGTTTTAGTATTTTTTAAACTCTTAATCTCTACAATTATGTGGATTTCCCAATTGAGTCATACTCTGATGTTAAAGTTATTGCATGCTATCTGCTTTTTCAGTCTTCCTTAAAACCTAGTAATTTATGTTATGGTCTCTCATAGAGCTTGTTTTGAGGCAATAGATTCAAATGGGTGACTATAGTTTTATGTGACTCTATTTTGTCATCTGCACAGAAGAAACACCCATAATATGTTGGAAATGCATTTTTATTAATTAATATTTCCCAATGATTCTTTCTTTTTTATTTTTATTTTTTGGTACTAGGGATTGAACTCAGGGGCACTTGACCACTGAGCCACATCCCCAGCCCTATTTTGTATTTTATTTAGAGACAGGGTCTCACTGAGTTGCTTAGAGCCTCACTAAATTGCTGAGGCTGGCTTTGAACTTGTGATCCTCCTGCCTCAGTCTCCCAAGCTGCTGGGATTATAGGTGTGCACCATCATGCCTGGTCCCAATAATTCTTGTTGTATGTACTTTCACTGTGAATTTTTTAAAGACAAAATAAACATGTCATCCTAAAATTAGGGCACTTCATGGTAAAATATTAGCGTCTTGAAGACTGAGGACCTGATTTGCCCATAAAATAGCCTTTCCCAGAGAATACTATTCCTCTTCACTCTAACTTCAATGCTTTCATTGATTCTGAAACCATTTTCTGGGACTAATTATTGATGCCACATTTTAACAGGCACTTTGGAAGAGTTTGGTTCTTTAAAAAACTTTCTAGAAACTACTCAGTAAGAATAGCTTAAGAGCTTTGCAACAAATAATGTTGCTGTTATCCTGGCTTTGAGGACAAAATCCCAACAAAAACCCCTTTTGTCAACATATTTATAGTTGCTTTTTCTGCCTATGATAAGGAATAAGATAGGAAACTCACTAATATTGCTCATTTCTTTTATGTCTGTCTAATTTGGTAGTCTTTTCTGTGGTTTTTTTGTTTTGTTTTATTTTGTTTTTTTCTTTTCAATCCTGGGGATCAAACCCAGGTTTTTTGTTTGTTTGTTTGTTTGTTGGGGTTTTTTTGTTTTTTGTTTTTTATATTTGTTTGTTTTACTTTTTTGGTGCTAGGGATTGAACCTAGGGATACTTTACCACTGAGCTATATCCCCAGCCTTTCCTCTTTTTAATTTTGAGATAGGATCTTGCTACAGGGCTGTGGCTGACCTTGAACTTGTGATCCTCCCTCCTCAGCCTTCTGAGTTGCTGTGATTACAAGAGTGTGCAACCAACTACACCTGCCTTGCTGTGTTTTTTAAGAGAAACTCTTATTTACAAGGTTAACCTAGAAAATATGTTTCTGATGGAACAACAAAAGTACTTTTCATTAAAAAATTTTTTTTTATTAGAGCATATAGTTTTACATAGAGGTTGGATTCATGTTTTTAATACCTTTATTTTATTTATATATTTTTATGTGGTGTTGAGGATAGAACCCAGGGCCTCTTAGGTGCCAGTAAGCACTCTACCATTGAGCCACAAGTGTTGGGTTCATTTTGACAAAATCATACATGCATAGAATTTGATTTTAACTCTGTTTTTTCCCCCATTTTTTCTTCCCATCCCTCCTTTTCTTCTTCCTCTACTCAATTGTTCTTCCTTTCACTTGTTTGTTTATTTATTTATTTATTTTTTATCGGTACTTTCTACATATATGTAAATGTGAAATTACCTGTGGTATATTCACACAAGCTAGGCAAGCGCTCTGCCACAGAGCCACAGTCCCAGCCCCATCTCCTTCTTCTACTCCACTGATCTTTCCTATATCTTTGTGATACCAAATAACTGTCCTCCTCTCCCGCAACCCGGCCTTCTTTCCCTTACTTTGCCTTAGCTTCCATATGTGACAGAAAACACTTGACCCTTGACTTTTTGAATCTGGCTTGTTTCACTCAGCATTATATTCCCTATTTCTGTCCACTTACCAGCAAATGCCATAAATAATTGTTCTTTATGGATGAGTAAAACTCCATTGTGTGTGTTTGTGTGTGTGTGTGTATGTGTGTGTCTGTGTGTCCCACATTTTCTTGATCCATTCATCTATTGACAGGTATCTGGGAAGATTCCATTCCAATTTTATTTTATTTTCTTGTAAATATATTGAGAAGGAGAAGATCCCAAAAGCAGTAGGATAGAAATGCCATGAGCCAGGCGCGGTGGCACACACCTGTATACCCAGTGGCTCTGGAGGCTGAGACAGGAGAATCAAGAGTTCAAAGCCAGCCTCAGCAAAAGTGAGGTGTTAAGCAACTCAGTGAGAGCCTGTCTCTAAATAAAATACAAAATAGGGCTGGGGATGTGGCTCAGTGGTCAAGTGCCCCTGAGTTCAATCCCCAGTATCCACCCCCCCCCCACCCCCCCCCACCAAAAAAAAAAAAAAAAAAAAGAGAGAGAGAGAGAGAGAGAGAAAAGAAAAAGAAATGCCATGGACCTGGAAGCCAGGAGAATGCAGATTTTAGTGTGCTCCATCCTCTAGCTTGCAGTTTCACTTCAGGTCTATCATTTGGCCTCTCTGACTTTGATTTAAGCATTGTAAAATAATGTGATGGGTTAACCTAGATGTTTAAAATTTTTTTCTAGCTCAAATTTTGTGATTTGAAATGTCAATTTTATTTCAAAATTGAAATACAAATAGGTAGTATATTTGGATATTTCTAAGTGTACTGATCTTAAAAATTCACTCTCCTGGGTTTAGTTTAATCTTATCTCTACCTTAAGCCTGAACCCTGCTGACGTTCCCAGCCTGATGCCCACGTGCTGCTGTGTCACTGGTTGCTTGGTCCTTTTCTATTCTCCATCTCAGTGCTTTGCATTTAGCCAGAGTATTAGCTGTGTGCCAGAAGAAAGCACTGTGGTTGGCATGGAGAATATAAAGATAAACAGATCACAGTCCTTATGTGGGCTGTCTCCAAAAATAAGAGGACATCAGGAGGACCGAATGAAGTTGGAGTAGCAGGAACAGCTGTCTCTCTGCTAACATTGCCACCCTAAGTGATTTTTTTTTTTTTAAACAGGTGAGAGTCTTGGCAGTAAACACCTATCATTTTCTATGCATCATTCTTGACAGTGGCAGTATTGCAGGGAACACAACCAGGGCTTGTCCTATGAAACTTAACATTGTCCTGAGGGGAGACTGACAATCAACACAGAATCAGGCAAATATGCAATAGGTACACGGGTGAAGAATGAAGCTGCAGAGGGCTTGGGAGAGGAGGACAGGCTAGCCTTTTGTGAATGAGAGCCTGGGGCAGGACTCAGCTTGGCCCTAAACTTGCTTGTTGCCTTTGAGGAGCAAAGGGGTATCCACTGTGGCTGGAACCCAGTGGTAAAGGAAGCACGAAGGAGATGAAATCATAGCTGGCTCTGGGCCAGATTGCTATGTCTTTGGGGGCCAGCATAAAGGTTTTCGTGTTTAAGTATGGGACACCCAAGAGTTTTGAAGGTGAGGACTATAATCTAATCTGTTTTTAAGATCAGGGAGGGTCACTGGTCCAAGTAAGGAGGCCACTGGGCAATGATCCAGGTGAGAAGAGGGTAGCTTGGAGAAAGGTGGCAGCTGTAGTTGGATTCTGGTATAATCTGAAGATGGAACAGTGGAGCTGGCTCTAGTGTGAGGGTGGGCAGGGAGAGTCCGTGTGACTGTAACTCTTTATTCTGTTTCTGCCCTGCCTTCTTCCCAACAATGGCAGAGTGACATCGCTCTTCTTTGAGACTGGGAAGATTGCACGTGAGCATGTTTGGGGGAGGGAGGCGCACACACAGGGAAGTTGGCCTCGATGTGCTGAGTTTGAGGTGCCAATTAGACCATCCAGCGGAGACACTGACTAATATGAATCTGGCATTCAGGGGGCAGGTTAAGGCTGAAGATTGAACTTCAGGAATATAAATCTGAAACTATAAGAAAAATTCTCCATATACTAATAACATCTGGTGGAGAAAAAGTCAGACCCTCCTACCCACACACCAGTTAGCCATGGTCACCTTTTTATGTATAATGCACTCTGTGTCCTTCAATTATTGTTTGGTTCTTAGATTTACCCCCCCCTTTTTTTTTTTTTTTTTTGTGGTACCAGGGATTGAACTCAGGGGCACTCGACCACTGGGCCACATCCCGGCCCTTTTTGTATTTTATTTAGAGACAGGGTCTCACTGAGTTGCTAAGTGCCTCGCCATTGCTGAGGCTGGCTTTGAACTCGCGATCCTCCTGCCTCAGCCTCCCAAAGTGCTGGGATTACAGTCGTGCGCCACCACGCCTGGCCTACCCCCCCTTTTTTGAGTCTCCTTTTCTCTCATTTCCTTCATGGGCTTTTTATGTTAGAATAATTCTGTGAAGTTCCTGGCTCCGTTTCAGGAATACGATGGTCATTATCATTTTGGCCTTTCCTTCCTGTTTCTCCGTCTCTGGCAGCAGTAACTTTTCCATCATTAAAAATTTTAGCTGGCTTGTTTGAACACTTTCCAGTTTCAGGAAAACATTAAGCAAGTTGCTTTCACAGTGACAGTTCAGGAGAATGTGGTCACAGAGAGGAATTGAGTCATGAGGCAGATGACAGTGATTCAATCCAGTCACCCTGTTGTTCTGTCCTCCATTCAGCGTTTAGAAACACTCTTCTTTGTTCTGAACAATTTCTGTGAATTTAAACCACCTATTTCTCCTATCTCTTTATTAATACTATAACTATCTATATATGTGTATACATGTCTCTTTATTAATTACATTAATATATGGCATTAATTCTTCAAAGGAGTTTGTTTATAGTACGTACCAGTAAAATTTTTCTTTACTTGATTACATTCACTTTTAAAAAATGCCCATTTCTTCTTTAATATTTCCTGATATTATTTTCCAATCTAATTGCCAATCCTCCTTTCAGTACAGGGAGAAAGGAGCTGGGGCCAGCCAGACTTGCTTCAGAACTTGGCTTTACCTTAGTGAAGCTTCTGGCACTTCTTGGAGCAAGCAATTGTGGCAGATCTGGATTCTACATCTATAGTGAAACTTGAAGAGAACCTCAGGGAAGAGCTTCCCACCTTAATACTTCTAGTACCTGTGCCGGGACATTTCATACTTAGTGCAGAGAAGCTAGAATAAGCTCCATGGGTATTCATCCTAGTCCATGAGTATACTCGAGTCAGAAAAATGAAATTTTTTTCAGTGTTTATAGAAAATTCCTAGTCTGAACCAAGAAGTTCACATATTTACAGGAACTTTCTAGCTGTGATGGAGCATAATCATTGCTAAAAGTTGTCTTGCTAAAATGGTGGCCTTGGTGGGGCTTGGTGGCATTAGTTCATGCCCGAGGGATGGAAAATGTGCAAGAGTGGAGGCCTTCACTGATTTGTCCTTCCTCTTCTCTATCTTACCCACTTCTTGGAGAAACAGGACCGCAGGCACCGCCAGTAACAAGCTGTGGTACGCCTCCCTGTCCCTGGTGACTCTCATCATGTACTCCGTTGCTGTCGGGGGCTTGATTGTGATGGCAATATTTTACACACAGAAAGTCGGCTGCATGGAGAACAAGATCTTCCTGGGATTAAACGGAGGCCTATGCCTGCTTATTTCAATGGTAGCCATCTCACCCTGTGTCCAGAATCGTAAGCATGCTTTTGTTCTTTTATTTCATGTTTCTAATGTCTGAACAAACTCAGTGGGGTTTTTTGGAACCAGGGCCATTCTTCAACCCATGGTAGATGGGTCAGCAGTAGGAAGGATGGGGCGCCAATGTCCTCTTCTTGTTCTCTACCCAGACTGGATGTGATGACCAGGCTTACCTGGTGGCCAAAACCCCTGAACTTAATGAAGTAAATAATAGGAAGATAGATTATACACTTCAAGGAGCCTTTAAATGGAAGTGTACTTAGAGTACGTTAAGCAAGTTGTTTATGAGTTTTGTCTATAATCTCTGGGTAAGACTTAGGTGATAGGGCTCTGGAAGGAGCTGTTTCTGGGGTCATCTTTCACTCAAGGCTGTGGACCAGAAAGCAAGGACAGTGTGGTTTAGGCTTCAGGAAGTAGGAAATCCTATCCAGGCAGCAGCTGGCCTTGTGAGCTAACCTTCCTCAGGCCTAGGCTCTTCTTCAAGGAAGTCAGCAGAAACGTGTGAGCCTGACCTTGCTCACAGTTGTTTCAAAGCTCCAAAGGAAGAGGCCATGTGGTTTGAAAATTGCTTCAGAAACTAGCAGTGTGAATTGTCATTTATAAATTACCTCTGATGTCTCTGGTGTGCTCTCTTTGGGGTTATGGAGATGTTCTTGGTCTGGTGTTTCTTGTAGTGACCTCATTCTATAGATGTTTCACATGCATATGACATTCAGATTTCTAGGTATGAGAAGGCAAATATGGACAACAAGTTTATAGCCCCCTTGAATCCTTTCTAAAATAGTGATTTAAAAAGGCAACTAGTAGCCAGGCATGGTGGCTCAAGCCTATAATCCCAGCGGCTCAGGAGGCTGAGGCAGGAGGATGGCGAGTTCAAAGCCAGCCTTAGCAGCAGCAAGGCACTAAGCAACTCAGTGAGACCCTGTCTCTAAATAAAATACAAAATAGGGGTGGGAATGTGGCTCAGTGGTCAAGTGCTCCTGAGTTCAATCTCTGGTATCAAAAAAAAGCTGGGGGGGGGGCAACTTGTAGCAATAATTGTCTATCAATTTTTAAAAAAAATTTTTTTTTTTGGTGGTACCGGGGATTGAACTCAGGGGCACTCGGCCACTGGGCCACATCCCGGCCCTTTTTGTATTTTATTTAGAGTCGGGTTCTCACTGAGTTGCTAAGTGCCTCGCCATTGCTGAGGCTGGCTTTGAACTTGCCATCCTCCTGTCTCAGCCTCCCAAAGTGCTGGGACACTGCGCCTGGCTTATTTCTATTAAAATTTTTAAGTCCATTATTGAAATTGAGATGATTATTCTCCGAATCCTTTTAATTCTTCAGTTAAGAATTTCTTAAAACAAATTCTTGGCATTTTGATTAAAATCTCCTTTGGGTTAAATCCTGCCTTTTGAAATAGGTTTAACCTTTTGAAATATTTGGTTTAATGCCATTAGTTGCTAATTCAAGTCTTATTCCCAGGCCAAAGAGCAATATTATAAATTAGTCTATTCCTATACTTTTATGGGTAATTATAATTCAATGATAATTTTGGAAACAAATTTAACCAGAGGGAAGGCTGAATATTTTCATGTCAACAGATAGTTGTACATTTCACCAAAAGGAGAAAACTCCCTTGGCACATACTGGTTACTCTGAATGATCCAAACACAAAGTTTAATTTAAATATTATAACTTTAAAATCCTTCTCCCAGTGAAAATCAAGCCCCATAGCTTTCTTCTTTAGTCTGGACCATCTCTTATACTCATTCAGTGTGGCCTCCCCACCCCATTTTTTTTTCCCCACTGACAGATAAGGTTTTTTTGTTTGTTTGTTTGTTTTTTCGGGTGAGGGTCGGGGTGGGGGTTTGCCATCTTGGACTACAGAGTACCTGATCGTCTTGTAGAATTATCCAGGATGCACACCTGTGAAATCTGTCTTACCATTTACTCCACTAAGCTGTGTGATCTTGCAAAATAATGGTGGTAAATTTTTTTCTGATCTTGTGGTTTAAGAACTAAAGTTATGAAACCTCAAGGGAAATAAGCAGTGTGTTTATGGATAGTTACAAGTTTGATAAGGTGTTGGTGGAGAAATTGGCAGTTTGGCATGTCTAAAATAGCAGCATTAGTCTGGGCGTATAACTCCCTCCCCCTGAATTTTAGGTTCTATGCAGGAAACACATTATGTCTGTCTTTTCTCTCCTAAACGTATGCCTTCAAGTTGAAAGAGTTTAATTTGTGCCGGGAGGGGCTCTATTAAGACTTCTCTTCACTCTGTCTCTGTCATTTTCCAGGTCAGCCACACTCCGGGCTGCTGCAGTCAGGGCTGATCAGCTGCTACGTCACATACCTCACTTTCTCAGCTCTGTCCAGCAAACCTGTAGAAGTAGGTAAGCCTACTTATTAGGAGCATATGTCTGTGGTGTGAATATTTTCATGAGCTATTGTTAAAATATCCAGGATTCAATAAATCAAAGATGATGGTCTAGACTTTTTTCAAGAAACAAAGTCTTTAACTTGGGCTATAATGAAAATTCCTTCTGCTGGGTCTTCTTGCTGCTATATTTTTCTCAAGGAATTTTTTTTTTGGTTTGGCTTTATTTATTTTTTTAGTTGGTTATTAATTTTCTTCAGGCCACCTTAGGAGCTGCCTAAAGTCAGGACCTTTGTGTTAACTACATAAACTGACCTTTCTGGATTAGGAGGATGGGCCAGGTGGCTTTACACTGCTCCTGTGAGTTGGTTGTGGCTGGCCTCAGCACCCTGCCCCTCTGTCTTCAGCGGCTGCCAAATCAAGTGAAAAATGGATCTGACTTTTTCTTTATAGTATTGTTTGAGAAATACTAAAAAAGAGAAAGTCTTTTCAATTATTCCCTTTAGCAATAAACTGGAATGTGAGAGTCTCACTCCAAGTGTTTGCCAATGTGGAAGAGTGGTGCCTTGAAGTAAATAACAAAAATCTAGTCATATAGACTTGGACGATAGAGTAGAATGTTCCAGTGGTTAAGGAATCACACCAGTTACCTGAATCTTCCCAAAATGAATGCTTCTGTGAATTACAATAGGTTTTTCTAATTGAACTCTTATTATCTTGTTCTCTGTACAAGTTCTAGATGAACATGGGAAGAATGTTACCATTTGTGTGCCCAGCTTTGGTCAGGACCTGTACAGAGATGAAAACTTGGTGACTACGCTGGGTACCATCCTCTTGATTGGGTGCATCTTATATTCTTGGTAAGTCTTAGGAGTTACTTGAGGCCAATTTGCAGACTTTGAAATTATAGGAAAAGAATTTAAATAAGTTTCAGCCCCTGTGAAGCAGCAAAAGAAATACCATCTGAAGAGGGGAGAAATGGCCAGAAGTAGCAAAGAGGTATTACAGTGTGAACTCTCCATGTTGGAACCATTTACCTTACTTGTATTTATTGGAGCAAGTAAGAATAAACACACGGTATGTTGTAGCAACATTACCTAATGCCCTTTAAAAGACAGTTGAATATTAGTTGCTATAGCATTCTTGCAGAGCAAGGGAACACAAAGTGAGGAAGAGTTAGTGTGCGCCAGAATATCCTGGCAACTTTCTAATTCAAGGGAAATCGCATTTGTTCTGTTGTTGCTGAAAGAGTACAGAGCTCTGCATGCATGGTCATTCTGTGCATGGTCCAGGAAAGACAGGAAATGTCCTTTTCTCATGCCAAAACCCACAGTGTTGTAAGTAGGTACATTTCAGATGCTCACGGGAGGAAACCTCTACTTTGAAAAGTTTTCAAAGATTGCTAGAGAAAGAATAGTCAAGGATAGGAATGGCTGCTTATTCTGCATACATATTTCATTGACAGTTAAGTTTCCTTTTGACAGTAACTTTTCACAATTAGGTTTTACTTCTGTGTGTTTTATATGTTGTTTGTTAATGTTTCAGCATATAAGAAATTCACCTTGTCGTAGGCACATTATAATCTTCCTTTTGCTGAAACTAAACAGTCCTGGTGGTGATAGAGTGTATAAACAAAATGTCATTCTAAGCACGTTGGCACTTTCTCTGACAACTCCTACTGTTAGAAAGGGGCCCGCAAGGACTCAGACCAGAGTTATGTATCAGCCAGAGAACCCTTGCTGTGTTGCAGGTAGTTAGAATGATGGTGCTCTAACATGGATCCTCAGTCTGTCACATAGTGACAGAGTCTCTTTGTGGCAGCAGAAGGGACCATGGTGGCCACTTTCTGTGCTTTCCTTTTTAATGATTCCATGAATTGTTCATTGAGTAACTGCTTTCTATGAATCAGCAAATGTCCGGCCTAATTCAATGAACATCTGAAAACACCCATAAAGTTACCGAGATTTTGAATCCTGAGTCTTGGCTCTTCCTTCCTTGAGTAAGCTTTTCCTTCCTGAGTCTGTTACTGTTGGGCTTTGAGGGGAAATGGCAGCAACAAGCTCAATTCATGATTTCTCACTCAGTTGTTTTCTGTATTGGCAGGCAAAATGCTTATAAATCAAGGGAAGAAAAATAGGTTACTAAATTGCATATATAGAATTATTCCATTTTAAAAATAAAATATAGTTGTATCTATACATGTAGAAAAAAAATCCAGGAAGAAGATAAATCACTTTTAATAGTAGTGACATTAGAAATAACTGGTAATTTCCCCACCTCCCCCTTTTTATTCTGAACAAACTTTTTTTTTTTTTTTTTTACAGTGAGATAGCATTTCTTTTTAAATTTTTGTATTTCAGGGGAAAAAACTACAAAGGTATTTGACAAAATAAAATCATGTTTGTTTGTTGTTTTTTTTTTGGTACTGGATAGTGAATCCAGAGGCGCTTTACCACTGAGCCACATCCCTAACCATTTCAAAAATTTTTTGTTTTTATTTTGAGACAGGGTCTCACTAAGTTGCTTAGGGCCTTGCTAAGTTACTGAGGCTTCTGAGCTGCTGGGATTACAGGTTTGGGCTACCCCACCCAGCTAAACCGGGCTGAATGGTCAATGGAACATGGGACACGGGCAGTTTACCACTTAGACAAAATAGAATTTGAATTTGTTATAAACCATCAGTGGAAAAGATGGCAAAAATTTACTTAATATGTTATGTAAAATTACCACATGGAATTGGAGTTATTTTACAGCATGGAATTTTCACTTAATCACATCTTCGGTTTTCTATTAAGCATAAAGAATCACTTTTTAGCCACCCTTGAATCTGCCCTTGAGTGAAAGATGATACATAAAATGTCTCTTTCAAAATTAAGGCATTACAATGGAAGTTGGGCAGGGCTAATCTGATATTCACCAAAGATGTCAATTTTCAAAGCTGACAGCTACCATTTAAAGATCTATCTAAATGCCAATAACAAAGCTTATTAAATGCCGTGAATTAAGCTATAAAACTGTAGTAGCCAATGAAGTGATGAGACATTAAATAGCAGTTCACACAAAGTGAAGTTGAGGGTAACCAGCCTACTTTGTGAGATGTTTCTTTAACCCCAGGCATGAACACGCTCAGTGCAGATGGACAGTTTATTCCTCCCAAGAGTGAGTGAAGCGCCATATGGGGGTCTGATGATTGATGTTTGCTGTAATTACCCTCTGTAGCCCCAGGAGGTGTCAGCTTTGAGAAGGATCTAAACAAATCACAAACAGGTCTAAACAAATTACAAATTGGCTTCACAGAGAAGTGATGGGCCTTGGCCTGTTTGGGGGTTTTCAGGTCTTCTTAGAGTTCACATTTTCCTCCCTGGCTCAAAGAGAATGAAAGGTTGGATGAGGTTACAAAAAGAGGCCACATTGTCTGAGTGGAAACTGTCATTTGAACATGATTGCAGAGATATCTATAATTATTGATAGAAATTGTAGGAAGTTAGGAGATTGAGTGGCGTACAAATTAAAGGGAGGAAAAAATCACCAACGTTCATTGCAAGGCCCAGATTGCCTGAGGTTCACTTTTTGTGAGGTTCTAGAAGGCTCAGCCCACTGAGCTCTCTTCTTCTCACATCTCTGGAGTCTCCCTGGTCCACCACATAGACACTTATGTCTTTTGGGGCTCGCTCTCTATCATGAATGCTGCTACTGGGGCATCACTGAGAGTATGTTGTACTCAGTGTCATCTCAGGTAGGAAGAAAGGCTCAGCCAAAACTTACTTCCTTGCTCTCCACCTGTGGCCGTCATTTCTCCAGAGCCCCCTTCCCTTGCACCCAGGAATGATGGCTGTGAAGGAGCATCCCAGCTTGGACCCACCTCACCTTGGCCCACTTGCAGGCCTTCTTTCTCTAAGTCCATCCCTCGTGGGCCTGCCTTGTGAGTTTGTCAGGGAGGACAGGATCTATGACATCCAGTCGCAAAGTCTGCACATGTTCCTTAGAGATTTTCAATAACCAAGAGGACTTTGGCCAGCTCCAAAATCAGTTGAAGCAGGTACTAAGGGGAACCTGCATTGTGCATCCTTCTGCCAATATAGAAGAGATTTGTTCTGCTGCAGTGGTCGGGGGAGGGAAGGAGGGCAACATTTTGGGGGATTTCTCAATGGCTGTGAGGCTCTACTGGCATTTGTGAGTCCTGGGATGGTGAACATGCTACAGTGAATTAGATGTTCTCTGAAGATGAAGCACTGCCTGGGTCACAGGCTGTTAGTCTCCCTATATTCCCTCAGAAAGCTCCAGGTTAAAGTCACACACACTTTAGCCCTGGAAGAGAAGACCTTAAGATAACCTGGGAATGCTTTTATAGCTATTTGTGCTGTGCTGACCAAACAGATGGGTCTTTGTAACAGCCTGCATGCAGACAATAAGAATTTCTTAGCTTAAAGAGCTTGCAAAAACAACATTTTCTTGATAATTCCAAGAAGAGTGTTTTACGGGGAAAGGCCATGACTGAATAAAGACCTTATTTTATGTTAACACCTACTTACAGAAATCGTGGCACTAATGATGAACTGAAGATTAATTATTTTAGAAGTAAAAACAAAACCTTCCCCATGTTTGGTGCTCTCTGATAGTGAAAAGGAAGTGACAAAATTGCTCGAATCCAAAGCTTTGTCTTTCTAAAATAGTCTTATTAAAAAAAAAAAAAAACTTATAAATGGAATTACAATTAACATTTAATTGTAACTCTTGAAGAATATTCATTCATTATCTTTCAGATGAAAATTTCAGGTGTCAATCTCATCCTAAAATTAAAAGTTACAGCCGAGTGTGGTGGTGCACCCCTATAATCTCAGCAGCTTGGGAGGCTGAGGCAGGAGGATCTCAAGTTCAAAGCCAGCCTCAGCAAAAGCGAGGTACAAAGCAACTCAGCGAGATCCTGTCTCTAAATAAAATACAAAATAGGGCTGGGGATGTGGTTCAGTGGTTGAGTGCCTCTGAGTTTAATCCCCAGTACTATCCCCCACCCCCAAAAGTGACATTTGACCCTGTAGAAACTCTATACTATACTAAAACATAATTCATATGCACAAAATATTAGGCACTCTTAAATAAATGCAGGGGCAGGTGTATGTATTCCAAGTCAGGAAGTGGGAGTGGTGTGGGCCTGGACTAGCATCCATTGCTTCAAAGCAGAAATGAACTTGAGGCTGTTGGACTTGAGTGGGCTGCAAAGTGCGTGGATCCCAGAGGACCTCTTTGTGAGCAAGGCTTTTTATTGTTTCTCTGCAGCTCATTGATCTCTTCTTTCTTTGGGGAGAGAGAGAGAGAGAGAGAGAGGGAGAGAGAGAATGAACAGAGAAGGCCGCACTGCCTCATGGGGTTGATTTTGTCAAGATGAGTCTCTGTGCCTGTCCATTAGCAACCAGCTTCTGAGAGCAACACTTGTCACCCATCTCTGGGCAAGCTCCAAAGCTTTGTGAGGCGGGATTGTTGCCTTTTTCACTTCCAAGTTCCCAGTGCTCAGAACAGAGCCTGACATACAACAGACCTTCATTACATATTTGCTAAATGAGTCTATCAAGTTAATACTGGAACCCTAAGTATTGGATAAATTTATATTTGTTTAAAATGTTTCCACGTTTTTGTTTTTAGAGAAAATAAAATTAGGCTTTATCCTTGTAAACCAAATTTTATAACATTTTGCCTCTATAGGTATGGGGGAAATTATGGGAAGTTATTATTTTTTTTTAAACTATACTGAAAGCTACTCTGTTAAATTTCTAAAGGGAAAACTTCCTTCTGGCATAGGGTGACTATCACAGTAAGTGATTGTGACCTTTGCATTTGTACTTTGGCTTTCTGTTGCCACCTCTCGGTTCCCTCGTAGCTTTTGAGTCTCTCTAAGTGAGACTACTCAAAGGGAAGGAAAAATAAAGGTGAAATCAGAAAATTATTTTGACATTAGAGGAAAGAGAGGCAAAAAACAATACTAAAAGCCAAGATAGAGGACCAAAAGGCAATCTTATTTCTCTGTTCCTCTCTTTGCATAAAATGATGTAATGCAAGTCACATAAAAGGACATCAGCTGAAGATTTGGACAGCAGTTTAGGAATAAAGTGGGATATTAGAATAGACTATGCCAGGGCACAGTGGCATATGCCTGTTATCCCAGCAACTTGTGAGGCTAAGGCAGGAGAATTGCATGTTAGAGGCCAGCCTCAGCAACTTAGTGAGGCCCTAAGCAATATAGTGAGACCCTGTCTCAAATTAAAACAAATAAAAAAGGGCTGGGGATGTAGCTTGAGAGGTAAAGCACCTCTGGGTTCAGTCCCCAATACAAAATAAAAAGACTGCAGTCATCCCTCAGTGTCTGTAGGGATTAATTAGTTCCAGGACCTCACCCTGAGATGGATGCCAAAATCTGCAGATGCTCAAGGCCCTTCTATAAGATGATGTGGTGCTAGCATACAACCTCCCTATACTTCAAATTGTCTCCAGATTATTTATAGTACCTGATGCAATGTAAACGCTATGTAAATAGTTATTATATTGTGTTGTTTAAGGAAAAAGGAAAAGGGAAAAAAATTTTTTACATGTTCAGCATAGACAGCACCACCCCAGATATTTTTGATCTGCAGTTGATTTAATGTGCGGATGAGGACAGGAGAGCAACTGTACTTTTGTTTAAGCAATGTCTTGTAAGTGAGTCTCTCACTGGATCAATGGCCATGCAGCTTTCCCTTGTTCTAGGCGACAGACCGTGTTACTATGTCCTGCTGATGTTTTGTTTGTTTCTTAGTTTGACATCAACAACAAGATCGAGTTCTGATGCTCTGCAGGGGCGATATGCAGCTCCTGAACTGGAAGTAAGTTTGTTTCTTTTCCTGCTTCAACTCAAGACCCACTGCTCAAGAAGGCCTTTCGTGTTTGTGTCTTTATTAATCTGCATTCCACGAGCCTCTTTATCTGCTCAGGAAAGAATAATAATTATATATATATGTGTGTATTTTATATACATATGTGTGTATGTATATATATACACATATATACATTTATAATATAATATATGCATATATACATATATATTGTACATATACATTATTCTGTATATAGTATGGGATTACAATAAATGAACTAGATTGGGGATATAGATCAGTGGTAGTACTTACTTAGCAAGCAGAGGGCTCTGGGTTCCATCCCCAGCACACAGCCACACACACCCTCACACACAAAGAATCAAGTAATTCTTAATATTTCCTTTATTTTTTTTCTCTCTTGCATGGCATCTTACTGCCCACCCTCCACCAGAGGCTTATTTAATTTTTCTTTGGTCGTAAAATGGTGTGAGTGTGTGTGTATGTTAACTCCTGCTCTGCTCATCTGTTTTCTATCTGATGTGCTCTTCATATGCAGTGTAACTATGAGGTTATATAACAGCTATTTTGAAAGGAGAAAGAAAGATGGGAAAGTGAGGGAGCTGCGCATCCTGCGCAGACGCTCCTGAACAGATAAATGCACGGACTCACCTAACTGCATCAGGTCCATCAGGTGGGCATGTCATTGGGTAAAGAATTATGAACAATAAGTGTACTGTTTTTTAGGCCCATCAGTTCCTTCTCCTGCATATCCAAAGAATTAAGGTGGTCAAAGTCTTTATCTAGGTCATTGACCAAGGTCAGAATGGTCTAATCAGATCTCCATCTGTATGGGAAAAGACTCAGCCCTGACCCCCAAAATGGCACCGACCAGAGGTTCCAGTGATGGCTAGGATGGATAGCACTCGGTGTGCCAGGCACTATTCTAAGATTTCCATATGTGACTTGTTTTAATCCTTGTAAAAAAAATTAGTGAGGTGCTAGCTATATCTCCATTTTCACGGGGGAAATGGAAAAGTTAAGTCATTTAAACTTGAAAGTTTTAATTTGCCAGAATAGGAACCACGCACTGTGGTCCCAGTGTCTGTGTTCTTGACCATACTGCCTAGGGGCTAGGCTTCTGTCTCCTGGTCCTTGCTGCGGGCCTTGCCTGGCATCCAGCCACTGTCTGCATTTTAATGGTTTTCTCTGGATGGAAGAGCCCTGATGTCTGTCCAGTTATGGGCACTTTACTCTGCAGCTGGGTGTCTAGGGATGGTCTTTCCTGCACCTGACCCCAAGATAGTGGACCATTATGAAGGCTTGTCACTCTGCCAGCATCATTCACCAAGTCTTTCTGTCACTTGAAGGAGAAAGCTGTGAGGACTTTGAATAGGTTGCTGCCTACTATACAGAAGAGAATGGTCTCTAAGGCAGGCATTTGTTCTCACCACTGACTGGGTGGCCACCTGCTGAGGCTGGAGGCTTATGGTTTCAATGTCCCTATTGTGTACAGAGTTCAAGCTCAAAGAAAAACAAGTCTCTAAGTTAGGTTTAAGAAAGGGGGTTGGTCTCACTCTAAGGGGAAATGGCCCAGTGTGTTTCCCACTGAGCAAGTCAGTTTGTTCTCCTGTTTCACAGGATACACCTTTTGAAAGAAAAGACTGATATTTTCTTGTGGTAACTTAACCTTCAAAAGAACTAGGACCTCAGCATACTGGGTCTTGGGCTCACCGAGTGAATTAGCATATTGAATCTTAGACCATGTCACACTCTCCAAGGCTCTGTCAAGGCTGATACCTCTATTACACGTTTACTCACCATTCAGGAGGGAAACAAGGGCTTGGCCTGGAGATGTTCAAACAGGACGAGGTCCAAAGCTCGCACACCCTTGGCCCTGGCTCTGTTTTGCTGTAGTTCATATGTCTTCTGCCAGAAAATTTCGATGACCCAGCATTTCCCAGACTGTCTTGATAGGAAATGTGGACAGCCCTTGTCCTTCCAAATTCCTTAATGTTCCCATTTCAGATTCTGTCAGCTTTGCCCTGTAGGTGTCGCATCTCACTTATTATGAATTGTTGACCCTGTGGTCTCCATCCTGCATTTGTGTCCCAGCTATGACACTGAGCTAGTTTGGTGACTCCAGGCCAGTTATTTAACTTGCCTGGCCTTGGTTTCTACAACTGTAAACAGAATAATAGTCCTGGTCTCAAAGGTTGAAGAGGATTTGAAGAGGTCACACTAGCAGGGAGTGTGAGGAGAGGGAGGCCATTGTCTTATGAGGTGGCAAAATTGGGCAGAGGGTGAAGTTGAAGGGTAGTATAGGCTGCAAAAGCCTCTTTAACTTCAGGGAGTGCTTGTATGATCCAGAGCATGTTGTTCCTGGGGGTCCTAATGTTCTGATGGTTCTAATGGCAGGCCCTTCTCTGCCTGCTGTGGTCAATCATTCCTTGGGGGGAAGCCCAGGTGGGGCTTGCTGTGGGGCAGGGTGGCTCTGCTGCTGACATGCTACTTTAAGGAGCTGTCATTTGGAGGCTCTATTCCCAACACGCAGTGGCTAGGGCGAGCAACAAGCCCTTTGAGGGGTTCTGGGTGACCCATCTCCATGTCCATGGTGCTCACAGTCACCAGCCCCTGGCACATCTGGGAAACAGCGTGTGCTTAATTAGCTCTTCTGAGGGGATGAAGTGTGCAGCTCAGGGCCTGAGATGTGGTTCCAGCAGGGCCAGGTTGGTGTGTGGGTGTCCCCTAGTGCTTTACTGATGAGGAAATCGCAAGCAGAAAACAGGCGTCTGACTGTGTTGCATTTGCTTTCACAGATAGCTCGGTGTTGTTTCTGCTTCGGGCCTGATGGAGAGGGTAAGTGGCTCACTCTCATTCCGTGTGTCCCCTATGGTCCTGCGGTCTCACAGCTCTCACTGTGGGCATTTGCAATTCACATATTAATGTCCTGAACAGTAAGGGGGAAATTTTTGTTCCACGATACTTTCGCGTTCTTCATCAAGGACAGCTGAGTTTTTTTTGTGCTGGTATTCTGGTGGGGAAAATCAGTCTGTATTCCAACTCATATCTAAGTTAACTTATACAATAAGACTTAGAAAAGCGGAACGTATAGTTTTTAAAGGAATGATTTGGAAAATCCAAGAGGTCCTGACATCTCATTTTAGGGCCATTTTGTTCCTTGAACTACTGTTCCTTTGGGACGGGAGGGTCCCAGAGGTTACTCTTTCCCTTTCTGCTAAGCTTCTAATAATAAGCTTTATGTCTTGAAGGGCTCTCTTTCTTTTGCTCTGCTAAAATAAACATGGTGCTTGGTGACTCTTCTGATTAAGGGAGTTATGGGGTGGGGATGGCGAGACAGATGGCTCTGGACAGTTTTTTTCTGCTTTGCAGCTACTGGGACAGAAATGAGTGCTAAGACAGGAGGTGTGCTCATGTTGACTGTCTTCACTTGGGCCCCCTTTGTGATTTGCAGACACCGAAGAGCAGCAGAATGTGAAAGAGGGACCTCGGGTCATTTATGATGAGAAGAGAGGCACCGTCTACAGCTATTCCTATTTCCACTTCGTGTTCTTTTTGGCTTCCCTATATGTGATGATGACCGTTACCAACTGGTTCCAGTGAGTGGCCCACTTGATTATATTAGAAGAATCAAGTTAAGTGAAGTGCCAGGATGCAGGTCACAACTCCTGGAGGAAAATAAGCTCTTCTCCAAGTCTTGCCGTACCCATAGCCTTCAGAACAAATAGTTTTGACTCCTTACCTATCGATCAGCATACTTTTCACCCTGGAAATTGGTGGTGCTTAGTGTAGCCTTAAGAGTTGGAAGTTTACTGGGAGTGTAGCTCAATGGTAGAGTGAGAGTCCCTGGATGCATCCCTAGCACCCAGAAACAAAACAAAACAAAGGAGAAATAATGGATTAACTCCACAAGGCTGACTGGAAAACCCAGTAATAGCAATGGAGGAAAATAACCTTTTTAAAAAAGAGAAAATATTCTTTTTGTGTTTTCCCTACTTCAAATTTTTTCTTTTTTTCTTTGTGCAGTACTAGGATAGAATGCAGGAGCTCTCTCCCTGGGTACTACGTCCTTGGCTTTCTCATTAAGTTGCCCAGGCTAGCCTTGCACTTGTGATCCTTCTTAGCCTCCTGAGGCACTGGGATTACAGGCATGTACCACTGTACCTGACTTTTTCCAGTTTTTAAGTTACTGCTACGTAAAAGACCTGACTTTCTCTGTTACTACATGAAAATTCATACTTTCAACTGATCCAAAGTTTCCGTTGTTTACAATTTGTTTGATAACTTTGGATAGACACTAGAGACATAGTAGGCTCTCCGTGCTGTCTTTGATTCAGCAAGTAGACCTCTGTGTCACCCTGCTGGAGGTAGCAGGACTGATAGCTTAGTGGGAGAGACACATCATGATCCAAGTCAATTACAGTGTCATAAAATGAGGAGTGCTGAGAAGAAAACTAAAATGAGGCAAGGGGATGACAAATACCAGTGGAGTGGGGTTGGCAGTTTCAGACCCATTGGTATGAAAAGACGTCTTTGAGGACGTTCTTCCTGAACATCTCTTTGTTGTACGTGTAATATTGGGGATTGAACCCAGGGATGCTCCATTACTGAGCTATATCCCCAGTCCTTTTTAGTTTGAGACAGGCTCCCACTAAGTTGCCCAGGCTGACCTTGAACTTGCAGTCTTCACTCTCCTGAGTAGCTGGGATCACGGGCCCATGCCTGCCATCCCGGACATCTCCATGAGGGAGAAGGAACTTATAATGCTTCCCTGTGATGCTTTGAGAATTCCTGGGGAATTTTGACTTGGGAAGCCTAAGAACGCATGAAGAGAGTTGTGATAACAAAGGCAGATGATGACAAATGTTGTTGAGAATTTGGAGGAATTGGAACCCTCTTGTGTTGCTGGTGAAATGTAAAATGAAGCCACTTTAGAGGATATTTTGGCAGTTCCTATAATGGTTAAACATAAATATGATCCAGTAATTGATTCCATTCTGAAGTATAAAACAACAGACAAAAAGAAAATTATGGCTGGGCACCATGGCGTACACCTATAATCCTAGTAGTTCAGGGGTCTGAGGCAGGAGGATCATGAGTTCAAAGCTAGCCTCATCAAAAGCGAGGTACTAAGCAACTCAGTGAGACCCTGTCTCTAAATAAAATACAAAATAGGACTTGGGATGTGGCTCAGTGGTTAAGTGCCCCTGAGTTCAATCCCCAGTACTAAAAAAAAAAAAAAAAAAAAAAAAAAATTATATTAATTTAAAATGTTGTACACAGACATTAATGGCAGCATGATTCACAACAGTGTAAAGTCAGAGATAAGCCAAATGTCCAACAACTGATGATTAAAAAAATACACCAAGTCTATATAATGAAATATTATGTAGTGATAACAAAGAATGAACCAAGCTTGAACATCCCTAATTAGGACATCTGAAATGCTTTGAGATCTAATATGACACTCAAAAAGCTTCCTATTTTGGAGCATTTAAGATTTTGGTCTTGCAGATTAGGAATGCTATTCAAGTAATGTCCATGCAAATAACCCAAAATCTGTCTATCCTAAGTTAACAAATTAAGACAACTCCAAAATTTGAAACACTTTTGGTTCAACCCTTCAGATAAGAAATACTCAACCTGTACTGATACGTACTACATCAGGGAAAGATCATGGAAGAAAAAAAGAAACTAGTCACAGAGGCTGCGTGATTCCATTTATATGAAATGTCCAGAGTAGGCCAGTCCATACAGACAGATTAATAGATTAATGAATGCAGGCGGACTGGCGGGGGTGGGGTGGGGAACTGAGCTTGGTAGGGTAGCTAGGGGTGCAGCAGGTCTGGCATAACGAGAATTATGCATTCTAAATGGGTATGAATTATACCTCCAGTGGGGTTTATTTATTTATTTGCTTTAGTTGTACACAATGCAATGCATTTATGTTTACGTGGTGCTGAGGATCGAACCCGGGGCGTGCACGTGCTAGGTGAACAGGTGAACGCTGTACCGCTGAGCCACAACCCCAGCCCCCAGGGCTTTTTTTTTTTTTTTTTTAAAGAAAGTTTAGTGGTGACAGGAAGCAGGGAGGCCCTTAACGACAGAGACCCTCCCCTTATTCTCTTTCTATTCTGATGGCTGGATGTCTTGTTTCCAACAGCTATGAAAGTGCCAGCATTGAGACCTTCTTCAGTGGAAGCTGGTCCATCTTCTGGGTAAAGATGGCCTCCTGCTGGGTGTGCGTGCTGCTCTACCTGTGGACGCTGGTTGCTCCCCTCTGCTGTCCCTCTCGGCAGTTCTCTGTGTGAGGATGTCAGCAAGCCACTTCGCTCAGCAGGCTGTGCTGGAAGAGCTGTCCTTTGAACAAGTGTATCAGGGTCTGAGCAGCAACTGGCGCCCTATGAAAAGCTGATACCCCCTGGCCATCTTAAGCGTGTCTGAAAAAGCTTTCGGGAATAAGGAAAAAAATGAAAAAAAGCACAGATGAGCTTTTAAATTCTGAAATTCAAAAGGAAACTACCAATTTGTCCTAAAGAAATTGAAATTTTCAACCAATCTGACCTTGGGTGATAATGTACATTTTATGTCTTACCCCTAGGAACTGCGTAGTGGTTATGCTACTGTTTTCTTTGGGTATGCTTTCACCAAAAGAGTGGTATAACTTCTTTTCACAGGGATAAAATTATCTTGTGTGACCTGTTATTCTGATCCTTGGTATTAAAAAGCAAGCAAAATGTTGAGTCCCCAGCCCCCAAGAGACTCCAGACCCCTCTGTCTCTTATTTTCATCTCCTGAATCACCTCCTGGAGCCTCTTCCCTGGAGGGCTCTGCTCACAGCTCCCTGGTATTTATAGGGTACAAGAGGAAGCACCTGCTTTTAAATCCACCCTCAGTGCTGCCTCCTCATGGTCCCCAAGTGTTTATCTTTGTGGTTGTGATGCTGGGAATCACAGCCTTCACTCTCTGCCCTTGGCCTTCCAGAGGTCCCCTCATTCTTTCTGGGTTTAGCATCTTTGTAATAATGTGAAAAGCACAATTTGCCATCACTATCCATGTGTTTCCCTACCATGTTAACACTACCTGATCCAAGTTACTGCAATAACTAGGGCGCTTATCTATGGTGGTGTTCATGTGATTCTAGAATGATACTCATGTTTTCTTTGCCTAAGCGATGGAGAGCTATGGTTTTTACTTGCTCGTGCTATTAATAATAATACTTTAAGGACCTTAACAAAAAGTTTCTTCTTGGCTGAAACCTGCCACACCCCTCTTTCAGGTGTGAAGTTCAGCCCCTCAGCTTCTCCTCCACCTTGAGGCCTTTGAAATTGTAAAAGCAAAAAAGGTTTTGTTTCCTAAATTTGTAAAGTGACCACACTGTTAATGTCCATTGTGGTTTCATTTCCTTGGAGTAGATTTACTGAGGTGAGAATCCCAGGTGTCCCCTCAAACAGGGCTGACCAGACAAGTCTGTTAGAAGCTGTGGAGTAACTAAATATCCTTAGAAGAAGAGGTGGTGGTTGGGGATATTTAATTAAGCCATAAACAACATCTCTAGAAATTTCCAAAATACATATTTGTAGAGTAAAATGAGAATTGACTTTTGGCAGCTATGTGAGATGTATGTTTTCAGTATTGGATGTTCTTATCAGGGAGGAGATTTGTTCAGTGGAAACTCCTGTAAAGACACCAGTGGAGCCAGGTGCATGCCTGTAATCCCAGCGGCTCTGGAGGATGAGGCAGGAGGATCGCAAGTTCAAAGCCAGCCTCAGCAAAAGCAAGGCACTAAGCAACTCCATGAGACCCTGTCTCTAAACAGAGTAAAAAATAGGGCTGGGCCGGGCGCGGTGCCGCACGCCTGTAATCCCAGCACTTTGGGAGGCTGAGGCAGGAGGATCGCGAGTTCAAAGCCAGCCTCAGCAATGGCGAGGCACTTAGCAACTCAGTGAGACCCTGCTTCTAATAAAATACAAAAAAAAAAGGGCTGGGGATGTGGCCCAGTGGTCAAGTGCCCCTGAGTTCAATCCCCGGTACCAAAAAAAAAAAAAAAAAAAAAAAATAGGGCTGGGGATGTGGTTCAATGGCCAAGCACTCCTGAGTTCAATTCCCAGTACCCAAAAAAAGACATGAGTGGAGGTGCCATGAGACTCTTTTTGGACCTCCTGGAAGACTTGGCCTAGACTCTCTTTCTGTGCCCCTCTGTATGAGTTGTGTAGAACTGGGTTCCACCTAAACCTGGCTCCCATGTGCCAAAGTGCTAGTGGAGGAAGTTACTCAGATTCTTTTCTACTCACTCCTTTGCCCTCGTCTCAAGAATACCAAGGGGGAAACAAAGACGGGTGAATTCCTTTAGGAATTTGCCTTATTTATTTATAGTGTTTGAGATTCAGTTTTAGGCTCTTAACATGTGCCTATGTCAGTGTGTGCATATTTCTTTTCGTAGGGCAGAAATCTGTACTCGGCAGTTCAAGTCTGCATCCAAAGTCACCAAATGAACAGTTGAACAATTGCACACCAAGTCTGAGTGACCCTAGTGAAGCCAGCGGAGAGCTCCATGAACTGGTGACAGTCCAGGAAGTAAGGCTGTGTGTGGTAGCCCCCTGGCAGAGGCCACTGCAGTGCTTGGTGCAGTGTGACCTGGGGGCTCTGGGTAAGCCAAGGTCACCTTTAGGAGACACCTTAAGAAGCCCTTTAA
This sequence comes from Tamias sibiricus, assembly GCA_025594165.1. Taxonomy (NCBI): domain Eukaryota; kingdom Metazoa; phylum Chordata; class Mammalia; order Rodentia; family Sciuridae; genus Tamias; species Tamias sibiricus. The sequence goes on from CM046662.1 coordinate 104,246,348, forward strand.
TAGCCAGGGTGGAATTACAGGCAGCTTCCTTGGATTTCTTCCTGCCGAGTTCTAGTAGAGTCCTTGATTTGTCTTCCCATCTGGGTCTGGCAGCCAGCTGGGGTAACTTTAGAACTGGCCCTTACACCAGGTCAGGGTCCAGCTAACAAGGCCATGCACTCCTGGGCTGGCCTTTGTTTGCCTCTTTCCTCTGTAGAAAGAGGCTCAGGGAAACATAAATGAGAACAATGCCAGTGGAGGCCCCTCACAGCTTCCGTTTTAGCAAGCCCAGCCCGCCCCCAGTGTCCAGCTGCACAACTCTTGGTTTGTGGCATAATGTTCACCTCTGATGCAAGAGGAAGAGTTACAGTCCTCATTTTTATTCTCAACTGACAGTGTTAGCAAGGTTCTGTGATGGCCACAGGACAGGTGGCTGTACTCTGAGGACCTAGAGTGTATAGATAAGAAGTCAACTTTAATGATTATAAACAATGAGAAACAATATTCAGGTGGTGAATCAACATTGATAGGTTTAAAAAATACCCTACATTTTGTGTTATTGAGACTTAAGAAACTGGAAAAAAATTTGCCAGTTGCTTTGAGTTGCAATAACAGTGTTGTTCATGTAACTCACTGATGTCTTTAAAAAAAAAACAATAGACTTTTGCTTCCTCCAAGTTTTTGTACCTGATTACAAAGGTGCCTTTCCTGAAGCTGCTGGTCAGGCTCCTCTAGAGATGAAAGCCGAAGATTTTAAGAGATCATGTGTATCTGTTTCCTGTATGCCATTCATCTGATGTGGAAAATTTCTCCCTCTCATTTTCATGAGGGAGACTCTCCGGAGTGTCACTGTACTTAGACATGTTACCTGAATGAAGACGTGAGACAATCTTCTCTCTCAAGTCTTCAGAAACCTGCCACATCATTACTGGGTTGAGCTTTTTTAATACTAGTTAGTTGGTTGTGGTTTTGTCTTCACAGTTTCTTGGGAAATTGTCTACAAATTGTTTGCCAGAGGTTTATTGAGTAGATAGACGACCGGTGTAGGCGGGGGGGAGGGTGGAGATGCTGGGACTCCAGGGTTCTGTTTCTGGTAAGTAATGGCCAGCAAGGGAGTTCCCACTTTGAGTACTTGCAGTTCCTCAGAGGATCCTTCACTGTGAATGACCTCAGCCTACAGTTAATCACCCCTGTCCCCAAATTGTTGCTCTCTGCCTTTTAAAGATGATGTTCTTATTTAATTTTTGCCAGACAGTTTACCACCATTGGTGCTTCATGTTATCCTGTGAAGGGAATTCCAGGGCCTGTATTTAAGCTTCCTGGGCTTTTTTTCTTCCTATTGCCTTTCTAAATAAGATCTCATTTTGTTGTACACTCACATCCTACACCTCTTGGAGTTGAAAGAGGGCTTTGCCCACAACCAAGAGGGTTCCAGCCTTGAGTTAAGACCCTGAACACCCAGAAAGACCCTTGCCTCCGTCAAGCGCAGTGCAGATAGCCAGTTGGCTTGTGGAATTTTCCATGGGATGTTCTCTGCATCTTGCTAATAAGCTGAGTTTTACATTTCAGGCAGAGAAGGGTTCTCTCAGGTTGGACCTGTGACTTCACAGGATGGCAGAGTTATTCACACGGATCTTTAGATCTCTTCTTCAGTAGATATTCACAGAGTCGGTCATTTTTGAAAGTTGAAAATATTTGGCTTTTACCAAAGAAGCTTTTTAGTTTTGTTTTTAAAATGAAATCCTTTCAGAAAAAACTTAATTGGGGAAGGGAAGATTAAGAATGCATATGTCCAAATCCACTTCCTTAGAAGTTTAATCATATTCATGTGAATAAAATGATAGAACTGTTCAAAGGTAATCCTTTGGGATAAAGGATCCTGGGAAATTCCCTCAGGTAAAGAAAGCTTACAGCAGATGCGTAATATATGTCTTGAGAGCTATTTATAAGAAATTTAAGAGGATTGTTTTGTTTTCCTTTATTAAAGATTTAAGCTTTTTTATTTTGCAAAGAAAAATGACAATTTTATAGTCATAACTTTGTTAATTTTTTAAACTTTTCTGAAACAATTAGCTGTAGCCAAATTTTGTGGTTACGTTTTGCTATATTAGAATTTGAAACTGCAATATGTGTGGTAAATCTACTGTTCGAAGTTTATAAAGGTCTGTGATATGGTTAGATTTTGCTAACTTTTGAAATAGTTATTTTTTCCTTTAGTTACAAAGCCAATTATGAATTTGTATTTGTTTTTTTTTTGAATCCTAATTTTTCTATAAAGCACCTGAAGTTGATCAGTCTTTTCCTATGTAGAAAATGCAAAACTTGTTAACTCTGTACTTTAATAAAATGTAAAATTGAAAACCACGTATTTTTTTCTCCTTCTGTTAGATACATATAATTAAAGTCCTTCAGTTAGTGTTTTCCAAAGGTATTGATTCACATGTTAATCAGGTCTCTTTTAAGCCTTATAGTGTGCTGATTTTTTTAAATATTTTTTTTAGTTGTAGATGGACACAACATCTTTATTTATTTATTTGTTTTTTATGTGGTGCTAAGAATCAAAATCAGGGTCTCGTGTGTGAGGCAAGTGCTCTACCACTGAGCTACAACCCCAGCCCATGTCTGCTGTTTTTTTTAAATTGACAAATAAAACTTTTATATACTTATGATATCAAATAAGGTATTTTGAAACAGGTATACATTCTGGAATGGTTAAATTAAGCTAATTAACATACATATTCTTTTTTATGATGTAATACTTAAAACCTATTTTCCTGGCAACTTTAAGTATACATTAACAATAGTCACCATGTTATGCAATGGGTCTCTTGAACTTATTCCACCTGTTTTAATGAAATTTTGTGTTCTTTGACTAATATCACTCAACCCCACCTCAATCCCCTGGTAACCACAGTTCTCTGTGTTTCTGTGAATTTGACTTTTTAAAGATATCATACATAAGATCATGTGGTATTCATCTTTCTGTCTGGCTTATTTCCCTTAACAGTGTCCTCCAGGTTCATACAAATTGTTACATATTGCAGGAGTGAATAGTGTTGTATCATGTATGCCTCGTTTTCTTTATCCATCCACCTGTTCTCTTCATAGGGAAGTAGCAAGGTCATCACGCAAAAGACTGTGAGGTGTGAAGCTATCTTGGGAAACATAATTTCCCATACCCTCTAAATGGCTCCTCGTCTCTTTCAAAGGAGAAGCCAGGGTCTTTACAGGGGCCCACAAAACCCTACACAATCTTGCCCATCTAGGATTTAGCATTACTGGCTTCCTTAATGGTGTTCAGGCTTATGAGATGTGCGCCCACCTCTGGCTCTTGTAGGTACTTTCCTTTATTTTAGCGCGTCTTCCTGGGATTGCTGCTACTGGGCTTGGTTCTCTCACCATCCTCACCTTTTTGCTCAAATAATTCCTTTTCAGTGGAGTACTCCTTGACCACTCTAAGATTTTACCCTCTTCCAATTCCCTAGTCCACTTCCCTGCTTTACTGTTCTCCACAGTATGCATCGCCATCCGACCTACTATTCATTTTCTTATTTGTTCACTAGGGCAGGGATTTTTATCTATTATATTTATTCCAATGTCTCCAGCATCTAGAATGATACCAGGCATATCATAGCTGCTCAACAAATAGGTGGTGAATGAATAAATAAGCAAAAGAAGGATTTGTGAATGACAGTAATGGAACATAATGCCAGAGAATTTTTGGTACCCTGTGAAGGGCATTAAATGCCGATTGAAATGTCTAAAATCTATGCAACTGGCAGTGAGGTTTGGAATGGGGTGGTTGGTAGGTAGAGGATGATATCCTGTAGGTATATATAAAGTTAGGTGCTAGGAAGCAGAGATTTGGGTATTCAAACTTGGAAAATTATATGAAGGACTGGGGATATATACATGGAAGAGCATGTACTTGGCATACTCAAGGCCTGGGGTTTGATCCAAAGAAACCCCCCCACCCCCGTGCATGCCAAAAAGAAAAAGAAAAAGCTATGTCAAGGTTGTGACAGATCAGAAAAATTAAGCAATTTAATCAATATAAGCAAAATGATTAAGGGTTAATGATATCTATTCTAATAGAACAGGTAATTGATAATCATGAAAATAATGTTCATTTTGTTTCACCAAAATGGCAAGTAATTTCAACTTAAAAGTGCCAAAGATGCCGGGCGCGGTGGCGCATGCCTGTAATCCCAGCACTTGGGAGGCCGAGGCAGGAGGATCTCGAGTTCAAAGCCAGCCTCAGCCATGGCAAGGCACTTAGCAACTCAGTGAGACCCTGTCTCTAATAAAATACAAAAAAGGGCTGGGGGTGTGGCCCAGTGGTCGAGTGCCCCTGAGTTCAATCCCCGGTACCAAAAAAAAAAAAAAAAAGTGCCAAAGATGATGTTGATGAAAATGGCATTTGTGTTTGTTGTGTGAGTGGCTCAGATTGCCTACGTCACTTAACAGTATATATGTCAGAACCCTTTAAAAATAGCGTATCTTTTGCTCCGGTAATTCCAATTCAAAGAATTTTCCTAAGAAATTAAGTCTAGTCAATTACCACTATTTCGTTATAAGAAGATCTTATAGTGTTTGTAAAAGCAAAATAATAGAATTAAAATTCTTATAGAACATCTACACATGGAAGTGATACATAGCTAGTAAAATAGTGTTGTAGAAAAATATTTTATTATTCTGTGTTGTAGAATGGAAAATAATGTAGAAAACTATAGTGCAATCCAGCTTGCACATGTGTGTGTACATGCACGTGTGCGCACACACATGCAGGACGCATGCCCAAGTGTTCACCTATTGTTTTCACAGCACCCCACCCTCCCTCTCTATGTATATAAACTTTGGGAACCATTCCCACATTTTTAACAGGAGCAGCCCAATTGTCACACAACTCCCCTGCTATAGCTACAGTTAATTGGTCTAGGAGTGGATTTTCCATCAGGTTGGGCAGTCTCTCCCTGGAAATCTGGACTTGAAACTGGAGGAGTGCAGCTTTAGACTGGCTGCTGTCTTGAACCAAGGAATTGAGAAACCTAAAAGATGTTGTCAGTGACTGTTCTGGGCATCATGGACACAATAAGCCGATTTTCAGGAATACAGAGGATTAAAACAGATGTGCAGAGGAGCAACTGTGAACAAGGGAGGAGAAAATTGAATGGACTTTCTGGATTTCCTTAAAAAATGTCACTAGTTCTGATCCATTCTGGAGGCCCAGCTGAATAAAATAAAATAAATGATACCTAGCATTTGCTGAGCACTTAATGTGTGCATTGTGTAATTCTCATTGTTACTGTTCTAATTCCCATTTTATACATGGGGAAAACAGGCAAACTTTTCCTAAAATCCTCGCTATGTGCATTTGCTCTTATGGAAGCAGCCAGATCTCCCTGGCTCCCTTTCCAGCCTCCTCTTCTGCACTGTCCACCCACCCCCAACTTTGCTCTTAAGGCCAGTCTTTGCTCTCATAGGTAGTGCTTTCTCCTGGCTTCCCTGTTTGTATAACTCTCTGGAAGGAATTGCACTTGACTAACAGATGTAGCGCAAGGACTTGAACACTAGAATGTCGGTTCCACTCACAATGGCAGGTCAAAGATTACGGTGAATTTCTCTCTTTTCCCTCTGTGGCCTCCAGGGGCTGCTTTGCAGACCTGTCTCATCTACATTCCAACCAAAGTCCAGGGCAGAGGCTGGACTCTGGAGAAAAGTACATTTTGTGTTTTAGGACAGGAAACATCAAGATGAGTTTGGAATATCTTGTTATTGCCAGAACACAAAATACTTTCAAAGACTTGATGACAAGCTAAGTTATGTCTAGTTAGGAATTTTATCTAGAAATAAATTTTGTAATCATTGCATCATTTTGTGTGCTGTTTCTTGTTTTTTAAAGGTGAGTAGAGACTGATGTATTAGACCCAAAATATTATCAGAAACTCAAGAATATACAGGTAATCTGGGGATTAGTAAGATTTAATAAACATTTAATTTTAAGTGTAAGAGTTTAATTGTATTAGAAATGTAAGACCAAAAAAAAAAAAAAGAAATGTAAGACTAATTTTGGCTTTTTGAAGGTATGAAGAAAATCAGTTAAAGGTATATTGTAATTTGGAATTTCTAAAACTAAAAGTTTGATAAATATTTAGATGTACTTTTTCAAATTTGTAAGCCAGTTGGGAATTCATCAAAACATAAAATTTAGCCAGTGGGGGCTGGGGCTGGGGCTGGGGCTCAGCAGTAGAGCACTCGTTTTGCATGTGTGGGGCCCTGGGTTCCATCCTCAGCACCACATAAATAAAATAAAGGTGTTGTGTCCATCTACAACTAAAAAGTTATTTTAAAAAATAACTTAGCTGGGTGAAGTGATGCATGCCTGTAATCCCAGAGACTCAGGAGGCAGAGGCAGGTGGATCACATGTTTGAGACCAGCCCCAATAACTTAGATAGGCCCTTAGCAAGATCCTGTCTCAAAATTAAAAAATAAGAAGGGCTGGGCATATAGCTTAGTGTAGAGCACACCTAGATTCAATCCCTAATGCCTCCAATAAACAAAACATAAAATTAGGTAATAAACTATTAACAAAATTAATGGATTTGTAAATAAGGTATCACAAATTTTAAAACTTCAAAATTGTTTTAAAATATATAATTTAAATGTATGAAATATAAATGAGCAAGCAAGTATTTCTTTTTGCACAAACTCTCTGAAGACATTAAAGGATTCAGTTGACCTTTTGCAGGTAGGTGTGTCAGAGTAGGCTAGGTTACTTTATGTTAACAAGTAACTCCAACAGTCTCAGTGGGTTTCAGTGACCCAAGTGCAGTTTGTGGGCTTTCTGCAGCTCTGCTCTGAGTTCTATTCTGGGACCGATGCTGTAGCCGCTATTGGGGATACTTTTGATTTCATGAGAGAGAAAGAATGGCATAACCACATGATGATTCTTACAGCTATTGCACACATCACTTCTGTCACCACTGCATTGTCAAAGCAAAGGTCATGACCACTCTTGAGGTCAAGAGGGTGGAGTAGATATGCAATCCTCAAGGAAGGGCACCAGGTCACATACTCAAGGTTGCTGCAAAGAAAAGTAAGTTTTATTCTCCCCACAAGGTGGGACAGCAGATATTTTGGACAATGATGCAATCCACCTTAATAGGGAATAAGGAAGTTTTTAAAAGTTATTTATTTTTCCCTGGTATGTGCTATGTCTTATTTTTTCCGATGCAATTGCTTTTGGGCATTGGACTTCTGGTGATTTTTGCTTTCTTTGAAAACTTTCTACAATGAATATCTCTCTATTTTGCAGCCAGATTAAAGTTTGTTCTTCATCAAATATTTTAAAAGTTCTTTTGTAGTCAGATTAAAATTTATAAACTTCTCTGGGACAAGAAAGGTAGTGGGTAGCTAATGTGTAGTTTTTCATACAGAAAAAGTGGTGTGTGTAAAATAGTACTTAAAAAAAAAAAAAAAAAGCATTTCACTAGGCATAATCCCAGCAGCTAGAGAGACTGAGGCAGGATGATCCCAGGTTCAGGGCCAGCCTCCACTACTTATCAAGGGCTAAGTGATTTAGCGAGACATTGTCTCAAAATAAAATATAAAAAGGGTTGGGTATGTGGCTCAATGGTTAAGAGCCCCTGGTTTCAATCCCTAAAACCAAAAATAAATAAATAAATAAATGCATCTCTCAACATTGAAGTTAAAGATATTTATTTGGATATATCTGTTCATGTCAGCTTCAGAAGACCATGAAATGGAGTGTTTGTTAAACTAATCAATGGTGACTGTTGGTCAGCTGGGTAGGGAAAGGCTGCTTGCATTACAGGATACATTCTGTGGTTATCTGAGCAATGTCATGGAGTTCTGATTTATGCCACCAGGGAAGATTATATTTCTCTTTGGCAGAAAACTTACAATTTGCACTTTACTGTGTATTGTCAGAGTAGAACTTTTGTGTTTAGTTGACTCTTCATTTGCTTCTGATTTTATACTGAGTACTGATTTTACCGCCAGGACCCATCTTACTAAGAAATCAGCTTTTTTTTTTTTTTTTTTTAATAGACCTTTATTTTATTTCTTATATGTGGTGCTGAGGATCTAACCCAGGGCCTCACACATGCTAGGCAAGCGCTCTACCACTGAGCCACAAACCCAGCCCCAGAAATCAGCTTTTTATAATCCAAATTGGATCTGCAACTAGTTGACCATTGCTGTCCCAGTTCTGCTTGATGGGCAATATTAAATCAGATTTTTGATTCTTCCCTTTTCCTCTTTTCATTTTGGCTTTTCAGTATATCAGTTAAATGTTCAGAATGATGACTCTAAAGTGCTCTTCTCTTTCTTTGTTCCATAGACACAAGAAAAATCACCTGGCTACACTGATGACTCATAAACTCCTCTCCCTTCAGAGTTTCTGGCCTAAACAAACTTGAGTCTAGATTTGCAGGAAGGGTCTTGATTCAGGCTTATAGTTCTGCCAAGTAAATAGTGACAGAATCCATTTATTTCTCAAGTTTTCTTTCCTTATTTCAAGTCATAACTCATCAAGGTATTTCCCCTCCCCTCCCCATCCCACCCACTGCATGGCTTTTTCTTGACCCAAGTGATGTCATCTCTTGAATCAGTTTCTCTTTTCCTTATGCAAGGCTGCTATCTTAGGCCACCTGTGTGACCCCAAGGTTCCTGCAACAACCGCCCAACTGAGTCCCCATCTCCAGACACCCTCAACCCATTCTCAGCCATGATAACCTTTAGTTTTCCCCCAAACACCCTTCCTTGGCAGTGAACCTTCCTTCTGCCTGGAACGCTCTTTCTTCACCTATTTCTATCAACTTCCCTGATTTTCAAGATCCCTCTCAGGCATTGTGTTCTCTAGGAAGCATTTCTTGGCAGCTACATCCTCAGCCCAGCTCTTGATCTGATTTAGGTTAGAGACTGAGCACAGCACTTCTCACGGTATATTAATTGTTCATTTATGTGGTGGGCTCTCCCACCACAGCCTGAGGGCAGAGATTGTGGTTCCAATTTCCCTTTACTTTATCTTCCTAGCTCCTAGCCTGAGACTGAATGCACAACTGTTCACTAAGTGGATAATTGGTACCTTCATAAGGAAAATCAGTAACTAGACCATGCTGGTCAGTGACACTGGGATGCTAGGAGGTGTGGAGTCTATCACTACGTGGCCACTGTCTCACTATGCCATCAGGAATGGGGTGGCCTCCTGTTGGGTTGTCTGCCTGCCTACATTGCTTTTTGGGGTGGGGGACTGTCTTCTTCTCCCCTCTCCTCCACAGGAATGAGCTTCTGATTGCCAGGTTATTAACAGGACTGCTGGCAACCACACTGCCCCTGGGGCAGGGGGCTGGGCACTCAGTGAATTTGTTTAGGATGTCCCTCAACCCAAGGTCGGCAGAATCAGGACCAGAATCATCCTTCTCAGGTGGCCGTACAAGCACAGGCCCTGTCCATGCTCGTGTTTTCTGCCATTTGGATCAGAAGTCAGAAGTCTGTTAGCAAGAAGACAGATTAAAAAACATTATCTGAGAGAAGATGCAAGAGAGAAAGAGCTGTGATTGCTTTTACAGGCTCTGATTCTAGGATCTTCCCATGGTCCAGCCACTTTCCTTGTGGTTGCATGAAGCACTCCTGCAGCCTTCTATGAAATTTCCTTATATCTCTGAGCCCTAAATCTGCCTGAAAAATATGGACTGTGGAAATAAATGAAGATCACCTAAATGAGAATATATTATTCGGATCTTACTATAGCAAGGGAGTCAGCCACCATCTCTTTCATTTAGCAGAGACTTGAAAGGCAGAGGAGCAGGAAGGCATTATCATAGGAAGAGGGAAGGTTTAGGTATTTCTTGATTAGAGGCCATTAGCCCAGGGGAAGCTGAGGTAAGTCAACCAGCAATGAGGCATTCTATGTGATTGATTAGGAGAACATTTTGGCTTTGTCTGGTTAAGCCCACAGTTGGAAGGGCAAGTGTCAATCATTCATCAAGTGCTGGCCCTTTTTTTTTTTTTTAACTTTTTTTTTTTTAATATTTATTTGCTTTAGTTATACACAATGCGTTTTACTTTTACATGGTGCTGAGGATCGAACCCGGGCTGCGCACGTGCTAGGCGAGTGCTCTACCGCTGAGCCACAACCCCAGCCCCAAGTGCTGGCCCTCTTGAGCCCATTACTACAAAGGTTACACTGTTTGGCTTCCTGGAGCAGTTGTTGCAGATAGTAGGTTGGCTTCCACTGTAGTTGCTACAAGTTGCAGGTCTCAGTTCCATAAATATATATAACCTGGCCATTTGTATATTTGATGTCTCATGACAAACCTCCATCTCCTTCCTTCATGGGGAAGGTTTTAAAAAACTTTTTAGATTTGCTTGATTAAGGGCATAATTATGCTGGAACACTTTCTACTTTTGGAGGGAGGATGTTTTAGGACAAGAAGGGTAATGTGCAGCTGTTATTTGGAAGTGGGGAAGGGGGTGAACATTTCCTGTTGGTTGTAAAAACAATTTGATCCTAAAGGTATATGACCTTATGTCATTTGAAAAACATCCGAGGCAGGTGTTATGGTTGATGGGTGGTTTTCTTTCACCCAGTGATTTAGGCACCCAGGCTCCTTTCATACTGTAGCTCCCCAATTCCCTGGAGCCTGTCACTTGCATCGAATGGAACAAGGTGAAAGAGAACATGGAGAGGCATAACTATTCTTTAAACCTTTGCCCAGAATAGGCACCATAACTTATACGTTCCAATCGCTTAGTGAGAACTAGTCATTTGGCTATGCTCAGCTGCAAAGAATGCTGGGAAATATAATCTAGCCATGTATCAGTGAAGAAGCCGAAGTGGGTTGCCGAACAGAAGCATCTTCTGCTTCACTCTCTATGCACTGGCACTTACATGATTCTCATTTAATTAACAACGATCCTGAGAAGTATATTGTTCTGACTTTGTAGAAGAGGAAGCTGAAATCCAGAGAAATCAAGTAACTTGCCAAAGTCCCAACTATTATATGAAGGACCTCAATACTGTTTGAATCCCAAACTCTTACTCTTTCCATATGACATATTGGCTTCATAGGTAGAATTTCTGGAGCTCAGGTCCATGCCCAGGGATGGGTTGGATTATGACGTGATGATTATGGTCAGCTTTCTCCAGTGAATCAGAATTATCTCAGGGGCTTGTTTAAAATGGTCGTCCCTATTTCAACCCCAGTAAAGCTTCATTCAGCCAGTCTGGTTGAGGGCCAAAAATCTGCATTTAAACCATCTCCCTAGGATATTCAGAGGTGCTGCAATGTTGGGAATGTTGGGAAATGAGTAGGTGAATTCCTAGTTGTGGTCTGGAAAGGTGCCCTCAATAGGATTTAGGGGTCATGCTCAGAGAAATGCTGGAGCATAGCTGTTCTCCCATCCCAGGAATGAAGTCACCAGGACAGATTTCAAGGGATGGTGAGTACAAATGTTTCTATGCCTGCCCTAGTGGCCCTATTCTCTTTCCAAAACCCACTCAGCTGGTCCCCACAATGTTCAGGCTGGGGTCACTGTTGAAACCTTCTAATAGCTTCCTTTGGATTCCTGAAGAATTTGAATTCAACTTCCTAATCCTGGGGTAATCCATGTAAATTTGTGGCAGTAACTGTCTAGGCCACCTGTTCAGCCAGTTTGTCATCCTGTCTTCACTGAGGAGGGACTGTCTGCAGACTTGTGTTAGCCCTGCAAAGGAAGCAAAGAGATGGTTCCTGCTCTTATAGCTTGCAGCCTAGGAGGGTAAACTACCATTGATTGAGTACCTCTGTCATATTAATTTGTTTAATTACCACAAACAACCCTGAGGAATGAGCATTGCTGGCACTTTTCCAGAAGCTGAGGTTCAAAGATGTTAAGTAATTAATAAAGGTGACTGTTGTAGTTTAGATCTGAAAATCCCCCCAAGGCCCATAGTGTTAAAGGCGTGGTCTCCAGATGGTGGCGTGATGGGAAGGTAGTGGGACCTTTAGGAGGTGGGGCCTAGGGAAAGGAAGTTAGGTCTTTGGGGTGGTGGAACACTGGTCACTTCTTCTTTCACTTTGCTTCTTGGCTACCATGAGGTGAGCAGCTTTGTTCCACCACACACACTCCCTGCCATGATGTTTTGCCTTGCCACAGGCTCAAAAGCAACAAAGCTTACCATAGAATAAAATATCTGAAACTGTAAGCCAAAGTAAACCTTGCCACTTTTTAAATTGATTGACCTCAGGTATTTGTTATGGCAATAGAAACTGATTAACACAGGGACACAAATAACAAATTTGGGGTAGGTGCCAGGTATTCAAATCCAGATCAGTTTGCTTCTCAAGTCCATGCTCTTAGTTACCATGAGTAGTGGGCTTAATGATGGAGCAATGAACTGAGTATATCTACCCCAAGTTCTTAAGTTGAAATCCTAACCTCTAATCCATCCCACTGTTTGAGAGATGATTAGGTCATGAGGGGGAAACCCTCATGAATGGGATTAGTGTCCTTATAAAAGAGACCCCATAGAGATCCCTGACCCTTTCCACTATGAGGACATGGTGAAAGGACCAGTGAGATACGAATCAGCAAGTGGGCCTGCATCATACACCAAATCTGCTGATGCTACAATTTTGGACTTACTAGCCTCCAGTGCTGTCAGGAACACATTTCTATTATAAGCCACTCAGTCTCTGGTACTTTGCTATAGCTACCTGAAAAGACTAAGATGGGTGGCTCCCCAAAACGTATGTCTATATTCTAGTCCCAGATCTATAAGTGTTAACATTGCAGATGTAATACAGATCTTAAAAGGATTACATCATCCTGGATTGTCTATTGGGTGACTTGTGTCCTTATAAAAGACCACAGTAGAGAAACAGACATAGAAGGGAAGGTAATGTAAACAGTAGGCAGAGGTTGGACAGATGCAGCCACAAGCCAAGGAATGCTGACAGCCACCAGAAACTTTAAGGGCTAGGAGTATATTGTCCCACAGAGCCTCTGGAGGGAGCGCAGCCCCGTAAACAACTTGATTTCAGCTTTCTGGCCTCCAGAACTGTGAGCTAATAAATTCGTTATAAATCCCCAGTTTGTGTTTATTTGCTATCAGCCTCAGGAGAGCAAACACTAATAGTTATAAAGCAAACACTAATACACTGTACTTGCTTTATAAAAGTAAAATCACCAGGGATCATAGAATTCAAGGCCAAAGTGTAGGTGTGCTGACAGAAAAGAAGAACTAAAGTCAGAGAAAGATATCACTGAAATTGGGGTCAGTTGCTCCGAGGTGATTATCAGTTGGGGTCTGTCCCTTTCTCTTCTTTGTGTCAGACTTACGTCATCACCATCACCCTACTATTGAACATTTAATATGCACTAGGAACCAGGTTAACCGCTCTACCTGAGTCCACCAATCTACGAGGTAGGTACTAGTATTAGCCTGCTTTACAAATGGAGAAACTGAGGCTCAGAGAGTAAGTGACAGAGAAGTGGAACTGAGGCCTGTCTTACTCCAGAGTCTTGGCTTAAGCATTTCCCTGCATGGTCTTCCCTTTCACTTTGTTCCTCATGCAAAAGATTCATCATTGTCGTGAAAAGCCCTACAATTGCAGGTGACCAGAGCTAGAGAGGTGAAATGAGTCATGGTTTCGGTTGTGATCCACTTTATGTTGCTGTGACCAAAAGGCTTGACAAGCTGGGTGCAGTAGCACACGCCTGTAATCCCAGGGGCTCGGGAGGCTGAGGCAGGAGGATGACGAGTTCAAAGCCAGCCTCAGCAAAAGCGAGGTGCTAAGCAACTCAGTGAGGTCCTGTCTCTAAATAAAATGAAAAATAGGGCTGGGGATGTGGCTCACTGGTTGAGTACCCGTGAGTTTAATCCCTGGTACCCAACCCCCCCCCCAAATAAAAAAAAGCCTTGACAAAAACAACAGCTTAGAGGAGGAAAAGTTTATTTTATTCATGGTTTGAAAGGTTCAGTCCATGGTCAGCTGACTCCATAGCGATGGGCTGGAGGTGAGGCAGAATATCATGGTGGAAGGGCATGGTGGAAGAAAGATACTCAATTCATGACATCCAGGAAGCAAGGAGAGCCTGAATGCAGGAAGCCAGGGATAATATAATCCCTAAGGGCACGCCCCCAGTGACCCACATCCTCCAGTCACATCGACCTATCTACAGATACCACCCATTAATCCATCAAATGGATTAATCCCTGATTAGGTTATAGCTCTCACAACCTGATCATTTCATCTCTGAAACTTCCTGAATTGTTTCACACATGAATTTTCAGGAGACGCTTCATATCCAAACCATAATGCTCCCCATGAACCTGAATCCTCTTTTATACAGCATCTCCCTCCAGGTCCAAGCAGGCCTGGCCCCAGGGACATAGTTCATGAATGAGCTCAGGTGCAGCATGGAATGCTAGCTGAGCTCTGATCATTTGGGGGCCACTGGAGGAGCTATGTCATTCTATTGGTAAGTAAGCCATTAGTTTCTGAGCTCTGTTACTTAGCATCCACCCAGCTGGGGGGGAAGAAGCAGGTATACACTGACTTTTTCACCCTCCATGGTGGGGCGTGGAGATATGGCATGCAAGTCCCCGAGATGGGAATGGAGAATTTGGATTGACGTTTCCGATGAGGTTCATAGCAATCAGGACTGATGGGTCTGTCCCACTCTCTGTCCAGTAAGAGAAGGGAGACTCAGGGCTAGACTTTAATTTCTATTCCTTCCTCAGAAAATCCACGTTATTGACTTAGGCTCAGGTAGAACATCCACAGTGCAAAAGAGAGTGGAAAGTTTGGCCTTTCTGACAGGAAAACTTGGTTTTAGACTTTTAAAAGTTGGTTGAATACAGCTTGTGCCAGGAGGATCGAGACAAGATGGCATGCCAGAGAGGCCAAAAGGAAGGGGCCTATTTTTACACTCCCCACATTGATCCATCAGCCTCAGCCTCACCCAGCCTGGGTTTCCTGGACAAGGCCAGATTGATGGTTTATTTCTTTTATGTGTGTGTAGAAGTGACGTTTTCTTTCCCTTTCGATGTTGAATTAACTGTACACAAAAGATTTCCCTCCTTCCTATAACATCCCATTGTCAGCAGTGGTAGAAATCCCACTAAAATTTGTTAAGGAAGGCTTGCTTGCAGAGGGTGCCTGCACATGGACTGTATTTCTATTTTTTTGCACTCTCTTGCCTGGCCTTCATAAATACAACGGGATTGAAACTACCAAATGTCACCATACTGATCTTAGACCTTAAAAGAAGTAAATGTAAAATGTCAAAATTACATATTCTTTTATGCAGTTAACTCAAAAAATTTTTACTCCTTCATTCAACAAAATTGTGTTGACTACTTGCATTTGTCAAATTTGGGTACTATCAAAAGGAAGGAGCTCTGCCCTAACTTGTTCAAAGTCTAGTTTCAGAAACAGAAAATAAAAATTACAACATGGGGTCATTTGTACTACAGTCTGAAGAGGTACATACTGAAAACTGAAAAATTTAAAAAAAATTGGGTTGGTAATAAACAAGAGAGAAATATTAGAGGGTTATTCTTAATCCACTAAAATCATTGAGGAAAATGATGTTGTATTATTACAACACATGTCTTGGTTCCCATGTTAGGGATCGAGCAAGGCTGGGTAAGACCTAGAATTGCATTTGAGTGACGGTTTATCCTCAATTCACCTTGGCAGCAATGATCTTTGGCAGCATTTAACTGCTTAATCCCTCCCTCTGCTGAAAACTGTCAGTAAAAGCAGCAATCACACTGGAGTTGAGAGACACTGTAGTGGCATGCCCCCTCCACAGAAAATCTTAACTAAGCTTCTCCAGAAATCTTCACCATGGCTGATTTTAGGACTGTCAGCAAAAGAGTCTCTACAAAAAATTTCAATGTAGATAAACTTCCTATTTTCCTGTTGCTCTATTACTTGGCCACTGGCCTGGAAGAAATTAGCACTCCAGGTGCTAGACACACCTTTACTTGTTTTTCACAAACATGTATCCAGTATAGTAGTTTATGGAAGTGTGTTTGCAAATGCAAAGTGTGATAATAAAAAGGACAAATTTTAAAACAAGGCCTCTGGCCTTGAGCTGAAGCTTCACAGAGATGTCTACATTTCTAAGATAAGAGAAGTTACTAATTGGGCTCCAGGGTAACAGCTGGCAGCAGTGAGGAAAGAAAGGGGAGAAGAAACTCTCCCCTTCTCAGGTGTTGTCCTTGAAGGGTTAACTTGCCCAGAACAGTGAAAGAAAAAAAGCTGCCTTTATGTGAACCTCTGTAAACTGCAAACTTCTGAGCCCCTCCCCTTACTTGCTATGTATAAAATTCTGAAACTACCTGAACTCAGGGTTCAGGGGATTAATTGATTACAGCAAACGCTGTACCTTCTGAACCTGGCTGCAGCCAAATAAAACTGTTTCCTGTTATCTTCGGTGCCTTGCCTTGTCTGTCACTACAACACTTCTTTAGAACATCGGGTGTACAGCAATTGAATGTAAGGAGTGGGTAGCTCAGCTCCTCCTAACTACAGGAGCTGTGGCATCAAGCCCACATGATGGGCACTTGGGTGAACTCTGTCTTCTTTCCCCAGGTTTATGGTGGATCACTTTGGAGACACACTTTTCTTCTCTACAAAATGGGACTTATTTGCTTCTACCTCACTGACTTGAAATCCTTGCTTGTGACTCCTAGGCAGGGTCACTTGTTAAGAAGCTTTTGTGGATGGCCAACATTTTGAGTAGGCAAAAACATTTTGCTTTGATTAGTTTATTTGTTCAAATCCATTTCTTGTAACTTAGCATAGAGAAGGTAGCTGAAGAAATGGGGCCCAGGACAGGTTGTTGTTAGTTGAGAAAGGTTACTGGGAACACTGGGTTGTCTCAAGGGCAGCACCCAGAAAAGGGAAGGAGTTTGAGTGGAAATACATGAGTCATGGGGAACCACACCAGTAGCATGGTGGCCACAGCATGCCAGAGGCCATGGGTGGGTACCATCCTGTGGTGATGCATTCTACCTTTAGACTTGTTCTCTCTCCTTAAAATGCACCCATTAGAGGAACACTAGAATGGCCAATGGGGAGGGAAAGAAAGGGAGGGTGTAAAGGGTGAAGAAAAAAAAAAAAGATGGTAGAATGAGATGGATATCATTACCCTAAGTACATGTATGAAGTCACGGATGGTGTGAATATACTTTGCATACAACCAGAGATATGTAAAAATGTGCTCTATATGTGTAATATGAAATGTAATGCATTCTGCTGTCACTTATAACAACTTAGAATAAAAAATAAATTAATTAATTAAAAAATAAAATAAAATAAAAAGAACAAATAAAAAAAAATGCACCCATTGATGATGCTTACAGACTATCCACAGAGGAAGAAACATGAATGGCTGCTAAACACAGGAAAAAAAATAATACTGAGCCACAGTGCACTTTCACTAAACAAAGTGCAGGCTGGAAAACATGCTATCTTTAACCTACCAAATTGGTAAAGAACAAAAGAAAATAATGCAAAATGCTGATCATTTCTCGAAACAAGTACATACTGCTGCAGGGGGACGTTTTCAGTAAAGTGTTCTGAAATCAATTGATATCTATCAGAAATTTTAGGGGTATTCTAACTCTTCACTCCAGTATCTCAATCCCAGAAATTTATCCTGAAGAAATAAAGAGATCATGGGGGTAGAGATTTCAATAGAAAGATAGCCAGAATAAAATGATTTGAATTAGGAAAAAAGAAAAGTAATGCCCCAAATAGGGCAAGTGTTAATAGTGGCAAATCTTAGTGGCAGTAGTGCATGCTTATAATCCCAACAACTCAGGAGACTGAGACAGGAGGATCACCAGTTCAAATTTAGCCTCAGCAAAAAGCGAGGTGCTAAGCAACTCAGTGAGACCCTGTCTCTAAATAAAAAAATACAAAATAGGGCTGGGGATGTGGCTCAGAGGGTGAGTGCCCTTGAGTTCAATTCCCAGTACACCATCCCCCCAAAAGGCAAATCCTTAGGTTATCAATTATATCACTATTAGAAATCATGCTTTCAAAGAGTTATTAACATGGATAAATGGTTTTTCTACAATATTAACTTTAGGGAGTTTGGGAGCCCAATGTATAATTGTATACAGATCACAAATATGTGTGTAAAAGATTGGAAGGGCATTTTCCAAAATGCTCAAACGGATCATTTCAGAGTGGTAGAATTAAATGGATTATTTCCATCTTTATACTTTTCAACATTTTCTAAATATTCTAAAATGAGTTGTACAACTTTTATAATTAGGTGGGCAGGAAGATGTCACTGAAAAATGATGGCACCTGATCAGCTGCAGCCTGTACTCTGTCTTTGGCAAAAGACAAATTTCACAAGTCTAGAGGCCCTGCCAGGAAAAGTGCAATTAACCAGAAGGAATTTGCCCTGGGGTCTGGCCAGACCCTGTTGGAGGGAGAGAAGGTACAGAGAAGCCCATGGGGGTGGCTGGCGGGCGGGGGGGGGGGGGTTCAGGTGCGTTCCCAAATTGAGCTGTGCCTACTTATGAATTCCAAGGGGCCTCATTGTAGATTAATTGCCTGAAAGCCCAGCTAAATGCCACCTTGATTCTTGAGCTGTATGCCCAATGCTGCTCAAATTGTGAGGAAACATGGCTGGGTAGAATCTCAAGGGACCTGGCTTCATCATCTCCCTCTGAGCAGCTCTGAGCAGCCTGGGGGAACAACACACTTGACTCTCATCAAGTGCTTGGCCTACAAGAGTCCAGGTTTCTACTTAAATAAACTTGAGACAAAAATTCCCTCCTGCTGTACTGTCTAGCACTTTCTGCCTCTAACCAGAGACATCTGCATCATCAGGGAGCCGGTTAGGAAAACAGAAGCTGAGACCCTTTCCTCCCGTGTATGCACTCTCCTGGGTGAATGCAGAGTCACCGAGTTTGAAGCAAGGACAACTCATTTTTCAGGGGGTTGAACTGCAGACTGGGCTGGACTGGGAGAGTAGGGCGAGGAGCTGGGAGAGTGGGAGCCTGTGGGAAACTTCCCTTCAATCAGGTGGGCGGGAACTAGAAGTGGCTCTGAAGGACAGGTAGAGCACTGACCAGAGGCTCACTTCTGCTACTTATGGCAAAAGAAGTCAGACTATAGTTTTTTGTTTTTTTGTTTTTTTTTTTTTCCTGGAGAACCTCCTCTAGGAATGTGGGGGTCCTTGTGGGTAGTCTCTCCCTCCCTCACAGGATCCCTGGAGTTTGGTAGGATGCAGAGGTTCTTATTTTAATTTTCCAGATGGCTTTATGGGGCAAGGGCAGGGGGAGCCTGAAATGTTGCCAGCTGACTGAGGGCCCTCTTCTCGCTCTAGTGGTGCCAGCTGGTTCTCAAGCCAGCTATGAGGGTTGTGCTGCAGGTTCACAGCATTCCAGGCCCCTGGAGAGTTGCCAGGAATTGGCTGTTGGGTTTTCTCATCACAGCCCGCCCAGGCCTTGCCTCAGGGCTTCTCAGACACACAGAGACAGGTCTTTTCTTCCCTCCCCTTCCCTCCCCTCCCCTCCCCTCCCTTCTCTTCCCTTCCCTCTTTCTTTATTTCTTCTTTTTTTTCCTCTTGCTGCCTATTTTATTCTTTCTTCCCAGATTCATTAAGGTATAATTGGTGAATGTGGACCACTTTGATTTGGGGAGAGGTTGTTCCCAATATATTGAAAGTTGCTAGAAATGTTAAACAAGTTAAACAGGAAGCGAGCTAAATATGCTATAGTTTTGTTTTGTTTTTTTTAGAAATGTTTAGATTTGGAAAATAAATGCTTAAACACACAGGACATGAATATGGATGTAGCCCTAGTTCTTGAGGGCTGCTGTAACAATGTACTATGGACTGGGGCTTAAACAACAAAATTGATTGTCTCATAGTCATGGTTGCCAGAAATCCAAGATGGAGGTGTTGTCAGTGTTGCTTTCTCCTGAGACCTTTCTCTTTGGCTTGCAGATGGCCGTTTTCTCCACATGTCTTTAAAGGGTCTTCCCTCTCTGCCGGGATTCAATTTTCCTCCTCTGAAGAGTACCAGTCACATTGGATTGGGACAAACCCTAATGACCTCACTTTAACTTAATTGTATCCTAACCCTATCTTTCAAATGCAGTCCCATTCCTAAGTGCTGGGGGTTATAGCTTCAACACATAAATTTGGAGTGGGGGTAGGGCTGGGGTGACACAACTCATTACAAACACCATTTGGAAATAGCATCAAAAATTTAGCCGGGTGCAGTGGTGCATGCCTGTAATCCCAGTGGCTCAGGAGGCTGAGGCAGGAGGATTGCGAGTTGAAAACCAGCAATGGCCAGGCACTAAGCAACTCAGTGAGACCCTGTCTCTAAATAAAATGCAAAATAGGGCTGGGGATGTGGCTCAGTGGTGGAATACCCTTGAGTTCAATCCCTGGTATTAAAAAAAAAAAAAAAAAAAAAAAAAAAAAAACCTTAAAATAAAGCTTCTCATGCCTACAAAGCCCAGCTTAATGGCCTTTCTGCTCCACCCATGTCTATGTCCTAGACCTTTATGACATTCAAGTGGGCAGCAGGAGATGCCTGGCTATTCCTTTGTGTGTTATTCAGGCTGCTATAACTAAAGTGCCACAAACTAGGTGGTCTTTTAACAACAGAAATTTATTTGTCACAGTTCTGGAGGCTGGAAAGTTCAAAATGAAGGTGTGGATAGAGTCAGTGTCTAGTGAGGGCCCACTTTCTGGTTCACAGATGTCACCATCTCACTATGTCCTCACATGGTAGAATAGGTCAGCTAGCTCTCTTGGCTCTCTTTTATAAAGGCACTAATTCCCTCTCTAGTCACTTCCCAAAGGCCTTACCTCCCGATACCATCACCTTGGGAGTTTGAATATATGAATTTTTTTGTGTGTGTGGTGGTGGTGGGGACGTGCATTGAATCCACTGTGTGAGTGGGGTCTGGGTCAGGGAGACTGGTTCTCCATCCCCCTTGCCCTACTCTGGCTGTTCCTTCCCTGTGAACCAACCTCCACTTTGAGCCTCAGTGGATCCCAGCAACTTCTCCTTTGTTATGGAAGGTTAGGGCTTGGTTTTAGCTGATGCTCATAGCTGAGCATCATCTCCCCAGGGATCAGGATTTTGTGGTCCCTATGCTTTGTTGTTCCTATGAAGAAGCCCTGCCCAGCTGGGTGTGGTGGTGCACGCCTATAATCCCAGCTCTTGGGAGGCTGAGGCAGGAGGACCATGAGTTCAAAGCCAGCCTCAGCAATGGCAAGGCACTTAGCAACTCAGTGAAACCAAGTCTCTAATAAAAAAACAAAAAAGGGCTGGGGATGTGACCCAGTGGTCGAGTGTCCCTGAGTTCAATCCCTGGTACCAAAAAAAAAAAAAAAAAAAAAAAAAAAAAAAAGCCTTGCCCAACCTTCTGGCCCTGAAGATGTTCCTATAGTTTCAAATCGTGGAAGGATGTTCTAGAGGAATTATTCAGTCATCACATAGTACAGGATCTCCCAGTGTCTACCTGTGCCTGGGAACCAGCCCTTACAGATGGGCAGATTCTCCTCTTTCAAGTCTTCCTTCCTCCCCAAAGCCACCTGTTATGGGTTGAATCCTGTCTCCCTAACACAGAAAAACATATATATTCTAGCTCCCAGTACATGAGAATGTGATTGTATTTGGAGATGGGGTTTCTATCAAAGTAATCAAGTTAAAATGAGTTTTTAGGTTCATCCCTAATCCAATAGACTGTTGTCCTTATAAAAAGGGGGAAACTTGGACACAGAGGCAGACAAAGGGAAGGTGATATGAAGAGACACAAGGAGATGGTCATCTCTAGACCAAGGATAGATGTCCAGAGCAGATTCCTCACAGCCCTCAGGGAGAATTAACCCTGTAACATCTTCATTTTCTAAATCTGTTCCATTGTTAAGACAATAGTTTTTGTTGACTCTTCTTCTTCTTCTTCTTCTTCTTCTTCTTCTTCTTTTTTTTTTTTTTTTTTTTTTGTGTGTGTGTGTGTGTACATACAGGGGATTGAACCCAGGGATGCTCTTTTTTCTCTAAGCTATATCCCAAGTACTTTTTATTTTTAAATTTTGAGACAGGGTCTTGCTAAGTTGCTCAGGCTGGACTTGAACTTGCCATCATCCTGCCTCAATATCTCAAGTTGCTGAGATTACAGGAATGCACTGCTGTGTCCAGCCTATGTTCCCTTTTGAAGTCCCTCAGGCCCTTGGTTTGAAGAATTTTGGGTCCTTTTTCTCTCTTCTTTGCTTTCCCGTCACAGTTAGGGTAGGAGGCCCAGCCTAATAAGCGTGGTCCTTCCTGGTGGACCTGGGCCACAGCACAGTGTTCACCTAGCCCACAGGTTCCTACTGCTTAGTATCTCTCCAAACTTCCAGGCAGATCCTGAAAGTAAGACTTCTCAGTAGTGGAATGTATCATGGTGAGGACATCAAAGTGCAAACATGGGAATCAATCCCCAAGAAGCTCTAGGGCTCCAGGAAGGGCATCTCAGAGACACATAGCTGTGTGCTGAGGTGTGTTTGGGGGAAAAGTCCTCTGTCTGCCCTTCTGTGTCCCAGGGCTTGAGATATCACAGAAGTCCAGCTCCCCTTGGGGTCTGTGCACCACCTTGGTTTCCTCACAGCCCCTTCTCAGAAATTGTCCCATCTGAATTTTGATGATGACAACCTCTAAGTCTGGGGTTCATGCCCCTGATCTATCCTCATAGGTGCCTCACAGCTCTGTGTGTGTGTGTGTGTGTGTGTGTGTGTGTGTGTGTGTGTGTGTGTTGCGGGGAGGTGAGCAGAATGGAGAAAGCCCTAGGAGACCTAACTGGGTCCCTGGGGGGAAGATACTTACGACAAAGAGAGAACCAGGAACTCCATGAAGGCGAGAAGGGAGTAGGGTTTGGGGTACAGGGAAGGCAATAAACTGTAACCTCAATGCAGGGGGTCTGCTTTGAAGCCCTCAGGTGTTTTTGACTTTTATCAGGACCTGACATCCTGGCCCTGGGGTCCAGGTGGTAGCTAGACAGAGTAGGGAGTAGTCATACCCACCTGAGGGCTGGAGAAGGCGTGTGTGAGACATTTGAATGAGACCCTGAACAGTGAACAAGAGGCTCATAAGGAAGGCCTCCAAGCTGCCCACAGTCCTCACTGCCCTTCCCCACGTGGTACAGGCTATTATGGGGAGACATTGCTGCAGTCAGAGCCCCATATCTTCCAACTTAGTCACCAAGGATGGGACTCTGTGAGGCCAAGTACCAAGGACATTTTAAACACTCTTCCAGGTCAGGAGAGTGGCAGGAAAGCATGTTTGAAATATGAATCCTGCTCTGCCATCTGTAGCTTCCTGCCCCTTCCACCTTCTAAACAGCTGACTTGCAGGTTCATAACGTCAGATGTGGAATGTGACAGCAAGGAAGGCAGGGTCATGCCTTTTGCCCAAAGCCACTCCAGAATGGCCAAGACTGCAAAGTCTAGCCAAAATATTTGGGGTCTGGGGGTGTGTGATGACAGGATGGTTTCCTCTGGAGATGCAAAAAGATTCTTTGATGGTAGAGGGAAGAAGGAAAAGCCATGAGGATGCAGAGGTGGCAGTTACTGGGTTGAGGGGTATTGTCCTATGGCCTGCAATTGAGTAAAAGCCCTGGAATCCCCAGGGGGCGGGGAAAGATTGTGTGGTACATTTGGACAGAATAGGCCTTGTCTTCTAGAGGTTCTCATCCTAGTGTACTTCAACTCAGAATGAATTGCTTCCCCAAATAGTCACAGTAGTAGCAGTGTGGCTTCAGCCTTAAAAGGACCTTAAAAAGACATGTCATGTCCAGAGACTATGGGCAAGGGGATAGTCACATCCTGCTGGGCAGACAGGGCAACTGCACTGGGTATTTCCAGGGGGTGCATTCACATGGTGGCCATTGTAGTAGGAAGAGGTAGAATTCCAAAGATACACCCCTCCCTGTTCCCTGGTTGGCCAATCAAACACTCACTTAGGTTCTGCTGGAAAGGAATTTGTAGGTGGAATTAAGGTTTCTAATCAGCTGACCAAGAAGGAGCACCTATATTATCTACATGAGCCCACAGCAACTGAGGATGAAAGGAAGGCAGAAAGTTCAAGAGATGCTGCAGGAGGTGAAGGCCAAGCTCCTCCAGGCGTGAGAAAGGTCTGATGCCTCAGTGCTGGTGAGCAAGGACTGCAGAAAGGCCTGTAGGGAGCTGGGAGTGACCCTGGCTGACAGCCAACAGAGAAATGGGGACCTCAGTCCTTGAGCATAAAGAGCCAAGTTAGCCTGCAACCCAAATGAGCATAGGGGAAGGTTCTTTCCTCCAGTCTCCAGATCTACGCCCAGCTTGGCCAACACCTGATTTTAGTCTGGGGAGACCTCAGTTGGACTTCTGACCTACAGAAAATGTGAGGTAATGAATTTATGTTGTTTTAAACCATTAAATTTCTTACAGTAGCAATAGCAAATTTTACAGCCTTTGGATGGTACTTCTATAGCTGGGAAGGGTACAAAGCAAGTGACAGTAGATGGCACCTTCCAGATACCTGTGCACCTAAAGATGTTCAAGACCTCATTCCAAAGTTTGTTGGAGCTTTAAAAAGAGTCTAGGATCAGGGCATCGATAGATTCTAAATTGACAGATTCCCTGCCTCATTGGTGGGACTGGAATCAAAACAGTAATTAAAATCAGTGGTACAAGAACAGTTTTCTGCACACCTGAATTTTTGCTTGGATATTTGGCCCCATGATAGGAGCTTTGATAAAAATTTTTATTCAATGGAGTTAGAATTAATGTTTTCTAAATGCTAAGAGTTTCCCTCTATCCAGGTCAGCATTTTAAAAGAAAGCAGAGGGAGGGGGAGAGAGAGAGAGAAAGAAGCTCAATTGATAAATAGATGAGGAGGCCCCAAGGCAGGCGTTGACCCGAGACACAGCCTGTTCTGCCGCTTGAGGAACGTCCGCATGGACTTTGCCCGGCTCGTGCAGGTGAAGCTCTGTGCCCCGTCTGTTGCTGCTTGGGAGCAAGTGCCAGCTGCTTCAGGCTCTCAAGAGCACCCGTGGTTCTGTTCTGCTTTGTCTGGCTTCCCAGATTGGGAGGAGCTGGGCTCCTGTCTCCAGCCTGAGCAAACACATGGGCAGCCCCTGAGTGAGATGTGGGGTGAGAAGGAGGGTGGAGGTCTAGTGGCTGCTCCCAGCACCCTACGACTTGTGAGGTTCCCACCCCACACACTAGAGCTCTCTGAGCCAAGTGCTGGCAGTGAAGAAAGCTCTTGGTGGAGATTCTCATGGCCTTTCAATGACCCACCTTAGATCCTGACTGGGCTCTAGGGTATGGTGAGACAGCTGGGACTTAGGGGGCACTGGGAAGCCATCTGGGAGAGGTGTATTAAGTCTTGTGGCATAAGGTGCTGTAAAGTTAAAGGTGAAAGCTCCAGGGTCAGATTACCTAGGACCCAACCTGGCTTTTCTTCTTATTACCTAGGTGAACTTGGACATGCTTCTCAACCTCTCTGTGTAGTAGTTTCCTGATTTATATTTTCCAATCTGGGTTGTTGTGAGGCTCTAATGAGATAATTCACGAAAGACAAGTGGCCTGCTGGGTGTGCATAATGCATCTCAGCCAAGATCAGGCACAAAAGGCCTGCGGGGCTGAGGGAGGATTTGCATTTGGTAGGATGTTAGGATCCTATCCAAAGGCCTCTAATAGTCAGCTGTGCTGCCATTCAACCCCCTCACTTCCTAAGTACCTAGTGCTTTTCTTTGGACTCCATGCTCCCCGGGGTTGTGTGGTGGAAAGTGGTGTCCTTTCTCTGAGTCCTCAGGGCTGCAACAGCCTCAGTGTACTGTATAGTCTTCCTGAAAGAAAGAACGTGGGGGACTCAATAGAGAGGGTGTGGGCATTTTTTTTCTCACGTGCTCCTCTGCAGCTGCAGGCAGGATGCGGGTTGGGGGACCGAGGGGGTGGGGACACAATGGAGGGCCGCCCAAGCCTGCTAGCAGGGGAACAGACAGCGTAGGTTGCAAGCCGCTGGCAGATTTCTTTGGATGTTTTATGAATACTTTCTTTTGCTTTACTAGCGTCACTCTGCTTCGACCCCTACCTAAAGACTGGAAACCGGAAATATTTCCTTTGTTTTTTCACTTCTTTTTTTTTCTTTGGAGTCTTCTTATCTCACCACCAGGACATCCCCAACAAGACTTCCTGGTTGCACCGACTGGTGTTCACCCCAGCAGCCTCCCTTGGAACCCGCCCGGGGATCCTCTCCACTAGGAACAACCTTCTCTCTGTTCTTTGGAACCCTTAGGGATCCTCTCCTCCCTTCTCTCTGTTCTTCTTAGTGGATTACATAGTAGGCCTCCTGGATGGGTTATCTCTTCCATTTTTTTTTCCCTCTATATTTTTGTTCCATTTTCTGGATAGTTCCTCTATTTTATTTCCCAGCATTTCTATTGTATTTATTATTTCAGCTATCAAAATATAACTCCAAGAACTTTTTTTCTGATCATTCCCATTTTTCCCATTAGCTGTCCTCTTACACCCAGACTGGGATTGAGCCCAGGGGTGCTCTACCCCTGAGTTACATGCCCAGTGCCTTTTTTTTTTTTTTTTTTTTTTTTTAATTTTGAGGCAGGGTCTTGCTAAGTTGCCCATGTTGTCCTGGAGCTTACCATGCTTCTGCGTCAGTCTCCCAGGTCGCTAGGTTTACAGGTGGGCACACTGTACCCAGCAGCATTTTGTTTTTGTTTTGTGGGTGTCTATCATTTCATATTTCACGCAGGTTAATATTTATAGCTCCTTTTTTTTGAGAGGTCTGTGTGAGTGTTCCTCTGATCCCTGTACAGTCTCTTTCTCCTCTGAGCTGCTTTTATTCTAATTGTTTGGTTTCTCACCTTTTAGGGTGAGGCTAAAGAAAAAGAATTGAAAGCTCCCCTGGCATTCTCACCCTGTGACTTCTCAATTGACAACAATCAGGATGTTGATTTCTTTGTTCTATATTTTCCCCTGAGTGTTATGTTAACATTTTTCATTGTTCAGTATATTCCATTAAGTTAGTGAATATATTTACTTAAAAAATTTCCAATTGTTTTATTGGACATTAGGTTTACCTGTGTGTGTGTGGTGGTGGTAGTGGGGGGGGGGTTCTTGGATTGTAAAGTTTGCTATATATGTCTTTCTACATATAGTTTTTATTCCTATCTAAGTCATTTTGTTGGAATCAATTCTGGGAGTGGAATTATCAGGTCAGAAGCTTGTGGGCATTTTCAACTCTCCTCTCTTCCTGTGTGCTGCCAAATTCTTTTCTAAATGACGTAGGTACAATATCAGTAGCAGGAGATGAATACAAACTTCCCAGCCCTTGACTTTTCCTTATTGTTTTTTGCTATACAAAGATTTAAGCAGCACCTTAATTGTATTATTGTTTAAATTTGTCTATCTTTGCTGGTGAGGTCGAATGTTCCAAATCTGGAAAGATAAGCCTGGAGAAATAATTTAAAAGCCTAGTATATCTAGGAAAATTCTTTAAAAACCTTTCAAATACATGCAAAGGCAAAATTATTTTGTGTTGGACTGGGGATGTGGCTCAGTGGTAGTGTGCTTGCCTCACATGTATGAAACCCTGGATTTGATGATTCATGTTTCTTGCCTTTTTTTTTTTTTTTTTTTTTTTTTTTTTTTTTTTGATACCAGGGATTGAACTCAGGGGCACTGGACCACTAAACCACATCTCCAGCCCTATTTGGTATTTTATTGAAAGACAGGGTCTCATTGAGTTTTTTAGTGCCTTGCTGTTGCTGAGGCTGGCTTTGAACTAGCAATCCTCCTGCCTTAGCCTCCTGAGTCACTGGGATTACAGGTGTGTGTCACTGCCCTGCATGATTCATGGTTTCTTTTCTTTCTTTTTTTTTTTTTTTTTTTTTTTTTTTTGTTTGTGTGGTGGTGCTGGGGATTGAACCCAGGGCCTTGTGCATGTGAGGCAAGCACTCTACCAACTGAGCTATATCCCCAATTCCCAGCCATCATGGTTCTTAACCCAAGGTCCAGGGACTAAAGTGGTGTGACGTGAAATTATACACAAAATTTTGTGTGTAGCACATGAGCTTTCATCACAGTCTTGCAAGGATTTAACTTAAAAAAGCTAAATTATGTCATGGGAAATTTCTGTCCCAAGTAGGAAAAAGTAAGATAGGGAGACTCTGGAGGGAGGCTCTCTTGGTTTTAAATCTCACTCCCTCACTTGCTCACTGGCTGAATGAGCTGCAGTCGGTCACTAAATGCCCGGCACTGCAATTAGTTTCTTTGCCAGTCACACGGGGACAAAAACAGTAGCAGCTTTTTCATAAGGTTGTTGGGGTGACTGAGCTGATTTTGTCAAACACTTTAATAATGCCTGGCACGTGGCAAGTGTTTTAGCCCATGATGTCTACCATTGTGGATGATTCATAATTAGAACCCTCCAACAGTAGAATAGGCCACCTCAGGAAGTAGTGAGTTCCTTGTCCCTTAAGTAGATAACTAGAGCAGGGAGGCTCTTGAGGGAGTCCCTGAGTTGGGAGGGAGGTTGAACTTGGCAAGCTAAGCTTCTGTGAATTAAATTTTTCCTTGGGGCAGGTGGCAAATGGTGAGCCTAGCCGTCCTCAATAAGCCAGCAGGCGTGACAGCTGTACTCACTAAAATGGAAATGTACTTCTGAATAGGCAGCCTGTTTCCAGAGCATGTTCCTGGAACATGCTCCTGAGGGTGCAGAAGAATAGTTTGAAAAATCCAAGTGAGGTTTCCTCACCCTCACGTGCAGAGAGCAGGAGTGGGGAACCATCGTCCGAGCTCACTGCACTGATGCAGCAGGAGCTCAGAGGCAGGGTGTGCAGAGCAGAAGTAGCTGCCTGCTTCCAATCGCAGCACTGATTAACAGTTATTCACTGAGCACTTACCACGTGCCAGGGGCTGGGTGTGATGGCAGATGGTGGGTGTGGTTAAAAAGATGAATGAGATCCAAAAAATAAATAAAAATTTTTTTTTTTAAAAAGGATGAATGAGATCCAGTACTAATATTCTCTCATTGTTCTAGTTTTGATTTTACTTATTGGACTTCAGGCTATTCTCGAAGCCCAGCTGAGTGGCTGAGGGATAAGGAAGCATTTGAGACAGTTGATTCAGAGAGAAGTTAGAAATTTCTCTGTGTGTGCGCATGCTTGCACAAGGAATACATTCAAACCTAAGATTCCCAAACATGGACTAAGGAAATCTGAGTGGGATACTATATTTCTGATTGGCGGCCCAGAAGCAGACCCGGAAATAAGGATTTGAGTGTAAATTTCTTTATTTGGAAGGCAAAGTCGCCTGGGTAGGGGAGAGAGGGGAAGGAGGCAGTTCCACTGAGGGCAATTGGAGTTTAATCATGCTGGGAGGGTGTAGAACTCTTAGTCATCCCCCAAGGTGAAGGGCTGGGATCCTAGCACACTAGCTCCTGTCAGTCCCATTCCTGGGCACTCATGATTCCCCTGTCTTCCCCATGTGCTACCTGGGCAGAAACAGTGGATTCTGCAGAGAAACTCAGAAACAAAGACCTGCAGGTGCTGTGGTTTGACACCTGCGAAGAGAGAAAAGAGGGATGGGAAGGCCACCCCACCAGGCACCTGCCACAGTGTTTTTCAGTAAGAATTGAAATCCCCTTGGTGTGAGCAAGGCTGGAGATGTGTTGGGAAGGAAGACAGATGCTAGTGAGTGCCTTCTCCAGCCCAAGGATCCTTGGCCTCTGTATAAGGTGGTCTGTGTGCTCCTTAAGCACAGAAGGCACAGGAGGGCTGAATCCCAGCCTCAGCTCTCTGCTCAGCAGGTACTACTTGGCTGGAGGCACTCTGAGGATATGTGGGTGGGAGCTTGTTGGGAGTGAGCCATGTCATTAACATAGACCAAATACATTTGTGTCTTTCAACAATGTCAGAGTTTGTTGAATAACCATAAATTCACAAACTATACCACCTTCATCATGGCAGTTCACTAAATACTTGTGGGTCACCTGGTAGTCATAAGCTGGGCAATCCCAGGTTCTTTTATTCCAATCTTAACTTCTAGTATCTATAACACTCAAATGACACATCACACTTCACACAGTTCTATGTATAGTTTACATTAGGGCTAGGAAAGGGTTAAGGCAGCCACAGGGGTTCAGGAGGCTGAATTTGGTAAAGGCAGAGAGCAGGTACAATGCAGAGTCACTGTAGGTGGTCAGATAAGATTGAGAACCAGGAAAAGAACTTGTTCAGGACACAGAGCTGTGAAAGAGCTCTAGGCCAAGGTCCAGGCCTTCAGTAGCTTCACAGTGTCAGCTTGGAGTGGACTATGTATGCTCATCAGAGGCAGAAGAAACTGCACTCTGTAAAGCCTGAGGAAAGAGATTTAGAGGTTCATTGCTATGTTTTTTTCCTGGGCAAGGCTCCTGATGAGTGACCAGATAATAGGGTCGGGGTGCCACTGTGTCCACTCTCAGGGTGCTCCTCCTTTTATGGGCTTCGACTGAGGACACTGCATCATTTGGTCTGTTAGATGAGCTCATGGGCCTGGTTTTTCCAATACGAATTAAATATACCCAACATCCATGTGCTTCTGATTAATTCAATAAGTTCACACGTGGTCATTCTTATTAGCATGATTAATTTATCTATCAGTTTGTGCCTTATGGTTGTGCCAGGCAGATGGTGATTGTTTACTTGTACAAACAAGGTGTGGAGTCATTTCACCTCAGCACTTAAATTCAAAATGGAGTAGCTTATGGCAAACTACTTAAAAAATGGTGTAACTCAGGTTTAGGTACAACCTGAAAACTTCTGTTCTATATATCAAAGAATAATTCAGAGCAGAGCAAAGCCTGCTCTCTACAGAGTTCCTTGGGCAGATGAAGGTGTAGAGTCTGCTGAGGGTGAGAGGAGGGTGCAGAGAAGGGAAGCTGGGGCCTTTGCAGTCCCAGGGCATGCTTGTCTTCCACTGCTAGGTCTTTGCCCATGGAAAGAGAGCTCTCCCATGGGGAGAGCTCACAGGAGCTCCCTGGGAGTCCACCAAGCACCTCCTACCAGCATTTTTTCTTTGCATTCTCTGGAAGGAAACAGCCTGGCCCATCAGAGGCAGTTCTCACAGCAGGAAAAGGAGGCCCATGAGCCTACAGCCTCCAGACCCACAATCCAGCCTCAGCTCTGCTCCTCATTAGTCATATGACCCTGACAATCACAGAGATGATGGCGCCTCATTTCCTCCAACTGTAAAACAAAGTTAAAAAGATGGTCCCTGATGATTTTGCAGACTTAAAGTCTGGTTATTCTATAGTTCTGGATATATGAGGTCATAAGTCATGGCCTTTCCTGAATCTCCACTGTGTTAGGGAGGATTAAATTCAGCTGGGACTAACAGAAAAGTCCCAAGTAAACAGAACAATGTCTCTCTCACACAGGAAGCCACTCCACTGTATACATCACTCCACTGTGTCAGTTCTATCTTGTTCTTTGCTATAACACTTCAGTTTCTAAGCTTTTCTCATCAAACCAGATGGCTTCTAGAGCTCCAGCCTTTACCTCTGTAGTCTAGCCTAGGAAGATGGAGAAGAGGGTGGGGTGGGGGTGGGGGGGAAAACTGTCTTTAAAAGCAGATTTCCAGAAGATGCCATGACATTTTTGCATTGGCCAAAACTTAGATGACTACGTCTGACTATAAGGGAATCTGGGAAATGTAGTCTTTATTCTGGACTCTTAACTATGAAAGAAGGGTAGAGCAGGTATTAGGAATCATTGCCCTGCCCTAAATTTCTCCATGTATAGGATAACCAAATAAGCCACTTACTTAGACTCTGTCCCTTGTCACATGATCCAATCTCAGGGGTCTTCACTTTGTTTATTGGCCTCAACTTTTCCCTCTGATACTGTTTTCCATTATTTCTATGATGACCAAGAACTTCATTTGGTCTTTGTACTTTGCAAGGCCCAGGGTCTTTTCCAGCTGCAGGAGAGAGGTGACTGATGCTTCAGGGGTCCCCAAGACCTCTCCATTTCTGTAGTTTGCTAGGAGGACTCATAGGATTGAGCAAATAATTATGCTCATGGCCATGATTTGTTACAGCAAAAGGATAGATAGCAAAACTGGCAAAGAAAAAGGCATATAATGCAAAGCCTAGAGGAAATCAGGGGCAAGCCACCAACAGTCCTCTCCCGTGAAGCACATGAGATGTGCTTCATCTCCCCACAGTGTAGGTGACAGTGTGTGGAAAATAGTATCCATCAGGAAAGCTCATTAGCAACTTGGTGCCTAGTGGTACCATCTCCCAATCATGCACAAAAATTCCAGCTCCCAGCAAGAAGGCAGGTGCTCAGCATGAGCCATACAGCACAGTTGAGGCAAGTGAGCCACTCAGCAGTTCAGGGATTAGGGGAAACCCTCCCAGAATCGAAGCTCTCAGACCCCAGCCAAGGGCCAACTTGGCAAGGAGGCCTTTGTGAGGGTCACCAGCCCTCTCAGACTTCCATGTTAATTCTTCTCTGCATACCTGACAAAAGTGTTTTCTGTAACTATAAAATAGTTTCAGATTTTAGAGCCAGGGATGCTGGGTTTGAATCTTGCCTTAACCATTTATGAGGCAGGTTTCTCTCTCTACCCATAACCTCAGCTCCTGTCAGCAGGCCCTCCAGGAAATTAAGACAGTACCTTCCTCTTGCCCTTTGGAGGGTGGGAATAGCTGCCCTTTTTGCTTAGAGGGGAGAGGATAGGAAGGGGAAAAGAGCAAGGGGATACTCCTCTTTTACTCTGCACTTCACAAATAGCCCCTTTACTCATCTCTCCTCAATGCCTAGTCTGAAGGTGTCACAGGAAAACAGGGAGCCGAAACTACAAATCTCAGTTCTTCTGTTCCCACAAAAGAAAATTTAAAGACAGACACCAAAAGCCATGCACGAGAGCTTTATAATAAAGTAAAAGTAAAGAGAGAGTGTGGTGAAAGTAAAGTTAAAGCAAAGTGAGTCTTGAGCAGAAAGCACTCTCAAGAGAGAGAGTGGGCTGTCTCTGAGTAAAGAATGACAATGGAGACAGTGCTGTCTCCAAATTTATTACTCTTTGATGTTCATCAGGAGAACTGGGGAACACCTTCTGTACTCTTCGCCAGTTAGGTGTTCAACTCCTCCTTCACATTGAGCAGTGATGTTTTAGACCTTAATTGGTCCTCTCCGGAACAGTCATGGTGGCCATCTACAAGTCAATCCCATGTTAATGTGGACACTGGGGTCAGTAACTGGTTAGAAGCTGCCTTACTGTGCCTGTACTACTAAAGGGGTGTATCTTCCCAGACAATTAGAGACACTTAATTGCCATAATTCCTAACTTCACATCAACCTCAGCGGACCCTGTCAAGAGTTAGTCCTATTAATCCTTTTTTCTTAGAGTGTTTTCCCATTAGCTCCTTTGCTTCTGTTTATTTTTACAAATTAACTACCACCCTTTGCTTCCTTGCCTATTTTGGAAGTAGTTTAAAGAAGATCCTAAAGGAATGTAAAGAACACTTGTGACCTTGCCTGCATGTCACTGTTCATTGCTAGTTATTATCTAACAAAGGTACCTTTTGTTTGTAATCAGACCTTGCTGAATCATGGAGCTAGACACCTAGGGTGGAGTCCAGGCCCTGCTGTTCACTGGACATGGGACTAGAACAGGTTATCTAATGAGTTTTCAGCCAGGGGGTCAAGGTTTACCCTTCTCATGTTCCTCAAAGGCCTCACAGGGCGCCTTGGACATCACAAGTGGAGGATCTTGGACCTAATCACCTAGGGGGCCAGGCAGGAGCTTAAATGAGTGAAAAGGATAGAATGGGGCCTGGGGCTCATGGGGGACATAGGCTCTCTCCAAATGTTCTGGGTTGGGATGCACAGAGGGTGGCCAGAAACTTCTGATTTTTTAAAAGAGATGTTGGAAATTCAGATTTTTGTGTGCGGTCTTCTAAGTTTTAAATGTTTGCTCAAGTTAACAAAACAAATATGAAACCCAACAGTAGCAGCCACCAAAACTCTATGGGGGGAAAAGCTGCTTGGACCTCTGCTCCCTGGAAAATCATTCCTCCTGGCAGGGAGGTTAGAGGAGGCTCTCTTTGGACCCAACTAAACCCTATCGGGATGAAGCAGATATCGTTTCTTACTACAGACAAAAACCTTCTTTTAAATAGAGCCTTCTAAATAGAGCCACAGAGCAAGAGAAACTAGAGACTGGCTTAAAGGCTCATCTAGTTCTAAAATAAATCAGTATTAGAAGAATATAGGCTGTCACTCATACAGGCTTTGGACCAAAGCTGACTGGAGTGGTGTACTCTTTGCATCTCTCACAGTGCCTAGGAGAGTGCCTGGCATATAATAATTGCTCAGTGGGAGTGTGAAGAATGAGAGTGAACAATGAATGGACAGATAAATAATTCTCCATTTTGCTCACAGAGACTATCCTGTAAATTAAGGCTGAAGAACAAGGGAGTAATCTCCCATAGGCAATTCCTGAAATAAAGCAGGCTTCAGTGTTCGTTCAGAGCCTAATTTGCAAATAATTCAAATTTAAAGGATCATTTTCTGCATAGTGTCGTTGCTCTTTGTTGAGATATTTGTTTTGGCATATAGAGTTGTTATGCCCTGAACAATTGCACTCAGCAGAATGACAGGAGCAGAGTGTTTAATACATTACAGTTGTTATTTTACTTGAATGAACTTTAGAAGTCATTAAAAAAGAATGCAGCGGTTCAGGCTTGCAATCACAGCTACTCTGAGGCTGAGGAAGGATTCCAAGTTCAACGCCAGTCTGGGCAACTTAGCTAGGACTTGTCTCAAAATGAAAACCAAGAAGGGGCTGAGGATGTAGCTCAGTGGTAGAGTGTTGGACAAGCATGCATGACTGCCCATGTTCTCTCTCCAGCGATGCAAACAGCAAAATCCCTCAGCTGGCTGAGAACAGCCTATTTTTAGAGGATTTCTGCCATCTAGTGGACTGTATGGAAAGGGACATGTATTGGAGGAGTAGACTGCTGGCTTTCACACTGTTGCTGTTGGCCTTTCCATTTCCACAAGTACTTTATTGAGAGGTGAAGGCAATGATGAGAATGGCCCAGTCCTCATCCTCCAGGAGCTCACAGAAAAGCGAGTCCTGAAGGGACTTTTGGGTTCATTCGCCAATTCCAAACTTCAGAATTTGTTTAGAGGAATTGTGGGGTGGAATTGTTGAGGATAACTCATTAAAAATAAACAGATTGACAGGGAAATGCAAATCAAAACTACACTAGGATTTCATCTCACTTGTCAGAATGGCAATGTTCAAGAATATGAACAACAACAAATACTGGCGAGGTTGTAGGGAGAAAGGAACACCTGTACACTGTTGGGACTGCAGACTAGCACAATCACTCTGGTAAGCAGCATGGAGATTTTTTTCAAACACTAAGGATGGAGCCACCATATGACCCAGCTACCCGACTCCTTGGTATTTCCCCCAAATATCTAAAATTAGCATTCTACAGTGATACAGCCACCTCAATGTTTACAGCAGCACAATTCACAATAGCTAAATTATGAAATAAACCCAAATGCCTGTCAATAGATGAATGGATTAATAAATTGTGATATATGTATCATATATATGTTTTTATGACTCTCTCTATATATACTTAGTCATAAAAATGAATGGAAGCATGGCATTTGCTAGTAAATTAATGGAAACGGAGAATATTAAGTGAAATTAGCCAAATGCAGAAACTCAAAGATTGAATATTTTCTCCCATATACAGAAGCTAGAGTAAAATAAAGGAAAATGGGAGAGAAGGATAAGATTACATAAAGAATCAATTAAATATAAATTAAGATGAGTAAAAGAAAGTTTATTAGAGCAGCAGAAGAAGAATGGGAGAGGGGAGGGAGTTCAGGAGGAAAAAGGTGCAAAGCAAAGTGGGGGATCATGAAATGAAATCAATTTTTATGCATGTATGAGTTTGTCTGAATGAACCCAATTACTATGTATAACTATAAAGCTCTAAAAAAAAAGATTGAGCATTTTTTCAATTAAAATATTCCTTCCATACATTTTCTTAGACATTAGATATCTGCTGCTGTTTACTCTAGTGATTGCTTATAAAATGAGCCATTAATGAATGACTAGCTAGAAGCAAACCCCAAGGGTAGTGACAAATGCTCATGTTTAGATGGACCACTCTTCTTCCGTGGCTAGATATGATCTCAGCAGCGAGTTCCTACTGTGTTTTATCGTGTATACACTTACTGTTACGTACCAAGTTAAACTTTATGCCATGGAGTCTTGTGTGCTCAGTCAGTGGATGATGGACTGAAATGAGTTCTTTTCTCAGAGAACACCAGACTGAGGCTGTGACTTCCTGTGATGTCTCCCAGGCAGGGATGGGACCTGGGCTCAGCCACTCATCTGCCTGGAGCACTCAGCTCAGGGGCTCCTTGTGGAATTTCTAGGGTAAATGATGTGGCCTTCTCTGAACATATGCATCTTTTAAGAACCAATCCAAATAGGAGGCAAACAATCCAGGTTCATTTGTAGTGGCTCAAGAGATGGAACTGAGTTCCAGCTTTCTTGGTGTGAACTGTGAGGTAAAACGAAGGGTGTTTGTCTTATTTTAACTTTTGCCATGTATGTCATTTCATCACCCATTCTTCTCTGAGCCAATGTTCTACTGAACCAGTTCCAGATGCTCACTGGTTTAGTACTTTCTTGATTTTTGTGCTAATCCTTTTCTTCTTATAACACACATACAGGAGTTTTGTTGTTGTTTGTTTTTTTAAACCCAGGGGTGCTTTACCACTGAGCTATATCCCCAGCCCTTTTTAGTTTTTGAGACAGGTCTTCCTAAGTTGCTGAGGCTGGCTTTCAGCTTGCAATCCTCCTGCCTCAGTCTCCTGAGTACCTGGGATTATAGGCATGGGTGCTCAGCTGTGCAGGAATTTTATCTGAGAATGTATCATTCTCGAACAAAAACCTGCTTTGCAGGTACCTTATTTCTACATGTGGGTCTGGGACTGTCTGTTTCTGCCTCTGGTGACTGGAGGTTTGAATGGAAACACCTGTTGGAGTTGGGATGTGGGGACTGCAGGTGGCTCTGGCTCTCCCTGAGGCCCATTTCCCTGCCTGGAGTGCAGGCCTCTGGTGCTGTTCCTCGTGCCTTCTCACATAGGATTTTCTTTTATCTGTTGCTTTCTGTTAAGTTGAGCCTTGCTCTATGTGAAACAGGAGTTTGAGATGAAACTAGATTTTCCACTTCTGCTGGTGAGTGGGGTCTGTGTACGTTGCAGGCCTCTGCAGCTGAGAAAGTTTTATTTTAGTGTTAGCAGCTAGTTGCAGCAGGGGATGCCTGCCAGCGTCAGCTCTGAGGGTCACAGCGGGTAAAGCTGGATTCTTCTCTACTACTATCAAGCGGGCGTGTTGCAATTCTTAATGGTAGACCCTAGCAGCTCACCACTAATTTCTTTCTTGATTCTTGTCTTGAAAATTTGAAGAATAAAATCCACAGACAAGAAAGAGTGAGCATAAAAGAATAGGATTTATTCACCCACAGGGTGATAAGGGACTCCATAGGGGTTGCCACTTAAATGCGCTTGACTAGGGGCTTGTGTAGCTACTAGGTAGGGGCATTGATCAATGTCTATGCTAATCAAGTCTTGGAAAAGTACCAAAGCTATTGGTCAAAATCTGTGCTAAACGGATATTAGTAAAGTAGCAATGCTATTGGTTTGGGCTATAATCTGATTGGCTGTGCCCTTTTAGCTCTTGAGTTTGAACTTTCTTGTAACCTCCATTGGGTCTGCCTCCGCACCTGATTTTACTGTTGCTCTGGGACAAAGATGTGGCTAGAATGTTTACAGGTTAAGCTCATGGAGTAGCCTTTACATTCAAAAACAAAACAACAGGGGCTGGGGAATAAACCTTTGTGGCTCAGCGGCAGAGCGCTCGCCTTGCACGTAAAAACAAAACAACAGGGGCTGGGGTTGTGGCTCAGCGGCAGAGCGCACGTGCATGGCCCAGGTTTGATCCTCAGCACCACGTAAACATAAATGCATTGCATTGTGTACAACTAAAGCAAATAAATAAATATTTAAAAAAAAATAATTTCTTTAAAAAAAAACAAACAAAAACAAAACAAAACAAAACAACAACAAAAACCCTTTAATTGGGACTGATTAACTATTCTATCTTATTCACCAGTATGTCCCCCCATCCTCTCACCCAGGTGACCTCTGATGTCAGTCCTCTGGCTCCTTCCTCATCCCATACCTTCCTTCAGGACCCTAGCTTGTGTGGATTTAGAAGATGAAGTTGTCTTTGAGGTTCCTGTTGCTGTTTGGTTACAGGATGTTCCTGTGGTCCTCACCACGGGCGTGCTTTCTCAGGATGGCTGCAGTGACACCCTGAAGGTGGGCTTATAGATGTGGCTGTCAGGAGCCCTCGCCTCTGCTGGCATGTGGGCTAGGTGTCCAAGCCACAGTCACCCAAGGTGCACCATCAGAGGCTCTGCTACCTTCTCCTGCTGCACAGGACTAGACAGACACAGCTATTCCAGACCCTGCACCCTCTGCTGCCCCAGCTTTGGGGGATTCCATTCTCTCCTTCCTCTGGCCTCTCTCCTCTGCCCCTTGAGCAACTCCAGTTTCATTCCTTGATGAGTCTTGACTTTTTCAAATAACATCCCAGGTGGCTATTTTATTTTTTTTAGGTAGGGCCCAGACGCCCAAACATGAGACTACACTTTAGACTGCCACATGTGGGCTCATTCAGGATGTGGTAGGCTAGCACCTTGCCTTGTGACCTGCTCCCCTCTCAGATTTCTCTGTGCCCTAATCCTCCCCTTCAGACAGGAAGTGGATGCTGAACTTCTCACCTCAGTGAGCCTGTGGTGGTGTGAGTCAGAGCCAGCCTGCAGACTGTTCTGGCCTTCATGCACTAAAGCTAAGCCCATAAGAGGAGGTTTGGGACTTGGGGGACCAAGTAAAAGAAGACTAGGAGCAGGTACAATCTCCTGGCCAAAAGCAAGAGGGAGAGTGAGGCTTCATTCCTCACCTAGAGAAAGAGTCTCCATTCTTCCTGAGAAAGGAAAGAGAGGCCTGTAGGAGCCCTTTGTAGTCCCACAGTTGAGGGTCACTAAAGATGTGGCTTCCTAGGTTCAAACAGACCTGGGGGCCCTACTTTTAGTCTGTTAGTCTCAGAGTAGGGGGGTCAGTGTTGACCACAGTAATCTCAGGAGGAATTTATGAATATAGGTTCTCCCCTGAGTTAGTCAGCTTTCCTTTACATAACAAAACAGCCTGAGATAATGTGGTTAAAAAGAGAAAGGTTTATTTTGGCTCATGGTTTCAGAGCTTGCAGTCCATGATCAATTGGCCCCATTGCTTTGGGCCTGTGGTGAGGCAGTAGATCATGGTGGGGCATGTGGTGGAACTATTCATCTTTTTGTGGGGGAGGGAGTACTGGAGATTAAACTCAGGGACACTTGACCACTGAGCCACATCCCCAGCCCTATTTAGCATTTTATTTAGAGACAGGGTCTCACCGAGTTGCTTAGTGCCTTGCTGGTGCTGAGGCTGGCTTTGAATTTACGAGCCTCCTGCCTCAGCCTTCCGAGCTGCGGGGATTACAGGTGTGCACCACTGCACCCAGCCTGGAACAATTCATCTTATGACTGAGACATGGAAGGAAGATTCCCAGTATCCCCTTCAAGGGCACACCTCAGTGACCTGTGACCTCCTGCTAGGCTCTACCTCTTAAAGGTTTTACCACCTGCTGCCATGGGCTGGGAACCAAGCCTTTAACACGTGTGCCTTTTAGGGGACACTTATTCAAACTCTAGCAACCCCATCCCTAACTACTGTGGTACTGAGAAAACACCCTGGCATCTTAATTATGTGAGAATGAAGAAACTACAAGAAAGACACAGGTTATGTTTCTCTTGAGTCTGGCATAAGTTCTCACAGGAAAAACAAGTTGAAATTTGAAAGAGTAAATTGTTCCCCAAAACCCTGTGTTGAAGGCCTGATGCATGGCCCCTGAGTAGCCGAGGAGGTAGACAATGTCTGGAAAATACTTTCATCCTTTCATATTAAGCTAAGGAAATAAACCACAATTACTTCTCAGTCAAGTTGTTCTGCCAGAATAGGAGAGCTTTCATTCTGTAGGCTTCATTTCCCCCAAGTAGATATGTTTAAGCATCTAATTTGCAATGTAGTGGGGTGCAATGAAAGAGGCATCCCTTGTCACTATCCCACAGGGGCCCCACGTTAGGGCTAGTGTTTCTCAAGTTATGTGTCCTGGTACATGATGGGTATCTTGGTTTGTTTTCTGTTGCTACAACAGCATACTCGAGACTGGGTGATTTATAAAGGAAAGAAGTTTATCTGGCTCATAGTTCTGGAGGTTGGGACAGTCAAAGCCCCGGTGTTGGTCTCTGGCTTCTGGTGAGGACTCTGTGCTGCTTTCAGCTGCATGGAAAAGTGGAAGGAAAGTGGGCACCTGCTGAAGAACACATGCTTTTGTGCTAAGCGATCCAGTCCCAGATGAGCAAGAATCATTACCAAAAGAAAAGCATCAATCCATTCACAAGGGCTGTGCCCCCGTGACTGGACTCCTCACACTAGGCCCCACCTGCCCACAGGCCATATTGAGGAATAAGCCTCAACCTGGTTTTGGTGGGGACATAGCACAGCAAAGGGTATGGGAACAGAGGGCAGCCTAGCCCCGGCCATCTGAGCCAGGGCGAGTCACACTAATGTCCCTTCTGCTCTTGTGTAGAAAAAGCCATGCTCTAAAACAATTGTGAGCTACTTATTTGAAGTGGGTGATGTATTTCCCCAGACCTCCTCCAAATAGAAAAAAATCCTATCAGTGTTGACTGTCACTTTGCTGTTTTTGGTTTTAATTTTGCTTATGAGAACAGATTTTGTATATAGAAAACACAATTTATAGTGAATTTGGTTTTTACAGTTAATATTTGATTAATTAAAGTTCCAAATTGTAATTAAATTTATAGTTCAACTGAAAATATATTTGCTGTACTCTGTGAGTACACAAATCTACTTATTATTCAATAGCAAAATTTATAATCCCTTTTAAGCTTTCTTTTTTTTAAAAAATATTCATTTATTTGCTTTAGTTGTACACAATACATTTATTTTTACGTGGTGCTGAGGATCGAACCTGGGCTGAGCATGTGCTAGGCAAGTGCTCTACCACTGAGCCACAACCCCAGTGCCCCCTTTTAAGCTTTTGATGAATGTTTGGTGCTATTTGCAAACTTAGTTAAATTTCTTTAAACATTTTAAATTGTATTAATAAATTTAATGTTTAATCTTTCTGTCATTTGTCTGACAAAGCCTACCTAGATACTTAAATAATTCTTGTAAATATTGCCAATTTATAAATATGGTGAGTTATAAATTACCTTAGATTATCTTAAGTAGATTTGTATACTCACAGAGTACAGCAAATATATTTTTAGTTGAACTATAAACTTCATTACAATTTGGAACTTTAATCAAATATTAACTGTAAAAACCAAATTCACCATAAATTATCTTAACTACCACAATATCATTTATATATTTGGCTGAATTCTCCTGTATCTTTTAACTAAAAAGCACAGTCTGAAATTAGGTACTTAGATATACATTTTCAACTGGAATTATAAGTTCAATTTATTAGATTTTCTAATATGCCAAATTCTCTTAAATATTTCAAATGCTTTAAATGCCACACAAAGATAAGTTCTGCTATCCCCTAAAGGCCCTGGGTTAGCTCAGTTACCATCTGTGGCTCTATTGGGAAGTGGTAGAACCTTTAGGAGGTGGAGCCTAGTGGAAGGAAGTTAGGTCATTGCAGCATACTTCCTCTCTCTGTCTTTGCTTCCTGGCCTCTACCACGTGCTCCTGCTATGATGTACTGTTCCATTACAGGCCCAAAGCAACAGTGCCAAGTGACCATGAACTAAAATCTCTGAAACTGTGAGTCAAAATAAGCCTTTTCTCCTTTGATTTTTTTTTTATTATCTCAGGTATTTTGTCATAGTGATGGAAAGCTAGTACAATTCCCAAACACCACACAAAACATTAGGATGATGGGTCCAATTTATTTCAACATCTTTATAGTTATTTCTAAGTTTTCTTGGGAACAAAAGATCTTTAAAATTAGGGAAATTAGCCGGGTGCGGTGGCGCACGCCTGTAATCCCAGCACTTTGGGAGGCTGAGGCAGGAGGATCGCGAGTTCAAAGCCAGCCTCAGCAATGGTGAGGCACTTAGCAACTCAGTGAGACCCTGTCTCTAAGTAAAATACAAAAAAGGGCTGGGGATGTGACCCAGTGGTCGAGTGCCCCTGAGTTCAATCCCTGGTAACCACAAAAAAAAAAAAAAAAAAAAAAAAAAAAAAAAAAAAAAAAAAAAGGGAAATTATACTATCTCAAGAAATGTAGGCTGAACTTCTCAGGGGGCTGAAGTTATTTATTAACCCCAGATTCAGGCAAGGATGTAAGATTTGGAGCTATGGACACCAAAGGGGATTTTTCACCTGACTCTGAATAAATGATCGAGTCACTTTTTATAGTCCCAATGTTACTAAGACCCCAAGTGTATACTTCCAAACAGGGGTGTCTCATGTCTTACCCTTCTGATACATGTGACAAATTATATAGTTCTTATTTTGCCTCACCTCTGGATCAGATTTTCTTTTTTCTACTTATATTCTTAGTTTATCTTCATAGACATAATAAAATGCAGGAATTTAAACAATAGGTGACTAAACTCTGCATCTCTTTAATTCCTTTTGACTCTATAGACCATCTCCAAAATTAAGTTCTGGACAATCACTATAATAATAATGAAACATAGGACTATAACCTAGATAGGGAGAAGGAGCTTCTTTTCTCTCTCTCTTTGTGGTACTAAGGATGAACCCAGGGCCTCATGCATGCTAGGCAAGCACTCTACCACTGAACTACATCCCCCATTTTATTTTTAACTTTTGAAAAAATGTTTTATTAGTGCATTATCATTATACCTAATAGTGGGGTTTCTTTTGACATAACACATGCACAGAATATAATTTGCTCCATTTCAGTCTGCAGCGCTTCCCCTTTTCTTTCCCTCTCCTCCTCCCTCCTACTCTTCTCCTTCCTGTACTTTACTGTCTTCCTTTTATTTATTGATTTTTCCATCAATGCATTATATATACACATAAAAATGTAACTTGCTGTGTCATATCCATACATGTACATAGCAACTTTTAACCTCTGTGCTATGTAAATTGACAGTCTATTACATGTATGCCTGATATTGAGGATGGTGTGCAAAGCAAAACTGCACCCAGGCTGCTCTCATGGAGCTTATTCTGTGGTGGGGAGATGGACATTCATCAACTAATGCCAGAAATGTACAGTTACAACTGCAGAAGCAATGAGAGCTCTGATGCCTGTCCTGGGGATTGAGAAGGACTTTCCTGGTCAAGTGACATTTGCATTGAGAGTTCAATGAGAATTAAGAGTCAGCTAAATGAAGAAAAGGAGGAGGAGGAGGAGGAGGAGGAGGAAGAGTGGGGAGGGCTCACACAGGCTCTGAGGTGAGAGGGAGGGGGCCTCCTGGTTCACAGGGCAGGCAGTGTG
This sequence comes from Tamias sibiricus, assembly GCA_025594165.1. Classification (NCBI taxonomy): domain Eukaryota; kingdom Metazoa; phylum Chordata; class Mammalia; order Rodentia; family Sciuridae; genus Tamias; species Tamias sibiricus. Next base: position 104,290,005 of record CM046662.1, read on the forward strand.
GCCGTGGCAGAGATGGCTGAGCAGGCAGAAGCATGCCCAGGCTGGGCCTGAGGGGAGGGCAGAGCTAGATCCCACAGGGCCTGTAGGCCTTAGGAAGAGTTTGCTCCCAATCCTAGGAATAAAATCAGGTGCCAAAAGTCAAGAAATTTTTGGTCTGATTTGCACAATAACTTGAGCAAAGTGCTAAGAACAAGGAGCCATGGTGAATCCATTGTGTAGCTTGGTTGGTCATAGATGCAGCATATCACACCCACAGAGGGAGGCCCAAGAGAAAAAGAAACCAGGACAAAGGCTACAGGTTCATCCTCATTTTGTACCTTGCAACATCCACAGGGATGTAAAGATATAGTCCTATTTGCTGATCATGACCACATGGGAGGCCACAATCTCATATGTCTTTTCTTTCCCCATGAAATCATGTGAAAATTCTATGTCATAGCCACTGTCTGCTTTTCTCACTTTCCAGCCCAGCCCCAGGGTCTAGAAACCTAGTGTCTGTGCATGATGTGGTCAGAGCCACAGACATCTTTATTCCTGTCTTGTCCCAGTAGGACAGAACCCTCCATACAGTCAGCTTGTGCATTGCAGTTGTTCATAATGTAGTAAATACAAGTTGGGGCTACTCCATCCTGCTGATTGCACAGGATGGCTTGTTTAACTCATGTTAGGCTACACCAAAACTTAGACTACACCAAAACTCAACAAGAAACTCCTCATAGGACGAAAGAGTGGACAGCCCAGAAGAGCTGAAAGGAACAGAAATCCTCCCCACTACACTAAAAAGAACAGAGACAGAAGACTTCCCCTCATTTGAAGAGTAGTACAATGGTCTCCACTTCCCTCCAGCCCCCATTTTTTAAAATATATTTATTTTTATGTGGTGCTGAGGATTGAACCCAGTGCCTCACAAGTGAGAGGCAGGCGCTCTACCACTGAGCTCCAGCTCCAGCACCCCCACCCCATTTGTAAAAAAAATATTTATTTATTTGCTTTAGTTGTACACAATGCAATGCATTTATGTTTACGTGGTGCTGAGGATCGAACCCGGGCCGCGCACGTGCTAGGCGAGCGCTCTACCGCTGAGCCACAACCCCAGCCCCACCCCATTTTTTTTAAGTGTTATTTTGAGATGAGGTCTTGCTAAGTTGCTGAGTCTAGTATTGAATTTGCAATCCTCCTGCTTCAGCCTCCCAAGTAGCTGGGATTATAGGTATGTTCTGCCATGTCGGCCTTCTTCTCTCTTTACTGGCAGAAGCAGAATATGTTGGCCCTCCCTTTCTGCACCTGCTTCTAGGCCCCTGGTCTTTCCTGATGATCTCCCATCCCCTCTTCCACCCCAAGAACTCTCCCAGCCTCCTGTGGGACTCTACTCAGGCATGGTCTTTTACTCCCTGTGGTGACAAGCTCCTTTATCTCTGTCATTCCCTCATTAACCCCAGTGACAAGTGAGAAGAGCATAGGCACTGGAATGAATTCATACTAGCTGGTGAGTGACTGATGTGCACTTCAACTCTTGGAGCCATTTAGTTTGAAGTTAGATTTTGAATTGGATTTTGAGTCACCATGTCAAGAAATCCAAGGAGTGACTTGGGGGTGAGTTATCCTGTTCTCTGAATCTGTATCTGATATCAAGTACTTTTTTTGCTTTTTCTATTTCTCCACTTCTTTCAAAGTTTTATGAAGGCTCTAAGCTTTGTGCCTCAAGATTTTTTTTTTTTTTTTTTTTTTTTTTTTTTTTTTTTGTGGTGGGGTGGGGGTTCCAGGGATTGAACTCAGGGGCACTCGACCACTGGGCCACATCCCCAGCCTTGTTTTGTATTTTATTAGAGACAGGGTCTCACTGAGTTGCTTAGTGCCTTGCCATTGCTGAGGCTGGCTTTGAACTTGCAATCCTCCTGCCTCAGCCTCCCCACTGGCTGGGATTCCAGGTGTGTGCCACCAAGCCCAGCTCTGCCTCAGGTTCTAAGATACAGAGGAGAGATGACTAAGATAGGACAAGGCAGTGCACCCTGCCATGTGCTCATGCACATTGGACAACCAGCTCTGTGGAGCTCTGGTTTGTAGGGGTTGCTAATTTCTGTGGTAAATATTCCAACAACGGCCAATTTCAAACTATCTACAGTTGAACAACTAGCTCCCCCCAAATTCCAAAAAAATTGAGTAGTTAGTAATTGCTTCTATTTGTTCTGATAGTTTTCCTTTTGTATATACAAATCTTGTTTTTTCCAACAGTGTAGTAAGCTCCATAAGTGCTGGAATTATATTCTAGATGTCCTGTGGGCTCATGGACCTGGCAAGATTACTTAATAACTAAGTAGTTATTAAGTTTGAGAGCCCATTTCCTGTGGACATATTGCTGTCTTGGGGCAACTGCACAGCCAGTGGTAGGGAGATTATATTGGGACGGGAGTGGGGTGCCTCTTGTTTCCATCAGCCTCAGGGCATACAGGAGAATATGGGAGTCATTGAACTCTTCTGATAAGGAATCAGGCACTGAAATCAGACCAGGATACTATAAGAATTAAACTCAGACTCCCAATCAGATCCAATCAACCACCACACTTTCCTCCTGGGTTAGTATATTTTTGTGTATAGAAGTTGATGTGCTTCAGTGTTCAGAATGAAAATTCCTGAAGAAGATCTGGGGCTGGGGTTGTGGTTCAGTGGTAGAGTGCTTGCCTAGCATGTGTGAGGCACTGGGTTCAATCCTCAGCACCACATATAAATAAGTAAATAAAATAAAGGTCCATCAACAACTAATAAAAAAATTAAAAAATAAAAGATCTATAGCTGGGCATGGTGACATAAGCCTGTAATCCCAGCCGCTCAGGAGGCTGAGATAGGAGGATCCTGAGTTCAAAGCCAGCCTCAGCAACAGTGAGGCACGAAGCAACTCACTGAGACCCTGTCTCTAGATAAAATACAAAATAGGACTGGGGATGTGGCTCAGTGGTCAAGTGCTCCTGAGTTCAATCCCTGGTACCATCCCCCCCCCATCCTCACCCCCACCCCCTGCAAAAAAAAAAAAAAAAGAAGCGGATCTGTAACCTTCCTCACATACGGACTGGCTAGTAAAGTGCCAAGAGTTTCAGTTCCAGGGAAAAGGCATCAAAATAGCTATAAGTTATGGCATAGCCTACCTGTACCATAGAGTGGGTGGAGAACCAAGAGAGACAGAGGGCTCTTGGAAGTATAGGAGCTCAGGAAATGACCTTTCAGTAAGCATATAAAGTGAAGAAAATAGGGAAGATGGAGGGCAACCAAATGAAGATACTTCTCTTCCCTGGGGTTTTGGAATTGGGAAGGATTTATAAATGTGGACATTTCAGCTATAGACTGAAAAGCAGCTGTGGCAGAATGTGGCCTAGAGGTCCTTGGAAAGCTGTTCCTATAGCCGGTCGCCCCAGGAGACTAGTCAGCAGTGCTGACAACTGGTGGACAGGCGCGAGTTCTGGAGATGATGCAGGAGATCAGATGTTCTGAATTATGAGGCAACGTCTCTGCTTATAGGTAGGGAGGATGCCTGGAAGTTCTCCGTGCCTCATATTGGCATGCGCCATTGTATTTTCTGACTACGAAAATCATGGTAAAACTGTGGTAAGAGTGTTTAATCCTTTATTTATGGTTTAAGTTATTTGGGGAATTCTGAAATAAAAGAATATATTACTACATAGCAATATTCTTTGGAACTAAATTTCTAGGGCATTTATAAAATGTTCCTGGATCTTTGGCTTAAACTGGAAAGAAAGGCACATGTGCAGATTAGGCAAATTTCTGCCTATACATATAATTCATAGTATCAGCACAGAACATGGTTGTGAGCAGCTATTTGAGTCTTAGGAGGGCTTATATGAGCCATTCGTACTCTATTGTCCTCGTTACTTAGGAGGTATTCATTCAGCAAACATTTATTGGATGGGGACGCTGTAAGACATATTTTCAACAAATTTACAGTCCACTAGGGGGAGCCAAATATATAAATAAGTGTAAGAATTGTGTTAGTGATAGAAGTAAGTGGAAGGTATTTTGTGAGGTGAGGGGAGAGGATCTGAAGGAATTGGGCAAATCTGTCCCAGGGTTGGTCATAATTAATTGGCAGGTATTTCTGGGCCTCCCTACCTAGACTGAGCTGGCTGCTTAAGTTACACACAGAACTGTTCTTTTTTGTAAAGCTGATTGGGTGACCCAGATGAGCCCCTTTGCCATGACCTTCTGATTTATGCACATGCTCAGTTTCACAGACAACTGGGCCCGAGAGGAAAATATCAAGTTCAATGTGGAACCCTCAGAGAACACTATACGCCATCAAACTGAGCTACATGTAAGCAACGTCTGAATAGCATGGTTATTAGAAATGATGTCTTCTCCTTTATTTCTACATTCATATAAAAAGTTCTGATATATTTGGGTTGTAAAAGAAAGACAGTAAATACAAAGAAATTTATAGGAAATTAAAAAATATATGGTTTTAGCATTTGGAAAAAGCAGTTAAAGGTTGCTTCCTCTGTTTAATTATCCAAGCGATCAAAAATCTGGGTTTGAAACTCCTGGAAGTCCTCTGGGATGGTGTCTGCAAAAACAATGGGCATAGGATGGTTAATTAGGATTCTTTCCACCTGGAATCCAGATCCATTTTGCATGTCAGGCAGGACTCCTGTAGGGGGCACTCTCAGCTTGCCCAAGAGGCCCCACAGGCCCTGGCAGCCATTTTCTACTTCAGGCTGCTTTTGCAAATTGTTGGCAGAAAGCCCAGCAATGCTCATTCATAGCCCTGAAGAAAATCAGCAGGCAGAGTGGCTTTTGAGTCTGTGATTATGTTTGAGCCATATGAAAATTAAGGCTGCCTGTAAATTGAACCTGACTGAATTTCTCACTGACCCCCAAACCCTAAACCATGCAGTTAAATTCTGTGGGTCTCAATTTCCAAATTTATAAAATCGGAAAAATGAGATCTGACTTCTGTTACACAGGGGCTCTCAGGTTTTAATAAGTATGTAGCATGAGCTTTGGGCTTTAGAGGGGAAAGTATGCTATGAAAATAAGGTGGCAATGTCTGATTAATTCTAGTAATAACGTTGTGCAGTAACAGAATGTACGTTACCATTGCAGCGATACTTGAGGTTGGACCAGATGATGTTTTCTTGAGAGAAGCAAAAAACACCAAGTCGGCCCCCACGCATGGTGGTATCTATGGTGACCCCAGAGTCAGCCACCAACTCAGAGCCTTCATAAAACCGCACCCTGAAGACAACACAGGCAGAACAGGTCTCCATGAAGCCCAAAGAAGGGTGAAGTGCCCATCATGAGACCCAGTGTCCCACAACTTACTTACACCTGCCTCTATTCTGTTTGACACTCATTTCCCACTGACCTGGATTGTGCCCTAGCTGGTCTCCCTTCCCTATTAGACTCCTTGAGGGCAGGACCTGTGTGTCTATGTCTTCCCAGCCAGTAGCAGGGAGATTTTACAGGGACAATTGTATGGTCTTTCAAAAAACCCAACAGAATGGTGGGACACAGTAAATTTGATAAGTATTTGCTGATGAATTAAAAAGATATAGCCTGACATTGTGTGAGAGAGGCCCGGTGGCTTCATCTTGTGAGTGACCTTGTCTGGACACATGCTTAGAATTTCTGCTCTTCCTCAGTTCTATTTGATATCATGCACAGACTCCCAGAGCCACAATTCACAATAGGAGAGAGCATTCCCAATGTAGAAGTTTAGAAAACTGCAGGGCATTTTTGGCTGTCACAGTGGCATTGAGTGACAGAAGTTAGGGACACTGGATGGCTTACAATGCCCTGGAGAGACTAGTCAAAACTGGTCCTGTATCCTGTACACTTTTGGAGTGTTTCTCCAGACACAGAGAAGGTGAACCATCTGTTTGTAACAACCAGGGCCTAGAACTTAATTCCCTTCTACTTGCCTTCATCAGGCACGTTTTATAACTGAAGTTTCCAGGGTAAATTTGGAAACTATTGAGTACTTTGTTTTGGTTCAAAATTAAGAGTTGTTTGCTATTTTACAACTTCACATCACCTTTGGCAATACCATTGTAATATAATTTGTCACTGAAACCTCAATCTGTATTGAATGTCACTTTCACAGTGATTCTAGGTATGGATGCTACTCTATTTCATTTTGTCTTCTGGCATGATTGTGCTCAAGGGTTTACATTATTTTATTGTATATAATATGTAATATTGTATATAACATGTAATATTATTATTTCTCTATTGTTAGAGCTCAGATTGACTTTCATAAAATAATATGTATAGGTGAGTTATATTTCCTATGATTTCATTTTGGGACAGAAGAAGGGGTATTTCAATATATCTACCTTGAAAAGGAGTATTGGGCTTAATGAGGCTGAGAACATGATAGGGGCATGTGCTTACTTATTGTGAGGCAAACAGAGTCCATTTGACATAATGTCATAGAGGAGAACAAAATGAATTAGTCCAGATAAGCTTCTTTTTCCTACTAGGTTGCTTTCCTGGCCTGTTTAGGAGAATGCAAATACTAGTTCCTAAAGGTACTATGTAAGCTGACATGGGTGTTGATCTGCAAGTTTGAGAGCTAAAAAGAGTGTATTGTCTAAATTTCAAAGATGTTGGCCATTGTAACTCCTAAGACTAGTTAAAAAAAAAGTCCTATAAAGAAATAAGGCAGATCACATTGCTTACACGACGAACAGTTTGTGCCATACATGCTACATGCCAGGCATCATGCTAGGCACTGGGGAGACAGAGATTTAAAAAAAAAAAAAGATAGAGGTGCTGCCCTCCTGGAGTTTACAGTCCAGCGGTGAAGACAGACCACGAGGGACTCTGTGCATTCTAAGTGATTACACAGGCCCAGAGAAGTCTCAGGGCAGAGTGTGTGCAGGCATCTCGGCCACACTTCCTACCCCCCACCTGTCAGCAGGCCCACCCTCAGGCTTTGCTAAGGGCACAGCAGAAGGGTACCATCACCATTCACACAGGTCCCCCAGGGCCCCCCCCAGAAGCTCCTGCAATGTAGCACTTGGCCCTGGTGTCATTCTGATCCTGTGTGTCTTCCTCCCACCTCTCTTCTGGGTGTCCTGGTCTGAAGTCATGGAAATCCTGGCAAATCCTTGAGGACAATCTCAGGTCAGGACCACTCAGGGAAGCAAAGGCTCTGGGGTGCAGAATGGAGTATGCCAGGGCAGGAGAAGGGACCCCTACCTACCTGATGTACCCCACCTGGGGCCTGTGCTGCAGGAACCAGCGATAGGACACCTTGTCCTTCCAGCCCACATTCCTGGAGTCTTTCCATAGCAGCCTGACCTGGTCGCTGGTGTCCCCTGTGTGCCACAGGGAGTTTCGGAGATGTTCTCCTGGGCCTGTCTTAGACTTCACAGCCTAGACAAGGACATGAGAGGGTGTTAGAAGAGGACGTACAGGCCATATTTTCTGTTTAGACCTGAGGTGATGGTATGGTGTTGAATTCTGGTTATAATCAGGCTGCCTTGAACTTGTACAAAAACATAAATACTTAAGTGTCATTTCCACCGAGGTGACCCCAGCCCCTTAGTACTAAGCAGGGAACAATACTGCACTACTCATTCCACACTTTTCCTATGGTAAGTCCGTTGCTTCCCACATCTGCCCCATGAGGGCTCCCACCCAATGTCTGGCTACTGAATTTGCCTTCTGAGAATGCTGTGGGAATGATGGAGGTAGCCCACCAGACCTTCTGTACACAGTTGGCCCTACTGACCAAACACCTTAGCCAGTTTCCAACACAGTACACCTGAAGATGCACTCCAAACCTTCCCAACCTCCCTGACCCCACACAGGCGACGTTCCCATGACAGTCACCCAGAGATACGAGTGTAGCTAGCATATGAGTCCCTGGGTCAGCTCTCATCCCGACTATATCATGGGCATGAATTGCATCCATTTCTAAGATTATCTATGTGCCATTTGGGAGAACTTGGGATTGGAAGGGAGGGCAAAGGGCCCAGAAGAAGGGGAGATGAGGGGCTCTGACCACTGTTACCTTGAGCTGGATGCCAGGTTCCGCAACGGCTCGGAAGGGCGTGGCTTGCCAGTATGTCTGCTCTGTCTGCTTCCACATGACCACGTAGAAGCTGGAGCTATCTTGGTAACCAAAGATAAAGCCTGCATAGTCATCATCTGTCTGGGTGTTTACATGGAAGGTCCCTTCAAAGTCAACTCCGTTGAAAGCCGTGTACCCTGTAGAGATCAGATATGATTAGAAAAACAGAAACATGGCCAGCTGGCAGAATTCTACAGGAGAGCAAACTGAGGCCCTAGACATACCAACTGCCAGGCCAGGATCACTGTTCATGGTCTGCACAATCTCCATGCCCTGTAGAAAGAGTTGAGGAAGTTCAGAGCAATCTCAAAGTGGACTGAATAAACTTGGGGAGCCCAGAACCTTGGGCACCATGAGTGACAGGCTGGTGATGTGTGACCTCCATTAAAGGTTTCATTGTCTGAGTACTTGTTGTATCCTGTTATGGGTTCAAAGAAAGCACAAACTGGCAAAAAAAGGTTTAAATAAAGCTCAATACTGAATAGAAATCATTTTTCTAAGATTGTCACTTAAGGGATTCCCCTTAATTGGGGAACATATAACATATACTTCTACTATGATTTGCCCTGTGACTCTGGAAAGTCTACTAAATCTCTCTGTGCCTTCCTTTCTTAGCTATGCAATGAGGAGGACAAGCAGGAGGCTGATTATTAGACCAGGACTGGTCTGGGTTCTAGTTTCAGTCATCTCAGCTACTCACTGCAATGCTACCATGAGCAGTCTTCAAGGCTTTAGAAGACTCAATTTCATCATCTGTAAAATGGGCATGATGAAAGGACTTTTTCTCAGGGCTACTATGAGGAACAGTGAACAGCTTCCAGCTCTTTTTAAGAAGTTTTTTTAGTTGTAGTTGGACACAATACCTTTTTAATTAATTAATTAATTAATTAATATGTGGTGTTAAGGTTCAAACCCAGCGCCCGCACGTGCTAGACGAATGCTCTATTGCTGAGCCACAATCCCAGCGCCAGCTTCCACCTCTTCATCAGCACCTCTGAATGTTGCCTGCCACTATTAATAAAAAGCAAAGTTGCCAACTCTGATCCACTTACCTGGTTCAGGACCACCCAGTTGGGGTCGATCTGGGCATCCCCTTCAGGATCCAGGACCACGGTCTGGTAGGCTCTGAAGTCCGTCAGGGTGATTTCTGCATTCTCAGGGCAGACATCGATCCGGTCGATGACCTGGTCCTGGTCAAAGTCCGTCTCACAGATGTCTCCCACCCCGTCATCTGAGTGGGGTGAAGAAAGGGGACAGGAGCTCAATAATGCCCATGCTTACCACTCCTCAGCAGACAAAGGGTCAGGACAGGGGACAAAAGATGAGCCCAAGTTCCCACCTCCAGGGCTATGATTTTCACCAGTGTCAGGAGGGGAACCTTGGGTAGGCTTCATCCCGGATCCTACTAATGGGCAATCAGAACAGCTCTCAGGTGACACCCAGAGTTTCTTGTAAGGTTGTTGCCCTTTACTGTGTCCCCAGGAAGTTCTTATGATGTATGGTTGGGTTCACCAAATGGAGGATCTTAAGCCTGAACTTATGTAAGCAAATGTCTACAATATTTTTCTGGATTATAGTGTACAAAAAACAGGGAAATTACTGTCACCAGAAATTACTGACCACCAGTTCTGGTGGTCTTGCAGCTGAATCTGGCCTACAAGTGAATTTTGTTCAATTGAAATGACATTTGAAACATTTGAATTTTCATCGCTAGGGATGAGGCCTCTCTAGTTTACCCCAGTCCCCACCACTCCCTGTCAACTCATATCTGACTTGGTACACACAGGTTACTGCCTGGCCCCTGGAATCCAGCCCATTCTCTTCTGCTGTGCCCTTCTCTCGGCTCCTTTCCTGGGACTCCCAGTGAGTGGAAGGAGCAAGCAAGACAGAGGAGCCACTCTCCCAGCCCCTGGGGGACGGAGCTGAGCACGTGGCTGTAGCCCTGCTCTATATGATCTCATCCTAGGGTTGTCCAGATGCTGCAAAGTGATCAACTCTGAGTTGGAGACTGTTGTCTACCAGACATCTACAGTCGACACAAGAGTGTGCAGAGAAACTAGGTTTGATGCAGCAGTTACTGGGAGTCAAGAAAGCTGGGGATCTGAGTCCTTGGTGCCCTATGAGGTGTGCACCAGTGTGCCTGGCCAGAGGGGAGGTGCTCAGGCAACCTGGGCTGGGCCAGCTTACTGTTGCTATCCTCCTGGGCTGGGTTAGGGACCAGCCGGCAGTTGTCCGGTCCCGGGGGCACCAGGTCTGGGATGCCATCATTGTCATCGTCATCATCACACTCATCCCCAATTCCATCCTTATCAGTGTCCAGCTGGGCACTGTTAATGACAGTGGGGCAGTTGTCTGTGCTGTCCTGGTGGCCATCTCCATCACTGTGGAGAAAGAATTTCAGTTCAGTAGTGGACAGAAGCATCAGCTCTCAGGAAGGAGAGTCTGGGTTGGGGGATTTTAACGGCCTTGGATTTTATCAAACCCGCTAGTTTGTTTCCTTTGATAAGGTTGCCTTATGGGCTGCAGAGACAATTTTCCACTTCTTCAACCTTTTAAAACAAGACAGCTATTTCCTACTTAAGATAAGAGTCTGTTTCTGTGATCTGTGACCAGAGGCTCCTCTCGGTGCCTGGGGACTCTTAGACGATCCCTGACTCTGAGGACATGTGAAGGGCACAGAGTGAGAGGCAGTGGAGCCAGCCAGCCCCAGAGAGAGTCCTGCCCAGCCACCCTGACCAGCAGGAGGCCCCGCCCAGGATACTCCAACTCTGTGGTTCAGTGTCCTCATCTGTCAGTTGGGGACGGTAACAGTCTCTACCTCCTAGGATTGTTATGAAGAGCACATGAGTAAATGATCAGAATTTTGCACAATTAAATTTTAATATATGAGAAAGCACTTGTCAAGCACCTGACTCTCAAGAAAGAATCCTACAGCGTGTTCTGTTTATTACCTTTTAATGATTCCTGGCCCGTGACACAATGAGAATTCACACCTGAGTGCCATGAGGAGATTGGCAGAGAATACAGCTGCCCCTTCCTGAGGTGGGCACAGGACTTCTCAGGGCTCTTACTGTCAGCCCACCACTTTTCCTCTTTCCAGGCTGAATAGCCATCAGAGGATGAGTCTGCACTGTTTCCCAGAGGTTCCCCCAAGTCCCTTGACACCTCCCATGGCTACTTCAGATCAGATCAGATTCTCCTTTACTCTGTGCCTTCTGTGGCCTCCCCTGGGCAAGGAACTACCCCTACATGGGAGGGAAGCCAGGGACCAGTCATTCCAGATGGCTCCAGGGCGGACAGAAGTCAGTTCAACCTGGACAAACAGAAGACTGGCTCAAATGGCAGAATTCCTGTGCATGTACTAGGGCTGCTTTTCAAAACACACCATTGAGCTATTTTCAATAGCAGCAACTATTCTATAGAGCCCTGAACATTTGTATGCAAAAAAACAAGCAGTTCCTGTCCTCTCCCTCAAGGTTCACATTTGTGGGAATTAAAATGTGGCAGAATGAGTCATTTGTTTTAGGCAAATATCTAGAGGCTGGTGGAATAGCATATTTTAGAAATACTACTATAGATGGTAATCAGAGTACAGGATGACCTGTAACAGGGAAATTCTTGATATACATCATTTAGGGGGGTTGCCAGGGTGCCAGTCCCACCTTCCACTCTGAAACAGAGAGATCTGATAGTCAGACTCCGTTGCTGACTCGCCCCTCCTGTGCTGTGAAACCAACAGTAACAGCCACCATTTTCTGCATATTGACTGAGGGCCAGCACTGTGCTGGGAGTCTTACCTACAAGATCTTGAATTTTCACCATTACCTGTAACATGTAATTAATCATTTCTACTTTACAGATAAAGAAATTGAGACTCTAAGAGACTGAGGCATATATTCAAATCAGTCAACTTTGCCCTCAGCAATGAGGACACGGAACATAGTGAAGGAGCTGTCTTTGAGCAAGATGTGGATGGAGAACTGAGTCTGTAGCGCAACCTGAGAGCCAGGTACTAGGAGAGAAGCTGCATATCTTACTGCTTTGCCTTAGAGCATCCTTGCCCTCTTTACTCTGGTCCTGAGTGTCTTTCTACGAATTCCCAAAGGAGAGCAGAGGTTAGAGCCTTGGACAGCAGGGGTCTCCAGGGACAAGTGGCACATGGCTATGTTTCTTTTGTAATGTTCCTACAGCATCTTTTTTTTTTTTTTTTTTTTAATTGCAGTGCTGGGGATGGAACCTAGACCCTTGAACATGGTAAGCAAGTACTCTATCACTGAGCTACATCTCCAGCCAGCCCTGGTCTTAATGTGGGACTCCACTGTGTTGGGCTAGGAGGGTTGTCAAAATTTGCTTGCACAGAACAATATAACTCAAATAAGAGAAACTGAATAGGAAAATGTAAGGGACAATGAAATAATAGTGATCCATCAGCAAACTGAAATCTATGTTGGGATGATGGTGGTTTTCCTGAATTGAAATAATATAACAAGAAAGCTAATATATATCAAATGTTAGATTTAAAACAGAAACCATGCTAAGTACTTTTTATGAATTAACTTAATCTTCACAACAGCCCTATGGGCTAGATCTACTGTCATCCCTACTTTACAGATGAGAAATTGAGGCACAGAGAGATTAGGTAACTAATTTAAGATTAACCAGATTGTAAGAGAAAGAACTGTGACTCATGACTGACTGTCAACACTCTAGAACCTGCCTGTAGAGCATGGTAGCACTGTGCCTCTCCTGCAGAAGAGCTTCCTTGCTGGAGTGTCCAGTGGCCTATTCTAACACTGTCATCTCTCTAACACAGCATTTCCAGAGAGGAATGACCAGAGACAGAGCTGTCCCAATAGCAGCCCCAGAGAGATCCAGATTACACCCAGAGAGATCCCAAAGCATGCTATCAACAAGGCTCTGAAAATTAAAACTCTGCAGATTTTTGCATCAGCCTCTCTGAAGTGGGACATATGCCATACCTGTCCTGATTGGTGTCACAAGAGTCCCCAACCAAATCATTATCCACGTCAGACTGCAAAGAGAACAGAACATATTATTTATCCCTGAACCTGTAAGTACAGAATGTTCTAGAGAAGGCAGACCTCACCCATCATCACTGGATTTCAGGAATTATTTCTCTGGAACTGGGATGGTACAAAACTGCAAAAGGACAACACCATATTGGTGTAGGCACAATGCTGAATTTTCAAAAAAGCCTTCTAAAATATCAAGCTGCATGGATGGGCTGCCTACACACCAGATGAGCTGATTGGGAAAGGGTGCCCGGCTAGCATGGTGGCAGGTGGAGATGCAGAGCTCTGGCATGAGTTGGAAGGGAGCCAGCCATAGGCACGAGGACAAAGCAAATCGACTTTGCTTTGCTTCTGTATTTTGGAATGGAGTCAAAATGGTGAGTCACAGAGGGCAACAATGACTCCCCTCTCTCAGGGCTCCAGAAACAAATGACACATCATGCCCAATTATCCAGACAGGGAGGGGGGCGTGTGAAGGGAAACTCGACACGTCACTGACTGAACTTAATCTGAAATGTCCATACATAGGCTGTGCAGGGATCTGGGGACTAAAGGGACACATGATTAGGCTCTCAATGGTTAATTTCCATGTTCCACTTTCCTTTTAGCAGAAAAAAAACTTATTTTGGGCATCATTAAGCTCAAGTTACTAACATCAGCAGTGCTCTTCAGCTGTGAGACTTATCCCAGAGGCCTCAGAAGACCCCATGCAGACTCGAGTAGTGTTCGTGCCACCATCCTCAAGCCTAACGTGTGTCATTTCTCCACCTGTGTTCTGTTACACAAGTGGCAACAGGCAGGAGCTGGCCAGTGGGCTCTACTGTGTTCCTCTAGACATTGGTCTTAGGTGTGTCTTTGCCTGAGACAGTTCAGCCTAGAGTTTGAATGCCCCTGAATCCTACTAACCTGGTTAGGGTTGCTGACATCAGGACAACTATCACAAGCATCCCCTACACCATCACCATCCTTGTCCCTCTGGTCACGATTGGGAACTTTGGGGCAGTTGTCCAAAATGTTTTTTATTCCTGCAAGAAAAGAATGCTACCTTGGTTTAGGGGAACACAACAGAAGGGGATGGGACACACTGACTTCTAGGTGAGATAGAGGTCAGGCCCATGGTCAGTTACTCCTGCTGGGCTATTGTCAGTCATTACCCTTTTCAGCAGTTATCTGGAGTTATTTCAAAGGAAGGATGCGGGGAGCCATAGGAAAAAAAAAAAAAAAAAGGAATAGCTCTTAGAGGCATTTATCCACTGATTTTGGATTTGTCCAAGATGTCAAGGGCTGTGACAGAGAAGTGGGGGGCACGATGTCTGGTTGGGCCGACCCTGGAGAGGGAGGACCTATGGGTGTCTGAGTTGTGACCTGGATTCAGGGCTCTGGACAGCAGTGTGCTGGAGTCAGGCCCATTGAGTCCCTCTTGTGCCAGTTTTGCATTGGATGACATCATATTGGTAACTTGAAATCGATGATGGGAGAAGTAACATTGCAGAAATTGACAAAGTGGGGCTTTCTTTGGTTTGTTTTGTTGAGCTGGTTTTGCCAGTGCACCACTGGGTTGGGGGCATCAGCTGGGCTCATAGAAGGTAAGGTCATGCTTTAGGGAGGTATGGATATTCTGTGTGGTCTGTGTGTGTGAGTGCATACATGTGTGTTTGGAGTGGTTGGTATTTCTAAAGAGTTTTCTCCCAGTGCTCTGTGTTTTGGTCTGTTTTCCAGAAACTAGCAGATCCCAGGCTATCCTTCAGTGCTAGTCATGTCTATGCCATGGGAGTCATACAGAATCAATAACCTCCCTCAAGTCTCATGAAGTTCCACACAGCTGGCTAGGTCTAGGAGATGCCTCTTATGTGGACCTCACATGAGGTTCCTATAGGGGAATTCCCAGAGCTGTGCAGTGTAGCCACCTGCCTCCAGAGCCCGACCCAGAAAAGGCAGAGGATGGCCATATTTCCCTGAGGTGCCTGGGTCTCAGTCTGCCCTAGAGGGTGCAGTCTGTGACTCTGCTCAAAGTTCAATTCTCCATTTCCAGGTGGTGGGACAAATACACTCAGGGAAGGGAGATGCCCTACAGGACACAGCCCTGACATGACCCTGCTAGAAGGGGTTTTTATTAAGTTCCTGGCAATGATATAGAGTTCCAGAAATATCCAGGGTTATTACACAGGGGCATGGGCTGTGGAGTCTCCCACAGAGACAAGTCCGCCCTGGGCCTCTAGGCTGCAGTGAAGCACCAGAGTGGGAAGCCCTGAGTCAGCAATTCTATTTCTACTCTTGAGAGAGGACAAGGACAAAAGGACAAATGGATCCCAAATACATGAGAGAGCAAAGCAAACCCACCATCTCCATCCATGTCATCATCACAGGCGTCTCCTTTTCCGTCCCCGTCAGTATCTTTCTGGTCATTATTTAAGACTGTCCGGCAGTTGTCACAGGCATCCCCAAAGATATCTTTATCGCTGTTCCTTTGGTCCACATTGTGAGTCAAGACACAGTTATCCTAAAAGACGAGATGAGGGGACGCTTACTCAGACTAATTCACTTCCCACACTAGAAGGAGAGGTCAGAACTCTGGTGGCCCAAGTCTGCTAATTTTATTTTTTAAACATTTGTGAATCTTATAAAATAAAAAGTTGCAGTGCTGCTGGGCATGGTGGTGCATGTCTGTAATCTCAGCGGCTCAGGAGGTTGAGGCAGGAGGATCGCAAGTTCAGAGCCAGCCTCAGCAAAAGCGAGGCACTAAGCAACTCAGTGAGACTCTGTCTCTAAATAAAATACAAAATAGAGCTGGGGATGTGGCTCAGTGGTTCAATGCCCCTGGGTTCAATTTCTGATACAAAAAAAAAAAAAAGTTGCAGTGTTATGGGGACACAGCATGGCAACTAATATTTGGGATGATCAATATAAATAGTTGACAGGGCTCTCTTCCATCATCCCTGGTATTTGGCAATATGTTCAAGGGACCTCCCCACAAAACAGGTACCTGCTCATTCAGGATCCCATCTCCATCAGCATCCTCGTCACAAGCATCTCCAATGCCATCTCTGTCTGCATCTTCCTGGCCAGAGTTTGGCACATACTTGCAGTTGTCCTAAGGAGGAAACAGTTCAAAGTGACATCCTACATCCTGTCTTACTTTGAAAACTAGCTCCGATCTCAAGACCAAGTGTAGCTAACTTTATTGTTGGTGGCTCTTTTGCTTCATTGGAGATGCAACTACTTTAAAAATAGAATTTTAAATGGGACCTGAAGAATGTTTCCCCCACATGAGATGTAGTTTTGTAAAATCAAAGTGTGTGCTTGTGTGTTTGTGTGTGTGTGTGTGTGTGTGTGTGCACGCGCACAGGCACGTGTGTGTGTGTGTGTGTGTGTGTGTGTGTGTGTTTCCCCTCCTTACCTTCTTGCAGTTCCTGGCAGAGCACGGCAGTTCTTCATCAGGGTAACTGTCGATATCCACATCCTTTCCACAGACATAGCCATCGCCAGCCCACCCGACTCCGCACTGTGAAAGGAAAGCCCATTAGAGGCCTGGGCAGCTGAGTAGCTGACTGGGGCCTCTGCTCCTTGTGTGGGCATCCCCAGGGGAAGGGCCTGAAGCCTAGCAGCTTTGTTAGATGAAATTTAAAAACTATTTAATTGCATTTGAATAGTCTAATGGTCCAAAATTCAAAAGACACAAAAGGAAATAAATACTAAAAACTATCCTTCTGCTCCTGTTCCCATGGCTCAAGCAATCAAAGGAATCCATTCTCATGTACACTGTCAGAGAGCCTGTGCATAGACAAGCCCATAGTCTTTCTCTCTTTTTGTCCTTTAGCACAATTGCACACACACACACACACACACACACACGAACAATTGTTTGTATATCTGTATCTATATATACATACACCTGTTCTACACCTTGACTTTTTTTAAACTCCACATTCTGTTGGAGTTCTTTCCATATTGTTCCATGTAGATTCATGCCATTCTTTTTAATGGCTGCAGACATAGCGAACATAAGATTGTCTGGATGCACCTCAATTAATTCAATTAGTTTTCCACTGGTGGGTGTCAGGCTTCTAACATCTTTCCTGTTGCTAACAATGCTGCCACAAATAATTCTGGCACATTAGTCATTTTGTATGTGTGTACTAGTTTCACAGCATGGAATTTCTGGTTCAAAGGGTATCTGTATTTGTAATTTTGAATTATGGTCACAACATTTTTCATGTGATTGTCCAATTTATTCTTCTCCTGAAAATGAATGAATGGGTGGGGTGGTTCCTGTGGCATTTTCCTTATCATTCTTGAGCCATAGTCTTATCTCTGAATTTGTCTTCTGGATCAATTTCTACCAAAGGGGGAAACTTCCAAGGTGCTTATCTCTTTTTACACCCTGTTCTTTTAGCAGAAGGTTCCCACAGGTGCAGTGCTGGGTCAATGTCTCCACCTGCCTAGAGATGTGTACCTGAGACTCCTGCTGCCACCAGTGGTAAGAGTAAGTCTTCACCATCAGCAGAAGGGTGAGGTTGACAGCTGTACTGTAGCTGACTCTTTAGAAACATGTTGTCCTATCTTTACAATAATGTTGCAAGGTCATCATTCTTTTCCACCAAAGAGCCAGGCAAGCTCAGCCTAGCTCAGTGCCTTGCCCAAGCTCTCAGAGCTGGGAAATGTGACCTCAAGTCTGCCCCATTCCAGTGATTTTTGCCATTTATATGTGGTTTATGTGCACATTTGAGTTTTTCTTCTGCTAATCTACATCTGAGGAGGCCTTGTTAAAGGATGATAACACACTGAGGAGAAAGGAAACCTTTCCAGAAGGATCCTGAATATGAGATGGAGCAGGATGGGCTCCCCTGGGGAGAAATAGGCAGGACAGTGGAAGGAAGAGGGAAAAGGGGCCATAAAAAAATGACAGAACCAGAAATGCAGGGAGAGGAAATATGGACCTGTGGCCTAAAGACAGAACAGGGAAAAGAATCTGAGGAAGAAAGTCTAGGCCAACGGGAAACACACTCTGCAGAGCCAAAGTGAAACTTCCTGGCCTCTCTAATCAAAATAAGGTGCTTCTGGAGCAGTGGCTTCCTGAGCGGCAGCCTGCCTGTCCTTATCTTCTGCTCTCTCCCTTTGCATCCCGAGATTGAGAAGGCCGGATTCCAAAGAGAACCCTCCCAGAGCTCACCAATCCCCGCTCCATTGCTTCAGCAGTGTCTTTGGAAGGCCTGGAAAGTTTAGCCGTGGGGTATGATCCTTGACTCATTTAATGAGGAAAAATTTCCTCCAGGAACAAATACATTTTTAATGAGCCATTTTCTGGCAGATTAAATTATTTTAGTAGTCACACCAAGTTTATTAATCCTTTACCATCTGTCGTTGTGCCTTATTACAAATTCAAAAACATATTAAGAGCCCATCACCCACCATCCCAGGGGAGTCAGCAAATTTGTTCACAGAAAATGAGGACTTAAACACAGATATACACTGGCTTCCCAGTGACTTTTTTTTTTTTCTTTTTGGTAATAAACATGCCCAACCAACAGGAATTGGGGAGCCTGCTGGGGGTTTCCCCCTCTGACACAGCACATCCCTTCATCCTGAACTTCTTCCGGAATATCTGGACTGCCAGGGAAGATTATTATACTTACTTCTTTTACTTATTTTTGACTCTCTTATTTTTTCCATATGAAAAGTGATATGACAGTTGCAGAAAAGCTTCCAGAAATAAAGACAAAGAATTCTAAGTTTGATGTATGAAGAAGAGGACACATTCTCCCAGAATCCATGCTGCTGCCCAGGGGTACACACTATGACACTTGGACTGACTGAAGGGCCACTGCTGGGGGCCTGGCACCCAGGAAGTGAGGAGGAAGTGAGCAACCAAGGTTGGCTGACTTGTCAGTACCGACAGTCCCTGAAGACTCTGGATCCTGGGATTTGGGAATAGGTGGTCCTTCCCAAAGGGCCCACTATAGGCTCTGCGTGAGGCCCATGTCAGCTGTGGGTACTCTGCTGCCTGCCCAGGTTCCTCCTGCCCAGACTGGCTCCAGGGCTGGGAATGGACAGGAAATGTGACCATACACTGAGCTTTCCCTGCATTGGGGCTGAGGAGGACACAAAAGAATGGCACTGTCCCCTACTTAGACTTACTGTACAAGGGAGGTTTCTCCTAAGGGCTTTCAACAGCCCTTACCTCTGCACTGTGATACCCCCTGAAAATGGAAACAAGAGGTCTTAAAGGTGAGGACAATTAGAAATGGCAGCAGATATGCCTTTCAAGTATAAAACCAAGTGGACAGGGCAGAAGGAGGAAAGGGAGGGGGTGAAGGAGCCTCCCTGCCCCTGGATTCTTGGGCCTGTCCACAAAAGGTGCTTGGGAGCTGGGGCTCCACCATCCAGGCGATCAACTGAATGGTGTTGCTCCCATGGCCAGGAGGGAATGAAAAGGCAGCTGAAGGTTGGGTGGGCTTTGGACTGCCCCCCACCAACGCAGTTGCCATGTTACTCTTACATTCTGTGCTCATTTTGATAGCAACATTTTCATTTTGGAGCACTTTTACCTAGAAGCAAGCAAAACTGGAGGGAGGTAGTGTTTGAAATGAAAGAGAGAAAACAAAGCAAGCAAACAAACAACTTACCACGCAGGTCACTTCCCCCTGCCTCTCTTCAATGCACTGTGCATTCACACTGCAAGGGTTCAGCTCTGGATTTCTGCAGTTTCTTTCAGTTTTGCATCCCCTCATCTGGTCACCAGTGTACCCCGGTTTGCAAGGCCCACAGCGGTAAGATCCCTGCAAGGGACAAAGATGAGAGGATGAACCTGGGGTTCAAACCTGTGAACGAAGGTATATATATATGTGTGTGTGTGTGTGTGTGTGTGTGTATATGTAATTCCAGGATTAAGTAGGGCCCAGGCTTGTCTCTCTGTTTGCATGTGTGTCCTATGCAGTCAAGTCAATGTTGGTGAAAACACCATCAGATGGGAAGCTGCAGTGGGCCTTGCAGACAATAAAGGTATAGAACTGAAGACAGAGAATGTTCAATAGTGACCCAGCAGCACTCTGACCTGCCAGTGGCACTGTGGAGGGTGAAGGAGGAAAGGCTGAAAGTTCTAATGGAGTCCTGGGAGGTGGAGTAAGGAGCTTTGCCCTGGAGACAGGGAGATGATTTCATTAGAAAGTTTTTTTTTTTTTTTTTTTCCCTTTCCTTTAAACTATTCCTTTGGCTCTTTTATAATTGAATGACAAAGAAACTGGCACAAAGAGAAATGTTGGTGGCTTGCACTGAGAATTCTTGATGAGGTAGGTTGCTATGGAAGAAGAAACTGGCAAATGAGCCATCAGCTCCACCATAATGGCACTTCCAGGGACAAACAGGAAGTGTTTTTACACTCCTCCTCTTTTTACATTTTTTTCATAGCTAAAAAATATTTTTTATTAAAAAATTTAGCTTTATCAAGGTATAACTGACAAATTGTATATATTTAAATTTGTTTATATTTAAAATATACAGCATGATGATATAATGTATGTATATACTGTGAAGTAATTATCACAGTGAGTTAATTAAGACATCTGTCCCCTCCTATAGTTATTTTTCTTCTTTTGGTGAGAATACTAAGATCTACTCTCTTAGCAAATTTCACATATACAGTACAGTATTATTAACTACAGTTCCCATGCTGCACAATAGATCTCAGAACTTATGCATCCTATATAGCTTTACTGAGATAAAATTACATACCATAAAAGATACCTGTATAAAGTATGCAGTTGAATAATTTTAGTCACTCAGGACCTTTTCATTGGCAAGTCTGGAGGATGCTTTGCAATGATTTTTCATGATCTGTCAGCCTCACTGGGCATGCTACCGTCTTACTCCTTTTCTTGATTTCTGCTCTATTTCCTTGCCTATTCCTTCATCCTGGGAGGTCTATCCATTGTCTACTTTTCCTCTCTGTGAGTGGCTTCTGTTATTACCTTTTCCTTTTTTTGTGGTCTTGGGGATTGAACCCAGGGCCTTGTGCTTGTGAGGCAAGCACTCTACCAACTGAGCTATATCTCCAATCCCCTGTTATTACCTTTCTACCAAGGTTTCTCAAATCTGTTTCTGTAGACCAGCTTTTCCTGGTAAAAAGCTAAGAAGCTACACAATGGAATATTTCTCAGCTATAAAGGAGAATGAAATTATGGCAATTGCCAGTAAATAGATGGAACTGAAGACTATCATACTAAGTGAAATAAACCAATCCCCCAAAACCAAAGTCTGAGTGTTATCTCTGATATGTGGATGCTAACATACAAAAAGGGGGGAAGAGGGAAGAATAGAAGTTCATTGGATTAAACAAAGGGGAATGGATTAAGCAAAGGTAAGGGAGGTGGGGTGGAAATGGGAAAGACAGTTTAATGAATCAGACATAACTTTCCTATGTTCGTATATGAATACACAACCAGTATAACTCCACATTATGTTCAACCACAAGAATGGAAAGTTATACTCCATGTATGTATAATATGTCAAAATATACTCTATTGTCATGTATATCTAAAAAGAACAAATAAAATAAATTAAAAAAAAAAGAAAGAATGTAGGGGCTGGGGTTGTGGCTTAGCGGTAGAGCATTCGCCTAGCATGTCTGAGGCCCTCAGCACCACATATAAATAAATAAAATAAAGGTATCATGTCCAACTACAACTAAAAAATAAATATTTAAAAAGAAAGAACGCTTAAAGCTATGTCCTTTGATAGCATAGCTATTGAGCAGCTGTTTAAAGTGAAGAGGGGGAATAATTTCATTGATCCTATTAAAATTGGTCTTAATATTGTTCTTCTGTTATGTGCACTATATGGGACAGAATAAATAAGCTATATTACAAAAGCTAAGAAGCAATAAATCCTAGTACATTCCTAAGCAGTATAGTATCATGGGAGAATTTGAACTCTGTAGCCAGCCTGGAAGTATAGTAAGAAGTGTGACCTCAGCCTAATTATGCAATGCTCCTGTGTCTCAATCTCTTCAACTGTAAAATGGGGATAATAATAGTGCTTATGCATAGGGCTGTTGTGATAGTTCAAATAAATGACTTGATATTTGTAAAGAACTTTTGCTTATAAGGAAATGAGGAAACTAAGATTAAAGAGCTTTCCCAGGGATGATGGTAAGTTGGAGATGGTCATAAATGGAATCAGTACTTTTATTTGTTGATGGTCTACCCTGCTTCCTCTTTCATCTTAACACAGATGACAGGAACTTTCAGAAATAAAACCCATATCTGAATATTAAATTACAGACTCCTTTGAGAGCTAAGCATTTTCATTTAATATAAATGACTTTTGCAAAGCTTTATGAAAATAATGCTTTTTGAGAATTGAGTAATCACCAAAAGAATACAGAACTGTTAATATAAACTAAGAGGTGCTTCATATTTTTAAAGTACAAGAATGGCAGTAAATTATCCAATAAAGTTTTCCAAAGCCCAATATTGCAACTTTGATACAAGAAAAAGAACAAACCTGGCATTTAAAAATTTCTTGTATAGAATACGACTTGTAAAATAATTCTTACAGTAAACACATTTGTAGCACAAGCTTTTGCCCTAATTCTGTCAACCAAATGTATTATTCCCCCATGTTCTATGTGTTTGGGGTTATGATCACACCATTGTTTCCATAATGGTTCTGCTTTGGCAGGAAAAACCATGAGAAATACTCACCAACGTGTTGATACAGATGGAATTCAGAACACACGCCCCATTCAGACACTCATCAACATCCGTGCACACCTAGGCAGAGAAGTTTAAAGAAGGTTTAGAGAGACCTGCTGCTGAAATAGAAATGCAAATGAGTTTTCCTCTGTTGTGATATCTCTGTGTGAAGTGAAGACACACGGAATTTCAGGTAGAACAGTAACTGAGGGTTATTTTGGCTGTCTCTAGGCGTTTGTACCAGCCTGTACTTAATCTAATTGCAAGTGAGAATTGCCTTCATGGTATTTAAAGTTGTTCAGAAAAGACAACTTGTACAACTCATCTGTTCCACACCTTCTTAGTCAGGAAAGTTATTTTCTTTTCTTTATAAATCCTACTTGGGACTCACTGTATTTCTATCTAAGGATTCCTATCTTTCTTTAATTCTGGAATATTCTCACCTCTTTCCATTTTTAGTTTTTCTTTGGAACTACCATTAGACAAATGTTGGGCTTTCTCATTAATATTTTCTTTTGATCTTTACCTTCTTGTTTATATTTTTCATATCTTTATTGCTCTGTGCTCCATTCTGGAAGGGTTACTTAGAATAACCTCAGTCTATGAATTCTTTTTTTTTTTTTTTTTTTTTTTTTTTTTTTTTTTTTTTGGTACCAGGGATTGAACTCAGGGGCACTCAACCACTGGGCCACATCCCCAGCCCTTTTTTGTATTTTATTAGAGACAGGGTCTCACTGAATTGCTAAGTGCCTTGCTATTGCTGAGGCTGGCTTTGAACTTGTGATCCTCCTGCCTCAGCCTCCCAAGTGCTGGGATTGCAGGCGTGTGCCACCACACCCGGCTTATGAATTCTTTTAGCTGTGTCTAATCTGTTTTACTCAGCTATTTAGTTAAGTTCAATGATGATATTTTTATTGATAAAAGATTTATTTGCCTATCTTTCAAACTCTTTTTCACAATGCCCCATTCTTTAATTATGGTAATCTATTCCTTCTTTTATCTTTTTTCCCTTTAATATTTGTTTTGTTTTTACCAAATTTCCTTATACTATCTTCATATCAATTGCCATTTTTGTTTATGAGCAAATTCCTAGTAGCCCTGATTTTGCCTAGGGCATTGCACTGCCCTAAATTCTGGGATGTTTCCACACAGTGGTACGCCTTTGACTAGCCAGGGTCCTCATGATTTCATTACTCTAGGTCTGGTTTTTATTGGTGTGTCTTTCTGCATTATATGTGCATGGATGTGGAGCTTATAATTGTATGTGGTACAAACCTGGAATTTTTTTTTTTTGTTCTAGCAATTAAAGTCAGGGTGCTCTGCCTTTAAGCTACATCTGACCTCCACCTTCAGCCCTTTTTATTTTGAGATAGGGTCTCCCTGAATTGTCCAGGCTGGTCTCAAACTTGCGATCCTCCTGCCTCAGCCTCCTGAGTGGCTATTAAAGCCCCAGCTCCCCCTTCTTGGAACACTCACACCCCACTCCCATCACCCATGAGATGCTGTGGCATCAGTTTCTACCCACAACTCTGGCTTTCCCTGTCTCTAGAACTGGCACCTCTTCCCTTTCTTTCTTTTGACCTTGGTAACTCATTAAGCTTGTCATAAAATATGCAAGCTGGCTCCCTTCTCCTTCAGTATGGCCTACCATATTGCTGGGAATCCACTGGGAAGTGTCCTTACCAGCTTATAGCAAGCTTTATATTTCATTTTGTCTACTTTCTTTGGTTTAGTCTTGGAGATTTTGTCATTAAAGTGTACAAAGAAAACCTTGGAATCCTTCCTCTAATGTCCTCTTGTCATTCTGCTGTGTCTAGCTTGCCTCCTTTTTCTTGTCTAAAAGCTGATGTCCTCTAGAATCCTTTGATAGGCATCTAGGAAATAATGAACCCCTGTCCTTCTTCAAAGCTAATCATTTTCCTAAGGTAGTAAAATATATTTATAGATCAACCATTTTTAAGGGCTGAAAACATCAAAAAGAATTTCACAGTCAGTCAGTTAAATAATGACCAGGATATAGTAGAACATTTGGAAATAAATGGAGACTGTCATGAAGTACTCGAGTGTTTTATGGCGATTTATAGCTTATATAAGAAAAAGGGTAGGTTTCCTCAGGGAATTATTTTTACTCTTGAAGTCCTCTCATCTCCACAACAGCTTCTGATTGGCAACAATGGCTCAATAAAGAGGACCTCATTTTCCAAGCTTTTATTTGTTCCCTGTTTCTCAAGTTATTCTGCAGGACAAAATGTCCAAAGGCTACAAACAAAATAAGTCTACAATCATGCCACATATCCCCATTCTCTGATTCCAATTTTAACAGCTTCCTCCCTTCTAGAATCTATGAACATATAACCTCAGAAACAAATTGAAGACCCTCTAACTTTCTCATTGTGCACTATGACATTCGATGGGCATTGGCTACTCAGGAGGTAAAGGATCATGCGGAAGAATTGGGAAACTGTTCTCATAAGATGAAAAATGAATGAAAACCATACCTTCAACCCACCTGCTTGTTTGTCTTGGCAAAACTGATCCCAACACCCTGTACCATGGGCCCCGTGAAGCCCACAGGGCAGGCATCACATCTGAAGCCAGGAGCCAAGTTCACACAGCGGACACCTGGGTAGCAGGGATGGTATTTGCACTGGAGAGGAAAAAAATTCATGGTCTTTAACTACACAGAGAAAACACCCTCCAATCCCTCACCTATCTGTACATGCCTATTAGTTCATTTAAGTAATTTTTTTGGTGGAAAAATGATAAAAGGAAATTAAGGCTTTTAACTTCAGGGTTTCACATTGGATCCCTGATCCTTCCAATCTGGGGTTGCCTTTTGTGGGTTTTGTTGTATCACCAAATAATCACATCCAAGTCAAGAAGTTCTTAACATTAACAGTCCACTCCCAGTGTGTGTGTGTTCTAGCATGGAGTTTATAAATCCCTGTGAAAGGACTGGGTTCCTGGGCCACTTGTCGGTTGGCTATTAGATGACTCCAAAGGCATTAGCTAAGCAATTCAAATTGAAAGACCTTGAGAAGACAATACTAGGGCAGATGTGATCCTTCAGAGTCTGCCTGCCTTCATGCCCTGTTAAGAATCCAGTGTTATTCCAAGGCTTTTGTGGTCTAGGAGATTGGTTATGATACCTTTTTTTTTTTTTTTTTTTTTAAACCACTTCAACTAATGTAAAAAACATGACCACTTCCTGCCCTTTCAAAAAGGAGGAAAATTCCAGCTCACAGATAAAAGCCAGATGCAGTTCTGTGAAACGCATGCAGATGTTTCTCCAATTGAGGGGTTACTAGAGACCATCTTAGCTGCTCACAACTGGGGGAGGTAATGAGCGAGGCATTACCATGAGCCTGGGGGAGCCCAGGGTGCAGCTGTGTCTCTGTGTTTCCCTGCATTCCCCTGTCCCCTCCATCTCTCCTTTCAGCTTTTTTTCTGGCTGGTGGGTGGGGAAGGCACATTTTGGTGGCAGCCTTGCTACCTTCTATGGATGCAGTTTTGCAATGGGACTAGTGACCAGCTAACCATGGTCCTGAAACCGTCTGCTTCTCAGGTTCTGCCTGCTGGTCAAACAGCCTGTATTAGCTGTATGTGTTCTCCCTGTCTCCCTCCCTGAGCACTTCTGGCTAATCACAGGTTACAGGCCTCCTGGGTAGATCTTGGCATGAGATTCCCTGTGCTCCTCTATTTTAAGATGCTTGAAGAAAACCATTATAACTCCTGAAATATACCCTTACACAGATATACCCCTGCCACATTTGCAAAAGCATGAGGAAAGCAAATTTCGATCAGACCGCTTGGGAGAAATAATCAATGCAGATGTTGGAGCAGTAAGCAAAAATCACAGCATTGCAGCAAATGGACTGGTAGACAAGTTGGAAACAGAGGAGAAATGACAGCCACGGCCACAACTGTGTCCTGTGCTTCCTTTATCCTGATGCTTACTGTGTCTCAGGTCTCAAGGATTCATAAGGAAGTAGTTTGTGATGGAGGCTGGAGGACAACCAAGTCATCCTTTAATTGCTAGCATGGCTTCTTTTGCCAGAAGCTGAAGGGTGTGTACAAAGCTTAAGGAGCCCCTGCCCCATCTAAATGAACTTGTACCTCATCAACATCAGAGCAGGTGATCCCATTCCCTGTGTAGCCATCAGGGCAGGGCCCACACTGGAAGCCATCTCTGGTGTCAGTGCATCGAACGCCTCGGAAACATGGGTTGGAGTCACACCGGCGTGTTGGGCGTGTTGGGGGAGCTGGGGGTGCTGGGGGCACCAGCGTGTTTGGAGTTGGAGACTGAAAGCTGAGAGGACCTAGAGAAAAATAATAATTCATAGGCTTATGTACCACTGGGGGACATATAGTATATAAAATGCAATTTGGTTTCCCAATAAGCTTTTCTTCCCTTCCCTCCAACTACATGCAGACTGGGAACTGTGCACAACTCTGTGTTGGAAACTGTGGTCATGTGATAACCTGGATCACCTGACTCAGAATGGGCCAGTCACCAGGGAGGCACTTACCACAAGCCTGGCATTCGGAGATGGTGTTTCGCAAAAATGATGTTTCCTTGACCTTTAGAGATGGGAAGGGGAAAATGATTGAGAAAATTCAAGGAAGAAAGACTCCACATGTAGCACTTCTTATAGTCTTGCTCAAGGAGCCTTCAATGGCTCCACTCTGCCTGGAGCCATGGAGTGTTCATTGCAAGAGTGTCTCTCATTTCCAGAGCCCTTCTGGCCAAGCCCTGGGTTGGCAGGCTGTGTGGCGGAAACCTGAGGTGTGGCTCAGGGCCTGTCTCTCTCCCTGCCTGTTGGAACCTGAAGCTTCCCTGGATTGTGCAGAGAGCTGCTCTGATAAGACTTTGGCTTTTTTCATGGTATGTCCTGTTCGTTACCTGCTGTCTCAGAAGATCCTTCACTTCTCCCAGAAGTTGGTTTAGCTGTGCCATTTGACCCAAGAACTGCCGATTAAAATCTCCTGTAGGAATAGCAAAAGGTAAGGAGCACTCATCCAGTGACAGTTATTTCTAAGTGACTCAAAACCCAAAAGATTACCCACCTAGAGAATCATCATGACAAGATTCAAAAACTTAGGGTATCTGCATCTAATGTGGAGCAATTTATCTAATTTACCTAATGAAATAATGACAATGATGCCTCTGGTTAGTCCGAATTCGTGTGAGTTACAAAAATAAAAGTGCAATGAAAAGATTTCTTGCTCTTGATTTTTCCCAAGAGCCTGATTTCTGTAGATATATTCTGTTGGGCAGCTCTGATGACAGTCCACCTTTCAGTCATGGAACCTAGCCCACTCAGGGGGCCTTGGGGATGGTCTGTGAAGACTGCCTGGGAGCCCACACCTGTGCTGGTGGTGGCCAGGGGTTCACTTTGCTGCAGGAAGCAGTCTTGCAGGCTGGCCACCTGGAACAGTGAGCCTCTTACCACCAGCTTCAGCTCTTCCAAGAAGTCCTGGAAAAAAAAAATCACATTCATACCACAGATTGCTGCCACTGTTCAAAAGCCAATGTGCTTGCAGACTCACATACTTTTCATAAAAGAGCAGTCCTCTATACCTGGATGCCAACCTCTTACATAATTTTGTAGATTCACATTTTTTCCTGAAAGTTGTCAGTCTTATCCTTTTTTTTTTTTAATTTTTATGATTTTTAATATGTACAACTCATAGTGCATATATTTAGTATCTTTTTACATACAACTGTTTGTATACAAAGTATATTCGTACAATTCAGGTCTTCAATCATGCATTAAGGAAAATGATATCCATCTCATTCAACCACCTTTTTTTTCCCCCCTCCCTCCCCTCTTGCTCCCTCCCTTACCCTCCCTTCCCTTGACCATTCTAGTGTTCCTCCAATCCTCCTATGTACCCCCATCCAACAATACTTTGAAATAGCCTCCTTATATAAGAGAGAACATTTGGTACTTGGATTTTTGAGACTGACTAACTTCACTTAGCATTATGTCTTCCAACTTCATCCATTTACCTGCAAATGCCATTAATGTATTTTCTTTTATTGCTGAGTAAAATTCCATTGTGCGTATATACCACATTTTCTTAATCCACTCATTTACTGAGGGACATCTAGGTTGATTCCACAACCTAGCTATTGTGAATTGTGCAGCTACAAACATTGAGATAGCTGTGTCACTGTAATATGCTGTTTTTAAGTCCTTTGGGAATAAGTCTTATCCTTTTGACTGAAGCAAATATGGAAGTAGTCAGTTGCCTACAAAAACGCTGGCATCTAACTTGGCCTGAGATTCCATCAGTGTGGCTGAGGGGAAGAAGGGCTGTTTTCCTTCATGGTAAGTGAGTTATTTTGTGGCAGGAGCTTCTTAAGAACTGTCTGGAATTTGTTTATCGACCTTAGACTATAATAAGATGTTGATCCCAATTTTAAACAGGATTGTTTTTAGGATGTCTTGGCTACAGGCTTTTGCAAAGCCTCTGATTTCCTTGGGCTAGCAGAATGAATAAGCAGTACATTCTATGATAATTAGGTAGTTGGGACCATATTTTTATATTACTAGTTGATATCAATCATTCATCGTTAGTCACAAAGTCAATTTCCTCTTCCCTTTATCTTGTAATTTTTACTTATACTCACTTTTATTATATCTCTATGTGACAGAAATTGTGTTAATTGCTAATGTAAAGTCATCATTCTTATTTTAGAAATGAGCATGCTAAGGATTTTCAGAGAAATTTTTGATTTGGCTAAGATCTATGCCACACATGCTGTGTAAAAGAAACTGTGTTGGACATCAGACTCTAGCTCCATGGAGACAGGACCACGACTGGTTCTGTCTACCACAGAATCTCCAATGACCAGAACAGGCTATTTGTTGACTAATTTTGAATGAGTGAGAACTTGACTACAAAAACCAGGCCTCTGTGGTCCCTGCTGATAGTTCAAGGAGCACAGCTTTTGGGAGAATTCTAATGAGTATAGATTCTGATGACCTTGTCATGGCTAAGTTCTGACTTTTAGAAACTGATTTATTTGGTGGTGGACACTAATTTCTGAAATGGTTAGTGACACAATTTCTGACTCTTATTTTGATTACTTGGTCTATTTTGGGGATTCAGAAATAGTTAAATGTATCTTGCTATTCATTATTTTTTTCTATATATATGTCCACATTAAAAAGTCCTTCAAGCCGGGCGTGATGGTGCACGCATGTAATCCCAGCACTTTGGGAGGCTGAAGCAGGAGGATCACAAGTTCAAAGCCAGCCTCAGCAATGGTGAGGCACTTAGCAACTCAGTGAGACTCTGTCTCTAATAAAATACAAAAAAGGGCTGGGGATGTGGCCCAGTGGTTAAGTGCCCCTGAGTTCAATCCCCAGTACCAAAAAAAAAAAAAAAAAAAAAGTCATTCAAATGGGCTGGGGTTGTGGCTCAGTGGTAGAGCGCACGCCTAGCATGTGCATAGCCTGGGTTCAATTCTCAGCACCACGTAAAAATAAATAAAGGCATTGTGTACAACTAAAATAAATAAAGAAATATTTAAAAAAAAGTCCTTCAAAAGTCACTGCAAAACCAAAACAAAACTAAAACAAAACAAAACAAAAAAACCCTTAGATTTTAGCTTTCTTGGCATTTCTGCTTTAAAAATGCTTCCTTTTTATTCAAGCATAAAATTCTAGGATCAGATTCATAGTTTTTATATTACTATCTAAAACTTTACTGCAATTCTACTTGTAATGGAAGTCATTGCTTACAGTCTGCTCTTTGTACAAAGGGTGGGAGCAGCTTGTTACTAAAGCACATATAATGAAATAATAAAATAGAAATGGAAAATGAGGATTAAGAGATAGGAGACAACAATATTATTGGCCATAACAAATGAACACAGTTACTCATTTTGGCATTTACTTCTATACCAGATAAAATCTAGGAACTATGGGCCAGATATAAATGATTGGAAAGGACAAAGAATACTAGTAGAAAACGAAACATCTCCTGGCACAAAAAAAGAAATGTACATAGTAACTTCCACAGCAAGTGCAATGAAATATTAATAATAAAGGAACCATCAGCATGGTGTGGAAGACAGAGATGCTAGGATTTTTTTTTTTTTTTTTTAAAGAGCATGTAGATCTAAGTTGGCTGGCAGCTTCCTTTTTGCTAGTGGATTTCCTGTCATAACCTGTGAAAAATGAATTTTTTTTTTTTTTTTTTTGAGAAGGGGTTTCACTAAATTGCCCAAGGCAGCTATCTTAACTCAAACTTAGGGTTGAGATTTTCTTTAAAGAATTAGAACCTCACCCCTCGGTACTGGGGATGGAACCCAGGGGCACTCTACCACTAACCTATATCCCCAACCCTTTTTATTTTTATTTTGAGACAGGGTTTTGCTGAATTGCCCAGGTTGTCCTTAAACTTGTCATTCTCCTACCTCAGCCTCCCAAGTAGCTGGGATTATAGGCATGCCCCACCATGTGAAGCTTCCAACCAATGTTTTTTCTTTTCATTAAAAACAAGTAAATAGGAGAGGGAAGGAGGAGGTACTGGGGACTGAAATGAAGCAAATTATATTCCATGCATGTGTAATCATGTCAAAATGAACTACACTATTATGTATAGCTACAATGCACTAATAAAAATATAAAAAACTAATAAATATTATAGAAATTGTGAAAACAAATAATCCCGACCCACAAAGATAATTATTTTAATTTTAGCTGTTCCCTTTTAACTTTAAAATCTGAACACTTGACTCCAAAAAGTGCACTTTTCATAGGAGGCAGAAGCTTTCAACTTTGGTTTTGTATTCAAATTAGTATTTTTCAAGATACTGATGCCCAGGCACCAGCCCCACAGATTGTGATTAATTTGTCAAGGGTGGCATCTTAGCAGTTCCTCAGGTGACTCTAGTGCACAGCCAGCATTAGATCTATTGACTGGGAACAGGGTTGAGTTAACAATGCATTTTCCAAAACATATGCCTTTGTATTCCCTAGGCCTTGGCATTCCATGTTTCCATTCTGGAGAATGGTTTGTGGTTCCTACCTGTGCCTTCCTCTGGAAAGTCCTCAATTCAATGGATCCAGGATTCTGGGAGAGGCCAGAAAAGGCTCTGGGGAGATTGTGAACTGAATCCACTTGGGTACAGTCCAGGTAGAGCTCCACAGAACCAGTCCCTCGCTGCAAATTGGTCAGCCTCAGGAGCATCCTGTGCCGCCTCCCGTCGGCCAGCTGCAGGTTATTGAAAACCACCAAATGGATCTTCCCATCATTCTTCAGGTAACGCAGGATGGCTGGAACCAAGCACAGGTCAATGGATGGTGTGATAAGGGGAAGGGGGCCAGTTCTTTGCTGAGCAGCCTCCTGGTCACAAGGCTAGGTTACTGGAAAGAGGACAAACAAGTTGATGAATACTGATTGTCCATCTTTTGGGTGCCAGGCGCTGTCACAGGCACTGCAAGGCAGCAGCACTAGAAGCCCACTCTCCTCCGAAGAGTGTTTTGTGCTGCTGGGGAGAAACACAATACTAGCAAATCTGAAAATAACACAACTCTGGATAGTGGCAAATACAGTAAGCAAGTAGAACCCTACCAGATAGCAAACTAAAATCCAAGTAAGCTCCTTGGGGCATGAATGCATTAATTTACCAAACATTTACTGAGTACTACCATGGGTGAGACTGGGTGCTATCCTTGATTGCTTTAAATATTTAATTTCTCCTCATTAAAAAGCCATGAAATTGAAATAACTACAGATGAGGAAAATGAATCTCAGTTAAGTGAAAGAACTTGCTCAAGGACATCATGAGTGGCAGGACTAGAATTTGAACCTGAGTGTGGTTTATTCCATGACTAATGCCCTATTAAGCATGGATAGGCCTTTGTAAGCATATGTCAAATGGAAGGCTCCTCAGCAACCCACCCCTAAATTTAACAAGTTGAAAGCTCAGTTGCAAAAGGAAAACAAGGTATTTTCTGTTCAGTGACTGCAAAAGAGCTCAAGAATAAAAGGGAAAATTCTGGTACTACCCTTTTTTTTTTTTTTTTTTCCGGGGATTCTCAGCCCATAAAAGTGGGCTACCTTTTTTTGTATTTTCTTAAGCTCACTAAATAAAACTTGGTGCTTTGAATCCTCCTTTCCCAAAATTCTGGTTTTCATCCTTGTTTTTTTAAAATTGTTTATTTAATTTATTTGTTTTAATTTGTTACAAATGACAGCAGAATGCATTTTGATTCATAGTACACAAATGGAGCACAAATTTTCATTTCTCTGGTTGTATACAAAGCAGAGTCACACCACTTGTGTCTTGATACATGCACTTAGGGTAATGATGTCCATATCGTCCATCTCCTTCCACCGTCTTTCCTACCCCCATTTCCCCTCCCTCCCCTCCCTCCCCTTTTCCCTATCCAAAGTTCCTCCATTCCTCCCATGCCCTTCCCCACCACCATTATGGATCAACATTCACTTATCAGAGAAAACATTCGGCTTTTGTTTTTTTTTGGGGGGGGGATTGGCTTACTTCACTTAGCATGATATTCTCCAACTCCATCCATTACTTGTAAATGCCATGATTTTATTCTCTTTTAATGCTGAGTAACATTCCATGTTCAACATCTCTAGCAATTAGAGAAATGCAAATCAAAACTATGTCTAAGATTTCATCTCATTCCAGTCAGAATGGCAGTTATTAAGAATATAAGCAACAAAAAAGTCAATAAGTGACCTAACATTACACCTCCAAGTCCTAGAAAAAGGAGAACAAATCAACACCAAAAGCAGAAGATAGGAAATAGGGGCTGGGGCTATGGCTCAGTGGTAGAGTGCTCGTCCTGCATTAGTGAGGCCCTGGGTTCGATCCTCAGCACCACATAAATAAAATAAAGGCATTGTGTCCACCTACAACTAAAATATATATATATATATATATATATATATATATATATATGTATACATATATACATATATATATTTAAAAACAAGACAGGAAATAATTAAAATCAGAGCTGAAATCAATGAAATAGAAATAATTGAAAACATTGACAAAACAAAAAGTTGGTTCTTTGAAAAAATAAATAAAATTGACAAAACTTTAGCCATACTAACGAAGAATACAAGCAACAATAAGTGTTGATGAGGATGTGGGAGAAAAGGCAAACTCTTACATTGCTGGTGGAACTGCAAATTGGTGCAACCAATCTAGAAAGCAGTATGGAGATTCCTTAGATAACTTGGAATGGAACCATCATTTGATGTAGCTATTTCACTCCTTTGTCTATACTCAAAGGACTTAAAAACAACATATTATAGTGACACAGCCACACCAATGTTTATAGCAGCACAATTCACAATAGCTAAACTGTGGAACCAACCTAGATGCCCATCAATAGATGAATGGATAAAGAAACTGTGGTATATATACACAATGAAATATTACTCATCCTTGTTTTTTACTCCATTATTGTCCTTAACATATTGGGTTCTGACCTAAAGTCTGGTCCTAGAAGCTGATCCTTTGCAAAAGAACCTATTGGCTGAGGCTTGTGAGAAAGATTAAAGTTATTTGCTTCCAAGGTCTTAGTGAGACTACCAAAACACCTCCAGGTCCATCCACAGGTACTACTCCCAAAATCAAATTCATTGCTAGACACAATCTCAGGAATAACAAGGTTGAGGTCAATTGCAAATGTTGGATAGCTGATGTAGTAAACACATTGTTGCAGTTCTAAAGGTCTGAGCTAAAGCTTTCAGTTGCCCCCTAATGAAAAAGCCTGAAATTGTTAGAACTGATCTGGAGGGCAATTGAATGGCGTGTATCAGAACCTTACGTGTACAGATCCTTGGCCCAGCAAGGTCATTTCTAGGGACTGAAACTTAAAAAACAAAAAATTTTTTAAAAAATAGAGAGAGAAAGATAAAGAAAGAGAAAGAAGCACCAACCTGTACTGATGAACATTCATTTCAGAAATATTCGGAGCAACATATATCTAAAAAGGGAGGACTGGATACTTAAAAATTATGGCATAATAATAACGAAATGGAATATTATGGGATAGTTCCATATTAAAAGCACAAAAAGACATCTCCAGAATTTAGCTAAATGAAAAAAGGATTATAAGTCAGTATAGTTTCCTTCAGAAAAGTGTGTATATACATTTTACATATGTGTGTATCTAAATATATAAAGTTAGAAAACATGTCAACATCTTAGGATGATTGCTGGGTGCTTGAATGTAGATTTTTTTTTCTTCTTGTTCATCTTTATTGTCAATTTTTTCTGCAAAAAACACCCATTACTTATATACACAAAAAAAGGAAAAAAGAAATGTATTACATACATATGCCCAGACAATGTTGCTGTCAATCTGTATGATTTGTGACAAGTAACTCAGACCATCTTTCCTCAAGTACCTTTTCCATAGAGTGCAAATGCCAACTTGGTGCTGCCACATGGACTAGCCAGCCAAGAATACCTGCTTACATTGCAATAATGCTAAAGAAAAGAATCACTAAGGCTTTCTGCACATTTGACTTTCTAGGTTCATTTTCCTACCCCTTCATTTGATTTTTTTCCATTTGTCTGAAGATCGTCAGCTGGCATCAGGTTCTGTGACAGAGAAAGATGGCAGGAGGAGACAGGTAGGAAATTTTCTCTTATGTCTACCTACTCACTGTCACATGCTTCCTGAGAGAAAAGAAGTGGGAAGACCTGGCAGGACAGACTAGTTACAAGGATTTTCTATGATTATGCTACAATAGCAAGTTTCCAGAAGTGTCAGTGTGACTTAAAGAAACAGGGTATGAAAAGAAAGAAAACAATGGATGGGGGAAAGTGGCATGAGAAGAAATCATTAAGGTATTTCTAATCTGGGTTACAGCAGAATTCTTACTCTTTTGTTTGCTATTAATTGCTGAGAATTTATAATAATAGCTGCCTGACTGGAAATTGGAGACATACATAATAATCAAAAAGAGGGAGAAGTTGAGTCCAAACATAACCACTAATTCAATTTTTTTTTAAACTTCAATTACTTTACTATTTAAAATTTTTGCAAATGCCTGGAGTTTTTCCAGACCAATAAAAATACCACTTGGACCACCAAACTTGAAACAGGTCAGCACATATTTATTCAATGTCTCCTCTTTCTAGTTATGGCAACTGCTCCTGTTCCCTATATTCACAGTTTAAGATGATATACATAGGGACTTAAAAAAAATAATCTTGATTTTCCTCCCTAAACTGAGGTTTCTGTGAAATTCAAAGGGAGCACATTTTTCTTGTACTTGCTGCCTACTGTTAACAGGGCCTTCACAGGGCACGTGGGCCATGGTTTATTTTCATAACTGAATAGCAGAGTCGAATTTTATAAATAGCACTAGTGCAGTACTTCATATATAGCAGGTGCACATTAAGTATTGTGAATATGAACTTTCAACGAATAATTAAATGTGTTTAAAGCCTTTCATATAGAAAATAAAAAGGTTTTAATTACAACAATTCAACATTTATTCCAGGTAGCAAAACCTAGTATTGGGTTTGCATTCTGTGCTTCTGCCTTGCTTCTTGTTGCAACGAAACACTCATATGACAAATTCCTTGTGCTCCTAGATCTTGTGACAACAGCAAGAGGGGGAAAAAAAGAAAAGAAGAATCATGGAAACTTCCATCTTCTATTAGCCGACAAATTATCAAGTGCTTTGACATTTACCATTCTTCACACTTGATCCAATAATTCTCATTTCTCTTATGGCTTCCATTTTTCATTTTTCTTTTTTATTGCAAATTCCTTACTTCAGTGCCTCTACTTATTTTATCCTCCCAGAGGGCAGACAGGCTCCTGCTCAGGAAACTCAACATGTTCACATCAGTCATACTGAATCTGGAAACTGTGAGAGCTCTGGCTGTGGAACCTGTGGCCTGCTGGGTGGGAGTTTCCCTGACCGTCTGGGAGGCAGCAGCACCATGGGGAGAGGGAGAGAAGGTACATGTTCCCTTCTTCTCCACAGCCCCTCTTCCTAGTGCTCACCTCCCTCCATCTTAGCCCAACACACACAGAGCAGAGAGAACAAAACAAAAGAAAATATCACAGAGGGAGAAGACCATCATTCCACCCCTCCAACAAAGCATGAGAAGCCAGTCCCCCAACACTGGAACCGCCACACCTCCTGGTTCCACCACACCTCTGCCACGTCACCACCCCGGGGAGCGCTGTGGTCAGGAAAACCACCCCTGGGTACAATTCTGTTTCTTCAGCTGCAACACATTCAGTTTGCAAGCTTGATTTTCGCTCACCACCAGCTGAACAAATCTGCTTGGTGATTCCGGCCTGCCTATCTTGCAGGTCCAATACCAAGAGCGCGGCCACACTGGACTGAAGCGGAAGGCCGTGGGCCAGCAGGAGCTCTGGTTGCACTGGTGTCTCTGCCTGGACTCTGTTCCATCTCTGGCTTTCTCTGTTAGATTCCTGCCCCACCTGCTGTGGGTCTCTTTCTGCACAGATATTTGGTACTGACAGATTGAGCTTCTTCTAGGACCCTCCTGATTAAGCTATTGCCTTCTCAAGCAAGCTCACAAACACGCAAACAAAATCCTTCAATGATTCCCTAGTGATTTCTATATAACATCTCAATTCCCATCCCAGAACTGACCTCAGTCTCTCCACCACCTCAATTACCTTCCACACTGCCAAGTCTATTTCTAACTAATTTTCCTATATGTGTAGCATCTGAGAGCAACAATACAACTATCCGTGGAACAACAATAAAGATAAAATAGGGTATTCATTGGTTCACTCTGATTTTTGCTATAATTTTATATTTGTTTTAAATCCAGAGATGTTTTCTATTGGTTTATTTATATAAATCCTTTACTTCTAAATTTATCATCTTTGTGACCAATCTTCTGGCATTGTCCAAAAGTTATATTTCCATGCCAGGGCACCAGGCTGACACAAGAACCACATAGCCCACCTGACTGAATACAATCACAGTGACTGGCAGGGAATGAGGAAGCAAATCCAAGCAATAAAGATTTGAGGTGTTGCTATCTCAGGAAAGAATTTTAAAAGATGCTTTTTGAAAAGCGAAC
This sequence comes from Tamias sibiricus, assembly GCA_025594165.1. Classification (NCBI taxonomy): domain Eukaryota; kingdom Metazoa; phylum Chordata; class Mammalia; order Rodentia; family Sciuridae; genus Tamias; species Tamias sibiricus. Next base: position 104,327,901 of record CM046662.1, read on the forward strand.
CTGGTAGTCAAAAATATTATGAAATGTTGAATGTCAAAGCAATGACACAGGGTGCCAGCTTTAAAAAATGAAATGAAAGTATTTTGTCTGCTTGGGCAAAGGAGTTCAGAGTGACCTGGCCTGCAGGCAGCATGCTCAGAAGGTAGTCCGGGGCTTCCTGCTTTGCTTGGCAAATGACTTTACTCTTTGGCACTTTAAAAAATTGGCATCATTGTTAGTCTTTCCTCTTCTTTTAACATAATTATACATTTTTAAAAATGCCTTCTTGATATTAATGTCTTTTGTGATGAAGAGTCTTGTTTGCTTTGCTTATTATCTTTATGTCCTAAACTCTAGGTCTTGGTGACTTTAGTACTTTGGAAATACATACAAAAGGTAAATCAAATAGTTTTTCCTGAAAGTACTTCAAGTAACTTCTAGCTGTGATAATGCAGCCTGTTTCAAAATTTTCTTGTAACAGTTTGAACAAATATAAAGTTTACAGAGTACATACATGCACACAGAGCAAACAAACTAATCAGTGAACAGAAACCCAGCAATTATATTAAACATCTGTGGAGGTATTTTTGTTTTGAAAAATTATGAGACTCCTCATAGTATGCAACTAGCCTGTAGGTGACAGAGCTGTGAGGTGCATAGAATCTAAAGGTCATGGTATAGGAGGAAGCTACAAAGTGATTTCTTAAGCACCTATGGGACCTTTATAGCCTTAGAAGAATCACAGAATATTAGCATTATAAGTCATCCAGCTTAATATTTCACTTCACAAATCCCTTCAACAAAATGCAGCCTCCACCAGCACATTTCCAGTAACAAGGAGCTCATTACTTTGCAGAGAAATCCGTTTCATTTTTGGATGGCTCTCCAAGATTTTCCTAATATAGAGCCAATATCTGTTTTCTCTGACTTCCACCAATGGATCCTAATTTTACTCTTCAGAGTTATAGACAGATTTAGTCTGATCCTCATTTCAAATGACTTTCTTCAAATACTTGAAGGCAACTTTCAGACCTTCCTGTTTTCTGTCTGGCTCCTTTATTCTCCAAGTCCTTTAACTTTTTCAACTTGGATGTGATAAAAAAAAAATGGGGTCCAGATGGGTGCTGATTTGGTGACTCTTCTCAAGGCAGTCTCTGACCTGTATGTGTCCTTGTGAAATGTGTGCAGGACTGGATGCAATATTATGAATGTGGTTTGGATAATGAGAGTACGGTGGGACTATTAGTTCCCTTAACCTGGGCACATGTGTGCATTAATGAAACCTAAAATTTAAGGAGACATTTAAAACAGTTGCATTACAGTCTCTGTTCATTCAAATAAACCTTTTTGAGCATCCAATATGTGTCAGGCACTGTGTTCAACATTGATTGGTTCTTAATGCTGTTGAACTCTTAGGTTAGATCTCCCACATCTTGTAGTTCTGCAAGTTTTCAACCTTAATGGATTTATATTTTTGTTAAATTTCATCTGCTGGATTGGGCCCATTGTACTATCTTAATATTGATGATGGCATTCAATATATTCAACTCAATTTTCTAGCTTCATCTCAATTGCAGATGCAACAATAATATCTTTTTTTTTTTTTTTAAAAAAAAATACTATTTTAAGTCATTGTTTTAAAGTTCCAGAGAGAGCCTTGTCAAAAGCCAAAAGATATGTGACTATGAGGCAACTTATTAACCCATAGAAGTAGTATTATCTAGCTCATTTAAAAAATATTATTCAGAAAGGTATAAAGAGTGACTTCATGAGATTTTTTTCTGAAGTTAAAAAACATTATGCCCACAGCACCTTTTGATCTATTAGCTTAGAAACTTTACTTAAAAAAATAGTTTGGTGTGACTTATTCTTAGCAACCCCATTTTGCTTTAAAAAAAAATCCTAGATTTCTTTTCCAGGCAATCCTAAAATACATGAATAATAATACAAGCCTCTGGGGGTTTGTCCTAAAGTTCACTAGCCTGTGGTTTTCAGAATTCACTTTTCCTCCCTGATAAAAAGGGAAACGCTTGCCTCTCTCCAGTCTATCCTCTGTGATTTCTAAATGTCACCCACAGTGGCTCCACTATCACTTTCTTCACTAAATAACCCAATATAAAATTCACTGGACAATTATACTCCCTAAAGAGATGGAGTGGATTTTTTTTTTCTTATCTCCTCATCTAGCTTGGGTTTTTGTTTTCTTTTAAGCCATTCTTGACAACTCAAAGAATGTTTCATTGATGGGTGAGACAGAAACTAAAGAGCTATGACTTATTGCCATCATTTACTAATGGTGCACCACATGGTCCCAGTAGTAGGTTTACTCCTTCCTTACTTCTCTGTATTCTGAGCATAGTTAAAAACATCCCTTTTATTATTACCATCTTATGTGTGAATCACTAACTTTGATTCAGTTATGTTTCAATTTCTCTGTCCTAATCTATTATAATTTTGTGTCAAGTTTTAAATTCTTTCCATCTTCTGCCTATGACCACTTTGAAATCGAGCTCATTCAAGGGCATCTCATAGGAATATTTTGAAAGTTAAAAGGGAAAATGAGTGTTGAGCTTTTATCATAATCCTGATACTTTTAAAGGCTCAATAAATGTTGTTATTAATGTTTGAGGATCCTCATTTCCCCCACTCATTACTGGGTCTAGAATTTTTATTTCTAAACTCTTCCATCTCTCTCAGACTGTGTTTCTTTAGCCTGCAGCCTTCAGAACCACTGCTCTGAACCATTTGACATCTCCTGTCCCTAGGCTGAGCAGTTTGACTCTATTCATGACAGCAAATGCTTGGGGTTCCCTTCACCTCCACAACATCAAATTGTTCTTCTGTGACAACTGAGTGAAGACTAAGGAAGCAATTCTTCCCATTTTCTTTTTCTGAAAGGTTAAGCTATCATCAAGGAAAGTCTTTTTCTTTTTCTTTGGAAGATAGTTGCCTAAAGAGCAGACATTGATTGGTCTATCTGTCTATTCATTTATCCTATCCTATCCTATTTAAGAACCTGAAATTTTTATTAAGCCTCATAACCTAAAGAAGATTATTATACCTTACAAAATTCAGTCTTGTAATCAACCTGGGATGTAATTATTATCATCTCCATCTTAGAGATGATAAACCAGGGCTAAGAGAGAATCAGAGAAGTACTCAGGGTGACAAGCTGGTAAGATTTCTAGCTGGGACTCAAAACCATGAAAATACCTGCAAAGCTGTCTCTATGCCAGATACTAGAAAAGCACCAACCATATCCAGCCAGGTGGTTTCTGTAGAATGTTTGTTTGTGTCAAGATTTTATCACCCGCATTACTAATAACTACAGATCATTTGTACCAGAAATACTCTTACATTCCCATCGAAAAGTTCTTTAGCATTCATTCATCAACAAAGCCTATTTTGAGCACTTACCGTGTACCAGACACTGTGTAATTTCAGAATGTCCACAGTGGTATACACCTTCTCTAACAAACAAGTCTGCTCTTCTCAGCCTCCATTTATTCTATCCAATCTGCTCAGGAACCACTTCTATGTTCAAGGCAGTGTGCCTGGACCCCAGTAATACAAACTGCTGCAGCAGATGCAAAGAGAAGTTAAGGGGGCTGGAGATGTAACTTAGAGGTAGAGTGCTTGCCCAGCAGGCCCAAGGCCCTGGGTCAATCCCCAGTACCACAAAAGACAGATGGACAGACAGAAAGAAAAGGGATATTGAGCCTCCCTGCCTTGAGGGAGCTCACAACCTTTTGGAGAGAAGAACCAGAAGTAATTCAAATACAAGGTAAACTAAGGCTAGTGCTGTCCTTAAGAGGTCCCAGGTCATACAAGGAAAACTATCCAAAGATGTTGAGGTGGGTCTTGAATATGTAGGACTTCGGTGTCTGGAGATGGTGCCAGTCATGTACTGGGGAGGGCAGAGGGGCAAGAAAGAGAAGAAAAGATGGCATGAGTGGAACCAGGGAACTGCATGAGGGACAAAATGGAAAGGCTGGTGAGGGTCATGCAGTGGAAGCCCTGAATGCCCAGTTGGGGTGTTTGCACCATTTTCACTAAAGGTCTCTGGGTTCAGGTGTAACTTAACCGAAATTATGTTTTGCAAGCAGCAATGAGGTGGCCATAGGTGGGATGGCTTGGATAGGGTGAGTGTAGAGGGAGGACACAGTGGCAAATTCACTCTCTGCAGTCTTCACTCGTTATCCTTTAGTGTGTTTCAGGAGCTCATCTGGGACCAGACCGTCCAATCCTGCTCTTTGATACCATCCGTGAAGTCACCCTCCTTTCTCTCCCAAGTCATGAACTCATTAAAGTCTATTAAAGGGAAAGCTTTTATTTCCTATGCAGGTTTTTAAAGCCAGCAGAGATACCTTTGGATTTCTTCTAACTGCTTCACTGTTTTCTATGCAAATCAACCAAAAGGGTGATCAGCTGAGCCTCAGCCAGTTAAATGACACCTGGAGCTCACTGTCCACAGAGCTATCTTCCCCTACCCCCCATAAATTGTGTCAGTAGGGCCACCACTGGATACCCCAAGGGGAGTCACAACCACATACCACCTCTCTTCCTTGGACCTGATGGACCCAGTGACCTCTCTTTATTGTTCTAGTGAGAATGGACTGCTGCTCTTTCCCAGAACTGCCTAGTACTTATCCTACTGTTCTAGTGACAGAACTTCTCTATGCACATTCTTCATTCCTCCAAGCTTTCATATTAGTATCAGTTCCTTTGTTTCCTGAGAATTCTCCTTTCTGAATACTTCTGGACTCTTTCCCCTCCATATTTTCTAAGAATCTTCTATCTCTAAGAAGTTGGGGTGGGGGTTAGCTTTCCATCACTGTGACAAAATACCTGAAAGCAAAAACTTAAAAGGAGGAAAGGTTTATTTTGGTTCACAGTTTCAGATGTTTCAGCTCATAGTCTGTTGACTCCATTGCTTTTGGGCCTGTGGTGAGGCAAAATATCACAGCAGCGGGTACATGGAAGAGCAAAAGCTGCTCTCCTCATGATGGCCAGAAAGCAGTGAGAAGCAGAAAGTGGCCAGAGTCTCAATATCCTCCCATGGACATGCCCCCAGTGACCTAACTTCCTCTAACTAGGTCCCACCTACTAAATGTTTTACCAACTCCCAACAACACCACAGTCTGTAATCAAGCCTTTAGCACATGGGCTTTTAGGTCTAAAACCAGAACAGGAGGCATTCATCAACATTTTCATCTTCTCCCTTAAAATTTCAATCTGGTATTTGAAGCTGTATTTACAGCTGCAACACATTACCAGTGATTCTCCAGAGGAAACACACTAAGAGTCCCTCACTCATTGATCTACCTGCCCATGTATCTAGTGTTACTCTTGCCTTTATAGAGTAGACAGAAAGCATCAGTTCAGAGGAAGTTGCTTCCTTGTGTTTCCTGACATCACAGACTCTCCACCATAGGCTCACATAGAATGGCCAATTTAGAAATATAAGGCAAGGTGCAGGGAGGGTGAAAAGATAGGATCAAAGTTTATCTCTGTACAGAGGACCTTCTAGCCATTAAGCTGAATGATCGGGGGGGGGGTAGGGGGGAAAGAATCCTTCCAATGCATCTGAAGTAGTTTAGTGAGAAGCTGCTGACTTACAGCTGAAGAGCAGTGATTCTACAGCTCACAATGGAGTAGCTGGATGGTTGAGAGATGAGCAGTTCCTTCAATAGATGTGAGGCAGGTGGGGCTGTTCCATTTGAGGCAGATGGTGGATAAACCACCTTTTAGCTCTAAGGGCAGGAAAAGGGAGTAGGAATGGCTGACCTATCTGTGGACCATATCCCCAGGCACCATCATGATCCAAGGCCTCATCACAGAACTGAGAGGCCATGAGGAGCAGACAGGATGCTGACTTGGGAGCAGGTGGAAGGAAGGACGGAAAGTGTTAGAACCTAACCTAAAAAGAGGTGTTCAAGTCCCATTTCTTTTTTGCTTTAACTCTGCAGTCCTATGAAAACTAAGAATTAGGGATTTTTTTCAGCTGCTAAGTCTACAGACTAAGGGTTCAATCATGAATTGAATCTTCAGGATCTAAGAGACTCTGAAGTACTAGAAAGTGTCTACTTTAAGAAGCAAGCTTAAAAAAATACAAAACCCAAGAAAAAGGACTAGTCCTCCTGTTTTATTAAATGCAGGAGGCAGCCTTATCTGTCACATTCTTCTATAAACAGGAACAGGTGTTGTCCTTAGGGCGCCTGTGGAGGGGAAGAGGATAAAAAACAGCAAACTTTTTCTTTGGGAGTCATTTCTTAGTACTGGTAGCAACTCACTCTGACAGCAAAACAGACAACAGCAGAGGGATCAAGCAGGTGACATACCTGTATAAACTGGCATAAAGCAGGCAGAAGAGAGCTTTTCATTCTATTCTACTGGTTGAGGGGCATTTTCTCCATCAAGGCTAGCAAGTTAATTATAGAGCTGGGAATTAGGTCTGCTCAGCCACAGGCATCCAAGGGAACATAAGAGTGGTATGGATGGTCACCACAGAATAAATGTTTGTGTCCTTGCCATCCAATTCGTATACTGAAGACCTAATCTCCATTGTGATGACGTTTGGAGGTGAAGACTTTGGGAGGTGACTAGGTCTAGATTAGGTCCTGAGGGTGGAACTCTTGAATGGGGTTCATGTCCTTATATGAAAGACACAAGGAGCGTCCTCTCTCTCTCTCCCTCTCCTTCTCCTTCTCCCTCCCCACCCTAAAGAGGATACAGTGAAAAGATGGCCATCTGTAAACCAGGAAGTGGCCCTTAATAGAACCACATTTGCTGGCACCCTGACTAGATTTCCCAGCCTCCAGAACTATGAGAAATAGATGTCTGTTGTCTAAGCCACCAGAACCACGATATGTTGTTATAGAGCCTGAGCTAAGACAATGGCCTAATTATCCCGGGTCTTGTCCCTTCCAGAACCAGATTCAGAATAACAAGAAAACGGGACAATGTCAAAAAACGTCTTGGCCACAAGCAATTTTCCTTTTTGGCAATGCTGGGGATAGAACCCAAGGCCTCATGCATGCTAGGCAAGCACTCTACCACTGAGTTATACCCCTAGTCTTAGTCTTCATTTTTTCCCCAGCATCACCTCCACCTAATATAGGTAAATGTACAAAAATATGGTAGTGAAAACAAAAATGAACAATGGGTGAGAAAAAAATTATCCAAGGGAACCATTTTAGGGAAAGTAGACCCCAGATCCTAGTAGGAAAAAGAAATAGGAGACGGGGGTTTTATTTATTTTTAAATTGTTTTTATTTTTTGTGATACTGGGGATTGAACCCAGGGGCATTCCGCCACTGAGATATATCCCCATTCCTTTTTTGGGGGGAGGGTATCGGGGGATTTAACTTAGGAGCATTCAAACACTGAACCACATCCCCAGCCCTATTTTGTGTTTTATTTAAAGATAGGGTCTCACTGAGTTGCTTAGTGCCTCACTGTTGCTGAAGCTGGCTTTGAACTCATGATCCTCCTGTCTCAGCCTCCCGAGCCACTGGGATTACAGCATGTGCTACTGTATCTGGCTTCCCCAATCCTTTTAATTTTTTATTTTGGATCTTGCTTAATTGGTCAGTCTGGCCTTGAACTTGTAATTCTCCTGCTTCAGCCTCTTGAGTTGTTGGGAATACAGGCATGCACCACCATGCCCAGCCTGAAAAAGGGATTTTTAAGAAAATAATTTCTGCAAAGTCACTTACCTTTGTTTAAACGCCCCATCACAGTAAATTCAAAATATTTGCTGTTGTCAGTTGAGGAATATAGGCCAAAGATGGTAGCAGAGCTTTTAGTCTGTAGCTTGAAAGTGGAGATCACATAGAGCTCATTCAGGGTGGGATCTGTCAGGATTGGTTGCAGAGCACTTGGGTTCAGTCTCTGACTGGAGGACGGGAGAAGGTCAAAGACTGGGGAGAAGGGGAAAATAAGGTAGTCAGTGAAAGATTAACTCAGGGGGCAAACATTTGTGTGTGTGTGTGGGGGGGCATCTGACAATAAGGTACAAAATAATGTAAACGAATCTCTTGTCATTTTTTTCACATTGCCAAATTCACCAGTTCTTCCTTGTCCCTTTTATAGTGTTTGGACATTCGAAGTAGAAGAAATATCACACAATATTCAACACTGGTTATAGCCCTTAAGAGGAGACTAAATTTGCAAACACAAAATTGGATTTGGCTGAACAAGTGGCTTTGAAAATGCCCGCTAGGAAAAGCAGGAAAGGCTTAAAGTACAAGGGGGACAGGTGAGAGCATCTAGCTCGTTGTTTTTTCTCATGTCCTGGAGCAGTGAATTTTCATCATGGGGTCCCTTATGTACCTCCCAGACCAGAACCAATTGCATTTCTTTGGTCAGTGATAAATGAAAGGGAATTCAGCAGAAAGCATGGATGTATGGTAGTTGTGGTATCAGCAGAATGATTTGCTAGCTTGGTGAGACCTAAGTGCTCCCTTTGTGCCTTTACAATTCTTCAATATTTCTCTCTTAAAAAACATCCCATTGTAGAAACAAAACAAAATGATGTGGTTTCTATTTCTTGACTGCATCCTGATGGATACAGTTGGCCTACAAAAACTGAAATCTGCATTTGTATAAGTTGCTTTGGATCAAGCAAACAGCACCTTTTTGGTAAAGTTTTATAGGAGTCATGAAATCTATGAGAGAGTGTATCTGGAACTATTTAAAAGGCAAAGGTCACATTTGGATAAAATTCTCTAGAAGTTACTTATAATTTCTGTTAGCTTATGCAAATATGATTTGAACAATCCATGGCCTGTGGGAATTTCAGCACCTAGAGCTGTCTCTTGGATACAGCAATCTGATTGCTAAAAGGGTGATATTGATAACATGTAAGAAACTCTCACAAATCAACACCATGATCAGCATCCTAATAGAAAACTGGACAAGGAACATTAAAAGGCAATTTATAGAAAAAGAATCAAATGACCAGCAAATATATAGATAAATGTTCATATACTTATCTAATGATGAAGGAATTGCTAATTCAAACAATAAGATATTATTTTCACTACTACAAATAATAAACGCAATAATACCCAACTATTAGTGAGGGTTCAGGGAAATGGACTCTCTTATCTACTTGGTAAGACATGAAAACATTTTGAAGACAGTTTAAATAACAGTATCAAAAGCCCTAAACATACATGCTCTTTGACCTAGCCATTCTACTTATTAAGGGAATAAGTGACCTATACTACAAACCTTGCTACATTAATTTTGGTCCCTCCAAAAAGCACAAAACCATCTATTTTTTTAAATACAGCTATGTACTTACAGATGTAGAAAGATGTTTATGAAAATTATAAACTATATGTATAATATGATCCAATTTGAAATACATATTTGCACAGTAAAAATATTTGAAATGAAAACAACATAACAACATGTTAAAATTAATAATAGCTATCTTTGGTTTGTATCAGTTTTTTATTTTTTTGCTTATTCAATTTCTATTTTTTCTACAATAAACAGCCATTGCTTTTGTTATGAGGAAAAAATGAATAAAAGTTCTAGAACAAAAAAGGGGGGGGGAAGCCCAAGCTACTCAAGAATGTCTAGTCTTTTAAAAAGACAATTTTTCTTCCAACAGGATCTAGATAGTTTCTTTCACATTTACAAGAAAACCTGATACAATAATGAATTTAATACTAGTTGTGTTGGAAAGCAGGCTCTCTCTGTGTTTCTTCCAATGCCTCATATCTCCAAACCATGAAGACAGCTGCCTACTATATTTCAAAAGGGGAATCAGATTTTTTAATTTCCAGAGAACAGGAAACTACATTCCCATCAATGGGGGCAGAAGGGAAATAAGGTCATGTGTTTAAAAAGTCTCATTCAGAACGAGGCATCTTCAGAAAAGAGATATGTGTTCAAGGTATGAGATTTGCAATCAAAATAAAACTTGTGGTTCCCTTGATTCTTGCTTCAACTTTGATGAGGTTCATAATTTAACTCAAGTTAAACTTGCTGTATTTCAATCTGTGTGGTTCATCCGATCCATTTGCTGCTCTCTCAAGAGGTAGAGTTGGGATTAGTTAGTAATGACTTTAGAGAGTGTTTTGAAAAGGAAATGAGTCACTACCATTTTCTATTAGTGTTATCATGTTTTAGTAAAACTACCAGAATCCAAGCATAACCCTCTAGTGTTAGAGGTACCAATGAGCCCAACTATTATGGTATGTAAATCGAATAGATTCTAATTTAAGACTAGCAATGCAGCTCAGAGGAAAGAGGAGATAAGCAAATTATCTAGCTGAGCTGATAATTGCAGACTAGATAACTCAATAAAAGAATCTATCAGAAACTTGACTTAATCAGATCATCTACTGCAACTAAATTAACCAGATAATTTAGGTTGTATAGCCTGAATTTAAGTCTCCATAAAACTCTGATGTCTAAGAAACAGAATTCATATCTAAGGCATACCATGAAGTTGTGTGTTCAAATGTCACAAGAATTTATAGAATGCAAAATATTATACCCATATATTCAAACCTGCCAAATAACTTCTGCAATAAGAAACTTTTGAATTGTGTTTAAAAACTTCTGTTCTTACCTTCCTAGAAGCTCAGAGTACAATCCATATTACATACTACAGCTTTCCAAATATTTCAACCCAAACTAAAATTAGTGCAGTACCCCATGAAACCACACTCCGGGTTGTCTGATCTGAAATCAAAATGAATTATTTGGTGAAATGCAAAGTTTAAATGGTGACCACTGCGATGAGGAGTGAGGAGAGTAGAGAATACCCTCACATACTTTGCTCTGGCTTCATAAGGAAGAACAATTTTTACTTGAAGTTGTATCTCTTCCAGTTTTATTTCCTTGGTAATAAATCAACTCAGGCACCAAATTCAAAGAGGAAGGTCACCCACCACTGAATAACAGTCAGAGCCCCAAGCTTTTCCTTGCTTAAATAATTTCTTCCTTCTGATCTTTATACGAAATTATGTTTAACATTAAGTGCTTTGTGCCCAGGGGCTATCTGCATCCCATCTCATAAAGGGGTTGGAGAATTACCCACGTTATCTTTTCAAACTTCTCATGGAATTTTTACCTGTTCATAGAAAAAGACCAATTTTGTAACCCCTCTCAATCTCAGGAATTAAGTGACCAAACCAAATTCTGAAAGAACTTTTGCTTTCTGGGATCCAAGCCGACAGAACAAAGGCGAGCAACAGGGCAAGAGAGTAAATACCAGGCCTTTCTCAGGGCTGTCAGTCTACCGTTTTGGGGCTAACATGGTTTCCCAAAGTTTCCGCCCCGCCCAAGTGCAAAGATTTGGAGTGCCAGGGTTGAGTAGAGGGAAAGGGATATAGGCGGCAGAAACTGGTCTTCACACAATTTAGATTCCACCCTACACCAGACACCAGTTAGAGTTCTAGAACTGTGCGGCAAGCTCTGAAGTAAACCTCACGTCTTTTACAGAAAGGAAGTTTTGCATCTCTCAAACCATTGTTTGGAGAATTGGTCTTATCTCAGGATAATCAAATTTCAGGAAAAACTTCACCGCTTCCAATCACAATGTGCTTTGATTCTGGTCCCACAGGGGCAGAGGTGTTTGAGCAAGTCCCCAGAAGCAGGGTCGGACAGCAGGAGCTGGTCCCTCCACTCGCCCAGCGAACACAGGGCGGTGGACTCCGGGACGAGACCCGTGCCGGTCGCACGCTCCCGGCTGGGGCCCACTTACCCTGGGGGGTGGCCTGGGCGCCGGTTCCTAGCCACTGCTGCACTACCAGGTGCAGCAGGAGGAAAGCAGCTCCGAGCGGGGCCAGCATGTTGGCTCTCTCTGCTTTCCGAGGGGCCCGTAGGCGACAGCTGCTTTGGCTCTGCCTCAGGGTCCCCGAGTGGCGCCCTGTCCCTGGGTCGGGGCCCCGCGGGCAGCACAGGTGGCGGGTGCGCGGTGAGGGCAGCGAGCCGGGCGCGGCGTCCGGGCTGCCGTCGGGAGGGCGCTCGAGTACTGGCTACGCGCAGCTGGGGGCGCTGGCGGCTGGGCTCGGTGGCCGCAGCCCGGAGCTTTATGTCTCGCGGTCCTGGGGGTGGGGGAGGGCCGAGGCTGGGGCGGCCCCCTTGGCTGGGATCCTCTTTTGCCGGGAAGAGTGGGGGCAGCAGGAGCCGGGATCGTGGGCCGCAGAGGGAAGGGCGTGGGTGTGGGAGGAGAAGGAATGCGAACCCACAGAGTCCTGGGGTGGGTGCAGCACCGCCCGTGCTTAGGAGTGGGAAGAACGAGGGTGGGCAGTAGGGGTTGCAGGGGGAGGGAGAGGTGGGAGCACAGCGGGAGCAGGCTCCCGCAGGACAGGCCAGAGATGACCCTGAGGAGGGAGGCGAAAGGGAGGAAGACGGTGACACTGGCCCGCTGGTTTGGGGCACCATAGGTCCCCTCTCGTATTCCTTTTGTTTTCTAAAATGAGCATCATTTGGACAGGCTTCCTATATTCTTCAGGGTTCTCTTCTGTATAATTCCGAAGGCTCTCCAGGAAAGTTCTGCCTCCTCAAGAATTCCAGAGAGCTACTGGCTTCTCGAATTAAAGAGTGTGTGTGTGTGTGTGTGTGTGTGTGTGTGTGTGTGTGTGTGAGTGTGTTTTGCTGGGGATTGAGCCCAGGAGCATTCTGTCTCTGAGCTACATTCCCAGCCTTTTTAACATTTTGGTTTGAGACAAGGTAATGCTAATTTGACGAGGCTGGCCTTGAACTTGCCATTCTTCTGCCTCAGTCTACCAAATTACTGGGATTAAAGGCCTGGGCCACCCCGCCGGGCTCTTCAAGCTCTTCTTGAATACTTCAAATGGTGAATATTTTTCCCCTAGGTTTTGAGACATGAACAGTGGCATTTGAGAGATTCTGTGTTTTTAATTGAAATAAAACACATCTCAAGAAACTCATCCAGACAAAGCTATATATAGGATGGTGTGGCAGTGCTTAATGGAGAATTTATTTTCAGTCCAGTTTCCTACACCCTGTCTGCCCACCTCTATTCCATTCTCCTTAAAGATTTTCTGTGACATTTTAAAGGTGTGTCCTAGAACTATAAGAGATGGAAAGTACCTAAGTAATTAATGTTTCTTCTAGGCAGAGCCTCCTAAGTATGATATGGACTAAATAGAGGAAAAAAAAATATTTGAAAACCAGTAGGAAATGTTTCTCTCTGTAACATCTCAACTAATGGAGAGGATCCAGAGAAGTCTTCCTATCCCCATCTTTTATAAAGAATGTCATTTCAAGGCTGGGGTTGTGGCTCAGTGGTAGAGCACTCACCTAGCATGTATGAGGCATTAGGTTCAATTCTCAACACTACATATAAATAAATAAATAAAAGGTCCATTGAAAACTAAAAAAATATTTTAAGAAAGAATGTCATTTCAAAGTTTAAGAAACTATCTGTTACAGACTGGGAAATTAACTCACCATTGTATTCCCAACTGTGCTAGAGTAATCCCTCACTGGTTATGATTCTGTTTGCAACTGATAACCTGGAGATTTGTGAGCTATCTTCAGAGTCCTCTTCTATTCGAGGTCATACACAGGTTAACCAGGTTTCTTTTAATGCACATTATACTAAAGTCACTAGATGGAATGGGTCAGCATATGTCTGCCAATTGGAGAGCCTGAAGAGATGCAAAGGGTGCATGCACATGTTTCTACATAATGTGTCCATTCACTGATAGAGTGGCTTAGACTTGCAAGACTTCAAGCCCCCAAACTGAGTCCCAGGACTAGCCTGGGTGGTTTGGAGGGGTATCCAGGCTTGTGGCCTGTTGCTTCAAGCAGAATAGCTTTGCTTTTATGTGTTTTTTTTTTTTTTTTTTTTGCCATTTATTTATTTTTATTTACAGTTTGTGTTCAATGCAAATCAATTCCATAACATGAGAAGTTACTAGGAATCAAAGCATAAATACACAGACACAATATACAATCCAAATAGATGTACAGCATTCAGGTGTGAAGCAGAGGGGCGTGTTCATTCACACACACAGTAGCTTTAGATCTGTTTGATCTGGTTGTTCCCGTGTAGGTTTCTAAAGATGAGAACAAATGATTTGGTTATCAATACTACAGTGGCCATATTAGATACTGGAACATGTAAGCATCAGTGTGTGACCATGCGAACAAAAGATCTCAGGGAGTGTCTATTTTTCGAAAGGTTTCTGTGTATCAAGGCAGTTGTAAAAGATTTAGAGGATCAAGACGACTTTTAAGCTTAGGATCAGGTTCTAACTACCTAAAATTATTGACTGATAACAGAAAGTGTTCCAAATGTGACTATTCTGATCCATAGTTTTTAAAAAAAGTATTTACAGAAAAAGTATAAAAGTTTTTGTGAATTTAATATGCAAGCTAGCTTCCAGTCTTCACTTCCCAAATGCTGATTTATAGATTTGGCTTCTTCACATAGTTGCCTTTCTAATTTCAAGGTTTGCCATTTTACCTTCAAAGCTGACCATTTCCAATTATGAAAAATATTCAACAAATGCAGAAATAAAAAGCAGCATTTTGAAATTAGTTGAGGTCAATGCAATTCTACTCTTTGGAATCAGTTTAGCTAAAGGAATCTGGCACTCTTACTGAATGAAAACAGGAGATGGGAGATGCCTACCATTTGACTTTGAGAGCTTAAGCAAGATTTACTCACGATGCCTGGATTTGGGGTGGATTCCAATCTATCATTGCCCTGGCACATGTCAATTACCATGTAAAAGTTCAAACATAAGGTCAAATTCAAAAGCCACAGAGGAAAGAGTTCAGTTCCTAAAGAAACAGAAATAGCTTAACAATGTGAAACTTTATCTAGAATATATCAGCATTAAATTAGTACTGCTGAAACAATACATTGAGGATTTACAGTAACACCTGGAAGTTCCTTCTAATGTACATATAAATAGAATCATGGAAGCTTTTTATATTACCTGTTTTATGGCCTTATAGATTTCATGAACCAAATGAAAACTGAAATCTTCATTCCACATTCCATCCTTTATCTCTAGATAAAATCTATTCTTGTTTTCAAGGTAGAGTTATAAGTGTCCATATTTCTTATGCCTCATTCAAGGAAATCATGTCTCAATTTTGGATGTTTTCTCTTTTTATTTTGTACGTGAAACTCCAGCAGATTTAATATTGGCATTCATCACTTGTGAAACCCTTCACGTGTCCTTCAAACCAATCAATTTGGAATTCTCAACGTTTTCTGTGCCAATAAAATCAGGTGTGGAATTGATAGATTTGATGCAGATCTGCTTCTTCCTTGACACACTGGACTTCTAGTCGCCATTCAGATTGGGTTTAGAAGATGGGGAAGTAGACATGTTTCTTGGCCTGAGTCTCTAACAGTAGAGATGTAGAAGAGAGAGCGAGATCACAAGGAGACTGGCTGTTGACTGCAGGGCACTGCCACCTGTGTTGGGTGTAGCAGAGGTTGAATTGGGGGCAGCAGAGGTACTCTGTGAGGAGTTACTTGAAAGTGTCACAACAGTTGTTTGGTTTGAATAAATCTGTGTGGGTAGGAGCAGCGCCAGAAGCAGCAGCCCCAGCCCCAGCCTGGCCACCATTGCTCTGCCCATGTCAGCTCTGTCGGTGCGCAGTGCATCTCGCTGGATGCTAGATGCAAGGAGAAAGGACGGCTCCGGGAGGACGCAGGCAAGGTCTGCTTTTATGTTTTATACAGTGAACTTCAGAGTAAAATTTTCTTTGAAGAGTGGATATTCAAAAGGTTGAAAACTACTGGATTGGGTCTATCAGAATTTCCTTGGGGGAGCTTAGGAAAACACATATTAGTTGTACATGTACCAATATGTAACAACAAATCCCATCAGTATGTACAACTAAAATGTACCAATTAAAGATGGGGCAGGGGAAGAAAACACATAGTAGGTGCCTACAGGGAGCTAAAGAAACTCAATACCCAAAGGAACAATTAGTGTGCTATCTTATGCTGTAGCTTACTTTGACACATAAGATGAGACAACTTCCTAAATGAGTGACTGAGCAAGCCTCACAGATGCTTGTGCGAGTTCTTGCATGGTGTGCCGGACTTTGCCTCTTTCTTCTCACATCCAGTATATTGCCTTCCTCAGCATGCTAGCCAGTAGTATGGATGATATGGGAGACTGAAGTATAGGAGGACGAGGAGAAAGAGAAGGAAACGTGTTGCCGCCTGAAGCGATGGCCGCTTGGAGCAACGAAGCCGCGGGAAGAAGTTTAGAGGCGAACTGGAAACAAACAGTTTTTTATTCTGATAACTTTTCTCTCTGGCTCTAACAACGATTAACACGCACTACACACACCACCAAAAAATGGCGCAGACCCGATCAGCAATCTCGGCTCAAGTCACTCGAGATCCCAGGACAAGTCCCGCGAGACTACGGAAGGCGGCAATGCCCAAATCTCCATGGCCCATAGTCAACCGCAATTTAAGCCATCTCCCCAAACAGGGCTCCTACAGAAACAGAGAAGGAGGAGGAGGCGGTGGGGAATGATATGGGCTAAATATGGAATGATATGAAAGGGGAAGAACAAGGAGGAGGAGGAGAAGAAAAGGAAGAGGAGAAGGGGGAGGAGGAAGAGGAAGGAGAAAGAAGGAGGAGAAGAAGAAGAAGGAGGAGGAGGAGGGAGAGGGAGGGGGAAAGGGAAAGAGAGGAGGAAAAGAAGAAGGAGAAGGAGGAGGAAGAGGAGGAAGAAGAAACAAGAAGAAAGAAACTAGGGTATTTCCCTTTCTTTGATCTGAATGAGTGCATCTTTATGACTCTTGAAGGTCAGGTCCACTATGTTCTACCTTCTGCCCTAGGTCCAGATACTACCTCATGGTTCCCTTTTTGGCATGTCAGTTTTTCTATCACTTGTGTAACCACGTCCCTGTACTAAATTTCTTCTGTTTAAAATATCTAGATTGGTTTCTGTTTTCCTGATATGTATAACTAAATCATAAGTTATTTGAAGGTAGATACCATTTCTGTGCCACAACATTAGAACATCTCTGGTTGTACTTACACTGAGTTTTATCTTAATAATGTATTGATTTATTTGTTTATCCTCCCCCCAAATTTGACTGAGGATTGTCTCATTTATTTTCATAGCACCAATTCCAAGGACAGTTCTTTGCACTTGGTAGTGAATAGATCATCATATTGACCTTCCTTCTCTTAGTGCTCTAAACTTGGATAATAGGTGTGATGAATCCATGTATAGGTGTGGTAGGCTGGGAAAATGGCTTGCTTATCCAATATAACAAAAATTCCACAAGTAGAGGCTTAAAAAGTACTTGTGTGATCAGTCTTGCTTACTCTTATACCTATGCCTTTGCCATGGTAGCATTCCTATGCTAGCCTCCTGGAAGAAGAGAGACATCGATTGGAACACCAGCACCCTAAGCAAAGCCAGGCAAGATCAGCTGATTCCTGACTCAGACAGGTGATTGAGTTCAGACAAGATCAGTAGAGCTGTCTAGCTGACTCCAGACATGTGAGCAATAAATATTTGTTTTTATAAACCATTGAGGCTTGGGGTCTGTTTTGCAACACTATGGTAGCAATGGATAACTTATATACTGGGCTGCTTTCATTTTCTAATACACGATATATTGTAATATACAATATGATGCCACTCCCCTCCTGTTAAATTTTTTTAAAAATGTATTTATTTATTGTACTGGGGATTGAACCCAGGGATGCTTAACCACTGAGCCACATCCCTAGCCCTTTTTTATATTTTATTTTGGGACAGGTTTTTGCTAAGTTGTTTAGGGCCTCACTAAGTTGCTTAGGGTGGTCTCAAACTTGTGATCCTCCTATCTCAGCCTCCTGAGCCATTGGGATTATAGGTGTGTGCCACCGCACCCAGCATTTTTTAAAAAACTTTTATTTTATTTTATTTTTTGCAATATTGGGGATCAAACCCAGGACTTCCACATGGTAGACACTGTACCACTGAGCTACACTCCCAGCTCCATGATTTGATTTTCTTCTTCTTTCTTTTCTTTTTTCTTTCTTTCTTTTTTTTGGGGGGGGTATATTTTTTGTTTGTTTTTGTCTTTCTTTTGTGGAACTGGGGATTGAACCCAAGGCTTCATGTATGCGAGGTAAAATTTGCCGCTGATCTACATCCCAGCCCACGTATCAATTTTTTTTTTTTTTTTGGTACCGGGGATTGAACTCAGGGGCACTCGACCACTGGGTCACATCCTCAGCCCTTTTTTTGTATTTTATTTAGAGACAGGGTCTCACTGAGTTGCTAAGTGCCTCGCCATTGCTGAGGCTGGCTTTGAACTCACGATCCTCC
Source organism: Tamias sibiricus (assembly GCA_025594165.1). Lineage (NCBI taxonomy): Eukaryota > Metazoa > Chordata > Mammalia > Rodentia > Sciuridae > Tamias > Tamias sibiricus. The sequence goes on from CM046662.1 coordinate 104,346,189, forward strand.
TGCCTCAGCCTCCCAAAGTGCTGGGATTACAGGCGTGCGCCACCACGCCCGGCTTCGTATCAATTTTTTGATGTTTGATTGCTGACAACTTTGAAGCCCTGCCATTCCCTCACTTCTCAGCTCCACGTCTGAGCAATTCAATAATGCCTGGGCACTTCTTCCTTCGGTGCTTGCTGGAAGTGCCAACTGTGTACACCCTAGCCACTCAAGGGAGCTCTCAACACAGACCCAACCACCAGAGTACCCCAAAGCTATTCTTCTCTCCCTGCTCTCTCAAGCCATTTCCAGACCAGCTTTGGTGCCCACTCTGCCTTCCCAAAAAGTGTCACTATGTGAGCAATAAGTGTTTCAAACCCTTTTGCTGCCTTTGTGTTATCGACAATGATCTTGACATCCAAACACAATTTTGAGAGTAGGTGCTTTAGTCAGCTTTTGTGTCACTGTGACCAAAATACCTGACAAGAATGACTTAGAAGAGGGAAAATTTATTGGGGGCTCATGGTTTCAAACACTGACTCCATTACTCTGGGCCTAAGGTGAGGCAGCACATCATGGGGGAAGGGCCCAGCAACGGGGAATACCGCTCAGCTCATGGCAGTGTGAGGAAGATGATAGAGAGAGAGAGAAAGGGTGGGGAGAGGGGGAGGGGGGTGCAGGGAAGATGTGCCCGCCTACAGTTACCACCAAGTTCATGCAAGCTAAGATGTACGCTCAAACTTGGATGGACAGAGGAGATTACAGATCTTGCAAGCCAATCATTTCACATTCTTGAAGTAATGCAGGAGCTCTGTGTGTGTTGGGGGGGGGGGGTACCTCATACCCAAACCATAACAGGATGTTTTTTACCCTGCTCTTGTGGGGTGACGATGACATTGTGCTTCAGAAATGGGAGAAATTACTCTTTATACACTGCTGTAGTGCATAACTGAGTAGAAATTTTTAATCTATATTTGTTCATTGATATATTTATAAAGTCATCATTATTTATGTCAAATTTTTACCTTACTGCTTGAAGGGAACATAAATTTGGGATAGTTATTAACATTCAAAGGTGGGTAAAGGGAATATGGCAAAAAGTCTCCAGTGGGATGACATTTACAACACAGCACTGGGAAATGCAGACTTTGGACTCCTGTTTAGCTTACTGTTAACAGGTGCTTTAGTAAGTGACAAGAAAACCATTTTTCTAGAAATTACTTATCACAAATGAAGAAGGGGTTATTTAATTTGTATGCAGTTAAAATGTAATTTTTTTCAAAATTTAAATGATGTTTTGCTTTAGCAGTTAGGCACTGAAGATTAGTAAAGCAAGAAGTATGTACAAGCACTCATTTTTCAATCACACTAAGGATTTCAGTATTTTAAAAAATCTCTCATTAAGCTTCCTTCATATACTTTACTGAATCATATATAAAACTCCTTGGAAAATAGCCATAATAGAATTGTAAGGATATTTTTTTAAAATATTTATTTATTTGCTTTTAGTTGCACACAATGTGTTTTTACGTGGTGCTGAGGATCGAACCCGGGCCGCGCACGTGCCAGGTGAGTGCTCTACCGCTGAGCCACAACCCCAGCCCAGGATATTTATTACAGTTAATAATTATGTCTATTGAATAAGTCCAGAGGGAGGTTTTTTTTTTTTTTTTCAATTTTGTTTATTTGTTCAGAGGGGGTTTTGACAAGTAGCATCTCTTAAATTAGTTCTTTCCTTCATTAAACAATACATTCATCCATCCACCTGGTGAGTCCTGCAGAATGTAATGATCATAATGATTGTTGTGCCAGAAAAACCCTGAATTTAGTGCCAGATGTCATAATGTATTTGCTGAGAAAACGTGACATGGTGAACAGGGAAATAATAGGACAAAAACAAACCTGCAAAATACACTGGTATCGCAATGATTTAGAAGTAAGGAGTTCAGAATTTGGATTAATTTAATTTGATTTGGGCTGTTTTAATTAGGGGAAAACAATTTGTAAATACTTTAGTAAATAATATTGAAATAAATAGTATTACTTGAATACCTGGAGATATGTTTAACATAACTAAAAGAACTAATACATGAGGATTCTAGTAGTTAACTTTCAGCAGGAAAATTGTTGCTGCTAATTACAAATGACCTCTCACTAGTTCATAAAAGAGCAGGACTCAATTGCCTACTGTTCTTTCCAACTGGCTTTTCACTTGGGAAAGATGAGGATATAGTTAGTAGGTGACAAAGGGGAGAGCCTTACGAGCAAAGAGAATGCATGTAATGTTCATGGCCATAGTGGGAAATGACAAAAAGCCACCAGGGCAGCCTGAAGGATCACAGCGCCATTCTCAGAGATAAAAGGGGAACCAATGATTTGGCTTCACCATGTTGAGTTTAAGGTACCTTCAAGATGTTCAGATGGAGCTGTCCAGGAGGCACTGAGTTACAGGAGTCTGTAACTCAGGAGGGGCATTAATTTGTAAATGCTAACTAAACCTGTAAGTACAGATGAGACCACTTAAGAGGAGGGTGCAAAATGAGAAGAGGGTTTAGAGTGGAATGCTGAGGAACACCAACATTAAGAAAACGGTAGAAGAAGAAGCAAGCAAGAAAGATTGAAGGAGGTAAGAGAAAAGTCTGGAAAGTGGTGTCAGGGAAGCATGGCAGATAATATGAAATACCATGGCACCAAGCAACATAAGGATTAAACACTCTTCTTTTTTTTTTTTTTTTTTTTGGTACTGGGGATTGAACTCAGCGGCACTAGACCACTGGGCCACATCCCCAGCCCTTTTTTTGTATTTTATTAGAGACAGGGTCTCACTGAGTTGCTAAGTGCCTCGCCATTGCTGAGGCTGGCTTTGAACTCGCGATCCTCCTGACTCAGCCTCCCAAAGTGCTGGGATTACAGGCGTGCGCCACCGCGCCCGGCTAAACACTCTTCTTGAGGGGCCGGAGTGTACCTCAGTGGTAGAACATGTTAGCATGTGCAAGGCCCTGGGTTCAATCCCCAGAACCAATAAATAAATAAATAAGTAAACTTGTAAATAAAAAATAAAAACTCTTTCTGGATTTATCAACATAGAGGTTGAGGTAGGACAGACAGGCTGGATACGGAAAAATAGCAGGAAGCAAGTTTATTGGCTGCAGCCAGGTTCAAAAGGGGGGCTTTTAAAAAAAAGAAGGTGGTAGAATAAGATGGATATTATTATCCTAAATGCATGATCAAAGACTTGAATAGTGCAAATATACTTTGTATATAAACTGTGTTATGTAAAAAGATGCTCTATGTGTACTGTGAATTGTAATGCATGCTACTGTTACAAATAAAACTACTTTGAAAATAAATAAATAAATAAATACCCCCCCCCCAAAAAAAAAAAAAAAAACAAAAAAAAACCTGGTAATCCAGAATTCTATATCCAATAATAAAAATATTTTTCAAAAAAAAATCATCCCTCTGAACCCCAAGTTCAGAATGTTTTAGAACTTTATACCCAGTATATAAGGGGAGGGCTCAGAAGCTCACAGTCTGTAAAGGTTCACACAAAAGCAGCTTTTTCACTGTTCTGGGCACCCCATTCAGGCCAAAGACACTCTTTGTGAAAATCAGTGTCTGGGAGGGAGAGTCCCCCTTCCCTTTCTTTCTACCAGCTGGTTGAGCAGTACCTGACTATAGTCCTTTGAGATGCAAACGCCTCCGTGAAGGCTCCAGACCCAGGCTAGAGGCCTTGGGTATCACACTGTCTCTGCACCTGAAAACTCTGTTGTAGAAATTCTTACTGATAGTCTAAGAACAATTATGCTAAACAAAAGTTTTGAAGGTCTCTGGAACAGCTTAGTTATGGCAAGGGTCTTCTGAGTGGGGGGGTCTCTGGTCATTGGTGACTGTGTTAAAAGCAGCTTGATGGAGTAGTTTGAGTGAAAGAAAGAAGGAGATCTCCATGTGAGGACCGAGGATAGAGACTAGGCAGTGCAGACAGTGTGGGTAGCTAATGCTCAAGAAGCTTGCCTGTGGAGGGGAAGATGGACACAGGACTGCAGTTATTAGAGAAATAAATGAACACATTTTAGGTAGAATATTGCTGCCAGGGGGAGGAGTAATTGATGTGTGATTATTTTTATTTTTATTTTTTTAATATTTATTTATTTGCTTTTAGTTGTACACAATGCATTTATTTGTACGTGGTGCTGAGGATCGAACCCGGGACGCGCACATGCTAGGCGAGCGCTCTACTGCTGAGCCACGACCCCAGCCCCGTGATTATTTTTAATCAAGGGGTCCTAAAAGTATAATTAGTATGATTTGGTGGTCTATGAAATTTGATATTTGATATTTTCTTTTTTAAATTATTATTATGACCATTATTATTTCTATGAATAGATGACATTTTGTAGCATATTTATTATAAAATTTAAGTTCAAGTTCCTGAAATTATACTTTTTTTTGGATACCAGGGATTGAACTCAGGGGCACTCAACCACTGAGTCACATCCCAGCCCTATTTTTTTTTTTTTATTCAAAGTTCTTGTATTTATGACAGTAGCATGTATTACAATTCATAATATATTTTCTTATTATGGTTTTTCACTTCCTGGGTCACATCACCCCTTCAACAATAAAAACCTCACAAGAATGAAGCCTGTCTGTATAATAAATAATAATGATTCCTATTCTGGGGGCATTGTCTCTTATAACATGAAGTCTAGGGGAGACAGTTTCAGGACTGCTTCAGTGAATTAACGGTGTGATGCATGAGAATCTGCTGTTGAACTTTCCTTCTGCTTGCAAGATGGCTGCTACAGCTCCATACATCATTTCTTTACACGATACTGTTCAAAGAGAGGATGGGACTTCTGTTCTTCCTCTTTCCCTCTCTCTTTCCTTTTCTCTTTTTCCAAACCTCTCTCAGAAGACTTTTCCTTAGGTCTTATTGCTGGGAGTGAGTCATAGACATACTCAGGTCTTGTTTGCTAGGAAGGGTAGGAAAGAGGCAACCTAGAGTTTTCAGCCTCTATTATGGAATGTGGATCCTACTAGGAAGAAAGAAGGGAATGGATTGCTGACTGTATCAATATGGGCAGCCACAGGCTCTTTCATTCTTTAGTGCCTGCTGTAGTAACTGGGTATCCATAGGTGGATCTTTGTGAGGTTTATGATGTAATACACTACAATTTCATGTAAATGATATATGTGAGGCTCACAAATATATGTTTTTTTTTTTTTTTTTTTTTTTTTGGTACTGGGGATTGAACTCAGCGGCACTAGACCACTGGGCCACATCCCCAGCCCTTTTTTTGTAGATATTTTATTAGAGACAGGGTCTCACTGAGTTGCTAAGTGCCTCGCCATTGCTGAGGCTGGCTTTGAACTCGCGATCCTCCTGACTCAGCCTCCCAAAGTGCTGGGATTACAGGCGTGCGCCACCGCGCCCGGCTAAACACTCTTCTTGAGGGGCCGGAGTGTACCTCAGTGGTAGAACATGTTAGCATGTGCAAGGCCCTGGGTTCAATCCCCAGAACCAATAAATAAATAAATAAGTAAACTTGTAAATAAAAAATAAAAACTCTTTCTGGATTTATCAACATAGAGGTTGAGGTAGGACAGACAGGCTGGATACGGAAAAATAGCAGGAAGCAAGTTTATTGGCTGCAGCCAGGTTCAAAAGGGGGGCTTTTAAAAAAAAGAAGGTGGTAGAATAAGATGGATATATTATCCTAAATGCATGATCAAAGACTTGAATAGTGCAAATATACTTTGTATATAAACTGTGTTATGTAAAAAGATGCTCTATGTGTACTGTGAATTGTAATGCATGCTACTGTTACAAATAAAACTACTTTGAAAATAAATAAATAAATAAATACCCCCCCCCAAAAAAAAAAAAAAAAACAAAAAAAAACCTGGTAATCCAGAATTCTATATCCAATAATAAAATATTTTTCAAAAAAAAATCATCCCTCTGAACCCCAAGTTCAGAATGTTTTAGAACTTTATACCCAGTATATAAGGGGAGGGGCTCAGAAGCTCACAGTCTGTAAAAGGTTCACACAAAAGCAGCTTTTTTCACTGTTCTGGGCACCCCATTCAGGCCAAAGACACTCTTTGTGAAAATCAGTGTCTGGGAGGGAGAGTCCCCCTTCCCTTTCTTTCTACCAGCTGGTTGAGCAGTACCTGACTATAGTCCTTTGAGATGCAAACGCCTCCGTGAAGGCTCCAGACCCAGGCTAGAGGCCTTGGGTATCACACTGTCTCTGCACCTGAAAACTCTGTTGTAGAAATTCTTACTGATAGTCTAAGAACAATTATGCTAAACAAAAGTTTTGAAGGTCTCTGGAACAGCTTAGTTATGGCAAGGGTCTTCTGAGTGGGGGGGGTCTCTGGTCATTGGTGACTGTGTTAAAAGCAGCTTGATGGAGTAGTTTGAGTGAAAGAAAGAAGGAGATCTCCATGTGAGGACCGAGGATAGAGACTAGGCAGTGCAGACAGTGTGGGTAGCTAATGCTCAAGAAGCTTGCCTGTGGAGGGAAGATGGACACAGGACTGCAGTTATTAGAGAAATAAATGAACACATTTTAGGTAGAATATTGCTGCCAGGGGGAGGAGTAATTGATGTGTGATTATTTTTATTTTTATTTTTTTAATATTTATTTATTTGCTTTAGTTGTACACAATGCATTTATTTGTACGTGGTGCTGAGGATCGAACCCGGGACGCGCACATGCTAGGCGAGCGCTCTACTGCTGAGCCACGACCCCAGCCCCGTGATTATTTTTAATCAAGGGGTCCTAAAAGTATAATTAGTATGATTTGGTGGTCTATGAAATTTGATATTTGATATTTTCTTTTTTAAATTATTATTATGACCATTATTATTTCTATGAATAGATGACATTTTGTAGCATATTTATTATAAAATTTAAGTTCAAGTTCCTGAAATTATACTTTTTTTTGGATACCAGGGATTGAACTCAGGGGCACTCAACCACTGAGTCACATCCCAGCCCTATTTTTTTTTTTTTTATTCAAAGTTCTTGTATTTATGACAGTAGCATGTATTACAATTCATAATATATTTTCTTATTATGGTTTTTCACTTCCTGGGTCACATAACTTTGCTTTTTCTTCACCCCTTCAACAATAAAAACCTCACAAGAATGAAGCCTGTCTGTATAATAAATAATAATGATTCCTATTCTGGGGGCATTGTCTCTTATAACATGAAGTCTAGGGGAGACAGTTTCAGGACTGCTTCAGTGAATTAACGGTGTGATGCATGAGAATCTGCTGTTGAACTTTCCTTCTGCTTGCAAGATGGCTGCTACAGCTCCATACATCATTTCTTTACACGATACTGTTCAAAGAGAGGATGGGACTTCTGTTCTTCCTCTTTCCCTCTCTCTTTCCTTTTCTCTTTTTCCAAACCTCTCTCAGAAGACTTTTCCTTAGGTCTTATTGCTGGGAGTGAGTCATAGACATACTCAGGTCTTGTTTGCTAGGAAGGGTAGGAAAGAGGCAACCTAGAGTTTTCAGCCTCTATTATGGAATGTGGATCCTACTAGGAAGAAAGAAGGGAATGGATTGCTGACTGTATCAATATGGGCAGCCACAGGCTCTTTCATTCTTTAGTGCCTGCTGTAGTAACTGGGTATCCATAGGTGGATCTTTGTGAGGTTTATGATGTAATACACTACAATTTCATGTAAATGATATATGTGAGGCTCACAAATATATGAAGCTCTAGAGAAGTGGTGTACTGGCAAATCAGAATAGGGTAAGGATATGGAGAAAAAAACAAAAGACCTAGGAAAAAGTCAATAGGCAGAAAGAAAATGACTTCAATTTCTGTCATTTAATTGAAGAAGGTTTAATGCGTAGAATGCTATTAATATACAAAATTCCTAGTCCAGGGATTGGCAAACTATGACCCACAGGCCAAATGTAGCTCACATCCCATTTTCTAAGGTCAGCAAGCTAAGAATAATTTTTATAGTTTTAAATGGTGGGAGAAAATAAAAAGCTTTTTTTTTTTTTTTTTTTTTTTTTTTTTTTTTGGTACTGGGGATTGAACCCAGAGCTACATCCCCAGCTCTTTTTTATATTTTCTTTAGAGACAAAGTCTTGCTGAATTGCTTAGGGCCTTGCTAATTTACTGAGGCTGGCTTTCAATGCACAATCCTCCTGCCTCAGCCTTTGGAGCTGCTGGGATAACAGTTGTGCACCACTGCGCCCAGCAAGAGCAAATATTTTTGATAGGCAAAAATTATATGAAATTCAAATTTCAAAGTCTATAAGTAAAGTTTTGTTGGAACTTTGTTTATGACTGTTTTTGTAGCGCGATGGCAAAGCTGAACAGTTGTCACCGAGTCCACGTGGCCTGCATGAGCCTAATGTATTTAATCTCTGGTCCTTTACAGAAAAAGTTGCTGACCACATGTTTCCAGGCAATCTTTGTCTATCAAGGTCAGGCTCAATTAGTAAGCAGAAGTAAACCTGGGAAGAAAGGGTAAGCCGATATTAGAGGACTGCTTCTCCTCTTGATATGCCATTCCTTACTTTCCCATCTTCTGCTCAGACCCAGAGGTTGAGGCACAGGGCATTAGATTTCCATCTTGCTTCCTGATAAATAAATATTGAATTGACTATTCCTCTCCTTCCTCTAAGTATAATATTTTCCCAGTGGTATTAAAATAGACCCGCTTCATATCAATAGAGAAGAAGTGGAAGGAACTGGTCACTGACTTGGGAAATCTGCCTAATGAAAATATGGTTCCTTTTATGGATCCAGGGAAATGTGAACTACAAACATAGTTTAGTATTCCATTGGAGCATGAAATTTCTTTGATATATAGCATGTGTTTCATCACACACGTCAGTTAAAAATGAATTTGTGACTTACATAATCCTCAGGAAGGGATTCCTGTGGAATTCTGCCATGCTTCTTCACAAAAATAGTTTTGAGTATGGATAAAATTACTAGTGATGTTGATTATTTTGGCTGCCACATTTAAGAATTGACCAATGGGAAAGGAAAGTAGATGTGGCAAATCCAATAAATTTTTAGCAGAAAAGCCAGGGAGAGGAAGCATAACAGAGGAATTGGGGACAAGAACAGAAAAGGAACACACACACACACACACACACACACACACACACACAGTTTTTTTTTTCCCCTTTTCTGTAGAAGAATGCAGTAAGTTTTTACCTCTTAGCAATCCACATCATAATAACCAACCTTAAAAATCTCATTTAGGTAAGGATCCCTGACTTATGTTGTGATCTTCACAACATGAGGTGAGGTACATAGAATAGTTATAATGTTTCCACTGTACAGATTAGAAAACTAAAGTTCGGGGAGGTTGAACAAACTTCCCAAGAAATGCCAGAGCCTGGACTCAAACTCAGGTCTTCTGTCCCTAGGCCCCTGCCCTTTCACTCTGCTGCACTGTCTTAGGAGGAATGAACATGTGGTCAGTGCATAAACTCCTACTTCCGGGTAGACTAAGTGCTTTGAGGTCATTAGAACAAATGTCTTGTCATTCATTATAACTTACTTCCTTCTAACACATTATGTGTAACCCCAAACTCAATTTTCTAATATTTTCTTTTTCTTTCTCTATACTTTTTAAAAGCCATTGCCAAATAAAGTAAAATAATAATTCTAGCAAATTTTTAAAAAAGCATGAAAAAAGGGATATATCACACTTGCCAGCAGGGCTATTCCCATTGTGGTCAGCAGCCTAATACAGCATGGCCTTATTCTGTGAAGGACTGCTGATGCTACCTGTGGTCTGGAGAGGCCATGCAGAGAGCCACTCCTGGGGTCAAAAGCCCACCAAGTTACTTTTTAACTGCAAGGCCTTGGGAAGTTGCTTAAACTTTCAGTGGGGGAGGGTGTCTCAGTCTCCTCACTAGGAAAGGGAATCCATATCTACTCTGTGGGTTGTCTGAGAACCAGCTCTAGGATGGGTTTGACCTATTGTGGTTCCCCGTGGACAGTGGTGGTTTATTCCTAGGTTGGGGTTCTGATATCAGGGGCTTGCAGCTGATGCTGGATGTGTAATTTTGATGTTTCTGAAAAGGCCCTATGAAAGCAAGCAGGGGTAGTGTCCTGGTAGGAATGCATCAGGCTTTGATCTTGACTCGATCACTGTGTGACCCTGGGAAGCCTTTTAATGGCTGTTCCTGCAGTGTCATTCCTAAGATGAGGATGTTAGTGGTACCTGTCCTAAGTTGAGTGGAGGTGCCAATGGCAGCCGTCAGCTGAGAGAACGAACACACATTTTTTTTTTTTTTTTGTGGGAAGAATACATTTTTATTTCTGTAGTCTTTAAAGTTTAAACTTAGGTCACATTTGGATTGTATGCCTTCCATTCCCTTAGTATTAATGAGGGATAGGTATTCTTGTTGTAAATTTTCCAAAGAGAAGGAGCTAAGGTTTTATTGGCAGAGAGGTGATATTTCCAAATTTATTCCACATCTATTCTAAATGACATACTTCCTATACCAAAAAGACAGTGTCATGCAAGGTCAAAAGAGAACATTCCTCCCAGCTTGAAGTCACCTTCCCTACTCATTAATAGAATGGGGAAAACCATGATGGGTCCACTAGTCCTTCCCATTTCTGTGGTCCTCTTCCAGGTCCCCCCTTTCTATCAGCTCTGTTTGCTCTGTGCTGTAGAAATGACAGAAGAGTAAATCTGATGTGAATGCAAATGTTAGCAGGTGAGTGGAGGCTGGGGACAGAGCACAGGTTGCTCACGAGGCTCTCCTCCTCAGTCTAGTTCTGAACAAAGAAACAGACCAACCTCTTAAGTGTGTGTCCACAGGTTATTTCAGAGAACAGAGCTACATTTTCTGCTTGGCAAGGCTTTGGAGTGGGCTGGACAGACATGAACTTGATTCTTTTACTATTTCATAAGCAAGAAACATAATGGGCTCCAAGCAAGCCAGGGTTGCGACTGTCCCAGTACAAGTCATGTGTCTCTTCCCCATCTTGTGTAAAACTGAGAAGTCAATAGCATCTAGCTCATGGAATTTTTAAATGAGAATGTGTGATTAATTTTGAAAATGTGACAAAATTTTTTTTCAAGTTGCTGGTTTAATATAAAGTATTTTTACAACAATTTTGTCCTCATACATGTATTTAGGGTAATCATGGATAACTCAGTCTGCCATTATTCCTATCCCCTTGCCCCCTCCCCTCCCATCCCCCTCTTTGTTCTATTTAAATCTCTTTCATTCCTCTCATTCCCTCTCTATTGCCTTTATAAGTTAGTATCTTCATATCAAACAAGTCATTCGACCTTTGGTTTTTTGGGATTGGCTTACTTCACTTAGCATTATTTTCTCCAACTCCATCCATTTACCTGCAAATGCCATGTTTTTATTCCTTTTTAGTGCTGAGTAGTGTTCCATTGTGTATATATACCAAAGTTTCCCTATCCATTCATCTGCTGATGGGCATTGGGGTTGGTTCCACAATCTAACTATTGTGAATTGTGCTGCTATAAACATTGATGTGGACGAACACACTTTTAACCTAACGCCTGGCACATAGTTGTTTCACTATTATTGTGTGTGTGTTTTGGATGGGGGGGGGTTTCAGACATTTCCATTTGTAATAGAGCTTATTAATATATTATTATCTAAATTGTAAGTGAGAGAATATGGGCAAGCTGTAGGTTGCTGTGGCAATCTTTGAACTAGGAGAACATATTCTCTTAGGGAAGGGAAACCCAAACCTCTTGTAAAAAGAAAGGAAAGACAGCAGGGCTTAGCAGATTTGCCTATTGCAGAATACATATTAGCAGAGATTTCAGTTGGTCTGACAAGTAAAATTCATGATTTTAGCCAGGTGAGGTGACACATGCCTGTAATCCCAGTGGTGTGGATGCTGAGGGAGGAGGATCGTGAGTTCAAACAACCTCAGCAAAAGTGAGGCATAAGCTACTTAGTGAGAACCTGTCTCTAAATAAAAAAATACAAAATAGGGCTGGGGATGTGGCTCAGTGGTCGAGTGCCCCTAAGTTCAATCCCCAGTGTACCTCCCCCCACCAAAAAAAATTAGTAATTTTAGCTGCCTTTGTAACCTATAAGAAAAACTGAACTCCAAGCTTGGGGTGGAGGCTGTGTTACCCCATATACTGATCCACTAGTCTCACTCCTGGGTAACTATAAAGGCGTATAGCCAGATATATTGGTTAACGTAGACCAAAATAAAGAAAAAAGTTTAGGGGTTTGGTGCAGGCCAAGGAAGGTCCTAGGATAAAAATAATCTTCCATCTAAACCTTTAATTGACACTAGGGAATAATTATTCTATGATAATCAGGGCTGTGGGGTATCACAGACTGCTGATTCTGAGATTTGCCTATTGCAGAATACATATTATTTCTTTTCTTTCTTTCTTTTTGTTATCTTTTTTTTTTCTTTTAATTTCATTCACTTATTTATTTTTGTGGTGTTGAGGATGGAATCCAGGGCCACACAAATGCGAGGCAAGTGCTCTACCACTGAGCAACACACCCAGCCCTGTTTTTCTTTGAAACATGTTCCTGGTCATCAGTGGAGGGCAGTGTTCTTGTAACTGAGGAAGCTGGAGGTAACAGTTTGCCCTAAATCCTAATGGGAGGCTGAGTTAAAGGAATTGAGTAGCCTGCTTTAGAGAATCCCAAGTCTGCTACAATAAAATAGAAAACATGAAAAACATTGGCTTTAGTGATCTGCTCCTTAGATAAGAAAATCCTAGCAAATAAATAAGGCATGAAAAAGGGACACATGGAACTTGTCAATGGTGCTATTTCTACTCTTGTTACAAAAGATATTTATGACTTTTTAGGAAGGTTTTCCTTCGTGATGTAGCCTGTCTTTATACATTTTTTTTTTTTTGGTATGGAATATAGCATTGTGAATTTATAATAATTTGAATAAATGAGCTTTGTAAATTAGGGGGAAAGGTTGGCTTGATAGAGTACCGTGTGTGTGTGTGTGTGTGTGTGTGTGTGTGTGTGTGTGTGTGTGTGTTGAGACAATTATATTTTCTACTGGATAGTTTAAAGATAAATATGCTAAATTTATGTCTTAGGGTCAAGGACTTTTTAAAAGTGATGTGGTAAGGAATTTTTTTTCAAAACTTGCTTGTTGTTGTAACTGCTATTTTAGTCTCTGCAGGAATTGGAAGAAAAATAATTGCGATTAAGCTCTATTTAAACTGTTGTTGCACTGAGACTTCTGTTTCTAGAAGGGTAATGGGAGGAGAAGCCCTTAGTGATCCTCCTTGTAAAAACAACTAAAACTTGGGGGTAGAGAATATCTTTGAAATTAAATGAATTATTGAGCTGGAAAGAAAGCAAGGAATGCATAGATGTCAGATATAAAGTAGGAGCATAAATCCTGGAGGTAGAAGCCTCCAGAGCTAGTTCTTACCCTGAGGCATCCAGTGAAATCAGGAACTTAAGATTCTGTTTATCAGCATCAGGGTATTAGGGTCTGTTTAAAAATCCTAGGGCCCTTTTAGGTGAAAAATTCATCAGGACCCTCCTCCCCTCACTAGAAATAAGCCCACTGCTCAGAAGGCAGAGCAAGGACACTTGCCTATATTGATCTTGGATGTGCTTTAGGGGAGAAAGCAGTTTCCTGCCCCAGAATAGGTAACTGCAGCTGTCACTCATGTAGATTTTTAAATTTGTTTTTTCACGGTTCCACAAAATTTTAAAATTTGAATATTTTGAACTGTTATAATCCTACAGAAAAGTAAAAATTTAATAAGTACAATAAACAGTTCTTCCAGAGGCACAAATTTCTTTCCTATAGGTATACCTGTACTTATACCTGTACCTATACCTATACCTCTGTGTGTGTATATGTGTGCGTGTGTGTGTGTGTGTGTAAATATGCAGGGTTTTTGTTTGTTTGAAAGTAATATCTAAGCATAGGAAACTTTGCCCTTAGATACTTCATCAGGTACCTCTTAGAATAAAGACATCTCCTAAATAATTATAATATCATCTCACTTAAGAAAAATAATAATTTCACAATGCCTTTTAATATACAGCCCATTATCTAATTTTCCTGTCCGTCCTCAAAATCTAGAAGCCAATCAAGTACATACCCTATATTTGGTTTGTGATTGTTTTGTCTCTTTAGCTTCTTTTTTAAAAAAATATTTATTTATTTGCTTTAGTTGTACACAATGTGTTTATTTGTACATGGTGCTGAGGATCGATCCTGGGCCGTGCACGTGCTAGGGGAGCACTCTACCGCTGAGCCACAACCCCAGCCCCTCTTTAGCTTCTTTTAATTTAGAAGAGTACTTTGCTTTGTGTATGTCTCAAAGAGTACAAGTGTGTATGTCAAAAGATTGTGACAGAAAATGACTTTTCTGAAGAATTTAGTTCATATAGAATGCCTGTGTGCTGTTCTATACTCTCAATTTGACCAATTGTTTATAATGCTTATATTCAGGTTAGATATTTTGTCAAGAATATTGTATAGTTTATGTTGCTTCTTATGGTTTTGTAGTCCCAAATTCATTCTATTCTATGATGTAAAAAAAAAAAAAAAAAAAAAGAAAAGAAAAGAAAAATGGTAGTGCCTCCATACAATTAACATAAATGCAAAGCCTTTTTGAAGGACACAAACTCAACCCAGTTCTCAAAAAGTTCTACAGATAATGTTCCAAAGAATTTGAGTCCATAAGGGGGAAAAAAAAGGCAAAGCATTCAAGGAAAAAAATAACAATAAATGAGAACTGCGAGAAACAACAGACCACAGAATCACATTTACAGATTTTTAGGCATCATAAGTATCAGACACAAACTACATAATATGAACATACTTTGAGAAATAAGACAGATGTCTGAAGATAAGGACAAAAACAAATATTCATAAAAGCAATACAGTCGTGATATTTCAGGAAAGTGTGGACCACATGTGATGCTCGCCAGCGAGTCACGGCCGTCTTAGTTTGCATCAGCACAGTTCTATGATGTAGGCACAATGTTCGAATCACCTAATGTCTCATTCTCAAAACATATCCCCAGCATGACTGTATATTTGAAATGGGGGTTTTATAAAGTGTATTAGTCGACTTTTCATTGCTGTGACCAAAATACCCAACACAAACAACTTAGAGGAGGAAGAGTTTATTTTGGCTCAGGGTTTCAGAGGTTTAGTCCATGGTGGGCCACCTCCAGCACTCTGGGCCCAAAGTGAGGCAGAACATCATGGAGGGAGGGCAGGGTGAAGGAGCACTGCTCCATTCATGGTGGCCAGAAAGCAGAGAGAGAAGAGGGAAGGGGCTGTGGGGAAGATGAACCAGAAAGTAGAGAGAGAAGAGGGAAGGGGCTGTGGGGAAGATATCCAGAGCATGTCCCCCGTGACCCTCCTCTTCTTCCAGCCTGTCCCACCTGCCTACAGTTACCACTCAGTCCATTCAAACTAGGATGGACTGATTAGGTTGCAGCTCCCATGGTCCAATCATTCCACCTTCCAACATTCTTGCATTAACACAGGAATTTGGGGGAACTCATCATATCCAAACCATAACACAAATTAAGAATCATTATTATTGTTTTAGATGACCAATGTTTAAACATATTTATAAACCATTTATAAATGGTTTTGCTCACCATTTCTTCTTGCATTTCATACTTTCTATTTGGGTTCATTTTCTCTGAGTCTAAAGTAGAATATTCTTTAGAATTTCCTTTTTCAAGGGTCTATACTTAATTTTGTTTGTCTTAAAATGTCTTTTATTTTACCCCATTCTTAAAAGATCTTTTTACTAATTTTATAATTCCAAATTGATATTTTCTTCTTAGCACATTGAAAATAATATTCTATTGTTTCCTTGCTTCCTTTAATACTGTTGAAAACACTGCTGTAACTCTAATTTTTATTTCTTTGTGGTGATTTATCTTTTATCTTTGACTGCTTTTAAGATCCTCTCTTTGCCAGCAAGTGCTAAGCCTGGGGTTAGGTCCCCAGCACTGAAAAAAGAAAAAAAAGAAGAAAAAAACCCTTTCTGACTTTGCGTTTCTGAACTTCCACTATAATCACAAAGAGTGATTTTCTCTTTATTTATTGTGCTTGGGAATTTGGAGGGATTGTGTATTATTCTTCAGCAATTTAAAAAAAAATCTATCATTTCCCCTTTGAATATTGTCTCTTTTCCATTCATTCTACTAACTCCTTTTAGAATTACAACTAGGTGGGGCTGGGGCTTAGTGGCAGAGCGCTGGCCTAGCACGTGCACGGCCCTGGGTTGATCCTCAGCACCACGTAAACATAAATGCATTGCATTGTGTACAACTAAAGCAAATAAATAAATATTAAAAAAAAAGAATTACAACTAGGTATGTGAACTCTATTTTCCTTTTCTCTTAACTTCTCATATTTTAACTTTCATTTCTCTGTGCAATATTCTATATAATTTCTTTAGACTTACCTTACACTTCTCCAATTAGCTTTTAATTTTGTTGATCTGCTGTTTAACTCATAACTGCTTTTAATTTTAATTATATTTTCCATTTTTGTTATGATTTGGTATTAGATGTCCCCCAAAAGCTCCTGCATTAATGCAGGAAGTGAAATGGTTACATTGTGAGAGCTGTAACCTAATCAGTCCCTCCTAGTTTGAATGGACTGAGTGGTAACTGTAGGCAGGTGGGGCAAGGCTGGAAGAAGAGGAGGGTCATGGGGGACATGCTCTGGAAGGGTTCATCTTCCCCACAGCCCCTTTCCTCTTCTCTCTCTGCTGAATGGAGAAGTGCTCCTCCACCCTGCCCTCCCTCCATGATGTTCTGCCTCACCTTGGGCCCAGAGTGCTGGAGGTGGCCCACCATGGACTAAACCTCTGAAACCCTGAGCCAAAATAAACTCTTCCTCCTCTAAATTGTTCTTATCAGGAATTTTGGTCACAGCAATGAAAAGCTTACTAACACAATTCATAAAGTTAAATAACAATATAGAATTAGACTACTTAACCATAATAGCATATACAGTGGAAAGGAAAGAAATTTATATAGTCTTACAATCTTATATTTTCCAGGAGCAGGTAAAAAGATTAAACTTAGGTTTTATTAAATATTAAAACATTTAGGTTAACCTCAGAGAAATAAAGAGGACATAATATTCAGAAAGCAGTAGAAGGATTGAATCAAAAAATGAAAGTATCCCCTAAAGAAACACAATTTTTTGAATTGCATGTTGTCATACTATATTGTGGGATTGTGCCATTCAAATCATTGAATTTTTCTTATATAATGATATACATAAGAAAATGCTTTCAGATCCAGGTGCAAATAAATGCTTTGTTCACTCTGAAAGGTTTTCTCTATGGGTTGTAGGTAATTTTGTACCTATTTATGTTTTCATTTTTGAGTTTGCCACAGAGAAATCAAGTCCAAACTTTGACCTCTACTTGAATAATTATGTAGGAACTAGTATCTTATATCTCTTTCTAATTCCTCACTTTCTCTGCTTCAACATACAACATTTATTTTTATTTTTCCTGATCTTAATTTTTATCTTGTGCTCTGATCATTTGTCTTAAATGCTCCATAGGACAAACTATAACTGAATGGATCAATAAATAAATATAAAAGGATGAAAGCAAATACAAGCAAATACAAGGTTGAAATTTAGGATGCAGAAGCTCTTTCTTTTGTTCTTTTGTCTCTTTATGAGTGACAGAATAGAGAGTATGGTATGCCCCTTTTGAATCAGTGTGTCCAAGGTTGGAATTACAAGCAGTTTATCTATGCTTGGGGCTTTAGTAGCTGATGGTGGTGCAAACCACTAACAAGAAAAGCAAAATCTATTATGAAAAAAAGACAAGAAAACTTATTACCTCACACTGCCAATACTTTACTGACCAACTTTTAGGACAGGTAGTAATTTTAAACACTATAATAAATGTATTCTCTCTGTTCATCATAAATGATGAACACAGTTTTGTCTCTCAAATAGAAATTGTAATTGGCAAAGAACCTTCCCTCCTTTGATATAATGAAACAGTTGAATTTGTTATAAGATTTCATCTCACTTGATTCAATCTATGCTAAAAATAATATCCTTTTTCAGAGAAGTCCCACTCAAAAAAATCAGTGGAGACATTCAAAAGAACATAGAAAATAAAAGTGAAATGAAATAAAACAAAGTGACATTTTAAGACTACTGTGTAGGTGTTATATGGGAGGCAGGCAACAATGGGGTGACCCCAAGAATTAGGCTATGAAAGAAAATAGCCCTTTGCCAACTGAGCACACATAATGAGTCAAAACAGTAGGTGAATACATCTTATACAGCACAGAGACTTGACATTAACCTGTCTTGATTAAAGATATTAACACAGTTAAGGAAAGACTGTCAATCAGAAAGGGAATAGGCCTGTCAAGAAGTTTGGAAGTGGGTGGCACGGGAAGAGTCTGTGAGGCAAAGTTTGGCAGTGGACGTGTGAGCACTGTCCAGGGAAGGGTTGTTCTGGCTCCAAACACAGCCCTCTGGTCCAAGAAGCAGACTGGACCACACGGCAAAAATGAATGCATCAGGTAATTATAGGCTGAGCCTATTAAACATCCCCCTCATTGCTTGCCAGGCAACTTTCTGCTAAATTGGCTTCCTTGCCACTTGTCTAAGAATGTACTCGCCTGGCTGATGCTAATGTCCACCTCATAAAAGACACCTTGCCTTTTAATGACAACATTGGCAGTGTGCTTATTATTCTTGAGCCTTCCTCAGGCACTGACAAGAGAAGAGTTTCTACATCTCTAAGACTGAAGCCCTGACCTTGGTCTCTGGTGCTTTCACTATGGAAAGAAACACTACCCTTGGGAGCCAGCATGCCAGTCTTCCTGTGACAACTGACCTCTCCAGGGACTTTCTCCATGAGTGCTGACAACCAGCAATCATTTCACTAATGAAGAAGATGATGTTGTTCCAGTGAAACACATTATTATCAGGAGTTTCCTTATCACAGGGGGAAATGTCCCAGAAGGCATTGGGATGGGGCTCCAGGACATGGATTCTCCTCTTCTATCACATCTCATAGGGGTAGAGGATACTGGAGTCCATCTCCAGCGGGTGAAGCAGGCTCTACTCCTGGAGAATGTGCCCTCCCATCTCCCCAGGTACTTGTAGACCAAGTCTCCCACTGTGGCCAGCCATACAAGTCCCAGAAGAGCACACTCACCTTGGGGGAACTTGATGCTTGGTTCACTTAGAAGTCCATACCTGAGATTGTCACTAAAGAACCCCCAAATTTCCCCATTCTATAATTGGGTCTTTATTTTAATGCCAAAAGGAAAAGCATGACAGGGAACACCTTTTTCCTTGTTGCAATCTCTTATCATCTACATTTGAATAATGTTCTAAGGTTAAGTACTGAATGTTAATTATTTTAAAGGATGTAAAGTTTCCATTAAAAGATCACTTAACAAATTGTTGAGAGTTAAGTCTTCAGCTGGGAAGGAGTGTTAAGGAGACCATATCTCTATCTTGATCTGGTGGTGATGAAAAACAAAATCCTCAGTAAGTTACTGAGTACAACCTCTCCCCTCCTTTCTATGCATGGGTAGGTTAAGATTCAGAGAGGTTAGGTTACTTACCTCTTCAGTGTCCCATGAAGATTAAACCCCATTCTCAGGGGTCCTGGTCCAGTGTTCCTTCTACTTCCTCATTAAAACACAATGTTGGAAAAGAAACTCTTTGCTTTATTCTTATTGGTGGCCTCAGATGACAGACATGTACTCCATAGCTCCCCAGCTATTTTCCTTATTCCAGCCCAATGCAGCCTCCTCTCTACATGCCTTATACCCAGATGTCTATACCTTAGCTATAACATGGTCATAAATAAATACCAGCGGCAGCTGCATGATGTTGGATGCTTTCCTCTTCTGTTTCCCCAACCATGTGCCATTTCCACATCCTTGGGTTCCGGTACCACTCCTGTGGGGCCTCAGAGATCTTTTTTTAAAAATTATTTTTATTTTTATTTATTTGCTTTAGTTGTACACAATGCGTTTTATTCAATGCATTTTATTTGTACGTGGTGCTGAGGATCGAATTCCAGGTCACCCACGCGCTAGGCGAGTGCTCTACCGCTGAGCCACAATCCCAGCCCCTCAGAGATCTTTGATCTCCCTAACATTTCCATCAGCTTGAGACAGCGGAGGCTTGCAAGGATCCTGCTGTAGCACCCCCAGTGCAGCACTCTGCTTCTGGAAATACCACCATACCCACTAGGGAACATTGTCTTGTCTGCCAGAACTCATTGGTATGTCTGCTGGGAACCATGATTGTGTCTGGGTGGCATTGTCACATCAACTGGAGGCCATCATTGCCACATCTGCTAAGTACCACCTCTGACACTTGGATCCTGTGCGATTCCAAAGCTGTGCAGCATTTTGCAGTGAAGTTTGAGAGGTCACCTCCCTCTGGGTCTGGTGGGACATTTATATCATAGGAGGCTGTGAAGGTACCAGGGTGATACTGAGTTGTACCCCAAGGCCTCCTGGAGTTCTTAATGAAACACTTCTTTTCACAATTCACTTACCATCCCCCATCTCCATGGGACTCAGTCACAAGTTCCTGGGAAGTTGGACAGGTAATGAAGCTAAGAGCTGGGCTCTGAGCTCTATCTGGAATCTCTCCTTCAGAGGTTTTGTTTCTGGATTATGTTGAGGTCTTCCTTCTTGCCTTCAGGTAAGTTTCCTCTGAGGAGACTTCTTTAAGGGGTAGCTACTATAATAGCTGCCATTTATGCCTAAAATGCAGTGCTTACTACATTTTAGGCCCTATGCCAAGAGCTAATTTTACATAATTTAATTCTCAAAACAATGCTGTGAAGTAGATACTACTATCATGTCCCTATTTTACAAATGAGGAGATGAAAGTTTAGAAAGGATAAAATGACTCTTCCACGGCCACACAGCAAACGAGTGGCAGAACTGGGGTTAATATCCAGATCTGTGGAAACTGGAGCCTGTTTTATTTTTTATTTTGGAGTGTGTGTGTGTTGGGGGGGGTGGTATTTGAACCTAATGGCACTTAACCACTGAGCCACATCCTCAGCCCCTTTTATTATGAAACAGGGTCTCACGAGGTTGCTTACAGCCTAAGAAGACTGCTTTCTTCACCCATGCTACACTGTTGATGCAAGGGTACTTTGGGTAGACTATCAATACCAGCTATTGCAACTACTGTTCTAATGCTAAATCTCAGAGGTGGATTTAAATAGAACTCAAAGTAGAGTCCTTTATGGAGATATCACTTTATCTTAATAGGTAGATAGATAGAGAGAAAGACAACAGAGGTGGGGGGTGAGGGGAATGAGTACAGAAACCGGCAAGACTGTGGTATTGAGAAACTGAAGGTCTGGGGATGTAGCTCAGTGGTAGAGCACTTGCCTAGCATGTACAAGGCCCTGAATTTGATCCACAGCACTGCAAAATATAAAATAATAAATTAAAAACTTGCCCATTGTTTGAAAATCTGTATGGGTCTTTCCTTACACAACCGAAAACTCTGCTGTGTTCCAGCACTGGGTCTCTGGGAGGGTATGGGAATAGAGGAGAAAGGAGAAAAGAAAGAAGAGAGTATCTCTGGCAGAGCCAAGTGCTGGACAGGAGAGTCCCAGGAGGAGCTTTCAGGGGGACCTTATGCAACATTGGTAGGGCTGGAGATTTTCTAAGGATACTTTAATCTATGGCACTAACACCACTAGAGAGTGGGATTTCCTGAGCTGTGATTCTGGATCTTGGTTCTACCATAATTGCAGGTGGGGACAGGGGTTTTCTCATTAGGCACATGTAAGGTCCTAGTTAGACACTTAGACAATTTACCTGTGGAAAAAAAGACCCAAACATTTATAGGAGCCAATTTGCACTCTGGAAGTCAGAAGTTTTGTGGTCCCCTGTATTGTCTCTGTTTCAGTTTCTGTAGCTTCACCACTTTCCCCAGCAGTGCATGCATGCCTCTCTCTCTCTTATTCAAACTGTACGAGAGAGCATTATTCTGCTGGTCACCCCCACGTTACCTAATACAGCACCACTACTGGCCAGGGTCTTATTACTTGGTCTTCTTATAGGCTTCTCATGGGTTCCTTATATCCCATCTCTAAATGGTGGACTTTTTTATAAGATCTAGTCCCTGGTCAGATCAGTGGCAGAAACTGGTCTGGCTATTTTGTTTAGAAATATTAGAGATATTAGGTATGTGAACACTTCTTGGTCTCTTTCCCGTCTATACACCATTATTATGCCAAACAACCAAGTAATGTTTGTTGTACCAAAAATGTTATATCCAGCATAATGCCAATCAGAACTCCAAGCCACATCACATTTGAGCCAATAAAAAGCCTTTATTAAGCTGATCAGTGGCCACCATCCTCACACATCACATAGTGTGACAAGATGGCACGCAGGCAGTGATTTTTCAAGGGTTTATAAAGAGCAAAATCACAGAGGGTGGAATATTCAATTGCAGGGCTTCAGCCAATGCAAGCAAGCCACAGTACAGAAGCCGAATCTAGGCAGTTAGCAAGACAAAGCAATGGGTACAATAATATTTCCCATGGGATTTTCCAGGTTGATATAGCAAGGATCAAGTAGAAGGGAATGGGGTCAAGATGACCCTAGTTGGGTACATGTTAGAGAATGGTTACTAACATCTAGACAATCAATCTCTGACAAGGTATTTGCCCGGGAAAAATGGAAACCAAAGAGAGCAATTTTACATTGTATAGGAATTGCTATTTTTATGCTGTCAAGCGTATTATGCGTATTATGCTAGGTAACAATTAATGGGTACACAGGCAGGACTTTCTGTGTTCTATTATTTCTGAGAAACAGAACTATTTCTCGGAACTCCTAAGATGGCTGCTGAAGAACAAGATGGAGTCCCTTTAGTTCTCTTATCACATGTTAATGGAAAGTGATATATTTGTATTAATGTTATCTAGGGTCAATTTAATAACTGTTTTCTTTGAAAAACAGAATCATATTGCAGTACCCTCTGCATTAAGGGTCTTGTTCTGATATGCAGTGGGCCTTAGAAAAACATCTAAATACCAATTCTTTGTGTGACTTTGGTTTTGGAGGAGCAGTTGGAAGTATGCTCCTATGAACCCTTTTCTGTAGAGCCCTGAGGACTCAGGTAAGTTTGATGTAGTCATCTCTACTCAAAGGACATCACCAGATACAAGTGACCTCTCAGTTGTTCCTGCTCCATTTTTAGCTCTTTCTGATTCTGTGCTTTGTGGATAGCCTCCCTTAATGAAATGATGTTTGATATAAATAGTTGATAAGCTAAACAAATTCAAACAATGATTTTCCTTCCTTCTTGTGATTATTTCTCAATATTGATTCTCTTCCTCCTCCTCTTAGTGATAGCAAGGTCTGTATTTCCCACCCTCTATTCCAGCTGTGATGGCCATTCTAGACATTCTAGATGTTCTGATTAATGAGATATAAATGGAAATGGTTAATGCATCTTCCAGATCACATTCTATCATGGATTCTATGTTGTGCTGCCATCTTTCCATCTGGAAGGTTGTTGACTGACAGTCCTCTTTGGGAATTGCCTCAGCTGAAAAAAACTATTTCATCCAAGGTCATGCCCCTTTCCTAGAGCAGCTCATAACCAGTAACTGGTTAAAAAATGCAAAGACCCAATATTTTATCCCAGCTCCTAAAGACCATCTTAGCTTCAGTGCTCCATATTGGTTGAGTTGAGACTTAACTGTGACTTTCCTGCACCTTAACTTTTCCTTCTACCCATTCTGCTTCCTTTCTCCCCACAGCTGTTGATACAAGGAGCACTCCCTAATGAACTTCCTGTATGAACATCGCCATCTCAGGTGGGTTTCCTGGGGAAGCCACCCTATGACACCTCTTCAAAAAAAAAAAAGCTGTTTTCCTGTATCTCTGCCAACCTTTCTATAGATTGGGACCCAGAGATGGTGGTGGTGAGGGAGCTTTGACCATGCATCTTCCAGATCACATTCTATCATGGATGAGGAGAATGCATTAAGTGCAGAACAGCAATAAGATAGATAATAGGGAGTCATAGCATAGCATCATGAATTAAGCTTCCTACAAGCCCTAGACCACTGAACACCCACACACTTCCACCCTTTTAGGAGAGAAAAATCAACTTTATCCTATTTGAGATACTCTCTTTTTGGATCCCAATGTTAGAGCATTTTAACCTGTTTTCTAGAAGTTGGGGTAAGTGTGGTCTACTCCAGTCAGATCGTTTAGAAACTTATAGACAACATTAAGGATTTTGAACTTTATCCTAAGGGCAATGGGTTTTTGATGCATCTTTCAGTCTTGTAGATTATGTTTGTCTGAAAAAGAATTGTGCTTTACCCTTATAGCAGAGTTACTATGAGATAACTTTTTAAAAAGTAGTGTTGATGGATAATTGTCCCCTATATTAAGTTAGAATGACTCAATGAAAAGAAAAATTTATCCCCAGCACTAAAAAAAAAAAAAAAGAAAAAGAAAAAGAAAAAGAAAAAACAATTTTAACATCATCCTCGCAAAATACAAAATTGTGAATTTCAAATTAATAAGAAATTCATATATTCTCTTTAAAATCTTGTTTGAACCACTGTTCTTTTGAGTCTCTCTTTACTGGAAGTAGATTTGCTTTTTCACTCCAATCTGGCAATTGTGTAGAATTTGAGTGGAAAGTAGGATTGTGCTGAAAATTCCTTGGAGGAAAGAATGATTAGTGATTCTTACTATATGACCAAAGAACAGTGCTTAAAGTCATGAATTCTTGAAAGGTTAATTCTTTAAAAAATTCTCTGTAATATGTGTAACCACATAATTTTCTTGGTTAAAGAGCAAAATAAATTCTCATGTTTTCTTGGAGGAAAATAGAAGCAGCAACACCTTTGCAAAATTCCCTGTCAAATTCATTTCTGAAAATCAAACAGTAAACAGTTCTCCTACTTTGGTTCTCTATGCATCTCTTGGCCATTTGTTTTTCTGGACATGCACACGTGGTTATGCAGCTAGGTGGTCTAGGTTGGAATTTCATTTATTACTATCCAAATCAAACACTCCTGTTCCAGAAATCAGCCGACTCTGTACTGACTGTTCTTTCAAAGCCTGGATAAGGCTATGCTGGGAACCTGAGCCTTGTCACGAGGTCTTTCCACTGTCTTTTCCTTTAGAGCCCCTGGAGCAAACAGAAGCTTTGCTAATGGAGCCTCAGAGTGCAAAACAATCCCACCTCTGCCAGCTCCACAGCTCCTAGATTTCCCATCAATCCTCCACTGGTGTCTCTCCCAGACACTTCAAAATGAAACTGCATAAAATATGGCTTTTCCCTTCTTTCTAGCCAGGTCAAGCTAGTGGGTTTTTTTTCTTTTCTTTTTTTTTTACGAAAATACATAACTGCACTTATACATATGCATCCTCCCTCAGAATAATGGTCCTAAACCAGGGGTGAGTCCTCCCTACCCCAACCCGAGGGGATTTAGCAGTGTCTGGATACATTTTTGGTTGTCACAACTAGGGGGCGCTACTGGCATCTACTGGGTAAAGACAAGGGGTGCTGTTAAGCATCTAACAATGTACAGTCACCACAACAAAGAATTACCCAGCCCAAAATGTCAGTAATGACAATGTCAAGAAACTCTGCCTCAGGGAGATTTGAAATTGTATTGAATTTATTTTGCAAATTAATTGGTTATCATACATGCTTTGGATTTTATTCAGTAATGTTTGGAAACAAAATTTACCCCTTAGATTACAGTTGTCATATCTAACAAATTAAGCATTGGAAGCCCAGTTAACTTAGAAGCTTTTACTTACACGAAAAATGTATCTGTTATTCATATGAAATTCAAATTAAACTGGGCATCTTGTATTTTATCTGGCAACCCTACCTTAGACATTTGCCTTAGTTTCTCACTTTTATATCTTAAAACTTCTGGAAATGATTACTTTTGTATCTTAAAACTGAGAACAACTTTTATATCTCAATTTAAACTACAGATTTTAGTTGGAAGATACTCACTGTTTTTTATTTCAATGTTAATGTGGTGTATTAAACAAACTAATTATCTTTCAGAAGGACCGTATTACTGTGAACACAGTTTTAGAGAAAAATTAAGTTTTTCTTTGGAATATATGTCAATTCAATTTTTGTTAAAACAGATGTAATGTGTTAATAAACTTTTGCTCTGCTAGAGATTGTCCACATTTATTCTGGACCTGGACCCCATTTTCAGATCTTACTCCAAATACATGAATCAAGGTCTTTCATTTTCTTTTCCTGCAGGAGCATCTGTTGGTTTCTTCACTCTCAAAACTTAGTAGTTATTCTTTAAGAAAAATATGAATAATTGATATTGACAATCTTGGAAAAAAATCCAACCTACCATCCACATTACTAGAAAAAAAGTGACAATAAAGGCTCCAAACAATACTACTGCATAACAGTGTAGGATGTGTGTGTGAGCCCAGGACTGAAGGTCAGAGGCCCTGCTTTCTGTTGCAGTTCTGCTGTGGCTCATGCTGGGCTGCTCACTGATTCTCTGTCTTGGTTTCATTTAAAAATTTGGTCCCTAAGGCAGGTGGCCGCATGAGCTTCATCAGTCCACAGGGCTTGAGCTTTGAGTAGAACTTGAGTGAAAACCAGGATCTGCGTGGTGGCCATGTCTTACAGACAACAGAGGACAGGAGTGAGAATGTCTACTTCTTCAGGTGTGTCCTTTAACTCCAGCCACCTGGCTTTATGGTGCCACCTAATTCCAGGAGGCATAGGGATGCGCGCAGTAAGCTCCTCTTGTACTGGCTTCAGGCTACACAAAGGCTGCCCTGTCAAGGCCTGCAGACCGCAGGTGGGTATATTTGGGACAAGTAGGAACCTGCACTAATATCAGATAGATGGAAAAAATTACTACCATGAAATTATATTCCCTATGTCTGTGAAATTCATGATAAAAATAAAATTAACTACTTACTCTCCCTGGTGGTATCCAGTCATATTATGGTCAAGTCTGGGTCTGTACTTTGGACTGCAGAGTCATGGATGAGGATGAATATTTTCTAGACTTTATCTTGTCGTTCATTGGGCATCATCCATTCTACCCTCTATCTGACCTTTCTGGAGCTTTGATGATCTTGGCCTTTTATTCTCAAGGGTAAACTCCTCTAGGGAAGGCATTTTTGTCCATTTTGTTCATTTATGCACCCCAGGCATCCAGAAGAGTGTCTGGCAAAGAGCTGGAGTATGGTAATGTTTACTGAATGAATGCCACACCCCCTTTATCCTAGTTAGTTCTTAAAGTAGTAGTGAGGCTCCTTCTTTGGTCATTCTAGTTTCAGACATTTTCACTCTTGGGAATCTGCCAGCAGGGCAATGTTGGGGTCTCATGATGGGAAATCTGACTGTAAGTGGCAAGAGAATACAAAGAAGGAGGTCTGGTCAAACACAACTAAAGCAAAGTAGAGTTGACCAACCTGGGGGAAATAAAGCCTCTAGATATTTTATAGCTTGGGGCAAGGTGGGAGAAGAAATTTCTCAGTTCTTTCTATGGAAATCATTACTTTCCCAGAAAACTAAAATACATGCTTTACTTAAAAAATGATGCCACAAACAAAACATACACTTGAGCACAGTGTTTCAAATTGTAAACATCTTTAACATGCATCATTTTTCTGGAGTCTCAGAAGACCTCACCAGCCAGGCATAAGAGGCATCAGTGTCCCTCTTACACAAAACAGAACACTAAGACTCAGGCAAGCTAAGTGATTTGCTCAGGGTGACACATGGCAGAAACTGGCTAGACCTTAATGCTCTAGAATTCCCAGCAGATTCTCATTTTTCTGTTCACATTCTCTCTTTACAAAGTTTAAGATGCTTTGTGGATTAGATATATTAAAATATATTAAGAATGACTTAATTTATTCACAAAATTGTCAGATCTGGTACATTAAATTTAAAGGATAGTTAATTCAGATAACTGCAAGTTTGCGAATTAAATTAACCTTTAGCTATACTTATTTTTATTACACATGGAACTACAAGCTGCTAAATTTTCACAAATCTATAATCTATTATTTTTGCCAGTATATGGAAAGCTGGAGAATATTACTATAAAAATGAAGATGTTTGCAAAGTTTTTTTTATATTCTGCATAGTGTAATGAAGTACTAAAATATTCAAAAAAGGAGCTAAGAAATAGACCAAGAAAAAAAACCACCCCATCCCAAAGCATGTAAAGTACAACTTTTCCATTTGAATTTTGTGTAATTACTGTCATTTCCTGAGCTCTCATTAAATTCTAATTTTCAATTATTTATTAATTTTTAAATTTGCCATGGTTGCAGAATGCTAAAAGTTACAGCTTTGCTCCAATGGATAAACACTTCTTTCATCTATTTGTTCATTTTTAGATATTTCTAAATCAAAGCCACAGATCACAGTAGAGGAAAACTATAGCAGATGAGAAGCAACAAGGGTCCAACGCAGTATCCTGCAGAGGTCTGTGCCTGGCGGGACCAATATCTGCATCTCTGGAATGAACATTGTTCCATGTCACCAACATGTGAAAATACCTGCTTGGGAGGCAGAGCCTCCTGACCTCCTGGGCAAATTGAATGTGGTGCTGATCACATGTATGGAATTGGAACAATTTCATCTGTCCATATTCTATTGTTATAACAGGATACCACAGACTGGATACTTTATAAAGGGGAGAAGTTTAGTTAGCTCACAGTTCTGGAACCTGGGAAGTTCAAGGGGATAATGGTGGCATCTGGCATGGGCCTTTTGTGCCATGTCACAACATGGCAGGAGAAAAAAAGGGAAGCAAGTGCATGCAAAAGAGAGGGCATGAGGGACAGACTCGACATATAACAACTGAGTCTTGAGTAGCGACCCTCCTCTAAGACAATCATGTCATTCCATGCATGAGATCTCCACCCCTTGACCCACACACCTTCCCTAGGCCCCACCTCCCCACTCCATTGCATCGGAAGCAAGCTTCTAATGCACGAATCCTGGGAAACAAACACTCAAAACCACAGCAGCATCTTAGACATCACTCTTAAATGAATAATCTAAAATTTTTCTATCTTTTTTTTTTTTTCATTTGGGCAAAAACTAAAACCTTAATGCAATCCTGAGTGACATTTATGAAAACTTAGCTCGAAGTTTCAACTTGGCCATTGTGGCTCATGGTTCAGTTTCCTTGCAAAAGCTACCTGGCACATATGGAAACCAAGGAAGCAGACTAGAAGATTTTTAAAGTCCTTTCAGCTGTAAAATTTTGTGCCCTTTATTTTCACCTCACTGGTGGATTCATTTAGGTTGCATTAGGAAGCCTGCAAGTGTGAATGATCCCCCTACTTACTATTGCATATTTCCCTGTACTCAGCCGCACTTCAACTTTTAAAGAAACAGACGTGAAGAGGAATGTTTCAAATCCACAATATATGAAGAGCTTCTCCAGAACTCTCACCAATCTGTTTCTGATGATAAATACCAGATGCTATAGAGGAAGATTAACTATGCAGACAACTTGCATGTAAATTATGGTAAATTATACAGGGATGGCAGAGAAGGGTCTGAAGGGATGTGCAATTTCATTTTGAACTTGGCTAAAACATCTGCTTCTGTCCCCAAAGGGGAGTAGTTTAGAGCTGTTTCAGGTTCATTCATACATGTATGATTGTTTTTCTTTCTTTCTTTTCCTCTTAAGAGAATTGCAGTTGTTGCCCCTTCTTCCCACCCCCGCTCCTTTGGAAGAACTGTTTAAAATTAGTTAAAGCTGTTCTGTAGCTGGGTTGTAGGAATGAGAATGCCATGGGCAGCTGCTTGAGCCTCATGGTTGGTGGGAAATACTTAGAGAGCTCTAAGCATTCAATCAGGGCAGGAATCCTGCAGATCCCTCAGCCCTGGCAAACAGCGTGGCGTGACCTCTAACCATGTTCAAAACCATCCCTTCTCTGTTCTCTCCCTTCTTCTTTCTTTTCTTCTTCTTATCCTATGCCTATCTGAGTTCTTTCTTGTCCCCCTTCTCCTTTCCCTAAATACTACCTGAATATCTGATTTTCTTTTTTACAGTAGTGAAATGTTTATAATGCTTGGGCATAACATAAAGGTATAAGGAATAATACAACAAAGAGTCATTCCTACTCAGCTAAGAAGTTCATTATTGCAAATTGTTGAAGCCCTTCATATATCCCTCTCCTGATAGTATTCACCCCCATATTCATTCTCCATCCCAGGATTTAACCACAGCACATAACTTGCCACCTGCTCACCTGTAATAGACCATATAATATGGAACTTCAAGAAAATGAATTTGTTTTTGCTGAATATATTTCCTGTTCTTATAATAAGAATTATGGCATCCAATTACTTTTTAAAAAAATATTTTGGCACTAGGGATTGAACCCAGGGGCACTCAACCACTGAGCCATATCCCCAGCCCTTTTTTATTTTTTATTTTGAGACAGAGTCTTGCTAAGTTGCTTAAGGCCTTGCCAACTTGCTGAGGCTGGCTTTGAGCTTGTGATCCTCCTGCCTCAGCCTCCTGAGCTGCTGGGATTACAGGTGTGTGCCACCATGCCAACCTACATTTTTACAGAGAAAGACAAAATGGAGTTTTCCCAATGAACTTCCCTTGAAATTATAGTTCCCCCACCCACTTTCTGCTATAGGGACGCACTAATTAAGTTTCCCAGCATCACTATTTTGTTCAGAAGTCTTTTTCTGATTCTGTATAAATTTAATGCTCTTTTATTTTGTTCTCAGGATTTCCTCCCCCCACCCCCACTGCCCCACCTTCTTCTGGAGTTTCCTCAACTGTCCAATGTTTCTCTCCTGTTTCCAGTTATAGGACTCACCCCAGTGACATTTATTGCTCAGACAATCTATTCTTGAATATAAAATGCTCTCTGCTCTGCACTGAGTGATTACAGTTGACTTTCTCTGTACCCTTTCTACTTGAATGATCTGGTGAAAAGCCTGAATGCCATTCACAAAAGGATGCAGCATGCAGTTATCAAGAGGGGGCTTCCCAGCCTTTCTAAGGCAGCATGACTGTAACAAGGCAGAGGGCATGGTCCCTGGTCCCCTTTTCCTCTTTGGAAGATGCTAATGGTTTAGGGGCTGCAGAGTCATCCATAGCAATGGATGTCAGGCCCCACTGACATCCATTGAGGGCATGTCAGTCACCAATGCCAGGGCTGGGAGAGACCTCTGCTCCCATCAGGCCCAGAAGATGTG
The DNA here is from genome assembly GCA_025594165.1 of Tamias sibiricus. Classification (NCBI taxonomy): domain Eukaryota; kingdom Metazoa; phylum Chordata; class Mammalia; order Rodentia; family Sciuridae; genus Tamias; species Tamias sibiricus. The sequence continues at coordinate 104,377,426 of CM046662.1, forward strand.
CCTTGGCAGAGATGTCCTTGAGGTGGTCTGGTCCAGATTCACATTTCTTCCAGGCAGCTAATGAAGGCATTGCCTAAGTGCCCTGAAACCAGATTGCCTGGTGTGGACTGCCCGCCAAATGTGAGCCCAGTATTATATGATTGTAATTTTGCTATCCTATTATTGATAAGAGTTAACAAAAAATAGGATGCATGTACAGTTATTGGAATAAAAAATGTCTAATCAATAGATTTTAAGTTCAAAGAATATTAAAAGTAGGTTTATAATTCTGTTTTTTTCCAGGTAATGTTTTTAAAATATTGTCCAAATTATGATTATTTTTTTCCCACTTATAGGTGATTTCTTTACATCTTTAGTAAATAGTTTTTTAAGAATGTCTGTAAAGGAGTATAATTTAGTAGAGCAAGTCTAAAATTGAAAGTATACTTACTATACTACAATTTCATTTATTAAGCACATATCCTAGAGAACATTTGAACCTGGGCACCTGGAGTTAGTTGTAAGAATGTTCACTATAATGTTGATTGAATTTGTGAAGAAAAGGATAATAACCTTAATGCTCATCCATGAGAGAATGAATACAATGCAGCATCATAACTACAAAATAGGGGGAAAGAGAATGTCTTTGAAGTAGATATGGCTTAGTGTAAAAAAGTATAAATTTTGGAGACAAACAAAACTGAATAAAAATCCTCACATAGTCACTTTTTTGAAACAAGATATTTACTCTGAGTGTCTCCAGGTCCAAATTCTTTAGTGTGGCTACATAGGCCTTTGGTCATCTGTAGTCTTATTTCTCATCATTTCTTATGCTCACTTTACCCTCTTAAAATGTTTAATTATGTAGTTCTGAGACCATAGCATATTAACTTTCTGTTTCTTGTCTTTACTTGAGTTGTTATGCTTGAAACTCTTCCCCTGATGCACTTTTTCCAGGATCCTTCTTGACAATGCATCATCCCCAAGCTCTCTAACGTATATCTGGAATCTCTTTAAAGTTTTTAAATTTTTATTTTGAGACAGGTCTCAATAAGCCAGGCTGACCTTGAACTTGCCATTTTCCTGCCTCAGCCTCCTGAGTAGCTAGAATTACAGGTCTGGGTGCAAACTTTATGTATTAACAACCATATGGTCTGAATAAACACAGTTATACAAATTAATAATGATTCCAAAGTATTCACATAGAGGTATTTTGTCAAGAATTTAACACATAGGCCACTCTCCCCTATACCCACACTATATTCTTCTTAATTTGATTTTAATGTCATTGCCTTAGGACATTGATGAATACAGGATGCAAGAAGGTTTCAAGAACCATTAGTAATATACATTTGTAAAACTATCTTTAATCCCATGGGATTCTGTTCTTTCCTCCTCTTAAGGTACTTTCATACTAAAAATGCACACTGATTTCTTTTAATCTCTTAGATGATATTTAGAACACTGATGTAATAACTGACATTTCATGAAGAGATCCCATAAAGTGCGATATCAGACCAGATATATCTTATTTTACACAACTGATATGATTGTGTACAAATAGAATTTTTATATATGGGCTATTTTTAAATGCTAGGAGAATTTGCTACTTAAAATAGTTTTTGAATAAATAATCCCCCAATTATGGACCTTTCCTTATCCAGATTTTAAGTTGCAGAATCTCACAAGGCAGGACTTATTTGTTCTTCACTACTAATGATAGGCAATTAATCTGGAAAAGTATTACAATTCCCTAAAAAACTTATGTATGAAAAAGTAGGCCTAAATCTCCATCATGTCAGATTAGGCCCCAACTTCCTTAATAAGACTCGTATAGCACAGGAATTAAAATCAAGAATCAATAAATGGGATGGATTCAAACTCAAAAGCTTTTTCTCAGCAAAAGAAAAAATCAGTGAGGTGAAGAGAGAGCCTACAGAATGGGAGAAAAGTTTTACCACACACACATCATATAGATCTCTAGGACATATAAAGAACTCAAAAATCTTAACACCAAAAAAACCCAAATAACCCAATCAATAAATGGGCCAAGGAACTGAACATACACACTTCTCAGAAGATGATATACAATCAATCAACAAATATATGAAAAAATGTTCAACAGCTCCAGCAATTAGAGAAGTGTAAATCAGTACTCTAAGATTCCATCTCACTCCAGTCAGAATGGCAGCTATTAAGATTATAAACAACAATAAGTGTTGGCGAGGATGTGGGGAAAAGGGCACACTCATACATTACTGGTGAGACTGCAAATTGGCGCAACCAATCTGGAAAGCAGTGTGGAGATTCCTTGGAGAACTGGGAATGGAACTGCCATTTGACCCAGCTATCCCACTCCTTGGTTTATACCCAAAGGACTTTAAAATAGCATACTACTGTGATGCAGTCACATTAATGTTTATAGCAACACAATTCACAATAGCTAAATTGTGGATCCAACCTAGATACCCTTCAGTAGATGAATGGATAAAGAAAATGTGGTATACATACACAATGGAATATTACTCAGCATTAAAAGAGAATAAAATCATGGCATTTACAGAAAATGGATGGAGCTGGAGAATATAAGGCAAAGTGAAGTAAGCCAATCCTAAAAAAACAAATGCCGAATGTCTTCTCTGATATAAGAATGCTGATGCATAATGGGGATGAGGGGGAGCATGGGAGGAATACACGAACTTTAGACAGGGCAAAGGGGAGAGAGGGGAAGGGAGGGGGCATAGTGGTAGGAAAGATGGTGGAATGAGATGGACATCATTACCCTAAGCACATGTATGAAAACACGAATGGTGTGACTCTACTTTGTGTACAACCAGAGACATGACAAATTATGCTCTATTTGTATAATATGAATTGAATTGCATTCTGCTGTCATATATAACAAATTAGAATAAATAAAATAAAGAAATTAAAAACTGATGTATATCATGTAATGACAAGTTCTAGAAATAACTAAGATCATTTTATATTTTAATTTTAAAAACACATTTTAGAAAATAGGAACAAATCTATATAATATTTCAATTGACACCATAAAAAGATGAGTCATAAGAATTTAATGTTTTTCCCTTTATTAAATTTGGCTAATTCAGTAGAGGCAATATAAAGGAATTTATACTGTATAATTCATACATTTTTATGCATTGCTTTCTGTCCTTAAAGAGAACTCTGAAGTGTTTCTTCAGCCAAAATGGAGAATGCCAAATGATTTGTAGGCCATCATGAAGATTCAAGTGATTTCCAAGGTTGACTTAGTAGGTGGAAGGAAGCTCATCCAGGGCTGAGATCATGTCCTGGAAAGCACCCTTTCTCCAAGACGTCCACCTTCATTCATTGTTATTGATTCTGGAGAGCCATGTGGTCATCCGTACATGTTTTCCCAGCATCATTCTGGGAAAACACTTCAATATTATGGTCTTGCTAATGAAAACATAAGCCTTCCAAATCAGCTGGGCAAATACCTATGAGAACAATTGATAAACTGTAGGCTGTATTTGTTTCCTAGGGCTACTGTAATGAATTACCACAAACAGGGTGGCTTAAGATAATAGAAATGTATTCTCTCGGAGTTCTGGAAGCTAGAAGTCTGAAATCAAGTTGTCAGTGGGGCTTTGTTCCCTCTGAGGGCAGTAGAAAAGACTACTTCCTGACTCTTCATAGCTTCTAGTGTTTTCCAGCAATCCTTGGCTTGTAGGTATATCACTTCAATTTTTGCCTCCATCCTCACATGACCATCTATCTTCCTTCTCTGTGAGTCATCATCTATCTATATGTTTCCTTTTTCTTATAGGGACATAGTCATTGGATTTAGAACCAATTCTAATCCAGTATGATCCCATCTTAACTTGACCACATCTGCAAATGAGGTTACATTCACAGGCAGTGTGGTTAGGATTTATCATATCTTTTTGTTGTTGTTGTATTAATTATTTATACACGACAGTAGAATGAACTTTGACACACCATACATAAATAAAATAGTTTTTAATTCTTCTGGTTGTATATGATGTAGATTTACACCAGTCATGGTCATATATGTACATAGGGCAATAATGTCCGATTCATTCTACTATCCTTCCTATCCCCATACTCCTTCCCTCTCTTCACTCCCCTCTGCCTAATCCAAAGTAACTCTATTCTTCTGTAGCAAGGCTCCCTGCCACCTTGTGAATCAGTATCCGAATATCAGAGAAAACACTTGGCCTTTGGCTTTTTGGGGATTGGCTCATTTTGCTCAGTATGATATTCTCCAGCTCCATCCATTTACTGGCAAATGCCATAATTTCATTCTTCTTTAAGGCTGAGTAACATTCCATTGTGTATATATACCACATTTTCTTTATCTATTCAGCTGTTGAAGGACACATTGGTTGGCTCCATACAAGCAACAATAAATGTTGGCAAGGATGTGGGGAACTGCAAATTGGTGCAACCATTATGGAAAGTGGTATGGAGATTCTTCAGAAAACTTGGAATGGAACCACCATTTGTCCCAGCTATCCCACTCTTTGGTTTAAACTCAAAGGACTTAACATCAGCATACTACACAGTGAAGAGAGGGAAGAGGCATGGGGGTAGGAAGGATAGCAGAATAAATCGGACATTACTCTATGTACATATATGACCACAACTGGTGGGATTCTACATCATGTACAGCATACTACACAGCCACATCAATGTTTATAGCGGCTCATATCTTTTTTGGGAGAAACAATTCAGCCTTCAACATTTAATAAGACAATGTTTAGCTTTGAAAGAAACTACCAAATTGTTTTGCAAGGTTTTGCATTCCCAGCAGCAATGACTGGAGTCCCTTTTGCTCCACATCCTTGCAAAGCAGTTTGTGTTGTTAGCTTTTGGATTTTAATCATTTTAATATGTGTATAGTTATATCTCATTGTTTAATTTGCAACCCTCTGATGACAAATGATATTTAGACTATTTTCCTACCCTTATTTTCACCTGTGTGGTGAAATGTCTCTTCATATTATTTTCCTATGTTTAAATTGGGTTGTTTGCTTTTTTTTAATAAAAATTTATTTATTTTAATTAGGTATATATGACAGCAGAATGCATTTTGATGTTTGCTCTCATGTTGCTGTGGTTTGGCTAAGGGTCCCTCAAAGGCCCATGTGTTAAAGTCTTGGTCCCCAGCCCATGGCACTATTTTGGGATAATAATAGAACATCTTTATGAGGGGAACCTAGCTGGAAGTTTCTCAGTCAGCTGAAAGTGTACCCTTGAAGGGGATATTGGAACCTCGGCCTTTTTTCTTTTGCTTTGTGCTTCCCAGATGCCAGTGAGGTTAGTAGGTTGTTCCACTATGCATTCCCTGCCAGATATACAGCGTTGCCACATCCCCAAAGCAAGTCACTTGATCATGAACTGAAACCTACAAATCTATGAAGCAAAATAAAGCTTTTCTTTTTTAAAGTTGATTATCTCACGTATTTTGTTATATTAATAGAAAGCTAACTAACACACTTGTTGAGTTTTAAGAGTTCTTTTGTGTATTTTGTACATAAATCCTTTGGTAGGTATTTTCCATTTTTTTCTTCCAGTCTATGTCTTTTCTTTTTCTTGGTACTGGGGATTGAACCCAGGAGTGCTTAACTACTGAACCACATCCCATAGTCCTTTGCATTTTTAATTTTGGGACCAATCTCTGGGATTACAGGCATGTGCCACCAGTCTTGGTTATGGCTTAGATTTTCATTCTCTTAATAGGATATATTGTATTTTCACTATCATTCAGTTGTATATTTTCCTTTTTCTCTCAGATTTTCTCTTTGATCCATTGATTATTTAGGAGTGTGTGTTTTAATTTCCAGGTGCTTGGAATTTTTATTCTTATCTTTCTATTATTGGTTTCTAGTTTGATTCCAGTAAGATCCAAGAATATATTCTATAAGATTTCATTACAACTTTTGTTGAGGTTGCTTTATGACTCAGCATAGTCTACCTTGGGGAATGTAGCTCTTGGCTACATAGGCTCTTGGAAAGAATGTGTGTTCTGCTGTTGTTGGGTGGAGTATTTTATAAATGTCAATTAGATCCAGTTGTTTAATTCCTTTATAACTTTGCTTATTTTCTGTCTAGGAGTTCTGTCAGTTACTGAGAACAGGATGTGACTACAGTTATGGACTTATCTATTCCTTCTGTCACGTCTATCAGTTTTTGCTTCATGGTTTTGAAGACTCATGTTTGGTGCACACATTTAGGATTACTATGTCTTCTTGGTGGATTGACCCATTTATCATTATGTAATGTTCTGCTTGTCCCTAGAAACTTTCTTTGTTCTGAAGTCTACTTCATCCAATACTAACAGAACCCCTTCTACTTTATCTTCTGGTCAATATTTGCATCATGTAACTTTTTTTTCATCCTTTTATGTTTAACCTACTATGTAATTAGTTTGTAGTAAATTTCTTATAGACAGAATATTTGGCTTGCCAGTTTTTAATCCATTCTTCCTATCTTTATCTTTTAATTGGTATATTTAGACTATTTATATTTAGAGTAATTATTTATATTTTAGAGTTTAAGTCTATTTTATGATTTATTCTATTTGTTCCTTGCTTATCATTTCTGTCCTGTTTCTTTCTTGTATGTTCCTTCTTATGGGCTACTTTAACATTTCTTTTAAAAAATTCTATTTATTTGGTGTTTATGAATATGTTGCTTTTATAGTTTTCTTAATGGTTGCTCTCAGAATTGCAATAAACATTTAAACCTTATCAGAGTATGCTGGTATAAGTTTTAACATTTTCAGTTATGTGTAGAAAACTTATTTTTATTTAGAATCTGTTATCCTCCTCATTTTTAAGTATAACTATCCAATTTTCTCAACATAAATTGAGCACATGTCAGATGATGATGTTATCTTTTTTTACATTTAACTCTTTTTAATACAAAAGACAGACAGCAACTTCACTATGCTATAGGAGCAAAATGAATTCCTTGCAGTGCATATCACTGCCTTCTAGTCTTAACATAGCTTCCAAATGAATGAACAAACCCGAATCCTTATTTATGCTTTTAGGCAACAAAGTGCCTTTGAGGAAAGCCACATGACTATACAAATACAGTTAGACTCAGAGGTGGCTGAGTCCATCATGTGGAAGCTATAGATTCCGTCTTCTTTCAGTTCCTAGGGTCCCATCCCTTTTCTCACCATCATTTTCAGGGCCAAAATTTAAGGATTACTAAAACGCAGGTTTAAGACTCCTAACGTAATTGGTGAAATGCAAATTGATCTTGTTACATTCTGAAACCAATCTCATTTTCTTTAAAAAAAAATCAAATTAATATTTAAATGATATCTGTTTGAAGGCACCTCATTATTAGCCTGCCTGTGGCTCTTTAGCTCTTTTATCCTAATTTATATTTGAGTTTTAGCACTGTCAGCAGTGCTTCCATTCACTGTTAACTAATTCCCTGGTATATTCTCTTAATTGATCTCTTTCTTTTTAAGCCCCAATCTCTTCCTCTCAGGCTCCTTTGAGTTACTTTCTAATGTAATACAAAAATATTAAGGTAACTGTTTTGAGCCAACTCAGCATCTCATATTCCCCTTGAAACTTCCCCCAGTGTCAGAGAGAAAATATGTCTCTCATTTTCAAGGACAACCCCAGTGCTCAAGCCTCTCAACTCTTAGGATTTCACTTTTCCTAGGATCCCATTTTTTCTCCCTCTACAATTTCAAGCTTTTGCTCAGTAATTACCAATTTTGTCTTCATCTATATGTAGATTCACTGTCATCTCTTTCAGAAACTCTACCGTGAATCTTTCACTCTTGTCTGTTTTCTCTCCTGTCACTACCCATCATATTCTTTGTGATTTTATATCTTGGGCTCTTTATACCCTTTTCTCTAGTAACCCTTTGCAATTTAATTTCTATCAACTTCCTCTATAAAAAATGCTCAGTGTAAGTGTTTCAAGTGACATTCTTCTAATGATATTCAGCAGCATTGCCTCACTTCTTTTTCCACCACAGTTTTGCTTCATTTGATATCATTTATGGGCTCATACAACTCATCCTCCTATGGTGCCCATGAAATAATAGTATTCCACCTGCCATCCTTGACTCTGGGAATCCATTAATATTGTACTAAGACTTTCACTCTTCTTTTTCCTTAAAACTACACATCTCTGTTTTTCAATTCTGGTTCTCTTAAGTCAATCAACATTCCTTCTGACCAGTATTCAGCATTTATTTGCTTTCCTTCAGATTCCTTGTCATAGTCATTACCATTTTTATGCCTTCGCTCAGGTAGTTCAGCCTATGTGGACCACCTTCCCCCCTGTGCTAATCTAAATCCAACATGCTTGTGCTCCAAGGTCAACTAGCAATCTACTTCCTTCATTAGGCCTTGCTTAAGCATTGTAGGACATTGAAGTCTTTGTCTAAAACCAAGCTAGACTTCCAATTTTCTTGGCAAGATAGTATTTCCTAACAGTCTCTAGTTGTCTCAAATATATAGTCTCCATTTCATTAACTATCTCTCTGAAAGCATGAACATAATTTTTATTCCCTGACAGGCTTGCCATGTGTTAGGCATACAGAAGTTGCTTAATGAATTTGTTTAGCATTTTAATGCTAAATAAATATGTTAAAGAAGTAAAGATAGTTAAATCATGTCATTGGTACTTCCACTGTGTGTGAAACTAAACTTTTTAAAATGGATTTCTCAGAAGGCTACGTGAGGCACTACTGACACGGATTGAGAAAGAGTATGACCTCTGAAGGCAGAGTGCCTGGATTCAAATTCTGACTCTCACTTACTGGCTGTGTGACTTTGGGAAGGTTAATTAATATTTTTGTGCCTCATTGTCTTTCCTTGAAAATAAGGAAAAACAACAGTATCTGCATCGTAGAGCTATTAAGAAGTCAAGTGAGAGTTGTCAGATACTTAAGACAATTTTGGGCATGTAGAAATTGCTCCCTGAATGTCAGCTATTACTAGGTGTTTATTAAACACTTAAGCATAAAAATGGTAATGACTATGGCAAGGAATCTGAATGAGGGCACCTCAGAGGTTAAAGAACTTTCACTTTATAAGTAAAGAGAGTGAGGATTCAAGGTAAAATGATTGGCTCAAGAGCATATGGCTGAGTTAGAGGCCAAGTCAAAAACACAGCTCTCTTGACTCCTATTCAGTACTTGGGTTTTTCTCCCTAAGGATTTCTACACATGAACATGGACTGAATTATAGACTTTTAAAGTTGCAAGAAACATTCAGGTCTCTTCAGTTTAACTTCCATAAGGGAACATACTGCATTATCACTTGTCACAAACCTTGCATTTTTGCAAACAGTCCATTTTACAGATTCTTAATCATCCAGAAAAGAAAAGAAAAAATAACAGAACCTGCACTGGGATTTCCAAGTTAAGAAATGAAGGAGGTACAGGAATGGATGCCAAGGTCAGGTCCCTGGAGTTCAGATGACCACCAGTGGACCATTTTAGTGTTCATCATTTGAAAAATAAGATTTCTTTTTCAGGGAAAACATTGTCTGGAATATTCATTATAAAGCTGTGATTCAGGCCATCCCACACATCCCTGAATGTTTTGCAGATAGTATCCTTCCTGGTTAAGAATCTGAAATTATGATTTTGATGAACTCTGAACAATACTCCTTAGCAGCCAGGAAAAGGCTCAGGAGCCAAATACCAATACCAGGCATAATTTCTGAAGGTTTCAGCTTTCTGTGTGGTTCTCTGGAACGGTATTCAGCCTGGTTGTGCAATCAGCTATGCCAGGGTTTTTAAATTCAATCTAGCAGATATAAACTCTCAAGAGGAATTACAGCAATAAAAGATTGCTATTAACTAGGCACAAATAAACCTGTGTGTAAGTATTCTCTCATCAAATGCAATGAAATGCTATTCTCTGTCTCAATGCAACACTGAGGGAAGAGATTTAATTTCTCTTTAATGCAAATGAAATTGTCATATGTAAAATCAGCAGTAAGGGAGAAGTCCAAACTGAGTAATTACATTATGTGTCCACAAACCGAGTTCATCAACCACTTCCCCCACCCCCTCACTACAAACAAAATTCAGGGAATCCACTTCTCTGTGTATGATTATTTTAAATGCCTAAATGTAGTATGCAGACTTTTGAGTTGTATGGCTTGGGATTTTAATCCTCAAAACAGAAAGGTTTCATTACCTGAATCTGAAAGTTGTGTTACTCACTTTATAATGCAGATTGAGCAGACTCCACTGATACTATACAGGATGCCCTGTCCTTCCTTTGTGTTTCTATAGTATTTTATTTATACCTTGAAACTTACTCATGACAATTTGGCTTATTACACTTAACTGTGTGTATTTTTCCTTTGTAGAATATAAAATTCTGAGGAAGATTTCATATCATATATATCTCTGTATTCTCCCATAGCCTTGCAGTGTCTGGGACACAGTATATGCTCAATAAATGTGTTATTTAATTTTAACTGTACATATCCTAAGCATTTCCCAGTTATAAAGTGTTACACTAATGGATTCATATCTTTGACACATCTTTTCCTTTCCACTTTTGAGAACTTTCACTTTTGGAACATGAAAAAAACGTTGTGAGCAGATTAGCACTCTAATTTAGATGGCTATAGTAAGGGATTGCCTAGCAAATTTTTGTTGAATAGTAACTTTATGAAGACTTGCAGAGATTTCTTTTGAGCTGTCAGTTGTTTAATGAGACCCAACTATGCTGCGTCCTGGGTCACAGGAAAGGAGAGAATTCACAGGCATAATAGGAGGATATCCCAGAAAGACTAGGCCATTTAAAAGAAAAACCCAGGCCCCAAGTCCTGACTCTAGGAGCCAGTAAGTACATCTGATCACTGGTATTTTCACTGCCTATCTTTTCTCTTTAATGATTTTTCTGAGAAATTTTCAGGTTTAATGTTCAAGAAATATCTAGTCCATGTCCAGTCGGCCCACAGACGTGACTAGCTACATGATTTGTAAGGCTCAGTCCAAAATAAAAATATAAGGTTCCTTATTAAAAAAAAAAAAAAATTAAGATTTCACACAGTGACAGTACAGCATTAGGTAAGTGAGAAACCTTCTCAGCACAGAGCCTTGTGTAACTCCACTGGTCCCACACCTATGAAGCCAGCCCTTGTAAATAACCAAGATGCTGCTCTGTCCTCCACGATCGTCTAAACAGTGGAAGGCAAAAGATCTGTAACTAAGGATAGAAGCTACAATTCAAGTACAAACAAGCAGTTGTGAGAATCCAAAAGAAGTTCCTGTGTAAAGTCTTCCCAAGGAACATGAAAATTAAGCTCATTTTTGAGGGATCAGTTGAACAGAGAATGATATTCCAGATTGAAGGGGTACCACTTACGACAGGCAGAAATCACCTGTTGAATTTCAACATAGGGTTGCTTTTAAGGAAGTTGGGATATAAGGATGACAACCGAGATTGAGAATGAAAAGGCAGGCAGAGGCCCAATGTATGTGGGGAGGGATTGAACAAACGAAGTGCTTATTGTGTGCTGAGTTCCTTCCCCACATTACCACTTTAAACACTCTTAAGCCCAGCATAGTAATGTTCACAAGGTCTGGCACACAGTAGGCATCATTATTTCTTGTGGAATAAATGCCCGGTCTGTTTGATTGAAGGCCCAGGACGCTCCACCCTCACACCAAGTTGCCAAGTGGGCTTTTATTCCTCCCGTGGTCCTTTCCGCCTTTCTCCAGTACCCCAAATTGTCCTTCCCCTCCCTCGTCCCGCCCCCGCGTTTCCACGTGCCGGAAAGTGGGCGACAAAATTACTTCCGGGTAGTAAAGGTCGGCCCCGGCAAGATGGCGGCCCCCTTGGAGCTCAGTTGCTGGGGAGGCGGTTGGGGGCTCCCATCCGTCCACAGCGAGTCCCTGGTGGTGATGGTGAGGCCGCCTCGCGGGCCAGGGCGCGGGAAGCAGGGGCGGGGCCAGAGGCGAGAGGCCAGCCTGACGCGGTTCTCTGCGGCGCTGCGGGATCGAGGCGGGCCCGGGCGCTGGTCACTGCACTTGCTTTGGGCTCACTTCGGTGGACAAGTCACAAAATGGCCTTGTGACCCCGCGGTGGCTCGGCGGGAGCATCATGGCTTCCTGCTTGGCTGCGAATTTTCTTAGCTTTGCAAAGCTGTCTGGGCCGTGCCGTGAAAGCCTGCTGCGCTCCGCATCCCCGGGACCTTTTAGGGAACAAGGTTCGCGAAAGCCGGGTAGCTGGCGCGCGCGTCCTGGACTTGAGATCACTGGGAGGGACTCGGCCTCTGTGTCAAGCAGGCGCCTTCTGCCTTTGGGGGACGGGACTGTGGAGTAAAGCTGCTCTGCAGATTTGCATTACTTCCTCGGTCTAAAATGTTTTATTGCAAACTCTGTTTCAGGCTTATGCCAAATTTGCTGGTGCACCCTTGAAAGTCAATTTCATAGATAACACCTGGAGAGGTTCAAGAGGTACAGTGTAAACTTTTAGACAACCCTTTCTCCCCTTAAAACAATTTTTTTTCTTTCATTTAATGTCATGAAGCATATGGTCCTAGAGTTCCTTGGGGGTTTAGTTTATTCTTACTATGACCTCGGCAGTGTGTTGCTTATGATTTGATCATTCTGAGTAATAACTCAAAGTGCAAGCCAAATCAGTGGAAATTATGAGAAATGAAAATGTTCTTTAGAACTGCTTTTTGTGAAATTGGAAAAAAAACTAAGGCGTACTAATTCCACCCCACCCCCTCTAAAAAACGTGCAATTAGTGTAGCTTTTAGGGTATTGGAATCTCTTCAAAAGATGAATACAATGTTTTTTTGTGTGTAACTTTTTTTTGAATTGTAGGTGATGTACCAATTTTGACAACTGAAGACAACACTGTTTCTCAGCCAGCAAAAATACTAAACTTTTTAAGAAAACAGGTGGGTGGTTCCTTTTGAAGAAGATTATAGATTCCTGGATGTTAAACTACAGCACCTCATTAGATAATTGGTGATACCTGGGATTTGGCAAAAAATAAACGTGAGAATCACTGCTGTCAACCATGAGCAATTTGAAAATCATATGGTGAGGTCCAGATAATATGTTTTTCTTTCTTTCCTTTTTCTCTGTCTAGGAATTATATATTTTCTTTCTTTTCTTTTTGTACCAGGGATTGAACTCAGGGTTGTTTTACCACTAAGCTACATTCCCAGCCCCCCCCCCCCCCCTTTTTTTTTCTTGTATTTAAAAATAGGGTCTCCCTAGGTTGCCCAGGCTGGCCTGAAACTTGCCATCCTACTGCTTTAGCCTCCCTAGTGCCTGGGTTTACAGGCCTGCATGTGTCATGGTGCCTGGCTAGACAGTATATATTTTCATATACTTTGCTGGATTTTCTTGAAATTTATATATAAGAAAATTCAATTTAAGTGTTTTCACAGTTACACAATTTAGTCATATAGTTGCTACACATTTTGTGCTGGATATAATATCTGAGTTCCCACCAAATAGAAATTGTTTATTTCTTAAAAACACTTATCTGATAGTAACAGTTAAATGTTTTATTAAACAATGTAACTAAAATGTTTGAACATGTAAATATTTAAGTAATGTATCCAAAATGTTTAAGCATATGAAGATTTATGTAAGTGCAAAAGTTTATACTTGGTTTTGCCAATATTTTAAAAAAAACTTCTGAATCAATACAGTTTGGGATTTTTCTAAATTTGAAGGTTTCCTGTCTTTTTTCATGGAGAAAAATGCAACCAAGTGGATTTTTTTCCTTTTTGTTAAAAATTCTAACTTTTGTTTGTTAACTTTGTATTACTTGTTATGTTCTGAACTAGGTCATTAACAAGCATTGAAATAATATTAGTATATAAAATCATAACTGATATTTATTTGCTGGGTGCATGATACAGTGCTGAGAACCTTATGTGCATTAAGCAAAGTTTTTACTGTATTTATATTTCTTTTTCCCTTTTTAATATTATGTTTGCCACTTATGGGGAAAAATAGGAATCCTAATTTTTTAGCCATCCTTGGGATGTACTTTAACTTCTGAGGTTCTTTGGTTTTATTTTTTAATAGAAATATAATGCTGATTATGAACTGTCAGCAAAACAAGGGGCAGATACACTGGCCTATATTGCTCTTCTTGAAGAGAAGCTTCTCCCTGCTGTGGTGAGCATTCATGAATATTACAATGTTTTGGTGGCTTAGTTGAAAGTATTCTTAGTTTGTTTAGAAGGAAAACAATGAAAAGGGCTTAAGGAAATTTCATTTGTTTTAATCTTAATTCTTTCATATTACTGTGCTACTGGATTCTACTAGACATTAACAAGTATGTGATACATCAAAATGAAAGATAATGTCATTTTGGAAATGAAAATTCTTTATGGGAGATGAAGCTTTTTGTTTCATGAATAGAATTGGTTAAATGTAATTCATCATTCAGCCCATACTTACTGAGCACTTACAATGTGCTAGGCCTTGTTCCAGGTTCTTGAGATATAGCAAAAACATACACATTAGAAATCTTGTTTTATCTTGAGGCATTCTAACTGGGAAATTGGTATGAAGTTATTTAATAGGTATTTATGAAAAACTCACATATTGATTGATTTATCTTCTTTTTAAAAGGACATCATTGGAATGTTTTCTCTCTCCTTTTGCAGCTTCACACATTCTGGGTTGAGAGTGACAATTACTTTACTGTAACAAAGCCATGGTTTGCTTCGCGAATTCCTTTTCCCTTGAGTTTGATTTTGCCTGGAAGGATGTCCAGAGGGGCACTGAATAGAATTCTCCTGACCAGAGGAGAGCCTCCCCTCTACCGTGTCCAAGAAGTGGAAGCTCAGGTATGGTCTGGATTATTCTCCAGGTGAGGAATCTCTAGGGAAGGGATAGGAGAGAGAACACAGATGGACTTACCTAGAGATGCTGTCTCAAGAGTAGTTTCAGAGTATCTTTCCTACTTTTGAGATCTAATTTCATCCTTATTAGATATACAGAGATGCCAAGGAGTGCCTAAATCTTCTGTCAAACAGATTGGGAACATCTCAGTTTTTCTTTGGAGATACGTGAGTACATGCCCTTAGAAATATTGATATTTTGTGTATATATGGTCAGAGAACAGCTATTTAGAGCAAGACTCCTATTCCCCCCAAAGATGAGTCCCTTGGGGCTGGGGTTGTGGCTCAGCGGCAGACTGCTCGCCTCGCACGTGCGTGGCCCAGGTTCGATCCTCAGCACCACGTAAACATAAATGCATTGCATTGTGTACAACTAAAGTAAATAAATAAATATATATATATATATATATAAAAGATGAGTCACTTTAAAAAAAGAGAGATTTAATGGGTTTTTGTTATAGGAAACTTTTTCTATCAGTAGCAATCAAACATTGGCTTAATATGTTATATAAATGAATATAAAACATAAATAATTGTTCCCACTCTACCTCCTGTCTATTTAACACTTGTGAATAAAAACATATCTATAATTTACAACTTTATTTTCTTCTAAATAGAGTATTTTAAAAACTATGTAAAGGGCAAAATTCTTGTTGCATCATTTTAATAAACTAAAATTGGTAGTAGATGTTTTTAAAACACTATTGTATATGTCAGACTTGACAAATATATTTGAAAAAAATTTTAAACACAATCCCAACTTAATATTTTCTTATGTATTTTTTTTTTAATCCTTAATTTATTTCTAGGCCTTCTACCTTGGATGCCTATGTGTTTGGTTTTCTTGCACCTCTTTACAAAGTACGGTTTCCTAAAGTTCAGTTACAAGAACATCTGAAACAGCTCTCCAACCTGTGTCGCTTTTGTGATGATATCCTAAACAGTTACTTTAGGCTCAGTCTTGGAGGTAAGCTGTTTCTTCTTCAGCTAACATTTGTTTGCATAGAGTATTGACATATTCTCCTGGGGATGCATAAGCAAAACTTTTTTTCTTATTTTAATAAAAAAAAAAAGTGTTCATTGTCTTTAAATACTGGTTTACACACTTCAAGAATTAGCATTTTCCCAATTTCATTTCCTTCACAAAATAGAGAAATAGACATTTATTTTGTATTCCTCAGGATTTCATATATTTCTTGTCTCTTTAAATGTTACCCTTTGAAGTGGATAATTTTATTCTGAAAGATTAAATGACAAGTATCATCCCTGCTTTAAACAATAGTATTTATTCTAATGCAAATGCACAATTACTTTAAATGATTTTTACCTGCTTCTAGCATTTTCCTGTGTGAACAGAAATTAGTAGCAGATTGATTTTGGTGAGGTGCACTCCCATGATTCCAGTACTTGAAAAATGATTGCATCAGACTGGAGGTATAGTAAGTAGAGGGCACCTGTCACTTAAGATTCAATTCTTTTTGAGTGTGGGGCCTTGTGCTTAAGTGATTGTGATACTAAATTTGTATTGGGAGAGTTGGCTGAAATTTTCCTTTTAAGAAGTAAAAGTTATAAAGACAGATGGCATAGGTGGAAGTTTATTTTTGATGGTGGATTATGTGCTTTGTACTTAGGGTGGGACTAGTGGTTGAGAGTCTTAAAGCTAACTAACATTCAACCTTGTTATTTTGAAGCAGTGGTTAGCAAACCTGCCTAACAACAAATAAAAGTCTTGGGTCCTTTTCTAAACTTATTACATTAGAATCTCCTAGAGACTGATCCCAGAAAGCTATTGTTTTAAAAGGAACTTTAAATATTTTGGGTGTCTTGTAGGCAGCTATTTGGAAGTCAGTGCTTTAGAAACCTTTCCAAATAGTTGTGACCAAAGACCTATTTGAAAAGGGTGAAGAAAAGGTACAACTTAAATTTCAAAAAGAAATATGGACTGCTGTGCTTTTACTAATTACTGCTGTGGTTGGCTGCATATCACTTGGCTCACAGTGTCTTCTATGTGGAGAAATTTTAGTTCCTTTGTTGAGGGTTTGTTTTGGAGCATTACTATTCTTCCTAACTTTGCTTTTGAACCCAGAATGATTTTTCTCTTTACCTTTTTTTTTTTTTTTTTTTTTTTTGGCGGGTGGGGCACTTGGGAGGGTGGATAGATTAATCTAAACTGCTTTAAAGGCTTTCAAAATTTCCTCTTTCTCTGATTTCTGCCCTGGCTTCTTAGGCATCTCTCCAGCTGGACAAGAAACGGTAGATGCAAATCTGCAGAAACTCACGCAACTTGTAAATAAGGAATCCAATTTGATTGAAAAGGTCAAGTTTACTTCTATCATTATTTTACGGTTAGTTTAGTATTTTTCCATTCTGCAGCCAATGTTGTAATTTGGGTCATGCACTAACCTTAGCCTTTAAATTTTTTAAAGAGTTTATAGAAAACTGTTTAAATATACTTTTACTAAAATTGTATATAATACAGTGCTTTAGAGCCGATAGTGGCCTGTTTACTATGGGGAAAGATCCAGTAATGGTATTATGTTTATTTTTGCCACACAATTTGTACATATAAAGCTAGAAGTCCCAAAAGCCTGACTTTAAAAAAGAAAAAAAGCCAAAAGCAGTTCTTGCTTGTCTGTCTGCCTTTCTCTGTCCTGAAGGTTATATGCACCTGGACTAGTACATATATTTCTTATTAAAAGCACCATGACAACTTTTTCTTTCTTGCACATGATCTGTGTTAGTTTTTCTCCTTCCTGTTCTTTTCATTTCTGAATGTAGTTCTACAGTGTATCACCAGTGTATATATTCTCCCTCTTCGAGGTATTCATTTTGTGAAAGAGATATTTAAAAACTGATTAGGGAAGAAAACCAGCAATGGAAACTTCAAGAGTGATTCTTTTTTTTTTTTTTTTTGGTGCTGGGTATTGAACTCAGGGCACTCGACCACTGGGCCACATCCCCAGCTTTTTTTTTTTTTTTTTTTTTTTTTATTATTAGAGACAGGGTCTCACTGAGTTGCTAAGTGTCTCGCCATTGCTGAGGCTGGCTTTGAACTCGCGATCCTTCTGCCTCAGCCTCCCAAGTGCTGGGATTACAGGCGTGCGCCACCATGCCCGGCTTCAAGAGTGATTCTAATTGGAAAAATACACAAAGGTTGCACATTTTTTTTCTCAAGTGTCTGATTAACTTACTTTAAAAAAAATATATTTATTTATTTGTTTTAGTTGTACACAATGCCTTTATTCTTACATGGTGCTGAGGATCGAACCCGGGCCGCGCATGTGCTAGGTGAGAGCTCTACTGCTGAGCCACAACCCTAGCCCTAAATCACTTTTTTCTTTGGTGAATAAATAATACTTCATTTTTTCAAGGACACTGAGGCCTCATAACACTGGCTAACAGGTTTTGGGATCTAACAAATACCCTGGTGTAAGCTTAGAATGGTTTATCTCTTTCTTCTAACATCATGTACTAATCATGACTATTTTTATAAAAACAGGTATAGGCATATATTAATAAAAAAGGCCTAGAATGACACAGTTACCATGGATGGAATTGTGAGAATTTGGCATCTTCTCTGTGCTTATATGCATTTTTTTTTTTCCAAGTACAAAAATTATGCTGGTTTCTTTTGCAAAACTTTGAAGATGAATGCCATTTTTAAATTTAAGAAAGAGAGGGCTAAACTTGGCACCTTAAAATATGTTAAATAGTTTCTTTCCCCACTCCCAACTTTTCTTCCATCCTACCTCCCTTTACACTCCCTCCCTTACTGATATTCCTTTCAATCCTTTATTTATATAGTTTTGATTTGTACTTTCTTATATACATATGTATATAAAATTCTCTTCGCTACATTAATATATGCATATAACATGATTTTATTAAGTCCATCCCATATTTTTCCCCTTTCCCTTCTTTTCTCTCTCCCTCTCCTCTTCTCCACTGATCTTCCCTATATATTTATGATATCTGCCCCCACTGATACCACCTCTTTCCCTTATTTTGCTCTAGCTTCCTCATTTGAGAGAAAATATTGACCCTTGATTTTTCTAAGTCCAGCTTATTTCACTTAGCATGATTTTCTCCATTTCTGTCCATTTTCTGGCAAATACTATTTTTTCATTCTTCTTTATAACTGAGTAGAATTCCAGTGTGTGTAGAGATCACATTTTCTTGGTCTTTTTACGGGCATCTGGTTGATTCCATAATTTGACTATTGTGAATTGTGCTGCTATAAACATTGAAGTGGCTGCATCACTATAGTATCCTGATTTTAGTTTTTTGGATAAATACCAAGGTGTGAGATAACTGGGTCATGTGGTGGTTCCACTGCTTTCCAGAGTGTGTGTACTAATTTGCGGTCTCACCAACAGTGTGTCAGTGTACCTTTTCCCCACATACTTGCCAGCACTTATTATTTGTGTTCTTGATAATTAACATTCTGACTGGAGTGTGATGAAATCTTCTTGTTGTTTTGATCTGTGTTTCCCTGTTTGCAAGAGGTGTTGAACATCTTTTATTTGTTGACCATTTGTGCTTCTTCTTTTGAGAAACTTCTGATTTTAAACCTCACAACAGATTCTTTGGGCAGATACTATTATTGTCCCCATTTGACAGATGAGGATACTGAAGCTTTGAGAGTAGCTTATGTCACTTGCCCAAGGCCATTCAGCTGGCAAAAAATAGAGAGGGCACTTGAACCCTGGAAACAGGACTTCAACATGAGCTTTGTAGTTAGTTATTCTTCCCAGTAGTCACTGCCTAGCTCGTGGATGAGATTCTGTCTGTTACCAGGAATAGCAGCAGTCAGGTTTATCACTGTCATTCTCTGGGATGACCTTCTATTTCTTTTTGTAGTATTTTGTGTGTTGTAATTTGAGAAGTGAGTAAACTGGATAGTAAAATTATAAGTGCTATTATTATTGAAGTTTTGGTGTATTTGAAGTTAAAGCTAGGTCTGACTTAATTCTTTGCACAATTCAGTAAATCTCATGAGAGCTCATGAATGAAGTGTTAAGTAGGGATAAAGGAAAGATCAGTGTCTACCAAATGAAATCTATCCGGTGTAGTTTTTATTTCTGTGTGGTGAACTCAGGACAAACATGGAAAGGGACCTACATGTGCAGAAGGTAAAATCAGGAGGCCCATCACCACTTTATACATAGCCATCTTGGGTTATCACCAATTTATGAAAGTTTTCTGACCCATTGCAGTCAGGCATTACCCTCCCTTCACTGCCCACCCATTTATATCTGTTCTTCAGTGGTGGTGGTGGTGGGGTGGGGGGGAAGTGATTCACTGGTTGCTACAAGATGACAGGACAGCAAATCCTATTAGCTGCCACTGTTCACAATTTGGACAGAAAATCTAGAGCTTAAAAAAAAATTATGTTTGAGGAACTAGTTCTTCCAAGAAAGAAAAGACATCTTAACACAATTGATCTAAAAATTCGCTAGTAATATTTTTTCCATTGGAAAACTTAAAAAGTTGAACTTCTATTTTCTTTCCTCTCCTACAAACCCTGTGTACCTCTGCCAAAATGTTTTGTTTTTTAAGAGCATCTTGAGAAGATAAGGGAGAGTTTGAATGGTCTGCATCTTAAAATTCTAGAACAGTTTGTCTATGAAGTTGGTGGGAGGAT
Source organism: Tamias sibiricus (assembly GCA_025594165.1). NCBI lineage: Eukaryota > Metazoa > Chordata > Mammalia > Rodentia > Sciuridae > Tamias > Tamias sibiricus. The sequence goes on from CM046662.1 coordinate 104,397,944, forward strand.
GCTGTTTTCTGTTTTGTGCTTTTGAAGGCATCTGCTTTCAAGTCTCTTATGAAGTTCAACTGATAGTAACCTCAGCACCAAACCTGAATCTTTTACCTTGTGGGGTGGTCTGATTAAAGATAGTTTCTGAGGACTGACTGAATTCTCAATAATCCCTATCTTAGTGTTTCAGGAGTACTAATATGCTTTCTTTTGGGTAAGTCTGGAGTTCTTGGGTATAAATATGCTCCATATTAATTTGTTTCTTGAAGGCAGGATTAGAACTGATAAGACCTCTGGACTAGATCTAAGGAATTTGTCCTCCTTTTTGCCCCTTTTCCTAGATTCTCTGAACTGCATACTCTCAACTTAAAAGAACTGGTCTTTTTGAGTGCAGTACAGGTTGCTTTCAGGCAAAAATGTAGAGTTGAAAGAACAATTGTGTTGTAGTTAGAAGACCTGGGTTCAAGTTTCAGCTGTGATACAAGCTTTGTGACCTGGGCAAAACCACTTAGCCTTTCCAAGCTTCATTTTTCTAATCTGTAAAACACAGAAGGATGGTGTCTGCCTTTTCTTCTTCACAGTGTGTTAGGAAGATCAAACATGATATTGTACATGAATATACTTTATAAAGCATGGCACTTAGTATATTATTTTACTGTTAGAAGACTTCTTAAACTAAGTCTTGCTATGGTTGAGTTCAGTAGAATATTCATTTTGTTGAATTACTATAATTTTGTGATGGTATCAAGGATGAGCCATGTTGCTTTTTACAGATACTGAGTCAACTGGTATTTGAGGTATGACATTTAGAATTCTTGAGAGATTATTTGTTAAAATAAAGGTTTCTCTAGTGGTCCGAAACATATGGTTCTATGTTCTTCTAGTCTGTAGTTTGGATGGGGAGGCCACAGTCCACATAAGTGGTGCCACAGTCTTAGTTGTATCTTTTGTACTTTGTACAGATGGATGACAATCTTCGCCAAAGCCCTCAGCTTCCTCCTCGGAAACTGCCAACACTCAAATTAACTCCAGCCGAAGAAGAAAGTAATTCCTTACAACGGCTATCACCCTGACAGTGGTCATGCTTTGTGGTCAAAGTCATGATTGTTTTGGTAATCTCTTATATCCACTGTGTGAAGGCAAAAGGGAAATACCATTTCTAGCTATAAGGAAGACTCTAACACAAAAGGAGACTTCTATGACATCTATATATTTTTTTTAATTAATAAGCTTGTATTCTAGCTTGGCACTGCATTTTAAATAAAGGTGAATGCTTAATGAACTTTGTTGGGGGGGGGGGAACACATTGTACTGTATATTAAAAAAACCTGCCTTAATCTTGGCAGATTTTTGCTTTTGGTTCACATGTTACTGACCAAAACTACGATTCTGTTCTGAATGTGCATTCTTAATTTATTCAAGTTAACTTATTCAATTTATTAACCTAGTTAACTTCTTTGACCTGTCTGAATACATAATATGTGGCTTTTTGAGACTTTTTTTCTTTAGTTTAGAAATCTGATGCCCATTTTAGGAAGTAGGAAAAATACAAATTACTTCAACAGAAAAACCTGTATTTAACTTTCAGAAAGCAATGAGGAATGTGCTTTTAAACTATGCTCTCATAAGTCTAATCTTCTGAGGGTTTAGTACCACATATTAAATATTAAAGGTGGTTAGATATAATCTGATGATTTACACTTCAATATAACCTTAGTATTTGCTGCTGTGTTCAGTGTAGGTTATCAAGGGCTCTTTGAGTTTGCTGGGTGGATATGGCAGCTTTAGACCTATTTATTTGTAGCACATCTTTAATTGTCTCATTCCTGTATTGATTCCAGGAGATCTAAATGTGTTGGTCATTGTTTTATGTTAGGCTGTGAAATCTTAATGAAACTTGCCCAGTTGTTAGACACTACTCAGGAGGTGCACATGGCCCAGGTAATAGAAATACCCACTGTGCATCTGGTCTGAGTTCTCCATTCTTGACTCAGGCCAGTATTCTTTCATAAGAAGCATATCATGTAGTCACGAGCTTTCTGACAACCAATTATTTCCCATATATTTTATCTATAGTTGAAGGAGCCAAAGGAATAATCAGAAATAGCAGCCTTTTAAGACTATTTTCTTTTTATTGGTTGCTGAACTGTTCTAGGATTTGCTGTGTGGTAATCTTACTTATAATAGAAATTTGCTTATTTTAGTGGTTGAGGTGCTTCTGTTGTCCTAAAACCACTTCTGGGGTTTTTAAATATAGGACCATGTTTTTGATTAGTGTCTTAAAAGATTACTATGGTGCTCAGCAAATCTTATCAAGTTCTGAAGAAACCCATATGTTAAGAAAATGAGCTTTGTTGTCAAGAGACTCGGCTAATTTGAGTTGAGTGGAGCTCAGCTGTGTTTGACCGACTTCCTCCCAATTTAATCTGTCTTTAGGTAGCTATTTATACAGGAGTCTTTAAGACATATTTTTTAAGTAAATATTTTTTCTTGAAAGTTTTAACTGAATGAGAAATAAGGTAGTCTTCACAATCATGTTCATCTGTTTGGATGCGTTTAGGGAAAGTATCTAATGATTTTCACATTGCTTCTCCAACAGAGGTGTGTGTATGTTGTGTTCATCTTTAAAGGGAGGTTATTAAATTTGAGCAATCTGAAATATGTTTGAATATTTTATATTGAAAATCATGGGCATGAGACTTTATTGTTCTCTAGGATTGATGTATATTGAAGAAGAGTGGTTTCACACATTAATCAGACATCTGTTTATGCTTTAGTCAGGGTTAGTCATTTTCAATTATGATTTATATTAAACCTTTCAAAACACATTAGAAATGGCTTACAATTGTAAAACACATGTAAAACAGGACAGTTACAATTATTTTTTGAAAAAATAAAAAATTTGTAGGAAAAAAACTGTATTGGAACTAACAGATTATAACATTGAATGGTAAATTTAACTTCCAAGTTTTTTTATGAGTGAGGTCAAAAGATAATGCCAGGTTAAATAAGTTCTTCTTTCAATAAGACTACTAATGTCTATGTGGAAGAAAAATGTGTTTAAATATTTATGAGAATGTAGGAGATCATGTTTTTACAGTACACAGACTTTAACCAAGAAGTGTACTATAATGTTTTATGTGTTTAAATTTTAATCAAAAGTGGTCATTTTAGTATAATAAGTAGTTGTCCTTTTTAGTCGAGAGGATAACTATAAATATGATTTGTTTGCTGTTTGGCCATCCCTGCTTTGAACTGCCTGTGGCCTTATAAAATCCATTATCCTTCCAGACTATTACCTTTCCTAACAGGCAAAATATGATTTAGTAATTAAGAATTTATATGTTGAGTTACTTAGTTGAGCTAGCTTTCTATAAGCAAACAAGATGATAGAAAGCTATATCTGAGAATAAAATACTTTAGTGGCCAGCCAAACATGTAGGAAACTCTTGGGGCAATTTTTTAGAATGGACAGAGAGCCTTCCTGTTCAGGATATATTTTGAATAAAGTTTGAGTTTGCTGGGAAAAATGGTCCACAGCCTTAAATAAAATACTGTGAACCACTGTATTTTGGAGGTGATGGTGGAGGATAATATGATAAAAGGTTATATGTTTATGTATACAGGATTAGAAAAATTGGTTAGATTTTTTTTTCAAATTCCCAGAAGTGGAAGCCCCTCCATGAACAAACTTCACAGTCATCCATAACAGGGATTGCTTAAACAACACCAAATAAACTGTAAAGGACATTGAAGATGATCATTTCTCCAAAACTATTTTTTGATTTCACAAAAGGTTGGCATTAACAAATTTCAATTTAGATATGCTTGAATTATTTTTGAGTACTAGAGGATTAGAGATTTTACAAAAGCAGACATTTTTATTACTGTTTGTAATTTCTGTCCACTTCATATTGCTAGATACATTAATTAACATGAAGAAACAGGAAGGCTTATTCAGTTAGAGCTAAGTTAAAATTTTTGGAAGTCTGCAAAAGTGGGAAAAACTAAAGAGGCAGAAACTGGTCACAGTGATGGTATCTTAGAAAACCAGTTTGTTCAGGTAGCTTCATGTGATGAATTGATATTTGAATTTGCAAGTTTCTTTTCACTTCCTCCAAAACTATGCATTGATTAGGTCTGTTAGATTTTTGGGGGGCAGTTTTCCATAAGCTATCAATAATCTTAACCCTTTTAAAGTCAAAATAACACTGCTTAAGTAATAAACAGGAAGCTAAGTTATAGGACATGGGATATCTCTATTTTTGCAATATCTTCTAAGTCTATAATTATTTCAGAATTTTTTTTTAAAAAAGTAAATTCATCACTATCTACATGATTGTGATTTCAAATTCTGTGCTTCAAACATAGTATTTAGCTCCAGATAAATAAATACAGAACATAAATTAAGTGTAATTTTCAATTTCATTCTTGGACTTAAGGAAGAAAACTCAGGTGTGTAACAAATGTTTTTCAAAAGATCTACTTTGCCTTACCAAAAGAGAAAATACTGTGATCTAAAATCAAGAAATCCTTTTCCCTTTGATGTCAAAAATTCTCTGATTTTTATGTTTCTAATTATACTTTTTTTTTTTCTTGTGGTACCTCTGTTCACATTTGAGGATAAAACATTTTGAAGAAGTTCTTCAGTCTCTTCATATGGAAGTTATTTGTTTTCTATTTATTGTCTAGACACACAGCATGACAAGATAATGCACTTAAGACCATCCTTTCATGAAGGAGTATGCGGCATGTCTGTGTGCTTTTTGTTTTAAGCTCAAAGATAGTTAGCAATTGACTTTTTCTTGGTTTGGTTATTTTTATAATTGAAATTCTGAGCAGAGCAACAGAGATAATTTGGGATGTGGTAAGAATTTTTATTTTTTGCCTTTTTAAAAAAATATTTTTGGCTATTGTTAAGCTCTGTGGAATTTATATTTACTTTTTAATGTTTCCATATTTGTTAAATGTATTTTTAGAAAAACTTGTCCTTACATGAAATCAAAGATCAGTAATTCTAAATATTCTCAAAGTTTTAATTGAAGTTTTATTAGCTCTTCAAAATGCTAATTTTGACAGAGATGTAAGGAATTTTTTTTTTTTTTTTTTAAGTTTTGGTTTTAAGGGTTTGCAAAATAATTTAGCCTAGAAACTGTTGTTGGGATATAGTGATTGCTAGAAGCCCAGATTACCAGCTCTGGACTTTGTGACTGAGGTAGAGGAATTAAAAAGGATTTGAAAATTATTTTTTCCAGAAAAATATACCATAAATTACTGGTGAGAATTAACTTTCTTTTTTTTTTTCAGTATTGAGGCCTGAACTAAGGGGCATTCCACCAATAAGCTACATCCCCAGCCCTTTATTAAATTTTATTTTGAGATGGGGTCTCACCAACCTATAGAGGCTGGCGTTATATTTGTGATGCTCCTGCCTTAGCCTCCTAAGTAGCTAGGATCACAGATGTGTGCCACCACACCTGAGAATTAACATTCTTGAACAATGGTATGATGTAATAGAAGGATAACTTCAAATTGAATGTTTGTAAGTAAAGAAGAAAATGTTATAGTAGAAGATATCAGAGTAAAATAAGCTAGTTTCTTTTGAAAGACAAAAGGCAAGAAGACAGTTTTTCTGTGCCCTCATTATTATTAATTTGAAATAAAAAAGATTTTAAAAACACATAGTTTTAGTTTATCAGAAAAGCAATTCCTAAAGGAGTATTTTGGCAGAATATATTGTTATATGAATAGAGAATTCTGTAGCTCAACAAGTTTGGAAAATGCTCTGTTAGGCATAGTTAAGTTCTATAGGCTTTTCAGAGCCTTTAATGTGCTAATGTACTTTTTCAGTCTCCAAGCTTTCCAAGTTTTATTTTACTACTGAAGACATAGTCTGAAGGGACTGTATGTATCGGTGTATATGTGCTCTTGCACGTGCATTTCTTAGGAGGAGGTTTGTAGTTTCTATTAAGCACCTCTATTTTATACATCATTTCCCTAATTTATTTAAATGTGGATTTTGTGTTGAAGTAAATATTTTGTGGGATTTGTGTACTGAGAAGTACACTTAGGAAAATATTACCCTAGAGTGTTTTTGATGCTTTGCTTTCATTGCAGAGGTTTCTTATGTTGAGTGCCCCTCTAGTGATGGTGATAAAATGGGATGGGATAGGTCAGAACTTCTTAGACTGTGGAATTGAGAGTAGGGTGGCTTTGGGTGTTGATAGGTTGTGATTTAGGTACATGTGAGACTCTGGTCAGTCCAGCCCATTCCCCTAGAGTTCCAGTCAGTCTGGAACAGTAGTTCAGGGGTCTGATGATGATAAATCAGTTCCTAGGCATCCATGAGACAGAGAGAATCAACTTGTAATGCCAGAACAATTTTCCAAACCTTTTCTGGGTATGCTTTAAAAGTGCCAGAGACGACAATGGGCTTTTATGTATGAAAGCATTCAGTTGCTTCAATGACAAGGCAAAGGAAGCTTAATATTTTCAAGTTTTATTTTATAACAGAAAACATGGCCTAAACAAGGATTGTGTGTGCAGCACACGTGCACATATTTTCTGGGAAGCAGGTTCATCATTTTCAGCAGATTCTTCATTTTAAAAACTTAAATCCTCACTGGACTCCAAATTTGAGGTAGCTAACTAAATATGTTTTATTTCATTTCAAAGTATAAAACCGGATCTCTAATGAGACATAAGGCTGGTTTTCTGTTCATTTGTTGTAATGTATACAGTCCATGTTTTGGATGTGTTTTAAAAAAAGCTTGCCCTTGGGCTTTGAATTGTGGTGTGATGGTGAACATCTAACCACATGAAAAGCAGTTGGATATTTGTTCTGTTTCTTCAGTTTTCCTCTTGCAAACTCAGAGAAATGCCTTTTAATCATTTAGTTTAAATGTTCCAGATCCTTGGAAATCACAAAAAATGATTTGCCAGAGTTTGAATCAGTCCTCAGCATGTCATACACTACAGAGAAGGTTGGGCTGGCTGTTCACTCTTTGGACTGTTGCTGCTTCTCCTGCATTGCTGGAGTCTTTATTTCTTGGAGAAGAAGGGGATACATAATTTTTTATTTTGTAAAATAGAAGCTAATGCTTTTTTCCATTCTTCTGTACATCTTGAAGTGGATATTTGAGGTGTTTGTAACTTTAGCTTTTTGAATGTTTGACAGTAAAGAAAACATGAGATATATATGTTTGCATATTGGTTTTGTTTAACCAAGCCTGTCTTCGGATAGTAAACATTTTAAACATGTGTTCTAGTGTGCAAATACTATAGTTTCATTATAAATGAACTTAAAATAAACAATGTTGGCCATAATTTCAATATTTCTAGCCTCGCTAGTGTGAATATATTTCAGTCAGAGACAATGTATAAATACCCAGAAGTGGTAATGATGATCAATGTTGTAAAGAGTTTGTTCTGATAAATGAGAAACTGGATATAATGTCAAAAGAGCTATTTTCTCAATAAAATCTCAAACCACCTGATGTTTTGTTTTTAGTTGTAGATGGACACAATACCTTCATTTTGTTTTTTTAGGTTTTGGGTTTTTTTTTTTTTTTTTTTTTTTTTTTTTTTTTTTTTTTTTTTTTTTTTTTGTGATGCTAGGACTGAACCTGGTGCCTCATGTGTGCACTCTACCATTGAGCCTTAACCCAGCCCCGTTGATTCATTCTTGATGCATTATTTATTCCTTGAGGTGAATATATTCACTAGGAAGAACTTTTTAGTGGTTGAAAATAGTACTAAGGACTGGGACTGAGCTAGGTAAAGGATTGTTCTTTTTATATCCATTCTTTCTAGGATACATTGAAACCACCTATGCTCTTTGCACCCCGTGCTAAGCAGAGTTGGAGCCTGCTCTCTAAGCTTCTAATTAGTGTATGACCTCAGATGTTCAAATGACTTTTCAGGGCTATCACATTCTTATTCCTCAGTGCTGTCAGTTTCTTTTAAATTTTCCCTTTGCCCACCCAGCCAGTCCAGAGATATTCCATTTAATTGAATGAAAGACACACTAAGAAAAATATGCAGTTTTGGGTAGGAGGGAAGGTATGTGTATCTTTGCTGCTTTGTTTATGGGGTAGTGTTTAAGGGTATAGAGAACCCTGCTATTTATAGCTGTTATGGGCAGATGTCTTAGCTAGTAGAATTTTTTTAAATTGAAGCATCATTTACATATAGTGAAACATAACTCTTTCAAGTAGAACTGTTCAGGTATGTAAGTATTTTTCTCACATGACTAGCTGTCTATATCTTTGTTGTTACTTCTATCCCCAAGGAATACAAATTTTATTGGGTTTCCTTGGCTGGATGGAAGTGGTTAAAAGTGATCCCCTACTTTCTACACAAGAGCAGGAATGAAGAGTTGCTGAAGTGGAGTAATGGAAACCATTTGCGGAGAGGCAGCTATTTGGGAGTCACAAAGCTTAAGAAGCGTTTAACAAGGAACTTCAGAAATTTTGGCTCTTAATTGCCCACTTCAGACTTTGTGCTTACTTGGACTATTTTACATGCTCAAAAACTCCTGGGTGGGCTGGAGATGTGGCCCAGTGGTAGAGCGCTTGGCTAGTATGCATGAGGGTCTGGTTCAATCCCCAGTATCACAAACAACAAAATTTGGGTCCTGCAGTGAAGGGTAGGCTACAACACAGTGCTCTGTTTTCCCTTTGCCATAAAATGGCAACTATTGGTAGGAAAACTGAAGTTTTGACATTTCAGTATCTTAAGTGAATACCCACAGGGGAAGAGGAGGGAAATAAAGGAGAGACATTAAGATCACTAAATGCCGAACCTAGGTTTGACACAAATGTATGAGAGAACAAGCAGGAAATGGTGGTGAAGAAAATATCAGGAAGAAATGTCAGGACTGCAGGTCATCTGATAATTAGGTTCCTAATCTTGTAATTAAGTTCCTAGTTGTTCAATAAAGGAGAAACTAACCTCTTCTTGATCTGATAAAAGCTTCAGGAGAAAGAATAAGAAGCCACGGTCCATTTCTCCAGGTACATGAGTCAGCCTCCTGGAATGCTTTAGACATCTGCGATTAAGAAATGAAGACAGCTGTGCATCATCAAAGACATTGCTAATTTCTAATGCAGCCAACTCAAGGCTCCAAAAATTGTGCTTTTCCAAGTGGGAAAGAAACTATTATATTTATTATGCTTTTTAAGAGAGTGGAAAGAACAGGGAAACTTAACATTTATAAATACAATTAAGGATTGTTTCCTTAGATCCTAGTTGGGGGAAGGTGATTGTCTGAAGAGTTCATATTTTGAAAAAGTCAAGAAATCTCTTGGTATAGAAGAAAGCATGACACTTTCCAAACCTCATAATTAAGACCAAACAGATTTCAGCCTTATTTTAAATGCAAAAAGCAAACTGACTTTGAAGACTGTCAGATTATGCCCAATTTGATATGAGTTGTCCCAGTTTTCTCCATGAGAGGGAAAATTGCCTTTTTAATCTAATGAACATCATTTATATTTTATGTAGTAGATAACATACAAATCACAGGGTGACTACTACTTCATGGTTTATAAAAAGGTGGAGGATGGGTAGATATAGTAGATGTAGAAGTTAAGAGGCTAACTAATAAAAAAAGAAAAAAACCTGGGCTTGGTAGTGCACACCTGTAATGCCAGGGAGTCAGGTTCAGGGGGACTCTACAAAAGAAGGGAATTGCCAAGTTGGAGGCCAGCCTGGGCAACTTAGCAAGACCCTGTCTCAAAATAAAAAGGACTGGAGACGTAGCTCAGTGGTAAAATACTTCTGGGTTCAATCCCCTAATATAGGAAAAAAATAAAAAAGAAGTACACACACAAAAATATATATATATATATATATATATATATATATATATATATATATATAAAAAAATAAAAAAAGGGCTGGGGATGTAGCTCAGAGAATTCTTGCCTAACACACACAAGATGTTGAGTTCAGTTCTCAGTTTGCAAAAAAATAAAAATTAATAAATGAAGACTGTATATGTAAAGTTTGTAGAGACTGCCTTCATGGAGCTGGAAGACTATATAACACACATAACATATATACATGTATACATATATACACACAAATGTTAAGATGTGCAGAAAATATAATCACTGAAGAGGTATGTGGCCTAATGAGAATTTCAATAAATTTAATGCAATGTTCTGATGGTGGAAGAATAGACAAAGATGAGATTGGTGTGTTAGCCAAGGCCCATCAGAGGATGGTTCTCTATTATGCCCTTGAGAGATGTGTTTGGAAATGAATGGGTGGTGGCAATTTTGTTATAGTGAAGTCCTGAAGGTATTTAGATGGCCAGGGTGGGGCATGTCCCTGCCCAAAAAAGAACTGTCCAAATCCAAATACCAATAAATAGTGTGCCGTTGGGAGATGCTTGAAGACATTGTAAGCCCTTATCCAGGTTTTTACAGGGCAGAAGTATGTAATGAATCTTGGGATGACCTGCCAGTAAGCTTTGAAAAAATGGAGGGTTGCTTACTATACGGTCAGAGTGCCAGGTTGGAGAGTTCGGAAGAGCAAGCCATCTTGATGGGAGAAATTAATCTTGTGATAAAAAGCAGAGGTTGAAACTAGACAGGTCATCAGGACATTACTCAAGATATGATATAATCAGGGTTCTGGGGTTGAAGATGAATGGGATGTAGAAAGACAATGAAATTGTAGTGAAAAAGCTAGGCTTGATGTAATACATGACTGGTGATTTTGAGCAAGTTTCTTGCCTTTTAGTCCACAGTGCTCTTTATTGCAATGCAGAGAAATAACTAGATCTGAATGTACGAACATTTCTACTTGAATTTTTAAAAATTACAAAAATTTAGAAGATACCAGTGGAAAGAGCCCTATTCCCACCTCGTACATATAACCTCTCTTAACTTATTGGTATCTATTTCTCTAGTTGTTTATGTTCTACACACACACACACACACACACACTCCTGTATATATTATAAGCTTATAGTATTTTCTGTTCTGTAATATGCCTTTTCACTTAATATTCAGAAAATCCTTATAGGTGATTATATATTCTACCCAATTTTTAGTGGCTATGTGCAATTTCATTGTATGCATGTAGCATTGTTTTATTTCACTCCCTTGTGATGGACATTAAAGTTAGTTCCTCTTGTAATGGTCCTTTTTACATACTACTAAACTCTTTTGCTTCCTGGCCATGAGGTAAACAGTTATACTCTGACATGTACTCTAACCATGGTATGCTGCCTTACCACAGACCCAAAGAAATTGAGTCAACTGATCATGGACTAAAACCTCCAAAATTGTGAGCCAAAATGAACTTTTTCCCTTTATAAGGATTAGCTCAGGTATTTTGTTATAATAATAGAAAACTGGCAAATACAATTGTCCATTCATACTCTGCATCAAAGTCAAATTCTCTGAACCCCTGTTTTCTCAGCTATAAGATGGGTTTTGGTTGTGTATAAATAGGATAACACCCATTAAAGGTCCAGAATATATCCAGTGATCAGTAGTAGTATTTTCCTTCATGCCCTTTGCTGGACAAAGAAATCCTAAAGGGCAAAGACTCTTCTTTATTGTATCCCAGCACTTAGCACAGCACTTAGAACATGGAAGGGACTCAAAAATTTTTGAGGAAAGAAGAATAAATAAGATTTGAAAACATTTTGAGTGTGTCAGAATAGAGAGATGGAAAAGTTGAGTCCAAGAGCCAATGAATCAGCAGTGAGAAAACTAGTGGATTTCTTAGCTGCTTGCCATTAACATGAAAGTATTTGAATTATTCTCAATGATTTGCCAAGAAATGATTTCTTGTAGACTGAAGTGGCTAAAAGATATGAAACACCTATATTCAAAAGCCTTGAAAAGTAAGGTAAATTTTTTTGGAAGCCAAGTATTTTAAGTATCCTAAGGAAGTTGACTATTTAAAGGAATTCATTAATTTTCTTGTAAAAATGAATAATTTAAAAATGATTGTTACATATTCACATATTTAGATTTGCCTATAGGAGTACATGTGCCATAATAATAAAATTTTATAAAAATGGCAGTAAGTTAACGGGACCCAGAGAGGTGGCACCTCAAATAGAGAAGAGAGAATTGATGTCAGGTCTTGTTTTATGCAACATGTCCTGTGATTGCGGGGGAGAAGGAGTCAGTCAGTGGTTCGTTAATGAGATTTGCAGATGGCTTTAAGTTGAGAGATATTGTAAACAGCAGGAATGACTGAGAAATGATACAAGAGGATCTGGAAAGGTTAGGAACATGGACAGGAAATCAAATGATTCAGCCTGGAGTAATGCAAGCCAATCCGACATCTGGGGCCAAATAAGAAGAAATACAGATATGCCATGAAAGAGACAAACATGGGAAATAGTCGTTTTGGAGGAGATTGGAGGCACACTAGAGGAAAATAAGAAGTAGGAAGCAGAAACATAATGGTTGTTGAATGCCCACTATGTGCCCAGTACTTACCATGTTGATTTCTTTTTGACCAATTTTAAGCAATTTAGTGCTGTGCAAGAAATATTTTTTTGAGGATTAATTATGATAAGAGCTCAGTACTTAATGAAACAAAAGCTCAACCTCCCTATAGTAGATCTTAATGTTATAGAGTCTTATCAGTGTAGAAAGCAATGTAGAAGTGGTCTGGAATCTCCAGAAAAGCTCCAGTAGATCACTGGCCACGTACCTGCCTGAGCATTTAAGGATTTATTCAGTGGGTGTTTCCAAGAATGCTTGGAGCAGGGTCCACCAGGCTATCCTTGGTACCAGCAGCATGGTAGGGCCCAGGAGTTCAGCTTAGGCAAAAATACACCACGTCTCATGATGGCTATCTCAGGAGGTGATCTGCTTCTTCCAATTGTGCCCATCTTCTCTCTCTTCTAGTGCCCTTGTGTTGACCTCTACTCACAGAGCTGCCATTCTAGCCCTTTGCTTGGGTTTCCTGTTGCCCTTCATCCTTCTCTCTTGCTATATAGTCTAGTGATCATTTGTGCTTCCTCTAGATATCAATGAACTGAATAGGATTTATTGGTGGTATTGGCTTAATTTGTGAACCTTTAATATTTTAAGAAATGGAGACACTATTTTGTCTTTTTTTTCCCTGTTACAAGGGTTTGAGGAGTTGGGCTGCAGTGAGGATGCCATGGGGATGAGGAGGAAGAGGACCAAATTGTTCTGGGAAGGACAAACCCTAAGAGGGCACCATTGACTGCAGCCAATTCCTCCTTGCACCAGAACACTGATGTGAGGAGTATGTGGAAGGAGTGAGCTGGATATGAGAGACCTCACTTTTAGTTCCAGTTCTAGCTTTGTAAGATATGTTAATGACTCAGGAAGAAGCCTGGAGCTGAATGTGTCACCTGTCCCCAGTAATATTTACCTTACAATACCTGCCCCCAATTTGCCTTTTTGAATAGTTGTGTATTTAATATGCAAGTGGAGATGCTTAGTAAGCACTTGTGTATATGCAAGCCCCTTGTGGCTGAAGACTTAAAAAATTCATTCATTCAACAAATATTTACTGAGCACTTCCTTTGTTCCAGGCACTCTTCTTGGTGCTCAGGAGACGTCAGTGAATATAACAAAGGTCTCTGGTGGTATTTAGATTCCAGCAGAGGGAGACAATTAATAATGAACTAATAAATAAGCAGATTACATAATATAGTAGAAAGTGATAAATGCTATCGAAAAAGAAAAAAGTATAAAGCAGGTTAAGAGGGCTGGGAGTGCTGGGTTTGGGGTACACAAGCTGTTGTATTAAATCTGACAGGATTGTCATCATCATGAAGATGGCATCTGGACAAAGACCTGAAGGAACTGTGGGCCTGGCCTTCCAGAGGGTGCAAACAGAGCTTGTCCGGCAGGTCTGTAAAACAGCAAGGAGCCCCAGGTTTCTGGAGCAGAGTGAGCAAAGGGAAGAGTGAAAGAGATGAGGCCAAAAAGCCACAGGTGTGAGCAGACCAGGCACCAGCTTGCAGGCATTTGTAATGCTCTGCTTTAACTCTGATCCATTGCAAGGTTTTGAGTAAATAAGTGATGCCACTGATTACTTTCCAAAAGATTTACTTAAGGTGCTGAGGATAGAGCAGGAAGGCCAATGGAGTTTATTAAAGTAACTTAGAGCTCAAGATAGGGTGGCTCAGATGGATCAGGATAATAACTGAAGAAGTGGTAAGGAGAATTTGGGTAGTGGGTGTATTTTGCCAGTACTATAAACAAGATTTCCTGGCTGATTGACCAGGGGTGCTCCACCACTGAGCTATATCCTCAGCCCTTTTATTTTGCTTTATTTTGAGACAGAGTCTTGCTAAATTCCATGTGATTCTCCTGCCTCATCCTCCCACGTAGGTGGGATCACAGGCATACGCCACCACACACAGGCAAGTAGAGATTAGGAATCCCTTTTTGACACGTTGAGTTTGACACCTACATGCAGATGTAAGCCTGGTGTCCAGAAGGTACAAACTGAAGAGTTGTCAAGATAACGGTGTTATTTAATATCATGAGACTAGATGAGATTATCAAGTGTTGAAATTATGGAGAACAGAAGAAGGACCAAAGTAAGCTCTGGGGCATTTTGAACACTGAGAGATCATGGAGAAAACCAGTAAGGGAGGTTGAGATCATGGAGGAGGGAGGAAAATCAAAAGTGTGTTGTCCTTAACACCAAATGAAGAATGTGTACTAAGAAAGAGAGAATGGTGGCTGTGTTGAATGTTGTTGATGGATCAGTGTGATGAGGACTGAGATGTGACCACTGGATTTAGCAAAATGGCGGTCATCCAAGACCTTGGAGTTCAGTTTCGATGTAGTGTTTGGGGTGCAAGCCTGATTAGAGTAGGTTCAAGAGAGACTAGAAAGAGAGGAATTGGGAAAAGTGAGAAGAAATGAATGATGCATATGATCATTATGAGCAGCATAACAGGCCTGGGAAAGGTATCTAGAGGACAGGATATCTTCCCCTGGGTTCTCAAGTGCCTGTCAAGGAAACAGCCACCTGTTCATTTATGTATATCTATGTATAGCTGAGAAGCAAGGCAGGGTGCAAAGCACTGTTGCTAGGTCATTAGGAAATCTTCCTCATTAACAGAGATAAAGGGGATGTCTTACTTATTACAAAAAAATTGCTATTTGAACATAGGCTTTCTCTCATAATGATGAGCTACATTGTTTTATTTTATAAACAAGGCCTAGCATATTAATATTTTTATAATGAGTGAAGCCAGATGATACAACAAGTCAGTCACTGGTATCTTTTCTACTTTGTGGAGAATTTCAGCTTCTGTAATTTAGGTAATAGAATTTCTCTCCTGTAACCAGGCCTGGGGCTCAGAGAACTGAGCCCACATGAAGTAAATCTGCATCTTTATTCTCCCTTTGAGCTACTTAATGACTGTGTGCATTCATCAGGAGACAGGATGAGAACATATTTGAAAATTAAAGGGTTATCACTCTAGAAAGTGTGAAAGTACTGTGTGAAGGATAAGAGTGTATTAGGAAAACATGTAATGTTTTAAAGGGAAAGAACAGTCAGAAAACAAGCCAGAAGCCTTGGTAACATCCTTTCTCCAGCTAGTCAGTCCCATCATCCATCTGTTCTTCGGGGTCACTGCTCCATTTGGGATGGTTCCCCTCCCCCATGGCCCAGCTTTGCCTTTTCTATCCTGGGTCACTGTGGTAGATGTACAGCTGGTCTCTCAGCTTCTGGTTTTTCTCCTTTCCAATCTATTCTCCACATCATTCAACAGCAATCTTTCCAAAGTACAAAACGATCATGCTTCCCCCTCGCTTGGTACCTTTTAATAGCACCTCCTAGTTATCAGGTCCAAGCGCCTCATCCAAGAGTATAAGATATTTCATTCTCTGGTTCTAGTCTAACTGTGCCTCATCTTCTGTCCTCACCATCAAAGATCCACCTTGGTCGCCAAATATTCGAGGCTTCTACCTTTAGACTTCTTTTTAAATCTTCAGATGAAGAAACTCTAATGAGTAATAGGAGAAGCTACAAATTCAATGAGATGAGACTAAACAGGGGATTTGGTTTTTAAGTTCCATTAAGATAGAAATGGAAGGGACATTCTTTGTTTCAGTATTCCTTACATCCATATTATGCCACGTTTCTCTTTCCGCTTGTCTACTGTGTATATATAACAGCTCTGCACATAAGCTAGTTGTTGGCTTCTTCCCTTGGCTTTGAGAACACTCATGGTCAGTCCTTGGCCCTGTTTTGACACCTTACTCACTTTGTAAACTTTCCCTTGCCTGCCTTTTCCATTTCCTGGGCTTTAAATACTGCCTGTATTTTGAAGTCTCAGAGATTGACACCTCTGGCTCAGGCATCTCTTCTGAGATCAGACCCCTATCCAAGGAGCTCTGTCCCAGAGGTCTGCAGTCCTCCCAGACTTAACTCTGATCTTTACTTTGTCCAAATCTATTTTTATTCCTCTTTCAATAAATGTCACCCTTGTCACTCCATTGCTCAAGCCAGAGACCTGGAAATTTGCCTCTCCATTTCAATTTGTAAGGAAAACTTCATGTACATAATATCTGAAATGTTTTATGAAGGGTTATGGAAAATAATATTCCTACTAGACATCTCCCCAATAAAAATGGAGGGACAGTGTGGCTTGGGAGGAGGGAGAGAAATTAGCCAAACATTAACATTGGGCCCTGAGGGTAAAAGCAAACTTTCATTCCTTCCTGGATTCATCCCCAGTATCTTCACCGAAAGCAAACCTTTACCCCTTCCCAACCACAATGGGTCCTAAAGGAAAGAGGCAAATACTAAAATGCTGGGCCCTGGACTTTTACCCTTTCCCATGCAGATGAATCTTGGGGGAGGAGAAAAGCAAATAGTGAAGCTCTAGGTAACAGTGGGTCCTAGAGACAAGCAGTGACCATCTAGTTGTGAGCTTTTCCCAGTGACAACAAGTTTAAAACTTTTTACAACTGCCTTCCTGAGTTAAAATTTTAACTTGCACAACTAGGTCCATGACTGTCCAAACTGCATGTCTGCACTCTCCCATGATTAATTCACCCTCATTGTAAACTATAAAACCCAGACTCCTTCTGTAACTGGGGGGCATTTCCCATGCCCAGAAAATGAGCCCTCCCATGCCTGATGGATTGACTTCGCTGCCGAATAAAGGAAAGCTTGCTGATCCGAGGTTTGCTTCCCATCTCCTGCCACTGTCATTGGTTGCCATGTGCTTACATTTTCTATTTAGTACTTTACATACAGCAATGTTCGAGGTAGGCTACTGTTATTATCACCTTTTTTGTAGAAGTGGAAACCAAGGCACAATAACTTTAAATAATCTATCGAAGGTCACACTGGGTTTAAACTAAGATAATCCACCTTCAAAATTTACATGCTTTACCTGTACCCCAACTGTTATGCTTGGCACCTCTCTCTGATTCTCCCCTGCATCCATCAGAGGTGTGATTAGTTCCATCTCTTTCCATCACCGTTGCCACCGCCCTAGCCTTTTGCTGACTCTCTCATCATGATTCCATAAAATCCACAGTTCTACACTGTCCTCCCACTTTCCCCTATTCTTTACTCCTAGTCATTCTTCCCAGAGAATCTAGGTCTTAGCTTAAATGTATTCTGCTTTCCAGGGAGTGTTCCTTGACTCCCATACCAGAATCTTCTCCCCTCCCCCAGTATTCTTTCCCACTGCACTCTTCTTCCATACTAAATTTTATAATTGAAAATGATCTATTTGTTTTTTATTTTTTAAAATAAGCACCAGGACAGCAGGGGTTTTGATTGATTTTCTACTATCTGACCCAAAACTATGCACATAGTAGATACTTAATAATATTTGTGAATGGAAGGGTGGATGGATGGGTGACTAATACTGACTAACAAATGACAGTATCATTTTTTTATTTTATGTGTTAAAAGGAAAGTGCTGTTCTACCTCTTCATGTTGGGCTAATTGGAAGAGGCTATGTGAGTAGTGAATAAACTGCAATGCATGTTTTTAAAAAATAAAATGTCATTTTATTGTTTCAATGAAGAACATCATCTGATTCTAATAAGCATGCCATCATTGCTTCCACACCCTGCCCTCCCAACTCCTTTCTAAGAAATTCCATCCCTACTCTTACACCCTGGTCAGCTCACTGGACAAGGGATGGAAGCTGACCTTACTGGGGCAAATTAGATTCTCCCTGACCATAATTTAGTATCAGGAAATTGAGAAATAGCTTTTAAAGGTAACTGCATTCATCCATCCTTCGAATAATTTTTGAGCATCTAGAATGAACTGATCTTTGGGGATGTAATGAACTAGACAGCTCTTCTGGAAGGCATTTACTGTTCACTGGAGAAAACTGATAAGTAAAACTTCTATTGCAATTCAGTGTGTTGAGTGCCACCATAGGGAAGTGCCAAATGCTATAGGAGCACGTAGGAGAGGTCCCTTATGCTGTCTATGGAAGGCAGAGAAAGATTCCAGGGGGAGGTGGTATGCACTTTCTTCCTAGATGGAAGAAAGTTTAATAGATCCAAGAGGGAGCAGAGGTGGGTGGGGGGCATTCTAGGCAGAAGGAGCAGAAAATATGAGCAGTGCATTCAGTCTGGTATATGAATATTGGGAAGATTAAGCTGAGAGGGGAATGTGGTTTCCATCATGAAGACCCCAGTCAGTATCTACCACATTTGGACTTTCTCTTAAGGACAGAACTCTGAACAAGGTTTTCACCAACAGAATGACAGGTTCTAGAAAGATCCCTGGGTTCAGTGGGGGAAGCATATTAGAAGAGACGTACCAGTTAAGAGATTGCTATAGAAATCTGAACGAAAAATGATGACGGCAGAAGTGGGAAGTGACAGAGTGGATGGTTAAAGTGATATTTAAGATGGAAATGGGGAGAGAGAAGCATTAAGAGTGATGTAAAGACTTAAGGCTTAGACCAGCAATAGAGAGTGGGATCCCCCATGGAGATGGGACGGGCATGAGGAAGCTCAGGGAAAATGTTGGGCTGGAGGCGTGAATGCGTGCATTCTTGGCAGAGAATTAATTCAAGTCTTTGGTGTTGATAATGTCCAGTGAGTCTATGGAAAGTGCGACAAGGAGAGATGCTCAGATGGGATCCTGAGTAACTCCACAGGGTAAGGAAGAAGAGCCTGCAAATGACTTTGAGAAGGGGTATCCAGAGAGCAGTTGGAAACCCAAGGAAGAGTGATGGATGAAGGGTCTGACAAGTGTCAATGCTCTAACAAAAAGACCAAAACAAGGACCACTTCAAACATAATTAATTGCTTGTGGATATCTAACAGACATGAAAATTTGTCTTAATTAAGTCAACACTAATTAATCTTATTTACAGCATTTCATTTGTTTGTCTCAAGAATGCTTAGGTAAGCTTAGCCTGACACTTACGGGTTCTTTAAAAATAAAGTGGGCTCTTGAGGGTTTTCAAGTGCTATTACATGTTGGTCAGTGAAGTGCACTTGAATGTCAGAGTTGAGAATGTGGAAAAAAGTAGACATAAGGAAAATTTATTTTAAAAGTGTTTTTTCAACTTTAAGGAAACATCTAACAACCCACTAAGTTTAGCATTTCATGTGTGTTTTATGACCTGTCAAAAACTGCCAGAAATTTACTTGTGAGCAAGAAGAAAATGATGTTGCCTGTTTGTCATCTCTCAGAGCGTCCAACTTCTTAAGGCCACTTTGCAACCAAAAAAGAACTTTCCTTCATCAGTGGACGTATGTCGAAGACAAGAAACATTAGTAATAGGATCCAGGCCACATAATGTTCATTAAACAATTAGGTGCTGATGCCAGTGGGTAATCATTTTTTTCCATTTTATTTTCAACTGCTTGAGTGTTCCTTAGAGGCTTGTGTGGAATTGGATCTGGTACTTTAATCAGAATTTTAGTGTATTTTCAGTATTGGTAACATCTCTCCTCCCTCCTACTTATTCTGTGCAACAGACTCTCCTGGGTCTGATTTGTGTTCCTTCTTCTGAATGTTTAGTCAATTTTATATACACAGTGGACATATTCTGGAAAAAATGCAAGGTTTCTCTGCAGAGTCATTTTAAAGATTAGGTGTTGTTTAAAAACAAAGCCATATCATTCATCACAATTACAAGGCAGGAACTACAATGGACTACAATGTTTAATTAGAGCTTTTCTTGAGGACTTGTTTTCTCAGCTTGACAAGCCCCATAAACTTTTCTGAAGATGATTTTGTGGCATCCTTTGGAAGTTTAGGCTCTGGAGAAAGCGAACAATGTTCGTTCAGGGCTTTCTTTTTTAAACTGTTTTGTTGAATGATTATTGAAATGGAAAAGAAAGCACAATGTGAAGGCATTCGTGATCAAGATCACTTTTTCTTGGTCCAAGTCTAGTCAAATGCCAAGGCCAGAGCATGGCCTTTTTCCTGCTTACGGGGTTAAGCCACAGGGTTCAGGGGCAGGTGACCGAGGCCATGAATCCCAGCCCACAAACAGAAGGTTTAAGAATCACTTTCTTTGTTTTCTATAACAACTTAATTTCTAATGCCAAGCTCTTATTTCTTCTGGCTGGCAGAAAAAAATAAAAGGAAATGAAAAATGCATAACCTCAGTCTTCCCTGGGGTCCCCTCCCTGTGGTCATTGATGCCAGTAATTCTGGAGCTTACACAGTGCCAAGGCCTCTGGGGTGGGGCCCACCTTGTCCTCCCCTGTCTACACCATCTATCTCAGAGACAGCTTTCCCCTCACTGCCTGGCCTCCCTCTAGGGTCCAGTCACTCTCTCCACCAAGTATCCCTGCCAAGGCCACCTATGTGTCATGCCGATGTCACTCTCCCAGGAAGTGGGGCTTGGCTCCCTGCTCCTGAAGCTCACAAATCCACCTCTATAGTTAGGGGAAATTTATTCTTCCATGTTTCTTCAAGGCACTTTTTTTTTTTTTTTTAAATTAATTGAATCCTCTCTGTTAATGGCTTAGGCTTTTGTTTCCAAAGGTGGGAAGGCAAGTCTTTGCTTTGTACAATCCTCCTGGGAGGCCAGAACACAGAGACTGCAATGATCTTAAATGGGGAGCAGGGTAAAAAGAAGAAAAACAGGGATAACATTGATAAAATGGCAATGGATAGCTAGCTCAAAAGATTATCCAGCCAGCAGGTCACTCCCACACCTCTCCTGGCTTCCTCCTGAGATTTGGAAACCCAGTGTCTGTTAGGAAATACTACTTCAACCCCTCCATCCACATTTCCTGATTTCTGTGGGCCCAGAAGCCTGTGGGTTCCCATACAGACAAAGACTCCAAATTACAGGGAAGGGCTGTAACCCTGGGAGACAAATATCCCCTTAACTGAGAAAAGAGCCTGGACAAGTCAGCTTAGCCACAGGACCAGAACAAGAGCCATGTGTTGGAGTGCAGCATGCCACCATATGAATCATTTGGGTTCAGTCCCATCTGTGGTTACCTGTGCAGGGTGGGAAGAATGGCATGAACTGTAACCCCAGAGGGGACCCAGGTGAGGTGCTACCAGTCTGCATCTCCCAAACACCCACCCTGCCAAACCCAGGCAAAACAAAACACAAAAGAGCAGGGCAGAGTTCTTTCCCTTCCAGCCAGAGACTTGTGGTGTTCAGGGACATCAAGAGCCATTAAGCATCCTGAGAAGGAAGGGAGATGGCCCAAGGTCTAGTAGAGGTCACAAGAAGCTTAGTGCCACACCGAAACTTCTGCAGGTCTGTGGAAGCTACAGCCACATCACACGGCTGCTCAAGGACAGCAGAGAGGGACAAGAAAAGTGCAAGCAGTCACGTGAGTTATGTGTGCAGCCACTTTCTGCTACCACCACATGGAGGTCCAGAAGAAAGGCAGTTACAAATCTCCACATCACATTTGTTTCTTTGCCTTGGTATTTTAGTCCGAGCACCACTGTGGAATAAGATGAACCTTTGCCCAGGTGGACCTGGGTTTATGTTCTAGACCTGTTACTTCCCATGAAGTTCACCAATTACATGATCTTACAAAGCCTCTTTTCTCTCACCTATAAATGAGCATAATAGTTTTTAAAAGTATCTAGTACACCATAAACGCCAAGAGTGGCTGTTGTTATTAGCATCTGACTCCTTGATTTCATCAGTGAAAGATCAGAGCAGGAACCTAGGGCTAACAACCTGTTTGAGATTTTGCTCTTAAGATCCTCCTTTATACCAGATGAGAAGAGAGAGGACAACCAAATGTCCAATGGGTGACTTCTGTGAGACCTTGGGCAAGTGGTCACTCTGTTCACTTATCAAAGTCACACACATGGGTTGCCATAATTTCCCTGGGCGATCGGGACTGAGTCTGCAGAAATGATGGCATTTGCTAAACTTCAGCTGCGAACAGCTGTGTTGGGCTAGAAATAACTTTTCAAATGCTGAATTCCTCTGCCAAGTCAAAGGCGCAGCTCACAGTGGGCTTGGAACCACAGAAACATCTAATAGAGAGATCTCCTTTTCAGGGTGACACCCAGCTATCTTTCACCTTCAAAACAGGGAGATGGCCAATTTCTAGAGCATATTCTTTGCACTGTTTTGGAACAAAGACACAAGGAAAAGTTCAGAGGAAAGAGAAGCCTCAGTAATTTATTAAGGTGAGACAGGTTCATCAAGTCAAAATCCTGGTGGGAACTGTAAATTATGGGACTTTCAAGCTTCTGGCTCCTACCTCCTCTGTTGCCTGTTGTCAAGAACATTTGTGGATGTAATAGCCAAATCTATGTCCCCCTCACCCCAAGCCAACTAAAGAAAGCAATGCATTTGGTGGAAAAGACATAAAAATAAAGATGTCCTAATAAAGTAGTTGGACTATTCTTACTGCATTTTGACCAGAAAAGAGAGTTATGGAAAGATCTTATCACCAGCTAAGACCTACTCACTATAAAATACTAACTCACAGAATGCTGGCAGTGGAAGGAACTCAAAAGTGTAGCACATCACCCCCCACTGGCCAAAGGCTCAAAGCTGCAAACAAAACACACAACAGATTCACAACTAGAACCCAGGGCTCCAACTCCCGGCGAACCCTTTCCACTGTCCAGGGGGATGTCCCAGAGGTGGCAGGAGCACACATCTTCAGAAAGTGCTTTAAGCCCATTAGTGAAAAGATGTCACTTGATCACTGGTCAGTATGTGTGCATCTGGTATTAGGAACGATGATAACACTGCAGGTTGAATCTAAGAGACCAGGAGACCAACAGGAGTACAGGCAGCCTTCCACGTATGATCAGACTGTGCTCCAAAAATCATTTCCAAGTCATCTGTTCGGATATTCCATTATACTCTAGAGAGAAACAATGATATCAGTGGTGGTTAAATTCCCAGGTCAGTTTATAGAAGTTTAATATACAACATTGCCTGACTGTGACAAGCCACCGTTTTGAACTGTTGTATTCTAGAAAAGCAAGTTCCAAGCTCCAGCTTGTATGGCAGCTGCATAGTTTCCTCTTCTTTGAGTAGCAGCAGTTTCCCTTGCAGTTGCCTGGACACTGGGGTCTTGAGGTCTGGGGAATAAGCAGGAGCTCTCTCCTAGAGTCAGGGAATTTACTAACAGTGTTCTCTGCTGGCTGTCACACCTGTCCTTGGCTGTGCTGGTCACTGGCAGTGGTCTCACTGGTTTAAAGTGAAGTACAACATTTCATTCTAGTGCAGAAAATTTTACACAAAGCAAAACGTATGTGATTTAAAGAATCACCCTTTGCTCTGGAGATGATCTTTCTTTTTGCTGCTGAATTGTCTGTTTGGAAATGATTGGGGCAAATGGTACTTGTTTTCTAATATTCTTTCTTGAAAAATAACATAATGACAATCCTCTGTAGTGGCCTCCCAGAACTAAGGACCAATTTCAAGAACTCCAATTCTGAGAACTCCTGCTCAACACCTTCCCTTTTTTCTGCTGAATAGGGAATTACTTCTTGCTTGTTTATTCCCCAGGACCTTGGGAGGGAACCAAAGGGGAAGTGAGGGAGCAGGTGAAAATTGGGAGTCTCCAGTTGTTTTAGTCAGGTCAGACTGCTCTAGTAGAACAACACAGGCTGGGTGGCTTCAACAACAGAAACAACTCACAGTTTTGGAGACTTGGAAGTCCAAGATCAGGACACTGGCAGACCCAATGTCTGGTAAGACCCTGCTTCCTGATTTATAGATGGCTATTTTCTCATTATATCCTCACATTGGAAAAAGCAGAAGGATCTCTTACAGCTTCCTTTAAATTTTTTTTATCTGTTCTTTTTAGTTATACATGACAGTAAAATGTATTTTGACATATCATACATACATGGAATATAATTTCCCATTCTTGTGGTTGTACGTGATATGGAGTTACCCTGGTGGTATTCACATATGAACATAGGAAAGTCATATCAGATTCATTCCACTATCTTTCCTATTCCCATCCCCTCTCCATTCTCTTCATTTCCCTTTGTCTAATCCAATGAATTTTTATCCCCCTCCCCCTATTGTGTGTTGGCATCTACATGTCAGAGAGAACATTCAGCATTTGGGTTTTTGGGACTGGATTATTTCACTTATAATAGTCTCTAGTTCCATTCACTTATCAGCAAGTGCCATAATTTCATTCTTCTTTATGGTTGAGTAATATTCCATTGTGTATATATACCACATTTTCTTTATCCATTCATCTGTTGAAGGGCATCTAGGTTAGTTCCATAGCTTAGCTATTGTGAATTGAGCTGCTATAAACATTGATATAGTTGTGTCACTATAGTATGCTGATTTTAAGTCTTTTGGGTATATGCCAAGGAGTGGGATAACTGGTTCAAATGGTGGTTCCATTCCAAGTTTTCTGAGGAATCTCCATACTGCTTTCCAGAGTGGTTGCACTAATTTGCAGTCCCACCAGCAATGTATGACTGTACCTTTTGCCCTACATCCTTGTCAACATTTATTGTTACTTGTGTTTATTGTATTCTTGATAATTTCCATTCTGACTAGAGTGAGATGAAATCTCAGTGTAGTCTTAATTTGCATTTCTCTAATTTCTAGACATGTTGAACATTTTTTCATATATTTTTGTTGATTGATTTTGTTTTTTCTTCTGTGAAGTGTCTGTTCAGTTCCTTTGTAGGGATCCCTTTTATAAGGGCACTCATCCTGTGCATGAGGGCTCCACTCTCATAACTTAATCACCACCTGGTATAGTTTGGATCTGGAATCCCCCCCAGAGATTCATGTATTAAAGGTTTGGTCCCTAGGCCACAGCACTATTGAGAGGAGGTGGGACCTTTAAGAGGTGGAGTCTAGTAGTAAGAAGTTAGGTATTGGTGGGGGGCATATGTCCTTGAAGGAGATATAGGGACCCAGCTCCTCCTCTTCCTCTCACTTTCATTCCTGGCAGTGAGGTGAATGGGCTCCCTCCACCCTGTGTTCCTGCCATAATGTGCTGTCTTGACACAGGCCCCAAAGCAACAGGATCAACTAACCACGGACCAAAACCTCCCAAACTGTGAGCCAAAACAAACCATTTCTCTATTTAAACTGATTGTTTCAAGTATTTTATGACAGTAACAGAAAGCCGACTAACATACCTTCCAAAGGCCTCACCTCCTAATACCATCACATTGGGTTTTCAACATATGAAATTTTTTTTTTTTTTTTTTTTTTTTTTTTTTTTGGTGGAGCACAAACATTTAGTCTAGAGTACTAGTCTTTTACCATTGTTGCATGGAAGCACATGGCTCACTGACTGATGATTTAAATGTCCCAAAGGAGGGGCTGATTTAGATTGTTATTTTTTTTTTTCCTGTGGCTTAAGAGACAAATAGTGAGTGAGCCCAGGGTACCCTTTATGAACTTTATTAATTGGGACTAATTAGAAATGTATGATATTTCAGATAGAGACTAATAATTCAGTCAGGACAGGGATGTGTGCTATGAGGGGAGGGTTGACTAAGCAAATCAAAACATACCAAATTTACAGGGAAATACTTAATCTACCTAGCAATATGATTTTTAAAATAATAGCTAAATACTAATTTGCATTAAAAATGCAAATGTTTTTGAGAAAGATTGGGGAGACCTTGTTTGGTACTCTGTGTTATTCTGTTCTTTTTTTTTTTTTTTTTTTTTTTTGGTACCAGGGATTGAACTCAGGGGGCACTCAACCACTGGGCCACATCCCCAGCCCTTTTTTGTATTTTATTTAGAGACAGGGTCTCATTGAGTTGCTAAGTGCCTCGCCATTGCTGAGGCTGGCTTTGAACTCGCGATCCTCCTGCCTCAGCCTCCCAAGTGCTGGGATTACAGGCGTGCGCCACCATGCCCGTCTTGTTCTTCTGTTCTTGACAGTGAAAAATTTAAAAAAAAAAAAAAGTACAAACCCATCCTCCCTTGTTGTTGGTGGCCACCTGCTCTCTGCTCTGGAATTCTTGACCTGCCTTCAGCCCCTTTTGTCTCAGGCATGCTGCCTTAGTTCAGGCCCTCATTGCCTCTTGCCCAACATGTAACCGCCAGACTGCTTTTTGAAGAATACTTCCTTTGAACAAAATCTAAATGAAAGTCCAGTTTATAAATAAGGGAGGATCGCTTTCGTTGGAGCAGGGTGAGGGCCAGATCCTTGCTAGCTCTCCCCTGCCATTCATTCATTCAATAAATATTCATTAAAAACCACTGGCCTCATCTGCCAACTTCATTTCCCATTTGGACCCTTGGGTTCTAGTCACATGTCTTTACAATTTGCTGTCCATGATGATGGCAGAATCAAATTTCTGAAACTGAGATCCGATCCAATCACTGTCCTTTGCAGAAACTTTCAGTTGTCTCGTCCTTGTCTGCTGATTAACATTCCATCTCTTAAGACTTTCAAATTTGGCTCCAGCCTTCCTTTCTCACTTTCCCTTGTGGTGAGACACCCTCCCAACACACCATGGACACTCATGTTCACTTGCCTTTGATTATGCTGCTATCTGCCTGGGCCACCTTACTTCCTCCTTCCCACTGTGATATTTTGCTATTTTTATGCAAATATCACTTCCTTGGTTAAGTCTCTCCTGAATACCATGGCCCTCCTCCCTCAGACTGTGTGGATAGTTAGGTGCCATGTGTGGCTACTCACCTGTTGCTCAAAGACAGGCACCTTATCTGTAACCACCTTGAGAGCTCTAGGATCTAATGTTATCAATGTGCCATTGAACAGAAGTAGCAAATTGGTTTTATTTCACAGGCCAGTTTCTGTTGATTGGTGGTTGTTGCCTGAAACCGTGTTTTGAGAAAGATACTAGGTAAGTACCTGACTGACTAGTAATGTCTGCCATGTCTTCTCACGGGAAGTGAGAGCATGATTATTATGTTTCTGTTTTCATGGCAGTAAATACACAATAAATATCTGCTGGCGAATAAATGAGAAAATATACTTCTTTACAATTAAGAAATTTAGGCTTTTTAGTATTTCAGCCAAACTTTCCCTAGAACCCAATGAGCTTTCACTATTTTGATTTCCTTACATGGTGTGGGTATTTAATCTTGGGATCAAATTGATGTTCCACCACATTCTGGCATGCCTCCTGAGCTGGGCAGCAACCCTATGTGGCATCACTTTTTATGAGGTAGTTTGCAGGAGGGCTTCTGCCATTGGCCCCGGGGTAAGTTCAAGAACTGATGGGAAATGAGGGAGAAAGAATGCAGAGAGCCATGTGATGTCTTAACCCTATGATACAGCAGCCATATCTTACTGAAGAAAAGGCTCCAGACAGAAGCTGAGTTGTTTGCATGAAAGGCTCAGTGAGACATGGGATGTATGTGGTGCTATCTTTGTACAAATAGCAAAGTGAGACACAGAGTCAGGGAGTATACTAGGAAGGGTGCAGATGGGACATGTAAGGGTGTGCATCCCCCACACAGTCCACAGGGGACCACTGATGCCCAATGGTCTAGTGGACCACTGTGTATCCCTGGGGAAGTGGACCACTGGTGGGTATGGGGGCCATTGCTGCCCAGTATGGGATGCAGGGTTCCTGGCAGACATGGTAGTCATGTGAGTACTGAAAAAGGAGTTGTTCAGGAGCATGACTAGCTGCCTCTAGGGAATGCCAGTGCTGTTTTCAGGTTGCCCATTTGGAGCAAATCAAGAGTGGATAGGAAGCCGGGTGTGGTGGTGCACGCCTGTAATCCCAGCATTTGGGAGGCTGAGGCAGGAGGATTGTGAGTTCAAAGCCAGCCTCAGCAATGGCAAGGCACTTAGCAACTCAGTGAGACCCTGTCTCTAAATAAAATACAAAATGGGCTGGGGATGTGGCCCAGTGGTCGAGTGCCCTTGAGTTCAATCCCTGGTATTAAAAAAAAAAAAAAAAAAGTGGATAGGAGCCTGTGTGATCCAAGTTAGTACTAACACTTTGACCCCCTTTATTCCTGTGTTCTGATGAGAGCTGAGGTGCAACTTGGGTCACATCACCTTCACAAAAAACAGTTTCTGAGGAAGACATTTGTTGAGAGATTGCTGCCAGAGCTACAGCTCTCTACCTATCACCTTTCTCAGGGAATTTAATTGGTATCTTATTGAAAATGTATATCTGGGGCAGACTTTAAATTATACTATAGAGCAATAGTAACAAAAACAGCATGGTATTGCCACCAAAACAGACTGGTGGACCAATGGTACAGAATTGAGGACACAGAGACTAATACATATAATTTCAGCTATCTTATATTAGACAAAGGTGCCAAAAATGTACAGTGGAGAAAGGATAGCCTCTTCAACAAATGGTGCTGGGAAAACTGGAAATCCATATGCAACAAAATGAAATTAAACCCTTGTCTCTCACCATGCACAAAATTCAATTCAAAGTGGATCAAGGACCTAGGAATTAGACCAGAGACGATACACCTAATAGAAGAAAAAGTAAGCTCCAATTTCCAACATGTCGGATTAGGCCCCAAGTTCCTTAATAAGAATCCTGTAGCACAAGAACTATTACCAAGAATTAATGAATGGGATAGATTTAAACTGAAAAGCTTCTTCTCAGCAAAAGAAACAATCAGTGAGGTGAATAGAGAGCCAACTAATTGGGAACAAATATTTAATACATGCACATCAGATAGAGCACTAATTTCTAGAATGTATATAGAACTAAAAAAACTTAACACCAAAAAAGCAAATAACCCAATCAATAAATGGGCTAAGGAATTGAAAAGACACTTCTCAGAAGAAGATACACGATTAATCAACAAATACATGAAAAAATGCTCAACATCACTGGCAATTAGAGAAATGCAAATCAAAACTACTCTAAGATTTCATTTCACTCCAGTCAGAATGGCAGCTATCAAGAACACAAACAACAATAAATGTTGGAGAGGATGTGGGGAAAAAGGCACACTCATACATTGCTGGTGGGACTGCAAAATGGTGCAACCGCTATAGAAAGCAGTATGGAGATTTCTTGGGAAAATGGGAATGGAACCACCCTGTGACCCAGCCATCCCACTCCTGGGTCTATTCCCAAAAGACTTAAAAACAGCATATTACAGTGACACAGCCACTTCAATGTTTATAGCAGCACAATTCACAATAGCTAGGTTATGGAACCAACCTAGATGCCCCTCAGTAGATGAGTGGATAAAGAAAATATGGTATATATACAAAATGGAATTTTACTCAGCAATAAGAGAGAATAAAATAATGGCATTTGCAGGTAAATGGATGAAGTTGGAGAATATAATGCTAAGTGAAATTAGTCAATCTCAAAAATCCAAATACCGAATGTTTTCTCTGATATAAGGAGGCTGGTTCACAGAGTTGTTGGAAGGGGGTACATAGGATCAGAGGAACACTAGAATGGTCAACGGAAAGGGAGGGGAGGGAGGGAGTAAGGGGGGGGTTGGAAAAAAAAATTGGTGGTTGAATGAGATGGATATCATTATCCTAAATGCATGATTGAAGATCTGAATGGTACTTATATACTTTGTATACAAGCAGTTGTATGTAAAAAGATACTATACTTGTGCATGATGAATAAGTAAATAAATAATAAAAAAATTAAAAAAAAAATACATTAAAACATTTCTATAGAAAAAAAAAAAAAAAAAGAATCAGAAGAGGAATGAATCCCTGGGCCAGCTGTAAGTCTCCCCAGGGCTTCTGCTATAGTGTTCAAAGATGGCTGTTTTCTAGCAGTTTGTTCTCTTGTAGAAAGGGGATGGGGGACCATCCCACAGTGGTGACTTTTGGACTGGGTATGATTTATATTCATCGGGTGAAGGAGAGTGGCCTGTGTTCAAATCTTAGGTGTCTAAGTCTAATGTGACCAAGGCAATCTACCACGTCACCCAGCTAAGAGCAGTTTGACCTTTGTAATAGGGGAGGTTTCAAATCATTCTGGACAGCTCAGAGCAAGACTAATACTGTCTTAACTGGTGAGATAGTCCTGTGTGCTAGAGCCCTGTTGCTTGGGGTCCTTCCTGACTTTAGCACCAATGTAATCAGGACTCTTCCACCACCTCTATTAGTTTGTGGCAGGTAGCAATTTAGTTCCTCTCATGTTGTTAAACCCAGATCATGAACCATCTGTTCCTAGTGTTTTCCCAGGTTGCAAACTTAACCCCAGGAAGATGGAGTGTTTTGCAAACTCTGCAGCTATTAGTTTCCCCACTGATCACCCTTCAGGGTAGTGGAATGTTTTTCTAATGGTAAACTCTCTTGCAGTCAGACTCATTTAAAATGTATAATATCAGCAGTGTTCAGAGGAAACATATTACAGCTGACCAAGCAGAAAGGCCTCTGGAAACCTTCACATCTGCTCTCTTATCCCATTGTCCCATTCCTCTATAACAAAGACAGAATTTAACCTTCAGGAAGGATGGCCTGGAAATTTTCTCTGTCCCTTATCAATGGCTTCACCAGATGCTGTTGTCTCCTCCACTTATTTCACAGCAAGAGAAGCATTTTTCACAGGCATCTGAGGGTACTCAGGAGGTTTCTGGATATTTGCAGTGTAAATAAGAACAGAGAGGGCCTATCTCCTTCATCCTGAGGGGAGAAAGCGGCCTCAAGATGCTGTAACCGTTGGCTTCATGTACATTGGGTATTTATTGGCCATTTGGACAATACCTCCTGTACATCGTTTCTTCAGATCTTGCCTATTTTTCTGTTGGTTTGTGTTTCATAGTTTAGAAAACTATGGCCTGCCAGCCTGCCACCTACCTTCATAAATCACATTTTATTGGAACATGACCATTAGTTTATGCATGGTTGTTGGCTGCTTTCTCTGGTACTCAGACAGGGTCAAGTATAGGCTATATGCCTAAAATATTTACTATTTGATCCCTGAAAGCAAATATCTGTTGTCACCCTCCCTCAATGGCTTGATCCTTTCTAGAAAAAAAAATACATAATCACAAAGAGATACCATTCCACATACCCACCAGATGGACACAGAGCAGAAAGTTTGGGAAAAGTACACATGGACTAACAAAGACATGGACAAGAATATTCACTGCAGTATTGGTTTTCAGAATTTAAAATGTGAGTAATTCTCACTAGGGGAAAAAAGACTTTTTTTTCTATGTATCGACACTATATTACATTATTTGAGATTTAAAATGGTTACAAACTTTCAAAACACAAAGAGCAAAAAATTTTTAAAAAGAACATTGCCAAATGATGCATACAGTAATAGCACATCATTTACATAAAACTTGAACTATGCAAACTCACTCTGCTGTGTTGTGGAGTATGCATCATGAACTAGACCACACTATAGCGACTGATGGATGGAGAGAACGCAGAGATGACTCCCATGTTGGTTTACCTCCAAAGCTGCATGGAAGTGAGGAATGAGTCTTTCTCCCAGGACCTTGCTCCTCAAGAACACATGCCCAAAGCTTTGTGGTCTCAACAGCCCTCACAGAGTAAACAAACCTATGAGCAACAGGACCCCTTAACCATGGACCCATTCTATTAATACCATGTTAGGCTGGAGGCCAATGTGCTGCCTGCCATGCGGGAATTTCTTGCCACACCACAGTTATAAATGCCTACATTTGATTTATTTGCTGAGGCATCAGGCTTCTTCAAGGTGTCAGTTCAACGGGCTGAGCCATGTCTAGAATAATTGCACAAAAAATACATCAATACCAAATTTAGGAAAGTCATTACCTCTGAGAAGGAACAGAGCAGAAAGGAATCAAGAAGGCATCCTGGCAGGTTATAAGTGTATCTGTGCTTCAGTTCTTTAAAGCATAGGAAAGGAGTCTGACAAAATGTGATTTGATGAAACTGAGAGCCAGCAATGTGTAAGAATAGATGCAGAAAGCAGCTGGGGGTAGATGAGAACCAGAGTTTCTTGGTTAATACACAAGAAAAATCCATTTTGAGAGAGAAGACAAGGGTGGGAGCCAGCATCCAATCTAGGCTGATATGTCCACTGTTCTATATGCAACACATGTTTGTTGAGGGGACAAGCTCATCACATTTTTATTGACCACTGTGTGATAGGGACAATGGGTGGGATATAGAGATGATAAGGCTCAGTTCTCCAGAATTGAAGGGCAGACTGGAGAACCAGATTTGGAAAAGGACAGGAACCAGGGCAGCTTCAGGAATGATCCAATTGACAAAGATTTAATTGCTCAGTCTTCTCTTTTCAAACCCGGTGTCTAAGTCCATTTCTGGTTGCTATAATAAAATACTTGAGCCTGGGTAATTCATAGAGAATAGATGTTTGTTTGGCTCATGGTTTTGGAGGCTGTGAGGTCTAAAAGCATGACACAGGCATTTTCTCAGCCTTTGCTGAGGGCTTTCCTGCTGGGTCACAACATGGGGAGGGGACTATACACCAAGGCAGAGCAAGCATGACAGAGAGAGCTTGCTTTTATAACAAAACCACTCCCTCAATAACCCATCAATCCATGAATGGATTCATGTATTTCTGAGGGCAGAGTTCTCAAGGCATACTCACCTCCCAGCGATCCCACCTCCAAATACAATTAACATATGAATTTGGTAAATTTTTCTAACACATGAAATTTGGAGAACACATTTCAACCATAGCACCTGATTTTCTAGGCTTCCTCTCTGTGAACTACTGGATCCCTATATATAATCAATTTTTGCTGCTTATAATCCAAGCATGCTGGCAAATGATCTAATTCCATTCCTTTACTCCAGGAGAAAACTGAAGGCTCCTACTGTCTCCTCCCATCTTGCCTCATTCATGTTAATATTCACATTTTAACCAGCCTGGCTTAGACTGCATGCCCACCCTTGAGGAAGGTAGATGAGAGTCCCAAGCCACACACTATGGGTAAAAGGTGGTTCCTCAAAGAAAACTGGGGTGTTGTAACCCCCCAATAAGATAAAATGGATGCTAACTGGCTAAAATACTTTCAAGTTCAAAGTTTCCATGGAGTTCTAAGGTTCAATAACCTCTAACGTTCAGTGGGACATGAAGCATGAGTGGAATTTCAGAAAAGTGGGCTGTAGACTCTTCCCTCTCTCCAGGGGGTGCTAAAGGATAGTGGGGAGTGAGGAGTGAGCAGGAGTGGGTCTCTACCCACTGGATGGTAGGAAAGGATAGAGGAGGAAGGACCACAACTCCAGGGGTTCTGGGGACTCTTCCTTGCCTACTGAGGGCAACTTTCTTTTATTTAATGCCTTTATTAGTGCATTATAGTTATATATAATCAGGTTCTTCTGACATATCACACATGCATAAAATTTAATTTACTCCATTTTGGTCCCTGGTGGCCCCCCTTTTCCCTCCCTTCCTACGTCCTCCCTCCTCCTATTTCCTTTCCTCTTCTCCATTGGTCTTCCTTCCAATCATTTATTTATTCATTCATTCTTAATTGGCCGAGGGTACCTTTCTTTAATCAAGGCCTGCAGCCTCCCTGGAGGCAATTGTGCAATTGCCTACTGGATCCTCTTCTTTGGAGGTCAGAAGGCTGGAAGTAATTCCAAAACCTTTCAGTGGAGTCCATGCGTCTGACAGCCTAAACTAGACTTGATGGGCTAAGGGGACCAAGGAGCTAATAATTTCATATGACTCTGGCGGAGGATCCTCCAGAAAATATTTTCAGATTCTGGAAGGAAAAAAAAAAAAAAAAACACTTAAAATTGGAGCCTATGACACAGACAATTGGAAGCTGAGTTCTCGTGAGGACAACCATGAAATCAGGAATTATTCACCGTGAAGGGGAGGGTCCTTGGGGGTTTCCAGAAAAGCTTCAAGCCTAGAACTGAAATGCAGTTTCTGGTGCCAGGCACAGCTGGGGATATGGAGAGGGTCATCTTAATCACCACGTGTCACTTGATCTAGGGCTACAGTTCCAAGGTCATGAGGCAGAACGGCACCATAATCTAAGTCCCAGCAACTGTTTCTAGGGGGGATATGAAGGATATGCACTATCTACGGCCACTGAAACTGGAAGAAAGACACAAATTGGGAAATATAGGTGAGGGGGGACAGGAAGGGCATAGTGACTCCAAATGTAGCCAGGAAGGAGGCAGGCAAGGTTTGTTCATCCTTGACCGTTCTCACCTGCAGGGGCAAAATGGGAAGCTGTCGTGAGTTGTCACCATGGAGAAAAGGCTCCATTTGCAAGTTCTCTTCCTCAGGGAAGGGGTAGACCATCTTTGTACTCGATTCATAATCTTATTTGTACTTTTGCCTTACATATGATCTAACTTGATCAACAGATACTATAATTTGACCCAACACTCAGTTAAGGTCTTTGGGAACATCTATGATCAGTCAGGATGGAAAAGCACTTTTTTTCATTTCTGTTAATAATTCCTGAGCTCTTCTTGGACAAATGCTTATTAACAAGAGAGAAATTTGTGCAGTACCTTAGAATCAAACAGTGGGATTTAAAACATGATACAGAGGAAAGAAGCAGAAAGAAGCTAGAAGGTTGGGTTAACACCATGGAAACAGTGAATATGCCCTTAAATAAATCATGAAACAGCTTGGCTGGTTGGGAGCAAGAGTCCCATGCTGATAATGGTATCCCATACTAACTCTGCCAAGTAAGTATGTTTACGTGAAAGCGCTTTGTGAACTGGTGGGCTCACTGTGAGACTTCTTTTTTTTTTTTTTCCCTCCTGACATTCAATTATAATTCATTTATGTCTTTCCATTTATATTAGTGGCAGTGCCTTTCATACTTGAGCCACTAGATTTTAAGTTTCTTGAGGCCAAGGATGGTCTCTCATTCATCTTGGTCTTTCTAGAGTCAGGCACAATCCTATCCACACTGTTAGACTTCAGTCATTATGGTTGCGTTGGATGGAAAGCAGAATGGACATGGGGATACTTACAAAAGACACAGTGTTCTTCACCTATGCTGATATAGAACCCCAGAAAGCCACAAGGACCCATGAGGTGAACTATAGCCACTTCCTTATCTGACCCTAATCATATAGGCCTCAGAAATGTGGCTCTATCTGAGCACACTGACTTGGGTCCACAACCATCTGGGTATACCTCTGTTCTTCTAAGGAAGAGAGTGAAGCAGGCATCTTCCCTAACTCTAGGCCAGCCATTAATTGCTCCAATTCTGAGCACCCAGTAACTGAATCCCTCTTCCTAAGGTAGTGCACACATTTTTGCTCTCTTGTTAACAAGCATCTGTCCAAAAAGAGCTCAGGAGTTATTCATGGAAATGAAGAAAAATGCTTTTCCATCCAAGCATTTCAAACTCAGCCTCCCTTGTCCTACTGGCCAAGAGCCTTGTACTGACTTTGAAAATAAGCCCAGGAGGTCCATCCCCTGCTCTGGCATCCCTAAAGCTGTCCTCTCCCCTTCCTAAGAAACAACTCCAAAGAGTGGCCTTTTGCTGACTGTGTATGTGAGCTGGAAATTTTTATGGGGGTAAAGCACACTTTTGAAAAGTAGGTATCTCTTCTACTTAAAAAAAAGGAGAAAGCCGGGCGCGGTGGCGCACGCCTGTAATCCCAGCACTTTGGGAGGCTGAGGCAGGAGGATCGCGAGTTCAAAGCCAGCCTCAGCAATGGCGAGGCACTTAGCAACTCAGTGAGACCCTGTCTCTAAATAAAAAATACAAAAAAAAAAAAAGGTCTGGGGATGTGACCCAGTGGTCGAGTGCCCCTGAGTTCGATCCCCGGTACCAAAAAAAAAAAAAAAAAGGAGAAAGAAAGAACATTTATCCTTGTCTGTAAGATATGTGTATCCATTTTACTTTTATCTTTAGTCCTGTGAAATTTCAGACTACTCCTTCTGGACATAGCCTCAGTGGGTATGAATGAAGACACACTTTGTTTGCACCCCAGCTGAGGTGAGCCCTGGGACTACTCATTTTGTTCCTAGGACTGTGCACAATGAGGCATCACTGGGCCATGGCACACGTACACCAAAGTATCTAGGATAATTGTCTCCAGGAGTGGAGTGGTAGTTGATATTTCTTTCTTTCTCATATTTTTCTGTATCAGTTGTATTTTGGGACAATAAGCCCAGGAAGATCATGTGATCACTTTTAGAAAAGTCCAATGGGGAGGGTCCTTATATGTTCTCCAAACACATCCTGCTGCAGACTACTCCTGGTTCTGATCCTCCTTGCTCCCAGTAACCTCCACGCCTCTGGCCCCAACCTCCACAGAGCACCTGACAACCCTCTGACTGATATTCCTCCCTCCCCTAAAGCACAGAAACTTTCTCATATTCTTGTATTTTATAATTTAGTATTTTTGAGTAATTTATTTTTTGAGCATTCAAGTAATGTGATTAAATTCTTGTAAAAGTAAAATTCTGCCTCATCATCTCCCTCCCTTCCCAAAGTTAAATCACTACTATCAGCTGTGTGTTTCTTCTAAATCTTTGTTATGCACATATTCATATGCACCCACAGGGGCCGAAGGGTTGTGGTTTGCTTTCTCTCTTGACTTCATAACTAGCACCCTATTTTCAGTCTCTGTAATTTCCCTTTTTGCTCAGTATTACATCTTGAAGATCCACCCATTCAGTATTCTTTTCTTTGAAAATGTTACATCATATTTTAAAGTATATGCAATAAATCCCCATTACTTTCCTCATTACTGGATATTCAGATTGTTTTCTGCCTTTTATCATTACCAGCAGGGACCTTCTCGAGCACACCTTCTGGTGTATGAGGATGAAAATTTCTTGAGAGTGATTACTGAGGAGTGAAGGTTCTAGGTCAGATGGTATGTGAATTTTAATTTCTTTTAGTAGATACTACAAGACTGTTTTTCAGGGTGGTAGGGCTAATTTATGTTTCCACTGGGATTTTATGAGTATACCTGTTTCCTCAAACCCTGGTCAGATCCAAATAGTATCGAACTTTTTAATGATTGCCATCTGGTGGGTATGTATGATACTTGTTTCGACATTCTTTGATCATCAGTGAGATTGAGCATATTTTCTTAAATGTATTTGTATTTTCTTTTAAATAAATTGTCTATTTTTCAATTCTCTTTTTTTTTTTTTTTTTTTTTTTTTTGGCGGGGGGGAAGGTTTGTAGAGATTCTTTAAATGTTCTAAGTAACAATCCTTAGTCACTTAGTTGTATTGTGAGGATTTCTCTTTAGGCTTTCCTTTTTAACTTTATGAGTAGCATCTTTTGTGCCATGGAAGTATTTTTTTTAATGGAGTCAAATGTACCTATCATTTCCTCTAAGTATTACTTTCTATTGGCTCAAATATATTTGTGAATGTTCCTATTTTTGTCTTTCTTTTCTTAACATTCTTGCACTTGCTCCCTTTGCTAATCATGGGGGTGCACACAGTGAAGTCCTGGGAAGATTGGGTTGGTCACTCCCCAAGGACATGTCTCTTAAGCCAGCTATGATGACCAGGACCAATTCTTCCCTTGCTAGGTCATTATGAGAAATCAACTCTTTTTGGAAATAAGGAGGCTTTTGGCTGGATTTTAGAATTATTTATTGTTGTACACATTGATCTTTGTAAGGTCTTAGTCATGTTCAATTGTCCATTCCAGAAAACAAAATCTTACTATTAAAATACTTGTATGAAGCATGTAGTATAGGAATAGGAGGAAGAAGGAGGGTTTTTTGTTGTTGTTTGTTTGTTTTTTTTTACTTTTCATTCATTCAGGTAGGCACTTAGTCAACAAATATTTATTGAATGCCTGCTATGTGTTAGGTACTTGGCTCCGAGTTTGGGACACAAAAAAATCAAAGATCCTACCCTGGTGAAACTTACATTGTAGCTCTTGTATTTCTCTCCCCTCTCAGTGAATTGATATCAACTGTTTTGGGGGAGATACCCGGGGCCTTCCTCTTGTCTGTGATCTGTTGGGTAGACCAGGATCCCAGTTCTCAGGAACCATTCTGATTGTGTTTCCCCTCAGTGGAGGAGAACATTGAGATATAGCTTCTCCACATGCCTCTAAACAACAACCAAAGGCAGACAAATCTTTCCATTGTTACTGACCTCCCAGCTCCCACTGTCTCCCCCTTCAATTATTTTTAACACAGCAGCCGTTGACAACATAAGTCAGATAGATCCTGTCACTGAGCTCAAAACCCTACTCAATATGACCTAGTATCTCTGGTTTCCTCTCCAGCCTTACCACTTGTCCACTGTCTGAGCCACAGTGGCCAGTTTGCTACTCCTGGAATCTTCCAGTTGTCATCCCACCTCTAAGCCTTTGTACTTGCTAATCCCTCTTCCTGGAATTCTTTTCTCCCAGATATCTGCATCACTTGTTGCTTCACTTCCCTTGACATTGTTCAGATGTCACTTTCTTGGTGAGATGGTCCTACCTACTATTATGAAATAAATGTGTCCCTCCAAAAGATATGTTGAAGTCCTAACACCTGTTAGCTATGGATGTGACCTTATTTTGAAATAGGGTCTTTGCAGTCAAGTTAACTTAAGGTTGTACTGGATTAGGATGAGCCCTAAATCCATCAACTGGTATCCTTATAAAAGGGGGGAAATTTAGACACAGACACATAGGGAGAAGGACATGTGACAATGGAGGCAGAGACTGGAGTTACACTGTCACATGCCAAGGGCCACTTGGGACTGCTATACACTAGAAACTAGAAGCAGCACAGAAGAATTCTCTCCTAGAATTTTTGGAGAAAGCATGGCTCTTCTGAAACCCTGATTTCTGATTTCTAACTTTCAGAACCGTGAGAGCATACATTTCTGTTGTTCTAAGCCACCTGGTTTGTTGTATTTTAAGGCAACCCTAGGAAGTGAACACTATCTGTTGAAAATAGAAAAAAAACCTAACCTCGGTATTCTCCACCTGCTTTTCCTATTTTATTCATAACATTCATCTTTTTTTATATACTATGTAATTTATTTCTTTAGCTTTTGTCTGTATCCCTCTATAGAATGCAAGTTCCGAGAGCTGAGGGTCTGAATCCCACCTGCCTAGGACAGGGCTTGAAATATGGCAGACAGACACTCAACACACACTGGTTAGAGGAGTGGACAAATGAGGATGCGTCTTCCCATTTAGTGTGGCTCCAGTGGGTAGAATGTCATCAGACTCACTGTCACTTTTCTCCACCTTACCAAAGGCCTCTTCTGTTATCTTGGTTCAATAAGGCCAAGGCACCAGAAGGAAATCGAGTAAATTCTCTGCTTCTAGGGCAGACTGCCAGGAGGAGAGAAGCTCCATTCTGCCACCAGGGCAAAGCTGTCTTTCTGTATAGCCTGTCTGATTTGGAGGATGAATTTAGGGTGGATTGGTGGTTATCAGAATAAAGATATCGCAATGTGTGGAAGCCTACAGGCTAGATATTTGATCTGTGTTTCTAAACACATCTTGATACTATTCTGGGCTCTTACTTCTAAAGTTGAAGCCATTATATTTTCAACATGAATTCATTGAGGCCTGGGGTTCTAATGGGTCAGCCAGTACTGCAATGGGCTGGACATCCTATCCTGTGTGGCTCAGCCACTTACAAGGTGAGGGACTGAGTTTATTTTTGCCTTTGCCTCTGCATGGGTTTGCCACCACTTCTCTCTTTTCTAAAGGCTTTTGGAATGTTCTGAGAAAAGAAATAAAAAGATTAAAAAGGAAGAACAAATTTTGGTTCTGACTTCAATATTCTCTAGTAGTTATCTAGATAACAATATGTCTAACAATAGATATTTTGGGGTACAGTCATGCAAAGGAATATTGAGCAGTGGTCATAGACTACTAGTTCCTATATATACTGACATGGGAAGAAGTAATAAAAAGAAAGTTCAAAAAGTGTGTATTATCTAACTCTATTTTGTAGGAAAAACCCACAACCTTGAATCCATGTAGGTATGTGTGCTTGCTTAAAAACTGCCTCCATGGTTAAGTGTCACACTGTAACAAGGTTTTTGTTGGAGTTTTTTAGGGTGGGGATGAGAGTGGACAATGGGGAATATTTTACTTCATCCTGAATACATTTCAACAATATACTATTGTATTATTTATATAATAATTATTATTCTATATTATTTGAAGGCTTTTCAGTAAGAATAGACTATTCTAAAATTAACAAAACTAAAGACAATTAAAAATACTTTCTATACCTATGGATAGTCCCTTTAGTTTGGCAGTGCTCAGAATAAATATTCCAGGCTTCCAGAAACAGCAATAGGTGTCTCTAAAACACTCCTGCCTGATCTTAGACCTATCCATCCTTATCCCTGAAGTAGTCTCACAGGATATGAATAAAATAATTGGTACATAAGACATTTTGAAGTAATATTTTATAGTTCACAAAGGTGTTTCTTTTTTATTCTTTTATTAACACGTTGGATTTATTCCATTTTTTACAGTAGTCCCCAGAGGTGCTTTCTCACATCACTTTCATTTTACAGAGAAGGAAACTGGCTCTGAGAGGCCACTCTCACTTGCTCCATGTTATGGTGTACTCAGGGTTACTGGTCCTGCTAACAATGAACTGACCTACTTTGGAAACCAGTTTGGGCCCACGGTAGCCCTGTTTTCCTATTTTGATGCTTCCTAGAATAGGAGTGGGAACTGAACCAAGTGAAACCTAGATTTTCTTTTAAAGGAAATTGGATTCAGGACTGATTTATGATTCATAGCTGGACATATATAAGTAGATCCAGGAGCTGTGAGGCCACCATCTCCTGTCTGCTGCATGGACAGAGGCTGGTGAAGCAGGCCCCAAGAAAAGCAGTGAAAAAAAAAAAAAAAAAAAAAAAAAAAGCTGGGAACATGCTAGATGCCCTGCTCTTTCCAGTCAGCTGTGGCAAAGTTCCTTTCTGAAGCCCAGCTGTGGTTCCACTTTTGTGTCTCATGAGACACCTCAGATGTTAACCTTGCTTGAGATGACTGCACTCATTAGAAATGAGAGCCCTAAGACTGAGTTAAGGATTGACAGAACCAGAAATCGAATTCAAATCACCCATTGCAAATGCCTGCTCCCATCAGGCCCTGCCTTTCTGCAGTGCCCCCTCCACCAATGGGGAAGTGTATCCATTCACAAATGCTGTCACAGACCTCAAGTTACTCAAAGCTTTGACTGGGGGTGGTGTGGCAGCAGAGACAACAGTGCCACTACAATAACACAGCTGTGGAGGACTCTGGTGACAGATGTGCTGCTTGAATCAGATTTATTTGGCTATAAACACTTCACAAATGGTGTGTGGGGATGGGAAGGACACCCTCATTTCACACAAACAGCGATACTAGGCTGCATCACCTCCTCATAATTGAGGAATTCCAGAGAGGTGTTTGTTGTTATTTATTAATCATTATCCACAAACATATCCATTGCCTTATGCAAGTTTCACAGGCTGCCTGCTGGGGGAGCGCAGGTGTGCTGTAGGAAGAGAAAGGAAGAAAAATTTGTTATTTTTAGGACTCCTGTTTCCCAAGTTAAGATTCGCTTTCAGTAGAAACCTAAAAAGTATAGTGTTGTAGACTGACTAATCCACTAGTGCCCCCTTCATAGTTTTTTTTCTTTTTGTAGTTTCAGTTACCCAAGTTCAACCCAAGATCAACAGAGAATATTAAATGGAAAACTCGAAAAATAAACAATTCATAAAGTTCTAAATTGTGTACCGTTCTGAGGAGTATGATGAAATCTCTTTTACGACAGTACATTGTTATAATTGTTCTTTTTTAATCTTATAATCTCTTACTGTGCCTAATTCATAAATTAAACTTTATCATAGGTATGTGTGTATAGGGAAAAACAGTATATACAGGGCTCAGTACTTACCAATGTTTGAGGCATCCGCAGAGGTCTTGGAATGTATTCCCCATGGATGAAGGGGACTACTGTAGCCCCAATTCTTCACTGCTTCTTGTATTCTCAGCCCTTGCCAGGGAACTTTGCAACACCTCCTCTCTGATTCTGAACCAGGTTATGTGGCCTGCTTTAGCTAATGGAGTATTAGCAAATATTAGATGAGCAGAGGCTGGAAAAAGTACGTGTGTCTTTCCACTCTCCCACCTGCGCCTCAGCATCCATGATAAGAATATGCCAAACTGGCATCCAGGAGGAAGACCAGGGGCAGGCGAGCTGACTCATCTGTCAAAGTTCAGTCTAAGTCACCCATTGAGAGACTGATTCATGAGCAAAATAAATGCTTATTGTCATGTGTCCACTGAGGTTTTATGGTTGTTTGTTAAGGTAGTTATTATTGTGACAAATCATGTGACAAAGGATGTATCTGTATAGGCAACATGATACATTGTATGGGCAATTATCTAGTTAAGTTTTAAGACAGTTTAGGTAGTTCATGAGGGAACTCAAGATTCAAAAGCAATCTCCCTTCAGTGAACTTGGCCTCACCATCATTAGGCAAGAAAGGGAAATTGCTAAATTCTCACCTTTCTCTGTTCTTGTGCATGCAGCAGAAGCATTTCCCTGGGGCTTAGAAGTTAAGGTACACCTACTACCTTGGAGCTCAGCCAGTCTTTGTATAAACTCTATTTTAAAAAATGCCAAATAGCTGCCCTCACCAAAGGAAAAGATAGAAGGCAGGGTGCGGTACATCCTGCAAGCAGGCTGCGAGGGCATCTGGAGGTCTGTGCCCTCTGGGGGGCCATTGAGAAATGCAGCTTGAGGCCAGGTGTTTCTCAAATTTAAAGAATGAGTGTGTGTGTGTGTGTGTGTGTGTGTGTAACCTACATGGGGTAGTCAACTTTTAATATTGCCAAAAAACAGATTAACTAAAAACCAAAGCCCAAAACCCTTATCTTTCATCATAGCTTTATTAAACAGGACTTGTTCATCCCAAACAAGTGACAAAAACACAATTCCAGTGTAACAGTTTTTCTCCCAAAGTAAGGTGGAAATTTATACCACTATAAGTCTATCCATAGCTACCAATAACTCTCTAAACAATTTCCTTTATTTAAAATTTCATATACTGTGGAACTTACATTGCAAATGAGTCAC
The DNA here is from genome assembly GCA_025594165.1 of Tamias sibiricus. Lineage (NCBI taxonomy): Eukaryota > Metazoa > Chordata > Mammalia > Rodentia > Sciuridae > Tamias > Tamias sibiricus. The sequence continues at coordinate 104,441,255 of CM046662.1, forward strand.
TACTCCTGCCTTCCCTTTGTGCTAGGTGCATCTCCCTGCAGGACTAGTGTTGAAAGGTATGTAATTACATGGGCTCTGGGAAGAACCAGGAGACAGCGCACTCCCCCGCCCCAAATGCAGGCTGACATCTCTGTGTGGTGTGGGAGGGGTGGGTGGGGTGGGCACATGGAAATGCTGAATCTACTCACCACCACGTACCCGCACCGTCAGCATGGGTTTGAGGTGTGCCTCATCCCAGGTGCTTGCCTGAAACAGTCTAAAACAGCCCACACATTCCTTTTTCTCCCACCTACTCCCCAATTTTCTCTTACCCATCTCCCCCTTCTTCCTTCTCCTACAAGCACAGTGATTCATAGAGCAGTACTTACACCAAATACGTTAAGTAGTTAACAAATCCTGCACCATCTTGGTCCTTGGCTTTTATATTTGGGTTTTAAAGAATGTATAACCTGTTTAGAGAGAGGGATAAACCAAATTTACTTCCTGTAGTTGCAAAGCGCAGAACTTCTGTTCATCATCTTTATGCCTCTGTTGTGTCAGTGGAGTATAGTCATAATCCCAGGATGGTTACTGCACACACAAAATAATTTAACTTCTTAAGGGATCATCTCAACCCACAGCTCCAGTTCTTATTAGCGGATGTGGAAGCTGGGAATGCTAATGGTGAGATAATTGGAATAGATTGGGACTCTCTCAGGTATTTGCAGGTGTTGAAATGTGAACAATGTTATCATTTAAATGTAAAGAAACTACTAAATAACTCTCCCCTCCACCCCAAATTACTCAGAATAAATAGATAAGGCTGCGGAAAATTTCTTCAAGGTAGAGCCACCGGCAGCCTGTGGATTTTCTGCAGCCATGGAAAGCAATGTGGTGCACCTGGGTTTGCAGCCAGTGAGCAGCTGAGGACCCGTGCGAATCAGAAAAAGTCCCCACCCCAGCACTAGTCAGATTCAATGCAACATAATAAATTTTAAAAAGTCATGAAGAAAAAAATAATCTCTTCTCCCCCAACCATCCTCTTCTGCCCCCTCCTCTTCTTCCTCTTCCTCCTCTCTTCTTTTTCTTCTTCTCCTCCTCCTCTTTCTTCTCCTCCTTTTCCTTCATCTTCAGAATCAATATCTGATGTTCACTTTGTTAAAAATGGTAACAGGGCTGGGGATATAGCTCAGTTGGTAGAGTGCTTGCCTTGCATGTCCAAGGTCCTGGGTTCAATTCCTAGCACCACAAAAAAAAAAAAAAAAAAAAAAAAAAAGGAAACAGTTTGAGTATTCCCCCACCCTCCCTTTCACAGCAACCTTGAATTAACCAAATTTACTTCCTGTAGTTGCCCAGTTTGTCTTATTTTAAAACCCTAATTTGCTTCTTTGGAAGCCAGGAGGTATGAAATGCAGATGACTTTTTAACGCTCAGTTTTCCCATCAATATTCCAAGATGGCACAGGATGTGAGGAAGACACTTGCAAAGCCAGGCTTTGGGAGTGGGGGAGACAGAGGTCATTGGCTGGGGCAGACAGAGGTCATTGGCTGGGGCTGGGGCCAGGGCGGGTCAGCAGTTGCAGGTATTGAGCTGTCCATCTGCGATGAGATCTGGGTAATGGCATGGTAGCAATCCATAAGGTAGGCTAAAGCATTTCTGGAAGTGAAATGGGAAGGAGAAAATAGTACTTACCATAACCATTTTCAGGAAGAGAATTGAAAGGAATCATTTGATAAGCTGCTTAAGGGCAAAGGGGGTGGACATTTTCAGGTAAGAGTTAGGTGGGGGTTTTGTCCAAGGAGAGGATGCAAGTTGAGATCAGAACCCAACTGCTTAGGACAACGGAGGGGTGAATGCCACAGCAGGATGCTTCATATCCCCCCTCAGCCCTGCAGACCTGCCCATTCAGCCCCTTCTCAAAAGAGATGTTGAACACTCATTGAAGAGATTCTAAGTCCCCGGTCACCCCCAGATCTGAGGTGAACTGGCCCAAGCTTATGTGGCAGTAGGATGAGAGCACAGCCTGTTGAATCCCTGGACTGGAATTTATGGAGATGGGATTAGTCTATGCCAGGTCAAAATGAGCTACGGAACAGGCTGTTCCAAGGGACAGACTAGCAGATTGAAGTCTCATACCAGTGGCCAGACTTCATGGGCCTGAGAGCTGCCCACTTTCCACAAGGCGAAACATTGCCTGGGCTCCTGTCTAGGAGCTTCTTGGAGACTATGGTGTTGAAGTTAGCTCATGCAGATTAGATGGCATGACTTTCACCCTCCCTAGCCTTCCTCCAGGTGCTGTCTGGGCTCTTGGGGGATGTCACCAGGGGGACCATTGGGCCAGATGAGGAGAGTTTGTGTTCAATGGAGAGGTTGCCTCTGATGAGGACACCTAAGAAATCAGGCCTACGACCCCTTCAACTTATTGACGCTATCTCTGTGCATTTGGGGTGGTTACGTGCTGAGAACATGATGCCGGAGAAGACAGACTGGGTCCCCAACTAAATTCACAGTTGGGCAAAAGGAGCAGACAGCTAAGAGTTAACACAACACACGGCAGCCAAGCTGTGGTGTGGGTGCTGCCCTCTCCCTCCCATCACCAGTATCGAAGGGCAGGATTTTAAAACTCTTTAAATAACTTGATTGAATAAATGTTGAAAGGGAATAATTTGAATCTGGAGACAGCTCTTATCCCTAACACCCTGGGTGAGGAGCAGACTGGCAGGCACAGTGGGGTTCTGTTTGGCAGGAGCAGGCTGGAGGAGAGGAGGCGAGACCTTTGGAAAAAGAGGTAAAAGCCAAAGCATGGTAGGTCTTAAATGCCTGGCTAGAAGATCTCACTCTGCACAGGAGTCAGAGTTAATCTCTGACCATTAATCTACGAGGGCAAAGGCAATGTATATCTTTATCTCTTGGTACTCAGCATAATGTGGGTGTGGCTGTCAATTGCCCTCAAATACTCACTGGCTAGGCACCTGTAGAGATGACATTTCCCAGCCTCCCTGACAGCTGGGTGAGGCCATGTGGCTAAGTTCTGGCCAGTTGTAAGAGAAAATGATACATGCAACTTCCAGGTCACATCCTGAAAAGGGAAGCCACTTACCTCCTTCATCTTTCATTCCTCCTTCAGAACACAAACATGGTGGGGGTGAGCCAGTTTCCATTCAGAGGGTCAGGTCAATGTCCCAGGGAAGAGTAGAGGAACCAGGAAAGGGGATTTGGATTCCTGAGCAGCCTCAAAGAGCAGAATTGCCTTCCCACACTCGACGGCCCTCTCCCTGAAGTCACATAGGGGAGAGAATTAAACTTCTTTCATATTTGGGCCATAGTACTTTGGGATCTCTTTATTATAGCAGCTTAACTTGTACTGTAAGTATTACAGGAGGGCTCAATATGGTTGCCAAATTCACTATTAAGTTTGGAAAATTCAAAAAGGAAATATCAGTATGTGACTGTGGAAATAAATGAAGACCAACCAAATGAATACAGAATCAGAATTGGCTATAGTGAGGGAATCAGCCAACATCATGGACGTTTGGGTACAGACTCAAAAGCAAGGAGAGGAGTAAGAGCGAGTTATAGTGGGAAAGAGGCCAGATTTCAGGCATGATTGGAGCTTGTTGGAAGGGGGATGATGTAGGTAGGCCAAATTGAAGTGGGCATCCTCTGTGATTGGTTTAAGGTGTATATTTGACTTTCTCTTGTTGGTCCTAATTTGGAAGCAGGGACAAAAAAGTTTGGAGAGCTGTCAGTTATTAAGCTCATATAAGGCTGGCTGTTCCAGAAGTTACTGTTGAGCTTCCTGGACTGTCACTAGAAGGTACAAACTAGCTCCAAGGTTTGACTTAAAGCAGTCTGGCTTCCTGGACTGTTTATTGTAGCTAAGGGTTTGGTTTTCTGGGCAGGTTGCTGCATGTGTGGATCAGAGTTCTGTTTTTTATGTGTGGTCTGGCTACTGTCCATTTGTATATTAAATCTTTCCTGCCTAACAAAAGCAGCCCTATCACAAAGGGGAAATAGCAGTGACAGAGCAGTGTTTTAAATCAATCTCACCAGCACAGAACAGTGAAGGTAGGTAGATGATTTCATTCATTCCCAGTATAGAAAGTGTGCTTGGGCTGCACTGAGAACTGGCCAAAAAAGTGGCACAAGAGAGGCCCAAGGACAAAGGAATGGGAGTTCTGTGAGTTAGGCTGACCAATGGTAGGATTTCTGTGATGCTCATAGCTAAAGGGTATTAGGATTTCAGTTCATCCCGCCCTTGGCCTGAAAGAGTGGCTGGTGGGCTCAATGCTCCACATGTCCCAAAACTTAAGCAAGGGAACAATGCTCCAGGCAAGCTTCCTCACCCATCCCAGGCCCTCAGACGCCCAGCAAGCTGCAAAGCATACTCTGTGGATTTGACAGACCAGTGGTCACTAAAAGAATTTACTTTTCTTAGCGTGATGCCAGTTGTGAACAGGACCAAATGCACGAGGAGGCTGCTCTGCTGATTGTCTGCAGATGTCTGAATGGTACCCAGCTGGCAGGGCCGTGCTTGCTTTCAAACCTGGTTTCCATTCCGGTGGCGTGTGGGATAAGGGACCCTTCTTCATGGAATTGAGGGCAACGTGCTGAGAGCTGGCCTTGAGCTGTCTTCCTGATTGGGTAACACCTCTCCTTCTGGTCATTAGCTTCAGACACTCCCTCTCCTGCGCTTTGGTTTCCAAGAACATAGAGTGTTGCTCTCTGTTGGACACAAGTGCTGCTTTATTCTCTGTTCTCCTGTTACTTAATCTCCCCCAGTACTGCAGGCCCTTCCTTCCCATGGTTTTCTGAGGAAATCTCAACAGAGTCTGGGCTCTGTTCACACCCCATGCAGGCCCAGGAAGGGAGAAGACTGACTGCAGCTGGCTGTCCCATTGCCCACTCTCAAGTTTCCAAAATGGAGCATTTCCCAAAGAGAACTGTTGGTTCTTTCCCCAAATCCTGCTCTCTTCTCTCAGTCTCACCTATTCCTGCTATTGGCATCACCATTTGCTCAGTGGATCAAACCCTAAATCACAGGGACATTCTTTTTTTTTTTTTTTTTTTCTTATACCAGGGACTGAACCCAGGGGGCACTTTACCACTGAGCCACATCCCCAGCCTTTTTTAATTTTGTGGCAGGCCCTTGCTAAGTTGCTTAGGGCCTTGCCAAGTTGCTGAGGCTGGCTTTGAACTTTCGATCTTCCTGCCTCAGCTTCCCAAGCCACTGGGGTTACAGGCATGCGTCACTGCACCCAGCTAAGGGCCATTATTTATTTATTTTTTTGGTATGTGGGATTGAACTCCAGGACACTCGACCACTAAGTCACATCCCCAGCCCTATTTTGCATTTTATTTAGAGACAGGGTCTCACTGAGTTGCTTAGCTCCTCACTTTTGCTGAGGCTGGCTTTGAACTCGTGATCCTCCTGCCTCAGCCTCCTGAGCCACTGGGATTACAGGCACTTGCTAATGCACACAGCTAAGAGCTATTCTTGATTCTTCCTTTCCCTCGCCTCCCACTTTACTATGTCTTGTCATGTCTCCCTTCAAAATATAGATGGAAAAGATTTGCCTTTCTCCATCTCACTATTAATGTTTCTTGTGTCAACTTCTGACTAGTTTGTCCTACCCATCTACTTGCTCCCCTCCCATTCATCTCTTAGATGGTGCCAAGAATGAGACTCTTAAATCGTCCTGTGCTGCATGAATGTCTGTGTTCTGCATGACCTGCTCCACCCACTCCAGCTCAGCCTCCACCTCCCTTGGCTCCACTTAACATGGGTTTTTTTCTCCTTTCCTCAATATGTTGACCTCTTTCCCCTCTCTCCAAATCCATCATGGTCTGAAACATTTCTACCTTTCCCATAAGTGCTTCTATTTATTTTTTCATTTCTCATCTTAAATGTCCTCTTCTCAAATAAGTCCCTGATTGCTGTCTAAATGACAACCCCCACATGCCCTTTCCTCTCCATAGCAGACTTTGTGGCATTTTAATGATTTTGCTGATTATTCATTGTTTATTATATCCTTTGACTATAAGAGCTTGTTCACTAATGTATTCCCAGTGCTTGGCACAGAGTAATTCTTTAGAAATAAGTTAGATGGGTAGATTGGCAGATGGATCGTCTTCTTAGGGGTCCACAGGTCCAGATCAAATTCCTCATAAAGGTCATTTAGGTCTGTCATTCCCAGAGCTGAGCCAGGCCTTAGTCTATAAACTCAGGTATATGTCAATTCATTCAATTCGATTCAGTATTTATGGAATGCCTACATCATGCTAGTCCCTGGAGATCCGACTACAAATGAGACAATTGTAGAACTTGCAGAAAACAGGGTGGGAGAAAATTAAAAATGCAATTATATTATACGGCAGGGTAACATAAAATGATGGCGGGAGAAATGGAGGGTATTGTCAGAGCCCATCAAAGAAGCAGCTGAATGTAATCCAGGCATTCAGGAGGGAACAGTCACTCTCCTGAGCACCTGAGGGGTCCTGTTCTAATCATCTTCTGGGTTTAAGAAGGTGGAACTATGATTCTCACAAGAATAGCCACCAGTTTTTGAGGGCCTACTATTAACTAGGCATTATTCTGGGCACTTCACATATATCTTATCCCTACAACCAGCTTGCCAGCTGAGTATACTTTTCACCTCATTGCCAATGAGCAAAGTGTCAAAGTAAGTTGCTATACCCCAAAGCCTGTTTTAGGACAGAATCCCTGGAAAATCAACAGGAATGGAGAATTGTGCTGGGGAGGGCTATTAAAAGCAACCCCAGGGAGGGAAAGAAAGAAGCAGGATCAGGTGGAGGGAGTTCAACAGGTGAAACTGGCCTCAGCTGATACCACAGGGTGCCCTGGAGCTAGAGAAGCCCATCAGAGTTGTTCTGAGTTGAGGCAAGGGGGTCGGATGGGCTTTGTACTCCAGATGGACCAGTCTTGGACTACAGACTGCTCCTGGGGCAGGGTAGCTAGTCTCCTTCATCTCAGGACAGTGCCTGGAGAGGGGTTCACTGTCAACAGGTACTGGGGAGTGAGTGCTGTGGCCCTGCCTGGGCACCTACAGCCTCCACCCAGCTCCTGCCTGGTAGAGCTTGCCTGACAGCTTTCCCTGTTAATATTGGAGCGTTGCAGGCTGGCTCCTGGAACCCTTCTTCCCTGTCTGTCATCACTTTTTGGTGCAACCAGTGAATTTCACAGTTTTAAAGACCATTTATAGGATCCCATATTCCTATCCTCAGTCTAGGCCTCTCCTCGGGTGCTTCAGGCTCCTGCAATTCTCTGTTCATCATTTTTGCTCAACATTTCCAAATATAAACTCCTGGTTCTCTGCCCCTCCCTGCAACCCATTCCTCCTATAGCCTCCCCATCTCAGCTAATGGCACCTCCCCTCTTGCCATTGCTCAAGCCAAACACCTTGGAATCATCCTTGGCTATTCCTTTGCTCTGACTCCTCATTCAATCCATCAGGAAATGTTGCCGCCTGCAGCAATGAGACCGTGGGAAAGAAATCGGAGGCAGACTGGGAATGAGTGGTTCCTTTATTGTTCCTTCTTCTTCTCTCTTCCTTCTCTATCTTCTCTCTGATTCCACCCCCGTTCCTCTCTACCATCTGGTTAAATACTCTTTACCCATCACAGATGCGTTAGTTCTCTTAATAAGCATACACGTGTCTCACAAGCTTGACTTACAGGTGCAGCACGCAGTGCCCACGAGCACAGAAAAATTCTTAGTCAATTACTATAAAGGTCAGGTGTAAGTTGTAGTAAACAAAGCCTTGCTTCTGACAAACAAGTAAGCGCCACCTCTTGGCTCTCAGCCAACCGCCATCTTAGAGCTACTTCCTCATCAAAGGCTCTTACAAGGAAATTCTTCAAAATATATCCGACAGCAGCTCCCTCTTTCAAATGAAAACAGCAAATGAAAATGGCCTGCGCACCCTTCATTGCCTCTGCCCATCCACCTCCTGCCCCTACGAGGCCAGCCTGTTCCCTCCAGGCAAGCTGGCCTCCTTGAGCACTCCTTCACCTCCCTCAAGTTTTTCTCAGTGAGTCTTCCCTGAACACGCCACTTAAATTGCACTCTCTCCATTTCTACTTAATTTTACCCCCAGCACCCAGCACCTTCAAACACACTATATAATTGAATTATTTATTTTATTTACTGTCAGTCTCTTGCCAGTAAAACATAAACTTCACGCAGGTGGGGACTTGTCTGTTTTGTTCATATGAGCTCCTAGAACAGTGCCTGGCACACAGTGGGCACTCAGGAATGTTCTTTTACTGAATGAAAGAGGACACACAGAAGTATCCGTTTTGTTCCAAAGGTGTGTTCTGGCCATTACCTCATACAGCCTCTTTCCTGCAGAATCAAACTCCTTTAGGACAGATATAATGCCACTGAGGGACCAAAAGCAAATCCTGGCCCTGCACGAGGTCACATGATGTGGCCCATCAGGATCTATATATCAGAGTGATTCTGACCACGCTTTACCTGCTGGGCTCCAAATCATTTCTCAGGGTGCACTATAGGCAATAAGCTGGCCCCAGTCATGCTGCCACTGGGAAGTGGCACGTCAGTGCTTCTGGAGCCTTCTCTCAGGTGTGAGTTTCTGACTTGCTCAGAGATCTCCAAAGCTTTCTGCGGTTGTTTAGGTTCAGTGCCAAGCTGGGAAACCTGAGCTGCATGCTTATATAAGAATCGCTCAGGCTTTTCATTAAAACAGGCCCCCCAGCCTGCCTTTCTTCTCAGGCTTCTAACCAACTTAGCCATATTCTGATGCTATTTATAATGTTGTTAAAAGAAATTATGGGCAAAGGAGTTTGACTGTGTTTAATTTAATGAGAGCAGCATGTAAGTGGGTTCATCTTTATTTTTAAAAGTTTTGTTTGTTTGTTTTGTTTTTGTTTTAAAAGCCAGAGCCAGAATAAGGCAGGGGAAAGTGCACTGATCTTGTTTAGAAACCAAGGCCAGCCTAGTGTCACCTTTTCACTGAGTAGTATTATGACCTTGAACAAATAATTCATTCCTAATTTCATTTCCTGTTTCACAGCGAGGAGCACTGGACTAATTAGTGCTAACAAACTAGTGGGCTCTGGGTTGAATTCAGCTTGCACAAGGTTTGGCTTGGATCTCCATGGTTTTTAAAAATGGAGTCTGAATAGCTATAGATGGGACTTGGGGGTCTCTGTTTTACTACAGTCTGTACCACTCCCTGTCGGCTTTCATCTGGTGTGACTCACTCATCTGCTTTCCCGGCCTGGCCTTGAAGGTCACCAAGCTTCCTTTCCTGTGATGAAAATCTAATGATTTTAATAAGTAGAATTCTTCCTATAAGTAACTATATTGGGTGATGGTGGGAGAGGGGAACAGTAGCTTTTGGATTCTAGAATGAAGAAACAGTGTTTATATGATCAATATAAACTGAGTCCGTTACTCCTTAAAACACATTAATCCTGTTGCATTTTGTTCCTTAAAGATTGGACTTTCTTTTAATGTCTCTGAATTCTGTAGAATCCGTTTCTGCACTACAAAGGAATTTGGAAGGTACTTGCTGCAGGAAGGAGGACCTGAGCTGATATAGAAATGCCCCCTTCCACAACACACTCATGGAAGCACTAGATAAAGTGTAAACATTAGAAATGAGTTTGGCGATGTCATTCCCTCCTTGGATGTCAGAAACAGAGAAATTAAAACCAGGGCCATGTAGATGAGCAGGTGTGGAGGAAGCCAAAGGGAGTCTTGGACACCGACATAGACCCTTAGGTTGGCAGACATGGCCTGAAGCCTTTGCAAAGCAGGGGTGCCGAATAGAGCCTTCCGTATAAGGCTCAAAAAGTCTCAGAGAGAAGCCCTGCTTCACAAATGATTAAAACAGCACAAGGAGAAATCGAAGCTATTAAAAAAAAAATAGAAGAATAATACAGTAAAAAGACCACATGTTTAAAAAGAACAGAGCTTTACTCAATTTAAACAACTTCCTCTGCTACATGAATATTCAAGTTCTCAAACTTCTCTGAGCCAGTACATGTAGGGATGAGTCTATTTTTTTCTTTCTTCTTTTTTAAATTGACAAATCAAAATTGTATAGACGTATGGTATACAACATAATGTTTAAAATGTGTACACAATGTGGAATGCTAAGTTGAACTAATTAAGACATATCTTACCTTACAAACTTATCTTTTGTGTGTGTCTGTGGTGGACATACTTAAAATCTACTCTCAGCAATTTTCAAGAATACAATATATTGTTATTAACTCTGTCACCATGTTGTACAATAGATCTCTTGAACTTATTCCTCCTAACTGAAATCTTGCGCTCTTTCACATTCCTCTTCCCTGGGAGTCTGTTTTCTGGACAATATAGTGGATATTGATAATTCAGATCTTGAGATTTTAGATCCTAAGGTGCTTGTCTCAAGCTTTAACATTCATCAACTGCCTACTTTACAGCAGCCCTGGTAGTTCCTGTAGTGTAGGCTTGGGAGGTCACATGGTCAGGATGGCTCTTCTGTATAGTCCCTTAGGCCACCAGATGTCCTGAGTTGGCCATGAAAAAGACCCGCCACATATTCCATTTCCAGCCTAGTGTGCCTGTGGCAAAGTCTGAATGTAAACATTCACATCTTTCCTTTTTTAGGTGAAAATTAAAGAAAAAAAAAATAGATTTTTACTATCAAGAGCTATTTATTAGAGGCAGGAGAAGGGATTTCAGGAAGGTATTCTTAATATGACTACTATTCTCCCTGAGTATATGTTGAATTAAATTATAATTCAGTGTTCATGCTGCCCTATCTGTGTTGTGTTATACCAAGATGTTCTGAGACATCCGGGATAAGAAGAGGTTTGGCAGGAACCAAGTAATTTGTAATGGGAAAAACAGAACATTTTCTTTTCATGGGGATAAAATTTCATCACATATTTTCTGAATCAGATTTTATGACATGTACTCTTTAACTGAATCAGTGTTCTTTTGTAAGGGGGAAGGATTGTGGATGAGGGGTGTCCTATTTTTAGCAAAGATGCCAGTCCCCTTGGAAACAACTTTTGCACTTTGAACCCACATAGGACTATTGGCTGTCACAAGGTATAATGCATTTAATGATAAGATGAATGGAGTTCACTACTCAAAGGGGTTCTGCATTGTAAATAGAGACACAGTGCTCCCAGTAGCCCAAAGTTCCTCTCCCTGGATTTCTCCTTTTTCCTGCAGGAAAGTAAGGGTAAAGGATAGATTATACAGCTTGGAAAGCCTGGACTCTTTTGGGAATGCATTGCACAGGTATCTAGGACTCCAGGATGAAGCTGTTTTATTCATTTCTGCTGCCTTTGTGAATAATGCCAACTGTCCCATCCACGGGATCTGTGTGGGGATAGTTACGGAGGGCTGCAAGGGATGGGTAGAAGGGTTGAAGTCTATTCTTTTGGTCAGATTTTCTTTTGCAACAAGGGAAGAATTCTCTTATTTTTAAGAACCCTTAATAGCGTGATCATTTTTTTAAAAATGTGCACAAGTTACCTACTATTGTTTAGTGTCTGAAGTCAATGGTATTTTTCTGACCCAGTTAAGACAACTGGGCTCTATGTTACTCATTCTAGCCTTTAACATGTGGAAAACACATCATCACTATGGCTTATGAAGCAGAGGAGCCCTAATCTCTGGCCTCCACACCCACCACCTTGCCCCACTCCATTCTCCCTCTCTCCTCCAATTTGTCCAGTCACGATTTAGAATGGAAGTTAACTTTGTGGAGTGCATTCCTATCACTGGCACACAAAGCATTAAAATAAAAGTTTCCTTTGCTCCTTGGGCCATTTTCAAAGGGGAAACTTTCTAAATAGTCCTTCTACAGAAGTCACCAAAAAGATAGAAAACAGGAAATGAAATGAATTACCGAGAAAGTCTGCATATGATTCTGATTTTATTCCTCCAGCTAATGAAGATAGTATGCCCTGAGTATAACACAACACTATTAAAGCCATAAAAAGCAGTGAAGCAGTCATAATTTGCCCATAATTGGTTTAGCATCAGAATGCATATTGTTAAGTATTCTTTTTTCTCTTAATACTTAATGTCTTAATCATGACACTTTTTTCCCATAAAAAAAAGTATGAATTCCTGTTTTGCTTCTATCACTGAAACAGGCTTTTGAAAAGTTTTTGTGACCTTGTTAAAGAGACAATGTGCCTGTGATTTTTAGAATAAAAGACACAAAATAGTGAGAACAAACAAAAATCTGTTTTGACCAAATCATATTGATCAAAATGATGCTGGTTGAGCTAAACACGCTGTGTTCAAAGCTACAGGCACAAAAACAAGCAAGCAAGCAAATAACAATAAAATCATAATGAAACCCCAGCATAGATCTTAATTAAATGAGCTATGATGGGACAGGGGTTGTGGCTCAGTGGCAGAGCGCATGCCTAGCACGTGCGAGGCGCTGGGTTTGATCCTCAGCACCACATAAAAATAAATAAAATAAAGCTATTGTGTTCAACTACAACCAAAATAAATATATTTTTTAAAAAAAGATTTTAAACAAAAAGAGCTATGATGCATGACAAATGTTAGCCTCCCTAAGAAATAAGGGAATGACTAAAAACTGGCATCCTGGGGTAGGTGACAGGTAATTGACCAATTCTGAGACCTCCCCTGACTTCAGGGGCTGCTAAGATGGTTGCTGGTACTACTATGGGATCATAGCTCTAGACACCGGTATCTGTCCCTATCACGGGAGGCATCCTCCTTCAACCATGGAAGACCACAGCAGTCACCCTCATGCCTTTCAGAGCTTGCCCCACTCATCACTGTGGGTGATGAGTGAGAGAAGTCCAGCACCAGCCTGCCTGAGCTGACACATCCCTGCCTCCCGGTCACAGGGTGTGTGAACTTAGAAGCAGGGGTGGGCAGACAGCTGGGTTTTGCTGTTACTTAAGATATTCATCCAGCAGGCTCCCTGTACAACCGTTCTCTGTTCCTGGAGCTTTCTTTACAAGGAAATGAATTGGGGTCACTCTATCATGGCTAGCCAAGATTGCACGCGACTGACTTCATTAAAAGATTTTCTGAAAAAGAAGTTAACCTTGGTTTGCCAACTCTGGTCACCAGATCCTTGACTACATTTATTGGTAGGATCCACCCAGTTGAAGGTTCTTTCCAACATAGATATTCTCTTAACTGAGCACTTAGTAACTAAAATAATGGAGGCTGATTACGTCTACCAGTTGGAAGGAGGAATTTGCAATTTTTCTAAATCATTAAGCTAGCTTACATGGTGGAATGCTATGTAGCAATAAAAAAATGACATTATAGACAAGTATTTATTGACCTATAAAGATGTTTTCACTGTATTATTGAGTGGAATGTGAAATAGTAAGTATGATATTGTACATTCCACAGTATGAGCTAGTTGCATTGTAAAAATTGTATGTCAATTTCTGGTTTAAGCCTCTGTTCTGCAATGGCCTCCAATCACAGTTATTTTATGATTCCTTCCCATTTCCTGCTATCACATCCAAGTTTCCAGGAATGTACAGATCATATTGGCTTGCAGACAGCCACTGCCTCACCGTATGCTAACATGGCCCTTTTTTAGGCACAAAGAGAGAAAGGAAGAGCTCTTCATCTTCATCTTACAGGGACTCCATCCTGATGATCACATCTAAACTTAATTATCTCTCTAAAATCTCTTAATACCGTTATATTGAAAATTCAGTCTCCAGTGAATTTTTTTTTTTTTTTTTTTTTTTTTTTTTTTTTTTTTTGGTGGAGAAGGAGGGCACACTTAGCCTATAATAATAGTAAGGATCCAATTTCATTATTTGGCATGGGGTTGTCCCAGCACCATCTGTTGAGAGTATTATTTTTTTCCCCCATTGAATTGTCTTTGATGTGTGTCTTAGTCTATTTGAGCTTCTATAACAAAATACCAGAGACTGGATAATTTGTGAAGACAGAAATTTATTTCTTATAGTTCTGGAGGCTGGGAGTCAGAAACCAAGGCACAGCATATTTGGTATTTGGTGAGAGCCTGGTGTCTCCAAGATGGTGCCTTGCTGCTGTGTTCTCTGAAGAGGAGGAATGTTGTTTTCTTATGGTAGATGGGACAGAAAGGGCCAAAAGGGGTGGACATCAAGCTTTTTTTAAGGTCATTTAATCCCATTTGATCTCCTCCTAAAGGGCATACCTCTTAATACTGTCTCATTAGCCCCTAGATTTCAATACATGAAAAAATTTAAAAAAATTTTTTTAGTTACAGATGGACACAATAGTTTTTAAATTTTTATTTATCAATTTTTATGTGGTGCTGAGAATCGAACTCAGTGCCTCACTTGTGCTAGGCAAGCACTCTACCACCGAGCAATAATACCAGCCCTCAATACATGAAAACCATTTGTCAAAAACCATTTGATGATAAATAAATGGTTTATTTCTGGATTCTCATATTCATTCCATTATCTCTATGTCTTTCCTAATGCTTGTACCATACCATCTTGATTACCATTGTTTTTTAGCAGGTTTTGATATCAGAAAATGTGTGTTCTCTAATTTTGTTTCTTTTTGAGATTATTTTGTTATACTACATTATTTAGGGAATAATGAAAAGAAATAAATGTCTGTACATTTTTTCTGGGTCCCTTATATTTCTATCTGAATTTTAGGATCAGCTTATGAACTTCTGGGGGAGGAAAGATGGTACTTTGATAGGTATTATGTTGAACCTACAGACAATTTTTTTCTATCCAAACAATATTAAGTCTTCTAATTCATGCCTACAGGATGTCTTTACATTTATTTAGGGGTTACTTATTTTCTTTCTATAATATTTTTATAGTTTTCAGTGTGCTAGTCTTATACTTCTTTTGTTAACATTTTCTCCAAATGTTTTGTTCTTTTTTTTAAATAGCAATTTGTGCTCTCTTTTTTTTTAGACCTTTTAAAAATTTATTTATATGTGGTGCTGAGAATCAAACCCAGGGCCTCACATGTGCTAGGCAAGAGCTCTACCACTAAGCCACAACACCAGCCCCTGTTTGGTTCTTTTTGATGCTACAACAAATGAATTTTCTTAACATCATTTTTATGTTGTTCAATGCTAGTGCATAGAGATACGATTGAGTTTTGCAAACTGATCTTTTATCCTGTGACCTTCCTGTTTACTATTTCTAATAAGTGTGTGTGTATTTTCTATATAAAAAATCATGTCATCTGCAAATAGAAGTAGTTTTACTTCTTTCTAGTGTGAAGGCCTTTTTTTCCTTCTAAGTTTATGACAGGTAACACACACACACTCTTAAGAACCTTGACTATTACACCAAAACCTGTGGACATTCAAGTCTCTTGTATAAAATCAACAGTACTTGCAGATACCCTATGCACATCTTCCTGTATGTTTTAAGTCAGCCCTAGACGACTTATAATACCAAATACAATATAAATGCTATGTAAACAGTTGTTATATCATATTTTTAGGAAATAATGACAAACAATAAATGTCTGTATATCTTCAGTATAGACACAAGATTTTTTTTTTCCTGAATATTTTCGATCCAAGGTTGGTTGAACCACAAATGTGGAACCCGTGAGCATGGAGGGCTGACTATTCTTATAACCTACCATAAAAAATACAATATGACTTTGAGGTTAACCTCAATTACCTCTTTTTTATGAGGATATGGTGAAGTCCTTGGCCATGTGGTTAAGGAAATATGAATTATTCTCGTTTAGGTTTTCATCATTCTGTGTCATTCACTGAATCTGTTCTGTGTCTTCCTGTTTTTTTTTATGCCATGTTAAAAAGAATTGAAATAGATTTTGACATCAGGACCTTTATAATAACTAAAAAGAATAGTCTTTCCTATATTTGAAATTTCTAAAGGTTTATATTTTTTAAATTTTAAAAAGAAATTAGCTATTATTCCGATTATGAAAGAAGTCCATGTAAAAAGTCAAATAGCATAAAAGTGAAAATCACCTTAATTCCTCTTCACAAATAGAATAGCTGTTAATATTTGTTCTTTTTTTTTTTTTTTGGTTTGGTTTTTTTGGAAAATATTTTTTATTTGTTCTAATTAGTTATATATGACAGTAGAATACATTTTGACACATCATACATAATGGAACATAACTTCTCATTCTGTTTGTACATGATGTAGAATCACACCAGTCATGTAATCATATATGCACATAGGGTAATCATGTCCAATTCATTCTCCTATCATTTCTACCCATATACCCCCTCTCCTTCTTTCACTCCCCTCTGTCTAACCCAAAGTACCTCTATTTTCCCCTATCCCCACCCCCTTTATTGTGAATTAGCATCCACATATCAGAGAAAACATTTGGCCTTTGGTTCTCTGGGATTGGCTTATTGCACTTAGCATGATAGTATTCAGTTTTATCCATTTACCAGAAAAAGCCATAATTTCATTCTTTTTTTATGGCTGAGTAATAATCCGTGTGTGTGTGTGTGTGTGTGTGTGTGTGTGTGTGTGTGTGTGTGTTAGTCAGCTTTTTCACTGCTGTGATTAAAGGACCCGACCAGAACAGCTGTAAAGGAGGAAAGGTTTATTTGAGGGCTCATGGTTTCAGAGGCCTTAGTCCATAGAAGGTTGACTCCATTCCTAAGGGCTGGAGGTGAGGCTGAACATCATGGCAGGAGAGGGTGGCAGAGGGAAGCAGCTCACATCACGGTGATCAGAAAGCATAGAGAGAGTTCTCCACTTGCCGGATACACATATATATCCCAAAGCCATGCCCCAATTCCCACCTCCCCCAGCCACACCCTACCACTCAGTTAATCCCCATAAGGGAATTAATTCACTGGTTAGATTAAGACTGTCACAACCCAATTATTTCTCCTCTGAACCTTCTTTCATTGTCTCACACGTGAGCTTTTGGGCAACACCTCACATCCAAACCATAACAGTGTACATATACCACATTTTATTTATCCATTCATCTGTTGAAGGACACCTAGATTGGTTCCATAACTTTGCTATTGTGAATTGAGTTGCTATAAACATTGATGTGGCTGCATCACTGTAGTATGCAGATTTTAAGTCCTTTGGGTAAAAACCAAGAAGTGAGATAACTGGATCAAATGATGGTTCCATTCCGAGTTTTCTGAAGAATCTCTATACTGCTTCCCAGAGTGGTTGCACCAATTTGCGGACTCACTAGCAATATATGAGTATACCTTTTCCCCTGCATCCTCACCAACATTTATTGTTACTACATATTAATTTTAATGATCACATAATATCACATATGCAGTCTATTAATAGATATTGCATCCATATATGTATATGTATATCAAGACTTGCCCTGCCTGATTATCACCATACCATAAATTCCTAGAAACATAATAAATGAATAAAAGGAAACTAATATTTTGATACATAGTTCCAAATTTCCCACAAGAATTACTGCATCCATTTATGCACCCAACAATCTTAATAAGAGTATTTACTTTTCCATCGGTAAGTATTATCAATCTCTTTAAGCTTTACTGATTTTTTTAGGCAAAGAAGTAGCATCTCATCTTTAATTTGCCATTTTTATTCTGAGAAATATTGAACGTATTTCCATGTGTATATTGGCCATTTGTTACTCATTTTAATTTTACCTGTCAATATGCTCTGTCACTTTTTATAGGGGTGTTAGACTTTTTATTGATTTATTAGAACTCTTTTTTACTAGGGATATTTATTATGTATTCCTGAATAGAGCACAAATGTCTCATTTAAATAAAGTTTCATTAAATTAGCTTATAACTTCATTCTTTTCTTTTCCCACTTGATTTGTGCTATTCTGGGACAGTCTATGCAGGATCTTAAAATACTGTTGCTCATTTCCTTGGAGATGTGATATTCCTTTGTATAGTATTATGCTCTAGCTAGATATTTAAGTGTGATCACATCCTGTATTTCTCCTCAATGATGAAAATAAATATACAAACTTGGACCTTTGTGTGGAAAAACAACAACTTCCATTTTTATTACTATCTGAAAAAATTCCATTCTCCACTATGTGGATTGGTCTTATGATTCTTCTTCCATATTGTAATATCAAGACCATGTGGAGACTGGCCATTTAACCACATCATGTTTGCCTTTACATGTGCCAAATTCATACACTCATTCTTTCCAGTCTTTTGACCATACTTTGTAAAAATCATATTTTTCGTAAGTCCACAAGAGTCCAGTTCCAGAAACGATTTCTCACACAAGTAGCCTGGCTTTTCTACCATCTCTCAGAGCCTACTCACTTCCCACATGGAATTCTTTTAATTCACTTTTCTAGTAGGTTATTTTTCCGTGTTTTCTTCCAATCATCGCTGCTCTACCAATGAAAAATATCAATTTTCTCATCATATAAGCCATACTTTCTTATGAGAAAATTTAAATACTGCAGAAAATAACTGAGAAATATAAAGAAGTAGAAAGATAAAAGAGAAATAACCATCTCTACTTTCACTACCTAGAGATAATTGCTGCAAAAATTTTTTTCTGTTGGGATGTCTAGTGTGTTTTAGTGTTATATTTCTAGGCATTAACAAATACTCATAGATACAAATGTACATGCTTGCAACCAGAATTTCCCAAGCGACTTAGTTTCATTCTTTATGTTATTGAACTAATTGTTGACAGCAACTCTTTTTATCTGACTTCTCCATTTCTGAGTTATTTATTTCTGCTCATCTCTAGGTCAGCTGTATTTCATGGTTGAATATGAACTATTCATATTTGATAATAAATGCCTATTGCCTTTATACATGATTGCCATATTAGTTTGCCAAGCATCCTTGATTCACACTTCGAAACTCAGAAACTTTAAATGTAAGCATATATTTGACCACACCAATCATCAAACATAACAATTAATGCAAAAAGTGTTGGGTGTGCTGGAGCACCCCAACTAGCATTTAATGCGCACTAATTAAACACTACAAGCAAATCACACAATCCTGGGGCAACCTTGAGCCTCAAAATACCTCTGATGCCACAATGCCACGCGACTTCTCAGCCAAAGAGTGAACATTGTCATTGTGAGACTCCACTGTCTTTTGAAATAAATGTTTCTGTGGAGAATTTGGAGGCCATCCTGATTTTTCCTTCTTTTGGTGACTTTGTTTTTCTGGCTTAATGAAGAATTCTTTCATATTAAATAACTTAATCAGACAATATGTTAATATATTGCTTTGTGTCAGTTTTCTAAGATACAGATGGAGCCCTGAGACAACTTTTCATGCTTTACTTCAAGGACTTTTTAAATATTTTCTTTTTGATGAGTCATGATGCTCCCTTGACTTCCCAGTAATTGGGTTGCCTTCTTCAGCAGAACCAGCTATCCTCGTGCTGTATGATTGACCTTTCCCACAAGTCTACTCCCTTTGGATTGATGGATCTAACCTCAGGATCTTCCTGACAACGATTTCCTTAGCACTGATGCAAGTGGAAGTGGGGGCAATCCTAGAAGTGACACAAGAGAACTGAACTTTCTGCATTTTCTTTGTCCAGTGTATATGACGCTTATAGCATAAGTTTGAGCTCTTTTTTTTGTTGGTTGGTTTGTTTGATTAGTGATGATAAATTTTGGGTTCTTTCTCCATCTTTTGATATTGATTTAAAAAATCATATTGTAAGATAACAGGGAGACAGATTCTTTGATATGGCTTCACTTTACCATCTTCACATGGGAGTTCTGAATCATTTTAAAGGCTAGATAACATTTCATTGTAGGTATATGCAATAATTTCACTTAACAAATACCTTTATTGGCTAATGTATATGTTTTTTACTTTTTTAATTATTAAGAATAATTGTTGATTTTTGCACACTGAGTGATACTAAAGGAAATCTAAATAAATGGAAAAATATAATGTCCCCATGGATTGCAAGACTCATTGTTAAGATGTTATTATCCCCAATTAATTAATAGATTCCACACAATATAAATCAGCATGTTTTTGTAGAAATCATCAAGATTTGTATGTAAATACAAAGTATGTTGAATAGTTAAAGTGATTTTTGAAAAGAAGAACAAAATTTGCACACTTCACTAACAGAATTTTAAGACTTACTATGTTAGTGTGGTCAACATACTGTATCATTGGCAGAGAATAGACATACAGATCAATGCTACAGAATAAGAGTCCAGAAATAGACTCACAAATATGTGGTCAATTTATTGTTATCATTTTTCATTAAGCTATAATTTTCATAAGGAGAAGTCATACTTTTCAGTGTATAGTTCTGTGAGTTTTGACAAATACACAAACACTGCCACAATCTGCAGCCATAAAACCTAAGTAAACTGCATCAATGATCCCTTGAATGGAGTCACAATTCTCTCTGGATCATTTTCCTACTTCTTGTAGCATTTCCTCTAACATTTCCTTTGGTTCAATTCTGCTAGCAATTCGTTCTCTCAGAATTTTTTTTGTTGCTTCTCGGGAGAAGATAACTTGTCTGGCTACTTGTTTCTTTTTAAAAAAACAAGCAAAAAAATCCCTTTTTTTTTTTTTTCCCTCTGAGCTGCTTTTATGAGTTTTTTTTTTTTTTTTTTTTTTTTTTTTTTTTTTGTCTTTGGTTTTCTACCATGTTGATATAACATGTCTAAATGTAGTTTTCTTTTTTCTTTTTTTTTTGGTGCCGGGGATTGAACTCAGGGTACTTTACCACTGGGCCACATCCCCAGCCCTTTTTTGTATTCTATTAGAGACAGGGTCTCACTGAGTTACCAAGTGCCTCGTCATTGCTGAGGCTGGCTTTAAACTCGTGATCCTCCTGCCTCAGATTCCCTACAGGCGTGTGCCACTGTGCCTGGCTTATATTTAGTTTTATTGAGGTTCATGGTACTTCTCATATCTGTGGTTTGATATAGTTCATCATTCTTAGAAAATTCTCAAGCTGGGATGCATGCCTATAATCCCAGCACTTGAGAGGCTGAGGCAGGAGGATTGCGAGTTCAAAGCCAACCTCAGCAATGGCGAGGCACTTAGTAACTCAGTGAGACCCTGTCTCTAGAAAAGGGCTGGGGATGTGGCCCAGTGATAAAGTACCCCTGAGTATAATCCCCGGTACCACACATACACACACACACAAAACAAAACAAAACAACAACAACAAAAAAAACAAAAAACAACTCAGACTGTAGATCTTCAACTATTTTTCCCTGTACCATTCATTTTCCTTCCTTCCTTCCTTCCTTCCTTCCTTTCTTCCTCCTTCCATCCCTCCCTCTATTTCTTTCTTTCCTTCCTTCCTTCTTTTTTCCTTCTTTCCCTCTTCCTTCTTTCTTTTCCTCTTCCTTCCTTGCTTCCTTTTCTGTGCCTCATCTGTTTTTTTAACCTCTCTCTAGTTCATTGATTCTATCTCTAGCTCTATCTGATCCTTCTACATCCTCCTCCTTCTCCCCTTTTCATATTAATTTTCATTATTAGGTTTTATTTTTTAAGAATTTCTATTTGGTTCTTTCAAAATCTACTACATCACTTTAAAAATAAACCTTTTAGGGGCTGGTGTTGTGGCTCAGTGGTAGAGCGCTTGCCTACCATGTGTGAGGCCCTATGTTTGATTCTCAGCACTGCATATAAATAAATGAATAAAATAAAGGTCCATCAACATCTAAAAATATATTTTTAAAAAACCTTTTAGTTCTCTGTTGAAAAGTTCAAGCTTGCTTTTATCTTCTTAATCACAGCAAGCCTAAACACTTAATCTGTATCTTCTATTGGAGTCCTTGTGGCTCTATTGTTCACCATTTTTTATTGTTCTCATGTATGCTGTTTTGTCCTCCTGTATGATTTTAATCTTCACTGAGCAAGAGATTTGACAATTTGTTTATATGAACAACTTAAAACAAGAATTGTTTTCCTTCAGGAAGTATTTTTGTCTTCTTCTTTTAGGAGCCCGGGGGCACTAGTGATATTTAACCCAAAGGCAAAAATTAATGTTTTTCTGGACCAGTTAGATAATTTGAATGTGGGATGCAAATCTAAAATTTCTAATTTACTCTTACTCCCAGGATTCAGATCTTGACACCAATCCAAAACATGGGAATGGGTTACCCTAGTGAGTTCTAGAGGACAAACTTTATCTTTTAGGTCTCTGATGCTGCTCAAAATTCTACTCTGCCTCATAGCAGTCTACTCAGGAATCGTTGAACATTCAGAAGGGAGAAAAACCTAAGTGCCAGGCTCAATCCTCTGTATTTCTGGATTTTTTCCATCATGGAGAGGTAATTCTTAATTACCCTATTAGCTGTCTGACATTTTCAGCTTGATGTTTACCCTCAAAAAATTGGTTCAAATTTCTTAATCTTCATCATAGAAACAAAAGTTCCCTAGATGTTTATTTTTAAAAGAAAATGCCTAAGTTCTACTTACCACCTGAAATGAGTGCACATTTTCAAAGCATTTCAATCTTATGATACGCTTCCCTAGATACGTGCCCCAAAGGCTAGCCTCTCCGAACAGTACATGGAGACGAAACTCCAGGAACATTTCCAAGGGCACTTTCTATAGTCATATTTTATATATACTAGGCAGTACCCACGAATGTGTATGGTGTGACTTCTTATGTTTCATTTTCTCAGAGAAACATGATTTTAAGGGTTGTACGCAATATTTTGTTTAAAGAGAGATCTACGAGTTTTTTCAGGAACATACCTTAATAGAGAAGTGAGAGAGCCCAGATAACGGTATTGTAATGGGAAAGAGTTGGCTAAGTTGCTCCACCTAATAAATAAATGGGAGAAGAGATCAAATTATATAGTTGGTTGAAAAAGGGAATGAGATAGAGAGAAGGGAATCTGAGGAAAAGATTGTAAGCAAATTGTAAGCGAAATGTAAATGAAAATTCCTCCTGGCGGGGACATGACTGAAAGAATTTTGAGAAAAAGGCTGTCAATATTCAATTTTAAATTGTCTTATGCACTTTCACTCTCCTGCAGTTACCCTTAGCCTTCCATTAAATTTGCTACAAACACAGCCTTGGTCCTTTGGGGTCTGAAGAGACCATGGCAGTGTCCAATGCCTTGACCTGATGTAGTGAAGACATTATACACATGTGCAGAAAACTCAAAGCAAAATCAAGAATATACTAGAAAGAATGCAGGGCCAGACACTCAAACACTTCAAAGGAACCTGCAGGGATTATTTAGAGGATGCTATTTCCCAGGCATATAGCATGGGAGGTAAAACAATTAAGTCTTAACAGGAAAATTGACTCCTGCAAGTTAGAGGACTTGAGGGACAAGCAAGTTGCTGAAATCCAGGCTGTCTTGTGCTCCTCACAGTTCTTAGTATGGTGCCTTGTACTGGCTGGGTAGGAACGAGTGGTTTATTACAAGGAATTTAGTATCTAAGTGCCAGAAATGTATGTTTGTGTGCTCTCTCTCTCTCTCTCTCTCTCTCTCTCTCTCTCTCTCTCTCTATTATTTCTCATTTGGATGTGCCAGGCAAAAACTCATCTTTAATTTTCCCATTTCTTCCTTATGAACATGCCTACTCCCTTATTCTCCCCTTCTTCCCTGCAGGAAATTCTTGTTCTTTTTGTTACCCCCTCTATCTACCAAGGGTGGAAATGGCTTAGCAAAACTAAACAACAGATGAATGGATAAAGAAAATGTGGTATATATATACACGATGGAATATCACTCAGCCATAAAGAAGAATGCCTTTATGACTTTTGTGGGTAAATGGATGGGACTGGAGACTATCATGCTATGTGAAATAAGCCAATCACCCCAAAACCAAAGGTCTAATGTCCTCTCTGATATGAGGATGCTAACACACAACAAGGGGGAGAGGGGAAGAACAGAAGTTTAGTGGATTAGACAAAGGGGAAGAAAGAGAAGGGAGGTGGGAATGGGAATGGGAAAGACAGTGGAATGAATTGGACATAACTTTCCTGAGTTCATATATGAATACATAACCAGTGAAACTCCACATCATGTACAACCACAAGAATAGAATCCTACTTAAAATAAGTTATACTCCATGTGTGTATATTATGTCAAAATACACTCTACTGTCATGTATATCTACAAAGAACAAATATAAACAACAAAACCTAAACACTCTGGATATATTAGCTGGGAGACAACAAAATATAGTGATTAAGAACATACTCATATATTTAAAGCCTGCCTTCTTTTTTTAAATTTTACTCCTAAACTCTTATCATCTTGTTATGTATCATCATTAGTTTAATGTGCCTGATAATATCTTTTGACATACACCTCATCCAGTCTTACATGATTTTTCTTGTACTACTAGGGCAGCATGGCTGTGAGCTATACATTAGTCTCCTTATCCAGTTTCACGGTCTGCAGTTTCAGGTATCTGAGGCCATCAAAAATATTAAATGAAAAATTCCAATTCATTAGTTTTAAATTATGCACCATTCTGAATAGCATGATGACATCTTGTACAGTCCTGCTCTGTTCCACCTGGGATGGGAATCATTCTCCTTCCAGCATATCCATGCTGTATATGCTACCTGCTTATTAGCCACTTAGCAGTCATCTTGGTTATCAGATTGACATTGTGAGGTACAGTATTTGCGCTCAAGTAACCCTTATTTTGTTTAATTATGGCCCCAAAGCACAAGAGTAGTCATGCTAAAAATTCAGATCTGCCAAAAGAAGCCATGATGTGCTTCCTTTAAATGAAAGGGTGACATTTTTTGACTTGATTAAAAAAAAGAAAAAAGTTGTAAGTTGAAGTTCCTAAGATCCACAGGAAGAATAAATCTTCTACTGATGAATTGTGAGGAAGGAAAAAGAAATCCATGTTAGTTTTGCTATTACATCTCAAACTGCAAAAGGTATGGACATAGTGCATGATGATTGCTTATTTGAAATGGAAAGGCATTAAAGTATAGGATTTGGACTGATTTGCAGTCTGCAGCATCCACTGGTGTCTTAGAACATATCACCCACAGATGAGGAGGGTCTACTATATTTCCTGCACCCCTCTGTCAGCTTTATTCTATTTGGTTTCTGCTACTGACAGACAAACACACGGGTTTTGAAGACAAGAAGACTAGCAGCAGCAGCAGCAGCAGGGGCGACTTCTGTTCATTAACATCTGTTAATGACTCCTGTTGATTAACAGAAGTGGTGCCTCCAACACTGTGTGGGCTCATGATCTCCAGCCAAGGGGTGGGAAAAGCTGTCTGATTTCTGGTGATGATGTTCCCAGCAGTGCTAGCTGTCTCCAACAGTGTTAGTAGCAGTGACAGCATCTCCATCAGCACAATGGTTAATACTAGATTTGTGGGCACTGACACAGGGGTGCTAGGAGCTTCCTGATATTTTGGTTATACCTCCAGCTTTTTACCCTTCATATCAGGACTGATGATTATTTCCTCATTTTCAGGCACATAAGTTATCTATTGCCAAAATGAAAACACAACCATAAACTTTTAGTAGCATACAAAATAAACTTTTAGTAGCATACAAAAATATAGGAAATTATTGCTTGTCTTTCTGGGGTCCTCTAGTGATTGGTTAAGTGATTCTTATGTCTATAGTTAGCTGGTTATTCTCATCTAGGTTGGACTGGACTGCGGCAACTTGACTCTGAGACATTCTCATACTCCTACAGGGTAGCCTGAGCACATGCTCATAGTGACTGTAGACATGTGAGAGAATGGGCTCATCATCACTTCTGCCCCATGTCACACAGGGAGAGGAAATGCACTCCACTTTCATGGGAGGGACTTTAGAGTCACATGTCACAGGGTCTGAATAGGAGCAAGCATTAAGAATTGGAGCTGTCAGTGCTTTCAGTCTGCCACGCTATCGAATACCCCCTTCCCTCTGTTCTTCCAGTCCTTCCAAGCTCTTTCACCAGTTCAATGCATTAGATCTCTCTTTGCTTTAGATACCAGAGTGGTTTCTCTTTTCATGATAGGATGCTGTCTGATACACTTAATGTCATACTTATTGCTGGCATTCATTTCCTCTTGCTATCATAGCAAACTGCCACATACTAATAAGCTTAAAATAACACACATCTATTATCATACCATTCTGTAGGTTGGAAGTCTGGTGAGCTCAGCTGCTTTTTCTTGTTAGAGTTTCCCAGAGCTAAAGTCAAAGTGTTGGCAGGGCTGCATTCATTTCTGGAGACTCTAGGGAAGAATCTGTTTTCTTGTTCACGCAGTTAGTTGGCAGAATTTAGTTCCTTGTGGTTGAAGGACTGAGGTCCCTTGCTGGCATTCCCAGCTTCTTGAATCTGCTCATATTCCCTGGCTCCTGGCCCTCTTTCTCCATCTTCTAAACCTGTCCCACTCATGATTCAAATCTTTTATGCCTACTCTTCCAACACCTCTTTGATTCTGCTGCTTTTCTCTTTCCCTTTTAAGGTATTTGTGAGTCCACTGGGCTCAAGTGGATAACCCAGGATACTTTCTCCTTCTTGAGATTCATAACCTTAACCACATCTGCAAAGTTATGATTACTATCTAATGTAACCTACTCAGAGGTTCTGGGAATCAGCACATGAACACCTTGGGCAGGCATTATTCTGCCAATGACATTGTTTATAATCTGTCTCCTCTTGCTAGAAAATATGCTCTGTGAAGATGGAGAGGTTGTTTCATGCATGGATATATCCCAAACACCTAGAACAATGCCGAGCATAGATAGTTAATAAGTATTCACAAAT
This sequence comes from Tamias sibiricus, assembly GCA_025594165.1. NCBI lineage: Eukaryota > Metazoa > Chordata > Mammalia > Rodentia > Sciuridae > Tamias > Tamias sibiricus. Next base: position 104,467,921 of record CM046662.1, read on the forward strand.
TAAATGAATGTGGTTTTAAGAATCCAAAGATCTAAGCTAGAATTTTAGTTTTGCCACTGACTCATTTCTTCCTATGCAAAATGGAGAAAATTATATACACTTCTAAGGTATTGTTGTGGTTTTATTATGAGGTGTCACTGCATGAGTATTCAGAGGTGAAAAGATTGAATTGTGAGAGATGTAATCTAAATGGTTCATCCTAGTTTGAATGGACTGACTGGGTGGTAACTGTAGGCTGGTGGGATGTGGCTGACAAGGTGAGTCACTGGGGCTGGGCCTTGGAAGGATGCATTTCCCCTGTGGCCCCTTCCTCTCTGACCTGCTCTTCTTCCTGGCCTGTCCATGAGCTGAGCAGCTTTTCTCTGCTGGGCCCTTTCCCCATAATGTGCTGCCTCACCTTGAATCCAGAGCAATGGAGTCAGCTGTCCATGGACTGAGACCTCTGAACTGTAAGCCTTTCCCTCCTCTAAGTTGTTCTTACTGGGTATTTTGGTCACAGTGATGCAAAAACTGAAACAGGCATAGATGCTGTTGAGGATTTTATTAGATAATATTTACATAATAAATGTACATGCTTAAAATATATAAATGTGGCTTTCTCTTTTGCATTCATCCCACTTATCCAGTGATCTCCTTTTGCCTCATGGATTATTACAAAAGGAAGCCAAAGAAGTGGGAGGTTATATGTAGGTTTTAAATAAGACTTTTGGAGGTTGTCACAGAGAATAAAGGCCTTCAAATTAAACTTTGTTAAGGAAAAACATTCAAAATTCACTAACACCTATTAAAAGCAAACCTCAACTAGTAAGGTCATAGAGTTTATTTCATAGAGAAGAGAGTACACTCTTTCCACACTTATGGCGGAGCTGTGAGGCTTAAAGCCTGTGGGAGGAAAGAGAATAAAACATAGGGAAACTTCATATAGGACAAGAAAAGGAAGCAGAAAGTTTGCCCTTCCGTTCTGATGGACTGACAAAGACATGATAAGCAGGGAGGGCCAAGAGGCACTGTATGAGAATCTACAAACCTGGGGAGGGCAGATGGAGGCATTAAGGACCCAAGATGTTGCCTCCGACAGTTTGGTCAATGCTTTCAAGTTTCTAGGACAAAGTTTTTCCATAGAAATTAAATGTGAATGATATGTGTGATTCGGAATTTTCTAGTAGTTACATCTTTAAGGTAAAAAGAAATGGGTGATGCTTAGCTTCAAGGAAGGTTGGAAAAAATATTTCACTTTTCTAGTTTCTAAAGTGAAGGCTGGCAAAGCAGGAGAGATTAGGAAGGACCTGCTCCACCAGTCGTGTCCAGAGAGAACCACTTTGTGGTGCTTATGCGAACGACCAGTCCCTCACTGGGGAAGCAAACATTGACCAGATCTTTTGGTTGCTTCCTTTGTGGCACTGGTATTTATATTAGATTAGCCAGTTTCAAGGTTTCCGGATACAAACACATCCTTAAGTTACTTGCACTAACGAGGGTTAATTGTAAGGCTACACAGGGAATAAAGGAGACAAGAATTTGCTCCAGGACATACAACCAGTCTCTGTGGAAACTAGGACATGGTCCAAGGTACAGCTGTAGCCCCACTGCTCCAGTAGCAGCTCTGGTGACACTGCCACAGCAGTAGTCAGTGGATGACTCTTCAGAATTGGGGCCTGGGGGTCCCTGCTCCAGGGCTCCACCATGATGGTGATGTACATCTTTTGTCTCACCTTTGTTCCTGCCTTTACCAACACACTTCCTCCTGTGTCTTAGGTCAAGCATCCCCAATCTGGTTGCACAGTGTCACCATCCATAGAGTAAACTCTACTAGCTGGAGTTTTTGTTTCAGACCATCTCAGGCCCTGACTGGTCGATCAATGGCTCCCTTGCTCTGTTAGTGATGGATCAAGTGCTATCACTCTTCACCACCCTCAGAAGAGGACTATGAGTGAGATAGGGTTCCTGAGGTTTTCCAGAGAAGGCACTGAAGCAATGGTTTGTTCTAGACCCCTGATTCTAGGCCATGCATGGAGCCATGTCGGTCTGGCCATTTTTCGGATTGCAGTTGTTTTGTCTTATTATTTGCAAACTTATTCATCTTTCCATCTTCATTTGCTCAAAGTTAAAACCCTAAAAACTCTGCTTTGACTACTCCAAGTGCCCAAAATTTTAAAAATAAAAATAAAAAGACAAATAAGTAAAACAAACAAGAAAGCCTGCACAATTTCAACAACAATATATTTTATTTAACTCAATATATCCAAAACATTATCACAACATGCAATCAATAAAAAAGAGACATTTTATATTCCTTTTTATCTCAGTCTTTGAAATCTGATGTATATCTGATATAACACATCTCAATTTAGAATAAACTTTTTTCAAGTACATAGAAACTTCTAGAACTCTTGCATGCCATATGTAAATTATGTATTGAATGGTGCAACTTTAAGGAAGGCCTCACATGTGGGCCACATCCAGTATGGTATAAGCAGTAGCCCAGCAATAGCCAAGAGGGGGCAGTGTTCTTGGTTTCTCATATCTGACATATGGTATGCAAGGGTTCTAGAAATATCCCTGTGCTTCCTTGGGGGGATGGGCAGGAAGAGGTAAGAAGTTTGCCAATCAAGTCCTAGAGTCAGGACAAAGCAAACCCTGTGTATGTGGACTTCCTGATTGAGGGTACATGTCAAGGACCATAGAAGGTGTTAATGGCTGCCACCATATCATCACAGCAGGCCTGACACCTCAGTGGTCACCAGTCCAAGGGCTGGATCAGACAAGTCACACTACATCAGAAGCCAATGATGATCCAAGACAGGCTCCACGGGAAGAATATATATACAGCCTCAAGCTCAGCCCATTCCTCATTTCTTCCTAATCCCAATTGGTCTGGAAGGTGTGCTCAGGCACACGGAGCCCCAGGCTACAGGCCCAGGCTCCTTCAGCCCCACTCCCACCTTCTCCTTGTTACAGCTTCTCCTTGGCCATCTCCTGGGCCCAAGTGTATACATATTAGTTGTAAGTCTCATGCCAAGGAGAACGAACCCAAGGAAGAAGCCAGCACAGGTCTTGGAAGTAGACTGGAGAAGTTTGGGCAAAAAGGATTCCTGTGCCCTGAGCACCCCCAGAGGTGGCATAGGAGTGGAGGAGCAGACTCCAGTGAACATACGTCCTCCTTGGTTTCCTGGGCTTGTGCCTTGGTGTGGGCTGTGACTAGAAGAGAGCCAATACAAGTCCCCTCAGGACAAGGTCCCCTCTTGATCAAATCTAAGAACAGTATAGCTCCAAGGACTTGAGTCCTCTTTTCTGTCACTGTAGAAATCTAAATGGCCGTAACCCTACCCCAGAAAGTATATGTCACCTTAAAGAGAATTGGGAGTGAGAAGGGGGTATCTGGAAAGTTGACGTGCTCTAAAGACATGGAGTCATAAGAGAGAATTTAAACTGAGACTCTGCTACTACACATTACTAAGTTTAATTCCATTTGTTTTTCTTTCACTATTCCATGACTGAGAGGGTGGAGATTGTTAGGCAAATTAGCTTGAGTATATTGCCTAAATCTGGGGGTCCTATTGTGTACGCAAAGTGTGATTTTTAAAAAAAATATTTATTTATTTGTGTTTAGTTGCACACAATGCGTTTTATTTTTACGTGGTGCTGAGGATCAAACACAGGCCGCACACGCCTAGCGAGCACTCTACCGCTGAGCCACAACCCCAGCCCCCAAAGTGTGATTTTATAAAAACTAAAAACAGTGAAGTGAAGATGATGATGATGACTCCTGAAATACAGTTCTGACTCCAACTGTTTGGAATTAGCACAGACTCCACAGTTTTAAGGCCATGAACCCAACAAGGCTTCCCTTCATTCAGACCTAACCTGTTTGGTTCCAGGGCTCCCAGGACACTTGCTCTTCTGACCAAATGGCTGGAATTGAGAAGTTTTATGACCATCTCAGGTTTGGTAATTCACTATAATGACTCACAGAACTCAGGACAATGCTCTACTTATGACTATAGTTTATTATAAAGGATACAAATCAGGACCAACCAAAAGAAGAGACCTGTAAGGCAAAGTCTGAAAAGGTCTCACACACAAAGTTTCCATGTTTTCAGGATGCATCACTCTCCTGGTACAGCAATGTATCACCATCTAGGAAGCTCAAACAAGCCTTTGTGGAGCATGATTGATTGACATATTGGCTATGTGTTTAAACACATATCTCTCCTCTCCTTCCTTTCCCAGAGGTTGGGCTGATATCACAGGACCAAAGCCCCAATTCTATTAATTACAATATTAGTATTTCTGGCATAGCCAGTCCCTCTCCTGAGTCATCTCATGAGCATAAACTCAGGTATTGTATGAGGTGCCTGCCATCAATAACAAAGACACTCATTACTCTGAAAAGTCTGCCACTCTTATCACTCTGAAAATTCGGTGGATTAGAGGTTACCTCCCAGGTACTAGAGACAAAGACCAGCCATGTTCCTTATTATACAATAATGATGATGGATGATGACAATGATGTGATACCTAGTGTACCCATTCCTCTAACTCAGTTAAATACCTATCTTTTGAGAGAATGCCTAAGAAGTAACTCTCGTAGGGAAATATGAAGTCCAAGTGTGAATCTGCACTTCAAATCCTCTTTTGGTATAGAATATATTCATGGTCTCAGCATCAGCTAAGAGGCCTCCTGTTGGTTGATCCTCCCCAGGACACACTTGGAAATCTCATCAAACCTAATTTCTTTTCCTGTGAATACTTCTGTTGTTAACCAGCCCCTGGGTATTTTCCAGTGGAAAATGGAGTTGTTGGCTTTCACTGGCTCCTGTTTACAGTCCAGTGGATTAAAAGATGAACCAAGTAATTACCATATTCCATACTGATGGAATACAGGTGGAGGTTTGAAAGCAGGAGAATGTCAAGGAGTCCCCTTGAGTCCACTGGGATCTGCAGAGGGAAAGAAAACTGAAAAGGAGAAAGATGCAGAGACTGAAACAGCAGAAGACACATTTAAATAGGGGCTGTCTTAATGAGAATGTGTCAACTCAGAGCCAACAAGAAGTCAGCAGATGGGATGCACCTGTCCCCTGAGAGTCTCAAAAGCAAAATCAATCCTCAGAGCCCAGAATGGAAACAGGAAGACCAAATCAGACTTCTCAGATATACTTCAGCAAACATCCCCTCAGCTTCCAAAACAACAGGTGTTGCTCAGATGGGGTGCACCTAAGAGTCCCCCACACCTCTCCATCCTCTGAGGGAGGAGCACTGTTCAGGGAATCTGAGAGTCTGTTTCTTTGTTCATTCTTAGAGTAATTGATTTCACCACCAACACTTACTCATCCATTTAAATCAAGTCCAGTTGCCTTGGCTAACAGCTGGAGTTAGAACAGCTCAAGCCTCTGGGGTCTGCTTTGGAAGAGGATGATAATTTTAACTCAGGTGATGAATTCACCAGGATTCTGGAGTGTGTGGAGAAGAAACCTGGTAGAGCCTTTATCCAGCTGTTGTGAAAGACGCCCCTAGAGCTCTTGGAACAAAGCAGAGTTAGGAGATGCATTGGTTGGCATTTCATGTCCTGCATGTTAACCTAAGTTAACCTCCAGGACACACTGCAAGTATGGACTGAGCTCTGCCATTGAGAGGGCAGCTGGTGGAGAAGAGGTCTCTAATTGAAGCTGTTAACCTCTTAGTTTGGAACTCTACCGTCTCCTCAACTATGTTTGTGTTAATCTACTTATACCAGGAAAAGCACTTTAGAAGCCTCAATGTCATGGTCATGGCCTCACTTTCCGCTCCCCTACTGCAGAATTGCTGATCTTGGGTCTGTGTGCAGATATGAGGAGAAAGTTTATTCCAGAAATTTTTCATTTCACTCTCTAAAGGGTGGTATTCAAGGGGCACGTTTATGTTCTCTGAGCTGTGGCCCATTAAGGACAGGGCCAACAGTGACTTGAGAAAAGAAACTGAAATGTAATAGTAAGCAAGGAGCAAAACCAGAGTGGAGGGTGAGGGCCATCTCCCCACCCAGGACATCCCTTCTTTCACTGCAGCTGGACTGAGGGCCATTGTTAAGATCTCTGAAGCAGAGGAAAGCTTTCTTTTCCCCACCACTCTCCCCTCTCCACATCTTCACTCTGCAAAGAAATGGTCCCATTTGCAAACCCTGGGATCTTGATAGTCTCCTGAGAGGCTTCAAAATTACTGCTGGGAGAAGCACGCTGTTCCTTGGCTTTTCAAATTGCTGCTTAGGCACAAAGATCAATGCTGTGAGGTAACAATAAATAAATGATGGTTGTAGGCGGGCCTCAGACTCTGTTGCTATTCCCAAAGGGTTCCCAGAAGCACATTTGAAAGCAAGTATTGGAAAGGACAGGAAGATTGGTTTTTGTTTTGTTTTGCTTTTTTGTCTTTAAGAGTTCCCTGAGTGGAGGACCTCAAGCCCAGACAAGACCAGCCCCAGAAAAAGATGTGCGGAAGTAGCCTGGTATCAGCAGCCCCCTCCCTTCTCCCCAGTTCTCCCCATCTCTCCCATTCCCCCATGCTGACTTGTTTTCCCATTTTCCAAAAATCATGCCACTGTGGAATTGCATGGCTGGTGGTGATTGCTATATTACCCATCCCAGAGGTAATTCAGAGCTATCTTTTAATTTGAAAAACAAAAAAGTACTTCCATCCTCTGCATTTTCAGTTTCACTAAATGACACAGACGTATTTGGGGACAGGCTGTGGGAAATGGGGATATTAACTGTTCCTTCATTCACCAAATAATTACTGAGTACCTATTATACTCTGGAGCCTGGTGGGGGTAAGATAGGGGGTGCCCTTTCTGTCATTTTTCTGTCATTTAACATCAATGCTATAGCTGATTTCCTCTTAAGTTATTCCAGGGCAATATTTACCATAATAAATATTGACTTTCTTTCAAAGTCAATGTATTCTAAATAAGGAAAACATAAGGTCAGATCATATTACAGGACTTCCAATCTGAGCTAAGAATGGCTACACCTGTGTCATGGGCAGTTAGCTTCAGATTTAAATTTTCAGATCTCTCTCCTGAGTTCCAGGCATATATTTCCACCTGCTTGTTGATCAGTTCTACTAAAATGTCCTCAAGACACCTCAGATTTTCATGTTCAAAGTCAAACTCTCTTCCTTAGAAACCATTCCTCTCCACCTGGGTGCCTATCTCACTGGACAGCATCACTGCCTACCAAGTTACCCACACCAGCAACCTGGGCACCAGTCTGGAAAGTTCTTTCTTTCACTGTTTCAAACCAATCACCAAGTCCTGGTTATTCTACCACATAGAGAAGAACAAAGCTTTGTCAAGTATTTGGTTTAGAATTGGTCAAAGGCATGCTTTAATTTCAAACATTTTGCAAGGAGAAAACTAGACTAAGCAGTTGGATGCTTTCCGTCTAACATAATACTTTGAATGGTGGGTTATTTAATATAATTGCTGGATTCATCTGCCATTTACCCAAATAAATTTACTTTCCCATAACAAACACACTTATGACTTAAATAAACAAATTCTTAAAAAAAAATGTGTTTTCTCTCCTCCAGGATTATAGCAAGCCTTTAAAATGTGTATTTTTGAGAGATTAAATAAAAGCTTTATAAACAGTTGTACATCTTGATGCACTCCATGCTCTTTCTCACTGAAAGCCTTAACTATGGAGAGGAACTGGAATCCTAATGCATGATTCAGAGAGTGTTCATTTAAATTTTACTTGAGACCTCTGCACCACTTGAATTATTTTTTTACATCATAGTCCTGTTGTTGCTAGAATGCAAATATTCTATGAACTTTTCTTCCTTATTTTGCTGAAAAGAACAATAAATAACAGCACTTAATTTCTTAAAGTGTTGTGTCAATAATATGATATCTTCTTTTTACAGGGATTCTCATAACATCTTATGAGGAACTATCTTCAATTTTAACTGAGGTTCATAGACATTTGAGCCTTATAAATTTTATTCTATATTTCTATAATTCTCAAGTATGTATCTTCTTTCTCACCATTTCCACTGTCACTGCCCTAGTTTAGGCCCCATTACAATTGTCCCCAAAGACTGACTAAGAGTCCCTCATAGATACACCTTTCCCAGCCTTTCCAACAATTCTCTATTCAGAATGTTTCCAAAATGTGCAAATATGCTTATGTTGCTCTGTTTATAACTATTTATGGGCCTCTTCTTGCTTATGTATGAAATAGAAACAATTTGGAGTGGCATAGTAGGCCTTTACATGAAGAAGTCACACAATCCCAACTATCCCTGACATGCTGAAATCAGACATGAAAATTTGGATGGTTCCTGCCATGTATCTGGTCATGAAAATAGGACCTACAGAGGATTTCGCCTGCCCTCCATCCTCCATCTCCAAGTAACAAAATTTTGTTGTGAAAAAATTTAAACATACCAAAAAGCTAAAAGAATAAGACAATAAACACCCCCATATTCCCCATGTAGGTTCGAAAAGTGTTAATATTTTGCCATCTTTTCTTTATATAACTATACTTTTCTTGTTTGCCTGCTGAACCATTTGAAAGAAAGCTGTAGATGTCATGGCTCTTCACCCCTGAATATCTCAATATTTATTTCTAAAGAACCCAGGTATTCTCCTTTATGACTAGAAGGTGGTTAGCACCCTAAGAAAATAAACACTATGTCCCTAGTCTCATCTAATATTGTTATGAGGAACCACTTCAGAAAACACTCATAGTCCAAATTTAAAACAAATTAGGTAATTTATTACCTACCAGGGGCTGTCACCCACCGGTGACATGGACTGAAGCTCTGTGGGAGAATAGCAGCCCTTCCTGGATTTCCTTGGGAATTTAAGAACAAAAACCACAACTTAGAGGCTTTCCTCAGCATCATGCAAGCAAGTCAATCACAGAAGCTAAAACAGCATTTGGCGGGACTTGCAAGTCCTAAGCAGGACTGCAATTTTCCATTTAGCAAGCAAGCAGATTACAGAAGGTAAAAAAAAATGTTGTTAGTAGAGTGACTCAAACAACCACATCTTGGGTCCAAGCAGGTGTTAGACAACCATATCCTGGGCTTGAACAGGTGGTTAGTGGGGGTGAGAATCTACTTCAAAGCACATAGGTCACCAAGACCAGCATGTCCTGGGTTCGAGTACATTTTGTGGGGTACAAAGTACAGAAAACAATATATTATAAGAAAACAGCCTTCACTTCAGTTTCTTAGAAACAGCTCTTGTAACAGTTTCTTTTATGGAAGGCAGCAAAATGGAATCTTAGGCTTGTCTATGGCAGTTCTTGCTTTATAATTTTCTTATCTTACCTCACTTATCAAAAATCTTGTATCTATAATCTATATTTTTTACTAATCCATAACTTATAATTTACACTCTTATTGATTCTATTGATTAGTTTATACCACAACAATATATAATCCATACCAAATTTTTTCCAAATATGCCCTATCTTTTAATGGGAATACTATTGAGATATAATTTATATCCTCAAATATCTTTTACAACTCTTTTTCAAAAATTATTAGTCAACTAGAGAAGAAGATTCTGGGAAGATGGCAGAGTAGGAATGACCATGAATCTAATAGCAGATTCTATCTGATTAAACTATTTGGAAAGCTTGCACTTCCAGGGGATGGCTTAGGTGGTAAACTGTAGTTAATTTCAGTTCTTGGTGTGGACACCCATCACCAACCCCAACTGCAATGGTAGGCAGCTTTGCACATGTTTCAGAAGCAGGTTACACATGGCTTGTGGGAGCCCAAGTGGGACCCTGTGCTTAATATCAAAGATCTGCACTCTGGTTGCTGTTTCTGCAAAGTCCACTGTCATTGCTGTCAGAAAAACAGCTTCCAAGGGATTTTGAAGAATGGGTGCCTTTCCCTGTCCTCTGTATTCTCCTCTTTCTCTCCCTTTGGAAGCCAGAGTCTTAAAGATTAGGACATCCAAAGCAATCACATTTATAAGAAAATTTAGAAAGTCACCTCCATGCCAGCGAAAAGGCAAGACCCTAGTAAGCATGAGTTTTATACCTCAATCTGATTGCCAGCACAGAGAGACCCTACAACAATGAAAATGTGAAACAAAACAAACCCCAGAAAACCCTGGGGAAGGAAGAGATTCAGATCTCCAGACTTACAACATTGTAGATTCAAAAGTGTAGTTTTCAATTAAAAAAAAAAATAAAAAAGACATACAAAGAAACAGAAAAGTGTCCCATTTAAAAGAAAAGTCAACAGAAACTGTCCCTGAGAAAAACCAGGTGGTGAAGTTACTAAACAAAGATTTTTAAACAACTTACAGAGATACTCAAAGAACTAAAAGAAGATGTGGTAAAACTAAAATAATTAAACAATGTATAAACAAAATGTAAGTATCAATAAAAATATAGAAAACATAAAAAGAAACTAAAATAAATTCTAGAGAAGAAAAGCACAAAAACTAAATGATAAATTCATTATGGGGATTTGAACAGGCAGAAAGAAAATCAATGAACCTGAGGACAGGACAGTTGAATTTTCATCTGATGAACAGAAAGAAAAAAGATTGAAGTGGGCAGAGCCTAAGGGACCCATGGGACATCATCAGGTGGACCAACTGTGGAAGGCCCAGGAAGACAAGAGGCAGAGAAAGGGAAAGAGAGACTGTCTGAAGAAATAATGGCTGAAAACTCATCAAATTTGATGAAATACATGAACACAGACATTTGAGAAGCTCAGTAAACTCCAAGCAGGGTAAACTTAAGGAGACCCAAACCAAGGCACATTACTGAAAGCCAAAGATAAAGAAATACTCTTGAAAGCAGCAAGAAAGAAGTGACCTGTAATTTACATGAGATCCTCAAGAGTACTACCAGCAGCTTCCTTGCCAGGAAACTTGGAGGCCAGAAAGCAATGAGTTGATATATTCCATGTGCTTAGGCTGCGGGGGGCCGAGACCGCGGAATCAAACTCGTCAACCAAAAATCCTATATTTGGCAAAACTGCCTTTCAAAAATAAGGGAGAAATTAAGATTTTCCCCAGAAATACACAAACTGGAGGAGTCCATTATCACTAGACTTGCTCAACAAGAAATTTTAAAGGTAGTCCTTCAGGTTGAAGTAAAAGGATACTAGATAGTAACTTGAAGTTGAGTCAAGAAATTAAATGTCAAGAAAGGTAAATACACAGACAATTCTAAAAGTGAGTTTTATTGTAACTTATAACTCAACTTTTTGTTTTCTATGTGATTTAACAGACTAATATATTAAAAATAATTAGTCTGTATTTTTGGACACAAAATAATATAAAGATGCAATTTTGTGACAACAATTGAAAGGGGTTAGGAACAGAGCTGTATAGGAGGAGAGTTTTTTATGCCTTTGAAATTAAGCAGGTATAAAGTCAAATTCTAGTGTTATACCAACGTTAAGGTGTTAAATGTGTTCCCCGTGGTAACCACAAAAAGTAGATATATAATATACTCAAAAGGAAATGAGAAGGGAATTAAAACATTTCACTCAAAAAAAAAATCAACAGAACACAAAAGAACATAGTAATGCAATAGATGAGGAACAAAAAGTTATAAGGCATATAGAAAGTAAAAAGCAAATTAACACAGAAGTCCCCTTTTTATCAGCAATTGACTATAAGTGAATTAAAATCTCCAATGAAAAGACAGAGATTGACAGAATGGCTTATAAAAAAGGATCCAACTAAATTTTGTTGCCGCCTGCAGCTGCTGCTGCCTACAGTAACAATACCACAGGAAAGAATTCTGAGGCAGACTGGAAATGAGTAGGTTCTTTATTCTGCTTTCTCTTCTGACTTCTCTCTCCAACTCCAACAACAACCCCCCAAACAACTCCAACCCTACCTGCTTAAATACTCTTCACCTTAACAAGTATACACGTGTCACAAGCTCAACTACAGGTACGTCACACAGTGTTCACGGGCACAGAAAGATTCTTAGTAGATTACAATAAGGTCAGGAGAAAACAATTAAACGCCTCCTCTTTTGCTCTCAGCCAGCTGCCATCTTAGCTACCTCCCCATTAAGGTTCTTACAAAATTTTTTCTATAAGAGACTGGCATTAGGTCCAGAAACACAAATAAGTTAAAAGTGATAGGTTGGAAAACAAATGTTCCATGCAAATATCAACCAAAAGAAAGCAGAGGTAGCTATACTAATATCAGACAAAACAGACTATGAGTCAAAAAGGGTTAACTATAAAGAGCATTATATAATAATGAAAGATTTAATACAGCAAAAAGAGATGACTTAGAAATATTTGTTACCTAATAACAGACCATAAAAATACATAAAGAAATTTGACACACTCTACAATATAGAAAAAAAAAGTGAAGACATTATGCTGAGTGAAATAAGCCAGTTGGAAAGTATTTTATGTTGTCAAAGTCACAGAGACAGAAAGCAAAATTGCAATTGCTAGGGGATGGGGAGAGGTTTCATGTTTAATAGGTACCAAGTTACAGTTTTACAAGATGAGAAGGTTTTTTTGTTTTAGGAAAGATGATGGTGATGGTTGCACAACAATGTAAATGTGCTTAATGCTAGTGAATTGTGTACTTAACAATAACTAAAAAAGCAAATTTCATGTTACATATATTTTAAAAGAATTTTTAAAAATAGTTAAAAAATTAGTACCCAAAAAATTCATTGCATTTGGTTGTTACTATTTTGCTCTAGTCTCTTAATGTATACTGCCTCATTCTCTCTATACACTCATTTTTAAATCTTTGGTGATGACTTATGAAGACCAGTTGTCTCATTAAATACATTCTATATTTGCTTAATTTTTTATTTGTTTTTCTCGAGTGTAGTTTTAACTTGTTCCTTTTCCCCAGTATGTCCTGTAAACCAGAAGTTAAGTTTAATGGCACAAATAGATTCAGGTAATATATTCTTGGCCAGAACACCTCATTGTAAATATTTTATATATTGTTATTACATCAGAAAGATAAAACTCAGGTTGTTTTCCTCTAATTCATTTTTAAACTTTTATTTTGAAATAACTATAGACTCGCAAGAAGTTGCAAAAATAGTACCTAGAATCCCTTGAATTCTTCACACAGTTTCCCCCAATAGACATTTTATGTAACTCTAGTATAGTAGCAAACCAGAAAATTGGCATTGGTATAATGCTGTTAACTAAACTACAGATCTTATTTAGCTCTTGCTGGGTTTACATGCATTTGTGTCTCTGCAGGTGTATGTGTGTGTGTGTGTGTGTGTGTGTGTGTGTGTGTGTGTGTGTGCGTGCATGCACATGCATATTTACACACATATTTCTATGCAATCTGCCCTCATGTTCTAATCCATTTTTAATTTTTACAATATAATTCCAATGAGATTATCATGGGAAGGTAATTATACTTTGTTGTAATTGTAGAAAATGCAACCTAAACATCTGTATACATTTTGTGTCTGCCCCTGAAGGGAAATTGGTAAAGTTGAAACTTAGAAGAAGACCGCTTTATTTATTTATTTATCTATCTATTTATTTATTTATTTATTGTTTAAATCTGTTCAGGAAGCAGATCCTTCTCATCAACCTTTTGCTATTGCAGGGTGGACCATAAAACCATCTCTAGAATGCAAAGATGGAAATAATGAAGAAACTGCTCTGCCAAATAATACTGAGTTGTCATCTTTTGAGTAAGTATGCTGCTACAGAATCTATTATCCACTAAAGGAGAATTCCCTCCTAGTTTCTGAGGAAAATGAGGAGTTGGGATTCTAAAGCCAGAGATTTTGGACAGGATCAAAGGAATTCCTGCTCAGGGTAGTTGGTGGTGGTGCTAAGACAGAGAAGCTTATTTCAAGAAAAGGGATAAAAACAAGAAAGAAAGATGTCAAATTATCACTGTTTGCAGATGATATGATCCTATATTTAGAGGTTAAAAAAAAAAACTGCACCAAAAGACTGTTAGAGCTAATAAACAAATTTGGCAAAGTAGCAGGTTACAAAACACACATAAAAAAATCCATATCTTTCCTATATACCAAAAATAGATCTTCTGAGAAAGAAATAAGAAAAACAATTCCATTCATAAGAGCCTCAAAAAAAAATCCTTAGGAATAAATATAACCAAGAAGTTAAAAAAACAGTCCTAAAACTCATTTGAAAGAATAAAAGACTCAGAATAGCCAAAGCAATCCTAAGCCAAAAAAGCAATGCTGGAAGAATCACAGTATCTGACTTCAAATTATACTACAGAGCTATAATAAAAAATACTGCATGGTACCAGCATATAGACACATAGAACAGTGGTACAAAATAGAAAATACAGAGACAAACCCACCTATTTACAGTCATCTGATCCTTGACAAAGTGCCGAAAACATACATTTGAGAAAAGACAGCCTTTTAAGCAAATGGTGCTGGGAAAAACACATTATCTACATGTAGAACAATAAAACAAGATTCTTATCTCTTACCCCATACCAAAAAAAAAAAAAAAAAATCAACTCAAAATGAACCAAGGAGCTAGGAATTAGACCAGAAATTATGCAACTTCTAGAAGAAAACATAGGGTCAAACCTCCAACATATAGTGATAGGCAATGACTTTCTTCTTTTTTAAAAAATTTTTATTTATAGTGGTATTATGTATTACAGTTCATACTATACATATACAGCATCTTTTTACACAAAACAGTTTGTATACAAAGTATATTCGCAGCATTCAAGTCTTCAATCATGCATTTAGAATAATGATATCCGTCTTATTCAACCACTTTTTTCCCCCCTTCCCCCTTTGCTCCCTCCCTTCCCCTCCCTTCCCTTTGACCATTATTGTGTTCCTCTAGTCCTCCTATGTACCCTGACCCATCAATACTGTGAACCGGCTTCCTTATATCAGAGGAAACATTCGGTATTTGGATTTTTGAGATTGACTGATTTCACTTAGCATTATATTCTCCAACTTCATCCATTTACCTGCAAATGTCATTATTTTATTGTCTTTTATTGCTGAGTAAAATTCCATTGTGTATATATACCACATTTTCTTTATCCATTCATCTACCGAGGGACATCTAGGTTGGTTCCACAATCTAGCTATTGTGAATTGTGCTGCTATAAACATTGAGGTAGTTGTGTCACTGTAATATGCTGTTTTTAAGTCTTTTGGGAATAGACCCAGGAGTGGGATGGCTGGGTCATAGGGTGGTTCCATTCCCATTTTCCCAAGAAATCTCCATGCTGCTTTCCATAACGGTTGTACCATTTTGCAGTCCTACCAGCAATGTATGAGTGTGCCTTTTTCCCCACATCCTCTCCAACATTTATTGTTGTTTGTGTTCTTGATAGCTGCCATTCTGACTGGAGCGAAATGAAATCTTAGAGTAGTTTTGATTTGCATTTCTCTAATTGCCAGTGATGTTGAGCATTTTTTCATGTATTTGTTGATTAATCGTGTATCTTCTAAAACGAAAACTATAGAACACTAAAGAAAGAAATCGTAGAAGACCTCAGAAGATGGAAAGACCTACCTTGTTCTTGGATAGGTAGAATTAATATTGTCAAAATGTCCATACTACCAAAAGCATTATACAGATTTAATGCAATTCCAATCAAAATCCCAATGACATTTCTCAAAGAAATAGAAAAAGCAGTCATGAAATTCATCTGGAAAAATAGGAGACCCAGAATAGCTAAAGCAATCCTGAGCAGGAAAAGTGAAGCAGGCAGCATCACCATACCAGACTTTAAATTATACTATAGAGTAATAGTAACAAAAACAGCATGGTATTGGCACCAAAACAGATTAGTAGACCAATGGTACAGAATTGACACAGAGACTAATACATATAATTTCAACTATCTTATATTAGACAAAGGTGCCAAAAATGTACAGTGGAGAAAGGATAGCCTCTTCAACAAATGGTGCTGGGAAAACTGGAAAGCCATATGCAACAAAATGAAATTAAATCTGTATCTCTCACCATGCACAAAATTCAATTCAAAGTGGATCAAGGACTTAGGAATTAGACCAGAGACAATACACCTAATAGAAGAAAAAGTAAGCTACAATTTCCAACATGTTGGATTACGCTCCAAGTTCCTTAACAAGAATCCGGTAGCACAAGAATTACTACCAAGAATTAATGAATGGGATAGATTTAAGCTAAAAAGCTTCTTCTCAGCAAAAGAAACAATCATGAGGTGAATAGAGAGCCAACTAACTGGGAACAAATATTTAATACATGCACATTGGATAGAGCACTAATTTCTAGAATATATAAAGAACTCAAAAAACTTGACACCAAAAAACCAAATAATCCAATCGATAAATGGGCTAAGGAATTGAAAAGACACTTCTCAGAAGAAGATACACAATTAATCAACAAATACATGAACAAATGACTTTCTTAATAGGATCCCTAAAAGTTAATAAATGGGACAACATCAAATTAAAAATCTTCTCCACAGCAAAGGAAACAATTAGGAATGTGAAGAAAGAACCTATAAAATGGGTGAAAATTTTTGCTAATTACTCTTCTGACAGAGGATTAATATCTAAAATATATGAAGAACAGCCAGGCACAATGGTGCACATCTGTAATTCCACCAGCTTGGAAGGCTGAGGCAGGATAATCACAAGTTCACAGCTAGCCTCAGTAAAAGTGAGGTGCTAAACAACTCAGTGAGCCACTGTCTCTAAATGAAATATGAAATAGGTCTGGGGATGTGGCTCAGTGGTCGAGTGTCCTTGAGTTCAATCCCCAGTACAAAAAAAAAAAAAAAAAAAAAAAAAAGCATTAAGAGGAAAATTCATTTGCATGGAGTTCATTCCTTAAAAGAAGAAAAAAGCAACAAACAAATGACTAAAATCAGAGCTAAAATTAATGAAATTGAGACTAAAGAAACAATTGAAAGAATTGACAAAACAAAAAGTTGGTTCTGAGTGGTAGCCGCTGCTGCTGCCTGCAGGTCAGGGAGCAGGCCCAGGTTGAGGAAGGACCCAGCTGCTCACCTGCCCAACCCCCTCCACCACACCTGGACTGGGAAGAGACACAGGAGGAAGAAAGTGGGGAGAAAAAAGCCAGAGACCCTGTCTCTAATAAAATATAAAAAAGGGCTGGGGATGTGGCCCAGTGGTTGAGTGCCCCTGAGTTCAATCCCCGGTACCAAAAAAGAAAAGAAAAGAAAACCCAAAAAACTCCACCAGGAAACTTTTAGAACTAGTAAATGGATTCGGCAAAGTAGCAGGATACAAAACCAACACCCATAAGTCTAAGGCATTTATGTACATCAGTGACAAATCCTCTGAAAGGGAAATGATGAAAACTATTCCATTTACAATACCATCAAGAAAAATAAAATACTTGAGAATCAACTTAACGAAAGACATGAAAGACCTCTATAACAAAAACTACAGAACACTAAAGAAAGAAATTAAGGCAGACCTTAGAAGATGGAAGGATCTACCTTGTTCTTGGATTGGCAGAATCAATATTGTTAAAATGACCAAAAAGCATTATACAGTTTCAATGCAATTCCAATAAAAATCCCAATGACATTCCTTATAGAAATAGAAAAGGCAGTCATGGAAAAATCATCTGGAAAAATAAGAGACCCAGAATAGCTAAAGCAATCCTTAGCAAGAAGAGTGAAGCAGGTGACATCACAATACCAGACCTTAAACTATACTACAGAACCATATTAACAAAAAACAGCATGGTCCTGGCACCAAAATAGACATATAGACCAATGGTACAGAATAGAGGACACAGAGACTAATGCCCACAACAACAGCTATCTTATATTAGATAAAGGTGCCAAAAACATACATTGGAGAAAAAATAGCCTCTTCAACAAATGGTGCTGGGATAACTGGAAATCCGTATTCTACAAAATGAAACTGAACCTCTCTCTCTCACCATGCACAAAACTCAACTCAAAATGGATCAAGGATCTAGGAATTAAACCAGAGACCATGCATCTATTAGAAGAAAAAGTAGGTCTAAACCTCCATCATATCGAATTAGGCTCCTACTTCCTTAATAAGACTCCTGTTGCACAAAAATTAAAATCTAGAATCAATGAATGGGATGGATTGAAACTAAAAAGCTTCTTCTATAGCAATAGAAACAATCAGTGAGATGAATAGAGAACCTACTAATTGGGAATTAATCTTTACTACACACATGTCAGATACAGCACTGATCTCTAGAATATATAAAGAACTTAAAAATCTTAACACCAAAAAACCAAAATAATCCAATCAATAAATGGGCCAAGGAACTGAACAGACACTTCTCAGAAGAAGATATACAATCAATCAACAAATACATAAAAAAAAAGTTCAACATCTCTGGCAATTAGAGAAATGCAAATCAAAACTACCCTAAGATTTCATTTCACTCCAGTCAGAATGGCAGCTATTAAGAACACAAACAACAATAAATGTTGGAGAGGATGTGGGGAAAAAGGCACAGTCATACATTGCTAGTGGGACTGCAAAATGGTGTAGCCATTCTGGAAAGCAGTATGGGGATTCCTTGGAAAACTAGGAATGGAACCACCTTATGACCCAGCTATCCCACTACTGGGTCTATTCCCAAAGGACTTAAAAACAGCATACTACAGGGACACAGCCACATCAATGCTATAGCAACATAATTCACAATAGCTAGGTTGTGGAACCAACCTAGATACCCCTCGGTAGATGAGTGGATAAAGAAAATGTGGTATATATATACACAATGGAATATTACTCAGCAATAAAAGAGAATAATGGCATTCGCAGGTAAATGGATGAAGTTGGAGAATATAATGCTAAGTGAAATTAGCGAATCCCAAAAATCCAAATGCTGAATGTTTTCTCTGATATAAGGAGACTGATTCACAGTGAGGTTGGGATGGGGAGCATAGGAGGATTAGAGGAACACTAGAAAGGTCAATGGGGAGGGAGGCGAAGGGAGGGGGCAAGGGGGCATAAAGGAAAAAAAAAAGATGGTAGAATGAGATGGATATCATTATCCTAATTGCATGTATGAAGACATGAATAGTATGAATATACTTTGTATACAAACAGTGATATATAAAAATGTGATCTATATATATTACAAATTGTAATGCATTCTACTGTTATATACAACAACTTCAAATAAAAAAAATTTTAAAAAACTCAAAAACACTAACACCAAAATCCAAACAACCCAATTAATAAATAGGCAGATGAATTAAACAAACACTTCTCCAAAGAAGAAATACAAGTGTCCAAAAATATATGAAAAATGTTCAATATAATTAGCAATCAGGGAAATATAAATCAAAACCACACATGTTAGAATAACAGTCATCGAGAATACAACCAATAATAAATCCTGGAGAGGATGTGGAGGAAAAGGAACACTTTTATACTGTTGGTGGGATTGTAAATTAGTACAATCAGTATAGGAATAAGTATGGAGGTTCCACAAAAGTCTAAGCATGAACCACCATATGACCCAGCTACACCACTCCTTGGGATTTATCCTAAAGAATTAAAGTCGTCATACTATAGTGATACATGCATACCCATGTTTATAGTAGCACAATTCATAATAGCCAAACTATGGAATCAGCCTTTGTGTCCATCAATGGATGAATAGATAAAAAAAAATGTGCTATGTATACACAGTGGAGTTTTACTCATCCATAAATAAAAATGAAATTATGTCATTTGCAGGGAAATGGATGGCACTTGAAACCATTATATTCAGCAAAATAAGTCAAACTCAGAAGATCAAGGGTTGGATGTTTTCTCTCAAATGTGGAAGCTAGAGAGGAAAAAGGAAAAGAAAGGGGGTGTGGGGATTTCATGAAAAGCAAAGGGAGGTCAGTAGATGAAAGGGACCAAGGGGGTGGGGAAGAAGGGGAGAGGGGAAAAGTGTTGGAGAGTGATATTGGCCAAATATATTATTATAGTGTATGCATGTATGAATACGTCATAACAAATCCTGTGTACAACTACCAGTTTAAAAAATGTTGAGGGGGGGAGGGGAGAGAGAGAGAGAGAAAGAGAGAGAGAGGGAGAGAATATGACATCTACTGGATGTAATCCCAGCTAATCAGGAGAATGAAGCAGGAGGATCATAAATTTAAGGACAGCCTGGGCAACTCAGTCTCAAAATTTTTTTTAAATTTTGAAAGGACCAGGGATAGAGACCCTCTGTGAGGTGCATAACTGATGTTTTCTAGAAGTATAATTTAGTATCTTTTTTTAAAGTTCATCCTTTCTGCTTGTAGTTCTCTTCTGCTATCCTTGAACCTTCTGAGTATTCTTAGCCACCACCATCTGGTGTTTGCTATGCTCTAGGGGGTTAAGGAAGCTGTATGCAGAAAGAAGCTTGGAGAAAGGATTAGGAGGCAGTAGTGTGGGGCAAGCTCTGGCATGGGCACCAGGCTGAGGAGATGGGAGGTTAAACGACTATACTATGTTCAAACATTGACAATAACAGCATCAAGACCAGAGCATAAGTCTCTGACTCCAGTGTTCCTTCCTCAAAAGATCTCCACATTAACCTGCAAGGGTTTTGAGGACTGTCTGAAGTAGGGGGATGGACTAGGTGCTGTGCATAGTCCTTTCAGCTTCAATAACACTAAGTTTTACTTGCTACCAGTGAGCAATAAACTACGTTCCCAAATTCAGTGGACATTTTTAATTCTTATGTAGCTTGTTCTGCTTGCAATATTTAGTACAATCTGTTATTCCCTTTCTGAAAGATTCCATATTAATCAGGATTCAATTAAAAAAAAAAAAAACCACAACAGCTCTGGGTATTCCATGAAGGGATTTAATCTAGGAACTAAGTATTTATTAAACTGTTGGGAGCTATTGAGATATAGCGATATCTCCAGCAATTCCCATCACAACTGGCCTGCCAGAGGAGGTGGTAACTTTGCCCGAATCAGGAAGATATAGGAAAGACTCAGACACACTGCTATGGCTACATCCCAGTCTGAGGAAGCTGCTACCGCCACCATGCAACTGACCAGCCATGAAGCTAATGACTAGACACTGGTTGGTATACTGCTGGAGAAAAGCTCCACACCATTGACATCATATCTGCCAACAGAAAACGGCTAAAAACAGTGGGATTATAACCTTTGCCTCAGTTCCACCTCCTAAAGCTTGAGTGGTACACATAATTGATGGAACATAATTTGTAGCTAGTCCTCTGGTTGTGAGGGAATCTGGCAAATGTTGTCTTGAACTGTCCAGGAAGACAAAATAGGCAGCATTAAAGGTAGGAATGGAGGTGGAGTGCCCACCGATCATCCCCAACACACTCTTCTGTTGCCTACAGTTAAAGCACAATATTTTCATTTCCCCAAACACTGTGATACATCAGCTTCTACCTGTTCCTACATGTTGTGTCTCAGAACTGACCTATCCCTTTCTCACCCTGTATTCTCTCTTTCTCTGCAATTTCATGCACTTTGTGTGTGAGGATTTCAAAATGGTCATCTCCAGTCAGGCCAATGAAGTGGAGATTATTATATCTATAGTCCTCAACTGAATGAATATATGTTTAGAATACAGCAGGGCTGGCACTCCATGCCCATTAGCTCTCACTTTTAGAAATACAATATGGCACCCCTATCTCCAACTACCTACTGGATTTCTGCCTAAATAGGTCTTAAACTGAGCATATCCCAAACCAAATTGATTGTGTCTCCTCCCCAAAGGTGTTCTGACTTCTGGTTTCCCTATGGTGCTATAGCAAATGGAGACATATTCTGCTTAATTTCTCAAACAAAAATTCCAGGAAACATCCTTAACTACTCTTTTTCTTTACCCCCCACACCTAACTAATTGTCAAGCCATGAGAATAATATAAATCTCTCTCATTCTCAATCTAAACTCCTGAAAGAGCATCCTTGGGTTCCTTGCCTCCAGTCTTTCCTTTTGTCAACCTGTCCTTCATATTATATTCAGATAAATAAATTTGTCAAAAACACATATCAGATCTCTTAAAACCCTTGTGGTTCTGCATACTCTTCTGATGGAGTCCAGAGCCACTAGTATGACTTCCAAAGCTAACAGTCAACTTGAGTTTATCAGTATAGTTATTCTTACAATCTGCTTAAATACTAAAATTTCCCCATACTTTGAAACTATCTCCCATACCTCTTCACTATCAGATGAAGAGTTAATGTTGAATCTCTTTGATTGGTTGGTGTTTGTATCAGTCAGTTCCCTTAAAAAGCTTGTCACTGGACAACTCATGGGCTTCCACCAGGAGAGGGTTTTGTTGGCTCGTGCCTCTATATATTGATGCTCTCACCCTAGGTGGGTGTTCCATGGAAATCATTCTAGAGTTCTTCAGCATGCCAGCCTGCTATGTTTCAAAAACTCCAGAACTTGCCCCAGTGAAGTCCCCTAACTAGAGTGTTTTCAAACTTCATGGTAACGGGGTGATGTTGAGGTAGAAATTTGGGGATACAGAAAAGGAAAGATAGATTCCCAAGAGAAGTGTCTGTGAACCATTAAAATTCAGGGAATACCCCTGAACCTTTGAAATGTAGAACAAGCATTTGTGAGCAACTCAGCCTGTGCCCTTGGCATGCTCTCTTGAATTACATCCTTGCCTGCAAAAAGTAACCTGAGGGCAATTCACAAGTACTGGGAAAACTGGCATGAAATTGTGTAGTTCCACCCTTACTCCATCTCTAGTCCAGGCCTTAGCTACTGTCCCTCTGTAGATATTAACACCCCACACCAATTGATTGTTGTTCCTCCCTCTGGAGATGAACCGCATTCTCCCATGACTGTGTATTCCTTGCTTTACCCCAAAGGAGTTTCACTCTCCCTTGAAAGCATCTCTGCTTTCCTGAATACATCTTAGCCTGTGTCTCTGACTGGCATGTGCTGAAACTCTTTTCTATCATGTAAGCGCCAAGAACCCCACTTGTTCTGAGTCAGGGTTCCTTCTCTGGGAACTCCTCGGACCTCTGGTGACAATGTTATCCCTGACGAAAGGTGTCCCAGGTCCTTCCAAGGACATGATTTACTGCCACCTGCCAGTGCTTCCTCAGTGTTGCCTTCACCTGGCCACACATGGGAACTTGACGCTCTGTTGAACTAGGGTCCCCAGAGTATGGAGTAAAAAGTGAGAGAGCAGATAAGTATGGTCCATATAGGTCCTGGTCAGGGGGCAGGCAGTGTTTCTTCAGGAATGCTAGAACTCTTGAGAAAGATCGGTACACACAGGGATGCTTTGGAGACCAGTGTGAAATTCATCCCTGTTGAATTCTTCATTTATTGGAAGAACTAGGTGAAAAGCCATTGGATGCTCACCTGTCCTGGGCAAGTACAACATTAATCTTATTTCTGAAAGCGAGAGCTAATGGGTACGGAGTGCCAGTCCTGCTCTGTTCCAAATGTATATTCATTCAGTGGAGGACTATAGATATAATAATCTCAACTTCATATATGAGGAAACTGAAATGCAGAGAGGTTATCGAACACTGAAGAGGATGAGCCGAAATTCTAAGCTTCCAGCTCACCATTTAATTGCCAACTGGAAACTCTCATCTAGCCCAAGGATGATGCTAAATTGAAGTAGGCGATTCCAAAATAAAATTTTCATGATTTAGTCAATATCAAGATAGTGAACAGATAAAAATCTAAGACAGTATTATAAGGCTAAGAAATTTTGTTAGTGCAATTGCTGTTAGTTCAGCCAATACTGAAAGAAAATTAAGCATCTTGAAAAAATGCTATTGAAGTTAAGTGAATTCTCCTCCTCCTGAGTCTACATGTTACTTAATGCCCAGCAGCCGAATGGGAAAATCATTGGAAAAGTTTTCTCATTTCTCAGGGGCATCATTTATCTAGTGGCAGTTATATCAAACAAACAAACAAAAAATCATGTCGATGAACAATTTGTACTATTACTTAAATCTCTTAGGAAGAGACTATCTACAATTTAGCTCATTTAGAGAATAAAATAGAACACATTTTCAAATTGGGAGTTTATGCCATTCTTTGTGAATTTATATTCATGTCTCAATGGTTAAATATTTTTGTTTTATCCCTACCTATCTCTCACGTCTTCTCTCATCATTTTTCCTCTTGCTCTGGGTTCCAGAAATTCTGGAATCTTCAACTCTTAAGAGTTCTCCCCTTTTCTCTCTACGATCTCAATACTGAGTTTAAAAAAAAAAAAATCACTTCCTCAAGGAGATCTTCCCTGCCCTCAGGAACAGATCAAGTCCCCTCATTGTGCATGAGCGAAACTCTCTGGACATCCCAAGCAAAATTTCATCAGCTCCAGCTCTGGGACAATTATAAATCTTACAGTAGAAATTTTAAATGGTAAAGAGCCTCCTTCTATTGTGTGAATAAAGTCAAAATTTAAGAACTAGAAAAAAGAAAACAGAAACAAAACCAAAAAAAGCCTCACCACTCATTGCGCTCCTTCAGGACCTGAGCTTGCCAGGCGATAAGCCCCAAGAGGGCAGAGGCAACTTCAGCCCTGCTCCATGCCAAAGCTCCAGGGTCCAGCAGATGGCCTTGAACGTACTATCTATTTACCAGCTATCTGAGGAATGAATGAACATCTGCATGTGCCCCCCCCTTCAAAGCACTTTACATTTTCCTTTAAATTGATAGAGTGTGTAAATGTTTATTTTTTAAATCAACTACTCACAGTTTCCAGAAAGTTAAAATCAAAAGATTTTCTAAACAGATTAAAATTGGGATTAGAACCCAAGGCTCTTGATTTCAGGAGTTTTTCTCTAGGGCTGGTTCTTTAATCGATTTGCAGGACCCTCATTCCTTGTTCTTCTCAGATTTCACCTTATTTTCTAGGTTTCTGATTCCCTTCCTCTCCCTGCAATTCACCACCTTCAGATTCTCCCTGTTAGGATCCGAATAGACCTTTCATAGTGGTTTGCCTTGGGCATCAAGTTGATCAATAGAGCTTTGCTTGCTGAGGCTTTTTTGTTTTTTGTTTTAAACATGAAAATGTGGCATTTGGTTGATCTGTGGTTAAACACTTGTTGAAAATTTCGGACTTTGGTTTATTGGTGATCTCATAAAGTTTCCACAGACTGTGTGTCATTCACAACCTAAGGATCTGGAAGGAAATCGAACATTAAAAATGCAGTTCCCAGTGATTTCAGCCTGGAAGGTGATATGTCTGTTTTTCTAACATCTCAAAGTCACTGGAATGTGCATTGGCAATATTTCTAGACCAGATTTCTGGGGAACTGGCTCACTTATCCGAGAGACACAGTTAAAGTTAAAGACACTGAAAACTCTACAAGCCTCTTGGCTACTTTATTTCAACTACACAGATGGCCGCTTTGGAGACAAGCATGTATATTAGCTGAGACAAACAGGCATATGTCCTGGAAGAACAGTATTGTACAACTGATATCAGAAGCAGAGCCTCATGAAGCATGCCATCGATGCTATCAGCAGTGAGACCCACCATTGGTTTGCCAGACACAGGAACTTGAACTTGGTGATGGTAGAAATGAAAACAAGTCAGGTGAAAGACAAGACTTTTATTAGTTTTTCAAAAGAGAAGGTAGACAGGAGATTATCAAGCTGCCTCCCTGGACAAAGGGAGAGAGTTAGTTTTATTCATGTGGAAGGGCTGTTTGCAAAGGGAGCTAAGGTTTAGGAATGTTATTTGGCTTTAGGTACATTTCACAGGTGTGTTTTCCTTTTCTCCTGAGGGTACTTTAACTTTGAGGAAGGCATAGTCAGAGGGTCATTCTGGAGCCAAATGTTAGTTTTTCATACTGTTGTCGCATTCTGTGTAAATATCCCT
Organism: Tamias sibiricus; assembly: GCA_025594165.1. Lineage (NCBI taxonomy): Eukaryota > Metazoa > Chordata > Mammalia > Rodentia > Sciuridae > Tamias > Tamias sibiricus. The sequence continues at coordinate 104,493,697 of CM046662.1, forward strand.
GTCTTGTGACAAGGATGAGTTGCTGTCTCTATTAAGAGAACACATAGGTGGGAAATAAAAGAGAACATGAACCACTGACAAGTAACAAGTTAAGTGCCCAGGAAATTTTCCATTTTGATGGCTCCTGAACAGTTTTTATCTTTTATGTTTTTTGTTTTGTTTTGTTGTCTTCTGAGATTCCTGGCAAGAGCATCCCTATCTCTGAAGTTGACAAGGTTGTTTAAGGGAGGTGGATAAGGCCCAAACCAAGCTTTTAGCAACTAACAAGCGATGAATTAAGGTGGGAGAGCAGAGGAAAAAAACTTACACTATGTTTTAAAGGCTGTCAGGCCATGCATTAAGGCCCAAGAGTGCATTTGTCCTTTGTCCCTGTGATGATCTCTAACTGTCTCAGGTTGGTAGAGCTCAACACTCATTCAGTCAACATGCATTTTTTGTACAGGGGCAATCTCTGTGATGTGACTACATGAATCAGGGACAATATCTGCCTTGGAGAAGTTTCTAGACCAGTTATAAACTGGACTAGAGAACACATAGGTGGGAAATGAAAGAGAACATGAACCATGGCAAGTAAATAACTATGCCTCCCCAGTCAGGGTTGGCATAGTTATTTGCAAACAAATAATAACTCTGATACAATAAAGGAGGTGTTGTATGTGTGTAGGACACTGTGGTGCACAGACTCAATGAGCAGCCTTGCCTTGGGAAAGTCAGGGAAGGCTTCCTGGAAGAGGCTCCATTTGAAGGGGGTCGTATGTAAGTAAGGAGTGGTTTGTCAGTCCTAGAAGAGTGGCAAGGGAACCAACAGTGTGGCAAAGGTATAGCACAGAGAAAGAAGACTCAAGTGTTTCAGAAATCTTCCAGGACCTCGATGTGGCCAGGACATGGGTTTCCTCTAGAGGGCCACCAGCAACATTTCTGTGGGAACATAGTGACTTGGTCTTCAGGGATTGACCCTAACAACCATTACAACTAATATTCATGACTTTATGTGGCCTCTTCTGGGACCGATTTTAACTTTTGTCTTGAGCACCATACAGGGGTAATGGGTTCCATTTATAGACTGCAGCCTGTGTAAAGATGTACTTCCTTTCATTTGTCCAAAAATACTTCTTCAAATGATCACCAGCAGTGTCATTTTTCCTCTTTTTGTAATTGCTCTGTGTTGGTACTCCTACCTAGCCCCCAGGCAACTCAGGATAAAGAATGGCTTTGAAAGGCACCATTGAAACCCTGACTGGGGTAGCCACGCCCACCTAAAAGCCCCAATCCAACCCTTGCTTTACCTTCTTCCTCACACCCACGGGCTGCATGTTGCTTTTTTGTAACTTTCCCTCTTTGATAACCTCACTTGATGTTAATGTTATTCTTCTATTTGTTTTTAAAGTAAAACCGGAAAATCAATTTATTAATGCACAATGAGAACTAGATCTGCCAAGGCAGCCAGAGCACAACGTTCTGCGCATGCGTCAAGGAAGAACTTGAACCTGGGCTGTTCTTTATTTAGAAGGACCAAGAAGTTGAAGCATCAGATGCTGATGCTGCAGTGTCTGCTGCCACAATAGCGCACCTGGCAGTGGGCTAATCTAGTCCAAGGCCTGCCTGGGCTTCTCCTCAGTCTGGGTTGACATTGGCCTTGCCAAGATGAGATCCTGGAGAGTCACGGTCTTATGATACCCTCAGGACAAAGATGTTAGGGGAGAGAAAAAGCTCTTGTGTGTAGAATAAAAGATAACTTTGTAAACAATTTCCCTGTGCCGCAGAACCCTGTTCTGAGATGGAGTGCTTCTAGCCAAAGTTGTTCTTGAATTTTTTAAAGGAAGGGATAGAATTCTAGTCTTGAATAATCCCTGGAGTAAATTGTTTGCTTTGCCTGTTTGACTCTTCTTCCTCCTGCTAGAAAAAAAGAACATGCGGGGTTCTGCCCTGAGCCCCTTCCCTTTTGCTTGTCCTGGGCTCACCTAGCCCACTTCCTTGTATAATGCCTTCTACTCCCATAGAGGGGCTGGATCAAGGGCGTAGGACCAGTCTGATGCCAAGAGAAAGAGAGAAGGGATGAAGGCTAGGGAGAAACACCCTAGGCCACCCACCAACCAAAAGAAGTTCATCATGTTCAGGGACTTCCTTGACCCAAAATTGGCCATCAATGGAGTCATGGACTCCAAGAAATGGGCTGCCATAGCACCCCTGTCTCAACACCAGTCACTGGCTGAGAGCTGCCTGTGGGAGGCATGGCCTTAGCACAGATGTGGTGATGGACTACAGAGCACAGCACCTGGGTCTTTGATCTTAGAAGTATTCAAGACCATGCTCAAAACTGTCACACCTGGAGGAAGACTTGTCTCTTCCCCACCTGGCCAGCTTCTATTCATCTTTCAAGTCTTGGCTTAAATGTTTCTTCCTCATGGAAGCCATCTCAAACCTTGGGGTTTCCTGGGCTTCCCTGCTTTCTGCTCCCATAGCATGAACACTGTAAGTTCCTATTCAGTGACCCTACTGCTACCACCATACACACACTATGAACTTCAGGAGGGCTAGGATTGTGTCTATGTTGTTACCTACAGAATCCACAGTATTTGGAAGCACCCAGGAAGAAAGTTAATCAGCATTTGTTGAATGAATGGCTCATCACTGGTGCTGGTGAGATGCCACAAATTGTGTGACAATCTTGGTTTTAAGAAACGAGAGACTTTGGGAATGGATTGTTCAAGATATAAGTTTCACTTTTATGGGTATTATGATTGTCAGGCTGTTTCCAGAACAATCTAAAAAGGCCTTCGAGGGAAATATTTCCAGTTAGAACAATGTTCCTGAGTCACAGTGGTTATTTCCCTAACTACATCTCATAATAGGGTCTGCAGCTAAAGAGACAAGGACTGTGGGATCCATTGGGAACCAATGTTCTAGTCCTGCTTCAGACACTGACAGGGTCTTAAATTTCTTTCTTTCTTTTTTTAATATTTATTTATTTGCTTTAGTTGTACACAATGCGTTTATTTGTACGTAGTGCTGAGGATCGAACCCGGGCCGCGCACATGCTAGGCGAGAGCTCTGCCGCTGAGCCACAATCCCAGCCCCTAAATTTCTTTTCTTTTTTTTTTTTTCTTTTTTTTTTATTATTTATTTACTTATTCATCATGCACAAGTATAGTATCTTTTTACATACAACTGCTTGTATACAAAGTATATAAGTACCATTCAGATCTTCAATCATGCATTTAGGATAATGATATCCATCTCATTCAACCACCAATTTCTTTCCAACCCCCCCCCTTACTCCCTCCCTCCCCTCCCTTTCCGTTGACCATTCTAGTGTTCCTCTGATCCTATGTACCCCCTTCCAACAACACTGTGAACCAGCCTCCTTATATCAGAGAAAACATTCGGTATTTGGATTTTTGAGATTGACTAATTTCACTTAGCATTATATTCTCCAACTTCATCCATTTACCTGCAAATGCCATTATTTTATACTCTCTTATTGCTGAGTAAAATTCCATTTTGTATATATACCATATTTTCTTTATCCACTCATCTACTGAGGGGCATCTAGGTTGGTTCCATAACCTAGCTATTGTGAATTGTGCTGCTATAAACATTGAAGTGGCTGTGTCACTGTAATATGCTGTTTTTAAGTCTTTTGGGAATAGACCCAGGAGTGGGATGGCTGGGTCATAGGGTGGTTCCATTCCCATTTTCCCAAGAAATCTCCATACTGCTTTCCATAGTGGTTGCACCATTTTACAGTCCCACCAGCAATGTATGAGTGTGCCTTTTTCCCCACATCCTCTCCAACATTTATTGTTGTTTGTGTTCTTGATAGCTGCCATTCTGACTGGAGTGAAATGAAATCTTAGAGTAGTTTTGATTTGCATTTCTCTAATTGCCAGTGATGTTGAGCATTTTTTCATGTATTTGTTGATTAATCGTGTATCTTCTTCTGAGAAGTGTCTTTTCAATTCCTTAGCCCATTTATTGATTGGGTTATTTGCTTTTTTGGTGTTAAGTTTTTTTAGTTCTATATACATTCTAGAAATTAGTGCTCTATCTGATGTGCATGTATTAAATATTTGTTCCCAATTAGTTGGCTCTCTATTCACCTCACTGATTGTTTCTTTTGCTGAGAAGAAGCTTTTCAGTTTAAATCTATCCAATTCATGAATTCTTGGTAATAGTTCTTGTGCTACAGGATTCTTATTAAGGAACTTGGGGCCTAATCCGACATGTTGGAAATTGGAGCTTACTTTTTCTTCTATTAGGCGTATTGTCTCTGGTCTAATTCCTAGGTCCTTGATCCACTTCGAATTGAATTTTGTGCATGGTGAGAGACAAGGGTTTAATTTCATTTTGTTGCATATGGATTTCCAGTTTTCCCAGCACCATTTGTTGAAGAGTCTATCCTTTCTCCACTGTACATTTTTGGCGCCTTTGTCTAATATAAGATAGCTGAAATTATATGTATTAGTCTCTGTGTCCTCAATTCTGTACCATTGGTCTACCAGTCTGTTTTGGTGCCAATACCATGCTGTTTTTGTTACTATTGCTCTATAGTATAATTTAAAGTCTGGTATGGTGATGCCCCCTGCTTCACTTTTCTTGCTCAGGATTGCTTTGGCTATTCTGGGTCTCTTATTTCTCCAGATGAATTTCATGACTGCTTTTTCTATTTCTTTGAAGAATGACATTGGGATTTTGATTGGAATTGCATTAAATCTGTATAATGTTTTTGGTAGTATGGACATTTTGACAATATTGATTCTACCTATCCAAGAGCAAGGTAGGTCTTTCCATCTTCTGAGTTCTTCTATGATTTCTTTCTTTAGTGTTCTATAATTTTCCTTATAGAGCTCTTTCACCTCTTTCGTTAAGTTGATTCCCAGGTATTTTTATTTTTTTTGATGCTATTGTAAATGGGGTAGTTTTCATCATTTCCCTTTCAGAGGCTTTTTCACTGATGTACAAAAATGCCTTTGACTTATGGGTATTTATTTTGTATCCTGCTACTTTGCCAAATTCATTTACTAGTTGTAAAAGTTTTCTGGTAGAGTTTTTTGGGTCTTCTAGGTAGATTATCATGTCATCAGCAAATAGTGCTAATTTGAGCTCTTCTTTTCCTATCTGGATCCCTTTAATTTCTTTCATCTGTCTAATTGCTCTTGCCAGAGTTTCCAGTACTATGTTAAATAGCAGTGGTGAGAGGGGGCATCCCTGTCTTGTTCCAGTTTTTAGAGGGAATGCTTTCAATTTTTCTCCATTTAAGATAATGTTAGCTCTGGGCCTTGCATAAATAGCTTTTATAATGTTGAGATATGTCCCTGATATTCCTAGTTTGTCCAGTGTTTTGAACATAAAGGGGTGCTGTATTTTGTCAAATGCTTTTTCTGCATCTATTGAGATAATCATATGATTTTTATCTTTAAGTCTATTGATGTGATGTATTATGTTTATTGATTTCCGAATGTTGAACCAGCCTTGCGTCCCTGGGATAAACCCCACTTGATCGTGGTGCACTATCTTTTTGATATGTTTTTGTATCCGATTTGCCAGAATTTTGTTGAGGATTTTTGCATCTATGTTCATTAAAGATATTGGCCTAAAGTTTTCTTTTTTGCATGTGTCTTTGCCTGGCTTTGGAATTAATGTAATATTGGCCTCATAGAAAGAGTCTGGAAGAGCTCCCTCTTTTTCTATTTCTTGAAATAGTTTGAAGAGCATTGGTATTAGTTCTTCTTTGAAAGTCTTGTAGAACTCTGCTGTAAACCCATCAGGTCCTGGACTTTTCCTTGTTGGTAGCTTTTTGATGACATCTTCTATTTCTTTGCTTGTAATCGATCTGTTTAAATTGTGTATAGCCTCCAGATCCAGTTTAGGCAAATCATATGACTCTAGAAATCTGTCAATGCATTCAGTATTTTCTGTTTTATTAGAGTACAAGTTTTCAAAGTAATTTCTAATTATTTTCTGTATATCTGAGGTGTTCGTTGTGATATTCCCTTTTTCATCACAAATGTTAGTGATTTGAGTTTTTTCTCTTCTTCTTTTCGTTAGTATTGCTAAGGGTCTGTCAATTTTGTTTATTTTTTCAAAGAACCAACTTTTAGTTTTGTCAATTCTTTGAATTGTTTCCTTAGTCTCAATTTCATTAATTTCTGCTCTGATTTTAATTATTTCCTGTCTTCTGCTGCTCTTGGTGTTGATCTGTTCTTCTTTTTCTAGTGCTTGGAGGTGTGATGTTAAGTTGTTTATTTGTTGGTTTTTTTTCCTTTTAAAGAATAAACTCAGTGCAATGAATTTTCCTCTTACTACTGCCTTCATAGTGTCCCAGAGATTTCTATACGATGTATCTGTGTTCTCATTTACCTCTAGGAATTTTTTAATCTCCTCTTTGATGTCTTCTTCAACCCCTTGTTCATTCAGTAGCATGTTGCTTAGCTTCCAGTTGTTGGAGTAGTTTTTCTTATTCCTTGTTTTGTTGTTGATTTCCAATTTCATCCCTTTATGGTCTGATAGCATGCAGGGTAGTATTTCTATTTTTTTATATTTGCTGAGATTTGCCTTGTGACATAATATATGATCTATTTTGGAGAAGGAGCCATGTGCTTCTGAGAAAAAAGTGTATTCATTTACTGAGGGATGAAATATTCTATATATGTCCGTTAGATCTAAGTTATTAATTGTTTTAAGGAGGCCTAAGGTTTCTTTGTTTAGTTTTTGTTTGGATGATCTATCCATTGGTGAGAGAGGTGTGTTAAAATCCCCTAGAATAACTGTGTTGTGGTCAATTTTACTCTTGAACTTGAGAAGTGTTTGTTTGATGAATGTAGGTGCTCCATTATTTGGGGCATATAGATTTATGATTGTTATATCCTCTTGATGAATGGTTCCCTTAAGTAGTAAGAAATATCCATCTTTGTCCCTTTTGATTAACTTTGGCTTGAAGTCTACCTTATTTGAAATGAGAATGGAAACCCCTGCTTGCTTCCACAGGCCATGTGAGTGATAAGACTTTTCCTAGCCTTTTACCTTCAGTCTATTGATGTCTTTTTCTATGAGGTGTGTTTCTTGGAGACAGCAGATTGTTGGGTCATTTCTTTTAATCCATTCAGATAATCTGTGTCTTTTGAATGGCGAGTTTAGGCCGTTAACATTCAGGGTTATTATTGAGATGTGATTTTTATTCCCATCCATTTTTATTTGTATTGATGATCTTTAGCTTGATTTGGTTTCTCTTCTGGTTGGTATTTCCCTTAGTTTAATATCTCCCTTTGTTGATTTTCATTGTTATTTTTCTCTTCTTCTTCATGAAAAATTTTGCCCAGGATGTTCAGAAGTGCTGGCTTTTGAGATGCGAAATCTTTTAACTTTTGCTTGTCGTGGAAGGTTTTTATTTCATCTTCAAATCTAAAGCTCAATTTTGCTGGATATAAGATTCTTGGTTGACATCCCTTTTCTTTCAGAGCTTGAAATATGCTATTCCAGGATCTTCTTGCTTTTAAGGTCTGGGTAGAAAAATCTGAACAAAGTCTGATTGGTTTCCCCCTATATGTAATCTGCTTCCTTTCTCTTGTGGCTTTTAATATTCTCTCCTTGCTCAGTATATTAGGCATTTTCATTATAATGTGTCTTGGTGTGGATCTGTTGTGATTTTGTATGTTTGGTGTTCGGTAGGCCTCTTGAACTTGGTTTTCCCCTTCATTCCTCAAGTTTGGAAAATTTTCTGTAATTATTTCATTAAATAAATTACTCATTCCTTTGGCTTGAAACTCTGCCTGCTCCTCTACCCCAATCACTCTTATGTTTGGTCTTTTTATGTTGTCCCATAATTCTTGAATGTTCTGTTCTTGGTTTCTTACCATTTTTGCTGTGTAATCTAGATTTTTCTCTAGGATATATATTTTGTCTTCATTGTCTGAGGTTCTTTCTTCCAATTGATCTACTCTGTTGGTGATACTTTCGATTGAGCTTTTATTTTGGTTTATTGCTTCTTTCATTTCTGGAATTTCTGTTTGGTTTCTCTTTAGAGCTTCTATCTCCCTATTGAAGTAATCTTTTACTTCCTGTATTTGTTTATGGAGTTCTTTGTCAAAATGATCTTTCACCTCCTGTATTTGCTCTCTCATCTCATTTTTGAGTTCATTCTTAAGTTCTGCTAACATTTGGAATATGTAATTTCTGAATTCCATCTCTGGCATTGCACCAACTGTGCATGGTATGGAATCTACTGAGGAGGTATATTGATTTGTTTGTGTCACTTTCTTCCCTTGTTTCTTCATATTGCTTGTGCGTCTATTCTACCTGCACTGTGGGACCTTGTCTACTTTGATTTTACCTTAAAACCTTATGTTGCTCCTGTAGTACAATGCTATCAGATCCCCTTATATTTCCTTTACACTTTAAAATCAAACACTTTCTATTCAGAGAATCCCAGTTTGATCACAATGTACAGATTTAGTTAACCCAGATGTTGTTTCCAATTTACTCTGTATGCTTCTGATGGGGTTTTAAAGTTTCAAGTAATGAACAGAGAGGTGATATGTTTAGGAAGAAGGAAGTGAGTGTATTGACTTGTTCTTTCTTAGAAAGTATGAAAAGAGAGTTCTATGGAAGTGGTTTAGTATCAGCCGACAAGAGAGGAAAGAGAATGGAGTGAATGAATAGATGGAAAGACCGATTTACATATAAACCTAACTTATGCAGCGGTTGAGAGGAGAAATAAAGAAAGATGGAAAAGAAAAAAAAGAAGAGAAAAAAAAATAACCAAGGAGTAGTAATTAGTGTAAGAGAGAGGAGAGAGAGAGTAAGTCTAGAAAATAGAGAATAAACCATATATAACACCACTTTGCTATATATTTCAATTGTACATGTTCTAGAAATCTCAATTTGTGCGAATAACTTGTTTTTGCCTCTGTTGAGAATGCAATGGCAGGGTGTAAATAGGGAAGATGAAGGAAGAAGAAAAAATATAAAAGTGAGAAGGAAGAAAAGAAAGAAAAGAGGAGCAGAAGCACACAAACACACTGTCAATCAAAACAAAAACAAACAAAAAAACCCCAAGAAACAACAAAACAAACAAACAAGCAAATAAAAACAAAAACGTTGAACCCAAGAACAAGTCTCAAACAAAATGGACCCTTGGAAGCCCTTCTTTTTTCCCTTCCAGTTTAAGCCACCTGACCCAGATCATGTACAGTCAGCAACCCTGTTAGTGGAGTCAAGGCTGCACCATTGGTCAGTTGCAGAATGGCACAGTGGAATAGTGGAAGGGGCTTATCCTCAGGCTGGGCCCTGCTTACAGCAGCAGGGAGATGCTACTATGGGCCTTGGAGGCCAGGCAAACTGGCGGCGGGTTCTCTCCTTCCAGCGGGCAGGTGCCTACCTCTTGCTCTGGTTGCAGCTGGGCAGGTCACACTCCCCCAGGGAGTGGAGGAAGCACTTCGCCAGGTCTGGCCCTGCATGCAGAAGCCGGGAGATGCTGTTCTGGGCCCTGAAGACCAGGCAAACTGGCGGCTGGGTCTCTCCTTCCAGCGGGCGGGAGTCTACCTCTTGCTCTGGTCGCAAATGGGCAGGTCGCACTCTTCCCGATAATGGAGGAAGCCCTTCCCCAGGTCTGGCCCTGCGTGCAGCAGCAGGGAGCTGCTACTCTGGGCCCAGGCGGCCAGGGACACTGGCGGCTGGGTCTCTCCTTCCAGCGGGCGGGTGCCTACCTCTTGCTCTGCCTAAATTTCTTTTTTTTACAAACCTATGTTCATGCTGACTTTTCTCTTTGGGTTACTAAAAGTCCTAAAAGACACAATAGATGTGAAAATGTTTTGGCTATTCCTCAGTGCCAGCCCAACCTTAGATTGTCTTTCCATTGCTATGGGTTTATGGAATATAGACTTTAGGGTGAGGGAAATATAGGAGCAAGTGAGTGAAGATGGAGGTTTCAAGACTCTCCAAGTTATTTTGGAGAGGATGAGCTTTAGAAAAATAGAGGTTCAGAGACGACAGAGATGCCAAAACCCAGATAGGAACTGTTTGATAGCTAGGGAGGGATGTATGAGCCATGGAAGCTCATTCACATGATTTTGCATTGGGTGTACAAATAGAACCCTAGGTGGCCAGACTCTGAAATGATCAGTTAGTTCCAGATAAGACCCTTCATTGGGAAAAATGTGGGCAGCTCTGCAGTCTGAAGCAGCATATCCTGACAATGAAATCTGTCAATCCATTTAAAGATGCTTAAAACCATGTCCCTCAAGATGTCTAAGATGCTTCAGCCAAGTTGGCCAAGGCCCTGGGAAACATTTCATGCTGCTGAGAACAATGTGTGTTGGCAGAGGCTGCTCTTCTGCTCAGCCCAATTCAGCTTCAGCTCACCAGGGACAGCAAGCTGGGCCCCTCTCTGGTCTCAGTGTACCCGCTGGACGCACCCAGGACAAAAACAATTCTTTAGGTTCCCGAAATTCATGGCATGCTTGGACTGAATGTCAACATCAAAGAACCCGAAGATCCGGCTTCAAGGCAAGACCTCACCAACTCAGCTCAATGACACTGAGCTATTTCCTTAACTATGGATTTTTCATCTGTAAAAGGGAGCTTGGGAACCTTCCTCACAGGCTTGTTATGAGGATATGCCAAATATCGGGCACACAATAATAATAGTTATAATTTGTATTATCATTATTGTTATTATTATTATTATTATAGCAGTAGGAGTGGAAGTAGACTTGGATTTGGATTCTGGTTTTGCCAATTACTAGCTATTTGCTATTGGGTAGATTATTTAGCCTCTCTGAGCCTTGTTTTCCTTATGCTTAAATTGGAGAAAATATTACTTAATCTTCAGTTATGTTATATGAATTAGAGTTCATTTAAGCAAGGTGTTCAACTATGTGCCTGACTCAAAATGGTACTCAATAAAAGTTATCTATTATCATTTTTTGTAGATCAAAGTAGGAATGAAAATTATTGATGTTGGTTCATAGAAAGCAATTATGTGCAAGCATACCAAGCCCTTCAAATTATTCTGTGGGAAATAAATTTTCTTTGAAAACTGGTCTCTTCTCCCCTCCCCCATCCCCAGGTTAGACAAATTCTGAAGAAAACTGTGGGCAGCAGAGGCTGAAGCTGGATTCAGGCCTCTCCCCCTTGTTCCCTTCTCCACAGGATCCTCCTTCCTCTGTCTGTTTTCCAGGGAGACATTTCCTCCTCCAGTCTTGGGTCCCCTGAGGAGAGCTGGAGCAATAGGTCACTATTATTTAAACTGCCGCAGAATTTTCAGACCATGAGACTCCTGTCTCTCTCCACTCTGGGCTGGCCCAGTCCCAAGAAGAAAGCAAGCCAGGAGGTGGAGGAGGTTATAAAACCATTTTGTATCCATCCTGTTTTTAATTGATTTCACAGCAGGGGAAGAAAAATCTGAATCTTTCCCTTATAACCTTTCCATGGGGGAGTTCTCTTCTGGTCAGGAAACCCATCTGGGAGGAACTGGAGAGCATCTGTGTTCTCAACTTTCTTCCCAACCGTCTTCAGAACCTACTCCTGTCAGTGCCATGAGGACTGGTTCTCTGGGTTCCCTGGGTACCCGCTTTGCACATCAGCTTGGGACAAGAGCAGCCCTGCAGGCTCAAGGTCCAGCCTGCCCTGGTCTCCACAGGAGCCAATCTCTTTTCCATTTAAATTCAGCTAGAGCCTCCCAGTTTCTTGGATCTGGGCAAAAACCCACAACCCATACCCTGTGGGAGCCCGGCGTTCTCTTGAGACTGTTGTGGATTCCTGGGTGGGGGCAAGTGTGGCTAACATTGTCTAATTACCTTTGGTCTCAAATTTTCTGCATCTTGGGAAGGGAACTCGGCCCCTAAAAAATGGTGTGTGAAGTCTTCTTCGTGAGGATTTAGTGGTTGGAAAGAGTTGCCACATAATGCACTGCAGAGAAAACAATGAAATCATGCATGTTTGATACTTCTTAAAAGATGGTTCAACTATCCAGCCATGGGTGTGGGGGTCACTGTTTTTTTTGTGTGTTTGTTTTTGTACTGGGGATTGAATCCAGGGGTGCTTAACAATTGAGCTCCATCCCCAGCCCCTTTTATATTTTTATTTTCAGACAGTAGCTTAGGATCTTGTGAAGTTGCTGAGGCTGGCCTCAAAATTGAGATCCTCCTGCCTCAGGCTTCCAAGTTGCTGGGATTGCAGGCATGTGCCACCATGCCCAGCTGTATTTGTTAAATCTTGTCTTAACTTTGCCTCTAAGGAAAGAACTGAGTAATTAAGGAACAAGAACACAAGGAGACTTTGGTCATTTTAACCTTTTGCATTTTGTCCCATTTATACATATAATTATTATGTGTGCATGTACCCATAGGCATACACACAATTATATCCCATACATATTTACCACATCTCTTATGCTCTCTTTACTCCATCTAAAGTGTCCTAGACACTTCTCTGCTGAGAGAATCCTTCAAGGGCTAATTTTTAAAAGTCCTAACTACTCAGGAGGCTGAGGCAGGAGACCAGTCACTGGAACCCTGGTGTTTGAGACCAGCCTGAGCAATATAGCATAAATCCTCTCTTTAAAAAAATGATGAAAATTAATAATAAAATAAATTTAAAGTCTTTTTGCAATTACTCAAGCCCTCTACAATCCCTTCTACCCTCTCTGAACTCTCTGACAGAATTTCCATTCCGTCTTGCTAAGGTTGGGACTGGGATCACTCACACATTGCCTCTAAGCAGCTGTTTCCTGAGAGCAGCACCTGTCTCTACTCAGTTCCTCATGGATAGAGACTCACAGCACACAGGGAGTTGGATGAGCAAATCAGAGATAAAACTAGACATGGCCTAAGGAAAAGGCATGCTAAAACAAAATGCCCTTTGGGGCCTGTATTGAGGACTGGCGTTAACTCTCACTCTTCCCAGAACCCATAGAAATTATAGTCACTGGAAGCTGCTTATCATTGACCCATTAACCATTTGGTTTTTTCCCCAGTATGCATTTTGGACCATCAGGACTAAAGGAACCCATAACTCTATGGACAACCATGAGCTAGGTGTTTGCAACTATAAATTCCACTCTTTTTTTTCCTCTTAGTTTAAGAAAGATTAGCAAGAAATATGAAGTGGAAGGTTTGATCCAAACTCTTCCTCTGAGAAAGGACAAAGATAAGCCATGGTGGTGAGGAGATGGTACAAAGGGAAGGGGAGAAGGTCAGGAGAGCAAAAACCTCTCATCAAAAAGTCACCTTCGCTGAGATCACCCAGGAAACCATTCCTCCCATTTGAAAATGGAACCTGAATAAGAAGCCTACTCTCTCTCCTACAGCCCTGGGAGATATGGGGAGGTCCCACTTCCTGAAGACCTAGGGGCTCCTCTGCACTAATTCCTCTCCCTGTTAAGTGTGAATAGGCTCATCCCCCTCACCCCCCTGCTAGTGCTCAGTTTAACTTGCAGCTCCAACCCCAAGACCTCGGCATGCAGGCCCTGCAAGGTTCCTCACAGGCAGTCACAAGTCTGCATGGCCCCAGACACAAGAGGCAAATGGCTGCATCCCCTCTACCTCAGGCTTCCCAGAAGTACACCCACACACACCAAGATTCCATTCCTTTCTGCAGCTGCAAACCTGAGAATGAGCCAGACTCCTCATCTACAACCATCTCCCATGGCCCCTTCACTTCTAAGCTGGAGAACTGCCTTCCAACCAAATAGATATCTGTTGCAGTGGCCTAAAATAAAACTTATCTCTTTACTGTTCAAATTCCCATCTGTCTGGGGTTAGCAGAACAGCTAGCCTGCCACCCAGCATCTCTCTCTGCCATTTATGGGAATCCCCGAGGGATCAACTCAAGTGAGCAATTGTCACTCCCACTGGCCACTTGTGATTCCATAGCTACCTCCCACTTCACCTGGAGCTCACTTGTAACTCTTGTCTCTAGGATGTGTTTTGCCCACATATAGATTCACTGTGGGTGGGAGCATGACCCCTAGACCCTTCCCAAAATCGATTCCCAGAAACTCCCCAGCCTAGGACAGATGGTGGTGCTCCCTGAATGTTTGGGGGATAACATTCACTGTGTTCCTCATGGGGCTCAAAACCCCATCTGCAGGGTTGTATCTAGCTTCTCTCAGGCTGCCCCTACCTGTTGGAAACAATCAGCCAACACTGAGTCTAGTCCCCTCCAAACCCTTCACCCCAAAAGTCAGGAAGCCTTCTTCCTTTCTCCTGGTCTAAGAACTGCTTGTGCTACCCCAGCACAATTGGCTCTGGAACCCCCAATTCTTTTAGGAGAAGACCCCCTGATTCGCCAGTGCCCAGAGAAGACAACTATACTACTCAACCTTGCATTTCAGCATTATACTAATTCCAAAATCATGTAGGCTATGGAAGCAGAATAATAGTACCCACAGATATACATGTTCTAATCTCCAGAGTCTAAGAATACATTAGGGTATGTGACAAATGGGATTAAGATTTCAGACGGAATTGAGCATGCTAATCAACTGACTGAGGTCAGGAGAGCACCCTGGACCATCCAGGGGAGCCCAGTGTAATAACAAATATTATTAAAAGTAGAGGAGGGAGGGAAAAGAGAGGGTCAGAAAAAGATCCATGATGTCGGAGAAAGTACCAGAGAGATGCTGTGTTGCTGGCTTCGAAGGTGGAGGAAGGGGCCACAAGCAAAGGAATGCAGGTGGCCTTAGAATGGAGGAAAGAGTCTTGTACCTTCCAGAAAGGAACACAGCTATACCAGCACCTTGACTGTAGCCCTGTGAGAGCCATGTCAGACTTATGACCCATAAGACTATAAAAAAATAAATTTGTATTGTTACAGGTCACTAAGTTTGTGGTAGTTATTTTTGCAGCAGCAAAGAATAAACCAATACATAGGGATGCCAATAATTCAATCTAAACACTTCAGGAATACTTTTCTCTAAAATTCTTTACCATTTCATATCTCACCCTGCAGTCTCCATGCTCAGATTTGCAATGTCGTCACCACTTATTCCAAGAATAACTTGCATTATTTTGGAGTAACTAGATTGTCTATCCTGGTGACTTGTTTGAACACAAGGCCCTCTATTCCAAAATCAAAGTGTCCATCTCTGGAAACCCAAATGATAGTTCACTTTGCCAACAATCTCCAAGGGGGCAGTTCCCTTGCTAAAATAACACATAGTTTAAGTTCCTCTTCTGTAGGCACCCTGATATATAAATCATAGATATTTTTCTGAATCATCTGCCCCACATTCCCATTACCACTATTAAGATATAGTCAGGTCTCTCACTTCCTTGAATGATTGCAACAGCCTTGCCTCCCTCCATTCTACTCCTCACCAACTTCTCACCCATCCTTTTAGAGTCTGATCACCCTTTCCCTGTTCATAAACATTCAATCTCCCTCACCCCCGTTGCCATTAGGATAAAACACAAAATCTTTACACTGTCTTCAAGCCACTGCCCACACCTCTGGCCTGATTTCAAGCACATGCATCAGGGTAATTTTTCTATCCAATGTGCAGCCATGGAACACCTAAGTGTGGTGCTATGGAATGGTCTATGCAAAAAGCACATCCTCATGATTCCATGGAATCCGGTCTGCAGGACATGGTGATGGCTGTCATGAATTGAACCGTTTTCCCCAAATTCGTATGTCAAAATCCTAACTCCCAATATCTCAGGATATGAACTTATATGGAAATAGAGGAATGGCAGACATACTCAGCTAGATGAGATCAGTCTGGAGTAGGGCGGGCTGCTGATCCAATGTGACTGACGTCCTCATAAAAAAGGGAAATTTGGACATAGACATGCACGCAGGGAGAACACCATGTGAAGATCAGAGTTATGCTACCACACACCAAGGAACTACCAGAGACTAGGAGGCGGGCCAGGAACGGAATCTTCCTTCATGCCTACGGAGGGAGGGTGGCTCTGCCAAGACCTTGATCTCAAACTTTCATCTTCCAGAACTGTGAGACAGTACATTCCTGTTATTCTAAGGCACCAGTGAGTGCAGACCAAGCAAACGCACACGAGAAGCCAGTGGTCTCACTGGCTTCTCATTAGCTTCCGCTTTGTCCCTCTTTGGTCACTGGTACAAACCACTGGTACAACACATAGTTCCAGCTGTGAAAACGTGGACACACAAGTAGGGATATGTGTGAGCAGAGAAGCTCGTGTTCTCAGAGGTCGATAAAAATTATTTAAGTAAAAACACGAGAGTACCTAAATCTAGTTGCACAGAACTCATTAAAAGAGGCACATGAGTCGGTGTGCCCTCCATGGGTAGGTTCTGTTCTCCTCCTTCTCAGAGATAATGAGGAGGACTCAATAACAACTCAATAGTCTCAAAGCATCCAACTGCCCCATGAGAACAAAACACGGCTTTAATCTCTTTGCTTCCATTTCTTACTTCTGCACAGTTGACCCCACACTTTGTGTTCTTTTAATTAAAACCAAAATGGACAAAAATCCTTGGTCCCAGTTAATAAGAGATCAAGACAGACAGGCATGTTTGTGTTTCAAAAACTGCCCTGAGCAAAATGTGTGTGTGTGTGCGCACGCACACGCGGGGTGGGGTGGGGTGTGGGGAGGTTTCCAGGGAACAGCAAACCCCAGGGGCCACCCACCCCTTCCTAAGAGTCACCTGTGAGGACTTTTTTCAGTTTGAGATCCAGGAGGTTCACCCGTGGGTAAGCCTCCACCATCTTCTGGGAAGAACAGGGGGGTTCAGCTTTGGATAGGCAAGGCTGAAATAAGTTGGGGGCTTGTGTCAGACCTGCATATGGGGCTATAAAGATGACATAGAGAAGATCTGGCCTGGGGAGAGGGAAAAGGGGAGGACAGAGGAAATGGAACGAGAGAGAGAGAGAGAGAGAGAGAGAGAGAGAGAGAGAGCAGAAAGAAAGAAGCTCAGTGCTGATGAAAGGAAAGAGAGCCATGAGCTGCTTAATCCAATGTCCTTCGGTCAGGCCTGGAAGCCAACTCTAGAACCCTGGGTTTAGTCCTTGCTGACTGGGCCACCTGAGGTGGCTTGTGCTCCACACAAGGCTGGCTTTTCACATGGAAAAACCAGAACGTGCCATGCGAGGGCTTCAGAAATGGCCAACACACACCCTAAACATCATTACAACCTGACATTCGCCTCAACTTTCTTTGAAATTTGTTCTTATGGTATGGATTAAATCCTTGTCTTAGTGCAAATAATTACATCATTTAAATTTGTGTGACCCAGGCCCAGTTCTAAGTGTTCTTCACGTGTCAACTGATCTAATATGTGCAATAGTTTTGTGAGGTGGGTATCATTATTTTCATTATCTCGGTATTTCAGAAGAGGAGACCGAGGCACAGAGTGGCCCCGTAGCTTGCCCACTGTCCTAACACTGGTAAGTGGGAGAGCCAGATTTTGAGCCCAGCCTGGCTGGCTCCAGAGTCCACATTTTTTTCCATTGCACTACTCCAATTCTCAAAATGAAAACCAGTACATCAGGAAATTTACCACCACGGCTGTCTAAGCCATGTGCTGCTCCCTAATTAGGGCTTTTAGGCTGAGTTTGTTTTGAAGATAATTAATGAGAAACATTTGGAACCTTGGCCTCTGAGTACCTCCCTGTCATCCTCCAACTGGGTTCACTAACAATTACTGTTCACACTCTTGGGCCTACCTCCTCCCCACTCTTGATGTGACTGTAAATCAATAAGGTAGATTCTACATAGCATGAAACTCAGCCTTGTCACTCCACAATACAATGTGTAAAAGAAGGCCATCTAACTGGCTAAGCTGTTACATCAATTATCACTAAATTGTGGGAAGCCAAATTACAGCACTGAATGATAGAAAAGCTAGTCTGCTTGTTATTTGAGCTTACTAACACTGTTCTCTCAGGAAAATACTATCTAAGCTTCTAAAAATCAGTGAGATTGTGTAATAATATTAATAACAATGACAAACGTTACAAAAATAGTCTTCTCTTGGGCAACTATCACGTATTGGAATGGACTTCTAGATCTGAATTGCTTTGCAGTTAAGGATATTGAGACACAGAAAGGATGGGGATTAAAGAGATGTACCCAAAGTCTTATAACCAGGTCATACATTTCTGTGGCTCTAAGTCACCCAGTTACTGGTACTTTGTCATGGCAGCCCCAGAAAATGAATATGATGGACCCAGTAGCTTCTCAATAGCTTCAGATTTTTCCAGCTTTGGCCTTGGCCTTGACACCTAATTCTAAGTGTAGAAATGTGTACACAAAAGTGGGGATGTGTGTGAGCAGAGGAGCGTGCATTTTCAGAGGTCCACAGAAGTTTACTTTCAAATGAAGTGAAAAAATGAGAGTCCTTGTGCTGAGAAACAGTGTGATGTTGCTTTTAATATCAGTCATGAATACCAACTTTACATTCACCCAAAGAAGTGTCTAAATATACAAATGCTTGGACCCACTCCAAAATCGTTGGTTCAAGACCTCAGGTGGGCGCGTCTGAAGGGCAGCTGGGTTGAGAGCCCTTGGGCTGATTAGCCAAGGATCCTGACCCTCCAATCCAACGCTCTCTCCCCAACCTCCTGATGCCTACTTTCCCTTTTCCTTCTTAGTACAAGAATATATAAAAGAAAAAGAAGGACAAGGAGAGGAAGAGAAGAGGAAAAGGAAGAAAAACAGATATGCAGTCATCTCTGTTTCACAGGCATACACAAGACCTTTAAACATTTCCCTGCAAATGCACTGCTCCTGCCTTCTTTTGAGTACTTACCATAAGTTCGACTGATCACTGACCCTGTGCCATAAAGAGTGATGTCTTATAAGCAAGTTACCCCACTTTATTTGGTTTTATATGCTAGAAAACAACCTCAGTTCCTGGCACAAAATAGATACTCAATAAATGTTTGCTTTGTTTGGTTTTTCACATTCTGGGGCCCAAGATATCCTGAGGTTAAGTATTTCTGCTTGTGACAGGAAAGAACACATATCAAAACTACTTAAAGGACCAGGAAAGACAGGCAGAACTGATGTGCAAAGTTTCCCAACACACTGCAAACCTATATGAATTTTGGACAAAATATAATAACAAAATGTGATTGCTGGTATTGTTATTATCCTCATCATTTCCTATCCAAACTCAATAACAAGTAAGGAAAATTCCCAGGTCCCAATAAGCAAATAGAAATTTAAAACCATAAAATTGAGCAGGTGTTAAATACAAATGGTTTGTAGCAATATTAGAAACAGGTGCTAGCATAGAAGATGGGATCTAAGACCGATAGAACTGAGGATTAGGCCTCAGGCCTATGTGTGATAAGAAGCAGAACTGACCTATTTGAATAAATCTGAAAGCCAGAAAGGGATGTTCCCTTCATGAAATAAGGACTAGAAAAACTCTGCCCACTGGTCTTAGGATGCGGCAGGAAGTTGACCATCTGCCCATGCTGTGGGTGTTGGAAGAGTAGACCTCGAGAAATCAAACTTCCAAAATTGTACCATGTGTGGGTGATAGTCAAAAAATCCTCCAAACCATAACTAAAGGAAGTTATAGTCAAAAAATAAACATAAAAATTATCTAAGAATGCACCCAGCAGAGGGAAATGTGAACCAAATCATAGAGATGCCTGCACAAGACAGGCTCATGGGACCCAACAGGAAACTGTTTCTACTGAAGATGAGCTCATGGCAAACCATGTCTAATTACGTTTTATTTCAATACATAATCTATTGGAATAAAGTCAAAAGATTAAATGGTTGGGAAAATTTATGTTCCATAAACTATAGAAAACGGGACAACTAGAAAGGTTTTAAAATGAGTATGTTTAAAATATTCAAAACTAAAGAAAAAAAGACACAGGCAATATCAGGATGTTATAAAAAAGAACATGCAAATTCAATAAAGCACCACTTCCAGGTATTGTGACATATACCTGAAAAAATATAAGCAAATGAAAAGGAAACAATAATGGAATACAGTAAAATGATTAGGTCAAGACTAACATAGAGATTAATATTTTTCTATATGACATTAAGGCATTTAGAACATATTATAATGAGAAGATCTCATTTACAGTAGGAACAACAATAAAAATATAAAATACCTAACAATAAATATATCAAGAAATATTTGAGACCTATATAAAGAAAACTTTAAATGCTACTTGGGATGCAAAAGAAAATTTGAAAAATAAAATGAAAAGACAACCCTGTTCATGCATAGGAAGATGTGACATAAAAAATGTTAATTATCCCTAAGTTACTCTGTAAATATAAAGTTTAAAATATCAACAGTGTTATTTTTTAATTGGAGGAGCTGGCTTTAAACATCTTGTGGAAAAATAAGAATAGGAAGAAAAGCAAAAGAATCAGGAAAGAACTAATTTTACTAGTTAACATGTATATTAGCATATATTAAGTTACAATGACAAAAATTTATAGAGCATGACTGTACAATGTAACAAAATAGAAAATACATCAAATTCAAATACCTGGGAGAACTTAGTATGTGATAAATGTAGAATTTAAAATCATTAAGGAAAAATGGTATTAGGTCAACTAGTGGTTTGTTTGAATGAAAAACTTCATTGGTTGGCTTAATAGGGATTAAATATTAAGAAAAAAATCAGTAAATTTAAAGATTTAACAATTAAAATTATCCAGAGGAGGGGGGAACATCTTAAAAAATAAAGCTTCAGTAACTTGTGGACTGTTATATGTAAATGGAGTCCCATGAAATAATTTAAGGAAATAATGGCCAATCTTTCCAAGTTTGATAAACACCATATACACACAGACCCAAGAAGTTCATCAAAACTCAATTGAGATAAAGACATCCCCAAAATGTATCATAAGGAAATTACTGGAAATAAGTAAAAAAGACAAAAATCTCAAAGTATCCAGAAAACACACATATAGGACACATGGACACACATTACATATAGAGAAACAAAGATAAAAATTCTGTTTAGAAAGAATAGAAGCCCAAAGAAAACTGAATGACATCTTTAAAGTACTTAAAGAATATCTATATCTATAGCTCCACCTCTATCTCCTATATCTATGTATGTGGAACCCTAGAATCTATATCCAGCAAAAATATCCTTCAAAACTAAAGGTAAAAACTAAAACCATTTTTAGGCAAACTAAGGCCATTTAGATTCACTGATAGCAAATTTACACTAGAAGAAATGAAAGAGGATTTTTTTTAAGCTGAAGTAAATAATACTAAATAGAAAGTTGGATCTGTACAAAGAAATAAGGACAACTAGAAGTGATAAATCTTATCTAGTTGAATATTGTGGCTCAGCGGTAGAACACTTGCCTAGCATGTGCAAGGTGTTGGGTTCAATCCTCAGAACCACATAAAAATAAATAAATAAAATAAAAGTATTGTGTCCAACTACAACTAAAAAAATATTAAAAAACAAAACAAAACAAAAAATATTTGTTTAAGAAAGATGATAATGTATATAGGGTTTACAACATACATAGAAGGTGTAAGACAATGTAACACAAAGAATGGAAGAAAGGAGGAGAAATATACAGGGGTGAAGTTGTATGTTATTATTTGAATGATAAGTTAAAATTTCATATCATAAATTATAGAATAATCACTACAAAAGTAATTTCATCAAAGAAAAAGCTATAGCCAATTCGCCAATGGAGGAGATACAATAAAATATATCTAAACACTCAATAATTCAAAAGAGGGTAAACAAAGATGAAAGGAAGAAACAAAGGTCAATTGGGATAAACAGAAAACAAATAGGAAACTGTTATATTTAAATACAACAATAATTACATTAAATATAAATGGCCAAACTCTTAACTGGCAGAGATTATCAGACTAGATGAAATATCAAGACTCAACAAATGTTACCTTCAAGAATACCCACCTTCCCACTTTAAATTAAAAATCTCAGTGAAGTTAAAGTTTGGGATAGAAAAACATGATCTAGAAAAATAATAATCAAAACTATAATGGATATATTTAGATGAGATGAAATAGATTTTAAGACAATGGTTATTGTCAAAGATAAAAACTATTTCATGATCATAGAGTTACAATTCAACAAGAAAATAGAAATCTGCATATACACATAGTTGTCCTTCAGTATCTAAGAAGGATTAGTTCCAAGACAGTTCTGTGGACACCAAAATGTGTGGTGCTAAAGATTACATAAAATGGTATACTATTTGCATATGACTTAATGCACCTATATACTTTAAATATCTCTATATTACTTACAATACCAAATACAATGTAAATGCTACATAAAGAGTTGCTATACTGGATTTTTCAAGAGATGATGACAAGAAAAAAATGTCTGTATATTTTCAGTGTAGACACAAATTTTCCCCAGTAGTTTTCATTACTTCTTTGGTGAATCTACAGAGACAGAACCCTTAGATACAAAAGGCCAACTGTACACTGAAAAACAAAACTTCAAAGAATATATAAAGCAAAAGCTAACAAAACTGAAAAAAAGAAATGCAAAATTTCAACATTTTTCTAAGTAATTCATAAAACAAGCAAATAAAAAATCAGTGGAAATATAGAACTGAACTGTAATTGATGTAATTAACACTTATAAAGCCTCACACCAAAAAACAGCAGAATAATACATTCTTTTCAAGTTCCATATAAATATTTACCAAGACAGACAGTTGTACTAGCCAAAAAACAAGCTCAATATATTTAATTTGGATTAAAATTATTCTGAATGGGGCTCGGGTTGTAGCTCAGTGGTAGAGTGCTTGCCCAGCATGTGTGAGACACTGGGTTCAATCCTCAGCACCATGTAAAAACAAATAAATAAAATAAAAGTATTGTGTCCATCTACAACTAAAAATATTTTTTAAAATTATTCTGAATCTGTTCTGTGACTACATCAGAATTAAATTAAAATTTAATATTGAAAAAAGATATCTGAAGAGGCTCTAGATATTTAGAACTTAAACAATGCACTTCTAACTAACTAGTAGGTCAAAAAAGAGAATCACAAGGAAAATTAGAAAATATTTTGAACTAGAAGATAATGAATATACAATATACTAAAATTTGTTGGATGCAATGAAAGCAGTGATTAGAGGGGCATCTATAGCTTTAAATGTTTACATCACAAAAGAGAAAGTTTCAAATCAATGACCTAAATGTCCATCTTAAGCTAGAAAATAAGAAATTAAGCCAAATACCAAGGAAACAGACTTGGCCAAAATAGCACAAGTCCATAACACATGATTTCACTGATTATAACAAAAATACTAGGTAAACCAGATGATAACTGCTTGAGGACTCTGAAAAGTAAAGAAAAGTAGGTGGGTTGAAAAAGAGAATAAAAATGTAACAGAAGTGCAGGAATGAGTTTTCAAGAGTTGGTCCCTTTTTCCTCTCGAAATCTGACCCCAAGGTGGGCTCCAGTCATGGTCCCATGGGGTCTGCAGTCACGAGATAAAAACAAAAGAAGTTATTGTCAGTAGCCCTGTTGAAAAGAAATGCTAAAAGATATCAAACCAAAGAGATATGATATTAGAGGAAAACTCAAAACTTAAGGAACGAAGGAAGAGCAAGATATAGTAAATATCTGTGTTAATGTAAAACTCTGTCCCCTTCAGTTACTTAAAATATGTATGACTTTGAAAGCAAAAAAAAAAAAAAATCATAAAATTGTATAGTGGAGAATTTGATGTCTCTAGGTGTAGGAAGGGAAGTAAAGAAACCTATACAGTTTTAAGGCTTCTGTATTTTACCTAAAGTGGTACAAGATTACCTCTTAAGTTGTGAAAGTTTAGGTATGTATACTATAACTCCTAGAGCAAAACATTAATTACTAAAAATAAATTAATCAAATAATATTAAGGGTTCACATAATTTTAAAAGAAGATATGAAATAGAAAACAAAGGAACAAAAATTAGAATTGAAAACAGAATACAAGAAATTCACTTTAAACAAAAAGACAGAGATAGGTTACAAGTAAAAATGGGGAAAAGTACTACTAAAATGGATGTATTATTATCAGACAAAGTAGATTTCAAAGCAAGGGCTAATTTAGAGATAAAAGGAACATTTCATAAGAACCAAGGGTTCAATTCATCAAGACATAACAATCTTAAATGTATTTGCACCTAACAACAGAATCTCAAAACAAATGAAGCCAAAACTGAAAGAACCCAAAGGAGAAATAGCCATTTCTACAATTTCATAGTCAGAGATTTATCAAATGAACAGGTAGTCAGAAAACTAGCAAGGATCTAGTAGACCTGAACAACACTCTTGACCAACTAGACCTGAATAATAGTTATATAGAATACTTTACCCAACAACACAGGATGAGCATTCTTATCAAGCACATACAGAACATACCCCAAGATAGGCTGTATTTTGTGCCATTAAAAAAACTTAGAAATGTAAAAGTATTTGAAAACTGATAAGTAATATTTTATTGGAGGCCAAGGATTTGGACTGGATACCTGCCCTGGGCCACCAGACCATTATGAAGTTTAATCACTGTAACTGAGCTCTGGCTAGTTGAAGCAACAGCCAGCTAACTAAGGAAGTGACAATCATTTGACTGTTCATTGATCAGACTGCAACCAATTAGTTTTTTTTGGTCAGGCCCTACCTAAGCTTAGCAGCAGCCACTCTACTTCCAGTATCTGGCCATACAAATAATCAGTTGACCCAGTTGTGAGAAACACCTGGCTATTTAGCCTTATTTCCTTTGCCTATGAAATAAAGGTAATTAATTGCTTCACAGGAGCAGTGACAATTAAATGAGATAATAGGTATAAAAGTGCTTTTCCAACAAAAAAACAC
The DNA here is from genome assembly GCA_025594165.1 of Tamias sibiricus. NCBI lineage: Eukaryota > Metazoa > Chordata > Mammalia > Rodentia > Sciuridae > Tamias > Tamias sibiricus. The sequence continues at coordinate 104,518,475 of CM046662.1, forward strand.
CTTACAAATGACTTACTTCTGAAAGACCCCAGTCTCAGGATCTTGCTGCAGTACTCTCCTGGGGTAATGCCCAAAGGTGAGAACTGAGACAAGGTATGACAGAGCCCGTGAACTGACCACTGAAATCCCTGCTCTCTCTGGTATGGAGTTGGTGCTGGGGAGGGACTGAACAACTGAAGACTACCTTTCCCAGCTTCCCTGGCATCTAAGTGTGGCCAAGGGACTTTTTAAAAAATTTTTTTTAAATTCAGTGTTGTTGTATATATAACAGTAGCATGCTTTACAATTCATAACACACATAAAAAGCACCTTTTTACATCTCACTGTTAGTATACAAAGTATATTCATATCTTTCATGTCTTCAAGCATGCATTTAGGGTAATGATAACCCTCTCATTCTACAATCTTTTTTTTTTTTTTTTTTTTTTTATTGCCATGGAAATGTAAGCCACAGAGGTTAAGAAGCAAGAGTGCCTTCTCCAAGCTCTTTTCTTTTCTTCTGACTGGCTAGGGGTGTATGGAAATGACCAGACCCATATACTAGCAGGCCACAAGTTAGAAGGGATCTGATTCATACATCACAATGTGTGAAAGCAGAGAGGTATCCGATTGCAAGAAACTGCTCAGGACCACTGCATGAGTATGAAATAAACATCTATGATGTTGGAGCAATCACACATTTTTGGAGTCTATGTGATAAGGTAGTTGACATGACTTTAACAAGTAGACCATATAATGGTTCTGAGTTTAATTCCTTGCTCTACCAAGGTTCTGTGACCTGGGTCATGGTATTTAGACTCTTTATACCTCAACTGTTATCTCATCTGTGAAGTGTGGATTATAATTGTTCTTGTCTCATTGGGTTGTTGTGAAATTAATGTAATGGACAGAAGGTGCCGATAACTACAAATGTTAACGTTGGCCATTATTATTAACAGCATAGATTTATCAGACATTATTTGAAAGTTTTCTAATCCCAGGAAAAATTTGCTACCTCTGCAGCTTATCTCCAGGGAAATGCAATGGTTACTAGTACATGAAACATTTTTTAAGGAAAATTTTCAGGGCCTGAATGTTTTTCCTAGATAAGTTGTCTTTATTGAAACAAAATTAACTGGAAAATCTCCAAACCTAAAGTTGTAAACTCAGTTTGTACCTAAAGAGGCATACCTGTCGATTTCATCATAACACGTTACTTGACCCAACTCACCTGTCTTCTCCATGGTCGGGTCAGGAAGTCAAAGGAGCTATTGCCATTTAGCTGCAGGTCTGACTGTGAGCAGCAGAGGGCAGTGCTGCGCACGAACTGAGGCACTTTTGAGGATTCCCAGTGCCTTTACATTGTCAATAATTTGGGGGGTTTCTTCCCCACACTTTCCTTACCTCTAAAAGAATGGCCACGATACTTCAAAAAAGCCTGGTTATCCTCATTGTGCTCAGCTTTGATCATTCAGAATCCTTTCTAGTATTTGTTCCTCTGCACGTTGATGTAGGCTGCCACTGGCTAAAGTGACCATCAAGGGGAAAAGTGATACAAAGGGCAGCCGGGGATGGTGGGCATGGCCCTAGCCACGGTCGCGAGAGGCAGATCCTCTGTTGTCAGTGGATCTGCAAGCTCTTTCCCGTGCCTGCAGACATAGCCACCTCCTCTCCTTGTCCTCCTTTCCTGAGTCACTTCACACCCACCCGTTTCTGCAAACCATTCTAATCCATCTTCTCCCACACCATCGCAGATTCCGATTCCGGGACTCAGTCCTGTGTACCTCAGTGCTTCTTAACTACCGGTGTGGGTATGATACTTTTCAGAACCTCCTCTAGAAATTTCCCTGGTTCCTGGGTGTCACTCTAGACAACCCCCATCCCCACCCCGAGTCAAATTCCAGGGTGGGCAAGAGTCTGAAGAAGCTCCTGGGGTCACGGAGGCTCTGACAAGCCCTGCACCCCACCAGCCCCACTGGTGGAGTTCATGAAGACCTCTGCAAGACAAATGGCAGAAGAGCCGAGAGGAGGGGGCAGGGCGGGCAGAGCTGACCTGACTCTGTGTGACTGGTTCTCTTGCCATCCTCCTTACCCAGGGGGAAACATGAAGCCACCCGCCCCACCCGCAATCTCGCTGCTTTCCCACGGAGAACCTCACTTCTCCTGCCCTTCTCACTCTCGGTTCTCATCCACACTCTCCATCCTTTCTCCCCACTCAACCTGTCTCCCCTCCAACTGGCTGGAGCTCACTTTCCTTGCCTCCCATTATCCCTTCCTTGCCTCCATCTTGCTCTCCCTCTCCAGGGACTGGGTCTTTCCCTGAGCCCCATCACCTGTCTTCAAAGTGTCCTTCTTTCTCACTGCCCCAAACAATAATCACCAAGTCTTACCAGTTCTCCTGGCTCTTGGTCATGCTTCCCCTCTTTCCTGTCCCTTTCTTTGTGCTGGCCTGTGTCAGTTCTCCACCATTATCCACCCATGCTCTGAATTGCCCCCTCTTCCCTCACCCCCCTTTTCTTCTGACATGCTAATCTAATACTGTCTTGCCTCGACTTTAAATCTCCCAGTGCCCCCTGCCCAACACCCACTGAGCAAATCCCAAACCCCTCAGCATGTCTCACAAGCCCTCTGCACCTGACCTTCCCTGTTCCTCTACTTTCCACTCCAACAGTATTCACCCATGAGCCTCAAAAGGAAATAATTGGCTTTCACCCAGCACTCTTTCTCCATTTTGCTTCCTAAAACAAACTCCTGTTCATTCTGTGAAACCCAGCTACCTCCCCTGGAAAGTCTTCCCTGATACCTCTGAACTGGTGTGGTCATCCTCTCTTCTGTGACAACCCTTCCTCAATGTCAGCTTCTCACTGTTGTACTTTCCCACTCAGAAACCTTGGAGTCATTATTCCTTCTCCCACAATTTATTCACTTACAATTCTTTGTTACTTTCTAAGCTCTGGGGTTCTGGAGGACATGGACTGGAAATTATTAATCTCAGAGTCCAGGGGCCTAGCACAGAGCCTCACTCTCTCAGTGACTGTGGGATAGAATTAGGGTCAAGCTCATCTCTGCCTCTTTTCACTGGCAGACTTCTTTAAAACAGCAAATTCATGCCTTTACAGTCAGTGTTTCTACTCCCATTCACCCTTTCACACACTACAATCTGTTTTCCTCCCATATTTATGAGCTTTTCAGAAAAACACTCAGGGGCATGTTGAAAGTCTGTGACCATGCACTTACCTTCTTCAACCTCTCTGGATCATTTGCACTATTGATCATCTCTAACTAATTCCTCGAGCTTCTTCTCTTGACCTCTGTAGCAAATAGTCCTCTTTTCTGTTGCTCTCCTTCCATTTTCTTCTTGGAACAGCACCCCAGTTTTCCTGGAGGGAACCACTCTGCTCTCCAATTTTCAGTTCATATGGTTTAGGTGTTGCTCTCTCTCCACTTGTGGCTCCAGAGATAAACATGGGCTTAACTCTAAACACCGAGCCTAACAACCTCTTGGCCACAGAGGTTGATTGTGCTGGACTGTGTCAGTCCTCCACCATTATCCACCCATGCTCTGAATTGCCCGCTCTTTACTTGCCCCCTTCTCATTTTCACATAATGATGCACATTCTCATCTCCAATTCCAGCTTTTCCACAAACCCCCACCCTCACCTTTTAAACCACCTACCATTCGTCATTAGAATCCCATCAACACCTAAGACTTACCTAATGCCTAAATGTTCTTTCCCCCCAAAAAAACAATGTTCTTCCTGATTATTCTAATTTTGATCAAGGTATTAATATTTTCCAGTTTACAGGTGAGGAGGTAAGAGCTGCTGAACCAGGGTCAGCCAGACTTACACAGAGACATTCACTGGAACTGTTTGGAGGGAAATTTTCTTCCTGCTCCATACGTCAGAATGGAGCTCCCAATAGCTATTTTGTCACCATGAGAAGATTCCTGAGCCAACAAAGGAAAGCACAGTGAAATAGAAAGAATAAAATTAAGTCTCTACCTCTTTGAGCCCTTGAATTCATCCAAGCCAGGACAACCCTGGACTTGCCAATTACATGAATCAATACATTTCTTTTTTTTTTATTAAAACAATTTGAGTTGAATTCCTATCACTTGTTTAAAAAAAACACCCTAATTATAGTAATTAAGATGCAGTATCTCAGGTCTCCTCCCACATTCTCCTTTACAGACTTCAGTGTTGTGTTGTTGTTGTTATCCTCCTATCTCATACATGTATGTTGATGCTAGTAATAGAATTTTCACTTGCAGAATCCTGCCTGTCCAGAGCCCTCATCCATTTCTCCATACCCTTCCATACTAAACACAACCAATTCTGTAACTTCAGTTCTTATTTTCATATAATGATGCACATTTTTATCTCCAATTCCAGCTTTTCCACAAACCCCCACCCTCACCTTTTAAACCACCTACCATTCATCATTAGAATCCCATCAACACCTAAGACTTACCTAATACCTCATTCTTCTTCCCCCCCCAAAAAACAATATTCTTCCTGATTATTCTAATTTTGATCAAGGTATTAACATTTTCCTGTTTCTCCTAGTCTGAAGATCTGAAGTTATCCTTAATTATTCTTTCTCTCATGCTCTTCTACATCCTGGGCCTTCTCCCAACTCACCTCCAACACACACAATAGTCAAGCCTTTTATGCTTTATCCCCCAAATGTTTTCCCTTTGCTCTCCTGTGCTCAGTCCTGTTGTGTCCTGACTCTGAACTTTAACTGCCCTTATCTAGATTCTAGTCCCCTCTCCATGCTCAGCTACTGGGGTATTCCTACAAGTCAGTTCTGAACCTGTCAGGCTCTGTTCTACAAACCCTGAATGACAGACACCTTTCTGACTCCCAGAAAGAGAGCTCCCCTAGCTGACATTTAGGCCCTCAGGACTCTGGCATGATCTGTCTCTTCCCTACCTGTCCCCTCTGCTCCAGCAGCTTCTCTCTCAGAACAGCTGCCTTTCCCCTGTCTAGTGTTCTAAATGTGGAGCTCTGACACCCAGAAACCCTTCCATTCCCCATCGCCATTGAAATTTCATCCACTTTCAACCCAGTCTAAAGGTCATCTCCTTGGCTTTGGTGGTGTAGGCAGGGGAGAACTGAGTAGATGGTGCACAGTGCCAGCACGCTGAGCTGGTCACTCGGCCATACCCAGGAGCTCTGGGGAACTGATGGATACCAACTCAAGTTGCCCACCCAGCTTGTGTGCTGCAGCCCTTGACTGGGCCCAGCCATCCTTCACCTAAGATGCACACGTCGGGTCACTGTGCCTCTGGTCCACGGCTGGCAGGGAGAGCTGACACATGAATGGCAGAAGGGAGCTGAAAACAGCCCCTCATGCTGGAACAAAAGCAAAACCAAAACAGAACAACCAACCAAAAAGCTCAGCAAAGATTCATATAATATTCTGCATTGACATTCCAAGTGTGGATTCAATGAGGGGAATGAGGAAAGCAGACGGTCATGGAGGACTTAGAGTATTAAGGGTTTGGATGGACATTGGGCTCTATCTGAATGAACAGAGGGTCCAAGCAGCCAAGAGAGTGACTGTCATGGTAGGTTTTGTGATGGAGATGTGGTATGTGGGACAAGGGAAATGGCCATCCCCCTGTTGCCCTCCATGCTGGCCAGGAATTGAGATCTGATTGGGCAAGTCATATCAAGGAGGAATGGACAAACTGGAGCAAGCCCCAAGATGGATCACATCCACAACCCAGGATGGCCTTGAAATCAGGACAACTGAGGCACAGTTGAACATTTGGCTGAAAAGAAAACTTGGCAGGGACATGAGAATCATCTTCACACACTCAAAGGGCTGTGCCCTGCTTTTTGAAGAGTTGATCTCTGCTGTGTGGCTAAGGAAGGCAGAAATGGGGTCACTGAATAAAAACATTCCAGATTTAGATATATTTTAGCAAATAAGTCCATTGCATCTGTGCATCTGTGTAGTGCAATTACAGGAGAATTTTCATATTTCTCCTTTACTTTTTTTACCATGAATTTTTCTTGCTTATGGTTTATGGAAGTATGTGTTTTGTACTGAAATGAACATCTGGTTTTTTTGGTGGTTCAGCACCCATTTCTCCTGCTTCTGGTCTTTGCCCCCTGAATTTGCTTTGGGAAGCATCCCGACATACAGTCTCAGTGGTTTGTGGGGAGCTGGCCCACCCCCCAACTCCAGGGGTGTTGCTGTAACCCAGACCTGGCTTCTCAGTGTAGTCCATCCCTGGCCACAGTGATGAGTTTGGGTTCAGCCTGACTTAAGTTGGGCTTGTGAGAGTTGCCCAAAACTAGTAGGAAAGTTGCTCTCTTTTACCTAGGTCGCCGAGCAGATAGGAGCTTTTAGCTGTAGTGCCTATCTTGCCCTCACAAGGGGAAAGCCTGTCTGAAAAGGAAGACAAGATTGAGGAAGGCACAGCCTGGAGAGAGCAGATTGTATCATTTGAGTCCCTGCATCCAAATTTGCCCAAAGCCAGATCTTTGTCCAGGACATTTTAGTTATATGAGCACTCTATTACCTTTTTGCATCAGCCAGGTTGTCAGTTTTCTGTCTCCTAACCAAGGCAGCTCTGATTACTACTGACTAATACAGGTTTTGTCTATTTTTTGTCCTAACAATGTTGGAGCTGTTTGGCAACAGAATGACCACAGATAGCAAAGAAAGGTCATAAAATGCCTGACTGGTTAAGGACTCTGGAGGAAAGGGCCTTAGATGTACTTTCAAACACTGAGCCTGTTCCAGGTCCATTGGTGAATGCTTCTTCTCTCCTCTGGAACATTCTGTCTCTGTTCTCAGGTCCCCTTCACTCTGAACACATCTCACAAGCTAACCTGTGCCAGAGATTCTACTGCCTTGTCCTACTACCCCTATTAAATCGAGACCTCTTTTAGTGGACTGTGAATTTTCTTTCTCAACTCAATTAGTGTTTATAGGAAGAAAGGGAGGAAAGGAGAAAAAGAAAAGAAAAGAAGGAGAAAGAAAAAGAAATCTACTTTTCATGGTATTTTAAGCACTTCATTGTGAAGCTCCATTCATCTTTTAATCAAGTTCTTGATTTGTATTCATTCCTTGTTGTGTTTGCTACTTTTTGTGGTCCAAAATGCTCCCCTATATTATTCTTATTGTTTTTTTAATAAAATCTATAGATGACAGTGCTGTTTAGCAAAGATGTCCTGGACTGGAAGGTTTGGAACTCCAGTTCCACCCTCTCCTCACTTATTCTTGCTTACCTTTCTATTTCTTGGTGGCTTTATTCCTATTCTTAATAAGTCTTCTTGATCAGAAGGAAGTGCTCAGACCTACAGGGACTTGGATCATACTATCAGGGGACAATTGTGGAGAATCCTTCCAGAAGTATTTAGACAAGTGACACTATTGTCTTGTCTAACTGTCCTAAGGAAAACCAGATAATGAGAATGTCCTCCCCAACAAGTGATAGAAGGAAATAATTTGCCTAAGACAAGGCTTTTCTATTTTGTTTTGTTTTATCAGAGACTTGACATAAAACAATTTTTTTTAAACCCACCTTAGATACCTTCTATCTTTTATTATTTGGAAGTTTTTTTTTTTTTTTCTGTCTAGACATTTCTTAAGCAGTTAGAATGGTGCTGAGCTTAACTGTGACAGGTCCAGCTGGCCCAGATGCTCCCCAAAGGGCCTCTGCATTGCAGCATATTTAAAATAGTAGTCGTTGCCTCCAGGGATGAGATGTTTAAGGGAATGATACCGCCTACCTCTGCATTCAAGCACTTGTATTTAATTATTACTGAGAATCCATGTGTACAGCTCTCTATTAAGCTCTGCAGGAGAAGAGGCCATGCCATGGGGCACTGTCCTGGCTCTCTAGGAGGTCGTAATCTAAATAGACAGGACACATGTACAACGTACAACTTCCCTCTTAGCTGGAAACTGAAATCAGGGCTTCTCTGCCCTAACCACACATTACCATCACATAGAGAGGTTTAGAAAGACTAGGGATGCCTAAGACTCATGTCAGACAACTAAATGAGAAATATCTCATTTCTCAGAGCTCAGGTATTCTTAATCTCTCTCCCCATGCGATCATAAGGTGTTATCAAATTTGAGAAACTTTGGCCTAAATCCTACCTGTCTCTAAGCAGAGAGACCAGTTTGCTCTCCCTGATTCCTCAAACAGAAGGAATAAGTATCATTGATTGTTCTAAAGGTCCTCGTGTTTCCATCAAAGCGACCTGCAGACCAAGGAAACCAGACTGAGTCCTCTTTCCAGAAACCTCAAGGAGGAAGAGAACATGGTGGGAGAGGCAACACATTGCAGCCCCTTCCCACACCTGGAAGTTTCTTTACCCAGCAGTGTGAAAAGACAAGAGCCAATCAGCCAGGCCTTACATGAGAGAGCTTAAAAGTCATGGCCAATCCAAATACACCTCAACCTTCAGACTAACCATGTACTTCTTGGCAGTCACATGAATTGCTTGAAAGTATCTCTGTTCCTAAACTTGGGATCCAGTAGCTTTTATCTGGACCCAAATGAGAAGTACATTTCACTTCTCAGACCTGGAATCTTCAGGAAGCCACAGAGACTGACCTAGATTTTCTCCTCCTAGGCTTCCATCTTTTGACCACGTTTTCCTCCAGTGCAGGTGCGGAGCCCTGTCTCAGGAGGCGGGCTGGACCACTGTGTCCCAGAACAGACATTCTTAGGCACTGACGCTGCTCCTGGCTGGGAGATGAGGCTGTCTTGATTAAAGTTGTCTTTTATTTCCCTTTGTCTGGGTGAGCCCATTCAGCCAGCACTAATCCACTTGTCCAAAGGACTCTAACCTAATCACCAGCACTTGCAGCCAAAGCCTCTAATGCCCTGACCCATCTTTGTAATTGTCCTGACCAATATATCTGCCTCCTCTCACTGACAGCTCAGGCCAGGCCAGGCTCCAAGCTGTCCTTCAGAATGTGATTAATCAAGAACATCAGAGCAGGGGAGATGCAGACTGGAAACTTTTATATTGCTAGGGGGAGATAAAGCCAACTCTGAGCAAGAGAGACATAAGCTTCCAAATCATTGTTCCTAAGGGTACGCGCAGGATGCTTTGTTCAGAAGCTAGCAAACTCTCTGAGGCTCCGGAAGCAGTCCAAAACCTTACTCAGGGCCTACTGTTTCCTCGCAACAGAAAACTCCTGTCCTCAAGCCCACTTAGACACCAAATTTCAGAGTGATACAGGCCTTTCCAAAAGGGTTTCAGCATCACTAAAGCTTCTCCCTGGATGCCAAGTTATGTTTTCTGAGAAACAGTGACACCTGGTACTCTTGTCCTTCGACTGCCTCCAGAATGTGTCAGCCCTGAGCCTACGGGCGAGATCAGACCATGAGATCACCTTCCATTCTCAGTTCTTCTGTCATGTAACCCCAAGGCTTATGATTTTAAATGTCAAGAACTCTTCTAAATTCTGCCGCCAATTAAACCTACCATTCTCCTTTCTTCATGGGGAACGTGATGTGCGACGACTGCAAACATCAGCCTTTTCAGAATTGTACACAGGCTGCCATTGGTACGGGCTACCATAGGGGACCTTTAAGGCAGGTCTTTCCAATGGATGCGCATGTCTCCAAACTTGTACTGGCCCCAACCTAGGCACAAGACAAGCATGCAGTGTGTCTTTAGAGAGTTCCGGGGCAAGTGGCCAGGGTTCCCACTAGCCAGGTTCCCATGACCATTGGCACCAAGCTGCAGAACAAGGAACCTGTGATCAAGGTCTTTACCAAGCTTAATGTGGATGAATTTTAAGACATGGTGGCTGCAAAATGGCTCATGTCAGTGGCTGTGGGGTCAAATACATCCTCCTTCATCACAGCCCTGATCCAACAGCAGGCCCTGTTCCCCTGAGGGCTTTCATAGCACTCTCTTCCTTACTTGTGCCCATCAGTATCTTCTACTTCCAGTAAAAAAACAACTACAAGATTCTGTCCTTCTTTGCCCTCATTTTGAATGAGCTTAGAAGGGGTGTGGAAATGCCCCCTTTGAACCCATGCTTACAGAGAGGGTTCCCACGTGCCTCAGTGACAGGAGCAGGGAGCTGCTTTCCTGGCAGAGGCACGGAATAGGGCCCATCAAGTCCCCGTGGACAGCACTGACCATGTCTGCATCGCTCATTCCACCTCAGTCACTAAGTTTCTGCCCCACTTTAGTTCTTACCATAGTAGGTGCTGGACTCCACACTTTAAGGAGTAAAAGCCGAGTAAAGGGGCTGAGGTGGTGGCTCACTGGTAGAGTGCTTGCCTAGCATGTGTGAGGCACTGGGTCCGATTCTCAGTACCACATATAAATAAATAAAATAAAGGTCCATTGACAACTAAAAAATTATTAAAAGAAAAATAAAGCTGAGTAAGCAGTGAGCCCCCCCAACCCTCGGGGTTGGGGGGGGCTCCTACTTCTACAGATTGTGTGGAGGGTCATGATGCCTATGGCTCCTGGGCTTGTGTATCAGCAGCAAGGCATTGATATCAACATTGATCTAAAAAGGAATCTCACGCCTTCAACTCAAGCAGTTATAAAAGGAGACATTCTTCCTCCTGATTCAGTCTCAGAATGAATCAGGAAAATGGACTTTTTTTTTTTTTTTCTTTCTTTCTTTCTTTTTTGCCGCATGTCCTCTCTGAAAGCAGCCCTTCTCTGTCCCTCTTCCTATCTACTTTCTCTGGGCTTGTCTGGTCCCCTCTGCTGGTGCTTTGTGCCTAGCTAGACCATTCACGTCCAGGGTGCTTTCCTTCTTTAAGAGAATCCTAGGAGTTTTATGCAAGAGTGTGAGAATTTCTCCTTCACTGCTGCTGTAGAAGGCAGAATGAGGCCAAGACCTAAATAAAGGGAGACTCTGAGCCCTTCTCCCAGCTCTCCAGATGTATCATTTGGAATAAAGATGAGTTAAGGCAGAAGGGCAAAAGATCTTCTTTTGTTAATTGAAAACAGGCAGAATAATAAAAATCTTACAATTTATTTATTTTTATTGGTTCTTTTTATAGATGACAGTTCAATCCATTGTGATATAATTATAGAATCATGGAAGATATCTTGTTCTAATTCAGACCCCAGTCTACTTTCTCTTTGCTCCCCTACCCCCACTCTCTTCCTTCTGTTGATCTTTCTGCTATTTACCCACAGTTATTTTTTAAATTAATTTCTTATGGATATACATGATGGTGAGCATCACTGTACATAGGAAAGTTATGTCAGATTCATTCTACTGTCTTTCCTTTTCCCATCCCTCCTCCCTTCCTTTCATTCCCCTTTTTCTAATCCACCGAACTTCCAATCCATCTCCCACCCCTCTCCCCCACCCTTATTGTGTGTTAGGATCCATATATCAGACAAAACATTCAACCTTTGTTTTGGGGGGATTGGCTTATTTCACTTACCATGATGGTCTCCAGATCCATCACTTAGCAGCAAATGTCATAAAAAGTCTTAAAATTTATAAAAGCACCAAAAATTTTACATGAACACAAAGAAATATGGAAAAAACCATTTTAGATTTCATTAAAAAGGATTAGGGAAATATAAGTAGGACTTTTATATTTTTTATTGGTGCCTTACAGTTGTATGTAATGGTGGGATTTGTTGTTACATATTCATACATGCACATAATATAAATATATAATTTGACCAATCATTCCATAGGATTTCCCCTTTCCCTCTCTTCCTCCTTCCTTTGGTCTCTTTCCTCTACTGACCTCCCTAAGTCCCCCCAAAAAAAACTTTCTTTTTCTTTTTCCTCTATACTTTTCCACATATGAGAGAAAACATACTATCCTTGACTTTCTGACTTTGGCTTATTTTGCTTAACCTAATGTTCTCAAGTTCCATCCATTTTCCTGCAATAGAACATAAATTTTTTTCTTCTTTATGACTAAAGATAATGCCATATATATATCACACTTTCCATGTATCTATGGTCACATGAATAAATCGCAATTTTCCAAAACTTGGCTCATGAGTAACATCCATCTGCCACAAATGATTGGGCATTAATCCTCTAGGGTTAACTCCGAAATGAGGATTGGGCAAATGTGTCATACAAGATTTACAATCTTTTACAATTGTTCTGGCTTGCTCCTTTGTGATTTTAAACCTACGTTGCAAGGTGGTGCTGTTGACATGAAACTGGGAATGAAATAAAGTAGCTTGTTGTAGCGCTGAAAGTATAAATACTGTTTTTGTAAGTTCATCAGCCTTTTGATTACCTTCATGGAGGGGACCAGGCAAATTAGTATGTGCTCTAATATGGCCTACGAATAGAGGTTCTTTTCTTGCCCACAAAAGTTTTTGTATTTGATAAAACAATTTAAAGGCTGGAGTATGAGGTGCTATTGGTCCTGCTAACTCTAATTTTGGGACGGCTTGTACGATATAGTGGCTATCTGAAAAAATGTTTACGGGCTGGTCCCTTTTTTTTTTTTTTTTTTTTTTTTTTTTTTTTTTTTTTTTTTTTTTTTTTGTTTTTTAAAATTTTCCAGAGCTCTTACCACAGCTTCCAGTTCCACTAGTTGAGCTGATTTGTGTGCAGTTATGTAAGTCATATTTTCTTTTTTAGTGACTACTGTAGCAGTACCATTTGAGGACCCATCTGTAAATACATTAAATGCTTTAGGAATAGGTTGATTTTTTATTACCTGTGGAAATATAATAGGATGATTAATACAAAAAGATAATATAGGGGACTTAGGAAGATGATTATCAAAATTTGCAGAAGTAGAGCATTTAGCTATAGCCCAATCATTATCATTGAAGCACAAGTATTCAATCTGTGATGATGAATAGGGAGTAATAATAGTAGCAGGGTGAATGCCAAATATTTTAGTAGAAGTCTTAAGTCCTTGAAGAATAAGTTTAGCCACCATGGAGGTATAAGATTCAATTATACTTTTAGGAGAGACGGGCAAATGTATCCATAATAAAGGCCCTTGTTGCCAAAATACTCCTGTGGGTGTATATTGTGAAGAAATAATAATCAACATCAGTGGTTGAGTTAAATCAAATCTATCACAATGAGCTCCTTCGATGGCTTTTTCTACTAACTTTAAAGCTTTCCTAGCATCAGGAGTCAATGTTTGTGGTGAAGATGGATCTGGATCTCCACGAAGGATGTCAAATAAAGGTTTTAGTTGGCCAGTAGTGAGATTTAGTGTAGGGCGAAGCCAATTAATGTCTCCCAGTAGTTTTTGGAAATCATTGAGGGTGGTCAAATGTTCTTTATTTATTAAAATTTTTTGGGGTCTAACAAAAGTATCCATGATTTTAAATCCTAAATATAATATGGGAGATCTGGTTTGAACTTTTTCTTCTGCTATATATAATCCATATTTTTTTAAATTTTCTACCACATCACTGAATATATTAAATAAGATTTTTTGATTAGGGTGGGCCAATAAAATATCATCCATGTAATGTAGACACATGAGGTTTGGATATTTATTTTTAATGGGTTGGATAGCCTTGTCCACATATATTTGGCATATGGTGGGGCTATTAGCCATTCCCTGTGGTAAAACCTTCCATTGATATCTCTGATCAGGGCCATTATTGTTCATAGAAGGAACGGAAAAAGCAAACCTGGGGGCATCCAGAGGATGTAGGGGAATAGAAAAGAAGCAATCCTTTATATCAAGAGTAATAAGATGGAAATTTTTTGGAATAGCTACGGGACTAGGAAGTCCAGGTTGAGTAGGCCCCATAACTTGCATGGTTTTATTGATTTGTCTAAGATCATGTAACAATCGCCATTTTCCTGACTTTTTCTTGATCACAAATATGGGGAATTCCAGGGAGAGGTGGAAGGTTCTATATGACCTGCTTCTAATTGTTCCTGAACTAATTGGTGGGCCGCTTGTAATTTCTCTTTAGATAGGGGCCACTGAGGGACCCACACTGACTTATCAGAAAGCCATGGTATTTTCAAAATTATTTTCTCAGTGGCCCCGAAAAAAAATATCTTTTTCCTTTATGACAATGATTACTTTTAGGGTTAAGATTACTCTGTACTTTTTGATAATGAGTTCTTTTATGGTTAAGATTACCCTGTAGGTTTTCACATTTAACATCTGCAGGCTTGGTTGCAAGGTGTACTCCCATTTGTTGCAAAATATCTCTTCCCCATAAAGTAACCGGTAGATTAGGTAAAACATAAGGCTGAAATGTTCCTTTATGGCCTTCATCATCCTCCCATTTTAAAATTACCGCACTTTTATCTGGGAGGTTATTATATCCCAAGCCTCTTAAACTGGTTGAAGCTTTTTGCAGAGGCCAGTGCTTGGGCCATTGGCGTAAATTAATAATGGAAGAGTCAGCTCCAGTATCTATTAATCCCTCCATTTCTATTCCTTGGATTTTTATTTTACACATAGGCCTCCTTGAACAGTCTCGAACCCAGCAAGCCATGGGACTTGAGTCAGTGGAACAAAATCCTCTATTGTTCCCTTCTTGAGGCATACCCATTTTAAATGAATTATGTAAATTGGGAAGGAGAAGCAACTGAGCAATTCTATCTCCTTGATTAACAGAAGTTATACTTTGGGGTGAGCTAAGCATTATTTTTATTTCCCCTTTGTAGTCTGAGTTTATTACACCTGGGGTCACTTGCAAACCTAATATGCTTTTAGGACTACGCCCGATAATAAGTCCTACAGTCCCTGAGGGAAGAGGTCCCCTGACTCCTGTGGGAATCAGTTGAAACCCCCATTTCAGGTGTTAACACTATTCGGGCGGTGGAACAGAGGTCTAATCCTGCATTTCCTCTTGTTCCTCTGGCGAGGGAGTGGATGGGTAGTAGGGATTGTGTCGGGGAAGCATCTGAGTGGATGTTTGAGGATACTCCTTCTGCAATGCCCCGTACATTTGTGGGCCCCGGGGTATTGGGCCCCGTGCCCCGTTTTTTGAATTCCTGAACAAAGGATTTCCATGGATGTCAAATTTTGAATAGCATTTATTGGCCCAATGATTTCCCTTTTTACACCTGGGGCAGCGGCCTGGGGCACGGTATGAGCTTGATCTTATTTCTCTTTTGGGATTTTGCCTAGAATTGCCTGATTGATTATGATAATTTTGCCTGGAATATCCTGATTGATTATAATATCTACGTTTAGCCTTTGTGAAATTTCGAGAGGAAGCACCTCTCATTGAGGCTGCAATCACATTTCCTGTGACAAAGGCGCCATTTATATCTTTACATAGTTGTATATATACAGAAAGATCCTTTTTAGTTCTCCATGGCCTGATGGCTGCTTGGCACCATTTATTTGCATTTTCATAAGCTAATTGAACAACTAATGGCATAGCTTGGTCAACATCTGCAAACACACTACCTGCAGTTCTCAAAAGTCGATCAGCAAAGTCGGCATACGGCTCATTAGGTCCTTGAATCACTTTTGACAAGCTACCTTGTAGATCCCCAGGTCCTTGTACAGTTTTCCATGCCTCTAAAGCAGCTGCATTTATCTGAGCATATATATCTGGGTCATAATCTGTTTGAGCCTGTAAGTCTGCGAATTGCCCTTCTCCTGTGAGCATGTCTATATTATAGTTTTCAAACCCTGCAGCCGCGTTTCTTTTAGCCGTTTCTATACAAAGTTCTTGGAATTGCGATCGCCAAACCAAGAATTGCCCCCCGCTTAATGTTGCTTTACATAGACTTTTCCAGTCTGAGGGGGTTAAGCTAAAGGTGTTAAGGGACTCCAGCATACTCAACGTGAAAGGAGCTTGGGGCCCATAAGTCATTACTGCCTCTTTGAGATTTTTTATTGTTTTGAAATCTACTGACTGATGGACACTCTGTCCATTTTTCTTTTCAAATGCTGGCGGTTCCCAATGTATCTGTGAGTTGTCCTCGAGAGCGCATAAGCGATCAGAAAGACTTTTTATTTCTGTTTCTAGGGTATGCAAATGCCTAGTAATACCCTTCATATTTTCTGTAATGGATTCCACCCATGGGGGAGTAGAGGACACAAGTGACTCCTCTGCCTGACGGACCTTTTTCTCGGTCTTTTTTAATTTCTTTTTCCTCATTTTCTCAGGATCACTTTTACTAGATTCCTCACCACTGCTAATTTCACTGACAGCAATATCCTGAGGCCCAGGTTCCAGTGAGAGCAAGTATCCTTCAGCTTTCGCCAATAACTCCCGAATAGCTTTAATAGCTTGGATTTTTGTCATTTTTGGGTCTCTTCTAATACTCTCTTTACTGGTCTCAGTTGGCCCAGTGGAATCTACACTTTTTTGATCACTTTCACTTTTGTCTATATACTCCTCACTGAGAACAGAGTCAGGTATATCAAGGAGTCTTTGCATAGCCTCTATCACTTGGGATTCAGTTATATTCGAACCCATCTTTAGAGAGCTTTCAGTTCTTACCTGTCCGCTCCGAAGTTCCCCGTACGGGCCGCCACCTGTCGCCGCCTGAAGCACTTGGAGGAACGGAGCCGCAGGAAAAACTTCAGAAGCAAACTGGAGACAAACAGCTTTTTATTCTGATAACTTTTCTCTCTGGTTCTAACAACGACTAACACACGCCAAAACACACCCTAAAATGGCCTGACCCGATCAGCAATTTCGGCCAAGTCACTCGAGATCCCGCAACAATCCCGTGAGACTACGGGTGGCGACAAAGGCCAAATCTCCACGGCTCATAGTCAACTGCAATTCAAGCCAATCCCCAAACAGGGCTCCTGCACAAATAACATAATTTTATTCTTCTTTATGACTAAAGATAATGCCATATATATATCACACTTTCTTTATCCATCCACTCATTGCTAGACACCTAGGCTGGTTCCATAGTTTGGCTATTGTGAATTGTGCTGCTATAAACATGGGAATGCATGTATATATAGTATGATGACTTTAATTCTTTAGGCTAAATACTGAGGAGTGGTATATTTGGTGTTTCCCTTCCTAGTCTTTTAAGAAACCTCCATACTTATTGGTATTTCCCTTCCTAGTCTTTTAAAAAACCTCCATACTTACTTCTATAGTAGTTGTACTAGTTTACTTATTTATTACCCCACTAACAGTGTTTATTATTATTTGTATCCATAATGGCTACCATTCTAACTGGAGTGAGAAGAAATCTCAGTGTAACTTTGATTTGTATTTCCCTAACTGCTAAAGATATTGAACATTTTTTTATATATGTTTTGGCCATTTGTATTTCTTCTTTTCAATCTGTTTAGTTCCTTTGCCCACTTATTAATTGGGTTAATTGGATTTGTTTTTTTTTGTTTGTTTGTTTGTTTGTTTTTGGTGTTAGGTTTTTTGAGATTTTTATACATTCTGGCTGTCAGAAGAGTAGCCAGAAAAGATTTCATTCCATTCTGTATGTTCTCTCTTCACGTTCTTCATTGTTTCCTTTGCTGTGCAGAAGCTTTTTAATTCAATGCCATCCCATTTATTAACTCTAGTCATTATTTCCTGAGCTTTAGGGGTTCTATTGAGAAAGTCATTGCTGTGCCCATATGTTAGAGTATTAACTCTATATTTTCTTCAAGAGTTGCATAGTTTCTGGTCTAATTCCTAGGTCTTTGATACATTTTGAGCTGACTTATGTGGAGGGTGAAAGAGAAGAATCTACAGAGTTTCTTGCACTAAACTCTCCAGTGAAGCCCCTCAGCTCTGCTTTATCTTTGTCCACAGAAGTGCGATCAAAGAGAGATCATATTTGGCCACCACGGGTCCTGTGTTCTGGCTGCTGGACTCCTCTCCATCTTTGTTCTCAACCTTTTCTCCAGGGGAAGGTTTTAGTGATCTCCTTAGTCTCACTTCAATGTTTGCTAACTTCAGAGCAACTTCCTTTCTTCAATCAGTCTTTTTGTACAAAGATTTTAAACAAGGTTTTAAACCTTGACTGTACCTTAGAATCACCCTGAGAGTTTTACAGACCGACACCTGGGTCCCACCCCAGAATTCGGATTCTGTTGGTTTGGGGTGGGCCCAGGCACTGCATGTGTAAAGCTTGTTGGTGATGGAATGTGCGGGGAGGCAAAAAGCCCCCGTTGAAGGGCTGAGGCTTGGGTTTCCTCTCCATGTACTTTGCTTTCTCTCCCTCTTTTGCTTCTATGCGCTGTCCAGTCACTATGGCTCAGACTCTAGCCAGGACAACTTCAAAACAATGTCTCTCCCTGATTTTATGCAGTGCTGGGGGGCCTGGTTCCTGGCCCAGATTTTATCCTCAGTGTCACCAGGCGCCAGGAGAAATGCTACCCTTAATTCTACTTAGAGTTGTGAAGACATTACCACACTTTTGTATTCTAACAAGCCACACAATGGGGCTGTTACTCCATGGAAGTCTTGGGCATGTGTGGCACTCTGGATGTGTCTTTGGCCATTTATTTTTGTCTTCTTTCCCTGCCCCTCAGAAGGGTTTTTTTTTTTTTTTTTTTTTTTTAATCTTAAAGGGAAAAAAAAGCTTAAAATATATCATAAAAAAAGAACTAAAACACTTTATTTTTCGTGCTTATTTGATACAATTTTTGATAGTCATTCTTTTAAAAATGCCTTTCTCTCTGAAAGAAAAAGAAATGAATTGCTCTAGGAGGCCCACCTCCAGATGCTGAAGGCAGGTGGAGGTGGAAACTACTGTGCTAGGAGTGACCAGGTGACCTGGGCCCCTCCCAGTCATTTGCTAATCACATGCCCAGACACAAAAGCCACTGATGCCCTTTATCCCTTCTCTCAGTTATAAAGTGGAAGATGCCGTCTTCACAGTTCCCATCTACAGCCCAGATCTACAGGTTACTATGGGAATAAAATAAGTCAGTATTTGTGAATGTGGTTAGGATAGCCTTTAGTCAGATACACTGTACATTTTAATCTTTCCATAACAGAATTTTCCCATCCTCATCCTCTGAGTTATCGTTTTGATTTCTTTGGTAACTTTGCTTGCACTCATGGGATAGGAGCTCTTGTAGGGCTATAGGAGGTTTTTCTTTTTCTGGGAAGGATGTTCTGCCATCCGTCTGCTGCTTTCTGGAAGTTCCATTTCAGAAGGAAGCCCTGGTGAGGTTCCATCTTGACATCTGCAAATCACATCCACAGGGAAAATGTGACTCACCCGAGTTACTGTGTTAAGTTTTCATGGATATTATTCAGGGAGTAGGTGTTGTCTTTGGGCCAAATCACTTGAAATCATGACATCAGCCCTGTCACTGAAAAACTGACTATGCACCCACGGGAAGCATGGAGAAGGGTGGGCAATGAGACAGGGGGTGAGAAAGGCCACTTTCCTGGCCCTCCTGAAGTATTAGAGATCATGTAGTCAGAATATGAGGCAGTGCCTGGCATAGGGTAGGAGAGCAATAAAGGAACCCACCAGCAACAGTGCTCTCGTCAATAATGTTACACAAAATACAACTGCTAAGATGACTCAGCTCCTTATGGAATGAGGAGAGACACAAACCATAGTTTAAGCTGCATGGATGGTAAACACACAAAATCCTTGCTCCTCTCCTTCCTAGGGTATATCTCACATCACAAATGATCATTGCATAATTTGCTGATGATTCTGGAATGGAACTCCAGAATTCTTGACCTAGCTTATGCAGCTGCTACCAATCAACCCAAGATGCCAGTGGCCACAAAACTGTCAGAACTTCCCAGAACAAAGGTTTCAGTAACCTAATCAATGCCTGCATGGCATTTGGTCAAACACTCAGACCACATCATTACTGTTGGCATATTCCTTCTCCTCCTCCACATCAATGCCGTCAATGTACATGATGATGACACACATTTGAGTTATTTTCATTGAAAGGCACTTTAATTTTGATCCAGGACTCTGCCAGGGTTGTGGGGCCCTTTGCTCCATGCTTTTGTGCTTTGTTTCAGTGGCTAAACTTTTTCCTAATGACTTCAGCCTGTTCTTTTCATTTATCCTCCAGCCTCAATCACAAATGAACACATTTCAAGACAAGGGATGCTATTATGCATTGCCCCTTCATCCCTCCCTCATAATAACAGTGTGATGCCACATGTCCAGTTCAGTATCTTGATGAATTATTGAGTCCATGAGCACAGACTAGTGACATTGAGGGGACTCTAGGGGAAAGCATCTGATAGGAAGTTCTACAAGAAATTGCAAAAGATTTCAGAGAATCAAAGGGACATTCCTGCAGGGAGAATGACATTTCATACTGAAGATAAAATGTATTCAAAAGCAAAAGGAGTTTCTCATATTTTGATTTATCCTCTTGATGAAGTAGCTTGGAAAGGAGCAACTAACCAGGTCCAAGGTGTTCTCCTCCTCCTTCTCTCCTCCTCCTCCTTCTCCTCCTCCTCCTCTTGGATAGGTGCCTCAATCCTGGGAAGTTGGGCCACTCCACAGAGTTAGTAGCTACTGTGCAAATGAAAAGAGTAGGCTTGTGAAGGGATTTCTAATCCTTGAAAAAGTGGAACTCAGACCCACCTCCTGCAGTGCTAGGCTTTTCTAAGACAGCTTAGCAGGTCCTAGATAATACAGTCATCCAAGCTGGGGGGCCAGAGATGTGGCCACTCCTGAAGAAGATTCTTGGGAAACCTTCTCCCTGCCTGACAAAGACATCCCACCCTCTGCTCATACCAAGCCCTCTCTAGTGTACAAGTCAGCACTGAGTAATAGGTTTTAAGGTGTAGATAGATGGTAGATAGATGTGGTACAAGGGAAACAATAAAAAATGAATGAATAAAAAATGAATGAAATAAAAATTCAAAATTTGATTACAAGCCATTTGTAATTTCTTTTTTTTAAAAAAATATTTATTTATTTGCTTTAGTTGTACACAATGCATTTATTTTTACGTGGTGCTGAGGATCGAACCCCAGGCCGCACATGTGCTAGGCGAGTGCTGTACGGCTGAGCCACAACTCCAGCCCACCATTTGTAATTTCTAATTACTCCCCTGAACTCTGTGCTACAAAAAATAGTGGATCCAGTAAAATTGGAGGAACCCAACAGGCCTGATCCATCAGTAAACGCAGACTGCTCCATGGAAATAAGCAAACTTCCCAGGGAGCACTCTGTCCAGTTCCCACTGCGCAGCCAGGCCAACATAGAGTGGAACATCATGAGTGCCATATGCATGCACTGTTGGTATGTGTATGTGGCAGCTTGGTCCAATATGAAACTGAATGAATACTGCAAGACTCAAATTCAGATGGATCTGTTGGTGCCCATCTCAGCAACCACTGTGGTCAGCAGAGATTGCCAGGGCAGGGTGTCTCTAAAGCCAGCAAAATCAAAGACACCAAATGTTATCCCAATTTCAACAGTAGTATGAGAAGTCTAACCAAGAAGTTGGCTGGGAGTAGAACCCCACCTAGGATGGAATGGGGGGACTTGAACACCTGAGTTTGCTCTCAAGATCTAGCTGCGTGGTGACGTGGAACACAAAATCTGAAATTCTAGCCCTAAAGGCACTAGTGACTCCAACTCCAGCTTCAGCAGTCTCTGTGTTCTCGAAGTAATGGAAATCAAGACCTGAGGTGCAAGAAGAAAGGAATTGAAATGATCTCCTGTCTTGTGCCTGGCTAAGGTCCTTATTTATATATGTTTTGGAAATAGAGAAGGTGGGCATAGGTGCAGCATGAAGGGATAACACTGATGAAGAGGGCTGGAAATGCAGTTAGCATTTCTTATCCTGAATAAAAGGGGCTTAGCTCAGGAATTAGTTGTGCTTTCCCAATTACAACCAGTCAACACGTCCTGGCATGGTCTGGGTAACACTGCACCACATACAACATAGCCAGCCCCTGAGGATCTTCTCTGACTCCTCAGGGGTGCTTTAACACCCCCAATAAGTGAATGCTGTCATAGAATAGCCTCCCACTCCTTAAGGAAACATTCGTCTCAGTCTCCCTGACCAGGATTGGGTGGGTTTGACTAATCTGAACAAACTTTTTGATTCTGATGTCCTTTGATGCCACTTCCTGAAGGAAGACTCTTCTAATTTCACCTCATCCTCTCTCTCATCTTCCAACTGAGTTTGGTGCCTCTCCTTGGCACTTCCTAATGACCTGTCCACTGCGTGTCCATCATGACACTGTGAGACTGCTGAGGGCTGGGTTGTATTTCGTTCCTGATATGGCCCCAGGTCTAGTTCAGGGCAAGGTTCATACCATGGTTCCTTAAATGTTTCTGGAAAACAAAAGGGGTACAGAATGCTATCCATCCAGATTTGTCTAGGACTTTTCTGGTTTTAGCATTGAAAGTCCTGCATCCTGGGAAATTCTTCAGACTTGGATGAACAAAGGCCATTGGACACCTGAGCCAGAAGGGAGAGGGAGGCATGAGAGAGTAAGACAATAAAGAAGGAGGAAAGAGTGAATTAAATTAAGTCCAGGTGGGCTTGAGCTGAACCTTCATGTGCTCTGACTTGCTGGCATGAAAAGTATCCTGCCTTCCCACCAAGGAGGTAGCAGCTGAGTAACAGGTGAGTTACTGGGAACTGTTAATGGTTTCATCACTATAAAAAAGCAAAGGGAGGCGCTGGGGTTGTGGCTCAGCGGTCTAGCACGTGCGCAACCTGGGTTCGATCCTCGGCACCATGGAAAAATAAAGGCATTGTGTACAACTAAAACCAATAAACAAATATAAAAAAAAAAAAAACACAAAGAGACATTGGGCCAGACTATCCAGTCATAAATGAATCCTGAAAATAGAATTGTGATGTTCATTTTGAAGGCATATGTTGAGAACCTACCCTTTGTCAGTTCTGTTCTAGAACCTGCTGAGAATTCAACCGAAATAAGAACAGGCCCCGCCTTCCCAGAGTCCAGAGGAAGCAGGACACATTGAGGAAGTGTCCCATATGCCTCCCGTGTCATGCATGTAGGTGAAGACTGCACATATAGCTGATGCACAGAGTGGGCAGTTGTCTGCTGTGTTGGCATAGGCACTATCCTGAGAATCCCCTTACAACAGGCCTGCACCATGCACATTTTACACTGTCTGTAAAACCCACAGTGCAAGAGGGCCTTTTGTCCATTTTTAAGCAACGACCTTCCCGGAGGGCCACTGAAAGGCTTACCAGGCCAGTGGCTTAAATTAGATTTGACATCATGTCCAGGTGGACATGAGACTGCTGTTGGCCAGACACCAGCAGGAGGCCCAGAGAAGAGGAAAGACACAAGGTTTCCACTGAGCTCAGGGCAGATGGAGCTAATCCCCCAGTGGATAATCTGCCTACTCCTTCCGGAGCCCTCCATTTCAAACGCCTCAAGGACCAGTGGCCAGGCAGCTGTCTCTTATCTCAGAGACATGGCACAACTGGGGCTGTGCAACTGGACACAAGGCCAGCGTCCTGCCTCCATTTCACTCTACTCCTGATTTTCCACTCTTAGCAACAGATCATGGCCCCGTGAGAACTGTGTTGGTGACTTTTTATTATGAACCATGGAATAGAGACTCTGCAAACATTGAGTGGAATAGACAGACCCTCTGTCTTGGCTGGTCTTGAACCTAT
The DNA here is from genome assembly GCA_025594165.1 of Tamias sibiricus. Lineage (NCBI taxonomy): Eukaryota > Metazoa > Chordata > Mammalia > Rodentia > Sciuridae > Tamias > Tamias sibiricus. The sequence goes on from CM046662.1 coordinate 104,541,930, forward strand.
CATAAGGTTCAACTTTCATAGATCTGACACTTTGTCAATTTGACTCAATAACTATAGGCTGATTTTTTTCACTAAAACTCCCACTGAACCCTCCCTGCCAGGCACATTTAGGGAATGTCATTATTTTATGGCAAAGAGAAGTAGCTCGTTCCTGAGTTGCTTCAAAACTCAGAAATATTGTAGGAAGCACATTGTTTTATGGATCAGAGAGAAACAGACATGGATTGAGTCTCAGAATTTAAATGGTCACCTTGCCTATAAACTATATTTCCTTTTCTAACTTGTTTATAGACTTTCTCCTCCCTTTTTTCCTTCCCTCCTTCATTTCCTTGTTTCTGGCCACGATGTGAGGGTATGGCAGTGAAACATGACTTGTTTTCTTTTGAGAATTTGCAAGTAATTGGGATGTATTGCTATTACAAGCAAAGACTTGGAGCTCAGCTTCTTAACAAGAAGACTCATAGCTGAAGCCTCCCTCAACCATCTGCCCACTACCTCCCATGTTAACAAATTATTTAAACACAGCATGCTAAGTGGACATGGAGATAACTGGGAGGCCCGACAGGAATATGAAAGGAGTAATCAGGAAGGCTTCACGGAGGAGGAGATATTGAGTTGAAATTTTGAAACATGAATTAGGAGTGTATAATGCAATTAAACTTCCACGCTTTTTTTTTTTTCAACCCATGATTAAGACAGGTCAAAAATATGAAAAAGCAAGTTTATATCAGGGGTTTGGCCTTAGTATCATCAGAGGTATTTGACATATATATCAGCCAGACTGGGAGACTTCTACCACCATGCAAAATTTGTATTCACATTAAGATTGCTGCCCTTGAGATGTTGTAAGACCCCATGTTCCCATCTGTAATGGAGATGAGAAAATGAAGTAAGTTTGTGGGAAGCTTTTATAAATTCAGGGTTAAGACAAAAAAAAAATTTTTTTTGGCCTCATTCACAGTTAACTAGAAATTTCCATTAACCAAAATGCCCCATTCCCCAAGCTGGCTGGCTAATTGAGGTTTTGCTGCATCTGGGTTTGGTTTCAGCATCTCTTCTGTTCACTGGAGGCCTCCTTTGACTCCGGGTGCCTGTGCTGGCGTCTCTGCGGCAGCATTTTTTCTTCTCCTCTGCTCTCCTCTCCGCCCTCTCAGCTGTCAGTGCCTGACTCAGCCAGGGCTGTGTGGGAACCTTGCGGAGTGATTCAGTGCGTTGAGACCCCGAAGGAGGCTCATCACCCCTCTGCTCTTCACTGGAGCGGGTACGCCTCGTTCCTCCTGGGCTGACCACTCTCACTGAAGCTATTTTTGTGAGTGAGGCCATAAGCCTAGACTCCAGGCAGAGTATAAAAAGCAGTGCACATGGCATGGATGGCCGGAGAGATTCACGTTTCTGGGGAGGAGACTGGAACTTTGACAGGACTCAGCTGGCTGAGGCGGTGAGCTGGCAGATTCAGCCCTGGGGTGAGGAAGAAGAGGAGGAGGGGTCTTTAAATAGCAGGTGGCTTCACTGTTTCTATAAATGAAAATGGTTCGTTTTCACTGAACACTGATTACAGAGATGGCCTTTTATTAGACAGCCATAGGACCCCTGCGACAGCCCTGGAGGCTCCAGCGGAAACGCTCCCTGTGGTTCATCAACACGGTTGACTGCACAGTGCCACACAGTGCCACATGGTGCCAAGATTTACTTCTTTCTGCTTGAGCACTCTGCACAGGCTGACAATGAGTGGCCTGTGGTGGGGAGAAGGACAGTCACAAGCCAAGCCTTTACTTCAAACACTGCCAGACTTAATCATCCTTTCCACATGTGTATTTGTCCCTGGGGGTCGGGAGGAGAGGGAGGGCTTGGGAAGACCTCACAGGTCTCTCCATAAGATAGGGCTCAATGTCTCTCTTCTCTTTAATCAATTAAAAAAAATCCCTTCTAAAAAGGAATTAAATGGGCAGGAGTCTGAGGAACACTTAAACCCTGAGAAAAATCACCTGCCTTCCAGCCTCGTTTGTTTGTTTGTTTGTTTAACCAGGCATTGAACTCGTGGGCACTTAACCACTGAGCCACTTCCCCAGCCCTTTTTTTTTTGTATATTATTTAGAGACAGGGTCTCACTGAGTTGCTTAGCACCTCACTTTTGCTGAGGCTGGCTTTGAACTCTCAATCCTCCTGCCTCAGCCTCTGGCACCCCTGGGATTACAGGTGTGCGCCACCATGCCCGGCCAAGCCTCACTTTTAGGAGGAAGCTGAACCCCATGTTTCAAGGCAGGTTAGCATTGTCCACCCCACTGTCCAATGTCCTGGAAACATGGCCACCAAAGTAAAGTGGTTGAGAAATCATAGTCAGGGGTGAAGGAAACCTCACTGGTCAGGTTCCCACACTAAACAAGTGGATCCACTACTGTTTCTCAACAAGGAGTAAAAAATAACAGCAAATACTTATTGAGCACATACTATGTGCCAAGCATTATGCTGAATGTTTTGTATTGGTTAACTCATTTAATTCCCATAACTCTATGAAATAGATTTTACTTTCAGAACAAGGCACCAAGACACAGCTGGAAAGTGGCAGAGCCAGGATCCAAACCCAAACCCAAGTGGGTTGGAAGTCTGGAGCTCTATCTACCACCCTATACTAGCCCTGTTCATAGAGCACTGCTTCCTTCCAAATATGTCCTGTGCCTCCCACCTTCATTTTACCTACTCATCTATCTTCCCAGACTTTCCTACAAATGTGTGGTGTTGCAGTATTGCTCTTGATGGAAATGTCAGATTTCCTTGGTCAGATTTGCTTAGTGTAGGATTTTCTGCTTAGATATATCAGGGATGTAAGTACTGTGAAAAATGCAGACAGAAATTCTCTACAATCCATCTGCCACAAAATGAGAAGGGACGCATAAAGGCTACCCAGTGGAACCACCTACTTTGGAAACCTGAGAGGACCAGGAGCCTACACAAAGGGAGCCAAACTCCCCCATTTAATCTAAGACTCCCTAAAATAGAGCAGTGTCAAGAGGCATGTTGTTCACGAAGTACCCAACAGAAGGGCCTCTCTCAAATGTGCATTATGTGAGTCCATTTTAGCCAAGTGAAGAAAATTGAATCTTCAACATGGAAGAATAATTTTGACAGTAGCCCTGGAAAAAACACTGGGTCTTGGAGGCTCAATCAAATAAATCACCTTGGAGCCAGAGCTGGATTCCCCAAGTGAAGAGTGTGCGGCTTATAAAACCTCCCTTCTCCTCCTCCGAAGGACAGTAGGCTGGCAGAAACTCACACATTCCAGGAGTGCGACTCAGACAAAGCGAGGTGTGTCCATCCCCCAGTGGGAGCGGAAGGCAAGCAGATTCACTTCCCAGATGGCTGGTTTTGGAAAAGAGTAACTGGCTGCTCTCCAAGCCCTTTCCTGATCTGGCCTTGGCTCAGGGGACCGGGGTTGAAGCTGCTCCTCTGAGAAATGCATTTGCCCTTTGGTTGCAAAACATCTCCAAGTGATTGATGAACCCATCCCAGGCAAGAAAGAAATGTCACCAGCCTCTGATATACAGCCACCTCTAGAAGAAAATATTTCTCTCTTTCAGGAAGCCCCAAGCCATGTGGGTATATAAGACTAGGACTGAAGGGGAAGAAAGGGATGGAAGGGGGATGGGAATAGGAATGTCAGACGACATAACTTTTCAAGGTTCATATATGAATACTCCACCGAGAATCTCACCATCTTTACATCCACAAGATTGGGACCCTAATTAGAATAAGATCTATTCCATGTTTGTGTAAATATATCAAAATAGATTTTATTATCATGTATAACTGAAAAGAACAACAAAAATAAAACCCAACATAACAACAACAAACGAAAAAAAGGTCTAAGGAGACCCTTCAAAGACGACAGGGCTATAACTGCCTCTTTAACCTTTAATAACAATAAAAAATTTGTTTTTCTCTCTTTTTTTTTTAACATATGGATAGTTTGACTACTTGTGTAGAACAACTGACCTTGCTCTCATTATATCACCTAGAATGTAAGACCTGGGGTGAGGCCAAGGGTGGAAGGAATTGAAATTATTAAGAAATCTATCACACAGAGCATCTCGAATTCAGAATAAAATTAATAAAGAAAGAAAGAACGAAGGAAGGAAGGAAGGAAGGAAGGAAGGAAGGAAGGAAAAAAAGGAAAGGAAAGGATTGAAAGAGATCAGATTCTGTCGCAATGGTAGGAACTTGAGGCAAGCTCATGAAGGAATCATGGTCCCTTGAAACAAGATGAGGAATTTATTCACACTAAACTGTGACCTCTGTTTTCTCCTTTGGCTAAATGTGCCTAGTAGCAGATCCAACCCTCAGCAGGGGCCATAACTCTTTCTCAGCAGATGGTGACCGCCAGCCTTAGGAAATTGGGTGGAGGCCCTCCAGTCAGCAGGTGGGAATGTCATAGACCGAATTGGCCCAGAGCACACTGTCGGATCAGGACAGTGCCCAGTTCAGAGTCAGCTTCTCTGGGAGAAGACATCAAGCCCCATTTTGTGACCTTGTGGCCGCAAGTTATTCAATCTCTCTAGGCCTTTGATTCTTCTTATATAACAGGTAGAGGTCGAACTAGATGTGTGTTTTTTAAACTTTTATTAGCAGTGGAGCCCATTTGGCAGACTAAATCCTATAAGGCACCTAATAACACATAAAACAAATATAAATGGAGCATCCTTGAGCCTAGTGGAGCACACTGGTAAGGAGTTTTATAATTCATATTTCAGATCTTCCAATTATTAGTTGTGTGACCTTGAAGAAGTTACTTATCCACAGAGCCTTACTTTTCTTATCCATAAAACAGGGATTATAATAATACCTACTTCATAGTTATAGTAAAGATAAATAAAATAATCTGCACATAGCACTTAGTACAGAAGGGTCCAGAAAGTGTTCACTACTGTCATTCACCATTATCAGGTAGCAGCAAGAGTGGGGACCTTGATTCTCATACACATAGTCCTTCTCCTCATTCTTAGTCTACTCCTTCCATAGCCCTAGAGAATCAGGGCTCTGTGGGACCCAGCTTGAACACTTCTGGGGAGATAAGTATTTGCTAAGCATTGCTGAGGCCAGAGGCTTGTACAGTGATTATTAAATCTCTAGGTGACTAGGCACCGACAGTACTGTTCAGGTGTCAGGGGTCTGCACAAGCACACAAGGTGTCTTATCTTCAAACACTTTGAGGAGACATTTGAAAATGCTTCTGAAAGTCTGTTTAGTTGTGATACCTCCAGATTCCAGCTCTGTTTGCCTGGGTCAGGGGCAAGTCCCCCTCCCACATGACTTCTATGGGCTGGTGGCCACCAGAACTGGACTGGTGGAGAAATGGTCAGCTCCTGCCTCTGAGGCCCCTGCCCAACCCACTGGGACAGCCCAGGCTTACCCTCCTGCTGCTCTCCTGGACTTTCTCTGTCCTCTCAGCCTCAGCTCACTTTCCTTCCCAGACTACAGCCTCTGCTTAACCTTCCCCTGGCCTGCCCTGTTCTTTTATTGCCAGCATCCTGGTGGGACAATTTCACGGAGAGATGGAATCAGTGCATTAAAGTAAGAAATGTAAGGAGATACCATTTTCTGCCTAATCTGTTTTCTCCCCCATGGGTCAATTTGGCTGCACTTTTATTTTGAAATAAAAGAACCTAGAAACAAATGAGCAAACACCTTATTGTTGAGAACCATCTGCAGAAAATCCCATGGAGCAGCTCCAAGGTCAAAGCTATCTGTTCTGCCTCATACACACAAAACAGTTGACAGGCAAGCAGGATGGAAAATCATAGGATCATATGAAGTTTGGGCAAAAGCAAACATCTTCATTTAAATTAAATGTAAAAGTAAGAGTTCTCTCCCAGCCCAAATCTTCAAACTAAGAACATTTGTGTGTTTAATAGAAACAACAGTGATCATGTGGAGTTGGCTGGGTGGTCAGGAAAAATCAACAGCAACCCTGAAACTCATTCTTGGCTCTTTCCTTCTCTTTGATCCCAGATTTTCATTTTTTAAAAAGTGCCATCTGTTCTTCCTGTAACTTTTGTGTTGAAGAAAAATAATTTTGATTTTTAAAATTGTGTGTTTTCTCTCTCTCTTGCCCTAGCCTGGTCCTTCTGTCTGCATAGGTGAGGGAGAGAGTCAAGAGGTCAGTTTCTACTACTACATCTGTGTGACTAACTCCCCAGCACAGGGTGAGCCCTGTAATTCCTGTCTATTAACAACATTAGAAGATATGCCATGGGGTTTGCTTTAGGTTGCCAAGAGACCTTTCCCTGGTGCTGGAAATGCTCTGAATCTGTGCTGTCCAACACAGTAGCCACCAGCCACATGTGGCTACTGAGCACTTTAAATGTGGCTAGGGCAACTGAAGATTTATTTCATTTTAATCAATTGAAATCTAACTCTAAATTTAAATATCCAAAATTTACATATGCAACACAGCCTAGGAGTGTGTGTGTGTGTGTGTGTGTGTGTGTGTGTGTGTGTGTGTTTGGAGAGGCTTTAGAGAAAGGAGGCAGAGCTGGGATCCTATCATAGCAGGCTCTGATCCCCTCCCTCCTCTCTTGGCCTTCTTTTGGTACACGGTCTTTCCACAAACTACTGCTAACTGCCTGAACAGCTCTGGAAGAGGCAGTAAGAAGCAGTTTCCTCCAGCATATGGCCACATAGCTTTTTTTTTTTTTTTTTTTAATGATTGTAGCTTCCAGCTACTGTTGTTGTTATGTGGGCTCTCCTGATCTAACTATACTCTTTAAGTCTTCTAGCATTAAAAAAAAAAAAATTAGTTTCATCTAGGATGCTAACTCCAATCCAAACCATTAAGCATTTCGAGAAGGAATGTGGGTCAAGTTTCAGCTCAGGCAGAAAGCATGCCACAATTGACAGCAAGGTCTGCACAGGAAGCAGGCCCAGGTGAAATGGCGGCCTGGTTCTCCTGTTAGCCAACCCCACAGCCTGCCTTGTAGCTTTGCATCAAGAACTAGTGTGCTAATTAACTTCACTCACCCAGTCTAGTTATATTGGCAACTATATAGCATCTATACATTTTTATTTATTTTACAACAGACAGCCTCTGTTTTCTCTTTCTTTTCCTAGTATCAGTGATACTGTGATGTTCTAGACTCTTGGCAAGATACTACTACTGAAATATATAAGTAACTGATATAAAAGATTAAGCTAAGCAATGAGTTTTAATTAGGGAATAGGAAAGCAACCTTTCCGCAAATTTGCCATGCAGGGCTGAAAGGCAACAAAGTGATGGACTTCTATTTTTCTCTGACTCAGTACCATATCTGACTTAGTTATCTCATTTGATATCTATAAACAGACATGAAAAAAGCAGGTCACATTTTATAGATGAAGAAACAGGTTCAGGATGGCCAAACGACTTGCTGATGGTCACTGGATTCATTTTCCCCTTAGAGCAGGATTTCAAGATTGAAGCCAGGGAGGGATCTAGCACTAGGATCAAGTTTGAGTGGTGGGGGCCTGCAGGGGGATGATGTGCAGGAGGATCTTTTTTTTTTTTTTTTTTTTTTAAGAATGGCAAAAGGGCTCACATCCCTTGGGAGGAGAGCCTGGTATCTGTGTCACATGGTAGATCTGAAGGTAACCCCACAGTTTAGAGTCCAAGTCTTATTGAGAAATACGTTCCAGGAAGAAACTCAAGAAGGACTCTGCACACTCTTTCTGAGTCAGGATGACCAAAGGGGAACCAGAAGAGAAAACATAAGGACTTTGGTGACATGCTATGAAATGCCTCAGATACTCCCAAAATCATAAGATGAGACATGGAGGTGTGTTTGGGATTCAACATCCTATCTTAGTTGGGGTAGTGACACTTGGGTTATTTTTGTTCATAGGACTTCTCTGTTATCAGCAGGCTGGTGAGGCTTGAAAAAAGTGAGTCACCCAGTTTCATGGTCTAAATGTTTGCATCCCTCCCAAATTCATATGCTTAAAGCTTGATACTCCTTGATACCTCCATAATGGTATCAAGGAGTGGAGCCTTTGGAAAATGATTAGCTCACAAGGGCTGTGCCCTCAAATCAGATTAGTGCCCTATGAAAGGGGTCAGAGGAAGCTTGTTTGCCCATGTGCAGACTCAGCAAAAAGATGCCAGCTACAAACCAAGGGCAGCCCTGGCCAGACATCCAATCCGCTGGTGCCTTAGTCTTGGACTTCCAGCCTCCAGAACTGTAATGCTTTTCTGTTGTTTATAAATTACCCATTCTAAGGAAATTCTTTATAGCAGCCTGAACAGACTAAGCTACATGGTAATGAACAAAAAAAATGAAAGTCTGAAATTAATTTTCAAAAGTCATCCAAGCTTTTCGCAGAGCATCCTACCTGCTTTTGCTGAAGCTATGTAGTCGACTCACGGGCCTGATCTGAGACTGAAGAGAGTGAGTAAAGGGCTTAGAAATAAAGCACAGCACTTTTGAAAAATGCCCACTTGGCCATACAAATCTTCTCAAAGAAAAACAAACCAACAAACCAAAAACCAAAAACAAACAACCTGAGTGTCACTAGAGGGCCACAGAGAGATCCTGGAGGAACAAGCATATCTCCAAAATACATTGTCTGGCTATCAGACAGATGAGACCTAGGCCCCAGCGATGAACCAGCCTGCACTCAGCCTTGAGGCCCTCTGGTGTCACCCGAGGCCAGGGTGTCTATCCTCATTGCTTCCAGGGAAGCTTGCCAGGTCCCCAACACAGGATACTCAGCAAATACTTGTTAGCTGATTATATATCTAACTTTAAGTTCTCACTCATTTACATTTTTCAAGGAAATTTGGCAAAGGAAACCAAGAAACTATTTCTGGTTCTCTTTAGGTTACACTTTATTCTGCACAATTTTGAGCCAATACAGTAAGAATATGTAATTACATATGGGTTCATTTTAGCAACTTTACAGGAGTTGAACTTCCTGCCTCTGGTATTTGTGTTCCAATGCAGAAGACATGAAAATAAGGTATTAGTGAACAGTTTACAGTTCTAGACATTTTACCCTCAATCCTGATTTGATTTTTCTCTTCACCTATTTCTACATCTTCTCCTTTTTCCTATGGTACTACACAGGATAACAGGACATAGGACTATTTTCCCAGACCCATGACTGCAGTGGCTCTGGAAATTCCTTTCCTTCAGGATGAAAGAAGGTGCAAGGGGAATTAGTGTCAGGGTCAGACCAATCAGTGTGAGTCTTATGCATTTGGGGCACAAGGACAAGAAGGAAAGAGGATTACTCACTTAGCTCTTTACAAAAAAAAAAAAAAAAAAAAAAAAGCATGCCTAGAACAGAAGCCACTCCCCGGAAGAGGAAGGAACAGTTTCAGGAACTGGTACTCACTGGAATTTACTGGAGTTGTTTCCTCGGGTTCTTTTTTCTTTCGCCCATCTCTCTAAATTTAAAAACTCTTTGTTTTCACCTTATCTTATATATTTTTCCTTTTATTCTGTATTTGCTATAGTTTCGATTTTAAATGTTCCCTAGAGGCCCACATGTTAAAATCTTGGTCCTTGGCTTCCAATGATTGGGCGGTAGTGGAAACTTTGAGGTGGAGCCTAGTCGGAGGTTTTCAGGTCACTGGGGACATGCCCTCAAAGGGGATAATGGGACCCCCAAGCCCTTCCTCTTTCTTTCTCTTTCTTTCTCTTCCCAGCCATGAGGTAAGTGGTTTTTCTCTAATCTGCACACCTGCATGATGTGCTGCTTCACCCAAAGCCATGGGGCCAATAAATCATGGACTGAAACTTCCCAAACTACCAGCCAAAATAAACCTTTTCTCTTCATAAGTCGGTTATCTCAGGTGGTTTTTTACAGTGACAGAAAGCTGACCAACACAATAATGTTTATGATTCTTATGCTATTATCAGTTTCACTTACTAACATGTATTTAACTTCCACCTCATGGCTGTTAGTTTTTATTTCAATCACATATCGCTTCATTTTTAGGTTTTTAATTTTTACTGGAGTTCAGCCATTTGTCTCATTTTAAATCTTATCTAGTTGTAGCTTGTCTCTTTTTTTAAAAAAAAATATCTCAACATTCTTTTACTGGAATTGTAATTTTTCTTCTAACTCCCTGAGCACAAAATTTCTTATAATTGGATTTTTTTGAATTTGAGGCCTTTATTCCTCTCATTTAAAAAACTGAGTCTAGTTACTTGTCCTTTTACTTACATTGAAATTTTAAATGAAGCTGCTTACTTTTAAATGTCTTTTTCTTACTTAAAATACTTGGCTTTAAGCCCATCTTAATTTTAGTCTTCTTTGATTATTGGCCTTAAATCTTCTTTATTACCTTTCAGTTCTTCTGACATTTTTCTGTTTTCCATGATTCATCTTTCAAGTGGTAGCAGAAGATGTAGCCCAAGAAGTATGAATATGAGGAAGCCCCACCCCGACAGGTTGGAGCTGCTCCTGCAGGCTCCTCCCTATTCTCTAACTGAGAGACAACCCAGTTAATGTGGTTTTCAAAGGCCCTCTTCTCACCTGGCTGAAAAGAACCTAAGGGTAAGCCCCACTTGCCCCCAGGCAGTAAGTCTTCAGCACTGAGGAGCTTTGGGGAAAATGAGCCCAGGAGCCTTCTTTCTGCCTCTTCCTGTGCCCTGAGGATTGGGGCACCGGGTTGTATACTGACTGTATACTTCCACAGTGTGCTCTGCTCTGCCCGCTCTCCCCAAGGAGAACAGGATGCTCTTTGGAGGAGATGACTGCTGAGGATGCTTGGATCAACTCTCAGAGCCCCATTGGATGGATGAGATGCGAGCCCTAGATGATTTTGCTCCAAATTGCCTTTAAGTTCCTTTGGAGGAAGTCCCAAGGGAGATTGCCTTCTCTCTGAAGGGAACTGCCCCACCATAACCTAATACAACACTTTGTTCTTCTGCCCTATTTTGGGAAAAGACATCTTCTTTAGACCTTTCCTGACCAAACTTCCCTTCTCTTTTGTCCAAATCCTCTGTCCCTGGTAGTGACCTTGTGAATTCTCCTACATCTCTTTACCAGTAAGCACTACTCTAGTGAGGTTTACTTGGTTAAGAAATCCCATGAGCCCCTTTAATTCTAGAAACTTTTTAATTCTATAAAATATTATGGCTTGAATAATACTAAAACAAGAGTAGCCCACTACATCTGTTGAGCCATCTTACTAGGGAAAGCCCAACCAAGGTCACTCTAAAACACTTGACCTAAAGCCCCAAATATCTAAGTCTCAAGAGGATCTATACATCCAATAAAGAAGCAGAGAATGAATAATGTGTGATTTGGGCATTTGTAGCCTCGAAGACGCTCTACTTAACCTGGGTAGAAGCCATCCTGCTGAGGAATGTCCATCGGACCAATTTTGTTTTGATACATTATTCTCTGGGGAAACAAGAACACTTTTTTTTTTTTCCCCAATACATATAGCAGTTTTGCATTTGCCACAGTCCAGTCTGCTTTCCCCCTGGTTCTTAGGAGCAAGCCCATGGCACTCTTCCCCAGAAAAGTCCCCTGCCTACACCTGAGGAACCAGTGGATGGGTTCGAATGGGAATGGGATCCATGGAACCAGTGCTATAAATATCTTCAACAGAAATGAAAACTTGTCTTTCCTACAGGACTTACTACTGCCCGTCCTGTGGCAGATGTTCATTAAAAAGTGCTACACAGCAACCCACAAAGTAGGCTTACACCCTCCCTGGTGTCTCTAGGAGGCCAGATGGAGATCCGGACACCATGTGGCACCCCTATCAGGGAGGCTTCTTGGCTTCTAGAGGAAGCTCAAAGTTCTTCAATCCTGAGCACTGGGATAGAAAGGAGAGAGGAGGGAAGGGAAGGAACCAAGCCAGCATGCACCAGACATCCAGGCAAATGCTCTGCCTGCCATTTCCTAGGCTGTGGTTTCCCCCTGGGAACTGCAGGGGTAGACAGAGGAGACAGTGTAGATGCTTCTTAGCCTGCTTTGGCTGGAGGCCATTTAGGGTGGCTGCAACCCCCTCCCCCACAACAGTCAGCCTAACCCATCAGAGTACAGTGTTGGGTATGGCAGTGAGGGTTTGGTGCACCAGTGAGCATGCATGTGATTTTTCTCTTTTTCCCAGGACACCCTGAACAGGACAGTGTGAGAAGGAGAATTGACAGTGAGCTGCAGGATAACTACCCACCTTATGACGGTGACCTGGAATGTTTAGTGCTGCTGACTGTGCCAAAAGACAAGTAATTTTAGACAATACTGACAGGAGGTGAAGTTGGGCAACTATTCTGAGGGACAATGCAGTCATATGAACCAAGAGCTTTAAAAAAAATGTTAGTATCTTATCTTCAAGGACCAGTTCTTAAAGGGGGAAAAAAAACTATTTGGAGCCAACTAGGTACAAGGAAGTTTATCACAGCATTATCTATAATACTGAAACAAGACAAAACAGCCACAGAAGCAAACAAAAATAAATTAAATGCCAAGGGTAGAGTTTAGTTGAATATATTCTAGTACATTTGGATGATGTAGTCATTATATGTCAAGTCTTCACTACGTATTGACACAAAGATGCTCTGGTATAATAACTATCTTTTAAAAGAACAATTTAAATTGGCCATATTTCTTCATTTATAAGATACTAACAACTGAAAGAGGCACCAAAGGCTTAATAAAAAATCTTTAAGTATGAAATAATAAGAGCACATTAAACAGGCATTAACCGCAAAATCCACCCCAACTTAAGAAACATTAGAGGGCAAGAAATACATGCCATAGAATGGAAGAAATATGGTGTATCTCTGAGGTTACTTATGATTTTATTTTTTCTTTTGCTTTTATGTATCTTCCAAATCTTTAATAGTAAAACTGATTGGGTTGGGTGTGTTCTGGATCTATGGGAGATGAGTCCTACCTTGCGAAGCCCAGAATCACTGAGGTTTCTCTGTCCCGGATTCACTCCGCCCAGGGAGGCTGAAGGAGATACTAGATTGGTGGTTTAGAAGAGACACTGGGATTGCCCAGCCCCTGCCACTGCCCTTCCTCTAGGAACACAACCTACAAACCAAGAGCAAGTCCTCTGTATTATCCCAGCTTGTGGTAATATTAGAGGTAGGGACCTTGTTCTGTGGGAGGAGAAGGAGGCTGGAGGGGCCGTCATCTATGGGGGTGGGGGAATAAGTTCAATTCTGGGTTCAATATTTGAAGCCCACCTGCCTGCAGATATAATCAATTATGCAATATCTGCTTTATCAGAGAACAGGTCATAGTTAGTATGCCAAGTGCCTACTTTTGGTCTGATTTCTCAATGAAAAAAATGCAAGCATGGGAGAAAGTTGCTATTTATTAGACTCTTCCAAAACTGCCAACAAATTGGTTAAATTTTATAGTCAGAAAAAAATAGTTGCACACACACAAAGGTGGTAAAGCATAGCCACGCCCCTTGGAGAAGGGTACTGGCATGGTGAACTCCACGCAGGCTCTGGAGATGGGGGGTCAGGGACCAGAGGATTCAGCACCAGCTTCCCTGGAGACCAGGGAACAAGCATGAACCCTTAAACGGGGCTGCCCTCTCTCTCCTCCCTATTCTCCAGCATCTCAGTTCCAAGATGCCACTGAGAGAAGTGTCTGATTTTTCCTCTCCTTGCAGCAACTCTTGGTTGCTAAGCAGATCCCTTGGGTAACTATGTGGGCATAAAACCTTTGCAGAACTGCCAGGAATCTGCTTCACCCAATTGTCAAAGTGAAAAATGAAATCATTCCTCTCACCTGTCACTACTTTGCACAAAGCTTCCATTATTGAATGGTGATGGGCCAGAATGTTATTCTCACCTACTTGCAGGAATATAAAATGAGTTTTGATATTTTACCCCCAAGAGAGTGGGAGGGGATGGAGGGGGTGTTGGGACTTCTGGAGCTGATACTCTTGGGAACCAGTGATTGGGGAGATGTGGGTGGAACAGACCAGTTTGCCCTCTGCCCTTGCCAAATAGGTGCCTCAAGCAGGTGAAGACTTAACCTGCTTTAGGGTAAGCTCTCCTTGGGCTCAGGGGGTGTCTGTGGGCTCCTCAGACGCTAACCTACTGAATCAGTATCTCTGGGGGTGAGGCCAAAGAGTTCTGCCTTTTAAAGAAACTTCTTGGATGAGTCCTTTAAGTGCCATGTACATTAAGGTTTGAAAACTATTGATTTCTCTGACACAGATATGTATACAAATAAATGCAGTGAAGTATTACAGGTGTTTGGATAAATGTGCAGGGAGTTAATTTTAACTAGATGTATAAGAAAAGTGTTGCTTTGAGTCTTGAGCAGTGGGGAGATGTTTTCTAGGTAGAGGAGGATGTGGAAAGGGACACCCCAGGCAAAAGAGAACTGCCAACAAAGATACAGAGATGACGTTGACCCGATGAGCTAGGAGTAATGGAGAGCCTTAAGAGCTTGAGTGTACAGTGTTAGGGGAATCACAAGTGAGGAGGGCAGAAAAGGGGAGGACGGGGAGGCCAAGGAGTTTAGAATCTGTGCTGTGCTCAATGAGTTTCTACCAAGAGTGCTTGCCAAGAGAGTGCCGTGAGTAGATTTGCATTTAAGAAAGGTCACCCAGAGGTAGTGCAGAAGGTGAGTTGGAAGAGGTCAAGACAGGAGGCAGGAAGACCACGCAGCTAGACCCAGGATGGACAGAAGGATGGTAGCAATGAGTTAAAGAAAGCTTTGACTCTGAGCCACTCTGGTCTGCTATATGGTCTCCAGCTTTAGTATGCCACGACACTTCAAATAGCATACCTCCTTGCTTTTGAAAATTATATGTATGAAACTTTAGATGCAGCACTGAATATGAATATGATGATGATCTTTCTTTCAAAGAACTTTAAAACAATGTTTAAAATAATCCCGTGAAACAAGTTATGGCTCTCAGGCAAGTCAATGAACTTGGCGCTTTTCAAAAAGGGGTGTGATGGTGCTGAGTTACATAAAACCAAGAAATTAAAAAAAGAGAAAGCATCTTTAGGACTTTGCAATTTCTTCAAAGATTAGGAGCATTATTTCTTTTTTGTTCAAATGCAAACATGTTATACTCTGGTCCAATTTAGACCAGTGACATTTCTGGCTCTTGGCCTATCTATAAGATGCAAGGATTAGGTCCCTGATCTCTGAGGTCTTTTCATATCCCAAACTGCAATGACTTTTCTTTGCCCTAACTAGTTAATATCCTTATACTTCCTCTCTAGATTTTTCAGAGAGGTCATTTTTTCTATTTCTGAAAGGTCACCTTCCTTAATTCATATTCCTACTGTTGGCAGCTTTCCGCCCAGTTCCCAGATCCTTTTTAGCCCAAGGTAGGGCCTCTCACCCTCTGCCCCAGCAGTTCCTGCTCAGCCAGCATTTCTCCTGCTCGGCCTCCATCTATCTTCTCCAGGGCTAGTCACCTTCCTCCTCCTAATTGTGAGAGGGGAGTGCGGGGGAGGTGCCAGGGACCCAGCAGCCCTTTGCTTCTGAGAAGAGAGACTTCCACCTTCCATTTGATTTTTCCCTCAATTGCTGCTGGTTTGACATTTCCCCCCTTCATTCTGAGAAGTCCCTCCTGAACTCTCTCACTTGGAGTTTGAATTATTTTGCATTCAAGGACTTTTCAGCTTTTGATTTAACATTTAACAACTTTGCCTGTCAGCCTCCCTTCCTTTTCCTCCAAAATGCTGCAAGAGAGCTGAAAGGAGTTTCCCCCACTTAAAGTCATAACATCATTTAGATGGGGAATTTTGCTGAAATTTGAACAAAAATTTGACTGGTTTCATCTAGCAAGGGAGGAAGGGATATAAGACGGATGCTGCCGAGTTCAGTATTTGTACTTGCCCAACCCTTGACATAGTCTCCCCGCCACCACCACTCTTAAAAACTGTATTTTTAGGGATTGTGGTCAGGGATTAGAAAGTGTTATTAGGAATAAAACATTGGTTTACAACTGAAAACGAAGAATAGGGATAAACTGATCTCTCCATGGAGAAGAAACAATGGAGATTCCTGGGATCACCGCAGGGCTACTCCTATTTACAATTTTAAAAATTAAAGCTAGAGGAGAAAGTGCTCAATAATATCTCCAGTTTTCAGAAATTGTTTTGGGCAATTAGATGCTAATTTGATCAGAGAAAATCACAGAATGTTCTCTCAAGGACAGGAGAATAGGCAAGATTCTTGAAAATGGATCAGGGTGAAGAAGTATTCAGATATATTTGAGGAGAAGAAAGTTAAATTTTAATCATAAAGTAATAACATGTGAGTTTTATATTGTCTCAAGAAGTGTACAACATCATTATGGTCAACATCATTAACTGACAGGAAAATAAAAATTAAAACCACAATAAGCTACTTCAGCGTATCCGCTAGAATAAGCTAACATGGGACCTGTGTCATTGAAGGTTTATTGAAGAAATTAAGTTCGGTCAATGGCTGGGGAAAAAAACTAAAGTGAATGGTTTTGAATATTTGGAAGGGATGTTAGAAATGAAGTAAATTTGCATTAATGATAATAACAGTAATGATGACAATTATAATAGCAGTAGAGGAAGAGAGACTACTCTTTATTATACATACTCATGTGCCACGCACTGTGCTTTACATAGATATGTAACTGTTTCTATTTGTGTGTATGTGCATGTGTTCATTCTGTGCATTTCACACCCAAACAAAGAACAACAGTAAAAGAATAAATGGGATAAAGAACCACAAAAATAGTTATTAGCAAGTTCCTAGATAAGGAAAAAGAAGAGAAAAATTAAGACCTCTCAGTCTATAGAGACAAAGGCTAAATGTGGTTTGATTAAAGTTTGTAAAACTACTGCAAACTGGTACAATCACTCTGGAAAGCAGTATGGAGATTCCTCAGAAAACTTGGAATGGAACCACCATTTGACCAGGTATCCCACTCCTCAGTTTATACCCAAAGGACTTAAAATCAGTATACTAAAGTGATGCAGCCACATCAATATTTATAGCAATTCAATTTACAATAGACAAGTTATGGAATCAAACTAGGTACCCTTCAACAGATGAATGGATAAAGAAAATGTGGTATATATACACAATTGAACATTACTCAACCATAAAGAATGAAATTATGACTTTTGCTGGTAAGTGGATGGATCTGGACACTATCATTATAGGTGAAATAAGCCAATCCCAGAAAACCAAAGGGGGGATGTTCTCCTGATATGCTGATGCTAACACACAACAAGGGCGGATAATAGAAGTTCATTAGATTAGACAAAGGGGAATGAAGGAAAGGGAGAAGGGATGGAAATAGGAAAGACAGTAGAATGAATTGGACATAACTTTCCTATATTCAAATATGAATACACGACCAGTGAAACTCCACACAGTGTACAATCTCAAGAATGTACTAATTCTGTACTAATTCTAAGTAGAATAAGTTATACTACATGTATGTATAATATGTCAGAATACAATCAGCACTTGGGAGGCCGAGGCAGGAGGATCACAAGTTCAAAGCCAGCCTCAGCAATGGCGAGGCACTTAGCAACTCAGTGAAACCCTGTCTCTAAATAAAAATACAAAAAAGGGCTGGGGATGTGGCCCAATGGTCGAGTGCCCCTGAGTTCAATCTCTGGTATATATATATTAAAAAAATACAATCTAGTGTCATGCATATCTAAAAAGAACAAATAAGAAAAAAAAGTTTTTAAAACACTAAAGAGTTCAATAGCTTTCATATAAAAAGTAATTAGAAAAACTGATTTCAAAATATTATAATTATGTAAAATAAGTATATATGTAAAAAAGTATAATTACTTTTGGTAATTGGTATTGGCAAAAAGAAAATATTGAGCAATAAAAACAGGATGGAGAACCAAGTGTCTTTCACCAAAGATGTCAAAGCATTTCAATGGAGAAAGGATAGTCTTTGCAACAAATGATGCTGAACAACCAGATTCTTGTATGTAAAAAAAAAAAGCTTCATCTTTACCTCACACCATATACAAAAATTAACTCAGAATGGATCAGGATTTAAATGTAATAAATAAAACTACACAGTTTCTAGAAGAAAATCTTAATAACTTTAGATTAATAAATGGGACAGAAATAGAAACTGTTAAAGAAAAAAATCAACTATATTTTATCAAAACAAACAAAAAAACTTTTATCCTTTAAAAGATACTGTATGAAAATGAAAAGGACAAGTCATAGATTGGGAAAACAGTATTTGAAAAACGCATTGAACAAAAGACTTGTGTTCATATACTTTATAAAAATATATAGATATATTTTTTAAAACTCCTGCCGGGCATGGTGGTGCATGACTGTAATACCAGCACTTGGGAGGCTGAGGCAGGAGGATCACAAGTTCAAAGCCAGCCTCAGCAATGGTGAGGCACTTAGCAACTCAATGAGACCCTGTCTCTAATAAAATACAAAAAAGGGCTGGGGATGTGGCCCAGTGGTTGAGTGCCCCTGAGTTCAATCCCTGGTACAAAAAAAAAAAAAAAAAAAAAAAAAAAAAAAAAAAAAAAAAAAAACTCTTGAAACTCAATAATAAAAAGCCAAACAATCCAATTTTAAAATGGACCCTTAGCCAGACGTGGTGGTGTACACCTGTAGTCCCTACTATTAGGATTTTGAAACCAGCTGGGCAACTTAGCAATATTCCATCTATCTATTTTTAAAATGCTTTACAAAAAATATATGTGAATAACAAGTAATGGCAAGAAAAGATGATCAATGTCATCAATCATCAGAGAAATGCAAATTAAAACCACAACGAGAATGAGATACTTTTATACATCCACTAGAATGACCAAAATGAAAAAGTCTGATCAAACCAAATGTTGGTAAGAATATGTAAAAACTAGAATTTGCATACTGCTGGTGGGGGGTAATCTTAAATAGTTCAACCACTTTGGAAAACATAGCAGTTCTCTTAAAACTGTAAATATAAATCTATGACTCAAACCAGAGTCTGCTCCTAGGTGTTTACCCAAGAGAAATGAAAGGATTTGGCCACATATGAATTTGTAGTTGAATGTTCATAGCAGCTTTATTTGTAATAGCCAAAAACTAGAAACCACCCAACTGCCCATCAATAGGTGGAAACATATATTGTGGTATATCCATACAATGAAAAGTTATTCAGCAACAAACAAGAATGAATTATTGACGCACACAACAATATACATGAATCTCAAAATACTTTGCTCTATTGTCATGTATAACTAAGTAGAACAAACAAAAATTTGTCAAAAAATACTTTTCATGGACAAGCTAGATGAAAAGTTTTTAAAGTACGTTGTATGATTCATCTATATTAAACTCTAAAGAATGTAAACTAATCTGTAGTGACAAACAGATCAGTGGCTGCAGGGGGACAGGGTTGTGTGGGGAGTGGGAACTGATTATAAAGAGGCACAAGGAAACATTTATGGTAATGTATATGCTTGCTATTTAATTGTGATGATGGCTGTATGGGTATAAATATGTCAAAATTCATCCAACTATACCTTAAGTAAGTACATTTACAATGTAGACCTCATATTGTCATCAAGTGCAGAAAAAAAGAGGGAATCTTTGAAACTTCTACCAGGTGGTTCTTTGGACATATGAAAGAATTATTATATATTACATAGTTGATAATAAACTAAGAAAATTCTTTACATCTAGGCTAAAACTGCAAATACTTCAGGACCCGAATTAATACATTCTTTGTTGTTCAGGGGAACTTGGGACTGTTGCTCCCTCCATCTTTACCTCTCATACCCACTGAATGCTATGATAGACAATGATGCCCTCTGTGACAGTGACAGCTACTAAAGATGGAATATTGAATGAGGTGGACAAAGGTCCTTCCACAAAAGGCATTTCTTGTGAATTTGTGGACAGCCTGGCTCATCGTGGTAGATGAAATTTCTTGCATAAGGTTCATAGGCCAAAGACTTATTGTTCTGTGAATTATAACCCAGGGATATTACAAATCAAGAAATATACCACTCTTGTCATGTTGAATTGCTGCCAACCTTCCAGCAATCTGCTGTGTACTCTCCAAAGGCCATCTCCCTAAATCTTGTTCTAGACACAAGAATCAATGATGTTAATGCAATCACTTCTGTTTGTGAAGTCAGCATTTTTCAGTTCTGAGACTCGTGGGAGACAAAAGCAGCACAAAAAAAAGTATTTGGAGAAAGTAAAGAGACCCAGCTTCCAGCTTCAGCTTTGGGGGCTGCGAATGTAGAAGAAAGTTTGCTTTCCCATCGTCTATAAAACAGATGAGTTCTGAGTTCTTTGAGTGCTCTGAACTCTTGAGAATGAAGATGTCATTCACACATAGAGAGAATCTGATATAACTTACCCTCCCAGCCAGAAAACTTTTGAAAGCACTATATTAATAATTAGGTGGAGGTAACAGATACACCCAAAGACTATCTTAGGCAAACCAGAACAGATGATCAGTGTAGATGAGATGAAGACTTGTATGAGATTGGAATGGACACATGATTTTACTCCATCATCATGAGCCTCCACATGGTTTCCAAATGCTAGCTCAAAGACCAGAAGAAACTTCCATCAGCCCACTGCTAAATCAGAAAAATTAGGGTGTGGAATGAGTTTATATTATGAAATATTTCATGCAAACAAAAAAGATTTACAAATTATGTATAAGGTATAAATAATAAAATAGCAGTTGAAAGCTTCATAAAATCCCTAACGAGGTGCCCCCCATCTTCCATTATAAAGAACAAAATAATAATCAAAGCCCCCATGAGCTCCTTCCCAACCACATTCCCCTCCCTCTTCCCCAGAGTGTTTAGTTATCCTCAAGTTTTTTCATAGCTGCCTTAGACATGTATGATTCTCTAAAATATATTGTTTAGTTTGGGTATTCTGTTTTGTTTTGTTTTGTTTTTCAGTGATACAGACTGAACCCAGGGCTTTGCACATGCTTGGCAAGCACTTTACACTGAGCTATATCTCCAGCCCTTGTATGTTTTTTTTAACAATATGGAAATAGAATCATTCAATATGTATTCCTTTATAACTTTTTTTTTGCCTAACATTTTTATTTTTTCAAAGCTCAACCACATTGACTGTTAGCTACATTTTTGCTCAGTTTCTCTCCTTTTCAGTACTGTATTATTATAAAACTATCCCATCATTTCTGTATCATTGTCTCACTGAGGCTGTTCCCGGGAATGCTCTTAAATGCATCTTCTTGGTATACATATGCTAGTTTCTCTGAGGATGCATCTATGGGTGGAATTGCCGGCTCCATAATACGTACATTTTCAGATTTTCTGGAGATTGCCAAATTATGTTGTAAAGTTACACCAATTCACACTACCATTGGCAAGATAAAACAACTCCTGTTGCTCCATATTCTTCCAATTATTTGGCATTATCAGACTTCTAAGTTTGTCAAATAAGTGGGTTTAAAATAGTATCTGACCTTAAGTGATCAAGTGATCAGAGTTAACATCAATAATGAGACAAAGTCAAGTCATGTGGCCTTAGAGTATGCACTGGGGAAAATAAAGCATCACTTCTGAAATAGTCCTACCAAAATATAATCACCTAAATCTCATCATAAGGAAACATCAGGGAAACCCAAACTAAGGGATGCTCTGCAAAACAACCTGTCTTTAATTTTCAAAAGAATCCAGATTATGAAAGTCAAGAAAAGACTGAGGAATTGTTTTCAGATTGAGGAAAACTAAAGTGATGTAAGTAAATGCAACGTATTATTCAGAACTAGATAGTTTTGCTATAGGTGGTATTATTGGGACAATGAAACTTGGACAGGAGTCTGAGAATTAGGTGATAGTAACATATCAACCTTAATTTTCTGATTTTGACGGCTGTATTATGGATATATAGGAAAATACTCTTGCTCATATAAGTATAAATGGAAATCTTGTAGAATCTATTTTTTTTCCCTGAAGGGTAGAATCTACTTTTTTTCCCTGATGGGTAGATAAATGTCCCAGTACCATTTATCAAACAGGCCCTCCTTTCTTTAACAACATCAATGCTTCTTCAATGAATTACAAATTGCTGTGTATATCGGGCCAATTTCAAGCATTTGATTCCATTTCATTGGCCTGTGTGTCCCTGAGCTATAAGAAAATTTTAATTTTTTTCTGAAAAACATTTTGATATAAGAAAAATTAAAAGTCACTCATAATTAATAACACAATGGGGCTACCAGGTCTCAAAATTGCTCCCCGAAACTCTCTCTTTCTTTATATCCTACATGCCAAGCACCAAGAGATGCTAGCCCCTCCCTCCTTCACACACACACACACACACACACACACACACACACACACACGAACCTGCTGCTATTTCTGTGGCCTTTGTGTTCTATACACACACTGATGAGGAAGCATGAGTTTGGGCTCTGCTTTTAGATTTCTTGATTGTAGCTTTCCCATTGCTTAGTTCCTGACCCCTTCCAGGACATTCTGTGATTGGAAAAAAAAAAAAAAAACAGAATTCTTTTCTCAGAATCTTTGCCTGTAGCTCCTAGTTAAAATAGTGCTCACCAATAGCAGGAGTATGAGAGCCAGGAAGAGTATGAGGGTCTCTTCCACACAGGAGCTGATGTGCCCAGGACATGGATGTGGAGCCCACTTTAGAGGCCCCCTAATGGCCTAAGGACGTGGTTCTCAAAGTCTGGTCTCCTGACTAGCTGCATTAACATTGTGCAGGAACACATTAGAAATGCAACTTCTCAGGACAAAATCCAGACTCAGAAACTCTGGAGGTAGTCCTCACCAATCTGTGCTTTAAGAAGCCCTCCAGGTCATTTTGATGAACTAACATCTGAAAACCTCTGGCCTAAGGATCTTCAGCATGGAGAGTATGTCTAAGCCTCTAGTGACTAAGTGTAGTCTATTGTAAATAATATTTTCTTTTTTGTAAATATTTCATGA
This sequence comes from Tamias sibiricus, assembly GCA_025594165.1. Taxonomy (NCBI): domain Eukaryota; kingdom Metazoa; phylum Chordata; class Mammalia; order Rodentia; family Sciuridae; genus Tamias; species Tamias sibiricus. The sequence continues at coordinate 104,564,828 of CM046662.1, forward strand.
TGCTCTCTGGGGGAGGATAATCTTTTCCAGCTCCACTGACAACAGATTTGTCCATATAATTTACTTTTGCCACTAGAATCTGAGCAGAAGAGACTTGTATCACTGTAAGAGCCAAAGGGTGTTCATTGAATTCACCCCATTCTACCCACTTGTAAGAAACATCAATATCCTTCTAGAATCACTTCATCAATTGAGGTCCTAAAGTAAAGATGATGTGGGACAGAGTCACAGTCAACCTGCAACAGACATAGATAAAAATAAGAATCAAACCTGTGGTTTTAAGCAATTGAGCTGTCTAGGGCTTTTTTTTCTTTTATGTATAACTTTATTTCATTTGTTTATTTTTTTAATGTGGTGCCGAGGACTGAACCCAGTGCCTCAAACGTGCTAAGCGAGCACTCTACCACTGAGCCACAATCCCAGTCCGCTGAGGGCTTTCTTGTTGAAGTATCTCCACTCTATCTAATCAAATAAATGGGGATTCTTTTTTTCAATCTACTTTAAATATAACCAATAGCCTCTGTCTGTATCACTGGACTGAAAAGCAGCAGGCCTGGACAACAGGATGAGAATGTCCCATGCAATGAGAAGATGCTTGACCTGAGATGTCTGAGGCCCTCCCTGAGGCAAGTGACTACATGGGCCATCTAGGCCACAGCCTGGCCTATCCCACCCATCATTGCTACATCTAGGAGGTGAGCGCCATCAATGAGACTGCCTTGCCAGGAGGGAGGGTAGAAGGCTGCAGCACCATGTCTGTGTTCCTTACTTCCAACAGGCTCTTACTTGAGCAGCCTAAGTATCAAGAGCTCAATGCAACTTGACTCGGGGCAGAAGCTGGTGGGTGCTGCTGCTTCACCCTGCGCCAGTACACCCCTTCTGGGTGATCAGACTTAGAAGGCCAAGCAAAAGCCAGGGCACCAGGGGCCTCCCCACTCCCCAGCATACTTATGCTGGTTTATGAACTCTGTGCATGGACTAGGATTAACCTCAGAACAGACTGGAAGACTCCTCTTGAATCTGAGATAGCTTAGCTTACCTGTCTTTGCCTGTAGCTTCCTCAGAAGGGCCCACTTGTTCTTTTCATCTATGTCATCTGATCCAGCAACCTCCTCTGCATTAACCAACCCAGGTTGCCTACAATGACACCGGACTCATTCCCGAAGGTCAAATCTAAATGCACTTCCCCCACAAAGGCTTTGATCACTGACTGTCAACTTTCTCCTCATTCTGAGAAGCAGCTGGCACTGTGCTGGATTCATTGAATTCTCTATCCCTTTGTCCACACCAATATCCTTGAGTAGTCACAACATTCATCATGATGGAGCAAGAACAGCCCACACGTTCTCTCTTAATTTTTAAACCTAGCATCGATTGACCAAAGCCAATTTAACATGAAGTTTCAAATGAAGCATGACATTAGCTTTGAGCTTTGTTGCTGAGATGATCTCATTATAATTCTAAAATCCAAATGCTCATATTAACCTCCTTGACATATAAATTCTGTACCCTTATGAGAAGGAGAATCATTCACTAAGACTAAAGGGCTTGTAGTCTGTATTTAGGGAGTGAAGAGGAAGAATAATTATATGGAAAGCACCTTAAGAAAGTAGAGCATCATCTGACACTAAAACATGTAGGTCCCATGATAGTGTTAACATGCTTAGCATTATTGAACTACACATTAAAAATGGTGAAGATGGTAAAATTACCATAATTTTTTTTGAAAGAGGTCAGGTTCAGCCAGACCCATAACGTGCCTTGTCGGGTGACTCTGAACCACCACCCCACCATGTGACTACTTAAGACAAGCCATAACAAAAGGCTAGGGCTGGAAGCTTTCTATAGACAACTGCAGTTCTGTCTTTGCTCCATCCACACCTTTGCTTAAATCTCTACCGAGGACGCTTGCTGTACCAGGAGTACTCTGAACCCCACAATGAGCACATTGGTTTCCTGGAGCTGCTGAGACAAATGGCCATGCACTGGGTGACTTAGAGCAACAAAAATTTATTCTCTCGTAGTTCTGGAGGTTAGAAGTCTGAAATCAAGATGTCAGCCGGACCATGCTCCCTGCAAAGGCTGTTTGGGAAAATCCTTTCTTGTCTCTCTCTTGCTCCTGGCAGTTGATAATGACCCTTGGTACCTCTTGGTTAATAGATGCACCACCCAACTTCTGTCTCCATGCTCACATGGGCTTCTTTGTATGCCTCTGTCTCCAAATCTCAGACCCCTAGTCCAGCATGACCTCTTCTCAACTTGGTAGCACCTATGAAGATCCTAGAGCCAGATAAGGTCATATTCCCAGGTACTGGTGGTCAGGACTTCAATATATCTTTTTTTGTGAGACACAATCCAACCCATAGCAATCACCTTTTGTTTTCTTTCGAATTTGTTTGGGCAACACAAATCGTGGAAGTTTTCAAAAGGAACATTATAAGGAAAATGAAAACTAATAAGCAACAATAACAAAACAATACAAAATACAAAATCATGAAACTGGAGATGTTTGTTTAATGATTGCCAAAGTCCAGGCCTGGTTAGACTTGCCTGCAGAAGCTCATAAAGTTCTTCTGGGGAACCCCGTGCCAAAGCATCCATTTCAGTTTCTTCCAACTAGGGCTAGCAGCCCTAGGCACTTGCCTAAAAGGTCAGTAGTGGTGAATGGGCTATTCCTAAATACAAACCTCTACTTTTCTCTAGGGAGTCACAGACTACCCCACTACCTTCCTCAATCAAAAAGGTGAGAGAAAAAGTTTCTCCTCAAATACTTATAATTATTTCCCAAGCTCCATAGTTTTCAATCCAGCACAGACCATATGTGGGCCCTCCTTTGGGACCAGCCAGATTTTTCTGGGCCCTCCCAGGTGGTGGTTGCAGACAGAAAGCGTTAGGGTGGTACAGTTCAGGTTGCCATAGTCTAGGTTCCAGCTGTTCGTTCAGCATGTTGAAACTACTCCCAAAGCTTCCTTTGCCTGAGTGAGCTTTAAGGGATGTAATTTTGACTTTGCACTAAAGAGTAAATCTCCAGAAAGTTAAATCAGTGCCTTCCCACTAAACCCTTCATCACCATAGCAACTGAGAGGGTCACATTCTCTAACTCAGAAGGATCTATATTCTGAAACTGCAGAATAGCCCCTGGGGGTCCTTTGACTCAGTCAACTCTGGCTTAAAAGAGGTGATGACAGTTCCTCTGCAGTCACTATGCAGCCTTCCTGAGTGAGCAGACCCCTCTTCAGAGGAGGTTCCACCTCCCCACAGCCCTGATGTTCCTGGTCTTCATCTCTCCTTTCCTTCATTGGATGAAAAAAAAAAAAAACAGATAAAAATTATGGAGTAGAATATTTAGGATCCGTTCCCTACCAACACCTCCCTTCTTCCCACCACCAGTCAAGTACCATATCCCTCCAACATGCCACACTATTTCCATTTTGTTCATGGGTCCTGTATCACCCAGGAAAAAAGAGAAAAGAAAATGGCAAAAGTAAGGGAAAAAAGAATCTATGAACTGAATGAGAAAGCAGGAATATGTTAAATATAAGAATTACCTGCTCTTTTGCATTTTGGGTTTCAAGCATAAGAAATAGACAGGCTTTTAAGCTGGAATTTTTTTTATTATATCCCTGGACAGCCAATCTCACATTTAGGTCAAGTAATTTCCAATCTGCTGAGTTCTATTGTCATTAGAAAGGTAAATGGTAGAAAAATTCAGTGAGGTTTATTGGAAAGAAGTTAAATAAGTATATTTGGATTTTTAAAGTGGTATTATTGGCTTTTTGACTGCAGAATGAGATGCTTCAAATATGCATTCTCCAAATGATTTTTTCAGGGAATGTTTAACTCTATGCTGATTTGGCAGTATCAAAGTCTTTAAAATTATGTGCATTTTAACCCACAATTCCATTTTTAGGAACTTACTTAAAGAAACTAATGAGATGCATGTGCAAATTTTTTTTAATATTTATTTATTTGCTTTAGTTGTACACAATGTCTTTATTTTTATGTGGTGCTGAGAATCAAACCCCGGGGCCGCACACGTGCTAGGCAAGCACTCTACCGCCGAGCCACAACCCCATCCCCTGTGCAAATATTTATGATGAACAGTATTTATTTTTGAATCATTTATAATAACAAAAAAGTTAGGAACAAATGTCCAGCATTAAGTAAATGATGATATATCATTTAATGAAATATTAGGCACATATTAAAAACTATATTCTTAAAGAATATTTAAGGACATGAAAGAAAATATATCTGTATACACACGTATATCCTTACACTAAATGAGATTCTCTGGCTGTCTTCAACAACAAAAAAACAATTCAGGGCTCAGTAGTATAGTTTAGTGGCAGAACTGGGCTCTGAGTTTAATTCCCAGCACCACAAAATGAACAAATAAATATATAAGTTCCAATGCCTTAAGCATTTATTCATATGTTATACATATAGAAAAGAGACTTATAACACAAACCTAATTCATACATATACATATAATCCAAATGTAGAAACTAAAATTAAACAATAAAAGTTTTATTTTTTGAGATAGGGCCTTCATAAGTTACTCAGGCTGACTTCAAAATTGTGATCCTCCTGCTTCAATCTCCCAAGTAAAACAATCTAAGTTTTAAAAGAAAATATGTGAAAATATCTCCCGCAACTTGGGATAGGCACAACTTTCTTAAATTGAACATAAAAACTTCTAACCATATTTTTTTCTTAAAAGATAAATTAACTTCACTAAAATAAGAAACTTGTGTTTATCAAAAAATATCATTAAGATAGTGAAAAATTAAGCTACAGAAAGGGGGAAATATTTTCAGGACATATATCCAGTTTAAAAAAAACCTCATATTTAGAATATATAGAAATCCTACTGAGAGAGAGAGAGAGAGAGAGAGAGAGAGAGAGAGAGAGAGAGAGAGAGAATATGTAATGGAAAATGGACAAAATATTTGAACAAGAGCTTTCTTTAAAAATCCAATGACGAATAATATATGCAAAGGTGTTCAACTTCTACAACATGAGGAAAATGCAAATTTAAACTACATTGTAACTCTACTACATACCCATCTGCATGGTTAAAATGATAGACAAATATTGCTATTTAGTAGCAAGGATATGAATCATCTGGAATCCCATATATTTCTGGTTACAGTGTAAATTGATACAACTTTGGAAACTCTTCCACAATGTCTACTGAAGATGAGCATATGCACACCATGATCCAGCAATTCTATTTCTAGTTACTGACCCAACAGAATGTGTACACATATCACAAAAGGATAAGTGCAAGAATGCTCAGGGCAGTAATACTTATAAATAGCCCCAAACTGGAAAAAACTCAAATGTCCATCAATCAGAATGAACAAATAAGTTGTAGTACACTCATAAATTATATAACTAGCTGGGCACAGTAGCACACGCCTGTAATCCCAGTAGCTCGGGAGGCTAAGGCAGGAGGATCGTGCGTTCAAAGCCAGCCTCAGCAAAAGCGAGGCACTAAAGCAATTCAGTTGAAACCCTGTCTCTAAATAAAATACAAAATAGGGCTGGGGATGTGGCTCAGTGGTAGAGTGCCCCTGAGTTCAATCCCCCGTGGGGGGGGGAAAAATATATATATATATATAAATATATATATATATATATATATATATATATATGCAACTATACAATCAGGGGAAGGAATAAATAATTCTATACACAACAGTATAGGCAAATCTCACAAATGTAATATTGAACAGAAGAAACTAGATATAAAGTAAAGAAATCCTGTCCAATTCCTTTCACATAAACTTCAAAAACAGACAAAATTAATCTATAGTTACTGTAATACTGGTTACTTTCAAAAGTGGGAGTGACTGGGGAATCACTTCTTGGTGCCAATAATATTCTTTTTCTTGGTTTGAAAACTGGTAACATGCAAATATGAAAAAAAATCATGGCGTGTTAACTTATGTTGCACTTTTCTGAATGTACATTATATTTCAACAGAAAGCTATTTAAGGGCTTAAAGTCATAAAGATTTACTTAACTCATGAAAAAAAATAAAATCAAACTGAGGAGTCCCCAAAATACTAGGCCAAGAGGACAGGAGAGACCAGGCTTCAACCTACCTCCAAATAACTTTTGATCCTGTGCAATTGGCTGCACCCTGTAGTTCACATGCGGAGAGCTGTAGTTTTCCCTAGACTGGAACATTGCCACCAGGGGCATCTCACACCTCACTCACTTCCTTACTTTCCCCTAAGTTTCTTTGTTCTTGTCCTTTCCCTCTTCCTCTCTGAAAATTGCTTTACATATGTTCTTTAAATTACCCAATCCCTTCCTTACAAGACAGCTTGCAACTCTACCTGTGCCAATTCAAATTCTTGACAAACAACTGATGTGTGTCCTTTCCCCATTATGGTTGTTGCCTTTAAAACGTGTTTGAAAATCTTTAAGACCCTCAAGTACATTTCAGCCTGCCTGGAATTTGTGTCTCAAGTTGCAACTCTGATTAGTCCAAATAAATCCTGCTTCTTTATCAATTTGTATCCCAGTTCCTCTTAAGGATCTCCAAACTCAAGCAACAAGAAGTTTAGAGGTAGGCCGTAAAGAACCAGAATGGTGTTATCAACAATGTCACTTGGAATCCTCATGCTCCTTCCTGCTCAGCACATGGATTTCATCCTCAAGTTTGCAAGATGCCTGTGACACTTACAGGACTTGCATTTGCATTATGGAAACGGAGAGGCAAAAGGGCCTCTGAGGGTGCTGAGTCTATGAAGTTATGTCTACTTTTTATTTTAGTCATTGTAATTCTTTATAGTTTTCCAATGTTCCACAATAAAATGTATTAATGCTATTTTTTAAAGAAAGCTTTGTTAATTGGATGGCAATGAAGCAAAATCGTTCTCTGATTTTGAACTTCAGGTTCTATAGAAGTAATTCATAGGGTTTCCCATTGAGCTGAATAATTGGACAATCCTTTCTATGCCTACAAGGGGCAGAAAAATAGCCCCAGTTCTATTCTTGGGAGGATGGAGAACAATGTACTGCTCTTCACTTTTTCTAAGATGCATAGAGAGACCTTGAGTGTGGGCCCCTAAATGGTATTCGTCAGGAGCAGAGGTGTTTCTGACCTGAAATGACTTGGGGAAGTGGCAGCATCCCACACAGCCAGGGTTTGGTGTGTAGGTGTCTGCCACTGCTGTTCAACACTCAAGAATGCATATTTTATCCATTTTCTGGAGTTCTGCAGGGTAGAGCTTAGCTCAGAATAATTAAGGAGAAATGCAAATCAAGAAATAAGCTTGGTTATAGTTTAATTCACTGAAAGAAGACAAAGTAAAGAGCAGTATAAATTGTATTTCAACACAGAGTTGATTTCCCAAAAGAGATCAATGATCAACATCTTTTTCTTAAGAAAATGACCTTTGAAATAGCTTGTGTTTTGAAGAGTTGAGTTTATTCACCTTATTTGAGTGAAAATTCTTGACCCTGAGCCTTTCATCCTTCCCTCTCCTCCAATCCTTACTCTCTGAGACAACCTGGCAGCCAGGAAACAGGAGATTCTGCTTGGAGAACACAAAGAGATAGTTATCTCCTTCTGATTTACAATCCAAGAGCCACCTGAAGATAGCCCTAAAATCTTCCAATGAGGAGAAGTAGGAAGTTGATGTGTGGTGGTTTTAAATTGTGAGAGAAGAAATTGTGTTTAAAAAGAAACTAAAACTTATATAATTTTCAGAATTTGCTTTCAATAACTTTTATTTCCAGCTCACTCTGTATGAAGCCCGGAACTAACACTTGGCATATGTAGAGAAAAACTCACCACTGGAACCTGCATAACCACCCATACACACTGTCACCCAGCCGTGGCACAGGCATCCCATAGCCCCACCCCCAGACCTCCCACCAGCACCCATCTGCCTGTTCCCCCTCTGAGGCACCAGGCTGCTGCTCACCTCCTTCTTTTCTCCAGTAACTATGGCCACCTCTTAGCCATCAGGTCTTTCTACTAAGAAAGACCATCTAAATCTTCCCAAGCACCTCTTCCTACATTTTCATTTAGAAGTTCTTCCCTGAATAAACTTAAAAAGGACACAAGGAGACAAAAGTGAAGTGTGTTTTGTGACAGTTTCTTAGGAATCTTGTCATTCGCATCATGTTGACATACAGTTAACATTTCTTAATCACCACATGACAGACACTGTTCTAAGTTCACGATGTATATCAAATCATTTATTCCTCACAACATCCCTAAGAGTAGATTGAGTAGAATCCTATTGTCCCAATTTTACAGCTGAAGAAACTGAAGTGCAAAGAGGTTAAATTACTTCCCCCAAGTTCACACAGCTGCTGACAGAGTCTGCATTAAAACAACTCCCAAATATGTACCTCTGGCCTTGAGCACTTCCATGAGCTTGCAATTTGATGGATAGCTCCTTTTGGATGATTCCAAACTCAACAGGACCCAACTAAATCATCTCTCCACCCACACAATGGTCATGTGTTCTTTTTGCTGCTTCTTTTGCTGATAGCATAATCCTGCTCCCAGGAATCCAAGTTCAAAAGCCTGTATAGTTTGTGGACTTTGCTTTTAACTACCTCGTAGGGATAGAGCCTACATCAGAATGCTCTGGAATCTATCCCCTGCTTTCCTTTGCCAATAGTCTACTTCAGAAACTCATTACTGCATGTTTACACTGGCAGCTGGCAACCCACATCTGCAATCACTCCTATCCCATCCACTCAGATGTCCAAGACCTTTAATAAGTCCCCATTAGGTCCTGTCCTAAAACACTCCTGTCTCTTAGCTCAACAATCATTTTCCCCGGGTCCTAAAGCACCCTTCGGGTGTGTTGTCCTACTTACTTACATGTTCCCTGTGCCCTTAGGATGGTTCCCCAAGCCCTTCTTGAAGGACAAGAAAACCCACGCCGGGAACTCCGTGTCAGTAAAAGAGGGTTTTAGTAGGGCCACGTGGAAGGGAGGCGGGTAAGGAAAACCGGGAGGAACCGAAATGGGGCGACGAGCGGGGAAGAGCGGCATGGAAGAGCAGGGAAGGGTAGAGAAGGGAAGAAAAGGGGGGGGGGGGGGGAGAAGGGACGCTTTCAGTCCGGAGAACGCTTAAGTAGGGCACTAGTGGTCAGCAGGACCCCTGGAGGGGTCCCCAACTCCATAGGCTGCCGGGGTCGAGAGGGGGACCCGTGTGTCGTGTGTCCTAATTGGCTCAGTAAGGCACCTGAGGTGTGGCCAGTGGAGCTGGCCGGCTTAGGGGGTGTGTCTAGTCTTCAGGTACCCAGGGGGTGTGGCCTGGTTAAACTACCTGGGAGGGGATTTTCCAACAGTTCTGGTCTTGCCTGTTTGTCTCATGCTATTGCTGCTGCCTAGACTTCCCAGATCCTCACCACCACCACCAGTTAGAATCCCACATGTGCAGCGTGGCACATCCCAAATGCCCTGTCCTCTGCACAACATTTTATGGTCATACCAAAGAGATATGTCCTCTTCCTACTTTGAAACTCTGTGAATATTCTGACCTACATGTTGTGCTACAGATACTTGTGTGCCTGTCACGGCCTCCTGAAGAGTGCAAATTATATCTTACTCTTCTTCATTCCCATCAGAAATCGGTGTGGTGGCCTGGCATGGTAGATGTTAAGATATATGTCTGAGCTAAAAATAATTACATTGAATTGACTGTAAACTAAAGTGGGCACCAAGTTTGCCCCATGAAAGCGTTCTATTCAGGCTTTCCCAGCCAGGTTTATAATATTGATTAAAGTTTGTAGTAAATATGGAAACAATATGCACTTTTCCATGACAAACCCAAGATAAACTCTAGGCCAAATAGTGAAGTTGATGCCTTTAAAACTGAAGCATTTTTTAGAAAATGAAATTTTGGGTATCAATAGTATGTGTATCAGTAAGGGACTAGTTGGAACGTCCATCTTTTCAGTGGACTGCAACTGGGCATTAAAATAGTTGTGTCAATCTATGCCTGTAGGAGCCCTAATTAAGGAGATAGCTAAGATTGCGGTTCGCTGTGAGCCATAAAAAGGTTCAAGCATTACCACCTTCCATGGTCTTGCAAGACTTGGCGCGGGACATTGTGGATCGGGTTGGCGCCATTTGCATGATCTCACGAGACTTGGCCCGGGATTTTAGCAGAGCTGGTCGGGGCCATTTTGTGTTGGTTGGAGGAGTGTGGATTGCGGGTAGGAGTTGTTCTTGGAGCTGGAGAGAGAAGCTAGCAGAATAAAGAGGCTGTTCGTTTCCAGTCCACCTCTGAACTTATTCCCATGGCATCATTGCTCCAAGCAGCAATCGCTTCAGGCAGCGACATATGCCTGTTGGTATGAGATGTCCATGACATAAAGTGACAAAAAAGCAGGTCATATAATGATTTTATTTGTATTTTTAAAATGTGGGTGTGTTTGTGAAAAGAAGAGGCTGAGAGATACATATCAAATGTGAACACTGGTTATCTCTGAGTGATGTAATAAAGGATAATTTATGTTCTGTTCTAAATACTTTTCCTGAAATTTTGCAATGAATAAAAACAGGAAAATAGTAAACTTTTACTGGGGATATAGTGGTCTTGGGTAGCACAACTGTGTACCAAAATACATCAGAAGACCTTGGGCTATTCTAGGGGTGCACTATGTGCTATAATTATAGCTGAGTTAATAACACCTACAAATTTTGCTTTTTATGCTGGGCATTGTGCTAAGAACTTTAGATATATACTAATTTTCCCATTTGTCACAACAACCCTTCCCTCCTTTATTTTTTCTTTATAGCATATATCACTTTCTGATATTAAACAGTTTACCTATTTATCTCCTTTTCTGTATATCTTTCATCTCACTGAAACATAGACTGCCTGGAGGCAGGGATATTTGTCTGTTTTGATCACTGCTATATCCCTAATACCTAGAGCAGGGCCTGGCATCTTGGTACTCATTAAATGTTTGTTGTATGAATGAATGAGCAACTTTATAGCATGAGAGCCAGTACTATGCCCATTTTACAAAGCCACACAGCTCTGAAGCAGAACCATGGCTTCAGATGCCTGGGACTTGCAAGCTGTGTTCTGAACCACTCTGGCATATCAATTGCAACCCACCTGCAGACAATCCAAGGGAGAGCCAGTGTGATACAACATAACAACTCACGGGTATGGTTTCATTAGGGGTAAATAAAGTAGTAAGATCTTCATAACAGATGATGTTCTATCGTCTGCAATAGTCACCATAACAGGCATGAAGTTTTTCAGATCAAAACCAGGAAGGACAGGGCACAGAAACCTAATCAAGCATTCACTAAACAAAGAAGAAAGCTGTGGCCTGGGGAATGCTCTCTCTTTTTTTTAAGCCATCTTAAAAAAAAAAAAAAAAAAAAAAAAAAAGTCAGAACTGTGAATTTTAAAACAGTTGAACTAAAAGACACAGGAATTCCCGAAGTTCCAGGGATGCTCATTGGAGCTCAGGGAAGCTGAGCTCCAATGCAAGAAAAAGTGCCCAGACTGGCAAATCCAGAGACAGTACTTGGCCCCACGACTAGCCATGGAAGTTCAACAATGCTGGCCATGAAGGACCTCCACCTATCCTGCCTTGCTCACCTTTTGACTGGCATGGGGCTTCCTGTGTGAAAGAAAACATGGCAGTTTTCCTGGGTGGGCGGAATTTGAGAGGTCAGCAGCCTCAGGCAGTGTGTGCAGCCCAGCACCAAACTGACTGGGGACCTGAAGTTCTCAGAGCTCTGCGGCAGAGAGTGGGTGGGGAATCCTCTGACCAAAAAATATGTATTCTCCAGCCCTATTGGCAATTTGATTTCTCATTACAAATTAAGCAACTGACATTCATAATTATTTTTATACAGTTATACACAGTCACACATACTGACACATATGAAATATGCACATATATGTATATATACATCCTAACGATACCCTATATAGCCAGCAGTGTCCCTGGATGACATAATTATCTCATCTTCATGTACAAAATCACACAATTGACAAGATAGGCAATGTTTGCTTCAAATGTGCTTGTATTTCTTCATCTTTGCTGGTGCTGACTTTTCATAGAGAGCAGCCAGGTTCAGTTCAGAACAAGAGTCAGCCTGGATACAAGAGAAGTTTTAGCCCCACAGTTTTGCCTTAGGCTGTTTCTAATGGTAACATGGCATCAGGGCAGTGCCCCTGAAGCAGGAAGTGAGCAGGGGCACAGGGTTCCTGGATAGAGCTGAGCAGACAAAGAGAAACTTTTTTTTCTCTCCTACCTACACAGGCCCTTTGAGCCCTTTCTCAGCAGGAGCTGAAAACTAGCAACAGCCAGCCCAGGGAACCTTTAGAAAAGATCCTGTTTAATAACTAAACACCTAAAAAGCCAGTTTTTTGTGTGCCCCTGCCTCTCCTCTGCACACCTATTACTTCTTGCCAATTCACTCAGGAGATAACCTGAAGCTCTTCCTTGGCCTTCAAGGCAGTTATGAACCGGGCCCCAGCACTCTCTGGTTGTGCCCACTACCACTTCCTCCCCTGCTTGTTCCTTTCCAATGCACCTACCTCTAGACCTCCACATTTTCTATTGCTTCTATGTGGAATAACTTCATTCAAATATCATCTAATCAGAGATACCTTCCCATTATAACTAAAACACAGCAACCCCTACCTCCTATTACTCTATTCTCTTCCCCTGATCTGTTTTTCTTCACAGTTCTATTCTCCCAATGTGCTATCCATATATTTATCATCTGTCTTCTTCCACCAGAATACAGGCTTTCTGAAGGCAGGGATTTTGTCTGATTTAATGAATGCCATTTTACCCAGGGGCCTCAGTAGTGCTTATCCCAATAAATACATGCTAGACAAATGAATTGTGGTTCTACTTTCCATTTCCTTATTCTTAATTATTTCACTCACTTCCCCCTATTTTATAAATCTTCAAATAATATATTGACTTTTGTAGGGTGTCATTTATTCTTGAAATCCTTTAGAGAGTAAAGTGCTTCATGGTATTGGGGAGTTCAGCATAGTCTAGGAGGTCCACATGGGCTGAGAAAGGATTTTCAATCATCAGCTAGTTCTACAGAAAACCACTAACAGGAAGATGCTAAGCAGATTCTAAAGCCATTATAAGAAATAATAGCGAAATTCATCTTGGGGAGAGAAGCATGTTTGTTGCTTTGAGGAATTGCTTTAATGTGCCTTTTAGTTCTGCAAAGAGAGGCCTAGAACTTGTGCAGTTGAAAAGGGGCAGAGATAAGGAGGGTGAAATCTTGCTCTCAGGCTATCATAAACGATGTCTATACTAGTAAGAGTGGTTTTGATGTTTTGCGTTTTCTAGTTCCACTGCCTGACCTGAAAACCAGTCTAAGCAGAAGCTAGAAATATAAAGTAAAATGGAGAGGTTAGTCAGTTCAATATGGTACAAAGACAGGGCTGAGGATGAGATCAGAAGTGGCTTCTCACAAAGTTGGATGTTTAACATTCATCTTTATGCTTCATGTCCTTTGAAAAATGCCCCTCATTAGTCCCAAGTCTTCAACAAAACCTTGTTAGCCACTAGCAATGTCGGCCTTGTGCTAGTGCTTCCTTCAGCAATCAAAAGAGCACTGTGCCTTGTGCCTTGGGAGGATGCAGATGGGACTAGGTAAGCTTTGGGAAGTAGTGGTGAGACGGCTAGAGGTGAAGGACACAGAGGCAGGAGGTCAGAAGTGTTAACCAAGAAAATGTAATCATCTATTCAAGAAATTTAGCATAAGAAATCGAATTTATTGCAATCAATATTCCATCAGTATTTGGATAATAAAGGAAAAGAATCCTGTAAGAATGGAGAATTTAGAGGCTTTTGAGTCACCCTGGATCACAATATTTAGATATGAATCCCAGTGTTTATCTAGTTTTCAAACTTTATTTAACCACAGAAATGTTTTTGTTAAATGAACTATTACATGGAACCAATAACTGAGCTGCCATGATGAAATGGGAGAGGGTTTGAATTTATGCCCACTTGGCCTTCCCATTAGAGCCCACGTTGGCCCTCATGCCACATGAAATGCCAGTACCCCAAGGAACACCAAATCCACAGGTCGAGAACCCAAGGCAGGAATCTGATCTTTATTTTCTAGGTTGTGGATCATTCTGCCTGGCTCTGAGATCTCATTACCTTCTAGGTAGCATGCCCCTTAACCAGCTGTCTCTGAAGGGCATTCTTTCTCTTGAAATGAATTCTCCAGTTACTACCCATGGGACTTGTACCCACTTGTCCTCATGAGAAAATCAAAGTAAGTCAATTTCTTCTATGCAACAGCTTTACAAATCTTAGAAGACCTCTTATCTTCTTCCCTAAGTTGTATTTTCTCCAAGTTAAACATTCTTCAGCCTCTTACTATTCTTAAAGTATTCTTAAGTTTCATAAATTACTTGAGGATCTAAAATACTAGCATCAATAGAAAACACAGGATAGAAAGGACACCCATTTTAGATAAAACAGAGGCACAACCACACATAAATAGAAGGCAGTAAAAAAAAAAAAAATGAGAAGAGTTATCTCCTACTCTAAAAATAGCCCAGAATATGCCCTTTTTTCCTGAGTCTCCTGTGAAGTGGCTGGAAGTCAAGTCTAGCCTCACTCAACTCGGGAATGTGCCTGGGATCACTCCCTAATCTTAGCAGTCACCAAATCAGGAACATGAAGGGGTGGTTATCAGCAGTGGAGGCACTCAGATCTTACTAGTAGGATTCTCAAAATGCCCCTCAGTAGCTGAGCTCAGGACTTCAGGACAGTAAGTATCTGCCATGGATTTATTTCAGCTGATCTTAACTGACCACATGAATATCTACAAAGCTGCAGAACTAAAATATAAGTGATATTCTATAACTATGGCTCCATCAGTTGTTGCAGAGCAGGATGTGTTGGCCTATCAAGATCATTTTAGTAATAGTCACTTGATTTATGATTTGCACCTGTTTTTGGTGGAGTCTGTGGGGTCAGGGAGGTAAGTTTCAAAGATTAGGGCTAGTCAAATAACTACACCTCACCACCACCACTGCACGTAAGATTTGAGCTCCCTGGTACCACCTGCACACTGATGGTGGTTTGAGACCTGGAGACTGTGCACGCTGTGCAACCTAATAGTGGGAGGACACAGAGGCTTGCACTTGAGATCCCAGGCCCCTTGCAATGCCCATCTTCCTTTTGTGTGACTGTACTCCATCCTTGGCCTGTGATAGGCTATTTGAAGCCTGTGGGTTCTTCCAGAAACTGAACATGGACTGATTCATGCGTAATTAATGGAGTGAGGATGGAAATGGATTTCAGACACAAGGTCCTGAGGCCTAAAGACTGCATCCATTCAAAGAGTGCTGATGTTTAGCCCTTAAAGTGCTCCTATTGTTTGTAAGGGGAGGGTGATGAAGTACCATACTTGCATTCTGTTGGACTTCAAGGAAAACAACAGCAATGTGTTTTCTGGTTTACTCCAGTAGAACACTTCTAATTTTCATAAAGAATATGTCTGTCCAGCTGGGCAAGGTGATGCATGCCTGTAATCCCAGCAACTTGGGAGGCTGAGGCAAGAAGATGGCAGTTTCCAGACCAGCTGAGCAACTTAATGAGACTCTGTCTCAAAATAAAAACTGAAAAGGGCTGGGGGTATAGCTTAGTGATGGAGTGCCCCTGGAGTCAAATCCCAGTATATATATATATATATATATATATATTTTTTTTTCCCCTGTCCAAGCTTGTCAGGTGTGTATGCAAAGAGATAGAGAAGCATTAATTCCCATTTCTTTTACTTTTTTCACAAACTTTTATTTTGACCCTGTGCCTCTTAGAAGAAGCATTGTAGTTTCACATATGTAAAGTCTTTTCTTCACAAATAGGATGTTATAGACTCTTTTGAATCTGAAAGTGCCACAAGCAAATAATGCTAGGCATAAATGAATTAAGGTCACTGGATTGAAGAACCAGTGAAACCCAATGTAGGCCAGGAGCTGTGACAGCATCAACACAAAGGTTTAGGAAGGAAGTCAGTTCAAGGGGAAGACAATGTGTATGAATGTATATTGTATATGCATGTGTGTGTATATGTGTGTGTACACCTAAAGTAATTCTCACACACCACATATATGTGAAAAAAATCTATCATTAAAAAATGGAACAAAATAGGCTCATTCTTAGCTAGGATTTGAGCTGTGTCTAAATCCACGCTCTGCCTCCTGCTGGCTGTGACTGTGAACAAGTTATTAAACTCCTCTGAGTCTAGTTTCCTCATCTATAAAATGGGGGAAAAAATTACCCCACATTTTAATTGGTGGGTTATAGTTGTACATAATGATGGGATTTACTGTCATATATTCATGCATGTGCACAATATAACAACATAATTCAGCTGATATCACTCCACAGCACTTTCTTGTTTATATTCTTGATGACTACCTAAAATGGCAACAATTTTATGGTACAAGGTTCTGATGAGGAGACAAAGAGAGAGTTGATGTGCTAGGCATGTTATTAAACTAATGAACACCACTGACAGACTTCCAGAGGATCCATTTTGGCCAAAATTGGTTGACATCCCTTCCTCCCTCTGAAGGTCCATGTTGTGTGAAGAGGAAGGACAGAATGAAGGGAAGATGAAAGTCAGAGAAGGGCCATGGAGAAAAGAGCTGCTTGACCATGTAAGGAACTTACCTTACCCCTACTTGTCAGCTCTAGAGTAATCCCCTAAGGACCAACCAGGAACTCAGAGAGTCAGAGACAGGAGGGCCACTAACTGGGGGTTGTGGGGAGGGTTGGACTTAGAGCATCTCTGATGTCCCTTTCCATGACATTTTATACATTGCAAAATGCTGCACCATTTTACTTATTTAATTTCATGTTTACAATTATCCCAAATAAAGGATAACTAAAAGCATAACTAAGAAAACTATGGAACCAACCTAGATGCCCTTCAGTTGATGAATGGATAAAGAAAATGTGGTATATATACACAATGGAATATTACTCAGCATTAAAAGAGAATAAAATCACGGCATTTGCAGGTAAATGGATGGAGTTGGAGAATATAATGCTAAGTGAAATTAGCCAATCCCCCCAAAAAACAAATGCCAAATGTTTTCTCTGATATAGGGATGCTGATTCATAATGGGGTTGGGGGGTGCATGGGAGAATTAGATGAACTCTAGATAGAGCAAAGGGGAGGGAGAGAGGGGAAGAGGGGGCATGGGAGTAGGAAAGATGGTGGAATAAGATGGACATCATTACCTAAGTGTATGTATGAAGACACGAATAGTGTGACTCTACTTTGTGTACAACCAGAGATATGATTATGCTGAATATGTGTAATATGAATTGTAATGCATTCTGCTGTTATACATAACAAATAAGCATAAAACAAAAAAACAAAAACAAAAGAATCCACTAAGCTATACCCGCAACTCCAGGATTGTAGCTCAGTGGTGGATAGCTTGCCTAGTGTGCTTGAGGCCATAAGTTACATCCCCCAAATCCGAGTTGCTCAAAGGGATCATCTAGGAACTAGTTCTTGTCATTATTGTGGTTTTCTCTGTTTGCACTGCTTCCAACATGATAGTGGATGCTGCTACTGCTGCTGCCCTGCCCATTTGCCCCAGCTGACTGGATGCCCCGTGGCTACAGTGGATAGTTTTCAGCACTTGCATGTTCCATGTCAGGTGCCTGACATCAACCCTCTGTGTGCTTTCCCAAGAACATGGAGTTTGCAGCTTGCAAGAAATTCAACCTGGGAGGGTGGGAAATGGGAATGTAATGACCCTTCCAGGCAACCCTCCATGCCAACCTCTGGCAATGTTCCACATGGTTTCCAGAGGGGACCCCAGCAAAATGAGCCCCAGGTGCCCCCAGTGGCAAAACCCCTCATAGAACAAGTACTTCACTGGCTTCCCACCTTCCTCTCTCATTTTTCCTACACTTCCTCAAGTGTCCCTTCTGGAACCACCTCCTATGTAAATAACCAGCACTAAGTCTTTAAGAGGTCTACTTTTAGAGAAAAACTCTAAAATCCATGTGGTTGCTGCCACCATTGTTACTTTTTTAAATGGCTTTACATTCTCACCAAAACCCCCACGAAAATGTAATAATGACTAGCAGTGGCTCATCAGTCAAAACCTGAAGATAATACTTTCCAGGCTTCAAAAAGTAAAGATAACATCCTCCATCAAACGGCCAGAAACTCCCCCAATTTCATGAAGGATCAATCTTGCCAAGCACTACTCTGATTTGAAGGCAGAGTGGTAAAGGGGCTCTCTTGATACAGGTAGGAATCCAGTTTGGATTTTCTGGGTATTAAACAACAGATTTTAGAATACATCCAAAAAGTAAGATGTTATTTCTCAATTCAAGAAAATAACTGGGTTCATAATATTAAGAGAAAACTATGTATGTGAACAAACCATTTACATTGTGGAGAACAAGTGGTCTCAATATGCATTCTAGATTTATCAGCTTTGCACACATACTTTGGAAAGATTTTGAGAGATTTCAATATTGTATTTTAAAATGACCAGTCATCTTTTTTAGTAAAAAGTATGATGATTCCCAGTTTCTGGTATTTGACTTCATAGTTAACTTTGTAGGCTCTATGGGCTGAAAGTGTTTCCATTTTAAAATATATGTGTGTAAAATTCTCTCATGGAAATCAATAATAGCACAACCCACTGAAAAGTGATGGGTATTTTCTCTGCATTATGTCCTGGTCCAAAGATGCCAGACTGCAAAGTTTCATGCAGTAAGTTCACACATGTTTTGTTTTGTAAGATTCTAAACATTTATTTAACAAAATGAAAATTTCTAATATCTTGCACTTTTCTATATTTAAAATTCCAGGGAAATGAGACCCACATTCTACTGTATACAATATTACAAAAGAAGAGTTCATTATAAATTTAGAACAGCTATAACACTTTCTCTAATGATTAGGATTCATCATCTTTTAGTGAAGCAAGGTGACATTTTCTTGTGGAAAAATCCATACTTTTGTCAGAGACGTGTCAATAGCACTACCTTTCTGTCACTCCAACCTATCCATCAGAGCATTTCTTTTACCAATAACACAGGTGGAAGTCCACTTCTTTATGTTGGTTCCCAGGTCAAGTGAAAATCCTTTTAATTTAGGAAAAACTCAAACATGTGAACCAAAGGGTGGGGGTTGTTTTAATTCATCCTCTTTACTCACACACTGCTCTATAAAGTCAAGGTGTTCCTGGTGGGTGTTCTCATGTGCTGATTGCTGTGCATGTAGATATCATTAATGTGAATGTGTGGGAGAACTTGCGATAATGTGTAGCACCCAAGAGAAAGAACAACAGACCACCCCAAATTTGAATTTTGCTCTTGCAAACTGAAAGCCAAGGATCACTTGTGCCTTACAGAATCCGGGGGCTCTATCCCCAGGTGCAAAGTACATTTTCCAGGTTTCTCCAGGGCAAAGGCAGGGTGAACACCCTCATTAAACCTGTGCCTCACGATAAAAAGCAACTGTCCACTCTCAGCATTTATGAATAGAAGTCTCTGGTTGTTGTAGTCCAGCAGAATGCCCACTCTGGCTGGACGCTCTGTCACATGAACATCACTCACAATTCCACTGTAGAAAAATGTGTACCTGAAATGAAACAGAATGGGAAATTTTAAAACTTGGGAAAACTTGAAGAATTTGATAAGGAGAATCACTGGTAGATAACCGTTTTTTTTTTTTTCTTTTTCAGTTATAGACTTCACTTAAAAAATAATGAGTTGCAATAATGTGATCCCAAATACTTTAACCAGATTCCTCCAAGATGCTAAAATGCATGGCTCATCTTAGCAGACGAGCATTTTTAATAATTTTGCTCCTTCTGCATCAGGAGGCAAGTCCCAGAATAGCCAACATATGCCTCCCTTGTGATTTTTTCTCAACATTCTAATTCTTTCCTGGCTGCCCACATGTTTTAACTGCCGCATTCATGGTGTGTCATTCTTTTGAATAAAACTCCTTTGAGGCTGCCATGTATTTTAAAAAGTACTGTATGCTTGCCTTCCATACAATGTATTAATTTTACAGTTTTACCAATTTATAGGAAATTTACATAAGGGCCTTTATGAAGTTTAAGAAAAATTTCATCATTTTTGCCAACTTAATGCTCCCCCAGCCCCAAACCCACTTTCCATTTCATCTTGATGTTTTCGGCATCCTTGCAGCTAGAAGCAGTTGCCTTCCTTTCTCTCTTTAATTCAAATACATCCAGTTCAACAAGTGCTCCTTGGGCATACATGTGTATCCAGCACTTCCCCAGGAACTCTGTGGGACATGAATGACTACAGAAGCATGTCCTTGCCCTCTGGGAGCCCACATTGTATAACACAGGCAGGAAAAAAACTTACTAACTTAAATAGGAGTAGGGCTGAGAAACTATGTCAGGGCATAGAACATTCAATTGTTTACTCAACCCATTTAATAAACCTGTTTTAGTTGTGAAGGAAAAGGTTCAAGGCCAGATGGAGGAAGAAATTTCTGACCAGAAAAGTATAATTGCCCTGTGCAAAGAAAAAGTTTGGAGTTTTGTCCTACCAGTCTTAGAAACTAAGAGTGAGGCCCTGACAGCAGGAGAGGGAAGGAATGAGAGATGGAAGAGAAGAAAAGAAATGAGAAAAAAAAAAATCTATGTATGAGTAGATTTATGTGGTGGCTGGGTGTGGGGGGGTAGGTAGAGATAGAGGTGACTGGTCAGGCAGGGAGGGTCAAAGACCTCTAGACCTATAATGTATATCTGAAGGCCCAGAAGTTCAAGGGCAAGTACTTAGGAAATGGCAAGTTGACAGCTTCACTGCAGGGGAAAGCTCAAGTGGGAAGGCAGAGATGACAGGAGATGGGGAGATAAGTAAGATGCACATGTTGAACAAGGGCCTTTTTGAGGCCTTCTAATGAAAGACACAACCAATTATGGAGTTCTAGAATCTGGAGGGCAGATACGTGTTTCAGGTAGCAACCCAGACCCCTTTCAACATCGGGGCTGCTGCCCAGGGGGCTCCCCGTCCCTCAACCTGGTCACATTCTTTCTGGCTTCCTGTGCCCTTCGTTGTGCCCTGCAGGTCGTCCCACCTGAGTTCTGACATGACTGAAGATGTTTGCAGATTTTTGAACATAAAAGGAAGGGATACGATGAAAACAATATTTAGGAACACTTCCCAGTTGTAACATGTAGAACAACTTGGAGTGGGCAGAGGCTAGCAGCCAGGATACAGGCAGGGTGGCTGTGGTAAAACCAGTAAAGGAGGTGCGGAAGGCTTGGGCTGGGCTGGCAAAGTTAGGAACAGACAGGAAGAAAGCCAGTGAATGCTCCTGAGACTATCTTCAGATCTCCTTTCCAACTGTGACCTATTAAAGCCCAGATTCCATGTGAGCACAATCAAGATTAATATAGCTTGGGTTAAAATCATTAAGCCAGAAAAAGTGAAAAATACAAGAGGGTCTATAGCAGCTGCTCTCTCTGCACATTACGTCCCCAGGTTCTCTATGCTCAGACCTCAGAGCAAGAAATGAAGGTGCCTGAGACTGACCTCACTATGCTGTGGCCAAAGAGGTCACTGTCCTCTTCCTCCCAGAAATCGCCACTAGGGCTGAAACAGCCAAAGACCAAAGTTGTAGGTTGAACTTGTCAACAAAATATACAATATATTTTCTCTATCCTAGAAATTTGTTATTGGAGGCTAGTCTTTGGTTTGGGTTCTTATGGGTTATTGTGAAATTAATACCTAGTTTTGGCTCCAAATTTGATTGTAAACTCTGGATTTGAGTGATTTCAAATTCTGGGCAGGGGCTGAGTCCTTAAGCATGGCACAGCACTGAATATCAATTAATCTTAATTGCTATGACTTGATGAAATGTGACTTTAAATAGCACTTGGAGATGGTGTCCTTATGAACCTTCTCAGAGACTCAAACTGTCAAGTAGGATGCAGGGAGAAATGTGCAGCCAAAGATATGCAAAATCCCAATCT
This sequence comes from Tamias sibiricus, assembly GCA_025594165.1. Taxonomy (NCBI): domain Eukaryota; kingdom Metazoa; phylum Chordata; class Mammalia; order Rodentia; family Sciuridae; genus Tamias; species Tamias sibiricus. The sequence goes on from CM046662.1 coordinate 104,586,837, forward strand.
GTGGGCCTTTTCTGGGAACTTGCAAGCACTGAAGACTTCCTTTTTAGAGTCTTACATTTGAATAATGCCTCCCATTTGTACACTTTACAATGTCAAAACTCTCCCCTGTACCTGATTTCATGTGATCCTCACAACCCCAAAGGTAGCAGAGCAGGCATTACTGTTCCCTACTGAGACAGGTAAAACATATGAGGCCTGCTTGAAGGGTTAACCAGATTACAGCAAGAACCAAAAGGAATCTAATCAAGGATGGATCCAGGACTAAAATCAGGGTTCTGGCTCCCAGTTCAATGCTCTTTCTATTGGACCATCCCATAAGCATATTATGATCACAACATGCTTGCCTTATCTCTCTGTGACCAACACACGTTCACAGTTTTTTTCACATCAACCAACCAAGCAATATGAATAACATAGACCAGGGATAGACAAACTTTCTGTAAAGGAACAGATAATAAACATCATAGCATTTGCAGGTCATTCAGTCTCTGACAGGTCTGCAAAAGTAGTCACAGATAGTAGATAATTAAATGAGCATGACTGTATTCCAATAAAACTTTATTTACAAAAGCAGGCAGAGGGTCCTATTTGGCCAATAAACTATAGTTTGCCAAACCCTGATATGGACCAATGCCCTGGGAGTGCTAGGGATCTACTTTTAGCATCATCCTGTGGTCTCCATCCACCTGGGGTGAGTTTAGAAGGAAAATCTGCCCATGCATAATCTAGCAGTTCCTTTCTCTTCCCTATCTCTTGGTCATGAGCTAACTGGGGAGACACATATCCTTCCCTTTCCCTCCAAGACCCAGTCTTCTCTGCATGGCAGGGAGGCTGGCCCAGCAGGGCTCTAACAGTTGGGTTAAGTCTGCTTAGTAACAGAATTCAATATAAGGAACCCTCTTGCCCACATTATGATTATGAAGATGCTCCACATTCTCTAAAACCAACTTCCTCAGTAAGCAAGGCAATATTTTAGCCCTCTATATGCTTGACTCGTGTTGTCTTTCTTAGCTGGCTCAGAACCTGGGCAAAAAAGTGGGATGCTTTTTATTAGGTAACTCAGGGACCCCTGCCTAGACATCTATGCATGACACTTGAAGACAGGCAAGGCTCTGGCTTACCTCTGTGGCTCAGAGCAGTGCATGTACCATGAGGTCTCCCCTTGTCCCAGAGCCCCAGCCCGCACAGCTGAACTGGAACAGATGCCAAGTCGATATGCTGGGCAGTCTGTGACTGTGGTTTCCCAGTAATGTTGGCCACACGCAGGCAGCTCCTCACCCAGCACTGATGGGACTCTGCAGGCAAAGTTGATCAGATTAAGCTTAGCACGGAATTACCAGCCCTTATCTATGAGTATCAACAATCACAACTTCACACCTCCTTTGTCAGAATTCTATCTTTGGAAACTGCAGGAATTTGAGGACATTTTCTGTTCATTATTCTCCTACCAATGATTGGATTGCCCCAGAAATTCCCCACACTCTCACCATGCTTCTGACATATGTCCACTGTCTGATACAGCACGTACATATGGCACACTGCATTTCTTAAGGGAGCTGGAAAGCAGGAAATAACTAGAATAATGGTGGGAAGAAAAGAAATGGCACAATCTCTGCTTTTACGAAGAGGCAGGAAATATAAGGAGGAGAAGGTGAGGACTATGACTTTCAAAGATTTTTTTTTTTTTTTTTTATAAAACTTGCAAAAAAGGGAATCTCCAATATCTTTAGCAATGAGTTCCAGTTTCCACTGACTTCCTTGGGCACAACAACCAAAAGAGCTGAGGCTCTTAAATGGCAAGACAGCTGGGAAGCCAGAGCAGAGCAGGGTGTGGAACTGGCCAAGTCTGATTAGGGGGCTCTGCAGAGGCTATGGTCCCCAGTCTTCATGACTCTGACCTCTTGGATTGGAGTAGGTGTCCCTGAGAGGTTAGTTAAAGGCCTCTTTTTGTCTCATCCTATTTTTGTAAGAGGCACAGCAAAATGGACCAAAGCACTTTCTGCTGCTGATGGGTGACCTTGTTTGCATGAATTGCTCAGTTTTGCTTGAAAATGGCTGAGACAGCAAGGAGGCATTTTTAATTTCAGCAAGCGTTAATATCCAGTCAGCACCTCTCCCTCTCCCTTTAACAGATGAGAAAATGATGAATGCAAGGTAATGTATTTCACTTTCTCATGTCTTTACCCAACAACCTCATTTGAGAGAAGTGGCTACTGACAAGCCCTCACTCCCTGGAGTAAAGCCCTGCTGCCTGATATTTATGAGCTAATTTTCAGGTTAATAATAAATAAATTAAATTCTATAAAATACATTACAGTTTTCATTAGTTATTATCTATGAACTTGTGCCAACCTCCAGTACATTTCTTTTCTTTTTGATTTTTTGAGAAATCCAAAAAAGACAGAAAAGTTCAACCTATTTCTCAAATCTTTTTTTTTTTTCCTTCTGAATTCACTCATGTATATTTTTAGCACCTATGATGTTTCAGGTCCCATGTTAGATTGTGGGGATTCAAAGATGCATGAAACTGGGCTGCTGTTGGACAGTTATTCATGACTGAGTGGTTGGTAAAAGACTTTACAAGTTCTTACTCCTTTTACACATATTAAGGTCAGAAGGTACCAGGGCACAGAGAAGGCTTGGCCATTTCCAGGAGCAGGTGACACCTGAGCTGTGCCATAAAAAGGTAAGAAACAACCTGATGGGGAAACAGTGCAAGTCACCACTGGCTGCTGGGGACTTTATCGAGAGCTCTTGCTAGCAGCCAACAGCGGGGCACATCAGCCCCTCAGCAGTTAGTTTCAAAAGATGTTCACATACTTTCTCCCATTTGGCCATTCTGACCCTCAAAATAATCATGAGAGGTTGCAAAAAAATTGCAGGGCAGTCACCTCACCCTATCCTGTTTTGGGTTCTTAGTTTCTTTGATGCTTCTATCTGTGGGAGCTACTATATAGGAAAGATCCTGTGGCCAGAACTAGGAACTCAACAAAATGTCTCTCTATTCTGTTCTTTTTTCAAGTGGTTGATGTAAAGTCTAGTTTGCTATCGAAAATGATAGAATTATTAACTGGACTCTGGTTTTCATTTAAACAGAGATATCACCTTAAAACATCCAGTTTTAACCCAAACCATCTGTATTTATATTCCAAATAACAATATTGAGACTTGCTCCAAGTTAGGAACTCTCACTGCCATTTCCCTTCCTAATAAACCACGACAGCTAGAAGGGTGTGCACACATTACTATTCAAACTGCATCCAGGCATGTTCATTAAACCAAGAACAAACTCAGGTGAGGCCACGCCAAGGTGACTTACTCTAACACCACTGCTGAGCAACAGCTCTCTTGTACTCTCTTCCTCTACTTACTCTCTTAGCCGTCTCCTCTCAGTGAAGCTGATCACTGTCCCATTCGAGGAAATCTGCAGGGCAGGATGAGCTGTTTCTCTCAACAAGAGAAATCTGGTTCCTATGGCAGTTAAGAAAACAAGATGATAATGTCACCACCATGGCAAGGGCTACACCGAGCTCCACATGTCAGACCTAGCCTTCCTTTCCCCTGATGTCAAAATCCCTTGCTTGGTGTTTTCAGATACACAGCTGAAATGTCATTAATGATAAGGCATTAGTGGGTGCCCAGCGGGTTACCTCTAGCTGGTGCTGCAGGGACTTCCTCATGGGTGTGTCCTGTGCTAGAGCTCACTCTGCTGCATCAAGTGTGCTCCTTGGACCAGCAGCATCCACATTCCTGGAAACTAGTTAAAAATGCAGAATTTCTGGCCCCCTCCCAGACCTCCTGAATCAGAATTTAACAAGCTCTTCAGAAGATGTGGGTGCAAGTTAAAATTGGGCACTGGTATAACCTACAGGAAAGGTCCCAATGAGAGAAGGTACAGGCACCATATTGTGGCCACGGGGACAACATTCTTGGGTAAAACCCTCACATCTTCTCTTCCTGAACTCCAAGCTGGCCCTCCTTAGAAAATAAGCAGATCGGGCTAGGATTGTGGCTCAGCCTAGAGCGCTCGCCTAGCACGTGCGTGGCCCGGGTTTGATCCTCAGCACCACGTAAAGAATAAAGGCATTGTGTACAACCAAAACAAATAAATAAATATTTTTTAAAAAAACAGGCAAATCACCATGCACAAGATTTTGCTGGTTAAGCAAATGACTTAATGTGTCCCCCTCAATCTTGTGCCATCTCTAAATCTAGGATAAGGTAATAAAACGATCACTTTGCCATTCTTTACCTCCTTTTCACAATAACTGAGAATGGTCAAACATTTTTTTGTTAGCATCTTCTGGGTATTTTTCCCAAAATGTCATTGAACAATTTTATGACTTGAGTTACTCATCCATCCATCCATTCATTCATTCAACAAACATTAATTAGCACAAACAAGAATAAGCAGAACAAGACTGGAAACTTGCCAGGCCTGTAATCCCAGCAACTCAGGAGGGTGAGGCAGGAGGATCACAAATTCAAAGTTAGCCTCAGCAGGCCGGGCGAGGTGGCGCATGCCTGTAATCCCAACACTTTGGGAGGCTGAGGTAGGAGGATCGCGAGTTCAAAGCCAGCCTCAGCAATGGCGAGGCACTTAGCAACTCAGTGAGACCCTGTCTCTATTATAAAATACAAAAAAAAAAAAAAGGGCTGGGGATGTGACCCAGTGACAAGTGCTCCTGAGTTCAATCCCCAGTACCACCAAAGTTAGCCTCAGCAATTTAGTGAGGCCCTAGGCAACTCAGCAAGAACCTGTCTCAAAATAAAAAATAAAAAGGGCTGGGGATGTGGCTTAGTGGTTAACTGCACCTGGGTTCAGTGCCTGGTACAAAAAAAGAAAAAAGACTGGAAACTTCTTCATAGAGTTCATAATAAAAGAGAATAGGAATAACCCATCTCACCACACGTGCACATGTACATGCGTGCGTTCTCTCTCTCTCTCTCTCTCTCTCTCTCTCTCTCTCTCACACACACACACACACACACACACACACACACACACACACACGCCATCCACAAATTATACACATTGTGAGACACAAATCATCTGGAGAGATTTCTAAGACCACAAATATTCAAGCCTATCCACAGATCAATTAAATCAATTTCTCTGGGAATAGGGCCAGGGCATCAATATTTTTTTTGTACCCTGACTGCTTGCTAATAGCAGCCAACCTTGAGAAACCTCTGCACCAGAAAATAAAAGAAATATCTTGACCCCAGACCAGTCTTGGGACCTTGTGACAAAAACCTAGCACTGATAGTAGGTTGGGACCTTTATGAAGTTCCCCTCAAGGATCTCTTCTCTGGGTGGTAGAGGGGAAGAGAAGAAAATGCAGACATAGCTTGCTAGGTATAAAGGAGAAAGTACCTCTGGTGGAGACGAGAGCAGCTTCACTCTGTTCACTTGTCCCAAATGTGTTGATGGCTCTCACATAGAAAAAGTAATTGTCATTGGGTTGGAGGTTAACTTTTAACTGGAGTCCTTTAATTCCAGAGAAAGATCTAAATACAAAGGGAAAATAATTTTAAATTTAATGACTCATTTAATTTCTGCAGTAAAATAACATTTTTTATTAATAACAAATAACTTATTTTCTTCTTTTTATAACCATGGGTATTATCAAGACAGGTTCTATAAAATGGCCATTGTCCACTAAGATGATTTTATCAAATAACTTCTATTTTTGTCAGCTTTTGACAAATATGTGTCTTCCAGAATGCTCTTTGGAACAGAAACAGACAGCTTTAAAAAAATAAATCTGAAGAAAGACTAGTAATATTGTGGTTAATGAAACTCTAGGAATATATTATTTTCTTTATTAATTTTTGGCTGAGAGGACACTTTGGGATTAAGATGATGTTAAACCAATTTACAATATGAAGGAGCCTAATTATCACATTAACATATCCCAAATGCAGAAAACTTAGTATGAGTAATGATGAGCTTGTATATTGTCATCATGCCAAAGTTAATAGAAACTGCAGATCTTTAAGGAAAACAATATATTTATTTATTTACTTTTTGAGGCACTAGGGATCAAACTCTGGGCCTCACACATGCTGGGCAAGCACTCTACCCCTCAGATGCCTCTCCAGCCCAACAATATCTTTTAAAACCAACAATTCTGGGCAGGGGGTGAGGAAAGCCCCCCAAAGTTTCCCTTAAAAAATCTTTTCCCCTTAAAGTTATCCCTACATCATTCATTTAAATTAAAAGAAAAGTGCTGGTAGAGGTATCTAGTTGGCAGTGAACTGGGCAAGTATACTACTTAAATAGAAGTAGACTTGCTAAATTTGAAGAAGGCGCTCTCTGGACTTGCCAATGAGCTGGAATAGTTTTGAGCTTCTTTTCCATTCTCTTTAATCTGCTTGATACCATGGCCTAGAGCATAGATTAGAAAAAAAGAAAAAAAAAAAAAAAAAAAAAAAAAAAGAACACCAGCCTCTTTCTTTAAGCCTCTGTTTAGAAAAGCCTAAAGAAGAGTTACAAGTTAGGCTTCGTGCTAATGAAAGAATTCCTAGCCTGGCTGTTAGAGAGCCAGAGTCCTGTTCCTAGGAGATATGCACTGGATGCTGGTCAATGAAAATAACGGCACAATTGCCTTCACATTCGTTCTCAGGAGGGTCAGAGGGTTTCTTTGTTTTTTCTGTTTCTTCATGTCTCAAAACCCACTTTAGAGTAATATGCAGAATCAGAAAAACGTATCATTAACTCAGTAAACTAATACAAAACTTCTTAAAAGCAAACAATCCGTATGGAACAACATTCCTGCCCCTGCCCCATGCCTAGAAGTACAAAATTCACAGTTTGGTTCTCACAAGGAAGGGGAGGGAAGCAGGCTGCACCTATTTGTGTATCTGCTGCTTTTTTGTGCCCGTGTCTGGACAATGTCTGTACAAACTCTTCAGATTATACTGGTTGCTATTTCTAACCTCTCACCTGACCAGGCCCTCCATAGAGAACTATCTTTAGACGCACTGAGGATGGATGGATGAGCACGAGCCCCGTGACCACTGACACCTAACTATCTGCAGTTAGTTAATGGAAAACCATGTTCTATGACTGGGAATATAATTCCTGACTAATATCTACAATATTATTCTAGGGTAGATCTATTGCTTATCTTATTTAAATTGATGACTAAAATGTGTTTTAAATGAACATTAATTATAATTAATAATAAAATTATTGTCTCCATAAGCATACCCAGCCTGAACTGAATTTCAGACTTCATTTACTCATTAAATATTTACAGATCACTTGTAATGTTTCCAGGCCCTATCTCTGCCTGTCACCCTGATGCCTGAAGGGGAAGTGGCAAGGACAGATAAGGGAATTTTAGCTCTAGATACTAGACAGAACACACTGGCTTCATTTTATGACAATGCAGCTGTTAAATACCAAGTATGCTACTTTTTAGGTAAGTATTTGCTTTTCAGTTATATGAAGAATGCCAAGGAGGAAATTTCATATTCATCATTGACCACATGCTGTGTCTCATTACTCAGGTAAGAAAGAAAGATTTACATGACACTGAAGTAAAAATATGGGATGAGGTCCTATTTGCAGTGCGTGAAACAGGTCTTGTAGGTTCAACAGACATGTATATGACACTCACTGAATCTGCAAAATAAAAGCACCAGGCACCAAAACAAAAGTAGTATGAAACGTGTGGTGATGTTTTATTGTTCACAAGTTGCCATTTCATGCTCAAGAACAAAGTGAAAAAGATGGGGTCCAATCACTCATTGCCATGTCTATTCTTCCCATCTGAATCCACTCAGATGTCACCCAAGTTTTCATGTCAGGTGTCCCTGCTTCTAGTCAAATGAAAACAAGCATTTTTGGAATTCGTAATCTATAGAGTGGTGCCCTTCCATAGATTATGACTTTCTTATTTTAAAAAACGAAAACTCATAAATGCAACTAAATCCATAATGAACTTTACCTAGTTTGCATTAGAATTCAAGTTCACAGGATACCCAAACTATAAGTTTGTAAGTCCCAAGATCTCTCCATCAATGGGACAAAGGACTTTGTTAAGCTCCAACACTGTAAAGCAGAAAAACAGGACTTACATGAGACCTGCTTTCTCCTCAGAAACCCAGAGGACTGTCATGTGCATGAGATACTGGTCTCCTCCTCTATTGTTTCAGAGGGCAAATAAGTGGAAACCACTAGAAGGCAGATAGATGCTCAATGTAAGAAAGGCCTTCCAAATATCAGTAAAGTAGAGGGAAGGGAACAGGGATAGAGAGGCGAGAAGGCAAAGGGGAAGTACTGGGGACTGAATTAGAGCAAATTATATTCCTTGATTCTATAATTATGTCAAAGTGAATCCTAATGTTATTTATAAATAAAAAGAAGAAGAAGAAGAAGAAGAAAAAAGAAAGGAAGAAAGAAAAAGAGTGATCAAACAAAGGTCTTCATAGCTCTAGTCCTTTCACTCTTTAGTTTTTGCAAGGAATAACTGGGAAATTACCACCATAGACCATGGATAATAGGGCAAGGATCATGTAAAATAGGAACTAAAAAGGAGTTTCAGAAAACAAAAGATCATTAGGGACATAATATGTATGGGTGAAAATTACTGAAAACATTAAGACAGAGCATGAAATTAAAAAAAAAAAAACAGTGGGGCTGGTGTTGTGGCTCAGTGGTAGAGTGCTCATCTCATGTGTGCAAGGCACTGGGTTTGATCCTCGGCAACACACAAAAATAAATAAATAAAACAAAGGTATTGTGCCCATCTACAACCCAAATAAATATTAAAAAAAAAAAAAAGAAAAATCAGGTTCCTATACTCCAAAGACAAATCAGCTTGAAGAGAAATTAGGGAAACCATCCCATTCACAATAGCCTCAAAAACAAACAAACAAACAAACAAAAAACCTTGAGAATCAATCTAACAAAACAGGTGAAGGACTCTACAATGAAAACTACAGAACACTCAAGAAAGAAATTGAGGAAGACCTTAGAAGGTGGAAAGACCTCCCATGTTCTTGGATATGCAGAATTAATATTATCAAAATGACCATACTACCAAAAGTGCTATACAGATTCAATACAATTCCCATTAAAATTCCAATGATGTTCTTCATAGAAATAGAAAAAGCAGTCCCAAAATTCATTTTAAAGAATAAAATGGGTTGGGGTTGTGGCTTAGCGGTAGAGCGCTCGCCTAGCACGTGCACGGCCCGGGTTCGATCCTCAGCACCACATACAAATAAAAGCATCGTGTACAACTAAAGCAAGTAAATAAATAAATAAATATTTTTAAAAAAAGAATAAAATAACTAGAGTAGCCAAAGCAATCCTTAGCAAGAAAAGCGAAGCAGGAGGCATCACAATACCAGACCTTAAGTTATACCACAGAGCTATAGTAACAAAGATGGCATGGTAGTAGCACCAAAACAGGAAAGAAGACCAATATAACAGAAAAGAAGACACAGAAACAAAACCACATAAGTACAGTTGTCTCATACTAGACAAAGGCACCAAAAGCATACATTAGAGAAAAGATAATCTCTTCAACAAATGGTGCCGGGAAAACTAGAAATCCATATGTAAAATGGAATTCAACCCCCATCTCTTACCCAGTAAAAAAACTCAACTCAAGGGACTGGGGCTGTGGCTCAGCAGTAGTGCACTTGCTTGGCATGTGTGGGGCACTGGGTTCGATTCTCAGCACCATGTATAAATAAATAAAATAAAGGTCTATCAACAACTAAAAAAATAAATAAAAAAAAACCTCAACTCAAAGTAGATCAAGAAGGACCTAGGCATTAGATCAGAGACCACCCTGTGCCTACTAGAAGAAAAAGTAGGTCCAATTCTCAGTCATGTTGGATTAGGAACCAACTTCCTCAACAAGACTCCTAAAATGCAAGAGGTAAAATCAAGAATCAATAAATGGGATGGTATCAAACTAAACAGTTTCTGCACAGCAAAGGAAACTATCAAAAATATGAAGAGAGCCAGGCGTGGTGGCACACGCCTGTAATCCCAGCACTTGGGAGGCTGAAGCAGGAGGATTGCGAGTTCAAAGCCAGCCTCAGCAATGGCGAGGCACTTAGCAACTCAGTGAGACCCTGTCTCTAATAAAATACAAAAAAGGGCTGGGGATGTGGCCCAGTAGTCGAGTGCCCCTGCATGCAAACCCCGGTTTAAAAAAAAAAAAAACATGAAGAGAGAGCCTACAAAATGTGAGAAAATCTTTACCACCTGTATCTCAGATAGAGCATTAATCTTCAGGATATATAAATAACTCAAAAAACTTTTCACCAAAAAAACAAATAATCCAGTCAATAAATGAGGAAAGGAACTGAACAGGCATTTCACAGAAGAAGAAATATGAAAGGTTAACAAATATATGAAAAAATGTTCAACATCTCTAGCAATTAGAGAAATGCAAATTAGAAGAACACTGAGCTTCCATTGCACTCCAGTCAGAATGGCAATTATGAAGAACACAAATAACAATAAATGTTGGTGAGGATGTGGGGAGAAAGGAACACTCATACATTGTTGGTGGGACTGAAAATTGGTGCAACCACTCTGGAAAGCAGTATGGAGATTCCTCAAAAAATTAGGAATGGAATCACCATTTGACCCCTCTATCTTACACCTGGGTATATATCCAAAGGATTTTAAATCATCATACTACCGTGACACAGCCACATCAATGTTTACATCAGCACAATTCAAAATAGCAAAGTTATGGAGCCAACCTTCGACAGATGAATGGATAAAGAAAATGTGATATATAAACACAATGGAGTATTACTCAGCCATTAAGATGACTTTATGCCATTTGCCAGTAAATGGATAATCTAGAAACTATCATGCTAAGTGAAATAAGCCAGTCCCAAAAAGCCAGTGGTTGAATGCTTTTGCTGATGTGTGGAAGTTAACCCACAATAAGTGGGGGGAAGGGAAGAATAGATATTCAGTAGATTACACAAAGAGAAGTGAAGGGAAGAAAGGAGATGTAGAAAAAGGAAATACAGTGGAATGAATCTGACATAATTTTCCTATGTGAATATATTAATACACCACAATGAATCCCATAATCATGTACATACACAAGAATGGAGTCCTAATTAGAATAAGATATATTCCATGTTTGTATAATTATATCAAAATGTATTCTATTGTCATACATAACTAAAAGAACCAATAAAAATATTGGGAGTCAAGAAATAAATTTATTATCACTTGCAGATGATATGATGGTTTACCTAGAAAACCCAAGAAAACTAGCTGAAATACTCTTACATAATAAGAGAATTTAAGCCAGGCCCAATGGTGCATGTCTATAATCCCAGCAATTTAGGAGGCTCAGGCAGGAGGATCACAAGTTCAATAGCAGCCTTAGAAACTCAGGGAGGCCCTAAAAATCTTCTAAAAACCTGTCTCAAAATAAAAAATAAAAAGGGCTAAGGATGTAGCTCAGTGGTGATGCAGCTCTGGGTTCAATTCCCAGTACCAAAATAAATAAATAAGAGAATTGAGTAAGGTGGCTAGATATGGAACTAATACAGGAAATAAAAATCTTTCATATGAAAATAACAAGATGGAAAATGAAACAAAAGAAATTATGGACAATAGCAACAAACAAAACTTAGGTTTGTCTAATTCAAATCAAGAGCACTTTTCAGATGCTACTGAGGGAAAATACACAAAAGACTTGAATAAAGGAAAAGGCACATTGATTCTGCTATAAGAAAATATGTCACAAAAATTTAATTCTCCCTAAGTTTATCTTTAAATTGAAGATGATCTCCAAAAATAACAAGTTGTTAGGAGACTACTGGTGAAAGAATCGACACAGGCTGATTGTAAAGATCACATAAAATATAAACTAGCAAAAAAAAAAAAAAAAAAATAGCCAGGAAGAGCCTACCTTGCCTGCCAGGGATTCTAAACTGAAAAGCTATAATAATAAAAACAGTGCACTGTGGGGACATAGCTAGATGAGTCAATGGAACAGATTATAAAGCCAAACACATAATCTCCTGAATGCATACTTAATAATAATGAAAGCATTTCAAATAAAAAGGAGAAATGATAAGTTTTATTGTTAGAAGAGCTGGATAGTCATACTAAAATAAATAAAGTTGGATATCCTATTTCCTATTCCTATTCAAATAAATTACAAATGATAAAATATCTAGTCCTAAAAATGAAATTATCAGCTATTACAGAAAGCTTGGGAGAAAAAATATATATATATATATGTATATATACACATAGAGAGTGTGTTTGTATGTGCAGGAGAGTGCGAGAGAGAGAGGGCGGGGGGAAAGCATTTAAAAATATTACACAAAAACTAAAAGCTATTTTCAAAAACAACTGATAAATTCAACCATATTAATATTAAAAATGCATGGCAAAAAATATCAAAGCTTCACAACTGACATCACACATGAAAGCTAACTTCCTCAAAGGGAAAAAAAGCTTCTACAAATCAATAAGAAAAAAATGCCTCAATCTAACAGGGAAAAAATGGTAACTCAAATGAACAGTTCATAAAAAGGAAGTGCACAGCTCTAAAATGTAAGAAAAGATGTTCCATCTAACAATAGAAATGCATGCTTTAACTATAATAAGATTCTATTTTCTATATATCAAAGACTGAAAGTTTTATCATACCATATATAGGCAAAGGTATGACTAGCCAAGCACACTTACACACTGCTAGCCCAGTGTCAACTCGGTGACCTCCGATGGAGACAGTTTAGTGATATCTATCAAAATTTAAAATGTACATGACTTTTAACCAGTCATCCTACGTTGAGAAATTTATCCCACCAATGTTATTTGCACATGTGTGGAATTATATGTGTACCACGTTGCTCACTGCAGTATTGTTTATAATAGCAGGAGAATGGAACAACTTAAATGCCTCTCAAATGCTCAAATAAATTAAATTATAGCATTAAAACAGAATACAAGGGAATTTCTTTTTAAATTGAGGCAGTTCCAAATGTATTGATATGGGATGCTTACCAAGGCAAATTTTTAAGCAAGAAAAGCAAGGTGGTTGAAATATATATACTATACTTCCATATGTTGGAAAACTATAGATGCTTGTATATGCATAGACTATCTAAAAGGATATATATGAATCAGTTAACAGTAGTTATTTCCTAGGATGAGACATGAGTTGGTAAAGTATAGGTTGAAAGGAAACTAATTTTCACTGTATTCCCTTTTCTATCTTTTGAATTTGTACCATAAGTACCTACCAAAAATTAATTAATTTACTTTTAAGAGCTATATTGCCACATCAGGAAGGAGTTTAAGAGTTGGTTAAATGTGTTTGCAAGATCTCAACATGAGCATTTGTTCAAACACAGTAAAGTAGCTTCCTTCTCTGTGCTGCCATGTTTAACGCCAGGGTCTGAATGTGCTTTCTCCCCAGGGGAGGAGGCAGTCTGTGTACAAACAATATGGAGGAAGCCAGTGCCATGACTCCTGGAAGCAGCCTACAGATAGTGCTGTCACTGCAGTGCACAGCAGATGGTTAAGCATGAATTGTTTTTTAAAAACACAGTTGGCTCTTACTGGAATTCACATTGGCAGCACCAACATCCAGCCAGTCAGTCAACACCATTTACTGTGAATTGTGAACAGAGCACATGCTGGGCCCTGTGGGACCATCTAGTGAAGCAGTGTTTCCCACCCTGTCCAGGTCTCCTACGCAGTCTGAACTAGGATCTCTTCGGAGGGGCTGGTGAGCCTGAATGTTGACCAATCATTCCACTTGATTTTTATGATCAGTGAGGTTTGGGAAACACAATCATAACATAGTGTGAGGTGTGAAGGGGTAGAAAAGAGAAACAAGAAAAAAGAAAACTACTTGATAACATAAGCAATGTTAAATACAAGAACAACTAACCCAGTAGCCATGGCTGTTTGAAGCAATTTATAAATTTTTTTTTAATTTTTTATTCTAAGATGTTATAAATGACAGCAGAATGCATTACATTTCATATTACACATATAGAGCACAATTTTACAAATCTCTGGTTGTATGCAAAGTATATTCACACCATTCGTGTCTTCATACATGCACTGAGGGTAATGATATCCATCTCATTCTACCATCTTTTTTTTTTTTTTTTCTTCACCCTTTTGCCCCCTCCCTTACTCTCTCTCCCATTGGCCATTCTAGTGTTCCTCTAATCCTCCTATGCTCCCCATCCCAACCCCACTGTGAATCAGCCTCCTTATATCAGAGAAAACATTTGGCATTTGGCTTTTTGGGATTGGCTAACTTCACTTAGTATTATATTCTCTAACTCCATCCATTTACCTGCAAATGCCATGATTTTATTCTCTCTCTTATTGCTGAGTAACACTCCATTGTGTGTATATACCACATTTTCTTTATCCATTCATCTACTGAAGGGCATCTAGGTTGGTTCCACAGTTTAGCTATTGTGAATTGTGCTGCTATAAACATTGATGTGGCTGTGTCCCTGTAGTATGCTGTTTTCAAGTCTTTTGGGTAAAGACCAAGGAGTGGGATAGCTGGGTCATAAGGTGGTTCCATTCCAAGTTTTCCAAGGTATCTCCATACTGCTTTCCATATTGGCTGCACCATTTTGCAGTCCCACCAACAATGTATGAATGTGCCTTTTTCTCCACATCCTCTCCAACATTTATTGTTGTTTGTGTTCTTAATAGCTGCCATTCTGACAGGTGTGAGATGAAATCTTAGAGTGGTTTTGATTTGCATTTTATAAAATCTTAACTAAATATAAATGTAGAAATTTTGTTTAGGATGAAAATTTTTGGTTAAATCCGGACTAAGAAGAAAATTTTTTTATATATTTATATTCCCTTTTTAAGGAAAACTTGGTTAATAAAAAATTTCGAACAGAACTATTTTTCTTTTGTTGAAGTGAGAATATTATGAGACTGGGTGTTAACTAATTAGTTCATAATAGTATTAAAACAACAAAAGAAAAAAAAAAAAAAACAGGAGCTGAATGTTTACAGCCATGGGACTTAATCTTTCCTGTAGTTAGAATCTTTCATAAAATCAGCATGAGCCAAAGGTTCCAATAGAAGGAACCTGGGGTTTTGTTTTCTTCATAGTTACCCTCCAAAGCCTGAATGGTTCCATTTATAATTCAGGCAGAGAATCCCAGGAGCCTCGTAACACTCATTCCTCTGGATTCTCAAGCTCTTCTTTAGCACTCCCTGGCCACATATGTGGACAATTACTTTAGGTCCCCACTAGACTTGCCCATACAGAAGAGTTATTTACCATTAATGCTTTCAGATCTCTCTCTTTTTTAAAAATCACAGAGAATGTTTTTGCATCTTTTGTAAAACTGCTCTTAAAGACAATCACTATTATCTTGTTCAATAGCCCTTATGTAAAGATCTACATGAAAAATTCATCTTAGAGCTGAATGTCAAGAAATATAATTGTCTCTCTTAGTGAAATGTTGTGTTTCCTTTTAGAAAAGAGATGAGTTATGTAATTTCTTTCTTCTCCCTCTTGCTCTCTCCCCCTCTCTCCAGTGTTCACTTGAGCTGCCAGGAAGTTCAGATTTGAATTTGATGTTCCATTGAGGTACTGTTCTTAATCTGTGCTTTCTGATACAGTCTCCTCACCCCTGCATTATTACCTGCCTCTTGTTCTGTTATGTCTGGGTCTTCTACTGTGAACAACTTGAATACTTTTGGAAACTAACACAACATAAATTAGAAGTGAAGGGACAGGTTGGGTTTCCATTGATTGAGATTTTACTTACAACCAGGAGGTGCATGAGATTTTTTAAATGATCAAAGTCAAATTAGATTCATTTAGAAAGAAAGATTTCATTTAGGAAAAGCCAAATGCCAAGAACGCTGGGAGGGGATCATCTTCACATAACTCATTTTCTCAACAACTGCCTGCAGACAGATATTACAATTTGGATCAAGAAAGCAATACCATAGAAAGACCTGTGGTTAGCAATTAATTACACTATGAATATTGGTCCAATCATGTCAGTGGCCCTCCTGTCATTCTATGAAGCAAGCATGGAGCAGGTTACAACCCCACAAGCTGGAATCAGGAGGAAGATGATCTCACAAACCAGCACCAGAGCCCATTTCCTCTAGAGATGCTCACACCCCGGAGGGTGACCCAGGGTGGGGTGTAGTCCTCCTAGCCCCACAACCTCGGCCAGCTCCAGGGAGCAGGAAGCTCACTCCTGACTACTTTGTGGAGTATTGAGTCTCACAGATTTGTCATTCAATGCACAGCTTCTCTCCACACGGCCCACACAGCTAATCCCTGTACTATATTTCTCTCAGTTTTCCCTCCTCCACCCACACTTCTGCTGACTTCTCTCCACACAGGAGAGACAGAACAGCTGAGGAAACAGCAGAGCGGTGGAAAATTTTTGAAAGTGTTTTGAGCCCACCCAACCTGAGGAGAGCATTCAAAGAAAAACAGGAAGAGAGAGAGTAGGAGCTCCCTGGGCCCCCACACACAAGCCGAGGATTGTCACTCTCGCCCACCCCCAGTCCCAACATGGACCAACTGCTGGGACCAAGCCTCAATGCCCACGTGCAAAAATATGCAAATTTTGGTGAGGATTATGGAAGGGAGGCAATTGCTCAGCTATTTCAGACACCGCATCATGGAAATTGAGGGCACAGTAGGCTCATTCCATTCAAACACCTACCAGAAGAGTTCAACCAACACCTTTGGTCTTAAATTGGAATATCTAGAGGCCATCATACCTGCAGAATGAATGCAGATCTGAAGGTGGATATGATTCTGTTCCGGCAACCAAAATTAAAGTCCCCAATCTATAGGACAATCAATGCCCTCCCTCAGTGAGTGAGTGTGTGTGTGTGTGTGTGTGTGTGTGTGTGTGTGTGATTGAATATTACTCATCCTTTTTCATTTCCTTTCAATTTCTCTTCCTACACCAGGCAACAGCTTTTAAGGCTGCCTAATTTTTTAGGTATTGGGGGTGGGAAAAAGATGGGAACTCATTTAGTTTTTGCTCCCTCTCTCTTTGGTTAGAGATTCCAGCAGTTGAGGAACAAAAGGAGATTGGTAAATTAGTTCACCCATTCATTCATTCATTTACTTGTTCCGTACACACCTAAGTTTCCCATCTTCACTACTTTTTGGTCTAGGCTCCACTGAACTGAGCCACATCAAAAAGAAGTAATCTTTGATCTGCCTTACTCCCTTCAGTGACCTCTGGATCAATTTTTGGATCTGGTTTAGTATAGGGATTTTCCATGTAACCCAGAACTTGTATAAAGATTATATGACCAAAGAATAAGTAGGATTGTAAATATTTTTCTCTATAAACATCCATAGAAAGGTTTCTAGCCCACACATTGGACTAGTCCTATCTCCTGGGTAAGAAAGTACTAAAATTAATGCATTCACCATTCTTCTCTACTTTGTTAGCACAATTTATTTTTTTTCAGATTATCCTCAAAGCTGACCTAACTTTCATTATGGTCAGTATTATGTATTTGATATTAATTGACATACTTACCCATTCAGATAACACATATTCATTGAGTAGCTACAGTATGCCAGACACTGTCTCACTCATTGAGGCTATGATTTTGTATAATGATCACTTAAAGGAGACAATAAATGAGTGGGATCAGACAACCCTTGTCTTGATGTTCTTTCCAAGAGTGCAGAAGAAGAAGAAGAAGAAGAAGAAGAAGAAGAAGAAGAAGAAGAAGAAGAAGAAGAAGAATCTAATACAATGTAAAGAAAGTAGGAATTGTTTCCATTTGACAACCAGAAGTGATCAGTTTATAGTTCTTTATTTATGAATTCTACAGTCTGACTGGTTCCCCATAGCTAACATTTTACAGATTGAGCTCTATAGATTTTAGCTGACTAGTTCATATTTTATAGTTTTGAAACATCAGGCCCTGGAGGGATATTTTAAAGTTGGTTGTAAGGACCAGATAGGTCAGGAGACCTAAGATACATGTTTATTTCCAAAAAGCAAATTTTTTTCCTTTCATCCTGAACTCTTAGATTGGAACACCAAGGAGATACAAATGAGTTTTGTAGTCCTGGGTCTCTGAGATGAAGGATGAACCACTGAGCCTGCATCCCGTCTGTTGAGGCTGGCCTTGGTATAAGATTTCAAGGCTTGTATTGATGAGGAATGGTTCTGATGTAGTAAATCAGCAATAGATTTGGCAAACAAAAAGGGTAATAATTTGTGGCCAAGAAAATTTTGCTTGCTTCAAAAACTATTGTCAGATTCAGCAGAGGTCCAAAGACTGGAAAGCCAGTCCTGGATCATGGGTTGGGCATACCAATGTTGTCCCTCCTAGTACTGAAGAGTCTTTGAGCACTACTTGGAAAACAACTCCGTCTCCAGCACAACTCCAAACTATCAAGAGGGCTCTGCATGTGAACTTTCCCTTAACTTCTAACTTTGCTGGATTATATCCACTCATTGACAAAGGATCTTTGTATTGTTCAAAACTACTATAAACTACGTATCCAACCCTTCATGTGCTCTCTTACAACAGGAAAAATAAAAATAAGCTCACTGGCAAAGTCTCAAATAGAATTTTCAAATAGAATAAACCAACAACAAGTTTTATGTTTCAATAAGTTCTACTTTAGTTTTGATGAAATTGGTGGATGGCCATTTCTGCCCCTCTCCCCCCCAACATTGTACTAGAGATTAAGCCCAGGGCCTTGAACATGCTAGGCAAGTGCTCTACCACTGAACTACATCCCTAGTCTGACCCCACCCCTTTTAAAATAGTTTTGAGGTCCTCAGGATAATCAGACAAAGGAAAAATTTCAATCAAATGATATTTGAGTGGTGGTACATCTTTTTATATCTGTGTTTTTCATTGGATAAGAAAAACTAAAGATGCACAGTAACTCCCAATTGTCATGCTGTTGAAGTGTGTCAACAACCTGCATAATGAAAAGAGTTTACAACTAGAGGAAAGAATAAGACAGGCCTGGGTTTGAATCCTAACTCCAAACTCTCCACTTAATATCTTGGCCAAATCATTGACATTCTCTGAGTCTGATGAGACAGAGATCACTGCCTACTGCACAGGACTGTCGAGAGGTTAAATGAGAGCAAGTGCAATTCCTGGCACATTGAAGGCCAGGAGTGGCCACCACTTCCCCTTCCTTCTCCCCTTTTCCTTCTTCCTGTAGCCACATTTATGAGATGACATCACAGTTCCCTCAGAAAGATGGCTGCTGGGTCTCAAGTTTTCCAGATTTCTGCTGATTTAAGTACCCAACTGTGCTGATATGATTTATGCAAATGCCAGCTGGGGATGGGTGCCATAACAGAGATGAGTCATTTCACAGTACTCCTTAACAATCTGATCTTGCTTCAAAGAGAAAGGGCTTTCCTCACTGATGGTGGGAGAAACTGCCCTGAGATCTAGGCATGCCTGATATAAGATTCTCATAGTATCAAGGGGACTTTGCAGGTAAGATCCAGGACTCCCCTAAGTGATATGAAACAAGTTAACAGCTTGAACTTGGAAATCTGACAAAATGAAGTTTGGATCCTGATTGCCACTTGCTAGCTAAGTAGTCTCTCAAAGTATCTCTCCCAGGGTACTTGTAAGGATTAAATGAAACAACATACACAAAGCACTGAGACCAGCAATGGACACAGTAAAATTCAATGATCCCCATCCCTCAACACCCCCAACCCTGGCCAGAGGTCACCTCTCAGTTGTCTATTGATTCCTCAGCTATCTGTTGATTCCCGAAGCCTACCTTCTAGCAGTTGGACGAGCAGAGATGTCTACTGTACATTTCCTATGATCTCACTCTGCTGCCTACATCCTTCCCCTATGCACTCCACCCAATCCCAATCTATCCTTTGATCACTATTTTATAAAGCCTGTCTTCTACTTGAAAGCACTATAATTATTGCCCAGTCATATGAAATCTCACACCATAACTAAATAAATAGTTCCTGATTGATCATGAGGATAATCAAGAACTTAAAGATTTCATTAAAAAGCTGTCTTATTTCTTACTATTATTCCTCATTTACATATCCTACCAAAATAGTTTATCTCAGTAAACTTGGTAAAAAAAAATATAGCCCAAAAATCTCTTATCAAAATATAAATATTAATAATAATGTTGGTCTGTGAAGTTTCTCTAAAGCCAGGACTTTGGAGGTTAAGGAAATACCACTTCATGGGTGAGCTAATGTTTACCAAGTGCCTACTGGATACATGCCTCCTTATTGATAAACTTTGGCTTCATCATTTTAGTGAGAGAGCTTCACATTTCTTTTTTACTAGAAAAATCCACAGATTCTTCATGTTCTTTGGAGAGGTAGGTATGTCTCTGTGATAATGTATATGTAATTAGCTCCTTTATGATACCAATATATCATGGAGGCATTCAGATTTAGATTATACATAAGCTCAGTATTAGTTTCCCCAGTTAGGTGGTACCTATTCTGATAGAGCTAGTAAAAAGTGCATAAAATATGCATAAATTCTATGTAATGACTCAAGTTAAATATACCTCACAGAATGTTCTATCTTATTAAAATTCACATACATTTTTCTTACAAGGGAGTTATTATTCTGCATTGTAGCATGTATTTTATTACAAACTTGGAGTTCATTGATGAATAGTGATAGAGCTGCAAATCAAGTCAACAGCTTAGTTAGCTCAGCAGGATTTGAGGATGCTTTTCTCTCTTGCTGAGCTTAAGTTCAGCGGGTAGCTTAGGACCTGAGCCACTTCCTGGGGCTCTGGGCCACTTCCTGGGGCTCTGGGCATTCTCCCTTACCTGAGGCCCTCGCCTTCAGGAGAGTGCTGTCTGCAGTACTCCAGAGTGTAGGTCTCTGTTGCCTCTGGGTTGGCAGGCCGCCATCGAATAGTAGCTGTGTTCCAACATACAGTACAATCCTCAGCACGAATCACAGGGGTCGAGGGTGCTGCAGAAAGAGAAGGAAGTCATTCATGGAGCAATGCCAGCTTTGCTTCCCTATCGCCTGAGAATAATGCTTAGGCATGAATTTACTTTTGAATTTTTATCAGAAAATTTATTCTGGTCTGAAAACCTTAAAGAGATTAAAATTTATGTTATGAAAAATCTCCCTCCTCTGCCTTCTAAATTTCCCAGTTCTCACCCATCCCAAACAGCCTCAACATTAATTGCCTATAAATCACACCCCAGTTTCTGTATATATCTACTCTACAAGCAAATAAAAATAAAAATGCTTGCCCCTCTCCTTTTACACAAAAGTTAGTCATGATCTTGTTCCCAGCATGTTCTCAATAAAGGTTTATTTTTTAAAATATTTTCAGTTGTATATAGACACAATACCTTTATTCTTTTATTTTTTTATTTTTATGTGGTGCTGAGGATCAAACCCAGTGCCTCACATATGCTATGCAAGCACTTTACCACTGAGCTATAGCCCCAGCCTCTAAAGGTTTGTTTTAAAAGGAAAGAAGACAGGGTAAGGGGCTAATGGGTAGAAGCAACCTATTTCTTGTCTTGAGGCAGTCTGATGTGCAGACCTGCTGCTGTCCCCTATGGAAAGATTTCATCATGAATGTATTCCTGCTGGAATGGCAGCACTTAAAACATTTGGGTTCTCTATTATAGTTTGGATCTTGAATGTCCCTCAAAGGTTTATGTGTTGAAGGTTTGGTCCCCAATGAAGCAGTGTTCAAAAGTAAGGAGTGATTGGATTGTGAGAGCTCTGATGTCATCAATGGATTAGTACACTAATGGGCTCACAGCTGATGTCTGTTTGTTTGTTTGTTTATGAAAGTGACAAAAACTTCAGGAGATGGGGCCCCATTGGAGGAAGCAGGTCACTGGAAGTGTGCCCTGTAAGGGTATATCTTGTCCCCAACCTCTCCCTCTGCTTCCCAGCTGCCATAAAGCAAGTGGCTTTGCTCTGTGATGCCCTTCCCACCATGATGTTCTGCCTTACCACAGGCCAGAAACATGGAGCCAGCGAACCAAGGACTGTAAGCTCTGAAACTGTGACCCAAAATACATATTTCCTCCTTTAAGTTGTTTTTCACAAGTATTTGGTCACAGCAATGAAAAGTTAACAAAGTCTCCCAGCACCAATACAATGACACCCTCTATTGTGTTAGCCTTTCTCACCTCACATCTTTCCTTATTTTTAAGTCAAATAAGTAATATCAAACTTTTAATAATATCCTGCATGCTCCATTCTGTTTCCTCCCTTGATGTCTCCACTCTTATGTTTTCTTCAAGAGGAATGTGCTTCCTTAACACATGACTTCCTACTGATCCTTTAAAGTATTTTGTGCAGGCATCAGCTCTAAGAATCATTCCTTAACCTGCCCCTCCCCTGGCTGTCTTGGGTACCTCTCTGCAGTGCTACATAATAACCTGCACATAGCTGGATCATGCCTCTTACTAAACACTGCCTATGATCTTATGTTTCTTTATCTCCCTCACTTGACTTTGAACTTCTTTCAAACAGAAACTCATCTTATTCACCATTGTATAATTCAGCACTTGGCCCAACACCTCATGTAACAGGTACTTCATAAATACTAGTTGATCTCAATAATCTACGAAGCCTTTGCATATCCTTACCTGTTCTAAAAATTGCTCTTTCACTGGGCAGGCTACATCCAGTGAAGTTCACAGCCATTACCCAGACTTGATAGCATCGGTCAGGTTCCAAATCTTCAAAAATGCAGTAGCTTTCTTTTACTGTCAATCTGTATTCTTCTATCAATTCTAGCATAAAACACAATCAGAAAACTCTAAGGTGTCTTACAAAGTTAATTAGACATTATAGTTTTTGAAAAAAGGAATTTTTATTTTTTTAGTGGGGTAACCTAATCATTATCATTATTATAGTTTTATAGATATCATTGTGATAACTTGTTCCTTAGAATACATAAGAAAACAATAGCATTTGAAAAAGAGACATTTAGAATGACATAGTATTACTTGCAAAGGTTTATCAGAAAATAATAGCATTTTAGTAAGATTCTGAGCTTCATACACTACAATTAAAGTAACTTATTTCAATAGCAAATATTAAAATTGCATAAAGTTTATCTTAGCTTAAATCTCAGTAACACATTCTCAAGAAAATTCCTAAGAACCAATACCAGCATTTCATAGGAGTACATAATAAAAAAGGACAGCCCTGTGTTTTCTAAACCTAAGATGTTACAAAGCATTTCTATGAACTAGTAAAGTATTTTTGATATTCAGTATGACTTTCCAAGTTTTAAGCCCTGGTTTCTTAGAATTCCAGAATTCTCCAAACTAGATCTTTCCACAATTTACAGAAATATGTAAGTAACTTTGATGGGTCTTTACTCTTCTAAGAAGTAATTTTGTTAGATCAAGACATTTCCTTTTTAAATTTCTTAAAATATTTTGCTTTCAATTTTTTTAGTAAATGTTAATACTATTCTGAACACCTGCCCTGTTGGGCCAAACGGATTATTTTTAGTGAAACTTTATGTCCTTTAAAAAGAATGATTTACTTTTTAAAATTAGCCTATGGCAATTTCAGTTATCCTCCCTATTGCTCCTGAATGTCACATCTTTAAAATTCCTCCAATTAAGTGGCTTTGGGTAGCAGTGGTACAGCACATGTATGAAGGCCTGAATTCCATCCTCAGCACCACAAAAAATGAATCGATAGGTAGGTAGGTAGGTTGGTAGGTAGGTGGATAGATAGATAGATAGATAGATAGATAGATAGATAGATAAAAATAAAAGAATTTAGATTGTGCTGGGCATGGTGGCACATTCCTGTAATCCCAGTGGCTAATGAGGCTGAGGCAGGAGGAAGGCGAGTTCAAAGCCAGCCTCAACAAAAAGCGAGGCACTAAGCAACTCAGTGAGACCCTGTCTCTAAATAAAATACAAAATAGGGTTGGGGATGTGGTTCAGTGGTCAAGTGCCCCTGAGTTCAATACCTGGTACCAAAAAAAAAAGAAAAAAAAGTCTAGATTGTTTCTTTAAAATAAATTTAGGAGTTTGTCAAGTTAGCAGGTCTCTTCAATTGCCTCTTTGTCAATGTGATATAGTTCAATACAGATAGTTCATTCAAAAAGGTGTCCTAAAGACAAATATACTAAAAACACTTCCCCCATAACCCAGAAATTGTGACTGAGTTTTCACTACAATCACTCTGTTAGGCCCTTCTTTCAACTATGCACATAACATGTTCCTGGAGACCTTATCACACATAGCATGGTATCAGAATATATGTATACCATCAGATAACTGTTACCAGCATAGTTCAAGGCACAGAACACTGGACAGGGAAGTATCTGGGATAGGGTGAGGTGAAGATGAAAAAAAAAAATACTCTTAGCAATAACTATTTGTTAAGAGGGGTCTTGGAAGTCTCATGATATATGATAGAGATATAGAAAGAAATGAAGTATAGAGTAAAAATAAACACAGAGACAAAAAAACATAAATACAAACTTTTGTTTATGAGTCTGAATGAAATGTGTTTGTATCCTGCCCTTGACATCTACAAATTGTATAGCCTTGGACAACTACCTGACCTCAGATCAGTTTTCTCATTTGCTAAAGGGGATATAACACTTACTTCCTTGTGTTGTGATAGGGATATAGTAACAGGTCTTCAACTAAACAGGAGTCCATGTAGACAGATTTAGCCAACTTTACACTATGCTTACCATTGCTTTTTTGTGTATGTGTGAATTTTTTCCCTATAAAATTATCACATGACATTTCAAAAGACTTAAATATTAGTAGTAGTGAAATATGTTACAATTCATTCCTTATTACATATTGGGCTCCTGAGTTTTTGTAACAGTATGTCAGTCCTGCCACATGCTCATCTAGTTTCCAGGGTATGTGAGTCTATCTTTAACAAGCAACACAGAACACCAGCACACTCAGTTCTGATTCATCAGGAAGTACAACTCCCAAATGCCTGGCTTCCAGGTCTTACTAGAAGTTCTCCCACTGAGCAGAGAGATCTTTCTCAATTTTTAAGGCATGCCATCAACTCACTCCATTAAGCGCTTTCACTTCATCCCACAGATTAACTTGAGACATGAGAAGACAACCCCATGCCTCGAAGCCTGAATCAAACTAAGGTTTGTTTGTGTCTTTTGTCAAATAGATCTGAGAATCTGCCAACCATGACATCCAACACTGCCTTTGCACTACAGTTACTGTGGAGGACAGTGTCCTGTACATGGTCCAATCACCTCTACAAAATTGGACATGTTGCACCCATCTTTCAGACTTCAGTACTGGTTAAAACTTTGTTCTCCCTGAAACTCTGGTATGTTACCACCTTTCTGACAATAAGAATCACTTAATTGTTCCTGTTATTCTGAGAGCCTGAAGTCAAATTTGAATCTCAGTTACAAAATTCATGTTGACCATTATGGTGATATTTATGTGGTTTTTTTTATCCTTGATCCTGATTTCCCAATTTTGCCTTTCTGTTATTACCTTATTATATGGTCATTGAGTTTTTGTTATTATTGTTTTGTGAGTAGCTATAGATGCTTTGTGAAAAGAGTCATAATACATATATACTTAAGTATTTTCTCTTAAGATGCTGAAATAACACCTGCATCTATATTTGTGTTTGCAATCCTACCATTTAGTTCTTGGTCATCTTGAGGCTCCTCCATGCAGTACACCTGGAATGAATCAATAACATCTTCTTTGTTCATGCTCCAATAAACTGCAATTGTGGTGCTGGTGGCAGAATTCGGTTCCTGAGGTTCTAGTCTAGGAGGCTGTGGAACTGGAATATAGGTACAACTTACTGTAACTAAAGCTGTTTTTATTGATTATCTGCTCTGCAAACCTCACTTACGTTTATTGAAAAAAATCAAACAATACAGAAATACATGGAGTAAAAAAAGAAGTCCCTATTTCCAACATCCAATCTCAATTACATTCCTAGATTATAATCACTGTTATACAATAATAACTGTTACAGTTGAGTGTGTATTCCTCCAGAATGTTTTCTATGCAGTTTATATGTGCACATATAATACACAAAATGGGTCCCAAACTGGGATCACTGTATAATACTCTTCTGTAGTCCTATATTTGAAGCAATAAAAATAGAGGCTACAGTATATATCAAATGACATAGTTTTCCTTCAAAATAAAAAGCATTCCTTTGCTAGATAACCAATGCTGTATTGTTTTATATCAATATAGAGTCTAACTGGGGTGCAGTGGTACACGCCTGTAATCCCCGCTCCCCTGCCCTAGCTTGGGAGGCTGAGACAGGAAAATTGAGAGTTCAAAGCCAGACTCAGCAAAAGCAAGGTGCTAAGCAACTCAGTGAGACACTGTCTCTAAATAAAATACAATAGAGCTAGGGATGTGGTTCAATGGCCAAATGCCCCTGGGTTCAATCCCTGGTACCTCCCCTACCAAAAATATAGAGTCTACATTCACAATAGAGATTATTGAAAACCTTTTTAGATAGAGTTGAAATTTATTCAAGGCTGAAAAAGATGCATTTAAAAATATCAAAATACACTTTCTGAAACTACTATCCCACTTTTTTTTCCAATATGGCTACGAAGTCAGATTCTTAAAAAATTTATATATAAAAATTACATAGGGAAAAAAGTCCTCTATTAATTGAATCAGGTATAAGTTTTAGATATAGTATAATTCTGTTATTCTGAATTTAAAGACAATAATATTCTCAAGTATTTTACTAGAGATTTTTTAAAGTTTATAATTATGCATATTAAGCATTAATTATATAAATAATACCATAAATCAAGCTCTATGCAACTCTCTTCTAAAATTTATGACAAAAGAATTGAACATATTTTATAAGTTAGGGGAAAAGGCTATTTCTATAGTTGAAAAGATATGTTTTAAATTTTTTTTTTTTTTTGGTACCGGGTATTGAACTCAGGGGCACTCGACCACTGGGCCACATCCCAGCCCTTTTTTGTCTTTTATTAGAGACAGGGTCTCACTGAGTTGCTAAGTGCCTCGCCATTGCTGAGGCTGGCTTTGAACTCGTGATCCTCCTGCCTCAGACTCCTAAGTGCTGGGATTATAGGCATGCGCCACTGCGCCTGGCTTGTTTTAAATTTTTTTGTGTGGGATTTTTTATTTTCCCTCAGCCAACCATTTCCTGAGAGATAAGCTTACTGAAATAAGATGGAACAAATTTCATAAGACAAATTTCTTGAAAGTTGACACTAAAGGAAAACAAAGTTTAGTTCAATAAAAAGGTTAAAATAAGAAAAAAATAAGTGGATCTAAAGAATGTAACAAAAAGAGACAAATTAAAAAGATTCAATCGAGATAAAGAGCTGAAGAGTACATAATTATGAAAAATGAGAAACAGGATAGAAAAATGGTGTGGTTCGTGGGCTTCAGAGCAGAGAAGCTGGCCCAGAGTTAAATGGAAGATCCCTGCTTACTAACTGCATTATCTTAGCCTCAGTTTCCCCAGCTTTAAAATGAGAAAACTATCACCTCCTAGGGCTGTTGTAAGAAGCAAGATAATCCGGTGACAGGATGTTGGTGTTGGTATTAGGAGATCTGCACATCCCACATCGGTGCAACAGTTTACCTGCTAAATTCAAAAAACTCCTGGTACCAGGGAAGATTCAGCACATTCTCTGCACTGGAAACCTTTACACCAAGGAGAGTTATGACTATCTCAA
Source organism: Tamias sibiricus (assembly GCA_025594165.1). NCBI lineage: Eukaryota > Metazoa > Chordata > Mammalia > Rodentia > Sciuridae > Tamias > Tamias sibiricus. The sequence continues at coordinate 104,614,538 of CM046662.1, forward strand.
GACTCTGGCTGGTGATGTTCACATTGTGAGAGGAGACTTTGATGAGAATTTGAATTATCCAGAACAGAAAGTTGTGACTGTGGGACAGTTCAAAATTGGTCTAATCCATGGACATCAAGTTATTCCGTGGGGAGATATGGCCAGTTTAGCCCTGTTGCAGAGACAGTTTGATGTGGACATTCTCATCTCAGGACACACACACAAATTTGAAGCATTTGAGCATGAAAATAAATTCTACATTAACCCAGGTTCTGCCACTGGTGCATATAATGCCTTAGAAACAAATATTATTCCTTCATTTGTGTTGATGGATAGCCAGGCATCTACAGTGGTCACTTATGTCTATCAGCTGATTGGAGATGATGTGAAAGTAAAACGAATTGAATACAAAAAATCTTAAAAGCCATGCCTGTTCATGATTTTGTGGGGTTTTTTTTTTTTCATTCCTTTAAGTAATTAAATGTTTAAGAGCCACACAATTGTATCAACTTCTATAATATTTTGCAGTAAGATATGTTTTCTTTGTTAATACATAAGTGCTTTAAGCTTCTTGTAAACTATAAGAATATATTTGCAGTATATGGTTTCTATGAAAAGAAAAGTCCACGACACAGTAGATAGTCATGTGTTAAGAAAAATTTATCCTTGAAAATATCTTCGTATTTGGACTTTATTACAAAGGTAGTTTATGAAGAGAAAGAATTTAGACTTTCTGTATACATTTTTCTCTTCTCCAGTAATAAATGGTTACCTTTCATTAAAATTAAAAAAAAAAAAAGAAGCAGCAAGATATTGTGTATTTAGTGCTTAACAAATACGCCTGACACAGTGGTGGCTGGTTCATTAAGGCAAGATGGCCTTGGCAGAAACACAACAAATGAAGGGAAGTGGCAGGAATCTCTCAAAGATGAAGTTGAACCTGGGCCCCAGCATCTGGTAAGTCATAGCAGCCTTAGAGGGAAGACCTTCTGAGGTCTACCTAGAGAGTCCCACCTCAAAGACTGACAGTGGTTCAGAGACACTTATACTATCTTTGACTTCATTGTTTTGTCTTCCCCACTGAAAATCTATGTCACATAAAGGAGTCCATCCAGACGGACATAGTTTGGTAAATTTTCATGTTATCTAGATTTAAGGAAGAGCCAAACAGAATGTTACAAATATTGTCAACTGTCTTTGAAGCAGCACTAGGGGAACTCCTTGAGGCATGAGCAATGAAAATGCTCTCCCGTTTCTTTCTATGAATTGTGCATTCGTCTATATTTGCTTTTTTAAGTTGTAATATCTTTTTACACTTCTCTCTTGGGTAACTAAACAAACTTAAAAACAGAAAATTGGCCCCTCCAAAATCACCTAATTTTAGGAAAGAAACAGATATAGGAAATTAAAGCATGTAAACTAGAAATAATTTTGTTCTTAATGTTCTCCTTCCCCCCAAATAATTGAAGTGAAAACACTTTTTCAAAAATACAAAATACTTTCACTCTTCAAAGTATTATAAAATGAAAAGGGGAATATGGATACTTCATAAATGCAATCTAATAATGGCTGGATTTATAATTCCTATGTGGCAAATGAACATCAAAGACTCAGATTTTTTATGTTAGTAATTCCCTTTACACTTTTGTAGTAATAAACTTGAATAAGTGTGTTGACAAAAACAAAAACATAAGAACAAAGTGGAAGCATAGGGCTTCTTTACCAGAAGCTAAGATACTGGACAGAGGAATCATCTCATGGATTCCTTCTGTCTGATGGGATGTGCCTATAAAGAGCTGTCACACACAGAGAGCTAAGCATTAATCAATTTGGACTTCAGTACCTGTGACCAAATACAGATTTCTGCTCAACCTCACTTCCAGAAAACCTCCAGGAGAGCAGCACTATTCACAATAGCCAAGATGTGGAAACACCCAAGTGTCTATCAATGGAAGAATATATATATAAATGGATGGATAGATGAGCAAAGTGTGGTATATACAAACAAAGAAATGTTGTTCTATCTTATAAAGGAAGAAAGTTCTGACACGTGCTACAAAATGAATGAACAGCAGGATAATATGCTAAGTGAAATAAGCAAATTACAAAGAGATAAATTACTGTATATGATTTCACCTATATGAGGTACCTAGAGTAATCAAATTCATAGAAACAGAAAATAGAAAGGTGACTTCCAGGGGCTGAAGGAATGAGGGCAATAGGGAGTTAATGTTTAATGGATATAGAGTTTAAGTTTTGCAAGATGAGTGTTTTGGAGGTAATAGTGAAAAAGTGATATGAATGTACTTAATGTCACTGACCTATAACAAATAAAAATGGCTAAGGTAATAAACTTTATGTCATGTATATCTAACTGCAGACTTTAAAAAAAATTCATAGGAACCAGAGTCAAGGAACCCTAGCTATCACTAATCCATGTCTATCTCATCTCTCACAGCAGTGCACTTGCTCTGCCTCGGTGCCACTGGGCCGAGACTCTGAAGCCAAACTCCCCATGCACCCTCCCAACTTCCTACATAGTCTTGGAAAATACATTGTTCCATTCGTCTCTTTTCTCACCTGTCAAGTGGGAATATCAACAAAAGGTTGATATCAACCCCTGGGGCTGTTGTGAAACTAGATGGTTGGCTATGCTCAGCAGTCTCTACAGTACTCAGCCTCCTGTGAGTATGGAGTGCATGCCAGGCACTGCTCATTCTCCTGGGAAAGCCCACATCTTTCCCCATTCCGTGTGCTTAGTTTGGGTATGGTGTCATCAGATTAGCTCTTCAGGTACTATGTGAGGACTTTAATGTGAGAATTTTCATTGGTCACAAAACAACACTACTTAGGAGCAAGTCACCCTGGGCTCCAATTCTGTGAAGCAGACACACAAAGCAGCATTGATCACTTCAGAACTGAGTCTCCTCCACAGAGGACTTAGAACCTCAGAGACTGCACAGTGTGCTTTCTGAGTCAATCATTAACCCTTTGTGATAACATAGCCCTAAAATATCCATCAGATGTTCAAAAGTATATCCTTCTAAATGAACAACAGCATTTTTTAAGAAAACCCCTTAAAAGCAAAAGATTTGTTTAAGCAGAAGACCTTTTTTGTTAATCAGAATTTCTTAGTCTGCTGTCACTGCTCTACCTTAATGCCTCCAAAAGTTATTACAAGAAAGCACCCTTTTTGTTTTGAGACATTTCTGAAGAAAATTCTTTGGGCTAAACAACTGAAATTTTCACTTTATAAAGAGTTGTTCGGGTTTGAGGTTTTTGGGTAGGGTTTGTTGCATATTTTGTCTTTTTAAAGACTCAGTAGTCTTTTACTAGTTACTAAAGTAAAACTTGCTACAGCAATGAAAGTGAATTGCCAATTTAAATATGACTACCATCTTTAAAGTAGCTTTGGAAGACTATAGCATCTTTTAAGAAAAGCACCTGAGCACCTTGTATAGTAAGTGAAAGTCAGTAACTTGAAACATGGTAGCTTTGAGAAATCTAAATAAGTTTCATTGTTTATTAAAATAGCACATTAAAAAATATTTTGAAGAGCCAGCAGGATGCTCCTGACAGCTTAGTGGGAGGCTCCTGGCTACCATGATGCTGAGCTGTTACTTCTCTAAGCTAATCTGTTGGTTTTAAAAGAAAAAAAATAGGAAAAATAACTGAATTGAAGAGAGGGAAGCTACTCATAAGGAAAAAATCAGTTCAATGCTTATGAAAATATTTGATTCCTTTTTTCATCTGTACCCTGCTACTGGTATGAAGTAAATAATTATTTTACAAATAGGGAAAGAAATCCAATTTTCAAAAGGAAAAGAAAAGAGAAAGAGAGAGAGAGAGGACCCTGGTTCCAGGCCTTCTTCCTCTCACCTCCTCTAACCCCAACACAGTCATAAAGCTTCAAATGGAAATGCAGTTTATCACTGAAATGGGATGATGGTCTCATGCTTTATTTCAGAGTCTAGCTTTAAAATTTTACAATCAACACTTTTATTTTTCCAGTTATAGAAACTTTACAGAATAAACAAGCAAAAGCTGCCAGATTTCAGTAAGGCAATTAATATATTAAAATGCTTACCAGCCACTTGCTTTAACATCTGGTCACTCCTTGCTGAACTGTCATCATAATGTTCAAAAAGTGAAAACGCAGCAGGCATGTTCTCTAATGAAGCTGTGTTCTTCACTGCAGAAAGCAACCTACCAGGGGGACAGATAAGTATTAACAAACAGGATGACAGCAGAAAACAATTTTTCAAAATGAAGCTGGTGTTGGTAGGGGTGGTTTTTATGAGGCAAGGCCCCCAGCATCCAAAAAGGATAGAAATCATTTTGGAGTCTGAAAATACTTATCTAATATCTACTAACTCTTAGGGTTCTTAGGCTACTGTTAATACTGAAAATTTTCTTCCTATATCCTCAAATTTGAAAAAAGTCTATCAATATATACAGTCTTAAATTTTTTTCTATAAAGCTCATGCTAAAAATTACTTAATTTCAATGATTGTCTTATTTCCTAAAGGATATTAAAGTTGAGAGCTTGTCTGGAAACTTATATACCATAGAATGTCCTTGCTGTTCTCCATCTTCCATACCTAGCTTCAAGTCATTAAGTTATTCAAAAAATGTTGTTCATCTACTATGTGCCAGACACTGTACTAGGAACTGGGGATACAGCTGCAAAAGAGGGAAAGGCCTACCATTAAGACCAAACAAGCCACAGTTTTGAGAAATATATGGCTTTTATGGACTCAAGCCCCTCTTAGAAGGAAAGTCATGTGATGCTAACTCAGTGTTTGTATCTAGGTGAAATATGGATTTTAAATACAAACAAAAACAGGTTAACTCTGAAGGGGAAAGAAGGCAAGGAGACTTTGCAAAAGAATTTGTCTTTAGTATGAGAGGACTCAAATGGATTAGGAGCTCTTCTCCATGTACTCCTTCACACAAGCTTGGGAACTCTCTTCCAACAACGGAGTTTATTTTGAGGAACTGCATCAGTTTCATTCCCATGGACTCTGCAGTTTTCCCTGCCACAGACCTACCTCAAGACCTTAGCACTTGCTGATGGAATGTTCTTCTCCCAGACACTTGCATAGCTCCTTCCTTCACTTAATTTAGATCTCTTTTCTAATGTCTCCTCAGAGAGTGCTGCTCATATGGCATGATCTGCCCCTTCCAGCTCTCATCTTTGTTTTCTCAAAATTATCACAACCTATTTGTTTTTTTTACTTGTCAACTTCACCAGAATATAATTTACATGCAAAAAAGGAATGGTTTGTTTATCACTGTGTGGTAATGTATTACTTAGCACATAGTAGGCATTTAATAAATATGTTTTGAATAAATAAGAGGCCAATAGTTTCATTTGGGGAATGATATCAGGATCTCAGGGATGGTGATTTGGGGTCAGCATAAGGGGAAAAGTTTATGAAGTATTTAAATAGTGTCTTGTATGCTTACTATTGCTGGATACCACAAATTTTACTACTACTTGTTTTAAGGGAGATGGTTCCAGTAGGGACTTCAAAGAGGAGCCTGGCATTTGGGCTGGGTATGAAAGAATGAGCAGGAATTTCCCAGGCAGGAGAGGGAGTAAGTGTATTGCAGATAGAAGAGCAGCATGAACAAAGGGTTGGAGAAGTGAGAGAGTATGGGCACACTCAAGGGCCAGAGGGCACCTTGGGGAACCCTGGGAATTGGGAAGCAAAAACAAAGATGAAATGGGAAAGTGGTTTGTGGCTTGACTGTGAGGTTGCTTTCATACCCACCAAGAGTTTCAATTTTATCTTTTAAGGCAGGGAGAGCCATAGAACTGTTTATGTAAGGGAAGCTTAGAAGAATACCCTGGCAGGCACTGAGGAAAGACCAGCGCCAGTAAACAAAAGAAGCAAGAGATTGGCTGGGAGGACCCCATAATGGTCCAGGTGAGGGAAGATAAAACAAGCCTAAATTAAAGCTTTGGCAATACAGAGGGTAGAAACAGTAGACACAGAATTAACGAAAAATGGTTACCCCTTATGCACGCTAAGCCCTCTCAAAATGCAGTTTTTTGTAGCACAAAAGCTCTAATTGTAGAAACATAAGTAAAACATTTGGGTTTCCTTTATGCACTGACCTGTTCAATTTTGACATCAGCATATGAAAGGGCAACTAGACTTTTTTTTTTATAAGTAGGCCCTACAATGGCTGTGACTCTCTTTCTTTTTCATTATTATAATACAAAAGAGCAAAGTGGAACAAAAATACATCCCCCTAACAGAACAGCATTTTCTAAGCAAATGTGTTTTTCAAGATATGCAAATGTTGAGTCTAAGTATGCTTGACAGCATTCCTTAATTTAAGCATTTTTAGTGTTGAGAAAAATTTAATATACAAGCACTGTCTTTAGAGATATAATATGAAAGGAAGGAGAAAAAGCAGCAAGGTAAAATAAGCTAGATACTTAGTACTTCTTATAGAAAGAAACTCCAATAACATTGCAACTTAGAGGAAAAGTCCTGGAGGACATGGAAGGTGTATGTGTGTGTGTGTGTGTGTGTGTGAACACGTGTGCATGCACAGATTAACAGGACTTTAATTGCTCATATGTCGTCACTGAATCCCAAAATTTTGTTGACTTTTTCCTTACAGAAAAATAATGGTTATTCCAAGTATATTCTCCTTAGGTGACATGCAGCTTTAGTAAAGATTAATTCATTGTCAATTGGACAATGAAACAGAAATTAATTAAAATGACACATAGATTAACAAGTTTAAGCACAAAACCAAAGAAATTGTATTTGGTATTAAATGGTTGTCAATTCATATTAGCAATGTTGTAATGTTTAGAAAAGTAAAAAAACATTCCATAGCAATTTTAAGGTAAAAGCCTTTGCAAATTTTCATACCTTGAAATTTTCATTTTCATACTTTTACCAAATTGTCTTACCAATCATCATCTTCCACGAATGGATGAAATATAAATAATCAAATATGCATCCATACAATTCAGTGTATATGGAATGACACTATAAATCCATACATTTAAAATTATATTAAAAAAATAAAATACTAGGCTCAACCAGTGAGAAAGATCTCAGGCCTCGCCAAGGAGAAAAAGGAAGAAGGGGGTCAGATCAATATGAGAATTTCAATGCCAGATGCAAAAGAGAAACATAAGGGCTGAGATGTAGCTCAGTGGTAAAGTGCTTGCCTAGCACTCTGAGTTCCATCCCCAGCAGGAGGGGGGGGATAAAAAAAGGAGTGGGGTGGTAAGCATAAATCCAATGTTATGTTTTTATGACATTTTCTAATTTCTTGTTGAGTGTTTTGCCTTTCAAAAGAATGAAGAATCTCTTAGACTGATTGTTAAGAACACCAACAAAACCAAACAAAATCAAAAGAGGAAGATTCATTTAGGTTAGCTGAGCAGAAAGAGAAGATAAATGCATGACTATCTTTTGAAGAGAAAATGAGAGAACATGCCATTAAGATTACATAAGTCGTAAAATTATTCAAGGCAGATATGGATGATTTCTTCACATTCTCATATTTAACCAATAAGTCTAAGTAGCTACAAAACTTTTTGTATGCAGTGACAGGAAAGATGGTGTAGATTGGGATGAAAATACAGAATACATCTTGAGGAAGCAGTTAAAAATCTACATTATGATAATTGTTATTTAACTAAAGCACATGCAATTTTCTTTCAAAGCTGTCATTTAGCTTTTAAAAGCACTGTGTCTAAAAGTAAGAATCCAGTAGCTCACTAAATGTATTTTTTAATTGGCAGCTTGTTTCCTATAAAGCATCAACATATTAAATGTAAAGCATCCAGTCATGCTATTCTCAGTCGCCACTACATTGTGCCATGTTTTATATACCTTTCATTGATTTCCTCAAATGACTTGGAAGGGGGGAGAGAGAGAGAGAGAGAGAGAGAGAGAGAGAGAGAGAGAGAGAGAGAGAGAAATTAACAACAAAAAGAACAACCAAACAAGAGCATTAAGATCACACCTGTTGAAATATCATTACCCCTCATCTTCTCAGATGCTATTTCTCTTGGGCTTTAGCCTGGACAGCAGGGCAATCAGTGCTCACAAGGGGAGTCGGGGACAGGGCAGGGGCTTTAATTAGCAGTTTGCCTCTGCTCTCTCTGATCAGCAAGGCTGGCAATGGGATGCTTGTTCTCTGCTTCTCTCTATTTTATTAACAAATGGCTTGGCTTCCAGAATAGAAGTCACTGAAGCAAGAAAAATGACTAAAGTTTGCTCAATGTAAGATATATAGCAAAAATGTAATCAGTAGTTATCATTGAGTGACACCTTCTCTGTGCTTTTGTGTATTTTCCAATTTTTCTAGAATGAATATTTATCACTTTTATAAGCAGGAAAAAATGCTTTTTTCCCCAATGTATTCTTCTAGAGAGAAGGAAATAATCTTATCAAACAAACATAAGGTCCTCAGAGAACACAAAAACTTTATTAATGTTATGCTTCTTAAAAGGTAGTTGCCTTAATTAAAAATAAATCAACCTAATGATTTCAGTTTTCCTTTGAGGGTGGTCATGTCCACTAGACTCAAATTTTCCCTGGCTGGAGGTGTCCCTGGAGGCAAATCAAACAACTTAACATTTCTCCATTTTGCTTCACTTGATCTCCAAACTTTTACTAGAGGGCTAGGAAGAGAGAGAACTTTGAAATGAGAGGTCTATATCAGATGATGCTTTTTCCTGTACCACAATTAGGTTTGGAACGCCCCCTGGGAAAATATCTCCATTACTCCTGATTAATCCTTTAGGAATTAATCATAATTCCTAAAGAATTATGAGGATTAAAGAGCTGCCTCTGTGGTGCAAAATTGAGAAGCACCCAAGAGAATCTCCCTGTCCACAAGTTGCTTGTTTGAATTAAGGAACCCTGTCCTCAGGAAGCCCCTTGGAAAAACACCACCATATTATTTGAGAGGGATATCACAATTTATGTCATGCTTCTTTATCTAGAAGTGTGTACCAAAATGTTATTCTCAGCTATTAGCGGAGGCTCAGAAGGAATGGTCCATATGAGAGGCTACCTCAGATTAGATAGTCATGAGGACAAGCCTAGGGGTCAGCATGAAGATGTCAGACAGCAGGAGATTGGGTTAGCCCTCAGAGAGGTTGGAAGGCTACTTTCCCTCCCTCTTAGAAGGAGACCCTTCCAGTGTGATAGCATGGAATGATGATACTGTGGCCCAACTCCATGCATTTTGGCCATATCTAAGCATTAGGGCTTTTAGGATTGGCAGGGCCTTTTCTATAGATACCATGCATGCCCAAATAATTTTTAAGTGCCAGGATTATATAAACCCTACAATGAGATATAAATGATCTAAAGGAATATTGAATGATGAAGTTTAAAAACACACTCATGTTGGAGTGGGCACCAGGTGCCTGTTTTACTTGGCACTTACTGTCAGGAAAACAGTCTCATCCAGCTCCTCTGCTTCCCTCACAATGGTCTCCAGGGTGTCCTTGGCAGTGTCCATGCTCTGCAGAAAGTGGACCATCTGGTCATGCAGGAACTCCATCTTCTTTTTCTTCACTTCCTCAAAGCTCTGGGCTTTCTCATCATACTGTGCCAAAACCTTCTTCATCATTTCCTCATTCTGTTCTTCTAGTCTTTTCTCATTCTTGCTACAGTTTTCCTAGGGGGAAAAAATAAAAACCACTTCTAAATGAAACAAGAGGTGCATTTTTTTCTCATTTTTAATAATTGATCTCTGGCATCCCAATAAGAGAATCAACATTAAGGGCACAGTCTAAATTTCCAACTACCAACTTCCTTTGCCATAATTAGCTTTATAATAGAAATGTTCTTGATGTCATTCTTACAGATAACTTGCAATAACTTTTTAAAAATATTTTTTAGTTGTTGATAGACTATTTATTTATTTATTTTTATGTGGTGCTGAGAATTGAACCCAGTGCCTCACACATGCTAGGCAAGCACTCTATACCACTGAGCAACAACCCCAACCCTAACTTATAATAACTTTTAAACACTGAAATACAGACAGAGATGGAAGGAAGGTGGGGAGGAAGGAAAGAAAAGAGGGAGAGGGAAGGAGAAAGAAAATATTTGACTGTAAGTCTTGCCTACCTGCATTCCACAGATAAAACTTGAAAATAAAAGTGGTCTGGCAGTGAGGGAGGATCACAGGCTATTAGGTTGGGGAGAAGGGTTAGTGTAATTTTAGGTCCTCCAGTAATATGATAACATGAGTGAGGGAGCTGCCAGGATATTGAAAAGGGTCCTACATTCTCAAATGTTCTCCAGAGGAGGGGCAGTTCCCATGCTCTCCAGGGAATGGGAGAGACTTTGTTGTTCATCTGGACCCTCCCAAGATACCTGGCTATTCTCACTGGCAGGGCCAGTGATAAGATAATCATATAATTCACTGTCTAAAAGGGATACATGGGGGATGAGAGAGTAAAAATAATTACTAAGTGTTCACTGATCTACAATAACAGAGAAGGGGAATTGTACAGCAGCCTCCTGCAAGGGCTTGGGGCCAACTCTGCCACTCCTGATTGACAAGTAAGGGTGCCTGGATCATCTCTGTAAAAGGATGGTACATTTATACCCACTCCCTTCAGTATGGGGACAGAAGCCAGCATCCAGGAGAATGTGAACTTATCAGTGACAGTTGTACCATGAGAGGCCGTCATTAGCTCTCATCATGGAGCTCTTGGACAGTGATATAGAGCATTTATGCAAGGCTATCCAAGCGAGAAGCAGGGTAAATAGAGCAATGCACTTAACTCTAGGTCTCAGTGTCTTTTCTATAAAATGGAAACAATAATAACACCTATTTCATATGGTTATTGTGAAGATTAAATTAGGTAAAGCATGTGAAGCATTTGTCCCATTATAGTAAGTGCCCAATAAATGTGTACCTGTTTCGGGGGGACTAATCTTATCCTCAGGCAGGAAGTAGTCTGACTTCACACAGAGGTAAGACTCACTTGTAAAGGAAAAAAACCAACCATGGCAAACAACACACACAAACCCCAATTCAGATCGTTTTAGATGAGAATCATTTACTTGTGACAGAGTAAAAGGGATTATGTTAACTTACCTCAATGGTATTAAAAAAGGATTCTATCTCACTAACAAAAGCTTCTATCCTCAAGGACTTCTCTTGTAAATTTTCAAGAAATTCTGCCAATTGAACCTAAAGAAAGGAATTAAAATATCTTTAACACACAACATTTCAAAAAAAGATCTCTAAGGGGTAGACTCTAATTTCCTTATAAATTTAATATATTTGATAGAGATTTACTATGCCATAATCAGTAACAAATCAATCCTTGAATATTTGTGCTGCTTTATTTAAATTGACTAGATAATCTTATCTGATAACAATTAAAAGATTTCTGACTGAGAGTTCCAAAGCAACTGTAAATAGTTTATCTTCTCATGAAAAAAAAAAGGGAGTGAGGGGGACTTCCTAAAAGCGTGTTTATTTTAGTGAACTCTGGATTTTAATGCTTTCTCCTAAGGCCTTGATTTTCATACATTCTGAAATAGCAGCCTTTTTTTTTTTTTTTTTTTTTTTTTTTTTTTTTTGGTAAAATGTTCCAATATTCCTGAGTAGTTTCTTTCATATTTTGCACCAATGGCCTCAGGTGTGCCTAGAAAACCTGATCCTGAAAAGGTGATCAGAGTCTAGCATATCAAAAAATGCAAACTGTGTGCTGAAAGGACCTAAAATTTCTAAAGACCTTCAAAGGGTTGAAATACTCAAGAAGGGACAACCAGCTAAAAACTCATGGGGTGATGGAGGAAGAGGGTATCTAGTTCAGCTATAGATATAAATCTAGCAGCTAAATCTAATTAACAACAAAACAGAACATCCACTTCAGCTGTCTGACTCACTATCCACAGAATGACAAAAATCCATTGATGAAGCCTCTTCTTCTGGTTTCTACTTTCTTCTATGGTACCTACCTCCAGAACCTTCCGGTACCCCAAGCTACAGTCAAAAAAGCCACATCTTTTCCTCAAACTCTTTCTCCCATGTATGCCTTTTGCCTCTGGTATTCTCTAGCTCTAGAATGTGCTCTCTGCCCTTGGCTGCTAGGAGAGGTCTGCTTCATTTAAGGCTCAGCCAAAGCATCAACTTTTAGAGACACCTTCCTCAGCCCTCCCCTTTCTGCCCCACCGTTTGACACCCAGCAGGTTAGTTTCTCAGCACATCATGTCCCCATGGCCCTGTCCTCATACAAGGGATCCACAAGTCCTTCCCACTCCTCCCTTTTTTAAAAAAATTCTCACTCTTGATGAGCACCATTCCTGACACAGAACAGGAGGTCAATGAACACTGAGAAGGAAGGAAAAGAGTAAAGGAAGAAAATGAATGATGGACAAAAGGTAAGCCACAATGATGGGGAAGGACTGGGGAGGAGAAGCAAGGACGTGGGTCATCTGTCAAAGGAGCCCTCAGTCCCTCAAGAGACTCAAGAGGCTACCCTTAAGATGTTAGAGAATTCTCAAGTTACAACTCTTTTCAGTTGATTTTTATTTTTAAAAAGTTGCCAACCAACTCTCAACCTTCATGGCTAAATGAAATGAAGAAGGCCTCCCTGGCTTTTATCAACTAGTTGCCCACATTCTCCTTCTCATACTATTTAGAAATATCATGATATTTATAACATGTTGAAGTCAGGAAACATCAGATCTCAATATTTTTGAAAAATTTCTAAATTGACAATATTTAGACAATTATTTTTTAGTGTCTAAAATTCAGAGATCAATAAAACATACCTAAGATGGCAGAAAAATCTAGTCTTCTTTCTGCTGACAGTGTCCAGTAGCTGTTAGTTAACAAAACCAAGTGTCGGCACAGTATCAGGCACTTTTACTGGAGCCAATGCATCCAATGTCTAAGATTCCACAAAAGAAATTGCCCCACTCCCTACCCCTACACTTCAACAATATATCACCCAGGATAAATGGAATCAATCTCAGACAAGCCAAAAAGGATTAATTTGGTAGGTAAAAAAATGCCAAGATTCTAATGCCACCCTACTTAATCAAAATGAGTCTTGACAATTATTTAATAGTGACCTAACTGATCATTTTGAGAATCACTACCATTAGCAAGGCACTGAGCCAAGCAATATGAATACACAGTCAAGAGCATGAGCTCCAGCATCAGACAAACCTGGGTACCAATCCCAGTTCTGCTCCAAGGCCTTGGGCAAATCATATGATTCTCAGAGCCCATTTTATTACCTTCAAATTAATGACAGTGACAGGGTTATTATGAAGATTAAAAGGCATCCTGTATATAAAGAATTTAACACAGTGAGTGCTTCCTTCTTGTTGTTATTTGTTACTTTTAAGGTCATTCTGGCTGCTGGCTGGGAATGTATTAAAGAGGCAAGAGCAGGGAGACCAGTTAGAAGGCTGCTGAAAAGTAGATGGGAATCTTGAAAACTAAAGCTGATTTCCAGTAGCATCTCTGGGAAAATTGTCTATTTATAATCACATACATAAGGATATGTGTTGTGACTAACTTTACCTAGAACATTAGAGTGCTACAGACAGCCAGAAAGAATGAAAAGATTTTACATTTCTAGCACAAATTTTCAAATCAAACAGGAAATATGGAGAAAATCAGAACTTAAAATCTGTCTTGAGTATTTATATAAAACTTACAACAAAATTCTCATGAAATATATATGTATGTATATTTTTAAGGGATAATATTATAGATGATAGAAAATAAGTTATATTTTATGCTCAAAGGTATATACATATGTATAAATATATTTTTTGAGATATTGGGAATTGAACCCAGGGCTCTGCACTTGCTAGACAAGCTCTTTATCACAGAGCTACATACCTAGACCCTTTTAAATTTTTATTTTGAGACAGAGTCTCTAAGTTGACCAGGCTGGCCTTGAACTTGCAATCCTCCTGCTTCCAACTCCCAAGTAGCTGAAACTACAGGTATGGATCCATCTAGCTCCTCAAAGGTGTATTTTTTAAGTTTAAAATTGTCTGGCATTTTTTATGATATTAGGGTAATTGCTAACAAGCCCTCAAAAGCAGTGTCCTTGACCCTATGTTATTTCTTTGTATCCCTAAAACCTAGAAAAATGCCTGGCACATAGTATATACAAAATAAAACTGTAAAAACAATCTTAACTGAATTCTTGGAGAAGTATTTTTTTTCCTGCAGTGCTGGGATTGAACCCAGGGCCTTGTACATGCTAAGAAAGTGCTCTACCACTGATCTACATCCTAAGCCCAAAAGTATTCTTAGTTTGCTTTCAGTCTTAACTATTCTGCTTAAAGATGAATGTATCAAATGTTGTGTTATGTTTGTTTTATTTTGTTTTGCAGTACTGAGAACTGAACCTAATGGCATTCTTATCACTAAGCTGCATCCCCAGACCTTTTATTTTATTTTTAATTTTGAAACAGAGTCTCACTCAATAGGTTTCCCAGGCTGCCCTTGAATTTGTGATCCTCCTGCCTCAGTCTCCCAAGTAGCTGGGATTATAGGTGTGTCCACTGTGCCCAGTTTATCAGTCATTTTTTAAGAAAATGTGAAATCAAATTGAATGTATATGTATTATCATTTGTATGCTCTGAAATTGACTTACTTTAACAGCACTTATAGCTGAATCAAGAGTTGAAACCTCATGGTCTTTGTGAGTGCCAAAAACCTTGTCCATTGCAGAAATTGGGCTTTTGCAGGTGTAGCAATATGAGTCAATCTGGGACTTCTTCGCTTCCTTTTGTGCCTTCTCAGTTACTAAATCTGATGATAATTGCTCTTGTTCTCTTCTCTCTCTGCCCAACTCTTTCTGTTCAGCAGACATACTTTGTTCTGCCTCACTAACAAATTCACATTTCCCAATGTGTTCAAATGATTCCTTTCCTTGAGATAACGCATCTCCAGGTGTGGATTCTGAATACAGTTCTTCCGATAAAACATTCTGACTAACTACTTCATAATTGAGGGATTCAGCAAAATCATACTCGTCCTGCACGGGACTACCACGGGGTCTCTCTTCACGTGGCTCAGGTGGGACCGGTACTTTAGGTTCTTCCTGTGGTGTTTCTTGAATATAAGTTGTGCCAGATGCACATTCTTCCTCTGGGAAGGACACTTGTATTGGAACATTCAGACTGACCTCCATACTTGCATTTCCTGCCTCGTTACCCTGACTGCTCGACTCATCTACACTCTCCACAACACGACGGGTATCTTCAAATGGAACCGCATAGCTTATCTTTTGGTTAACTACTCTGACTTCCTCAGTGACAGGAGCTTTGCTCTGCATTGCTCCATCATCAAGGGTCACCACAGGGCCTACTGATTCTTCTTCCCTGTAAACAGTCCTCTTATCTTCTTCCAGACTCTTCTCCCCCAAAATAGTTCCAGACTTTCCCCAAATTTCCCCTTCTGCAGCTATCAGTAGGTGTGAATCATCTTTACCAACTGGTTTTTCTTCCAGACCTTGGCCTTGGTCCTTTGGAGTTACAGATGTGTCATGGAGAATGTCATCTTTGAGTATGTACTTCTCAAAATATATTCCTGTGCCATCATCAGTGTCAGAATTTCTGCTTGGAAATGATGCCTCAGAATTCACACTGTCACCTTCAGAAGCTGTCTCACCTTCCTTCTTTTTCTCTCCAACAGCCTCTTCATAAAGATCCTTATATAAAAATGCAAGTGCAGGTGGTTCCTCCAGAAGCTCAGGATTAACGGCCTTGGCAGTGGTAGGAAATATCTGGGTTCTTGACAGAACTCCTTCCTCTGCACCAAATAAAGGAACCCCAGGTGACCTGGAGTCCACATCTCTATTTATGTCCTTTGAAGCATTTCCACCAGCTGATTTTTGGATATCTGAAGATTTTTGCATTTCTGGGTGAGATAATTTGCTGTGGTCCTTTTCCAGGCCATAAAAACTTTCATCTAATTTCACCAAGTCATATTCTGGGTCACTTTCCTGTGAACTTCCTGGAAAAGAGATAGATTCTCCTGTTGGTTCCTTTGACAGTTTTTGTTCAACAGTTAATTTCTGTGGTGCTTTCTGTTTTTCTGGGTCTGGGGAGATGTTATAATCAATCAAAGTGTATTTTTCAAAATAATCCTCTTCACTGGGAATTGTGGTTTGAATAAAAGCTAAATCACCAGTTTCTGAATCTGTGGATATTGCCTGTTTTGTTTTATGAGTTTCTTTTTGTTCATTTTCTTTCAATGACGTAACCTTCCCATCAGAATCTTCTAACCTGCTCCTTAATGTTTCGTGGCGAGCAACTGCCTCACTATCATCATGGAGAGATATGGTTTTAAATGAGGGCTTCTCTGCCAAATATTCTAACTTATCTTGCATTTGTTCACTTTCTTCCTGATCCACTGAAGGAATAAATGCAGGAGCATGGATATTCAGTATCTCACAGCCTTCGGAAATGATACTAAAGGCACTCTTTTGATCTTCTGAAAGCCCAGCTGGCTTACTAGTTACTATCAATTCTTCATCTTTTGCATATATGTCTTTGGGCTCATTGGACATTCCTATAGTAGAGGCCACTTTATCAGCACTGGTTGTTGATGCATTCATTATAAATTGAGCATAGTTGCTTCTTGCTGAAGAGAGTGGTACATTTACAGGGGCATCCTCCACAGTCTCCAAGTGACCCATTGAAACAAGAACAGATTGTTTAGGCACCTGGGCTGGGTGATCTTTAGATGTTTGAATAGTGTGGACTGTGGGCCTCTCTGGATTCAATTCTGACCATGGCATTTCCTGTTTCTTCACTGTACTAATTTCTGGAGAAGCTCCTGAAACAAGAGTTTGTGCTTTTACAGATGACAACAAATGCGGTTGTTTTTCTAAGCTCTTTGTTTCATCAGCAGGACGATCTAAAGTCCTTTCAGAATCTTTAAATGAGGATCCTTGCTTCATGCTTTCTTTTGTGGTAACTACTGAGCCACCTTTAGGTAGCTCTGACAGTGAGAACTGTCCCTTTTCCTCTTTGTGACTGCTTGACTTTTCTAATGACAGGTTTCCTTCCTGAGGAGGAAAACCCATTTCATCATGATAAGGAAGATCCACAGGGTGGAAACTCTTGGTTTTCTCCACCAAAATTTCACTTTCTTCTAATGGACATAGTTGGGTTTCTACTGTCTTTCTTTCCCTGACTTCCGGGTGAGCCTCTGAGAGTGTGCTTTCTATTTTTTCAATAGCAGATGTTGCTTTGATGAATGAAAATGGTTGTGTTTCAGCCAAAGAATTACCTAAAAAGAGAGCTGATTCTTCGGGCATAGACTTGGCCACATTCAGAGAATAAGGCTGAATTTCCGGCTGCTTCTTTTCTTCTAGTAATACTTGTGCCTGTTTTACTTTTTCTTCTCCTTTCTTCTCCTCAGAACTAACAATAACAGAGGACCTTTCCTTGTGGTCTTCATTTGGATAGATGTGCTGCAGTCTAACAGCAGCTTTTGATTCTTCTGATTTAATAGGTCTAGATTTATGCCCCATTGGTGCCTCCTGTGTTTGTTTATTTTCTATAAGCTCTAAGGGGGCCACAGTTTCTTGCTTTTCTGACAACTCCTTCTTTTTTGCCAAGGTAAGTGATCTAGTTTCTAACTTATCTTTCTCCTCCATTGGGCTAACAGACCTAAGTTTCATTTCCTCTTCAGAACACTTTAAGGAAGTAGGTTTTGGCATTTCTTTCTTCAGTCTGTCCTCACTAAGATCAATTAAAATGCCTTTTGATTCTTCTGCTGGCACAATTATTGGCTCTGACTTCTCTGATTCCTTTGTGATATCTTTACTTGTGAAGTCAGATGAAGCAGATTTGGGCTGTTGTGGCATCTTATCTACTACATCAAATGAAAAGAGTGACTTTTCTTTTTGATCATTGCTTGGCTCTCCCTTAAGAACAGAAATATTCCACTTAGATGGAGGAGAGATTTCTGGCTTCTGGTCTTTTTTAGTCTCAGAAACATGAAGAGGAACATTTTTGGCTTCTATCATAACCGATTTCTCATTCGTGGGGGAATAGGGTTGAATTCCAAGATGTTCCTCACCATGAGCAGAAGTAATTAAGTTTATGTCCATTTCTTCTGAATTGTCCGAAATTTCTTTCTTCCTATAATATTCAGTAGACACCTCAGAGTTGGGTTTTGGCTGTTGTAAAACTTCCACCTTTGGTAAAAATGTGGGTTTTTCTTTAAGGTCTTGCCCTTCATGAGATTTAACTAAGGTACCTCTCGATTCTTCAGCAGTTTTAAGTGTCACCTCTGGTAATGAATCATCAGTTGGTTTCTCAGTTGCATTGAAATCAGCAGGAATTGTACCTTTAGGTTCTAAAACAGTCACTGCTTTTTCTACAGAGGAACTTGGCTGAGTTTCTAAATCTTTCCCAGCAACTTTGTTATCTGGAGTGCTTGATCCAAAAAATAAACTAGACATCCATGATTTGAAAGATGAAATTCCTTTCTTTCCCTTTTCCTCGGGAAGGGCTTGTTCAACTGCCATTGGCTTCTCAGGAAGCTTTTGTGTCACCTCGGGTGTCTCTGGGGGTTCAATTTCTATATTCACTGGGATAGAGGGGACAGGTTTTCTTTGAGTAGGTATTTTCACTTCAGGTGTTCCTTTACTTTCCTCACTAGCATCATCTACAATCTTTGGCTGAACTATTTTTGATTCTTCTAATGGTTTCTCTCCAAGTAAAGGAGGTGTGCTCTTGCGTGCTTCCTTTTCATTGCCTGGTACAGTTTCCCTGACTTCTGCTGGGAAATGGTCTGCTTTGACAGGAAAGGGGATAATTTCTGACTTCACCTGTTCCATGAATGGGGCAGATACTGGTTTCTGGAGGGTTCTTTCAGGGGGTGATTTGATTTCTTCCTGAATATCTTCTTTGCAAGACCTGGAAAATTCCATGTTTGCTTTCTCCAATATCAAACTTTCCCTCCCTGTGAAAGAATAGATCTGTCTCCCCTCTGTTACATTTTTCTCTAAATTTTCAGCTGGAACTAGAGATTTTGGTTCTTGGGCCAACTTCATTTCTTCTGTTGAATAAGGTGTAGTCAACAAGGTTTCTGTATCACCACTGGAAGTGTCTACAGTAGATACTCCTTCTTGTGAAGACAAATGAGGTTCTTCAATAGGATGTGAGAGAACCTGCTTCCTGATTTCATATGCATGATCCTTATCCAATGTGGAAGGCTTGGGCTGTTCTGTCATGAGATCATTGCTGCCAGAGGAATCCAGCTGCACAGATTCTAATATGCTTTCTTCATGTTGACTGGCCAAATTTTCTGGCTTTTCCAGCATCCAGTTATCATCCTTTATAGAAATTAGGTCCTCTTTCATTTTTGTTTTCTTAGCAGGCTCAACTGTCATAAATGATTTTGATTGTTCCAAAGGCAAATTCTCTTTCATAAATGAAAACGGTTTAACATCCAGATCTGGTTTATCTGCAAAAGAGCTGCTCACATCAGGCAATTTAACAGCTTGATCTGAATGAAGTGCTTTCTCTGGCTTCTTTTGTTCTACAAGGAGGTCAAAAGAAGCAGTCTTTGATGGTTCTGTAGCAGACACATGAGGCTCCCTGTTTTCAGTTCCTTTTCCTCTACTCCTAAGCTCAATAAGACTCTTTTCTAAAACAGAATCCTCTGATTCAGTTATAAGAGATTTTACTGGTTCTGTACCTGTGGATTCACTTTGCCTACCTAAACCACCTGTGAATTCTGACCTGGCATCTGGTGATTCTGATAGTTGGTGTGGCTTGTCTCTCTTCTCAGACTCCAAAAGGAGCTCTGCAGGAGCCAGATCTTGTTTTCCTGGCAGGAAGTCTCTTTGAGCTGTAGAAGATGTCTCCCTTTCCTGTTTTTTCTCATCCTCTTTGAGAGTTAGTAATGTTGAAGCTAAATCTACTGACACTAAATTTTCAAACTTGGGAGAACTCGTCTCCTCATTTTCACCTTTGGAGACTATATGTTTGGGTACAGGTGACACATTTTGTGGTGAAGGAAGTCCAGCTTCTTTCTTGATCTCACCACCCAGGTGCAGCGAAAGCACAGGTTCTGGTGTTGACCCATCCAAGGCAGACACAGAGTTTTTGTTCTGTGATGAAAACAAATGTTCAGAGTTGAGGATTGTAGAAAACGAAAGACCTTGTACGTCTTCTACCCTTGCTTCCTTAGATACTGAATGCTGAGAAGATAAGATTTTGGATATTGGCAACCCAGGTTTATCTTCTTGAGTTTCTACCTTTGACAAAATAGAACTCTCTGCTCTAGAGGATCCACTTAGAGGTGTATCAAATTTAATTTCCTTCTCGGCTTCTGACCAAGCCAGGCCTTTGGATAAAGAAGTTTCCGTGAGAGAGGGATCACTTTTAATTGCTACCTCTTCTTCTTTAAGAACTGAATGATCATCTATAGACCTTTCACGTGGTGGCAAACTACTTCCTAATTCACCTTCTGCTACTCTTGTTAAGACTGGATGTTCTACAGGGGTGGCAAGAGATGAGTCTGTCAGGATTTCTTCTTTCACTAACTTGGTTAAGTTTGAATCAAGCTTAGTTACAGGTGTTGTGGTTGTTGAGGAATTGGGTATAGTTTCTTTCTTCATTTCTTTTGACCAACCTGAAAATGCTGGTGCAGGAGGACCATGTTCAATTTCCTTTTCTACTCCTGATGAGGCTGAATGAAGCTCTCTGGATGTACTTGTTATTTTGGAATCATGTTTCACTTCTGTTTTCACTCCAGATAAAACCCCAGATCCAGATATAGATGTTTCCTTTAGAGGTGAAGGTGGCTTTACTGCTTCAGGCTCATTCTCTGACAACATTCTCTGTTCGAGTTCAGAAGTCACAGTTGAAGATAAATTGGGCTTAACATCCTTCTTTGGCTCATCTACCAAGTCAGGAAAAACTGCATATTTCATTCCAGACTCTGGAACATTTGGAGGCTGAGGCTCCAATTTTTGATCCTCTGATACATGTGCTGTAGCTTCTTGAGAATCAGACACGGTTTTTTCCTTTCTGACTTTTGACAAAGCCATCTGTTCATCTGCAGCCTTTAGAGTGAGAGATACTTGAGGTTCCGGTTCTTTCTTGATTTCATGGACCGAGTCAGGTAAAACCGAATACTGAGATGCTGGCAAAACAGGTTTTGATTCTTCCTTTGCCATGGATGACTGTGCAGGTGGAGAAGCAGGAACTGTAGCTGCTGACAAACTTGTCTTAATTTCTCCCCTCTCCAATCCACTGGTTAAATGTGGTGGAACCAAATCTTCCAGCTCCAGCTGCACAGACGCTTGAGTTTTCCGCTGCTGTGCCATAATGAGATATTCAGATACAGATGTTGAGATTGTCTGATCATCTGGCTCAATTTCTGCTTCATCTGCTCTATTTGCTGAAGGTGGCAGACTCAAGTCTTCAGATACAGATGTGAAAGGGCAAGGTTCATCTTTTGGCTTCTGTGATGACTCAAAATGCTCAGGTACAGGGGTAGCAGCTGTTGATCCAATCTTTTCCTCATCTGCTTCAGAAAAGGAAGAGTAACCTGAAGCAGACATTGCAGTTAATAGTGAATCTGGCTCAATTTCTTTTGCCTCTGTTTCTGGGATTCTATATGGTGGGATTGAAATTTGTGATGCTGAGTCTGGAGAAAAAAGTTCAGTTTCTTCAGTGTCTTCATCTGACAAAAGAGTGTGTTCAGATGGTGATGTTAAACACACTGGAGAATCACGCTCAAATTGTCTTTTCTCTGCTTCCTGAGTTGTGTAAGGTGAAAATGAGAATTCTGATGCAAATGCAGAATCTGGAGAAAAAGGTCCCATGTCTTCTTGCCCTCGTTCTGATAAATTTGTGGGTGAGGAAGCACCTTTTAGATTTAGAGGAGATCTGTGGATAATTTCTTCCTCCTGGGGCTCTGGTGTTGCATATGGTGGTACTGAAAATTCAGAAGCAGATGTGGAAGAGGGTGAATACCGCTGCATTTCTATTGTTTCTTCTTCTGGTAGGATCACAGATGGGGAGACTGAAAGTGCTGGGGCCTGGCATTCAGAAGCCACCTCAGCTGTGTGGGAGGGGAGAGAGCCTTCAGATGCAGAGGACACCTCTGGGGAATATGGTCCAGTGTCTTTATTCTCTTCTGATAGAATGGTGTGCTCAGAGATGCCTTCTGATTCTAATAGAGACTTGTGGTCAATTGTTTCTTTTAATGACTCTTGTGTTGCATGTGATGGAACTGAATATTCAGAAGCAGATGCAGAATCTGGTGTGTAATGTCCACTTTCTGAGGCCTCATCTCCTGATAGGACTGTGTGTTCTGACGTAACTGTTGAAAACAAAGGGGCCTGGCATTCAGGAGTCACCCCAGCTGTGGATGGTGAGAGAAAACTCTCAGACACAGAGTCCAAAGTTGGAGAATAAGGTTGAAATGCCTCATTCTCTTCTTCTGACAAAACTTCATGTTCAGATATGGCTTTTACATTGGATGGAGAAACTGGTTCACTTTCTTGCTTCTCTAGTTCATGGTTTAAATCCTGTGGCACTGAATACTCTGACACAAAAGCAGAATCGGTGGAAACAGACTCATGTTCTTCTCTTTCTTCCTCAGACAAAGTGACATATTCAGGTGCTGCTGTGATCAGTAATGGTAGAATGGGCTCCTCTTCTTTGTGCTCCACTTCAGGGGACAAACGTGGTGGGAAGGAATCCTCAGAAACAACCGGACTCTCTGGGTAGTCAAGTTCTATGATCTCTTCTGCTAAATCAGAATCTTCAAGTTCAGGGATAGCTGCTATTGGCAGAGAAGTTTCTATTTCTTCTTTCTCTGGTTCTTGTAGCACTAGAGGTTCTGGAAGAGACATGGATGGCTCAGGCACATGGTCTACCTTTTCTTCTTGGATGCTGGGGAGAGGAGGGCTCAGTTGTCCAGAGACTGGTTCTGCCCTTTCTAGTGAAGTCAAGTCCAGCTCTTCCTTATCTGGCTCAAAACCTTCCTGGATAGATGGTGCCAGACCTAGTGAGCCTGTCTCCAAAGACTCCTTCACTGTCTCCACTGAACTGGAATGGTCGGTAGAATCCATGTCTTCCTCTTTCACCTCATCCACTAAAACTGGTGAAACCGAAGCATCATTTTCTGAAGCTATGGGTCCTTGTGAATTAGGCTCAAATTCTTCCTTTGCTGTTTCCAGGAACATACTTGCAGATGTATCAGGTGGGAGAGAGGAAGGCTCCACTAGGGGTTTTGCTTCATCGCCTGGCCATTGTGGCACTGATTGTGGAGGCCTGGACTGTACATCTCGCTGTGCTGTTTCATTAGTTGAATAAGAGGCATCTGTGTGCTCCCTTGCAGATTTGGCATTTTGAAGGGAATCACTGTAAATTTTCTTTTGATCTTCACTACTGAATGAGGAAGTCAGGGATGTTGATCCTTTGGAGAGGGCACTTCTCCAGGGTGGAGCAAGCTCTTTTACTTTATCATCAGCTATGCTTTGGGTTACTAATTTGCCTGTTTTAGAAACTATGTTAGAATCACGATTGTCAAAATCTGGCTCTAGACTAATGGATGCATCTTTCCCTTTCCGGTAATGGATTTCTTTAATTACATAACCCTTTGGCAATGTTCCATAAAATTGTAGAGGAATTAATTCTTCTTTAACTGAATTAAACATCTTAATTTTATATTGTACTGTTCCTATGTAGACTGGCCTTAACACTAAGGGCTTGTGTTCTTTGTATATTGCCCCAGTAATAGGAGGTGTATTCGAGGTGGTTTTCTTTTTTCTTGTCTTATCATAAATTCCAGAAGATAGCTTTTCTTTTTCTGTGTTTAGTGCCTGGCTTTCTGAAATTAAAGGATTGTCCTTTTTATTTGCTGGAACATCTTGAGATTCTAAAGAATTTCTTTTTTTGTTGCCTTTCTGACGCAATGATGGTGAGCCATGCTTTGACTTATGAGTTCTTTTCCGAGCCTTTTTAACTTCATCCACAATAAAGGAAACATTTCCTGGAGGAGAATTCACAGTTGATCCTTCCAGGCTACATACACCAGACGTCTGACTTTCTTCGGAGGCCCAAGGAGTGGAAGATCTACTTGAATTGGTCTCCCAAGTTATTCCACTATCTTCCCGTTGAACTGTCACCATGGAAAAGGAGGGGTCGGATATGATACACTCCTGCTTGGTCTTGCCCTTTTCATCCTGGTCTGATAACCTACAGTAAATAATAATATCAATAATTATATATTACTATGGTAATAGAATAATAAGTAAATATATTTTAGCACTAAAGGGTAAAGGATTAATGTGAAATTAAAATATATAGAGATCAATGTTGCCATCTACACCAAAAATAGGAATGTATATTAAAAAGTTCCAAAATTAAAGACAGGATATTAAATACAAGAACACATCCCAGGACAGAATAACTTAATATCCCTCAAACTCCAAAAACAGCTGAATTAAGTGCAGCACCTTCCCTCATCAGGATTGCCCTTCTGCCATCCCTGTGGCTCTTCCACTTAAAATACTTATTCCAATGTCACACTCCACTTCTTCTTCATATCTAAACACTATCTACCCTTCAAGTAGATAGTTTCAAACCTTCTGCTGCTGCCATTCCTGATCAATTAATTGGTTGTGTTTACCTCACTCCATGAACATGAAGTTGGAGATGAAAACTCTAAGTGTTCTTTCCTCCCAGGAATAGTGCTACAATTTTATGCTCTGAACCCTTCCTTGTACATGAGGTTTGGCTGAGAATCAGGACTGCCAGTCATTGCAGGTATATCATATTCTTCAGAGTCCCCCAGCAGTCTACTGCAAAGGAGTTCTGGGTATGCTAAGATCTTGCTTTCGGTTCTCAGCACAGTCAGACAGAGCCTGGGACAGCCATACCCCCCGGCCTCTAGCCTGCTCTAACAGGAAGCCTCATCCATTCACCCCAGTGTTCTGTAAATGTCAGTGTGTTCTACACGTGCCATGGGTGAAAAGGATTGGGAAGTAGTGGGAAGAACTAGTGTCTTCATTTTCTGGCAACTCTACTCTCTCTCATTTGTTTTGGCATTAAACTATTGAACTTAATTAGTAATTAACCTTGGTCCTTGGCTGAATCTTATTTTGAAGGGTTTTTTTCAGGATCTTTTCCATACCTAATTAATATTATTCCTCAGAATTTTCAACTCATATTACTCCTTCCCCCTTTCCTGTCACTTAACAGAAATAGGATGAAAATAAAAATTAAAATTATGACTAGCATCAGGGAAGTCAGCATTTAGAATGCCAGCAACTATAGTACCATTATAAAAGCAATTATAAATTCAATTTAGAGTTCATTATTGATTGTAAATTCAGTGTATCCAACCAGAGACATTTTCATTACTAGCTAGAATGAGTTCAGGAAGACTGAGCACAGCATCCAAAGGGTGGTCATAAGGAGGCAGCACACTATTGTTCTAGTTTGGATATGAAGTGTCCCCCAAAAACTAATGTATTGAAAACGTGTTATCCAATGTAGCAATGTTCAGAGGTGAAATGATTAGATTATGATAACTGAAACCTAATCAGTGGATTAATTCTTTTGTTGCATTAATAATTCTAATGGACTAACTAGGTGCTAGCTATAGGTAGGTCAGGCATGTTTGGAGAAAGTAGATCACTGGGGTTGTCTTTTGGATTTATATTTGGTCATTATTTCTGCATTTAGTAAACTTTTTATTAAGTGTAAATAGTAGAAACCCAAATATGAAGACACAGAATCTTTTTTTAAGAAATTCAAATCTAATGGGGGGATATAACTAAACATCTCAATACAGTATAATAAGTACTATTACAGAAAACAAGCAAGCTACAATAAGGACATCAGGAAGGGAAGACTTCACACAGGAAAGGTGATAGATGGGCAGGAACCAACAGGCTTAAAGGTCGCCAAAAGTTCGCCCTGTTCCACAGGCAGAGGGCCAAAAGGTTGCTCTGTTCTCTGGACAGGATATTTCATCATCCCCAGGCAGGAACCAATAGGCTTGAAGGCTGCCCTCACCCCATGGGCAGGAGCCAATAGGCTTTCAGGTAATCAAAAGTTCACCCTGTTCCACAGGCAGAGGGTCAAAAGTTCGCTCTGTTCTCTGGGCAGGATGTTTCATCATCCCCTAGCAGAGCCAATAGGCTTGAAGGCTGCCCTCATACCACAAGCAGGAGCCAATAGGCTTAAAGTTCGCTCTGGTCCACCCCCCACCAGTAATCCTTATATAAACTCCCTCCATTGGAAGTGTGAGAGCCAGCCAGATGACAGAGAGCCAGAAACACGATGAGGAGAGCAAGATGACGAGTAAGTGAGAAGACGAGTAAGTGAGAAGACGAGAGAGCCAGACGACAAGAAGAGAGAGGCAATGAGAAGAGAGACAATGGAGATGGAGAAGAGGCAGCCACTGCACACTTACCCACCGTCTCCAGCCCTAAGGCAGCTGCCCCAGCCAAATAGCTCCAGAGACCGCAGCCGCTGCAACCAGACTCCCACCTTCTGTTCAGAGCTTGCATACTCTTCCACCAGAGCTTGCACACTTCCTGACCTTGCACATTCCCCTCTCCCTGACTCCTTTCTCCCACCAGAGCTTGCATACTAACCTCTCCCTGACTCCTCTCCCCATTCCTTTTCTACCCTTAACTGGCCATAAAGGCTGGTAAATAAATCCCTTGGCTGCACGGCTGTCCCCAGTGTGACTTTTGCCCTTCAAAAGGTGGTTGAGTTAGTTTGTAGAGGAAATACGAATCTGCCAAATGGATAAGAGAAGGTGGCATCAAGATGGGGAGGTTATTCCAGGAAAAGGTCACAGGATATGCAAAATATACATATGAATAAGCAGTTTGGCTCATTGAGAGACAAACTTGAATGACAGCCAACAGAAATTAGAATTACTATATTAGCATATGGAAATCCAAAGCCCAAGAATTCACATTATACTCCATCTAAAGATATAATGAACTAAGTTAACAGAAGAGGCATGGTCCCCATACTATATGCTCCAGAGACTTTCTTACTCACCAACAAAAGTGTTTTCATCAGCTTTTCATAAAGAATATTGGCTACATCCATACCCCTCTGATTGCATTCTCACAAAGCAACCTTCTGATTATCACTTGGTTTTCCAAGTAGAATTATCTCAGGTAGTGAGGTGAGACAAATCTAATGACTCCTTCTTCATCTCCCTTTCACAGTGGATAAGAAGGTCCAGCAGGTCTGAGTTAGTTAGATCAAGGAAAGAATAGACTGATACTAGATATGAGCATCAAAAGCTCCTTTTGAAGATACTTTTATCTTAATAAGAAAGTTTTATTTGTATTTGCTAAGACATGATTTTAAAAATTAAACATTAACAAGTATTATACAGGTTTTATGCAACTATGGAGATGATCATGTTTTGTTTTGTTTTTTCTTTACCCTGCTAATGTGGTGAATGATTGCAATTGATAGCAGATGTCACACCAACCTTGAACTCCTGAACTGAACTCACCATGGCTGTGATGTTTTGCACTTTTTATGTAGTTCTTGATTTGGTTCTAACACCATGTTTAGAAATTTTTCTCTCATGTTAATGAATAATATTGATCTGTTATCTCCTGAAGGAGCCCTAATTAGGAAGGGCTGTTGCAGCTAGCTGGAAGCCATAAGTTCCACCTGTATATATGTATGTGACGCAGTCACTCTGTAGGCAGACCCACAAAGCTGAAGGTATATAACCTGGTGAAAGCGGTCCGAGTTAGGAGAACTGGAGAATTCAGTCAGTGAGGAGAGCGAAGGCATAGTCAGTTCGCAAAAAGAGTAGTAAACAAGAGAGCATAGCCTCTGGTCAGAAGAATCAGAGCGGCCAGCCGAACGTAGGCAGAGTGGTTACAGAAGAGCCGAAGCAAAGCCCAGATAGAAGAAGTAAATGACTTTGGTCAGAGCTTTAAAAGAAAATAGAGAATTAAAGGCCGAGGCTCATAAAGAAAAAGCCAAGGAAGACAAGAAGACAGAAGACAGAAGAAAGAAGAAGGGACAAGAAAATAAAAGAGAGAGAGAAGAATTAAAGAAGCTCTAGGAAGGGCTGTTGCAGTCTTTCTCTAGGCACCCGCAAAGCTAAGCTCTATTCTTTCTTTCTCTCTAATGACTCTAAGCTCCCAAGGAAGACAGAAGAAGAAGACAAGAAGAAAAAGCTCTTTCTCTTAAATCTTTCTCTCTAAGAAGACAAGAAGAAAAAATCTAAAAAATCTTTCTTTCCCTCTCTAAGCTCTAAGAAAGTAGAAGTAAAAGTAGTAAAAGCTATACTCTGCCTCCGAGAGATTTCCTCCCGGGTTACGGTACCAGGCAGCTTACAATCTCCTTTCTTCTGGTGTTCTTGTCAGATTTTTGTATCAAGATTATATTGCTTTATAAAATGAGTTGAAAAGTATTCCCTCCTTTACTTTTCTCCAGCAGTTTTTTTATGGATTGCATTGTATATTTCTCCTTTAAGTGTTTGTTAGAATTTATAGGTGAAGTTCTTTGGACCGGGAGTTTTCTTCATTGTAAGGCCTCTAGTTAACGATTTATTTAATAGTTACATGGCTATTCAGAATTTGTGGGGCTCACCTCTCCCCCTAGGAATTTTTCTACTTCACATAAATTTTTAAAAATCTTTGCATTAAAATTGTTAATAATATCCTTTAAGGATCCTTTAAATGCTTTAAGATCTAAAATTGCATCCATTTTTTTATTCTTGGTATTGCTTATTTATGTCTCCTAAATTTTTTTTCTTTATAAGTTTTGCCAGAACTTATCAATTTTACTAATATGTTCAAATAAATTTTAGCTTTCTCTTTTTATTTCTTAATAAGTTTGCAGTTAACACTCTACTTTCCTGAGAAAGATTGGTATGTCATTAATTTCCAAACTTTCTCCTTTTCTAACATGTTAAGTCAAGGCTATACACTTCTTTTTCAGTACAATTTTAGATGTGTCACATAAAATTTGATATATAGCATTTATTAATAATAACAAAAGTTTTTAAATTTGCTTTGTGATTTCTTATTTGGCCCATGAATTATTAAAAATCTATTTCTTTTTTTTAACATTTACTTATTTGCTTTAGTTGTACACAATGCAATGCATTTTATGTTTACGTGGTGCTGAGGATCGAACCCGGGTCGCGCACACTCTCGGCAAGCGCTCTACCGCTGAGCCACCATCCCAGCCCCTAAATGGTATTTTTTTAAAAAATATGTTTGTGGGATTAGGGATATAGCTCAGTGTTAAAGTTCTTGTCCAGCACGTGTGAGTTTGATCTCCAGTAAACACACACACACACACACACACACTGATTTTATAATCATGAAAAGAGCTAAGTCCTCCATTTTTTCAGCAATGTATTATATGTGTCAACTAAGTCAGTCTTTTTAGTTGTGTTATTCAAGTCTTTTTTTATCCTTAGTGATATTTTTTCGTCTGCTTGTTCTAACACTGAAATGTGTTATCATTTTGTACTACAATTATGGATTTGTCTCTCCTTGTAGTTCTATTAACATCTGATCTCTATATTTTGAAGCTACAGTAGCATATAAATGAATTTAGAAAAGTTACATCATCCTGAAAAAATTAATTTTAATCATAATGTCCCTTTTATCTATAAATAATGATTTTTACCTAAAGTATCAAAGTATTGATACTAATAAAGTTTTGCTTTGATTATTAATAAAGCTATACCACCTATATTTTGACTAATGTTTAAATGGTATATCTTTTGTGCATTTTTACTCTTACTCTTTCTATGTTCTTACATTTTAGATGTGCCTTTTATGGACAGCATATAATTATTCTAAAAATTTATTCTGACAATTCAAATGGAACATTTAGTCCATTTAAGCATAACATAATTACCAACATATTTGGAGTTAAATTTGCTACCTTATTATTTGTTTTCTATTTGCACACCTATTCTTTGTTCCTTTTCTCTCCTTATTTGTCCTATTTTGGAGTGGATATTTTACTTAATTTCATTTCCCCCTCTATTAGCTTGTCAGTTACATTCTGTTTTCTATTCTTTTAGTGATTATCTTTAAAAATTACAACATGCATCCTTAATTTGTTAATGTCTAACACGAACTGGTATTTTTACTCTTTCCAGACAATATAAGTACCATGAATTACTTTCATATTAACTTATACATCATTGTAATTATGCATTTTGTCTTTAAATGTATTTCATTTTCATAAGACATAATTACTTTTACTTTAATGAAATTACTTTAAATTGTCAATATTGATTCAGATTTACCTAGATAATGAACCTTTCTATTGTGCCTTATTCCTTCTTTCTTCTTTAAGATTCCATCTGGAATCATGTTCCTCCTCCCTGAAGCATTCTCTTTAGTATGTGCTCTGGTGTGAATTTTCTGGTGACAAATTGTGGGGTTAATTTTTTTTTGGGGGGGGTTCAAGGATTGAACTCAAGGACACTCAACCACTGACCCACATACCTTACCCTATTTTGTATTTTTATGTAGAGATAGGATCTCACTGAGTTGCTTAGCACCTCACTTTTGTTGAGGCTGGCTTTGAACTTGCAATTGTCCTGTCTCAGCCTTCCCAGCTGCTGGGATTACAGGCATGAACCACTGTACCAGCCTATTGACAAATTCTTACTACTCTTTCTGTTAAAAGTCTTTTATATCTCATTCTTTTTTTTTTTTTTTTTTTTTTTTTGAATGGGGATTGAACTCAGGAGAATTTTACCACTGAGCAAAATCCCCAACCCTTTTTCTTTTCTTTCTTTATTTCTTTTTTTCTTTCTTTCTTTCTTCATTTACTTTTTTGGTACTGAGGATTGAACTCAGGGGCACTCAACCACTGAGCCACATTCCCAGGCCTATTTTGCAATTTATTTAGAGACAGGGTCTCACTGAGTTGCTTAGCATCTCACTTTTGCTGAGACGGGCTTTGAACTAGAGATCCTCCTGTCTCAGCCATGTGCCACTGTGCCCGGCTTCATACTTCATTCTTCAAGAATATTTTAGGGCATAAAATTCTAGGTTGTTAGTTATTTTCTCTCAGCACTTTAAAAATATTCCATTGTCTTCTCTCTTCCATTGTTTCTATTGATAAATTAACTTTTAGTCTAACTGTTGCTTTTCTGAAGTAATCTGAACTTTCCCCCTACCAACCCTCAACTATTTTTAAGATTTGGTTGTTGTTTTAGTTTTCTGAAGTTACTTTCACTTCCTTCAGTATCTTATCCAATGTGTATGATTTCTGAATCTGTAGATTAATGTCTTTCATCATTTCTGAGCTGTTCTCAGTCATACTCATTCAAATACTAATCCTGTCCTGTTGCCTCTCTTTTCCTCTGAGATTCCAATTTTTCATAAATTAAAACTTCTCATTATATTGTATTTGTGCCTTATTGGGTTGTTTCTTCCAATCTAACATCCAGTATGCTAAATCTGTATTCAACTATGTCAAAACTGCTTAATAAAGCCATAAAATGTGTTATTATTTTGTTATTATATTCTTTAATTCTAGAATTTCCATTGTTTTAATTGGTTCCAGTATTCTCTGACAATATTGTCTTGTCCTTTATTTCCATGTCCCATTCCTATAAATAAGTTGAACATTATATAAGTATATCTCTTCTACAGAAGCCCTTCCCTTCCCATAGTAGTCCAGGTATACCCCAAATAAGTATCACTCTTTGTGGGATAAAAGCTTACAGGATTGGATGTGCTATACTAATCCATGTCTATGTTTTCCTAAATAAACTATATTTGCACTGTGTATCTATGACCCATTATATGGTAGGAAGGGAGTATGATGATGTTTGAATGGTGTTCTTGTATATTTTCTGGTGGTATTCTTATTTTCAACTGTTAAACTGATATTCTACTTTCTACACTTATTTTTTTGTGGGTAGTATTAGTCTAAATCAGTTCCCAAGATATGAATTTCATTAAATGTGCTGAAAATGTAATCCTTTCTCTGATCCACAGTTAAAGCAACATTAAAGTTCTTCATAGCAATATAATTATAAACAATACATTAGGTTTGTGTTATACTTTATTCTACTCTCAATAATTCCAAAATGAAGGATCAGGTCTGAAATATGATGATCATGTCAAAAATCTCCATGTTTCCCATTCAGGCCTTGATCACTCTTCCTAGGTACAACATCTCTCTCTTTCTCTTCGTTTCATCTTAGCACATAGAGACCAATAACTTATTGAAAATCAAGTATTATGAATGGAAAGATTTTAATTTTTAAAATTTTTTGATTTTTACTTTTTCTCATTTTATAAGTGAGAAAATAAAAGAGAGGAAATATATACATCTGAATTGACATTTATAAAGAGAGCAAAGTGGAGCTGTCAAAATAATAAATCCCCTTATTTCATCATCAATATCTTTGTCTTGAATTGTACTCTCATTTATTCTTTTTGTTTTAAAAGAAAACTACACTTCTGAAAGAAGCTAAATGGATACTTAAACTATTTTTATCAAAAGTTAAGATTTGTAACTATTATAGTAGTTTCTATTGGGATCAAGATTAATATCCTCAGAACTGGTAGTTTCTTTCTCTGATCAGAAGTTAAAGTAACATTAAAGATCTTCATAGCAATATAATTATGAACAATACATTAGATTTGCATCATACTTTATTCTACTCTCAAGCAATCACAGTGTACTAACAGGAAGTATGTCAAACAAAAGAATACACTACGAAGGCAGTACTAAGAGGAAAATTCATTGCATGGAGTTCATTCCTTCAAAGAAGAAAAGGTCAACAAATAAATGAACTAACATTACACCTCAAAGCCCTAGAAAAAGAAGAATAAATCAGCCCCCAAATCAGTAGAAAACAGGAAATAATTAAAATCAGAGCCAAAATCAATGAAATTGAAACAAAAAACACAATTGAAAAAATTGACAGAACCAAAAGTTGGTTCTTTAAAAAAGAATAAATAAAATTGATAAACCATTAGCTATGCTAACTAAGAAAAGGAGAGAAAAAACTCAAATTACCAATATCTGTGATGAAAAAGGAAACATGACAACAGATACTATGGAAATACAGAAGATAATTAGAAATTATTTTGAAAATCTATACTCCAATAAAGTAGAAAATAATGAAGGCATTGACAAATTTCTAGAAACATACAATATGCCCAAACTAAATCAGGATGATTTACACAATTTAAATAAATCAATTTCGAGAAAAGAAATAGAGGATGCCATCAAAAACCTACCAACCAAGAAAAGTCCAGGTCCCGGATGGGATGGATACACAACCGAGTTCTATAAGACCTTTAAAGAAGAACTAACACCAATACTTATCAAACTATTTCATGAAATAGACAAAGAGGGAGCTCTTCCAGACTCATTCTATGTGGCCAATATCACCCTGATTCCAAAACTAGGCAGAGACAAAAAAAAGAAAACTTCAGACCAATATCTCTAATGAATATAGATGCAAAATTTTGGCTGTGTCTTTGCCTGGCTTTGGAATTAATGTGATGTTGGCCTCATAGAAGAGTCTGGAAGAGCTCCCTCTTTTTCTATTTCTTGAGATAATTTGAATTTTATTTCTTCTTTGAAGGTCTTGTAGAACTCGACTGTAAACCCATCAGGACCTGGACTTTTTCTTGTTGGTAGTTTTTTGATAGCGTCTTCTATTTCTTCACTTAAAATTGGTTTATTTAAATTGTGTATAGCCTCCAGTTCCAGTTTGGGCAATTCATACAACTCTAGAAATCTGTCAATGTTTTCAATATTTTCTATTTTATTAGAGTACAAGTTTTTGAAGTAATTTCTAATTATCTCCTGTATATCTGAGGTGTTTGTTGTGATATTTCCTTTTTTATCATGGATGTTAGTAATTTGAGTTTTTTCTCTGCTTCTTTTCATTAGCATCGCTAGGGGTCTGTCAAATATATTTTTTCAAAGAACGAACTTTTGGTTTTGTCAATTCTTTGAATTGTTTCTTTAGTCTCAATTTCATTAATTTCAGCTCTGATTTTAATTATTTCCTGTCTTCTACTGCTCTTAGTGTTGATCTGTTCCTCTTTTTCTAGTGCTTTGAGGTGTGATGTTAAGTCATTTATTTGTTGTTGTTGTTTTTTTTTAATGAAGGAATTCAGTGCAATGAATTTTCCTCTTACTACTGCCTTCATAGTGTCCCAGAGATTTCTATACGATGTATCTGTGTTCTCATTTACCTCTAGGAATTTTTAATCTCCTCCTTGATGTCTTCTTCAACCCCTTGTTCATTCAGTAGCATGTTTTTTAGCTTCCAGCTGTTGGAGTAGTTTTTTTTTTTTTTTCTTGTTTTATCATTGATTTCCAATTTCATCCCATTATGGCCTGATAGAATGCAAGGTAGTATTTCTATTTTTTTATATTTGCTGAGAATTGCCTTGTGACATAATATATGGTCAATTTTGGAGAAGGAGCCATGTGCTGCTGAGAAAAAAAGTGTATTCGCTTACTGAGGGATGAAATATTCTATGTATGTTCGTTAGGTCTAAGTTATTAATTGTTTTAATGAGGCCTAAATTTTCTTTATTTAGCTTTTGTTTGGATGATCTATCCATTGGTGAGAGAGGTAAAAAAAAAAAATTCCAGCAAATCAAATACAAAAACATATAAAAAAAAATAGTGCACCACAATCAAGTGGGGTTCATTCCAGGGATGCAAGATTGGTTCAACATAAGGAAATCAATAAGTATAATTCACCACATCAATAGACTAAAAAATGAAAATCATATGATGATCTCAATTGATGCAGAGAAAACATTTGACAAGAACAGCACCCCTTCATGTTCAAAACGCTAGAAAAAATAGGGATAACAGGAATATACCTCAACATCGTAAAGGCCATCTATGCTAAGCCCCAGGCCAACATCATCCTAAATGGAGAAAAATTGAAAACATTCCCTCTAAAAACTGGAACAAGACAGGGATGCTCTCTTTCACCACTACTATTTAATGTAGTTCTTGAAGCCCTAGCCAGTGCAATTAGACAAAAGAAATAAAAGGGATATGGATAGGAAAAGAAGAACTCAAATTATCACTATTTGCAGACGATATGATTCTATACATAGAAGATCCAAAAAATTCTACCAGAAATCATTTAGAACTAATAAATGAATTCAGCAAAGTCTCTGGATATAAAATCAATACCCATAAATCAAAGGCATTTCTGTATATCAGTGACAAATCCTCAGAAAGATAAACTAGGAAATCCACCCCATTTACTATAACCTCAAAAAAAATAAAATACTTGGGAATCAACTTAACAAAAGAAGTGAAAGACCTGTACAATGAAAATTACAGCACACTAAAGAAGAAATTAAAGAAGATCTTAGAAGTTAAAATATCTACCTTGTTCATGGATAGGTAAAACTAATATTGTTGAGATGACTATTCTACCAAAAGCACTATACAATTTCAACGTAATCCCAATCAAAATCCCAACATCATTCCTCATAGAAATAGAAAAAGCAATCATAAAATTCATCTGGAAAAATAAGAGACCCAGAATAGCCAAGCAGTTCTTAGTAAGAAGAGTGAAGCTGGTGGCATTACTATTCCAGACCTTAAATTGTACTACAAAGCAATAGTAACTAAAACAGAATGGTATTGGCACCAAAATAGACCAGTAGACCAATGGTACAGAATAGAAGACACAGAGACTAACCCACACATCTATAGTTTTATCTTATATTAGACAAAGGTACCAAAAACATACATTGGAGAAAAGACAGCCTCTTCAACAAATGAGGTTGTGAAAACTGGAAATCTTCATGTAATAAAATGAAAGTAAACCTCTATCTCTCTCCATGCAAAAAACTCAACTGAAAGTGGATCAAGGACCTAGGAATTAAACCAGAGACCTTGCACCTAATAGAAGAAAAAGTAGGCCCAAATCTCCATCATGTTGGATTAGGCCCCAACTTCCTCAATAAGACCCCTATAGTACAAGAATTAAAACCAAGAATTAATAAGTGGGGTGGATTCAAACTAAAAAGCTTCTTCTCAGCAAAAGAAACAATCAGTGAGGTGAACAGAGAACCTACAGAATGGGAGCAAATATTTACCACATGCACATCAGACAGATCATTAACTTCAAGGATATATAAAGCTCTCAAAAACCTTTACACCAAGAAAACAAACAACCCAATCAATAAGTGGGCTAAGGAACTGAACAGACACTTCTCAGAAGATGATACACAATCAATCAACAAATATTTGAAAAAATGTTCAACATCTCTAGCAATTAGAGAAATGCAAATCAAAACTACTCTAAGATTTCATCTCACACCAGTCAGAATGGCAGCTATCAAAAACACAAACAATAATAAATGCTGGCAAGGATGTAAGGAAAAGGGCACACTCATACATTGCTGGTGGACTGCAAATTGGTGCAGCCAATATGGAAAGCAGTATGAAGATTCCTAGGAAAACTTGGAATGGAACCACTATTTGACCCAGCTATCCCACTCCTCGGTCTATACCCAAAGGACTTAAAAACAGCTTACTATAGCAACACAGCCACATCAATGTTTATAGCAGCACGATTCACAATAGCTAGATTGTGGAAACAACCCTGATGCCCATCAATAGATGAATGAATACGGAAACTTTGGTATATATACACAATGGAACACTACTCAGCACTAAAAGAGAATAAAATCATGGCATTTGCAGGTAAATGGATGGAGTTGGAGAAAATAATGCTAAGTGAAGTTAGCCAATCCCAAAAAACCAAAGGTTGAATGATTCCTTTGCTATGATGATACTGAATTATAATGGCAAGGGATGGGGGGGGGGGGTGAGAGGAATGAAGGAATGTTAAATAGACCAAAGGGGAGGGAGAGGAGGGGAGGGGTCAAGAGGATAGGAAAAATGGCAGAATGAATTAGATTATCAATACACTAAGTACATATATAAAAATACAAATGGTGTGAAAATACTTAATGTAAAACCAGTGACTTGAAAAACTGTGCTCTTTATATGTAATATGAAATGAATTGCACTCTGCAAGCATGTATAACAAATTAAAATAAATAATTTTAAAAAAGAAAGTAATGGGCAATTTTTTCACAACTAAATCTTTTAGAATGTAATAAATATCAACTTTTATAACATAACAATGGGAAAGTCACACATAATCCTACATATATTACAAACTTGGAAAAATATATTTTGAAGCATAAAACACCAAACAAGTCTGTAACCTTGCACAAACAAGGTTATACACTTATAATATAAATTGTTAGTGTTTTCTATGGGTCTTTTTGTAAAAAAGTCAGAGTTCTTTAAAACATAATAAATAATTCTACAATCAATATTTAACCAAGAATTAATTTAATATACATGTCCTTAGCAGACCAAAAAATTATATACATTGCTGAACAAAAGTAATATAAAATAGCTAAGATTTAAAAGTTTATAAGCACTTAGGGAGATAAGAAAAAATTAATGAAATGATGAATGAAGAAATTATTATATGCATTATTAGAAATTATAGAAAGTTCTCATTTTTTAGACATACTACAGACCATTTGAGTTCACTGTGGATGAAAAGAATACGTATGTTATTTTTACATTGACCAGATACTTCAGAAGCCTGGAAGTTAGAGCCCTCTATCATTTGAAACCTAGTTATATTTGCCATCTATGGCAAAGTCTATGACCCAGAAAAACACAAGCCTCACCCTTCTTGACTCTACTTACATTTTTCTCTCCCCTTGGAATAAATCATCTTTGTGCATCTTATCATTTCTTTCTTTAGAGACCAGCTAATATATCAAATTCTCCAAATGGAACTCACTGATTCTGCAAGACAAAGTAATTTTTCTGCCTCTGAACTTCTGGACTCTTAATGTCATCCTTCCCTAAGGCATTTGCCACCCTGGGTTTCTTTTTACATACAGCCTAGTTCTTCTATAAGGCTATAAACTTACTGTGAGCAATATAATGTCATTTACTGAGTTTTTTCTATAGATTCTTCTCTTATGAATCTTTTCAAAACATTCAACTTTGTTTTCAAAGGAGCAACATATCTTTCACTTTTGTGTTCCCATTTTCATCAGCATAAGCAATATTTAATTAAATCATGTTGTAAGAATAACTAGTGCAACAGTATAAAACATTCAGGAACAAGATCACAACTGACCATTCATAAAAATACAACTCAAAAGAATGACAATCATTAGAGATTAATATGATAACTGAAGTGCAGCTTTCCTTAGACACTGACCAATAGAGAGCTTTGGTTACTCTAGCCGGTTAGGTTTAGTGAAAGTGAATAAAAAAGCATTTGTATCTTTCTTTTACATATATGTAATTTGTTCTAATTAGTTATATCATCTTTCTTTATATTGCTAGTTTCCATTTATTAGTGTTTAACCTGTGAAGTTTTTGTTTCAGGAGAAATGACAAGACTTATTATTCAACCACCATTGATTTTCTCTTTCTTTCTTTTTTCTTTTTCTTTTTCTTTTTTTTTTTTTTTTTTTTTTTTGGTGCTGTGGGTTGAATCCAGGGGCAATTAACCACTGAGCTATATCCCCAGCCCTTCTTATTGTTTGAGACAGGATCCCCCTAAGTTGCTGAGGCTGATCTTGAGCTTGTGATCCTCCTCCTTAGCTTCCCAAGTCACTGGAATTACAGGAGTGCACCAACACACCCAGCCAACTACAACTGACTTCCAACTGACTTCAGATTGAAGCTCAGAGTCAAGATTCATTCACCCAACAAGTATTTATTAAGCTCAAATTATGTACTAGGCACTGTTAGCCATGATTTTTTACAGAAAGATTATTATTCAGTGCAAAGAGATCTTAGGGATTCACTTCAAATTAACCAATTTTGTCTGAGCTATAGATTTGTGAGAGAAATATAAATTAATTTTGCCTAAATTCTTCTGAAGTCTTGAATGCACTTGAATGATGCTACCAGAGGCAGCTTCACAGTAAAGCAAACTGGGTGCTTGCCTAAGCCCTCATCTGTACCAGAGCACTGCTAGACACAACACCAATCTCCCAGCTTAGCTTGAGAACACTCAGTGTGTGAACAGTTTCCTGCTTCATCTATACAAGCGTATAAGAATAAACTCTGTGATACAAAGAGTCAGTCATCTTTTGAGTTTTTGTTTAAAGGAGTATTTTATCTATAAAATCTTAAAATATGTAATAGCAATTTACTTAAAATAATTAGTTGGTGAGCTTGGGATGTAACTTAGTGGTTGAGTGCTTGCCTAGCATTCACAAGGCCCTGAGTTCAATCTCCAGTATCACAAAACAACAACAACAACAATAATAAATTAATTAGTTGGGACGCTAGTTTCTCATTCCACATGTTTCCTTTCATGTAGAAAGATATTGTTAGCATAATAGTGCTGGCCTAGCTTCCCTGCTTCACCCTTCCCCAGTTTACTCTGTTCCTTGTGCAGTGAATTATATAAAGAGAGGCCTGGGGGTCTGCCTGCAACTGGATATATAAATATGTCTATTTCTGAGATTTGGTATTAAAAAACACATTGTTGTCCTATATACCTAAGCCGCATTCACTGATATTGGCTTTATCAGTAATAGGGCTGATATTTTTATCTCCCATTCTTTCAATTATCTGTCACTTGATTCAGAACTTAGATAAGGAAAAAGGGGTGTTGTATATAGCAATTCTACTTGCCAGATCCCAATATAAATAAATGGCCACATGTAAAGTAGCTGATAGAACCTAAAGAATATCTCTCTTTTTAAAAAAAAATAATTATTTATTTTAGTTGCACACAATGCCTTTTATTTTTACATCGTGCTGCCACGCACATGCTAGACGAGCACTCTACTGCTGAGCCACAACCCCATCCCCTAAAGAATATCTCTTGACAGCAAGAAGAGGTATGATAAATATTTTACATACTTCTGAGTATACTCTGCAAACTGATTTTTTAACCAATCAGACCAAAAGAATCCATCAGTCAGAATTCAGCAATGGCCTGATCGCATACCAGTCCCCCTCAGAAGCATACAGCCATGTCTTTACTTACTTGCACAAGTTCAAAGAACTCTAGAAATATGGAGATTGACATGATGCTTTATAACCAACACAGATTAATTTTAAATGTGCATTATCTATGGTCAGTGAAAAATATTATATGTACTGCAAAATCGTCCATGAGTTTGAAGGAAGAGGGTTGATTATGTGAATCAGATTATGCAAAAAAGATCAAATTCTGTATTCTTTTTTTTTTTTTTTGTGGCACCGGAGATTGAACTCAGGGGCACTCGACCACTGGGCCACATCCCCAGCCCTTTTTTTTTGTATATTATTAGAGACAGGGTCTCACTGAGTTGCTCAGTGCCTTGCCTTTGCTGAGGGTGGCTTTGAACTCGCGATCCTCCTGCCTCAGCCTCCCAAAATGCTGGGATTACAGGCATGTGCCACCACGCCCGGCTCAAATTCTGCATTCTTAAAACAAATGCCTTAGATCCTCAGGCCATGCTAGCTCTACATCTGCCTCTGTTACCATCTGCCACAGGAATAAGGCAATCTGGATTCCGGTGCTCTGACACTCACCAGGTATCTGGTTTTCAGCAACAAAGCAACAAAAATAAGTTATAATTGAATATCACTTAATGACTTCCAAAAGACTTTTATATATATTATTTCCTTGTACCCATAAATTCACTATTTGATTTACTCAACAGATTCTAACACCTACTACATACCAGACTCTGTTCTAGGCAATGAAGGTAGAGCAGCAAACAAACACAAAAAAAGCCCCAACTCTCATGCTATTTAAAACCCTGTATAATTTAAGAAGATATGTGCTATGAAGAAATTGAAATGGTGCAAATGGGATAGGGGTGCTGGCTATGAGTTGGGGTGATAATATATAAAGTGATCAAAGAAGACCTCAACCAAAGAGATATTTGAGCAGAGCCTTGAGGGAAGTGAGGGAATAACTATGAACAGCAGAGCAAACAATGACATTCAAGGTGCTGAGATGAGACTGTGCTGGCCACAGGTAATAAACAGCAAAGATAGGAGTGAGCAAGGGAGAGAAAGTAAAAGGAGATAAAAGTCAGGTGCAGTGGTGCATGCCTGTAATCACAGAATCAGGAGGATGAGGCAGGAGAATTGCATGCCTAAAGCAACTTAATGAGACCCTGTCTCAAAAAGAGGGGGAGGAGGATTTGGGAGCTGGGGACATAGTTCAGTGGTAGAGTGCCCTTGGGTTCAATCCCCAGTACCAAAAAAAAAAAAAAAAAAAAAGGAGATGAGGTCAGAATGGTAGCTGGGAGCCAGTTCACCTGGGCTTGTAGGAGGGTTTGGATTTTATTTTGAGTAAAATGGGAAGCCACTGGACCATCAGCCCTGCCATCTTCCAATAGCTCAGGGATGGGCAACTACTCAGGCTATACTGGCTGGGCCTCTACTTCCCCTGTCTTACTCCAGTCATGAATTTGAATCTTAAGCAGACTGTACAAAGGCTAAAAATCTTTGGTACCCTGGGCAGATAACCATTCTTTCTTGCACCCTAAACCCCACCCAGATTTCTACCTGGTTCTTCATTCTATCTATCTTTCATTCTGTGAGCTCCTCAAAGTTCCTTTAATACATTCCATTTTCTGTCTGGTACACACAGGGTTGTTTCTTTGTTTGTTTCCATCAATAGCTAGCTTATCACCACACTCATTTCTCTTCTTTCTGAGCCTGCAGATCACCTACACTTCCCAGCCTTCCTTAAGTTAGGTGTTGTAGGGTTATGGCCAAATGACAGAGATTAAGCCAATGGAAAGTGAATATTAGTACTGTGTTCTATTCTAAGCATGGATCATAAAAATCTCCACAGGAAATCTTTTTCCCATCCTCAT
Organism: Tamias sibiricus; assembly: GCA_025594165.1. Classification (NCBI taxonomy): domain Eukaryota; kingdom Metazoa; phylum Chordata; class Mammalia; order Rodentia; family Sciuridae; genus Tamias; species Tamias sibiricus. The sequence continues at coordinate 104,656,419 of CM046662.1, forward strand.
CTTGGCATGGCATCCTTAAACATCACAATCTGAAGATGGCAAAGTCACACCAGGTTAGATGCTTTGGTCCCTGAGTCATTGCCCAACCACAAATACCTGCATTGGATTTTTTTTTTTTTTTTTTTTTTTTTTTTTTTTTTTTTTTTTGTGGTACCGGGGATTGAACTCAGGGGCACTCGACCACTGGGCCACATCCCCAGCCCTTTTTTTGTATTTTATTAGAGACAGGGTCTCACTGAGTTGCTAAGTGCCTCGCCATTGCTGAGGCTGGCTTTGAACTCGCAATCCTCCTGCCTCAGCCTCCCAAAGTGCTGGGATTACAGGCGTGCGCCACCGCGCCCGGCACCTGCATTGGATTTTTAAGTGAGCTAGAGAAATTCCCATTACACTAACTCACTGAGATGTGGTGGGTTTGTTTTAGCAACTGGTGTTACCTTATTGAATCCAAACCCTAACTAATACATGTACATCTCTCTCACCATTAAATGTCTTACCACAACATTAAACATCTGTATTCCTCAGCATGAAAACACTTTTTTGTTATAGATATTGTATATATGTACACACATAATTTTAATTTTAATTACACAAGTAAATGAAAACATTCTATTGTAAAAAATGTAATCTAACATAGCTAGGCAAAGTTTCCCTTAATTATCACCACTCCTATCTCTATCCCATTACCAGAGATTCCCCAGATAATTGATAACATTTTGCAAATTAAAAAAGAAAACCTAATCCTGGAAAAATATAAAATAGAAATTCTGTTTTTAAATCCTAATAATTATCCCTAATGTGCAAAGTAACAGGAATAGGAAGAAAATGACAGAGTTTCCTCCTTCCAAGAACTTGGAGGCTCATGTAGAGATGTATCTGCAAACAGATCATTATAATACAGTGCAACACATGCTTCAACAGAAAGAATGTGCAAAAGGCATCCAAGGTGGTACAGAGAAGATAATTTTTAGCTTTGGGATTAAGTGTGGAAGGCTTAATGAATACAAGTGTGAGAGGAAGGGCCTGGCATATAATTACAGAGTATAAAAGTATAAAAGGCTGATGTAAGGTTTTGTAAGATAAAAATGAGTTTTTCAGGAGGACCAGGTTGCGGGTGGTTGGAGGCAATTCAGGTAAAAGGAAAAACATGTGCAAAAGGAGGATGGCATGAAACCATATGGTATGTCTGGGTGTGCTTTGAGACACCTTAGCAAAAGTCTGTAACCATCTTAAAAGTCATAAGACCCAGTGGCATAAATGTTAGCATTATGCACATGCTTCCAAACACTACACCAAGCTCCAAGCAGACTGGAAAATACCTATTACCCTGTCTTTCCCAAAGCTTCAGGCAGTCCTGAGACTTAATCAATGATGGGCTTCACATACACTTATTAACAGCTGAGATAACCTGAGTGTTTAAGACATGTGCCTGACCTTGGCAAAGAAAGCACTCAATTTTAATTGCACAAGTAAATGAAAACATTCTTCTTATAAAAATGTTATCTAACATGGACAGACTCCTTTAATTATTACCACCCCATCTCTGTCCCTTACCAGAGATAGACTCCTCCCCAGCTGTTCCACTGACTACTTTTTCTTTTTTTCAACTACCAATTATAATGCCATAGAGCATGAAGTATAAAGGCTAATTGGTCCAAGAAGCAGGACCAGATGAACAAGTGACCCATTTCAAAGTAGGTCTCAAAATAGCGACTGGCTTCTTTCTTCCCTCCACTTCTCCCCAATCAAAATACTGCATGTAGGCGACATGGATAATAAATTCTCCACTTTTTTCAAGTAGGAAATGCCTACCCAGCAGTGGACACAGAATTAATATGAACCATTCACAATTCTGTAATTGTAGAAGTCTCTTATCTATCCAGAGTTAAGAAGAGTAATTTGGATTTTAGCATGTACAATCAATTTATAAATACTTAGTATCTCTTCAGGGTCAGATCATGAGCTGGGAGTCACAACTCAGTTAGTAGGCTGCAGGCAAATATTCAAATCTATCACAATAAAGTATAAAAATTCATCCATCAGTTTTTCCACTATTATTGAAAACTAAGGACAAAAAGATGCCAGGTCCAAAGAATCAAAATAAATGAACTATTACATGAGAGGGCTGGTTCATAGCCTAGTAACCAGACCAAAAATGTGGGCAACTCAATTATTTGTGATCTTAGAAGCCGGGGGTTCCTCAACAGTGACAATATGATCATTTTGGTCTATATAATTTTTTGTTTGGGTTGGGGGGCTCTCCTGCGTGCTGAGGATGTTAGTAGCATTCCTGATATCTGTCCACTAGATGCCAATAGTACCCCTATCCTTAATCATGACAAAAATGTTTTCAGTCATATACTAGCTGAAAACCACTACTACAGGTAGACCCAAGTGAGAAAAGACAATCAACTATGGGCAACATCACCTTAGCTGAGGACATAAATGAAAAACCATGGAAAATAAGAACATTCATGTTCTGGGATTCCCAGCCAAGGAGTTAAACACGGGCTTAACTGTTTAGCACTGGAATTCTTCAACAGCTACTGAGTATTAGCACAGGGCAGAAACTGTACCCACCAGCCCCTGCTGTCAAATTCCTGTGAATGCTGAGTGGTGGTTACTAAGAGACAGAGTAATTCATTTGAATAGAATGTGTCAGGTTGGGATCTTTTTAAAATAAATCAGTGAGCCAGGATAGACTTCTCCCCAGCTGTTCCACTTACTTTTTTTTTTAACCTACAATTATAACTCCATAAGAGCATGAGGTATGAGGGCTAATTGGTCCAAAAAGTGGAAGAAATCTGGTGAGATTTCCTTGTTGGCCCTCTAGCAATTTTTCTTGGTAAGTTTGCAACACAGAGCCCCTACACTGTGGCCTTGAAAATAATAATAATGTATTTAAAAATAAAACCAATCTCAGCTATTAGATAGAACCAGGGTTCATCTGTGTACATAGTACTATGTATGGTAACATTTTTATTTTCTCTGTCATTATTTTAAGTGGGGGAAAGCCCCACCAAGGCCTCCCTGCAGCAGATGCTACCCAGATGAGCCAGGGTAAGTGAAATACATCCCAGCCCTGGAAGCTTCAAGAAGGAGGACCCTCTGGCCTGGTGGCAGCAAAGAAATTTGGGTGTCAGTGAGTTGGCTCTACTGAGCCTGTTTGGATAAACCTCAAAGAGGTTTATAAACCATAGGAGGTACAACAGGCACCTCCCAGTGATAGAGAAAAGCATCCTTCAGAGCACTCTGTGTGGTTTACAGAGGAGTGTAGATGAAAGGAGGTTACGCTGAAAATTCTGACTGATCAACAACCACACCCTTCTCTTTAATTTCCAATGTTCTTCCACTGAATTTTTATCTAGTCCCAAAATTAGTGCCACCAATAAACTACCAAGGAAAATTAATCTTGATTTTACAGTTACTGACATTCAGGTATTTCTGCTAGATCAACTCTAGATAACTCATTGACATGCTTACTTGTGTTTTCTGCAAGTTCAGTATTAGAAAGTATATTCTTTTGGGCATATATAAAATGTTTAGAAATCTCTCCATCTCCCATTTTTTTCTTTAATCACAAAGGATGTGTAAAAAACATCATTTTTTAAGAAAATAATTTCCCTCTCCAATGTGGACTTAACACTGGAGAAGAATTGTTACCTGAAAGATTCATCTCTCAAAAACATAATTTACATGAGCTATGGTGGCACACAGCTGAATCCCCACGGCTCAGGAGGCTGAGGCAGGAGGAATGCAAGTACAAAGCCAGCCTCAGCAATGGTGAGACACTAAGCAACTCAGTCAGACCCTGTCTCTAATAATATACAAAAAAAAAGGGCTGGGGATGTGGCCCAGTGGTCGAGTGCCCCTGAGTTCAATCACTGGTAATCCCCCCCACCCCCAACAAGAAAAGAAGGGTTGGGGATATAGCTCAGTGGTAAGGCATCCCTGGGTTCAATCCCCCAGTACCACCCACACACAAAAAAATAAATAAAACACAATTTATAAAATCTATATGGCCAGTAAGCTTTTCATCTCTCCTCTTCAACTTTCAAAGCAATTTTCTAGGTATTTTAAAGTCTTACTCTGTTAGCCAGGCACAGTGGCCCACACCTGTAATCACAGCCACTTGGGAAACTGAGGCAGGATCACAAGGTCAAGGTCAGCCTGGGTGACTTAGCAAGACCCTGTCTCCAAAAAACGGAGCTTGGTTCTAACACAAAGGAAAAAAAGAAAAGGAGGAGGAGGAGGAGGGGGAGGAGGAGGAGGAGGAGGAAAGAACGAACAAGTCTTCTTTCTTTCTACAATGAAAGAATTTTAAAGGCCGAGAAAATGGTAGGTAGTTATTATCCTTGAATCAATTCTACCATGTTAGGCTGGTAGCAGAGGTACCTGGTCCCTATGAAGTTGAAAACATATCAGCAGAGTTCTCAGGTGAGAAGCTCCCAGAAGGCATTGCTGATGGTTCTCTCATTAAATTCAAATTCCCCCATTAGAATAAACAAGAACCCTCTTCCTAAAATAACACACACAGTAAAACCAAGCATATTAAAGAAAGTCTCCAAAGTTCCAAAAGGAAAAGGATATAAAGACATTAAATAAAATCCCTATTGATGAATAAGGAAATAACTTGCTAGTGGCTTAGAAAATCTCAAAATTGGAAGTTAGCACAATAGATTAAATAGTTTAATTCATTTTTATGAAGTACTATATTGGGATAAATGGGATTATTACAAAACTTTGTATCCTCATTTTCACAAATCTTTAAAGTTCTTAGATATCTATTGCAGTTCCTAAAATTAAGATGACTTTCCCATAATATTCTTTTATTAATAACCCACAAAAGAAAAGTAATTAAAATCCAATAAAAATAGTCTGTATTTAATCCAGTGAAATGTTTTAAAAACATAATACAGGTGCCATTTGCTAACACTTCCCCCCATTCCTCAGTTGAATTCAGGTGAAGTTCAAGGTTTTTAGGTCCTATTTTTAAAATAAAGATTTTTCCTAATTATCAAATATATTTCATTTGAGAATACATGACAAGAGAAAATCATACAAAATAAAAAAATCAGTAATCTCAATACTCAAAAATGATCACATTTAATATATTACCTTTATTTAAAATTTAAAAATATATTCTAAATATTTTCCCATTCCAATGACAGATTCTTTTACAACAGCTATTCTCAAATGTGTGTTATAAAAGAATATTTTTTTGGTCTTACTTTATGCTCTTAAAAATTATTAAGGAGCTGGGCGTGGTGGTGCATGGCTGTAATCCCAGCACTTGGGAGGCTGAGGCAGGAGGATCACGAGTTCAAAGCCAGCCTCAGCAATGGCGAGGCACTTAGCAACTCAGTGAGACCCTGTCTCTAAATAAAATACAAAAAAGGGCTGGGGATGTGGCCCAGTGGTCAAGTGCCCCTGAGTTCAATCTCTGGTACCAAAAAAAAAAAAAAAAAAAAAAAAAATTATTAAGGACCTCAAAACTCTTTTGCTTACATGGATTGTATTTATCAATATTTATAGTACTAGCAATTAAAGCAGAAATTTTAACATTTGTTCCTTCATCTAAAAATGACAATAATAACCTATTACATGTCAACACCAATAACATGTTTTACAAAAAGTAAAACACATGAACAAAAACACTCAGTGAGAAGAGTGGCATTATTTTATATTTTTGCTAATCTTGTTAATATTTGGCTCAATAGAAAGATAAATTCTCATATCTGCTCAAAATGTAGATGTGTTCTGTTAGCAGAAGTACTCAAAGAAAAGCTAGACCCACAGGGATATGTAGTTGGAAAAGGGAGGGGTAATTTTCAGGTAACTGTGTTTATTTTATTTATACCACACTAAAATTAGAAAAGTCACAGTTTTTTAAAAATTAGTTGCAATGTGGAATATGAAAAAAATTAGGTTTTCATACTCATGAGAGGATGAAAGTGTAAAAAATGAATAAAAATCTTAGTATTACTGTGAAAATAGTTTTGACCTTATAGACTCCCTTAGAACCATGCTTTGATAACAGCAGTTCTACAACTTCACATTTAATTAACATAGCATTTTATCATATAACACTTTATTTAGTCAATAACCTGTTGTTGAACATTTATATTATTCTCAAATTTTTCCTATATTAAAAAATGTTTGGGGCTGAGGTTGTGGCTCAGTAGTACAGCGCTTGCCTAGCATATGTGAGGCACTGGGTTCAATCCTCAGCACCACATAAAAATAAATAAATAAAATAAAGGTATTGTGTTCATCTACACTAAAAAAATTTTTTTAAATGCTCAAAGCTGGGCTCAGTGATACACACTGCTACTCAGGAGGCTGAGGCAGGAGGATCACAAGTTTAAGGCCAGCCTAAACTTAGCAAGACCCTGTCTCAAAATAGAAAATAAGAAGGGTTGGGGATGTAAGTCAGTGGCAGAGCACCCTGGATTCAATCCCCAGGATCTTAGATACATCTTTCTGCATGTTTATTTTCTCAGGATAATACCATAAAAAATAGAATTTGAGAGTCAAAAGCAAGTAGTTTTCAGGATTTTCACACATACTTCCAACTTTCCCTCTAGAAAGGTTGATTAACTTGATTCCTATCAGCAGTGAGTATAAGAGCCTTACATTTGCTTTTTTTGTAGAGAGGTATTTTTATTTATATAGATGTTGCCTATTAGCAATCTAAAAGGACTTAGGAGAAAAATACATCATATTCACTTTTTGAACAGAAACTTCCCTCTCTGAAGTTACATGATTGTGCTTAAGGCACTCCAAGTTAGAATTTAGAAGACATTTTTCATAAAAAAAAATTATGTTATAAATACTGGTTGGAAATATGTTTAATAGTAATATACCTGGGAATCAACTTAATGAAAGAGGTGAAAGACCTCTATAATGAAAACTATAGAACACTAAAGAAAGAAATTATAGAAGACCTCAGAAGACAGAAAGACCTACCTTTTCTTGGACAGTCAGAATTAATATTGTCAAAATGTCCATACTACCAAAAGTATAAACAGATTTAATGCAATTCCAATCAAAATCCCATTGACATTCCTCAAAGAAATAGAAAAAGCAGTCATGAAATTCATCTGGAAATAATAAGAGACCCAGAATAGCTAAAGCAATCCTGAACAAGAAAAGTGAAGCAGGTGGCATCACCATACCAGACTTTAAATTATACTATAGAGCAATAGTAACAAAAGCAGCATGGTATTGGCACCAAAACAGATGAGTAGACCAGTGGTACAGAATTGAGGACACAGAGTCTAATACGTATAATTTCAGCTATCTTATATTAGACAAAGGCACCAAAAATGTACAGTAGAGAAAGGATAGCCTCTTCAACAAAGGGTGCTGGGAAAACTGGGAATCCATATGCAACAAAATAAAATTAAACCCTTATCTCTCACCATGCACAAAATTCAATTCAAAGTGGATCAAGGACCTAGGAATTAGACCAGACACAATACACCTCATAGAAGAAAAAGTAAGCTCCAATTTCCAACATGTCAGATTAGGCCCCAAGTTCCTTAATAAGAATCCTGTAGCGCAAGAATTAGTATCGAGAATTAATGAATTGGATAGATTCAAACTAAAAAAGCTTCTTCTCAGCAAAAGAAACAATCAGGTGAATAGAGAGCCAAATAACTGGGAACAAATATTTAATATATGCACATCAAACAGAGCACTAATTTCTAGAATATATAAAGAACTAAAAAACTTATCACCAAAAAAAACCAAATAACCCAATCAATAAGTGGGCCAAGGAACTGAACAGACACTTCTAAGAAGATATACAATCAATCAACAAATACATGAAAAAATGCTCAACATCACTGGCAATTAGAGAGATGCAAATCAAAACTACCCTAAGATTTCATTTCACTCCAGTCAGAATGGCAGCTATCAAGAACACAAACAATAATAAATGTTGGAGAGGATATGGGGAAAAAGGCACATTCATACATTGCTGGTGGGACTGCAAAATGGTGCAACCATTATGGAAAGCAGTATAAAGATTTCTTGGAAAACTGGGAATGGAACCACCCTATGACCCAGCCATCCCACTCTTGGGTCAATTCCCAAAGGACTTAAAAACAGCATATTACAGTGACACAGCCACTTCAATGTTTATAGCAGTACAATTCACAATAGCTAGGTTGTGGAACCAACCTAGATGTCCCTCAGTAGATGAGTGGATTAAGAAAATGTGGTATATACACACAATGGAATTTTACTCAGCAATAAAAGAAAATATAATAATGGCATTCGCAGGTAAATGGATGAAGTTGGAGAATATAATGCTAAGTGAAGTTAGTCAATCTCAAAAATCCAAATACCAAATGTTTTCTCTGATATTAGGAGGCAGATTCACAGTGGTGTTGGGTGTTGGGGTACATAGGAGGATTAGAGGAACAGTAGAACGGTCAAAGGGGAGGGAGGAGAAGGGAGAGAGCAAGGAGGGGATGGAGGGGAAAAAAAAGAAAAGGTGGTATAATAAGATGGATATCATTATCCTATATGTATGATTAAAGACTTGAATAGTGCCCCCCACCCCACCCCCGCCGACCTCTGCCCCAGAGCAGGAGACAGCAAGGACAGACCCAGCAACTCTGCTTAGAGTGCAGGCGGGCCCAGGGCAGTCCTGGGGTCCTACATCAGAGTGCCACCAGGCCCAGGCTCCATCCAGTCCCGTCGACCTCTGCCCCAGAGCTGGAGACATCAAGGACAGACCTGCCAACTCTGCCTGAGCCCAGGCTGGCCCAAGGTAGTCCCATGGACCTTCACCCGAGCACGGCCAGCCCCAGGTCAGTCCTGCCAACGCCCGCTGGTGTGCCACCAGCCTCCAGCCAGCCCTGCTGACCTCCGCCCCAGAGTAGGAGACATCAAGGACAGACCCACCAATTCTGCTTAGAGTGCAGGCGGGCCCTGGGCAGTTGCGGGGTCCTACATCAGAGAGCCACCAGGCCCAGGCTCCATCCAGTCCCACCGACCTCCGCCCCAGAGCAAGAGACAGCAAGGACCTACCCGCCAATTCTGCTTAGAGTGCAGGCGGGCCCGGGGCAGTCCTGGGTTCCCACATCAGAGTGCTGCCAGGCCCAGGCTCCATCCAGTCCCGCCGGCCTCCACCCCAGAGCAGGAGACCGCAGGACAGACCTGCCTGAGCCCAGGCAGGCCCAGGGCCCAGGCCCAGGGCAGTCCCACTGACCTTCACCCCATTGTGGTTATACCCAGACCACCACAGGAGCTCAGACTCAACCAGTTCGGCCTGCGCCAACCAGTGTGAACCCAGCTTCAGGTAGCATGCTTTGAGGGTCAGTGGCAGATTCTGATAGTCCAGTGCTAAGGGGAGGCATAGACAACCTGCAAGGGTATTAAAAATATAGGGAAGAATCTGTAATAACTCAGATCTACACTGCAAAAAGTAAAGCAAATAGACATCACGAAAAAACAGGGGAGGAAAATACCCCAAACAAACCAGGATTCTACAATAACAGAACCCATGCTCAGCGAGGTTGACGAAATGTCAGAGAAGGAGTTCAGAAGGTTCATAATTAAAATGATCTGTGAATCAAAGAAGGACCTAAATGAGCAAATACAGGCAAAAATTGACCACTACAACAAAGATATAAGAGAGCAAATACAGGTAGCAAAAGATTACTTCAAAAGAGAGATCGAAAGTCTGATAAAAAAAAAACAGTCAGAAATCCTTGAAATGAAGGAAACAATTAACCAAATAAAAAACACAATTGAAGGCATCACCAACAGACTAGATCAACTGGAAGAAAGAACCTCAGACAATGAAGACAAAGTATATAATCTTGAAAATAAAGTTGACCACACAATGAAGATAGTAAGAAACCATGAACAGAACATCCAAGAATTAAGGGAGAGCATCAAAAGACCAAATATAAGGATAATTGGCATAGAGGAAGGCACAGAGTTTAAAACCAAAGGAATGCACAACCTCTTTAATGAGATAATATCAGAAAATTTCCCAAGCATGAAGAATGATTTGGAAAACCAAATACAAGAGGCTTATAGGACACCAAATGTACAAAATTACAACAGATGTACACCAAGACACATTATAATGAAAATGCCTAGCATACAGAACAAGGATAGAATTTTAAAGGCCGCAAAAGAGAGGAATCAGATCACATATGGGGGAGACCAATTCGTATCACAGCAGATTTTTCAACTCAGACACTCAAAGCTAGGAGATCATGGAACAACATATTCCAAGCTCTGAAGGAAAAGGGATGCCAACCAAGAATCTTATACCCTGCAAAATTAAGCTTTAGATTTGAGGACGAAATAAAAACCTTCCATGATAAACAAAAGTTAAGAGAATTTACAAGTAGAAAGCCAGCACTACAGAACATCCTCGGCAAAATATTCCATGAAGAGGAAAAGCAAAACAATGATGAAAATCAACAGAGGGAGGGATTACACTAAAGAAAAAAAAAAAAAAACAATCAGAAGAGAAAACATGTCAAGGTAAACACCAGAAATAAAAATGGCTGGGAATACAAAACACATCTCAATAATAACTCTGAATGTTAATGGCCTAAACTCACCAATCAAAAGACATAGATTAGCAGATTGGATCAAAAAAACAGACCCAACAATATGCTGCCTCCAAGAGACTCATCTCATAGGAAAAGACATCCATAGGCTGAGAGGAAAGGGTTGGGAAAAATCCTACCACTCATATGGACAGAGGAAACAAGCAAGGGTTTCCATCCTCATATCAAATAAAGTAGACTTCAAGCTAAAGTCAATCAAAAGGGATAAAGAAGGACACTATATACTGCTCAAGGGAACCATACACCAACAAGACTTAACAATTATAAATATATATGCCCCAAACAATGGAACATCCATGTTCATCAAACGAACTCTCCTCAAGTTTAAGAGTCAAATTGACCACAACACAATAATTCTGGGTGACTTTAACACACCCCTTTCACCACTGGATAGATCTTCCAAACAAAAGCTGAACAAAGAAACTATAGAACTCAAAAATACAATAAACAACTTAGACTTAACTGACTTATATAGAATATTTCATCCTTCAACAAGTGAATACACTTTCTTCTCAGCAGCACATGGAACTTTCTCTAAAATAGACCATATACTAGGCCACAAAACAACTCTGAGCAAATACAAAAAAAGTTGAGATTCTACCCTGCATTCTATCCGACCATAATGGAATAAAATTAGAAATCAATGATAAAATAAGAAATAAAAGCTACTCCAACACCTGGAGACTAAATAATATGCTACTGAATGAACAATGGGTTGCAGATGACATCAAAGAGTAGATTAAAAAATTCTTAGAGGTGAATGAGAACACAGACACAACATATCGAAATCTCTGGGATACTATGAAGGCAGTTCTAAGAGAAAAGTTCATTGCATTGAGTTCATTCCTCAAAAGAAGAAAAAGTCAACAAATAAATGACTTAAAATTACATCTCAAAGCTCTAGAAAAAGAAGAACAATCCAACACCAAAAGTGGTAGAAGACAGGAAATAATTAAAATCAGAGCTGAAATTAATGAAATTGAAACCAAAGAAACAATTGAAAAAATTGACAAAACAAAAAGTTGGTTCTTTGAAAAAAATAAATAAAATTGACAGACCCTTGTCCAGGCTAACAAAGAGAAGGAGAGAGATAACTCAAATTACTAATATATGTGATGAAAAAGGAAATATCACAACAAACACTACGGAAATACAGGAAATAATTCGAAATTATTTTGCAAACCTGTACTCCAACAAAATACAAAACACCGAAGGCATCGACAAATTTCTAGAGTTGTATGATGTGCCCAAACTTAAGCAGGAGGATATACATAATTTGAACAGACCAATTTCAAGCGACGAAATAGAAGATGCCATCAGAAGCCTACAAACCAAGAAAAGCCCAGGACCAGATGGATACACAGCTGAGTTCTACAAGACCTTCAAAGAAGAGCTGATATCAATACTCTTCAATTTATTTCAGGAAATAGAAAAAGAGGGAGTACTTCCAAACTCATTCTATGAGGCCAACATCACCCTGATCCCCAAACCAGGCAAAGACACATCCAAAAAAGAAAACTTCAGACCCATATCTTTAATGAACATAGATGCAAAAATTCTCAATAAAATTCTAGCAAAACGGATACAGAAACATATCAAAACTATAATACACCACGATCAAGTGGGGTTCATTCCAGGGATGCAAGGATGGTTCAACATACGGAAAACAATAAATGCAATTCACCACGTCAATAGACTCAAAGATAAGAACCATATGATTATCTCAATAGATGCAGAAAAAGCATTTGACAAAATACAGCACCCCTTCATGCCCAAAACACTAGAAAAACTAGGGATAACTGGAACATATCTCAACATCATAAAAGCTATATATGCTAATCCCCAGGCCAACATTATTCTAAATGGAGAAAAACTGAAAGCATTCCCTTTAAAAACTGGAACAAGACAGGGATGCCCTCTTTCACCACTTCTATTCAACATAGTAATTGAAATGCTGGCCAGAGCAATAAGACAGATGAAAGAAATTAAAGGGATGCAGATAGGTAAAGCAAAACTCAAATTATCATTATTTGCTAGAAGACCCAAAAAATTCCACCAGAAAACTTCTAGAACTCATAAATGAATTCAGCAAAGTAGCAGGATACAAAATCAACACCCATAAATCTAAGGCATTTCTATATATCAGTGACAAATCCTCTGAAAGGGAAATGAGGAAAACTACCCCGTTTACAATAGCATCAAAAAAAAAAAAAAATACTTGGGAGTCAACTTAACCAAAGATGTGAAAGACCTCTACAATGAAAACTACAGAACACTAAAGAAAGAAATTATGGAAGACCTTAGAAGATGGAAAGATCTACCCTGTTCTTGGATAGGCAGAACTAATATTGTCAAAATGACCATACTACCAAAAGCACTATACAGATTTAATGCAATGTCAATCAAAATCCCAATGACATTCCTCATAGAAATAGAAAAAGCAGTCATGAAATTCATCTGGAAAAATAAGAGACCCAGAATAGCTAAAGCAATCCTTAGTAAGAGGAGTGAAGCAGGTGGCATCACTATACCAGACCTTAAATTATATTACAGAGCAATAGTAACAAAAACAGCATGGTATTGGCACCAAAATAGGCCAGTAGACCAATGGTACAGAATAGAGGACACAGAGACTAACACATATAATTTCAGTTATCTTATATTAGACAAAGGTGCCAAAAATGTACATTGGGAGAAAAGATAGCCTCTTCAACAAAGGGTTCTGGGAAAACTGGAAATCCATATGCAATAAAATGAAATTAAACCTATATCTCTCACCATGCACAAAATTCAACTCAAAGTGGATCAAGGAGCTAGGAATTATACCAGAGACACTACACCTAATAGAAGAAAAAGTAAGCTCTAATTTCCAACATGTTGGATTAGGGCCCAAGTTCCTTAATAAGAATCCTGTAGCACAAGAATTAATACCAAGAATCAATAAATGGGATAGACTCAAATTACAAAGCTGCTTCTCAGCAAAAGAAACAATCAGTGAGGTGAACAGAGAGCCTACTAATTGGGAACAAATTTCTACCACATGCATGTCAGATAGAGCACTAATCTCTAGAATATATAAAGAACTCAAAAATCATAACACCAAAAAAACAAATAACCCAATCAATAAATGGGCCAAGGAACTGAACAGACACTTCTCAGAAGAAGATATACAATCAATCAATAAATACATGAAAAAATGCTCAACCTCTCTGGCAATTAGAGAAATGCAAATCAAAACCACTCTAAAATTTCATCTCACACCAGTCAGAATGGCAGCTATTAAGAACACAAACACAATAAATGTTGGAGAGGATGTGGATAAAAAGGCACACTCATACATTGTTGGTGGGACTGCAAAATGGTGTAGCCAATATGGAAAGTAGTATGGAGATACCTTGGAAAACTTGGAATGGAACCACCTTATGACCCAGCTATCCCACTCCTTGGTCTTTACCCAAAAAAACATGAAAACAGCATACTACAGGGACACAGCCACATCAATGTTTATAGCAGCACAATTCACAATAGCTAAACTGTGGAACCAACCTAGATGCCCTTCAGTAGATGAATGGATAAAGAAAATGTGGTATATACACACAATGGAATATTACTCAGCAATAAGACAGAATAAAATCATGGCATTTGCAGGAAAATGGATGGAGTTAGAGAATATAATTCTAAGTGAAGTTAGCCAATCCCAAAAAGCCAAATGCCAAATGTTTTCTCTGATATAAGGAGGCCAATTCACAGTCGGGTTGGGATGGGGAGCATAGGAGTATTAGAGGAATACTAGAATGGCCAATGGGGAGGGTAGGGAAGGGAGGGGGCAAAAGGGTGAAGAAAAAAAAAGATGGTAGAATGAGATGGATATCATTACCCCAAGTGAATGTATGAAGTCACGAATGGTGTGAATATACTTTGGATACAACCATAGATTTGTAAAAAAGTGCTCTATGTGTGTAATATGAAATGTAATGCATTCTGCTGTCATTTATATCATCTTAGAATAAAAAATAATTTAAAAAAAAGATAAAGAACATTTTCAACACTTTCAAATTGCCTCTACCCCTTCTCAGCCATTCCCACTTTTGGTCATTATGATAAATGTTGTGTCTTGTAAGATTTCATATAAATGGAATCATATAATGCATGGTCCTTTGTGTTTGGCTTTGTTCTCACTCAGTATAATCGTTTTGAATTTTTGATACATGTGGTCGCATATATCATAGTTCATTCCTTTTTTATTGCAGAGTACTATTTCATTGTATGGTTTTACTACAGTTTGTGGTATTAATCTACATTGATGAGCATTTAGATTGTGGTTTTATATTGGTTGTTAAATTTTGATGTAAATATAAATAATTTTACCTAGGAAAAAAAAAGCCACAGTCAGTATTTAAAAATCTGTTTTAGTTTCAGTAAGTATTATAGCCTAATGTTGCTGATTCATTATATGTTTGACTTTAATTTAAAATTTATACACTTAAACTATGCATTTTGTTTTTATGATATTAATTTTTTCAATAGAGGCACCTTATATTACTTCTAGCTGTCATACTTTGAAAAAACATTACTAGAAAAAAATATGGCCACAACATACATGTTTGCAACATAAATATTTTGAGGTACTTTTCTTTCCTACGGGCACTTCAAATAACCTACATATATGTCCTTCCATGAGTTAATGGTGTATTATTACTCTTATAAAATAGTTGTTATGATTCCACATTAATTCAATATAAATTATAAATGTTTCTTGTTGCAGTGGTGTCAGTGCTTTGACCTGATTTAATGGAAATATAGGTATTCAGAACAATTTGCAAAAGTCTTACTTCAGAGAATTAGATTTTTTAAAAAACAGTACTATTTTTAGATTATAACCTACCTTACAATAAAGTATTTTCTAATTTAAAAAAAAGACTTGAATAGTATGAATATACTTTGTATACAAACAGTGTTATGTAAAAAGAGACTCTATATGTGTATTATGAATTGTAATGCATTCTACTATTACAAATACAACTTTGAATAAAAAAATAAATTAAAAAATTATGTTATAAAAACTGGTTAGAAATATGTTTAATAGTAATATACCTTGTTTCCATTATAAAGTAAATGAATTTTTGTGGAAGCTAATCATCACCAAAATTATAGCTATGGGAAATGTATCTGAGAGCCAAAAAAGTAATGATAAAATAAAAATTTGGAACACAACTCCACCATATTTAAGAAGTTATTATAGATATGTGAAGTTTAAAATATTCCAAATAAAAATTCAGTGATTATATATAATATCCTATTGACATTTTTGCATGACACAAAGGGAAGATCAAAATTTTTTATCAGGCTTCCCCAAAATCTCTTCTTTGAAACACTAGTCTCATTAAAAGAAAAGTCTTACATTCTTACCCACACTCTTATCAGCACTGGGTACCATGTAGTCCTGTCTTGATGGCTGTTTACAGAAAATCAGAGTGTGACTGAACTGGCTCTTAGTGAACTCACCACCTTATATGAACTATAATACTTGAGATTTACTGGAATCCTCTGCTGGCAGAGTACTTCTCTGATAAGTCTACCACAGGGTTTATTGAATGCTGCTTATAATGAGTACCTACCTGTGTCTTCTAAATTTCTTAAGACAGAAACCATGTTTCCTTATTCAAGTAAGTACATACCACAGTGCTCATGGGATGGAGACAACATTTTTCACCTCAAAGAGGCCCTGGATTTAATTCTTGGCTTCACTACCTACAGCTGTGTGTTGTAGCCTGGTTGTGTTCCCCTGAATTCAAACATTGAAAAGTGATCACAAATGTGATAGTATTGACATGGGGCCTTAAGGGGATGCTAAAGTCATGAAGTGCGGCTCTCATGAATGTGTTAGCAACCTTAAGAATAAAGGTAAAGGGCCAGGTGTGGTAGCACATACCTGTAATCCCAGCAACTTGGGAGGCTAAGGTGGGAAGATTGCCAGTTCAAAGCCAGCCTCAGCAACTTAGTAAGACCCTAAGCAATTTAGTGAGACCCTATCTAAGTGTAAAAAGTAAAAAGGGCTAGGGGTGTGAATCAGTGGTTAAGCATCCCTGAGTTCATTCCCTGGAGTCAAAAAAGAAAGAAGGAAGGGAAGGAAGGGAAGGAAGGGAGGAAGGAAGGAAGGAAGGAAGGAAGGAAGGGTGAAGGGAGTGCCTGAGGCCTTTTTGCTCTTTCCACCATAGACACATCTATGGCACCTCGATCTTGGACTTCCCAGACTCCACAAGTGTGAGCAATAGATTTCTGTTTATAAATTTCCCATTCTCAGATAATTTGTTACAGCAATACAAACAGACCAAGATACTCTATGAGCAAAATGACTTCCTCTTCCTTTCTTGAATTTGAAAGCCATTAGTTAAAAAGGAAGACTAATACGTACTTCATAAGGCAGCTGTGTTAAAACAACATGTGCAAAATATCTCATACAATACAGATTGTCTTTGATTTATAATGGTTCAACTTTATGATGCATTTTTAATATGCATTCAATAGAAACCACATTTCAAATTTTGAGTTTTGATCCGTTCCTGGCCCAGCAATATGTGACCCAATACTCTCTCTCACAATGCTGGACAGTGGCAGCCAGCCACAAGCCCTAGTCAGGCATGCTATCATGAGGGTTAGAAGAAGAAGCAACAATAAAGGAACCACTCATTCCCAGTCTGCCTCCGATTTCTTTCCCACGGTATCATTGCCTAAGGTGGCAACAAGTGATGGCCTGTACGGGGAGCTCATCGGCACAGCAGGTAAACTGAGGAATCTCACAGGAAGGGTGAGGGAAATTGGGTTCGGAAAAGAACCACTCATTCCCAGTCTGCCTCTGATTTCTTTCATACAGGAAATCGGCATGGCAGGTAAGTACTGAGGAACCTCTCAGGAGTCTCTAGTCAGAGCGGTTAAAGGCGAGGGAAAATGGGTTCGAAAATTTCAAGGATCCGAATTGTCAAGGCTATTGAAGATTTGTTATACATAGTTAAAGAATGCCTGCTCTCAACTAGACCTGGGGTTCAGGGAAGTGTTACTGAGTCAGTTAGGACCAGTGAGGGTAGTATTAGTGAGGAGGAATTAAGTGAAAGTGATCTTGAGAGCACAGTCTCCCATAAAATGAGCAAAAGGGAACTAAAAAGGACCAGGATAGAGGACCGTCAAGTGGAGGAACCACTTGTGCCCTCTGCTCCCCCATGGGATGAATCAATTGCAGAGACTATTAGGGGTCTTTCTAGGCGCTTGCGTGCCCTTGAGTGTCAACGTTCACAGGAACTATGGGATCTGCCAGTGTTTGAAGATCAAAATGAACAAAGATACCATCAATATTTAGATTTTAAAATTATGAAAAATTTTAAAGAAGCAACAATGACATATGGGCCCCAAGATCCTTTCACCATAAGCATGTTAGAATCTCTTAATACTTTGAATTTAAGTCCTACAGATTGGAAAGGCTTATTTAAGGCAGTATTGAGCGGGGGACAATACTTAGTTTGGAGGTCTCAATTCCAAGAGCTCTGTGTTGAAACCACTCGTAGAAATGCGGCTGCAGGATTTCCAGATTGTAACATAGACATGTTAACTGGAGAAGGCAATATGCTGATTTACAGGTTCAGATTCAGTACGATCCTGCAGTTTACGCTCAAATATACGCGGCAGCTGTTAAGGCATGGAAATCATTACAAGGATCTGGTGACTTACAGGGTAACTTGTCTAAAGTAATTCAGGGACCCAATGAGCCATATGCCGAATTTGTTGATCGTCTTTACAGACAGCAAGTAGGGTTTTTGGAGATGTTGATCAAACCATGCCATTAGTTGTTCAGCTGGCATATGAAAATGCCAACAAATATTGTCAAGACGCTATCAGACCTTGGAAATCTAAAAAGGACCTTTCTGTTTATATAAAGCTTTGCAGGGACATAAATGATGCATTTATTACAGGTAGTGTAATCGCAGCAGCCATGAGAGGTGCTTCTCCTCTTAATTTTACAAGAGGGGCTCAACCTAAAGGTTATTATCAGTATAGTCAACCAGGTTATTTTAAAAAACAATGTCCCCAAAGAAGGCGAGAGACAATAGAAATAAAACCAAGCTCGTCTCGTGCCCCAGGCCGCTGCCCCAGGTGTAAAAAAGGAAACCATTGGGCTAGTGAGTGCAGATCCCAAACTGATATTTATGGTAACATCTTGTCTGGCAATTCAAAAAACCGGCACAGGGCCCAATGCCTCGGGGCCCACAAGGGCATTAGAGAAGGAGTATCCTCAAACACCTGTCCAGATGATTCCTCGACACAATCCCTTTTACCCATTAACTCCCTTATCAGAGGGACAAAAGGAAGTGCAGGACTGGATCTCTGTTCCACTGCCCGAATGGTGCTAACACCTGAGATGGGGCTTCAACTGATTCCCACGGGAGTCAGGGGACTTCTTCCCTTAGGGACTGTGGGACTTATCCTGGGGCGAAGTTCAACTATCTTATCCGGACTTCAAGTTACTCCAGGAGTGATAGATTCTGACTATCAAGGAGAAATCAAGATTATGCTCAGTTCACCTTGAGGCATTGGCTCTGTTGGCCAAGGTGATAGAATTGCTCAGCTGCTTCTTCTTCCCAGTCTACATGACTCATTTAAGTGTATGCCTCAAAATAGAGTGGAAAAGAGGTAATTTGTTATCAATCCGCACACCTGCGCAAGTTTGTCTCTTTTTCCGACAAGGGGACCTCATCTTTGCCTTTTCAGCTAAGAAACTTTTAAGCTGCGCGTTTTTTCCTTCAATAAACTCACAACTTAAGTCTCATTCCTCCCGCCCGGGACGAGAGGATCTCTCTTTAGTGTGCGCACAATTGTGTTTTTCTTTTTTATATATGTCTTTATGTCTGTGCGTCTGTCCAGATTTCATGTAAATGTGACGTCACAAATAACAAAAACCGAGCGCTCATGAAAATTAATTTAAAAAAAAATGGATCCAAATACCTTTAATTCATTTAAATTGGGTAAACAAATAAAAAATGAAGGTACCTTCAAACTTAATTTATAAGTATCTCTAGGACTTCTCTTCAGCAAGGAATAGGACTAATACTGTTCAGCCTGATATTTTGGTATTTGACATGGGATTATTAATTTGTAATGAACTTTATTTGTTAAATAGCTGATTAATTTACAAAGTTAAATTGTTTTAACAGGTATATTCCTAAAAGGTTGCTGTGTATGCAGAGGCTCAAAAGTTCCAGCTAACAAAATATTTTTCTAAAATGCTTTTAGCCTTTCTTTAATCTGTCTTAAATGCAATATTTTGTCAGCTAAATACTCTCAGCCTTTCTTTAATCCATTCTGAATGTGATATTTTGCCAGCTAATGTTCATGGGAGCTCAAGCAGCAATGTATGTGAGCAGAGATCAACTCCAGAACTAAAACACCTGACCTAAGATGTAATAGTTCTATTTTTTAGTTTGAATTGCACTCCTACAACTAGAAGCAGAAGTAATGAAGTTTCCGGTAATAGCAAACAGATAAAGGGAGATTTAAGACCCCAAAACAGGGATATCAGGGCATATAAAACAGGTGGTATTGAGTTCCTGGTTGTTTGTTTTTATTGTGAAATGGAAAGTTCATGCTAGAACAAACATTTTACCCATTAAATATGAAGGGAAAAACACTTCAGCTTCATATGGTATTTGTTCATTGCTCTGTTATATTTTAAATTAAATATCACATTTCTTAGGGAAATATTAACTATTTATTCCTTATTTAAATAAAATGGTATACATCAGCCAGGCATGGTGGTGCATGCCTATAATTCCACTGACTAGGGAGACTGAGGCAGGAAGATTTCAAATTCAGGCTAGCCTCAGCAACTCAGTGAGATCCTGTCTCAAAAAAATGTGGGGCTGGTACACTTCCAGGTTTCAGTACACACGCGTGCACACACACACACACAACACACACACACACACACATACAAATGTGGGGGCATTGTGCATGTATCTCAGTGATGAGGAACCCCTGAGTTCAATCCCTAGCACCCTTCCTGCCAAAAAATGGTAGAGATCCACAGAAAGCCAAATCTGGGCTGGGGATGTGGCTTAATGGTAGAGGATTTGCCTAGTACACATAAGGCCCGGAGGTTTGATCCCCAGCACCAAAAAGGAAGGAAGGAGAGAAAGAAGGAAGGGAGGGAGGGAGGGAAGGAGGGAGAAAGGAAAGAAAGAAAAAAAGAAAGATGATTTCTATTGCACCACATGTTAAATGACATGAGGATAAGATAACAAAGCCCAAAGAAAACCTTTCTTAGGGCCCCCTACTATTTCAGTAGATATTCAATGTCTTTTTGTTTTGTTTTGCACCAGAGATTGAACCCAGGGGTACTCAACCACTGAGCAATATCCCCCCAGCCCTTTTTAAATATTTTATTTAGAGACAGGATCTTGCTAATTTGCTTGGAGCCTCACTAAGTTGCTGAGGCTGGCTTTGAACTTGAAATCCTCCTGCCTCAGCCTCCCAAGTTGCTGGGATTATAGGCATGCTTGATGTCCTTTTTTAATAGTCCAACAACTTACTTCTCCTTTCATTTGGTGAATTCCCTGGGGGTTCTGGGGAGACAGAATGACAGCCAGATACTCTCCCAGTGATGGCCTGCATACCCATTCCCAACATGAGAGCTACTGATAAGGAACTAGATGGTAGTCCTCCTTATTCTCTTGGGCAGGAGCAAAAGTTCCAGTTGCTGCGATATTGAACAGCTGGTCAACAACGAAAGGACAAATTGTGACATCTGGTGCCCAATAGTAATAGCAAAAGTTTCTTCATCAGACAACTTTCAAAACACAGTTCAAACACAGAGGTATAATTCACATACCTTTAAATGCACCCGTGTAAAGTATTCAATTCAAAGGCTTTTAGAATATTCACAAAGTTAGGCAGCCATTACTATAATCACTCTTAGAACATTTTCTTCACCCCCCCAAAAAAAACTTCACACCACTTAAGCATTACTCCCCAATCCTCTCCACATCTCCCTCTCAGTTCTAGGCAACCTTTAATCTACTTTCTGTCTCTATCATTTTTGCTTCTTCTGAACATTTCAAATAACTGGAATAATACAATATGCAGTCCTTTCACTACATCTGGCTTCTTTCACTACATCTGCTGTTTCCAAGGTGCATCCATATTGTAACATGGATCAGTTCTTCCTTCCTTTCTATGATCAATAATATTCCATCCTATGAGCTACATTTTCTTTATCCATTAATTCATATTATTTCAATTTGGGGCTTACTATGAATAAGGCTGCCATGAACACTCACAAACAAGTTTTTTCTGTAGACATGAATTTATTTCTCTTAGGCATCTACCTAGGAGTAGAATTGCTGGGTCAATATTAATTAACTCTATATTTAGCTAACTGTTTGAGGAACTGACAGGCTTTTCTCAAGTGTCTATACCCACCAACACTGTATGAGGATTCTGAGTTTTCTACACCCTCACCAACACTTGTTGTTATCTGTCTTTTTAATTATTGCCATCTTAGAAGACGTGAAGTAGTATTTTGTTGTGGTTTTAATTTGCATTTTTCTGATGGCTAATAATGTTGGTGGAAATTCATGTATTTTCTTTTGGAAAACTGTCTATTCAGATCCTTTTATCATTTTTAAATTGTGCTGTCTTTTATAATTGAGTTGTAATAATTCATCAGACCAATTTTGAGGAATGGTTTCAGGGGTTGTTTCCAGCTATTTCAAGCCTCATTTTCTACACTTCCCATAATTCTATGAGCTACCAAATCATTCTCTGCTTAAATCAGTCACAGTTAGCTTCTATTACAACTCAAAATCTAAACTAACCAAAACTCTGGAATCCAAGGCAGCAACACTCAACTAGAGAAAATAACTTACATAAGGTTTTAGCAGCAAATTGAAATCTGTTCAATAACAGTATCATTCCCGAAGACCTGGGTTTCTGAATTCATGACTCTAAACTTTGTTAAACTTTACAAACTTAGTCTAAGGAAACTTATGGGATTTACCTGTAGACAGTGACATGCAGGTTGGGCAGCTAAGTATGAACTAGAATAGAAAGAAATAGGAAAAATCTAAGAAATGGTTGCCAGTTCTTGCCATTTTCCTCTGAGCTAATGTAGGCCATTCATTTTGATCAGTTGTTCAAATGATAAGGTCCTGGTTTTCTGATGCCAACAGTCTCCTCTCTGCCTTGGTCCCCTAGTCACAGTGGCTACGTTGCCCTTCATCTCTCTGACAACCTAGGTTGGGAACTCCACTAAAATTTTCTTCCAAAAGGTCCAGTATGTAAACTCCACTAAAAATTTTTTTTTCCAAAAGGTCAAGTATGTAGATGAAGAGAGATCCTAATTCTATCAGACAATCAATTTAACCACATACTTGGTTATCAGGCAATTGTAGTTTACATCAACACTGCTAACTTTTTATGTTACCATCCCCATTTGTATCTTGGATTGTTTAAGCAATCAAGGAAATAAAAATGTCAGTTCCTCTGAAAGTTTTCTATCAGGGACCTGAGGCCATGGGTTTAGAGAAAGTTGCTCTATCCTAGGCTCATTACTATGAGCAGGAAAGACTGAGGCACAAGTTCATGCCCAGTCTGCCCTGTATACCCACTCACTCCTCCCCTGAGCACCCATTTCCCCTTTCTAGTATCCTCTTCCCCCAGGACAGTATCCTACATCTTATATGTGAAAGAACCTGTTCAAAAATAAATACAATCTAAAAGAGAAAGATTTAAACTATTAATTCTCTCAAAGGTGTTTGCATTTCAGTAAGTTATTGATCTCTCCCTACTGAGTTTCATTTTGCCAAATTCAATGACCACTTCTCAATTCTCTTAAGATGTTGAAGATCAGACAACAAAGTGATTTGGTAGGAGGGTGTAACATGAGCAATGTTAACCAGAGGGAAGGAGATGAGATTCTGGGGATGAAATGTCATCATGAACTCCAACAACTTGTTCATTAAACAAACATCTCCTCCCACCCCCAGGCATAATTTACCAATTAGCTACATTCCCAGCCCTTTTATTTATTTTTTATTTTTTAATTTTGAAACAGGGTCTCACTAATTTGCCCAGAGTCTCACTAAATTGCTGAGACTGACCTTGAACTTGCAGTCCTCCTGCCTCAGCTTTCCAAGTCACTGGGATTGCAGGTGAGTGCTAGTGTGCCCAGTTCAGCAAGCACTTCTGAGGCATCTGCTATGTACCTGCTATATTCTAGTTGCAGGCAGAGAAGAGGCAGGCTGCTGACCTCAGAGAGCTTACATTCTAGTGGTAGCAATAAACAATTATAATAAACCCAAATGACATTTCAGATAGTGAAAGGTGCTATGAAAAGCAACGTAAAACAGTGACTACTGTGAAAGGCATGAAGGGACTGAACTAAGCCTGTTAGACAATGGGGTTGAGGAGACTTCTTGAAGAAAGTGACATGTGCACTGAACCTCAATAGTGGGTTTAGGGAAGCAGCATTCCATGGAGGGAAAAAAAGCAAGTGCAATCACCTGGATGCAGGAGCAGACTTAGCCTGCTGGAGGTTCAGCAAGCAGCCAGCCTGGCTAGAGTGTTGTAAACATGGCCCAGTGGCATGAGATGAGCCTCAGGAGGTCAGCAGGGGTCAGGTCAGGGAGGGTCCTGAAAACCCTGGTAAAGTTACTGAAGGGAAGCCTCTTGCCCCAAGCTTCAAAGCCAGGAAGTGGCAAAGTCAGATGGTAACCTAGGTCTTCTCCATCCTATCAGGCATTTTGTAAAATACAATATAATCTGGTTTATTCCCCAAGTGGTACTGGACCAATAGGGCATTTACTGAAATCCTTGGAGGTCCCAAAACTCTAAGAAGAATAAATACCACAGTCTCACTCTTCTCATGTGCCCTTGAGGAAAAAAAAAAAAAAAAACTAGATTTGAAAAATTCAAAGTTCATCACCCAAATACCAACACAAAATCTGTATTTTAAATAAAATATCAGAACTTCATAGATATAGTAAATAAATATCTATTGAATGCTTATCACATAACTCCATATAGCATGAAGAGAAGTTATTTTGGTGTTGCTATCTTTGACCTTATGAAAATGCAATCACACCAGATTGCCTAATGTCTATTTTTAAACCTAAGATCTACTCTCTTTATTACACATTAGGAAACTTAATATAGCTAAGGTGCTGATCAGGATTAACTATTATGTAGATTTTCAGGATCTTCTTATGCTGTTTCTTTTAAAAAAGATTTGAAGTAAATGAAAAAAATATTTTAAAATAATAAAATTATGCTTAAAAAGAAGTAAATCAGCTAATGAAAAACAGATGTCTGTTCACTATATAAATTATATATTTATACACGTGAGCATAGAGAGAGAAAGAAAGAGAGAGACATATAAAATATCAAGATAAGCACTGAACTCACAAAGAGTTCCAGCACTGGAATTAGGGATAGGATACTTACTATCTGAAATAAGGTAATTTCTCATTATTGCTAACCCTCCATTTTCTTTTTCCTAAAATGAGAATGAAAACAATGCCTATACCATGGAGCTCTGGTTAAAATAACTCAAAATAACAAGCAGCAGTTCTTGAAATAGATTAGGTTTCCTTGAGTCAGTGTTGGCCTCTTTTCCTTGCTCTGGGCGTTGTCACTCATCAGAAACAGAAGAGAGTCAGGGGGATGCCTAAGTGCCCTTCTAGGGTAAGTGTCATCTGCAGCCAGGCTCTTCTGCCAGGTTACAAGAGAGACTGAGAGAAAACTCCCAGGGGAAGGAGAGGGGAGGTCTTAGCTCTTTGGGACCAATTCATTTTGCAAGTGTATTAGCTTCTATTAATGACTTGTGAAATTGTTTAATGCTGACCCTCCTCAGAGTTAAACTAGAAAGAGTTAGAACTTTACCTGTTTTATTCCCTCTATGTTTACATTGCCTGGCACACAGTAAGCTCAAGGTAAATCTCTGTTGAGTGAATAGGGCTCATTTCCTATTGTAGATATATTTCTGAAACTGGAGAAAATTAATTTTATTTACAAATCAACAATTTTAAGTGTCCTAGTGAAATCAGCCATTAAGAGGGAATTTGTGGTGAAGGTAAATGTTTTAAAATGTGTTAAATTAACAAACATTGTATATATTTATGTTCTACAACAGTGAATGTAAATTTCTGTCTAGCATGTGGATTATTCTTAAAGAAAACATAGCTAAATGGAGAAAACATAGTAACGGCTTCATGAGAGGGCTTGGAGCATTTACAGTTTAGTAGACTGAATAGGAGCATCAATTAATCTTCTCACATATCTTGGATTTTATCAGATTAGAATGTGGAATTTTGGAACTGACTGCACTCCAGTTGCCTTAAGAGAGGACTTTTCTCTGGACAAAAGGGAAAGCCTAGTTTTATCCTCCCTTCTATGATCTGGCTCAACAGTGAGTCTAGGGGTGACTTTTCCACAAGTAATAGAAGGTAGGAACAATCACTGCAGACACCATAATTGAACAATCCTTCAGTACTTATCACTGTCCCCTCCAAGCTAGTATGTTTCAGAATCACCAGGCATTGTCAATCCCTGGTAAATGAATGGCAAATGACCAGCAAAATCCTACCTGATCCAAGTTCAACATCCTAACTAAATCTGCTTCTTGAAGAAGTCTGGAACCCTTGATATTCACTCACTAATTCATTCACACCATTCACTTATTCAGTCAATAAATATTCTCAACCCTGGTGAATACTGAATTATTCTGGATGATGAAAAGAAAGCTTAGACAGAGCAGGAATTAGCAGCACAAGAGCTGAAACCAAGAATTAAAGAAATATCTACCATATATTATCCCTGGAATGCCTTTCTTCTCAGCTTCAGTGTCACTCTACAAAGCCTTTCTAAATCTCATTTTAGAAAAACGTCTTTTTCCTATTCCTTGGTTAATATCCTTAGTGTCATAAATGACTATATATTGCAGTTAACTGTTTCCCCTTACCAGACTGAGCTCCTTAAGCCATCCAATCATCTTTCTGTCTCTAGTATCTAGCACAGGGCTTGGCATACAGAAATCATTACTGATGGAGCAGTTTTATGAATTTCAATGAATCTAACAGATTTCTAAGTAATAGCAGATCTTAATTGTCTAGTATGGTAGCCACTAGCCATATGTGGCCAAGGAGCCTTGAAATGTGTTTAGGTAATTTTTTTTTTTTTTTTTGGTACCAGAGATTGAACTTAGGGGCACTTGACCACTGGGCCACATCCCCAGCCCTTTTATGTATTTTATTAGAGATAGGGTCTCACTGAGTTGCTAAGTGCCTCAGCATTGCTGAAGCTGGCTTTGAACTCGTGATTCTCCTGCCTCAGCCTCCCAAGTGCTGGGATTACAGGCATGCGCCATCACACCCAACTAGGTAGGGTATTTTTTTTAAATTTTTTTAATTTGTTTTAATTAGTTATACATGACAGAGGAATGCATTTATGCACTGTGATATATCATACATAGATGGGATATTATTTCTCATTTTTCTAAGTGTACATGTTACAGAATCATATTGGTCATGTAGTGAAGGAGCCCTAATTAGGAAGGGCTGTTGTAGCTAGCTGGAAGCCATAAGTTCCACCTGATATGTATGTGACGCACCTGTAGGCACCCGCAAACCTGAAGGTATATAACCGGGTGAAAGCGGTCCGAGTTAGGAGAACGGAGAATTCAGTCAGCCGGGCAGTCACTCGGTCGGTCAGAAGAATCAGAGCGGCCAGAACGTAGGCAGAGCGGTTACAGAAGAGAAACCAGATAGAAGAAGTAATGACTGGTCAGAGTTAGGCCGAGGCTCCCAAGGAAGACAGAAGACAGAAGAAAGAAGAAGGAAGAAAGAAGAGAGAAGAAAGAAGCTCTAAAGCTCGCTCTAATCTTTCTCTCTAAAAATCTTTCTTTCCCTCTCTAAGCTCTAAGAAAGTAGAAGTAAAAGTAGTAAAAGCTTAACTCTGCCTCCGAGAGTTTTTCCTCCCGGTTTTCGGTACCAGGTAGCTTACAATGTAGTCACATATATTCATACAGTAATAACGTAGGTAGGGTATATTTGAGATGTGCTATATGTGTAAAATATACAACAAATTTCAAAATTTTAACAGAAGAAAGAAGAATGAAATTATGTCATTTGCTGGTAAATGGATGGAATTGAAGAACATCATGCTAAGTGAAGTAAGCCAGACTCAGAAAACTGACAGTCAAACATTTTCTTTCATATGCGGAAGCTAGAGAAAAATAAAAAAAAAATTTTAAAAGGGGGATTTCATGAAAATGGAAGGGAGAACTTAAAGTTAAGTGAAGGAAGGAGATCGGGGGAGAGAGGAGGGATGGGAATGGGGAGAAAATGTGGAATGAAATTAACCAAATTATGCTATGTGCATGTATGAATACATCACAATGAATTCTACTTTTATATATAACTATAATGCACCAATCAAAAAAGCAATAAATAGAAGGAAGACCAGTAGAGAGAAGAAGTGGATGGAGGATGGAGGAAAAAGGGAAGTGCTGGGTATTGAAATTTAGCAGATTATGTTATATGCCTTTATGAATATATCAGAATGAACCCCACTATTATGTATATACTACATTAATAAAAACATAAGCCGGGCGCGGTGGCGCATGCCTGTAATCCCAGCACTTGGGAGGCTGAGGCAGGAGGATCGCGAGTTCAAAGCCACCCTCAGCCATGGCGAGGCACTTAGCAACTCAGTGAGACCCTGTCTCTAATAAAAAAATACAAAAAAAGGGCTGGGGATGTGGCCCAGTGGTTGAGTGCCCCTGAGTTCAATCCCCGGTACCAAAAAAAAAAAAAAAAAAAAAAAAACATAAAAAAATTTAATACAAGGTAATGTAAAATACCTCATTAATAATTTTTACGTTGATTTTATGTTGAAATGATAGAACTTTGGCTACTGGGCTAAATAAAATACATTGTTAAATTAATGTTATGTGTTTCTTTTTACATTTTTAATGTGGATACTAAAAGTTTTAAATTATGTATATATGGTCAGCATTATATTTCTTTTTTTAATTAATTAATCAGCATTATATTTCTATTGGATAGTGGTAGACTAAGTCAAAGATAATTTTCATGTATAAATCACATTCAAGTATCTTATACCTGATACTCTAAATTTTCCTCATAGGAAGAGGAATTTGGTCATAATGTCTGAATGGACCCAAGATTTTCATTAAGCCTATGTCCAGAATAGCCAAAGAATATAAGCCACTTTAAAAAAAAATTTTTTATCAGTCAGTATATCCTGTGCTTTAGTAGGTTTGCCGTTTTAAAGAATAATAATAATTTCAACTCTTGCTATATTTCTCTATCTTGAGTCAAAGTCTTACCAAGGGCATGTAATATGCATGCAGCCAACGCTTAAATAGCTCTTCAGTTTCTGGCTCTAAGTGCCTCTGCTTTATCCTATCTCCTCCCTCAGCTTCTGGCATCCTGGGCAGTCAGCCTGCCTTCCCATTCCCAGCTCTTTCCACTGACCTCAGAAGAAGGCAGGCTCAAATAACACACTTGTCATAACACCTAGGTAAGCACATCGGTGAAAGACACCATATAAATAGATATGTGGAAACAGAATGCTCTGTACTGATAACGAAAACCATGTATGAACTCCCTTCACCTTCCAAAAGATTTGTTTCCTCTAATGATTAGTTAAATGTGAATTCCATCAATAATTTTAATTCTCTCAGCTTAGACAGACATTTTATATAGGCACTGGCAAAGCCCCAGTGAAGGTGATTTTAAAATGTTGGGTATTGCTGTGGCAAAAATTCCCTGTGCTTAAGTAGAGAAATCAAATGATTAACAGAGATTGATCCAAAACAAAAATGATAAAGTTTCCAAGTGATCTGTTGGAAAAACTGAAGGGTTGGGTTTCATTGATCCTCACTCAGAAAAACAAAACAAATTAAAAAATTCACAAAAAAACCGAAGTGTCTATTTATATATCTCTCTATATAAAGAGACCATGAATTTGAAACGTTTAGTACAGCATTTGGCACATGTTTAATAAATGTTAGTTGAATGAAAATATTAATGTATAGATTTTTATTATGTAAAGCAATATTGCCATTACCACTGCTTTTTTTATTGTTTTGTTTTGAATTTTGAGCGGTATATAGACAGAAAATGGCTTTCCAATTTTACTTAATAAAATTTCAACTTCTTACCGTAGCTTACAAAGCCCTACATGATCTGCAACCCAGCTATCTCTTAAACTCACCTCTGACCACTCTCCTACTTGCTCATTCTGCTCCAACAACTTGACCTTGTGCTCTTCAAGTGAGTCACACATTCCTGCCTCAGTGCCTTTGTACTTGCTTTTCCCTTTGCCTGGACCACTTATTCTTTCAGTCTCTGCTCAGATGTCATCTCATGAGGGAGGCTTTCCTCACCACCCTGTCCAGAATAGCATAACCATTTATCCTTTAGATTTTCCTCAAGTAACTTATGGTTACATAATATATTATATACTGTTTAATTGTTTGTCTTTCCAGACTGGGAAGTTGAAAAGCCTCAGGAGGGCAGGGACTTTGTCCAAAATGTTCACTGTTGTCTCCCTCAGGCATAGGAAGTACCTGGCACATCAAAAGAGTTTAATAAATATCTATTGAATGAATAAGTTAACAAACATTAGATTGGAGTCCAGACTTGAGGTCTAGTCCTAATCCTACTACTAAAAAGCTGTATGACTTTGAAAAAAGTGTCTCTTGATAATGTTTTGAATCTGTAAAATGATTAGTTGAAAATAGATATTTCTAAAGCCTCTCCCAGCTCTAGAACCCTGATCTTATATGAAGGTTTAGTAACACAAAAATCTGTTTTGATATCCACAAACTAGAAGCCCTCTGGGTCACGTTATTGATTCAAAACCCTGTTCCAGTGATGAAGCCTTCTCAAACCCTCCCAGATATTATACATTCCAGGACTTTCTCCCTACTTTGAGGTGCTTCATATAGACCTTCTCTTCCTTCAATCCAACAGTTAATGACATAATTGTGTTTTTCTATTTTGCTAGTTAGAAATGTGAATAGTCAGTTATGGATTCTTAGTAATTTTTGTATCTCCAGCACCTTGCATAGTCCATAGCACCCTATGAATGTTTAGTGAATGTTAGCAGATAAGCCAAAGTGGAATGGAATCATTACTCATATTGGAAAAGGATACCATTACCCACCCCTCACTGATGAATAGCAGGCAGAAGGTAGAGCTTTGCTGCCAATAATGACTCATCTGAAGGAATATAAGAAACTAAAAACTAAAATTTACTAAGAGCCTACTAAGTCAAGTAAATCTACATAGATGCACATAGTTTATTTAATCCTTATGACAACCTTATGAATTAGGAATTATTACTACCACTTTATGGGTGAAAAAACGGGGTTCAAAGGGGATAGATTTGTCCATGAAAGAATGGCTAATAGGAGGGTTGGGGATGTGGCTCAGTGGTAGAGCACTTGCCTAGCATTCATGAAGCCCTGGGTTCTATCCCCAACACTGCAAAAATAAATAAAGAAAAATAAAAGAATAACTAATATGATTCACACACAGCCCTCTGAATGCCATATATCATATTCACATGACTGAATGATATATCAGAAGGCTAGTTTTCTAATCCAGTATAAGTACTGGTCTGTGTAATGATGAGCTTTCTG
This sequence comes from Tamias sibiricus, assembly GCA_025594165.1. Taxonomy (NCBI): domain Eukaryota; kingdom Metazoa; phylum Chordata; class Mammalia; order Rodentia; family Sciuridae; genus Tamias; species Tamias sibiricus. The sequence goes on from CM046662.1 coordinate 104,687,733, forward strand.
CATTATCAATTACATCTTTGTAATTAGAAGGGATGGTTCCTTGATTCAGAAAGGTAGCTATAGATAATTCTACATATAACACCTGGAAGAGTAAAGAAAAGGTTTGCAAGCAGATTGCTTTTTGTCTTTATATTTTTTAAAGCAAAAGTTTGTTTTTCCTGATAACAAAATATACTACATATATATTGATGAATAGCAGGCAGAAATTACCGCTTTATATACCAAAAAGCTCACTGTAGAAAAACCAAAAAGTTCAGATAAATATAAAGAAAACATTCTTTTTAAAAAATATTTTTAGCTGTAGATGGACACAGTGCCTTTATTTTATTTATTTATGTGGTGCTGAGTATCAAACCTAGTACCTCACACGTGAGAGGCACTCACTCCATCCCAGCCTCTAAAGAAAATATTCTAACACCCATCTATAAACATTTTTTAACCTTAAAATACAACCTTTATTAACCTCAACTTAACCTTTGTTAATATTTTAAGGCTTTTTCCAGTATATCTTTTTTTTTTTTTTTTTTTTTTTGAGGGGACTGGTAACCAGGGATTAAACCAGGAGTACTAAACCACTGAGTCACATCCATAGCCCTTTTCTTTAATTTATTTTGAGGCAGGGTCTCACTAGTTTGCTTAGGTCCTCACTAAATTGCTGAGTCTGGCTTTGAACTTCTGATCCTCCTGCCTCCGCCTCTTAAGTCACTAGGATTATAGGCATGCACCACCAAACCCAGCATGTTTTTTAAATTTAATTTTATTATTATTACTATTATTATTACTATTGGTACTAGGGATTGAATCCAGGGGCATTTTACCACTCAGCTACATTCCCAGCCCTTTTTTTATTTTTTGAGACTGAGTCTCACTAAGTTGCTGAGGCTGGTGTAAAACTTGGAATCCTCCTGCCTCAGCCTCCCAAGTCATCCAGTACATCTTTTACTTTATTGTTGTCATCATTCTAAATTATACTATGAAATGTTTTCAAATTCAATATAAGCGTTTTCCATATTGTTAGAATTTTCACAAGTAGCATTTTGATATGACTTAGTAATATTATATCAAATAGATACAAAAACCATTTTGTTATTATTACTTAGGTTGTTTTCATTTCTAACTTTTTTTTTTGGTACTAGGGATTGAACTCAGGGGCACTCAACCACTGGGCCACATCCCCAGTCCTTTTTCGTATTTTATTAGAGACAGGGTCTCAGTGAGTTGCTAAGTGTCTCGCCATTGCTGAGGCTGGCTTTAAACTCGCATTCCTCCTGCCTCAGCCTCCCAAGTGCTGGGATTACAGGTGTGTGCCCCCGCACCCGGCTCATTTCTAACTTTTATGTGCTTTTTTATTTTTATTTTTTTTGGTACCAGGGATTGAACCCAGGGGTAAATAACCACTGAGCCACATCCCCAGCCCTTTTTAATATTTTATTTAGAGACAGGGTCTCACTGAGTTGCTTAGGGCCTTGCTAAGTTGCTGAGGCTAGCTTTGAACTCGAGATCCTCCTGCCTCAGCCTCCTGAGCCACTGAGATTAGAAGCATGTGGAAATATACTGAGCCTTATGTGCTTCTTCATTAAAAAAAAAAAAAATCAGTTTGTAATTGCAGCTTCAAAGACTGGTTCTGATGTCTGAGAAAATGTAGGCAATCTTTCTATTCAAGAAGAGGAGGAAAAAAATCCCACTAGTAAACAGAGATGAGTCCTTTCTTTTCCCTTACCTTTCAAAGTAAGTTTCACCTATAATAAAGAAAGGCCTCTCCTCAAAAAGAAGGGAGTGGTAACAGTCTACTGGCTTGGAGTATACAAACCTAGGCTCACATTGTGATTCTGACATTTTCTTGCTTTAAACCTTCAGTAAATTACACAAAGCTTGTTTCCTCGTCTGTAACAGGACAATCACTTCCTAGTGTTGCCGGAAGGATTTACTATGAGACAACATATGAAAACACAGCACTAGGCCTCCCACTGAGTGTGCAAGGCCCTCTTTCAACTGTAAAACTTCTGTGCAAGAGTCAAAAGGAAAGGAAAGGAGTAGAAAATGATGATACACAATTCTCACCTTCTATCTATTAGAGAATATTCCTAGTACCAAAAGACCAGAGGACTTTAGGACATATTTACAAACACACGACACACCAAAGTGGTTTGGTTCCTGACAACACTCTGTGGCAGGTGTGATCTGGAGACACCCAGTTCCAATAATAGTTGCTTCCCACTGACCTCTTACTCTAGCTACAGATACAGTTACCATCTCCTTCCCCAGTTCCCCCACCCCAGCTCAAACCTTAGATATCATCTTTCTTTCTGTGACTACCTCCCTGATTCAAACCCTCCTAAAAACCCATAATTTCCAACCTGCCTATCACACTGATTTTCTTAAGTCTGTTCTCCTAAATCCTGTCCATAAGTTTTACTGACTCCTTATTACCCATATCAAATCAGCAACCAAAAATTCGATGGTTTTTTTTTTTTAAGGCCTCTATAACCATCTATCTTATTCCTTCATGTTCCTGCCTACCCTATTTGTTTCTCACTTTCTTTGTGTGTGTGTATACCTTACCTTACCACCTATATTGGGAGCAGGCCTATGTTTACTGCAGATAAATCCTATCCTTACCTGAAGATCTTGCCCTTCATCAAAGTGCAATCCAACCTCAAAGTGGTGCTTCAAATTGCCAGCTGCTCACATTTTCGTGTAAATAAGTTTTCAGATTCTCTTGGGGTGGGGGTAAATTTTGGTTGGGCAAGGATGAGCATCCCAAGTACCACTAAGGGAAAATGTTACAAAGGATGGGCTGATATACTTCCCCTTCTCAATATGCCCAGGAATCACTGGCCTCCTACTCCCTGTTCCATTTATCATGGGTGCCTTCTCCTCCACTCTTTCTTTATGCATTTCCTGCCCATTTTCTAAGGTCCAGTTCATGCCCACTACTTCAAGGCAGCCACCACTCTATCCTCTCTCTTCTAACCTTCCACATTACCCAAGGTCTGTCCTCCACTCCATCTCTAACTTATTTAGCATAGAGTCTCATACTCCCCATATTTCTCCCTAACTTTCTTTCGCAAAGCTCTTGAGAGCAGAGGTTGTGCCTGCTTCCCATTTGGTAGTTGCTTGGTAAACCTGTGACCAATATTCAAGGCTTATCTGATTGACCAGTTGCCCTAATCAATGTCACTCTATGGACTGCTTCTTCAATTCAGCTCTGCTGGTCTTGGGTTGGGCAGTACTTCTAACTTTGGGTAAAACATACATGCTAAAATGGTACACACCCACCTACCACCTTCCAAGTCTTTCTACTGATAGAAACAGATTTAGGAAAAAACACCTTTGCCTGACACTCAGGAAAAATACAAAACACCTATACTTAGAAAACAAATCCAAAAAGAGATGATTCCTACCATTTTCATTTTACAGCTTACAAGAAGGTAAATAAGGAGATCAAAGTGAAGGAAGACCGATATTTTAAATATAATATTAACTGAGTTCTCATTCACTGGAAAATTGATATTTCTGATCAGGAGGAATTTAAGAATAGGGGTTACTGGAACTCATAATTCTTCTTTCCAAAAAATGTACAGGTCTTTGAACCAAAACAAAGTCCCCTTATGGCAACCTGGTCCACTGCTACGTACCCAGGAAACACCGTTTATTGAAAGGTACCAGAGCAGCCCTTTCTGCCTTAGCTCCCAACCCCTTCTTTTCTGGTTCAGGCTTTCAATATTGTTCCTGTGCCTTGGGACAGATGTAAGAGTTTCTGCACAACTCTGCAGTTAGGCAGGACATTAAGTATATCTCCAAGAATAGACAAGAGCCCCAAGTCACTGGAGCTGGAAGGCAGGTGGAGTATAGAGAACTTGGCTGCAGGTGGGCCTGTCATTCCAGCTGACAGTGAGGCCCTTCACCTTCAAGTTCTTTAAAAGGCAGTACACCCCAGACAGAAGGTGCTTAGCTCCAGAGAAATGAACTCCAGAGATTTAAAAGGAAAGGAAAAAACAAGACAGGAGGAAGAGGCTAGCTGTCCTGTGAAACGCTGCCTCCAGGTAGCGTTTCCAGGCCCGGGCGCCCTGTCGAGGGCCCCTGAGAGAGGGAGAGAAGCTCGCGCTACCTGGCGTCGGGCTCCTCCTCCGACTCCGCTGCAGTCTCATCCTCCTCGCCCTCCGACTCCTCCTCAGTCTCCAGCTCCCGGGCTGCCTCCTCATCCCCGTCGGAGCCGAGGAAGCTCTCGGTGGCGTGGCTGCTGTTGCTGCTTGCCATCGCTTCTCTCCGCGCCGGAGTCGGAGGCGCCCGCGCCGCGCCTGGTGTTCTCCCTCTGACTGCGCCTCAGGCCCCGGCCCGGCCCTGCCCGGCGGGGGCGGCTCAGGTTCCCGGCGCTGGGGGCGGGTAAGCCCCGCGACTTTAAATAGAAGGCGTCAAAAAGTTTCTCGCCACCGAGCTTCAGGGGCCCAGGCTCAGCCTCTCCTGTTCCCCGCGTGTCTGCCAGCTTTTCGGAGCCCTCCCCCGCCGGTTTTGGCAGACAGCTGGCGGGCTCTTTCTACAACTGGAGAGTCCCACGTCAAGGCGCACCGGGCTTCAAAGGAAAAAAGGCTCTTCAGCCCTGTCTCCCTTTCCTTCAGAGTGGGTTTGTAGGTTTAAAAATATTGATGGCCTGTTCTCCCAAACAGTAATCCTTCCTGAGCAGGGAGCTTGCTAGCATGAGGTACTGTCGAGGGTTATTGCAGAGCTGTGAGGCTCTGAAGAGCTAGGGTAGCTTGCTTAGGGTTCCACTGCTAGTATAGACTCAAGAAGAAACAGCACTAGGTCTGCCCAATTAGAAAGCTCTTCTGAACCATTGTTCAATATTGGCTCTCTTTATAATTGTGTATTTTTTCTCAGTGGCCCGATTGTTCAGCCAGGACGTTATTTCCACTAATCTTAAACCCACATTAGCTAAAGGCTAGATTTTGTCTGAAATTACGCCCAATATCCCCCAGGTCTCACTGGATCTTGTGAAGCCAGTGCTTAAAACCCTTCCATGTTCCCACTACTCTAGGACTAAAATAGGAGAGCCTCACGCAAATAAAATCCTGACAGCTCACATTTCACCTATCTGGTCTCCTCTTTGGAAGTCAAAGGTACTCAAAATTGTATACCACAGGTTCTCTCTCGCATGTGAATGTTAACAAAAAGTCAATCTGAATGTGGAATAGTGGTTACTAGTGGTTTAGAAAAGGCGGAGGGGAGGAAGATGGAGGGAGGTGGGATAATGGATACGAAAACAGTTAGATGAAAGTTCCAGTGCTCCACAACACAGTGGGATGACTGCAGCTCACAATAACCTATTACACATTTCATGAAGAAGGAACTTTAAGAACGGGGCTTGAAGCCTCCAAACAAAGTAATGACAAAGAAATAAAAATAATAATTACCTTGATTTAGTCACACTGTACCCCACAAATATGTACAATTAAATAAAGCTCCCTCTTAATTCCTGATTGCACAAAAAAATCTATGCCTTATTTAAAACAACACTGAAAACATAATATTAGCAAGATCAATAAACCAGAGACTACAAATAGCAAATGTAGGATGAAATTTTTCATATAGTATATTCCTGTTTTAATCATTTTATTTTCTAATTGGCCTTGAAAATAAAAATCTAGATAAAAAATCCAAAAAAAAATTGTATGAAATCACTACCCTGTACCTTTTTACCTACACAATTTCTTCAGCCTGAAAAAATTCTTTATCTGATTACTGATCATTCAAGATCACCACCTTTTTCTGAAACCCCCAGGTTAAGCTCAGTACTCCTCTTATGGTTTCCCACATGAGCTTACATTTTCAAGTATTTTAGTATCTTTCCCACAGTAGACTTCATAAGTTTATTACCTATCTTTGTCTCACAGTCCCCAGCTCACAAACTGGCAAAGCACCTACCACACAGTAGAAACCTAAGTGAATGCTCCCTGAAGAAAACAGAACCAGAGCTGTTGAGTATGCACGACAGGTACAGATGTTTTTACAATGCAGAAAGGTATTATTCTTTTTATGAGAATGACTTTATAACTAGAATGGCAAACATTTGGGAGGGGGGGTACCAGGGATTGAACTCAGGGGCACTCAACTACCGACCCACATCCCCAGCCCTATTTTGTACTTTTTTAATTTAGAGATAGGGTCTCACTGAGTTGCTTAGCACTACGCTTTTGCTGAGGCTAGCTTTGAACTCACAATCCTTCTAACCTCAGCCTCCTGAATGACTGGGACTACAGGCTTGTGCCATGGTACCAGGCCAAACATTTATTTTTAATTATAGCAGATTCTATTCACAGACTTATTAAATATGATGAATGGAGGTTTGGTATTTATTATTCGCCGGTTTGTATGTATACATTAGGTCTGTGGGCAAACAAGTCAGATACACTACAGAACTAACAGCTAATGGGCATAGGAAGAGAAAACAGCAGAGTCCAGGCTTCCAGGTTTTTACTAAACCTGATTTAACATTATCTATGCTTTCCATTAACAATCCAAATGACCATGCTCACCGAGGACAAAAAGAATTCAGTTGCAGTTATGGGTATCTGCTAAAAATTGAACTATTGGTAGCCATTCTGATTCTTCAAATTCACTCAAACTTCCTCAGGAACACTAAAAAGTCTAGAAAACTTATTTGCAAAGATCCTAGTTCAAATTAGTCCAAAATTGAGAATTGCAGTACAGAGTATAATACTTTAACAACACATGCAAATATATAGAAAGTGGGGAAGTCAATGCAAACAAAATAATTTAGTGTTCACTGCACAAATAGCTGAGAACAAAATTAAGTCTAAAAAATTATTTCATATATTCACAGCCCACTTATCTGACACATTTGGACTATTGCAAAGTTCATGATCTTTAGGCATCAGCCCACTGATCTAGAATGAAAATTTATTAACTTCTTGATCTAGTGGTAACACTGAATCAGCTGAAAAGGAATAATAGTAAGTGAAGGGTCACTGAAAGCTGAGAAAAGAGTGGCAGTCAAAGAGTCCACACTATGGTAAAATCTGGGGCTTTATTAGGAAATGTCATAATAACTGCAGAAGCAGAGCACCTTACACACACCCATCCCTGAGAACTGTACAGTAATACTGAACAATAAGTACTATGACTACTGTTTGTAATGATTACCCAAAGTCATCACTTGAATATTAATTAAACTTAATACATTCTGATAAAGAAGAGTTGTATAATGTGTATAATTTCCATACATTTCACCTATAAGGAAAGCTTCATTCCTAATGCCAGAAAATATAAGGTACTGATATGGTTAGTTGGCTTTAACCATGGATGAACTTAATTTCAAGATTCTCTGTATTAATCTAAATAATCAAGTACAACAATTGAACTCAGATCAGTTCTAGATGCTAACTACAGCCTCAATCTCATTTAAAAAGCAAAGACTTTCACAGAAAAACAATTTCCATATATAAACTTTATTCCATTTGACATCATATAAAAGTTTAAACTTAAAGAAAATGAAAATATGCACCTTTTACATGTCAAAGAAAAGCAAGTTTTAGCTTCTGAATTGGTCTGCAAAAAAAAAAATATTAGAGGTACAAACTGTATTACAGTAGATCTAAAAGAAGTTGTTTGCAATCCTTTTGAAAAAGTTAAAACTGTTTTCAAGATTATTTTTTATATTTAAATTTATAGACACTGGCCAATTTACAAATATTTACATAAGTTTAAAAAAAACCTTAATAAACACTGTAGCTTTTTTTTTAGCAGCCACCACTTCTTTGATGTGGGAAAGAAATACTACAAAAGATATTTTTACAAACATTAAGCTTTTATTTATTTTTTTATGTCTTTATGTCTTATCTAAAACTTTGTAGTGGCTTACTGCCTAAAAATTCCAGTTTAGATTGCAGTCCTATGATTGTACACAGAAAAAAATAATCTGATTCTACAAATAGGATATAATCTTAACTTTGATGTTTCAGTTTCTGTTGCTTGTCATAGGAAAAATAAGCAGGAAAACGGAAGTAAAGCAAAAGTGCACATTGCACTAAAGCACAGGAAACTTAATCTTTTCAAAATGTCTACATCAAATAGTCCTTAAAACAATTCTTAACAATTCACTAACTGCTCTAAGAGTTAGTGCTCACATTACTACAGTGCAAAATGTATTGTTATTTCAACATAAAATCTAAAGCAATCTCAAAAGTACATCAAAAGCACATGAGGTACTAATGAAATGCTAATAAAGACACCCAAAGCCTCAATCTGTCCCAGGGAGGCAAGTGAAGATTTAAGACAACTGTCCAGTATTTCATGACTCTGCAGTGATTTTACTGAAATAAAAGATTTCATTTTGCTTCAAGTAACTGAATAACTGACTTGAATCTTCACTTTTCTAGAACAGACTTAGACAACAATCTATCTGTTGTACATTATACTTTAAGCATGTACAAATGAGATCCTTTCCAAAATTCCACACAGCTCTTCAGTATTAATATGTGGTACAATTAACTGAAGTTATATCAAAAACCTTTTTATTTGTTTAGGTAATTTCCCAAAAAATATATTTTATCTGATTGCCTGAAAATTCATGCCATAATATTACTAATCATCAATGTAAACATCTTCAAAAATACATTTTTAAATCAAAGGGTTTTATTAGGAAATGTCATAATAAAATATGCCATCTTTATATAAGTATGTCCTTTTAAAAATAAAACATGAAACAAGAAGAACAATTCAAAAGAAACCATGATGGAGGTAAACAAATGCATTATGCTGTAACTATTGTTCTTTATTTCTCAGAAGAATTTAAGAAATTGAGGCCAGTTATCTTTTCAGGATAGCAGCTCTTAAAGGTAGTATACTGTTCAAATCTCTTTTGTTTTTCAATCTGTGCCATGACTGGGAGAGAAAAAAAAAAAATCATTCTTAAAACATAAAATATATGCAGAATACAGAATAAAAGACAGAGTTTCAAAGAATGTTAACAGTGGTTCTTTCTAAGTGGGAAATTTTTGGATGATTTCTTTCTTCTTTGTGTTTTTATTTCCCAAGTTGTTAACATCATCCAAGTATTGTTTTTTGTACTCAAAAAATAAAATGTTATTTTAAAATTCCATACCAGTATGGTTCTAAAGTGAAAAAAAGTGCACATGCAGTTGGTACAAAAAGGTAAAATTGACAATAACAATATTCACAGACTGAATACTTTTGTCTAAAATAGGAAGACAATTAAAACAAAACTTTTGGATTTGAGAAGGTAAAAAACAATTATTTGGTAAATTTTTCATGTCTTTACTATTTTTCAATTACAAATATTACATATGAAAGAGAGAGTAAATCTAAAAAAGCACTTCATGTATGCCCCTGAAAACAAACAATGAATGGAATTTTTTTTTTTTTTAAATCCTGTAATTCCTGTTTACAAGCTAAAAATCTGGCTCACTACTTTAATTCATTCTCATAATAGCTCAAATGACTAAAAATATTGGTTTTTCAGCTACATAATTCTAAAAAAGAAAAGCTCACTCATCAATAAGAACAAGGTAGCAAAATGCTATTTTTGAGTTCTTAATCTGACAGACAAAAGTATTCCTTTAGGTATCTGTGCTGGGGTTGTTGCTCAGTGGTAGAGCCCCTGCCTAGCATGTGTGAAGCACTGGGTTCAATTCTCAGCACTGCATATAAATAAAATAAAAGTCCATTAACAACTAAAAAAAAAAAAAAATATATATATATATATATATATATATATATATATATATACAATTAAAGAAGTTATGCACAACAAGTTTTATATTCTGGCTGACAAATTGAGAGGGCCTAATTTGAAGGATAACTGAATTTTAAATTATCATTAAAATGAAGCCCATTTCTATGCTTATAAAAAGATTTTCACAGTTCTCTGATCTTTTTCTTCTATTAAGCTTTTCCTCCTAGGTCTCAGTTCACGTTTCTATCAATGCACTTCCCCACACATTCCCCACATGGAATTTCATAAAGACAGGAACCTTGTCTAGCAACACTACTGATTAATAAATTCACACTGTAAACATACACACATACATTTTTAAAACTTTTCAAAATATAAACAAAGATAAAATGAGACTTTAGTTCCTTGTGACAGTGAAATATGCAGAAAAAAAAAAGCATGGATTAGACAACAGCTTTCTTTTAAAACTATAAAAAATACCCTGATATTTTAAGGAAGGAAAGGAAACCATTAGGCTTTATTTAACTATTTGGGGAGTTTAATAAGCTCTGTATAAAAATGTTTATTTCCAAAAAAATGAAAGCCATATGAATGAAAACAGAGCTCGCTTTCTGTGAAGGAAAAAGTATATCTATATTCAAGTAATAAATTACCTAATCCATTATATTAATGGCTTCACAACAATATATATTCATTTTTAGAGTATACTATTCCACTAATGTTTCTAGAATTAATTTGATGCACTATTTACCTTTAAAAATTGATCCTTGATCATGTCAAACTTCTGTTTTTCATGCACAGCTCTGGCTGTATTAGTCCCATCAAAAGGTTCTACAATGTTAAATGCACATATGAAAAAGAAATTATTAAAATGAGAACTTTTCTTTTTGGGGGAGGGAGGGGGCTGCTGGGATCAAACTCAGGGCTTCACCCATGCCAGGCAAGTGCTCTACTCAAGAAAATTTTTAGATTACGTGAAATTGCCAATATACGAGGGTTTTGACCTAAGAAAACAGCAATTTCTTATGGATCAGCCTAATATCTTTATTAAATTTATCCATTCAGAAGTTTCATATAGCTATCAGCTATCTAACAAAGATAGATAGAATTCAAGTAAAAAATGACTAAAAATGAAAGTTATCAAATAAGTTAATTCTAAGTCATGAAAGCGGATAAGATTTCTGAAGATTTACAGAGGGTCAAGGATCTACCCTAAGAAGGGAAAAAGTTAAAGAATAAAAAGCTATCAAAAAGAATAAAGCACTTGGCTGGGCACAGTGGCTCAGCCTCCCAGCAGCTAAGGAGGCTGAGGCAGGAGGATCACAAGTTCAAAGCCAGCCTCAGCAACTTAGCAAGGCCCTAAGTAACTCAGTGAGACCCTGTCTCTAAATAAAATATTTTTTTTAAAAAAGGCTAAGGATGTGGTTCAGTGCCCCTGGTTTTAATTCCCGGCACCAAAATAAATAAATAAATAAATAAATAGCACTCTACTCGAGAGAGGTACCGAATGTCAAACGTCACAGGAAGATAATTTGAAGTTTAATTTTAATTTAAAAGCTGATTTTGTCCAACAGGAAAAAGTTCAATAATTCTTTAATGCAGAAGTTCAACACTGGAGAAAATGAAACAGTGCAGAGAGTTATGGTTTAAGTGTGTGATTTAGAAATAAATACGGTGAAAATAGTAACTTCTATGAAAAAATTTAGTAGAGAAAGAAGAGAATCAGAATAGAAGACAGGAAGAAAACAAACACACACTTTGTATGTGTTTCCCACATAGCTACCTTTGATGTCCATATCCCGCTTCACCCAAAAGATAAAATAGAAGAGTCCATATTTGGAAATAAATAAATAGAAGAGGACAAGGAAGGGGCTGGGGTTGTGGCTCAGCCGTAGAGCACTTGCCTAGCATGTATACAGCCCGTGTTCGATCCTTAGCATCACATAAAAATAAATAAAGGCATTGTGTACAACTAAAATAAATAAATAAATAAATATTTTAAAAAAGGACAAGGAAACTGAAGGTAACACTAATAATAACTGAAGTCATTAGGAGTGAGATGGAATGACAGCAGAAGGCAAAACTTGCTATAGATTTTGGACACTGTAAAAGAGAAGGGAAAGTACTTAGAAGAACCAGTAGGATCAAGCCAAGAGTATTTTTCAAAAATGAAAACACCTATAAACGTCTTAAAGCTGAAAGAGAGAGATGGGAGAAAAAGGGAATGAAGTTGCTAGAAAGAGAAATGGTAGCTGAGGGGAAAGACCTGGAAAAGGTGTGAAAGGAAATCTGATAAAGGGTTTTGCTTTATTTAGATCAGTCACATAATCCAAGCAGGCCCATAATTTTAAAAGCTTCTTTATTTAATTTGTATTGCTTAGAAAGGCTATTTCTAAAAAGGCACTTATTATCACAGTTACTACGTTTAAAAAAAAAAAAAAAAACAGGGCAAGGCCACATGCTAAACTGTAGTGAATCACATCATGCACAGCACTTTGTAACAGTGTTTCATATTCAAAAGAACACAAGTAACTAAAATAACACATATTCTCTGTACAATTTATTAACAAACCAAATACCAAAGCAGATTTACATTCCTATTCACAAACTCTTTTAATATGTTGCATATAATCCAAGACTAAAATATTCTAAATCTGATGTTTTCTACAAACACTGATTCTCAATTCTTTTCTTTTTTATCTTGAGATTTACAAAGATCTTCAATTTGGCATCTATGAGAACAATTTTGCCTCTTTTTTTTTTTTTTTTTTTTTTTTTTTTTTATCTTTTCTTTTTTCTTTGCTGGGAATCCAACCCAGGCTGGGCCTCATGCATGCTAGGCAAGCTCTCTATTTTGCCTCTTGAAGTCAGTTTACCACTGACTCAAAGAAAATGTCTCAATTATATGTAAATAAATTTGAGAGAAAATAATTACTTTCACATTAACTTTCATAGTAAAATTAAATTCAGAAAAATCTAGTTTGCATTAAATAACAATATTTTCAGTGTAAAAGAATACAGGTCATTTCCTTTGAATAAGAATAATCTTACATGATATTTTCTCCTATCTATAAATCATGACATTAAGTTTCAACAAACCGTAAGTAGGAGAAATGCATAAAGCCTGTTCAACTCTTACCAACAGAAAAGATTACTCAAATTCATGTTTATTATTTCTCATAACTAAAAATTTTGAAATGATTTTTAATTAAAATTTTAAAACTAGAAGACCTATCAATCACTTCAAGATATAAATGTATGACTTTTAACTGAAGTATGAGCTAAAATTAGTCAAGTAATTCGGTACCATGACGATAACTGGATGGTAAACAGAGTAATCATGGGAAAACTACCTTCTACACAGATGTATTTATTTCTCCATTCAATACCATCAGGCCTCGGAATGGCTTTGGCTTCACGAACTGAAATCATTTGACTATTCCAGCTATAAAAAGAAAAACATTAAAACATGTCAAGTATTTTCATAATTTCCTTTTTATTGTATCCAAAGTAAGGCCAACCTTGATTTTCCTATAGAATAATGAAATTTGCCTCAACCATCAACACAATCTTCACTTCCCTTCTCTAATTTTTTTCTCTATGGCACTTACTTTCTAACAACTTGCTTATTTATTGTGTTATTATTTATTGTGTGCTTCCCTCTAGAAAGCTCTAAGATACTTAGATATTTATCTTTTTTTCACTGTTCATCTAGTTACTGAGTATATACCAGCTATTCAATACATGTTTGCTAAATAAATGAAGTAGTACAGAATAACTAAAAAACTTTAGGTAACCAAAAAACATAAAAATTATGCTCACTGCTAATACCCAAATAAGAATTTTTTTATTTGTTAAGACAGAAGCAATCTTCTTGTGTTGTTTTCTGGCACCATTTTGTTCAGGTATATCTTATATGTCTTGTGGGAAATTAAAAAAAATTTTTTTTAATTTTCTGATAGAAGCAAGTAGGTTTTGTTTTAGGAAAACAAAATTGATACTCTATGAAAACATAATGCTATTGCTACATATCAGACACAGCTGTCAACAATAAAGTTTTATTCAAGAAAACAATTTTATTGGCCTAAAGATAAATCATCTAATCTTTAGTATACACTAACTTTATACTTTGTCTTCACATTTCTAACAGTTATTACAAGCATTTTCTTTTTGTCAAAGGAACATTCTAAAATATGTGGCCATTCTATACAAGAGAAAAATTAATTTGGAAGATAGCTGAAATCCTTTTTTTCAGCAGTATTTAGTTTTCTCTACCATTTCAGCAAGCAGAGAAAGACTATGGCTTGCAAACTTCCAACTCCAACACTCACTCTACCCTTCCTCTATGTGTCAGAGGATCCCTAAGAATATAAGCACAGGTCCAGCATGCCATTTGTTTCTGGAAATATGATACATTTCTACATTAAGTATGTAAGAAAAATCTTGTATCTTGTGAAGTTAAATTTAAAGCATGCTACAAGTATAATTTTCTATTTTGTTTGATCAAAAGTGGTATGGAAATACAATTATAAAGAGATTTTAAGTCCTTTAAAATATATATATATATATATAATGTGTGTGAATGTGTGTATGTGTATACATATATATCATTTATGTGCGCGCGCGCACACATACACAGACACCTGAATTTACACATTTTTAAAACAAGTGAGATTCAGGTATAGTGGCACAAGCCTGTAAACCAGCTACTCAGGATGTTGAAAAAGAGTATCATAAGTTCCAGGCCAGTGTGGGCAACAGAGCAAGACCTCATCACTTTCCCCATGCCACGCACATACACACACACACACACACACACAAAATGCACTGTCAAATGGAAATAATATTAGTTATTGGTTACAGCAAAATGTTTTAGATTCCTCATGTACTGTACTTCCAGAAGCATGAACTCCAAAAAATAATAATTCTGATCTATTGATTCAAATGTTTCCAAGATTTTCTTAAAAATTAACAATACAAGGAGAAGAGCTATAGAACTTTATAACTGAACTAAACATAGTTATAGTATTATACTTTGCATTACTTAAGAAAATTTTACTAATAAAATGAACTTTTCCCCTAAGATGATTTCTAGTATCAGCTAATAGGGAAATTGTATTTATAAACATGACTTTTAAAAGGCACCAACTGTTGTTTATTTCTTTCAGAAGAGTTTAGAATATTCATACATAGGGCGGGCTGTAGGCATAGATCAAGAGAAAAAACACTTTAGTACCATGCACAAGCCCTGGGTTCAATCCCCAGTGGAAGCAAGGAAGAAGGGAAGGAAGGAAAAAGTACTAAAACACTATATCCTGATGTTAAGTTACAACTTTTGTTTCTTCAAACTAAAGGAACTCAATTGTCACCACTAAATTTCTATTAAATCCAATTCTGAATTTACATTAGATGCCACTACCTAACTAACTTGGTTCTAAATTGGGTCACAGAAACAATATGTGACACATAGTCATTTAATTGATCATTCCTAATCAAGTATTATTTAAGCTTTAACCTACAATCAACCCAAATAATGCAGTTATTAAAATGACTACATCATTTGAGGTACTTCAAAGAGGAAAAAAAAAATACTTTGAATCACTACCATTCAAACTGATTAAAATCTATTGCATTTTCAAAGAACTTTTAAATATTTTTAATTATTAAATATTTCAAATTATTAAAACATGATATATAACTTATTTACTCTAAGAGGTCAATTTAAACGTAGAATGTCAATGGTAATTTTAAAATATTTTCCTTAAATATTTCATTCTTTAAAACACACAAGGCGGGGCTGGGGTTGTAGCTCAGTGGTAGAATGCTGGCCTGGCATGTGTGAGGCACTGGGTTCAATCCTCAGCACCACATAAAAATAAATAAAACAAAGGTATTGAGTCCATCTACAACAACAAAAATACACAGACACACAAGGCAGCCAGGAATGGTAGTGCAGTGACTCAGGAGGCTAAGGCAGGAGAATTGCAAGTTTGAGACCAGCCAGGGCCTTAAAGTGAGACCTTGTCTCAAAATAAAAAATTAAAAAGGACTAGGGCTGTAGCTCAGTGGTAAAGCACTACTGGATTCAATCCCCAGTACAAGAGGGTGAGAGCTGGGGGGAAAGAGACAGAATACAAACATACAAGGCATAAACTAAGCCGTTTATCATACTCATCTATTCTTAATCATTATTTGCTTACCACGTGAAGCACTGATTACATTGACTATATCTCCTAGAATCCCTGGTGATCCTTGTCCACTATTTTGTCAGTTCATAGTTCCCCGTTAATTTGTGAAGCCTAACTTCGTTTTAAAAAATTTCAGCAGCATAATGTGAGTAAAGTCGGTTAAGAAAAACCAGTAATTTATTTATTTTTATATTATTTATTTATTTATTTATTTTAAGAGCTGGGGGTCTGGCTATATTGCCCTATATGCCCCTGATCTTCTGGGCTCAAGCAATTCTTCTCCCTCAGAGTAGCTGGTACTACAGGCATGCACCACCATATATGTCTAAAGATCCATAATTTTTAAATGGCCATATAAATCTTCTGCAACATTTATACCATGTACTCAAAGCATTCCTTATCAAGCATTTAATTCTTTGTCTTCAAAGAGAATTTTTTAATCAAATACCTCAACATACAGAAGAAATCCTTATAAACATTTTTAATAGCTGTCAGAATCCTTTTAACATAGTTTCTAATTCATGGCTATGACTATATTCTTGGTTGAGGTCCCTAAAGCCAAATTTCAGAAAATATCTCATATGAAACAACAATGCACTTGGCAAATGTACTATATGATGAAATTTCAAAACATCTTTCAGAGCATCAACACCCTGGCTAACATCCTTTAGTCTAACAAGCTAGTACCTATTAATATTAAACTGACACACAAAACTATATCTACCATCTTGCTTCAGTCCAAGATTCTCAAAGTATTATGTGTCATATAACTATATGTGGCAGAAATATATCTTTCTTCTATCAATCTTTTTCCCTTAAACATCCCTCAATGCCTAATTTACATCATATAAGATGATGTCAATACAGTGGAACAATTAGAATATGGCTTTAGAGTCAGACCTAAATTTGAATCCCAGTTCTCTCACTACTTAGCTATATTGCTGTGCTTAAATTTCATGGACACAAATTCCCTAAACTTGGCAGATGTTATTCTAAGGATTAACTGAAAGGCATAGCAACAATTTAACAAAAACATTAGCTACTGCTATTGCAACATCTTAAAAGGTAACTCTAGAATAACAATTAAATCTTTACAGTCTTTTATATCCCACGTCTCATAGTTTTAAATCTTTTCCTTATACAAATGAAGGCTCCTCATTTTTCATCTTCATTGTCTAGACTTACATTCAGATTCTTATGCATTTTAATCTGGATTATTTTAACTTCATTCTCACTGAACTACTTTCCTCCAGCACTTGTTACTTTTTTTTTTTTTTTAACCTAATTAAGGAATTTTTTAAGCCATTTTAAGGATCTTTGAGTCATGTCCACAATCTCACCTTCTGCTTCAAAACTATACCAAGTGCTTTCCAAGCACCCACTATTCAGCAATGGGCCAAGTACTGGGGACACAACTGCAAATAAAACAAACACAAGCAATCTGGTATAAGCTTTTCTTTTAGGGATGGGGTTGTGGCTCAGCAGTAGAGTGCTCACCTAGCGTGGGCGAGGCACTGGGTTAGATCCTCAGCACCACATAAAAAATATATAAATAAAATAAAGGTATTGTGTCTAAATACAAATAAAAAAATATTTTTTAAAAAAAGCTTTACTTTTAAGAAACTCAATAACATTTCTTCTTTCATGTCCCATGTTTTGAATCATCTGAGTCAAAGATTTTTTTTAGAACTACTTGTATCACATCAGAAAAGACAATACCAATATTGCAATAAATATCACAGTTAAGTGTGAACTGTGCAGTCAAACTATCTGAAACAGTACCCTTATAAGCTATCATATCTTTTGGTGAGTGACTTCATCTCTCTTATTTCATCTCTCTCTATGCCTCCCTGGTAAAATATGAGGACATAATATAATACCACCTGATATAATTATTATGTAAACTTAATGAGATAATACATATAATCTGCTTAGAAGCATCTTCTCACTTACTAATACTAATTTATTATTATTGCTATTCTCCTCTCCAAATCCCTTCAAAATGGTATAAGGTTCATGGCACCCTCCTCTAATTTTGTATAATTCCTAAACTGCTCTTCTTCCTTCAAACTCTCCCAGATTGATCAGAAAAGCAGCAAACAAATACTAGCCTCACTATCTCTGAACTTACAACTCTCAAAAGAACTTTCTGTTCTATCTGGCCTGATTGTGCATTTTGTTTTGTGTTTATATATTGCCATCAAAACAAAAAAGGAGAAAAGGATGTTTCCTTGATTTGCCTATCACACTAATACAACAATCAGATAGCAAGAATTAAATAAAAAATTTCCAAGTTTGTCTTGGTTGTATTGTTTACTGTACATTTTAAGTTCCTAGAAAATGTATTTGTACCAAACTACAAAATACCTAAAAGACAAGACCCATGCAGGTCCTTTTATGGAATGAGGCAGCAAAACAAAGTGGGAACATGAATGAAATCATCTAAAACTGGGCTTATTAAATGGAGCTTATTAAACTATAATCTTCTTATTAGCTAGAATTATTAGATCAATTTAGTATCTAATAATCATTAAATACTAAATTTCATAAATTACACATTTCTGAATATGCTTATAGCACTGTAGTTGACAAACAGAGCTTCTGACCAAATTTGTAGCATTCACTTACATATAAATGAATAAACACAATTTAAAGTTTTACTTACTCAAACTCTGTAGCATAATATTTAAGAAAGCCCAGTAAGAGGTCCCCAAGACTTGATTCATTCTTTGAGAGGTAAGGAGGAACATTACATGGAGCTTGATGTACAAGGTGCAGCTGTATAACAGGACTGAAACATTCCTGTTAAAAGGAAAGAAAAAAAAATGTAAAGCCATTTAAAACACATACACTAAAAAACTTAACAAATCATAATGTAGGTTGAAGAGAGAAGAAATTTTCTTTTTCTTTTGGTATTAGACTCTGAAACCATTAGAGTTCTCAGTGGTACTCTACCACTCAGCAGCAAGTTCTAAGCTACATCCCCAGCTCTTTTTATTTTTTATTTTAAGACAGGGTCTCGCTAGTGTTGCATACTGGCCTCAAATTTGTGGTCACCTGCCTTAGCCTCCCAAATCACTAGAATTACAAGCGTGTGCCACTATTCCTGGTGAGAAAAAAAAAATTTCATGTTGGCAATTTGAAAATTTGAAGATTTTCTTCTAATGGGTTCACCAATACTTGGAGTAAGCCAGAAATTACCTGAAAAACCAAGACATTCTAATTCTTGGCTCAGGTATATCACTAAGTTAACATCTCTATGGTAGCAGAAGATTTCTAACTCATAAGTAAAATATTATTATACATACCATAATTCCTCCCAATAATATAATGATATTTCATAAATTTATCTCCTTAATTATTTCTACAAGGAGTAGATGTACCTTAGGTATAACGGATATATCCAAGCACAAATTAAATAATTTTTCCAACTGACACTTAATCTTTTTCTCAAAAGCCACAAAAATAGGTTTAATATATAAAATAGTACTTATGCTGATTTAAGATTTTTAAATTTTTGTTTTATTCTGTTTTTATATTTTGTTTTTTAGAGGGAAGAGAAGATAGACATTCAACATGAACTTGAAAAGACAAAGGCAGGAAAGAAAGAAGGATAACATCTCTATGGTAACATAATTCCTCCCAATAATAATGATATTTCATAAATTTATCTCCTTAATTACTACAAGGAGTAGATGTACCTTAGGTATAACGGATATATCCAAGCACAAATTAAATAAACAAAAATAGGTTTAATATATAAATAGTACTTATGCTGATTTAAGATTTTTAAATTTTTGTTTTATTCTGTTTTTTATATTTTGTTTTTTAGAGGGAAGAGAAGATAGACATTCAACATGAACTTGAAAAGACAAAGGCAGGGAAAAGAAGATAACACACATAACAAACAAACAGAGGGTATCAACGTTTTTTTATATTTAGCAATCCTTTTAAATAAGACAGTATTTATAAAGGAGGGTATCAACTGCTTGCAATCCAGGTCCAAATAAGACATTTATCAGAAAGAATACTAATGGATACCTAATGTTTGGCCAATGGTATATAATTCATTATCATATCTGATATTCCTCTATTATCAAGTTCGGAATCTGAAATACTGTAAATAAATAAGGTTTTCAAGTAATATATATCCATAAATAAAAAAATAATTTTCCTAATTTGCACAGTGCCATTGAAATGGTTTTCTGTATTTATCCACTGCCATCACAGCAAAAATGAATTAAAAATTATAAAAAAGCAATTGAGTAAATTGGATAAGGCAGCAGAATAACTAAAATGAATTAAGGTTACTATTCAACAGATTAACCTTGGGTTTATAGATACTATTTCAACTGAAAATATCTATAACTCTAAAAAAAATTCAGCTTCCTTATCATTCAATGCTAATCCTCAAAAAAATAAAAATAAAAACAAAAAGCAAAAAATAAAAATATTTTCTCCCTTGTTCCATTACCTATAATTCTATTATTAATAATGTCATCAAGAAATGATTAAGAAGAAAAATTCCATTCCAACCACAATTAAGAAAAACATGGAGTTTACTCTTACATTTATATTAGCTGTAATTATTACATCATAAAACCCAAGTTGGAATGTTAATTATCTAGTCTAAGAGGAAAGGTTGGGGGAGGTAGGAAAGACGTCTCAATTTACAATAAAGAATAAAGACAAAAGGAAGAAAAGATGCAGTGCTTCAACCCCCCTTTGTCTCTTACTTGTTAGGTATAAACTGGACTTAGGACAACATTATTTAAAACTGTTATTTAAATATTATTTCCTGGCAAATCAAATAAAAAGGTAAAATGTAAATCAAATGATAGGAAAAGTGGCAGGCACAATTATTATATGTCAATTAAAAATTTAAAAAAGAAAAGCTAGGTTCCTGTTTAATAGCTCCTACTCTGATGCTTCTTACTAATTTTGATACCCATCACCTAGTATATTAAACATTCAGATTATGAACTGATGCTTGAACAGTCTTCTTATCTAAAGTTTAAAACTGTTTGAACTTCCTTTAAAATTTTTATTTTGTTCAATAATTTAAAAGAAAAATATCAGCAATTATAAGATTAAAACTGAAGAGTTGTGAGATCTACTTTGTTAAAATGCTGAATGATCTTAGACCAACAATTTGGACCATCTTTGCTTTAGCTCTACTGTTCTTTTTTCATGAACTTATATTTAAAAAAGTCATGGAGTACTGACAGATGGAAAACGGAAAGGAAAATTCAAACTTGAAAAGAAAAGCTACATGGAAATATGAATTCCATCTATCCCTAAGAACTTCTCAGATTTTGGTAATCATTCACATTACAAAGAGATTTTCTGCTTTAAGAAAGACTCCAACAAAGAATTTCTTTTAAAAAGGAGCTCCCTCACTATAGGGGGTACAGAACTTAAGCGAATACATTAGAAACACATAAAGAATACAAAATCAAAGCAGCTTAAATACAAAAACAGCAGCTTAAAATTATAATGTAAGTCAATGAAAAAGCAATTGACTGTAAACTACTTCTTTAGGAAGTAGATTTTGGGGATTACCAAAATTCATGTTTGCTTGATTTTTTAAATAAAAGGAAGATTTCTTTATTGCATTTTTAAGATATCTTATGTTGAACTACAAATTACCAAATGTAATGAACAGTTTCTGAAAATATTTTTCAAATAATATGTACATATTAGCAATATGAAGATAAATAATCTTCTAATTCTCTTCAATCAATGCCAAAAGAAATTTAAAGGCAATCCCTAGAAAAAAATCTGAAAAGTCTGTCTTTACAACTGCTTATCCAAAATAGCAAAAACATCTTGTATCAGGTCCCATAATTTTTCTGAGACTACTTTCAAAAGTTTGAAATTTGGACAATTAAGGACTTTCTAGAATAAGTTAGACTGGCTTTATCTTTATGCTGTTTTTTTAGTCAGTAAGAATGAAATAGTAATTATCAATAATCCTATACTATAACACAGCTTTTAGAGATAATTATATATTTACAGATCTTTCATCTATTTCACATATTTGATATCACAAGTGACTTGAAATACCCCAATTTTTAAAAATAAATGTTTTAAATATTTTATCTGGTGGTGGGGGTATAAGCTCAGTGGTACAGTACTTGCTAGTCTTGCTCAAGGCCATGAGTTCAATCCCCAGCACCACCACCAAACAAAACAAAACAAACAAAAATTTACCATCAATTTTGAGAATATAAAATTTTCCCTTTGTAAAGTAACAAAGTTTTATTATTATTATAAAGTTTTGCCATTCTCAAACTTATTTATACAAATAAGCAGAAAGTTTGCCATGTGTGCTTTTCTTAAAAGTATCTATTATGGGTAGGAATAATCAGAAATACACAAATAAAATAAGAAACAGAAATTACTTGAAATTATCTGTTAGTGATTATTACTGTAATTTTTGACTTCCCCTAGTTGCAAAATAAAATGGAAAAAATACTAGTTATCTGGATGCATCATTTGTGAGTATAAAGCTTGGATCAATCATGTAATCTTTCTAAGACTTAGTTTCCTCATCTGTGAAATAGGAATGATATCTTACAAGTCCATTTGTCCAGGGTTAAAAAACATATATGTAAAATTTTGGATACTAAGTAAATGATGGCTATTATCAGTAGTAATAACAAGCTGACTTGCTTGTTCCATCAGATGGACCACTTAAAAGCACTCTGCTTATCAGTTAATCAGTTTCATGTAAAACAAAAAATCGTATTTAAGAGGGGATAGTAGGTCCTTACCTGTGTAAGCATCAATTTTATAGTAAAAATAACACAGTTGAAATAATTAAAATGGCAATATAACCACACATGAATGCAAATTAAAACATCCTTTTATTTAGTAGGTCTTGTATTAGTATTTTTTAAGGTCTTAGATTTGGGATAGTATTGAATTTATTCCCCATCACTGTTATAGACATAGAATTAACAAAACAAGTGTAGGGCCAGAAGTAATGGATGTAAACAAAGGTCTGTACTACCATGAGGGCAAAACTAGACAATCAGAAAAATGAAAGAAACATGGGGCTGTTCAAACCAGAATTTAATAAAAACCTGGGTGGGTATCTTGTCACAAAAAAGCAATATTTTTACCCCCAAATAAAGTCTGCTAAACTTTTATTTCCCTAGTATCTTATATTAGCAAAAAAGATTTTTCATAGGACGGGGTTGCAAGTGAGATTTCTGCCGAAACTTTTTTTTCAATATATAATAAATATAACTATTAGATCTTCTGCATGCTGAAAACTATATACAGCTCTTTTTACACTGGAACCTGAGTCATTAAAGAAAAGGTTGGAACAATACAATGAAATAGTAAACACAACCATTCTCTCTACACCTTTCAGTATGAACTAAAAAATAATTACTTTATGGAAGGAGGAAATGAATTCAAGAATAAGGCCAAAAAGTTAACCTACTTTTATTTTTGTACTTGCTGATGCTTTCACATTTTGATGATGTTTAAAAGAGCATAAAGACTGATCAAAGCTATACAGAAGCTCATTATGACAGTTCTTCAGAACAACATAAATTAGTTTTTAAAAAGGAAAATAGCAGATACCAGAAGGTTCTTGTCAAGTCTTTTCTAGAAGATGACCCACCAGAAATTGGGAGAACCCCACTATAGCAAAATTCTATTACAGTGAACCTTTATTATTCAGTACCTTGCATGAGTGCATAATAACAAATGTTCAAAAACAAGAATCAGCTTTTCTCAGTTATCAGAGATTAAAGCACATTTAACTGGTGCTGCATGTCAAATATATTTTATATTTTATGTGATATAAATGTTATCTAAAACTGATCATACAAGCTAGATAGTATACTCTTCTTCATAGTAACTATTTCCTAAATTTAGAAAACAGTTCTTATATGTATGAAAATATATATGCATATACATGTATGCATAAAACTAACATGTATGAAACAGGTAAAAATATGGTTTCAGAAGGCTATCCAAACATTCCAAATAAGCAGGATAAATATTATTTCCACAGAAAATCAGGCACAAGGATGACTATGGAGGAAAACAGAAAGGACTATAAAATAAGGAAACAGAAAATTCCAGAGAAAAACACAGAAATCCAGAAAAGAAAGAAAAGATGCATAGATTATGAATATGTACATTATATAACCTAGGTTTTTCTAAACTCACATTGAATACAAACTAAATTTTTTTTAGTAGGCACACTTTATGTTTTTAATGTTTTCAATTAATTTCAGGATTTTTAATATGCAGGCCAGAATAGTATACTAAAGTTTACCTCTTTTAGTATATTAAAAATTAAAGATAAAAAGATTATCTAATTGTTAAACTTCTTAATTTTTCCAACTTTTCCTCATGTAAATATTGTAGGCTAAAAATTTTCTGAGTTACTAACTAAAGAAATGCTATAGAACTATATTTTAAAGTAGTATGAAGAAAACTGGAAAAAGACCAAATAGGCCTTGATCAACTAAGTACATTTAATCCCCATTAATAATGAGTATCATGCAAAAAAGTCTACCATTAACATAACTGACCACATTGTCTGCCAATAATCAAATAAAAATTAGTTTTCTGAAAAGATATATGAAATATTTAAATGTGCTAGTAGCAAATGCCTCAGCCTATATAAAAAAATGTTATCATGTACTTAGCTTTATTACTTTCATATTCACATTAATACTGCAAATAATTCTATATATACTTGACATAATATGTATTATAATAATTTATAATAAACACTTACTGGGTAAATTTTTTGGAGGGATGGAAGAATTGGTTCAGGTAGGGCTATAAAAAGAAAAAGTTTAAAGCTTTTGTGATTCACATGTCTCAATTTACAATGCAATAATTTGTCAGCTATACCCCAGGTAAGAGACAACAGGGTCTATGCTAATATTCAACAGTTTTCACATATTTCATGAAATTAATCCTCATCCTTAAAAATTTCAATGTAAGAAACATCTAAGTTGACAATTTAAGGTTTTATTAATAAACTATATATCCCCATGTAAACCCAATGTTCCTTACATGGTTTTAGACTAATCAGCTATCAAGAAAGGGACATAAAGTCATTTGGCCCAACATTAAACACACACACAAAATAAGTAAGACATGGATTGTTCTACAGATATTGAATGGACATTGTTAAGATGGATGTAGCTATCAAAAAAAATGCAATTTTTAAAAGTATAGTTCACTGATATTATTAATATCATGACTGAATAATAGTTCTACCATGATTTTCCTGTCATTATTTAATTTCCACTAACAATACCAAAACTGAGATCATTGCAGGAAATTATTTTTTTTTTTTTTTTTTTTTGGTGCCGGGGACTTGAACTCAGGGGCACTCGACCACTGGGTTTTGAAAAAAAAATCAAAACTGAAAAATCCTCAGCTACATAAAATGTTTTTTTAAAAAAGAATGCCTCAGGGTTGTGGCTCAGAGGTAGAGCATTAGCCTAGCACGTGCGAGGCCCTGGGTTCGATCCTCAGCACCACATAAAAAAATAAATAAGATAAAGGTATTGTGTCCAACTACAACTAAATAATAAATATTAAAAAATAGAATGCCTCAGCAAAAGTCAAGAACTCTAAATCAAGATTTATACCACTCTGCTATCAAAAACATAAAATTTCACACAAAGGAATCTCTATCCTCATTCTACCATGTACTTGTTAATCATTCCTCACCATTCAGTAGCTTTAAATAACTCCAATCATATTAAATGCATTAACAGTAATTTCACAATGTTATAATGTAAATGGGATAATATAAAAGGCAGTATGTCTGATAGTCACAACATAATATAAAAATCAAATATGATAAAATACAAGTAACAAAATTTCTTTACTAATAGAAACCAAATATAGTACCATGATACACTGTGCATTTAAGATTTAGAAATATATATAACTAGATTCAGTAACAAAGAATACTTATTTCACTTATTATTTAGCCAAAACTTTCAAAATCACCTCTGGAATAGATTAATGTACAAGTAGTCAACCATTATGACCAACTTACATGGTCTCCAACTATAAGAGTATTAATTTCTAGTACATGGTACAGAGTAGGATGCTTTATTTAAAATTCCCTTCTGCATCATGCTTCATTCCCAATTTGAAAATTAGAATAAAATATAATTCTGTGATATAAAAGTATGCAGTATATGTCTAAGAATATTAGAAGGAAAAAAACTCACTCATTACTTACCAAAAATCATTCTTAGAAAGTAAGGATATTTGCATAAATGTATTATTTTTCCTCCCAGAGGTATTCAAATGCTCAAAGTTCTAGAAGACCCTCCAAGTAAACTCAAGCTCCAGTCACTTTAATTCTAAAGATTTCTGTATGTTTAATCCTTTTAAATAGTTCTTAAATGACTTTTGTAATTAATGTAGAAAATCAAGTTGGAAGAATATAGAAATAAATATAGAAATCAAGTTGGAAAATCTTGCCAGAAATTAGTTTACTTAGAAATCTTAATTCTTCCCCACTGAATACCCCATAAATTAAAATTACAATAAAACAAAAAATGAAGAACATAGAGAATTTGAAGATAGAAATTTTTTCCTCCAAATGCAGTTTATTTATTCTTTCACTAATTCAGAAAGATACAAAAATATTAATTTTGCCAAATGTATTACAAAATAAGACACAGACACATATTGTTCATGAGCTATTTTCAGTTCATTAGATGTTGCAG
Source organism: Tamias sibiricus (assembly GCA_025594165.1). Lineage (NCBI taxonomy): Eukaryota > Metazoa > Chordata > Mammalia > Rodentia > Sciuridae > Tamias > Tamias sibiricus. Next base: position 104,714,366 of record CM046662.1, read on the forward strand.
TGCACATAATTTTTATCAATATATGTTATAGTATCTTTTCATTCCATTAACTATGAACTCAAAACTCTATTTGGAAAATGCTTTTATCATTTGATTTATTTTGGTGGGTTATAATAAATGTGACCTTAACACATAAGCTATACTAACTCTTACCCCTGGACAATATCATTCTTTGAATCTACACTGAGTGAGTACTGAGTGAGAAAACAAGCCGATATTTAGTAGGTGCTCACCAAGTCTTAGCTTTCTTTTTCCTTTTCTTGAATCAAATCAGTCCATTGTTTAAAAAAAATGATGTAGATGCTAACACTCAATAAGGGGGGAGGGGAAGAACAGAAGTTCAATGGATCAGACAAAGGAGAATGAAGGGAAGGTAGAGGGACAGAAATAGGAAAGACTGTGAAATGAATCTGACACAAGATAGAAATTTTATCTCACTTTATAACCACATCTAGGATTCCAGGCACGAAAAATAAATACCAACCACTGGTTAAAGGTCTCTCAATGGACAAAAGAACTTTAAAATATAAGCAATTTAGAAGCTTTTGAAGACAAGGGCATCATTCAGTAATTTCCTTTTCTTACAACCTTAAAGATTTATTAACATTAGTAATTAGAGAAGCAATATTACGGTAGTTACTTATTAATACTATCTGATGGGAGCCTCAAAGAGTTTAGTAGTTTTTAAAATGCTTATCTTAGGGTGGCTCAGCAGTAGAGCGCTCGCCTAGCATGTGCGCGGCCCGGGTTCGATCCTCAGCACCACGTACAAATAAACGCATCATGTACAACTAAAGCAAATAAATAAATATTTTTAAAAAATGCTTATCTTACTCCAAAGCAATATAAATTCTGAAAAAAAAAATACTAGTTATATCATCTATTTTGACTTTAAAATTTTGGACCAACTCTTAGCTATAGACTAACTCTTGCACTAAAGATGCAATCCTTTAAATTTTTCCCTTAAGAGCAAATTAAGATAAAAACAAGCTCATCACCACATGCAGTGGCAGGCTCAGAAGACTGAGATGGGAGGAGCAGAAGCTCAAGGCCAGCCTCAGCAACTCAGTGAGGCCCTAAGCAACTTGGTGACACGACACCCTGTCTCAAAAAATATAAAGGGCTGGGGATATACCACCATGGTAAATTACCCCTGGGTTAAATACCCAGTATCCTCCCACCCCAAAAAAAGTTCATCATTGCAATTTATGACTTATAGTTAATGTCTTAAGCATAGCTAATAAGAACATTTTGTCTACAGTTCAAATGAGGGCTTGCTGGTCAGGCTCCCACAAACTTATACTCATAAACTTTCCATACTGATTTATCAAAAACTTAGCTATTAATACAGCAGATCTTCAATAATACTAAGTAACTATTAATTATGAAACCATTAATTATAAAAACAATTTTAAAATGACTTCTGGACAGGTCTATACTAGGAACAAGGCAAGCATTCCATGAAGATTCATTCTTATTATTTCTAACCAGTTGATATTTTACCTTTATCATTAAAATCTGTTCTCAATGGTTTTCCCCCCTCATGCTTTGATTAATCTTTTCAAATATATGCAGTCTATTATTGATTATTGAAATATATTCTAGGAAACACTTAAGTTTTTTCAATTTTTCTACACACAAAGAATGTTTCTCTGTTCATGGCAGAAAGAGATATTAAAATATTTAAGAAGTTTAGCAAAGCTTAAAGGTTACTTTATCTAACTACTAAGGTTACAGATGAGAATATGAAGCCCAGAAAGGTATAATAACCTGACCAGTAACAAAAACTAGTTCTTTGTGGTAGAGCCAGAATTGTTCCATACACCTTGCACAGTCTTCTTGTATTTCTTTTTCCCTCACAGTAAGATAATATCTATAAAGAAAGCAACTACCAATCTTTATCACTCTAATTTACTGATGGAAAAGTAACTTAAATTTGCCAGTACAGAGTTACACATTAGCTCTGGTAGCTGATGTTCTCTAAGACAGACCCAGAATTGGCTGATAGTGCCTTTAACACAAACCACTTCAGTAAATGGAAGCATTTTATCAAAATAAAACAGGCATAAACAAAATAGAAAATATATTTTAGCATGACTTCATTACATTGGTAAAATATGAATGTTTGAATTTTCAATTTGCTTTCAACACACCTTAATGCACCTATGATTAAAAGTACAAAGGGGGGGAGGGGAGGGAAAGGGGCAAAGAGACAGAAACAATGGCAGAAGGAGTTTGACATCAATATACTAAGTGCATGTATAAAAACTCAAATGGTATGAAAATACTTTGTGTAAAACCAATGACTTGGAAAACTGTGCTCTTTATATGTAATATGAAAGGAATTGTACTCTAAAAGCATGTATAACAAATTAAATAAATAAATAAATACAGTACATTTTTCTAAAGAAGTAAATCAAATTAAAACTTTTAATGTAACCAATAAGAATTAAAGGAACATGGCAGAGATTGTGGAAATTTATGAATGTTAAATGTTTTAGTCAATTTTTTTTCCTTCTTTTCAGGTACTGGGGATTGAACACAGGGTCTCATGTATGTTAGACAAGTACTCCACTACTGGGCTATCCTTGCTCTCCCTCTCCCCCTTTGCCTCCCTTACCCCCCACATCACTTATTTTCCCCCCCATTTTATTTTGATACAGGGTCTTCCTAAATTGCTGAGGCTGACCCCAAACTTGTGATCCTCCTGCCTCAGCATTCCAAGTAAGTGGGGTTATAGGTACACACCACCACACCTGGCTAATTTATATCACTACTAAAATGAAATATAAATAGGCATTAGGCCTGGGATATGACTGTTATATTATTCTTTATGTTACAGATATTTATGAGAAATCCTTTTAATCTATTCAATTTTTAGTAAAAGTGAAGTATAATACACAAAGGACAGAGATAATAAAAAAGAATAGAAATATGTTTCAGATTGAATATAAAATTGAACTAAATGATTAGTGATATATAAAGTAGCATCTAAAACAGCCACCATTATAATTCAAATCTGTTTAAAGAAGCAAATCAATCATCAAACCAATGTATACCCTAGACTAAACAATAATAAAACACATATATTATGATTAGCTTGAAACAATTTTTAACAATGAAGAGGAAGATTATTAACCTTTCTCATGTCTCATTCCTAAACTATAGCTCATTTAAACTATTTTAAGTCTCTCGATAACTAAAAACAAATTTCATTTTATTCTATTTAATATTTAGAAAATATATTACCTTATTTAATATTTAGTATAAATCATCTATAAGTATAGTAAAATATAAAACAAATCCAACTGTCCATATACAATCCGATAAAATTTTTTTTTCTTTTTTTTTTGGTACCAGGGATTGAACTCAGGGGCACTCGACCACTGGGCCACATCCCCAGCCCTTTTTTGTTTTGTTTTGTTTTGTTTTGTTTTGTTTTTGGTACTGGGGATTGAACTCAGGGGCACTCTGACCACTGGGCCACATCCCCAGCCCCTTTTTGTATTTTATTAGAGACAGGGTCTCATTGAGTTGCTAAGTGCCTTGCCATTGCTGAGGCTGGCTTTGAACTCGCGATCCTCCTGCCTCAGCCTCCCAAGTGCTGGGATTACAGGCGTGCGCCACCACGCCCGGCCCGATAAAATTTTGGCACACACCTTTTCAGTGTTTACGTACATGTGAATATATACACAAACACAAATAGTTAACTATTTGTAAACAAAATTGGTATTATGTTCTATAAGACAGTATATCAAAAGTATTTTCTTACATCATTAAGTATCTTTAAAACATGATTTCTAGTGGCTACACAGCTTTCATTTTACCACATATCAGTTGTTTAAATATTCCCCTATTCTTAAAACCTCACATTATTTCTAATTTTTTATTACAACAAACACTATGAAAAACAATCTTATGTATAAATCCATATATGCATCCCTGATTATCAGCTAGGTATAAATTCCTAGAAATGGAACCTGTGAATCAAAGGATATCAACACAAACACTACAACACTGCTTTCTAGAAGGAACAACACAAATTGACGCTCTTACCAAAAGTATATGAGTATGAATTCCATACTGTTATTTTTTAAAACTGTCAATTTAAGAATTTTAACCCCACGTCTACAATACTTGTTATAAATATTTTCCAACTAAATTTTTTATTAAAAAGTAGGAATAGAGCTGGGGTTGTAGCTCAGTGGTAAAGTGCTTGCCTAGCACAGGTGAGGCCCTGGGTTCAATCCTGAGTACCACACAGGAACAAATAAATAAAATAAAGATTAAATTCTTTAAAATAAAAAAAGTAGGTTATATTCTCTTGTCAGGAACCTAAAATGGCATATTCATGATAAGAGCTTTGATGAACAAGAAATTATAAAGGTTTACATCTAATAAAAATTAAATCAACATAAATACTTTGGTCAAACAATGGTACCCTATCTTCAGACAAAGGTGAAAGAGAGGTATAACTAAGATTTTCTTTAGAACTAGTTTAAGTCTGCCCCAATTGGGATAAGTATGAAAAAATGACCCCAGAATTAACCACCAGAGAAGAAAGATTCCTGAACTATGATAAACTGAGAAAATAAAAATAAATATGTCAGCAGTGGGAAGGAGTTAACAACAATCCCATTTTGAGATGGTCCCTACATTATTCTGAGATTCTAAACATCTTGCTTTTGGGGTGTTAATATGCACCATTTTTAAAAATCAAGTCATGGTAGCAGTCAGTAGCACTTTTTTAGTTCTGATAAATAACACAAAAAATAAAAATAAAAAAGATTAGTTTTAGTTTTTTTTTTTTTAAACTGTTCCTTGAAATCTAAAAGTCTGAAATAATGCCATAATGTCCAATGCACAGGTGAAAGAAAAAGTAAGAATAATATCTATTTAAGACAACCAAGTTTTGGGCCAAGGAAAAAGGAAAAACCCAACAAACACATACTCATTACAGTAATTCATTTGCCAAAAAATTTAGAATTAACAGAACTGAACTTGGCATTTAATATTTGGATAGATAACATTTTGAAACCCTGACAAAGAAATAAAGCACATATTAACAATAACAATATTTGGGGGTGTGCTATAGTTAATTTGTTATTTTCTTTTTTTCCATATTAGTGTATTTTTAAGATTTTTCTATGATCTGTATGTATGATTTATTCAAACTTAATTTAAAAATATAAAATAATTTTAATACCACTAAATTATAACTTATTCCGAACAAAGGGACAAATTACGTATGATAATGGGAATCTTATTCATGCTTTCACCAATCAAAATGCTGAGGCTAAATAACTGATTGAACTACAAGTAACTTCATTCATTTATTCATTCCAAATATATAATTGCTTATGCTAGGCCAGAATTTTAAAAATAATTTCTAAAAACGCATCACACCTTTGAACTTCCCCTGTTCCCTACCCAAAGAATAGTCTCCCAGAAATTTACAAAACTGTACTCCCAGCACTGATGATTTCTGATCCACGTATCAAGAATTTTCCCAATTTTCAATATCCTCAGTACAGAAACACTGCCATAAGGGCACCTATTATCTCAGTTTTCCAAGCCCTGATTTTTACTATCCTTGACAAAATTGCTATTAACTATTTACTCTGTCTCAGAACCTAAATATAAAAAGCACCAAATAATGCAATAAAAGGATGCTTCAAAATTGGTTTTCTTAAAATCCCTGCATTATAATATTGAATTTGTTAGAGAACACATTTTATCCTGATGGTGATCTGCCAGGAGCTCAATTCAAACAACAGCAGTAAGACTATCAAATCTATTTTATTAGTAACCCACCAGCTCTAATAGTTCTTAATAATTCATGTTTTGGTAGGTAACAGCCATTAAAATGTCAATTTTTACATGTAGAGAATGTAAACCCTATGAAGAAAATGACTGTTTTTTCTATTTTGTTCACTGCTTTTAGCCAGTCCCAACAGTAATGCCTCACATTTACTTGGTGGGTACTCGCAAATAAGTATGAAATGAACACATAAGTCTAATTTTTTTCTCTTTTAGTATAATCTTCACAAACCAAGGTTTCAAACTGGGAAATATCAACCCAAAATAGGTGAGGCCTTAGACATCCTAGTAAATTATCTTTTGCCACATTAGCTTCAAGTCTTTCTTTCTTCAATCAACTTCATACCACCAGATACTCATACATTCAACAGGTAGTTAGTCATTAAATATTTCAGGCCTTTGGTTTTAACTACAAATCTTTTAGTTTTCCCTTTAACATTTCTTAATATCCAACTTAGTAGAATGTGTAAAGTGGTTTATTTCTTAGACTGCACATACAAAAGGTTATTAAACATGAAAGTAAAGGTTCCAATCAAATCTTGTCAATCTGTTCCATATCTGTAGGGAATTCTCAATGCTTTAAGAATTTTCATACCTATCTTACGATTGGACACAGATTACAAAAGACCATTTATTACTATTTGCCATTTTGCATATGACAGGTAAGGCTTTTACACAATAGCTTCATAAACGATGGCTAACTGTACTGAACTAAAATCTGGCAGGCAATCTGACAAAAGTCCTGCAATGATAAAATCTAGTTGGGGAATGCAGATTAAATGCTTCTTTGACCAACAAGAAAAATCATTTGTTTCAAATAAAAAATAAAAAAAACATGATGAATGGTGCTTGAGCTTATTTTTATAGGCCTTCTGAACATCGATCTGCCTCAAAATAATAGGTTCACAATATAGTGAAAGTTTTTTGAATACAAAAGTGGATACAGAAAAACTATCAAAAAATGAAAACACAGTGAAACTTTTGTTTTCCCGGGAATAATACATCTTAAACGTTAGTTCAAAACAACAAAATCAAAACATAGTTTTGTAGACTTTAGAATAAATTTTTTGATACAATGCTATTTGTAGATAAACATGAAAGACACAATAATAAAGTTTAGCTGCATTTCGGTTTTAAAAGATGAAAAACCCCCACAATACTTACTTTGTAAATAGTGCAAAACCATCAATACAAGACTATAGCTGCTTAAAGTACCACGACTGGCATCATTTATCTCATGGTGACTTGCCCACTTCTTAATGACCAGCACTAATGGACGAACTCGATTTTCAACTGCAAGTAAAATTAAAACTTAAAAGTATAAGAAGATATTACAGTTTCTTTGAAAATTTATATATTTTCTCAACTCTATACCTCCTTGTATACTAAATGCTCTGTTCACTATAAACATGTGACTTACTTCTAAACTCACTTTGGTTATCTTTAAAAAATTATCATTTATTAAAATGCATTTGAGGGGCTGGGGCTACAATTCAGTGGCAGAGCGCTCGCCTAGCATGTGTGAGACACTGGATACAAATCCTTACCACTACATAAAAAAATTAACAAATAAAATAAAGGCATGCCAACCATCTACAACTACAAAAATAATTTTTTAAATGTATTTGATTACCTATAATTCTGGAAGTATATGATTTTAATGTAGCAACCTATTATGCAAATAATAAAATAAGACACATCACACCTAAACACAACTAAAGTGATATTGCTATATCTCCTAAATATAAACAACTTTAAAAAAGGAATAAGAATGAAGGAAAAATAAAAGTTGATAATTATTTAGAAATAAACCAAAAACTTACGGTAGGCATAAGTTCTGAGAAGGAATGTGTTTCTTATTCCAACAATATTGTTTACATTCAAGTCGAACTCCACACAACTGTTTAAAAAAAAAAAACAAAAAAACTTTAGTTCAAGTCAAGTAACTCCTCCTCCCTAGCAATTAAAACTGATGTCAACCCATCTAATGATACAAAAAGCATGGGCTGAAAAGCCACAGATCTGTTTTTTAAACATAGCACTAAAGAAATAAGAAAAAATACATACTCAAGATATCATCTTTTTTTTAAAAGTGTTTTTTAGATATTTATTTATTTGCTTTAGTTGTACACGATGCGTTTATTTTTACGTGGTGCTGACGATGGAACCCCGGCCGCGCACGTGCTAGGCAAGCACTCTAACGCTGAGCCACAATCCCAGCCCCAAGATATCATCTTAATGAGATTTGGTGTTATTAAAAATATAAACTGGGCTGAGGTTGTAGCTCAGCGGTAGAGCACTCGCCTAGCATGTGTGCGGCCCGGGTTCGATCCTCAGCACCACGTAAAAATAAAGGCATTGTGTACAACTAAAACAAATAAATAAATATTTAAGAAATATATATATAAACTGGGGGCTGGGGCTATGGCTCAGTGGTAGAGTGCTCGTCTTATATGTGTGAGGCCCTGGGTTCGATCCTCAGCACCACATAAATTTTAAAAAAAAGGTATGTGTACACCTACAACTAAAAAAATATTTAAAAATATATATATAAACTGAGATTACTGTTCAAAGATCCATAAGGTACTGATGAGGCTTCAATTACCATATATGTAGGAAATTTTAAAATCTTTCCAGACAAGTAAAATTATGTGAGCAAAGCCATTTCTGGACAAGCTATCCCACCAAGTCATATATTCTCAAGTAATAGGGAACTAAAGTATTATATACTTTAATAAAACAACAGGAAAAAGCCAAATAAAATGCAGGTGAAAAAATTAAGGAATCAAGGCTCACATTACATATTATATCCCTCTAAAAAGGCTGGCAAATTATGTCAAATGTAGCTACTGATAGCTGGGAATAGCTATAATACTCAAACAAATGACAAAAGATTTATTTCTATGAAAGTAAGATATCATGCAATCCACACTTAGAGAACAGGGCAATAATAACAGAATCTGCAATAATGATGGCATCCACAAGCAAGAAAGGATTACTTTATATAAGTCACTTCCACTTATATCCACATAAGATTCAATTTCTTTTAAATATTAAATTTCTCTGTAGAATATTGCCAAAATGAATAAAATTCCTTTCTATAGCTTTTAATTATAAAACCTGAAATTTACCATTTCAGTTTTTCTTGTTTTGGAAAAGTCAAAGCAATCTTATAATCTTTCCACTATCCCTGCCTATTAATAAAAATGTATAGTAGTATTAACACTTCAAACATACATATCTAACTTTGGGAAATTTATGGTAACAACGGAGTTACATTCTTTAGTTATCCTTGTGTAAGTATGTTCTAACACTGAACCCAGTTTGTACTTCCTCCACATAACTCAAAAGAGATGAAAAACCACTTACATAGAAACTAGTCAGTAATTAAAAACCTTTTCAAGGGGGTGGAGATGTAGCTCAGTAATAGAATGCTTGCCTAGCATGCACTGGGTTCAATCCCCAGCATCGGATGAAAAAAAAAAAGCTTTTCCAAAAATATGAATTCAGATTTTTAAAACTATCCACAGCACTTGCCTCAAATACTACTTCTAAAAATACTACGTAACCCTCAATATGGAAAGACTTTTATGCACAAAATGCTATTTACAGTAGATAAAAATGAGAACAAACCAAATGTTCAAACACAGGAGAATGGTTAAGTTAATGACAATTTATTTACTCAATACTATAAAGCCATTAAAAAATGATGCTACCAAAAATATTTAATGACATAAACAAATGTTCATGGTATATGGTTTAATATAATAGATCTCAATCTTGCTATTTAAAAGCTTATACATTTATACGCATATAGAAAAGAGACTGAAAGATATACACCAAAATATTAACATCATTTATCTTTGAGTATTAGAATTAGAGGGTTTTGTTGTTTTTTGGTTTATGGTTCACATAGAGAAAAATTGTAAAATGGTGATTACAAAGAACACTTTAAAAAGTTTGTATAATAATCTTAAATAAAAAAGAAATTATTTATGAACTATAATACAACTATACATTATTTTAGATTATTACAATTAGCTAGTTTTTTAGTTTATATATTTCACATCTTTTTTTTAAATATTTATTTATTTACTTTAGTTGTACACAATGCAATGCATTTATGTTTACATGGTGCTGAGGATGGAACCCGGGCCACGCACGTGCGAGGCGAGCGCTCTGCCGCTGAGCCACAACCCCAGCCCCTCACATCTTTATTTTAAAAAATGCTAACACTTTTACTTAGCAGAAAGTCAATAAATATTTATATACTGGATGGATGTTTAAATAAATGGAAGGGAAGGCTTGAGCCAGGCATTATCATTTGTTTAAATTTGAGCCCAAATTCCCATTAGGGCTGGGAATGTGGCTCAGTGACAGAATGCTTGTCTGGTAAGTCAGGCTATGGGTTTGATCTCCAGCACTACAAAAAAAAAATAAATTAATTAAATCAATTCTTGCTATTCACAATGGTTATATTCTGTAAAGTTGATACAAATGCTGAATAAGCAATTACTGAACCATTACTTCTAGGGAAAACACAGGGTTAAGCTTTTGCCAGCTTGATAACATTTTTATCAATGTCAACACATAACCTTGATTTATTTATATTGTGTTTCTGTTTAAAGACACTGTAGTAATTTATTAACAGTGAACTCAAAAGGATGTGCAAGGCCCTTGAATCAATCCCCCACTCTGCAAAACACTAAAAAAGACAAGAGAAAGAAGGAAAAATACTTTTCCAAAAACAAAAAGTCAGTGTATATCTAACACATTTTCTCCCTTGAGCATACCACAGCCTTCTTCCACTTAGGAACAAATGGTAGTACTCTGGTACTATACTTGAGGGCACTCTAAACAGTGAAAAAGCACAAAAAATGTAAAAAATCTAGTATTAACTAGACTGTGAGGAACTCTCTTTGCAGTATGAAAAGTGGAACAAGTAGGCAAAGTGTCACTTTATTCAGTCTCAGCTGGCAGCATGGGTATTAGGAGACAAAATAGTTTACCATTCTGTTCATGTCCTCAAATGACCACTAAAAGTAAATGAACATTGACGTAGAGAGATACAAATAAACTTGACCAAACAGGAAAATCCTTACATACAGAATCCACGAATAAGAAAGCTCAACTCTGTTTATGTGTACGCTTGTGTGTGTCTATAATTTTAGTATTAGTTTTGTAAAACTGGGCTAGAAAAACCTGATTTACCACAATCCTGTCTATTTTTAGAAAACAATGTCTTTTTAATTAATCAAGTAATAAATGCCTAACCACTTACATTTTACATTCAGATATTATATAAAAGATTCTAATCCAACATTCTTAAGAAATTCAGAGCCCAGGCTGGAAGAATATATAGAAAAAATATAAATTTTTAAATGAAGTAAGTATATTTTGCTGTTTTTATGTTTATTATTCCAGGTTTCTATATCTTTCATTAAAATGAAACATAACTTGTTTTATGATAACTATATTTATAACAAACCCTTTAGTAAATATACATATCAAATTCTGTCAATTAAGATTATGTTCTGGCTGGGATTGTGGCTCAGCAGTAATGTCTGCCTAGCACAGGTGAGGCCCTGGGTTCAACTATCAGCACCACATAAAAATAAATAAAAAATAAAGGTATTATGTCCAAATACAACCCAAAAAATAGATAAATAATTTCTTTTTTTTTAAAGATTATATTCTGGGAGCTGGGGTTGTAGCTTAGCAGTGAAGCGCTTGCCTCACACGTGTGAGGCACTGGGTTCAATCTTCAGCATCACATAAAAATAAATCAACAAAATGAAGGTATTTGTCCATCTACAACTTAAAAAATACATTAAAAAAAAAAGGATTATGTTCTGGAGGATGAAGTACATTTCCCAAAGGTAAGAGACCTTTTAAAAATTCAAATGTAAGGTGGTTCCATTCCCAGTTTTCCAAGGAATCTCCATACTGCTTTCCAGATTGGCTGCACCATTTTGCAGTCCCACCAGCAATGTATGAGTGTGCCTTTTTCCCCACAACCTCACCAACATTTATTTTGTTTGTGTTCTTAATAGATGCCATTCCGACTGGTGTGAGATGAAATCTTAGAGTGGTTTTGATTTGCATTTCTCTAATTGCCAGAGATATTGAACATTTTTTCATGTATTTGTTGACTGATTGTATACTTTCTTCTGAGAAGTGTCTGTTTAGTTCCTTGGCCCATTTATTGATTGGGTTATTTGGCTTTTTGGTGTTAAGATTAAAAGAGAATAAAATCATGGCATTTGCAGGTAAATGGATGAAGTTGGAGAATATAATACTAAGTGAAGTTAGCCAATCCCAAAAAGCCAAATGCTGAATGTTTTCTCTGATATAAGGAGGCCGATTCACAGTGGGGTTGGGACGGGGAGCATAGGAAGATTAGAGGAACACTAGAATGGCCAATGGTTTGGAAGGGGAAGGGAGGGGGCAAAAGGGTGAAGAAACAAAAACAAAACAAACAAACAAAAAATGGTAGTATGAGATAGATATCATTACCCTAAGTGCATGTATGAAATTACGAATGGTGTGAATATACTTTGCCTACAACCAGAGATATATAAAAATGTGCTCTATAAGTATAATATGAAATGTAATGCATTCTGCTGTCATTTATAAAAACTTAGAATAAAATAAATACATTAAAAAAAAGAAATAAAAATTCAAATATAAGGGCTGGGAGTTGTGGCTCAGTGGTAGAAGCACTTGCCTAGCATATGTGAGGCACTGGGTTCAATTCTCAGCACTGCATACAAGTAAATGAATAAAATAAAGGTCGATAAATGTCTAAAAGTTTTTGTAATCCAAATATAAAAATGTATATATTCTTTAAATTGGAAGTCTCAAATACTCAAATGTCAAGGACAATAAGTACAGTTAAGCATGAGGAAGATTACTAAGACTATTTTTTAAAAATTATTTCAAAGACCAGCCAACTTTTAAAACCTGATGAAGACAAGCTGTTGTGCTACAATATACATATCTTAACTATATAAATTACATGACTATCCAAAAATAATCTAAAGCAACTGAAAAAAAGAGAGTTCAGTAATTATTTACCTGACTTTATCCCTGAACTTCACAATTGGCACTTTTGCTCGAATCAACTGAGGTCTCTCAATATAGCCAGCTGAAGGAGAAAAGATAATGTGAATATCTGCTAATATTTCTCAAATTCATAGTGTTCCAATGCACATTTTAAAAAAATAGTTATCTTACTAAACTAAAACAACTTAAGAAAATTCTATCTTTGAGAAAGAAAGCAAAAAAATGAGGACATTATTAAATTCTTCTACAACTGAAGAATCTAGTAATACCATTTAGAAGGCTTTGTATTAAGGTTACTTTCAGAATGGAAATAATGGTAATCGGTACTAACATCTAACAGTACCTAAAGAGAATTCATCAGAACATTATAAAAGTGAAAAATATCTAGGCCAGCAACAGGGGTTAGTTAAATTCTGGTTTGGCACATAGTAAGAAATGATAGCCACAAAAATCATCTTTACAAAGAATCTTAAATGTAAAAAATACTTATAACATGGTATGTGAGGCAAGGACACATTCTAATAAGTATGCTCTCTAAGGGGGAAAAAAAAACATATTTTTATTCCATCAAACTTTTTAAAACATTCATTCTGAGTTGAAAGTAATTCATCTACATTGTAGGAAATATACAAAGAGGAAATTCTGCAAACCTTCCCCAAATGAGCAATTTACAGAAAACAATAGTACCAGATTTAAAAAAGGATAAAAATGAATTTTAAAAAACAAAATTTTTCTGTTAGTGTTTTCAGCCATCAAAGTCATAAAATACACCAAGCTTCAAAATAGAATTTACATGCAAGAATTCAGTGAGGCTAAATGAAAACTAAAATTAGGAGTTAAAAGTTTATGTAACAAGTATAAGTTCTGACATGAACAAACTGTGCCTCACAAGCAAGTTACTAAACCCAGTGATCACCAGTCTCCTTAACTACAAATGCCAAGAAGGAGGAAAGAAAAACAACAAAACAATTTGAATAAGATGATCTGCAAGATCACTTTTTAAAATATTTTAAAATTTTAATAATAACTATTAAAAACTTTTTTTTTTTTTTTTTTTTTTTTTTTTTGTGGTACCGGGGATTGAACTCAGGGGCACTCGACCACTGGGCCACATCCCCAGCCCTTTTTTTTTGTATTTTTTATTTGGAGACAGGGTCTCACTGAGTTCCTAAGTGCCTCGCCGTTGCTGAGGCTGGCTTTGAACTCGCGATCCTCCTGCCTCAGCCTCCCAAAGTGCTGGGATTACAGGCGTGCGCCACCGCGCCCGGCTTTATTAAAAACTTTTTAAGGCATGAATTATTCCTTTATTTCATGGATACAATACCTGTTTTCACTAAAATAAGTCACATGATTTATTCCTCTCCTATAATAGATCTAAGTTGTTCAGGCCAGAAACTCATTACTTGACTTTGTGTTTTCAACCTCAAAGTGAGTATCTGTTAAACAAATGGACAAAGATCTTTCCAACATCACCCTACCAGTGAGATTTCAACTTCATTTAACATTCTGTTGAAGTTTAAAATAAATTATTCAAGATGGCTTAATATGTACATTAAAATCTGTTTAGAGTCAGTATATTAAAAGAAAAAAATCTTGCAATAAAATGGTGTAAGTTAACAATTTTGCTTTCTGCTGGAGTAATACATTTGGGCCTCATGTTCAGGGATGCTATTTTTAAAACAAGTAAAGATAGATATCATTACAAAGCAGATGTAATTCTCTCTCCCTCACATGAACACCTAACAGGACTTCATTTCTATCACTGTTTCAGCACCTTGCATTACAGCTATTTATCCATACTTTAGTTCCTCTAACATTCTATAATCTTTTGAGAAAAAGGACTGAAGTTTATGTATCTTTGAATCCCTCACTGCATCCAGTGAGATATTCTGCAAGCGAGCTCAATAAAGATATGCTGAATAAAAGACCACTCTTTTTAATCAATCATTAAAAGGAATTTATTTGGAAAAAAGGATCCACATTATACCTATCCTGACCAGAAATTAAACAATTCTTACCAGAAAATAAAGAGATATTTTTAATAAATAGTTAAGTCAGATGACATATGAACTTGAGGCATGTCAGACTTACAAAGTCTAGTACAGAAGTGTTTATGGACTAAAGTGAGTATATGCCGTGCTTCAGTCTTCTGATTTACCTGAAAAAAACACTGAAAAGTTAAAAATAAAGTGTTTTTTCATTATCTTTCTTAGCTTAGTGTTTCATTTTCTTAAGTATCTCAACAAAATGAAAACATACAGGTATTCTTTTCCTCAGAGTTCTTTTCCAAATCACACTAGATTACATTATAGAAAAAGCTAACCTTTAATGCTATCTTTCACATCCATGCTTATAAATCAATTCCTGGTTTTTAAACTTAAACTACAAGTTAAAAAAAGTTTGAAACAGCCATATGTCATCTTTTTTCCTTCTATATAAATGTATAAAAAGCAACCTCCAATAAAGACAAACAAAATTTTAACCTTCTCAACAAGTTTTGTTTTCCTTTCTAATCTGTAAACTGCTTAAGGATAGGTTTATATCTATGGTGTCTCAGTTTGAGTATAAGCTGCTAAAACATGATTCAGACATGTGATTAAGACAGGAAGATTAGAATATGCCTAGTGTAGTCTAACTGCATGATATTTTTAATTAAAACTCTTGTGATCTCCATTATGTTTATAATTTGAAGGGTTCCCCCCCCTCCTTTCTTGTCCTTTTATATGACTTCAAAGCATAGAAAAATACCAGAGTTTCTTTCCTGGAATAAATCTGTTTCTCATTTTCAGTAACTAGAAGTCATTTCTTTTAGTGGAATAATATGAATAGTAAAAATATATATTATCATTTAATAGATTTTTATATTTTTTAATGATGCAAAAACAATATGGCCTATGAAAATTACACTGACCTTACTTAATTTAAAATTACACTGAACTACCAAAGCTTAATTTACTTAAGCTTAATTTACTTAAGCTTTGGTAGTTCAAATGCTTCAGGTCAACTTAATAAACACCAGTTATTAATGGTATTGAGGTATACACAAAAAATCAGTTAACAGGAAATTCAAATAAATATAACACTAAATAAAACCATTTGGTTGCTAAATAAAAATAAAAAGAAGGAACACAGCCAAAATGTCTCAGAAAATTATATCAAACTGAATAAATCACAAGAGTCTTTAAATTTAAGTGAAATCTATTTTCTCGAAAACAGTAACTCTAAACCCCATAGAATTTTAAATGGATAAAAGAAAGATTAAAAATAGCAATCACTGAGAATCCAAATGGAAAGGAAATATATCAAGAAGATAATACTGCCACATGCTCTTCTTTGCTGCATTTTGATAAATACATCCAACCCAATGACATGTCAAAATAGAGGCAGAGCTCTTTAATAATGAAGCTAGCATACTTTAACAATTTAGAACTAAATTAATGCTAGAGTTCCTGTCATGAAAAAGCACTTCCTGAGTTTCCTAGAATTACAATAAACAGGAAATGCAAAGAGGTAACTAAAATATAGCAAGTTCTTTTCCTCAATGACTTTTATGTGAAATTTCTTAACTGACGTAACATAAGAAACACACTTGGAATAAAGGTTTCAGTGCTTACTGGTTCTTCTTTAACAACAAGGCATAAATCACCATCACTGCTCCGGGTACCAAATCCATTTAAAGAGGACCCAACCAAAAAGAGTCTGCTTTCTAGAGAAACAGAAGAAAATTATAAGGTATTATTTAAATTTAAAGACCAATGCATAGATCTAAAGGGGATGCAAAATAAAAAAACATACGTGGAAATAAAAGCTGAATTTCTCTCTGTAGCTGTGTTCGACAGAGTTCTTTCTTCTTTAAGTCACTTATTTGCTGCTGACATGTTTCAAATAACTCTAGTATCTGCTGACTTAACTTGAATTCACAGGGGGAAAAAAGCAAAAATTTCACTCAGAAATGCAAAATAATTACCATACTTAATGTAAATCAATTCTACTGACAGAATCTTTAAAATAAACAGACATTATCTTTTTTAACACTTTCCAATACAAAAGTCATACCAGATAAAATTATGGGTCAGCAAACTACTAACCTTGGTCACTGTAGGTTTTTCGCATGACTCATGAGTAAATAATGGTTTTTAAATTTTTAAAAGAATTATAAGCCGGGGCGCGGTGGCGCACGCCTGTAATCCCAGCACTTTGGGAGGCTGAGACAGGAGGATCGCGAGTTCAAAGCCAGCCTCAGCAATGGCGAGGCACTTAGCAACTCAGTGAGACCCTGTCTCTAATAAAAATACAAAAAAAGGGCTGGGGATGTGGCCCAGTGGTCTAGTGCCGCTGAGTTCAATCCCCGGTACCAAAAAAAAAAAGAATTATAAAAACAAAAACTTACAATAGAAACCATATGAGTGACATCCAAAATATTTATTATCTGGTGCTTTAAAGAAGTTTGCCCTTGCAAACTTCACATGCATGAATGCCAAATATAACAACAGACTTCCAAATCCCTGGTATTCTACGCTCACGAAAACTACCCTTCTCTATTTTTATAACACAAATCTGAACCCTGACTTCTTCAGGTGAGATTGTCATCAAATGACCTCCCTTTTTTGTCTACCTATCTGGTTGACACCTGTCCCTCCAGCCCAACTCTTGCCATCACTATAAGTGATCTCTTTATCTGTAATGAGTTCCTATCACAAAAACTACATCTCTGAACTTCTTTTACACCAATACCTTTCATCAGTACATGCTCCTAAGTATAATGTGGTCTTTACAATAAACTAGAACTGCTCTGGCTCTGAAATTTTAAATTCCAAAATACCATCTTGGCTTCAATCTCCTGTCCAACCTCATACCTGCTTTAGATACACAAGAGATCTAGACTCCCCTGAATTCATTTTCTCCCAATTTAGCACCTGAATGGTGTGATATGCTTCCCTACGCAGTCTGGTACCCAAAATACACCCCTTGAATCACTCTCTTTTATCATACTTTAGCAACATCATCCCCTTATCGTGCTCTAAACATGTCTGGCAAAATCCTAACATTAGGTCAATACAAAAACCACCCTTTCTGCTCTTATATCTAAGGTACTAAGAGACAAAATTTTGAAAATTAAAAATAAAAAAGCATAAAGTCTTTCAAATTCATAGTGCTCCTTTAGTTAGCATCACTCAGCAATTATTTTTATGTCTGTGGTTAGATACTGTTTCCAGTTTTCACCATACATTCCATAATCTTTACTTCCTTCTTCAAGCTCCCTAAAGTTATCTCACTTTTTCTAGCAGATAAGCTTAGCTTCCTAACAGTCCTGCAAATACAAGATAGGAAGAAAATTTCTTTACCTCTCCTGACAAATTATTTCCTTCCCATGTTCAAAGCTAATTCCTCTACTAATACTTTAATATCTGTTCTGTTCATCTCAAGGGCAAACACCACCATCAGTTTTTTCAATCTCTCCCTTCTATTTTCAATCTCCCCCACTCCAGTTCTCAATGGACATGACCAGGCAAAAGTCTCACCCATCTTTTAAAATGTTTTCTTTTATCATATTTAGAGTAGTCATTGTAAGAAGGCTGAGGCACTCTGGGCAACTTGGCAATAAGAGAGATAATTTTTAAATATCCATAGATATCTTCACAAAAAAGAGCAAGTAGGAGAATAAGATAAAACATCAAACTAAATCAAAACAAAACATGGACAACAAATACAACATATTAATTGGACATCCTTCAGAATGTGAACAGTAGGAGCCAAACATCAATATCAGCAAGACACACAGAGTATCACAAAATAAATAAATAAATAAATAAGGGAAAGGGAATTTGGACAACCCTATAACCAAATTCCCAGAAATCTAATGGTACAACCTTCTCCCTCTCACTGTTCCCCATCCCCTAAACTGGGGGGTCCCACTTGGTGTGAAATAGCAGCCAACACTGGGAGAGAGCTTCGCAGGGTACAATTCCCAGGTAAGGGGGTCATGGAAAAATCAGAGATTTCAAAAAGTAAATGAAACTTCTTTCCAAGACAAAGGAACACACATAGCAGAAACTTTCAGGAGGAGAAATATAAACTAGGCAGAGCTATCAAAGGAAAAGGAAGGGTCTAAAATGATTCTGACTCCCAGGGGATGGATATTTGACAACCTTTCTAAACACTTTTGGTTATCACTAACAGGAAGGGGGACAGGGTATCACTGGTAATTAGGGGCCAGATCCACAAATAAATTTCCTACAATGCACAGAATAAATAGCACTCCTCCCCACCTCCCCAGGCTGCCAGCCCTAAGGAAAGATTATTTAGCCTGAAACATCAATAATACGGATGATGAAAAATTCTCACCTAGATAAAAGCAGGTAAGAGGAGAAAATACCATATATCAACAGAGACAGAGTTAGGAAAGCTAGGCTGTCCAACCCTCTTCATTTAAAGGTAGTATAGGAAAGTCATCTCACTTATACATAAATAACAAGAAAAAAGAGCAATATCAGAAAGAAGTGAGAATGAGAACAGAAAGAAAATTTAAAGAAAAATAATGCCTGAAAACGATTCTCATCAATTCCCAAAGTTTTTATAAGCAAAATGAGAACAAAGTAACATTCCTATAAACAATGAAGCACCCCAGAAAGACATGTCCTGAAAACATGAAGAAATTTTGAAATGCAAAAGGACTTTTTTTAATTTTCTAAAAATTAACTATTTACAACACATAACAGAAATGAATAGACTTAATTTTTTAAAAAATTACTATAACAGCAAAAGGTATAAAATATTTAGAAATATATTTTCCAAGAGATGTTAGACTTGTACAATGAAAAATACAATGCACTGATACAAATTAAGTTAAATAAATGGAGAGAGATACCACATTGATAGATCAAAAAAACATTGGCAAACATGTCAATTCTCCCGGCACTGATCTATAGATTCAATGCAAATGAAATAAAAACCCAGGTTTCTTTCTAGGAACTGACAAATTAAAATTCTATTTAGAAAGACAAAATACCAAGAATAGTCAAGAACAAGAAAGTTGGAGGATATAGACTACCTGACTTATAAAGCTACAATAATCAAGACAGCATGGCACAAAAACAAACAGACAAAAACAAACTTGAAATAAATTGTGATAATTTATTTCAAGGTTCCAACTAATGAGGGAAGGAGAGAGGGACAGATGAAATAAGATGATTATGTGTTGGTAACTGTTATGGTGATATGTTGGAACTGTTAAACCTGGGTGACAGAAGCATATATACTACTATAAAAAATAGTTTTGTATAGTTGATATTTTCCATAATAAAAAGTTAAAAAAAAAAGGTATCAAAGTTTGCAACAAATTTGGAAAAATCTCCAACAAAAATGATTAATATAAAATTCTAAATAATACTCAATAGATTAAGTTTTATTCACTAAGAGTAGGGGTTGACAAATTATGGCCTGTAGGCCAAATATGGCCTCTGGGTTTTTCTGTAGGCAGCAACATTTTTTGTTTTTGTTTTTGTTTTTTTTTCACAGAAGAGAAGAGAAGATGAAAACAGTGATTCTATGTAACCTACATGCCTAAAATGTTTACTAGCTGGTCCTCTGGAGAAAAAGTTTGACAATTCCTGATCTAAAGAATTACTTAGGCCAGGTGCAGTGGCACATGCCTATAATCCCAGCAGCTCAGGAGGCTGGGGCAGGTGGATCATGAGTTCAAAGTCAACCTCAGCAAAAAGCAAGGTACTAGGCAACTCAGTGAGACTCTGTCTCTAAATAAAATATAAAATAGGGCTGGGGTGTGGCTCAGTGGTCAAGTGCCCCTGAGTTCAATCCCTGATACCCTAAAAGAGTTTTCCTCACTATCTAGTCATTTACTTAGAGATTGATATTATCAAATCGTGTTACTTTACTCTACAGTAGACACATAGAGCCCAAAAGAGACAAAACCTCAAGAGAAAACCCATAAATGCTGAAAAAAAGACTTCTGTTGCCTTATTTAGGGAAATATTTCAGGACATGGCTCTCTTAAAAAAAAAAAAAAAAAAAAAAAGTGGGTGGGGGCAGGATGTATACTATAGAATTTCCCTTGCTGAAATAATATATGATTTAGATCACATATATAATACCAAGCTGCTAGGCATAATGGTACTTCTAGAATTTTTTTTTTCATTCCAGGGTAAATTTTTTCCTTATTTTTAATTTAAAAAAAATGTTTCTTCCAAATGTAAATGTTCATTTTTTCCTTAAAAAATTATAATACTGCAAGTCAAACTCAAATTAAATTACCAATAAAATCATCATTATTGGAGGGCAATACAAAACCATTATAAGGGCAAGTAAAGAACAAAGTTGGGTTTTTAAATATATTGATACACAAAGCTTGAGGCAAAACTTTCAGAGCTTTTTCAGCAGTTTCTCTACCTCTCTCTGTTAGTTGGGTCCCCTTGTAAAACAAAGTGAAAAAATACCAAGACCTTGTCATATACTACAATGTATTAAAAAATGGTGACAGTTTTTGCCTAAATGTCAGTTCTACTTATAAACAACAAACATAAATTAACAATGAGCTTTCAAAATAGGAGAAATAAAATTAAATATGGTCCAGAGAACAGATTATTAGCTCATATAAGCATTTATATAAAAACTGACAATTCCTCACATTCTTTCATTACCTTAATCTTTGGCACACATGTAACTATACAGAAAGAGCTAGTACTAATTTACTAAGTAAAATAAAGTGAGAAGGGTTGGGGAGTGTACTTTAGTAATAAAGCACATGCTTAGCAAGCAAAGGCCCTGGGTTCAATTCCCAGCACCCAAATTAATTAATTAAACTAAATGTGTAACAAAAATTTAAATGTATTCTTGATGCTGAATTCCCTTTTCCTTCAAATTAACCAATTCTAAAATAAAACAGAATCAGAAATATATCATGCCTAAAAAAAAACCCCACTCTTTCTTAGTATGTTATTATGGTTTTGTGTATGCACACAATGCATAACCTTCTTAATTTATAAACTGGCAGGTTGAAAAAGCAGTTTGTATTACTGGTTTATTTTGGAGTTTTGTTTTGTTTTACCTTGAATATGATTGCTTTTGGGCACATACTAAATTTAACCAAGGAAGAACTGCCTCATAAATGGGGAAAAAAATAATAATCTTTTGTTAGATTTCTTTTGTGCTGAGTTCTGATTTAGGTTGCTCTACATAAACACACATTGTGCAGCTTCCAGAATTTATTTTTTAAATATTTTTTTTAGTTGTTGATGGACTTTTATTTTATTCATTTATTTATATGCAGTGCTGAGAATCAAACCCAGTGCCTCACACATGTGAGGCAAGCATTCTACCACTGAGCCACAACCCCAACCCCCAGAATTTTACCTTCCAAAAAACATAAAGTAAAAACGCAGAGGTCCTCAGAAATATCTAAGGTAACTGTCCCCCAAATTCTTCCTCCAAGGATGCAAAGATGTGCCACAAAATTTGTCCCTTTCCAAAATTAAACATTACACAAGAAATTTGGAATACTTCCTTCACAATCATCTTTTCACATTATAATCGATACCAAGAAACCTCAGCCTAACCTCAAAAGTTTGAAATCAATTAAATTGATTTGCATGATAACTTCAACTAACCAGAATTTTCAAAGAACAGTTATAAAAGATGGAATTCACAAGCTTGGACAATTTTGATTCTTCTACAGGCTCTTTTTTGTACAGGAAAGCATACATTCACCTATAATCCAGAACAAAAACAAGTTAAAATTCAGAGAAGTAGTTCAGATTTCCAATTTAAAGAGATCTGTTTGTTAAAACAGAAACCTGAAAAACCGAGAAAAGGGGGCTGGGATTGTGGCTCAGCGGTAGAGCGCTCGCCTAGCGCGTGGGCGACCCGGGTTCGATCCTCAGCACCACGTACAAATAAAATGCATTATTGAATACATTGTGTACAACTAAAGCAAATAAATAAAAATATTTAAAAAAAAAAACCGAGAAAAGATTTTAAAACCAAGAATAAAAGTTAAACTCAGAAGATATTTTTTCAAAATTCAATTCTCTAGTTGTACAAAACACAGATTATGAAATCTCAGGGTAGTTAAGGAAATTTCTACTAACAAAATCTTCCCTTGGAGCTGGCAAATTTGGCAGACTGACTTATTAATAATAAATTCATTATTACCAATCTTAGGTAAGCCCTCTATACTACACAGCAAACACTGTTTAAAGCCTTTTCCACTATTTCTCTGGTCCACCTGATTTCCTGCATTCAGTAAATGATATTTCCAACTTCCACTATTCTCAAAACTCTGACATCCCATGTCATCCTCTCCACAAATGACCCTGAATACTAATTCAGAGAGAAAACAGGAAGAAGCCAAGGGTATTTATTAACTTCTTCCTACCATATCTACAAATCTCCCCTGCATCTACACCTATGCTCTCCTATCCTCCAGTTCCAGAAAGCTTTTCTCTTACCTAAGGTCAATCATTCCATTTTATACCTTGGACCCATTCTTTTTATACCTTCCAGAAAACTTTATTCATGATTGTTCTTCTCTTTCCAGAGTAGTCAACGTCTTCCCTTGCTATTGAATCTTTCCTATGAATATGTATATGTGGCTAACGTTTCTTTAAAAATGTTTTTTTAAAAAAGCATTTGTTCTAACTTCCCTCCTTCAGCTCCCCTCCTTCACATCCAAATTTTCCAAAATAGTTAGATGTACTCTTAGTCTCCATTTCTGTTTCCTATTTTTTTCTCAACCCATGCTAATCAGTCTTGGACACATGACCCTTTCTAGACAAACAGCCATCTGTATGCTGATGATTACAAAACATACATTTTTAGTCCATGCCTTTCCTCTGAATTCCATATCTACATATATTCAACTCTAAATATCTACTTTGATATTTCAAAAGCTTCTTAAAGGCACCATGTCCACAGAACTCATAAGGCAATTCCTATTAAACCCACATCAGTTTTGCTCCTTTTCCATTTTGTTCTGTCTCAGTGATGACTACGCATACAATTGTAAATACCAGAAATCTGAGAGTAAAGTTTAGTACCTTCATTATCTAATCCAGTAATACTCAACTTGAGGCGATTTTGCCCACCAAAGAACTGGCAATAACTATAGATATTTTTGGTTGCCATGACCAGCGACTGATGGCACCTACTGGACAGAAGCCAGGAATTCTGCTAGACATCCTAGAATGCATAGGGCAGCCCCTCCACACCAAAGAAAGCTGGCCTAACATATCAATATTACAGAGGCTTATACATCCTAATCTAATACATCACCAAATCCTATCAATCCACATCCCAAATAAAACTTAAATTCATCAACTTCTATTCATCATAAAGACAAGACTTCCTAATTCAAGACATCATTCATTACCTTTCATCTGGAATACAATAACTACTCTACATCCAAGCTTGTTCAACCTTAATCTGCTTTCAACACTACTATCAAAGTAAAAACAAAACCCTGAATAATTTATTACCATTCTTAGACTGGTCTAAAAGTCCTTGCATGATCTCCCTCCTCCCATCTTTCCTACCACACCTTCAACCACTCTCTCTTTAATTTACCAAACTAGCTCACCTCGGTTTGCTTTCAGTTCTTTGCACATACCATGCTCCTTTTGGGTTAGGACCTTTCCCCTCTCTAAAGCATTATTCCCCCTCCTGCCTCTCTTTTAACTAGTTCAATCCTAAATCATCTTTCAGAACTTCCTCTTCTAGGATGCTTTCCCTGAGAAATCAAATACATTTTCTCAGCACTCTATAATTTTCCTTCATAGCACTCATAAATATATAAATAAAACTTTGATTTGCATGATTTTTAATGGCTTTCCCTCTAATCTGTATGTAAATGTAATAGACCATGTATATTTAACACTACTACATGGCTCTCTCATGCCTAGCACTCACAAATATCTGCTGAACACTAAAATAAAAAATCTAATCTAATCAATCCAGGAGTTTCAAATGTCATTTTTAATCCAGATGTCTTTGAGACCCATATTTCTAGCCTTGACCCTACTTCAGAACTCCAAACACATAAATTCAGCTACAAAATATTTTTCTACAATACCAATGAGCTTATATATTGCAGGGGGTGGTATCAATGTAACATGGGAGTTGCATTTATTGGTGATTTGTGCATAGAAGAGAAACTACAGAATTACAATCTTTACAATGAAGAAAAATCCTCACTCAGCATGGCCGCTGTGCAGGCAGAGGTCCTTACAGACCTAAGACAACTAAAAATAAGGATTTGCATCCAGGATTATTGCTCAAGAAAGCATACCCCTATCCTCTCCACACAGTACATTTTCTTTTATCTCAACATTAGCAGCCTCACTGACTCAGAGCTCCATTTTCTAACTGCCTTGTCTCAATGCCCACCATGAGTCAGCATCTAAACTTTATTTTATATATTTTTAATATCCCCTGAAGTAGCATCCAGCCATGGACACTAAGCTGCCTGTTTGGTCTGTCCAAGTTATTTCCCAAGATATCAATTATTATTCTTGATAGTGTTCTTGTTATAAAACTTGTTTTCAGTAGTCTGCCCCAATATTATTCTCCATAAGCCCTATGTGCTTAGTGTGCAATTTGTAGAATATGAGGTTTCACAAGAGTGCAAATGTTATAGCAGATTTCCCAGTGTCTCAAATATCTCTTAACTATTTCCTCAATCAACTTATACACTAAAAATCTCTGTTCCTTATCTCTGCTGTTAGCCCAGAATCAAATCACTGGAATCACTCATGTCTCTCTCTTCCTGTCTTCCCTATATGCAATTATTCCCACATTCCAACAATTTTCTTTATGCACTATCTTTCATCACTACCACACGCCATAACTGAAAGGTTCGGCCTCTCATCTGGATGCATTAACAAGCTCAAGGTAATCATCCATCTTTCAGGCCCACCTCATTCCAAACCAAACTCCATCATACTGAAAGATACAGCCTCTTAAAAATATAAACCTCATTGTATTTTTTTCCTCTACTCAAAAACCTTTGATGGAATTCTGTGCATTCAAAGTCGAAAACTAATGTCCTACTTTTTTTTTTCTTTTTTTGGTGAGTATGGGGGTGCCAGGGATTGAACTTAGGGGCGTTCAACCACTGAGCCACATCCCAGCCCTATTTTGTATTTTATTTAGAGACAGGGTCTCACCGAGTTGCTTAGCGCCTCGCTTTTGCTGAGGCTGGCTTTGAACTTGTGTGTGTGTGTGTGTGTGTGTGTGTGTGTGTGGTTCCAGGGATTGAACTCAGGGGCACTCGACCACTGGGCCACATCCCCAGCCCTTTTTTGTATTTTATTTAGAGACAGGGTCTCACTGAGTTGCTAAGTGCCTTGCCATTGCTGAGGCTGGCTTTGAACTCGCGATCCTCCTGCCTCAGCCTCCCAAAGTGCTGGGATTGCAGGCGTGCGCCACCGCGCCCAGCTGGCTTTGAACTTTTGATCCTCCTGCCTCAGCCTCCCAAACCACTAGGATTATAGGAGTGTACACCTGGCTTCACTGCCCTACTTTTACCTCATACTGAATTCTCTATTCACTTTTTAACTACACTACAGAGACAAACCATATAAACTTGAGCACACCAATGGCAAAGATAGACAATAAATATCAGTACTGTTACAAATCATCTGATATTATGGTGGTGTTTTAGTCAGCTTTTTTGCTGCTGTGACTAAAAGGATCTGACCAGCACAACTGCAGGGAGGAAAATTTATTTGAGGGCTCACAGTTCAGAGGTCTTAGTCCAAAAAAGGCCAGCTCCATTCCTCAGGGCTCGAGGTGAGGCTGAACATAGTGGTGGGAGAGTGTAGCAGAGGGAAGCAGCTCACATCATCAGGAAGCAAAGAGACTCCACTCTTCAGATATAAAAAATATATACCCCATAGCCACACCCCAATTCCTACCTCCTTCAGCCACACAATTCAATTACCACAGTTAATCCCGGTTAGGGGATTAATCCACTGATTGGACTACGACAACCCAATCATTTCTCCTCTGAACCCTCTTGCATTTTCTCACATGTGAGCTTTCGGGTGACACCTCACATACAAACCGTAATAGGTGGGTTCTAAGAATGTCATCTCCCTACTCTTCATTTTAAGCATCTTAAGTTCCTCCTTTTTGTTTTTTTAAAAAAGAGACAAGGGTCAACTCTCAGTTTTGTCACTTATAACTGTAACCTTGAATAGGATATTTAGCTTTCTGAACTTCAATAAAATTAGGGTAATATTCATGTTGTGGGGTGGTTGAATAGACTAAATGATATAGCATGAGCAGAATGTCTAGAAAAGCCATTAATAAACATTAGTTTTCTTAAAAAAAAAAAAATGCTCACTTAAAGAATGACCACTGAACCTTGCTTTCTTTTTCCCACAACTAGGACTGAAAAAAGTAGCACTCAAAGAAAAGGGTTCAACTGCAAAATCTCTCTCTCTCTGAAATAAATGCTTAATTGCAAAAACATCACATGTAGAATAATCTTTTTCTATGTGACCAAGAAAAGTGTGAGGGCTGGGGGTTGTAGCTGAGTGGCAGAGTGCTTGCCTAGCACTCATGAAGCACTGGGTTCAATCCACAGCACCACATAAAAATAAAAAATATATATATTTTTTAAAAAGTGTGATAGGAATCACACTTCACCAGATGATTTATACTGATTAATGTGAATTTCATGCTGTTAAATTTACTGAGATTCAAAATATGCCTACTCCATATCCAGAACTATTGGGTTAGTTCTAATAGTTAACTACAAATACATAAATACGTGCACAAATATAGAGGATGTTCAGTACCTATGCATAACAGATCTAATTTAAAAAACAGGCATAGTGGCATACATGTTCAAAAAATCCATATATAGTAGATTTTTTTATATATCCATTCAAAAACTTTATCAGATTTGCTTCTACCACATGTTTTCACATTATAGCATCATAAATGTTTTTAAAATGAGAAAACAAAGAGGGAGAAAGAATGGGGGAAGAGAAAGAAGAGTGCCAAAACATCCTAAGTTGGTCTCTTCTCATTTCATTTTGCTTTTTCCTCTCTCCCACTGCTTCTACTTTATGTTAAAGGAAAAAATGTACAGGAGAATAGTTTTATCAATAAATTGTGCTGGGACAAGTGGACTAACAGCAAAAGAATAAAGCTGAATCTCCTAACTTTATATCATACACAAAAATTAACTAAAAATGAATTAAGTCCTAAATATAAGAAATAGAATTAGCCAAGTGCGGTGGCACACGCCTATAATCCAGCAGCCTGGGAGGCTGAGTCAGGAGGATTGCAAGTTCAAGCCAGCCTCAGCAATAGTGAGCAAGGCACTAAGCAACTCAGTGATAAAACACAAAATAGGGCTGGGGATGTGGCTCAGTGGTCAAGTGTCCCTGAGTTCAATCCCTGGTACCTATTAAAAAAAGAAAAAGAAATAGAACTATAAAAATCTTAGAACAGCACTATGCTTCATGACCTAGAATGAGCAATGGTTTCTTAGATTCAAACTAATAGCACAAGAAACTAACGAAAAACAAATTAGAGCTGGGGTTGTGGCTCAGCGGTGGAGTGCTCGCCTCGCACGTGCGCGACACAGGTTCAATCCTCAGCAACATGTAAAAATAAAAAGGTATTGTATACAACTAAAATAAATAAATAAAATTTTTTTTAAAAAGAAAAAATATTAATTAATTGGACAGCATCAAATGAAAAGATTCTGTCCTTTAAAGGTTACCAACAAGAAAGAGAAAAGACAAATCAAGAAAGAAACAAAATATTTGCAAATCATATACCTGATAACAGTCTAATATTTAGAAAAATAAAAACTCTTAACTAAGCAATGAAAGAACCCAGTTTTAAAATGTGCAAACAATCTGAAAAGACATTCCTCCAAACAAGACATACAAATATCCAACAAGCAAATGATAAGATGTTCAACATTAATCATTAGGAAGATGCAAATCAAAATCACAAAGCTTAGTCTGAAGATGTAGCTTGGTAGTAGAACGCTTGTCTAGCATGCGCAAGGGCATGGGTTCAGTTGCCAATATTGAAGGAAAAAAAATCATTCACAAGATACCATCTTAAATCTACTAGAATGGCTATACTAAAAATGACAGTGTTGGGAGTAGGATATAGCTCAATGGTAGAGTGCTTACCTAACATGCCCAAGCCCCTGGCTCACTACTAAAAACAAAACAAAAGAAAAAAGACAATAACAAGTGTCACAAACATTGGCAAGGATGGGAAGAAAGCAGAACACCTGTGCGCAGTAATTGGAATCTAAAATGGTGCAGGCAGTTTAGAAAATACTGTAGCTGATCCCCAAAGAGTTAAACATAGGATTGGGGATATAGCTCGGTGGTAAGAGTATTTGCCAAGCATATGCAAGGCCCTTGGTTCTATCCCTAGCACTGCTAAAAAATAAATAAATAAATAAAAGTTACACACAGAATTACCATATGACCCAACAATTTTACACCTAGGTATACACCCAAGAAAAATAAAAATAAATGTGTTCATACAAAAATGTGTACACAGATATTCACATCAGCATTATTCCTAAACAGCCAAAAGATAAAAACTTAAAAATGCATCGATTAAGGAATATATTAAGAAAATATGGTATAACCACACAATGGAATATTATTCAAATATAAAAAACAATATGGTACTGATAGATGCTACAAAATGGATAAATCCTGAAACCATTATACCAAGTAAAACAAAAGACACAAATGGCCATATATTGTATTATGCAACTTATATGGAATGTTAAAATAGACAATTCCACAAGGAAAATAGTAGTTTTTGTAGGCATGGGAAGAAGTGGTGGAGGTGACAGACAGGGGACTGACTACTACTGGATACAAGGTTTCTTAAGGAGATGATGAAATGTTTTGAAATTAGATGGTGGTGATGGTTGCACAACTTTGTGAGTATACTAAAGACCACCAAATTGTACACATGAGAGGGTAAATTTTATGATATAGTCATAACTCAAAGAAGGATACAAAATTAAAAAGCAGCACAAAGAAGAAATAAAGTTGGTGGTACTTTTTTGACCTGCCATTTTCTGTACATTTTCTATGTTCCAGACCTGCATTGGTTGCTAGGAACCCGAAAATGAGTAAAGCAAAGTCACTACAGTCTTTGGGCTCTTTTTCCTTAGCCTACAAATGTCCAAAGGAACAGCTTTGAAAAACAGCAAGTATAAGCCATAGAAAATCCAAAAGGGCGAAGATATTTACATCATAAACCTTTCCCAATTACCTAGAAGGTTTTTGTTAACCTTTCATTAAATATGGAAGATACACTTGTATTATTGAGTATTAAATAACTTGTTCCCAATGCTGACAATGTCAATTTCCACGAATTATTATTTTATAGTTATATTTCATTTTACTTGAAATATTTTCACAAATGTTTCTGTTAAGTCTTTTTTGATCATATTACTTTGAATGCATTGCTTTCTCAGAGATTCCTGAATTCTCAATTTTTGACATTTAAAAACCTTATAATAAACACAAATATTCTAAAAGAAAGTGCTTTTTTACACTTCATTACAATAATCATATGAAAACTAATTTTTCTGTAATAAGAACAAATAACAAGGGTTTAAATTATGAAATCAAGTGTTTGGGGTTCTTCTTCCAAATTTTTATGAATCAGGGAAAATCAGATTCCCTGATGACATAGATAAAATATCAAACAAAATTCAAAGTAATACTTAGAAAATTGGGATGAAAAGTACCTTAAACAGCTTCTTTTAATACATGATTTATATTAAATTTCCAAAGGAAAAAACTAAAGTTGGCATTATTCTTACCTTATCTTTGGCCTCAGGCAATGTGATTTCTCTAGGTTCTAAAAATGGTATTTCTCGAAAAGGTGGAACACATCTGACTATATCTGGTACATAGGGCGTATGAAACAATGGCGGCATTGAGTATCTTCCTTCACCTGATAAAGGCACTATCTGGTTCACTATAGTTGGCTCTTGGTGGGGTGAATGGAATCGCTGCCGTTTACCATCAAGAGGAAGGTTTTTTTCATCGCTTAGTCTCCTGGAAACAAACAATATACCTTAGTGATTATAGATACAACTTCCTTACAATAGAAAACAATTAAAATACATAAATATCCTAATAGATAATCACAACATTATGATTCTTTAAATAAGGCTACATTATTAGCTCCATCCATATTGAGCTTAAAAATTACTTTTTCAGCACAAGAAATACCTCTTCACCTTAGAAAAATGAGAAGTAATAATGCATATAGAAAAAAACTACAGGTATATATTAGGGCTATTATTCTCCTGCATTTGGACTACCCCTATGTTTCATCTCAGCAGCAAAACTTTTTTATTTTTGTACCAGCGATTGAACTCAGGGGCACTCAACCACTGAGACATGTCCCCAGCCCTATTTTGTATTTTATTTAGAGACAGGTTCTCACTAAGTTGTTTAGCGCCTCACCATTGCTTAGGCTGGCTTTGAACTCACAATTCTCTTGTCTCAGCCTCCCAAGTCACTGGGATTACAGGTATGAGTCACCTCACCCAGCTCAACGGTGAAAACTTTATAGGAACATTTTTATTTATGCAATCACTAATAACCAAATATCTAAACTCTAACACAAGAAGGATGGGATTAAGTGAGTTGAGTACTACAGATTTTTACTATAGGCTTTTAAAAGGGCTCTTTGACTATGCCTATGTATTAGTAGGACAGACCAAATTAAGAGATACTTCTATATAAGCCATAAAGATATTAGCCAACTGAAGATATGTACCTCACATATAAAGATATTAGACAACTGAAGATATGTACCTCACATATGAGTATTGTATTAATCTGTTTCTTGGGCAGGATCAATGTATTTTGGTTACAGAGAATGTATTTGTTTTTAGAAGAAAAATGCTGACATATTTGGGATAAAGTAACATGCTGTCAACAATTTTCTTTCATTATGATCCAGAAAAAAGTGTGATGGCCAGAAGCAAAAGAACTAGAAAGAAGCAAATTCATCAAAATTTTGATAAAGAAAATAATCAGGACTGAGGAAATAGTTCAGTGATAGAGCACTTGTCTAGCATGATACAGACTCTAGGTTCAGTCCCAGCACAAATGAGAAGAAAGGGAAGGAAGGAAAGAGAAGGGAAGAAAAAAAAAAAAGGAAAAGGGGGAGAAGGAGGAGGAGAGAGAGGAAGAAGAAAGAGAGAGAAAGGGAGGGGAAAAGGAGAAAAGAGGTCTTTAGAAAGCTTTATGTCATACAGAAATTTTTACTGTATTTCCTATCATGTAATCTTTTTTTTTTCTAAATATTTATTTATTTGTTTTTTAGTTGTGTACAATGCCTTTGTTTTTACGTGGTGCTGAGGATCGAACCTGGGCCGCGCACATGCTAGGCGAGTGCTCTACCACTGAGCCACAATCCCAGCCCCCTATCATGTAATCTTGCCTGTATAAATAAAAAAAAACATAAAAAAAACTTTATTAGAAATAAAGTATTATGAGCTTAACTATGTCCTCTTGAAATTCAAAGGTCAAAATCCTAATCTTTAGTATCTCAGAATATGACCATGTTCAGAGACAGGACCCTTAAAGAGGTAATTAAGTTAATATGGAGTCCTTACAATGGGTCCTAATCCAGGATGACTAGTGTATTTAGTAGATTAGGACACAGAAAACACAAAGGGAGAAGTACATGAGGACATAGTGAGGTAGTAATCTACAAAACAAAACAGGCTCAGAAGAAACCAACCTTACTGACACCATAATCTGGACCTCTAGCTTCCAGAATTGTGAGAAAATAAATTTCTGTTTTTAAGCCATCCAGTACCAATCTGTAATAATTCATTGTGGTAACCCTAGCATAAATACAGAAGACCATGTGATTTGGCTAAAAATCTCAACTAAGAAGTAGTTTTCTAAAGAAATATAGCTTCATTTCATCTATTTATAATGGCAGCGATAAATGAAAGTATCCCTAAAAATTTTTAAACACACAAAAAGTTTAAAATTCTGTTACTGATCTACTAATCTGATTGCACAGGTCCCAGAAAATATCTAGGGCAGAGTACTCATACAATTTTATATAGGATAAATCATTATACAGTTCTCAGAACTATGAAATTTTCTCTTAATATAACTAAGAAGTACTTACTTCCTTCCTCGAAATAATGGGGATGCTGAGGTCTGTATTGGACTGACATTTCCATATGTCAGCTGCTGTAACGACACAGCTCTAGACAAGCTACAAAAAACAAAGAAAGAATAGTAATACACTTATTTTTTCCTTAAAAACAAAAACCAATTTCAGAAAACTAAATACTTCACCAATCAAAAGAAAATATAAACAACATTTTCTCTACCATGAATTATTTCACCTAAAAAGGGTTTATGTCAAAATAGTATATAACAACATGGGCCAAAATAGCACCATACTTACTCTGCATTCTGAAAATTAAACTGTGCATCTATAAGCTGCTGGTGTGAATAAAGAGCTGGTGACAGGGCAAAGAAGTTATTATGTTGTTGTTGATTTGGAGTGAATGGCGGACGACCCAAAATTGAGTTTGGGAACATGCTCCTGTTCACTGAAAGTGAACATGTATTCCTTTCCTAGAATAATTTAAAAAGACAATACTAAATTATTATAGATTAAAGACAATGAATACTTTGATAACTATTACCTGTTTAAGACAATTAAATTTAAAAATAAAAAATTTAATTAAAAAATGTTACTGAGTTATCATTTCATTTGCAGTTATTTTTTTAAAAGTTTGAAAAGGTCTTTTAAGTACTACACTCAGTAACAAAAAAAGTATGATGAATTTTAACCACACCTAGATTAACCACACTATTCAAATAAAAGCAAAATATATGCATATTTCTAATTTTCTGATGAATTTACCCTAATATCAACACATCTCTTTAAAAATCAAGTTATTACCACATACAATAATAACAAAGGAATCATTCAAGACAGATATTTAATGAAATCTCAGGGATTCTTACATTTATTCTCAATGCAATTCACACAAAAGTGTAAGCCATCATATGATAACATGATTTCTAGGATTTGGATCTTACAAATCTGATGAAATAAGGGAAGGAATTTAGATCACCCAGCAATTTTAAAAATTCTGAGATTCCTTTCAAAGTCTACATAATTTATACAAAAGACTTCCAATAAGACTTCCTATGAGAGGGCTTTGTTCCACAGGAATGCAGAAAAACTAAGTAAGGAAATCAGAACCTTTCACTGACCCAGGCAGGGGATTTGATATTTATTCTTTGCAGTGACTGATCCAGCAAGACTAGTCTTACAAGGGGTAGGGTAAGGAAACAAACCAAAAACCAATATTCAATAAAGTGTGCAAAGTAAAAATGGGACCCCAGGTCACCTTCCCAAAGCAAGCAATAAAAAAAAAAAAAAAAAACTTATCTGAACAATAATGAGAGAGAGAAACTATATAACATAGTAAAAAAAAAGAAATTATAGCGTAATTGGGGTCCACCAATGAAAAGCCAAGCTAGCTATAGTACTTGATCAACCTACACAGAGTGTACTAGTTGACAGGCCCCACCCATACATATAGAGCTTCCAATTACACTTCTAGTAGCTCTCAAAACAGACATTCATGAATCACCAGAAGGGGAAAAAGAAAGGAAAAAAAAAAAAAAAAAGATCTGGGAATATAAACAGAAACACTGTCACACACACACACACACACACACACACACACACACACACACACAAAAAAAAAAAAAAAAAAAAAAAAAACAGCCAGCACAGTGATGGAAACCTGCAATCCCAGATACTCAGTAGACTGAGGCAGGAATGCAAATTCAAGGCCAGCCCAGGGAAATTTAAGGAGACCAAGTCTCAAAATAAAATATTGAGAAACAGCTGAGTGGTAAGGTGCCCTGGGTTCAATCCCCAGTACCACAAGAAATAAACAAACAAACAAAAAATTTTTTAAGAAAAAGCAAAAAGGAAAAATTGGTAGTGACAGAAAACAGGCAAGTCAATAGGAAAGAAAAGAAAATCAAAACTATGTGATCCAACATCCAACATTATTAACAGAAGATCCAGGAGAAACAGAGAAAATATAAAGAAGGAAATTACCAAACAAATAAAACCAAAAAATACCCAGGACTGAAAGACACCAATCCCTACATTAAAGGAATCCAATAAATACAAACCATGGTAAAAGAGATACATATCAAGGTTATTGTGATAAAATTTCAGACTATCAGGAAAATACAGTTCATAAAATATTCCAGAGGAGGGCTGGGATTGTGGCTCAGTGGTAGAGGGCTTGCCTAGCATGTGTGAGGCACTGGGTTGTCAGCACCGCATACAAGTAAAACAAAGGTCCATTAACAAACAAATATTTTTTAAAAAAGGTACTGTATCCATCTACAACTAAAACCATTTTTTAAAAAAAAAATTCCAAAGGAGGAAAATGTTAAAAAAAAAAAAAAAAAAAAAGTTGGGAATCAAAATGCTTAACTTCCCAAAAGCAACAACAAAAACTACAAGACATAAACTAACGCCTTCAATGCTCTTAGGGAAATGCCCTTAAGGTACAATTCTATACTCAGCCATACTATGCATGCAAGCAGGAATAAAAATGTTTTTCAACATGTCCGGTAAAAAGAAAAAGAAAGCCTGATGTAGGAAAGGGCACAAACAAAAGTAAATTTCTAAGATAATGTTGAAGAGAAGCTCACAGCTCAAAATTAGAGCAGGAAGATGGAAGGTTTCAGAAATATTCAAAAAAAATTTAGCTGGTAGATTATCTGATATATTTGATCAGAGAGTTCAGCTAACAGGGCAGAAATAATTACAGGAATATAGAAAAATACCTAATTAAAAATAAACTACAGAAAAAAAAACACTCTAAAGGCAATATAAAAAAGGAAATAAAATCAGTTTCATACTCAGTTCTTATAATAACCTAATCGTTAAATACACTGATTTAAGCAAAAAATGATTATTTGTTATATATCATTTATTATATACTGTGCTTATATGTTACATTTATTATATTATGTGTGTATATATAGTAATTTTTGTGCACATACATATGTGGAGGATAACAAAGATACAAAAAGACACTAAATCTTCATTTTCAGTAAAAATAAATCAAAATAATGAGCTATCGAAGCTTTTTTCTTTTTTAAACAGAGGAAAATAACACCTAGCCAAATTAAAAGAAATGAAGTGGTTGTGTCTCTAAGAGATTGAGACAAGGAGGGTTAGAAAACTGGAAGAGCCAACGGAAGAACAAAAAAGATCTGGGAAGAAACTACTAAATCATTCATATAGACTTTGGTCCTTGCTTTTAATTTTTTTTTTTTTTTAGTTCTGTAAGATTAAAATTCCCTAGGTTGGCCACAAACAGTGAGACTTATCAGTCCAGCGTTCATCAATGACTTTGGACAGGAGTCTCTGGACCATTGTCAAATTTTATCTTAATGCCTGACTCCCTAATTTGGACCACAGACACAGTATTACCCCTAGAAAAAAAGAACTTGTCAACTTTTCTTAGCAGGTAGAAGAAAGTTTCTCCTATAACTTTCTTGTTAAAGGAGATATTAAAAAAAAAAAAAAAAAAGAAAATCAATATCTTCTGACCTGTACTCCCTGAAGTCCACTGATCAAAGGAAGTAGACAAACACATTGCTAAACAGCATTCTAGGGAATCCTTTATTAAAAGTACATTCAATAATCGTGGCAACTAACTCCTTGTTCTATCTTTTGTTTTAGGATGGACCTCTGCCTTCTTTACTCTGATTCTCTGACCTAATTTCCCACAAAACATAATTCCTATTTCATAGGATTTATAAGACATGAAATTAAATATGATTCACTGTACTTCATTCTGCTTGATATCTCATTTTGTTGGAATACAGATACTATAGACCAAATCAAAGAAAGGAATCTGTATTCAGAAAAATTAGAATTAAAATGTTTTGTTTTCAGACTGGAAATACAACTTATGGGAGAGCATGTGCAAGATCCTGGATTCAATCCCCAGTATGAGGTGGGGGTTTATTTTTCAGGTTTATTTAAATAAGTTCAGAATTTAAAACATAGATACTTTTATTTATACCTATAAATAATATGTTGTGATTTTTCCTCGATCCAAATAGGGTATTTATATATGTGCATTTCAGACTTTAAAATTCAAAATGAACTAGGTACCCAACACCTCATCTTATTTCTTTTTTTTTTTAATTTTATTTTTATAATTTTTAATATGTACAACTCATAGTGCACCTCATCTTATTTCTATCCCATCACATGATCAAATGCAAACTAAGTATAAATCAAAAGGTGTCCTGTGGTCCAAAACTATTCTACAAAGTTAATAACCAACACCCCAGGCTTAAAAGTTTAGAATGATTCCATAAACAAAAGTTTACTCTGGGGAAAATATATAGAATATATATCTAAAAAATATATAT
This sequence comes from Tamias sibiricus, assembly GCA_025594165.1. Lineage (NCBI taxonomy): Eukaryota > Metazoa > Chordata > Mammalia > Rodentia > Sciuridae > Tamias > Tamias sibiricus. The sequence continues at coordinate 104,751,751 of CM046662.1, forward strand.
CTAAAATTCCCAGATAAGCACTGACATTTTTGGAGTCCCTTCAAAACAATGCATCTGTGAGGCTCTCCGCAGAAGGAATCTTGGCTCTGAAGTCAGGCTCTTTTTTTTTTTTTTTTTTAATATTTATTTATTTACTTTAGTTGTACACAATGCAATGCATTTATGTTTATGTGGTGCTGAGGATCGAACCCAGGCCGCGCACGTACGAGGCGAGCACTCTGCCGCTGAGCCACAACCCCAGCCCCATCTTTTTTTTTTTTCCATTTTTTTTTATTCTAATTTGTTATACATGTTTACAGAGTACATTTCATTTCATATTACATATAAAGAACACAATTTCTCAAGTTGCTGGTTTTATATAAAGTATTTTTACAACAATTGTGTCTTCATACATGTATTTAGGGTAGTCATGGATAACTCAGTCTGCCATTATTCCTATTCCCTTGCCCCCTCCCCCCTCCCCTCTTTGCTCTATTTAAAGTTTTTTTCATTCCTCTCATCCCCACTCCCTTGCCCTTATAACTTAGTATCTTCATATCAAAGAGATCATTCGACCTTTGGTTTTTTGGGATTGGCAGGCTCTTAACCAAAGTGGAGAGAGTCATTGTTAGGGAATTTATCAGTGGCATGCAATGTTCCCCAATATAGGTACCCTGCACGACCATCTAGAGATAAGTAAAGCAAAAGCCCATAAATTTCAATTCTTTTTCTAAAATATTTCAACAATGATTTGGTAAAAATAATGCCAAAACTACAATCCAATATAAATATTACCAGGGATCTTTTTAAAATAGAATAGAGAGCTTGACAAAATTAGATAAAGTAAAACTATTGCCATACCAGATCTTTACAAAATTTTGAATCTTTCTTTATGTGTGCGTGCGTGTGTGTGTGTGTGTGTGTGTGTATGTGTACACTTTTTTTTTTCTTTTGTGATGCTGGGGATGGAACCCAGGGCCTTGTGCATGCTAGACAAACACCTACCACTGAGCCAACATTCCCATTCCTCTTTATATTCTTAATGAAAAAATTGTTCACAAAGTAGTCTATGTAAATCATTACTCTGCTTTACCTGTGGTAATAGGTATGACAAATTTTATAATAAAATTCAGAACAGGCAATATCCTATTTTTCTTACTTTAAAAGTTGTCAGTCCTAGCCGGGCGCAATGGCGCACGCCTGTAATCCCAGCACTTTGGGAGGCTGAGGCAGGAGGATCGCGAGTTCAAAGCCAGCCTCAGCAATGGCGAGGCACTTAGCAACTCAGTGAGACCCTGTCTCTAATAAAATACAAAAAAAAAAAAAGGGCTGGGGATGTGACCCAGTGGTCTAGTGCCCCTGAGTTCAATCCCTGGTACCACCAAAAAAAAAAAAAAAAAAAGTTGTCAGTCCTTAACTTTAAAATATAACAATCTATGTAAAATTTAAACTGTTTCTTAAACCATTCTATCCTTTCTTGCTTTAAGGAGAGAACATGAAATATTGTTAACTAAATAAGTTTGGCCTAATGGGAAATTATACAAAAGTATTTGTCAATAATCATAAATGAGATAAGGTAGTAATAGAGTATTTTACAAAGTATTTCCTAGTGATATAGTATTTGATTCTCTAATTTACAACCTGGAATTTCTGTCCTCAACTTGACCTCTCCTCCAACAAATTACAGAACATTCAAGGTTACATAATTTCTTCATCAGGATTCCTTGGAAAACAGAATATACCCAAAGGGGGAAAAAAAAAAACCGAAACTGTACTGGCTAAACCAACTTATCTGTCCATCTTGTCCATACCTTTGATCTCCTGTCTTATTTTCTTCACAATTGAAAAAGTCCAATTCCTAAATCCTGCTCACCAACTGTCAAAACCACTTTCAGGTTCTGAACACAGTATTCCTTTACATTAAGAATTAAATCCCATCCAAATGTTTTTTAAAAAAAAAAGTATCTTGTGTTAAAAAAGAACAGTTCCAAATGAATATTACTTTAACTACAGACAAATGGCCTGTTTCACTGGAACCTCTGTGTTAACAGGATATTTCTAGACATAATTGGGGCTATTCATACAAACAAAGTAATGTTATTGGTTAAAAATGTTAAATATTATTGGCTATTAATCAGTACAAATTAAGAACCGTATGTGTTAATCAGTACATTTTTAAAAACCTTGTGGTAACTAAACCATACAATATGGCATTTACAAAAGTAGTATGTTGCCAGTCATATAAACAGTGTAGTGATTGATTATGATCAGTTTCCTCACAAAATTACACAGGGAACATATGTTAGTAAGTTGCCAACTTGGCTTGAGTTTTGCAGTTTCCCTTTGTTTCTTTTTGTTCACCCTACTGGTATGTGCAATCTAAATATAAATAACCTCTATCTTGAACAAAGTTTAAAGAGACAAAACAAGACAATTTAAATAATCCAGAACTTGTGAGACACATAAGCCCCTGTGTTCTTACTTAGAGAGAGATGAAGATCCTCTGTATAAAGGCTGAAAAGAGAAAAGGAGAGTAAACTGGGCCAGGCGGTGCATACCTGCAATTCCAGTGACTTGGGAGGCTGAGGCAGGAGGATCACAAGTCCCAGGTCAGCTTCTGCAATTTTGCAAGACCCTCAAAAGGGCCAGGGGTGTAGCTCAGTGATAGAGCACTTGCCCAACTTGTGTGAGGCCCTGGGTTCGATCCCCAGTACCAAAAAAAAAGGAAGAAGAGTATTCTACTATCAGGCCAACCAACCTGCACATTTTCCCATTAAGTGAAGAACTGAGGCAATTTCACCTCTTTTAATTATAAGTCTTAAAAGGTAACTGCCTTTTAAATGGTTAATTAGGGTTAGGGATGTGGCTAGCAAGCATGAGGTCCTGCGTTCGTACCCCAGCACCACACATACAAACACACACAAACTCCAATTTTAAAAAGCCAGCAATTTGCCACTAGATTTCAACGCAGGTCACCGAAATATGATAATAGGGAATATGACATAATGATGTCACAAACACGTCAAAAAAAAGTAAAATGGTTCATTAATCTAGATATTTACCTTAGTTCTTCCCCGCCTTTTGAAACACCATGAAGGAGTCCCAAGGCAATCTTCCTCTTTTGATCCTAAACTGAGGACAAGGCAGGAAGGGGGCGGGGGTTGGAGGCTGCGTGGGGGCAGGACTCGAGGAAAAGAAAACGGGAGAAGAAAGTGGTCCTGAGATTCTTCGGGAAGTCGAGCAGCCTAGGGGCTGCCCTTAAGTCTGGGATAGTTACAAGATACTGCCAGAATCCACCACGCAAAACAAAACGCTAGTTTCAGAAAGTTACGCGCGCCCCGCCCCCGACTAGGGCCTTGACAGTTGTAACCTTCTCCGAAACCCCCTAAACTCACACGTGTCCTTGGGGAAGGGGTAAACAGGGCCTACCCGAACTGCCCGCCTAGGCGTTCCCAGGAGTGAGCAGCGACGGCCGGGAGTGCTCGGTCGTAGCTGTCGCCCGATCCAAAGGAGGTAGTGGTAGTAGTGCGATGGCTAGGCCCAGCTCCGGTTCCGGTTTACGATCTAAGCCGGGGCGCGGCTGCTAAGGGAGGAGCGACACAAGAAAAGGCTGGGCCCGCCAGGGTGTGGAAGGTTGGGGGCGGTGGCAAAAAGCGGAAGACCAAAAAGTCGCCGAAAAAGCGGCTTAGAAAACCCTGTCAGAGATATCCGGAAGATCGACATGACCCCGGATGAGAACAACCAACGGGAGCTAGAGGTCACACTTCCGGCAGACGCCTAGCCACCTCCTAAGTCTCCTTGCTAGAATGCGCAGGCGCGAAACTGCCGGACCGGGGTTGGCCCTAGGTGATTGCTCATTGGCTGGCCGAGTGGGTGGGAAAGAGCTAGCTTGCACTAACCTGAGACTGGGAGGAAGCGGAGTAGAGGGACTGGTTCCCATGGACCGTGTGTGCTACCGAGCTTGCTTGCAGTTCTTGTTCTGTTGAACGTTTTCAACCGAGCTATCTGTGGGGTAGCTCCTCCCCGAGAACTTTTTCCATGAACCAGTTTTCCTCTGCTTCTTTCCTTTGGATCAGTATTAAGCTTTAGTTGTTGCTTATCCCCTCCAATAAACTGAGAGCTTCAGGGTGAAAACGCCTTGTGTATCTCTAAAGCCGGGATTCAGCGCCCTGACCAGGATAGTTAGCACTCAGTAATTCAATAAATTCTATTGCTGTTTCTTCTTGAGTAAACTTTAGTGATTTGTGAAAATATCCGAATTGTTCTAATTTGTTCATGTGAATCTCTTAATATTTCTTTATTGCCCTTGTAATGCCTATAAAAATCTGACCCCTCTCATTCCTGAAATTCCTCATCTCTTTGATTTTTCGTGATCAATGTGGAGAGGTTTATTAGATTTACGAATCTCAAAGCGGTTCTCAGATCTCAAAGCCTCCTTTTACCATCATAGGTTCGTGGGTTTGTTTGGGTTTTTTTTCTGTTTTTCTAGTTAATTTCTTCTGTTTTTTATTTCCTTTCTGATGCTTTAAATTATTTTTAGTTTTTAAGGTTTTAATTTTATTTGGCTTCTTTGTCTCTTCTGTAATATAGACATTTGGTGGGGTAGGTGTCCTCCAGGCACTCCTTAGCTGTATGCCACATATCTTAATACACTGTGTTTTAATTTTCTTTTTTTTTTAATATTTATTTATTTTGTTTTTAATTGTACACAATGCCTTTATTCTTACGTGGTGCTGAGGATCCAACCCCGGGCCGTGCACGTGCTAGGCAAGCACTTGACCGCTAGACACAACCCCAGCCCATCATTTTCTTTATCTCAAAATACTTTCTGATTTCTTGTTGATTCCTTATTTGACTCGTGGATTCTGTTTAAGTGTGTTATTTGGTCTGACATTAAGAGATTCTGATTATCTTTCATGGTTGATTTCTAATTTAATGTCACTGTGATCAGGGAACATACTTTCCATCATTTGAATTATTTAAAATTTATTGACATTTGTTCTGTGGACCAGAGTATGGTCTTAGTAAATCTTTAGTGTGTATTTGAAGTGAATGTATATTCCACAGTTATTGGATGAAGTATTCAACAAATATCAATCAATCAAGTGGGTTGAAGCCTAGCAGTGGTGCTGGCCTGTAAATTCCAGAGACTGGAGAGGCTGAGGCAGGAGAACCCAAAGTTGGAGGCCAGCCTGGGCAACTTAGTGAGACCCTGTCTCAAAAGAAAAAAGACTGGGGTTGTATCTCAGGGAAGAGCACACTTACTTAGCACTCTGGATACTGATTCAAACCTCAGTACAATAAAATAAAAATCAAGTTGGTTGATATTATTACTCAAATCCTCTATATCCTTCATGATTTTCTGTCTGCTTATTCTATTACTAAGAAAATATTATTGAAATTTGGCTGTGATTGTGGATCTTCTTCTATTTCTTGTAGTTCTATCCATTTTTACTAAATGTTGTTTTGAGGTTCCACCATTACTTCTATAAAATTAATTGTTTTGTTATTTAGATAATTTTTTTTATATATGTGTGGAGCTGGGGATCAAACCCAGGGCCTTTTATCACTATGAAATGATCCAGTTTATAAATGGCCATCTACTTCCCTGATAATATTATTTGCTTCAAAATGTAGTTTATCTGATAGTAATAGAGTCACTCCAGCTTTCTGTTGTATAGTATTAACATGGTATATTTTAAAGTATAACAACATTTTAATTATATTTAGTGTCCTTCAGAAAATTGAAGAGGAAGAAATACTTTCCAGTTCATTCTCTGAAGTATTACTCTAATATCCAAGCCCTAAATATTAATAAAACTCTAGACCAATATCCCTCATAAGCACAGATGCAAAAATTCTTTTTAGTGTGGTGCTAGGGATTGAACCCAGGGCCTTATGATGCCAAGCAAGCACTGCACCAACTAAGCTATATCCCCAGTCCCTAGATGCAAAAATTCTTAACAAAATTCTAGCTATTTACATTCCACAATATAGCCAAGTGTGGTGGTGCACGCCTGTAATCCTGATTACTTGGGAGGCTGAAGATCACAAGTTCAGGGCCATCCTCTACAACTTGGTGAGACCCTCTTGGTAGAGCACTTGCCTAGCACATGTGAGGCACTGGGTTCAAGCCTCAGCAGCACATAAAAATAAATAAATAAAATAAAGGTATTGCATTCATCTACAACTAAAAAATAAATTTTAAAAAGAACTTTTAAAAAATAAGAAATAAAAAGGACTGAGGTTTTAGCTCTGTGGTAGAGCATTTCTGAGTTCAATTCCCAGTACTCCCAAAAAATAATAAACAAGTAAATACCGTAATACATAAAAAGATAATGCAGCATGACCAAATGGGGGCTTATCTAAGGAATGCAAAGTTGAATTAGCATTGGAAAAATATATTAATGTAATTCACTATGTTAACTAAGATAAAAAAAGAAAAAAAAAAGATCATTTAAATATAGGCAGGAAAAACATTGGACAAAAATCCAATCCACTCCTAGAATTAGAAGAAAACTTACTCAACTTGATTGAGAGCTGCTATAAAAATCATCACCTCCAATGGTGAAGAACTGAATGCTTACACCCTAGGAACTGGAACAAAGCAAAAATTTCTGCTCTCACCACTTCTGTTCAACATTGTACTAGGGATTTTTGCCTTTAATAAGTCAAGAAAAATAATTAGGAGACATTCAAATCTGAAAGGAAGAAGTAAAACTGGCATTATTTATAGATTACACATTGAAAATTTTACAAAACTCTTTTCTGAGAATCTTTAAAAAGCTGTCAAAACTAATAGATGAATAAGGATACAGGTTACAAAAGCAGCATAAAAAGTAAATTGCGGGGCTGGGATTGTGGCTCAGCGGTAGAGCGCTTGCCTAGCACGTGCGCGGCCCGGGTTCGATCCTCAGCACCACGTACAAATAAACCCATTGTGTACAACTAAAGCAAATAAATAAATATTTAAAAAAAAAAAAAGTAAATTGCATTTGTATTATGCTAGCAATGAAAAATCTGAAATTGAAATTTAAAATTCTATTTACAACATGAAACATATTTGTGGACTTCTGTTAGCCAAAAATTTCTTGGATATGAAACCCAAAGCACTATCCATTAAAGAAAACAGGGTAAATTGGACTTCATCAAAATTAGGTACTTCTTTTCAAAAGACACTGTTAAGAAGATGAAACAATAAGTCAACCCAAGCCAAACCATATATCTGATAAATAATTTATATCTAGATTGTACATTTTTTAAATTGTTATCGATAATTTTTTAAAACCCAATAAACAAATGAGCAGAAAGTTAAGTAGACACTTCACCAAAAACGCCTTATAAATGGAAATAAAGACAACATCATCAGCGAAAATATACATTGAAATGACAATGAAATTCCACTGCCTACCTATATAATGGTAAAACCAAAAAGACTAACCAGACCAAGTATTGGTGAGAACATGGAGCAACTAAAACTCATATACACTACTGGTGGAAATGTAAAATGGTATGACTTCTTTGGAAAACACTTAGGCAGTTTCTTTTTTAAAAATAGGTTAAGGATATGTTTACCTCTGCCATTCGACTCCTAGGTATTTACACAAAACTAATGAAAGTATATATCTTCACAAAGATTTAAACACAAATATTCACAACCATGTTTGCAATAGCCAAAAAGTTACAATAGTGTATCAATAGATGAATGAATAAATAATTCATGTATGTCCACATAATGGAATACTACACAGAATAAAAGAAACACACTTCTGATACATGGAACAACAAGAATGAATCTCAAAATAATTATGATCAGTGAGAGAAATCAGACCCAAAAGAGTACATAATGTCCCATTTATATTAATTTCTGAAAAGTACAAACAAAACTTGAGTGAGAAAAAGCAGGTCAATAGTAGCCTGGTGGAGAACAGAGAAGGGCAGGAGGGAGAGATTGCAAAGGAGTACAGGAAACTTTTGGGAGTGATACTTATGTTCGTTTTCTTAATTGTTGTAGTTTCATACATGTGTTCATATGTAAAAACATGTACACCTTATGCTCAATTATGCCTCAAAAAAGCTGTTAAAATTAAAATTTATTCATGTTGCACATTGAATAAATCTCTTAAAGCATGCATGATTTCATAATATGCTACACTGGTCATTTGCAAATACTGGTTCACTGAGTTATGAAAATCTTTCAAATGTTGACACATTGCATCTTACATTATAAAAAAAATTTCATTTCTTAATATTACTCCAATCTCATTGAAGAATCTCTAAATATTTAAGCCCCCAACCTTGGAGCAGAAAGAGCAAAGAAGAGCAGTAGTGAGGCACGTGGAGGGTTTTGATGTGGTTTTTGTGGTTTAAATTTTTATATTTGGTGTCTTGAGCTCTTCTGTGATTTGGAATCATCTACTTAAGAATTATTTGGTGAGCAGCAAAAGTGTTTTGTGTATGGGGTTGGGGATATAACTTAATTGGTAGAGTGCTTGCTTCACACATACAGGCCCAGGGTTCAATCCCCAGCAACACACACACACACACACACACACACACACACACACACACACAAGTGTTTTATGCATACTTTGTATTTTTTCATTTAGAATATTTTAAAAGATGTGTATTTAAAGGTCAAGATTTAATAAAATTCATCATTTTCACTGCTTTAAGAACATGTCTAAGTAAAACCCAAATTTTTGTAAATTGCAAGTGAATGGCAGGGAAGAATATAAGGACAATTAATTTGTGCCAGTAGTGTTCAATGGGAGGGGGTTTTGCTCCCAAGGAAATTTTGTCAATGTCTGGAGATATTTTGGGTAATCAAAATTTGGAGGGGAGAGTTGCTACTGGAATTTAATGAACTGAGAAGTCAGGGATGCTACTAACATCCAAATAATGTTCAGGACAACCCCAAAAGTATTATTCATCCTAATATTCCATTGTTTGGCCATACCATATTTTGTTTAACCCTTCATCAGGTCATATACATTAGGGTTGTTTTCACTTTGGGGCTATTATGAATAATGCTGCTACGAACATTACAGATTAAACATATGTTTTCAATTATCTTGAGCATATATTTAATGGCATACTTATAAGATAGACCCAAATTACTGGTTCATATGGTGATTCTGTTTGTCTTTTTGAGGAACTACCAAGCTGTTTTCCAAAGTGGATATTCCATTTTACATCCCCCTTAGCAGGATATGAGAATTTCAACTTCTCTGTATCCTTGTCACTTTTTGGTATCTATCTTTTTTATTATATCTGTGTTAGTGTGAAACAGTATCACATTGTGATCTTCAGTGGTTTGCCTTTGAACCACCAAAGCCAATGTTAACGCAAAAAAGCAAAAATAAATTCTTAGTATTATTATGAAAAGTTGTGACCTTGTGACACCTGAAAGTGCCATTGGATTATATTTTGAAAATGGTTAAAGTAGGGTATTGCAGAAGTCTTTACAAGAATTGATAGTAGAGAGATTGGGAGCTTACTGATGCTAAGCACCTTGCTAAGCACTTTACATAAATTATCTCATACAATCTGATTAACAGCCCTTTAGAATACCCACTATCATTATCTCTACTTTACAGGTGGCAACTGAGTCCCATGCCAAGTAATTCAATGTCCCACAAATAATGCCACAAATGAGCTTTGACTCCAGCATTCTGTATGTATTTCTCCCCAGTATAGATTAGCTCCTTTCAACACTCAACCCTCCAATCTTGGAGCAAAAAGAGCAAAAAAGGGCAGCAGTAAGGCATGTGGAGGGTTTTGAAGTGGTTTCTGTGGTTTGAAATTTTATACTTGGTGTCTTGAGCTCTTTTGTGATTTGGAATCAGCTACAACCCTTTCTAGATTCCTTCATCCAGAAGAAATGACAGAGAAGGAGTTCAGGATGTACATAATTAAAATGTTCTGTGAAATAAAGAATGATATAAGAGAGCAAATACAGGCAGCAAAAGATCATTTTGATAAAGAGCTACATAAGCAAATACAGGATGCAAAAGATTACTTCGATAAGGAGATAGAGGTTCTGAAAAAAAAACAAACCAAAATCCTTGAGATGAAAGAAAAAATAAACCAAATTAAAAGCAAATATAAAGCACCACCAACAGATTAGATCACTTGGAAGACAGGACCTCAGACAATGAAGACAAAATACATAGTCTTGAAAAGAATGTTAGCCACACAATGAAGAGGTTAAGAAACCATGAGCAAAACATTCAAGAATTATGGGATAACATAAAAAGACCAAATTTAAGAATTATTGGGATAGAGGAAGGCATAGAGTTACAAAACAAAGGAATGAACAATTTATTCAATGGAATAATATCAGAAAATTTTGCAAACATGAAAAATGAATTGTAAAATCAAATATAATAGGCTTATGGGACACCAATTGTACAAAATCACAACATATCCACACCAAGGCACATTATAATGAAAATGCCTAGCATACAGAATAAGGAGAGAATTTTAAAAGCTACAAGAGAAAGGAATCCAATTACATATAGGGGTAAAACAATTAGGATATTTTCAGGTTTTTCAACCCAGACCCTGAAAGCTAGAAGATCCTGGAACAACATATACCAAGCTCTGAAAGAAAATGGATGCCAGCCAAGAATCTTATATCCAGCAAAATTAAGCTTTAGATTTGATGATGAAATAAAAACCTTCCATGATAAACAATAATTAAAGGAATTTACAACTAGAAAGCCTGCACGACAGAACATCCTCAGCAAAATATTCCATAAGGAAATGAAAAATAACAATGAAACTCAGCAAAGGGAGGTATTACACTAAAGTAAAAACCAATCAAAGGAGAAGCCAAATCAAGTTAAACACCAAAACAGGAACACAAATCATGAAGACAAAATACATAGTCTTGAAAAGAATGTTAGCCACACAATGAAGAGGTTAAGAAACCATAATAACCCTAAATGTTAATGGGCTAAACTCACCAATCAAAAGACATAGACTGGCAGATCGGATTTTTTAAAAAGACCCAACAATATATTGCCTTCAAGAAACTCATCTCATAGAAAAAGACATCCACAGACTGAAGGTGAAAGGTTGGGAAAAAACATACTATTCACATGGATTCTGGAAACAAGCAGGGGTTTCCATCCTCATATCAAATAAAGTAACTTCAAGCCAAAGCTAATCAAAAGGGATAAAGAAGGACATTTCATATGTTTAAGGAAATCATACATACATAACAATTATAAATATATCTGCCCCAAACTATTGAGCATCTACATTCATAAAACAAACTGTCCTTAAGATCAAGGGTCAAATAGACCACAACACAATAATTCTGGGTGACTTTAACACACCTCTTTCACCACTAGATAGATCTTCCAAACAAAAGCTAAACAAGGAAACTATAGAACTCAATAATACAATCAATAACTTAGACTTAACTGACGTATATGGAATATTTCATCCATCAATAATTGAATAAACTTTCTTCTCAGCAGCACATGGATCCTTCTCTAAAATAGACCATATATTATACCACAAAGCAATTCTTAGCAAATACAAAAAAGTAGAGATACTACCCTGCATTCTATCAGATCATAATGGAATAAATTAGAAATCAATGATAAAATAAAAAATACAAGCTACTCCAACACCTGGAGACTAAATAATATGCTATTGAATGAACAGTGGGTTGCAAAAGACATCAAAGAGGAGATTAAAAAATGCTTAGAGGTAAATGATAAAACTAATACAGCATATCAAAATCTTTGGGATATTATGAAGGCAGTACTAAGAGGAAAGTTCATTGCATGAGTTCATTCCTTAAAAGAAGAAAAAGTCAACAATAAATGACCTAACATTATATCTCAAAACCATGGAAAAAGAAGCAAAAATCAATACCAAAACCAGCAGAAGACAGGAAATAATTAAAATTAGAGCTGAGAGCAATAAAATTGAAACAAAAGAAACAATTGAAAAAACTTGACAAAACAAATTTGGTCCTTTGAAAAAAATAAATAAAATTGATAAACCCTTAGCCATGCAAATGAAGAGAAGGAGAGAGAAAATTCAAATTATAACATCGTGATGAAAAAGGAAATATCATGACAGACACTACAGAAATACAGAAGATAATCAGAAATTATTTAGAAAATTTGTACTCCAACAAAATAGAAAATGTTGAAAGCACTGAAAAATTTCTAGAGTCATATGATTTGCCCAAACTGAATCAGGATGATATATACAAGTTAAACAGATCAATTTCAAGCAATGAAATATAAGACATCATCAGAAGCTTACCAACCAAGAAAAGCCCAGGGCCAGATGGATACGTAGCTGAGTTCTATAAGACCTTCAAAGAAGAACTAATACCAACACTACTCAAATTATTTCGTGAAATAGAAAAAGAGGAAACAAGTCCAAACTCATTCTATGAAGCCAATATCACCCTGATTCCAAAACCAGACAAAGACACATCAAAAAAAGAAAACTTCAGACCAATACCTCTAATGAATATAGATGCAAAATTTCTCAATAAAATTCTGGTGTGAAATGAAATCTTAGAGTAGTTTTGATTTGCATTTCTCTAATTGCCAGCGATGTTGAGCATTTCTTCATGTATTTGTTGGTTAATTGTGTATCTTCTTCTGAGAAGTGTCTTTTCAATTCCTTAGCCCATTTATTGATTGGGTTATTTGTGTTTTTGGTGTTAAGTTTTTTGAGTTCTTTATATATTCTAGAAATTAGTGCTCTATCTGATGTGCACGTATTAAATATTTGTTCCCAATTAGTTGGCTCTCTATTCACCTCACTGATTGTTTCTTTTTCTGAGAAGAAGCTTTTTAGTTTAAATCTATCCTATTCATTGATTCTTGGTAATAATTCTTGCACTACAGGATTCTTATTAAGGAACTTGGGGCCTAATCCGACATGTTGGAAATTGGAGCTTACTTTTTCTTCTATTAGGCGTATTGTCTCTGGTCTAATTCCTGGGTCCTTGATCCACTTTGAATTGAGTGTTGTGCATGGCGAGAGATAAGGGTTTAATTTCATTTTGTTGCATATGGATTTCCAGTTTTCCCAGCACCATTTGTTGAAGAGGCTATCCTTTCTCCACTGTACATTTTTGGCACCTTTGTCTAATATAAGATGGCTGAAATTACATGTATTAGTCTCTGTGTCCTCAATTCTGTACCATTGGTCCACCAGTCTCAAGAACACAAACAACAATAAATGTTGGAAAGGATGTGGGGAAAAAGGCACACTCATACATTGCTGGTGGGACAGCAAAAAGGTGCAACCACTATGGAAAGCAGTATGGAGATTTCTTGGAAAACTGGGAATGGAACCACCCTATGATCCAGCTATCCCACTCCTGGGTCTATTCCCAAAGTACTTAAAAACAGCATATTACAGTGACACAACCACTTCAATGTTTATAGCAGCACAATTCACAATAGGTAGGTTGTGGAACCAACCTAGATGTCCCTCAGTAGATGAGTGGATTAAGAAAATGTGGTATATACACACAATGGAATTTTACTCAGCAATAAAAGAAAATATAATAATGGCATTCGCAGGTAAATGGATGAAGTTGGAGAATATAATACTAAGTGAAATTAGTCAATCTCAAAAATCCAAATACCGAATGTTTTCTCTGATATAAGGAGGCTAGTTCACAGTGTTGTTGGATGGGGGTACATAGGAGGATTAGAGGAACACTAGAATGGTCAAAGGAAAGGGAGAGGAAGGGAGAGAGCAAGGGGGGGAAAGAGGGGGGGAAAAAAAGAAAAAAATTGGTGGTTGAATGAGATGGATATCATTATCCTAAATGCATGATTGAAGATCTGAATGGTACTTATATACTTTGTATACAAACAGTTGTATGTAAAAAGATGCTATATATGTGCATTATGAATTGTAATACATACTACTATTATAAATAAAAAAATAAAAATACAAAAAAATAAAAAAAATAAAATTCTGACATATTGAATACAAAAACATATCAAAAAGATAGTGCACCATGATCAAGTGGGAGGTTCATCCCTAGGATGCAAGGTTGCTTCAATATTTGGAAATCAATAAATGTAATTCATCACATCGACGTACTTAAAGATAAGAATCATATGATCATATTATAAGGAGGCCAGTTCACAGTGGGGTTGGGACAGGGAGCATAGGAGGATTAGAGGAACACTAGAATGGCCAATTCGGACGGAGAGAAAGGATGGGGGCAAAAAAAGTGAAGAAGAAGGAAAAAAAAAAGATGGTAGAATGAGATGGATATCATTACCCTAAGTGCATGTATGAAGACAAAAATGGTGTGAATATACTTTGCATAAAACCAAAGATATGTAAAAATGTGCTATATAAGTGTAATATGAAATGTAATGCATTCTGCTATCATTTATAGCAACTTAGAATAAAAATAAATAAAATTAAATAATAAAACCCAGATCTGATTATATAAAAAATAAATAAAGCTGGTTCAAGGAAAGAAAAAAAAAAGAATCATATGATCATATCAATAGAGGCAGAAAAAGCACTTGACAAAATACAGCACCCTTTCATGTTCAAAACACTGAAAAAAACTAGGAATAACAGGAACATTTCTCAACATTGTAAAAGCTATCTATGCTAAGCCCCAGGCCAACATCATCCTAAATGGAGAAAAATTGAAAGCATTCCCTCTAAAAACTGGAACAAGACAGGGATGCCCTATTTCACCACTTCTATTTAACATAGTTCTTGAAACTCTAGCCAGAGCAATTAGACAGATGGAAGAAATTAAAGGGATATGGATAGGAAAAGAACAACTCAAAACTATCACTATTTGCTAATGACATGATTCCATACCTAGAGAATCCAAAAAATTTCACCAGAAAACTTCTAGAACTAATTAATTCAGCAAAGTAGCAGGATATAAAATCAACACCCATAAATTAAAGGCATTTTTGTACATCAGTGACAAATCCTCTGAAAGAGAAACTAGGAAAACACCCCATTTACGATAGCCTAAAAAAAAAAAATACTTGGGGATCAATTTAACGAAAGAGGTGAAAGACCTCTACAATGAAAAAACTACAGAATGCTAAAGAAAGAAATTAACGAAGACCTTAGAAGATGGAAAGATCACCCTTGTTCTTGGATAGGCAGAATTAATATTGCCAAAATGAGCATACTACCAAAAGCACTATACAAATTTAATGCAATTCCAATCAAAATCCCAGTTGCATTCCTCATAGAAATAGAGGAAGCAGTCATGAAATTCATCTGGAAAAATAAGAGACCCAGAATAGCCAAAGCAATCCTTAGC
The DNA here is from genome assembly GCA_025594165.1 of Tamias sibiricus. Classification (NCBI taxonomy): domain Eukaryota; kingdom Metazoa; phylum Chordata; class Mammalia; order Rodentia; family Sciuridae; genus Tamias; species Tamias sibiricus. The sequence goes on from CM046662.1 coordinate 104,767,040, forward strand.
AAGAAGAGTGAAGCAGGTGGCATCAATATACCAGACCTTAAACTATACTACAGAGCAATAGTAACAAAAGTAGCATAGTATTGGCACCAAAATAGAATTGTAGACCAATGGTCCAGAGTAGAGGATACAGAGACAAACCCACATAAATACAGTTATCTCATATTAGACAAAGGCACCAAAAACGTATGTTGGAGAAAAGAGCCTCTTCAAGAAATGGTGCTGGGAAAACTGGAAATCCATATGCAGCAAAGTGAAATTAAACTCCTATCTCTCACCATGCTCAAAACAACTCAAAGTAGATCAAGGACCTAAGAATTAAATCAGAGACCCTAATAGAAGAAAAAGTAGGCCCAAATCTTCATCATGTTGGATTATGCCCTGACTTCCTTATTAAGACTCCTATAAGCACAAGCAATAAAATCAAGAATAAATAAATGGAATGAATCCAAACTACAAATCTTCTTCTCAGCAAAAGAAACAATTAGTGAGGTGAATAGAGAGCCTACAGAAGGAGCAAAATTTTTACCACACACACATCAGGTAGAGAACTAATCTCTAGGATATATAAAGAACTCAAAAATCTTAACATCAACAAAACAAATAACCCAATCAATAAATGGGCCAATGAACTGAACAGACACGTCTCAGAAGGTGATATATAATCAATCAACAAATATATGAAAAAATGTTCAACTTCTCTACTAATTAGAGAAATCCAAATCAAAACTACTCTGATATTTCATCTCACTCCAGTCAGAATGGCAGCTATTAAGAATACAAACAACAATAAGTGTTGGCAAAGATGTGGGGTAGGACTGCAAATTGGTACAACCAATCTGGAAAGCAATATCGAGATTCCTTGGCAAACTTGGAATGGAACCACCATTTGACTCAGCTATTCCACTCCTCAGTTTATACCCAAAGGACTTAAAAACAGCATACTACAGGGACACAACCACATCAATGTTTATAGCAGCAAATTCCCAATAGCTAAATAGTGGATCCAACCTAGATGCCCTTCAGTACATAAATGAATAAAGAAACTGTGCTCTATATACACAATGGAATATTACTCAGCATTAAAAGAGAATAAAATCATGGCTTTTACAGGTAAATGGATGAAGTTAGAGAATATTATGCTAAGTGAAGTAATCCAATCCCAAAAAAACAAATGTCAAATGTTTTCTCTGATATGTGGATGCTGATTCATAATGGGGATGGGGCAGCATGGGAGGAATGGAAGAGCTTTAGAAAGGGCAAAGGGGAGGGAGGGGAAGAAAGGTGGCATGGGCTAGGAAAGATGGTGGAATGAGGTGTACATCATTACCCTAAGTACATGTATGAAGATACAAATGGTGTGATTATACTTTATGTACAACTAGAGACATGAAAAATGTGCTCTATATGTGTACTATGAATTGAAATGCATTCTGTAGTCATGTATAACAAACTACATTTTTTTTAAAAATAAAGATGTTCCAAAGAAAATAACATTAAGCTGGAATCTGCAATTTTTACTGTAGTATAAGACCAGTTTGAATGAATGTGGTAATTTGTAGAACAGAATAGAAAGTAGATATAAAAATAATAATTACTATTTTATCTTGTACTTAATATGTGCCATCTCATCTAGCGCATCTTGTGGGTACCATGATGAACAAGACTGACCTAGCAACTACCCTCACATAGGTTATCATTCAGGGACAAGGAGAAAGACTTTAAAATTCAGAAAACAAAAATTTAATTTAATGGTAATAATAGGAGGAAAATACATGTTACTTATATGAGCAAATAACGGGTGGAATCTAATCTGTTATGTAGGACATGATGACCAAAGGTATTTACTCTTAAGTAAAAGGCTCAGTTGATTGACAAGCCTAGCTACTGTCTCTGGGGACCTACCACCACCTTTGAGGCTGAGGCCATGTTCTCCTCTACTGCAACCAGGCAATGACTGAGCAGAGTGAGGTTGCTAGTGCTGGTCCATTCCTACATAATTCAGACCTCCTTTAATGTGCAGTTGTAGCCAAAAATTTCTTTGAAGAGTCTGCAATCTCTATTAATTATCCTTGTTTCTTCCTCTCCTTTAATAGATATCCAATTAGCATTGGCATCTGAGGATTTTCCTGCCCACTCCTGGTTCCTCCCCCTTTTCCTCCACAGAGGTCTACCCCAATAAATCTCTTGCATGTCCAATCCTATCTTGTCACTCACTCTTAGAGGACCTGAATTAATTCAGATGGCACAGAGGAAGCTGTCCTGAGAAACGAATATAAATGAGGTGAAAATCTGAGGTAAGAAGGGGGATGATCCTGAGATAGGTGCTTGGCACAGTGCCCAGCACATGTTAGTGCTCACTAAAAACTGATTGACTAAAGGGAATGCTAAATGCTTTGTGTATGGTGTTATAGTTAGGGTCTGGAATGTCCCCCAAAGGCTCATGTGTTGAAGGCTTGGTCCCTAATGGTAGAACTATTGGGAGTTGTTGGTCACTTTAGGAGGTGGGCCTGGTTGGAGGAAGCAGGTCATGGAGGAATGTCTTTGAAGGGTATATCTTCTCCCCAACCCCTTCTTCTTCTCTCCTCCTCTTACTTCTTCCACCTGCCATGGGGTGATCAGCTTTCCTCCCACACATCCTTCCACCAAAACATTCTGCCTCACCACAGGCTCAAAAACAATGAATACAAGTGATCATGGACTAAAACTTCTGAAACTGTGAGCTTAAATAAATCTTTCCTCCTTCTAAGTTGATATATAGCAGGTATTTTGCCACAGTAATGGAAAGCTGGTGAAACATATGGCACACAATAAATCCCCATAAACAATTTTACTAAAGGAGTTCTATTATTATCCCTATTTTATCAGTGACAAAACTGAAGACCAGAGATGTAATAAAAGTTTCCCAGGGTCAAGAAGTAGTTTAAAAGTACAGTGAGAATACAAAGTTAGGATCATGTGTTTCCCAGCCTGTTACTTTTAACTGCTTAAGTATTAAGTTATACTGGCTCCCTTCAGTAGGCTTTGAAAATAAAATGTTTGGGCTGGGCACGGCAGTGAATACCTATAATTCCAGTGCTTGGTAAGCTGAGGCAGGAGGATCACAAATTCAAAGCCAGCCTCAGCATTTTATCAAGACCCTGTCTCAAAAAAACAAACAAACAAAAAAACTGGGGATGTAACTTAGTGGGTAAGTACCCCGGGTTCAATCCCTGGTACTAAAGGCCACTGCCTCTTCTAAAAACAAAGAGATCCTAAGTTACCCTGGTGATATATATGAAAGTCATGAAGTAACTTAATAGGGTTTCATTATTGAGGTCCACGTTATAAGCCACTGTTTTTGGGGGGGTTTTTTGGTGTTTTGTTGTTGTTGTTGTTGTTGTTATTCTTTGTTTTGTTTTGTTTTTGAGACAGGGTCTTGCTGAGTTGCTTAGGGCCTCACTAAGTTGCTGCTGATGCTGGCTTTGAACACATGATCCTGACTCAGCCTTCTGAGCTGCTAGGATTGATTACAGGCGTGCTCCACCAGGATAAGCCACATTCTCTACAGTTAGAGAAACAGAAGGCTGACAGAAATCTTAGGAAATTTCTCTTTTTAAAGTAATGCCACTAGGAGATACACAGCTATCTTTCTAATAAGGAAGGAGTAAGTAAGCCAGAGGTAGATTTTCAAGATTAAGGGTTTGTATGGATGAGCTAGAAGACCATATGTATATATATGTGTTAATTTCATATATATATAAAAATAAATAAAATATATATATGAAATATATAATTTCATATATATATGAAATTAACACATATATATACATATGTGTATATATATACATATATTTTATATATATTTTAGTTGTAGTTGGACACAATACCTTTATTTTGTATGTGGTGCTGAGGATCAAATCTAGCACCTTGCATGTGCTAGGCAAGAGCTCTACTGCTGAGCCACAAGCCCAGCCCAAGCTACATGACCTTTTTTTTTTTAAATTCTAATTAGTTATATATGATAGCAGAATACATTTAAATTCATATTACGCAAATAGAGCACAATTTTTCATGTCTCTGGTTGAACACAAAGTAGAGTCACACCATTTGTGTTTTCATACATGTACTTAGGGTAATGATGTCTGTCTCATTCCACCTTCTTTTCTACCCCCATGCTCCCCACTTCCCCTACCTGCCCTTTGCCCTATTTAAAGCTGTTTCATTCCTCCCATGCTCTCCCCCATCCCCATTATGAATCAGCATCCTTATATCAGAGAAGACATTTGGCATTTGTTTGGGGGGGATTGGATTACTTTACTTAACATTATATTCTCCAATTTCATCCATTTACCTGCAAATGCCATGATTTTATTCTCTTTTAATGCTGAGTAATATTCCATTGTATATATATACCACATTTTCTTTATCCATTCATCTACTGAAGGGTATCTCGGTTGGATTCACAATTTAGCTATTGTGAATTATGCTACTATAAACATTGATGTGGCTGTGTCACCGTAGTATGCTGTTTTTAAGTCCTTTGGGTATAAACCAAGGAAGGCTGGATGACTTTTATTATTAAAATTTAACTTGTCAACTTCTCACTATCTAGTGTGATCTCATACATGTCTCTTATAAATTTGTGTTGCCCTGTGTTGCCCACTTTGGCCTTGAATTTGTGATTCTTGGCCTTAGCCTCTCAAGTAACTAGGATTACAGGTACACCATGACACCTGGTTCCCTAATACACTTTCAAAATACATTCTTCTATGTGTAGTTTGAGACATTTATTGGCTAATGAGTTGAACAGTATTTACAGGAATTCAAAATGTGTATTCTACACAGCAAGCCATCTCTACTCACTTTGTTGTAGGATAATTTCAACTAATGATAAGAAAGTATAAACACTAAAATATAGTTTAGCAATTATCCCTCATTTTACATATAAGAAAACAATGGATGTATCAAAAATAGAAAAGAAAAGAAATTAAACACACACTAAATCATTTTAAGTATATCAGCATGTGATTTCAACTTAGACATTTCCTTGAAATAGAAATAGAAAGCAATTGCCTTGATCAAAGAAAGTAATTACAAATTTTACATAAAAACACTATGAATAGAGTTGGTATTCATTCACCTTTGGAAATTTCACATTGAAATTACTACCTTAGACTCTCCATGCTCTTAGGAGTTATGACAAGAAAGTATAAATTTGAGTAGCAATTCCCTGATTATGTGAGCTTTTTAAAAATAGAATGCATTAAGAGGAGGTACTAGGGAATGAAACCAACCAAATTATATTGTTCAATTGTGTGCATATACAAATACATAACAACTAATCCCACTATACTGCATAGTTATTATGCACCAATAAAATTGGAAAAAATAGAATGTATTGCTTTCTAAGATTTTAAAAGGAATGAAGGCTTATTGGAGAAAATTTGGAAAATATAGGAATATAAAGAAGGAAATTAGAAATTAAAATTTACAGGATACAACATAACTAAAGTTTATGGGTCTGGAAGTTGCTTTTTAAAATGTTATTTTATTTTATTTTATTTTTTTATTTGTTGATGGACCTTTATTTTATTTATTTATATGTAGTGCTGAGAATCAAACCCAGTGCCTCACACATGCTAGGCAAGCAATCTACCACTGAGCTACAAACCCAGCCCTAAAATGTTAATTTTTGAAAACAAAAATCAGAATTAAAATAAATGCAAATCATCTCCGTTTTCCTTTCTTATTTGTCATCAGGGAATGTTTGCCTAACGTGTATGATTCAATATGACCAAAATTAATACCACAGTTCTTAACTTTTATTACTTTGAAAACTATAGAGAACCAATGTAAAATAGTATTCTAAGGAATTAAAAGTAAAAGATAAATTATGCAAATGGAAGAACAATTGACAAGGCAATGAGGATCTAAAATACCTTTCTTTGTGGTAGTTTACAGATAATTGGGTAGAATAATTGCAATTAAGTGAATCAATTAAACAAAAAAATTTTTTTTCATTGAACCAATAGTTAATTTTTAAATTAGAATTTTATTTTTTTAAGCTGAGTCTTGAAATTATATAGATATGTAAGCTTCCCATAGTTTTATAAAGGTTCATAAATTCTAGGGATATGTTAAAAAATTCATTTAACATTATAAACACTTCATAATTAAATTTAGTCAATAACAATGTTTCACATTTACTCCCTTAATCTTGTTTCTTGACTTCCTGGTAAGGTTGTTTTGTTGTTGTTATTATTGTTGTTGTTGTGTGGTATTGGGGATTGAACACAGGGGTGCCCTACCACTGAGCTACATCCCCAGCCCTTTTTTTAAGACAGGGTCTTGAAGTTGCCCAGGATAGCATCAAACTTGAGATTCTTCTGCCTCAGCCTCTCGAGTCACTGCACCACCATGCCAGACCCTGGTAAGGTTTTTATTCACTCATTTGTTCATTTATTCAATTAGTCAGTCAATCAATCTACAAATAATTAGTATTGAGCACCCATTGTTCTCCAGGTTCTGTTCTAGGCCAACACTTACAAAAAGAATGTCACCATTTGAGATGTGGAGTTGGCAGTAAAGAAAACGTGAATAGAAGAGAACTACATTAAGAAGAAACTCAAAATTCAAAACCAAAAGAAGTTGTGTGTGAACAGTGTTAAACCTCAGTAGGAGCTAGAAAATTGTTATCAAGGACAAGGGGTTCATTTGAAAGAATCTCTCCTCAAAAAATAAAAAAAAAAAGTGAAGAAAAAAAAGGCTGGAAGAAAAGTCAGTTTATTATACAGAAAGATAATTTTCCTATGCATTAGAATTTAATGCTTTAGTTTCTAAATTTTTCAATTTGTTTTCTGCCTAACTTTATACCACACTCTTCTCTTACAATTTTTTCTTAAGGAAGTTCCACTCAGAGAAGAATTTTTCAGGGTAATGCTAAGCAGATGGCTTTTTCTAATCTTCCCCAGAAAAATGCAAAGTAGGATTTGAAACTAACACTGCCACCTACAACTGAGTACTTTGAAAAGAAAAAAGATTGGAATACCAGTCATCTGGGTAGATGTCCAAGCTGCCAGAAATCTAAGAATAGGGCTGTGGAGTGGGGCTTCTGGTTTACAGAAAATAGAAATATGATTAAAATAAAATAAGAAAAGTAAAAGAACTTCAAAGTCTTGGCATCATTCAAAAACATAAAGTCTATTTGCCTATATTTCTTATTTCTATATTAGCTATAGTGTTCCAGTTATTTCCTGGGTCCTTGTGCAAGCTAATATCTCTACATCTCAGTTTCCCTAGCTGCATGAGGATAGTAACAGCCCATACCTATGATGAATAAATTCTTAGTAGTCTAAGAATTTAACAATATTATTAATACCATTAATACTTGCATTATAATGTTATTGTTAGGGATTTAATATTAGGAATGGCTGAAGTTTAATTCAGATACATGTCTGTTTCATTTTTTTCCTATCCATGTTTACCCTTTGACTAATAATAACCAGGACTCTTTCTCTCCCATCACCACTACATCCTAAAAAAGGTTATCAGTCCCTTTTTTTCCAGGTGAAATTGTGACTATGCAAAGGATCATATGCCACTTTTAAGTACTGCAGGATAGAAATCTCAGAAGCTTGATTCCCCCAGGAAATAACTTGATGTTTTTGGAAGGTGGATAGATATAACTGAGGGAAATGACATAGAAGAATGCTGAGTAAATAAACATGTGCCAATGTACAACCAGATGGTTCCATGCTGATAAATCATCATTATTACTCTTTAATCAACCTAAACCTCATCCAGCACTTTACTCAGCATCTAGGAAATAGATTTATTTTTAAATGATAGTAGAAACATGAGTGATGCAAAAAGATGCATCACCCATGCAAATTGAGGTTAAAGTTGAACCCGAAAGTGAAATTAGGAAAGATAAAAGATAAAGATATTTTCAGCCATCTATAAAATGATGTCACTGGCAAAAATTCTGGATTAGTTAATATGGACTATTGATAAGGATGTGGAATAATGACAACCCTTAAATACTTCTGTGAAAGTATAAGTTGTTTTAAACCAATTTGGAAAACACTACAAAACTTCAAATAAAGTTGAATATGTGATTCAGCAATTCCATCTGAAGTATATCCCTAAAGAAATTCTTACTTAGGAGACAGGTACTATTATGTTAATGTCAGAATTGTTCAAAACAGTTTAAAAAATGGTGATTTCAATACATCCTTATCACCAATAGAACAGGTCATTCAAACATAAAATCAAAAGAGATTTCAAAACTAAATAGTAAATCAAATTGACATAATTGACATCTACAGACTATCTTACCCCAAAACAACTGAATTTACTTTCTTCTCAGCAGGTCATAAAACATTTTTAAAATAGATCATATTTTTGGTCACAATGTAAGTCTTAACAAATACAAAAAAAATTATATAATCCTGTGCATCCTTTCAGATCATAATGGAATGAAATTAGAAATCAATAGCAAGAAAAATAATAGAAACCACATAAACACATAGAGATTGAACAATACTCTTTTGAATGAAGAATGGATCATAAAAGAATGAGAGAAGAAAGTAAATTCTTAGAAACAAATGAGAACAGAGATACAATATATCCAGTCTGTGGGACAGTATGAAGGCAGTTCTATGAGGAAAATATATAGCACTGAGGGCCTCCATTAAAAGAAATAGAAAGATTCCAAATAAATAATCTAATGCTCTACCTTAGAAAAGGAAGAACAAACTAATTCCAAAATCAGCAGAATACAGGAAATAATTAGGATCAGAGCCAAAAATAATGAAATTGAGAATAAAAAAATATACAAAATCAATGCAAATAAAGAGTTTGTTCTTTGAAAAGATAAATACAATTGATAACCCCTTAACCAAACTAACCAAAAGAAGGGGAAAAAAGACTCAAATCATCAAAATTAGATATGAAAAGGGAGACATCATCACAGAAACTTCTGAAATCCAGAGAACCATTAGAAATTATTTTGAAAAGTTATACTCCAATAAACTAGAAAATCTAGAAGACATTGACAAATTTCTAGATATCTATGACATGTTCAAATAGAACCAGGAAGATATTAAAAAAAAAACTAAAAAGACCAATGTCAAGTAAAGACATTGAAGCAGAAATTTCTTCCAATAAAAAAAGCCGATGACCAGATGAATTCTCAGCTAAGTTCTACCAGAACTTTGAAGAGCTAACACCAGTCTTTCTTAATTATTCCATGAAATTAAAAGGAAGGGAATGCTCCCAAACATATGAAGCCAGTTTAACTCTGATACCAAAACCAACACACATCAAAGAAAGAAAATTACAGGCCAATATTCCTGATGAACATAGATACAAAAATCCTTAATAAAATATTAGAAAACTGGGCTGGGGATGTGGCTCAGCGGTAGAGCACTTGCCTAGCACGTGCACGGCCCGGGTTCGATCCTCAGCACCACGTAAAAAATAAACGCATTGTGTACAACTAAAAGCAAATAAATAAATATTTAAAAAAAATATATTAGAAAACTACATTCAAAAGCACAAGTGGGTTTCATCCCAGAGATGCAAGTTTGGTTCAACATACATAAGTCAATTAATGTAGTTCACCACATAAATAGAGTTAAGGACAGGAATCATGTTTCATCTCAATGCTGGAAACATCTTTGATAAAATCCAGCATTCATTCATTCTGACAAGAGAAGGATATTTAAGAGATACAAATAGGGAAAGAATAAGCCAAGTTATCTCTGTTTGCTGATGACATTATCCTATATCTAGAAAACCCAAAAGCTTCACAACACTTCAAGAGTTGATAAATTAATTCAGCAAAGTAGCAGAATAAAAGATGAACATTCATAAATCAATAGCTTTCCTATACTCCAACAGTGATTATGCTGAGAAAGAAATCAGGAAACCTAACCCATTCATAATAACCACAAAATAAAATACTTGGTAATTAATATAACCAAGGAGGGGAAAGAGCTCTGCAATGAAAATGATAGAACACTGAAGAAAGAAATTGATGGAGACCTTAGAAGATAGAAAGACTTTCCATGTCCTTGGATAGGCAGAATTAAAATTGTCAAAATGGCCATACCACCAAAAACATTATACAGATTCGGTGCAATCAGCATCAAAATGTCACTGACATTCTTCACAGAACTAACTGATATTCTTCACAGAACTAGGAAAAACAGTTTTAAAATTCATTTGGAGGAATAAGAAACCAGACTAGCCAAAGCAATCCTGAGGCAGAAGAGCAATGCTAAAGGCATCATAACAACTGATCTCAAATTATATATATATAGTAACAAAACAGCATAGTATTGGCATCAACATAGATGCAAGGGACAATGAAATAGCATAGAATACACAAAGACAAACTCACATACTCGTCCATCTGATACTTGACAAAGGTGCCAAAAATGTGTGTTGGAGAAAAGATAGCCTTTTTAACTAATGGTGCTGGGGAAACGGGATAGCCATATGTACAAGAATGAAACTAGAGCTCTCACCCTGCACAAAAGTCAAATCAAAATCGATCAAAGAGGATAACATATAGTCAACACTCCATCGTATTGGCACAGGCACTAACTTCTTTAATGAGTGCCCCTGTAACTCAAGAAAAAACTAATAATCAAGAAGTGGAATGCCATCAAATTAAAAACTTCTGCACAGTAAGAATTAAAAGTATGAAGAGAGATCCTACAGAATGGGAGAAAATCTTTGCAAGCTACTCCTCTGGATTAACATCCAGAATATGTAAAGAACTCAAAAAGTAGGGCTGGGGTTGTATCTCAGTGGTACAGCACTCGCCCAACACGTGTGAGGAACTGAGTTTGATCTCCAGCACCATATACAAATAAATTAATTAAATAGAGGTATTGTATTCAACTACAACTAAAAACATTTTTTAAAAAAGAGCTCAAAAAGTTTAACACCCAAAAAACAAAAATGAGCAAATACCAAAAATGCAAAAAAAAAGTATGTTCTTTTGAGAACAGACATTTCTCAAAAGAAGAAATACAAATGTCCAATAAATATATGAAAAAAATGTTCAACATCTCTAGCAATCATGGAAATGCAGATCAAAATTACACTAAGATTTCATCTCACCCCGGTCTGATTGGCAATTGCCAAGAATACAAATAATAATAGATGCCACTGAGGATGTAAGGGAAAAGGTACACTGATACATTGTTGGTGGGATTGCAAATTAGTACAACCATTCTGGAAAGCCGTGTGGCGATTCCTCAAAAGACTGGGAATGGAACCACCATATTACCCAAATATCCCACTCCTTAGTATTTATCCAAAAGAACTAAAATTACCATACTGTAGGTATGCAGCCATATCAATGTTTATAGCAGCACAATTCACAATAACCAAATTATGGAACCACACCAGATGTCTGTCAATAGATGAATGGATAAAGAAAATACACATGCTCTTTAATCATAAAGAAAAATGAAATTATAGTATTTGCCAGTAAATGGATGGAAATGGAGAACATCCTGCTAAATGAACTAAGCCAGTCTCAGAAAATCAAGGGTCAAATGTTTTCTCTCATATAAGGAAGCTAGAGAAAAATGAGGAGGGAAAGGGTGGGGATCAGATATCTTAAAGATATAGGAGAGAGCAGTGGAGGAGAAGAAGGATATTGGGGGAGGGAGAAGGGACAGGAAAGGGGAAGAAACATGAAATGAATTTTTAAAAATCACTCTTTTTGCATCTATAGACATACCACAGCAAGTCCTGCCTTTATGTATCTATAAAACACCAATTGAAAGTAAATAAACAAGTGAAATGAAGGCAAGCAGAGTAAAGGAAAGAGAATAGGGGGAGGAAGGAGAGATGGGAAAGGAGGAAAACCAAAGACTGAAATGGAGTAAATCAATTTCCACGTGTGAATGATTTTGTCAAAATGAACCCAACTATCACATATAACTATAATGCATTAATTAAAGGAAAAATGGTAACCCAAATGCTCACTGACAAGAAACTGAATGAATAAATTGTGTTTTATTCACAAAATGGAGTACAATATTGCATTGAAAATAAATTGCGACTATATATATCAACATGGATAAATTTCATAAACCTGTACATTGAGAAGGAAAAGGGACAATTGTAGGAGAAAATAACTATGTGGTCACAATTGTATTGGGTTTTTAAAACATGAAAAACTATATGATTTGTTGTTTCAGGGTTACATCCATTGATGATAAAATGATGAAAAGCAAGTGCATGATAAATACAAAATTCAGGGTAGCACATGCGTATGGGAAGGGAGAAAAGGAGAAGATGAGATGATAGAGAGTGAGACACAGAGTGGTAATAGTCTAGTTCCTAAGTTGAATTGTGTGTACCTGGGTGTTCATTTATAGTTATTCATGTACATGTTCTAAACAATGATAAAATAAAAATTCTTAAATTCAGAATTTATAAAATTTGAAGAGTTTTTTCAGTTAATGTGTAATTAAGTTTTAAAAACATCCAAAATCCAATCAAAGTAACCTGACATAACCTCAGAAAAGCCTGAATGGATTGAAATATTGTGAAAATAATCAATTTTACTGTATAACCTTGGTCTTGTACTTCTGTGGTTAGACCTTGAATTCATATACATAAATTCTAGTTTTACAGAATTACTGGCTACCAAATGAATCTGACTACCTGGAATACATCTATATATTTGACTTTACTATTATCTTCTTATCTTTATATACATGGAGGCACTTGTGAATTAATTTTAACATTATCTCCATTAGAAATCTAACTTTTAGTGGTTGTTGCTGGACCTGTAGGGGGAAAAAACCTAATTGAAATGTGGGTCTTAACTAGAAATTTTATACAAATACATATATTTTTGTGCAAATACATTTAAATATGTGATGAAATTTGTAATCTGCAAATGGCAAGATAGGTACTCTGTAAATTAAAAGAAAATTAATTATAAAAAGAATATTATTCACATGACAGTACTAAAAAGCAGTAAGTTTATTGAGATATCAGCTCAGACTTCTAGTACCTCAGCATAATCCTTTTCTCAGAAATGTATTTATTAGAACATCACATTTAATGACGTTAGCAAACTAATTTTCTTTTCTTTTTTCCCTACTGGGGAAAAAACAGGGGTGCTGTATCACTGAGCTACATCCCATCCCTGTTTGTTTATTTATTTATTTATTTATTTATTTTAGTTTGAGACACGGTCTTGCTAAACTTGCTCAGACTGGCCTCAAACTTGCAATCCTCCTGCCTCAGCTTCCTGAGTAGCTGAATTATAGATGTGCACCACCCTAACTGACTAATTTCCTTTGCTTTGTTTCCATATTCCCTGAACAACCTTCCAGTTATAATTTGACTTCCTGTACTGCTTCCCTACAAAGAAAGGATGGACACTATACTGAATGTTTCCATTTGTCCTGAATCACTTTACCTGGCCAGTTCTACTTTCTGACTGAAAGACTCATACATATGGATTTCATCACCCTTGCCTGCTGGGCTTCCTGTTGAATTAGGCCAATGCAGAACCTCAGGAAATCAGAGGAAGGGAGGAAAGAGAGGTTGGGTTTCTTATATCCCAGGCTTCTCCCTGTGGCATCACTGTAGGATGGCAGGGTCCATGACGGAGGGTCTCAGGTAGCCTTTTTCACACAGCTCTCTATCTCTGGGTTCTAGAAATTGCTCCTTCTCACATCTTTAGGCCCTCAGGTCTTCAAAATATCTGACCTATGACCCCGGCTCTGCTCCAAGAATGTCTGGTAGAATAATAATATACATCTCTCCCCCAAAAGAGTAGTTCTCCAATTAACCAGCCACAAGCACAATGTAAGAGAACAGTGGAAACCATTACTTTTTCCGTAAGATAGGTGTCAGGATTGGATCCCTTTTCACTCCTTCCTTTTCTTTCCTTTTTTTTTTTTTTTTCCTTTCCTTTTTTTCCCATCTACCCTATCCCTAGATCCCTCTCCATCCAATCAGTGCCCTGTTTGGTCAGATCTTTGGGGATTTTTGCCCCTGAGCAGTCATAAGAAGGTAATGGTGAGACCTGCCTTAGTCCAGCTGAGTTGTCTTCAGAGTGTAGAACCTACAACACAAACACATACTTTTTCCAAACCTGAGATTTTTTTCCCTGAAAATATTGCTCTCCTCTCACAATATAATTTATGTTTATTTGCTAAAATACCACCTTCTCACCATGTGTGATAAGAGGGAAAAATAGAGCCAGATGTGTGTTGAGAGCTGAAAGAGCAGGTAAGATGAGGAGAGTGGAGTGTTAGCTGGAGATATGAGTCAGCCCAGGGAGAAGAGAAAGAAAAGGAGCATTTCAGGAAGTGGAAATGGCACATTGAAGGCCCAAAAGCTGAGAGGATGGAACATTTGTGGAACTAAAATAAAGCCAGTTTAGCAGGAACTTTTTTAGCAAAAGAAAGGGTGGTTTGTGAAATAAAGCTGGGAGTCAGCTAAATCAGAGCAGCATAGGTCATGTAAAGGAGGGGGACCTTTATACTCAGTAAAGAAAGAGTATGTTGTTGGGGGGAATCCAGTCGAAGACCAGTTAAGTGAATTATAAAAGTTTGGAAAGATCAAGGAGCTGGCCCATGTGAGCGATCATATATCATTCTATTTCTTGACTTTTTTGCACCTAAATTTTTTTTTTTCTTTTGCAGTACAGGAGTCTATAATATTTGCCATGAAGAAAAGCAGGAATAATTAGTTCTTCCATCTGTAATCCTATAGCTCAACAAACATGCTATATCAATAAAACTAATTCAGATATCCCAGCCACAAGAGTTTGAGTTGGTTTAGATTAGATGACCTTATACAATTAAAACTTAAGAGACCCCAGGTACTTTGGGGATGACTTCACCAAATGTCTACCCAGTAGCCCCCTTCCTATTGTGGTCAAGTATCAAACAAGCCAATCAAATTCTCAATTTGAATAAAGAGAGAACAGATTAGTCCCGTTTATTTGGTCCAATTCATACTGCAATTTACGACTTTTAGTGATAATCGAAGTTACTCTAGGTCCCAGTGTAAGGAAATCTGAGACCTGAGGCAATTTCCCTTGTACAAAACCCCCAGTAGAAAATGTGATCTCATTTTAAGGGAACCTGACTGGTCATTTCCTCCCAGCTGTTGTATCCTTCAAGTTCTGCTTTTCTTTCCAAGCAGTTTCTAAGTTCCTCAAGAGAACTTCCTTGTGGGTTCTTTAACCCCTGGCAGAGTGCTGAGCACACACATAATAGGTTTTCAACAAATATTGGAGAAGCAGTCCAAGTTTTTAAGTCTAATTCAACTTAAAATGTTTTATTCAAGTATAAAGTAATGTATAAAATTATACAAATATAAACAATATGTTGGGATCCGCGTGCCTTTTTCTCTTTTATACAGGATTATCCTTGGTAGTGTTTGTTGTAGGTTTTCTCAGGCCTTTTTAAATGCACGAACATACTAATCTGTAAGGATTTTTAAAAATTCATATGTCAAAAGACAAAATTATAACAGATTTAGCTGGAGATCTAATTGGTTTTTATTTGAGATTATTATTTAAGAATCAGGGTAGCCTCCATTCTACAAAATGGAAAGACAGCTCCCATTGGGCAATGGCAGAACAGAGGGTTTTGTAAAGTGAAAATAAGGAAATAGAACAATTGGGGGGAAAGCTGGAAGAAGAGGAAAAGTTGATTGGTTAACATCAGGTTACTGCAGGTTGCTTTATTTGTAAGTGTTAAAGAGGAGGGAACTTTCTTATTGCACTGACTCAGGTACACTGGAATCTCTTGTTTTCAGGAAAACCTACTATGTTATGGAATTTGTTTCCTTAAAGTTTCAGTTTGATTATATGACCTTTTGCTCAAGAGACTCCATTTTGGTTTGGTCTGATATGTTGGGGGCTAGTGAAGAGCTCAGTCCATTATGATGTCCCATAATTTCTGTTTAACACACAACAATGGAATTTACAGTGAACATATTGGTTTTACTTGTTTTTAAATTCAATAATATACCTGAGTAGTCTTCCATGTAGCTGCATGTGAGTGTGTGTGTGTGTAAATCTTATACTGCTACTTAGAGTCAGAATTTATTTAAATAATCCCCTATGGTTAAATATTTAAATGGTCTCCAAGTTTTCACCATTATAACATTATGAATGATGCTACAGTGAACACCCTTATACATATATTCTTTATGGGTTTTTTTGTAAACTACAGATCCAGATGTGGAATTACTAGGAAAAGTTATAGTGACATTTTTCAAAAGGCACTCAAAGGACAGGAATTCTAGTGTTAACTCTGCCATTCTGTGCAATTCTAAGCAAGTCACTTCAATTCTCTGAAATTCTATTATTTCATCTATAAGAGAAACAAACATCTCATGATTCGTAATGCTGTGAGAATCAAAGGACAAAGCTGAAACATCATGGTTGATTCACATTGGGTTTAAGTTTTGATTGTTTGTTTGTAGTGCTGCGTATCAAACTCAAGGCTTCACTCACACAAGGAAGGACTTTTCCTCTGCACTGTACCACTGGCCTTCAATTTAGTTTTTTTTTTTTTTAAATATTTATTTATTTACTTTAGTTGTACACAATGCAATGCATTTATGTTTACATGGTGCTGAGGATCGAACCTGGGCTGCGCACGTGCAAGGCGAGCGCTCTGCCACTGAGCCACAACCCCAGCCCCCTTCGATTTAGTTTTAATAGGAGTATTTTCTTAGCTTCTTCATACTCTGTTAAATCTCATTAGATAGCATGCAAAATTTGAGTGGTTGACTGGAATGTTTCTCTTTTGTATATTTAATAGGAAACCAACTAGCAGGATAGTATTAAAAGCAAATAGACCAATGCATGGTGGGGAAATATGTCTTAATCTTTGGAAGGATAAACACAGGATCTCATATTTGATTTTCTGCAGAAAAACATGCAAATGGCCCATAATAAACTATAAGAAAGAACATTTTCAATCCAAGCACCTTGAAAAAAGAAAATAAAGAAAAACCAATATTGTGTTAGTCAGCTGTTTATTACTATAATGAAATGTTTGAGACAATTAACTTAATGAGTAAAGGTTTACTTTGGCTTATGGTTCTGGTGGTTCCAGTCCAAAATTGGGTGGCTCCTTTCTTTGGGACTCTGGTAAGGGCAGGACATCATGGTAGGTGTATATGGTAGAACAAACCACTCAAGTCATGAGTTAGGAAGCAAAGAGAAAAAGAATGGGCTGAGGTCCCACAATCCCCCTTAAGGGCATGTCTTCAATGAACTAAGGACCTCCTAAAAGGTCCTACCTCCCCAAGGTTCCACCACCTCTCAATAATGCTACCTTGCTAACTAAGACCTTGGAGGGCATTCAGTATCCAAACTAAGCAAATACAAAGCAAAAGTGTGCTCTGGGACCCTATAAGGCCACAGTCAGAAAAGTCTACAAAACCTTTTTAATCAAAGCAATCAATTATAAAGTACTTTCAACTCGTTACGTATTTTTGCCATGAATCTTATTACCGAAAGACCCGAGCATGGATTCTGGCCTTAGTACTAACCAGTTCTGTGAGCAAGTGAAAAATTTTCTGATTTTTTTTTATAGGATGGAAACTCAGGAGCTACATCTCTAATTCTTTCTTCCTTTCTTTCTTTCTTTTTGTTTTTTGTTGTTGTTGTTGTTGTTGTTGTTTTTTTTGTGTGAATCAGAGTCTCACTAAGTTGCAGGGACTGGCCTCAAACTTGTGGTCCCCCTGCCTAGCTGAGATGACAGGCATGTACTAATGCACCTGTTAGAAATAATAAAAATTTTAGGGATTATGCAAGGCACTGTGTATGAATAAACCTAATTGAGACCCTTACGAATTGTGATGCTCAGTAGATGTAATCAAGGCAAAGAAAAAATTCTCATGGAATAACATTTCAAAGAAGAAATAGTTGTGAGACCTTGAATCAGAAATTACCACTTCTCTGAACCTCTACTTTCCTCTCCTATAAAATGAAGATATTGAATTAGATCCTTAAGTTCCCTTTTACTCAAACAACAACAAAACAACAGCTACATGTACCAAGTGCTTACTATGTGCCAGGCACTGTTCTAATTGCTTTATATTTAAGGATTCATTTAAGCTTCACAGCATAACTGTGAGGCAGGTTTTGCTTTCTGTAAATATTTGAGGGAGACTTCTTTTCTAAATTCTTTTTAACTTTGTTTTATTTTAAGTCTTTATGGAATTTACAAGTTTGTTTAGAGCTGCTTTGTCTTTTTGAGAAAAAAATTAATGCAGAGAAGAAGTTATATTAGGTATATAATGCTGCATAACAAATTACCTCAAAACTTAGTGTTCTTAAATGATAAGTATAATATCATATGATTTCAGAAGGTCAGAAACCTGAGAGTGCCTTGGCTGGGGTGGTTTGGCCTCAGGTGTCTCATGAGATTATAATTAGATTGTTGGCCAGGGCTGCAGTTGTCTGAGGGGCTGGAGAAACTACTTTTTTTTTTCTTTTTCTTTTTTTATAGTACTGAGGATTAATTCCAGGGCCTTGCATATGCTAGACAAACTACCATGGAGCTACATCTCCAGCCCTTTTTCTTTTGACTTTATTTTGAGGCAGCATCTCATTAAATTGCCCAAGCTGCCCTCAAATTTGTGATCCTCCTGCCTCAGCTTCCAGAGTAGCTGAGATTATAGTCCTGCACCATAGCATCTGGCTGAGAACGTTTTTCTGAGCTCACTCATGACTGTTGCTAGAAGAATTTAGTTATTCATCTGAGCATCTCCATAAGACTGCTCATACAACTTGGAGACTAATCCCTGAGTGTGAGAAATTAGAGAGAGAAGGAAGGAGCATGAAGAAGAGAAAAAATGAGAGAAAACAAAAAATAGAAGCTTTTATCTTCCTAATTTTCAGGTATATCTACTCTCCAAACCTTAGAGGTGACATTCCATCCTTTCTTCCATATGCCTTCACTAGAAGCAGGTCACCAAGTCCAACCCAAATTCTAGGGAGGGGAAGTTAAGTTCCATTGCTGAAAAGAATTATGAACATATCTCTAAAACCATGATAAGAAGCCAGGCACGGTGGCACACACTTGTAATCCCTGCATTTGGAAGGCTGAGGCAGGAGGATCATGAATTCAAAGCCAGCCTCAGCAATGGCAAAGCACTTAGCAACTCAGTGAGACCCTGTCTCTAATAAAATACAAAAAAAGGACTGGGGATGTGGCTCATTGGTCAAGTTCCCGAGTTCAATCCCCAGTGCCAAAAAATAAAAATAAAACCACAATAAGAGCAGGGCATGGTGGCACATGCCGGTAATCCCAATGGCTCAGGAGGCTTAGACAGGAGGATCACAAATTCAAAGCCAGCCTCAGCAAAAGCAAGGCACTAAGCAACTCAATGAGAACCTGTCTCTAAATAAAATACAAAATAGGGCTGAGGATGTGGCTCAATGGTCAAGTGCCCCCTGAGTTAAATTCCCAATACCCCAGGAAAAAAACCTACACACACACACAATAAGTACAAGAAATAACAGTCATGTACTCACTGTCCCAAAACTGTGCCAATCATTACTTTATCATATTCTCCACAAGAACATTTCATTTTTAATCTCTTGTTTTCTTCAGTTTTTTAAGTTTACTTTTTAAATTGATGCATAAAATTGTATGTATTTATAGGGTTCCATGTGATGTTTCAATACATGTATACATTATACAATGTTTAAATCAGAATAAACATGTTTATCTCCTCAAATATTTATTATTATTTCTTTGTGGTAAAAACATTTAAAATCCTTCATTCCAGCTTTTTTGAAACATACAGTACCATATCTACAGTCATCCTACTGTATAATAGAACACCAGAAATAATTTTTGCTAATATAACTTAGTGCTCCTTAACCAATCAAAATAATTTTTTTTTTAAGTACTGGGAATTGAACCCAGTGGTGCTCTACCACTGAGTTATATCGTCAGTCCTTTCATTTTATTTTGAGGCAGGGTCTCACTAAGTTGGCCAGGCTGACCTTGAACTTGGGATCTTCCCACTTTGTTCTCTGAAGTCACTGGGGTTACAGGAGTGCACCACTGCCCCTAGCTCAAAAGAACATTTTCAATAATTAAAAAAAGAACACATTAAAAATAAATTATTTGCTCCTATGTTCAATCCTGTTCAATAACAACTAAAGAATTTTATGATGTCATTTTTCAGTCTTTTAAAAAATTACTTTAGGGCTGGGCTTGTGGCTTAGTGGTAGAGCACTTGCCTAGCATATGCAAGGTGCTGGGTTCAATCCTTAGCACCACATAAAAATAAATAAATTAAATAAAGGTATTGTGTTCAACTACAACTAAAAAAAGTTTTTAAATTATTTATATACACATAAGTATACTGAAAACAGTTTATAGCATTGTTTTGTAGATATGTAAGATATTTCATAAATGGTATCATATTTACATATTGTGCATCTTGGTTTTTCCATCAAAGTTTCTTTGAGCTTTATGTGTGCTGATATCTAAACTTAGTTCAATATTCCATTATATCAATAGGCCACTTTCAATTCCTCTAATGATGGGAATTGTTTCCTAATTTTAAAATCATTATTATAATCAACCCTCCAATAATTAGTGTTAATCACAATTCCTTGTGAATATGTGCAAGAGTTTTTCCAGAGCAATGTTTCACATATTGGACCCCAGCCTACAGTAAGAAATTCCTCACTATGACAAGCCCATGTCTCATTCTGACCAATCTATATATGTAATTAAACCAAAGTTTCTTGAGAAGAGCACTTACCCTTTCTATAATGCCCTCTGATGTTACCTATTTGGGGAGAGGGAGTGTACTGGAGATTGAACCCAGGGTCACTTAACCACTGAGCCACATTTACAATCCTTTTTATTTTTTATTTTGATACAGGTTCTCACTAAATTTCTTAGGGCCTTACTGAGATGCTGAGGGTGGCCTTGAACTTATGATCCTTCCGCCTTAGCCTCCCAAGTTGCTGGGATTATGATAGGCATGTACCACTGTGCCCAGCTGTTATTAACCTATTTTAAATCTGTATTATTTTAAATTGCTAGTTGAGATTCACTAATTTGATTTTTAGACACATTTTTGTGGTCTCCATCATTAGCATGTACATCTGTAGTTTGAAAAATAATTATCTAAGGTCTGTATCAAGCCATTGTAGCATATACAAGTTATGGCAGTTTAAATTTGATAAAATATTGCAAAATTGTTCTTCATAGTAGTTGTATCAATTTACCCCTCCCTTACCACCAGCAAGGATGAGAGTTCATTTTTGCCCATACTTACACCCACATTCAATATTGTCAGATTTTTCATTTTTGCCAATCTCATTATTGGGTCTCATTTAAGGGTTGGATGAAGGCAAGCCTGCATAAATATATTATTTCTTTTGTGTAGGAGGCACAAGTATAATGAGAAAATTCTCTCCTATGTGTGTCTTCATGGCTGCTGTGTCATTACTGAATCCCTTGGAAATTGTAATAATTAAAGAGAGAAAGGATACAGTAAAGAGGCTTCCCTCAGAGAATTCAGAGAAGCCTTTGTAACAAAGCCAGACTGATCTGCCAGGCTCCCCTGGTCTACCAATAGAGTCACTTCAAACCATTCACCACTTTCCTCAAACTTTCTCCTCTCCTAACTCTCCCTAATATTCAGCAATCACTAATTCTTCCACCACCAAGAACATGAGACTATCACCTGAAAACGCTGCTATATCCATCTGCATCCACTCTCTTTTTTGTTGTAGTTTGAAGGTATCCCTTGGAATTCATTCTGTGGAAAGTTAATCCCCAAAGTCATATGTTAATGGTATTTGGAGGTAGGGCCTTTTGGAGGTGTTAAGGATGAGGTCTGTACCTCCATGATTGCATTAGTAGCTTTATAAGAGAGAGCTAAGCTAGCAAGCTTGCTCTTTCTGTGCATGTGATGCCCTGTACCATAGCAAGACTCTAAAAAGAGCTCTCTTCAGCAATAAGGCTCTAATCCAATATGATTCCTTGAACTTGGACCTCCAGAATTATGAGCTGAATAAACCTTTATTCTTTATAAATTACTGAGTTTGTGGTATTCAGTTATAGCAACAGAAAATGGAGTAAGACACCCTACATCATGTCCCAAATCAAGTGATAATCTTGTTCTTGCCCAAGGCTAATTCTTCTACCTCTGCACTGAGGCCTACCTCCTCCTATCTTCTGATGACTCTTACTTCATAAGTGATTCCTTCTGCTTCTAGCTGTAAGTGCACCTTTCTTGCTCTTTACCTCATCCTTCCCCTTGCTTGAGTCTCTCCTTCCTTGAAAAAGGCCTTCCTTTGATTCCCTGCTATTCTCTGACTTCTCTTACTCATTCTCAAACCCAAACATTACTTCCTATTGCCGACAGGACTTGTCCTTTTCCTTCACAGCATTTACTGAATTATACATTTATATATTTATTTGTGGGTCTGCCTCTCATTCTATTCAGTCAACTGCAAGGGATCAGAGACCTTGTCTCCCTAGTGCCTAACACAGAACAGGCCCTCTAGAGCTTTACTTCTCTATACTCCTACACCAGATGGATGTTTCAAAATTAAAAACCTGTTGCACCCTCCCCCACTTGGCTCCTCAACCTGCAGAGTAAAGTCCACTCTCGTTAGCACAACACAGAGTGGTTCTGAGAAAACAGCTTTCTCCCCATACTCACCACTGTGAACTGAAGCTCTCTGAAAAGGCAGCATCTATATTAAAGATCTTGCAGATTGCTTGACCTTGGCTGTCTAGAGCATTGTGATTGTGGAGAGATGGAATATTATAGGTCGAGTGTTAGCCGCCGGAAAGGGATTGCAGCCTGGAACGGCAGCTCCGCGGGAAGGAGTCCGGAGACAGGATGGAGACGAAAAAATTCTTTAATCTTTCTGTCTCTGTCTCTTGTAATTTCTAACACTACATACACACTCTCACAAGAAACCAAGCCACGTACTCTTACAAGAAACTACAATGTATCTATACAATAGCGATAACCCTGTCCTTTCTCTCTCTGGTCTCATCCCATGCGCCCGAGCAGGAATGGTGCTTGCTCGATCTGCCGAGTCACTCCTCAAATCTCTCGAGATCTTGGGCCAAGTCCCGTGAGACTACGGAAGGCGACAATGCCCAAAAATGTCAATCTGCTGAGTCATTGCTCAAATCTCTCGAGATCCTGGGCCAAGTCCCGTGAGACTACGGAAGGCGACAATGCCCAAAAATGTCTATGGCCCATAGTCAACCGCAATCTTAGCTATCTCCCCAAACAGGGCTCCTGCATTTCCCCCTTTTGTTTTAAAAGAGGGGATGCTCTAGGACGTCTATGTGCAACCAACATTCTTACCCGTCATTG
The DNA here is from genome assembly GCA_025594165.1 of Tamias sibiricus. NCBI lineage: Eukaryota > Metazoa > Chordata > Mammalia > Rodentia > Sciuridae > Tamias > Tamias sibiricus. Next base: position 104,790,410 of record CM046662.1, read on the forward strand.
GATAATCAAGGCTGTGCCCTTGACTCCTGTCTTAGGTTGATATGTCGGCCACATGAGACTGTCCCGTGCGACTGTGCCTGTCTTAGGTTGTCCCCCTCTGGGGATCTTACCCGTCATTGGCTAACCAGCCATCCAATGGAGCCCTTTAGGATCGACTGTGTAAGATGACTAACAGCCGTCCAATTGGGAGGAGATGCTGCGGCTTTAAGGCGACAAGCCTTTTGGTGACAAGTCAAATTGCATAGCATATCAAATTCTTTAAACAAATCAGCTGCCCTAAGTTCTATCAAGTAACACAGTGAGTTCTCTAAACAAATACCCGCAAGGTACTGTCCCATGAAGTCCCAAACAATGAAAGATCAAAATGTCCACTTGTTATAACACGTAGATCTAGGAGGCCCCATGCATGCAGAGCAGAGGCCACACTGCTGGTGAGGTTGTTTGACATTTGAGCAGCAGGGATGCTTGCAGCGACCGCGATCCCTGCAGCTGTAGAAGCAGCCGTCTTTTTTATGTCTAGACGATGCCACCGGCAAATCTTCAGGGCCCGCTATCTAGAGACTGAAGCATCAATTGTTAAAGGAAAGGCAGTGCTATTCCAGCACTGAGTCAAGAGGCGAGTTGTCAAACTAAATAATAGAATTATTAGATTGGAAAAATAAGTTGATTTCTGCTCACACACATTGTAGCCTGTGCTCCCACAAACATAAGCTGGCAAAATATCATTTTTAGAACAAAACAAAGAAAGACTGAGGGTAATTACTGCATTAAAGATAGATTAAAGAAAAACTAAAAGCACTTTGGAGAAATAATTTGTTAGCTGGAACTCTCGAGTTTCTGCATACACAGCAGTCCTTTACCTGTTGAAATAATTGAAATTAATCATTTTTTTAAACAAATGAAGTTAATAACAAATAAGCAACCTCATGTCAAAACACCAAAATATCAGGTTATACAGCACTAGTCATATTTTTTGCTAAAGAGAAGTCCCTGGGACACCTATAAAACAAAATTGAAGGTACCTTCACTTATTAAATTATTTACCCATTTTGAATACTCTTAAACTTAAATGAATTAGAGTTATTTGGATCCATATATATATATATATATATTCACAAGCGCTTTGTTATTTTTGATGTCACACTGGACAGACGCACATACAAACATATATTTGTGACGTCACATTAACATGAAATTTAGACAAATACACAAATAAACACATATATAAAAGGTAAAAAAATATATATATATAATTGTGTGCACACTAAAGAGAGATCTCTTCGTCCCAGCCGGGAGGAATGACACTTAAGTTGTGACATATTTTGAAGGACTCTTTTAAGGGAATCATTCCATATCTTCATCATGGTCCTCTTGATTTTGTACCTTTTTTATTAATCTTGATTCCTCAACAACTTCATCTTGATCCTTTTGATGTGGTACCTGCTTTATTAATCTAGATGGTATCCATATTGGAGAGGATTCATGCTTTGGAAAGACACAAACAGATCCTCTCCCCCAAATTAATACTGGATCCGGACCCTTCCATGTACCTGAAAGAACATCCTTCCAGTAAACCAAAGGTTTATGTTGTTGATGTGGGTTCCAATGTCTGTCTCCAGCAGAATAACCATCAGAGTCTAAAGTTAAAAAATTTAAAGTAAACAGGGCAACTGCCAATCTGTCCTTAGGATTTTTCCAGTTTCCTTCTTTCTGTTTTAACAACATAACTTTTAGTGTGCGGTTTGCTCTTTCAATAATGCCTTGACCCTGAGGATTGTATGGGATGCCTGTTTTATGGGATATGTTGAATTTTGCGCAAAACTGTTTGAAAGATGAGGACGTATAAGCGGGACCATTATCTGTTTTAAGCATTTTGGGGATGCCCAATGCAGCAAAAGCTTGTAAACAATGAGATGTGACATCTTTAACTTTTTCTCCGGAATGTAAGGAAGCAAAAATCATGCCTGAGCATGTATCTATGGTTACATGAATAAATTGCAATTTTCCAAAGCTTGGCTCATGAGTAACATCCATCTGCCACAAATGATTGGGCATTAATCCTCTAGGGTTAACACCAAAATGAGGATTGGGCAAATGTGTTATACAAGATTTACAATCTTTTACAATTGTTCTGGCTTGCTCCTTTGTGATTTTAAACCTACGTTGCAAGGTGGTGCTGTTGACGTGAAACTGGGAATGAAATAAAGTAGCTTGTTGTAGTGCTGAAAGTATAAATATTGTTTTTGTAAGTTCATCTGCCTTTTGATTACCTTCATGGAGGGGGCCAGGCAAATTAGTATGTGCTCTAATATGGCCTACGAATAGAGGTTCTTTTCTTGCCCACAAAAGTTTTTGTATCTGATAAAACAATTTAAAGGCTGGAGTATGAGGTGCTATTGGTCCTGCTAACTCTAATTTTGGGATGGCTTGTACAATATAGTGGCTATCTGAAAAAATGTTTATGGGCTGGTCTCTAAAATTTTCCAGAGCTCTTACCACAGCTTCCAATTCCACTAGTTGAGCTGATTTGTGTGCAGTTATGTAAGTCATATTTTCTTTTGTAGTGACTACTGCAGCAGTACCATTTGAGGACCCATCTGTAAATACATTAAATGCCTTAGGAATAGGTTGATTTTTTATTACCTGTGGAAATATAATAGGATGATTAATACAAAAAGATAATATAGGAGACTTAGGAAGGTGATTATCAAAATTTGCAGAGGTAGAGCATCTAGCTATAGCCCAGTCATTATCATTGAAGCATAAATATTCAATCTGTGACGATGAATAGGGAGTAATAATAGTAGCAGGGTGAATGCCAAATATTTTAGTAGAAGTTTTAAGTCCTTGAAGAATAAGTTTAGCCACCATGGAGGTATATGACTCAATTATGCTTTTAGGAGAGACAGGCAAATGTATCCATAATAAAGGCCCTTGTTGCCAAAATACTCCTGTCGGTGTATATTGTGAAGAAATAATAATCAATATCAGCGGTTGAGTTAAATCAAATCTGTCACAATGAGCTCCTTCTATGGCTTTTTCTACTACCTTTAAAGCTTTCCTAGCATCAGGAGTCAATGTTCGCGGTGAGGATGGATCAGGGGCCCCTCGAAGAATATCAAATAAAGGTTTTAATTGGCCAGTAGTGAGGTTTAGTGTAGGGCGAAGCCAATTAATGTCTCCCAGTAGTTTTTGGAAATCATTGAGGGTGGTTAAATGTTCTTTATTTATTAAAATTTTTTGGGGACACTTCTAATACTCTCCTTACTGGTCTTAGTTGACTCAGCGGAATCTACGCTTTTATGATTGCCTTCACTGTTTTCTAAATCCTCCTCACTAACGACAGACTCATCCATATCAAAGAATTCATCAAGAGCCTCGTACACTTGGGTCTTAGTTATTTTCGAACCCATTTTAACCGCTCTGACTAGAGACTCCTGCGAGGTTTCTCAGTTCTTACCTGCCGTGCTGAATTCCCCGTACGGGCCACCAACTGTTAGCCGCCGGAAAGGGATTGCAGCCTGGAACGGCAGCTCCGCGGGAAGGAGTCCGGAGACAGGATGGAGACGAAAAAATTCTTTAATCTTTCTGTCTCTGTCTCTTGTAATTTCTAACACTACATACACACTCTCACAAGAAACCAAGCCACGTACTCTTACAAGAAACTACAATGTATCTATACAATAGCGATAACCCTGTCCTTTCTCTCTCTGGTCTCATCCCATGCGCCCGAGCAGGAATGGTGCTTGCTCGATCTGCCGAGTCACTCCTCAAATCTCTCGAGATCTTGGGCCAAGTCCCGTGAGACTACGGAAGGCGACAATGCCCAAAAATGTCAATCTGCTGAGTCATTGCTCAAATCTCTCGAGATCCTGGGCCAAGTCCCGTGAGACTACGGAAGGCGACAATGCCCAAAAATGTCTATGGCCCATAGTCAACCGCAATCTTAGCTATCTCCCCAAACAGGGCTCCTGCAGTCGAGAGCCAAAATTATCTTTGACTATTTTAAGCACTTAAATAGCCAATCACCTTAACATTTATATCTGACCTAACATTCTTGTGACTAATAGATAAACTTCTCAGAAATGTATTGCTAAGTTTAGCATACCTCTAAGCTCCACCAATTGTAAAGCTAAAAATCTGAAAGATGTCCCTGCCTTGCTGTACCTGCCTACCTGATGCTTACACCAATATAACTGGTAAATGTATTGACTTATGACTTCCTTTTGTTCTGTGACTGTAAAAGTTTATGTAACCTTCTCCACGGTGGAATATGTCATTCATGGTAACTTGAGTCCATGTTCTTGCCCATGGTCACTTTGGCTCAAAATAAACCACTTTCATTGCTTTATGTTGACACACTCTCTTCTATTAGAAGTAGCAGGCAGGGGAAGAAAAAGCGCTGGTAAAAGTAGTACTTGGAGGGGGCTGAGGGTGTAGCTCAGTGGTAGAGCATGTGTTTAGCATGCACAATGCCCTGGGTTCCATCCCCAGCCCTATGCACCCCGCCCCCCAAAGGAAAAGAGCAATGAAGAGTTTGAAACCTATAAATAAAGGAGAATACATGATCATTTACAGATTTCATCCACTTGCTGTTTTTTCATGCTCTTCTTCTCCCATGGAAAAACTTGCACCTATTATTTCAAAGGGAAATAAATCTAAAATTTTATTAAACATTTATGATATAGTAGACATTAAACTAAATGCTTCATTTACTTTATCCCATTTCATGTAATTTTTTTCAAAACCAATATCCCCTCCTTCCAGAAACAAAATGACAGTCCAAACTAAATAAATAAACACATAAATAAAAAAATATGAAAAAGAAAAAGAATGTTCTGGTGCTTTCCATATTATGAGGAAGTGCAAAAGGCTTGTACAATATATATGCTTTCTATTAGTTAAAATAGTCCAGGTTCATCTCTGGTAGGCATGAGACTTGTAACATGCCAGTTTTCTACATAAACTCCTCTTATCTTTCTCTCTTCCTTTCCTTTTCTTGTTCTTTTCTTCTTTGCTCTTTTCCCATTATTCTCAATCAATCTGATTACTTTCTGTTTTTTCCTTTTCTCTCTGCCTACTACCTCTTAAACCCATCAACAGTTTCAATGTTGCCTTTGAGGCCCAAAAGGTTACTGACCCCTTGTCTAAACTAAAGTGAAAGCAAACAGAAAGAAAGCCTTCTTTCAACTCCCCTGGGTTAAAATTGCAACAAGGCATAATGATATTGCAGTATAATAAGTGACCCAGAGAGAGGTCACATACACTAACCAGGCTTTCAGCTTCTCAAATGCAAGGGAAAGTCGCCCACTGAGCTCTTTGTGAGGTTCTCCTGTTTCCATGCTGAGTAAATGAGAAGACGTTAGTTTTTTATCTGCAGGTGAGAAGTTGTAGAGAGAAGTTTCCCTTAGGCTTGGGAAATGAGAAAGGAGATGGAAGGAAGATGCTCTCCTTTAAAAGGTAGAGATTTATCATATGGAAATCTGAAAGTAACATCATGTGGAAAATTCAAGATGAAACTGCTGGTCTTGAAAGTTTGCCCAATCATTAGGTGCTGAGAATGCAGAAGTTGCTTTGGAATGTCAAACCTAGCTTCTGAATTGAGGAGGTTTTATCCTCATTTTGAGTGTTCATACCAAAGCTGGCACAACAGGTGTCTCCCATTTGACATTTTCTAATTTCTCCACTTTCAGGCAAATAAGAAGAAACCTGGGGATAAATCATTCTTTCAGTTCTATTTGAAGAAAAAGGTATTCAGTTATTTGCAAAACTTTTCCAGTGCTTTCTGAATACCAGACTCAATATTTAAACAAACCAAATCTTGGAGATCAAGCAGATGCTATAAATCATCAAAATAGCTCCCTGTTCCCCCTCCCCGCCAAACAAACAGGCATTAAAAGAAAATTAGTGTTGAAGAACAGAGCTGGTGGGTAGGTGGTTTATAGCTGTGGGTTGATGATCTGACAACATTTAATCAGAGAACTTTGCTGACTGGCAAAAAGCAATGAGTTGCTAAATGCTGAGAGACTGTTGAGAATACTTAAGGATAAAGGTATTGTTTCTGGAAATAAGAAAAGAGTTCAAAAACTACAGTCCTACATCTCTCACCTCTCTTAGGGATAAGTGATTCTGCATTTCATGAGAAAGCCTCTTTTGCTTAATAAAAAGCATTTAGATTCTGGCCAAAGCATCTTCTTCCTCTTCTACAGACTCCCACCACCCTGAATTAGTCATGTACCTTGTTGGTTCATTAAGTGTTGGTATCTTTTGATCCATATATTATTCCAATGACACATACAAAACTACAATATTCAATCTCTGCTTAATGAATTTAAGGCTATACTTTGCAGATCTTTGAATCATCCAATTGATTCAGGAATGAGTTAGCTGGTCTATTGCAGCCACTGGAGAGAGAGAGGGGTGGGGAGAATGAGAATGAATATGAATCCCCTTGGGTTAAATATCAAAAGAACACTTAGATCTCCATCATAATTTTAGTATTAAAATAGTCATGGTAGCTATAAGGGCCTTTCAAATTGACACTTCAAAACAGGATCATCACCAGGGCATTTTTGGCTGGCTGCATGTAACTGGTTCATTCAATGAGCTGCACTCAGTCATGAACAAAAGAAAGCAACTTTACTCCTCTCAAATGCAGTTTCAAACCTTCTCTATCAGAGTATTCTACTCTATTCTTAGATAAAATTGTACATGAGGTCTCAAATATAATCACATGAGCTGATTCCTTATAATCTCCCTTTCTTTCTCTCTCTCTCTCTCTCTCTCCACACACACACACACACACACACACACACACACACACACACGTGCATACACACATGCATGCACATATAGGTGGCCCTCCATCTCTGTCAGTTCCGTATCCACATCATATGATTGTACATGAAATCCCAGCTTTTCTGGTCATGGTCAGGTATTAAAAAGCCTAATACCATCTACTATCAAAAGATTATGCCCTCATTTGATTCAAATCTTCTCTTCAAGCTCTTGCTGCTCTTCCTTCCATCCTCAGACCTGAATCAAACATGCAAACCTAAAAGTGGGAAATGCCAGTGTGGGTGTGTGGTATGGGGGACAAACAGCGGGTGTTCTTTCTTCCCAGCTCCACCCCCTTTTACACTTTCTAGCTGCTATTTGCAGTTCTTCTATATACCATCAGTGGAGGAGGTAGACCTCCTCTAACAAGACAACAAGGATAGTGTTCTTTGGTGGATGCAGTGGAGTTTCTGAGCTCTCCTGGGGACCTCCTACCTCTATCCTACCTCTAGTTTCCTGTCATAGAAAATGTTTTCACACTGACCCTTGCTTTCACGATGGCTTCCCATTCCTACCACCTCGTCTCAGTTTGCAGCCATAGATGGCCCACTTCTGCCCTTTAGAAAAACAGTTTTGGTGAAGTCACTTTTCATATAACCAAAATACAATTCTAAAATTTATGGTAATCCACACGCATCCTACAGAAAACCTGTATCTTTGTCCACAGAGCCTTATTCCTAAGTATATTAGTTAGGCTCCCCCAAAGAAACAGAATCAATGTGGTGTATGTACAGTTAATCTCAGTATTCATCGGGGACACCCACCCACCCTGATACCAAATCCATGGATGCTCAAGTTCTTTATATAAGGTAGAATATTTGCATATAATTTACACACATCCTCCTGTATACTTTAAATCACCTCTAGATTGCTTATAATACCTTGTAAGATTGTGTATAATAAATGTAAATGCTATGTAAATAGTTGTTAGACTGTTATTTAGGGAATAATGACAAGAAAAATAGTCTGTACATGTTCAGTACAAATGCAATTTTAAAAAATGTTTGATCTGTGAATGGTTGAATCTGTGGAAGTAGAACCCACAGATATGGAGGACAAACTCTGTGGTGGGGGCAGAGTGGAGAGAGAGATACTTCCACCAGGAATAGAACCCCCTAAATTCAAATCTAAACCCAGTCATATGGCTAGCATGAAAACAGCTCAAATCTACTTTAAATAACGTCCATCTCTCCATACCCAAATTTTTATATTTTTTATCAATACTATGGGAAGAAAATTTTTATTCTTTATCTCATGCTCATTCATTCATCCACTCAACAAATATTTATTAAGAGATTAACAATGTGTTCAATGTTGGGGAGATGCAGGCTAAAAACTATACTACCTGCCTTTCAGGAGTCACATTTTGGTAGGTTACATAGACAATCATCATAAGTATTCTATGGAGATTGAACATGAATTCCAAGTGGCAAAAACCCTTACCTAGCTGGGTGCAGTGGTGCATGCCTGTAATCCCAGTGGCTCAGGAGGCTGAGGTGGGAGGATTCCAAGTTCAAAGCCAGCCTCAGCAATTTGGTGAGGCCCTAAGCAAATTAGTGAGACCCTGTCTCAAAGTAAAAAATAAAAAATAGCTGGGGAATGTAGATCAATGGTAAAATGCACTTGGGTTCAATCCCCAGTACCAGAAACAAACAAACAAAACTGGATTCATTAAGATGATACTAAATGATATATTGCTTATTCCCGAGTCTCAGGCAGTCAGGGATTGATCAAGTTTTGTGAGGTCGGATACTTGCACAATCTGGAAGCCTGCTTTAACAAAAAGAAAAAGAAAAAAAAAAGAATAAAATTATGCTTCTAAGTTTTACAAAATCATGAGACCATGTGAGAACATTGCTAGGTCCTTCCCAGGGTCTTGGAAGGGACCCATGCAAGTGAGGTACTATAAGGCTTAAGTCTCATGCCTCTACAGTAAATCTGTCTCAATACTCAATCCATTTATAAAGTTATCAGTTGTTTCAAGATGACTCCAGCTTGTATAATGGTAAATTGGGGCTCTAAAATCAGACAGACCTATACTCCATTTACCCTTTTCCACTTACTTCCTCTGTATTTTGGTCAAAGTTACTTAAATTCTGCAAGCCCCAATTTCCTTTTAGGAGAATCTATTTCATATGATAGTAGCAAAGATTAGAATATTAAAATATGTAAGTATGTAAAACATTTAGAATAGCCTATAACTGGAACTTATTAAGGGCTCTCTATTAGCTAGGATTAAAATCTGAAGTGTCTGAATTCTGTTCCTGCATTTACCTATTCAAACCTGCAGATCCTTTGTTCCTTACAACACAAGCAGCATCTGTAAGGACATGCCATTTTCATAAAGAAATAAAATCAAGGACCTCTGAGTCTTGTAACTTGGAGAATTGTATAACTAGACCCCTAAATCTCCCACCTAAGATTCCCCACTCTATGGAGGATCTTGCCAGACACCCTGGTTAGTGAGAAGTTGGTCCTCCTTGAACACACTGAGAAAAAAGTAGATTGTGAGAAAGAAATTGACCAAACTATGAGATAGTTTTAAAAAGAACAAATCAAAACACAGTGTAAGCCGGGCGCGGTGGCGCACGCCTGTAATCCCAGCACTTTGGGAGGCTGAGGCAGGAGGATCGCGAGTTCAAAGCCAGCCTCAGCCATGGTGAGGCACTTAGCAACTCAGTGAGACCCTGTCTCTAAATAAAATACAAAAAAAGGGCTGGGGATGTGAGCCAGTGGTCGAGTGCCCCTGAGTTCAATCCCTGGTACCACAAAAAAAAAAAAAAAAAAACACAGTGTATATAGGGCTCAGTGGTAGAGCGCTCACCTAGCATGTGCAATGCACTGGGTTCAATACTCAGCACCACATAAAAAAATAGATAAAATAAAGGTATTATGTCCAACTACAACTTTTAAAAAAATTTAAAAAACAAAACAAAACACAGTGTATCTAAGGGAGAGAATGCTTTCTTGCAGATATGCCCCCATTCCACATGAGGCCTTAGGAAAAAAGAATATTACCAGGATTCCTCCTAGCTTTCAGTCTTCACCATCATGGTAAACACCATAGATAAGTATTCACCACAGGTGTACAATCACAGGCATGGAACTAGTAATGTACAGTTATGCAGGATGAGCACTGAACAAAGATATTGTATCTATGAAGGCAACTTCACAATGTAGACACCATATATTTCTATATTTACCAAGATAATTTCCTAGCAAGTGGCAGCTAGATGCTGTTACATATTCACTACATTACAATACTTTTACAATGCCTTGAAGACATGAGAAAGTGGTGCCTTTTCCCAATCTGTACCCACAGATCACTATTCAGTCTAGAGTCAGAGAAAGAGAGATCCAGCCCCCTCATCTATGACATCATAGCTAGACCCTACCTTCCAGTTCCCATTTCCTGTCTAAGGGCCTACCTCTTCCCCTAGAAACCGACACAGAGAATTGCTCCATTCTTCAGCCAAAGGTCCTCACTACACCTTTGTTGATCTTATCAATGTGACTAGATATTGATATAATATGATGACCGATGACAATAAGTACACACATGACAATAGGGAATAATTTCTTTATAAAGATTTTAAATGCACATACATACCTGTTTATTTTAAGGCTATGCTAATTTCCCCAAAGGCAAATTTCAGTTACCATATGGCTGAGGATATATTATATTGGATAATAGAATATATCTATTGTTCTTTTTGACAACTTCAGCTTTTATAGTATTACACTTAAGCCAAGGGAAAAAATGACTACGTTGATTCAGTTTTCAAGGTAAGGCTTACCAGATACAATGTCTTATTTCCTAAAACATCAATGAAAAGAGGATGTTTGGGTTTTCAAATGTGTTGGCTCAATAAAATATAGCCATATCCAACAACATCAGACCCAGCCATATTTAGACTACCCATCCTTAGTATGTTTCTTAAAATGTGGTCCTTATTGCAATATTTTGCACTGTTTAATTCTCAGTATGTTCAGAGATAAAAGTTAAAAACAACACTTTAATTCTAAATTCTAGATGAAAAAGAAAATAGTTACTTGAAATGTATTTATTTGTAAATACAATTTCTGAGTTAATTCAGAAAATATTAGCTTTTTATTTTTAAACTTTCTTATTGTGATATATATCTTACCTCTATAACAGTGTATGTATGAGTATATGCAATTTAAAGAATAATGAAGATTTTTTAAAAATAGCTATGTTCCTATTATGTATCTTTAGAACTAGAATTCAGTATCACCAGTACTTTGTAAGTTTTTTATGTCTCTCCCTGTTGATGTCCCCCTCCTTCCTCACCTTAGATAACCATTTGTTGAAAATTTCTTAATCATTCTTTGTATCTGTTAATTATTTTATTATATATTTGTGCCCCTAAGCAATATTTTACCTAATTTTGCCTGTTTTTGAGATTTATGTAAATGAAATCATGTTTGATTTGCTTTTTTTTACCTGTTTTTGAGATTCCTCAACCAAAATACGTAATTCATTCAGTTTTGCTACCCTGTATCATTCCATTGTATAAGTAGACCACAATTTAGTTATCTATTCTATCGTTGATGAATATTTGGACAGTTTCCAGGTTTTTTGTCTCTTTATGCTGCTGTAAACATTTTGTTCAAGTTACTTAGAGTACATGTGCACAAATTTTTGTAGCATAGAAACCTAGAAGTGCAGAGTTTTACTCTTTATCAAAATATATTAATTTCAGTTAGACAGGAGGAATAAGTACAAGACATCTATTATATATTATGATGACTACAGTCAATAACATAATGCATTGTATATTTGAAAATTGCTGAAAGAGTAGATTTTAAGTGTTCTTATCTCACACACACAAACACACAAAAGATAAGTGCATAAGGTAATGTATATGTTACATAGCTTGACTATGCCATTTCACAATGTATATACATATGTCAAAACTTCATTTTGATCATCATAAATACATATAATTTTTATTTGTCAATTATAAATAAATACATGGTAATATCTAGAGAAAATAATTTAAAAAGCAAAGGCAATACCAAACTACAGTATTCTCAGAAGGTATATTTGATAATGATGATGATGGTGATGAAGAAGATTTCCTTGCTGCATACCAATACAATGGGAAGTGCCCATGCGGTGCTTACTATTTTGGCTTCAAACCATTTCTTAGTATCATTAGTCCAACAGGAGAGAAACTCAACACAAGTCTCCAGTTTTGACACAGGAATTTTGCTAGGAGGATGCAAAATCACTGAAGATGGTACATGTTTGGTAAGTGGTGCTACAGGAAGAATGAACACCTGACGTCTAGCACGAAGAATATGTGCGGTACCTGAGCAAGAAAGCTTGACTTCTTAGCTGCCTTCACTTACGGTTTGGTGTGTGTGTTGGAGATTGAACCTCTGTGCTCTAACTACTGAGCTATATCTCCGGCCCCACCTCTATTTAAAGATGGTTGTGTGCTTTGGGGCAAATCGAGTAATATCACAGGATCTCAGTTTTCATGTTCCAAACCTGCAAAGTGTGGATTATATGACCTCTGGGTCACTTTCAACTCAAAAATTCGGATTCCGTAATTTCAGATTCCTTTTGGAAACGACAGTTTTGCATGCCCCCTAGTGGCTTCCTCTGGCATCGCAACTAGAGAAATCGGCTTTAAAATGGTGGTATTGCCTCTCGAAAGTTTCCTTGCGTGATACATTTTAGGCATTATAATTAAATATGAAAATTAAAGAAGGGTCTTTCGAAGTTCTTATCACTTTTGAAATACTCAAAATGAAATTTATTTGTCTCACATAAGAATTAATATTTGTTTTTAACAATTCATATTTTTTAGCCATACACTTAAAATTTTTGCATTTGTTTTCTGTAAATGCACCTTATTTTGTTTTTTAAATTAAATTTATTTTAACTCATACACAAAAACATAAGTTGCACATATTTATAGGATACTATGTTATACATTGTGACATGCTTATATAGGTTTAAACATATCTATCTCTTAAAGATTAATCATTTTTATGGTAAAAACTTTCAAAATCCCTAATTCTAACTTTTGGAAATATCTATGTTAAATTAACAATATCTATACATCCTACTATGCAATAGCACAATAGAACTTCTTACTTCTTACTCCTATGTAACTGTAACTTAGTACCCATTGGTAAACCTTTCTCCATCTCTCCCTCTCCCCTACTCTCCAGTCTCTGGTAACCACCATTCTACTCTCCACTTCTATGACATCAACTTTTTTAGTTTCTGCATATGAATGAGATCATGTGGCACTTGTCTTTCTGTGGCTGGCTTATTTCACTTAATAAAATGACTTCCAATTCCATTCATGTAGTTGCAAATGACTTCAAGGCAGAATAGTATTTCATTGTGTATATGTGCTGCACTTTCTTTTTCCATTTATCAGTTCATTGACGAACACCAAGGATGTTTTCATTTAATGGTTATTGTGAACAGTGCTTCAATGAACATGGGAGTGCAGATGTCTCTGTCACCTCCCTTAGATACATAGCCAGTAGTGGGATTTCTAGATAATGTGTTGGTTCTATTTTTTTTTTTTTTTTTTTTTTTTTTTTTTTGGTACTGGGCATTGAACTCAGGGGCACTCGACCACTGGGCCACATCCCCAGCCCTTTTTTGTATTTTATTAGAGACAGGGTCTCACTGAGTTGCTAAGTGCCTCGCCATTGCTGAGGCTGGCTTTGAACTCGTGATCCTCCCGCCTCAGCCTCCCAAGTGCTGGGATTACAGGCGTGCGCCACCGCGCCCGGCTGGTTCTATTTTTAATTCTTGAGAAAGCTCAATCTTATTTGCCCTAATGGCTATACTAATTTACATTCTTACTAATATTGTGTTAGTTCCCGTCTCTTCATAACTCCCCAGGACTTTTTACTTTTTGTCTTTTTCAGTATAGTCATTCTTACTAGAGTGAGGTGATGTCTCATTGTGGTTTTGATGTGTATCTCCCAGTGCATGTTGAACATTTTTCATATACATGTTGGCCATTTGTATGTCTTCTTTTGAAAAATATGTATTTAAACCTATTATCCATTTTTAATTGTTTTTTGGGGAGGGTTTTTTTTTTTCTTTTTACTATTTAGTTTTTTACCTCCTTACATATTGGGGATATTAACCCTTTGTCAGATGTATAGTTTGACAATTATTTTTTCCTATTCTGTAGGTTGTCTGCTGATTATTCACTTTGCTATGCAGGTTTTAATCTGATGTAATCCCATTTGTCTATTTTTACTTTTGTTTCCTGTGCTTTAGGGGGCTTGTCCAAAAATTCCCCAGCCTATTCCACTGCCCTGAAGTGTTTTGCCTTGATTTCCTTCTAGTAGTTTCATGGTTTCATGTCTTATAATTTAAGTCTTTAACCCACTTTGAGTGATATATATTGTAGATGAACACAATACCTTTATTTTAGTTAATTATTTTTATGTGGTGCTGGGGATTAAACCCAGTGCCTCACATATGCTAGGCAAGCATTCTACCACTGAGCTACAGCCTCAGCACCTTGACCAATTCTTTTTAACTAGTGAGAGATAATATGGTTTCATTTTTCCACATATGGATATCCAATCTTCCCAGGATTATTTATTGAAAAGACTGTCTTTACAACTTATGTTCAGTAAGATGTGAGGGGAAAAATATTCAGAACTCCTGCCTGAAAGTTTTTTTTTTTTTTTCCCCAGTATTGGGAATTTAGCCCAAAGGCTCTCTACCACTGAGTCACAGCCCTTTTATTCATTTATTTATTTTTGAGAAGGGGTCTTGCTGAGTCACCCAGGCTGGCCTCAAAATTGTGATCCTCCTGCCTCAGTCTCCCGAATCAATGGTATTACACGCATGCACCACCATGCCAGCTGCTGCCTCCAAAATTTAAAAATTCAATTAATCCACATCCTTCCTATTAAATTAATGGCACTGATCATTATGGAAGTAAATAAAAGACTAGAGAATTGAACGAAATAACAAATAGTAACCAGACCAGTAGGCATTCAATATGGGTTTAATTAATGTAGATCTGAATTTGAAAAAAGAAAAACTTTTTTTTCATTTGGAATCTGACTATTCTACTACATTAAAGTAAAAGAGAATGGCATTGATCTACTCTTGGAAACAGACTTAGCCACTTTCTGAGAGTGAGTTTTTCTATTTGCAAGGAGGGAGCAAAAATTCCTGATGTCTGTTGAAATGCCAGATACATCACAAAGATCAATGAGTTGAATAGTGCTAAAGTCTATCACATTCCTTAGAAGAGCAATGTTACATAAATACTCAGTCCAGTATCAACGGAAGCTGGGTGCACAGGCTCTATGAAATGCATTACAAATGTTCCTTGACTTAGGGTGGGGTTATATTCTGATAAACCCAACACAGGTTGAAAATGCCTTTTTAAGTTTTTATTTTTGTGGTGCTGGGGATTGAGTCCAGGGCTTTGCACATGCTTAGCATGCTCTCCACTGCTGACCTATGTCCCCAGCCCATGCAAATGCATTTCATACACAGAGGCTACTGGACATAATTTGCTAACACAGTATACCATAAAGGGTTGGCTGCTTCCCCTTGGGATTGCAGGACTGACCTGAAGCTGTGGGTCACTACTGTGGCCCAATACCAACAGAGAATAACAGTACTACTACAAATTGCTATCCCAGAAAAAGATCAAAATTCAAAGTACCATTTCTACTGAATGCATATCACTTTAGCACTATCATAAAGCTGAAAATCTTAGGTCAAAAAATCACAAGTCAGGGACTGTCTATACTTGCCATTTTTTAAATATGTTATACAATTGCCACAAGAAAAATAACCCTACTCACAAAACTACAAAATATCATTTTTCTTCAGAGAGGAAAATAAGAAAAATGAAGATTCTTACTTTGAATTTAAACACAAAATCAATATATAAAGGAATCAAGTCTGGAGTCCTTAATGTTTTAGTACTTTCAGCATTTTAATGAATAAATTTTAAAAGGCTAACTATGTATAAAAATATACAGGTTGACAGAATTTTACACCTTTTTATTGGCTTCGTTTTTGTTGCCCTTTCAATAGTAGAGACACCCTGAGAAATATTTTCTGTGCTTCTTTATCTGTTTACGTGATTTTCATGGAGACAGCCCAGTTGAAGGGAGAAGAATGGGCTTCCAGGAAGAAACTAAATTTTAGTATTGTCCCTGCCTCGTGAAGTATGAATGACCTTGAGCAAGCCACTTGAGCCCTCTGAGACTTATTTATGTATAAAATGGAGGATTTTGAACCAGAAGCTCTCCCACAGTGATGATTAAGTGAAAGTATGTAAATTCTCTTTGGAAACTGTCAGGTTATTGCCAAATGTAAATGATTATTTTTCATACCTTTATCCCCTTTATCTATACAAATCTTACCTTATCAATCACCAAGTCTAACTGATTTTAGTTCTAAACTCTCATATTCAGATCTTCTCATATTCTCACCTCTTCTGCCCCAGATTCCATGCAGACCACAGCCGTCCACTATACCGCCTCCTCCGGCAACTCCTCCAAGTGTCATCAGGCTCCAATCCAACCACTTGTCACCAGAGTGAAATTTCTCCTGGGAAAAATTAATCATGTCTTCCTAGTTCTTGATATTCTTCTTGGCACCCAATCACCTACAAAATAAAATCCCAATTAATTCACTATCTGTGTTGGCCTACCTGTTCGGCTCCATCACCTGCTGTTTTGTTGTTGTTGTTGTTTCCTTGCACTTCACAGACTCATAATTCCAAGACTTTTTTTTTTCCTCAGCCTTCATGCATTTATATACTTACTCCTCTTGCCTGAAATTTCTTCCTACTTAGCATCTCTAATACATTTTTTTCTGCAGAATCTTCTCATTTGTTGCAGGCAAAACCCAACTTACTCTTCATATATCAGTTCATAGTGTCTCCCTTTGATAAGCTTTCTTTCCACTTTGTTTAGATTTTTAAAAAATAGTTCTTCATTGCACTTGCTGATTCCCTTTTAGATTGTAGATTCCTAAAGAGAGTAGATCATGTCTTTTCATGTTGCTGTCTCTGGTCTGTAGTACAATGCCTGTACCTATTAAACACTAATCATTCTGTGTCATGTGGGTGAACATTTTCTAGTATTCTTAATCCTTACATTTATTTTATTTTATATAACTTAATTTTTCTATTTTCATGGGTTCTAATAATTTATTTATACATTATAGCATCTTTCAGTATCTGTCTCTGTAGTTATAATACCTTATCTTGGGGCATCATCATATCAAATACATTATTGCTTAAGTCAGGACTTTTGTAATTGGAAAGAACAGAGAACTACTCAAGCTAACTCAAAAGAAAGGGTGAGGGTAAGGTGGGGATATTTTTATGACACAGCAGTGATATTATGGGAAATACAGGCACAAGAAACCCCATGGGAAATGAGGCTGGTACAAAGCAGCTTTTTGGTCTTGTCATGTCCTAGTATCTTTCTATGCATGTGCTGTGGTACTTTTCCCTCAGCTTCATCTGTTTTAGTAAGTTTTGGCTACAAGTCTCTGACATCTTTTCAATCTTTGCCCCTACTACTTCCTTTTTCTTTCTCATATTTCAGATCCTCTGGGCACGGTGGCGCACACCTATAATCCCAGCAGCTTGAGAGGCTAAGACAGGAGGATCACAAGTTCCAAACCAGCCTCAGCAAAAAGCAAGGCGCTAAGCAACACTTAGTGAGACCCTGTCTCTAAATAAAATACAAAATAGGGCTGGGGATGTAGCTCAGTGGTCAAGTGCCCTTGAGTTCAATCCTTGTACAAAGAGAAAAAATTCAGATCCACAGAAAAGGACTCTAATTGACACACCTCAACTATTTGGCCCAAGCTACGTTTGTTCATTTATTCATCAGATATTTATGGAATACCCAATATGTGCCAGGTGCTCCTCTAGATAGCTGGGGTAATAGTGTAAGAGAGACAGGTAAAACTTTCTGCCATCAGGGATCTTACATACAATTCACCCCAGGCAAGTCCCTGAACTGCAATACTTAGATCAGGTACCACTTTTGGGCATCATTGTCTGTGAGTGAGAGTGGAAAGTCAGGGTCATGTGGTGGGAAATATGGCCACCTGCTCAACAAAGGTGAGCAGGGCAGGTTCCCCAAAAGGAGGGTGGAAGTCCTGGACGAACTTTAGAGCAATTTTAATTTGAATTTTCTCTATGTTATTCATATTCCTTTCCTTTATTTTCCCTATTTCCTACATATTTTATATACAGTTTTAAAAATGTTCTTTTATCTTACCTTCTTTGGTTTATTCAAGGATGCCATGCTATTTGAATACATTCTTACATCTTGTAATCTTGAAAGTAATTTGGACAGACTTTGCCTTAAGAAAAATCTAGAATTTGGGATGCTTTCCTAATGCCTAAAGAACATATCCCAAGGCAGAATGGATAATCTACTCTTGCCTGAATTATACTGGCTTACTTTGCAAGCACGAGATGTTGTTATTCCCATACATAGCTATAGTTGGGAAAAAGAAATAATTTTAGAAGCCTTTAGTAAGAATCCCTGAACTCCATTGAAGTCCTTCTTTCTGCGTGATTCTACCTTTCTTTCTGGGATCATTCCATGTGCATGCACATACACTCTATATTTATTCTCTTATCTCTGTCTCACTCTACTTTTGTTCATCTTTCTCTTCCTCCTACCTTTCCATTTTGTTCTCCCTCCTCTTCCCACAGCACCCAGGTCTATTTATCTCCCTTAATTAACTATGATTTGAAACAAAAATTAATGTTTCATTACTGCTGCCACCACTCCATTGGGTTGAGATTATAAATGAGCATCCCATAACTAGATTGCCATTTGGTATTATGTCTAAAATTCAGTTTGCTGCTAACAGGTGAGAAGTAATGGCTTAGCCATAGGCCAAAATTAGAGGCTTCTTACAGAAGTAAATAATGGCCAAGTGATGCCTTTTCACTTAAAATTCAATTAGTTACTGAAATGTATAAATGCTTTATATAAAATTCATAATGATGATGACACAAATGTTTTATTAGAAAGTGATCACAATGCACAACAATGTCAAGAAAATCCAATTCCCTTCCACAGTCAAGACTCTTGCTCATTAGCTTTAGCATAATTAGTCGAATGCCCTGCTCCACAATCTGTTTAAGCTAGCCCAGGTTTCCTTGGGCGCACACAGATTAAATTTGCCAGAGTCAGAGGTCTGCAGTGGTACCCTGATTCCAGAAATATAGGAGAAACTTTTTTTAAATAGTTTTGAATTGTTGATGGATCTTTATTTTATTCATTTATTCATATGCAGTACTGAGAATTGAACCCAGTGCCTCACACATGCTAGGCAAGTGCTCTACCACTAAGCCACAAACCCAGCCCAAGGATAAACTTTTTATAAAGAAATTATTGTAGGTAGTTTTTACTCTGCTTTTAAACACTAAGCGGATCTATAGCTTTAGACAACAATGTACAGAAAGCAAGTATTCGGTTATTAACTCTAACTCTCCTTACTCTTTCTGACCTTATCCTCTTGGTCTTGGAGTAAGGGGTGGAGGAGAGGGATGGGGGTGGGGATGAGAAAATGTATGATCTAGGCAGAATAAAAATCCTAGGATGATCCTTTTTTAGTGAATAGGCAATTCTACAACTGTTGACTAACTTCATCCCATTTCTCTCAACCTCATAATTAATTTTATACCTATATTTGCTTTTCATATATTATTGACACTTTCCAGACAGCAGTAGTAGAATTATATCTTTTTTTTTTTTTTTTTTTTTTTTTTTTTTTTTTTTTTGTACCAGGGATTGAACTCAGGGACACTCGACCACTGAGCCACATCCCCAGCCCTTTTTTGTATTTTATTAGAAACAGGGTCTCACTGAGTTGCTAAGTGCCTCGCCATTGCTGAGGCTGGCTTTGAACCCATGATCCTCCTGCCTCAGCCTCCCAAGTGCTAGGATTACAGGTGTGCGCCACCACGCCCAGCGGCCAGAATTATATCTTTTTTAAAAAAAAAAATTTGCATCTGAATGTGCTCTTAAAGTGATAGCATACACCTTATTCTAAAATATTTTTTGTCACATGTTATACTAATATGAAGGTTTTCAGACAATTTATTCAATTTTTAACAAATATATATTGAGCCCTTACTAGTGCTAGGCACTATGAATGCAGGTGACTAAAATGGACAACAACCTGTGCTCATGGAATTTACATTCTAGAGGGGAAATTAACAATTATGTAATATGGGAAAAGGTGAAGTGCTGTGGGGAAAAAATAATGAAAGAAAACAAATAAGGAGCCAGAATTGCAATATTAGATACAGTAGCAGGGCAGGCTGAGTCTTTTGAAATGATTTCATAGTTTCTAGTTTTTATTTTTAAAAAATAGAAGTATCCATTTGTAATATTCCCAGTATAAAAGGTGAAGTATTATTTTTAATTGCTTTTACTCTTAGATAGTTTTGACTATTTTTGTACAGATTTGTCTTTTGCCAGGAAAAAAAAAAAAATCCTAAACCAGAGCCTAAGTCTTTCTGAATGTCTGCAGCTGCATCAGCTCATCAACTTTATAGCAGCATTCTACTTTCTGAATTGACTGGCAATCTTGGGCCTCAGAAGACATGTGCCCAGGAGTTAATGATCCCACAAAAGAAAGTGCCTAGAATATCTCAGATCAAAGCCATCAGAGTCAGACTAATGCAGAAAACTCTTGCACATGTAACAGATAACAATACTAACCAACTATAAATATCTGTGGAATTCTTTTCCCACACATGAAAACAGGTTTAGATTCTGTTTTGAGTGGCTTTGCCTGCCTTCTCTTGAGCATCTTCTTACCAGGCAAATAGTCACAGGGTACCATTTCAGCTTCTAGTCAGCCAATCCAGTGGTACTCAACACTGGCATCATCTTTTAAAATCACTGATGTCTGGGCCCTAATTCCAGGCAGCCAAGAATCTCCTGGGTGGGTTCACTGGCATCAGTACATTTTTCCTGCCATTATACTTAATTTTCTTCTTACATTCCTTTTTTCCTTTTTTTATCATTCATTTGTTCACATGTGCCTCAGACATAATTTTAAATAAACATAATCCATCATAATCCACATTATAATTTTTTTTTCAATGTTCCAATTATACAAGACACTCAATGCACAACTTGGGCAGAGGCACTTAGCCTACCAGCCCCTGGCAGCCTCCCACCCAGCCCCTCTGAGGGTCTCCTAAAGTAATTAATAGGGGTAATAGTGGTTTATTACCTCTGTAGACAGCAGTTTTTGTTTTACTCTTCTATTCTTTCACCCACATTCCTCCTTTTCCTTTATTTCTTATTCCCTTCTTGTCTGCTTCTGCCTGAGGCCTGCCAACAGTACCTGTTAAGGTTGTTTGACCCTATTAATAGCCAGCTTTGGGCTAGGTTTTCAGCCTCTAATGCAAAACATATCTAGTTACCTGTAGACTGCCCACTCATCACATCTGCGGCTGCTTCTGTCGCTCTCTGGGGCCTCTCCACACCCTGCCAGGTGGCTGCCCTCTATAGCTTGTGCTATACTTGGGGTCAGCCCCAGGATAGCCCGTTTTGGCCCTCAGAATGGCCCTTAGAGTTCGTCTAATGCATACTGTCATGGCTCCTGAGGATGCTATTGGTCCAGCATATAAGACAACTCATCATCTGGTCCTTTCCTCTTTTCTCCCTCACTTCCCATTATCATCCCCCCCATATATATTCAACTACTTTATGTGAACTATTATATTTCCCTAGATAAAGCCTTTTTCCAATCTGGAAGATTCCTTGTTCATTCTTCAGTACCCTAACTCAACAACTATTTCTCCCTAAGAAGTTTCCTCTAACCTCCATGACAGTACAGAGCTGCTCACGCTGTACCATGGTGGCTTATGTGCTCTTGTTCCTTGTTCCTCCTCTAGACCCAAGGAAGAGACTGGGTCTTTATTTTGCATATCTTCAAATAGATAATACCATCTCAGAAAATGTTGAATGAAAGAAAGAGTGAATAAACCTACAGAATGTAGGTGGCCAAGTACAGTTTAGCTTGCCGCCCATTTCTGGTACAATACCCGTTTTCGTCACTAAAGTGTTATTGAAACACAACCACACCTATTTGTTTGTGGTCTGTTTGTGGTTTCTTTAGTGCTACAAAGGCAGAGTTGAGTAGTTGCAACAGACTATGTAGCACACAAAGGTGAAAATATTTACTAACTGACCCTTTGCAGGAAAAGTTTGCTGATACCTAACCCAAAAGAATCCAGTTGCCTGGCGCAGTAGTGCAGGCATAAAATCCCAGCTACTTCAAGGATAAGGTGGGAAGATTGCAAGTTCCAGGCCAGCCTGGGCAAATTGGCAATACCCTGTCTAAAAATATAAAAAACAAAAAAAAAGGGGGTTGAGGACGTAGATAGCTCAGTGGCAAAGCACACCTGGGTTTGATTCCCAATATCCCTGCCCTGCAAAAAAATTAATAAACACATCCAATCAAAAGATAATGCAATCCATATGGGTAATTGGAAATTTGCTAGTGGCCACATTTAAAAAGGAAAAGAAACAGATAAAAATTATTTTAGTAATATGTTTTAACCCAATGATACAAAATATTATTGTTCTAATGTTTAGTTAATACACAAATTCTGTAATGAGCTAATTTACATTCTTTTTGTGCTGTGAAGTCTGAGATCTTATGAGTATTTTACACAAGGATGATATGATAATTTGGTCAAGGCACAATTCAAGTGATCTATAGTTACATGTGTGCTAGTGGTTATCTGACCGGACAATTCTAGTTGAGAAAATTGGTCCAGAGAGGTTAAGAGTTGAACCTAAAGTCACACAGTTAGTGGACAAATCAGGTTCTTTATGCCTTGCCAAGCCTACTGTTTGTCCCCCCCTCCCCCCATTAGAAAAGAAATAATGAGAAAATCTAGTTTCTAATTCTATACAAGCATGAATAAGTAGTGTGACTCCGGGATATTTCCTAACTTTTCAGGATTTCATCTCCTCACCACTAGAATGAAAGCATGTTGATTTGTAAACCAGAACACACTGTAGTTATTTTGCCTGAGAATTCTATTCCTAAGAAGCTGTGCATAAATATCAATTCCAGACCATGTTGGCTATCATCATAACCTGAAGAAGGATTTTAGAGACCAGAATCTCAGAGATTCAATCCATTCAAATCTGTATTTAGTGATCAGGACTAAGTCTTCACGCCAGATACATTTGGCACAGAACTTTCAGAACATCACTATTATGTTCCCAAGAGATGTTGGAGATGATCTGAGAAGACTACTGATGAACAGTGAAAGAACAAAGAAGAAGCTGGTGTTAGGGCCCATCTAGGGCAGCAGAATGCTTTCTCTCTGCTGAAACATCACCAAGATCTGTTACTGGCAACAGGAAGACAGGGCAGTGAGAGGAAATGGAGCTGGCATAATACCTATGGGAAATTAGGAGACTGAGAACTGTGACCATGATTAGATAATCAAATTTTATTTTGTAAACAGAAAATGTTGTAATAGAATCAATAGCTTTATTAAATTTGTAATTCAAATTACAGAAGAAACATAACAATGAAGGAAAAAAGCATAGAAATGGAGGCAGGCCGGCACCCAAAAGAAATGCACTTTTAAAAAAAGTTTGCCTAAGATTGATTGTGTTCACTTTCAAACCCATTCACCTCCTACTCCTTCCTCATAACTGAGAAAGAGTGCTTTCCTTCAGGGAGTGAATAATCTTGTATGTAGTACAAGGGAAAGGTTTGTACTTTGAAGTTAGACGTTGGTATGAGCCCCAGATCTTCCTATAAAAATTATACGTCTCCAAGTTTGTGCTTTAGTTTTCTCCTCTGTGAAATGTGCATAATGATAGTACTTATTATCTGTGACAAAGATTAAATGAGGCAGCATATGAAACATTCTTAGAGTACCACATATTAAGTTTTAAATTAATCTTAGAATTAATTATTCCTGTCCTGAAGATACCACTCAAGAAGCAGGTGAATTTCCAGGGTGCTATGCCCACAGCTGGCTATGGGTACCTCAGAACTGGTCTGCCATGTTTATGGAAATATTGGTGATATAAATTAAATTGTATACAGGTAAATTAGTGCAACTCTAAAGCATTCCAACTGTGCTACCAAATCCTTTACCTTACTGATGCATCAAGATCACTGGGCAGCTAGACATGATGCTGAAGTATCTTAGGGAATCCTGCCACACATTTTGCCTTTTGTTACTTAACTGGTACATTCCTCAGAATTCTAAAAATAAGTTTTGCTTCTTTATGGTAGTATTTCATTTTGACAAGCTTGTACATTTCTGACTTTAGAATGGTTTTGTTCATCTTCCATCTCTCTAGGAAAAAATAACAAAGAATTTAAATGGTTTTAGGTTTATATCCCATGTGGGAAATTTTGCCTTCCAGTACCCAGTGACTTTTATAAAACAATCCTTCTTCATTTATCCAGACAGCAGAGAAGTGTTGGTGCTATGTGGTCTGGATATGGTTTGTCTCCCAAAGGCTCATGAGCTGGAAGTTTGGTCCCCAGTGAGGCAGGGTGATGAGGCAGTAAAAGAAGGTAGGGTCACAGAATTTCTGCCTTCATGAATGGACTAATGCTGTCTCATAGGAGTGAGTCAGATCTAGTGGGATCCATTCCCATGAGAATCTCTTGTTATAAAAAGAATGTGCCTTAGGAGGATTAGAGGAACACTAGAATGGTCAAAGGAAAGGGAGGGTAAGGGAGGGAGCAAGGGGGGAGGGAGGGGGGGAAGGAAAAAAAATTGGTGGTGGAATGAGATGGATATCATTATCCTAAATGCATGATTGAAGATCTGAATGGTACTTATATACTTTGTATACAAGCAGTTGTATGTAAAAAGATGCTATACTTGTGCATTATGAATAAGTAAATAAATAATTAAAAAAAAAAAAAAAGAACTGGGGCTGGGGTTGTGGCTCAGCGGCAGAGCGCTCGCCTCGCATGTGCGCGGCCTGGGTTCGATCCTCAGCACCACGTAAACATAAATGCATTGCATTGTGTACAACTAAAGTAAATAAATATATATATATTAAAAAGAAAGAATGTGCCCGGCCCCTCCTTGACCTCTTTGCACATATTCCTGTTTCCTGATGCTATCTACCATGTTATGACACAGCCAGAAATCCCTCACCAAAGCCCAACCTGATGGGGCTGCCAATCTCAGACTTTTAGCCTGCAATACTGTGAGCCAAATCATTTTCTTTTCTTCATAAAGTACCTAGTCTTAGGTCCTTTGGTATAGCAACATAGATCATAATAAGACAGAAGGGTCATCTCCCCTCTAACTCACCATATTTGGATTCAATAGCCAGAGACCAAAGTGACAACCCTTAGGTTTCTTCCTGGAACATTTCCAAGGGAAAACTCAGCTCCTTAGATCAGGTTTATTTTGAACCAAACAGCAGCTGCAGTTGAACTATGAGGCAAACATTTTTTTCCATAATTTAATTTAAAAGAAATATACAATAACAGTAACACCTAACATGTATACAATATACCCATATAACTTAAAATCAGCATACTACAGTGATGCAGCCACATTGTTATTTATAGCAGATTAATGCATAATAGCTGAGCTATGGAACCAACCTAGGTGCCCTTCAATAGATGAATAGATTAAAAAATGCAGATGCTAACACACAATGGGGTGGGGGAGAGAATAGAAGTTCATTGGATTAGAGAAAGGGGAATGAAAGGAAGGGAAGGGAGATGGGAATAGGAAAGACAGATGAATCAGACATAACTTTTCTATGTTCATATATGAATACACGACCAGTAAAACTCCACATTAGGTAGAATCATAAGAATGGGATCCTAATTTAAGTTATACTATGTATGTACAATATATCAAAATATACTCTGTTGTCATAAAAAGAACAAATAAAAAGATTAAATGAGTTATAAAAATAAAACAGAATAGTGGTACTTAGTGTGTTAGCATCTGTGTATCAGAGAGAACATTCGGCCTTTGGTTTTGGGGAATTGGCTTATTTCACTTAGCATGATAGACTCCAGTTCCACCCATTTACCGGCAAATGCCATAATTTCATTCTTCTTTATGGCTGAGTACTACTCCATTGTCTATATATTTTTTTATCCATTCATCTGTTGAAAGGCACGTGGGTTGGTTCCATAGCTTAGCTATTGTGCATTGAGCTGCCATAAACATCAATGTGGCTGCATCACTGTAGTATGCTGATTTTAAGTTGCATAGGTATATACTGAGAAGTAGGATAAGTGGGTCAAATGGTGGTTTCATTGCAAGTTTTCTGAGGAATTGCCATACTGCTTTCCAGAGTGGTTGCATCACTTTGCAGTCCCACCAGCAATGTACAAATGTACCCTTTTTCCCACATCCTCGCTAACATTTATCGTTACTTGTATTCTTGATTGTTGCCCTTCTGACTGGAGTGAGATGAAATATCAGTGTAGTTTTAATTTGCATTCCTCTAATTGCTAGAGATGTTGAATATTTTTTCATGTATTTGTCGACCATTTATATTTCTTCTTTTCTGACATGCCTGTTCAGTTCCTTTGCTCATTTATTGATTGGGTTATTTGGGTTTTGGGTGCTAATTTTTTGAGTTCTTTGTATATCCTGGATATTAATGTTCTGAGATGCAGGTGGTAAAGATTTTTTCTCCCATTCTATAGGGTCTCTGTTCATGTTCTTGATCATTTCCTTTGCTGTAAAGAAGTTTTTTAGTTTGATACCATCCCATTACTGATTCTTGATTTTACTTCTTGCACTTTAGGAGTCTTGTTGAGGAAGTTAGTTCCTAAGCTAATATGATAAAGAGTTGGGCCTACATTTTCTTTTAGTAGGCATAGAGTCTCTGGTCTAATGCATAGTCCTTAATCCATTTTTTAGTTGAGTTTTGTGTAGTATGAAAAGAGTTCAATTTCATTCTTTACATATGGATTCTCAGTTTCCCCAGCACCATTTGTTGAAAATGTTATCTTTTCTCCAGTGTATGTTTATGGCACCTTTGACTAGTATGAGATAACTGTATGTATGTGGGTTTGTCTCTATGTCTTCTATTTTTTTCCATTGGTTTTCATGTCTGTTTTGATGCTAATACCATGCTGTTTTTGTTTCTATAGCTCTGTAGTATAATTTAAGGTCTGGTATTATGATGCTTCCTGCTTCGCTTTTCTTGCTAAGGATTGCCTTGGCTATTCTGGGCCTCTTATTTTTCCAAATGAATTTCATGACTACTTTTTCCATTTCTTTTTTTTTAATATTTATTTATTTGCTTTTAGTTGTACACGATGCATTTATGTTTACGTGGTGCTGAGGATCGAACCCAGGCCGCGCATGTGCTAGGCAAGTGCTCTACCACTGAGCCACAACCCAGCCCCCTTTTTCCATTTCTATGAAGAACATCAATGGAATTTTGGTGGAAATAGTATTGAACCTGAATAGCACTTTTGGTAGTATGACCATTTTGACAATATTAATTCTACCTATCCAAGAATATTTGAGATCTTTCCATCTTTTAAGGTCTTCTTCAATTTCTTTCTTTAGTGTTCTGTAGTTTTCATTATAGTGGTCTTTCACCTCTTTTGTTATGTTGCTTCCCAAATATTTTGTTTTATTTTATTTTTTATTCTAACTTGTTATATATGACATCAGAATGCATTATAATTCATATTACACATATAGAGCACAATTTTTCATGTTTCTGGTTGTATACAAAGTATATTCACACTATTTATGTCTTCATACATGTACTTAGGGTAATGATGTCCATCTCATTCTACCATCTTTTTTACTCTTATGTCCCTTCCCTTCCCCTCTTACCCCTTTGCCCTATCTAGAGTTCATCTAATCCTCCAACTCTCCCCCTCCCAGCCCCACTGTGAATCAGCCTCCTTATATCAGAAAACATTTGGCATTTGGTTTTTTGGGATTGGCTAACTTCACTCCAAATATTTTATTTTTTGAGGCTATTGTGAATGGGATAGTTTTCCTAATTTCTCTTTCAGTTGATTTCATCATTGGTGTATAGGAATGCAATTGATTTGGCATTAATTTTATATCCTGCTACTTCGCTGAATTCATTTATGTAACTCATTTAATTTTAACCCCCCATGAAGTATGTACTGCCATTATTATAATTCTTATTTTACAGAAAAGGAAACCAAAGGACGAAAAGGACAAACATGCCCAAGATTACAGAACAAGTGAGTAGCAGAGCCTGAGAGCAGATCTAGGTAGTCTGGGACCAGAGTCTGTGCCCTTCTCTCCCTGTGCCACTGTCTTCAAGTTAAGAGGCACCTTTTTATTTCTGACCATTTTTTTAATGAAAGTATAAATATATAGAATTAAAAGTCTTTGTTAGTAGCCGGGGGTGGTGGTGAACGCCTATAATTCCAGCAGCCTGGAAGGCTGAGGCAGGAGGATCACAAGTTCAAAGCTAGCCTCAGCAAAAGCAAGGCACTAAGCAACTCAGTGAGACTATGTCTCTAAATAAAGTACAAAATAGGGCTGGGGATGTGGCTCAGTTTGTTGAGTGCCCCTGAGTTCAAACCTGGTACACCCCCCAAAAAAGGACCTTATTAATCAAAATTACTTACACTAACTGATTTTGAGAGTGAGGTGCTATAGTTTGATCTGGAGGGTCTTCCAAAGGCCCATGTGTTCAAGGCTTGGTCTCCAGCCCATGGCATTATTGATGGAACCTTTTAGGAGGTGTGGCCTACTGAAAGGAAGTTCTATCATTGGGGGCATGCACTTGAAGGGGATATTGGGACTTTGGTCTCTTCCTCTCTTTTGCTTTCCAGCCACCTCCTCTGTCACATACTCTCACAATGATATACTATATAGCCACAGGCCCAAAGCCATGGGTCCAAGCAACTATGGACTGAAATTATAAACCAAATAAATATTTTTTCCTTAGAAGTTGCTTACCTCAAAAAAATTTTTTTTTGTTACAGCAATGGAAAACTAACACAAAGGGCATTGTGGACTCCTCAGAACTTTTAATATTACTTATTTGAAAAAATTCTTATAGAACTATAACATTTTTGTGAATAATGAGAAAAATGAGAAGAAGCATTCCTACGTGCCCTCATCTTAATGTTGAATTGCAGTTTCTCTCAAAACCCAGTATGTGCATATCACCTATGATATAAAGTCTTCCTGATCTATTCTGGAGTTAATTACTTCTTTTGCTACTGCTGCAACTTATACATATGTCTATAATTGCACTCATTGCATTGTGTTGTAATTATTTGTGTATCTCATTTATGAACCCCTACTATAAAAAAGAATGCCTGAGGACAGGATCTATATTTTACTCATGAATGCATTTCTCCAATAAAGCCAACCAAAAATAAAAATAAATGCTTACTGAACTGTATTTGAGTTAAAATGCTTATATATATATATATATATATATATATATATATATATATATATACACACACACATACACACACACACACACATATATATATATATTTAAATTTATATTTAAAGTGTCTTTACTATGCTGGTCAGGCAGACTCAACATGAGAGAAAGTTTTTTATTTGAAATACAGAGGTTGCCAGGCGCGGTGGCGCACGCCTGTAATCCCAGCACTTTGGGAGGCTGAGGCAGGAGGATCGCGAGTTCAAAGCCAGCCTCAGCAATGGCGAGGCACTTAGCAACTCAGTGAGACCCTGTCTTTAATAAAATACAAAAAAGGTCTGGGAATGTGACCCAGTGGTCGAGTGCCCCTGAGTTCAATCCCCGGTACCACAAAAAAAAAAAAAAAAAAAAAAAAAAAAAAAGAAATACAGAGGTTGCAAAAATTATGGAGTGACAGCTATATTCATTCTAAAGAAATGTAGTCTTTACAGGATGAAGTATTTATAATGCATTCTATAGCATTAATAATTGTGAGAATACTTATATTAATTAATTAATTAATAATTCATCCTAATTTTTTTTGGTCTAGATTTTTAAGAGTTATATAAAATTATGGTTCAATTTTTTGGGGGGCAGTGGTGCTTTGAATTGAACCAAGAACCCAAGGGTCTCATGGATGCCAAGCAAGTGCTCTACCACTGAGCCACATCCCCAGGGCCTGTATCTTGTGTATTATAATTATAAACTGTATACTTGCTTCTGATTTTCTACATCCTGTCACTTCTCATTATGGTTTCTTTGGAAATATTATTCATAATATAAAATGAACATATACACAAACACTAGATTTTAGCTGAAGAAATAAGAAGCACATCTGTGTGTGGTGGTACATACCTGTAATCCCAGTAGCTTGGGAGGCTGAGGCAAGGGGAATCAAAATTTCAAGGCCAGCCTCAGCAACTTTGTGAGGCCTTAAGCAACTTAGTGAGAACTTGTCTCAAAAAAATAAATTAAAAGGGATGGGGACACAGGTCTAGATGGATACACAACTGAGTTCTATAAGACCTTTAAAGAAAAACTAAAACCACTACTTCTCAAACTATTCCATGAAATAGAAAAAGAGGGAACCCTTCCAGACTCATTCTATGAGGCCAATATCACCCTGATTCCAAAACCAGGCAGAGACAAATCAAAGAAAGAAAACTTCAGACCAATATCACTAATGAATATAGATGCAAAAATCCTCAATAAAATTTTGGCAAATTGAATACAAAAACACATCAAAAAAATAGTACATCATGATCAAGTGGGGTTCAGTCCAGGAATGCAAGGTTGGTTCAACATAAGGAAATCAATAAATGTAATTCACATCAATAGACTCAAAGATAAAAATCATTAGATCATTTCAATTGATGCAGAGAAAGCATTTGACAAGATACAGCACCCCTTCATGTTCAAAACGCTAGAAAAAATAGGGATAACAGGAACATTCCTCAACATCGTAAAGGCCATCTATGCTAAGCCCCGGGCCAACATCATCCTAAATGGAGAAAAGCTGAAAGCATTCCCTCTAAAACTGGAACAATACAGGAATGTCCTCTTTTGCCACTATTATTTAACATAGTTCTTGAAACCCTAGCCAATGCAATTAGACAGACAAAAGAAATAAAAGGGATACGGACAGGAAAAGAAGAACTCAAATTATCACTATTTGCAGATGATATGATTCTATACATAAAAGATCCAAAAAACTCCACCAGAAATCTTCTAGATCTAATAAACAAATTCAGCAAAGTGGCTGGATATAATATCAATACCCATAAATCTAAGGCATTTCTGTACATCAGTGACAAATCCTCAGAAAGAGAAACTAGGAAATCCACCCCATTTACTATAACCCCCCCCAAAAAATACTTGGGAATCAACCTAACAAAAGAAGTGAAAGATCTGTACAATGAAAACTACAGCACACTAAAGAAAGAAATTAAAGAAGATCTTAGAAGATGGAAAGATTTATCTTGTTCATGGATAGGTAGAACTAATATTGTCAAAATGATATTCTACCAAAAGCACTATATAATTTCAATGCAATCTCAATCAAAATCCCAATGTCATTCCTCAAAGAAATAGAAAAAGAAATCATGAAATTCATCTGGAAAAATAAGAGACCCAGAATAACCAAAGCAATTCTTAGCAAGAAGAGTGAAGCTGGTGGCATTACTATTCCAGACCTTAAATTGTATTATAAAGCAATAGTAACTAAAACAGCATGATATTGGCACCAAAATAGACCAGTAGACCAATGGTACAGAATAGAAGACACAGAGACTAACCCACACATCTACAGTTATCTTATATTAGACAAAGGTGCCAAAAATATACATTGGAGAAAAGACAGCCTCTTCAACAAATGGTGTTGGGAAAACTGGAAATCCTTATGTAAAAACATGAAATTAAAACTCTATCTCTCTCCATGTACAAAACTCAACTCAAAGTGGATCAAGGACCTAGGAATTACACAAGAGACCTTGCACCTAATAGAGGAAAAAGTAGGCCCAAATCTCCAACATGTTGGATTTGGCCCCAACTTCCTCAATAAGACCCCTGTAGTGCAAGAACTAAAACCAAACATTAATACATGGGATGGATTCAAACTAAAAAGCTTCTTCTCAGCAAAAGAAACAATCAGTGAGGTGAACAGAGAACCTACAGAATGGGAGCAAATCTTTACTACATGCACATCAGATAGAACATTAACTTCAAGGATATATAAAGCTCTCAAAAATCTTTAAACCAAAAAAACCAAACAACCCAATCAATAAATGGGCTAGGCGAGCGCTCTACCGCTGAGTCACAACCCCAACCCTTATCAGACAATTTTTAAAATTCTGAACTTACGTAATTTCTGCTATTAAGCATTTATTTAGTTTGAATTAAAATAAAACTTAAGGGGTTGGGGTCGTGGCTCAGTGGTAGAGCACTTGCCTTGCACACATGAGGCACTGAATTCAATCCTTAGCAGCACATAAAAATAAATAAACAAAACAAAGATATTGTGCTCATGTATAACTAAAAAATTTTAAAATAAAATAAAACTTATACTACTTCTAATTGGTTTCTTTAGTTTATTGTAAGAGCTCTTTAAAAAAAGAAAGAACTCTTTTCATTTAAAATGTTTAAATTAAGATTTGGAATTTATTTTATCTCTCTAAAATGATTAAATGTGGTTTCATATATTTATATTATAAATATATCGGTGCTTACAGTGTTTTTATTATAAGCATTATGGATCTTGAATTTCAGGTTCCCTAGGGGGCTTTTAGGAACTTGTGATAAATATTTAATAGAGGATGCAAGCTTTCTTTTTTAACCTTTATTTTTCCAGAAGGGATATTATTTAATCCATCCATATTCACTCTATCTTCCCATAAAATAATGCCATGGGGGATGCATTAGACTTATGGAACCCAACTTCAAATTTTTCAGAGTCTCTTTATTATCCATGTTTCTCTATAATGGGGAATTATAGAGTCTATTGAACAAGCTGAAACAATTGGAAAGTCACAGGTTGCCAAAAGAACAATTTCCTTTCTTATGCTATATTTACAACTAGTTGTGAAGATTTGGTAATCTAGAACCAAACTTTCTGAAAATATAGTATTAGATTTTTCTTTCATGTACGTCTTTTGAAGTATAAAAAGAAACTAATTTTTGTGGAATCATCTTCTTTGCTATTATTGTTTGGTTTGTTCTGTTTTTGGAGACAGCGTCTTGCTATGTTGTTGCCCAGCTGGCCTTGAAATCCTGAGCTCAAACAAATCTCCTGCCTCAGCCTCCCAAGTAATTGGGACTATAGTCATATACTGGTTTATCTTGATGTGTTTTAAAAATTCTTTTATTAGCCAGATACAGTGGTGCATGCCTATAATCACAGTGACTCAGAAGGCTGAGGCAGGAGGATCCCAACCTCAAAACCAGCCTCAGCAACTGAGCAAGACTCTCAGCAACTTAGCAAGATTCTGTCTCAAAATAAAAAATGAAAAGGCTGGGAATGTAACTCGGTGATAAAACACCCTGAGTTCAATTCTCAGTAACAAAATAAATAAATAAATATTCTAAACATGTGGCTTGCTTTGTTTTAAAACAATAGTGGGATATTTAAAAATCACCTACAACCTCATCATCCTCACAAAATTTCATAATTCTATGTTTTTGCTTAAGATTTCTTTTGCATGTGGCTACATAGTGCTGTGTACTGTGTGTGTGTGTGTGTGTGTGTGTGTGTGTGTGTGTGTGTATTTTAAAAGGGAAGGGAATGGATGAATGAAGGAAAATTGGTAAAGAAAAAGTAACATTAACATTCATCTCTGAAATGGCCAAACTTTTTAATACCTCCTTCACAGTCTCCTGTCTTCATGCTTTGTTCCTAACAGCAAACAGCAAAGCTAACTTTGGTCATTACCAGTATTTCCTTTTGTGTAAGTCCAAGCTGACCTTGTTCAACCTATGTTCAAGTGATTTTAGTTGATTTCTCTCTGGGGCTTAGAGTGCATTCAACAAACATGTGGATTTTTTATTTATTGGTCACAAACAAAAGCTAAAAATCTTACAAGGGGATAAAACGCATCTTTATCTCAGCTTATGTTAGGAGGAAGAGTTGTTTCAGCCCCATAGAGACGCTGAACCTTATTTTGAACTTATTGCCTGGTGCTTCAGAGCAGTGGGATTAATATTTTGAGGTATTTTTTCAAGCCCAACAATTCCAAATCAACCTCAGCAAACTGAACTCTTTATTTGGCTTTAACAATTACTTTCATATTTCTTTCCATTCTTTTGAAAATCAATCATGTCTACTCATTTAATGTGTTTATGTTTTATTTGAATAGGTATTTTATTCATTTGTAAAAGTCTTGGTAGTCTAGTGGTTAGGACTGGTGCCCTCTCATTTGTAAAAGTCTTGAATTCTTGGCATAGTAGCAGTCTGAGTCAGGCAGGTGGCAAGTTTGAACCCAACCTAGACAATTTAGCAAGATCCTGTCTCAAAATAAAAAATCAAAAGGGCTGAGGATGTTACTCAGTGGTAGAGAACCCTTGGGTTTAGTCACCAACATCTCCAAGTCTTGACTTGTTATGCTCATGAGAGTAATATAAACTCATTATAAAAAATTAAAACAGTACGGAAATGTAGAAAGATAAACTCATGTATGAAGAGCCATCATTATGATGGCTCTAGGAACAGCAGATAGTCCCTAAAAATTTACTAGCTGTTTACTAGCATATGTGACTATATGAAGACTTCTTTTTTTTAATATTTATTTATTTACTTTTAGTTGTACACAATGCAATGCATTTATGTTTACGTGGTGCTGAGGATCGAACCTGGGCCACGCACGTGTGAGGCGAGCGCTCTGCCACTGAGCCACAACCCCAGCCCAAGACTTCTTAATTCAATAATTTCTTGACCATTAGATAGCTCTCAGAAACACTCTAATCACACATTTCATACTGTTTTTGCACATTTGGGTTTATCATTTAGTATCTCTTGGCTCTTTACATCTTAGTACTTATAAAGTCCACTTCATTCTTTTCATTGACCACATAGCATTCCACCACATATGTATCATAATTTACTTAAACAGATCAATGATGATGGGCATATGAGTGGTTTCCATGATTATTCTGTTTAGTCATACCCCTTTAAAACATTTATAAAAGTATGGAACATTATTGTCTTCATGCATTTCATTTTAGTTAGCACTTCAGATCACTATTGTGAATATACCAATCTCACAATAAATAATATTTCAAAAATCTTATTCAATACCTTTAATTCTTAAGGGTAAGTATGTTTTTCCAGAATTTCACAATATTATCCTACAAATGACCTCCAACACATTTTTTAAAAAATATTTATTTATTTACTTTAGTTGTACACAATGCAATGCATTTATGTTTACGTGGTGCTGAGGATGGAACCCCGGCTGCGCACATGCAAGGCGAGCACTCTGCCGCTGAGTCACAACCCCAGCCCTCCAACACATTCTTTTATGAGTCATTGAATGATAGTAATAATGATTCCTTGACCATTATACAATTCTTTAGTTTACAAATCACCTTCACATAATTATCTCATCTAACCCTCACATCAATATGATATATGTAGGACAGGTTTATAGAGGAAAAGAATGGTGCTGACTTGGAAATCTTTACTGGCTGAAATAGTCTTATGAAATATAAGTCCTTTGTTCTGCTAATTCAAGGAGTCAAGGCCACCATCATGAAAGGAGTGTTATATCATACTGGTACCTTAATGTAAGAAACAACACTTATATGACACTTCAATAACTCATATTGTTAATTTGCTATCCAGTTTTCAGGCACTTTTATTTAATTCTCTGATATCTAGAGATTAGGCTCACCAGGCATTTATTAGCTAAGTGCTCAGTAATTGCCACTCCTGAACCAAGTATTTAAAAGACATTTTGTGCAGCAGCTGTTAATGGTTGGTGAGCTTCAGTACCACTTTTCCTCATTTGGAATTGTAAACAGAGGGTAAAGTTGTAAAAGAAAGTCCATAGAACACAGCACCAACAAAATGGTGCTTGCTAAAACCTGGAAATTCCTATCCCTACTCATTATTTCTGTACGCCTATGACACCCTCCCACCCCCTTCCCGGGATCACATCCAGATCTTGCTTGTTCTAGGCAAGAACTCTGCCATCTAAGCGAAATCCCCACCACCTCCCTATCCAACCCTTCATTTTTCCAGTGCTTATAAAATGGTTGAGATATGCTTCTTTCATTTCCCACACTCCTGAGAGGAAACAGGCTCCTGTGTAGAGAGAGAGGAAATCATTGTTATGTTGCCTCCTGTTTTGGGAAAGGAAGCAATTTTGAATGACATTATTGTTGCCATAGCTACAAACTTATGTTGCCTCATTAGTAAACCTAAACCCACCCTCAATTTAGCTGAGAATGCATTTCTGAACTTCCTCTCTTCTACATTTACTGTAACACACACAAGACCTCAAAAATCAGTTCCTAGATCTGAAATTTTGAGATCCTATCCAATTCAAGCACTGCTTGTTAAATATGCCAGCAGTATCTAAACAAATGATTCTGCAGAGTGGCTACATTAATACATAAAAACAAATTATAAAAACAAATTTTTATGTTCTGAAACTCTGTTCTATCAACACAGTTACAGAAAGGTGATCTGCCCCTATGCCATCTGTCTTACTTTGTACTGCTCAAAAAATGAAACTTGGCTATCAATTCAAGCTGGTCTCTTCCTTGTCCTGTGTGTAATACCTAGCTCATTCTCCTCTATCTGCCATCTTTATATTGTTGCTTTCCCTTCCAAGTCCTCCTACCTTGCCCATATGAATTCTAATCAAGTTTTAGAGCAGGACCCCAAGTCCCAAATAAAGCCTTAACTGCTGTGACAGTGCCATAGCTGTCTACACATAGGTAGAGAGAACTCAATATCTTTCTACATATTCTGATGTCCTTCCCTCTCCAAACTATGGCTGAATTATCAAATTTGTACTCTTGAGAACCAAGCTTCTTAAAACAGTCACCTCTCTATCAGGTGGTAGTAATCATAGTATGTCATAGTAGGTACCAGAGTATAGCATATGCCTTGCCCATTCTCCCAATCCTAGGGCCTTCCCCAAGTGGGGAGACACACTGATGAGCAAAGCTGCGTTGTTTTTTGCTGTTGTTGTTTTCCTTTTCTTTCTTTTGTGTGCATGTGGTGCTAAAATTGAAACTAGGGGTACTCTATCATTGAACTATATCCCTAACCTCAAACTTGAGATCCTCCGGATCTTCCAATCTCAGCATGTCCAGTCTCTGCAATTACAGACATGCACCACCACACCCTTGGCTGAAGTTGGGGTTTTCTCTGAGTCTATTAGAAGAATTACACTGAAGAGTCAGCAGCAGTTGATCTGTTTCTTACTCTCAAGTACTATATGAGAATGGTGGATAGTTCCTACCATTGTTTGATGAAAAAAATTCTCCTTTTATACACAAGAATGACCTCTTGGCCCTCATACTGTTTATAAAGCATGTACCTTTGGACACATTTCATTGACTCAAAATATTTCAAGCATGCCTATTTCAGACCTGGCTGAAATTTCACCAATATTTCCTAGTTCAGAATAATCTATTTTACAAGTCTAATAAATAAAAATATTTCCAATTTAGGGAATTAAAAAAATACAAGAAGTGTGGCATATCTGGAGAATAAGCATTTCCTATGACAAATTTATTTCATTTCACATGGCTAGTTCTATGACCTACATGATTAAAGATTTAAAATTCTATGTTACATGTTAATTGCTTAATATGTTGATCATGGACCTTCTAATTAGCTATAAACTTCTCAAGGGCAATAACATGACACCAATGACTCTGGCACTTCTCACAGCTCTCAATATAATCCTGAGCATATTAAGATGTTAAATATGTATTTACTGATTTAATTTAGTCAAAGTCACCTTTAGAATGAGGTGTTTAAGTTGCAATTCAAAGGTTTTAGGTAAGAGATGGAGAATCATTAGGGGTCAAGGGGAAGAAAAAAAATTTATCTAGATAGTTCTAATGAAGAGACTTTAATGAAAAGACCACTCAAACGTATATAAGCAAGGTTGAGAAAAAAGACATAGTGCTGAGTGTGGTGGCACACACCTCTAATCCCAGTGGCTCAGAAGCCTGAGGCAGGAGGACTGCGAGTTCGAAGCTAGCCTCAGCAACTAAGTAAGGCCCTAAGCAATTTAGCAAGACCCTGTCTCTAAAGAAAATATTTAAAAAGGGCTGGAGATGTGGGAGGTTAAACCTCATTGGGTTCAATCTCCTGTACCCAAAAAAACGGAAAAAAAGGCACACAGGGGCCAAAAGGAAAACCATTTTTAACTCCCAAGAAAGGAAGAGTCTGAAGAAACCAGTAAGAGCTGGGGCCAACCTGGCAGAAAGTGTGACTGAGGAATGAGACAGCTACTGTAAGAGATGGAGAACCTAAGAAGGAGCAGAGAGAAATATCCACTTTGGGCCCTCAGATCTCTTACCCATTTCAACTTAATAGGAGTTACAGACATAAAGTCAGAAATTTTCAGCCTTCTGAGGCACACAGCAGGGCAGAGAAGGGTGGAGGAAAAATGAAGATGGAGAGGAGCAAGGTGGTGCTGAGCAGACTGGCCAAATAACAAGTATAGAAGGTTTTCATTATAAATGGAAACAAGAAAACTGTTCATTCCCTATCTAACTGGAAATTCAATTATCTGAAAACAACAACAAAAAACACAACTAAGTCTAACTTATCCAAATTTAGGCCCTAACAGGGTGTTAATTTTCTTCATTAAAATCTCTCTGAATACAACCTGAATAAAGACAATAAATGCTCTGTTATAGTCAAAGTATTACTGCATTGTAGAACCAGGGAATGAATACACATACCTATCACTTACAGCAATGAATAAAATTTATTTACCAGTGTAACTGCCATCACACCCAAAAGTGGGGGCTATACTGCTTAATTTGTAACTCTGGACTTTTTTAGTAAAGCAAAATAATAGAACAAACATGTATTTCCTCTGGGGAGGAATTGTTATGAATAATGCCAAACTATTTCATTTTAAATTTAATGTTTTTTTTTTCAACTTTAGTTTCATTCCTATTTACAACCTCATAGGGGTTGGAAAATATTTACAGAACTAGAGTTATAGAATTTGAAGATATTAAAGATCTACCCTCTCATTTAACAGATAAACAGACTTCCACAAATTGAGTCACCTGCCATTGATCCAACAGTTGTTTGTGGCAGAGCCAGATGAAGAATATAAATAGTCTGCATCTTAATCGAGTTACCTCTACTTCTACAAATGCTTGATTTAGCTCCAATTTAATTGCAAAAGAGCATAGGGGTTAAAGTCAAAGGTTTGGAATTAAGCAAATTTCCAGCTGAATTTTAGGCAAATGTCAAATTCCTACTGATATTACATTTCTTCCCCTATATAGCACTATATAGACAAGATGAATATAAAATACCTACCCTGATAAGATTGCTATCACTTGCCTGAGACAACATACATAAAATGTGTAGCATAATGCTTGACATATAGTGGATGCCCAATAAATGAAAGCAATTATATGGTAATTACAATAGATTTTTAAAAATTACCTGAAAATTTATTAATAGAAGATGGTCAAAAAAGAATTTGAGGGGCTGGGGTTGTAGCTTAGTGGTAGAGTGCTTGCCTAGCATGTGTGAGTCACTGGGTTTGATTCTCATCACCTCACATAAATAAATAAAGGTCTATCCACAACTAAAAAAATTTAAGAAAAAAATAATAAGAAGAAATTGAGAAGCACTATGCAGGGAACACTAAACCAAGAAGAAAAACTTTAAATAAACGAGAATAAAGCAGAGGATGAGAGAAACAACTGGGGTGGAAATGAAAGCAAAGTCCTAACAGAGTAAATGAATTTATTTTATTTTTTCCCTCCATCTTTACTATAGAATCATTATCAAGAGTCTCCATTTCAAATAATAAACTTTTAAAGTTAATTAACTTTTAGAATTTATTTTTACAGCAGTTTTAGGTTTACAGAAAAATAAACTACCTTTTGATTCACAGCAACTGATACTACTGAATCCAGTGAAAATTTGAAAATATCTGAAAAGTCCAAAGCACTATAAAGATATAAGGCGGTATGTTTCTTATGAATAAATAGCAACTATCCAGGACCTAGTAAACATACCAGAAACAGATAAATCAACAGAATTCAATCTACATAGGTTTTTGTGGGGTTTGTGGGGGGAATGTACCAGGATTTAATTCAGGGGCACTCAACCACTGAGCCACATCCCCAGCCGTATTTTAAATTTTATTGGAGACAGGGTCTCACTGAGCTGCTCAGCACCTCACTTTTGCCAAGGCTGGCTTTGAACTTGTGATCTTCCTGCCTCAGCCTCCTGAACCACTGGGATTACAAGCATGCGCCACTATGCCTGGTATGCATAGATTTTTTAAAAGAATATTAAGGGTGAAACTGCAATTGCTAAAAAAGTTATATACCCTATTATATCAAACTTTCCAAGAGACTGATGTGAATTCTATCTAAAAAAAGAATAGCAGGCACAGTTATAGAAAGTTACAGATAGTATCATAATATACTGGGAAAACTAGTTGAACCTGTTATTGAAGGGTAAGATCACTGAAAAACACAGAAACAACCTCCAGGGGAAAAGGCATCATAGCTTGTAAGGGAATTTCATACAGAAACATTGTGAGTTCTTCAGGGAAATGACAACTCTTTTGCTAAAGGGAAAACTAGTAGGTAAAATATACAAACATAAGACTTCCCCCCAAAATCTTAGATAGATATTTCCTACTTTTAAATAAAAATTTTTAAAATATTGGTTCATCATTGGATTGACAGCACTTTAAAAATATACGAATAGGGAACTGTTTTAAAATAAAGTGTATGATTCAACACCTTGAAAAAGCATAAAGAATAGGGTTTCAGAGATCCCTCAGTGCTAGAACACATAGATATATAAAATATGGGTAAAGTAGTCTAGAAGACAGTATACCAGATTCATATACGATATTGAGTTTTTCCAAGTAGAAAACACCACAATAGCAATGGAGTGGGGGATAGGAAAAATCTGGTTTGGTTAAGTAGGTAAAAAAGTAGCAGCTCATATCCCTTTACACTCACATACTGCCTTCTATGAGGGGATCTCATAGAGGTGCTGCTACTTAAGGCAGTGCCTTAGAAACCATCTTCCCTATTTCCAAACTATTAATTACTTGAGGAAAAGAACACATATTACTAGTCTCTGTTCAGCAGCACTAAGCTTCAAGCATGCCACATAATAGGTGTTGAAAGTTGGTTAAATGAAGCGCCAGCATTCATTCTAAATTGTGTACTGGGGGCCAATGATAAAGATGGCCCACTTTCCTTCCGGATCTAAATAGTGAGAAATTTTTGTCATTCTAAAGAAGTCTTCCTAAAGGAGTTAGATGGGCAGAAGAACTATGAAGACAGCCTTTCTACTTAAGTGTTTTATGGAGGTTTAGTTGAAAATTATAAGTACCCTAACATACTTTTAAGGATTCAGTTAACTCCTGGCCAAATTTTAAGGTCAACTTTGACTGAGATGTCTAAAGGCCTTAGAAAGGTGACACAGCACCTATATGATACCCCCAACACCTCTGTGATTAACCCAAGGTCAATAATAATTTGCACTCCAGTTTACAGATATTAAGGGAATAAAACTTAGTAGCTCAGAAGGATTCAGAGATCATTGAGCATGAAGTAGAAAAGATTTCATATTTGTATGCTAGGATCTCTGTTTTGTTTTCCTTTTACACTTGATAAGAAGATCACAGAGTTGGTATCATCTGCTTCTGTGTAAAAAGTTCACAGCTTTTAGATGTTGTAAAGGAAAATAATACATTTTAGAAACATTTTAAAGTCTGTTTCCCTAATTCTTACATAACCTAATGTTTCTTTTCAATTCACTTACTCTTGTTTTTGTGGTAATAGGAATCCTTTAAACCCAGGGCCTCACTCATAGTAGGCAGGTACTCTACCACTAAGCTACATCCCTAACCCTATACAGTTCCTCTTAAGCAGCTGATTACAAGGTGGTACTATAAAGAGTAGTATTAATTTTCACAGCAGTAAATGAAGCAGAAAACTGACACTTGTCTTTCACATACAAAGAACATTTTTAAAGTATTTATTATATACTTTGTTTTTATACTGCATTTAATTATTATAGCAAGCCATTCAGTTACCATTATCATTTACATTTTGCAAACTAGAAAACTGAGGCTCAGATATACTAAATAACTTAACAAGTGCTACCTGGCTGGACTAAGAGTTTTCAAACTCAAAATCTGTTTGACTCCATATCCTATGCTTTTTACTTTCCTATTTAA
Organism: Tamias sibiricus; assembly: GCA_025594165.1. Classification (NCBI taxonomy): domain Eukaryota; kingdom Metazoa; phylum Chordata; class Mammalia; order Rodentia; family Sciuridae; genus Tamias; species Tamias sibiricus. The sequence goes on from CM046662.1 coordinate 104,832,625, forward strand.
ATAAGGACTTGCTGATAATCTTAAAGGTTGTGCTTGTATTTGATTATGATTAGTACTAACATAACAAGAGGCACTTTCATTAAAATACCTTTTAATCTTTATCTTTAATCATCTTTTATCTTTACTTTTAAAATATTTTCATCTTATTCTACATGCAGCTTACCCTGTTAGTACAACATCCACCATTATAGATTATAAAAACTATTTTTCAACAGGGACATGTTGCCAAATGTCATGACTATTCATGTGCTGGTTCTGGTGCTTTCAAATAAATTTGTTTTGTGGTGCCCACTCTATTGCATTTTTGAGTAGGCTGTAAATCTTGTTAAAACCAATAAAAATATAGTTTCAGAATTTTTTAAAAGCAATCTCTCATGTCACTGGAGTCTCAAATCCTTTCTGTTTCTACTTTATTCTTTGTTCAGTGCAAAAAAAGGTTCTGATAAAAATACTTTTATCTTTAAAGATACAATTTTTTGGTTAAAAAAGCAATACATGATCATTTGAAAGAATTTAGAATATATATTAAAAGATAAGAAAAAAATCTAAAATTCCATTATCTAGAAATAAAATATGACAAATATTTAAATGTACTTCCTTTAAATATATGAGATCAAAATGTTAACTGTGATTTATTTTAAGAGATGGTATAAGAATTTCACAGAATTTAAAATTATACACACACGCACACACACACACATTCATCTAAGTCATGCTATTTTCAAATGCTTTCTCTAAACCCATTTCTCTTCATGGTAATTATAAGAGGTTATGATGATAAACAAAGAATTGGGTAATTTGTCTCAGAGAATTGAAAAATATGAGAATTATATAAAACAAAGATTTTTATATTTCTGTATGTTTTGATTTTTTGTTTAGAATGATATGTAGTCACTGTATACAAAGCAAATACTATATAAAAGTCTTAAAAATAGCTAACTTTTTTTAGTGCTTTCTGCATGCCAGGAAATGTTCTAAAGGATTTGTTTGTATTAACTCACTAAATCCTCCTCCAGACTCTTTAAGGTAGGAATTCTTATTTATTTTCCATTTTACAAATAATAAAATTTAGACATCAAGAGGCTAAGTAATCTGCTTAATGTCTCGGTTTACCAAGAAAATAATCATGGGAAACTACCATGGATTTTATTTGTTCTTTGGGTTGTTTGTTTTAACAGGAAAACAAAGATGATGAATTAGGGTCTTAACATGGACATATATTTTCATTTCAGGAAAGGAAATGATAGTACCACCAGATATTCTTGTAGATGAAGAAGGTTAAAGGGGTGAATAAACACTTAGAAGAATCAGGCTGAACCCTTGGAAGTTGGTAGATCAGGATCAAGGACATAGAGCTGCTTAATGACAGAGCTGAGATACAAACCCAGACAGGCTATTACCAGAATCCATACTTTATCACTTTCCAAAATTGCCTTTATGACGTACAAAGAAGAGAGGGAGCAAAAAGAAAGGCAAGGTCCTCTGATTCCATGACCTAGTGATAACAGCTGCCATCATGTTGGTAAATATATTTATAGACCTTTTTGATGAAAAGCTTCCCTAATGCCTGAATACCTGGTGATCCTCCTAAAAAAATGAGACCATAGAAGGCTTGGGAGGATCCATATCAAGGCTATTTCTCATTTGCCTCCCTATCTTGTCAAGGGTGTCAAGAGACAGTTTTTCAGGTCTCCTGGATTCTGAAAGATAAGAGGTTTTCTGCCTTTCTCTATGCAAAGCAATTTACATGCAAACTATCCAGAATTACGTCAAATTTCACGGGCTAAGGACAGAGTCTCCCACAAGACTTCCCTCACTTCAGATACTAGCCACAAGTTCAGGAATTCCCAGACCAAAACACTTCTGACCAACTGATTACAAATTCAAGAGTTCCCATTATCCCTTCACATTTTATAATTCACTAGAATGATTCACAGAACCCAGGAAAGTCAATACCTATGATTATAGTTTATAATAAACTATATAAAGTTTATATAAAACTAAAAGGAGAAAAACACAACCAACTGAAGATAGACACAGGGAAAAGTCTGCAAGAGTCCCTAATGTGAAATTTACATGACCTCGTGATATTTCACTTTCCTGGAACATCAATATATAATTATCAACCAAGGAAATTCACTTGTGCTTCAACTGTCCTGAGTTTTTACTGGAGGGTGCTTGATGTAGGCATGATTAACTGATTCACTGTGCATGTGAATGAAATCAATCTTTAATCCCTTTCTCCTCCCTACAGATTGGGCAGATATCATGTGGCCCAACTCTCTAATGACATGGTTGATCTTTCTAGTGTGGCCTGAGTCATTACCATAAGCTTAAGTATGGTCCAAATGCACACCATAAATAACAAAGACATTCCTATCCCTTGGGAAATTCCAAAGATTTAGAGGTTATCTTTCAGGAACCAGGAACAAAGGCCAGCCAAATTCCTTATTATGAGATACCTCCTTCTCTTAGTATATGACCATAATCTTTTCGTGTGTGCATGTGTATGCATGTGTGTGTGTGTGTAGAGATGTGTGCTGGGGATTCAACCCAGGAGGGCCTTCCATTGTCATCCATCCCCTTTCATTTCTGTGCTCTCCTGTAGGACAGGGGCATGGGGGAACTGGCACCTTTGCTGTGCTTTCTTTGGTTAGTTATATAAGTAATATACTGTCTGAATTTTAGAAGGGTTTGTTTTTCTTTACTGGTCATAACTGTAAGCCTTGCTTGACCTATCATGTAGAGAAATTTTTAAAATCTCAATATGACAAGTAAGGGGGATTAAAGTATTCAATTTGCTCTGGCAATTTTGACTTTTAAGAACATGCAAAGAGAACTTTTCAGGAAGATAGATGTGAGAATCAAGCATGGAGGAAAGTGGCAAAAATGAGCCATCCAGTGATGACTGACACCACAGGAGAGGATGAGTCTTTTGAAGGAGACTGCAGAGAAGCTAATGGTGAAGGACTGCTGTGATGTGAGCTCAGACTTGAGTTGTCATAAAAATCTCTGAATAAAAAAATGATTTTAGGGGTCTTATATCCAACCTCTTTTGGAATATAAGCATCTTTTCTACATCATTTCAACAATTGGCCATACATCTTGTTTCTGTTGCAGTAGAATCTAGTGAAGAAAAGCTCAGCCAGTTTTTCTCAAGGCAACCAATTCTATTGGTATAGATTGACTTGCTTTTGTATTTTCTCATATTGAGTTAAAACCTTGCCCTTTTTTTAAAAATATTTTTTTATTTGTAGATGGAAACAATATCTTTATTTTATTTATTTATTTTTATGTGGTGATGAGGATCAAACCCAGTGCCTGATGCGTGTTAGGCAAGCGCTCTACCACTGAGCCACAACCCGCCCCCAAACCTGACTTTTAATAATTCTTATTATTGATTGTTTACTGTCCATGGAGCACATGGCTATTCTGCATGCTTTGTGATAGACCTGCTATGAAGTCACGTGCCCCACCTTGACTTTGTGTTCAGCAAATTTAACATCTGCCTTCCTCCACACTCACATGGCCTTGTCTTGGTCCTCATCGCCTTGGTTATTGTGCTATCTCATCAGCATGTCTCTTAAAACAGAATATCCAGATCCAGTTTCATTAGCAGACAGTATGTGAAATTACTGCTTCCAACAAAATGGCCTATTTTGAAATTTTAAATGTATTTTGTATACATACAGTATCTTTTTACAAAAAGGATATGAGGGCAAAATTAATGCATATTAAATTCTTATGCTATTTTACAATTAAATTTTAAGTATTTGTGTATTTTAAATAATATTTTAAAATAAGTTGGTTTGGTTTTGTATTACTAAAACAATATATGCTCATGTTAAAAAAATTCAAACAATACAAATGTTATTAGGAAAAAGTTAAAAAAAAATTCCCCTCAAGTCTATAATTCTACTTCCTAAAGGAAACCACAATTTATTGTGTGCATTCAAAATATATTCCTGTATTAGGCATCTTTTCATATCAGCACTATGGACTACCTCAATATTTTTTAATATTTTGTTTTTTAGTTGAACACAATACATTTTATTTTTATGTGGTGCTGAGGATCGAACCCAGTGCCCCGCATGTCGGCACGTGCTAGGCAAGCGTTCTACCGCTGAGCCACAACCCCAGCTCCCTACCTCATTCTTTAAAACAGCTATATTGTATTTTATTGTGTTTATACAGTCATTTATTTAGCTAGTTCTCTATTTTTAGACATATAGGTGTTTTTTTTTTTCATATTAAAGCAATAAAAAATACTTGTATGTTTCTTTGAACACTTGAGAAAATATATCTATAGAATAAACTCCTTGAAGTAGATTTGCTGTGTCAACATTTATATATATTTTTATGGGCCCACCCTTCTATACTTCCACTGTGTGGTAGTAGTGCCTGTTTCCCCACATGCCAAACTTTAAAATGACTACTACCTAATAGCTGACAAATAGAATATAATTTGGGCTAGATATCTTCTATTTGTCCTTCCAGATCCACCCTGTAGTCTTCTTTTCCCTCTCTTTGTTTCAGGCTCTGTGGAGCACAGGATGTCTGCATAGGCTGGGCTTGTGCCTAGCTTTCTGCTTGTCAGTTTTAGGACAGGAACACTGGCAAGAGGTGGGATAAAGAGGGTGAGGTTCAGGTATTTGTTTCCTTCACTACCTCCCTGGGTGGGGGGGTGTTCTCTCTGTGCTGGCTGTGACCCTTAGGCATAGGACATAGCTCTTCTGTCAGTCTCCCCACAGCCTTTTGTCTCCAGGTCCCAAGCCCCTGCTCTCTCCTGTCCATTCATGCATATAGTAGGTAGTCTGCCCTACTATGCCAGGTATTACCCTCTTTCATATTGTTTTCCTATACCCTGCTCCTTTATTAAAAAAATAGTATCTTTATTAATTACTCCTCAAAGTACCTAATTTGTGTGTTCTGTTTCTTACTAGTTCTTGTTCCTGGGGCTTTAACCTAAAGAGATTCCCAAGCTCTCCCAATGATTCTGTGAACTATGTGTACTACTTTTCTAAATCCTTTTTTTCTAGTTAGAGTAGATTCTGTTGCTTGTTCTAGCTAACAGTTTAAGAATCCTAATTAAATCAAGTAATTTCTACCTAAGGATAACTGAAATTCTTAACGATTCATTCATCCAATAATTACTTATTGAGCACTGACTATATCCTAGACATTGTGTTGCTGTTGTAGATGGGCAAGGGAACAAGACAGACATAGTTGCTCTTCATGGGATTATGTTCTATAAGTAATGAATACATAACATTATTTAAGATAGTACTGAATATATTATGAGGTAAACTAAACAAATTAAGTGGAGGCTTACTGACCTTGGATGTACAGATATTTTACGAAGAAGGCTCAGGAAGCTTTGTACAGTGGCAGTATGGTAGCCAATGAGGTTTACATGAGGTGTGATTAATGCTAATTGAAAACTTTTCCCAAAACCCTGACTTCTAATATAGTTGGTATTGACAATTTTTGACAGTCTGTACAGGGACTGAATTAAAAACAACAACAACAACAAAAGAATCATGAGAGCTCTCCGAAGAGATGTGATTTGAGCATAGAACTAAATAGATCTTGGACATATGTGTTCAGGCAGAAGGAACAAAAGAGGACAAAGGCTCTGTGTTTGTAACAAGCTTGCTATATATTTGAAGAGCAAAAAGTAATACCAGAGTGGCTTCAGGCTGTGTGCAGATAGGTGGTTTGCTTACCAGACAGCCACTGACTCTTCCTCCTGAGTGCAAGAGATCTTATTTTGCTCAGACAAAATATGCAGATGCAGGGGATGAACCACCACTTGCTCTAGCCAATCATGACAATCCTGTTCCAAACTGTCAGTGATTGATTTAGGAATGGGAACATAACCTACTTTTGACCAAGGAAAATGGGAGAGAATTCTGGGAGGCTTAAGAAATTTTCTCCCTGGTAGGAAACCAGCACAAAAGAGAAAATTCTGTGAATAATCCCAGGTTCCAGGGAGGCAGAGGCAGGAGACTCACTGGGCCCAGCTGTATGAGACCAACCTGGATAAGAAGCCAGGCAGGTAGTAGCACAGGTCTGTAACCCCATCAGCTTTGGAGGCTGAGGCAGGAGGATTGCAAGTTTGAGGCCAGCCTGGCCTCAAATATAGAGGGACCTATATCAAAATAACAAATAAGGGGCTGGGATATAGCTCAGCTGGTAGAGTGCTTACTTTGCATGTACAAAGCCCTGGGTTCAATCCCCAGCACCACCAATAAATAAATAACTAAACAAACAAATAAATAAAAAGGGCCAGGGATGTAACTCAATTGTAGAGCGCCTATGGGTTCAATCCCAAGTACTGCAAATAAACAAATAAATAAGGAAAAGGGGGCTCCTCATCCTCCTTCCTTCTTTGAATGTGATGCCTGAAAACACAGTAAGTCTCCTGATAACTACAAGACAATAAGTTAGGTTTTAAAAACCAACACATGAAGATGGCAAGGGAAAGGATAGAAAGAACGCTACTGATACCTTGGACCTTCCAAACCAAATGTAGGACTACCTAGCTTCAGGCTTCTTGTAAAGCAAATAGAAACCTTCTTCTAGTTGAAGTTGCCATTAGCTGGGGTTTCTGTTATTTGTTGTTGAGTACATAGCAATCCAAACACTAGAAAATGGAACCAAGTGGAGAGAGGAAAACAGTCCAGTTCATGTAGTTGTTCCTCTTAGGGCAGTGGAGTTTGGATCTTATTCTAAGAGATAATAAGCAATGACTTAATTGATATAGGCAAATTATGCTTTTATCATTTATATTATAAAATATGATAAAAATATAATTCACGATTAAAATAATGGATATTTTGGTGGTTAATTTTAAGTGTCAACTGGACTGGGTTAAGGGATACCATGATAGCTGATACAGCATTACTTATGGGTGTATCTGTGAGGGTATTTCTAGAGGAGACTGGCATTTGAATCAGTGGATTGAATAAGGAAAACCTCCCCTCACTAATGTTGGGCATCTAATCTGTGGAGGACCTGGGTAGAAGAAAAAGGTAAGGGAAAGGAAAATTCTCTTTTCTGGATCTGGGACAAGTATCTTCTCCTGCCATTGGACACGAGAATGCCAAGTTCCAGGTCTTTGGACTGGAACTAAGAGTGACACCATTGGCTCCCCTAGTTCTCAGAAATTTTATCCTGAAAATTAATTATAGCACCAGTGTCCTTGGCTCTCCAGATTGCAGATGTGGGATTTCTTGGTCTCCAAAACTGTGTGAGCCAAAATTCTATAATAAATCCATTTTATATCAATCCAGATATCACATATATACATATAATATGCACATATATACATGTATAAATGTATACATATATATTCCTGTGTCTCTCAATATATATATATATATATCTTATTGATTTTGATTCTCTAGAGAATCCTAATTCAGATATATTTACCATTCTCATATTGAGAAATTACTATTTACAATCAGATTAAAAGAAACAAAATTAAAGTTTCACAAAGAACTCATGAAATATTCTGACTGAAACACTCAAATGTTGAGACTCACTCTGACCTCTTATGCTTGGGAGAACCTTTAACACAGGTTCTAAATATTACTTCTGCCTGCTTTAACCATGTCAGTGTTTACTAATTATGTTCTGCTTCAGAGTTTGCAGTTATCACTGTAAAGCTTCATCTCTTTGAAATAGTTTCTGCCTCAGCTTCATCTCTTAGAAAAGAAGGCAATTTCCTTTCAAAAGCATGGCTGTCCTGAATACCTCGGGTGTTATTTTTCTCCTAGCTGGCACCAGAAGAGTCACAAAATGAGGTAGCTCATTTAAAATATTTTCCTCATGGTTGTTCTGTTCTCCCATTCAGGAAAAAGATTATTGGTTACCATGGCAATCAGCTTCCACAGCATTCCATTCTGAGTAACTGCACAGGTATAGCACAAGCTACACTCCACATTCTTTACAGTGGTTCTCTGCAGACCTGCATATTTTTCCAGCCTGTTCTCTATAACTGCTGCTTAAAACAATCAACCAACTAACCAAACAACATATGGCTAAGCCAGATAATTTTTCAAATACATTCTATCCTCTGAATATTAAAAAAATTACATATGGAGTTGAACAACAATTTCCTCTAATTTTGTTCTATTTAGGCCCTACTTAACAATGCCTACCTGAAAACTTTTGGGCATTTTGTTTCACAAGCCTAGGATTATATTTGTATCTCTTTGACCATATCTGAAAACTGAGCAATGAACTTACAGTTAACATAAGAGTAGAATAGAGTTCTAAGTTCATTTTCCATGCTCTACAGCATAGTTTTCTATGGATAATTATCCAATTTCTCTTCCCCCACTACCACCAAACCACTCTGAAAAAGTGCAGACACTCTTGGAAGAGTAAAAATTGTCTTCAGTCATTGACCTGAAGATACCAAACACTTGTATTCCCACCCTTGAGACTGTTTCTTTTTTAATTGGCACAGAGTCTCTTGAAGAGACTGTTTTAACTACCCTGTTTCTACTGAGAACATTATTGGTAATAATACAAAATGGTTTTACACAGGACAAACACAATTTAATGGTGCCCTGGGTCTGCTAAATGTAGAATGATTTTGGAGAGCCCACTGGATAAATTGTTCCCCTTATAACACTTTCAGTCTTTGTTATCATTACTTTTAATCTTTGCTGGTTATTTAGTTTCTTCAAAATTATGTATAATAGACTAGGAATCTTGAGACTTTTATTGTATGGAAGGTATCTTTTTACCTACTTTTTCTATGATTTTATTTGAAGCAATAGTGCTATTTGGCAATTAAAAAGAGGGAGCTTGAATGAGAGTTGCTTTTATCTAATACTAGGAAATTAAAAATTAAATTTGGCTTTAACTCTCTTTCTTACTTTTTTTTTTTCCTATTTCATGAATGCCTTTTCATTGAAAAAGATATATCTCATGACCAAATCTATGAACACCCCATTGAAGATTGCCATCTCCTATTAAGGGCATGGAAGTAAACTCGGTAACTAAAACAGATGCCTTCGCCCACAGATTCTAAAATCAGAGGGTATTCATAAACCGCCCCACAAATTTTCAGAGTATAGTGGGAAACAGGAACTGTTAAAAAATCTGAAATGCTACCAAACTATTTTCTTCCTCTTCCGGTAAAAGAAAATACATTACTTTCTAGGAAGCTCATTATTTTAAAAAACAAAACAAAAAACCACAAAGAAATTAGCATTGGGAATTCATGACTAGAATTTGGGTTATATCAGCTCATTCTTGAAGAAAAGATACCTAGTTATAGACAGAAAACCATAGAAAGTTTATCTGAATCCTCTCAAAACTGTACTAGAATTGTTTCAAGGTGGAAGAATAGGTATATTTATGTTCTGAGACGATATCCTTATATTATATAAAATGTTTCTAAGTTAGGGTATATGGACATCTATGCACTTCCTGACATACTATTCCCACACAAACTAATAAGAAAAATTGACCAACTACAGGTAGAATTTTCTAGATTAAGAGGCTGAAGTAATCACACAAACTTTGGGTAATTATATTTTAGTACACTCTAGGATTTATGTAGGAAAAGGTTGCTCTCAACTTTGTTGACAAAAGACAGCTGAGAAGTAATCACGTAGCTGTGAAAAGTAGAAACTAATGAAGGGTCAGTTTTCTAAAGGCTTGAAGGCAACTGACTATTTTGACAGTTGGGTAAAAATCAGGAGAAAAATTGTGAGAGGACGGTATAATGAAGTGTTTGAAAATAGTAAACTGAAAGCTTTAATTAATATGGAGTGAAGGAGCTGGAAAGAAAATTATTCAGTTCAGATAGGAAATGGTTCATAATTTTTAGGGAGGTGGGTACTGGGGATTGAACTCAGGGGCACGCAACCACTGAGTCACAAGCCCAGACCTATTTTGTATTTTATTTAGAGACAGGGTCTCACTGAATTGCTTAGTGGTTTGCTTTTTGATAGGCTGGTTTTGAACTCAAGATCCTCCTGTCTCAGCCTCCCAAGCAGTTGGGATTACAGTAGTTCAAAATTTTTGTAGACTAATAATACAATTTGCATTTTAATTTGCAGGGGTCCAGGAATGACATATTTGAAGAATAACAGTTTTGGTATTTTATACATAAGAAACTCCATTTGTCTGAAATATGTTAGTATGGAATAAGTTTCCATTAATATGATAACAATATATATTAGACAAATTGGCAAGCAGGGATTTGCTTTTCATTAACCTTTCATTATAACCCTTCAAAAAAAAAAAAAAAAAAAAAACAAACCTCACTATCTTTACTATTTTGAACATTAAGGGAGATCATGATTTTATGTGAAGATAACCAGAAAGTTTGAATCATAGGAGATTAGATTTTTGTTGGTGTCCTTTAATCTTCGGCTTCTAACTTGAGTAAGACACCGTAAATGCAGAAAGTTGAAAACCAAGGTTCCTTAACTAGAAATCATGTGAGTTAGTCAACATTAAGAAAACATTTTTTAAGAAACCAAACAGTATATATTCTATAGTTTTGGCTTCTTTAATTTTTTTGTATTGCATTGATATTAATTTTTAACTCTCCTAACTATCATAGTTTGGTAATCTTATGTCCTGGATATTCCAGATAACTTCAGATTTTGAATAGTTTCATTTAATGTCAAATGGTGTGGCCAGATTTGGGTTTGCAAATATGGCCACCGAATTTTGGACTAACTCTGAAACAGTGATGGAATTTGGTAGTATGTAGTAATTCTATTTCTGAGTCATGATTATCAAGTTTAATCAAATAAAATCAACGGCCATCATTTGAATCTGGTAATAAGCTGTCTTAAAACAATGAGGCTATTTAAAAATTTATGGCAATTTACAATTTGAAAGGCACTCATATTGTGATTTTTATAGACACACACGTAGCATAAATCTATAAATGGCTATTCATTCTTACCATATAGGAAATGAAGAACAACATACTTGAGATATTGTATTAATGTATTTTACTGACAAACTAAGACAAAAACAATCTAAATGTGTTAATAAAAAAGAATTTGGTGTGGAATTCATATTCTTAATAAAGAGCAACTAAGAGGGTTCACTGGCATTTGCAGTGTATATGACGGTAATTATCTGAGTGAACTAAGTTTCATTGAATGAATTTGATTAATTATTCCATGCGAAACCATTGCTTTCTGCAAATGAAAACATTTAGATAATCTGATGGACTTCCTCTCCTCTAATTATTATCCTTTATAACATTATAATGTTTGCTCATGGTTCCACTCTGTCCACAATTTAGGTAAGGGGGGGAGAGGGTTAAAAGTTGACTATGTCCAGAATGATACTTAAAACCTCTTTTGGAAAATTAAGGTGATTTTCCCCCAACACTGGTTGGCAGTGTATCTATCACCAGCGATCAGGCTCTTCCTCCTACATTCCCCTGCTGGTTGGGACAAGAGAAGTCCGGGAATGCTGCAGCAACAGAGGTGGGAGTGGGAGATAGGATATTACCCGGTTGACACTTCTGCACGGTTATGATTCACTCGCGTTTGGCACATTTATTGCAAGGAAATCTCCTCCCGCCGCTTCCTTCTCGGAGCTCTTCTTGGGCTGTCTCCTGTGCTTTGGCCTTTAAGGAGAAGCGAGAGCAGGTGGGCACAGAGGAGCTCGCCGAGTCCTCCTCCTCCTGCTCCTTCCCTAATTTAGCAGTACTTCCGGCCGCGTGACATCATCCCCCGCATCCCGGTGACGTGAGCGGCGGGTGACGTGTGTGCGGAGAAGAGCGCGCTGACGTTGCTATTTAAAGGTCCTCCTGCAGGGAGGATGGAGACACAGCGCGAGCACCTGGTGTGGGGCGCGGAGGAGGCTGTGGCAGCAGGGAGCCGGGCCAGGAAACAGCGGAGGAGCAGAGCGCACGGCCGCCCGCCGCGGGCCACTAGGGGGAGGGGGGAAGGAAGGAAGGACGGACTGACGGACCTGACAGCAAGCCAAGCTTCCCACGAGGGCCGACCCGGTCCCTGACCACCAGCTTTCCCCGCCGCCTCGCGACTCTACTCTCTTCCGCTTCCCTGAGGGCCCGGCGGCCCTCGGGACGGGTCCGCGCCCACCCTCCGCCGCGGCGGCCGCTCCCGCCCCTCCCGCGAGCAGGAGGAGGGACCGAGTTCGCCCCTCGTTCTCCCCGCCCCCTCTCCATCCTCCGCCCCCCCTCCCCTCAGCCCGCTGTGCAGCCGCGCGCCCGCCTCACGCCGGCGGCGCTGATCGGTGAAGCGGCGCCCTCCGTTCTGCACGCGGGCCGGTGGAGGTGGAGGCAGCAGTGGCTTCAGGCCGCCGAGGCTGGCACCGCTCTGCCCAGCGGGAGCTGGAGCCCGGTGGAGGCGGGCGGTGATGGAAGTGTGAAGAGGCAGCGGCGGGGCCCGGGGAATGTGAGGCGGCGCGTGGCGGCGGCGCGGACCGTGAGAGACGAGCCGAGGTGGGAGCGCTGGAGTGGCGGCTCTCCCACAGCTTCGAGCCCCGCTCCCTGCCCTTAACGCGGCGTTAGCCTCCCGCCTCAGCTCGGGCGGGTGCCCGTCGGCTCTTCAGCCCCTCCACTGCCGCCTCTCGGCCGCCCCGGAGCTGGGGGCAGGTTGCTGGGGGAAAGCGTGGAGCTTGGCTCTCTGATTCATTCATTCCCCATCGACGGGAGGTTCAGACCCGCTGTGTTCAGAAGAGAAGAGCGAAGAGGGTGCAGCCTCGAATGAAGAGCCGGGCTCGAGCCAGGCTCCATTGTGCTCGGCGGCGTGGGGCGGGAAGGGGCTGAGGGAGGTGGGATCGGGCCCCCTCCCCCTGCTCCCCGGCGTGCGCTGCGCCCCCAGCCTGCTGCCTGCCTGGAAATGGCTCCGTTTATTCTCGGGAGAATGAATCGATCCTGCCCAGCCTTCTCTTCCTCCTCCCCACCTCCTTTCTGCTCCGTCTTAGGAGGGGAAAATTAAAAAGACAGATTCCAATGTGGAGTGCCGTGCACGTCGCGAGCTGCCGGGTTTGCACTTCGAGGAGATTTTTTTCTATATAGTTTTTTCCTGATGTGAGCGCAGGGAAGCAGTGGCATTCCTGCTTTTAGGATTTTTATTAAAGTGCACGTTGCGTTGGGTTGCACAGTTCACCCCCAGGGACCTGGTGTGGTGGAGAAATTTGAACCCACAGCCTTAGCACCGAAAAGGCCGAGTTACCAGGCTCTCCCTGAGTGTCCTGGAGGACATGAGCGAAATGACCAGCGAACTCATTTTTTACAGGACTTGGTGAAGCTGGTTTCTGCGTTCTCCTACATGTACACTCATTTTGTGGAATAGAATTGACCGCTATCTCCTCCACGCAGCATTTTAACTTAATAAGCAAATGCCACCTCTGTTTGAACGTTTTGGTATTGAGGAGAGAAATCATTTTACCTAAGAGAACTAATTGAATTATCGACATCATTGAAATACCTCCGGAAAAGGATCTCGGGGGGAGGTGGAAAGCAACTGCGAAATAGCAGACGGAGAAATTCCTTTGGAAGTTATTCCGTAGCATAAGAGCAGAAACTTCAGAACAAGTTTTCATTGGGCAAAATGGGGTAAGGATTTTTGTGCTTATCACAGTTTGCAGCCTGTTTATGTGTGTGTGTTATTGAGCGCTGGTGGTGGTGACTGTTTTGTTTGTTGTTTTCAAGCAAATCTGCCCTTTTGCTAAGCTGGTCCTACTTGAAAATAGAGGCGTGGTAACCTTTTAACAAGTTATTTTTGTATTTTTATAGCATGGCACCAGAGGTCATAATTAAGGAACATGCACATTTGTAACTTAATTATAATCTTATTAGTAATATGTACAGAGACTATATTCTGTCAAATAACCGATTCTTTGATCACCGCTGCAGTAGTTCGTTAACAAAATCATGTCATTTTAGGTTTTGTTCACGGTTATCTTTCAAGGAGATGTACTGCCTTTCTCTTCAGTACTTTGGCAGTGATCGGTTACACAAAGGAACGATTGTAACGAGTGGTTGGACTACAGTCCTTGAAAGTGATCCAGTGTAAATTGTTGCCCTCACAGTGCCCTCTGTTTTGCCCTTGAATCTCCAAAGATAAAATGTAGAGAGTTGATTTTTGGGGGGCATTGAAACGAAAATCTGAAAGTCTCACTGATGCGGTCTCCACAGTGCGAGTGCACTGGGTAGCCTGGAGCTGGAACAGGAAAAGCTTTTGGTTAAAGGCACTTTTTCGCTTTTAAGTTGAGACCTTCAGTTTGTGTTAACAATATCAGCTCTGTACTGTCTTTCATACCTAAAGCCAGCGAAGAGTACACTTTTCAAACTTTTAGCTCCTCACACTGTAGCTTGATAAAATGCTAGTGACTACCCAATTTAAGCTGGAAGCCCATAGTATATTATTGGAGTAATGACCCATTCATGTCTTTTAAGATTGCCTGTGCTTTCTGTTAAAGAAGAACTTCCAGAATTTTCATTTTCGTGGTTTAACAAACATCTAAAGTGTAGTTGAGAGACAAGGTTTGAAATGGACTCAGATTCGTTTTGATGATGTAGGTGTGTGCATACACACTAATTTAGAGTACTTCAGTAGTACCTTTTTATGGGAGTTAGAATCTGATTAAACCCAAACAACTTTTAAAATTCAGAACATATGTTGTAGGAGTTCTTCCTCAGGAATTAATGAGAAGGTGATAATTATTTTTAAGACTTAAATTATAAATTATGAGAATGTAATATATCTTGCATAATTTGGGGGTACTACTGAAAGTAATTTAAATACCTTATTCTATTTTTAGTGCTGCTGTTAGTGCTTATTGACCTAAGGCAAATTGCAAATTACCTCACCAGTATCGACTGTTTACTTATCATATGGACTGTTTTCTTATCTGTAAAGTGAAGGAGATAGCTGACTTTTAAGGATTTTCCACTCTATAAAAATTAATTATTTTATTCCTCCTCCCATTTTAATGATCATTAGTGGTTTCTTGAATGTACCTTTCAGATGGAGAAATTTTTTCCCTCTAATCTGCTTAAGCACTTAAATTGGGAAATAATGGCATTTGAAAAGTGTTTTCACTGAATTGAACCAATTTCAAATGAGAGAAAATACTGAAAATGATAATATTCAAAGCCTTTGAAATATGGCTTCCCTTGAGCTTCTGCAGATCCGCTGTTTAAAACGTGGTGGAGTGTGAGCATGCTTGTGCACACACACACATAAAATCAAGCAGCAGCTTTTCATGTGGAAGGCTGCACTCTCCAGACTGTAGAATGGTAGTATCATGTAAGAAAAGCAGTTTTCCACAATCTTTAAATGACAAAACTGCCCATTATTTTACTAAAGAAAGCAAGGAATGAACTTAACACTAAGGTTTTAAAATACGAAAGTAAACCCATATCCATAATACACATTTAGACACTAGCATAATTAAATTTGTTTATAAACAAGTTTGCCCTTTTTAAAGTAAAATTTTAAAGGTGGTGTTAAGAAGGAGTGAGCATTTGTGGTATTATTTTTTCCAAACTCTATGTTTGGAAATATGACCCTTTCTCATTTAAGAGTGACTTGTTTTATTTGAGTTGTTGAAAGAGGGAAATAGAAGAGGACAGCATACAGCAAAGGCATTTGCAGAAGTTTCTACACTTTGTAGGTTTATGTACCTAACAAATGTTTGTGGAATAAGAAAGTCACCTGGACCTATTTAAAATGAAAGGAAGCTGGGCATGGTGGCATTTGCCCATAATCCCAGCACTTGGGAGGCTGAGGCAGGAGGATTGCGAGTTCAAAGCCAGCCTCAGCAATGGCAAGGCATTTTAGCAACTCAGTGAGACCCTGTCTCTAATAAAACACAAAAAAGGGCTGAGGATGTGGCCCAGTGGTCAAGTGCCCCTGAGTTCAATCTTCAGTACCAAAAAAACCCAAAAGGAAACAGGTTTAAGTGGCCTTTAAGTTTTACCCAGGCAATCTAAATTACCTTACAGTTTAATATTGTGAATGAAGAATTTGACATATTTCAAATAGATTTGTGATTAATGTTAGAATAGGATTTCTTTGTCTTAATTACGTATACAATTACAATTCTAGGGATAAAGTCTAAGCAAAGGAATTATTTTTAATGAGTGATTAATTTAGGCAGAAAAACATTAAGACTCCCTTAATCATTTATGAACTATGTGGAAAAGGCGAAGAACAGCTGAAACTGACAGTTGGCAGAGTCTGTCAAAGTATCTTGGATGTTGAGTAAACTTTTTAATTGCAGTGAAGGCAACTGAAGTATGGGCTTGTAAAATACGTGCATCAGACTCCCCCCAAATAAAGACATATATGTATGAAAGATGAGGTCCAAGAAAAGCTTAAAAGTCTCGAGTGAGAGTCCTTGTTAGGTTTGACACCCCCTCTCCACCGCCCCAAGTCATATCTCATAATGAGAGTGGTGAGTCAGTAGCTATTTCAGAACTATTAGAGTAGGCAATAGAAATCAAATAACTTCAACCAGTTATTTCATGCTACCTTTTGTTTTTATTTAGCTCATATTGGTAACCTAGTATTATTCTCCCTGCCCCCCACCATAAGAGCTAGTTGTATTAAATGGGGTTCTCCCTGCTAATGGAGTTTATTTATTTTTTTTTTAATCTGCCTATCCCAACCTTGAGCCTCTCCTTTCCCTCATCCCCCCCATAAATTCCTCAAGTATGGAAGTGGTGCTGCTACTTTGCAACCTGAACTGAGTCTTTTCTTTGTTAAAAGACAGGAAACTGATACCATTTACATGGCTTGCCTGCCTAGTCAGAGGTTCTGATCTCTGGGGGTTGTAGCAAAAATGCAGAAATCTTGATCCACCTTTGCAGGATGAGTAGGCTTTGTTGCAAAGGCAACCATCCTATCAATCCTAAAAACAAAAAAAGTTAATATACAAGTCCTTAATGCTTTATTTGCTCATTTTACCAACTTTCAACAAGTATGAGGTAAGTGCTGAGCTCAGTCACTCAACAGAGACTAGTAAAATGTGCTTCTTCCCTCAAGGTGTTTATACTTTAGAAACTGGGAAGAAAGTCAAGTTTAAAATAAAGTACAGTGGAATGTTGAGGGAGCTATAATGTTAGGCATCACAGAGGCACAAAATGTATATGGGGGTTATTAACTGCTGCAGAGGGATAAAAAGGTTTTGTGGAATAGGTGATATTAAGTAATGAAAGGTAAATAACAGGTGGGCCTTGTAGACAAATTAAAAGGCATCCAAGGCAGAATAGTGTGATATCACCAAGAAGAGCAATTGCAAAAAACTTGGCATGGGCCTTGCTTCATTTGCTTGGCTTACCTTGGGAGTAGTAAGAGATAGATTTAGAGCCTTATGCAGGGACCAGTTGTAGACCGAATGAAAGACTGGGTTGTACTAGTTGGTGTATTTCAAGCTTCTTTAAGGTATGACCCATTGGTAACATGAATTTTTTTTCTTTTTTTCTTTTTTTTACATTGTGACCTAGTATGCTCATACATAATTGATAAAATGGCAGAAAAATAATACCCCTACTTTGTGTGATTGACTCTGGTAGTTTCTATTCTATTCCATTTCATTTTTAAGAAGAAATGGCAGAGACCCATGAAATTGATTTAATGACTGGCAAGTTGAAAAACATTGCTGTTAGTGGTGGAACCAATACTGGGTTTTAAGCAAAGTGGTAACATGAAAGATCAGGGAAGTAGTATGAGAAGTTTTAAAAATCATTTAAAATTTGATCTTGTATGTTGTCCTTTAAAACACCAAGCCAGAACAATGAACTCTGACTAGGTAGAGGAAATGATTAGCAAGCTCTGGAAAGTTCCAAAGTGGAGAGGGAAGAAGTGGTGATTGAGAGATGTGTACTTGGCTGAGTGAATCTTCTTTAGGATTAGGGCATTTCAAGTACAATGGTAAAAATGTTGGAAACAGCATGGTCTCTTCCTTTCAGAGGCACTTTCAGGTGGTCATGAAATAGTGAATTTGAGAATTAAGGAATTGATGAAAGAAATTGTGGTTTGAAGTGATTGAATGGTTCAAATAAAAAAGATGGTAACATCTCAAAATGGTGACATCTCATTCTCCCTACTGGCACGTGATTTTTTTTTTTTTCCTCCCTTCCCCAGTCCTTTGGTATTTAGTCTAAGGACTTAAAGCATTTATTTTTAGTTACTAGATTGTTCTGTTATTTAAGATTAATCCAACTAACAGGTCAGAAGAGTAGGAAAATGAATCCAAATATTTAATATTTTCTGATATAATTTTTTACAATATAAATTTTATTCAAATATAATTTAAATTTTTTTAAATATATTTGGTTTTTTAGTGTACACAATGCCTTTATTCTTACGTGGTGCTGAGGTTTGAACCTGGGTGCTGGGGATTGAACCCTAGGCGAGCACTCTATCGCTGAGCCACATCCCCAGCCTTTCAAATATAAATTTTAAATGACTGTTTTAAATAGCTTTAGTATATCTTTACTAGTTAGGAACTGTCTAGTTGAATGAAATATGCAGTATGCAGTATTTTGTTTGTGTTGCTTTTTTTTTTTTTGAGACATGTGGCTAATACAGTAGAGATCCTTGGAGTTTCTGAGATTCTTTGTGAAATGAACATGGTCTTCCTAGAGATCACAAAGACTTATAATTTTGAGGCATTATAAGTTTTCAAGTTCATTAAATATCTTCTTTTCAAAAAGAATGAAGCCGGGCGCGGTGGCGCACGCCTGTAATCCCAGCACTTTGGGAGGCTGAGGCAGGAGGATCGCGAGTTCAAAGCCAGCCTCAGCAATGGCGAGGCACTTAGTAACTCAGTGAGACCCTGTCTCTAATAAAATACAAAAAAAAAAGGGCTGAGGATGTGATCCAGTGGTCGAGTGCCCCTGAGTTCAATCCCCAGTACCAAAAAAAAAAAAAAAAAAAAAAAAAAAGAGAATGAATGTACAATAAGGAATATTTAAATAGATTTTTTTTTTCATATTGAGAATTGAACTCTCAGGAGTTTTTATCACTGAGCTACATCCTCAGCCCTTTTTATTTTTTTTTTTTTTAATTTTGAGAGAGGGTCTGATTAAGTTGCTGAGGTTGGCCTTGAACTTGCAACCCTCCTGTCTTAGCCTTCCTGAGTTTCTGGGATTAATGGCGTTCAACACCACACCTGGCCATCTATATAGATTTCTCGCCATGAATCTAGCTAAAATTTTCAAATCTTACTGAATGGTATTGCAGGAGTAGGTAAAACTTTTCAAAAGCTTTTCAAAAAAAACGATTGTTCAGTGGTCTTCAATGTGTGAATTAAATTGTATGTTTAGAATCTTAATTTTAGGCAGAAAAATCTTAAATTTTATAGCATACCTTTCCAGATAGTATAAAATTAGGTCATCTATGATCACTCTTGTTAAAAGACAGATTTATCCATGAACTTGTTCTTTATTTTATTTATTTTTTAACCAAAGATTGAACCTAGGGGCGCTTAACCAGTGAGCCACATCCCCAGCCCTTATTTATTTTTTTGAGACAGGGTCTTACAAAATTGCTGAGTCTGGCCTTAAACTTGTGATCCTCCTGCCTCAGCCTCCCAAGCAGCTGAGATTTACTGATGTACCACCGTTCCCAGCTGTGTTTTTAATTTTAGCATTTCATACCTCCTTAATATTGCCTTTCCTGTCTGATGTAAGTCTGACACATTAGTCATTGCTTTGTTCCTTAATAAAAGGTATGAAAAAGAAAAAAAGTTGAAACTGCTAAGAATCAAAGCTGCTTGTTTAAAGCAATTTTTTTGTGAGGAGGGAGGATAAAGTAAGTGACATATCATCTTTTCTATGATTTGCCTTTTTCCTCTACTTGCAGCTTATTTTCCATTTTGTTTTTAAAGTTTCCAAAAATCTCTTAATTTCTTTGGTAAGTATAATTTAGAATTAATTTTATGGGGAATCTAAAAATTTTTAGTGAGTCTTTTTAGTTTCCTGTAAGGAAAAATAAAAGCAATTCCTCATGGTTTTTTTTTTTTTTTTTTCTCCTCAATAATGGATGATGAAGCCAATATGACTCTTATGTAGCTAAAATAATTTAAAATATATAGAACTAAATTTTGACATAGTTTATAACCAAATTTTATTTACACTTACCTGTCTTTTAAGGTAGACTACTAAAGGAAGGCAAAAGGTCATTGTTTTCTTGTATCAAGAAATTTAAAAATTGTTAGTACAATCCAGAAGATTAGCAATCAGTATTTTATCTTTATAGTATAGTTTACCTTTGCAGTTTCTCCAGCTTTTGAAAAATGACCTTAATCTCTAATGCCTAATATTAGCTTTTAAAAAAATCTACTTTATGAATATCTTATTTTAATATTCTGTAAAACATGAAGAGCTTCCACATTATCTTTGAAAAGAGTTAGCACCAAGTCCTGAAGGAGGAACAGTTAAGAAGTGAGAGCTTTTTGTGATATTACCTAACAAGGGCTAGAAGGAAATTAAACACAAAAAACTGCTGAGGACCACAGATAACAAAACACTTTTAGTTTGTAAGGTCATTTAAAGTTATGTTTATCACATCGTGTCTATTGGCATATACAGATCCATGTGTTCACATGTCTTATAGGCCAGAGGGCTGTAGAAGAGTGTCTTTCATGTTCCCTGTCCCCCAGTAGAAGGGTTTTTCCAGAATCATTTGTCTTTGGTTGTAGAGTCTTAATAGAAAGGTGCTGGGAGAGTCTGGGTTCCAACCCCAAGAGTGGAGGTTGGGAGCCACAGCTCTGATAAGCATTTTTTATGGGCATTAGACATTATTTCCTAACAGACTAGTACATAGTACATAATGTATTAGTCTGTTAGGAAACAACAATTAGCTGAAAAAATTTGGAGGATTTAGGGCCCATTTTTAGTATATAGAAAATTCTGACTTCTAGTAATTAGTCATAAAGTTGAATGTATCTGTTATTTTTCTGCTAATTTTTCTAGGTAAACTGTTGGATCATTTCACCTTTACCTTTCAGTGTGCCTCAGTCTTACTCAAGTAGGTATTAGCATCCGTTTGTTTCATTTAGGTTATTTTCAAGAAGTCAGGTTATTCTATAAGGAACTTTTTTGTGATTCAGAATTTTCTGCCCTAGTTACTTTCAGTTTCTCCCAGTCAGCTCTTAATAAGGATCTCTAAGAAATTATCTTAATTATCTTAAATGGAATTGATTGTCAAAGATCTCAGAATACTCAGAAATTTCTATTGTTGTTCCTTCATGGAAGGTAGATCTATATATTCTCAAACTTACATGGGATAGTTATTTTAAAACTTTTTATATTATTTGAATATGCTTAGCCTATCTCTTTACTTTTTCCTTGCTTCCTTTTTGTGTTAGTTTCTATCTTACTCTGTTGTTAATGAATCTGTCTCTTGGCTTTCAGCATTAAAATTCACGTGCTTCACCTAATCACCCTGCCATTTCTTAGGATGTTTACAGATGGAGGATTCTACCTACTCTTGTTTACTCAGTATGGTCAGGGATCTGTATAACTTAAGCTGAATGGAAAAGTCTCAAGTCACCCTTACATTCATCTTTCTTGAGATTCTGTTCATGAAAAGAAAAGAAAAGAAATTCTAGATCTTGCTGCTCTTTTCCCTACTCAACTGATAATCTTTAGGATTTTAGTTCTCTATTTTCATTGCTGCCTTTTCTTTTTTTTTTTTTTTTTTTTGGTACCGGGGATTGAACTCGGGGGCACTGGACCACTGGGCCACATCCCCAGCCCTTTTTTGTATTTTATTAGAGACAGGGTCTCACTGAGTTGCTAAGTGCCTCGCCATTGCTGAGGCTGGCTTTGAACTCTTGATCCTCCTGCCTCAGCCTCCTAAGTGCTGGGATTACAGGCGTGCGCCACCACGCCCGGATTCATAGCTGCTTTCTCTTAGTATTTTATTAGTGTTAAATATATATATGTTGCTTTTCTGATATCAATGTGGGGAAAATAGTAGGACATTAATGATAATATTGCTGTTTAATTTTATTTTGCAACATATTAGTATATTCTAAGATAATTATTATCTACAGGCATATAATAGCTATTCATATGGTGGGAAGCTAGTCTAAAGAATGTTTTCAAAGGTAGTACAATGGTCATTTAGAAACTAAGAGGCAAAATTATTTTTAAATTTTTTATTTTTTTTATTTACATGGACACAATACCTTTATTTTTATTTATTTTTATGTGGTGATGAGGATTGAACCCAATGCCTCACACGTGCTAGGCAAGTGCTGTACCACTGAGCTACAACTCCAGCCCAAATTATATATTCTATATGACCGCAACTAGATAAAATATGCCTGTATATGTATAAAAATATTCAAATGAGATTCACTTAAGTGCTGCCATGTTTATTCCTGGGAGGAAAGATTGAAACTATATTGACTCCTTCTGCTTTAGTTTCTCTAAAATGAGTACATTTAAGTTTTAGAATTATCTTGAGATTTTAAGATTAAAGTATTTTTAAAATGTTGATATTTACAGTAAAAATTTATCAGGATTAGTCACTGTTCCTACATATGGATACATAGGTGTTTGTATAGGCTTTAGCTTTTTTTATCTAAATTTTATTTCATTGTTCTTTTCAGGATTGGCTAAATAGTTACTATTCAGCAAAAATTGTTTCTTGTTTTAAATATGAGGAGTATATCTATTTTCACTTATCAGAATATTAAGGATAATCTGCACATTTTAATGGAGAAAGAGACCCACCTCGAAGGGAGAATGTGTCTTGTGGGAGGTTATGGAGTTGTGAAATGGCAGAGCATATACTAAAATCTTATGGCTCCTCAGGGCTCTTAGTTCAGGGGATCTTAATGGATACTCACACAGAGAGACATTCATTTGGAGAGGGGTTTCTAATTCCTCCCAGTTCACGTTTAGAATAAGCTTAGCATCTTGATGAGTTCTTTAAATGTATGTTCATTATTTTTATTATAGAAGGTGAAAAAATATCTTCACTTTAATTTTAGTGAAGTTAAACCTCTCTGCTCAATGTATCTGGAGTTCATTGAAGTACTTATAAATGATTTTACATTATTTTGTTACAGAGCTTCCAAAGTTGATCTGAAATTGTAAATGTTATCAGTCAAAAATCTTATGAACTGCCCTTGTGGATGCTGGGCACATGAATTTTTGGAATATTTAGTTCTCTGAAAGTCTCAAATCAGAAAAAGAAAGCTTGATGTTATCTTGAAACATTTTTCTTAAGGCATAAAAGTAGAGACCCATAAGTGGAAGGGACAGACGTAGCATATTGTACAATTTCTGAATCATAATGAGGTGACTAGAAGTTAACTTGATTTTCTCATTTGTAAGAGAAGATTGGACCATATTGTTCCCAGATTTAAAATTGTTATTCTTTTGAAATTATTTTCCCCTGAGGTTCCAAACTCTAATGTTATAATTGGCTGGGGGAGAAAAGAATGTGTGATATTGTCAGGCAGAAGACAGTAGGGATTAGTAGGGACAGTAGCAAAGTGAAGAGAACACATCTGGTCAGAAGGCATTGTTTTTAAAAACCCTCTGGTCAAAGAAACACATCTAAACCTCAATCCTTATTCCAGCAAACATTTTTTAAGCTTCTATGAATTAGCAATTGATGATCAAATCCAGGTCAGATACAGTAAGATTGGAAATGTTTTAACTTTGTGGAAATAGGAAGACCAGAGCAAAGTATGACAGTGGCAAAAATTAACAGTAAATCAGTAGTTCTCAACTTTGGACCTGCATCAAAATCACCTAGAGGGATTGTTAAAAATAAAACAGATTGCTGGGCTTACTTTACCCCTAGAGTTTGTGATTCTGCGATGCTAGGATTGGGGCCCAAACATTTGCTGATTTGACAAATCCCCAATTGATGCTGCTGCTGCTGCTGATCTAGAGACCCTATGTTGAAGAGAAATGGCATTTGATAAAAACAGCTTACAAATGTGAGAAACTTGTCCTTTCAGAAGCTCTATTGATTCCTAAAGGCTCTCTGTCTCCTTTCAAGTTACAAAAGGTATAATTTTGAAACTAGGAAGCCAACAACCTGATTTAGCAGCTGCATATTTGTTTTTATAAGCTAAAAGATCTGGGATAACTTGAAACTGGTTTCTCTCCTTAAACCTGATTGTAGCAGCAGTTACCAGTTAGGCCCATTTCTTTTCTTTCTGTCCTTCCTTTTTTTTTTTTTTTTTTTTTAAAGTACTGGGAATTGAACCAAGGGCTTGGCACATGATAGACAAGCACTACACTGAGCTATATTCCCAGCTCCTTTCCCTACCTCCCTATTTTTAAGACAGGGTCTTGCCAGGTTGCCCAGGCTGGCCTCAAACTTGTTATCCTCCTGCCTTAGCCTCCTCATTGCAGGCCTGTACCACTGTGCTCTGTTTATGCACATTCTTCTTCAGAGTTTCTTCTATTTTCTGGTATTTCTAAATGTATCTATATTATTATTTTTCAACTATCTGACACTGCATTGACTCTGAAATTTTCTGCTTTGGAAGAAAATATGATTTCCTTCTAAATTGTTTGTTTTACTTTGATTTCCTTAAGTTTGTCCACATGCCATAAATATTAGCTTTTGCTGTGTGTAAATTGCCAACACTTTGGTGGCTTAAAACAACACCCATTTACTTTCTCATAGTTTCTGTTGGTCAAGAATCCTGGCACTGGATCTTCCTGTTGGGGTCTCATAAAGCAACAATCAAGGTGTCAGCTGGGAATAAGGTCTTTCTTATCCATGGATGGGCATCCTCTTTCACTCTGCTGTGGTTGTCGGTAAAATTCATTCTCTTGCTTGCAGCTTTCAGAGACTATGTCTTCAAGGCCAGCAATAGAAGCCTCTGATTCATCTTCTTTTACAGAATTCACCTGAATAGATCCAGGCTACTCAGAATAAGCTCTTTTGGCTAACTCAAGATCAGCTGATTCATGATCTAATCATTTGTGTATCATTCCATTGTGGGTACCCTCTTCCTTTCCAGTTTCAAAAAATACAACTTTGAACTGAAGGGAAGAAAAACCTGATTCTACCCATACTTAAGAGGAGAGAATTATGCAGAAAATGCCTACTAGGTGATGATAATCTTGGAGCTCATTTTAGAATTCTCCCTGGCATACCATATCATGTAGTTGTGGGTGTTTTCCAAATGCTCAAATATCAATATATCTGCTCTCTTTTTTAGTGTTTTTTTGCAGTATAGGAGATTGAATCTAGGACCTCACACATGCTAGGCAAGTGCTG
The DNA here is from genome assembly GCA_025594165.1 of Tamias sibiricus. Lineage (NCBI taxonomy): Eukaryota > Metazoa > Chordata > Mammalia > Rodentia > Sciuridae > Tamias > Tamias sibiricus. The sequence goes on from CM046662.1 coordinate 104,857,863, forward strand.
CTCTACCACTGAGCCACAACCCCCGGCCCTTTTTATTTTATTTTGAGACAGGGTCTCCTTAAGTTGCTTAGGGCTTCACTAAATTACTGAGGTTGGCTTTGAATATGTAAGCCTTCTTTCTGCCTTAACCTCCTGAGTCACTGGGATTATAGGTGTGTGTCACCATGCCTGGCAAGACATATTTTCTTATCCATTTTCCCTCTGTCCTTTTTGAACTGCATATTAGTTGGATGGTTGACTCTGTTATGTCTTGTCTGCCTTTATGTTTTCTTTTTTTTCTTTTTAATAACATTATAGTCATTCATTTATTTATTTTTGTGGTGCTGGGGATTGAACCCAGGGCCTTGTGCATGAGAGGCAGGTACTCTACCAACTGAGCTATATCCCCAGTCCCTTTGATTTCGTAAAGAATTTCACTGACTTCATCTTCCAACTGTAATATTGGATTTTCAATTTCTACATAATTTTTAATTTCTAAGTCCTCTTTTTCAATATCTTATTTGAGGACATGGAGTGTTTTGAAGATTTGTTTTCTATTTCTTAAATTCTTTCATGTTCTTTTTTGTTGATATAGTTTCTTATTTCATTTGGAAACTTTCCTGGAATATCTGGTGATCCTCAGCTGTACATGAGTGAGATACTAACAAGCTGATTAAAAGTTCTTTGTGAATTAGTGGGGTCTGCTACTGGCAGCCTTCATATTAGGGATTTAGGCAGTGAACTGGGCTTTTCATGGGTGATCTCCAAGTGTCAGTATGGTGAGGCCTATTCTCTGAGATTGTAGGTTTTCTCTCTGAGACTGTTCAATTTCTTTAGAAAAGAATCTTCATCTACACAGATAGACACCTGTTTGCATTCCAAGAGAAAGGCAATTATATTTTTCCATGTGTATATCTAGGAGGAATATCTGCTGTAACCTGAAAAACATGGAGAGTTTAGAGAGAACATGGTTTTGTTTGCAGCCTTTCTCTTTTTTAATGCTAGAATCAGAAAAGTTCTGAAGGTATATATATTTTTTTTATCTGTTCTTTTTAGTTATACATGACAGAATCTATTTTGAAATGTTTATACAAGCATGGAATATATCTTTTTCTAATTAGGATCCCAGTGTTGTGGATGGTGAGATTCACTGTGGTATATTCATATATATACATAGGAAAGTTACGTCAGATTCACTGTCTTTCACTTAATGCTCTTTTTTTCTTTTTAATAACATTATAGTCATTCATTTATTTATTTTTGTGGTGCTGGGGATTGAACCCAGGGCCTTGTGCATGAGAGGCAGGTACTCTACCAACTGAGCTATATCCCCAGTCCCTTTGATTTCGTAAAGAATTTCACTGACTTCATCTTCCAACTGTAATATTGGATTTTCAATTTCTACATAATTTTTAATTTCTAAGTCCTCTTTTTCAATATCTTATTTGAGGACATGGAGTGTTTTGAAGATTTGTTTTCTATTTCTTAAATTCTTTCATGTTCTTTTTTGTTGATATAGTTTCTTATTTCATTTGGAAACTTTCCTGGAATATCTGGTGATCCTCAGCTGTACATGAGTGAGATACTAACAAGCTGATTAAAAGTTCTTTGTGAATTAGTGGGGTCTGCTACTGGCAGCCTTCATATTAGGGATTTAGGCAGTGAACTGGGCTTTTCATGGGTGATCTCCAAGTGTCAGTATGGTGAGGCCTATTCTCTGAGATTGTAGGTTTTCTCTCTGAGACTGTTCAATTTCTTTAGAAAAGAATCTTCATCTACACAGATAGACACCTGTTTGCATTCCAAGAGAAAGGCAATTATATTTTTCCATGTGTATATCTAGGAGGAATATCTGCTGTAACCTGAAAAACATGGAGAGTTTAGAGAGAACATGGTTTTGTTTGCAGCCTTTCTCTTTTTTAATGCTAGAATCAGAAAAGTTCTGAAGGTATATATATTTTTTTTATCTGTTCTTTTTAGTTATACATGACAGAATCTATTTTGAAATGTTTATACAAGCATGGAATATATCTTTTTCTAATTAGGATCCCAGTGTTGTGGATGGTGAGATTCACTGTGGTATATTCATATATATACATAGGAAAGTTACGTCAGATTCACTGTCTTTCACTTAATGCTCTTATTAGGCCTCACTCCTGTTTTTTGCTATTGAGAAAGGTAGTTAAATGACTCTTGGAGCTGCTGTGGGTTCTCATTTCTGTTATTTTAAACTTTGAATTTACTCCCCAATTTCAGAAGCATACCTCATATCTCCTCTGTAGTTTTTTTTTTTTTTTTTTTGCCTCTAAATTCTGGCCAGCAAGTTGTTCACTTAGTTCCCCTTTGTATACATTTTGTGGTTTTTCTTGGTTTTGCCCAGTCAGGTACTATATTCTACCTATTTTCCATCTTTGAAAACTTCTGTTAAAATTGCTTATGCACTAGTGCCAGTTTTTCTGTTCTTTAGTGTCATGGGTTTATACCTTCTTTTCCCCTTAACTTTCATTTTAATGGAATTTTAGAAAAGGAAGATATGTGTGTGCAATTAATTTGCCATGTTTGACCAGAATCACTGAGCCCTTAGCTCTTAAATTAAGACGACTTTCAGAATGTTTTGACAATGTTGACGTTTAATTGATTGGAATTTGGTACATGATAAAGTGTCTGCTTTCTAAAAATCTTTCCCTGTAACCAATACCTGAAAACTCAATGCATAATGTAAGCACATTTTAAATTAAAAACTTAAAATTGATCATCAGTCCAAACCTCGGCAAAATAAAACATATACTTCTCTCAGTGGTGTTAGGTAACTAAGGTGTTGCTACAGTTTGTCCTCTAACATGACTCTTGAGTATTTAAAAAAAAAAAAAAATTAGGTCAGGTGCAATGGTGCATGCCTGTAATAACAGAGGCTTGGAAGGCTGAGGCAGGAGGATTGCGAGTTCAGAGCCAGCCTCAACAGTTTATTGAGGTGCTAAGCAACTCAGTGAGACCCTGTCTCTAAATAAAATACAAAAAAGGGATGGGTTGTGGCTCAGTGGTTAAGTGCCCCTGAGTTCAATCCCTGGTACCAAAAAAAAAATTAAGCACTTAATTTGTGTCATGAGTCATGCTAGACGCTGGCAATACAAAGATGAGTAGTTGGACATGTAAATAAGAAATTAATTGTGATTTAAGTACTGTAATAAGATAAGTAAGTACCTTGTGTTTGGAAGCACAGAGAAGGCAGAGCCCACCTCTATTTTGGAAGGTCAGGGGCATTTCATATAATCACTTGTGCTTGTTTTTTTTTTTTTTTAACTATATTTTTAAAATATTTATTTATTTACTTTAGTTGTACACAATGCAATGCATTTATGTTTATGTGGTGCTGAGGATCGAACCCGGGCCACACACGTGCGAGGCGAGCGCTCTGCCACTGAGCCACAACCCCAGCCCGCTTGTTTTGAGCCATAAAGAACAAACGAAAGTTGGGCTGGGGTTGTGGCTCAGTGGTAGGACACTTACCTAGCACATGTGAGGCACTGGGTTCAATCCTCAGCAACACATAAAAATAAAGAAATAAAATAATGTCTAGCTACAACTAAAAAAATATTTTTAAAAATGTTGGGGAGGAGGGAAATGTGTGGGGAAAGTTGTTAGGGCATTTCAGATGGGTGGCATAGGTAATACTGAAGAGATAAAGTATGCTAATTAGAAAGTTAAGGTTGTTAAGGAAGATGTGACTAGAAAGGTAGTTAGGGGCCAGATGATGTTAAGAGGATTGTACCTTTCCTCTGGATTAGTTGTGTTCATGTAGTCTTGATATGGTACTCATATTCATAAAAGATTTTTAACATCTTCCTTCATGTGTATATTATAAATTTATAACATATGGGTATGTATATCTTTATATATCATAGGTATATTTGTATTTGTATATGATAAAACATAAAAATAGAAATGAAAGAAGAGAGAACTAACTTCTTCCTGTACTACTCTTTATAAGCTGTTGCTTTAATGTTGAACAATAGAACAGTTTTAGACTGGTAGTTATTATCATCCTTGTGTTCTAGAATAGCTACACAGACCGCAAAATGGGAAAATGTTGGACTTGAGGAATGGGTAGGTATATGTGTGCAAAATATCTGAGGATCTTAGAGACTCTCAAACCTTAATTGCAGGGCTAGGGTTGTGGCTTAGTGGTAGAGTGCTTGCCTAGCATGCATGAGGCACTGGTTCAATCCTCAACACCACATAAAAAAATAAAATATTGGGCTGGGATTGTGGCTCAGCAGCAGAGCGCTCGCCTCGCACGTGCGTGGCCCGGGTTCGATCCTCAGCACCATGTAAACATAAATGCATTGCATTGTGTACAACTAAAGTAAATAAATAAATAAAAAAAAATTGTGTCCACCTAAAACTAAAAAATAAATATTAAAAAAATTAATTACAAAATAGGTTAATTGTAGCAATTTAGTCAAGAATAATGGTTTGAGCTAAAATAGATTTGGGTCTGGATTCAACAGATCTAAGTAGTAATGTTTATAGGGTTGACAGTGAACTAGATAGATGGGGTAGAGGGGATAGGAAATAAGGAGATTGTCTTGTTAGCCATTAGCTGAGATAGGGAACCAGGAAGAGAGAAGCAAGTTTGAAGCAGGAGGAGATGAAAGATTTGAAAGTTGATATGTATGGTCACGTGGGAATATCTTGTAGTTAGATACGCAGGTCTGATGTTCAGGAAAAAAGTACTTAATGGGGGATAGCATTTTGGAGATCATTAGAATGTATGTTGGTTGACATTATGAATGTGGATGAGCTCATTTAGGGTATTTATGGAAAAGAACAGATCAGGTTATCTCTGGGGAATAGTCATTTAGGACACAGGCAAAATAGCTTAGAGAATATTGCTTCAAAAACCAAGAAAGAGAGTGAGTTTCAAGAAATGAGTATCCAGGATCAAATGTAATAGAATTATTAAATGAGGCAGTCAGTAGCAATGAAATTGGGTAAGTTGTGATGGAAACCAAATTGCTGCAGAGGGTGATGAAGGTTGAGAAAGTAGATTAGAGATATAGACTCTTAAGACCAAGCATCTTTGAAATACAGTGTAGCTTCAGCAAACTCTAGGATTCAGAAAACTTTTTTGTTTTTTTTCCTACAAAATGGGATTAAACATTCTTTAGGGACTGGGAAAGGAGTCCATAGCTAGTGTATTTTAAAATTACAGCAGAGAGGGATGATTATTGAGGAAACAGATGGGAGAGAATGGGATCTGGAGCACAGGTGGAGTAGTTAACTTTAAGTAGGAGGAAATATCTTATTGTAAGGAAGGATATGACTAGATGGAGTTTGGAAGTTAAGGGCAGGAGACAGGGAGTTCCTTAGCTGGATGGAATCCATTTCCTCGGTTCATTCATCGTTTCCTCTAACAAGTATTTATTAGTATGTTAGGCATTAAGTGTATCACAAACATCTGTGAACAAGGAGTCCTGCCTTTGTGAAGTTTGTATTCTAGTAAATGTAAAAGAAAAAGCCATCTGCTGAATGTAGACTATAAGACTGGTCAGATCCTTGGGAAGAGGGGGAAGAATGGGAGAGATCATCAACCCTGAACATTGAGTAGCTTAGAAGGCCATACAGATGAGGAGCCACAAGTCTGCTCTTGAAAGCAGTCTAAATCTAAGTTACTGTTGTACCTGAATAGGTAGAAGGACTTTTATTGTCTCCATTCTTCTGAAAATGAAGCATGAAAGAGGAATGTCTGAATTTTTTATGTTCTATTCAGATTATTTGAACATACTCCCCCCCACCACCACCTTTTAGTTGCCCTTTTACTTCTATAGAGAACATTCTGTTATCTTGGAAGACCAGTCTGCCAGAATACCACCAAATTTCTTAACATTTGATGTCTTTTCTGAGGAAAACCTCCTAAAACCTGTGAAAAGTCTTGGAGCTTTTTTGAGGGCTGGGACTACATTTAATATTCATCTTCTCTCCTCCCACATATGCCCAATACGCACATCATGCACAGAAAACATTCACTTGTAGGTATAAAATTTCTTTAATAGCCTTTTTTTTCTTTCATGCCTAGAGAGTCAGAGAAGCTGGTTGATATAAGTACTTAAACATTGCTCTGATTCCTCTGAGAACTCTGTATATTATTATTTTGGAAACAGTTTTGCAACTTATCCTGTCTTATTCTTTATTTGTGTGTGTGTGTGTGTGTGTGTGTGTGTGTGTATTAAATATTGATGGACCTTTATTTTATTCATTTATTTATATGTGGTGCTGAGAATTGAACCCAGTCCCTCACACATGCTGGGCAAGTGCTCTACCATTGAGCCACAACTCCAGCCCCTTTGTCTTATTCTTGATAAACATTTTCAAATTTTCTGGATAAGGTAAGCTTTTGTTTTCTTTGTAGTCACTCTAGCACCTCTAGCCCTGTTCTAATTCTGATCATGTGATACCTTAGTATTTTTTTAAAATAAGGACTTTCATGTTGAAGGAATCCATTTTAACTAGTTTATTGAGCAGTGTTTTTTAATAGAAGAATCAGTTAAGAGCGGTTTCAAAATGACATATATTTTATCCTTTGTTCAATAAAATGTAATTTCATCTTCAGGCTCTAAATTGATCATATATGTTCCTTTTTTTTTTTTTTTTTTGGTACCAGGGATTGAACTCAGGGGCACTTGACCACTGGGCCACATCCCCAGCCCTTTTTTGTATTTTATTTAGAGACAGGGTCTCACTGAGTTGCTAAGTGTCTCACCATTGCTGAGGCTGGCTTTCCTCCCAAGCACTGGGATTACAGGTGTGCGCCACCACGCCCTGCAACAATGTTACTTTTTTAAAAAGTTGTTTTTGCTTTTTTTTTTTTTTTTTTTTTTTTAACCTTGGGATAGAGATTTAGGCCACAGAAGCTATAATGGTGGTATAGCATAGCATAGCATAACACGGTTCAGGCTCTATCTGGTGAGGTTTCTAGAGCCAGACAGTGGCTACTTTAAGTTAGTGATCCTCTTATTAGCTGTGTGATCTTGGGCAAGTTATTTGGGTTTCTCAGTTTCCTCATCTGTAAAGTGGCAATAGAATTGTGAAAATAAAGGAATAAAATATGTGAAAGGTTGTTAAAAGAATGTGGCACATTGTCAGTACTTAATAAACCTAGCTGTTATTACTATTGGATTTGTTTTTGTTTTTGTTTTTTGTTTTTGCTACCTTTTCCTTTCTTTTGCACACAAGGAAAAACAGCCAACTGACTACGTAGTTCCAGAACTGATGGGGTTCATTAATTAAGCAAGAAATGAGGAAAGGAGGCAAACTTCATTTTTTCACAGATGTAGGCTGCAAACATCACAGAACTCATAACTCCATATACAGCATAGGCTAGTTTTCAGCATACAGAGAGCCCAAGCAAGAAGAGTGAGTATTCAGTTACATTTCTAGGACTCAATTGAATTATTATTATATCTTTAGCTTCTAAATAAAGAACATGAAAAACTCTTCCCCCCTGGCAGTTGGGGGACTGAACCCCAGGGACTCATGTATCATAAACATGCATTCTCCCACTACCGCGAGAAAAACATTTTTTTAAAGCTTTGAACTACTGAAAATAAGTTTGGTGGAGTTCATCTGTCCTTTTCCAATCAAATATGCATGTAAAGGGCTGGGGATATAGCTTAGTTGGTAGAGTGTTTGCTTTGCATAGGTTCAATCCCCAGCACCACACAAAAACAACAACAACAAAAAGTGTACATAAAAGGTGTTTTTTTCCTTTTCTCACTATTTTCTAAGAACTCATTTCTTTAATATTCTGATTTTACTGAGTCTCATTCTGATTTGGGGGCCATGAGAGTATTACTTTCCAGTAAGGAAGTTGAGGTTGAAATATTGTATAGGATATGAATAGTCACTAATACTACTTTAATAAATTTTATAAAATATACAATACTGTTTTATGAAAACTTTTCTGTAGAGTTAAGCCATCCTATTGGTCCATCTACAGAAAAATATTTAAATACTTAAATTTGGTCTAATTTATTAGACCTGCCATCTAATTATGGGAAGCTTTAAGGCCAGGTATTGTTAAATTACTGAGACTGGAATTAATATATAAGAAAATAAAAAATCCAGCAAAATATAAAACATGTTTATATTTATTATCCAGAAATTTGTTTCTAAATTCTTTTTTTCTTTTTCTTTTTCTGTTTTTTTTTTTTTTTTTTTTTTTTTTTTTTGGTGGTGCTGGGGATCGAACCCAGGGCCTTATGCATGTGAGGCAAGCACTCTACCAACTGAACTATATCCCCAGCCCTGTTTCTAAATTCTTATGGTAACATTGTTTTAGATTCCAAGTATCATGAGGGCAGGGATTTCCTTATCTGTAAATTCATTTAACAAGTGTTTATTGGGTAGTTGTTATATGCCTGGCACTCATATAAATGTTGGGAATTATGGCAGTAATGAATGTAATATACCAAAAAAAAAAAAGGAAAAAGCTACCCTTATGGGATTGTGCTTTTATTGGGGGAGGGGGGTTTATAGGAGATTGAGTCCAGGAGTACTTAACCACCGAGTCACATCCCCAGCCCTTTTTTGTTATTTTGAGACAGGGTTGCTGAGGCTGGCCTCAAATTTGCGATTCCCTTGCCTCATCCTCCTGAGCCTCTGGGATTATAGGCATGTGCCACTACACCTGGCAAGGGATTGTGTTTTAATATAAGTTATATCTTCCATGCTTGGCACGTGACACCTTTTCAAAAATATTTCTCTCTACAATCTTTAGATGCATCAGAGACTTGTATAGGAATGTAACCTAGTCCTCTTGCCTTGCCAGGTACTTCTAAGGCCTGTAAATCAAATTATGCTAGTAGGCTTCTGGCCCTTTGGGTCAGTTGATTGGGATCTTAGGCGTCTCTGGAAGATTTTAAGCATTAGAGTAAAATTTTAATTCACTTGAAAACGTGTCATCTATTAATGTAATGCACTGGTTTGACATTAGAGGTGCTGTTTTTCTTTTAGTAGTCTAAATGTTGTGGTCAACTTGAGCAGAAGGATAAAGTTATAGTAATAAGTTTTAAAATAGATGTTTCACATAGATAGAGGAAAGAACCTTAGAGATCATTTATTTTGCCTTTTTAAAAATTTTTATTTCCCGTTGTTTTCAGGTATAGAATTGTCCTTTGTAAAGTGGTATCTGTGTGACATTTTTTTAAGTAAGGGAATTGAGGACTTTGCCTAAAGTCCCACTGCTAGTTGGTGGTAGAGCCTATCCTGTTGCTGGCTTTTTGTTCTTTCCTCTACAAAGAGAAATGACCAATATTTAATACAGTAATCCATTAGTACAGTGCCAGCCTGGAAAAAAAAAAAAGGGTTGCTTAATGAGTTTTTATGTTTTTCAAATGCAGTTTGAAATCTCATTTTTGAATCCTTATAGCACTTTAGATTGCCTTGCCTTGATATTTATCACTTTTTAAAAATATTTTTAATTGTAGGTGGACACAGTATCTTTATTTTTATTAGTTCTGATTAGTTATACATGACAATAGAAAGCGCTTCAATTCATTGTACACAATGGAACAGATGTTTTGCTTCTCTGGTTGTACATGAAGTATAGTCACACCATTCATGCAGTCATACCATGTACCTATGACGTCTGTCTCATTCCACCATCTTTCCTACTCATATTTATTTATTTATTCTTTTATGCGGTGCTGAGGATTGAACCCAGTACCTCACATGTGCTAGGCAAGTGCTGTACCACTGAGCTACAACTCCAGCCCATCACTTTTTTAAAAAAATATTTATTTATTTAGTTGTACACAATGCCTTTTTTTTTTACGTGGTGCTGAGGATCGAACCCGGGCCGCGCTTGTGCTAGGCGAGCACTTTACTGCTGAGCCACAACCCCAGCCCCACTTTTTATTTGTATTGTAATTATCTTCAATTAAAAAAAATTTTTTTCAAGATGAAACCCTTTTGAGAATAGGGTCTGATATGTTTCCTGTTTGAATTTTCCCCTCAATTCTTTTTTTAAAATATTTATTTAAGTTGTACACAATGCCTTTATTCTTATGTGGTGCTGAATCAAACTCTGGCTGCGCACGCGCTAGGCAAGGATTCTGCTGCTGAGCCACAACCCCAGCCCCTCCCCTCAATTCTTAACAGAATGTCTGGTATTCAATTTATTACACATATACTCAACAGAGATTGTATTTTGGGTTTGGTAACTGCAAACCCATAAGAATCAATTTAGTCTACAACATTTTAAGGGGTTGTTTAACTTAGCATAAAGTGTAGGTTTGAATACTGGCTCAATCCTCAACATGGCTGTGTGATCTTGATCTTATCATTTTCCTTTCTATTCCAGCTTGAAGATTTAGGTGAAATGTATTCAGAGGGTGTAGTGCTTGATATACTAACAGTCACTTGGTGAATGAATGGTTACTGTTCCTACCATATTTAACATTTATTATCTATTTATTATCAATGTGTATTTTTTTTTCTTTTTTTTTGTGGTACCGAGGATTGAACTCAGGGGCACTCGACCACTGGGCCACATCCTCAGCCCATTTTTGTATTTTATTAGAGACAGGGTCTCACTGAGTTGCTAAGGGCCTCTCTATTGCTGAGGCTGGCTTTGAACTCGCGATCATCCTGCCTCAGCCTCCCAAGTGCTGGGATTACAGGCATGCGCCACCACGCCTGGCAATGTGTATATTTTTGTAATACCAGACAGCTCTATTACTATGAGAAGAATTTACAATACGAGAAAGATCCATAGTGAAAAGTTGACAGCATTATGTTGCACAGTGGGCTTTTTAGCTTACCAATTGTTTATTTAAGGTGTTTGATTTGGGGCTTTATGGACTGATTTACTGTGTGAAATCTTAGAGACTGATGTATAAATAGGACTGATAATTTATTAGTAAGTGAACACATTCTCTCCCACAGGGAAAAATGCAACTGTGGAAGCCAAATGAGGAGTTTGTCTGATGAATAAGGATAGTTGAATGGATATCTTGTGCTACATTAATTTTATGCATTTATCTCTGCCTAACACTTGGATATGTCAGGAACCCATTGCCCACTGAGAGTGCTAGAGTTACTGCCTAAACACCTCTCGTAACTCCCTTGTTCTAATATGCATAGTAATCTGCTTTGGGGTTACATGAAGGAAAATGCAAAATACTGGAGGAGGTTTTACACTTAGTCATTAGCCTGTCATTTCTCCCTGAGTTTACAGCCTCACTTTAGTTGAATTTTGGGAGCTTTTACATACTCCAAATTTTTAAAAAATTTAAGCTTTGTATTATGACACATTTTAAAGCAGATTGTATGATTAGTACCTATGCATCTATCATCTAGCTTCCACAGTTATTAACTTACATTGTTTGACTCACATTGTTTCATCTATATTACTGCCTTTCCCTCTGTGGATTTTATTAAAGCAATTTCTAGGTGTCATAAATTTTACTTGCAAATACTTGAATATGTATGTATCATTAAGATATAAAGGCTCTTTTTAAAAAATTCACAACACCATTATGCCAAAAAAAGAACCCCTAAGAATTCCTTGATGGAAGTTCTTAATTGTCTCATCAATGTGTTTTTACCATTAGATTGTTCAAATTAGTTTACAGATATGGTCCATACATTGTATTGGTGGGTATGTTTCTGAGTCTTTTTTAAACTGTAACAACCTTCTCCTTTCTCCTTCCTCTTTCTTCTTGTTCTCAAATTTTTCCTGTACAATTTTTATTTATTTATTTTTAATATTTATTTATTTGCTTTAGTTGTACACAATGCAATGCATTTATGTTTACGTGGTGCTGAGGATCGAACCCGGGCTGCGCACGTGCTAGGCAAGCACTCTACCACTGAGCTACAACCATAGCCCTGTCCTGTACAATTTTTAACATTCTGGACTTGGCAGACTGTAATCTCGTGGTGTCATTTAACATGGTCTTCTACTCTATTCCAGGTAAACCTGTAGCTAGATTAGGCTTGATCAAATTCAAGTTTGATTTTTTTTTTCATGCAAGAATACATCATAAGTGGTGTGGTCTGTTTCCTGCCTGTTGCATTACACTAGGAGACATATATGTCTTGATATTTCTCTCTCTCTCTCTCTCTCTCTCTCTCTCTCTTTTTAAGTTGATCTAATCATTTTTCCCCATGTATCCAGATTTTTATTTATATACATATACTATATACACATATGTACACATACACTTATATATACACACATATAATATGTATGTTGTGTATTATTTTAAAGTGAATTGGATTAAAAACTACCCTGCTTAAAACTCTTCAGTAGTGTCCTGTTACTCATAAACTTAACACCTCAACTTCCTGCCATATTCTGTAAGGATCTGGGCTTGATTTACCTTTCTAAACCTCATTTTGTCAATCTGTTCTTTGAGAAGCAATGTGGCATTCTTAATAGCATGGGCTTTTGAACTAGACTGAGTTTGTGATCCTTGGCAGTCACTTAACTGCTCCATGCCTCATTCTTCCCATGTATAAAACAGTGTTCTAATAGTACGTACCATTAGGCTTATAACTTGGAATAATTTATAAATCATCTACAACAATGCCTGTATAACAATAAATACTAAATATTGCTATTACGATTGTTGCTGATATTGTGTTGATGGATTGTTTTTGATTTCTGTGTTCCAAGCACACTGTACTTTTCAATTTCTGGAACCTACCCAGCTCTTGCCAGCCTCAAGGTCTTGGCACATTGTTTTCATTATCTCTTGCTATATACACACTATCCAAAAATTTAGATCTTAAAACAATAGCAGTCCAGTTGTTTAGCTCACAAATTTTGCAGTTTGGGTATGGCTTGTGAAAGAATGGTTCATCTCTGCTCTACATGTCATAGAGCAGAGATGTAGTTGTTGGGCTGTGAGTTCTTTTTAATTAGGTCACTCATATGGTTGGTAAGCTAGTATTGACTTTTGTCTGGGCATTCAACTGTTATTGGGGGTTTTGATTACTCTCCATAGGCTGGTTTGCTTTCTTTACTGCGTGGTGGCTAGGTGCTAAGAGTGAGTGTAAGAGAACCAGGCTGAAGCTGATTTGCCTTTTACAGACTAGATTCAAATATATAGTCACTTTTACCTCCTTATTTTGGTCCAGGCAGTTATTAAAGGCCCACGCAGGATTAAAGGGAATGCATATAGACTCCACCTCTTAATAGGGAGATGGCAAGGTTCTAGAAGAGGGACTAGAGATCTTGTTGCAGCCATCTTTGGAGAAGGTGCTTTGCCACATTTATGCCATTGCTTGAACTTGAAACACTCTTTCATATTCTAGTTCTTTAGCTAACTCTTCTACCTAAATTAGTTATCCATTCCATTCTAATTCTGTGCTTTCCCACAGCTCTTTATTTTCCTTGGCAACACTTACATAGTTTGTAATTATCTCTTTAAGTCTGAGGGTTGGGACCTGGTACCTAGCACTGTACCTGTTAAATATTAAAGTATATTGTTATTATTATTAAGTACTAGGGATTGAACCCAGGGGCACTAAACCACTGAGCCACATCCCTGTCCCATTTTTGTATTTTATTTGCAGACAGAGTCTCATAGAGTTGCCTAGGGCCTCTCTTAGTCGGTGAAGCTGGTTTTGAACTCATGATCCTCTTGCCTCAGCCTCTCAAGCTGCTGGAATTACAGATGTGTGCCACTGTGCCCAGCAATATGTATTATTTGTGACTTACTCTTCTAAACACTGTATACCACATTTGCACTAATAAAAGCATGTTCCAGACTTTGTGAGAAAGAGGGAACAGACTCAAAATACCAGGAGTCAGTCCTTCAATTCCTCATATTTCATGTCCTACTGTTTATTTTAGGGTTAGGAAAGAGTGGAGAGGAGAAATGTATATATATAAATTTTGTCAGGGATGAGGTAGATAAAGGCAGTTTATATAGTTGAATTCCTGCTTACCTTTCCTATACTTTTTTTTTTTTTTGGTACCGGGGATTGAACTCAAGGGCACTGGACCACTGGGCCACATCCCCAGCCCTTTTTTGTAATTTATTAGAGACAGGGTCTCACTGAATTGCTAAGTGCCTCACCATTGCTGAGACTGGCTTTGAACTCGTGATCCTCCTGCCTCAGCCTCCCAAGTGCTGGGATTACAGGCCTGTGCCACTGGCCTGCCTCCTTTCCTATACTTTAAAAACTCAAAACCAAAAATCCATTTTCTGTTCCTCTAGTACCCCGTTCAAGAGTGGCAAGAGAATTCCAACTGGTCCTTAAAATATTTATGTCGAGAAGAAGGCCTGATGGCTAAGAAATACCAGATTTTCATTCAGAACCATTTTTTTACTTTTGGCACAATCCTAAAAAAGATGGGTTATCAGGTTTCTTAGGGGGCCAGGTAGCAGGCAATAGCAAGAAGAACAGTTGTTGATAGTGTCAGATGAAAATAGTTTTTTAAAACTTTGAGCAATGATGACATTATAGCCTGGGAACCATAATAATTTGCAGTAGAAGTTCTCATAATTTTTAATGGGTTCTGTTCACTTAATGAATACTGTGTGCATCCTTGCAGGTTATTGGAGATATGAAGATGAACAAAATGCACATGGCCTCTGCCCTCATAGAGCTTGTAATTTGGGGATGGGCAGACCTTATGATAAGTGTTTGCAAGATGTATCTTTTTGCATCCTCTTTCTTTTGATGTACATGTATTTTATATTTAAAATGGTTTTCTTTTTGTATCATATAGTTGGTTATTGCTTCATATCCAAACTGACCAACTCTGCCTTTTAATTGGGGGTGTTTAAATCATATACATTTAATATGATGGTTGATATGTTGATGTTTAAATCTACCATCTTAGGTTTTCTCTTTGTCCCATCTATTTTTTGTTCACCTCTCTCCTCTTTTTTTTTTTTTTTTTTTTTTTTTTAAGACAGAGTGTGCTAAGTTGTCCAGGCTGGCCTTAAACTTAGAATCTTCTTTCCTCAGTCTCCTAAGTCACTGGAATTACAGGCATGCCCCATTGTGACAGCCTCTTTTGCCTTATTTTAGATTATATTTTTATGATTGCTTTTATCTCCTTTTTTTTTTCTCTCTCATTTTTTAATGTTTTTTACGGTTTGTAATAAACATCTTTAACTCATTTCAGTCTTCTTGTAAGTGAAATGATACCACTTTAAATACAATAAGGATCTTAGAATAGTATATTTGTTCTTCATTTATGGGGGGGGGCGGTTGTTGGATTTAGGATCACCCATGGATACCAAAATCTGTGGATGCTCAAGTCTCTTATATAAAATAGCATAGTATTCGCAAATAACCCACACCCATCTTCCCACATACTTTATTTTGTGGTGTTGACGATTTAACCCAGAGCCTTGTGCATGCCAGGGAAGCTCTCTATCACTGAGCTACATCCCCAGCCCTTTCTTTAAGTTATCTCTAGATTATTTATAATACCACAATGTACATGCTGTGCATAGTTCTTGTACTATATTGTTGAGGGAATGAGAACAGAAAAAATAATTGGTACAGATGCATTTTTTCCCCCAAGTATTTTCAATCTGTAGTTGGTTAAGTCCATGAATAGGCAACTCATGGATATGGAAATTTAACTGTAGAGTGTCATTCTCCTACCTTTGCTATTATCATGTTTTTTATTTTTACTTCTATGTTATAAATCTCGTGCATTATTAATTTTTACTTAAGCATTATTTTTAAAGAGATTTTAAACATAAAAAGTTACATTTATCCACATTTACCATTTTGTTGCTGTTCATATCTGTGACTAGATCCTGATAGCAGCCTAACATTTGCACAATATAAAATTAACCATTAACCATTTAAACAGTGTCTAATTCAATGGTAGTTAGTATAGTCACAATGTTATATAACCATTACCACTGTTTAGTTCCAAGACATTTCCATAACCCTAATTTTATCTTCATTTCTGAAAGATATTTTGCTAAGTAGAGAATACTAGGTTGGTGGGGTTTTGTTCCTTCTGTACTTTGGAGATTTTGTTCTGCTGTCTCTGGCTTGCATTGTTTCCAGTGAGACATCTGCTATCATTCGTATTTTTCTATATGTAAGGGATGTGCTCTATCACCCCAAGACTGTGTTTAAGATTTTTACTTTATCACTGATTTTAAACAATTTGATTATGATGTCCTTGGTATGATTTTCTTAATGTTTTTTGTGCTTGAGGTTTGTTGATCTTTATGTATATACATTTTTTCTTTTTCTTTTTTTTTTTTATACTGGGGATTGAATCTAGGGGTGCTTTATTACATCCCCAGCCATTTTTATTTGTTAAGTTTTGAGGCAGGGTCTCATTTAATTGCTGAGGTTGGCCTTGAATTTGCAATCCTCCTGCCTCAGCCCCCAAGGTTGTTGGGATTGCAGGCGTGCGCCACCATGTCCAGCTGTTTATTGAGCTTTTGAGTCTGTGGCTTTTCAATATTATCAAATTTTGGAAAAAAATTAAACCATAGTTTTTTTTTTTTAATTTGTTTTCTTCTCTCACCTTTGGAGATTAAGCTGCTTGTTATTATTCCATAATAATCATGTTGATACTCTATTTTTTCAGTTTTTGAAATACTTCATTTCTGTATCTTTAAGTAGGTTTTTTTTTTATATATATATATATACTTTCTGCAGTGTCTAATTTGCTGCTAAATACTTTGTCCATTGTATTTTTCAGTTTTAGATCTCTAGAAAATTGATCTGTGGCTGTTTTATAGGTTCCAGTCTTTTAACTGCTTGAGCTTTCTTCCACCTTCTTGAATAGTGGACTATAGTTATTATAACTACCTAATGTCTTTGTCTACAAGTCTGTTATATCATTTATCATACATCATTTCTGACTATTTCTATTGGATTTTTTTGTTTTGCTTATTATGGATTATATTTTAATTATCTATTGAATGTTAGATATTTAAAATGTCCTTTATTCAGTGCTGTTTTTTGCATGCTTTCCAATATTCTTGACTTTGTTCTGAGACTTAAGTTACTTAGAAACTATATCATCTTTTCAAGGCTTGCTTTTAAGCAGTGTTGTGCAGGACCAGAGCAGCCTTTTACTCTATGGCTAAGTTTAGCTCACTAAGAGGAAATACTTTTGTGAATACCTTACCCAGTGTGCCATGATCTCTTCTCTCTGGATGAGTGGAACATGAACCATTCTTTACTTTTTGTTAGGCTTGAGGTTTTTTTTTCTGTCTGCTCTTTTTTTTTTGGGGGGGGGGGTCGTCTTTGGCTTCAGATTGTTTTCTCACTGAATGTACTACTCAGCTGAGGACATTGAGAAGGACCCTCTATAGATTTCTAGAATGCTCTTTCTGTGTAGCTTTTCGGCTTCCTCCTCTCTAATACTCTTGTCCTGTGGTTTCTAGCTGCTATGCCTCTCCTATTTCAAACATGTCCTAAACTCAGGACACTGTTAGGGGTGCCTTCCCTGTGCTGGGTATATGGAAATCCTCTCTGTAAGTGGGAGTATTTATAAAGCAAAGTTGCTTCTCTTCTCTCAGGGATTGCTATGCTATGCTGCCTATTGTCTGTTGTCTGAAAACTTATTTTGTGTATTTGGTTCATATTTTATTTAAGGTAGAAGGATAGATCCAGTCCCTGCCACTCCATCAAGGTCTGGGAATAGACCTTAAGTAATTGCACAGATAAAGTTGTATTGTGACAGTTGCTACAAAAGGGACAAAACTGGTGCTATGAGTGTTTACTTAGAAAGTCTAAAAGTGCTGTCCAATAATCATCCCATACCTAAGTGATGACAGAAAAAGCCATTAAAAGAATAGAGAATGTGAAGCTTATTTTAGATAGATATCCACCATAAATGATTACTAATTCTTTATGTGGTGCAAGTAGAACAGGTATGATGATTAAGTATCTTTTTGTATTCCTGTTTCTTTGCATTGTTCTTTCATGACACCACAAAGGATATAGCTTTTGATTATTTGGTTGTATACCCCATATCCCCACTAGACTGTTAATTGGACAAGGTTGTTTTACTTGCCATTTTGCCTAATAGTGCCTAGTGAAAAGTGTATAGTCAAGAAATACATGTTGAAGGAGGGGCTGGGGTTGTGGCTCAGTGGTAGAGCATTCGCCTAGCACATGCAAGGCCCTGAGTTCAATCTTTAGCACCACATAAAAATAAATAAAATAAAGGTATTGTGTCCAGCTACAACTAAAAAATAATTTAAAAAATTAAAAAAAAAAAAACATGTTGAAGGAATGAGTGAGATAATGATACTGTGTTTCATATTGGAGGGTTATGACTTATAAAAGTTCATTTACATTAGGAAAGTTAAAATCTCAGTTTGTATAAAAGTCTAATGAAATAAGTAGAATATTTTCTAAGACTTATATGAAATTGTAATAATGCCTGTTGCAGAGAGAGTAAAAAACATAGAATACATTTTGCCAGCATGACAGTAGCAAAGATTTTATACTATGAGATTTTTGAGTTGGTCACTGAGTTACTCAGAAGTAAAGAAAAAAAAAGTAAACCAAGTTTAGATTTTTAATGACTAGATATCATTCTTTGGGAATAGTCAAAAGTCTCTGGAGCCTTGGATTTGAATCCCAGAAATACTACTTGTACCTTTATTTAAACTCTCCCCTCCTTCTAACAAATCTTGTTTTGTTTTAATCCAAGTTTTTTTTTTCTTAGAGTTGTTTTGAGGACACACACACACACACACACACACACACACACACACATATTTACATGTAATAGGAATTAAAAAAAAATGTTTCTTCACTTTTTTCCTTAAAACTTGTTTCATTTTTGTAACACTACTTGTGGATAACATGTTGGTTTGATATTCAGTGAAATGGGAAGAAAAATAGACCCTCTCAACTATTCTTGTTACTTTTGAACTATTGTAACTTGTTCCATGATAATGATTTGTTATTCTTGAGCTTTAATTTTCATCAGATTACACTTCAGTTTGAAGTACCCAGTTGGCATAGTGCCTAAAATTGCTTTACTAAATATTAAATTGCTTTTATTAAAATTTTATAGTGTTTCCAGTAATTCTGTCACTACTAAAGAAACTAAGAAAGAGATTTGATTAGAAACTTATTTTTAGTAGAATTTGGAATAAACTCATTCAGTAAATGGTAATGAGTTAATAGATTTTTAACTGGGTGAAGATTTGCCTCTACTATATTAATTTCTTATGTCTTCTGTAACAAATTACCTCAAACTTGGTGGCTTAAAACAAAACGCATTTATTTTCTTATAGTTCTAGAAGTCAGAAGCTTAAAACCTTTCAATGGGCTGAAGTCAAGGATTCAGCAGAACTGTACTTCCTCTGGAGGCTCTAGGGGAGAATTGTTTCCTTGCCTTCCCGCTTTCTAGGGTTGCATTCTGGTTCATGGTCTCTTTTTCCATCTTCAAAGCCAGCAGCATAGCATCTTCAAAACTCTGTAGTTGTCTCCCTCTGTCTCCCTTTTGTAAGGACAATTGTGATTTACATTTAGGGCCCACCTAGGTGGTCCAGGATACTCTCCATCTCAGAATCTCAAATCACATCTGTGAAATGCCTTTTGCCAAATAAAATAGCATTCACAGGTTCTGGATATTTAAGACCTAGATGGCTTTGGGGACCATTATTCAGCCTTCCATAAATACTTAAAGGGAATATGAACACATCCTATTTTTCAACTGTTAGATTTTTTTTTTTTTTTTAAATGCAATTCTACCTTAAAAAGTTTGGACAGTTTACCCAATTCTTGAAGAAGTTGTATGCAGCTGCTTCTGTAGATCATCCACTTTTCCATCTGTTTTCAGTTGTATCCAGTGAAGTATGTTTTTCCTCCTGTGTCCATGTCACAACTACTTGGTTGTGATGATTCACAAGAAAAAGGTTATCTAAAGTCACTTCATTTTCAAAAACTAATAAGTACTTTCTAAATTAAACCATACAACCCATTTTATAAATATAGCTTATTTTTATGTAATACAGCCTTTCTAACTGTGTGATGGAATCCTGTAATGGTTTAGAAAAGTTTTTTTTTTTTTTTGTTTTGTTTTTTTTTTTTTTGTTTTTTTTTTTTTGTGTGTGTGTGTGTGTGTTTTAAATGAAAATGCATATAGCTTCTTCAAGTATAAACTAATAGAGAATTATATTTTTAAAAACTGAAGCTAGATGTTTTCCAGGAAAACCTTCTTTCAGAGACCAGAGAATCTGGACTTGCTATGCCATTTTATCTTGACAGTACATTTTGAGTTGTTGAAATAGTGATGTTATAGTTGATTTTTTACAGATTGGAATTATTATTTTGAGTTACACCCAGAGGTCGTTGTACAGAGCATAGTTTAAAATGATTGAGGTTCCTTGCTAAATACAGTTTAAAGTGAAGCTCTTCTGGATGTCAGTAACTGGCTTTGTCATCAGGCACAACTTGGTGATAATTTCTGTTTCCATTATGAGTATTGCCTTGTAGTCTAAAGTTCCTTTTAGTATTGGACTCTACTAGATTATAAAGATTTCTTTTGAACCATCCAGTAAAATTTTCATTGGCCCACTACTTTTTAAATTTCAACATATAAAATACACCTTTGTCCATTTATAATCTGAACATCAAACATAAAGTTAGAGTTATTAGTTGTGAAAATTGAAAATTTCCTGAAATGGTAGTACAGTAGTGTCTCAATGTGTGTGAGATTTGTTGAAGTTTAGTGGCAAAAGGATATTAAACTCAGTGCATGACAGTAGTAGAACTCTGAATTAGGAACCAGAAGATGTGATTAAATGTAAAAATGGTATTGTTAAAATTGCCATATCTATTCTACAAGATTAATTATGAATATCAATCAGGATAGTCCATGCCAAAAACAAACAAAAAAAATACCAGTCCTCTGAAAAATAGCCTATTATACCATTGCACTTATTCTTAGCATTTTTGTTATCCAGTCTGTAGTATACCTGAAGAGGTATGCCTTCATCACTTTGCTGCTTACTGTCTTGACATCTCATCAAGGACAGAAAAAAACAAAAAACAAAAAACATGATAAAGGTAGAGATTGAGAAAGCAATCTTGTGAAGCATACTTAAAACTTCTGGTTAAAGTTGGATTTAGGATTTACTATGGGCTTGTTTTGTATCTCTTCTTACCTTTCATTATGATTAAAAGGTGGCCAAACTTAAGAATCTGTTATTCTCCTCTACCAAATTGTGTGCATTACCTGTCAAAGAAAAATATTTCAGAAATTTCCCCAAAACCTTATCCAAACACCTGAAAAATTTAAATGACAGTTGATGAGCTATATTGATTACTCTTTAAACTGGATAGTCTGAGAACCTCCCTATTCAGCTTGATTTGAACAGATTGTTTTATAGCAAAATGTTGTTGCCCTTGAAGTCTGAGGTCTAAAAATATCTATATCCAGTGGCCTGATATCCAGCCAATAGAAGAGATAGATAGTAGAGGAAAATAGACCCTCTGAGACAGTAAAGCTAAGCCCATACAGATCAGATCTCCATTAAAAGACAAAAATCTTTGTTGGCAAGTAAATGGTAAATTGGAAAAGTAAGTTTAAAGATACTTGATGTTTTGCATATGTTCTGCCAAAGCAAAGACAAAGACACTTAAAACTTAAAAGACATAATATTAGGTGTTTGACCCAGTAAAAATAACTTGTTTAATAAATAGTCTGTGGACAATACTTAGTTACTAAAGCTAGCTTGGAATGATTTCTGAAAATAGAAAATGTTATAGTGGGGCTAGAATGCTTTCTTATAATCTTTTCTTTTTCATTATTTCATTTGGAGAAGATGTAGAAATAGGGCAGTGCTATCAATATAAGGGGGTAGATTCCTCAGCAGTGTTGATGTATGAACCCTTATTCATGTAATATTTGAGAACTTTTGGAAGCTTTGGATATTACCATTGTCAGGCATAGTATTTCAGTAACAATGCTCAGAGGACTGTGAAGAGCATGATATTCCCATCCAAAGTAATGATAAGCTATTGGTTTATCTCCATAATTGCCTCTCTGCTGGAATTTTATTGACAGAAGTAGGATAGCACAGCTGCACAACTTCAGTGACTGTGCATGTTAAGGATTTTTAAGGGTCCTTAGTGTTTTCATGAGATGAGTATATATGCACTGGTATAGCTTATCTTTTATCTGTATTTTGAAGACACTTGTACTAGAATGCTTAGTTGGATTGATTGTATGGTTTGGAAGAATCCAGAAGCTTACTTTTGGTCATGTCAATAATCATACTTCTTCAGACTTCTGCAAGAGAAAACAACCCTCTGACTTTTATTTTAACAGAATGATTCCACTTATGTAACAGAATAAAAATAAATAATTAAAAATAATACTACTAGTAGTAATACCAATGAATACATTGGTTCTTGAAACTAGAAGTTGGTTATTAATTCCAAAGTATGTCTGCACCAGACATTGGCTAAATTTCATCACATAGTGTTTCGAAATGGGAGGACATGATAGGAAGAATATGCATACTTTGATAATATATGAACTTTACATATGTGAAAATACTTTCTGGGCTGGGGCTGTAGCTCAGTGGCAGAGCACTTGCCTAGCATGTGTGAGGCACTGGGTTTGATCCTTAGCATCACATTAAAAAGAAAAAAAAAATTAAAAACTAAACAAAGGCATGCTGTTCATCTACAACTATAAAAAATTAAAAATACTTTCTGCTTTTTTCTCCACTGTTTTTCCTATCTTGGTTTGGTTTCTTTCTGGCAAAAATATCTAAGAATTTAATTCTGCCAGCATTTATTAAATTTCTTTTGTGAACCAGGTATGGATTTGGTGACAGCAGTGAACTTCAAGTTTATATGATAAAAGAATTCTTTCATTCAATGAAGTCAGTGAAAGATGAAGATATGGGCTCCAGAGGTAGACTTTGTGTATACATTGATAGTATACTGTGCTGAGCTCATTATATGCCCTCTTTACACCTTAGGTTCCTCATCTTCAAAAGGAGTATAATAACAACTACCTCACAAAGGTTGAAAAGATTAAGTAACAGGCATAATGCTTTGAAATATGTCTCATCATGTAGGAAACTCTCAAAGATTATTACCAAAGGATTTTTGCCACATATCCATTTGATAAATTTAGGCTTTGTCTTCAGGTTTAAGAGCAACATATTTAAATTTTTTAGTTTAGATGATCTATTCTATGGCTTACTTCCTTTGGCACAAATGATTATAGTTGTTTTTTTAACAATTCATTGTATTGTGTGTTAATTTATAAAAAGGATACTTTGAGATATCACATAATTCCAACTGCAAAAGGTTAAATGCTATCAACTTTTTTCTGTCACTTACAGGATTGAATATCTGATACTTTCTGCTTTTTAAACATTAAGAGTGTAACCTTTTCTACACACAGAATTAGTTTCTACAGAGAATTTTCATTATTTTGTAAATTCAAGAACAAAGTAAAACAGGATAGTTAAAAATACAGTTTTGAAAAAAAACTTACAGTGTTGAAAAAAAAGGATGATGACTAGATGTGTAGTAGGCGTTGGACATGATGAGATAATTTAATAGAGTAGAAAACCAAACATGGTTGAGTTTCTTGGTAAATGAACGAGAAGCATATTAAGCATATTGAGTTGTAGTTTTGTTTGGGTATAACAGCAGACGTTTTCTCCCCTAGAACTGTCATGTAAGATACTGAGTAAGGTAGTGATCCAATGGGAGTTTCTCTTACCAACCTGTTAAAAGATTCAAGGGAAAATTATGTCTTAATTTAGTGAAGGCATTTTTCTAGGGAATTGAGATAATCTGATATTTACCTTCTGAATATATATTACTATTATGGGGAAAGAATTTGGTCTTAGAAAGTTTGGAACAGATTACAGGCTCTTAACTAAATATTTTTCACAAATCTGCCAAAATACAATTGGCCCTCTGTATCCACAGCTTATGTACCTAAGGATTCAGTCAACTGCAGATTGAAAACATTTTAAAAAATAATGTGTACTGAACATGTACAGACTTTTTTGGTCGTTATTCTCTAAACAACCCAATATAACAACTACTTGCATAGAATTTATGTTGTAATAGACCTATAAACAATCCAGAGATGATTTAAAGTATTTGGGAGGGTGTGTGTAGGTTATATGCGAATATTGTGTCACTTTAGGTAAGGGACTTGATCATCCGTGGATTTTGATATCCATTAGCATCCTGGAACCAATCACCTGAGGATACCAAGGGATGACTGTACCGTAATAGTAGTGAGTAGGAGTGCATTTAGAATACTGAACAGCATGGTGTGAATTCTTTTAAAATGTTGTGGTTTAGCTTGTAAATTTATATAAACTTTGCATTCTTCACACTGTCTATACTTACTTGTATATACTTATTTGTGATATAAAATATTGTTTTATTACCATGATGTAAAATTGTAGTATGGCATGCCCTGCTCATGCTGTTTTTTGTGTGGAATCACTTCTAATTTTTCTTGAAATAGGGTTGAATCACTGTAATCTACTTTTTTCTTAAGAAATGGCGAGGCACTTAGCAACTCAGTGAGACCCTGTCTCTAAATTAATTGGTGTTTTTCCCTGGTCAAATTTGTCTCAAAAAGAACATTTGATTAAGATTCTGGAGCTCTTTTTCATATTTTTTTTTTTAACTAGGAAAATATAATATTACCACTTTTCCTAGGCTCCAGAGTATGGCTCTTGTAGAACTGAAGAGAACTGGTTCTTCCAGAATATGGCTTTTATAGAACCGAAGAGTACTGGTTCTTAAATGGTTGGATGAGGCAACTTTAATTGGAGTTAATAATAGTTAATAACGGAGATAATAGCCCCTTAAATATTATGGAATGTCTGTCTAACATAAAGGCTTTAGTGCCATAGATATTTTTTCTGTTTATCAGTTGGTTAAATTAATGTTTGTCTGTATTTAAACCATCTTCATCTTCTGTGTTGTGCTAACCGGAGAATCAGTTAGGGAACTCTCTCCAGCTTTAAATGATTGCTTCTCTCCTCTCCTCTCCTCTCCTCCCAGTATTGCAGATAGAACATAGAAACTTTTGCATTCTAGGTATGTGCTCTACCATCAAGCTATATCTTCAGCCTTTTTATTTATTTGGTGTGTGGGTTTTTTTGTGTGATTAGTACTTAATACACTGTTTTTATCCTTCACATTTTCCCCCACATTTTTAAATTGGTGCATTATAGTTGTACATTCTGGTGGGTTTTGTTGCTACATGTTCTTATACACACACAATATAGCAGTTTGACCAGTATCATTTGCCGGTATTTACTCTTTCCTTCCTCTGGTCCCTTTCTTCTGTTCTACTGATGGCCCTTCAATTTTCATGAGATCCAACCCCCACCTGCACCCCAACCCCGCCTCATACACACACACTTTTCTTTTCCTTTTTTTTCTCTAGCCTCCACATATGAGAGAAAACACATGATGACCCTTGATCTTCAGAGTTATTTTGCTTAACATTATGTTGTCAAGCTCCATCCATTTTCTTACAAATGACATAATTTCATTTTTCTTTATGTCCAAATAAATAAAACTCAATTGTGTATATATGCCACATTTTCCTTATCCATTCATCTGTGGATGGACATCTAGGCTGGTTCCGTAATTTGGCTGTTGTGAATTGTGCTGCTATAAATATGGGTATGCATGTATCACTATAGTATGATGACTTTGATTCTTTGGGATAAATACGGCTGGGTCATATGGTGAGTTCATAGTCTTTTGGGGACCCTCCATACTGATTCGCATAAGTGATTGTACTAACTTATAGTCCCATCAGTGTAAAAGAAGTGTTCCTTTTCCTCCACATTCTTTCCAGTATTTATTATTGGGCTGGCCTCAGACTTGCCGTCTTCCTGCCTTAGTCTCCTGAGTAGCTGGAATTACAAGCGTGTGCCACAATGCTCACAGTTTGCTTTATTCAAGTTGATATTTTGTGGATTCCAGCCGGACAGTCTTGCTGGATCACAGTTAAAGCCCCATAAGTAGTTACAGATTAGTTGTGTAGGATAACTTTAAGTGTTGTTATATACCACAAAGGTAATTCTGAGCAGACATAGTTGATGAAAAAATTTGAATCAGTGGAAATTTGTGGCTGATTTCTCTTTTAGGGCAACAGAAAGAGTATCCCCAAGTCTACATTTTCTGGACGAATTCAGTATCACTAAGGTTGTAATGTTTTTAACTGAATTCACTTTAAAACATTTTTTAAGACATGGGATTTTGTCTCTTAGACAAATCACCAAAGAACAACCAACTGAGTTAGTTTTATATGCAAAACAAAGAAACAAAGACTTTAAATTTTTTTTAAGATATCACATTCAGTAAAGTGCATAAATTGTTTTTTGGTTGGGGGGTGGTGGGTACTAGGGATTTAACTCAGGGGCACTCAACCACTGAGTCACATCCCCAGCCCTGTTTTGTATTTTTATTTAGAGATAGGGTCTCCCTGACTTGCTTAGCCTCTCACCATTGCTGAGGCTGACTTTGAACTCACAATTCTCCTGCCTTGGCCTCCAAGCCAGTGGCTGTGCTGCCCCCCCCCCCCCGCTAAAGTGCAGAAATCTTATCAGCTTAATGAAAGTTTACATATGTACTTATTTGTGTGATCACCAAGACAACATTTCACTAGCTGTGCTTTTAAAATCAAGTAAGTAAATTGTATTAAAAATGTTTGCTTAACAATTTTTCTCATACGTAATTAATGTTCACATAGAAAATTAAGAAAAAAAAGTTTCATGTACCAAGAAGTGTGTTGTTGTATTATCTTTCATTTATTTATTATTTTCTAAGTGCATAATATAGTTCAGTTATTTGAGTTGCTGGGGATTTAGCAATTGGAGAAGACACAGTTCTTTCCCTTGATGAGATTATATTTTGAATGGGGTGGGAGGAATAATAAATTTTAAAATACATGTCAGATGATGATAAGTGCTGAGGAGGAAAGTAAAGAAATAAGAAAGAATAGGGAGTACTGGAAGAGTGGAAGAAGGGGCTGCAAATTTTTAGAGTGACCAGGTATGACCTTGCTGAAAACTTGGGTAACATTTGAGCAAAGATGCATTTAAGGGAACAGGTCACTTTAAGAAAGGCCTTGAAGTGTCTACATGGGGCACCTTGCATGCTTGAGATACATCAGAACAGCAAGTGTGGCTGGAGCAGAAGAAGGCAAGGGGCAAATGAGGTTGGAGAGGGAGTAGCAGCCATATCCTATGAAAGCTCTTTGTCCTGGCTACATATGACAATTACCTTGGAATCTTTAAAAAACCACGGATGCCCGGATGCCCCACCTAAACCACTGATTCTGGTGCCAGAGGCTGGTTACTAAGGTGTAGTAAAGAATAGGGAGTAGAGTTGAGAAACATTGTCAGAAGACCAGTAGGCTGTATTAAGGACTCTTTTTTTGGTACCAGAGATTGAACTCAGGGGCACTCGACTACTGGGCCACATCCCCAGCCCTTTTTCTGAGTTGCTAAATGCCTTGCCATTGATGAGGCTGGCTTTGAACTCGAGATCCCCCTGCCTCAGCCTCCCAAGTGCTGGGATTATAGGCCTGCGCCACAGCACTCTGTGACTGTATTAAGGACTTTGACCTGTACTGTGAGTGGAGAATTTTGAGGAATTATCCACCTGACTTAGGTTTCATTATTTTTAAACCAGTATACATTAGGGAAATTTCCAAATTTGTAGCAAAGTAACCATCATCCCCCACTTCTATAGCTGTCTACACTTTGCCATACTTGCTTTATTCTGCTCCCACTTCCCTTTTTTCCCCCCTAGAATATTGTAATGCTAGCTTGGGGTTTTAAAAGGATTTTTCTAGCTTCTGTGTTGAGAAAGGGGAGTCAGGGCAAGGGCTGAAGTAAGTATATCTTCTATGTATTTTTTCCTATTCATGTTTATACTCTATCCACTCATTTATGAACTGTTTTCATAATGTATATCTTATGTCAGCAAATAGTCTACAACTTTGTTTTTTCATGGCTGTTGCCGCCTGAAGCGATGGCCGCTTGGAGCAGCAAAGCCGCGGGAATAAGTTTAGAGGCAGACTGGAAACAAACAGGATCTTTATTCTGTCAGTTTCTCTCTCTGGCTCTAACAACTCTAACACGTACCACACACCAGCAAACAACCAACAACCAAAATGGCCCCAACCCACTCCGCGCTCGGCCCAAGTCTCTGGAGATCCCGGGCCAAGTCTCATTAGACTACGAAAGGCGGCAAAGTCCAAAACTCCATGGCCCGAAGTCAACCGCAATCATAGCCATCTCCCCAAACAGGGCTCCTACACATGGCCATATCCTATATGTCATAATTTATTTGACCTTATATTATTGGAAGTTAAAACTCACCTTTTTGTTATAAACAATGTGGTATTTCATCCACATTGTTTATGATTCTTTCCTTGGTAAATTACTAGAACAGAATTATGTCAAAAGATAGGCACAGAAATGTAAAGGCTTTTGATATATACCATCAAAGTGTTTTCCATAAAGACTTTACTAATTTATATTCCCACTGACTGTTTCTGAAAGTGTCAGATTTCCTTAAACTCTCACTAGCATTGAATTTTGTCATAAATACAAAAAAAAAATCTGATGGGTGATAAAATAACACATGATTTCAGTTTGAAGTTATGGTTTTTCAGTGAGGTAGAATTCCATTTTCATTCACATTTTTTAAAATATGATTTACTAGCTGTGTGACTTTAAGTCACTTAGACCTCCATTTTTATACTTATAAAATGGGTATTGTTTACCTGCTTCACTGGGCTTTTTTATAAACATTGATGTAAACATTTTGAATGTCCATGTTTTAAAACTTTTTGATCTTGATTCACAGTTTAAAAAAAAAAAAAAAGAAAGAAAAATTCATCTTACATTATGCCGGGCATATGTAAATATATAACCAAAAGTTTCATGGAACATCATATATACCCTTAACCAACTGTGATGCACTTTAATATTTTACATTCTCATTCATTTTTATTTCACACTTAACAAAGTTTTATTTATTAAGAATTTTAAAAGCAATTTTATATACAATTTAACAATAGCATTCAATTCTAGTTAATAGAATTTAAAAAGTCCTGTTGCTGAAAATATACATCTCCATACATTGTAGCAATAAGCAATAATCCATAACAAGGTAAAATATTAAATATAACCTATAATTATTCATATTTTTGTAAAAGAGGAAGATACAATTAAAAACTACAACCAGCTCAATGATACATGATGCATTGAAACATCACTGAAGCTAAAATTGTAGGAGTTGCAAATACTTTCATGATTTAAGGTTTAAGATATTATAACAAACAGATTTCTTACCAAACAAGTGTTATAAGAATTCTAATCAGACAGTAAATATAATTTATTCTTATTATATTTAATTTTCCTTACTAATTCAATGTAAAGTTACCAGTATGTAGTTTTGAGATGTGTGGGTTTTTTTATTTGTTCAAATTCATTATACATGACAATATAATGCATTTTGATGCAGCATACATGAATGGAGTATAACTTCTCATTTTTCTGGTTGTACATGATATAGAATAGGGTAATAATGTCCGATTTCATTGTGCTATCCTTCCTATTCCCATGCCCCCTCCCCTCCCTTCATTCCCCTCTACCTAATACATAGTACCTTTATTCTTCCCTAGCCCCACCCCCTTATTGTGAATTAACATTCACATATCAGAGAAAATATTTGGCCTTTGGTTCTTTGGGATTGGCTTATTTCACTTAACATGATATCCGTCAGCTCCATCCATTTACCAGCAAATGCCATAATTTCTTTCTTCTTTAAGGCTGAGTAATATTCCATTGTGTATATATACCACAATTTCTTTATCCAGTAAGGGCACCTAGGTTGGTTCAATAGTTCAACTATTGTGAATTGTGCTGCTATAAACATTGATATGGCTGTGTCACTGTAGTATGCTGATTTTAAGTCCTTTGGGTGTGGGATAACTGGGTAAAGTGGTGGTTACATTCCAAGTTTTCTGAGCAATCTCCATACTGCTTTCCATAGTGGTTGCACCAATTTGCAGTACCACCAGCAATGTATAAGTATACCCTTTTCCCATATCCTCGCCAGCATTTACTGTTATTGTATTCTTGATTGTTGCCATTCTGGCTAGAGTGAGATGAAATGTCAGTGTAGTTTTAATTTGCATTCCTCTAATTGCTAGAGATGTTGAACATTTTTTTCATATATTTGTTGTGTCTCTTCAGTTCCTTTGCCCATTTATTGGTTGGGTTATTTGTTTTTTTGGTGTTAGATTATTTTAGTTCTTTATATATTCTGGAGATTAATGCTGTATCCAAGATGCAAGTGGTAAAGATTTTTCTCCCATTTTGTATGCTGTCTCTTCATGATCTTGATTGTTTCCTTTGCTGTGAAGAAGCTTTTTAGTTTGATACCATGCCATTGTTTATTCTTGATTTTACTTATTGCCCTTGAGGAGGTTTGTTAAGGAAGTCAGTTCCTAAGCAGACATGGTGGAGATTTTCTAGTAGGCACACAGTCTGTGTTTTAGTGCCTAAGCCCTTGATCCACTTTTGAGTTGAGTTTTGTCAGGGTGAGAGATAGGGGTTTCATTTCATTTTGCTACATATGGATTTCCAGTTTTCCCAGCACCATTTGTTGAAGAAACTATCTTTTCTCCAATGTATGTTTTTGATGCCTTTGTCTAGTATAAGGTAACTGTATTTATGTAGGTTTGTCTCTATGTCTTCTATTCTGTATTATTGGTTTATGTATTTGTTTTGGTGCCAATACCATGATGTTTTTGTTACTGTAGCTCTGTAGTATAATTTAAGGTCTGGTATTGTGATGGCTCCTGCTTCGTTTTTCTTGCTAAGGATTGTTTTGGCTATTCAGGATCTTATTTTTCCAAATGAATTTCAAGATTGCTTTTTTTGTTTGTTTGTTTCTATGATGAATGTCATTGGGATTTTAATAAGAATTTCATTAAATTTGTATAACATTTTTCGTAGTATGACCATTTTGACGATGTTAATTCTGCTTATTCAAGAGCATGGGAGATCTTTCCATCTTTAAGGTCTTCTTTAATTTCTTTCTTTAGTGTTTTGTAGTTTTTGTTGTAGAGATCTTTCACCTCTTTTGTTAGATTGATTTCCCCCCCCCAAATATATATATGTATGTATACACACACATACACATACATATATATGTACATATACATGTATACATATATATGTATATATATATTTATTTGAGGCTATTGTGAATGGAATAGTCTTCTTAATTTCTCTTTTAGTGGATTCATCACTGATGTATTCAAATGCATATGATTTATGGGTGTTAATTTATATCCTGCTATGTTGCCAAACTCACTTAGTTCTAGAATTTTTCTGGTGAAATTTTTTGGGGTCTTCTAAATATAGGATCATATTGTTAGCACATAGTGATAGTTTGAGTTCTTCTTTTCCTATTTGTATTCCTTTTAGGACTGAGGATACAGCTCAGTTGGTAGAGTGCTTGCCTCACATGCACAAGGCCCTGGGTTCAATCCCCAGCACCATAAAAAAGAAAAAAAAAAAGGAGAAAAAAATAACTTGCAAGTTACTACTTTAAGGAAAAAAACAACAACAACAACACTGTATTCCTTTAATTTTTTTCTTCTAATTGCTCTGGCTAGAGTTTCAAGGATGATGTTGAATAAAAGTGTTGAAAAAGGGTAGCCTTGCCTTATTCCAGTTCTTAGGGGAATGCTTTCAATTTTTCTCCATTTATAATGATGTTGACCTTGGGTTTAGCATATATAGCTTTTTCAACGTTGAGATATGTTCCTTCCATCTCTAGTTTTTTAGTGTTTTTAATATGAAGAGGTACTGTATTTTGTCAAATTTTTTTCTGCATCTATGAGATAATCATGTTATTATTGTCTTTAAGTCTATTGATGTGATGAATTACATTTATTGATTTCCATGTTTAACCAACCTTGCATTCCTGGAATGAAGCCCACTTGGTTGTTGTGTGTTATCTTTTTAATATGTTTTTGTATGCAATTTGCCAGAATTTTATTGAGAATTTTTGCATCTTTGTTCATCAGGGATATTGGTCTGAAGTTTTCTTTTCTTGATGTGTCTTTGTCTGGTTTTGGTGTCAGGGTGATACTAGCTTCATAGAATAAGTTTGGAAGGGTTCTCTGCTTTTCTATTTCATGGAATAATTTGAGAAATACTGGTGTTAGTTCTTCTTTGAAGGTCTTGTAGAACTCGCTGAGAATCCATCGGGTCCTGGGCTTTTCTTAATTTGTAGGCTTTTGATAGTGTCTTCTATTTTATTGCTTGAAGTTGATCTGTTTAAGTTGTATATGCCCTCCTGATTCAGTTTGGATAGGTCATATGTCTCTAGAAACTTGTCGATGTCTTCAAGATTTTCAATTTTATTGGAGTATAAAATTTCAAAATAGTTTGATTGTCTTCTACATTTCAGTGGTGTCCGTTGTGATATTTCATTTATTTTTTTTTCAAAGAACCAACTTTGTTTTGTCAGTTTTTTTAATTGTTTCTTTTCAATTTCACTGATATCAGCTTTGATTTTAATTATTTCCTGTCTTCTATTGCTTTTGGTGTTGATTTGTTCTTCTTTTTCTAGGGCTTTGAGATATACTGTTAGGTTATTTATTTGTTGACTTTTTATTCTTTTAATGAATGTGCTCAATGCAATGAACTTTCCTCTTAGTACTGCCTTCATTGTATACCAGAGATTTTGATATGTTGTATTGGTGTTCTCATTTACCTCTAAGTATTTTCTTATTTCATCCATGATTTCTTCTGCTATCCATTTGTCATTCAATAGTGTATTATTTAGTCTCCAGGTTTTAGAATAGCTTCTACTTTTTTTTTCAATCATTGATTTCTATTTCCTTTCCATTATGATATGATAGAATGCAGCGTATTATCTCTCTTTTTTTTAAGTTGCTTTATGGCATAAGATATAGTCTGTTTTAGAGAAGGATCTGTCCATGTTCTACTGAAGAAAAAAAGTGTATTTGCTCATTGATGGATGAAATTTTCTGTCAAGTCTAAATTATTGATTGTATTATTTAGTTCTGTGTTTTCTTTAATTATTGTTTGAAGGATCTATCCAGTGGTGAGAGAGGTGTGTTAAAGTCACCCAGTATTATTGTGTTGTGGTCTATTTGATTCTTGAAATTGAGAAGGGTTTGTTTGATGCTCCATTTTGGGGTGCATAAATATTTATGATTGTTATGTCTTGCTTAAATATAATTCCTTTCAGCAGAATGAAATGTCCTTCTTTCCCTTCCAATTAACTTTGGCTCAAAGTCCACTTTGCCTGATATGAAAATAGAAACCCCTGCTTGTTTCCGCAGTCCATGTGAATGATATGTTTTTCCCCTATCCTTTTACCTTCAGTCTTTGGATGTCTTTGCCTATGAGGTGAGTTTCTTGGAGATAGCATATTATTGGGTCTTGTTTTATAAATCCAGTCTGACAGTCTATGTTTTTGTTTTCTTAGTTGGCAACAGACCTTTTGGTTTTTTTTTTTATATGTGATGTGGAAAATCAAACCCAGCACCTCACACCTGTTAGGCTAGCACTCTGTCACTG
The DNA here is from genome assembly GCA_025594165.1 of Tamias sibiricus. Lineage (NCBI taxonomy): Eukaryota > Metazoa > Chordata > Mammalia > Rodentia > Sciuridae > Tamias > Tamias sibiricus. The sequence continues at coordinate 104,891,462 of CM046662.1, forward strand.
AGCTACAACCCTAGCCCAGTCTATATCTTTTGATTGATGAATTTAGGCCATTAACATTCAAGATTATTATTGTGATATGATGTGTATACCTGGTCATTTTGGTTTATTTCTGTTTATTAATTTGAATTAGTTTCTCCTTTGATTGACTATTCCTTTAGGGTACTTCCTCCCTTTGCTGATTTTCTTTCTTTCTTTCTTTTGATGTTTATGGAATATTTTTTTTGAGAATGTGCTTTACTGCAGGGTTTCTAGTTATGAATTTTGTGTGTGTGTGTGTGTGTGTGTGTGTGGTGCTGGGATGGAACCTGGGGCCTTGTGCATGCTGGGGAAGTGCTCTGCCACTGAACTACACCCCCTGCCCTACTTGATGAAATAGTAAGGTACATTTGATGACTTTTAAAAATTTATTATTATTATTACCTTTTTATTTTATTTTTTGGGGGTACCAGGGATTGAATTCAGGGGCACTCTACCACTGAGCCACACCTCCAGCCCTATTTTGTATTTTATTTAGATACAGGGTGTCACTGAATTGCTTAGTGCCTTGCTTTTGCTGAGGCTGGCTTTGAACTCACGATCCTCCTATCTCAGCCTCCCCAGCCCCTGGGATTACAGGCATGCTCCACCATGCCCGGCCTAGTTGTGAATTCTTTTAACTTTTGTTTATTGTGGAAGGTTTTCTTTCATCTTCAAATCTGAAGTTTAATTTTGCTGGATATAGAATTCTTGGTCGGCATTCATTTTCTTTCAGAGCTTGGTATATATTCTGGGACCTCCTAGCTTTGAGGGTCTTGGTTGAGAAGTCAGCTGAGATCCTAGTTGGTTTCCACTTTAAATTTCTCTTTATTCTGTATGTTAGGCATTTTCTTTATAATGTGACATGGTTTGGGTCTGTTGTAATTTTGTACAGTTGGGGTCCTGTAAGCCTCTTATATTTGATTTTTCCATTTCATTCTTTAGGTTTGGGAAATTTTTTTATATTATTTGGTCTTTTCATATTATCCCATAATTCTTGGAAATTCTGTTTATGGTTTCTTAATATCTTCTCTCAGTGGTCAACTCTATTTTCAAGATTATATATTTTGTCAAGATTATATATTTTTGTCTTCCATGTGGTCTGGTCTGTTGGTAACGCTTTCCATTGAATTTTTAATGTGGTTTATTGCTTATTTCATTTTGAGGCTTTCTGCTTGATTTCAGAATCTCTTATTGAAGTGATCTTTCATCTCCTGAAATTTATCTCTGATTACACTCCTTCATGCTGTATGTGGCAGATCAGCTTATGTACATTCTAAACTCTTCTGACATTTATTCTACTGTGGTGTTAACTATTCTATTATTGGAGCATCTTTGTTTCGGAGATTTGTTTTTTTCACGTTGCTTGTGTGTCTGTCCATCTAGCAGTGGGATCTAAGGCAGTATAGTTTCTTCCCTGTAGACTTGTAGTGTCCCTGAAGGTTTCCAATACCCCACCTTTAAGAGGGAGACGAATAATAGCATCACCCAATGCAAACAATATATAGCCTTAAACCAAATAGCTCTTATAAAAATGCTAAAGTTTTTTTTAAAAATGTTTATTTTATTTTGCTTTTAGTTGTACACAATGCGTTCATTTTTACGTGGTGCTGAGGATCAAACCTGGGCTGTGCACATGCTAGGCGAGCGCTCCACCGCTGAGCCCCAATCCCAGCCCCACGTCTAAAGTTTTGTCACAATAAACAGAAATGATGCGTTCATTTATCATCTACAGTATCAACAGTGGGTTTGCAAAAGGGTTTACAATTTCAAACGGTGGACAGAGAACAGAAATGGTATAGGATGTGACATTTATGAGGAAAGAGGAGAGAAGGTAGAAGTAAAAAAATTATAGTAAGAGTGAGAAAGGAATTAATAGAGGTTAGCCGTTAGAGGGAGAGAGATTCTAGGGAAACAGATAAGTGAGAGGGAAAATTATAAAAAATAAAAATAGAAAAAAGTAAAAACAAAAGAATACACAACAAAACTGTAATACATTATTCAGAGATTCCAGACCTCAACCAGAGGCATGAAAAAGACTTTGTTTCAAAAATGGTAGAAATGTGAGAGAGAAAAGAAAACAAAAAGGATCTCAATGAGAAATTGAAACAGTTGTTTCCATTGGAGTCCAGAAGTTTCACAGCTTCCCTTCTCAGCAGTTAGGTGGAGTTGTCTAGAGTTTGATGCTACCTCTGTCCTCAGGTTGGGTGATGTTTGCTAGGATGAGAGGGTTAATCCTGGAGGCAGAGCTCCTGGAGGTGTTATGAAGCCTTAGGTATGCTCTGGTCTCTTCACTGGGTGCCAATTGATCTGGAGATTTTAAGTCAGTGCATTTCCAAGGCCCAGCAATTGCTGGTCCACATTGGGAGAGTGCACCCCAGGAATTTCTTTTGGGTTTCACGCATGTGATATAGGAGCATGTTCTTAGTTCACTTCTTCACCTGTGGACCCCATGATTCCTGGTCTCTGATTCATTCTCCACACTCACCCTCTCCTGTGGCCAGTCCTTTCAAATTTACAATCAGGTGCTTCTTTCCCAGCTGGTCCTGCAAACAGCTGGATTAGAGCATGAGGGGGAAGCCAGGTGAGTGTCCCAGACCAGTATTACTCTGTGTAAACTTCTCACCACCCTTGATTTTTCTCCTTGCCACTTAGGCACACTCTCTGTCATGCAGTGTGTGTTTGTCCAGCCTGGTTTTGGGGCCAGACCCTGTCTGCCAGTAATTGGCTTCCCCAGCTGGTGGCCCCTGTGCTGTGGCTGCAGAATGGTTCCTTCTACTGTCTTCTATGCACACCTAGAGAGATGGCGGCTTCCTTTCCCTACAGGGATTCTTTGCAGCACAGCTTACTGTTCTTTCAAGCAGTGTCTGATCTCCAAGCTCTTTGAACTCCAACAAGCCTCAGCCTTCCCAAGAATGGGGTTCTTTTAATTCCTTTATTGCTTCACTGCATTCACATAGGCACTGTTCTGTTTTGCGCCTCCAGCTGCTGTCATGGCTGTGTGGCTGGGGATCTTTCCCCCTTATTTTATTATACAAGATATCTTGAGTACCCGATCTGTTTTGAGTTTCCAGTATTAAATTCCTTGTAAAGTCCTCCCTAATTCTTGATCATTTACTTATCTTGTTGAAAAGCTGCCTGTCTGCTTTTCTTGCTTCACTCCATGGAGCCTCTGGGGAAGTGACCCCTCTATTCCTCCATCTTACAGCCTCCCCGCTTTTGTTTTTTAAAATGTTTTTGTTAACCATTAAAATAATCATCTGGGTTGGGGGAAATCATCTGCACTAAACCTAGGTTATTGTATTTCTGAATTAAATGTTGAATACCTCCATAGTCAGAAAATGTATTTGTTTGGGATTTATGATGCCATGATGACTGAAGTTTTAATCCCACTGTTAGGAAATAGTTCTAATGCATTTGAGCACAAAAAACACATTATTACACAGATTACATATGCAAATCCCCAAATTAGGACACATCATCTGAGGAGAGTTTTGTCTATAATTTTTGTTACCTAAAAATCTGACAAAAATGGAAAATTTAAATCACACTTAGTTATTTTTAGTACAGCCCCTCAAAAATAAAACAGTATGAGAGCTGGATAGACATGGGAAATTGAGGATGTGTGTCTCTCATACTTAAAATACCAGATGCTGTTCATTGGTAGACTTATAGCTAGACAACATGAGGACCACTCAGAAAAAAGTTGGCTAACTGTAATTTGTAACTGACTACAGAAAACTTGATCAGTTCAAAGTGAGTCATTTTAAAGTCTGAGGATTATGTTGGAATGAAAATGCATAGAGAGACTAGAAATGGAATGGTAGTGTTTATCATTTGAAAAAATTTGGGTTTGACCTAATTGGCAGTAAACTGTGTTTAAATTGGATTTTGAAACTAAGCAAGGAGAACATTTTAAATGAAATGATATGAAAATAAAAATTTAAGGTATTTACCTCTCTCTCATTTCCTCTACCAACCCAACGTTCCATTTGGAAAAATTTATAGGAATATCAGAAACACTTTGATATATAAAAATGAAAACTAAATTTTATACTGAAGAATCATAGTTTACCTTTGGAAAAAAGAGCAATTTATATATGCTGTATCTGTAATGTTGATTTTAAATATCAAATTTAGAAAAATAACAACTTCACCCTGCTTTAATGAGTGTTCACCTTAATTACGTTTATACATGTGGGTTAGAATTGGATATATGAGATGTTCCCATGTATGTGGTTTGAGTGCTAAATTATAGACTCTAGATTTTCTGCTATCTGGGGCTAAAATTTAAGGTTTTAAACAAGCTCAGATATGAATGTAGAAATTCATTGGGCTCAAATGGCCCCAAAATACATTAGCCTTGCTAATAATCAGGAATATACAAATTAAAACAACAATGGAATACCTTTTTATGTCCACCAAGTTGGTACAAATCAAAGATGTTAATTGGACATTACCAAGTGTTGGTAGAATGTAATGTAAGAACTAATAAGAGTACAAATTGGTAAAAACAAAAAACAACAAAAGACAAAGTACAAATTGGTACAAGTGCTATGAATAGCTATTTGGATGTATGCTATGGTGAATACCCTATGAAGAGGAATTCTGCTTCTAGTGTGTGTATTAAATATATGCACAAGAAGACATACAAGAGCATCATTGTAAGAATGCAAAAATGAGAACAACTTATATGTCTATCAGTAAGGATATAGCTACATTAAAATATTGTCCAGGGGCTGGGGTTTGTGGCTCAGTGGTAGAGCACTCACTCGCCTAGAACGTGTAAGGCGCTGGGTTCGATCCTCAGCACCACATAAACATAAATAAATAAAGTAAAGGTATTGTGTCCAACTACAACTAAAAAAAAAAAAAAAAATTAAAAAAAAATTGCCCAACATTCTCCATTAGAAATATTATGTGAACAACATAAAATTTTAATTTACTTTTTAAAAAAAAATTTGTAGTTGTAGATGGATAGCATACCTTTATTTTATTTATTTTTATGCAGTGCTAAGGATGGAACCTAGTGCCTTATACATGCTAGGCAAGTGCTTTGCCACTGAGCTATAACTCCAGCCTTTTAATTTACTTTTAAACTCAAAGATGAAATCAACTTTAATACATTTGACACATTATCTTTTAAACATTAATATAAAAATCAGTGAGATTTTACATCCTTTTTTCATACTAAGTATTTGAAATCCATTTTTTACTTTTGCGTTTACAGCACATCTCAATTTAGATGTTAAGTTTTCATTGGATGATGAATAAGTAAATAAATAATTTTAAAAAAAGTTTTCATTGGAACTGCTTGATCTGAATTTAAATTTTATGAAATTTACTGTTAGAAAAAGAAAATTTATATAACCAAATTGTTCTATACTTAGAAGTTTTTCGTTAATTGAATTAAATACCAGATAAAGTTTAAGTTAATCCACTCTCTTAATTTCACAAGCCATATTTCAATTGCTCAGTACTATGGTGTCTAGTGGCTACCATAATACAGTTTTTTTTTTTTTTTTTCTTTTTTCTTTTTTCTTTTTTTGGTACCAGGGATTGAACCCAGAGACACTTAACCACTGAGCCACATCCCAGCCCTTTTTATTTTTTGAGACAGTTTCTCCATAAGATGCTTAGGGCCTCACTAAGTTGCTGAAGCTGACTTTGAATTTATAATCCTCCTGCCTCAGTCTCCAGAGCAGTGGGATTAAGGGGTGTTTGCCACTGAGTGTGGCTTCTAGTACATTTCTACTATCACGTGCTACTAGCATCCTCTACTAGCATGTACTGCTATGTGGCAATTAAATTACTTGTATATATGTAAAATAAAATGTGCCTTTTAAATTCTGAATTGCAATGTCAATAAGGACTGGAAAAATGGTGTAAGGTTTATGTTTGTTTTGAGCAATTTTAAGTAATAAGAATGATAAAGGGAATAATAATGTACCTACTGATCAAAATTTGCAAATGATTTCTTCATATTTTTCTCCTTGATCTTGGGTTTGTTTTAGATTATTTTGTTCAGATATTATATAGCTTGAGTGTCCACTCATTTAGTCTGTAGAATATGTAAAAGGATGTTATTATTCTTCAAAGGTGATATTAGAACTTAAATGAACTTTTAATGTTTAATTCATTTTTAGAGTACATTGGGAATGCTTATTGAGAAATCATTTATTTTAGATTTTTACTCATGTGTCGGCTATATTAACAAGAATTAAAAGTTCAGTTATTAGGAGGCTGCTTCCTTAGATTTCTCTAGTACATACTGTCAATTCTCCAGGTTCAGCTTTATTTAATAGTGGAAATCACCAAGGAAGAGAAGACTATTTAAAAATCTAATAAAACTGAAAATACCGAGAATCACAGCCTTTGGGACGGGAGTCTCCTGTGTTTCTCCTTTGCTAGCAAAGCAATAAACCTTCTTTATCCTTTTTCTCAAAAAACAAACAAACAAACAGAAAAACCCAGTGTTTTAAATACGTGAAATGGATAGGGTTTTTAAATGGACAGGAGAGACAGACAATGTCACTTTGCAATTATTTATTATAAATAGCAAGCCAGATTCTTTGAACATTGAATATATTGCTTAAATATATACAATGAAGTCATTTACTTGATGTTTACCCTGATTTTGACGTTATCCCTTAATTTTTTAAATACAGCTTCTTTACTAAAGAAAGTATCCAAGAGTACATCCATACTAAAATCTGGTATCAAAGGTAGTGACGTGACCTACAGAAAAGACAGACTATTTAAAATTACACTTAAAGTAAGAGAGATGGTGTGTGAGGGATATAAACAATGTTGTTAATATTTAAGTAGTTTTTATAATTTTAATTTCTAAAGGGATATTTTAAATTTCTTCATGTCTACTTCAAATATTCCAATTAAAATAAATAGTTGGGGCTGGAGTTGTAGCTTAGTGGTAGAATGCTTGCCCAGCATATGTGAGGCACTGGGTTCAATCCTCAGCACCACATATAAATGAAATAAAAGTATTATGTCCATTTGTAAATAAAAATATTTAAAGAAAAACAAAAAAGAAATAGTTGATATCATGAAAGTAGAGACTCAGTTGTAATGCAAACAATGATTTAAACAAGAATTTTTCATTTGAATGTGCAATTAACCAGTTAAAAAAACAAACAAGGAATTCAGATCATATAAAGTTTGAAAATCCTTCCAGAAAACATTTTATAGTTCTTGGTGTCCCATTTTAGGTCTGTACCTCTGTACTACTTTTACTTTTACAGTACTACTTTACTGTTTTGCATTTGCCATATATAGTAAATTGTAAGTTTTAAAAAGTATGTACCTGCTATGTTTTTGGTTCATCACTAGATGGAGTTCTTGCAGTGTAACTATGTGTTGGGTAGGCATTAATAGAAAAATCTTTACTTTCCTCAAAATATGCATGTGTGTTTTTTAAAAAGAGTATTTTATTGTGCTGGGGTTGTGGCTCAGTGGTAGAGTACTTACCTAGCACGTGTGAGGCGCTGGGTTCGATCCTGAGCACCACATAAAAAGGAATAAAGTGAAGGTACTGTGTCCCTCTACAACTAAAAAAAATTTTTTTAAAGTGTTTTATATATAAACAATCAACTATTAAATATCATAACATGGTAATAAGACTGCACAGTTGGCAGAATGCTATTGGATTATGCAGTCAGTCTTTTGTAGCATCAAAACATCTATTTTAGTCAATAAGATTTTTCCTAAGGGATGTGTGTGTGTGTGTATGAGAGAGAAGAGGGGGATATGACTAGTTCCTTGGTAATCCTATAGAATTACAATGTACATTATTAATTTGCACAAGATAGCTTTTTAAAGAAAATTCTAATACTTGAATTCCTTCTTGTCTGAAGCCATGCTGTGCCACCTCACAATGACAATGAAACTGAATTCTCCAGCATTACCGTGAAGTTAGATGGACATTAAGTAAATGGTTTGTCCATTCCTTGAGTTATCCTTGTTGTTATCCTTTTAGCCTTATCAAATATTTTTTAGTGTCTCTTTGTCACTCCAAACCCCCAAACCAGCCACAAATAGAAGGGTTTTATTTTAACATATGAAAAAATATTTTATTGTGCACGCCTGTAATCCCAGCACTTTGGGAGACTGAGGCAGGAGGATCGAGAGTTCAAAGCCAGCCTCAGCAATGGCGAGGCACTTAGCAACTCAGTGAGACCCTGTCTCTAAATAAAATACAAAAAAGGTCTGGGGATGTGACCCAGTGGTCGAGTGCCCCTGAGTTCAATCCCCGGTACCACCAAAAAAAAAAAAAAAAAAAAAAAAAAAAAAAAAAAAAAAAAATTATTATTTTACTACATAACATTAGTGAATATACCAGATTGCATTTTCTCAAATGGCAAATGCAAATGAGATGCCAGATAACATTTTTATTTGATTCTCCCAAGAATCTCAATATCGTCTGTCTTTTGGCAGATTCAGATTCTGTCTGTGATACTGTCTATGAGGATACCAACGATGAATAGTAATAAAGAACATTTTGCTAAGTTTTTCTATTCTGGGTCCTTGCTCAGAGTGTTCACTTTTTCTTCTAATCTGGTTTTTAGCACTTGATCATAATTGTTTTTTTTATTATTGTGCACAAGATCTGGTTGAGGGATAGGTTGTATGTGTTCGTATGGGGAATATCCACCGAAGGGTGGAGGCACACTGTTGTCCTCCCATCAGATGTCAAAGTGAGCTCTACTTGCAATTATAGTCATCTGGAAGAGAAGAAAATGTATATTTATGACAAACACCAGATAAAACTCTGTTTTGAACTGGAAATAAATACTTCAAGAAAGTTCTCTTTTATATCACCCATTTAAAAAAATGTTTTAGTTGTAGATGGACACAATACCTTGATTTTATTTATTTAGTTTTATGTAGTGCTGAGGATTGAACCCAGTGCCTCACACGTGCTAGGCAAGTGCTCTACCACTGAGCCACAACCCCAGCCCCTGATATGATGAAAGGTGTTTTGAAGAGCAACCACCTTTAAAATCTGCTTCTAGGCATACCAGTTTTTATTCCTGGAGGAGTCCCCAGAGCCTCACGGTCAATCAGCTCCAGCCGGATATTGGCAGAGCACTAGAGGGGTGCTATAGGAACCAAGAGATCACATGCGGGCCCTTGTACAGGACTGATGGAGTCTGGAGATGATGGCAGCTTTGCCCTGAAGGCGGGACACCAACCACCATGTTTTCTCAATCTTTTTTCTGTCTTACATCCTTTTTATTTAAACAAGAAGGATATTTTCATCTGGAATAGGATGTACCTTCTTCAGCCCTTTAATCCTGTAGATGAGCATGTTTATATATCTGCTCCTTTTCTACTTTCCATTTTTTTCCTTTTTAGTATTGGGATTGAACCCAGGTATGCTTTACGCTGAGCTATATATGCAGTCTTTTAAAATTTTTTATTTTGAGATGGGATTTCACTAAGTTGCTTAAGGTCTCCCTAAGTTGCTGAGGCTGGCCTTGAACTTCAGAACCTTCTGTGTCAGCCTTCTCACAGGGAATTATAGGCATGCACCACCATGCGGAGCTCCTTTTTCTTCTTAATGAATAATAGAAGTACTTTCATACCATGTGCTGTTAAGTCAGTTCAGCTCCAAGCTATAACAAATTGTCATTCTCTGTTTCTTTGGCAGTCTTTGAAACTGGCCCCTAAAACATTTTTTCTCACTGGTAATTGTAAATGTAACTTTAAAAAAATATTTTTAGTTGTAAATGGACCTTTATTTTATTTATTTATATGTAGTGGTGAGAGTCGAACCCAGTGCCTCACACATGCTCAGCAAGCACTCTACCACTGAGACGCAACCCCAGCCCCACATAAATGTAATTTTTTACACAATATTTTAAATGATGTTTTAGTACCTGTGCAAGGTTTAAAAAAAGTAATTACAGGATTATAAAGAGAAGTAGCAGTTCCCTATCCCATATTCTCCCTCATCTAGCCTAACCCCCAGATGCATATACTTAAAAAAAATTCCTAATCTTATTTATTTTGGTGGTTGCCTACTTAGCATTGATAAATTCTTATACTACTGTGTTAAAACTTTGGAGATTAAATCCGTGTTGCAGAAAGTCAACGGATAGTGAACTCTTACCATTTCCATATTTTCCTTTCCACTTCTTCCCGCCACTCAATGCAATTATTTTGTATAAGTTTCTCCATTGACTAGCTGTACAATTTTAAACGAGTGCCAAAAATTCTAATATGTACTGTGGGACTGTGTTACGAAGTTAATGAATAACCAATCTATAGCTAGCCAGGTAGGAGTTCTAATAGACCACTAATCATTTTATTTGGGGGACATGTTATAGAGTTTATTATATATAAATTTCTTTCTTCAGTTATAATTTGTATAATTTTTTAAAAATGACAACTGTTTCAATTAGGAAACATCAGAAGCCTGAAGGTAGTCTGATTCAAAACCAGAGTCTTTGTTTTTTTCCCATCTGCTATTATTAACTAAGAATGTTGGCCTTATTCTCAGGTATGCTTTCCTTTCAGTGCTAGGATTGCTTCTTAAGTCCAGGTGTCATGTGCAAATATTATTTAGGAGAATATCCCTTCTTACATGTATAATTATTTCTTTGTGAATGTTCCTAGAAGCTTCAGCAAACTTTTCCTAGTTATTTTATTGACCAGAAATTGCCTCAGAATTGCTTCCTGAACCAGCTTCTGGCAAGAATGGAGTTGTCACAGTTATCCCATGGTGAAGAAGAGGGTGGAGTATTTGAGGTTTGTTAGGGAAGTTCGAAGAATAAATAGTGGATAGTCGGCTAAGAATGTCTGCAACAGCATCAAAACCTTCATTAGAAATATTGCTAACCTTGTTTGTAATACTTCTGTCAACCTAATTTCTTTTGAAAAATTAAGTGGAAAAACTGGGAATTATTTAAAACTATAACCTTCTCTCTTTTGCTACATTATCTATTTGTACTTATCTATTTGAAAAGGGACATTTGTAAGCTAGGCATTAAAGGTAGATTAAGAAATGTATCATTTCTCTTTCTTCTCTTTAGTTTCATTGTTATTTATTGGACCCATACCTTTGTACTTCTTGGAACAAAGATTTATTGAGTAATCACACAATATTTGCAAATATAGACTTCAGTAGTAATTTTAAGCAGCATCACCATTGATTTTAATCAAAGCTATCCAAATGACAAATGTTAACTTTTTGCATTGTTTTCTAGATCTGGAACTTATATATCTTCTGGCAAATAATCTTTTTGTTTCGCTTTAGTTTTTTATGATCCTCATTTCTTATTGCACAGATGCCTGACGGCTAAATGTAGTAATTCTCTGTCAATTCTAATGAGTTTTATAAGCCTTATTTTTAAATTTTTTGTGCTGGGGATGGAATCCAAAGTTGCTTAACCACTGAACCCCATCCCCAGCCCTTGATTTATTTTATTTAGAAACAGGGTCTCACTAAGTTGCTTAGGGCCTTGCTAAGTTGCTGATGCTGGCTTTGAACTTAAGATCTTCCTGCCTTGGCCTCCTGAGCCACTGGGATTACAGGTATGCGCCACCACGCCTGGCTCTTTAAACCTTATTTTTAAAACAATGTTCTGATTTTTCTCCTTTTTTTCCTCAGAGTTACCTTATGCTTAACATTCTTACAATTTTCAACATCCATATTGTTTTAAATCTATTACTATATGTAGTACTTTCATAAAATTTTAACCCAACATGAAGAACTCCAAAATTCTTATACCAGTATTCTGGAATTATTTAATGAACCAACAACAAACAAACAACAAAAAATATTCTGGCAAGCTTTTCTTGTATCATGTAGTAGTTAGAGGTACTTACTGTTCTGGTTATAGATATGTAAGAAATTACCAATTAGAAGATTCTCTAGGATTAAAATGTATATGTATAGTTTTCCTTTTTTTAAGCTGGTTTAAAGCATTTCATGCAAAATCCATTTGTTTTTAAATTTGAGTTTTAGATTGTTTAGTTTCTTACAAGAGTTACTTTGAGTGTTCTTCACAAATATCTAAGAAGTTGTGGCTCAGTGGTAGAACGCTTGCCAAGCACACAGAGGCACTGGGTTCAATCCTCAGCACCACACAAAAATAAAGGTATATAAATACTGTAGTCACTATTAAATAAGACCTCAATTTTGTATTGTCTTATGTATATTTTCTAGTAACCATTACTACATAAAGACCAACTTTCATTGAAATAATATGTACCTCAAAGTTTGTCTTTTCATTATCATATTGTGGTTATAAATATAAGTCCTAGGAATGTTTGTGTTACAGGAAATAGAGTTCTGAGGTCGAATAATTTTTCATGTGCTTGATTATTTGGAATTAAATGGGTTTCTTTACTAGAAAACTTTTAAGAATAATATTATAATGTGCATTTTAACTATTTCAAAATAGAATATAACAGAGTGTTTATAAAACTAATTTAAATATGAAATATTTATTTCTCAAACTGTTCTATAGCACATGATGTGAGAAACACTGGTATTTGATCCAGTTAGGAGTTGTGCTAATTTTTGGAAAGACAGTAGAGTGTTTCACCTTGACTTATGAGTGCCATCCAGTTTATTTGTAAAGGTATTGACCTTAACACTTGGACACTTGGGACAATCAGCTTCAAATGCATTTGAGATCTTTTTAATTTGGGTATACTTTCTCTACTACTTCTACAGTTTCTCTAAGTGAAATGCATTGATGTGTACCGTTGAAATATATTTTTAAAAGACTGGTCATAAGACCTCGTGAGTACCCTGGTTTTTTCAGTAAAACTTTGAGCTCTAAATGAATCTTTAAATTCCTGACCCAGCAATTCTACATGAAAACTCTGTAGGCATCTGAATTCAATCAGAACTGTGTTTATGCTCTTCCTTTCCCTTCCCCCATCTCAAATTTTATTTTCTGTTTTCCGTCTTGTCTTTTAGTGCTGTTGCCATTCTTTTTAGTCACCCTACACCCCAGAGACTCAGATTCCTTTTGCATCTCATACGTCAGGATTTCCCAGCCTTGGCATTGTTTACATTTTGTGTTGGATAATTTTTTTTTTTTTTTTTTGGTGGGGAACTGTCCTGTACTTTGTAGACATTTAGCAACATCTCCAGCTGCTACCCACTAGATGCCAGCTGTATCTCCCTCAGTTGTGACAAATTGCAGTGTCTCTAGACACTGTAAAATGTCTCCTGAGGGACAAATCAGCTCAGTTTAAGAACCTCCATTCTATATCCAATCTGTCAATTTATTGTTATTGTTTCCTAAATCTACCTTTAATCCTTTCTCATGTCTTCACCCTATTCTCTAATCCCCCATCCTCTCTTTAATACTTGAGATTGTTTAGTAAGGTTCTGACTATGACCAGTGATGTTTCTGTCTAAACCACCTCCTTCTGTAAACCACCTGCCAAAATTTATATTTCTAAAATGTAAAACTATCCTGTTTGTAATTTCTATTTCTTCCAGTGGAAATCCTTAGAAACTTACTTCTTTATTTTTTCATTCTAGCCTCATTTTTTAAGGGCATTGATAGTTACTAATGTTCTTGCTACAGATATCAGTGTGCTATGCCCTCTTGCCACAGTTTGTCTCCTTATATATCAGTTTCTTCATCATAGCCCTTAGTCACTTATTTTCAGAGAATCTATTACAGTGAAGAGCATTTTACTTTCAATATAACCTATTTTCCCTCACCAAATTTAACTTTCAAGGACAGAGGCCATCTCCATCCCAGTTTGTTTTTTTGTTTTGTTTTGTTTATTTATTTTTTTTGGTAATGCTGGGGATCAAACCTAGGGCCTGGCTAGGTAAATGCTCTATCACTAAACTACATTCCCTGACTCCATCCCAGTTCTTGACACAGTAAATATTCGGTAAGTGTGGATCATTTACTAGTATGCCCTGTCAGATGCAATACATCCTCATTATTTCTAGGAATTATGTTCCTTATATTAGTAGTGACAATTATTCTTCAAGTCTTTATCTTCCAGACATCAGTAGGTCAGCTTTTGATCACAGAAATCTTGAATTATAATTTTCTTTAAGAAACCATCTATTCATAAGAGAATTGAAGAAAGTCACGTACTTAGTTAATATTCAAATGTCATTTGCTTATAATTAGTTAAAAGATTTTTATTCTGAAAGGTATTCTGTGGATTAACTAAATTGGGTGAATTAATGATGTGAGTCTTTACTAGACTCAAAACGTTTCATTTGATTCCATTGGATTTGTTGATTGTTCATAGAAAGCTTGCAAAAGCAATTAATTTAAGAGCTAATTTAGTTTTTTAGAAAATGTCAATCAGAACACATTTGTGTTAATTATCATCCTGAACTATTTAGAAATCTAGCCCCCCCATCAAATGAAAACAATAAAAAATTATCAAGTCAATAAAGAAATTGTGTCATTCCTGCCCCTTCCTTACATGCTTTGATAGAGTTGTGTGTGATTTTATTTCCCTGAATTGGAACTACCACCAGTCAATGTGGTCAACTACACTTTTTTAAAAAAATATTTATTTATTTGCTTTAGTTGTACACAATGCGTTTATTTGTACGTGGTGCTGAGGATCAAACCTGAGCCATGCATGTGCTAGGCGAGCACTCTACCACTGAGCCACAACCCCAGCCCCTCAACTACACTTTTACCTGGAACTGTGAAAAATGAAAAAAAGAAAAATAGGGATTGTAAGGCTTTTGGAAGATAACCCAAGTTTTAATGCCAGCCTCACTGCAAGTCAGGGATTTATGGGGATAAGGGGGGTGAATCTGCTTGGCTAGATAGTTAATAATTATTTATTAAATGAATCCATATGTAATAGTATGTAAATAAGAAGGGATGACTGTCTGCTTCATTTTTTAAAATATTTTTTAGGGAGTGGCACAAAATTTGCTTTCAAAAGAAATTCTTTTATAAGAAGGTTTTCAGAAGCAAAACTGGGAAAGACCTAGGTTATGAATGGGAAAAATACCTCCCTTTGACACTACTTTCTCAGGGCCATAGTAGAGAATGGGAGTCATATGATGCTAGCCCATTATTATTAACCTGAGGAGCTATTTTGCCAAGGACCCAGATTTGCTTTAACTGTTTTTCTAACTTCTCTCTTTTTATATGCTCTCCTTTTTCTTTAAATTAATATTTTTTGATATTTTAAATTAAAATTTATGAATTAGCTTAATATTAAACATTACTAGTTAAAATTTTCTTCAGGATTTTGAACTGCTTCAGAAAAGAAAGGTGTGTAGTAAAATGAAAGACATGAAAATTATTCAAACTGGGGGGAAAAAAGACAATATTATTGTTATTAACCTGAAAAATGTTGTTTCCAAAAAAGTTTTTACTCAGAACTTGAAAAATATTGTATTATAATGGTTCTGTTACATATGGGTCATATTATGCTTATTTTCCATGATGTACCAAATTTTGTAATATTGTGAATTTGTATTTTTTATCAGTTTTGGTTTTTAAATTAGGATTTTTGAAATCTCTTACATGTCCTTAAGGCTCTATTTGATCTAAGAAAACTATATTTGTGGTTTTGAGCAACTTATTCCCCCCCACACACACTCTTCAATATAGTATGTAAATGTATAGTGCATAAACTTACCTAAACTTTCTCAGTAAGTTGTTTACCTGATGTATTAGAAATGTAGTTTTAAGTGAATAAAAACTGGTAACCTCACAAGTATCAAATATAAGATACTTTATTTTAACGGAGTACAGTCCATTTTTATTATTCATAGTATTATGATCTATAAAGGTGCCAGGAACACTAATGTTCCAGCCTATACTGGACCATTGCTTCTGTGGAAAATACAGTGTCATGATTACTGCAAGCCTCTTGTCATAGCATTTTTGTCAGTCAGCACAGAACTATGCTTTATGTGTATTTCTTGTAAGACACCTCATTTAATGTGTATTGTTGCTGCATTGACATTGAACTCCTGACCAACAGCACTATAATTCATGCTTGAATGAAGTTTATCTAACATATTTTTCTCCATAAGGTACATTATAACCTTCTTGCACCCAGGAACAGCAAGCACTTATGCTGAGGGGTCATTTCAACTGAAAGCACCAACAATGAGCATAAAAATTCCAAAAATGTACAAAAAGACTGCAAAAGGGACACTTGTTATGTAGTATAAGTGCTGAAACAAGAAAGTAGAAATATCATCTTGTTCCACTTTAGAGGAAACATGCATATCAAGACACTCAAGTTTTTCCACTGTTTTTTGGTTCTCAGTGAAAGACTGAGATTCTGCCACAGGTCTTAATTTTGGAGTTAAGTGGATTTTACTGTGTAGGTGAATTCATGTGCATACAATCTCTGAATAAGTTGGACTATAATTGTTTTTTTTTTAAAGTTGTAATTGAATACTTAGAATATTCACTTTGGAAAGAAAGTTGCTTTATGGGGGGGGGGGGTATGTGGGTATTGTGTTGGCTAAGCAAAGTCACCTTATAGTTTTCGTGTTCTCTCATCCTGTGGCATAAAACTAGCTGCTTTCAGTTTGTGGTTTTCTTTTCTGCCATGCAGGAACAACCTATCTTCAGCACTCGAGCTCATGTCTTCCAGATTGACCCAAATACAAAGAAGAACTGGGTACCCACCAGCAAGCACGCAGTTACTGTGTCTTATTTTTATGACAGCACAAGAAATGTGTATAGGATAATCAGTTTAGATGGCTCAAAGGTAAGTTACTTTAAATAATCTTTCTGTTTTGCTTTATATAGCATAGCATTTCAGATTTATTCAGATTTTATCTTCATTAAAATAAAATTTCTTTTTGAATTTTCAGAACTTTAAAGAAAAAAACTGATCATTCTTAGTGTAGCAACATTTTTTTTTTTTTTTTTTTTTTTTTTTTTTGGTCCACTGCATTGCTTGGATTAATCATCTAATATTGAATTATATACCACAAATATTCTATGAATTTAAGATCATTCATTTTATTTAATATTCATTACATATCTCTTTTATGTCAGGCACTATGCCAGGTAGTGTGAGCAGAATGAACATGATAGAGAATTCTAGGATCTAGAATTTTTTTCATATGTATTTCCATATTAATCAGTTTTTTTTTTTTTTTTTTTTTTTTTTTAATCTGACACATGCTTCTTATGAAGAAAAACGCTTATTTAGCTCACAGCTCTGGAGGCTGAAAGTCCAAATAGCGTAGTGCAAGCTTGATAAGTGCTGCTCTCCTTATTTGCAGTGCTGCTTGGGGGTAGCTATGATGGGAACACACTGGGGGAGAAAGTGATTATATCTTGAACCAGGAGCAGAGAGAGATGAGTGGGGCCAGGCTGGCATAGGAGCACAACCCCAGTGACCTGAGGCCCTTCCACTAGGCCCATTCTTCGAAGGTTGCTCAGAACTTCCCTCTAGTCTGCGAACTTTTAGAAGAATACAAACCATACCCAAATGATGCTAACTTCTTTAGACTAGTAGGCAGTTCAAAAATCCCTGAATCATATGAAGTCTGTCAATACTAAAGCTGACAGTCCTTATCTGAAGAGAAGTATATAGACAGAAACTTAAGGTTTTATATCTAGGAGACGCCAACAGTAACATATAAGAGCAAGGAAAGCCGTGGGTTCGACTTTCACCTCCACCAATTACCGAATATTTTGACTTTGAACAGATTATTTCAGACACCTAATATTTGCAAAACACCTAATGCCTGGTAGATAGTATACCTTCCAAAGGGAGGAAAATCCATTTTATCATCAGTGAATTTTATCTAACTGACTTAGATAAAGAAATTCCAGTCATCAAATTATGGATGTAAAGTGTGTAGAAAGATGAAATTCATTCTCTCGTTTAAGCTTTCTTGAAACCATGGAGGCCTTGCATGCCCCCAGAATTTTTAGCAAGTCACTGTAGGAGTTAAAGAGCACAGACTCTAGAGCGGGTTGAATTTTTGCCTTGCCGCACTATTTGTTAGCCATGTGACCTTTCACAAGGTATTTAACTTCTGTGTACCTTGGTTTCTCATCAGTAAAAAGGAACTCATAAAAACACCTAGATTAGCATTGTTGTGAGGAAGAAATAAATTTAAACCAAATCACAAAGTGTGTTTAGTAAACTAGATTATAGGACCTCAGGGGCTATTTGTATTTTGTGTCTTGTACATAAGTAACATACTTACTTGAATAATTGGTCCTCTCTTCATTTTTACTTGGAGGATTTAAAGTACTTGAGGAAATAGTAGTAGTTAATTTCTTTGAGGTGTTATTTTATGAAGAGTATTTTGCATATTTTGTAACTGGTTTAATGAAATACAGCAGATAATAAGTGTATTGTCTCAGGATTTAGAGTGTTTATTTCTTTTTTAAAAAAATTATTTTAGTTGTAGATGGACACAATACCTTTATTTTACTTATTTTTTTATGTTGTTCTGGGGTTTGAACCCAGTGCTTCATATGTGCTAGGCAAGCACTCTACCACTGAGCTACAACCCCAAGCTAGAGTGTTTTCTTTTTTCTGACTTGTACCTTCAGTTTCTGTAATCTCTTGTCTCTTGACCCAAACCACAGTAATTTTATTAGGTTAGGAGGGTTAAATGGTACACAAAAATGAAGGTCAACTGATGTAGTCCATGTCTAAGAAACGAAACTATATGGAAGTGATTAGATTTCAGTTGCTCACCTTACCCAAGTTAAAATGCTTTGAGTTATTCTCAAGGAAGAAAATTGGTGATTAAAAAAAACCCTAGGTGGCTGGGGTTGTAGCTCAGTGGTAGAGCACTTGCCTCGCACACATGAGGCACTGGGTTCAGTCCTCAGCACCACATAAAAATAAATAAAGATATTGTGTCCATCTATAACTAAATAATTTTTTTAAAAAAATCTTCATGTGTTCCCTCTGAAGCAATATGAATTATCCTTTTTAGTGTTTCCACTTCTGAATATGCTTTGCTGCTTACAATTATTAGACTCAAATAACTTTTTGGAAAGAGTTTTTGTATTGTTCATTCAACAAAATCAATCCTCTGTAGCAGAGTTATATTTTCTATCACATTTTCCATTCTCTAGTTACTTTTCTAAACTGATGCTGTTAAGTACAGCAGTTCTTACAAGAGGAGTTGTTTCTTGATGAGCACTAGTAGTTTATTTGACTAATGTGTGTTTTTCTTCTTCTCTGTCTCACCTCCTTTTCTGTTCTTCCTGATTAAGGTGAAAAGCCTATAGGTGTCCCCGAGTAGAAAATGTCATTTATTCTTGTTCCTGTACTGTGCATAAAATGTTTGCCTTAAGGTTTTGTGATCATGCTGCAGAGACATTGCATGGCTGAGGGCCAAGATCGGGGCACTACATGGTCTGTAATGACACAGCATTTTATCTCCTTCCCTTAAAAGTACAAGAACTCCAAGGTTGAGAGACATATTTGTTTTAAAGCACTAATTTTTTTTCTTTTAAAGGATTAATAGTAGCATTCTAATTAAAGAATCTAAGAAATAAATTTTTTAAGTATGGAATTATCTATTGTTTTAAAGTTTCTCTTCAGTGATTAAAGAACATGTAATACAGAGGCAGGGAAAAGTTCAGTGGAGATTAAAGTGAGACTTTAACAAAGCAGAAAGAAATTAATATGAAATAGTTAAAATGGGGTTCAGTGACCAACAGAATATTGGTCAGTTTTCTTAGATACCTGTAAAACCTTTTGCCACCCCCACTTTTGAGGGTTATTAAGGTCACATGTAAAATGTAAAAATATCCTTATTTCCATGAAAACATTCCCAGTTCAAATGTTCTCTAGAGAATACTGAAGGCCCACCAAATCCAAAGCAATGCCTGCCATTCTGTGTCTGCTTGCCTTGCACTCTCCACTACATCCTGGTTTCACAGCACTATGTGCTCTCTGAAATGATATTATCAGCTATTTGTTTACTTGTGCATTGACTGACTCCTTATTACAGAATGACATTCATAATTGCCTCTCATATTGTTCTATCTCAGATTTCTAGAGTGTAACTCAAGAAAAAAATGTTGACTAAATGATCCCTTACCATTTGCTTGTAAATTTTTCCCCTTTAATTTTTCATTTTATGACAGCTCCACAACTTAGAATAGTTGTTTGCCACATTTTTGCAGTTCTAAAATATGCTGACAGAAGCCATTTTGAACCGAAGAGTAAGGAAGCTTATTTAAGTGTGAATATATAAATTTTGTCTGGGGATAAGGGCTCTCACAATAACACATCTACTGACTGAGAAAAAGGAAGGAGCGAGTTTCTCTTTTATTGTCTTTAGTAAGGCAGTTACCTATGTATTATACATTGTTGTAACTACATGGATGCCTGCATGGAATAGCTCAAAAATATTTTAGGTTTATGCTGTTGTTAACATGGTAAACAAATTTAGCATAGTTCTGAAAATGTTTGATTTTCATCCTACTTTTAATGATTGGTTCATCAGATGGTTGCTTATGAATTTGATATATATTTTTTTTTTTTTTTTTTTTGTAGCAGGAATTGAACTCTGGGGCACTCGATCACTGAGCCACATCCCCTATTTTTGTATTTTATTTAGAGACAGGGTCTCACTGAGTTGCTTAGTGCCTCACCATTGCTGAGGCTGGTTTTGTACTCATAATCCTCCTGTCTCAGCCTCCCGAGCTGCTGGGATAACAGGCACCACACCTGACTTTGATGATATATCTTTTTATTATTATTGGAGTCATATTTTAATCTTAATTTTGGAGGTCAGTAGACTATCCAACTAAAAATGATTGTCTTTCTGATACTTGGCTGCCGGGGCTGCTGAGTTATGAATGGGGCCGAGTTCTAAGCTACCCCCCTTTTTGGGCCCTAAAGGGGGTTTTCCTTCCGCCCGCAGAAGGAAATGTAACTTACCCGGGGAGGATGAGCTTAAGGACAAAAATAGCTGGGTGTCTACCTCTGTCTGGTGAACAGAAAAACCATGCCACACCCAGGGAGTTTTGTATAGCAAGCGAGAATCCAGAAACTCAGATTTATTGACCAGGCACTGAACTTAAATAGGCCTAGAACTAGCCAATCAGCCAGCAGGGCAGTTCAGTCTCTCACGCTACGTCATAGCCACACCCCTTGGCTTAGCCCCGGTCCTACTAGGGCGTGGTAAGCAGCCAAAGTCCGTCCCCTTGGCAGACATGGAGTCCCAACACTTGGCCAAGAGCATTAATTAATATAACTGTTAATTTATTATGATCACCAAAATTAGTATTTAATAATATGATAAAATGTTAGTTTTCTAAGAAATTGTTAAAGAGAATGATATTGTCATGACTTTATACCCTTCTATGAGAAAAGAAGTAAAGTTTATATTTAGGTATTTTGTTTATTACCTTGAGTAAAGGAAAAACTACTCAGTAATTGAAAGTGTCTTTTGTATTATCAGTTTCAGGTAAATCCGCTTTGAGAAACCCTTGATTATGGATTTTAGAAAATACACATTATTTTTTTCTTTTCTTTTTTGGTACATGTGTTTAAATCCAAGGGTACTTAATCATTGACCCACATCCCCAGTCCTTTTTATTGCTTTATTTGGAGACAGGGTCTTACTAAATTGCTTAGGGCCTTGATAAAGTTGCTGAAGATCATCTTGAACTTGCAATCTTTCTGCTTCAGTCTTTTGATTTGCTGGGATTTTAAGCATGCACCACTGCCTGGGCTATTTTTTTTATTTGATGTATTCACTTTTGAAAGATTCTTTAGAGAGTGGGACTCTACTTTTAAATATTTAACTACTATTATGTCTAAAAGCCTGTTTCCAATGAATATCATTCAAAATTAAATAAATATTGATCCTAAATATTTAAAGGGAAGAAACTCTTTGATACTTTTTAGATTACAGAAAAATTTTATTTTGAATATAAGATGTTAAAATTTTTGATCAACAGATGCCATTATATTTATATTTATATTAGGTACCATGTTTCCATTCCACATTGTAATTTACAATGCTGGAAACTAATTGTACAACTGTCATATATATATATATGTATATATATGCATATATGTATATGTGTGTATATATATATATATATATATATATTTTTTTTTTTTTTTTTTTTGTATCAGGGATTGAACTCAGGAGCACTCGACCACTGGCCCACATCCCCAGCCCTTTTTGTATTTTATTAAGAGACAGGGTCTCACTGAGTTGCTAAGTGCCTCACCATTGCTGAGGCTGGCTTTGAACTCGGAATCCTCCTGCCTCAGCCTTTCAAGTGCTGGGATTACAGGCGTGCGCCATCACGCCTGGCTCTGTCTTTATATATTTAATATTGAGACTACAAGTGATCTTAAATTTTTATGTAACTAAATGGTCCTGTGTTTAAATGCCTGTTTGCCAATTTTTGGCTGGTTACTCATGCTCGTTTTATTTTTCAGGCAATAATAAATAGCACCATCACTCCAAACATGACATTTACTAAAACATCTCAGAAGTTTGGCCAGTGGGCCGATAGCCGGGCAAACACTGTTTATGGATTGGGATTTTCTTCTGAGCATCATCTTTCAAAAGTAAGTTAAAGCATAAGATCTGAGTGAAAATCATCTTCAGTTCATGTCTTCACTATATAATAGCGAATGCAGAGTATAAAGTATAGGAGAAATTTATTTAATAGTCTTAGAACAACTGTAGTGGTGACTTTAGAGCAAGAAGAGATCATTGGCCACAAGAATAGGATCTTAAGTAGAATAAGTTATACTCCATGTATGTATAATATGTCAAAATACACTCTACTGTCATGTATATCGAAAAAGAACTAATAAAAAAAAGATCATTGGATTTTTTCACTTGGAAAGTTTATTGTACACATTAAAAATAGCTATCATTGGTTAAAAAGGATTTGTGTGGTTAATTATCTGTATAGTAGGAAATAAAAGGTGGGGATTAATACTTCAGAGGCATTTCACTCAGAAATTAGCATCCTAAAATGGAGATTATCCACAAGGTAGGGTAGACACCAGCCTCTTCTGAATTGTGAAAACTGAAGCTAATAGTGATATAGATTTCAGCTTTTTATATGACAGCAGACACATATATAAATTTTTGTGTTCAGGGAAAATTGTGCTTTATCTGAGCGTAGAGTACTCTGAACTCTCTGATGCAGTACAGAGTGGGATCCAGTAGTCACATGAGGACTTGGGTAATACTAACCAAGTGAATTACTGTGGCCAGAACAACCAATAAAACATGAAATATCACCAGACTAACTACTGGAAATAAAGCAGTTGTCCTGGCTATAAGCAGAAGCCATGTAGTATTCATACCAGTAGAACCTAGAGTTCTTATGGATGTTACACAGAATATATAAGGAAAATGAAACAATCTCAGGATATTAAGATGATTAAGAAGATGAATTTTACTCTGCTTTCCAAATTTTGCACCCACCAGACCTAAAGATTTATGATAAAACTGCTATGTTTGAAGTATTCTGTTAAAAGGATAACCCTATGTTTGAAACATTTTGTGTGTGATTTGGTGTAGACAGATTTTGATGACTTGAATTAAAATTGTGCAAGTACAGAGTGATCAGGCTCTTGTAGATAAACACTGTTAATATCTACCTTAAGTGATTTATTGCAGATATCATTCAGATTCTTAAAAATGAGCTTTTATTTATTTATTTATACCGGGGATTGAACTCAGGGGCACCCGACCACTGGGCCACATCCCCAGCTCTTTTTTGTATTTTATTAGACACAGGGTCTCACTGAGTTGCTAAGTGCCTCAGCCTCTCCAAGTGCTGGGATTACAGGCGTGCGCCACCGCACCTGGTTTAAAAATGAGCTTTTAAAAAATCTTATACTTTTGTGACTATTATAGATGGTTCAGTAGTTGAAATAATCTACTTTCTTCTCCTTTAGTTATAAACATTCCTTAACACTAATGTTTTCAGGTGTTTTTTTGTTATCTTTTCAATATAAATTATTGTTTGAAGCTCAATTTTAAAACTATTTTTAAACTTTTGCCTTTATGATTATAAGTCATTCTCTGTACAGTGATTAAAACATAAAGGGTTATCTGATTTGGTTTCTCTTACACATGCCTTATTCCCTAAATATATTTCTGGAACTGAGGTACAGGTATGAGTTTTAGATTCAAAGTATCTCAACATAACAAGGACTATTGCCCTTCCATCAAAAATCAACAATCCCCTTGGAAAATCATTCTAACATTGTTGTTATTCATAACCTTTTTAGAACTTTTATTTTGGAACTGTAGCTGAAAATAAACACACAGTCTCCATTCCCCTCCCCCCAAAAAAGGATATTCCACTTGTTGAATTTCTTGATTTTATAGCACAAGAACTAAATTATGGATTGATTTCTCAAATAAATGCACAAGATGATTTTTAGGCCTAAGTAATTTTTGATGATAAATTCTTTGTTACATCTTTCAAGTTACCGAGCAGCTAGCTAATTTAGTAAAGGAATAGTTTACTAAATTCTGTCAATCACTATCTCCTCTTATTTGGTATTTTTGTCTGGGAATGGATTTTATATTTCTTTCAAGTTTTTTTCCTCATTAAAGTTAGCTAATACTTTTAAACCAATTATTACTATTGTGAAACCTGTTATTTTAAGGTGGATTGAATATTGAGAAACAACCGTTAAGCTCCTGGAGGCAAGTCTGATTCATTTATGCACTGGATTTATAGCTTCAAGAGTGTTAAGATCAGCCTCTTGTGAATGTGTTGATCCAGAGATCCAGACAAAAATCACGATTTATTTTCCAAGCTATCTTGAAGATTAATTTTGGTGCTTTTCAAACTGTAGGGAACCCAGAGGAATTTATAATCACGTACATAAATGAAGCAGGCATATAAATATTCTGGTTTGTTTTATTAAAAAACCATGAGTGAGTCAAAGCATTACAAGGGTTTGGCGAAGGCTCTGAAGGCAATTGTAGATAAGGCCTCTCAAAACAAAGGAAAGCTTCCTGATTGGAAGAAATGTATGGTTGCCTAAGGTTGACTGATGTGAGCAGAATTCCAACTGCACTTGGATCATTAGCGGGCTTACTTAAGTTGTATTTGTTGTTATGGAGACTAAAGCCATCATGTTTTTCTTTTGCTGAAAACTAAGGATATAAAAATAAGCCATAGTATTTATGAAGTTGAAAAGGATTTTAAACATGAAATATTTTAGAATGTTAAATTAGCAGAAGAGAAACCATGATTATATAAAGAGAATTTAATCATGGTTTTGTTTTTCTTTCATTTCTACCAATGTGAGACTTTAGTTTTGTATAAAATTTTTTTTCTTCATGTAAGAGGATATTGTGTTCCATTAGAGAAGTATAGTAGCACAGATTCAGTTCCTTGATCTATCTCCCTGGATGTGGAGGTGACAAGGTTTAATATAAGAAGGGAAAGTTGTCTGGGCTGGGGTTGTGGCTCAGCGGTAGAGCGCTGGCCTAGCACGTGTGCGGCCCAGGTTCGATCCTCAGCACCATGTAAAAATAAAGGCATTGTGTACAACAACAACAACAAAAAAAGTTGTGATGATGACATCATAAAATACAGAGACTTTTAAAAATACAACTAATAGAATTTAGTCTACCTGATTTTAAAGTCTACTTAAGTCCAACAGTTGGAACATCTTGTTTATGTTTAGCACTGAGTCACAAGCGTTATAGATTTTACAAAAGTGTCACTTTTTCCTTTAATAAATTAAATTTTGACTCTCCTCCATCTCTCAAGGCAGATCAGAATATCACAGGCCTTTCCTCCCAAAACTTTCCTTCCCAAGACATAACTGAAATCAGGGCTGGCTTGTGTGGGCTTGAAAAGGAAGCTATAATTTCATATTTTTATTGTCAACTCTAACAGGTTTTTAAGTTACACAGACAATTTAGGTTTTTAAATTTAGGGCTGGGGTTGTGGCTCTGCGGTAGAGCGCTCTCCTAGCACGTGCACGGCTGGGTTCGATTCTCAGCACCATGTAAAAATAAACGCATTGTGTACAACAACAACAACAATAATAATAATAATAATAATAAATAAATATTTTTTTAAAATTTAGTTGTTTTGTTACTCTCTGATAACAGTAATATACTAGCCTCACTTCCCAAACATTTTAAGTGGATACTATTTGTGAGCATGATGTTTTATAGTTCCTTATAGGTTTCTAAGAATTAGTATTTTATGAACAGTAATTTTTGTTTTGAAATTACCAATCTTAAAAGACCCATGTAGAGTGTATTATCCTTTTCTGGTGGTTGTACCTTAGTTGCTTAGAAATATTTGGAAATAAATTTTTAGTTGTCAGTGATAATAGTAAACCTTACTATTTATAATATTGAAAATAAAATGACTTAATAAGTAAAAGCATTTTTCTGTACTGTGATATTTATAAGTAGGTACTTAAGAAATTCAATGCTCTCAGTGATAAACAATATAGTATGCTATTTTTTTTTAATATATTTTTTAGTTGTAGATGGACACAACACCCCTGTTTTATTCATTTATTTCCATGTGGTGCCAAGGATCGAACCCAGTGCCCCACATTGTGAGGCAGGTGCTGTACCACTGAGCCACAACTCCAGCCCTAGTATGGTATTTTTACTGGTCTTAATACATTATTTTTGAGCAGCCAAAGAGGTATTTAGATAAGCTAGCTGACACCACATACTAACTTCATTATATAGTGACGCTTTTGAATGAAAATTTGTCTAAATACTATGCACAATGAATGTTTGCTGTTGGGCTTCTTTTTCATATTATAAGCTATAATTGCTTTGAAGGCTACATTGTTTGTATGTTAATTATTAAGAAAATGAAAAACATACAATAAATTTGGGTACTGTGAGTTACTGTTTTTTTGGCTAATGTATACAGTCTTTATACATTCAGTTTGCAGAAAAGTTTCAGGAATTTAAAGAAGCTGCTCGAATGGCAAAGGAGAAATCACAAGAGAAGATGGAACTTACCAGTACACCTTCCCAGGTAGTATTTCATTTCTATTTTTGTTTATGAGCCTTGTTCATTTCAGATGGTGCCCTTTATGCCAAATCAAAATTTGTGGAGATAATAGCAAAATTAATTTCCAAAGTGGATATAGAAATGCACTTTTTCGTTAATATCTACTGTTTTTTTTTCTTTGTGTCTAAGTGTCTACAAGAATATTTTAAAAATTCATTTTACTAATTAAAACTCAGGTTATTTAAATGTACATAACAACTTAAAACCAAAAGTACATAAAGATCATGGATTTGCCAATATTTTTCTTCTGTGTTCTGTTAGGTGATGATCGGGTAAATTTGGCTACAAGAAAGCCATAGGAGAGACTCAGGAAAATAAAAATATTATTTTATTCGAAGGTCCTAGAAACTGGCCACAGCATACCTTGCATGGGCACATGGGGAAGATTTAGGGGTAGTCAGGAGGCAGAAAGCAGGAATAAAGGGAAAACTAAGGTAGAGTCTTTATTGAGATTTTCATGGGAAAGGGGAAGGGAAAGAGAAAACAGTTTAGGATTGGCTAATTTGGATAATTTCAGTGAAGTCTAAGCTATCATAGTAGTCTCTGGTTGCCTGGCACCTGGCACCTGATTAAGGCAGAGGAATATTGTCTCTGAAGTATATAGGCCAGATAAAAGAAGTATGGCTCTGGACTAACTAGTTTGGTATCAGGATGGCTCCTCAGGGGGCCCTCAGTATCTCTTTAAGAATTGACTATCCCTGGGAGAGAAAGGTGATTTCTCCCCAGCTAGAAGGTATTTTTAAGATGATAAAGTTCATTAAATAGTTATATGTCAGTACTTATACAGTGATTTTATGATTCATATAAAATGCTAGCTATTTTCAGGTTTTTAATAATTGGCTTTTCTAAAGTTAATTTTTATTTCAATATTATTCTTTAGAGTTCAGCTTCACACTGTTTCCTTTGTAGTAACTGCTTCTAAAATGTACTCCATAGCTTTTATGAAAAGGTAGAATCAGATGATACAAATGTTTTTCTACTTTCTGAAGAAGTAAATAGAAATTACCTTGCAATTTAGTGAATAGCCAAATGTTTGAACAGTATAGAAAGTTATTTGTTCTTCATCTCCCTCCCTGGCATCAACTCTGTTTGATAAACCACACTGGTAATCAAGTTGATTTATTTACACACACACACACACACACACACACACACACACACACGAAAGTCGAGTTTTATTAAGTGTGTGTGCAGTACATATCTCCTCAGTGACTGAAAGTTTACTCTAAATTGAAGCCAAAGCTCTATTCTACCTCTATAGTTGTAGTGACCTGCAATAACTTGGATGATTATTTTGAAACTTCCTTTGAATCTGTCTTCTCCAATGCTCTGGCAGTGTAGTGATATGTTTAAGCCTAAAAACTCATTTGAGATTAAGTAGTAGTACATGTTGGAAGCTCTGATTCCTCAGGTGAATGATTCTACTTTTACAAGAAAGTGCAATAAACAGTACATTCAATAAAAGCATACTCAAAGGATTTTAATAAAATTGTAATGGATTAAACTATGCCCTTGTACTTAGTTCCTATTTCTTTAATCATAACACACATTATTTTGTTTGATTGGTTGTGAACTATTATAAGTTGCTGAGATACCCACTCCGCTTGGTGGAAAGAATGTCTTTAAAAAGTCTTTACTTTTATCGAAGGGAGTATTGAAGACACTTTTATTTGGGAAATTCTGTGAAACATAAAGAATAAAGATCTTAAGTTCATCAACATTTGAGAGCCAAAATATACAGACCTTAATTTATCTTTAAAACATTTGAACTTTTATCATTGATTTAATGTATGGAAGCCAGAAGAATAGTAAGAAAAAAAAATTAATTTATCTTTTCTCCCCGTATTAGTCAGTTTTCCTTCACCATAGCAAAATATCTGACATATACAACTTAAAAGGTAGTTTTATTTTGGTTCCAGTTTTCAGAGGTGTTAGTGCATGCTCATTTGACCCTGTTGCTTTGGGCCTGTATCAGCACAATACGTCATGGTGGAGCAAACTGTTCACCTCGTGGCAGGCAGAAAGCAAAGGAAGAGAAGTAGTAATTGGAGTCACAGTATCCCCTTCAAGGGCATGCCTCCAATGCCTAACTTCTTTCCACTCTGCCTCACCTGCCAAAGGTTCTACCACCCTCCAACATGCTGGTAACCAAGCATTTAGCCTGTGGGCCTATAAGATCCGAATTATAACACTCCCTTTACCCCTTTTTTGACAATTTGTAATATTTGTTTTGTTTGAATCATTTGTCCCTCAGCAACTCTTGTGCTACTTGATATACCATTTTTACCCCATCTTTTTCATTAATGATTTGCCTGAATAATAGACTTAGGGATTCAGCAAAAAGGAGGTTAAAATAGTATAATCAATAAGTGTTTAAGTAGAATAATGGATGATAATAAACCATCGGTCATAGCTTTTGTTTTATTTGAAGGTATATTAAGAATTTTTTTTTTTTTGTATTGGATATTGAACCCAGGGGCATGCGACCACTGAGCTACATCCCCAAACCTATATTATGTATTTTATTTAGAGACAGGGTCTCACTGAGTTGCTTAGTGCCTTGCTTTTGCTGAGGCTGGCTTTGAACTCGCAATCCTCCTGCCTCAACCTCCCAAGCTCCTGGGATTACAGGCGTGCACCACCACACCCAGAGAGAGTATGAATTTTTGAGTCAGAAGAAGACATATATCCTTTTTCTGTCACTCTGTGATCTTGGCAAAGTTGTTTAACCTAGTGTGTTTATACATCTGTAAAATGAGTGTTACATTACTTATTTTACAGAATTGTTGTGAAGAAAGAATATGATAATGACAGTGTCAGGTCATGATTAATAATGTGGGCTGTAGGCCATTCATTCTAAGTATCAATCTTGGCCCTAACCCTTACTACTTTTATGAATTTAGACAAGTTACTATATTTTTTTGTTGTTGTTGTTTTTTAATCTATAAAATGTAAATATGAACAACATGTGCCGGGCACGGTGGCACATGCCTGTAATCCCAGCACTTGGGAGGCTGAGGCAGGAGGATTGCGAGTTCAAAGCCAGCCTCAGCAATGGTGAGGCACTTAGTAACTCAGTGAGACCCTGTCTCTAATAAAATACAAAAAAGGGCTGGGGATGTGGCCCAGTGGTCGAGTGCCCCTTAGTTCAATCCCCAGTACAAAAAACAAACAAACGTGTCCTTCTTAGAGTTATTGTGAGAATTAAATGGGATCAGAAAATGCTTAGCATATATTAAATGAATGCTCAATAAATATGGACAACTGTTCTTAATGATGTGGTTGTAAAGGTGAGGATAATGATATAAAGGAATAAAATAGTATCTGGCACATAACTGTTATCTAGAAAAGATATTTACCTTTATTGTATAAATCCTGAATCAAAATTCCCTGGAATACATGTTAAAATACAAATTGCTGAGTCCCACTCACAGTGTTGCTTATTTAGTAGGTCTGAGATGGGGCCCAAGTATTTGCCTTTTTGATACCTTTTTTCAGAGGATGCTGATGCTTTTGATCTGGGGACCATCTTTGAGAAAAACAGCGCTGTAGGTAACCATTCCACCTCCCTAAAGCCTTGAGATGAAAGGAGTCTGACATTCAGAGAGGTTAGCCAATTCCCCATTCTTAGACTCTTGAGCTAAGGTTTTATACTTGACTTAGTATATAGAGAATTAATGCTGAGATGAGCCTGGAAAGGGACCATAATAGCAGAGATTAAAGAGACTGTAATAAGTCTTGATGAGTTTGAAGAGCAGGTAGAAAGAGAATGGGATAGACAGACAGGGAGGACAAGAGGATGTATGGCACAAGGTCTTTTACCTGATGGAACCAAAACCAGTTATTAATCTGTTAATTTTAAAAGTCAGTTAATATGACAAAGTTTTTAAAAAGATTCTTACTTTAAAATTTGTAAATTTAATTCAATAATATAGTATTTTATTCACCAATATTTTGATGTAAATAAATATGAATGTCATTAATTTTTTTGTGATTTTTCTGACATAGTTGTTCATTATATATGATATTATATAATACATGCTGTTATATATGGCTTATAAATACAGTTGCCATAAACTGGTTTGGAACAAATACAGTTTGCTCTTTGTTAAGCATTTAGTGCAACAGGTCAGTACAAAATTCATAAATAGTGGAGATTAACCCTATAGCCCTGACTGTCATCATTCAGTTGGTATGCCTGTACATAGGAAAGGAAGAGATGGATTAATCTAGAGAGTCAGATTTTTTAATTTAATTTTTTCTTTTTTTTTTCTTTTTGGCAGTGCTGGGGATTGAACACAGGTCCTTATAAATACTAGCCAAGTGCTCAACCACTGAGATATATCCCCAGCTCTGTAAATACTGCAATAATTCTGTGGATATTAAAATGGGATTTAAAAGATTGTGACTAGATGGTGACTGAGTATAGGGAATAATTTACAACAGAGGATTAGGAAATACTTGTTTTGAGATCTTGGCCCCATCTTCCTTTATGTGTCTGTTTGCTCTTCTGGTCTCTTACCTCCATCTCTACTGGCATGGAAATCTCAAAACTGTTAGCTCTTCTTCCAGTTTTTCCTGTCAGCGCCTCTGATTAGGAAAGACTGGGGTTCTCATCTTCATTCAAGTGTGAAACACTGGAGTGGAATGGGTCTTCTGTGAATGTTTGTCAAATGATAAAGGACCTTGTTCTACTTTTTTTTTTTTTGGGGGGGGGGTTGGTACTGGGGATTGAATCCCAAGGCCTTATACATGGTAGGCAAGTGCTCTACCACTGAGCTACATCTGCAGCCCTCTTTTGTTTTTTGAGAGAAGATCATGCTAAATTGCCCAAGGTATGTGCCTCCATGCCCAGCCAACATTGTCTTACTTAAACCAAAAAGGAGAAAACTTTAACAGGAATTTTAATTTCAGACTTTATTTGGATTAAATGGAAGGTAGTAGTGGTACTGGGTCTGTCCAGGGTGGAAGGACAATGATGTCTCCCAGAATAGGTAGTGATAACACCCTGAAGGCTGGTCTCCAAGAGTGCTGAACACATTAATTTCTTTTTCACATGATTTAGAATATCCTTAGTTTTTTAACTTTTTTCTTTCTTGACATTTTATAAATGGATAATAAAAGAGAATTCTTATACATTTACTTTATTTTTTTTTTGTGTGGTGCTAAGGATTGAACCCAGGGACTCGCACATGCTAGGCCCTATAAAAGAGAATTCTTAGCAAGCATTTCTTGAGTCTTGGGCTTTTTTTTTTTTTTTTTTTTTTTTTTTTTTTTTTTTTTTTTTTAATGATATGGTCATATCAGTCAGTTTTCTCTTAATATTCACTCAGATTTTAATTTCTAAAAATACAATTGTCTTTACTTTGACTATCATTTTTCTTTTTCTGATTGTAGATTATTTGTTTTGGTAGGAAGTATGGGGAGAGTTTCCCAGAAACAGTGAGGCGCAAAGTAAGACATGAATGGTTTTATTTTCTCAAAATAGGATATAAAGACAATAGAGATGCTTATTAGATCTCTTTTTGTTTACATTTACTTCTTTGGCATTTTTCAATCATCTTATCAATGTTGGTTTATATGTACATATAGACATGCATATAGACACATGTATATGTGTGTGTATATATCTCAAAGATGTTAATTGATATCATGTATTTATCAGCCATATTAGCTTAAGAATTTCTTCCTAAAGAGCAGTTATCCTTTTTTCTTCAGGTTTTCACTCTAATACTTATAACCCCCAATTTTTTTTTTTTTTTTTTTTTGGTACCGGGGATTGAACTCAGGGGCACTCGACCACTGGGTCACATCCCCAGACCTTTTTTGTATTTTATTTAGAGACAGGGTCTCACTGAGTTGCTAAGTGCCTCGCCATTGCTGAGGCTGGCTTTGAACTCGCGATCCTCCTGCCTCAGCCTCCCAAAGTGCTGGAATTAAGGCGTGCGCCACCGCGCCCGGCACCCCCAAGTTTTTTACTTTAACTTTTTACTTACAGATATAAAGTGTTGGTTTGTAGATGGATAGAGTATTTTTAAAAGAATAACCAAAGTTGAATATTTAGAAAATTAGCACAAAATTTAGATTGAAATAGAACTATATATTCAGAATATGTTGAATTAAAAAAGAAATTTCACTGAGCTATTTTCAGCATATACACAATGTCTAGAAGTTTTCACAAAACACTTTTGGCTATTCATAGACTACTTTTGTATAGTTGGAAAGAAAGGGGTTTTTATTTTCCTGTTATGCTTTTATGGAGCCTTTTCTTATTCTTGTAGGCACATATTAACATTTTTTTTTAAACTATGCTTTGAGTAGGCTTTTTGGTTTTCATTTTAGATATAATTATCTAGGATAACTGAATATCCCTTTAGTTAACAATAGTTAATACTCAAGTTCTCAGAAGTAAAGTCTGCTGTGTTGACATGTTAAAATTGTTGCAATCTCCATCCCTTTCTTCTTCCCCTTCCTTCTCATTTTAATTTGCCTCTGATAATGGTCTTCCTACTTCAGCAGCATCAACATTCATAGCCTTCCCAGTTCTCCTGCTTCAATTCCATTCTGTTTATTTTATCCCTGTAGTAATAGGAGTATTTACCCCAGAAGGAGGTAAAAAATGCTAATTCTCTTCCTCTCTCTTAATCCTAATCTCCTTTCATTCTCCATGTTCTTCTCCATTGCTTCTGGAAAATTCTTAAATCCCTTAATTGCATCCTAGGGATGCCCTTTTAGTTTAACAAGGTAATTTGTTTCTATTATCATTTCTGTTAAATAAAATCTTGGCCAATTTAACTGTTTAGCAGATTAGACAGCCAACCTTGATTGACTTAGTTTGCTTTGACCTGTGTGTGGGGAGCAAAGAAAGGCCTGATTTATTAACACCAAAGATGATTTTTACTGGCTGCTTAAGCTTTCTCTCACTAATTAATATGGCCCATGACTAACCTAGAAGTGTAGTAACTTTGTGGATATTGTTCCCATTATTCACCTAAAATGATTTGACTTTGTTGTAAAACAATTAAATGTTGTTTATACTGTACTGTAGACTTTATTCTCTCATTTTCTGTTAGTTAATGGAAACAAAAAGAATTTAGGAGAAAGATTTAATAAAGAATGACATCGAAGGTTAAATAGGTATTCCATTAATAATTGAAAAATGGATAAGTGATAATGTGAAATTAAGAAACTGTCCTTTTGCATTGCTTGGTGGTGCTCACCCAAAGTCTCAGCACTTGGGAGCCTCAGAACAAGGAGCATCACCTGAACCTATGAGTTCAACACCAGCCTAGCCACATCGTGAGACCCTGTCTCAAAAAAAGAAAAAGTCCTTTTTCATCTTTGATAACATGTCAAATTTGTAGTTTATTACTATGTGATTTTGTTTCGCATTTAAATAATAAGCCAGAAGTCCTATAAAATAAAATTTTATCACATTAGTATTTTTTGTATGTTTTTAGCTGTTCTTGAACATTTTTAAAGTATATGGGTTATCATAACCAAGATACTACGTTATAGTCTCATTTTTCTGGTTATAAGCATTTTTCTATATTGCTCATATCTATCTTATTTTTATTGATTTCTTTCAAGTTGGCAGATAATGATCATACCTAACCACTCTGTTGGACACTTAGGCTTTCATTTTCTAGCTCACCATAGATGAGTATTTCAGATGTGAAGTTTTACTGCCCAGGGATCATAAGAGCTGCTCTTTAACCGTCTGGTGCTAGGCCCTACTCCTGGTTAACAGGTTTATGAAATGATCCTTCATTCTGGTTTCTGATAACAAATTTGAGTCCTGGTTAACAGGTTTATGAAATGATCCTTCATTCTGGTTTCTGATAACAAATTTGAGTAATTGGATGGTAGCAGACATAAGATTGCCAAATTGAGCTTCATAATTTATTTTCCAAAATGATAAATTTACTTTGACACACAAATATTGATTAAAAGTAAAAAGAGACAAATTGTGTGAAAATAATTCTGTTATGAATATCAATTTAAAAAGCTGAAACGTATTAATATTATGTATGATTCATTATAGAGGTATTTCTGGTTGCTTTTCTAAATAGCTCTGTAGAAACCGAAAAATAGGGAAGATAAGAAAACTTTAAATTTGTTGCAAATTTCATTTTTCCCTTTGCCCTCCTCCATTGATATTCTCTTCTTTTCCTGAAACCATCCTGTTGCCTGCTCCTTTCTCCAAAATAAAATCATATTTCTTTACATTTTTGTGTCATTTTTTTCCTGAAGTAAGCTTTTGCATTTTTTTTTTCTGACCAATTAGTTACTTACAGCAAAGCAAAAGTTTTTTGCTTCTTTGAAACTGCATTTCTAAATTGTATTGTGTTTCAGTGAGTATTCTTGAGTTGCTTTGTGTCAAAAATTCACTTTCAACTTTAAGACTTGAAATTTCAGTGGAAATTCGGTTCATAAAAGGCTACATCACAGTCAGTTTTAACTTTAATATGATTATGTACTTGAACAAAAGTATAACTCTTTTTTTTTTTCCCTTCCTCCTTCCTCCATCCCTTTCTTTAAGGAATCAGCAGGCGGGGATCTTCAGTCTCCTTTAACACCTGAAAGTATCAATGGGACAGATGATGAAAGAACACCTGATGTGACACAGAACTCAGAGCCAAGGGCTGAACCAACTCAGAATGCATTGCCTTTTTCACATAGGTACAGATTCAATTCACCAATCATGATTAAGTAAAATGTGTAAATATGAAAGTTTATTTGGTTTCAGAAACTCTGAAGTTACTTCAGATCTTAAAACCTTTGAATGAAAAATTCCAGGTCAGACTTCTTTTAATGTATTGTTTATAGTTGCCTGGATGGGCCAGAGTAAACATTTCATTTACCTGTGTAGAAAAAGGAGTATTGGGCTGGGGTTGTAGTTCAGTGGAGG
Organism: Tamias sibiricus; assembly: GCA_025594165.1. Taxonomy (NCBI): domain Eukaryota; kingdom Metazoa; phylum Chordata; class Mammalia; order Rodentia; family Sciuridae; genus Tamias; species Tamias sibiricus. Next base: position 104,927,381 of record CM046662.1, read on the forward strand.
TGCGCTTGCCTAGCATGTGTGAGGCACTGGATTTGATTCTCAGCACCATATACGAATAAATAAAATAAAGGTCCATCAGCAACTAAAAAATAGTTAAAGAAAGAGAGAGAAAGGAGTATTAAGCTAGTTACAGAGAAGTTGTTTTTCAGTGAAACAAATGCTGTTAATCCCTTCTATTTTTAAAACATAGCCTCTTAAAGGTCCCTTTTGTTAGCATGGTTTCTTTTAAATTATTTTTTTGAAAAAATAGATCTTCCATTCTGAAATTAAGCTTTACCTTAGTGTTAGAGGCATTATCATCACATGATTTCAAAGAAAGAGAGAGGAGAAACTTCTAGCTGATGGTAGATTTATTTTTGGACACCAATAGGAGATAAGTCTTCACTTGTTTTTCTGAATTTTTAAAGAATTTGGTACTCTAAAAAGACAGTTTGTCCTATATATGTTCCAAACCACTTACATTGATTATTGGTCATACTGTGGTACTTTTAGAATGTAAGGAAATCTATGATGTTGTAGCATTACAGATATAAAACAAATATCTATCAGTAATCTGTCTTAAAGTTAATTTATATCTTTCCTTGAATACTTTGTACTCAGTTTTGGTTAAAATTAAGGAAATAGTCTTCTTTTATTGCACATTTTTTGGGCGTTCCATTATTTTAAAAATCTCATCTTTGGCATATTAAGAATTGTAATGTGAGATATTTCAAACTCTTATAAGAATTTTAATTTTGATTGAAATTTGTTAAATATTAAGGACATAGGATTAAGCATAAGAGACTAACATTAAGAGACCTCATGATCAGGATGAAAAAGAAAATAAATGAGATAGTGTTTTTAGGAATAAGTAGTGGAGAACTATTTGAAGCTATTCTCATTTGTTGTTTAAAATGCTAATAATTTTATATTAAACATGTATTCTGGATCTAATTGATTTTATGCTTTATCCACTATAGTATAAACATTTTTTATAGCTATAATGATGATTACACATGGGAAAATTTTTAGTTCCTACAATCTGAAGACTTTATGTTCACATTGATTTGTTAAATATAGTCTTTTAACAAAAACTACAATTTTTTACATTTCCTTCCTTTAATAAAAATATATTTAATTATCCATTCAGTAGACTTAACTGCATTAAACATAATTATACTTGATTTCTTTAAATTGAGCCATCTGCATTGAATACTGTAACAATTAGAAATAAAAACTTTTAACATTTGTAAAAGCTATTTCTAACTTATATATCTAAAATTTTTATTTTATTAGTCCTTAGTATTTGGCATTACTTATGTGGCATTAGTATTTATCTGACTGTGTTCTTGGGAGTCTGATGGGAGTCACTTTGACTTGAAGATAAAGCTTCTTTAGTTAGTGGAATTTATAGATTAGCCAGGGAGATATTTGACAGAACTCTGTGTTAAAGGCATTATAATCTTAAAAGTTTTTCTTATTAAGAATACTTGACTATAGAATGTTAGAAGATTGATTCTCTGAACTTGTTTTGATTTTATATTAATAAATATTCAGCTAGTTACATGACTGAAAACAAGATTTCTACCTGAGGTAGATCACTTTACAGCTAATGTTAGAATCCTAGCCTGTCAGAGGTAGAAGAGACCTCAAAGATGGTGTAATTCAGGATTTTCCAAACAGTCGTAGTTTGAAATCGGTTTAATGCATTACTTATGGGGTACTGAAAATGAAACCAAGTAGAAAATATGAGAGTAAAACTACCATGAAGAAGCCGGGCATGGTGGCGCACGCCTGTAATCCCAGCACTTTGGGAGGCTGAGGCAGGAGGATTGCGAGTTCAAAGCCAGCCTCAGCAATGGCAAGGCACTTAGCAACTCAGTGAGACCCTGTCTCTAAATAAAATATTAAAAAGGGCTGGGGATGTGACCCAGTGGTCGAGTGTCCCTGAGTTCAATCCCCGGTACCACAAAAAAAAAAAAAAAAAAAAAAAAACTAACCTGAAGAGTACAAATTGGGTCAGCGGTCCATGACTCAAGCCTGTAATCCCATCTATGGGGGGGGCTGAGACAGGAGGATAAGCAAGTTTGAGACCAACCTCAGTAACTCAGTGAGACCCTATTTCAAAATTTAGGGGGGGTGGGGGAAAAGTGGCCTGGGGATGTAGTGCAGTAGTAGAGCACTTGCCTATCATGCATGAAGCCCTGGGTTCAATTCCCAGCACCACAAAAAGAAAAAATAATAGAAACTATTTTACTAATATGCATATCTACATATGTACATGTGTGTGCTGGATTACAGTGTAAAATTTTCAAGTTCGAAAGTATGTGGCTTTGGTTTGTGAGAAGATTAAATCCCAGTGTTCAGGTGAGTGCCCTAGAGAACATAGTTTATTAATAATACCTGAGAGTTGACAGCTCAGCTCTTTTGACCCTAGTATGTGCTATCAGTTAGTGAATAGTATATTTAAGTCAGATACCCAGCAATAAAATAAGTGTTTCATGAATTAGAGACAAAGAATATTAGAAAAAAAAAAATTATTCAAATCTGAAACTCCCAAGTGTTTAAATTGGATATTCTTTATTTTATCTCCCCATGGCAAAAGAAGACAATTAAAATTTTATGTTTTTTTCATTCCTTCCTCAGTACTTGTATAAAAAAATAATATCAAAAAGAGTTTTGCCAATATTTTTCTTCTGGTTGATATTATTTTGCTGCAGTATAAGGAGTGAAATAACTAGGATGGCTGTATATTTTTAAAAAAAGGAGAGCTGGGGCTGTAACTCAGTGGTAGAACGCTTGCCTAGCATGTATGAAGCACTGGGTTCGATCCTCAGCACCACATAAAAATAAATAAAATAAAAGCATTGTGTCCATCTACAACTAAAAAAAAAAAAGCATGGAAACATGGGACAGTGATGTAGTCTGTCAAGTTGACTGATGACTGCAATAGTAGGTACTGGTGCTCTTCTTAAAATTCAAATTTTATTCCTAAATCTCATTAATTCATTAATTAACATACTAAAAAAGACCTTGGTTTTCATTTAGCCCTGAAATTTTAGATAATGTGATTAATGTGGTTATTTTTGTTCTTTACTCTTTGTAAGCTTTATTCATTTTTAAAAATGTTATTATATAGCTGCAGAGAGATAAGCAGGATTTTTTACTTTTAATTTTCATTGTAACTTTTTGGTTTTTTTTTTGGTACCTGGGATTGAACTCAGGGGCATTCAACCACTGGGCCACATCTCCAGCCCTTTTTTGTATTTTATTAGAGACAGGGTCTCACTGAGTTGCTAAGTGCCCCCCCGCCATTGCTGAGGCTGGCTTTGAACTTGCAATCCTCCTACCTCAGCCTCCCAAGTGCTGGGATTATAGGCGTGCGCCACCGAGCCCGGCTTGTAACTTTTTATTATAAAAATTTTAACCACATGAGACAGAATAGTGAACTCCCATGAACATATCACCTAGCTTTAACTGTCATGAAAATATGGCCAGTCTCATTTCATCTCTGCCCCTATCTGTTCCTCTACCACTGTATCATTCTTAATTTCCAGACATATAATTTCATCCACATAGTTTTTAAAATTAGTTTTTAACTTTTAAACATTCATGTACTAAGCTATTACAACTTTTTGTGTTTATCTCATTCAGTGGCATTGCAGGTTACCTCAAATCATTTATTACTTTCTGAGAGAGAGAGAGAGAGAGAGAGAGAGAGAGAGAGAGAGAAAGTGTGTGTGTGTGTGTTTTTCTTCTGGGGATTGAACCCAGGGCCTCATGCATAGTAGGCAGGCACTCTACCACTGAAATATATTTCCAGCCCCACTTTCTTTAATTTTTAATTATACTGCTGTTGAACTAAATTTTAAATGTTATGAGCTGCTCAATACTCCTTAGTCAAGTGCTATAGTATTTTATGTTAGTGTCATAAACTATGCAAAAATACTTCATCAAGTAAGTTTCAATGAATTATTTCTTTTTGAGTGTACTTCTCTAAATGTTTTTAAAAGTTTATAAATATGTAAATAAGATGAATCACAAGGACAAAACATTTACTAATTTCTTTAGGGAAATGTTATTAAATTTCACCTAAGTTGCTATTTCTTTCTTTAAAAATTAACTTTTAACCTAAATGATAATGGCCTTTTGAGATCGATAAATATATATTGACCCATTGAAGTCTTCAGACCATCCTTTGAGACCACAGTCTTAGATTAGTTATAAAGTAGCTATATCCTAATAGACTAGCATGTGTAAGAAGGGAGGTTTTACTCTCTTGTTCCAGGAATTTTTGGTTGCTTCATAGTGTCCACTGTGTGGAATTCTAGAATTTACTTGTTTTTTTCTTACAAATAATAAATAATAGATATTTTCAAAAGATTTAAAGCTACCTAAAATTCTCTTTGATATAGTTAATTTTATAGTATTTCAGTGTTGTTGGAATCTAACACTGAAATGTAATACAGAAAACTTAAGTTTTTATTTTGTTCATTATAATTTTCTGGTCCTTAGATATTCAGTACTATATTGATAAATAACTGCTATCATATTTTTGAGAGTTCACAACAGACACATAAAAGCAGTTTGTGAAGTTATTTTCATACTGGTAAATTTTGATAACAGTTTAATAATTGTAATGGAAAATAGGCTCTTTTATGCACTAATCATATTTAGATTCTTCTAATGTTTGATGATATATTCTCATGGTGCTGTTAGACTTTATGCATTTGGGAGGTAATGCATGTGTCTTCTATTCTGTTAGAGATTTTTCTGCCACTTTATGTGTTTGTGTTTCCAGCAAATACTCATTAAAGGATGTAAGCAAAATTGTTACTTTCTAGTATACTGACTTTAAAGTTTCAGAAAGTCACTACTTTAAAACTGTGACTTAGGGATGTTTCTGCCATTTCAAAAACTAAACTTCACTGGAAATTTTACATACCATTTTAACTAAAATATAAAACAAACTTACTAAAATAAATACAAAGTTTTTATATTTAACAAAATAAAGCCAGACACGGTATTGCATGCCTGTAATCCCAGCAGCTTTGGAGGCTGTCAGGAAGATAGAAAGTTCAAAGTCGGCCTCACCAAAAGTGAAGTGTTAAGCAACTCAGTGAGAGCCTGTCTCAAAATAAAATAAAATGTGCTGGGGAGGTGGCTTAGTGGTTGAGTGCCCCTGGGTTCAATCCCAGGTACCAAATCCAAACAAAAACAAAAAACAAAATAAGATCAAAGTACAATAATGTGCGTTGTCTTAAATTAAATACAGTTTGTACTTATTTGAACATGATACAAATGAAAAAAGTAAATGACTATGAAGAGTTCTTAGGTACTATACTCTCCACACTATGGTATCTGTCTCCCTCTTTTATGGATAGAAAGCAATACTTAGATTTTAGTTATAAACTAAAGTAAAAAATATTTTCTGTGGATAACTTTGTATATAATAAAGCTGGGACTTGATTTCAGAAGAAGTGACTTTATCATTGATATAATTACAGTTGAAAAACTAAAGTTGTTGGATTCTCCTTAGTCATAATTGACTGAAATATCATTATCATTCCACCATCAAACATAAAAAATTATATTAGGTTTTTAAAAATAAAATTAATGTGAAGGAAAAGATGATTTGTGAGAGATCATAACTCAAAAATATAGAGTTGTCAGTATTTCCTTCACTATAATTGTGAATGGATGGAATTTTGTATGACGTGCTATAGTAACTTGGTAATACATATACTGTTCTTCATTCCCTTGAAATTTAGATGTAATTTATTTGTTTTAAAATAAGATGCAATAAAATAGTTTAGCAACAGAGTTTATTAGTTTTCTGAATATATATGTATATATATATTTTTTTAAATTTCCTGTTTTGAAATTTTTATGAACTGACCTTTGTTTTCCTCTAAAGTCTTTTAAAATATTTTATGTAAAACTTTAAAATTTGCTAAAACATTTTGTCAGGCATTATCACTTGATAGAAATTATTATTATTCATGTACAATAAAGACATTGCTGGGTTGGGGATATAGCTCAGTTGGTAGAGTGCTTGCCTTGCATGCACAAGGCCCTGGGTTCAATCCCTAGCACCACACACACACAAGACATTGCTAAGCTACCTCCAATGGGAATTAGTCCCTTCCCCTTCTCTTTCTCTGCTTCACAATTATCACTAATGGAAAAGAATGTTCACACACACAAGACATTGCTAAGCTACCTCCAATGGGAATTAGTCCCTTCCCCTTCTCTTTCTCTGCTTCACAATTATCACTAATGGAAAAGAATGTTCAGCAATCCATCCCTTGCAATTGCTAGCTTCTCATTTTAAGACAACTAGCTGGAGTTAGGAGGTGTGGTCATTTGCCATGGATCAGATTGATTCTAGGTTAGTTATGATCTGTCCTGTGAACGGTTTTTTAGGAATTCCTTCTTAGTAGACCACAGTAGAAGGGAGGTGTGAAAAGGATAGTTCTGATCTAGGACATAAGGGAAAAATGCTTTTCCTTTGGATTTAGTTTTCCGTCTTTCCTCTTAGCAGAGTAGTAAGGGCCCAAGATCAAGGTGTGAACCTAGACAGAGGCCAGGCATGCCACAAATATGTGAAATTTTTGGTATATATCATAGTAAGGAATGGTGAGTGCTGTGTGAAAGTGGAGTAGGCTTCATCTAAAAAAATGAAGCCAGAGAAATGGAGACTAGATGACACTTCTGGCTTCTAGTTTAGATCTTCAAAAGAAATCTTTGTAAAGATTGGGCCAGCTCTTGCCTCATAAGGATAATACATTCAACTCACATTTCATATGGGACATTGAAATATATATTGAAGTAGTCATGCTGCAGTGACTACTTTCCTTACAGAATGTGTAAAATGCAGATATAGCTAAACAATTGAAATTATTGTGTGTTGTGTTTTTTATTTGTATCAGTTTGCCATTCTGTTTACAGTTAGCTTAACCAAATTGTTAGTTTTTATAACTGTTCTAAATTGAAGCCTGAAAGTTGATATTAGAACTTTGGAGATAGAAAAAACTTTGGCTATTACACAATTCAGCCACTTCATTTTACAGAAGCAGAAGCAAATTCAGAGAAGAGAGTTTCAGATTATTTGCTAATGGCTAGGTTACACCAAAGATACCTCCAGAGGCATTGATCATTAGAATCTATTCTGGTTGAGGCAGTTTTCCCTCTACTCAGCTCTAAGAAAGTTTGTTTTCTGTATTGTTTTTCAGATACTTAGCATGCTGATTTTTATCATCATTCAAAGTGTTTAGCATTACTTGTTAAACTCCCCTACTAAATTCTCAGTTAAGCCTCATTGGCTTGCATTTCTTATAGTCTCTAGCCATTTTAGATACTTTACAGATCATGAGTAAATTTATTGCGCAAATAAATGCACATGCTTTTTTCAGTTAACTGAAATAACAAAGTGGCAAATAAGTTGGCGCAACTTGATCATTAGCATCAAAAATATATATTGAACAGAGCTAAACAAAAATATCAATTTGAAGAATAATTAGCTGAATATCCTAATTCTAGCAGGATCCACTTAGCTATTAATATTCCCTTTACTATTTTCAATAGTAGCTTTATGGAGATATAATTCATGTACTAAACAATTCACTTTTTTTTTTTTTTTGATACCAGGGATTGAATTCAGCGGCACTCGACCACTGGGCCACATCCCCAGCCTTTTTTTTTTTTTTTTGTATTTTATTAGAGATAGGGTCTCACTGCGTTGCTAAGTGCCTCACCATTGCTGAGGCTGGCTTTGAACTCGCGATCCTCCTGCCTCAGCCTCCCAAAGTGCTGGGATTACAGGCGTGCGCCACCATGCCCGGCTTCAACAATTCACATATTTAAAATGTACAATTCAGCAGGTTTTTTTTGGGGGGGAGGTACCAGGGATTAAACTCAGGGGCACTTGACCACTGGGCCACATCCCCAGCCCTTTTGTGTGTATGTGTGTGTATTTTATTAGAGACAGGGGTCTCACTGAGTTCCTAAGTGCCTCGCCATTGCTGAGGCTGGCTTTGAACTTGTGATCCTCCTGCCTCAGCCTCCCAAGTGCTGGGATTACAGGCATGCGCCACCACGCCCGGCTCCAGCAGTTTTAATATATTCATAGAGTTGTGCAATCTTTACCACTTTTAGAGCATTTTTTTATTACTCCCCCCAAATCCTGTACCCATTAGCATTTACTTCCTTTTCCCCACAAGCTCTCCTCTCCTCCAGCCATAAACAACCACTAATAACTTTTTTTTTCTCTATAATAGATTTGTCTGTTCTGAACTATTCACATAATTGAAATCATAGCTGGGCTAGGGATGTAGCTCAGTGGTAGAGTGCTTGCCTATCACACTTGAAGTTCTGGGTTTGATCCCCAGCACCACCACCCCCACCCGTTGGTATTTTAAAAATTCTTCCATAATGTAGAATATTACCAATACTTCATGTCCTTTTATTGATGAATAATATTATATGGTTATACCATGGTTTTTAAAATCCATTTATCAGGTTATAGACATTTTGATTTCTACTTTTTGAAAGTTACATTATTATGAATAATATTACTAGGAACATTTGTATTTGATTTTTATTTAGACATGTGTTTTCACTTCTCTTTGGGTGTAGCTACTAAGGAGTGAAATCCCTGGGTCATAGGGTAATTCTGTCTTTACCCTTTGGAGGAACTACCAGAGTGTTTTTCAAAGCAGCCATACCATTTTACATTTCTACCAGCAGTGAATAAGGGTTCCAATTTCTCCACAAAGCACCAATGCTTCTTACAGTCTTTTATTTTTGTGATGCTAGGAGTTCAATCCCGAGAGCCTTGCACATGCTAAGCAAGCACTCTACAACTGTGCTATCACTCTAGCCCTGTGTGTCTTAGTATCCTAGTGAGTGAAGTGATATTCTTATTGTGGTTTTGTTTTTCATTTTCCTGATAGCTAATTGATGTTGAGCATCTTTTCATGTGCTTATTGGCTACTTGTATATATTTTTTGGAGAAATGGCTATTCAGATCCTTTGCCCATTTGTAATTGGGTTGATTTTTTTTCCCTCTGTTGCTGAGTTGTGCTCCTTTATATTTTCTAGATATTAACCCCTTGCCAGGTAAATGATTCGTAAATATTCTAATTATCTTTACTAGATGCTCTCCACTTTTCTGATGGTATGCTTTGCAATACCGGAGTTTAAAAAAAATTTTTTTTTTTTTTTTTTTTTTGTACCAGGGATTGAACTCAGGGGCACTCCACCACTGGGCCACATCCCCAGCCTTTTTTTTTTTCTTTTCTGTATTTCATTTAGAGACAAGGTCTCACTGAGTTGCTAAGTGCCTCACCAAGGCTGGCTTTGAACTCATGATCCTCCTGCCTCAGCCTCCCAAGTCACTGGGATTACAGGCGTGTGCCACCGCGCCTGGCTGAGTTTTAAAATTAAAATGTAATTAATTCCAATTTATCTATTTTTTCTTTTGTTGCTTTTGCTTTCTGTGTCACATCTAAGAAATCCTTGAGTAATCCAATTTCACAAGATATTCAAATTTTTTCTTCTGAATTTTAGCTCTTAAATTTAAGCCTTTGATCAATTATAATACATTTTTGTATGTCACGTGAGATAGAAGCCCAACTTCATTCTTTTGTGATTATCTGTTGTTCCAGCAATATTTACTGGGGGGAAAATGTTTTTTATCCACTGAAGTGTCTTGGCGCTCTTATAAAAATCAGTTACCATTGGTTGGGCTCTGTGACTCACACCTGTAATCTAGCTAACTCTGGAAGCCAAGACAGGAGGATCCCGAGTTCAAGGAAAGCCTCATTTGGATCCTTCCTCAAAAATAAAAAGGACTGGGAATATAGGTCAGTGGTAAAGTGCTTGCCTAGCATTCATGAGGAAACAAACAAAACAGTCAGTTGACTATAAATGTGAGAGTTTGTTTCTGGACTCCAATTCTATCCATTGATTTGATCTATGCTTATGCCAGTAATACACTGTTTTATTTATAGCTTTGTAGTAAGTTTTGAAATTGGGAAGTGTGATTCATCCAACTTTGTATTTCCTTTTCAAGATAATTTTGACCCTCTGACTTCTTAAAATATCCCTGCAAATTTTAGTCTATAGAAAATCCATATGAATTGCCACAAAGAAACCATTTGAGATTCTGATAAGGATTGTTTATTAGAACTATTAAGCTTGCTGAACTTGTTTATTAGTTTTAATAGTTTTTAAAGTGGATTCCTTAGGATTTTATGTACACAAAATTAAGTCTTTCACATATGAATTTCATGTGTGAAAATGGGTATAGTTTTACTTCTTTTCATTTCCAATCTAGATGCTTTTTACTTCATTTTCTTGACCAATTGCTCTGACTAGAATCTCCAATATAATGTTGAATACAAGTCAAAAGAGTGCAGATTAGTTAGGAACATATGGCCATCATAATATTATATACTCTTACAATCCATGAACATGGGATTTATTTAGAACTTATTATATTACTTTGAACCATGTAATTTAGTTTTCAGAGTATACATTTACACTTCTTTTATTAAATGTATTTGCATTTTGTTTTTTTATGGTATTAAAGGTGTAATTTTAATGACACATGTTTAGTTTTAAAAGTACAGTTGATTCTTTTTTTGGCATAGTACATTTATTTATATTTATTCATATTTTTAATGTGGTGCTGAGGATCAAATACAGTGCCTCACACATGCCAGGCAAGTGCTCTACCACTGAGCCACAATCCCAGCTCCAAAGTACAGTTTGTTTTTGTGTAGTAATTTTGCATCCTGCAAACTTGCTGAACTTTTTTACTAAAAAGTTTTGAAAATGGTCTATTAGGATCTTCTACATACAAAATTAAGGCATTTGTAAATAGACATTTTTACATTTTTACTTTCCAATCTGAGCTTTATTGCATTTTCTTAATGAATTGCCCTGCTTAGAACCTCTAGTATAATGTTGAATAGAAGTGACAAGAGTATACTTCCTTGTTTTGTTTTTCATCTTATGGGGAAAACAGATTTTCACAGTTAAGTGTGATGTTAGCTGTGCACTTCATAGATACTTTACATCAGGGTGAGCAAGTTCCCCTGTATGCCTAGTTTTTTAGCATTTTACCATTACTATTTATACCTGGGGGTTAGTATTTCCTCTTTCAAACCCCTATAGTGTGGTTGCTTTAGGATTTTATACATTGGCAAAGATAGCAATATGCTTGCCTAAAGCTTACTTCTTAAAGGGTAATTGATTGGTTATTTTAAAAGAAAAAAAAAAAATGAGAGGAAGAATTCTTACAGGAATGCCAGAATTTTTAAAAGCTTATCACTGGGTCTCATTTTTATGTGTAAAAATTTTAAGTTTTGTGCCGGGCATGGTGGTGCACGCCTTGTAATCCCAGTGGCTCAGGAGGCTGAGACAGAAGGATTGTGAATTCAAAGCCAGCCTCATCAATTTATTGAGGACCTAAGCAACTCAGTGAGACCCTGTCTTTAAATAAAATACAAAATAGGGCTGGGGGTGTGGCTCAGTGGTGAAGTGCCCCTGAGTTCAATCCCTGGTACCTTAAAAAAAAAAAGAAAAAAAAAAATTAAGCTTTCTAGCATTTTGTCCTTCCAAAATATGTAATGTAGCTCTCACAGAGGGTAGGAATAGAGAATATTTACTTTCTGATTTTTTTACTCTATTATTATTTTTATTAGAACTTAATAATTATATATGGTAACTGGATTACTTTCTGTTTTTTTTAAAGAGGTATTTTAAGATTTTTTTCATTATTTTTTATTGCAAGAAAATCCATAATGAAAATGTGCCTTTTTAAAAAAAGAATATAAATATTTCTTTTAAAATATACTGGATAAAATATGTCATGATTCCAATATAAAGCATATTCTTTTTTTAATATTTATTTATTTATTTTAGTTGTACACAATGCAATGTATTTTATGTTTACGTGGTGCTGAGGATCGAACCCGGGCCGCGCACGTGCGAGGCGAGTGCTCTGCCGCTGAGCCACAACCCCAGTCCCATAAAGCATATTCTTATTAAACATGAATAAAAACATATTCTAAATGCTATTTATTTCAAATAATGGATTTCTATATAATTTTTGGTCTAAAAAAGACTTTTTCTATTGCACTGTAGAAGTGTGAGCTGATGATTATTTTTAAGTGATCAATTATGTGATCAATATTTATTTTATGTCAATAGTGTTCTATATCTTATCAGAGAGGGATCATATTTCTGGATGCATGTAGTTCAAGAGTGTTCGACATACTTAACCTTTATGTAATATAGGAATCCTATAATCATAATCAAAGGCTGCCTCTGCATACAAAGTAGAAAATTAAGTCACCTAGAAAATTAATCCAGACATTTAAGTCTCTTTTCCTGAAGTTACGAAAAAGGATTTGTTTTTTTGTCTGTTTTAATTTTCCAACAATAAACATTCTCCATAACACTTAAAATGAAACCTTTGACTTAGTTTTGGAGGTTTCTCTGTTTTTAGTTGTGACCCTGGGGATTGAATCCAGGGCCTCGCGAATGTTAGCCATATTCTTTTTTTTTTTTTTTTTTAATATTTATTTATTTGCTTTAGTTGTACACAATTCGTTTATTTGTATGTGGTGCTGAGGATCGAACCTGGGCCGCGCATGTGCTAGGAGAGCGCTCTACCGCTGAGCCACAACCCTAGCCCAGCCACATTCTTTGCCACTGAGCTATACCCTCACTTCTGTTTTTTCTCTTTCTTTGAGAGGGGTTCTCACTATGTTGCCCAGGCTTATCTTGAACTCATGGGCTTAAGTGATCCTTCTGCCTTAACCTCCTAAGTAGTTGCAACTACAGGCATATGCCATCATGCCCAACTTCTTTAGACATAGTTTGGGAGAATGATTTCTTTTATAGCTGCACTGGCATGTATAACATGAAGTCCGTGGAACTGCTTGTTAGCAAATATGTCTTTAGAAAGTATATTTGATCCTGTGACTTAGTGGTTTTATTGTAATTGGAGCATCTTAGGGTATACTTTACTTACAAGGTTACTATTAAAGAGGATATCTAAGACCTCTTGGGCTCTACAAAATATCTATAGAGATATAGAAAGTGGATATTAACAAATTATTGAATTATGTGAAGAACCATATCATGGAGTGTTACCTGATTCTAAAAACATGCCTAACATATGGTAGTCTTACCTTTTCAGATTGTTTTAAAAAGGTGTAGATAAACTGTTCTGTCGTTATTACATATGGTCAGAAAGTTCAGGGTTCCCTGGCAAGGAAAGGAGATGATCTTTAATGGTACTTTATCTTAGAAGTCTTACAACCTATTAGGACCTACTAGATGTTATACCCTAAATTAGTATTGGACATATCACAATTGGGTTTGGTTTTTTTTTTGTTTGTTTGTTTGTTTGTTTTTGAGAGAGACTGAGTTATTTGGGACTAAGAAAAAATATTACGTGTCTAAATAGATTCCTTTCCCCCATTACCACTTTTTATAAAATTTCTGCTTGAACATTTTTTTCTCTTTTTGGAAAACTGGACTTTTTTTTTTTTTAACTTTCTTACATCCTGATGCCTACTGAATGCTTTTTTTAATTGAAAGTCAGGAAAAAAAATCAGTTCTTCAGGTTGGATTTTATTCCCCATTGTGGAGACATCCAATTTTCCTTGGGGGACGCCTTCTGTGATCACTTTTAGTTTTGAGACTGAGTGGAGTCACCATTTTCCTTGGAAGAAGAGGATCTGAAGTTTATTCTAAATGAAACGATGAAAATAGCCCCTGACTGAGAGAAACTAAAATGGAAGAAACATGACAGTTTAATAAGACCCAGGAATCACAGTTTTAACTTTGAAGAGTCAAAAGAAGTAGCACTTTTAAAGAAGACACTTAGCTGCTTGAATTCCTCGGAATGTCTAGATAATATTTAAGCCATCTCCGTGTAGAGGAAGAAAAAAATAGACTAGGCATGGCATCTTATGTTTCATCCCTTTGGCAAAATGCTATAATACTTGTTCCACTAGTTTTCAGAAGTCTTAGAAGCTCTTGATGGAAAAAAATTTGTTACAAATCAAAATAACTGTAACTTCTGATGAAGATAGTGAAAAATAAGCAAGCTAATTCTCCTGGACTTCTAATTAAACTGTTTTATAGATGCCATTTCTTTTAAGACATAAATATAACCACTTTTCTACACTTTTCTGATATTCGATATATCTTAGTCAGTTTGATCTGTTTTCATATACAGATACTTAATTCCCTACCTCACAGGGATGTTGTGAGGCAAATTTAAATGTTCCTTTAAAAAGTTTAGAAATAATAACTCTTGACTGTCTGTTTGTTGATAGTTTCTATAATCATACAGTTTTGTTTATTTTAAAATTTGCCAGTGCTGTCCTGTAGTTATGAATGGATATTAGGGTAACACTTTTAAATGGAAGATAATGAAGTTGTATTTGAATTATCAGTGAACATCCTTGTATGAATAATAATTTGACTTATGAAATGTTCAGTTGATTCTTTTCAAATAAGAGCTTTTATACAATTATAATTAAAGAAAAACTAAACTAAAATTGTCTGGTTTCCCCTTTTATTTAGTTGGGATTTAATTATGCATACTTCTTAGATAAAAGGTAACCCAACTCATCAAATTCTAGTGATAGAAAATGAAAAACACAACAAGACAATTCATGTTTTAGAAAAATGAAAATCTGGGCTGGGGCTCAGTGGTAGAGCACTTGCCTGGCATGTGTGAGGCACTGGGTTTGTTCCTCAGAACCACATAAAAATAAATAAATAAATAAATAAAATCTTGTAGCAAGGTTTAAGCAATATAGAAATGTCCAGAATTTAGACTTTGAGGCCTGGGATGTGGCTCAGTGGTAGAACACTTGCTTGGCATACATGAGGCCTTGGGTTCTATCTCCCGCACTGGGAAAAAAAAAAAGAGAGAGACTTTGAAAAACTGAGTAAAATTGTGTCTTATTAAATAGAGATGAAATCTCAGTAATATTTTTATTAAAAATAGAATTACTCTGAGAATAGAGATTTTATAAACATCATAACAGAAATGTTTAATATGAATAAAAATTCATGCATAGAAAATTCTTAAGTCACTGGGCACACACGCACACTCCTATAAACCCAGCGTCTGCGGAGGCTGAGACACAGGAAGATGGCGAGTTCAAAACCAGCCTCAGCAACTTATGAGGCACTAAGCAACTCATTGAGACCCTGTCTCTAAATAAAATATAAAATAGGGCTGGGGATGTGGTTCAGTGGTCAGGTGCCCCTGAGTTTAATCCCCAGTACTCTCCCTACCCCAAAAAACGTCTCTCAACTTTTTTTTTTGGTAAGGCTAGGATTGAACCCAAGGGAAGTACTCTACTACTGAGCTACATCTCCAGCCTGTAGTATCTTTTTTTAAAGAATATCTATTTATTTATTTTTAGTTATAGGTGGACACAGTGTTTTTATTTTATTTTTATGTGGTGCTGAGGATCGAACCTGGGCCGCACACATGCTAGGTGAGTGCTCTACTGCTGAGCCACAACCCCAGCCCTGGCCTGTAATATCTTTAAACGAGCCTTATACACTTCACCAGAGACCCTACTACTCCTACTGTCGTATGTACTTACAAATCACTTATATTGTTTAGATTGTTAACTTAGTAAAGTTGTATAGGAATGAAAACATAGAAGGTACCTTTCTTTCAGTAATTCTGTTTAGCAAAAGCAATTGCTGCAGCTTTTTATAGTTTCATGCTTTGCCCTTATATATATATACACATATACTATGTCGTATATAGCATACATGTGTATCATTATGTATTATATATTATTTGTATGAATAATATAAATTGGTCATGTATTATCCATTTTAATGCATTTGTGTTTAATACTACAATATTTTCAAAATCCTAATGTTCTAATAAAAAAAGTGAGTTTAAAGATAATCATAAAATTATTGATAAAATTTTATTATATAAGAGGTAATAGAGCCAGGCACAGTGGCATGCGCCTGTAATCCCAGCAATTTGGGAGGAAGATTGCGAGTTCAAAGCCAGCCTCAGCAAAAGTGAGGTGCTAAGCAATTCAATGAGACACTGTCTCCAAATAAAATACAAAATAGGGATGGGGATGTGGCTCAGTGGTTGAGTGCCCCTTAGTTTAATCCTCAACACCTCCCCCAAAATAAATAAATAAATACTTTTTAGAAATAATTCTGAGGGCTGGGATTGTGGCTCAGCGGTGGAGCGCTCGCCTAGCACGTGCACGGCCTGGGTTTGATCCTCAGCACCACGTAAACATTAAATGCATTGTGTACAACTAAAGCAAATAAATAAATATTTTTTTAAAAAAAGAAATAATTCTGAGCCTTGTTTTTAAACACCAAAAATGTAATACTAAGAAGTCATTTTTTTGATGAAAATATGTAAAGGGTCCTTAGCCCCCACAATACAGTAGCATCTAATACAACGTGTGTTTTTCTAGTCAGTCTATTATATAAAGCAAATGTTAGTGAACATGTTCTTTAGCAATAATGAAGAAATATAACAGTATTAGTCATGAATTTAACAATATTACTTTTCCTATATTTAAAACTTAGACTTTCTTGTATCAGTTCCCAATTGATTATGGGAACAATTTATGGACTTTATCTTGATTTAGTTTAAGAGGGAATAATTTCCTAGGAAGAATGTGAATTCAGGTTCAGCATCCTTAACCCAAAAATTTGAAATCTATGCAAAACTTGTCGAATTCCAACATGTTACAACCAATGAAAAATTCCATACTCAACTTCAGTCAGAACACAAATCAACTAAAAATGCTGTATAAAATTACCTTCAGATTGGCTGGGCATAGTGATGCACACCTGTAATCCCAGTGGCTCAGGAGGCTGAGGAAGGAGGATTGTGAGTTCAAAGCCAGCCTCAGCAAAAGTGAGATGTTAATCAACTCAGTAAGACCCTATCTCTAAATAAAATGTAAAATAGGGCTGGGGATGTGGCTCAGTGGTCGAGTGCCCCTGAGCTCAATCCCCAGTATACCCTCTCCCCCCCCAAAAATTACCTCAGACTGTATATAAAATGTGTATATGAAACATAAATGAATTTCATGTTTAGACTTAGATCACATCTCTAAGATATCTAATGCATATGCAAAGATTGCAAAATCTGAAATACTTCTGGTACTAGGCATTTCAGATAAGGAATACTTAATGTATAATGTGTTTTTTTTTAGTCTCTAATATACAAAACATTTTTATCATGTCTCCATCTCAAAAATGAAAAAGTTGTACTTGGTTTTATCTGTTTGTGCCATTAGTAGTAGTAACTTGGCAAATGGCTTCATGTTTCTGAACAACATTTTTTCATCTGTTAGGTAAAAGAGGAAGGTTGGAATGTTATTTTACGTACCTTTGTCTCAATTACCTTAATGTGATCCTGTCTTTAGTCTGGGAAATAAATAAGATAACCTTCTATGGTCTTCTGTGGATGGGCGTGAGATTTAGTACTGGCTTTATAATCATTTAAACATTGGTAATGTTACTTTGCTATATAAAAGATCCCATTACATAGCCATCTCTATCTTTAAATAGAACATTAGGAAAAAGTAGTATCCAGTGCTTTGATATTATGTGCACACATAATTAAAATCATTTAAATTTTTTCCAGGTGACATTATGGATTCAAAATATGTGATCCATCAGTTATTACTTTTTAACAATAGATTCATTTAAAATTAGTTCACTAGCACAAGAGATAGTAGAACCTCACATATCTTGGAATGGATTATTATAATGAGATAAGTTTTCAAACTATAATGTTATCTGATAACTAGACTTAACAGATTCAAACAGACTAGCTTAATAACTGAACTTACAGGTAGAATTGAATATTCTACAGTTGAGAATGAATTTTAGCAATATTAAATCATAACCAACAGAGCTAGAGTTGTAGTTCAGTGTTGGAGCACATGTGCATGAAGCCCTGGATGGTTTCTGTCCCCAGCACAAAAAAGTAAAATCATAACCAGCAAATTGAAAAACAGTTACTCTTGTCTAGTACTCCATTTGAAAACATGATAGCAACCAGTGGAAAATGAAATCAGATATGCTGTTCTTCGGGAAGCAAGATGTAAGCATTCAATAAATGATATACTGCTGTATCTGGAAAAATAATATAGACATTTAACACTTCAAGTAATATTGTTTGATGTCTCACCTGTAGTCATACCTTACAGTTTAGTACAATTTCTAGACTAATTTATAGAAAGGAAGCAATATACCCAAGACTACAGAAAAGAAAACCCTTCCAATTTAATTCACGAAGGTTCAGTGATACCAAAGGAAAGACCATCTTTGATGTTCTTCCTTTATTTTTCTTCCTGAACAGGTCTTGTAATAGTCAATTTATATGCTAATATCAGTTTAAAATTCTGAGTGCTGGGCCATGTGCAACTGTCCTTAGTACTTCCAAAGATTAGGTGATATAGTTTACATGGAAGTCTATTCATTTAAAGGGCCTAGTTAGGTTTATATATATCTTGTTTGTATATGTATATATCTTGTGCTATTATAAATCTTAACTTCTAATAGTCTTATCTCTACTCATTGTGTTTCACAATTATCTCATGAGAAGTAGAACAGATATGGTTTCCTATTTTTCAGGCGGGGAAAGGTCTGAAGCATAAGGAGATTATGGAGTTTTTCTACCATCTGTAGGTACCAGAATTGGGATTAAACTGTAATCATTTGCTTTTCTGCTTTAATCTAGCTTGAAGAAAATTTAAATATCCAAATGGAAACCAAACATCAAAAAGATGATAATTAACAGGATTCTTTTACTATTTGGCACGAAAATAGGTTATGGATACTTACAATATGTAGTTGAAATTTCACTGATAAGCATTTATTCATTAGAGAACATACATGCATTTAGGTTAAGTCAATATGGTCCTGTTGATTTTATAATTACCTTACTTATACTGACAAATACCCTAACAAGAGTTTCTTGTGTATGCTTCTATATGTGAATATGTGTGTGCGTATGTAGTCATAGTAGTCTTGATTATGTAACTAGTAATTTATATTTGCAAGCCAAATTATTAGGGAATTTTAGATATAATAATTTATATGAGTATAGGCCATAGTAAAATTTTCTTATACATTATATGCTTACTTTTCTCTTTAGTCTATTGATCAGGTAATATTGTTAAGAATGCTCTCTAACAGTTCTTAGAGCTACGCTGTATGTTTTCTGAAACCATTATAGCAAACATTTGGAACAATTGTCTCAAGACTTTTCAGATTTGAATGTAAGGGTACAGCAACCCTAAAGCATCTAGGGAGAAAGAGCCCATGTTTCCAAGAAACAAGTCATTGTTTGGAAACAGCAAGTTAAATCTTCCAACATAGTTTCAAAGGTATTCTGCAAAATATGGTTATAGGTCTGGAATGGTTCAAAAGTAGTTCTCCTGTAAACCAGTGATTCTGAAACATATCCAGAGGCTGAGAGTATCTGAAAGGCACAATTATCTTTTGGGGGGAGGTGTTGTATGTATGTGTGTATATACATCTGTAATAACATGAAATTGATGTCATTTAACAAGTTATCAATGTAAAAATCACCATGAGCTCACATATGTAAGATATCAGTGGTCAAACTAAGCATGACAAGCTCTTTTGAAAGTTATTCATGCACAGGTAGGTCCCTTTTAATACTCATTCATTCAAAATCATTTACTGAGCATGTCATTATACCAATACAAAAATGAATATGATTCATGAAGCAGTAGAATATGTAAACAGTATGGATGATGCAAAGATGCATTGGGTGCTTCGGCAGTTCCAAACAGCCTGCTAGCTTTCTCCATGGTTACTTCAGCACTCATACTGCCCTTTGTACTCTTAACAAGTATTTGCTAGGCACTGTGTCCTTCAATGAACAAGAAAAAAGTATGTTTTTATAGTGTTTAAAGTTAAGTAGAGGAGCAAGAAAAAAAATAATTATAAGTAACTATAATTACAATTATAAAATTATAAAAATATGCCATGAAAGAAGGGGTCACTATGAGGAGGAAGAGGGCAAGTGGTGAAGGCTGTAAGAATAGGCCTCTTTGTGGAGTCATGTATCACTCTTCCTTCCAGTGAGTAGAAGCTGGCCTAATAAAGTGAGAATGGAGCACTCCAGGCACTCCAGGGAGGGGCTTCCATTTTGGCCTTGAAGCATTTAGGTGTTCAGTATTCTTATTCTGAGTTCATAGTAGTGACCTCAGGTGACCTTGAGGATTCTGAAGGATTTTTAGAGAAATACTGGGCTAACAGAATTAAGAAAATTATTCACTGTTCAGCTTTGAGACTTAAGGGGACAGGAAGAAAAAGATATTTCTAGTTTACTAGTCTGTTAGCTTTTTGAGAACTGCCATGCTTTTTCATTCTTGAATTATGTTTTCCAGTAGAGTATCTGATATATACTAGGTGTGCAATAAACATTTGCTAAATCAGGTAACTTGATAATTGTTTCTTTTACAATAGATTTTTTTTTCCTTGCAATTAGGGCAGAAAGTCCTTAAAGGTGAGAGAAATGTCTTATACATCCATTTCCCCCAAAATATTAGGCACACAGAAGATAATAAATACTATTGATTTATTAAATTTAATACACTGATTGCTTGAATTAAATTCAGAAATTACACACACTGATAGCCTATTTGGTAGCCTTCAGAATACCACCATTACATATTAAAAGTGCAGTTTTAATGCAGATAGAAAATGAATTAGGCCTCTTTATTTCTTTCTTTTCCATATAAAACCCAAGAGCCAAAACATATAAATGTCCAAATTTTATGGAATTTGTCATATTATTCTCAGTTGCTAAAAATTTTTGAGGAAGAGGCACTTCTGACTTTGTTATAAATCCAGAATATCATTTAACATTGCTAAATGTTGTATCAAAGAGCTTTTATCATCTATACTTTATATTCACTGTAACTATAGTGTTTAGTAGTATCAGCAAGTAGAATCTAAAATAAGTTTTTCTTCTTGAATGTCTTCATTCACTTTTACAGAAGTGTATCTGAAAAAGAAATCTAACTCTACTCTCAAAAGATTGACATTTTGGGTGGAGCACACACCTATAATCCCACCAGCTCAGGAGCTGAGGCAGGACAGCCAGCCTTACAAATGTAGCAAGGCCCTAAACAAGTTAGCAAGACTGTCTCAAAAAAAAGAGTGGCCCTGGGTTCAACCCCTGGTACCCCCACCACCACCAAACTAGGAGTGTAGTTCAGAACTTTTGCCTAGTATGTGTGAGGCTCTAGGTTCAATCCCCAGGGGAAAAAAAAAATTACATTTTTTTAGGTTGTATATAAAGTTCATTGCCACAGATTATGGTATTTTAATGTAATTCTTGATGAAACTCAGAATGGCTACTTAACTCCTTCTAGATCTTTATTTACACAGTTTCTTCTATGGTTTTAGTTTGTTTTCTATTAAATCAGAAGTAATGAGGGATATAATTTAACTGGTTGAAATATGAGAAAAAAATCAACTGTCACAAGCATATAAAATAAGGCATTTATATAAACAATTCACTAATGTGTGTGAATACAATATTAGTGTGGATGATGAAAACTCTTTGCAAGCTCAGAATATGTGGTAATTTGGGGATGGTTTTCAGAAAGCTGCTTATAAACCAAGTAATACTCTCTAGGCACATTTTAGTAGTAAAAGCCTATTTTTGGTGAAATATGTATTCTTCTATAGAAAGCAGCCTAGCAAATATTAGTAGAAGGGCCTGAAGTAGTTAGTTTCATTTATTTAAATGTTATCAAATTATTTGCTTTTTGTATGAATTTAAGGGAAGCATGTAGTCTTCCATCTTTGTATAAAACATCTATTCAGAAATTTGATCCAAACTACTTCATTTTCATTTCTGAGTAATATGATGTACTAATTTTTATTAATCCATATTCCAAACAAGTTGAAAAGTAGTCATCTACTTTTCTGTGATCTGTGCATGGCATTCTCAGCATCATCTATCTATGACTGCATATAGCCAATTGTAGAATACCCATAAGCTAGGGAAGCAGATGTTTGCCCAAACCATTGGCAGGAGGTTTACTAGTTCAAGTCCTAGCTCTTTTGCTCTTGTATGGATGACAGTCCCCATCCTTTACAGCATTTGAGTTTAATAGTCTGTGTTAGATATTAATGAAACAGTGTGATTGAGGCAAAAGTCACTGGTCTTCCTATCGTATGTGACATTCTCATATAAAGAAAGTCACAGATTTTCTTCAAAGTCACAGATTACAATAAAGAATATTAGATCTGGGCTGGGGTTGTGGCTCAGCGGTAGAGCATTTGCCTAGCATGTGCACGGCCCGGGTTCGATTCTCAGCACCACGTAAATATAAATGCATTGCATTGTGTACAACTAAAGCAAATACATAAATATTTTTTAAAAAAGAATATTAGATCAAGAGAAACTGAGTTTTGCTGATGAATATGCTCAAGTCTGTCACTGGAAGAACACAAAGCAGATTTCCTGATGACAGATTTCTGTTTTGTCATCTTCCTATAGCTAAAGTGGTAACTCTCGCTGAACTTACCTGAGTTGGAGTTCAGTCAGACCTCATCACCTCAGCCAGTAAAGTTGATTCTCAGGGATGTAAAGAGACTTTGGCTTCCATGCAAGCAGATCAGGAAAGGCTTGGGGGGGGGGGGGCTCTCTGGCTCTCTTGATAATTGCAAAGCCATCATTAGTGGACTATGCTATTATTAGTTCTGGGCTCCATTAGAGTCATTCTGCCCTTCCTTAGATTCATTCACATACTACTTTTGATCAGGGCCTTTACCTGTGCATATTATTTATATAACTTATATGTATATTAACAAATGAAGTTGGTGATGATGATTATGCTTGAAGTAAAAAACAAAAGCAGAAACAAGTAAAATTTTATTCATGCCATCACTCATTTAAGTAATTTAAAATTATATCCTTTGAGGGCTAGGATTGTGGCTCAGTGGCAGAGCATGTGCCACTGGGTTTGATCCTCAGCACCACATAAAAATAAATAAATAAAATAAAGGTATCATGTACATCTATATGTAAAAAAAAATTTTTTTTTTTAATAAAATTATATTCTTTGATTCTGGCCTCTTCAAATTTAAACTGAAATGTAAATTTCTCTGATTCTGAATACTAAATAGTGGTCAAATTATTATTACTGTTAGTAAACTATTAGTGCTAGTTTCTAAAAGATGAAAAGTTTTCATGGCAAGATATTGGGAAACATATTTTACTATAAGCTGTTCATTTATATTCAGTCAATTGTAGCTTTTGCAAAAATCTCTGTTAATATTATCTTTTCAATTCTGCCTATACCCAGAACAACTTCTATTATTTTTGTTTTTCTCTAAAAATACTAAATGTTGTGCCAAACAATTTTTAAGGGGAGTTTTCTTTATGTGACCTACTTTACAAGGAAACAAATCTTTTAGCCTCTTTTCAAAACTAAGCCAGATTATAGATAAGTGAAAATATTTATTTTTGGCTTGAACAGATTATGCTTATGATGCTATTACCTTATAAATAAGAGGAACAGGCTTGAAATTAATTCATCTCACTCTTTACAAAACATAGATATATATTCTCAAGAGTTGAAAGAATGGGGATGTGGATGAGGAGAGTTGAAAGTAATATAATTTTTTACTTACTATGTAAGACTTTTTTCTGAAGACATCTCCCTACTGCAGGATAATCCAACATCATGCCGAGAATAAATTTCCAAAGAAAGCATTTAGTTAGTGGTCATTTTTAAAAAGGAAAAATCAATACAAATATTGAATTTATATGTCTATAGTAGGTTCATAATTTACAGTATTACCTTGGGTCAATTCTTTTTTCATAAACTACACAGTAGGTCCACTGAATTGCTTTTCATTGCCTTTTGTTAAATCTGACTCCAGCCCTCCACATTCATTGATATAGATTAACTATGAAATGTGTTTCAATATTTGAAATACCTATGAAGGTAATTTGAGCTGTTCACAAATATCTTTTTGTTTTAATTTTTTTAAAGACATTGATGGACCTTTATTTTATTCATTCATTTATATGTGCTGCTGAAAATCAAACCCAATGCCGCACACATGCTAGGCAAGTGCTGTACCACTGAGCCACAACCCAGCCCCTATTCACAAATATGTTTGAGCAAGAAGTTAGTATCCACACCTCCAACCTTACATAGAGTAGCCTGTTGTAAATTTTCAAGGAGAATCTCTAGAAGTTTTAGAGCTTGGTGGTAGGTGCCAGCAGTGAGAATATAAAGTGTAATTGAAATTGGGGCCACCAATGACTCTTCACCCTTGCTTTTTCATTCCTCAGCCATAACTACAGTAGGGTACATGGCAAGACCACAGGAGTCACTGTGCCAGGCAAGCAGTGTGCAGATATGAGCAGCACATCTGCAGCATAGAGCCACCTCCAGTGAGAACTACTAATCAGCAAAGAGACAGAATATTTCTGAGGGCTACATATGGATCTTTCCATCTAGTAAAACTGGATAGAGGTAGACTTTTTTGTGTCCTCTAAAATCAAATGGGCAATTATACTGATGTGCAGAATATTTTATGAGTACACAAAATTTCTTCAGATCCAGGCTTCATAACTTCTCCCCTCTCCCAATCAGAAAGAACCACACATCTTTTGAGAATCATTTGTTTACTTTTTTTTTCTTACTTCTTTATTAACTTGGTAAGTTTATTGAGCTCTACAGCAAAAATTTAGACTTGTTAATATAATAACTATAGTACCTGAGGAAAATGGCATAAATCACCAAGTGTGTACCTGATGTGGGTTCGATTTAAATTTCATCTAGTTCAGTTATTTTTATCCCTAATCAAAAAGAGCTCCTTTAAAATATTAAATAATAAATCTTTTTAGCTTTTTCTTAGTTCACTGAAAATCCTTTCTTTCTTTTTTTAATCTTTATTGTTTCTTTTTTTTAAAATTTTTTATTATTCTAATTTGTTATACATGTTTGCAGAGTACATTTCATTTCATATTACATATAAAGAGCACAATTTTTTAAGTTGCTGGTTTTATATAAAGTATTTTTATAACAATTGTGTCTTCATACATGTATTTAGGGTAATCATGGATAACTCAGTCTGCCATTATTTCTGCATTTAGGAAAGATAGTAATAGTTGAGCATATAATATGTTTTATGTTTATTTCTTAAAACCATCCTATGAAGATAGTAGTTCCTAATTCTAATTTTACAGATGAGGAAACTGAGACCTAGTGAGGTTAAATAACTTGCCCAAGGCACCATAACTAGCAAATAACTGGAGTTGTGATTTGAACCAGGTTGTCAAACTCCTAAGCCTCAACTTAACCACTGTTTGAACAGCTGTTTCTTGTTTAATGTATATATTTATCAAAATTCTTCGCAAAAATTTAATAGGCTAACAAAAGCATACATTATGCATTTTGAATTTGTTTTTAAGTAATTTGATTTTATAACTTCCTCTATTTCACTTTCTTTGCAATAGCTAAGCAAATTGTGTACTTATCTAAGATAGATACATCATTATTTTGCATTCCATTAAGAAAAAAATACTGTCAAACTCACTATGCTAACTCTAAAAGAACTTACAAGACATATATACGCAAAAATATGTGTATATGTATGTTACTTTTGTACCCATGTAATATATGTAAGATAAATGTTTTAAGGAGTTCCTATAATTTTATCATAATTCAGAGTCCCACTCTTCTGATTCATTGTTTACTACACCGTATGTCCATATTTTTCAGTCCCTATCATCTTTTTGTGCCATCAATAATATTACTGATAGTGTTACTTTAAAGACTACTTCTTTCTTTATCTCTGTGATTTTCTTCCAAACCAATGTTCATTAAAAGATTTACTACTTAAATTCCACTTCAGTTCTAAACAGCATGCATCCCATAATAGGACCAAGTGATTCTCAGTTCACTACAGGAACTGCCTTTAAAGCTTTGTCAACAAACATATATCTGAATCTTTAACCATGACCATCAGCTTTTGTATTGTATGTTATTCCAGACATGCCAGACTATGTGCAAAGATGATGGATTATCAGGCAGGAAAGGAATCTGAGATGGAAAAACTTACAGGATCATCAAGGCTTTCATTTTAAAAGAGCAAGGGTCAGAGGAGGCAGCGTTTAGAAGCGGGTGCCAACAGGAATATAGAGAACCAAACAATATGAACGTCTGATTAGTAGATTGGAAGGAGTGCCCTGATGAGTAAATTAATGAGTTTCTAAAATCATACTAAGTGAGATAGCTTGTTAAGAATTTGGGCAAGTCAGGACTCAGTTACATCTAATAGAAAATGCCCTAGACTACTACACTATTTTCCTGGCAGGACTTGAAATCCCTACTCATTCAAGTCTTTTTAACAACATGTATTATTTATAAACAAGGTTATTCTCTCATGTAAGAAGGATTTCTTTTCTTTAAAAAGACAAATTTTATTAAGAAACTAAAATCCAGACCCTAAATTGTTGAAGATATCAATAATTTTTAAGTGGAATTAGCTTGCAGCCAACATTCTAATGTTGAAACACCTACTTCCTAAAGTTGCACACAAGCAGGTTTAAGGCTATATCAGGTGCTTCAGTGTTCACAGTGGGGATGGGAAGTGAAGGGACAACCAACAGGCAGATCCCGAAACAAGGCAGTCCTTTGCAGTGTATTCACAATTAAGGATTAACCTCACTACTGAAACAATAATAATGAGAAAAAAAGCCTATTTCAATCCATTTTTAAATCCCTTTTGTAAAGTGTCTGAATATTTTTCTCAGTTCTACATGGTTAGCATTCTCAGAAAATACATGGAGGGGGTTACCATTCTGGAGACTCCTGATGAGTCCTGGGCCCTGAAGACAGGGAACAGAGGCAGCTTTCTAAGAATCTGTAAGTGACCATTCACATATAGGATTCACTGCAGAGGGTAAATAAGTACATTGCTGGTGTATTAGACTCATAACTTTGTTTATACATAGTCTATTGAAGTACTTTTTCTTCATTGTTTCATGTAATTAATGAAGTTTAATACTTTCTCATAGAGTATTTGACTTTAGATGAAGGAAATTTGTAAAAGTCCAGTTTAAGGAACCTTTCCATTGATGTTTTTGGAGTTTTTTGAACTCCCTGTATATTTGAAACCAAAAGAAACTGGCTGGTCTTTTTTGAAGGGACGCTGTATTGAACAATCACAAGAATAAAGAATTATTTCTCTTATTCCAGCACTCAGACATGAGATCATAATGGCGCTTCAGTATCTCTCTGAATCACTGGTATCTCCAACTAGACAATTTAGCTTTCTTTGGAAATAGTTTACTTAAGGTGAAACTATCAAAACTGTATTTAAGCTAGGTGTGGTGGCACAAGCCTGTAATCTCAGTGGCTCAGAAGGCTGAGACAGGAGGATTGTGAGTTCAAAGCCAGCCTCAGCAAAAGCAAGGCGCTAAGCAACTCAGTGAGACTATGTCTCTAAATAAAAATACAAAATAGGGCTGGGGATATGGCTCAGTGGTCGAGTGCCCCTGAATTCAATCCCCAGTACCAAAAAAAAAAAAAAAAAAAAAAAGACTATATTTACCAGCCAGATGTGATGGCACATGCCTGTAGTCCCACCTTCTTGGGAGGCTGAGGCTAAAGGATCACTTGAGTTCAACAGTTTGAGACCAGCCTGGGCAATATAGCAAGACCCATCTCAAAATAAATAAAACTATACCTCTACAGAAGGAACTAAATTATTCCCCAGAGAATCAACATTTTTTATACCAGTATTCCAAATGTAAGATGCCACCTTAAATTTTTGGTACAGAATTAATCCTTATATATTAATTACTGTTAAATCTCAATCTAATCGGGGAGCAATACAGTATCTTGAAGTTAAAGATTAAATAAAGGAACATAGTGTTTCCAATATTATTGTGCAAAACATTAACATATGCATATGTGTTTCTAAGAATGAAACGCATACCTAAGGGCCTCGAGATGTAGGTTAGTGGTAGAGTACTTGCATCACATGCACAAATCCCTGGGTTTAAATCCCAGCACCAGGAGGGGGGAAAACCCACACATCTGAGATAGCTCATTTGTAGAACTTCTTCCATCATAACCTTTGGAATTTATTTTAGGTTACTATTGTTTAGGGTTCCTGATAGGGGCATTTATATGCTTGATATCAAAAGAAAATAGGAAAAGCTACAAAGAAAAAACCACAAATGCCAGGCCCAGTGGCATACACCTGTAATCCCACTGTCTTGGGAGGCTGAGGCAGGGGGATCATGAGTTCAAAGCCAGCCTCAGCAATTTAGCAAGGTCCTAAGCAACTTGACAAGACCCTGTCTTTAAATAAAATACAAAAGTGGGCTGGGGATGTGGCTCAGTGGTTAAGTACCCCTGGGTTCAATCCCCAGCACCAAAACAAAAAGAAAAAAAAATGTAGAAGATTGACAAAAATATTGTATTTCACCCTGTGCTTTAGAAAGATGGAGTTACTCAAGGAGCAGCTCATAAAATAAAGGAAGCAAGAAATAGCCTCTGAAAGAATTAGATTTACGAAGTGATAAAATTTTGATTAATATTGCAAAATAGCTTTAAGAGCATAAATTTGTTTACCTTGGAATCAAGTAAAAGGAAATGTAGGAACATAAAACAGCATTGAACTACACTCCTGTAGTACTTGATTTCAAGATTATTAAGTCTTAGATTGTTATGGTTTATTGTCGTCTTGTGTACTATGCATAAAAGTATCTGACACGAAAGTTTTCTTCAACATTTATTTTCTCATTTAAGTGCAGTCATCCATGCTTTGGGACTCTGTAAAGAAGTAAAAGATGAATGAAAGTCCATTAGATACCTTATCTGTGGTCAGATCTTATTACTTAATGGATTGTGGACTCAAGGCATGTTCACGGAAATGAAGTAAATAAGTTGTAGTATATCAAAACTGGATGCCCTCATGGTTTTCTATTCTCTTCCTATGGCTTTACTTCAATCTCTTACTGACCCAAACCACTTTTTCATTATGACTTGTCTGTGTCCTCTTCCTTTATGCATATCCCTGCCTCTTTAATCCTGCTTCCTCCATCTATTTCTTATCACATCTCTAATTGTGTGCAGCTTACCTCCTTCCTTTTTATTTTTGACTCGTATCATGTAGTACAGCCATTCTATTTCCTGCCCACCCAGTCTCTTCCCATGCCAAAAAATACAGACATGAATGGAGCAGCTTAGAGACCATTCCACCCAGCCTAGCTTACAAAGAACTGTCTTTCCAGTTCTGATTATTTGTAATCCTATAGCCACAGAAAGAGCACTTAAGAGTGCTTAGAAAGCTTTTTTGTTCTTTTGGTAGTATGGTAACTTTTTAAATTCAAGTATAATTTATATGCAGTAACATTGACCCTTTCTGGTGTATGATTTTGTGAGTTTTGACAAATTTTTTACGGTGGTGTAGATACCAAAATATCAAGGTAAAGAAGAGTTTTCTCAACCTAAAAAATTCTCTTGTGCTCTTTTGTAGTCACCTCTTCTCTCTACTCCCTTTTTAGAACCACTGATCTGTTTTCTGTCCTTATGGTTTTTACTTTCTTTTTATCTATGGCACTGAGCATTGAACCCAGGGGAACTTTATCACTGAGTTACATCCCCCACACACTTTTTAAAAATTGTGAAATACAGAGTCTCTCTCTCTCTCTCTCTCTCTCTCTCTGTCTCTCTCGGATTTAACTATTATTTTCTTGGAGTTGTGTTTTTTTATTTGTTATATATGACAGCAGAATGCATTACAATTCATTATATAGAGAGAGCACAATTTTTCATATCTCTGGTTGTACACAAAGGAGAGTCACACCATTCATGTCTTCATATGTGTACTTAGGGTAATGATGACCATTGCATTCCACCATCTTTCCTACCCTCATGCCCCCTCCCATCCTCTCCCTCCTTTTTGCTGTATCTAGAGTTTATCTGATCCTCCCATGCTCCCCACCAATCCCGTTATGAATCAGCATCCTTATATCAGAGAAAACATTTGGCATTTAGTTTTTTGGGATTGGCTAACTTCACTTAGAATTATATTCTCCAACTCCATCCATTTACCTGCAAATGCCATGATTTTATTCTCTTTTAATTCTGAATAGTATTCCATTGTGTATATATACCACATTTTCTTTATTCATTCGTCAACTGATGGGCATCTGCCACAGTTTAGCTATTATTATTTGTGCTGCTATAAACATTGATATGGCTGTGTCCCTGTAGTATGGTGTTTTTAAGTCTTTTGGGTGTAGACCGAGGAGTGGTATAGCTGGGTCCAATGCTGGTTCCATTCCCAGTTTTCCAAGGAATCTCTATACTGCTTTCCAGATTGGCTGCACCAATTTGCAGTCCCACCAGCAATGTGTGAGTGTGCCTTTCCCCCCACATCCTAGCCAACACTTACTGTTGTTTATATTCGTAATAGCTGCCATTTTGACTGGAGTGAGAAGAAATCCTAGAGTAGTTTTGATTTGCATTTCTCTAATTGCTAGAGATGTTGAACATTTTTTCATATATTTGTTCATTGATTATATATCATCTTCTGAGAAGTGTCTTTTCAGTTCCTTGGACCATTATTGATTGGGTTATTTGGGGGTTTTTTTGGTGTTAAGATTTTTGAGTTCGTTAGAGATTAGTGCTCTATCTGATGTGTGTGGTAAGAATTTGCTCCCAAAATGTAGGCTGTCTATTCACCTCACTGATTGTTTCTTTTGCTGAGAAGAAGCTTTTTAGTTTGAATCCATCCCATTTAGGAGTTGTGTTTTTTTATTGGTTCATTTTAATTATACATGACAGTAGAATTCATTTTGGTATAATTGTACAAGCATGGAATATATCTTATTCTGATTAGGACTTCATTCTTATGGATGTACATGATGGTGGGATTTACTATGGTGTATCCATCTAGGTTTAACAGGAAAATTATTTTGGATTCATTTCACTGTCTTTCCTTTTCCTATCTCTCCTCCCTTCCCTTCATTCCCCTTTATCTAATCTACTGAATATCTGTTCTTTGCCTCTCCCCTCCTATTGTGGTTAGCTTCCATGTATCAGCAAAAACATTAGACTGGATTTTTGGAAATGGCTTATTTCACTTAGCATGATAGTCTCCAGGTTCACCATTTACTTGCAAATGTCATGAAGTCATTCTTCTTTATGACTGAGTAATACTCCAATTTCTTTATCCATTCATTTGTTCATGGATACCTGGGTTGGTTCCTTAGCTTAACTATTGTGAATTGAGCTGCTATAAACATTGATGTGGCTGTGTCACTATAGTAGGCTGATTTAAAATCCTTTGGATATAAACCAAGGAGTGGGATAACTGGGTCAAATCGTGGTTCCATTCTTAGTTTTTCGAGGGATCTCCATACTGCTTTCCAGAGTGGATTGCAGTCCCACCAGCAATGTATGCTTGGACCTGTCTCCCACATCCTCGTCAACATTTATTGTTACTTGTATTCTTGATAATTGTCATTCTGCCTGGAGTAAGATGAACCTCAGTGTAGTTTTAATTTGCATTTCTCTAATTGCTAGAGATGTTGAACATTTTTTCCATATATTTATTGACCATTTATATATTTTTTTCTGAGAAGTGTCTGTTTAGTTCCTTTGCCCATTTATTGATTGGGTTGTTAATTTTTTTGGTATTGAGTTTTTTGAGTTCTTTATGTATCCTAGAAATTAATGCTCTATCTGAGGTGCTCGTGGCAAAGATTGTCCCTGATTCTGTAAGCTCTCTCTTTGCCTTCATTATTGTTTCTTTTGCTGTGAAGAAAGTTTTTAGTTTGATGCCATCCCATTTATTCATTATTGATTTTATTTAATTGCACTTTAGGAGTCTTGATAAGGAAGTCAGTTCCCTAGTTGATACATTGGAGTGTTGGGCCTACATTTTCTTCTAGTATGCACTGCATTTGTGGTCTAATTTTTAGGTCTTTGATCACTTTGAGTTTTGTGCAGGATGAGAGATAGGGGTTAAATTTTATTCTACTACACACAGATTTCCAGTTTTCCCAGCACCATTTGTTGAAGAGGCTATCTTTTCTCCAATGTATTTTTTTGGCCCTTATCTAGAATGAGGTATCTCTATTTGTGTGGGTTTGTCTATTGTGTCTTCTATTGTGTACCATTGGTCTTCTTGCCTTTCTTGGTGCCAATACCATGCCGTTTTTGTTACTATAGCTCCGTAATATAATTTAAGGTCTGGGTTTGTGATTTCTCCTGCTTTGCTTTTCTCACTGAGGATTGCTTTAGCTATTTTGGACCTTTTATTTTTCCAGATGAATTTTATGACTGCTTATTTTATTTCTATGAAGGATGTCATTGGAATTTTGATAGAAATGGCATTGAGCTGGGCGCGGTGGCACACGCCTGTAATCCCAGCACTTGGGAGGCTGAGGCAGGAGGATCGCGAGTTCAAAGCCAGCCTCAGCAATGGCGAGGCACTTAGCAACTCAGTGAAACCCTGTCTCTAATAAAATACAAAAAAGGGCTAGGGATGTGGCCCAGTGGTTGCGTGCCCCTGAGTTCAATCCCCAGTACCAAAAAAAAAAAAAAAAAGAAAAGAAATGGCATTGAACCCGTATAGTGCTTTTGGTAGCACAGCCATTTTGATAATATTAATTCTGCTTATCCAAATATAGGAGAGGTCTTTCCATCTTCTAAGATCTTCATCTATTTCCTTTTTTAGTGTTCTGTAATTTTCATTGTAGAGGTCCTTCACCTCTTTTGTTAGATTGATTTCTAAGTATTTTCACCTCTTTTGTTAGATTGATTTCTAAGTATTTTATTATTTTTTGAGGCTATTATGAATTCAGAGGTTTTCCATATTTCTTTTTCTTGCTAAGTTGCTGAGGCTGGTCTCAAACTTGTGATCCTCCTACCTCAGCCTCCCAAGTCACTGGGATACAGATGTGTGCTACCAAACCTGGCAGTTTTACCTTTTACATAATCTCAATAAATGAAATCATAGTGTGTAGCCCTGTTTTTTGGTTTTTGGGTTTTTTTTTTTTTTTAGTTGTGGCAAAAATATACATTAGTATTTGCCACCTACAAAATATTTAAAATATTAAAAAATAT
Source organism: Tamias sibiricus (assembly GCA_025594165.1). Classification (NCBI taxonomy): domain Eukaryota; kingdom Metazoa; phylum Chordata; class Mammalia; order Rodentia; family Sciuridae; genus Tamias; species Tamias sibiricus. The sequence continues at coordinate 104,960,566 of CM046662.1, forward strand.
GAAAATATAAATATTTTAAATATAAAAATATTAAAAAACATAAAATCATTTTCAAGTATATAGTTCAGTAGTATTAAGTACATTCACATTGTGATGGGACAAATGATTTTGCAAAACCAAAATAGAACACCCATTAAAAAAGAACTCCCTGAGCTGGGCATGGTGGTGCACGTAATCCCAGCACTTGGGAGGCTAAGGCAGGAGGGTCATGAGATCAAAGCAAGTGAGACCCTGTCTCTAAATAAAATGCAAAAAAGAGCTGGGGATGTGGCCCAGTGGTCAAATGCCCTTGAGTTAAATCCCCAGTACCAAAAAAAAAAAAAAAAAAACCCTCCCCATCCTCCCCTTCCCCACCCATGGCAACCACTCTTCCTAATATTAGAAGAAAAGCTTTTTTTTTTAAACCAAATCTGGTGTCAGCTGTGGGCTTTTCATATGTGATTTTATTACGTTTCAATAGTTTCCTTCTACACCTATTTTATTGAATGTTTTTACCATGGGAGTATGTTGGATTTTTGTCAAATTCTTTTTGAATGATAATGTGGGTTTTTTTTTCCTCCTTTTATTCTGTTAATGTGATATATTGCATTGATTTATGTCTTGAACTATCTTTACATTCCAGGATATCTACACCCTATCCGGCCTTTAGTGGGGTTTTAACCCAGAGATGGTTTACCACTGATCTACACCCCCAATCCTTTATTTATTTGTTTATTTATTTATTTATTTTAATTTACTTTTGAGACAGGATCTCACTATATTGCACTATATTGCTGAGGATGGCCTCAAACTTGGAATCCTCCTGCCTCAACCTTCCATGTTGCTGGGATTCACTAAGTGCCACCATGCCCACCCATCTTCATCTTTTTTTTTTTTTTTTTTTTTTTTTTTTTTAGTTGCTGATGGACACAATAATTTTATGTTTATCTAGTTTTATATGGTGCTGGGGATCAAAACCCAGGGCCTCACACATGCTAGGCAAGTGCTCTACCACTAAGCTACAATCCCAGCCCCTCTTCTTCTTCTTTTTTTTTTTTTTAATTAAATAGTTTTTAGTTGTAGTTGGATACAATACCTTTATTTTATTTATTTGTTTATGTGGTGCTGAGGATCTTGCGAGACAAGTGCTCCACAACCCCAGCACCCCCTCTTCATTTTTGATAGTGCCTTTCAAAGACAAGTTTTTAATTTATGAAATCCCTTTTATCAAAAGTTTTAATGGGCCATGCTTTTGTCATTGTACCTGAAAAATCTTTGCTTAACTCAAGTTCACAAACATTTTCTACTAGAAATTTTATAAAAGTTTTATAGTTTTATTTAATTTTTGTATAGGATATGATATGGATTGAGATTTGATTTTCAGATATTTTAATTTCTATGTGTAGATCCATGTTTCTGTCTGGTGTCATATTCTTCCTCCTGAAGAACTTTCCTATATTGTGTTTATGCGGGTAATGAATTCTCTCACCTTGTTTGTCTTAAAACCTATATTTTGCCTTCATTTTGAATGATATCTTCCCTGTGTGTAGACTTCTGGTTTGAGAAGTGTTTTCTTTCAGCACTGTTACTACATGGTCTTCTAGGTTGCCTAATTTGTGATGAGAAGTCTACAATAATTTTTATTTTTGTTCATATGTTTGTATGTTTTTTTCTTTTGTTTTGTTTCAGTTTGGTTAATTTTGTTGACCCTTTTTCAAGTTTATTGACTTTTCATGCAGCTATAACAAATTCACTGAAACTGTCAAAGGATTCTTCATCTCTGTCATCATATCCTTTATTTCTAACATTTGCATTTGACTCTTTGTTACAGTTTCCAATGCTCTGCTGAAATTCACAATGTGATCAAGTATGGTGTCCTCCTTTTACAAAAAAAGCCTTTACTGTGGCTATTTTGATTCCTTGTTTAAACTGTCCAACATTTCTGAGTATGATTCTGTTGCTTCCTGTCTGTCTTGGTAGTGAGAGTTTGTTTTCCTTGCTTTTTGGTATGTATTGTAATGTTTTTATTGAATGCCAAATATTGTATATAGGATAGTAATGGTGTGTAGTACAGTAGGTCTCAGTATCCACAGGGGATTGGTGACAGGACCCCCTGTGGATAGCAAAATCAGTGGATGCTCAAGTCCCTTATATAAAATGACATAGTATTTGCATATAATCTACATACATCCTCCTGTATACTTTAAATCATTTCTAGATGACTTTATAACCTCATACAATGTATGTGTTATATAAGTAATTGCTATACTGTATTGTTTAGGAAATAATAACAAAAAATACGTTCAATACACACATTTTTCCCCCAAATATATTCAATCTATGGTTGGTTGAGTGAAACCTGTGGCTGTAGAAGGCCAACTATATTTCCTTCTACAAAGGTGTATGATTTTTCATCTGCTTTGGTGTTAGTGTGGGGGTTAAGTCATTCTACTTAGGGTTGAACTTGTTTTGGATTTTGGGTTTGTTGTGGTTGTAAGTATTCATAGCATTTAAACACCTCTAGCATTACTTTTTGCCTGTGGTTAGAACACTGATGGAAGGGTTTTTTTTCTCATTGTTTTCATATATGCTTGTACATCAAAGGAGGTCTGTGTTTATATTCTCTCTTAACCTTCCCACAAAGGAAAGATGTTATCAGATCTAGGCATAGTGGCACACACCTGTAATCCCAGCAATTCTGGAGGCTGAGGCAGGAGGATTGCAAGTTTCAAGGCCAGCCTCAGCAATTTTAACAAGACCTTCAGCAACTTAGCAAGAAATCTATCTCAAAGTAAAAAGGGTTGGGGATGTAGTGTAGTGGTAAAGCATCCCTGGGTTCAGTCCTCAGTATGGGTAGGGGGAGAGGGGGCTGCTATCAGCTTGAGGTAGAAGACAAGGTGAAGTTCTCAATACCTTCATCCATTCACCCTGAGGAGGCCCTGTCTGTGCCCCAGGGTTTTGGGGGTAGAACTTTCTCAGTGATTCTCCCAGTAGCAGGTAAATTCAGCCTTGTATATTTGAGGGATGTACATAGGAATTTCCTTCCCCTTTCCCAAAGGTTGGATACCTCTGAATCTAGGACCATTATAATTTTCTTACAGAGTTATTTTCTTTGCCCTTAGCTATAACAGGGTCTTTACCTGTGCCCAGGGAAGTGGGGGTGACAGGGATTGGGAGTAACTTCTTCCAGTAGCTTAAGGAGAAGGGTTCCATGGAGGAGCAGAGTCCTGGCCAGGCTTTGTTGCTTTTCTACAGTGGTGGCCTCTCCCTTCATCCAGGATCCTCTCTCTCATCTCCCTCCCTCCATTCTTTCTCCTGAGCTCCTAGTAGAAGTCTGCAGTAAAGAGTCCATAAGAGGATGCAAACTCCCATTATGTTTGTAGCTTCAAGGATTCTTAGAAATGTTTTTGATAGCAGTCTTACTCACAAAAAAACATTCCAAGCATGAAATTGTGAAATTACTTTCTTCACATAAGTAGAGAATAAATGATCGTTACACTTACCTAGATTTTACCATTAGTGTATTGAATATTTTGCTTTAGATTTTACCAGAGTCATACCTTAAACTTGAGCTTCTTTATTCTTTCCAGTATTTTCTAGGATGAATTTGAAGAATGTGCTAACCTACTTTGAATGTATTTGTTGATTGTCAGGTCTTTAAAATAATGGACTTGGGGGGTTGGGATTGTGGCTCAGCCATAGAACAATCACCTAGCACATGCGAGGCCCTGGGTTCAATCCTCAGCACCACGTAAAAATAAATAAATAAAATAAAGGTATTGTGTCCAACTACAACTAAAAATAAATACTAAAAAAAAGAGTATATCACATTTAAATAAAATAATGGACTCGGTATTATAGTTACCTAGATTTCTCATTGGCTGCTTTTTATTGTCTATATAAAAAATATTCCTGCACTGGAAGGTATAGCTCAGTGCAAAGTACATGTCTTCACATGTGCAAGGCCCTGGGCTTCATCCTCAGGATTGTGCAAAAACGGTGTTCTTGCAATGTTGTTATGAATTTTTAAGTTACCACAAAAAAAGGAACTCTTGATCAGAAATACTAACCTTTTCTTGAACAGGTTCACTGTAGTAGTCTGTTCCCAGAGATACTGTGTTTTATACATGAAATCCATGTTACCTTACAAACATGCAGGATTGCTTTAGAATGGAAAATTTAAAAACTGCCTATGATTGTACTACTCAAGACTAGTGTGAAATCCCATCCCTAATGTGAGGTCTAACATATTTAAGATTTGTATTAGTATTGAAAACGTAAAGTTGAAGTGTTACAAAATGTGTTACTCCCCATTATTAATTCATTTAATCTTAGTTTGGTTTTCTTTTTCCCTTTTTTTTTGGGGGGGGGTGGTGCCAGGGATTGAACCCAGGGACACTTAATCCCTGAACCACATCCCCAGCCCTTTTTCATATTTTTATTTAGAGACAGGGTCTTGTTGAGTTGCTTAGGCCTCACGAAGTTGCTGAGGCAGGATTTGAACTCACAATCTTCCTGCCTCAGCCTCCCAAACCACTGGGATTACAGGCATGTACCTTTTACTTTTTCATTTAGTTAGTGCATCAGCTAATTCTGCACACATTGGCAAGCCCCAGACTGCTGGAAAGTAGAAGGATAGGTAGTAGAGTTGGAAAATTTTTGTTGAAGACCTGAATTGATTAAAGAGAAAAATGCAGTCTTACAGACATTCTGAATATAGACATTTTTAGGCAAAAAGTCATAGTAAGTAAAAGGAGAATCTGGAAAGAAGAGACTGTGACAGAAGAGCAAGCTTGACTAGAACAGGACAAGTAATCCATGTGCTTTAGTCCAGGAAGATGGAGCAAATTGATGGGATATACAGTGTGGAGTTTAAAAATATTATTTATTATATGTATTAGTTTGCTTGGGTCTTCCTAACAGATACCACAGACTCAGTGCTTAAAAAACGTAAATTTTATTTTCTCATAGTTCTGAAGGCTAGAGGTTAAGAGATCAAGAGGTTAGTGAGATTATTTCTTCTGCAGCCTCTTTTCTTGATTTGCAATAGGCTAATCTTCCATTATATGTATCTGTCCTTATCTCTTCTCTCTTTTTTTTGGTGGGTGAGGGGTGGGGAGGGTGGGTAGCAGGGATTGAACCCAGGTGCACTCAACCACTGAGCCACATCCCCAGCCCTTTCTTGTATTTTATTTAGTGGCAGGGTTTCACTGAGTTGCTTGGGGCCTTACTAAATTGCTGAAGCAGCCTTTGAACTTGAAATCCTCCTGCCTCAGCCTGCTGGGCTGCTGGGATTACAGGCATGTGTTACTGCTCCTGGCTAATCTTCTAAGGACAACAGTCATACTGGATTAAGCCTACCCTAATGATCTCATTTAACCCTGATTAACCATTTTAAAGACCCTATCTCCCAGTCATATGGAGTGGTCCTGGAGGTTAGGACATATAAATTTGGGAAAGGATACAGTTCAATCCATAACACAGAGAATTGAAAAATTAGGCAAAAATGTAGAGATTTTTTATGATAACACTGACCAGTAGAACATTATGTCATGACCACATGTTCTGTATCTTTGCTGTCTGTTATCTAGCCAGTAATCACATATGATTACTGAGTATATGAAATGTGCCAAGTGAAACCGAGAAGCCAAATTTTAACTTCATTTAATTTTGAGTAATTTAAATGTAAATGGCCATACATAGCTAGTAGCTAAAATTTAGGAAAATGCAGATTTTGTCAAATTTATAATTGTCTGATGAATTTGACTAATGAATAATTGAGAATCGGAGTGATTGAGAGATGAGTCCAAGGTCACACAGACAATTATTGAAATATTTTTTACGAGACTTTCTTAAATACTTAATGGATTTTGCTACTGTAGACCATAAAATAAAATCTAGAGAATAAAATATTAAAACATCCCTCATTTTTTTAAAAAAAGTTTTTTTAGTTGTAGATGGACACAATATCTTTATTTTATTTATTTATTTTTTTTATGTGGTGCTGAGGATCAAACCCAGTGCCTCACACATGGAAGGCAAGTGCTTTACCACTGAGCTACAACCCCAGCCCCAAACACCCTCATTTTTGTTCTTTCTCCTGCTATAGACATGTGGTGATCTATCTTAATTCATATAATTATGTAATTTTGATATGGATTTTAGAAATAAGTCATGTAATTTTTTCTTTTTAATTTTTAAAGAAGTTTGATATTTCCGTGTAGCAAGTATTTAAATTAATTCAATAAGATTTTGATTGTCAGATTGAAAAGTTCATTTAAATAACACATAAATAAGGGGAAAACTGGCAGGTGGTTTTTTAGAAAAAAAATTTGTAATTCATATAGAGCAAGTGAGTAGATAACATGCTAAATCATTCCACAGAGGAATAATTGGAAGTGTTTTCTTTTTGAGGACAGAAATGGGTTGTTATGTTAGCAGCTAAGTTTATTGTTTTATTCTGTTCATGTTTTGAGGAGATTGTCTCACATTGTAAACTTTAAGAACATTTTTAACTTTATTTTGAACTAACTTTAGACTTATAAAAAGTAACCAAAACTCTGCAGAATCCTCATATACCCTTTATCTAGCTTTCTTAATGCTAACATTTTTTTTCTCTCTATTCAGAGTTTCTTTTATTTCTTTCATCAATATTTTATGGTTTTTGAAGTATGCCTCTTTCACGTATTTTTGTGATAATTATTAGTTTTTGTAATTTATTCTATAGGAGATGGTATTAATTATTAATTTGTATTTGTAGTTATTCATTACTTATAGAAACACTTGATTTTCATACACAATATTGATCTTGTATCCTGAAATGTTACCAAGCTGACTTATTCAAATAGTATTTTTTTTGTAGATTCTGTGGGATTTTGTAGTCTATCATGTCATCTGTGAACAGAGACGCATCATCCTTTCCAGTTTAGAAGCTTTTATTCCTTCTTGCCTAATTTCACTGGCCAGAAACCCCAACACAGTGTTGAATCAAGACATAGGAGCAGATACCTTAGGGTAAATGTTTCAAACTTCTTCCATGTTCTGGAAGAGTTTGTGTATTCTTAGCATTCTCCATTCGTTAAATGCATGATAAAATTCACCAGTAAAGCCACCTGGGCTTGGAGTTTTCTTCATAAAAATGTTTTAAACTAAGAATTCAGTTTCTTTAATAGCTATTGATCTATTCAGATTTCATTGATTTTTCTCCATTATATTTTTTCTGTTTCATTGATTTTCACTCCAAACTTCATCATTGCCTTTCTTCTGTTTGTTTTGGATTAAATTTACTTTTTTCTAATTTCTTTATTTTATTTTATTTTTATAATTTTTAATATGTACAACTCATAGTGCATATATTTAGTATCTTTTTACATACAACTGTTTGTATACAAAGTATATTCTTACAATTCAGGTCTTCAATCATGCATCTTAATGCTAACATTTTACATGACCATAATGTAATTGTCAAACTCAGGAAATTAGCATTGATGCACTTACTACTAAGTAATCCTCAGTCTTCACCACTGTCCTTTCTCTGGTCTAGGAACCTATCCAGGATCCCACATTAAATTTGTTATTTCTTCTAAATTTCCTCCTTTCTGTTCCTCAATCTTACTTTTCTTTCATTTGCCTTACAGTTTTTGAAGAGTTTTTTCTTTAATTTTTTTTTAGTTGTAGATGGACACAGTACCTTTATTATATTTGTTTATTTTTTATGTGGTGCTGAGGATCAAATACAGTGTGCCTCACGTGTGTGAGGCAAGCGCTCTGTCACTGAGCCACAACCCCAGCCCGTTTTTGAAGAGTTTTAATGAGTTATTTTATAGAATATCCTTAAGTTTGGGTTTATATGATGTTTTCTTATTATTTGACTTAAATTATGCATTCTTTTCCAGAATACCAAAGAAAATGCTCTTGTATCCTTCTCTGTGTATCAGTATGGGGTTTATTTTATTTTGGGTACCAGGGATTGAACAAAAGGGCATTTGACCACTGGGCCACATCCCCAGCCCTTTTGTGTATTTTATTAGAGACAGGGTCTCACTGAGTTGCTAAACTGGCTTTGAACTCTCGATCCTCCTGCCTTGGCCTCCCAAGTGCTGGGGTTTACAGGCGTGCACCACCGTGCCCAGCTAGTATCCGGTTTATGATGCTGCTTTTTTCTTTTTCTTTTTTGATACGGGAAATTTTATTTATTTTAAACCTCAGAGCCTTTGTTACTATAATCCTGAGAATTACAACTCATAAGGTATTTATGTAGATACTTTTATTTCTCATCACAATTGTGAAGGTAGATGGAATGGGTAGATGTCCACCATTTTGTTTTTTATTTATTTATTTACTTTTGTTGGTTCTTTTTGGATATATGTGACAATAGAATATACAACAAAATAATTATGAAAGCTTGAAATAATTCAGTCCCAGTATTTCCTCTACCCCTTCCTTCCTCCCATCCCCTGGCTCTATCCTCTGCTTTATTGATCTTTCTGCTATTTACTTACTTTTTTAAAAAAAATTAATGTCTTTACAACAAATCCCACTGTTATGTATAATTATAATGTGCCAACAAAAGGCAGAGAGAGATAATATCACAAGCATCGTCTTGCTGGATAGGGCACTTTGACCTTTACAAGTCCTTATTAAACATTCATTTTTCTGTCCTCAAATAAATAAATAAATGAACAAACATTTTGTGGATGTACATGATGGTGAGATTCATAAAGTCATTCTTCTTTATAACTGATTCTTCTTTATAGCCATTGTGTATATATACCACATTCTCTTTATCTATTCATCTGTTGAGAGGCACCTAGGTTGGTTCCATAGCTTAGCTATTGTAAATTGAGCTGCTATAAACATTGATGTGATTGCGTCACTACAGTATGCTGATTTTAAATCCTTTGTGTATATACTAGGAATAATATAACTGAGACCATGTGGTGGTTCCATTCCTAGTTTTTTGAGGAATCTCCATCCTGCTTTTTAGAGTAGTTGTACTAATTTGCAGTCCCACCAACAACCTATGATTATAACCTCTCCCCACATCCTCACCAACATTTTTTGTTACTTCAATGAATAACAAGAATACTATCAGTTGTATTCTTGATAATTGCCATTCTGCCTGGAGTGAGATGAAATCTCAATGTAGTTTTAATTAGCATTTTCTCTAATTGCTAGAGATATTGAACATGTTTTTCATGTTTTTTTGACCATTTTTTTTTCCCATTTATTGATTGGGTTATTAGTTTGTGTGTTTTTTTTTTTTTTATGTTAAGCTTTTTTGTGTGTGTGTGTGGTACCGGGGATTGAACTCAGGGGCACTCGACCACTGGGTCACATCCCCAGCCCTTTTTTGTATTTTTTATTTAGAGACAGGGTCTCACTGAGTTGCTAAGTGCCTCGCCATTGCTGAGGCTGGCTTTGAACTCGCGATCCTCCTGCCTCAGCCTCCCAAAGTGCTGGGATTACAGGCGTGCGCCACCCGCGCCCGGCTTATGTTAAGCTTTTTAAGCTCTTTGTATATCCTGAATATTAATGCCCTATTTGAGAAGCCAGTGGTGAAGATTTTTTTCCCATTCTGTAGGTTCTTTCTTCACACTCTTGATTATTTCCTTTACTGTGAGGAAGATTTTTAATTTGATGTGATCCAATTTATTGATTTTTTAAATTTTACTTCTTGTGCTTAGGAATCTTGTTAAGGAAGTCAGTTCCTGAGCCAATATATTGGAGTGTTGGGCCTATATTTTCTTTTAATATATGCAGGGTTCTGGTCTACTTTCTAGGTCTTTGATCCACTTTGAGTTGAGTTTTCTTCAGGGTAAAAGATAGGGTGATACTGATATTTCTTAAAACTGGTGATAAGCTTTAGAAATCTTGATGATGGAAGCTGCTTTGTTTCTTTTTTTAAAATTTTGTATAATAAGCCGGGCGCGGTGGCGCACGCCTGTAATCCCAGCACTTGGGAGGCTGAGACAGGAGGATCGCGAGTTCAAAGCCAGCCTCAGCAATGGTGAGGCACTTAGCAACTCAGTGAGACCCTGTCTTTAATAAAATACAAAAAAGGGCTGGGGATGTGGCCCAGTGGTCGAGTGCCCCGAGTTCAATCCCTGGTACAAAAAAAAAAATTTTTTTTTGTATAATATATATTAAGGTTCCTATATCAGTCCATATATCAGTCCATCAAAACTTACACCCATGATGAAAATGACTTATCAAACATAAAATTAGTGATTAAAGAAAGCTCTAAGTGTCAACAGTTACTTAATGGGATGAGGTTAATCGAATTTCACCAACAGAAATAAACTGTTCAATAATGAGAAAAAGAAGTAAACTTTTTCTATCAAATGAGGCAGTTCTTCATTGGAAAGTTAAGAAAGGAAATATTAAGAGAGGAGTCTTCCCAACTAATAGGATTTTCTTTATAATAGGAAATGATCTTTTTTTTTATTTTTTGAAATTTTGTATTAAAAAATAAAGGTAATTGGATAAAAATGTAGAACAAAACACATGTGTAAGATTGACAAAAGTCCGGGGTACATATATTCCGTTCCTTGGAAAAATATTCTCACACCCTGTTATCACAATATATGTACATACATACACCACTTAATACATGTATACCTATGCAAATGCTTGTAAGCATTTATAATAGGAAATGATCTTGATTGAGATATTTAACTCTAGGTAACTTATCAAGTAGACTATTGAATAAAGGAAAGGATAGTGTTTTAGGGTTTTTGTTTTTTTTTTTTTTTTTAATCTCTTGGTGGTACTGGGGCTTGAACCCAGGGGTATTCTACCACTGAGTCACATCACATCCCCAGCCCATTTTTATTTTTTAAAATTTTATAACAGGGTCTTGCTAAGTTGTTGAGTCTGGCCTCAAATTTGTGATTCTCCTGCCTTAGGCTTCTGAGTTGCTGGAATTACAGGCATACACCTCTGCACACAGCTGAGAATTGCTTTTTTTTTTTTTTTTTTTTGTCGTCTTCTATATCTAACTGTGGAATTATATCAGAAATTCAGTTATTAGAATCAATAGTAGATCTAGTTTGTCACATGAAGTCATTTTATTGCAATACATTTTTATTTTATTTTATTTTAAAATATTTATTTTTTAGTTGTAGTTAGACATAATACCTTTATTTTATTTATTTTTATGTGGTGCTGAGGATTGAACCCAGGGCCTCTCATGTGCTGGGCAAGTGCTCTACTGCTGAGCCACAACCCCAGCCCTGCAATACATTTTTATATTTTTGATATTTTAAAGTTCCAAAAGGATATCAATTAAATCTGTAAAGAAATAGTACCTTACATACCCTAAACTTTATTGACATTTAAGCATCCTCATATGTTTAATTAAGAAATTAAATTATACTTCAAGCATTGGTGCTCATAAAAAGCATAGAACAATAGAACATTAGACTTTGTTTCTAGGTTTGGGTTTTTTCTTTTTTTAATTTATATACCATTTATTCCTCAAAGGAGAATGGGGTAGATACTGCGTCTATTATAATGAAGGGGATCTAGTCCATGTTAACACTCAGTATACATTGGTATGTTTTGTATTTCTTCACTTGCAAGATTTTTTCTTCATTATGATTGTGTCAGTGAAATACTTGTGTTTTTATTGTTTTAGGGTGTCTTTGCAAACATTATTAAACTCTAAGCCAAAAGCTATCCCTTCAGAAAATATTCAGTGTAACTGAATTTTGCTTTTATTTTAGTTCAGCAATCAGCAAGCACTGGGAGGCTGAACTGGCTACCCTCAAAGGAAATAATGCCAAACTCACTGCAGCCCTGTTGGAGTCCACTGCCAATGTGAAACAATGGAAACAGCAACTTGCTGCCTATCAAGAGGAAGCAGAACGTCTGCACAAGCGAGTAAGTTCAGGGCTGCAGTCCATAGGGACTTAGAAATAACAGGTTTCCTTGATCAGAGGAAATGTGCATGTAGATTCAGCATAGGGAAATCTTTTGTGAATATTCATTGGTTGTCAGAACATATATGGGTTACATTTTGTAGGTTTGTTTGGTTTAAAACAAATATTTTCCATAGCTTAATGAGAATGAAGATTATACAAGTTTTGAAGTCATATGAACTGATTACAAGTTACAGTTTTGCTTTGTGACTTTTGGTAAGTTTTTTCCCCCTCTATTAGCTTAGTATTTTTATTAGTAAAATAGGAATAATACTCTATAATTCATGTGAAGGTTAATTAAGATACTTAATTAGAATGTGGTTGCACCAAGTCAAATATATATTTTAGTTGGGAATAGTGGTGAGTAACTGTAGTCTAAGGCAGAAGGCTCACCCAGGAGTTTAAAGCCAGCCTGGATAACATAAAAAGACCCCATCCCAAAAACAATAGTAGAAAAAAAAATTTTTTTTTAAGAAATGACAGCAGAATGTATTACATTTCATATTATACTTATAGAGCACATTTTTACATATCTCTGGTTGTATAAAAAGTATATTCACACCATTCGTGACTTCATATATGCACTTAGGGTAATGATATCCATCTCATTCTACCATCTTTTTTTTTTTCCTTGACCCTTTTGCCTCCTCCCTTCCCCTCCTTCCCCTCCTTCCCCATTGGCCATTCTAGTGTTCCTCTAATCCTCCTGTGCTCCCCATCCCAACCCAACTGTGAATCAGCCTCCTTATATCAGAGAAAACATTTGGCATTTAGCTTTTTGGGATTGGCTAACTTCACTTAGCATTATATTCTCTAACTCCATCCATTTACCTGCGAATGCCACAATTTTATTCTCTCTTATTGCTGAGTAATACTCCATTGTGTGTATAATACCGCATTTTCTTTATCCATTCATCTACTGAAGGGCATCTGTGTTGGTTCCACAGTTTAGTGAATTGTGCTGCTATAAACATTGATGTGGCTGTGTCCCTGTAGTATGCTGTTTTTAAGACCTTTGGGTAAAGACCAAGGAGAGGTATATCTGGGTCATAAGATGGATCCAATCCAAGTTTTCCAAGGTATCTCCATTCTGCTTTCTATATTGGCTGCACCATTTTGCAGTCCCACTAACAATGTATGAGTGTGCCTTTTTCTCCAAATCCTCGCCAACATTTATTCAAGGATCTAGGAATTAGACCAGAGACACTACACCTAATAGAAGAAAAAGTAAGCTCTAATCTCCAACATGTTGGATTGGGCCCCAAGTTCCTTCATAAGAATGCTGTAGCACAAGAATTAATATCAAGAATCAATAAATGGGATAGAATTAAATTACAAAGCTTCTTCTCAGCAAAAGAAACAATCAGTGAGGCGAATAGAGAGCCTACTAATTGGGAACAAATTTTTACCACATGTACGTCAGATAGAGCACTAATGTCTAGAATATATAAAGAACTCAAAAATCTTAACACCAAAAAATCAAATAATCCAATCAATAAATGGGCCAAGGAATTGAACAGAGTTCTCAGAAGAAGATATACAATCAATCAACAAATACATGAAAAAATGTTCAACATCTCTGGCAATTAGAGAAATGCAAATCAAAACCACTCTAAGATTTCATCTCACATCCACAAAAAATATATTTTGTACAATTCCTGTGAAAATTAATTGAGATACTTAAGTGACATGTAGTTTCACTCAGTGAATTGCAATGGGTCAAGGAACTTCTTTTGTTGTTTTCTTTTTATTGTTGTTTTTCAAGAAAGAACAATTGAAAAATACAGATAGAAAATTCTTCATAAAAACTGGTCATATTAGAGACTTGAGGCAGAAAAGAAAATCAGAAATCTCAATATCATTAGTATTTGAAATCCAAACAATTACTCATAAAGAATTTTTGTATTCAAAACATAGAAATGCATATACCCAATAAGAAGCAAATGCCACTATTTTCTGCTTTTTAAAAGGATGCCATATATGTAAACTCCATAGACAATATGGAATGGGCTTAGTAATAGTACAATGTAAGGAGTATAGCAGGACTAAAACAACAAGGAAATAAGTAGAAATGGAATAGAGACAAGGAGAGAGAGTTAGAAACCTGAGTAGATGTCATCCTCTCCTATGTATAAACATAAACTTTTGAGCAAAGATGGAGAAAGGGAAGATGTTTAATGGGTATATACTTTTAGATTTGCAAGATGTAAAAGTTCTAGTTTTACAGCAATGTGAATATACTTAAAATACTACTGAATTATATACTTTAAAATTATTAAGAGGATAAATTTTGGCATGCTTCATATATATATGTGCACACACATACATATAAACATATATTTAGTTGTAGTTGGACACAATACCTTTATTTTATTTATGTATTTTTATGTGGTGCTGAGGCGTGAACCCAGTGCCTTGCACATGCTAGGTAAGCGCTCTACTGCTAAGCCACAACCCCAGCCCTGGTATGCTTTTTGTTACAATAAAAAACTAACTTACAACAATTAAGTTATAGGCAATAAATATTCATTGAGGAGCTATCTTGTCTCCTTATTGTGTAGTCCCTGCCCTTAAAGTTTTTTCACTTTTGTCAATTAAATATTAAAGAATTTAAGAAAAGAAGCAGTCTTTTTATTTACTCAGGTATTTATAATTTCCAATGATGTTCTTTCCTTTCTATAGACCTAAATTTCCATCAAGTATCATATCCTAGCAGCCTAAGTACCTTTCTTTAGCAATTTTTTTTTTAACTGCAGGTATACTGGCAACAAATGATATCAGGTTTTATTCTGTCATATTTTTGTCTTTGACTAAAGGTTACATTTCCCTATTTATTTTTAACATGTATAGTCATTTTTAACTATATTGGACGGCATAAATGAAGTGTTACAGAGATCATAGATTCTGTTATTTTCCTTTGAAGAGCATTGATATTTTTATATCACCAGTCAGTTAAATTACTTGTGGGTTACCTTGAAGTTGTAGAATAGCGGGCTTCCACAGTGTTAGAGTTGGTTTACTTCTCTTCCTTCCTAATCCAAAGGTAAATCACTTAGTCCTAAGAAATTTTTTTCTCTGTGACATAGCCCTTCTAAGGAAAAGCTTGAAGTATTTACAGAGGCCTCTAATTTAACAGGACTAGAATTTCAAGCTGTCTTTACTGCGGCAAGTACCACCACAGTGTATTTCTTTCAGTCTCCCAGCTATTTTGCCACTGTCCTGAACTCCTTGGATTCTTACCTGAGCATGTGCAGTTGTGGGGTCAGCTAAAGACTTGTGGAAAGGCTTTGTGTTTATTTGGGTTCTTTCTATCATGAAATTCCCTCAATTTCTAGCTTTTTCCACTATTCTAAGGGATCTCCAAATGTTTATTTTTCTCAAGGAAATCATCCAAGTTTTTTCTTGAGGGTTTTGTTTTGTTTTTTTAGTTTTCTGCTTAAGTTCATCCAAGGAACACAGCCAGATGGGCAAGTGCCTTCAAGCAAAAAAAGATGTGTAAATGTGTAATTTGCCCAAAATTACTAGTTTCTTTCAGTTTGGCTACTCACTGGGGCCTTCAAAGAGTTGATTTTTACATTTTGCCCACAGTTTGCCATTGTTATCTATGGGAAAGTTATTGCAATAAAACCTATTCTGTTATCAGAACTGGAATTCCACTTAAGGAATTTATTATCTAATCAGACAAAGAAAACTAATATATATTAAACAGTAAGAAAATAATTGCTATGATTTGTGAACAGATGCTCCATTTTGTGAACCAGAGGACAGGAGAGCTTTGAGGGGTTGGGCGGATAGAATTGACCTTCTGGAGAAATATGTGTTGGGGTGAGAATTGACTGGTGAAGTCAGAATGTTGCCAGGCACTTGGCGCGTGCCTGTAATCCCAGCGGCTAGGGAGGCTGAGGCAGGAGGATCAAGTCAGAATGTTTTTCACAGGTAAGAGGACATTCTAGTTAAGTCATCAAGATGGGTGTGAACATGGTTTGTTGTCAGGATAAGCTGACTTGTGTGCTTTTAGTTGGGAGTATGCACCTTGGCCAAAGTAGATGGTTAGATAGGTTGGGACCAGTTTATGGAGTCCGTGAGAGTTTAGATTTGATGTTATAAAAAAGAGATGAAAGCCTTAGAATGAGCAAGTCACACAATGAAAGATGAATACGTTAACAGTTGCAGAATAGGTAAAAACAGGCAAAGGTTATATTCAGTCCATTGGGCCAGTGCTTTGATTCAGGCCTTAGGTGATAAGGGTCTCTATAAGGATATCCATACATGAATAGAAAGGAAGAAAGTGATCTGAGAGGTACAGTAACAAAATGTAAAGGGTAATTAGCTACTTGGAAAGTCAAGGGAGAGAGATATTTACTCTGTTTCTTTAATAGTCTACAATTTATTGTAGTGCAGTCAACAAAGGTATGTGAGAACCTGATGTGTATAAAGAGCTATAATAGGAAATGTGTGTGTGTGTAGTTATACTTACCATTGATTTCTGTTTATATTGACTCTTTTAGATGGTGTAACTGTTAAGAATATTGCCCTTTTCTGTTCTCTTAAAAAATATCAATGCTCATTAAAATTTATATTGCTCTCTGGGCTTTCAGTAAATTCTTATTGACTAAAGAACTGTTCTTTCCCATAGTAGACACTATTGACGTGAAGTCATTCCAGTATTGAGTTAAGTTGTATTTTAAGCACATCTTTTCTTTTAGATTCTCTGACATTTTAGAAATGTATTTGAAAAAAATTCTCACTTCTGTAAGGGGAGTTTTTAGAACCCATATTTAATTTAAAGGCTACAGATGGCCATAATTGATCTTGAATATGTTTTCATAAGAATTTTTTTTAATTTTATTTGTTCTTTTTAGTTATCATGACAGTAGAATGTATTTTGACATATCATATATACGTGGAGTATAACTTCCCATTTTTGTGGTTGTACATGATGTGGAGTTACACTGGTCATGTATTCATATATGAACATAGGAAAGTTATGTCTGATTCATTCTACTGTCTTTCCCATTCCCATCCCTTACCCCTCCTCTGCCCCGTCAAATCCAGTGAACCCCTCCTCTCCTTCCCCTCCCATTGTGAGTCACCATGCACATACCAGAGAGAACACTGGGCCTTTGGCTTTTGGGGATTGGCTTATTTCACTTAGCATGTTAGTCTCTAGTTCCATCCATTTACTGGCAAATGTCATGATTTCATTTTTTTCAGAAGAAATTTTTAAAGAAGACTTTCATTATAGGGATTGTCTATTGTCAGAAATCACCTAATTTAAGTTTTTCTAACCTGTATATAACCAATCACATAAACAGTTGTTTCCTTTGTTCTTTTTTCCTTATCCTAAATGTATCTTTAAAGAATGTATTCATTGTATGCTGAGTATCTTAATAGTTCTCAATTTGTTTTCATATATTGATCCAAAATTCATTATATTCACTTTTCACAGGTTTACTGTGTTTTAGCAAGAAATCATTTGAAATTATCAATTTAACCTGTGTTCTCATTTAATTTTAGGTGACTGAGCTTGAATGTGTTAGTAGCCAAGCAAATGCAGTGCATACCCATAAGACAGAATTAAACCAGACAATACAAGAACTCGAAGAGACATTGAAAGTAAAGGAAGAGGTATTTGCTACCTTTCACTCAACTGTAACCCAGCTAACATATGTGTTCTAAATATTTGAGTCCATATCAAAGAAGTTTTATGGACTAAAGTAAGGTTATGGACTTTTTTTTCCTCAGGGTGAAATTTTTCTTGAACATTATGAATGAATTTTTATCATTTTCCCCCATTCTTGTTTATGTTGTTATTATAAAGTGTGTTGAACTATGATGAGACAGACTGAGAGAGTGTGTTGGCCTTCTGTATGAGCATTGCAGTCATACAATCAACTGAAACCTATTAGAGATTAAATAAATTTTTTAAAAGCTGTTGCTTTATGTGGTTTTCAGTCAAAAGCTTTAATTTTCTAGGAAAGAATTACAACTCAAAGCTTAAAACAATCTTACAATGGGCAGATTGTTATTTCTAAGCATTATTGTACCAAAGCTATCAGACGTGTTGTTTAAGATCATGCTGTTCTAGACAACATACATATAAAGATGAATTCTCCCTCTAAAAAAACAGTCAGTATAAAGGAATGCTTTTTAAATTATTGTTTTCTAAGAACTGAGATGATAATTTCAGGGAAAAATAAGGATCTTCCTTTCCTTGATAGTTTAAATGTTGTTGAAGACATTATTCTGCCTTTTCTAGGAAATAGAAAGATTAAAACAAGAAATTGATAATGCCAGAGAACTACAAGAACAGAGGGACTCTTTGACTCAGAAACTACAGGTGAGCTACAATAAAAATTTTAATGTTTTTCCACATAGAGAGCACCAGCCATTCTTTCACATAGTAATGACTTTTTCCCGAAGACTTTAGTTTTTAGATTTCAGTAATTTTTCCTTTCCAGGACTTCTGATTCGTGCCTAATTTTTTATTTTTTTAAAAATTACTTGATAACGTTATCTAGGTGGCTTATAATCAGCAGTGACCATTTATATGTTCTTAGTAAATTGTTGTTGGAAATTTCTACTTTAATATTGAAGATTACTGTGAAATTTTTTTAAAAATTGTCAAATGGATTTCATTCATTTTGGGAACTGCTTATTCTGTTTACACTGAACTAATAATATGTGGATAACAACAATAATTGTGCCCTAATGGAACACAAGTTATGTTTTTTTTCTCTCTTCAGTCCAATTAATTTTATTCAAATTTTTCTGCATAAATAATATGCTTTCTGATTCAAATTACACATATACAGTGTATATCTGTGGTAGTCAGACACAGTAAGGAAAAATTTTGTAGTCTCCTAAATTTTAAAAGTCTCCTCTTGCCAGCTGAGGTACTTTTTTTATAATACCTCGTTGGTTACCTGCCTCAGAGAAGGTTAGGACCACTTTGGAGTAGAAATAAGTATATTTATAGTGAGAGGAATTTAGCATAAGGTATGATAAGTGGGACTTGAAAGCCTAGGGTTGGAAGGAGGACCTCATTATAATAAGAATGGACAACACTTATTGAGTCTTGCTAGGTACCAGACACTGTGCCAAGCAGTTTACTTATGTTATGTATTTAATCCATGTAACAATCAAAATCAGATAGAGAACCTAGGGCTTTGGAAAGTTAATTCATCCAACTATATACAAATGGCAGTAGTTAAATTCTAATGCCTGTGTCTTTGACCACCAAAGTCACCAAACAGATTTGTTATATGAAATGAAATATTTCCCTCTGCCTCTTCTCACACTGGCTTTCAAAAATATGAGAAAATGAGATTACTTGTTTTGGCTTATCCCTTTAAATCTTGTTTCTATATTTTACTTGTCTGTATAGAGTAGTGGTTCTCAATTGGAGCAGTTTTGCATCCCAGGGGACATTTAGCCATGGGTGGAGGCGATTTTCATTTTCACAGCTAAGGGACTGGTACTGACATCTAGTAAGCAAAGCCAGGGATGCTATTAAATATAAGATTATATATAATATGTGTATTATATATAATAGATTATATATAGAACATTAGTAGTGCTAAGGTCAAGGAATCCTGGTGGAGAATTCCAATATAAAGTATGTAATCAGGGATGGAAGAAAGAGGTTTGGAATTAAGTCTGCTTTTTTCTTTTGTTTATTTTGGGTTTTGAGGACTTGTTATGACTGAGTTGTATACTAAGCAGTTACACACATTCCCTTTAATTCTCACATTAGCAGGTGAGGTATCCCCATTTCCAAAGAGAAGACAGCAGTTAAGAGGTGTCAACCAGTTCGATCAAGGCACTCTTACTGTGCTTGTTACTACAGAGTAACAAAGCATAGATTTTTTATTCCAAAATCTCTGTTCTTTCTGTATTTAACTATACCTCTTCAAGCAACAAGTGTTTAAGCCATCTCTAATGATTCTTTTTAACATTTTGTCAATGTTAATTTTTTTTTTTTTTTTTGGTACCGGGGATTGGACTCAGGGGCACTCGACCACTGGGCCACATCCCCAGCCCTTTTTTGTATTTTATTTAGAGACAGGGTCTCACTGAGTTGCTAAATGCCTCGCCATTGCTGAGTCTGGCTTTGAACTCGTAATCCTCCTGCTTCAGCCTTCCGAAGTGCTGGGATTACAGGAATGTTAATTTTTGTCACACTTACATTGTTCCACTTATGAAGAAAACCCAAGAGATGATTTATTCATTATCAACCTGTTTGTTGATCATTCTAAATGTGATTCATCATTGGTTGAACAGTAATTGAATTTATTTATTTATTTATTTATTTTGGTACCAGGAATTGATCTCAGGGGCAGTCGAACACTGGGCCACATCCCCAGCCCTTTTTTGTATTTTATTAGAGACAGACTCTCACTGAGTTGCTACGGGCGTCGCCATTGCCGAGGCGAGCTTTGAACTCTCGATCCTCCTGCCTCAGCCTCCCAAGTGCTGGGATTACAGGTGTGTGCCACCGCGCCCAGTGGCCAGTAATTGAATTTTATAGCTGGCACCTGAAATAGTGAATTAGTTCTTACCTATTATTACAATGAATATAAAAAAATTATTATCAAAACACAAACTACCTGGAATAGGACAGGGAAATTTTCAGAAAATTTGAAGATAAAAATCTAAAACACCAAGCCACAGGAATAACCTGTATTTTTTTCAAGTTAGAAGAAAATGCTTCCTTTGTATCCTGATGACCTCCCACCTAAACATCTCCTGTGTATCCAAAGTCTGTTCATAAGTTCATCCTAGAAAATTGGGACCATTAAATTCCTTAGATGGTAGAGGAATTCCTGAAATTCCAGTATGTGGAATTTGATTTGGAGGTATGAATATGAATAGTATGTTCATAGTTATGGCTAAGTTAAGAATACTACAAAAGTTTTCAAATTTCTAAACTTTTTTTTTTTGGCACTGGGGATTGAACTCAGGGGCACTGGACCACTGGGCCACATCCCCAGCCCTTTTTTGCATTTTATTTAGAGACAGGGTCTCACTGAGTTGTTAAGTGCCTCGCCATTGCTGAGGCTGGCTTTGAACTCGCAATCCTCATGCCTCAGCCTCCCAAGTGCTGGGATCACAGGCATGCACCACCGCGCCCGGCTTCAAATGTATAAACTTTGGATATTGGATATTTCTAAATATCAATGCAACATGTACTCACTGTAAAAAATTTAGAATAATATACTTAGCAGGGGGAAAAAAAATCAATCATAATCTCTTCACCTTAAAGCAAGTACCTGGCATTTCCTTTCCCCATGCTTGTTTATAAAATTGTTACTTATTTACATGCCTTTCTTCCATTCCTACAGGATGGTAGCTTATGCTGTTTCCAATGTTATGCTATAATAAATGATGTCATAATGAATCCTTTACGTAAATATTTGCCTTTCCTTTCTGATGATTTCTTTAAGATGAACTTTTAAAAAAAGAGACTTTCTTGGTGTCCGTGTTTTAAGATGTCTTTTGTTGCGAAATGTATATCTGGAAAGGCAGGGCACCCACTGGTTGTTGGTCTCCCTGCATCTTTACTATCTCATTGGAAAGGACCACCTTTGTGGGGAAGGGGGTGGTTTTGGTGCTAGGAACTGAACCTGCAGTCTGGTGCATGGTGCATGCTAGGTAAGTACTCTACCAGTGAGCTATTATCCCTCCAGCCATAGCTAATTTTTTTATTATTAATTTTTCATTATGAGTAAGAGTAAACAATTTTCCATATGCTTATAGTCATTTATCATCTTTCTGTATCTTGTGGGCACCCAAGTACATTTTCACCTTAGAGCATGTGGAGTATTCTTGCCTGGAATTATAAACCCCAGATCTTTAAATGGATGACTTCTTCTTATAATTTTCTTGGTTTAGATGATAATTTATCTGACTTGCCAATTTAATCATTATCCTGCAGAACCTATCCCTTCAGTTTCAGTTTCTTGATATCACCATGTTTTATACTTGATATACCAGTACTTATCACTATCTGAAATGACTTTGTTTGTTTACTTCTACTTTATTTTTAAACTTCTTATTTTGAAATAATTTCAGACTTATGTAAAAATTGCAAGAATAATGCAAAGTTTACTCATAGACCTTTGCTTATAATTTCCCAAACATTAATTATTTTTGTCATGCTTGTTTTATCATTCTGGATCTCTCTTTCTCTCCTTCCCTTACTCCCCACCATATACTTACGTATGACTTCTTTCCTGAACCATTTTGAGAATAAGCTGGACACTCTTTTTTTGGGTGGGGGAGGGGAGTGGATACACTGGAGATTTAACCCAGGCATGCTTTACCACTGAGCCACATCTTTAGCTCTTTTTATTTTTTATTTTGAGACAGGGTCTCACTAAGTTGCTTAGGGCCTTGAAGAATTGCTAGGCTGGCCTCGAACTTGCAATCCTTCTTCCTCACTCAACCTTTTTGAGTTACTGGGATTACAGGCATGTGCCATTGTGCCTGACCTGAGCACACTCTTACCTCTGAATACTTCAGTATTTTCTTTCTTTTTTTTTTTTTAATGTTTATTTATTAGTTTTTAGTTGTACACAATGCCTTTGTTTTTACGTGGTGCTGAGGATCGAAACTGGGCTGTGCACGTGCTAGGTGAGCGCTCTACCGCTAAGCCACAACCCCAGCCCAACTTCAGTATTTTCTAAGAAAAAAGACATTCTCACAGATAACCATCAAAAGCAAGAAATTATTTATCTATAGACATTAGTCAAATTCCCATAATTATCCTAATAATCTCCATAACAAATTTTTAAGATTTTAAAAATTGTTTAAATTTTCTGGTCCTGAATTCATTCCAGGATCACAGGTTATATTTGGTTGTCATGTTCATTATTTTGGGGTTCAAATAATCCCAGATTTAGCCAATGGGATCCCCTTTAATCTATAATCTGTGTCCTTTTGATATGACTGTATCATTCTTTGAAGAACTTCATGTTGCTGCACAAGTAGATACTCCCTGGTCATCTTGTATTTTTCTAGCCCAGCTCCTGGAATCCATTTCTCCAAGGAGCCCTCCTAATTCCTTTAGCAAAGATTAGTATTTAGAAGCCAAGATCTGGACACTAAATGTGCTTGCATAGGTATCATTATTCTAGGCCTTCTTAATAAACAACTAGAATTACATACATACTACATTATGTCCATTTCAGTAGCTATGTATATACTTTTTTTAAAAAAAAAAAGAAAAAACTGAAATTGTCTTTATAACCTCCCATTGTAATTCAATACTATGCAGTTCATTTTAGCTTTCACCATTTCCATAGTTTTAACTTCATTCTCTAATACAAGAAACCCGATTCACGCTATCATACTATCTGTAAAACTTGTTCAATCCTAGAAAACACAGAAGATAGTTTCTGAATTGCTATTTAACACCAGTGTAAAAACAAAACAAAACCTACTAACTAGAGATCAGCGTAATTGTCTTTAGCCTGTATTGAAAAGTTAGTTGAGTTAGTTTTTCCACTCCCTCTTTCAGTTAGTTGAATTATTCATTTGTAATAGTTACATTCATTTGTATTATTATGTTCATCTTTCTTGAAGTATGTTTGTATTTACTGAATATATAAAACATGATTTCAAAGTTAGAAGCATTCAAAATGATGTCTTCAGGTATCTTCGTCCCCTTCAATCCTCTACCCTGGTTTCACTCCTATCCTTCTCTCCCCATTCCCATCTACCCATTGTAGGTAACCAATCTCCATAGTTCCTGGTTTGTCTTTGCTCTGTTTTTTCTTACACAGGCAGGTTTATATTTCCCCCTTTTTGGTTACACAAATAGTAATATACTCCACATTACTCTTAATGAATTTCACCCTTTTTTTTTTGGTCAAAAATATATCCTGGAAATCACTTACAAATTCATAGGAATATTGTTCATTCTCTTTTATAGTTAAATTGTCCTTTATTTGTTTAGGTGTGATAGTTTATTGAACCACAGTTATATGAAAACTTACTTGTTATTCAGCATTCTGTAATAATATTAAAACGAATAATATGTGCATAGATACTTTGTTTTTGTTGGAGGTGTATCTTATAAATCCTTAGAAGCAAGATTTCTAAGTGAGAATGTAAACACAAACATGTATGTAGTTTTGTTAAACAAACCAGATTCCCCACTGGAATGGGTTGTACCAATTCCTACTCCTGTCCAGCATTGTGAGTGCCTGTTTTTTGATAGCCTCACCAGCAAAATGTATTATCATGCTTTATATTTTGGTAGTGTGTGATAGGTAAGAAATGATAGCTTTAATTTGTTCCCCTGATTGAGTGAGGTTGAATATCCTTCATAAGCTTAAATGAAATTTCTGGGTCTGTTTGTATGTGTATAAGTCGTCTAGTCATGTCTTTTGTCCTTTTCTCTATAGGGTTATTAGTCATTTTCTCCAAAAATTTCAAATGTTTATATATATATATAAAAAATAAACTGATACGATACTAGATATTTTTTCTCTCAGTGTGGCATTATCTTTTGACTTTGCATAAGATATTGTTATGCAAATTTTCATTCTTGTATTGCTTCTGGCTTGTAGAACAGTTAAAAAGCTCTTTTTACATTCATGTTACTTAGGAATCCATCCATATTCCCCTGTAGTACTTGGATGATTTCATTTTTTACATTTAGGTCTCTGAATATTCTCTTTGGTATAAGATATGGATCTATTTTTTTTCCAAATGTCTGTGTAGTAATCTCATTTCTATTTGTTTAAAATTTTATGTTTTTTTTCCCAGTGATTTGAAATATTCAGCTTCCTATATATTTTACTCTATTTCTGGACAGTTCCTGTTCAATTCCCTTGGTCATTATCTGTTCAGGCACCGATACCACAGTGCTTTAGCTATAGAGGTTTCACGGTCTGTTCTAATATCTAATCAGACTCATCATTCCTTAGAGCTTTTCTTTTTTATTGGTTTTAAATTAATTTTGCATATTTCCCATGTAAACACTAATATTTGTGGTAAGACCTACTAATTTTAGTGTTGACTAAAAAGAATATAACTTTAAGAGAACTGATATCTTCATAAGGTTTTCATCCTGTCCAATAACAAAGGGTATCATCTTTCCATTTGTTCGTGTCTCTTTTGTGTTTTGCTGGTGTGTTTTGGGGTTTTCCACATGTAGGTTTTGAGTATTTCTAGGTGTTTGTGAATGTTTCATCATTTTTTGATTTTGCAGATGGCATTTTCTCTACCATCATAAGGTTTTTTAAAAATATTTATTTATTTACTTTAGTTGTACACAATGCAATGCATTTATGTTTACGTGGTGCTGAGGATCGAACTCGGGCCGTGCGCGTACAAGGTGAGCGCTCTGCCGCTGAGCCACAACCCCAGCCCACATCATAAGCTTTAATTGAATATTGTTTATATATATTTAAGCTGTTGCATTCTTTATGCTAATTTTTATATCCTGCTACCTTACTAAATTATTTTATTGTTAGAGCTTAGTTTTGTCATTTATTCCAATAATTATGTAAGATCTTCTAAGTATACTAACATCTTATCTGAAAATAGATGTAATTTTGCTTCTATTTTTCCTCTAATTCTTATGCCTATTTTGATGTTTTCTTGTCAAGTTGCATCACTTAAAAATACCTGTGCAATGTTAAACAGTAGAGAGGTTAACAGGCATACTTACTGATCTCAGTGGAAACACTTCTAGTGTTTTTCCATTAAATGAAATGCTAGTTTTAACACTAAAGTATATGTATTTTATCATGTTATGAGAATGTCCATCATTCTTATTTTCTTGAGTGTTTTTACGAAGAATGAGTGTTGAATTTTGCTGATATCTCTTTGTATCTATGAAGGCAATTATAATTTTCTAAGATTCCTTTTGTCTTCTTAGAAGATCTATGAATATGGTTTATTGTATTATTGGATTTTCTAATATTTAATTATTTTTGCATTTCTGGAATAAATCTCACTTAACTGTGGTATATTAGTTTTCTTACTGTGACATTAAACTTTGTTCCTGATTGCTTATAATTTTGTATGATATTCGTATGTGATATTAGTCTGCAAGTTTCTTTTCTGAATGGTACAGCAATGTTGATAAGATGTAGGCAATATATTCATAATATGATTTGGAGGATTTTCATTATATATCTTGGAAGAATTTTTGTCATATTAGAACAGTCTTAGCCGGGCATGGTGGCGCACACCTGTAATCCCAGCACTTTGGGAGGCTGAGGCAAAGAGGATCACAAGTTCAAAGCCAGCCTCAGCAATGGCGAGGCACTTAGCAACTCAGTGAGACCCTGTCTCTAAATAAAATACAAAAAAGGGGCTGGGGATGTGACCCAGTGGTCGAGTGCCCCTGAGTTCAATCCCCTGTACCACAAAAAAAAAAAGAACAGTCTGGTCTTTGAAGGTTTAGTCACTCTCTACCTTGTGAATTTCTATTTCTATTTCTATTTATTAATCCTGCCTTGTGCTTTGTTTGGTTGCTCCCCAGCTATTTTGAGAGGGGATTTAATTTCTTTATTTTCATTCTTTCACTTTTATTTATGTACATGTTTAAGGTCATAGTTTTTTTCCTCTGATAATTGCTTTAAGTGTCCCACAAATTTTCATCATTATTTTTTTCATTCATTATTTGTTGAAATTCTGTAATTTTGGTCTTATTTCCTTTTCATACAAGAGGTGATTAAAAGAAGATTCCTAAATTTCTTGGTGGAAGTGATTTTTTTTTTTTTTTTTGTTATTTTCTAGTTTTATAGTATTATGACCACAGGTTTTATTTGTAGAATTTATATTTTCTACTGTTTTCTTTTTTGGGGGAGCAGAGGGAGGAGTGACCTAATTTTTAACCAATTTTTGTGAATGCTTCTTGTGTATCTCATGTATATATTGTTGGTAGTGCTTTTTCAACCAATTTAAGGTTTTTTTTTTTAATATTTTTATTTATTTGCTTTAGTTGTACATAATGCGTTTTATTCAATGCATTTTATTTGTACGTGGTGCTGGGGATCGAACCCGGGTCGCCCACGTGCTAGGCGAGCGCTCTACCACTGAGCCACAATCCCAGCCCATTAAGGTATTTTTAATAGGTAATTCATTCATGTTTATTGATATGATTGTTATGTTAGTCCCAACTCACCTTTATTTATAATTTCTATATGTATTATGTATAATTTCTATATGTATTATTTTTTAACATTTATTTTTTAGTTATAGTTGGACACAATAGCTTTATTTTATTTATTTATTTTTATGTGGTGCTGAGGATAGAACCCAGGGCCTCTCATGTACTAGGCAAGTGCTCCACCACTGAGCCACAACCCCAGCACTATATGTATTATTTTTCTTTCTCTATGTGATGTATATTCTTTTTTTCTTTTTTTATATATTTTGACATTTTAAGATGGTCTTAACTTCATTGTAGCTGTTGCATTTGAACTTATACCTTTTATTTTTGGTCTTTTTAATTATTTATTTATGTATGTATATATGTATGTTTGTATATATTTATTGTAGTTGTAGGTGGACAGCATGCCTTTATTTTATTTGTTTTTTTTTTTAGTAATATTTATTTATTTCCTTTAGTTGGACACAATGCGTTTGCGTTTATTTGCGTTTACGTGGTGCTGAGGATCGAACCTGGGCCGCACGCTAGGCGGGCGCTCTACTGCTGAGCCACAATCCCATCCCCCTATTTGTTTGTTTTTATGTAGTGCTAAGGATTGAACCCAGTGCCTCATGCGTGCAAGGCAAGCACTCTGCTACTGAGCCACATCTTAATTTTTATTTTTTTCATACCAGGGATTGAAACCAGGGCCACTCAACCACTGAACCACATCCCCAGCCCTTTTTTATTTTTTATTTTGAGACAAGGTCTAACTGAGTTGCTTAGGTCCTAAGTTGCCACGGCTGCTTTGAACTTGGGATTCTTCTATCTCGGCCTCCCCAGCCTCTGGGATTACGGGTGTGCACCATGCACCTGGTGAATTTATACTTTTTAAAAGTGCTCCCACAGCTGGGGGCATAACTCAATGGAGCACTTGCCTAGAATGCACAAAGCCCTGGGTTTCATCCCTATCAATACCAAAAAAAAAAAAAAAATCCTCCTAGTTACCTGTGTTCGTAATTTAAACTTTTACTGTCTGGTTTGTTAGTTTTTAATCCTTTTCACAACACTACTGTACTAACTTCAGTTACTCAAGAAAGAAAAGGATTTGATTGTGAAGTATGACATATTGAATAATAACGAACTTATTCTGCTTTTTTCCCCTCCTATATTTTAATTGCATTATTTCTACTTTGTCTTAGTTTATGTCCTATACCTTTGTTTTAGTCTTTGATATACATTAAATATATTAAAAGTTCACTGTCTTAGTTCATTAGTGCTGCTATAACAAACTACTATAGACTGGGTGATTTATAAAGAATAGAAATTTATTTCTCACAGTCCTTGAGACTACAAAGTCCAAGATCAAGACACCAATTGGAGGTGGGTATGGTGGTGCACACCTGTAATCCCAGTAACTTGAGAGTCTAAGGCAGAAGGATCACAAGTTCAAGTTCAAGGCTTGCCTCAAAATAAGAAATAGAAAAGAACTGGGAATGTAGATCTGAGGTAAAGCATCCCTGGGTTCAATCACAGTACCGCCCCGCCCCCCCAAAAAAGGCACCAGCTAGTTCCATTGTCTGATAAAGGGCTACTCTCTGCTTCCAGGACTCTACCTTGTCCCTGCATTCTCTGAAGGGGAGAAATGCTGTGTCCTCACATGACTGAAAAGCAGTGGAGCCAAATGCAGCATGAAGTCTCTTATAAGGATCTTAATCCCATTCTTGGGAAGGAAAGACCTAATTATCTCTTAAAGGCCCCACATTTTATTATCATCACATTGATCATTAAATTGCAACACCTGAATTTTAGGGGGGCACATTCCAATTATAGCACTTATTATTAGTCCTTTTTTTGAAGTTTCCACAGTAATCTTGGTTGGAGGAAGCTTAATTCTGTGGATAATTCCAAAAGAATTCGGGAATTATTATTTCCTGAGTTTTTGTATGTTTAAGACACAGAGTTAGTACATGGGTGACATCTTGAGGAGATACAAAGTCCTTGGTTCATAATTTTCTTTTGGAGTTACTTTTTTTTTGTACCAGAGATTGAAACCAGGAGGTGCTCAACCACTGAGCCACATCCCCAGCCCTTTTATTTTTTATTTTCAGACTGGGTCTCACTAAATTTCTGAGGTAGTCTTTGAACTTGCAATCTTCCTGCCTTAGCCTCCTGAACTGCTGGGATTACAAGTACACACCACTGCTCCAAGGTCTTTGACTTACTTGGAAATGACAAGTATTGCCTAGTTTTATATATTATTTTTGAGAAGTCTGATTCCAGTGTAATTCTATTGACTTAAGTTTGGGGCTGTTTTGCTTGTGTGCTCTGAGGATTTTTTTGCTCTATTTTTAAGTAAAGTTAGATTGACTAAGGTTTTTCTCAGAATTGATTGTTGAGGATCATTTTTCTTAGGTACATAGTAGACCCTTTAAATTTTTACATCCAGTTCTTTCTTTATTTCCAAGAAGTTTTCTATTCTGTTGTTTTTTCTTCTTTATGAGCTCCAGTTTTATGTAGCTGGATTGTCTAGTTCAACCTCTTTTCTCTGCTTTATCCCACTTTTATTCTTTAAAATTTTAAAAAATAACAAATAAACAATAATAACTGAATTTCAAATTTTTTATTAAAAACTTTCTCTTTGGGTACCTTAAGTCAGTCTTTATTTCTGATATGATTTTGCTTTTTTCCTCTGTTTCTTTCTTAGGCTAAATCAACTCTTCTATTTTTTAGAGCTTTCCCCCCCTCTATTGTTATTCTTAATTGTTTTTGTTTTGTTTTGTTTTGTTTTGTTTTGTTTTGTTGCAATACTGAGGATTGAACCAGGGAATTGAACCTAAAGCCTCACACTTACTGGGCAAGCACTAAGCTATATCCCCAACCCTCTTTTTTATTTTGAGACAAGATCTTGCTGAGTTTCTGAGGTTGACCTAGAACTTATACTCTTCCTGCCTCAGCCCTCCAGGCACTAAAATTACAGGTGTACACCTGCACTGTACCCATCTTATTCTTAATTTTTGAATATTTAATCAAGCCTATTTTTGACTTTTTGTTTCAGAATTTTAATTCAGGTTGGAGTATTGTGTTTTTTTCTGTTTCAAGTTGATTTCCATTTACTGAAATGTTTTGAATATTTTCTTTTTATAATAGTTTTTGTAGATGAAGTTTTCTTAAATCTTTGAATTTTATGTATATAATGGCGATTTTGGGTAGTTTATAAATTTGTAGTTCTGACCACCCTCTTTTGGAAAGACAGTAGAGGGAGAAGTTGCATGTCTTTAAATATTTTAATTTTCTTTATCTTGTAAGATTTTAATTTTATTAACTTGCTTCTTTGGCCCTTTACCATCCTTTTCAAGAAGGTTTTTTTTTTTTTCTCTTATCCCCTTCTCTTCACAAGTGTTTATTGCCTTTCTAAGACTGCCTTTTCAAGTTACATGTACACTGTTTTTAAGTCCCTTTCTTATAATCTGCTCTCTTCTAGATCCTTTTTTTTTTTTTCTTTCAGTATTTTGATACTTTTTGTTTCAGTATATTCACAGTGGTCTTAGGGTTATCATAGTTTAGTCTTATAGGCCTTTCTCTTCACTCTTTCCTGCATTGCCCCTAAAGCCTTGCTTTCCCTCTGCAAAGGGTAATACAGTGAGAATTTGAGAAGTAGCTCTGTGGAAATTGGTACTTACACTTTCTAACTACAGGTAATTTGACACGTATTGTTTTCTTCTAGCTACATTGAAGTCATGGAATCTATGCGGGTTTATTTCCATTATTTTTGATGTTTTGAGATAATGATAGATTTCACATTACCTTGGCTAACCAGAAATCTTTTATTTGCTTCTTTATTGTCTGTGTCTTCCTTCTAGAATTCATGCTCCATTAAAATAGGAACCATCTTTATTTACTACTTTATTCCCACTGCCTAGTAATAGATGTTCAATAGTTAATAGTTGAGTAACTCTTCTTCACAATGTGCATGTGTGGTGGTTTTTACCCATTTTTCTGGGTAAGAATGAGTTATTAATACTTGTCTTTATATAATTATGTTAACAATTATATAAATATGTAATAATTATATAATAATTTATATTAATACATATAAATATATGTCCTATTATATATGAAGGTTAACTAATAAGACAATGATATCTCTTACTCATAAGAGCTTAGGGTATGTATCAGATATCAATAATGATAATTTTTCTGTTGCTTTTATTTGGATTAAATGATGCAGGATTTAAATTTTTAGAGAAAATTTAAATGATCTGATCCTATTTGTGGTGGTTATAATTGTGTGATTTCTTTTAATCAGTCTTGCGTTTTAGCCTCCGTGTTTAACAAGTAAACAACATGACTTTCTGCCCAGCAGAAATTTTATATTTTCAATTGTGACCTTTTTTTAAAGCACTCAAAAAGGGAGGTAGTGATTCTGGTCTATAGGGCTCTTTCAAGTCGGAGCTATGCCTCTGGGTGTCCCTAGCATGTGCCTTTACTCTTTAATCAGGAAAGGAAAAGAAAAATGTAGTAGGCAAGAAATGATAGTGAGTGGAATAATGAGTTTGGAGAGAGAATGAGGCAAGAAGAAAAGGATTGGAAAACATAGACAAAGGGTAGATAATTAAGAAGTGCCATTGACCATGGTTTTAGTAACATCTGATTGGCCCCTGTTCACTAGGTTGTCTGTTTTTGCTCTAGGAACATATTCTCTGAGCCTAAAAATAGACTAGCTTCATCAGCATTATTAGATCTCTTTTGTTATTTAGCTAGTAAAATTCCTGCAAACAGAGAGATGGCTTAGAGTAGGAGACTCATTCTAGAGAGAACAAAGCAATTTTAATAGCTGAGGGAATTGTGTGTTTTGCTTTCTTCCATTGAAAATGTTTGGACATCCCATTGATGGCCAGGGAGAACAAGGGAGCTTTTCATTTCTAAGGAAGGCTTGAGAGGGCAAAGTAGGTGGTGGCTGGTGAAGTGGTGTTTGCTAGTGAATGACATTTGGTCTATTTTTATAGCTGGAAACATTCTGTCCTTAAGCTTATTGTTTAAGCCAGCAAGAGAGCATGCTGTGCAATCATGATTGGAATTTTTACATTTGATCATGGGATCTGTTTCCTCCTGGATAGTTTATAGCCTACACAGATTTGGCTTCTGAATTTATAAATATTTTTTTAAATTTCAGATTGTGTTCTCAGTTTACTTCTCTTTACCTTGCAGATTATTCAGAGAAAGGAGATTAGAAACATACATGGTTAACATCTGACAGTAAATACTTTGAGATTAGATTAGATCCTTAAACCCTTCATTTATAAATCATCACAGCTGTTTTATTAACCTTAAATTTTCTTGCAGTTCATCTGTGGCATCCTTGCTTGATCCTTGCTCATAATTATCTCGTCAAAAGCATGTGATTATGTTCAGAATTCTAAATAAACTGTTGCTTTCTTAAATATATTCTATCCAATTTCCCAATTATTTTTCTTAAAACTTTGATTTTGAAGAAATTGTAAGAAAAATAAATCTTAGGAAAAAAAATACCTGTAATCCCAGCACTAGAATTCTATCCATTCACATCAATTCTCAGCGTTTGTCTTCAGGCCCAGTGGCAGTACGCTGCTTCATATTCTGCTCCTTTCACTTAACATTTACAAGATTGTCTTTCAATAATATAATTTAAAAATTTTCTACTATCCTTTAGACTTGATAGAATTTCTTTAGAGATTTACATTGAAATGATGTATTAACACTTGAAACATCTTACTTTCTGTGTCTGATTCATGTTGTAATTAACACCAAAATGTTTTCATTGTTCTATATAATTTACATATTCCATTATAATTCATGTCAGTCACTTAATCCCTCTTAGATATAAAAGTGGATTTTCCAGAAAGGATGTATAACTTTCAATTCATTGTTTATTTGAATAGTTTATTTAAAAAGTGATAGTTGGGGGGCTAAGGATATAGCTCAGTTGGTAGAGACAGGCCCTGGGTGAAATCCTCAGCACCACCAAAAAAAAAAAAAGGTTATAGTTGGTTTTCTATCGTTTTCAAGTTTTTAACTGAAATTGAAATCACTACCTCAAATTATGTCATTTTATTTTTAGGCTCACTTTGTTATATTTGTGGTATTTAGAAACGTTTTTAAAAGCAATAGTAATTGCTAAATAAGTTTTAGGTATGCCAGAGTTTACTCCTTATCAAACTTTTAAAAATATTACTTTGTTGTCAAAAATGTTTGCTTCCAGCCGGGCGCGGTGGTGCACGCCTGTAATCCCAGCACTTGGGAGGCTGAGGCAGGAGGATCGCGAGTTCAAAGCCAGCCTCAGCAATGGCAAGGCACTTAGCAACTCAGTGAGACCCTGTCTCTAATAAAATACAAAAAAGGGCTGGGGCTGTGGCCCAGTGGTCGAGTGCCCTTGAGTTCAATCCCTAGTACCAAAAACAAAAAAAGAAAAATGTTTGCTTCCCTTTCCTTTGTGTGCGGCATAGTGGAATTGTTAGCTTTATATTTTTGTAATATGTGCAGTTACTGTTTATCTTCACTACAGTTTTTAGCAGTGAACTATGTTCTTACACATGCATGTATTCATTCAATAATGAGGCAAAACAGAATAATTAACATATACCCTGAAGTTTCATTTTAGATTGTTGCTTTCTTCACAAAATCTTTTTCTAGAGTTGACATAAGGAGAAAAGCTCAATTTCTCTCTTTTTCTCTGTCTGTTTTTACCTGAGATTGCTAACAGTTATGCATTAGGAAAAAGTAGGTAGGCAGCAGTAAAAATGAAAGGTGAATAATCCATGAAATGTGTCTTTAATCCTGCCTAGATGTAAAGTACCTAGAGTGTTGCCTGGCTCAAAGTCAAGTCAGTAACTTTTCGTTGGGTAGTTAGATGGATTCATAAACCAGCAGGTCAGTAAAACTACATGACTCTCTTGAGGTGGCCTCCTAATCTTGAAATTCCCTTAAATTGTGTTAAGTTGAGCTTCACTGGTTCATCCTCATTGTCAGAGTTATTACACAATGATAGTAATAACAGAGCTGTATTGTTTTATAAGAGATGAATTGACACATATATATGTATTATAATTTTGTTTCTGAAGGAAGTAGAAATTCGGAACAAAGATCTGGAGGGACAGCTGTCTGACTTAGAGCAACGTCTGGAGAAGAGTCAGAACGAACAAGAAGCTTTTCGCAATAACCTGAAGACACTGTTAGAAATTCTGGATGGAAAAATATTTGAACTAACAGAATTACGAGATAACTTGGCCAAGCTACTAGAATGCAGCTAAGGAAAGTGAAATTTCAGTGCCAATTGATTAAAAGATACACTGTCTCTCTTCGTAGAACTGTTTGGGCTCTGCATCAAGATTGCACAAAAAATTTTGAATATAACTCCAGGATGAGGATCTTTTGAAAATTGGAATTGTATATTTCAGTGTAAATTTTAGAATTCAGCTTGTAGCTAGTTGGGGGAAAAAAAAGAAATGAAAAACTTGAACTACAAATTACCTCCATGTATATTATTGGCCATAGTTAACTAGAAAGTTATAAATAGACACTTAATGCAATCTTTTTTTTTTCTTTCTGATATTAGCCAATGGGAGAATTAACAATGTCTGGGTCACATCCCCTTTTTGTGTTCAACACAGTGAAGGTTATCTGCTTTTTAAATTAATTTATTTATGATATCTAGAGCTGTGTTTTGTGCAAAAACTGAGTGATGAAAGCCCTGTCTTTTGTTGTAATCTGAATAATTTCTCAGGATATTTTTGCACTGCTGAAAAGCAGTGCCATTACCAATTAATTCTTGCCAGAAGTGAGAGAGAGCTGCATCTTTAATTGAAAGACACTATAACTGGGTGTATAGAGTTCCTCCCTTTTTTGTACTGGAAGATTTTTCACTCTGGTGACTACTCTGGTACACTCTGGTGTTCTCTAATCTTGTCCGTTGTATAGTTTACTTTTCCATATTGATTCCATGTATTTATGAAAAGATATTGTCTCCCATTTTATTACACATTTTAAAGCCAACTAACAAAGGCAGCTGAGTCCCTCAGAAATTTTTGTTTTTAAATTTCTAATAAATTTGACACACAGAACTGAAATATAGCAGTCCGTCATTGACGGTCTGGTCTAGCAATGTTAAGTATATTTACAGAAAATATGC
The DNA here is from genome assembly GCA_025594165.1 of Tamias sibiricus. Taxonomy (NCBI): domain Eukaryota; kingdom Metazoa; phylum Chordata; class Mammalia; order Rodentia; family Sciuridae; genus Tamias; species Tamias sibiricus. The sequence goes on from CM046662.1 coordinate 104,995,745, forward strand.
AGTTAAATTTATTTATATATTTTGCAAGAAATCTTTTCTGAAAGATCAATGCATTTCAATTTATGAATAATAATGGTTATTGGGAAACTGTTTATTATAGATAATTTTAAGGTGTATAGCTATTTTCAAGGGGATCCATTTACATCAAACAGCCAATCAGAGGACTGTATCTAAATTGTGATCATGGCAGATGGAGATGGAGTCATGTACCCTGGCTGGGTCTTCACATCAACCACATCTTTATTCAAACCTCACAAGGCAATATTCTGAACTGTTAACTAGGCATTTCAAAACATGAATTACATCCAACGAGCTCTTCTCAGTGAGCAAGTTTTAATGTTGTTTTGATGTAATTTTAAAAGACTTTTAGCAAACATACATTTCTTTATATATTTCTTTTATGAGGATATTTTAAAAGTAAGCCAAGTTATGTCTGGTCTGCTTATGGAGTAGGAATTGCATCAGAGTACATATATTCTTGCTGTACAATGCCTGTCATGTTGAGGAGGGTTCTTTTTTCAAGTGTATGCTTGAGTATTTGACTCTAAAGAGTCAATAAATGCACTTTTTGTTTGTACCCCAAATGATTGAATTGTCGAATACAAAATTAAGCTAATTAATCAATTTGTAACCATTTTTTCACTCAAATAGCTACTCAACACTAGATAATTTTGTTTTATATTTATGTGTATGTATGAAAATACATACATATTAATTTATATTAGAGTGAAAAATAAATGATTTGTTTCTAAAGTTAGTTTCTAAAGTGAGTTTTCAGGTGTCTCTGAAAAGTTTATACCAGACACTTAATCATCATGTATTATATGTGCTATAACATCATGTAAGTTACCTCCAGCTATTTTAGAGTATTTTCCTCACCTTTTTATTATAGGGAGAATAACTTAGGTACACATGCTCAGAGCTGAGATATTTCTCTGATAAATCAGGTAATAAAATTTATTTGATGGATAGAATTTTGAAGTCAATGTGATTTTTATCCATGAGTTTCAAGTACAAAGAGCACCAGGTTTTAACTTAAATAAGGGACTAATACTAGGGATCAGGGAATTTAGTTATGAAGAGTTAAAAATCTTAAAAAAAAAAAAAAAAAAAAAAAAAAACAGTGTAAGCTGTTGAAATGGTAAGTGAATTATTTTAATGATGTAATAAAATATTTTTAAATTTTGACATAGTGGTCATTTAATGGGAAAATAACTCACCAAAATGTCTCCACTTGAATTGTATTGATAATGTGAGGCATATGTGTAATTCAACATATACATATACCCATATGTATATACAGAAAATTATTTTTAATATTTTCCTACTGATATGAAATTTAAAATTGGAAATTTTGTGAGTGTTTTCCTTGTCCAATAGAACCTAGTTGTTTCTTTCTTTCTTTCTTTTTTTTTTTTTAAGTGGTTTAACAATTTCTTGAGGGCTGCACCTTTAAATTCCCAGATTGTCAGTAAACATGTACAAAATATGGGATAAGGTGGACACAAGTGCACATATAAATAAAATGTTCTTACTAAGACTATTTTAAACATTCATTTACAGTAGGAGAGTATCTAGAAATCATCCTCTACAACTCATAATTAGGTTGTGTGCCTACTGTAGTTTTTTTTCCATTTCTGTATTATATAAATATTTGCATATTAAAATTTGATTTTTCCCAGAGACAAGTATTATATAATGTATCTATATTTAGATTAAACTGTGGTGATATATTTATCAGAACATGATGTTGGGGACTATAGCCTGAACATGTGGACTTACAATGACAGAGGAAGAGAGCAGAGATTGATTCCATTGTGTATAAGTTATTATATGATAACTATGAATTCTTGTACAAAAACAAAAAAACTGGAAAAAAAGAAAAACAAAAATACAGTTTTTATTTTGAAATACATTTGTTGTTCTCTGGAGAATGTACTTCATCTTTTATTTCCTTCAGACTTTTACAGAAATTTAAAAGCATTTAAGTGATGACAGCATTTACTTAAATCTTACAGGTGCTACTGGATTTTGCATTAGTGTGTTATGTTGTGAAATCCTAACTTTGACATAAAAGGTTTTATAAGTATTTCCCTGCCTGGAAAATTAGTTTTTATTCTTTCTCTCCTCTCTTTCTCTTCCCTTTTTCTCTCTCCCTCTCTCTTCAGACTAAAAAACGTTCATCAAGTTGCATCCCTCCTTGTCCCTGTAGAAAAGCTCCAGCACCATCATAGATTTGATGTTTTGCTGTCATTGAAACTGCTGGGAAGCAGTCAGAGGAAAAACTTGTATTTTTTTTTTTTTTTCTTTTAGGTGGAACTAAGAGGAACACTCAGACTTAAGCCACCACAACCACCTTTTAGAACTCATTCCTTTGCCCTGATATATTAAATTTATTCTTTACCATGTGTGTCTCTGTCTTCCATGTTTTTATTTGACTCTGGCATAAGCACTTCAACTGCCCTCTTTGTGGTCCTATTTTCTGCCATTACTAGAATGGGAGGCAGGCCAGGGAGGTTTGTGGGTTTGTTGTTGTCATCTTAATCCTTTTATTTATTTGATATCAAATGATTTTAACATCCCAAAATTCTGTGCTTAAAGACATGAAATAGTCTTCATTGAATTTTTGTCTCCTGAATGTCTATCACAATCATGAGCTAGACTAATTTATATAAAACCTTAAGAGAACTTTCAGGTAAGGAGATGAGACTGACATATTTTTATATTCTCAAGTAGGACATTGGACTGAAAGTACAAGTATTTGTTGAGAAAATTATTTTAGAATTTTTTAGAAAGAATCATTTTGAAGTAGAAACAGATGCTTTGTTCATTGTACTCTAAATTGTGAGAATATTTTTTCCTAATATTCCTGTTAAGTTCCACCTTAATTTTTTTTTAAAGACACTTATGCCACTGTCTTAAAAAACCTTAATAGGTAGAGGCAGTCTAGGCTATTTAGAATTAAGACAGCTCTATACAAAAATGGAAGCAATAAAATACAATGATTTTGACCCCATAAGGGAAATGAGTAAAATTTCATAAAAGTCTTCATTGGACCTTACATTTTTTATGACAGTTTTTCTTTTATGGGAAACTGATATATAGATGTCACACAAGAATAAGTATAGTTACTGAGTCATTGTATTAAATATTAATAGTATTTGATATTAAAATTAATATTTTGCATCTTTATTACCTAGTAAAATAGCTAATAATTTTATCCGAGAAAATTCTAGTCAGAACTACACTGCTCTATGATTTCTGCTTAGGGCACTAGATTTTTTTAAAAGCCACATATAAGCAGGCTGAAGGTATGTGTACTTCAGTGGTAGAGCATGTGCTTACCATGTACAATGTCCTGGGTTAAATCCCCAGAACCAAAAAGAGAAGGAAAAAGAACTTTTCAAGTCATTTTTACCAAAAAGTGTACCAGGAAGAAAATTGCACTAGAATAGATGGCCACACACACCCAACTGACTTTTAGTCAATTTCTTGATCTCTGAAATGTCTTTTCTGCCTGATAGATTTAACAATGTGTTTCAGACCAGCGTGGTTGAGGCTGCCTATAGTCTAGCTGTTCAGGAAGCCGAGGCAGGAGTATCACTTGAGCTCAGGAGTTGGGGGCCAGCCTAGGCAGCAGAGTGAGACCTAGCCTCTTCGGTGGGGGTGAGGGGAGAAGGGGGGAGAATGTTTTATGTGAAAGCAGATCCAGCCAGAAGGATAGGGGCACAATAACTTCAATTTTTATCTAAGGCATATCAGGATGGCCAGAGACACAAAGTGCTCCCCCGCTACTGCTGCTTTTAATTACATTTATTGGAATTGCCCTGATGAATTTTAAAGACTTTCAAAAAACCCTTTTACTTATCAGGATTTATAACCTAATGTAAGACACCCAACATTGAGAAATTACCATTCTATGGAACTCTGACTTACTTTTGTCAGGTGTATTCATATCATATATACTAAGAGATGGAAATTACTCTACTTTGCCCTAATAATGCCAAATGAAAGTAATAAGTGCCTGATAAATGCAAAATTAAGACCATTTCTATAGCACAAAAAATGAAATATATATATGTATGTATGTATATGGGGGGTACTGTGGATTGAAACCAGGGGAGCTTAACCATTGAGCCACATCACCAGCCCTTTTTTATATTTCATTTAGAGACAGGATCTCACTGAGTTACTTAGTGCCTCGCTTTTGCTGAGGCTGGATTTGAACTTGCTATTCTCCTGCCTGAGCCTCCCGAGCCACTGGGATTACAGGCGTGCACCACCATGCCCAGCCTTATGTACTCTTAAACTAAGTTATATCTATTTGACTTGTGGCTGAGGCTTATTTGACTGTTCTACCTTACTTCACATGGAATAACCATCTCAGCACAGTTAGAAAGCAGATGAGTTTGAAGTTGATGCTTTCCCTACAACTTCAGTATGAAAAATAGAGCTGTAGGGAGTATCTTTTAAACATCTGCTGTGTGGCAGGTCCTCCACTAATTGCTTGACCTTTTGTGTGTGTGTGGGGGGGGTGTGTGGTAGGGATTGAACCCAGGGCCTTGAACATGCGAGGCAAGCACTCAACTGAGCTATGTCCTCTGCCCCTGCTTGACATCTTATTTCTACACATGGTGGCCCTTTCAGCGGCCTTCCTTTGGGAAGGGAAGGGGACAAAAAAGAGGAAAGGGCTCTAATGATTTCACCTGCTTTGTCCCCACAGTTGTTGATCTGGTCATTTAATATGCCAGTCAAGAGGTGGAGGTCTTGCTCATATTTCTGGTACATTTTTCTCTCTAGCTTGTCTGCCTTCCTCTTCTGGAATATCTGTTAGGGCACTGCTTGACTATTTCATGTTCACTGTTTTTGAACTTTTCACTTTCTTTGATGTCATTAAGTTATAAATCATACCATCTTTACAGGTGTCTTATATATAGCATGTGTTTTAGTCCCAAATTTCTTAAAAAGAAAAAAGCTTCCAGACTTCTGATAATCTAACAAATGTAAGTAATTCTTCGTATGTAGAAATCCAGTCTATGAAACTTAAGTAGCAAACTATGTATAAAGGCTTTAGGAAGGAAATTCATCAAATTCCCCAGTGATACTGTTATAAAGCTGGAAAACTGCCGGGCGCGGTGGCGACGCCTGTAATCCCAGCAATTGGGAGGCTGAGGCAGGAGGATCGCAAGTTCAAAGCCAGCCTCAGCAATAGCGAGGCACTTAGCAACTCAGTGAGACCCTGTCTCTAATAAATCAAATAAATAAACCTGAAAAACTTATCCCACAGTGCCAAATGATAGTTTATGATATGGGCTTTGCAGTCAATTCTAGGTGACCTTGTGGTCAGTGCTGTTCTATAGAAGTTATGGCTTCTCCAGCTTGATTAAACAATTAGACAAATCACAGAAGTTCATGGAGCTGGGTGAAACCATTGGCATAGTTTCCAGTGAGAGCAGATATTCAGTGAATAATTATGAAAGCAACTGCATTGTGCTAAGCACAGGGATAGAACAACACTCAAGGATATTTTTTTCTTTTTTCATGTGTCAAATTGTCTACCTTTTTTATTGTGATAGATATATATAACAAAATTACCATTTTAACCCTTTTTAGGTATGCAATTCGGTGGCATTGAGTACATTCACAGTGTCATGTTACCACTACTGATTTCTGCAAATTTTTATCATCCCTGATGAACTCCATTCTACTATGTGCCTCTATGAATTTGCCTGTTCTAGGTACCTTACATAAATGGGATGGTACAAATTTGTCTTTTTGTGTCTAGTTTTTTATTGGTACATTATAATTATACATAACAGTGGGCTTTGTTGTAACATTCATACATGCACATGACATCATTAGCATGTTTCGTTTAGCTTAATGTTTTCAAGGTTCATCCATGTTGTGGCATCTCACAGAATCTTAATCCTTTTTGAGACTACAATTCCATTGTGTGCATATAAACTGTATTTTGTTTATCACTTCATCTGATAGATACCTGGGTTGTTTTCATTATTTGGCTATTGTGAATAATGCAGCTATGAATACTCATGTACAAGTATCTAAGTGCCTGCTTTATATTCTTTGGATTTTATTCTTAGGAGTGGAATGGCTGGTTCATATGGTAATGCTATCTTTTAGCTTTTTGAGAAACCACCAAAAGTGTTGAACGGGTAAATTTAAAAGGTTTGTAGAACAAGGTGCCAGCTCCCTGGGAAATTATAGTCTCAGGGGTAGTGTTTTCCTAATAGACCTATATGTGATTCGTTGGCCTCTGACTCATGGCTTTTATTCATTCTTTCCTAAAACATTTATTGAGCACCTGCTATGGCCCAGGCCTGAGTTTGAAATAAAGACTATAGAGACAGAAGTTCACATTTTGTGCAGGACACAGTTACTTTCCAGTGCTTAAGTGCTGTGATACAAGAGATGCTAACATGAGACAGCCTCGAGGGATGAGGGGTCTTTCCCAGAAATGATCCCTGCCTGAGTCTTGCTGGAGGAGCAGGAGCTAGCTAATTGAAGAGGAAATGAAAGAGAATTGTGTAGTATGTCATGTGCAAAGGGTCAGAAGAGAAACATTGGGACATTTAGAAGATCAGAATAGGTCAACAGGTGAGCAGGGCGCGGTGGCGCACGCCTGTAATCCCAGCACTTTGGGAGGCTGAGGCAGGAGGATCGCGAGTTCAAAGCCAGCCTCAGCAATGGCAAGGCACTTAGCAACTCAGTGAGACCCTGTCTCTAATAAAATACAAAAAAGGGCTGGGGATGTGGCCCAGTGGTCAAATGCCGCTGAGTTCAATCCCCGGTACCAAAAAAAAAAAAAAAAAAAGAATAGGTCAACAGGGCTGAAGCATAGGATGTAAGGAAGGGTATGGAGAAAGAGGCAAAGGGCAAATCGGGAAGGACATCATAAGTCATAGGAAAAACTTGGGCTTTGTCATGACAAAGAAGTGACATAATTTTAAAAAAATGTTTTATAAGAACTGACAGTTTGCAAACCACAACAATCTTTGTTGAGATTGTTAAGGCAATGGCAACGGGGACCGAAAAGATGCCATGATGATATGCTTAGGAGGTAGAATGAACAGGACTTCTTGATTAACTTAGATGGCAAGAAGAAGAGGAATGCAGGTGACTCCTGGAGCTTTTGAACTGGCCAGCCCCGATGACAGTGAATTCAAGAGCAGGGAGATGTCTGTTTTGGGTGGTGATGAGGAGGCAGAGACAAAAGAAGATGAGAAGGACTAGGGCTGTAGCTCAGTGGTAGAGCGCTTGCCTAGCACGGTGAGGCACTGGGTTCGATCCTCAGCACCACATAAAAATAAATAAAGTTATTGTGTCTACAACTTAAAAAAATTTTCAAAAAAAGATGAGTAGGAAATTAGCTTCATTTTGAGTTTATAATGCATATAGAATATCCAAGTGCAACCATGGGTTTAGATGGTGCTTAGGAGAGAAACAGGAACTGAAGATAGAGATGTGGGAACTGTCACTGCACTTAATGGTAATTGAGGGTGTGAAAAATGGAGAGAATACAGGCTGAAAATATGAATTTTACCCAGGAATGGGACAAGAGCTTTGCAAGAGGAATGGCCAAGGGGGACGAGTAGACAACCAGAAGAGTAGGGACTCATGGAAGCTTAGAATAAGCCAGATTTCACACAGAAATAAATCACATACACTCATGTCTCAGGCTAATAGTATTCCAACTGTATTCTGTGATTCCTCATTAATACTTGATCTTTAAAATATATTTTCGCTTTAAGGGAGTTAAAGGCCAACAAACAAATATGCTTTTTATAATGGTTTATAACATTGAAATCCAGCAAAGATCAGTGCCAGGTTAACTGCTTTTGTGCAGATGCCAGAATAAGCCATCCTTGGTGAACTGAAGAGCTTCCCTGGTATTTCAAGGTGAGCTGGTAAAGAATTGCTGTTTCTCAGTGTGAATCAAGCCCTTCTCAATGCATGCAAACAGAATAAAAATGTAGAAATGGCATCTACAGAAGATTAATTTCTATCTTCTGTAGACCCAGTCTCAAATGTTTGTGGAAATGGCTTTATTTTTCTTATTGACTTACTGATTGGATTAAGTGTTGTACCAATATTTCTGTTAACATGTTGGACTTAATGTAGTCATTTTCAAAAGGGATGTGAAGACTACAGCCAAACAGAAGTTAACTAGAAACACTTTTTATGGCTCATCTGCCTCTTTAGAGTCAAGTTCTAGAGGCTTAAATGTACATGTGTATCTTTAAATATGCTATTTTAAAACTGAATTCATCATAGGACCAGGTGATTTTGCATTTGCATTGCTATAGAAAGTTTAGACTGTCTGCATTTCTGTTATCTTAAATGATCTTTACTCTTTTTTCTTACTGATACATAAATAAATAAATAACTGCATACATATAATCTTGGGTAGAAATTATCTCCAATTGATGGCAAAAAGTGTTCTTTGTATTCGGTTTTAGACTGCTGCATGGTATTTGCTTTTTATTTCTGTTTTAAGTTACATTTAAACTTCGTCTGAATTCCTTGAGTAGATATGATTTGTGCTACTTCAGCAACAAATTGAGCATGTTTGACAGTCCAGGAAGAAAAAAGGAGCTACCAGTATTCATGATTGGCTCCAAATAACCCATTAAATTTGGAAATTACTTGTGAATTGTTAAATAAATGATAACTTTTAAACCACTGTTGTTCATATTTTTCTATTTAGTGATTAATCTTGGTCCCTTTAGCAGCGTCTTTATTTTACAGTACGTTCTGTGCATTGAGATCCCAGCATCATATCTGAGCATAAAACAAAACTAAAGGGCCTATGGTGCATGGCCAAGTACACCATCTCCCAACAGTCTGCACAATTTTGTGACCTAAGTGTTATTGTTATCCCCATTTTATAGATGGGGAGTCTGAGGTTCAGCAAGATTAAGTGATTGGCCAAGTGAGAAGCAGACCAGGAATCACACACAGGCCCTCAGCCTCCTCTGTGCCTTTCCTGCGCCAGCGTGCCAGAGCTGTGTCCTGCAGATATTTTTTAAGAAGGCAGGTATCAAAGTTTATTGATTTCCAATATTTAACAACCTCTCACTTAATGAAAAGAATCCAATGGTTTGCTTCCCATCTGGTATTATATCTTTGACTTTCTCTTTCCCTACCTTTCTCCTTTTTAAGGAAAAAAAAAAAAAAAACTTTAAGAATGCAAGTGGTTTTCTTTTTGTAAATGTTTTTAATAATATAGATGAAACAAAAGTCACTCTTGACCTCAGTTCCATCTCTTGAAATTATAATCTGCTCATTGTCATCTTTTCAGCATTTTATATGCACTTATATACGATATGTGTGTATTTGAATAGTTTCGAGGGGAGGGAGCACATTTGGTATGTTTTGTTACACAATTTGCTTTTTTCTTAGTCCCTTTGGAAGATCTATCCAAGTTGGTACATACAGACATACTTATTCCTTTTAACTCTAAAATGTTCCATTTTGTGGATATATTAGAGTTTGAACATTTTCATATTTTTGTCTTTCCTTTTTTTTTTTTTTTTTGTACCAGGGATTGAACTCAGGGGCACTCGACCACTGGGCCACATCCTCAGCCCTTTTTTTGTATTTTATTAGAGACAGGGTCTCACTGAGTGGCTAAGTGCCTCGCCATTGCTAAAGCTGGCTTTGAACTCGCCATCCTCCTGCCTCAGCCTCCCAAGTGCTGGGATTACAGGCGTGCGCCACCACGCCTGGCTTTTTTTGTCTTTCCTTTTCTATCCTATGCTCTTCTCCCCCACCTTGAGATTACTTGTTAAATGATATTCAGGATTATTTAGTACCCAGTTACCTATTTTGGCACATCACCTCTTTAGACCCCTCATTATTAGGGAGCATGAACTCTGGATGAACGAATGTTCCTGAAAACTAAAATTGAGAAATTTTAGCTAGGCTTGATGAAACTATTTCTGAATTACTATAAACATCTAGCAACATGCTTTAGACATCATAATTGCTCAATAAATGTACTGAATGATTGGACATGCTTCCTGCCTTAGAAAAAATGAGGACAGCATAATGTGTCTCTTAATCTTTGCTTAGTGACTTTGTCCATCAACTGCTGTACAGTGCCACCATCTGACCATCTGAGGATGCCTGGGGGACCACTAAGGGAATGTAGAAGAGTTTAAGACCAAACTGCTGCACTTCATAGATGTCCAGTGGGGAAGAAGAGGGCAGAACAAAATGGAAAGAAGAACTATGGAATTGCTTGACTATCAAGATCTTGTCTCCCTCTTAGATCAGGAGCCTCTGTCACCTGGCTCTTGACTCTGCTTCTCAAAACATCTCCTGCCAGTTGACCTTTTGCTCATTCAGTTAAATGTTTTGTGAGCACCTACAATAGCTCAAGGTGGTGTGCTAGACAGTGGGATGCAAGATGAGAAGACAACAGTCTGTGCTGGGCACAGTGGCACACACCTGTAATCCCGGCTACTCAGGAGGCCGAGGCAGGAGGATCACAAGTTCAAGGCCAGCCTGGGCAACTTAGTGAGATCCTGTCTTAAAATAAATTTTTAAAAAGGGCTGGGGTGATAGCTCTGTGGTAGAGTGCCATTGGGTTCAACCCCCAGTGCTATAAAAAAAAAAACAACAACAAACCAAAACTATAGTGAAGGAAGGGCACCCATTAACCAAGAAGCGCAGCCATCAGCTCTGTTAATGAAAGCAATTGAACAGGAAGGAATTATCTAGCTCGTGAAGGAGGTAGTATTGGAGCTGAGATGTAAGATGAACAGATTCACTTTGAAACTTCAAGTGATGAAGAAAGCAAGCTACACATTCAAATTCAGAGTCACAAAACCCTGTCTGGGCTCATCAGTGGCTTAACTTCAGACTGTGGACTTCGGTTCAGGTCCTCAGCGGTTCCGACTCCCTGCAGCACTAGAAAGCTGCTGGCACCCATGAGAAGTAACACGACCCAAACAACCAGGCTTCACTTCAGAGGAAGCAAGTCACCAACTACAGAATCAAGGATGACTTAAATCCCAGCAGCTTGGGCGGCAGAGGCAGGAGGATCATGACTTTAAAGCCAGCCTCAGTAACTTAATGAGGCACTTAACAACGGAGTGAGACCCCATCTTCAATAAACATTTTTAAAAAGAGCTGGGGATGTGGCTCAGTGGTTAAGCACCCCGGAGTTCAACCCCCAAGTACCCCAAAACAAAACAAAACAAGGACTTAAGACATGTAGGACCAGAGTCTGGAAGACTTTAAAATCGTAACAGCCAGGTAAAGAAAGAAACTGGAAATGATGAAAAACAGCTGAACTAAATATGAAAGATGTTCAAGAGACTGTGATAGGAAGATAGTCTTGAATTTTCAGTTTCTATTTCTTTCCTGGCATTTGTTGTTCTTTTCTCTACCTCACTACCGCCCCCAATGCGGGCACCAACAAAAAGTGTTGGAGAGCCTTGGCCTCGGGATTGGGCCGTTGCTGCAGTAACGATAGGGCCAGCTCTCTGCTTTTGAGTTTCCCATTGAGAATTCCTCAACTGAGATTTTTTAAAACGATGCTCCCATGTGATGAGGAAGAGTTTAGGGAAACCGTGTGAGAGGATGGCGAGGATCACTAAGGGGGAGCTGAGCACTGCCTCCTGCCTCGGCCTCCGGTTGGAGCCTGGGGGATAAATAAGAGAGCCCTCAGGAAGAGCAGAGGCCACGCTTGCCTCAGGCCCCAGGGTTGGCCTACAGAAGTGTTCCTCTGGGCGGGGTTGACTCTGCTTGCACTGCATAGAAACGGCATGTGCTCTTTAGGCTGAGCCAATGCGCTCCTCCAAGCTCCCGAGCAATATGGAAAACATCTGAAAAGTCCTGCCTGTCCCTCTCCAGCTGGGTTAGAAATAGCTAACAAAAAAGCTACTATCTGGGTGAGGACATGGCGGATCTGGGACCAGACCTGATGTATGTCTCAGTGGGTGCCAGGGTAGAAAGGCCCAGGGGTCAGGGCGGCCAGCTGTCCAAGCAAACACCAGAGTGGATTGGGGCCAGCGCCGAGAACCAGAACCAGCCACTGCCCCAACCTCCCAAGAACTTTGACCTGGAGCTTGGATGTAACCCATGGGAGGTGGTAGAAGGGAGACCCTAAATTGGCTGAGTTTATCTTGAGTTAACAAAAGCTGCTTTTCTTCTGCCTGACAGGAAAAAATACGTTTTTGTTTTAGTAACAGGCATTGAACCCATGGGCCCTTAACCGCTGAGCCATATCCCCAGTCCTTTTTATTTTGAGGTAGGATCTCACTTAGTTGCTGAAAGTTAGCTCAGTTGCTGAGACTGGTTTTGAACTTGAGATCCTCCTGCCTCAGCCTCCTCAGTCACCACCAGGATTACAAGTGAGCCCCACCATGCCTGGCAAGAAAATATATTTTTGAACAAAATACAGAACAACAAAATTACGTTCTTCACATACTCTATGGTCTGAGAAAATGTACCCATTACCTCTAGACTTTGCAGGACATGATAACTCTGTGGAGGAAAAGATTCTAGGCTTCTGGATTTGGTTGGAAGTAAGCTTTGTTTGACTATCTAGAGATTGAGATGCTTCTCCAGAGATCTTCCAGATCTGAAGTCTGGGGAAGAGGAGAAACTGGGAGTTACCGGAAAAGGTGGTGGATGAAGCCATGAGCAAGACATTATCAAATAGAGGGTGAGGAGAACAGAGTGGGAACCATAGCAACCCTTAACACTCAAAGGTTGTGCGGAGAAAAGGGAGTTAGAAAGGAACTTGTAAAGCACCATCCAAGATGACCTGAAGAAGAACTGGCAGGTGATACCAGATAATGAACTTGTTAACTATCATTTTATTTTAATTTTATTTATTTGGGGGGGGGGGTATAAGGATTGAACTCAGGGGCACTCGGCCACTGAGCCACATCCCCAGCCCTATTTTGTAATTTATTTAGAGAAAGGGTCTCACTGAGTTGCTTACCACTCACTTTTGCTGAGGCTCGCTTTGAACTCTCAATCCTCCTGCCTCAGCCTCCTAAACTGCAGGGATTAGAGGCGTGCGCCACCACACCCAGATCATTTGACTTTATATTAACCCAACAGCATCCAGCCCAAGAGTAGTTCAAGCTGAAAGTTTTTTGGCCTCTCTTCTTAATATTGATCAGGAAGTTATTGGCTTCACACCCAAACTTGAGGCCACATTCTGGTTGCAATGGTGATGCCAGGATTCTGACAACAGATCATAGTTCACGTTCAAAAGGAATACTTCTTCATATTTTGTTACTGTTTTGTTTTCCATACATTACTCAATTTCCCTTTTAAGAAAAGATCTCTGTTTCAAATTTCTGAGAGTAGGACTAGATAAATTTGTTCTTTTTGCCCCGTGTTCCTTACTTCATGAGAACCACAAAAACCCATCATTCCCTTATCACCCTGGCTTCTAGGAAGCTCAAAAGACCAGGTTTTAGGCTTATTTGCTATGGTGTTCCTCAATTCTTATAGTTCTAGTTTTTTCTTCCTTTTGGCCCTCATTTATTTTTTTCCTGCTCCTATTTTTTTTTATCAGTTTGTTCTTGTTATACTGTCTGATGGTATATATATATATATATATATATATATATATATATCCATAAGTTACTTGAAATCTTTTAGGAATTTGGCAAGATACAGAACAGCTAAATAAGAAATAAAGAATAGATCATTATAATTTTACATGTTTTTAAAAACTGTATCTCTAAGGCTGACCACTGGCTTATAACTGCTATTCTCTTATTAGTTACAAAGCTTATTCTGATCAATAATTCAGAGATTTTTTTTTCCAATAGTCAACCCGTATATTAATAGCAATAGCAAAAATTAAACATTTGGTGGCATAATGGTAGAGGGCATTTAAAGAAACAAGGTAACCCCAAGCCCAGTGATAGCAGAAACTTTCCTCCTTAGACTTAGTAGGCTGCTTTGCTTCTCCATCACAATCATTTTGAAGGGTAGCCACTAATCTCATAAGTCATTAGTCTAAAATTTTCCTTTTCCAAATCCAGTATCAAAGCTGATCATAAGCTTCTTGCTCTGACTGTTGAACTGTCATAAGCAAGAATTCAACAAAAATAAGTAATAAAACACATTTTAGGAGCCAGGCAGGATCTACTTTCTACTTTTACTTTTTTTTTTGGCTCCAGGGATTGAACCCAGGGGCACTTACTTAATCACTGAGTCACATCCCCAGCCCTTTTTTTTTTTTTTTTTTTTTTTTTGGTACCGGGGATCGAACTCGGGTGTACTTGACCACTGGGCCACATCCCCAGCCCTTTTTTATATTTTATTAAAGACAGGGTCTCACTGAGTTGCTGAGTGCCTCGCCATTGCTGAGGCTGGCTTTAAACTCGCGATTCTCCTACCTCAGCCTCCCAAGTGCTGGGATTACAGGCGTGCGCCACTGTGCGTGGCTCCCCAGCCCCTTTTATTTTTTATTTTGAGACAGGGTCTCATTAAGTTTCCAAGGCTGGCTTTGAACTAGCAATCCTCCCGTCTCAGCCTCCTGAGTCGCTAGGATTACAGGCATGTGACATTGTACCCAGCTTTGCTTTTACTTTCACCAGCCAAGAAGATATACAAGTCTTCCCTCCAAGGTAAAGACTGAACAATTGAAATGCATTTGTCAAATTTTCCCCAAGAGCCCCACCTAAGACTGTCCCCTGGGTGGAATGCTGTCCCCTTCTGCTTGAAGAACATACCACATGATCGTCCTTGGCATCCATTGGCTGTTAATCAATAGGCAAGTGGCCAGGTAGAATGCAGCTGTCAACCCACCATTGCTTTAATTCTCCCATTTTAAATGGCTCTGAGCCAGTGCCTGCTAAATATTAGCTTGGGTCTCAACAAAGAAGAAAAGTCTAACCTCTCCCCTTGGCTAATAACTTGTTCATGAAACCAGGATATCTCAAACCTGTAATTCTAGTTTTAATTGTTTTTTCAACAGGGTCCTTTCCATCTGAAAGGGAATAGCTGTAGGGAAGGAGAATGAGAACCCATGTTGAACACGCACCATGTGCTGGGCACTCCCGTGTTTCCCCCTTTGTCCATCCTGAAGCTCTGAGGAAATGAGTAGAGGCTCCGCTCCATAGAGTAGCAGCCAGAGACTCCAGGGAGCAGCAGTCACCAAACACCAGAGGAGCAAGAAAGGATGGGATCCGATTTGAACTCAGGTGGGCTTCACTCCTGTCTTTCTCCAAAAGGCATATCTTTCTTTGTCAACTTCAACAATAAGAAGAGAAATGGAGCTGACTGTTCACGTAAGAGGCTGTTGCTGGAGTCCCCAGGGCAGAGTCATGACGAAGATTCTAGTCTGTCTCCCGAATTTCTGACCATGAGTCAATCTCTTCTTAGTGTTACCTGGCTTATTATTTGATCCAAAGACTGTGCTATAAGTTTTACAGTGAGGAAACAGAGTTAAGAGTCCATGAAGTGCTCACACTGCCCATCCAATATCTGCTTCCTGTGACACTGGCTTAGTACATGCTGGGGAATACATGCAATAGAGCTGCCTGCAAGGATTCATTCACACTCTAAATACAGTTTTCCACTTGTGCCAGAGTACACTAATGCGCCTAGTCTCAACAGAGCCTTGGGGACAGGTTTTCGGAAAACCAGGCCCCGGGGTTCTGGATGCTAAAATTCTGGCAGCAATACTGACAGCATTGGTGCCCAGGCTTCTATTTCCCCACCCTCTGGAAAAGAGTTCCACTCAGGATTGTTGGTGTGGAGATCGAATACACAGAGGTCAGTCAGTCTGATAAAAGGTGGGTAACACCTCATTTTTCTGTTAGAGAAACTTCTTAGCCTTTCTTTATACACCATCTACAGCAAAGAACCTCCTTCAACTTAGATTTCAACATGAAGATTCTGGGCACCTTGCCTGAGTACGGAGAGTTTTTGTTGCACACTGGGAGCTGACTGTGTTTGGGGGGCCAGAATGTGTATAGGTTCCTCAAAAACATGCCCCGTTGAGCAGCTTGGAAACCACACAAGTGCGTTTGAAATTCAGCCTGATGTTGAGGTGCAGGTGCGAGGACCATGGGGGCTTATGGTTTCTCAGTAAGTTGTTATTTCTTCCCCTTCATTGTTTGATTCAAAGAATTTTTGGATTTTATTCCAATTGTTCTCACTTTGTTAAAATAAAGAGCTATATCAGGAACAACTCGACCAATATATTCTTTTCATATCACAAATTTTTTTTTCAATGTTGTTCTTTCTTAGAGGAATGAACGTCATTTTATTTGTTGTTAAGGTTATGGTCAGGTTCTTTCAGTTGATGGTTTCTTTCCTCAAAATGTTTATTTTCTGATCTACCTGACTGCATTACTTAAAATATCATGCATCAAGTGGCATCTCATCTAAAAAAGATTTGCTGCTGAGCATGGTGGTGCATGCCTGTAATTCTAGCTACTTAGGGTGAGGCAAGAGGATCCAAGTTCAAGATCAGCCCCAGCAACTTAGCAAGACCCTGTCTCAAGTAAAAATTAAAAAGGGGTGGGGATATAGCTAAGTGGTAGAGTAGCCCTGGGTTCAATCCCCAGTACAAATTAGTCAATCAATAAAATAAGATTTGCTGTTATTTCTAAGGATGATCTTACAAATGGCACTTCAAGAATCATGCCTGGTATCCACAATAGAGAACAAATATGAGTAGATGTTTTAATTAGAATTTCTATCCTAATTAAATATGATTTTTTTTAAAGTTTATTTTTATGTGGTGCTGAGGATCGAACCCAATGCCTCACATATGCTAGGTAAGTGCTCTACCACTGAGCTACAACCCTGGCCCTTAAATGTGATTTTTAGTTAGAATTTTTAGGCTTTAGATTTTGCATTTTTGTTTTGAATTAAGAAAAAGATGTGATCAGTGATTTTATTCCACTTTTATTGTGAATGAGAATGAAAAGGGAACAAATATTTCCACTGGATTCCACTTAAATGAACCAAGCCAAGTCCATTACTAGCAGTTTTGCATTCCATAAAGTGTTAAGTATCCCCATAAAGTACGGGGCTGCTCCAATTCTTAAGGGCCATGCCCTTTGAGTGGCAGTCCTGGCCCTAGGGAGAAGTGAGGTCTCTCCACGTTTGTTAAATCTCAGGGGCTCCAGAGCTTTTGTCAAGAAGCTCATGCTAAAAACTGTTTTTTCCTACTAGGTTGTAGGTAGAGAAGATGTGTCACCCCATTTAAGTGATGACTAAGGGTATTTCCAATGCTGACAGCCCATGACTATAACAATGAGCATTTGCTCCCATAAAGTCTCCACATGTTTGTGTTTACTGGTGTTCTTCACACCTGTGACCTTCCAAAATCTTTAGCACACCCTGTAGCTGATTTTGGCAGGTGTCTTCATCTCCTCTGTTCCCAGTTTCTTCAAGATCTTTAGCTGTCTAAACGCAGACTCTAAATTACAGCTCGGTTTGCTGCTCTTTAAATGAATTTGCTGCTCTTTAAATGAAAGCTATAAAAAAAAGAAGAAAAGAAAAGAAGAAAAGAAGAAGAAGAAGAAGAAGAAGAAGAAGAAGAAGAAGAAGAAGAAGAAGAAGCTGGGTTCTAGATGAGACAGAAAATTCCCTGTTCTGAACTACTTTGAGAAGCCTAAGGGTCAAACCTTGGCATGCAAGTCAATGAATGAGAAGCATTTATGATTATAGTAGAACTTGGCAGCAATTATAAAAGCCTGTTGCATCGTGGAAATAACCATGTTAAATTTCCATTCTTATTTGCATTTGTAAAAATAGATTAAAATTATTTCTTGTTAGGAACATTCTCTGTGACTGTGAAATGCTTCTTGGTCATTACTGTTCCTTTTATTCTTTGTATATGATTTTTTCTTGATGGCTATTGAAACAGCAGACATTTTATCCAGAGAGAACATTCATCAGAACACTCTTGATTGAAGTTGAATCACATCTTCTTGCAGTGAATCAGCCACTGCCAGGGAGTAAATTAGGCCTTTTCGAAAACTGAACTAACATTCAGTCCAACGTGGCTTTTATTTTTAAACCACAGTCTGGCAGGCCCAGGTCTTAGCAGCACCCCTAACCTCCTCCCCTTGCACCTGGCACTGTAGAGCCTGGCAGGACATTCCCCTTACAGGTCACTGTGTTCTGTCCCAGTGACATCTGGGCAGTGAGCAAGCACAGTGCCTGTGCTGAGACTGGTTTGGGAGACAGATGACAGTTGTGTGAGTCAGCAGTGTTCTTGGCCCTTTCCACCCACTGTGCTGGTAACGTGGTGACTCTTCCGCTTGCAGGTTTCCTAGAAAATCACTTGCGACCTTAGCAGAATGACCAGGACAGGACCCTCAGGAGGTAGGTCCCAGGTTGCTAGGATAAACCACTCTGGATAAGCAGCATTAGTGTTCCCTGATACCCTGAGTGGAGTCCTAGATTCTCCAGGGAGCAAGGGACAGCTCTTCTGGGAGGTGTCCACAGGGGTGAGGCCCCACACCCTTCCCAGTGGTGTCCTCTTGTAAGCTGTGTGCCTATTTCTTGTGTTCTCCTGAGGCCTCCTTTTATGTTTCATATGTGGGATGTGGTGGGACTGTGCGTGGGTCTGATGTAGGTGTCCAGTGCTTCCCACTTTACTGAGCACCATGAAGACAGAGACCTGGCCTTCTTAGTTGCAGCCCAACCATCTCTTTCTGTCACCTCTCACTGCAGGTACATGCGTGTCCACCATGGTGTGCTGTAGGTGTGTAATGAATCCTGTTGAATCACTAAATCACTTGTTGAGCAAGTGTATAATAAAATGATTGACTTTAAATGTGAACTATTCAGGTCAATGGCCTAGTAATGCAAGAAACTACTGAATACACAATGAGAGAACTGAAACTTTTTTCTAGAAAATCTTTTAATGACCAGAATAGAATCTATGGCTAGTGTCATGTACATTATATAACTATGGAGAACTGAAGCAGGTACGGGAGGGGGAGCCTTATTCTTTGCACCTCCTCTAATCCCTTGAATCATTGCAGTCTAAGGCATTTTGGCATCTGAATTAGATAATTTTCTTTTCCATTTTTTAAAAAATTATACATGTAGTTGTTTATATTTTTTAATTGCTATTTCAAGTTACTTTTTATTTGCCCACCCCACCCGCCATGCTGGGGATGGAATCCAGGTCTCACAGCTGCCAGGCAGATGCTCCACCACTGAGCCTCATCCCAACCGTTTTCTTAATCTTCACACAAGCATACTCTGTGCCTCTTGCCTTAAAACACATTCTTCCTAATCCCTATAGCTAACAGTTTCTCTTTTCTTCTTCACTGTAAGATTCTGAAAGAGCATTGTTCACATTATTTCAACTTCCTAACTTTCCATTCATTCCCCAGACCTCACTCTGGATTCTGCCCCACTACGACAAAACCGCTCGTGCCTATGTGACTGGTGCTGTTCTGTTGCCCACTCTGGGAGCCTTCTGAGTTCTCACCTTGCTGGAATGCACCTCGGATGACCACCTAGGACACACAAAAACAAGCCCAGCTACAACTGCTGCCTACAGAACTGTGAGCTTCTTAAGCAATTTCCTCTCCTCCATTTCTCTCTTTCAGGCATTAATGTGGATGGGTTAAAGTAATCCTCTAATCATCCCTTTTATCATTCCTCTTTGGCTGTTTATTGAGCTCTAAGAGTCCATTGACTCTTCATCTTTTTTTTTCTTTTTTAATTTATAATAGTAGTATGTATTCAATTCATAATGCACATATATAGCATCTTTTTACATACAACTGTTTGAATACAAAGTACATAAGTACCATTCAGATCTTCAATCATGCATTTAGGATAATGATATTCATCTTTTTAAACCCTGTGTTGATTTTGTAATTTCAGCTGTCCCGGTTTTAGTTGCTATCATTCCTTGTCCTCAGAATATTCCTTTTTATTGCAACATATTCTTGTTTCAAGGATGCAGTATTTTCTGATAAAAAGTAATTTAATTTGGGGCTGGAGTTGTGGCTCAGTTGTAAGAGCACTTGCCTAGCATGTGTGAGGCCCTGGGTTCGATTCTCAGCACCACATAATAAATGAATAAAAAATAAAGGTCCAGCCGGGCGCAGTAGTGCACACCTGTAATCCCAGTGGCTCAGGAGCTGAGGCAGGAAGAAGGCGAGTTCAAAGTCAGCCTCAGCAATGGCGAGGCACTTAGCAACTCAGTGAGACCCTGTCGCTAATAAAATACAAAAAAGGGCTGGGGATGTGGCCCAGTGGTCGAGTGCCCCTGAGTTCAATCCCTGGTACCAAAAATAAATAAATAAGCAAATAAATAAATAAAGGTCCATCAACATCCAAAAAAAATATACATATAAAAAAAGTAATTTAATTTTCTCCCAGTCTCTGAATTGTACGTTTCCTACGAGTTGGTTTCTTCAGGGTGCTTGTTTTGGTCTCTGTCCATTGTGCAGAGACTTTCTGACAGTGATTCTAAGTAGCCCGTTCAGGTTCTACAGTGACATTCTGGAGCTGATCGGTACTGGTGTCTGTCAGTCACTTCCTGCCTCTCCCCTCAAAGTCAGCACATGGAGGTCTTTTCTCAGGGGGCATTTACTTTCTCCATGGAGAGATATTCGGACCCCTCTGGAATTTATGTGCACCTGGCTGAGGGCCCTCTCAGAGGGTAGCCAGGGGTCTTGTGGTTCAGAAGGTAGATTTTAATTTAATCCTCCAGCATTACCTTTACTTTCTTTTTGCCCATAGCATTTGAGTCCAGATCTGCTCTGACTTGTTTTATCCAGAGAATGAGCCTCTAATGTCTTACAGAGGGAAAGGAGGGCATGGTGGTTGGGTACAGTCTAACTGCTCCAGTTTTAAACTTTCCACCCCCCTTCCTCCGCTCAGCCTTGCCCCTCATCCCCATGTTTAAATATCCTAGTGCCTCCAAGCTCCAGGCCCTCAGGTTGCATTGCTGCTCAGTCCACTGCACTCTCTGGTCAACTGCCTCCAAGAAGTCACTGTCTTTTACCTTTGTGCATCTTTCAAACACTTGCTAGGGATTTAGGAAGAAGTACTGAATGAAGCATGTTTCATTCCACCATATTTGACATTCATTGATGTTCATATTTTTCAGAATTTTCTTTTTCCAGTACTGGGCATTGAACCCAGGACCACATGCATACTACGCCCATTCTACTACTGAACTATACCCACAGTGTGACTCTCAAGAATAGTTTCTTAGAATTGCATTTCAGTCATAAAGTAGAAATTCTGCATTTTTCAGTTGCATCCAATCCTCTAAGAGTTAATACAAAGGTAAGAGATTTTTGTTGTTAATGTAGTGTCTCCTACTGAATAGTGTTTATTCTGTGAAACATGGATGAGTTATATGAATTGTCATATTAGATGAAATATATACTAAAAGAAATACATATAAAATGCTTTTTCAGACTTGTCCAGGAGCATTTTACTGGTCTCAGATGTTTTTGCCTCTAAATTACTCTAGCTTTTGCAGTGTCTTTCTGGATAATTTTGGCATTTTATCTTCAAGAGGATAATGATTGCTAACACTCATGTGCTAGGAACTCTAACGGGGCTTATAGACAGCCTTCTCTTTATGTCTCTCATATTGACTTCCCTCTACATGTCTGTGTCCGAACTTCATTTTTTTTTTTTGGTACTGAGGATTGAACTCAGTGGCACTTGACCACTGGGTCATATCCCCAGCCCTTAAGACAGGGTCTCACTGAGTTGCTAAGTGCCTCACCATTGCTGAGGCTGGCTTTGAACTCAGATCCTCCTGCCTCAGCCTCCCAAGTGCTGGGATTACGGTTGTGTGCCACCGAGCCCGGCTCAAACTTCATTTTTTACAAAGACACTCATCATATTGGATTAGGGCATTCCCTAATGAAGTCTCTTAACTTGATCACCTCTAAAGACTCCAAATAAGGACACATTCTCAGGTAATAGGGGTTAGTACTTGAACTCATGAATTTTGAGGAGACCCTAAGTTGGTCATACTGAAAAAGCCAGGAAAAGGACAGTGTTTGTGCACAGGTCCTGAGATGAGAGATTACACATGCTCAGAGCTCAGGAAGTAACAGCAATGAAGGGGCTGATAGCAAGGGTCAAGTCACATCCAGCCTTGTAGTCCACAAAGGGAGACTGGAGGTTTTATGCAGGGGAAAGACAACATCTCACCACTTTGTAGGTGGAGTTTGACAGAGAAAAGTGACAGTGGAAAGATCTGGTGGAGGCTACTGCATAAGAACAACTGAGAGATAAAAGGCAGGGTGGTCTGAACCAGAGTTTTAGGGGACAGAAAAAGAAGTGTGATTGTGCCAGATGTAAATTAGTAGGTTTGACAGGACTTGGAGAACTGGAGGTAGGTAGTTTGTGAAAGGGATGAAGGATAGCTTCTAGGTTCTGAATGTTGAAACTGGATGAACTGTTACAGGTAAAAGGGAAGGTCTGAGTTTAGGCTTTGATGGCAGTAGGTTCAAGGGAACCAACTGTTCCATGTTCTGAGACATGTTGAGGCGTCTAAATGAAGAAGTCATTAGACAGTTGAACACAGAGACCTGATGCGCAGAGAAGAGGTTCAGGCCAGAGGAAAGTTAAATTGGGACTAACTGTTATTAATAGCCAAGGGAAAGAGCAAAAAGAGAGGAAGAATATGGGGACAGAGGAAGAAGCACAGAAATATTTAGCAAGGTGCTTTTCTGTCTCAACCATCCATGAATGCCAAAGCTAAAACCATGCTGCCAACTGAGTGGAAGCACGACTGGAGTGGGTGAGGTGCATCCAGATGACAATGTGCGGCAACAGCCTAGTGTGATGCTGATGCTTAGGAACAGTCATCACTGGCCTCAGAAAACCTTCCAGCAAGGGATGTGGCACAGTTGATTTATGGCTGCATTTTCTGACAGGTGCTGGAAGTTCCAGGGTTAACATCCTCTTTTAAAAACATGGATCTGACCTATATACTTGCATGGGCAGGCCAGCCTGTTTCTGAAAACATTGAGTGACAACACGGCCTGTAAGGAAAACCAAGTGATTTCTCTAAAAGGATATTTGAACTACTGAAACGTGATCACTGGTGAAATTAGATCTCAGAGGTTTGAGTCTTAAAGCATGAAAGACCATTTTGGCCTATAAAACTCAGGGAGGGTTGCTGCCAACTTATCTGCTCTAACCATAAAAAACACAGGATGGCTTCTGCATGCTGTAATTTTGAGCAAAATTACAACAGGACATGCTAGCTCTTGCTCCTCTGGGAAGAGGTGATATGCTTGTACAGGTGATATGCTTGATAGTGTTGATTTTTTTTTTTTTTGCTAAATATGCATCTACACGCTGCAGGACATCTGCAAATTTGAAAACTTAAGATTAAAAATATCTTAAAATAACATAAGGCTGATAATATCCCAGTCTTTCATCAGCCTGACTACACAAAACATTCAATGACACATCAAGTCCTTTGCTTTTGGGGATAAAACTGTCCTTACAGAAATTGGCCAGTGTTTGCGTGGTCTAGTTAATTAGCCAATAATCGCCCCCAATTTAGATGATCATTTAAAGACACTTTGATGTTGGAAATCAGCATTCCCAAACCTTGTGGTTATTTACACAAACAGCATGAATAAGAATGTTACTAAAACAAAGAAAGCTGCCACTTCATAATGGCACCTAGGAAGAAGCAAAATTACAGGGGAGGATGGTCCCTGGATCTCACTCTATACATCATAAGGTTTCGAAAACCATGCAAGCTGCTGCGCTCCTCCTATTTGAAATGAAAATATCTACCACCAACACTATTTTAAACAAACAAAAATCAGGTTAATTCAAATAAATATCCTTTATTAAAGAAAAAAAGGAATATTGTTAAGCACCAAAACTGTATGTTGTTACATTGCATGTACAATAAGAGAAAGGTGATTGCAATACTTGGTGTACAAGTACTTAACTCTGAAATCATGAGTGTAAAAAACATGAAATATAAAGCAATACAATTACAATGCAGAAAAGTTGCACTAAAGAGGAAAAGGCAATGTTCGAAACAATTATTGGAGATTTCATAGTATTGCTATAAATGCTTGCTTAGTATTTTCTTTGTACTTTTAATACTTCAGAATGTTAACTGAGCATATTGAAGTATTATAAATTTGCAAGAGATGGCATTTACAATACACTGTGCACTGTCCATATAATGTAATGATAAAGCCATCCTTAAAAGCCAAAGCACAATGTGCTAGTGTTTTGCTTCTACCTTTGTAATATTGCACAAAGCTAGTAAATGGTGAATCAATTTGCCATTATAATTTTCATTTACCAAGAATGGAAAAAAAAAAAAAAGTCAGTTTCATTCATCCTAATGGACTTTTATTCATGCAAAATGATCTGTGGCCTTCCATTTTTCATAAACTACATATTATGGTTTCACACTTGGCAAGATATACAAGGAGAAATTCAGTGCACCAGTGGGGATTCTATAAAAGCTGAATAAGTCAGAAGTCACTATACAGACTGCACTATCTACCCTTCTTGGTTCACAAACGAAGGGGAAATGCCACCTTGTGATTATGAAGACTTCTTAAAACCAATGTAATTAATATTGGGGAAAGCTGGAATAACTTGTTATACCCTTGATAGTTAACCATAGAACATGCAAGCTAAAAGAAAATTCCTGTGTTAAAACTCAACTCTATGACCAATACCCACTCATATCTTTTGTTTTCATCTAAACACTTCTCAAAGTCTTTTCTACCTGCTGTCAACTTCTGATACTGACCTTATTTGTACCTGAATTAAAAACAAAAACAAAAAACCTTCCTCTAACCCTCGAAACTAATGACTGCTTTGCCGTGGATGGAAAATAACATCCATAAACTTTCTAACAGGCCAACCTCAGAGGTATCTTCTGTACGTGCATCTTACAATAGCAGAATAAATGTGCTTGTAACAGGGGCAATACATCTAAAATTTGAAATTTAAGCAATTAAATTGTACAAATGCCAAGTTATACATTTACTGTGGGCCAAATTTTTTGAATAAACACCTTGAAATAAATCAGTGGGCAAATAGCGTGCGCGCGCACACACACACACACACACACAATCCAGACTCCCTCCCACCTTTAAAAACCTCTGTTTACATACATGATAGTTTAGGCAACAATATAAACTCATTTTGTAGGAAAAAACCTTCAAATTACACTATAGGATAAAAAATACTATTGCTTCATTTTACAAAGCAATTAGGCAAACTCTTCTTAATGTGCTTTAACTAAAGAGGACTTTTCAGCAAGACCAGAAATTACTACTAACTTATTCAGTAGCACTAAATAAATGCAATACACCCAGCAGTAAGGTGCGTCTACTTTCTTACCCCTCTTCCATTTGAAATAAATCTTGCTGGCCAATTCTATAACATTAAGCATAGTTCTTTTTTCTATTGTAAGCAATAAATGGGAAATAAAAATCTCTGTTTAAAATGCACATTTAACTTTATATCACCATTTATATTCAGTGCAAGAATTAGGTAAAACTAAATGTTGCTGCTTTCATCATCCAATAGTTGTATTTTTAACAAGGTGTCTGCAACAGTTTTAAGATGCTTACATTGTTTGTTTTTATAAATAACCTGGCAAAGTATAAGAAATTTTAACTCCCTGATAAGGCCTGTAAGGACCCGATAATATTTACAGGTTGGTATCTGGTGTTAAGTGCATAATAGTTAAATAATAAAGCTGAAAGAATAAAAAAATCCTTGTGTTTGTGAAAGAAAAAATAACTTTATGCCAAAAGCACTGAATTAAATAAACATACTTAGTGAATGTAATTTAAAAATGGAGTCAGCTGGTTGTGGTGGTGCATGTCTATAATCCCAGTGACTCAGGAGGCTGAGGCAGGAGGATCGCAAATTCAAAGCCAGTCCCAGCAACTTAGTGAGTTCCTAGGTAACTTAGCAAGACCCTGTCTCAAAAAAGAAAAGGGGCTGAGGATGTGGCTCAGTGGTTGAGTGCCTCTGGGTTCAATCCCAGGTACCAAAAACAAAAGGAGTCTTAGGGAATGTATAAAATTAAGTTGTATTGTTTACTGAACCCATTCCATATAGTAAAGACGCTGCCCATTCCTCTTGTGTTCCACTGACTTAAACGTTTAATTCTTAAGTGTCTACAATGGCCATTTATGCTTTATAGTTTGACACTGTATTACATAAAAAGTGACACCCCCCCCCCGAAACACACCCCAACATACAGAGTAAATGAAAATGCTCGGCAAAGTTCCCCATTCTTTCTGTGGACATACCACACCTTACTGACTTATGATGTCTACCATTATCCTTAAAGATGCATTTTACAGAAATGTTTCAGCTGCACAATGAAGAACTAAGGAATGGTGGTTTTTATCCTGCTCACAAACTCAAAGCCTATAAAATATACTTCAAATAGGCAGAACAAGTGTTCACTCTTTAAAAATCCCCACTAGTCAGGCATTTCCTCATACTGCTAAACCACAAACAACTAGGATTTTAAAGTATTAGGAATACCTTTTCTCTACATGCTACACTGGTCCTGTACGTATAATTTTGGTTCCATTAGTAGGGGAAATATCTGAAATTGACATTCAAGCAAGCAGTTAACATGAACCTCAAAACATCTCCAAGTCATCATCTACTTGTTTTCCCCATTTTAAATATACTGCAATTGAGACTAAATTGACAAATTAACTTCCAAATTGACTCAGCATAAGCAAGCAGCTGTTTGTGAATACAGAAATGATACATTAACAGAAATACAACTGTCAAATATTCTGAGCCACACAAAAAGTTTGGAACTGGAAACATGATCATCTGTAAGTACCATAACAAATATGTACTAGTTTAATATTAAAGCAAAGATCTGCATTTTATTAGAGGCAAGGAAAAAAGAACATTTGACCATGCTTAATTTTGGGGGGGGGGGGGTTCTGAAACTGCTTTAAAATATTGAAGGTTCAGTTGATAAGCTTATTTTAGACAAGTGGACCCTAGTTCTTTGAAACTTTGTAACTCCAATGGTATGTGACCTATAGTAATTTGTGATTTTGTGAAGTAGCCATATGAATCTCTCCCCCCAGGTGCTGATGATGGAATGCAGGGCCTCATGCATGCTAGGTAAGCACTCTACCACTGAGCCACATCACCAGCCCAAGACCCAGAATCTTGAGGGAGGGAAATGGATGTGTTGGAGAAAGTTATTTACCAGAGAATAGGCATAGCTGACTGCCAATCAGGCGCTCTGCTTTAACCTCCATATTGCCAAGCATGGAGTAACTCTCTTGGGATTCTACCAGGGAATGTGCCAGAGAGGTGTGGCTGTATTCCTAGAAGGGCATGAAGTTTATACATGCTCTGGTATTTGCTAGAAACTTATTACAATGTGGCTGAAGACAGATCACAGGAGCCTTTTAAAAGACAGACTGCTTTATAATAGAATCCCAGCAGTAGCACTAATGGGTAGTGATTCTCAATAGGAGGGGTCCCAGTGTTTGTTGTTAATTTAACATTACATCCATCTGTATTTTTTCCAAATTGGGAAGAAAAAAAAATGAATAAAACTTAGGTTATGAACAAGCATCCAAAAGACTTGACACATGAAATACTGATATATGAATACACACACATACACACAAAATGGATGGATTAGCTGGATACATTTTTTTTTAAGGTTTCTAAATTTTAAAATTCTCAAATATATCAATCTAACCAATGGCTCTTTGGGTTGAAAAGCATACTTTAATGCTTTACTGAAGTTATAAAGGATATGCACACACCCACACTAAAGTTTATATATATTAGATGTGTACTTCTAATCATCCTATACAAGAAATGGGACTTAGGCTGGGACTTAGAACCAATATATCATGAAAATGTTGTGTAGAAATTCCTAGTCTCATGAATAAATATATTACTAATATTTGAGCAAAAAGATTTTGTTTTATGTAACCTGCTGCTGCCAGGAATTTTTGTTAAAGAAAATAATATTCAAGAATGACAAAAAGAATTGTGAGCATTTTTCTTCCTGGAAAACCAATTCACATACACCGAGTAACTTTTCTTGAGTACTACTTTCTGGGAGTAGGTCAGAGAACTGCCTCATATGACATAAAGTTGGTACTTCAATCCTGAACTCCCTCCAAATAAAGGCCAAGATCTGTCTTATGCAGAATTACATTGGAGTACTATAAACCAGGTCCAGCATATCTACTCCCTTCATGAAGCCCACAACAATCCTGCTGACAATCCATGACAGCTTCATTCACATAAACTTCATTATAGCAAATCAGCATCTAGCCTTATATAGGTAAGTTAAACATTGTTTAACAAAGGCTCTCTCCCAATGTTCCATTCAAAACATTTCAAGATAGTAAAATACCAGCCAAAGATGCTTTCTTGCCTGTCTACTTTCTGCATCTTTGCGGAGCATGTGCTTTACACTGAGGAGTGCAGCAATAAAAACTTTAAATGGTGCATGATAGAGAATTATGATCTGCATCCCTATTATTGAATCCTCCTTTTTTGATTCTCAATAGGAAAGTCATGAGTTTTGGTGATCAAGCAACAGTTCAAACAAAAAGACTAAAAATAATTTGAAACATTATCAAATTACAAAGTATTGCTTCTCATAAACAAGGATGCACATAAAATTCAAACCATTATAAATTCAGAATTATGAAAAGCTATTTAAAAGCATGGAAATTTTAACTTCAAACCCTTACAAAGTGTAAGACTGACTGTGTAGCCTTCTAAAAATATGCCTTGTTAAATGTTATCATGTTTGGTACACACATTAATAAGTGTATCTCCATTGACTTTTCAGATGTTGAACATCATTATGAAAATTCCTTTGGAGATGAGAACTGTTAAAACTTTAAGTGCATTTCCAATGTGATTATAGTTCCTGACCTATTGCTACCATGATAAACTTCTTTTTCAGAGTATAGCACTATTTCTGTAAGCTGATGTGGAAGAAGCTCTGTATTTTCAGCAGACGTCCTTCCTTTCAGTACACTGAAAGGCAGTCCCAAAACAGCTCACAGTAGATCTCTGTCAGCCCAGTGTTCTTCCAACTCATAGCAACTCCCAGTTTAACTGGCCACTACAAGAATATATATATATATATATATATATATATATATATATATATATATATATACACACACACACACACACATATATATGTAACATGTGTGTGTGTGTATATATATATACACACACACGTATATATATATATATATGTATATATATATATATATATATATATATATATATGGGGTGGGGAGGGAAGGTGCATAAAAAACAGCCATCTCCAGAAGGCCTTTCTTCATTGCAAATAGGAACATTGCACATTAAAAATCATCTTAACCATTATCTATTGGAATGACTGTAAAAGTAATAATCTGCCAATTGTGCTTCCTTTTTTTTCATACAACTGAGTCAATATACTTGGGGTCTAATGAAATTCCACTCTGGACCAAGAGCTTCAACTTTTGTTTTCCAAAAGAATCAGAACCAATCTTCATCTGTAGGTATTCTTCTTTAAGTTACCTGTTTGCAAACAAGATAATACAGTGAATTTAAAAAAAAGATCTCTTTAAGTGATTCTCTCCTCTCTATATATTTATATACACACATACACATATACATGCACACACATACCATTTAAAAGCATATAATTAAACCAGGCTCAGTGCTGCACACCATTTACACTTATACGTAATATCAAGGATGAACACATAGCATTTAAACAGTAGGGTGTAGAAGAACTGCTTTTTAAAAAAGGATATGTTTGAATTTTTAAAGTAATGAAAATTAAATAGTTTTAATACAGATTTTGATCACTGTTAAAAGATTGTTAGATTCAAAAAGGGGGGAGCACATAACAAAAGATGCAAAAATCTATAAGAATTAAAACTTATTAAACTAAGAAATTATGATTCAGGAGGTTGAGGCAGGATTGCAAGTTTGAGGCCAGGCTAGGCAACTAGACCCTGTCTCAAAAGAAATATAAAAAGCATTGGGGATGTAGCTCCGAGTAGAATGCCTCTGGGCTCAATCCCTAGTACTGACACATACACACACACTCACACACACATACATCCCTAAAATTGACTTTGCATGTATCTGAGCTCATACTTTATCTGAGAGTGTTTAACATCGTACAACAAATAGCAAAAAAAAAAAAAAAAAAAAAAGAAAAAAGAAAAAAATACACACACACACACACACACACACACACACACATAAAACAAAAAAAACCAGCCCCCACCCCCTCCAACAGAGTTTTAAGTAGTTTTATTTTTCAAAGTGACACATACCAGGTACCATGTTCTTTAGGCTAAATGAATGGCCAGAAGTTATAAATAACTCCTCAGCCAGTTGCTATACATAATGCTCTTACAATGTCTATATATCAGGTAGAATTATGGTGGGGTGGGAGAAGAAAAATGAGGGTGTGCCAGCCTGAGCAGCTGTGCCAGCTCTGGCTACTACAGGCCAGTTGTAAGAAATAAAACCAAAATATACACATCTGTGAAAGCCAAGTTGCAGCATTAACCAATCAATATCCAGATGATAGTTTTAGCGGCAGGTTTAAGCAGCAAACTGAGAAGCTACAAGCAGGAGACAATTCAATAAGTAGCAAGAACTGTGAAGTGGGAGACAATCTGCAAATATAGAAAAGATTCCAGATGGACCTAAGTCTCTGGACATTTACATAATGAGCAAGATGTCTAGATATCTGCCCTCATCTACAAGACATAATGTACATAGCAAAAATGGTCTCAAATTCTCTTGGGATCCAAAAGTGGTACGTCATACAGTTCTACAGTGATTATAATTAGGGTCTCTACATAACATAACAGGAAATAAATCAGGGCAATGATAGTATTGAACACTGGTTGAATCATATCAAGAGAAATATCTTTTTTCATCCTTTGTTAAGTTTGGTGCATAAGTGGATATAGGGACAGCATGGAGAGGTACTAGATGAATATTTTCCAGGCCCAAAAAGAACTAGTGAAATTTCTTTTAGCATTTTTCATTATATAATCAATATTTAAAAACTGATAGTACAAAAAACAACAACCACCACCTAAGTCTTCAAAATCCAGACGTATATCCTGCGTATCCATCATATCAACTCAGTAAGAATCTCTAACTCAAGGCCAAGAACATGCATTTTGAATAAGCTCACCAGGTTAGTTCTTAAGATCAAACATGTGTAAGATTCACTGTGCTGGGGCTGGGGTTGTGACTCAGCAACAGAGCGCTCACCTAGCACGTGAGTGGCCCTGGGTTCAATCCTCAACACCATGTAATAATAAATAAAGGTATTGTGTACAACTACAAAATAAACACACACACACACACACACACACACACAAAGAATCACTGTGCTGACAAGCACAGTGCTGTAATTCCAGCTACTTGGGAGGCTGAGATAGCAGGATCACAAGTTCAAGGCCAGCCTGGGTAACTTAGGGAGACCCTCTCTTTCTCTGTCTCCGTCTCCCCCCCCCCCCCTCTCACACACACACACACACACACCAAAAAACAGAAGGGGCTGGGGGTGTAAATCAATGATAGAGTGCTTGTCTGACACGCTCAAGGACATGGATTCAATCTCCATTACCAAAACTTAAAAATAAAAAGATTCATTGTGCTAACAAATAATTATCCTTAACCTTTTTTTTTTGTTGTTGTTTTTTGGCACCAGGGATTGAACTCAGGGGCACTTGACCACTGGGCCACCTCCCCAGCCCTTTTTTGTATTTAATTTATTAGAGACAGGCTAGTGCCTTGCCATTGTGGAGGCTGGCTTTGAACTCGTGATCCTCCTCCCTCAGCCTCCCAAGTGCTGGGATTACAGGCGTGTGCCACGGCACCCAGCTAACCTTTTTTTTTTTTTTTCCGGGGTGGGGGAGTGTACCAGATATTAACTCAGGGGCACTTGGCTACTGAGCCACATCCCCAACCCTGTTTTGTATTTTATTTACAGGCAGGGTCTCACTGAGTTGCTCAGTGCCTCACTGTTGCTGAGGCTGGTTTTAAACTCATGATCCTCCTGCCTCAGCCTCCAGATCCACTGGGATTGCAGGTGTGCACCACTACACCCAGCCTTTACCTACTTCTTCCAGAACTAAAATATTCCCTGTTTTGGTGAATGTTGTGAAGCCCATAGAGACATAATTCCATCAAGAGAATAATGAGTAAAACTGTTTGCATACTCTGTATATTTTGCACAAATTGCTATATTTCAGCTGCAATAATTACCAGTTCTATATACTATTTAATTTATAGCACATTATCTTTATTGATTTGATATTTAGTATAACTGTCACATTACAAACTAATAATGTCACATTACAAACTAATTAGCTTATTAAAAGGTAGACTACAAATATTACTTAAGATAATGCCAAATTAAAAAAATATATATTTTTGTAGTTGTGGATGGGCACAATACCTTGTTTATTTTTATACGGTGCCCGGGATTGAACCCAGTGTCTCAAGCATGCTAGGCAAGTGCTCTACCACTGGGCCACAACCCTGGCCCACAAGATAATGCCACATTTTAACCAAAGATAATCTTAGTATGTAGAGGGGACTCTAGACATGTTACACATTTGTGTGTGTCTATATATAATTTGCAGTTACTATATATGTATATATATACACACACATACATATACACATTATATATATATTATAGCTGCAAATTATATATACAAATACACATATATAATTTGCAGCTACTATCTATACACACACACACACATATATACATACATATATAGTAGCTGCAAATTAGTCTAGACAATCCAGTAAATGTGATAAGACTGAGTAGTTTTAAAGGTTTAGAAATCTAATCAGACAATGCAATGATTTTTTTTTTCTAGATTGATACTAGAAAACTTTGCAGGCAGCAAGAAGATGTCAAAACTCAGAATACATAACAGAAGAACTTCAGCTGGAAAAATCCTCCTTTGTTTAAGGCAGAAGTAATACCGTCCCTTTACTTAGGATATAGCTGTTCTACAGAAAATTTTAGTGAGAAAAAAAAAAAAAAAAACATAATATTTACATAGCAATAATCCTTAAAAAGTGCTTTTGGTTAGTTTGGTTTCTAGGAATTTACAAACTTATGATCCATGCTATAAGCCTAAGACTCAATAAGGAATACCAGACCCCACTTGTATTACTGAATGCTATTAAAAGACAATAGGCCATTTACTTGTCAGTTCTCCCAGTCTGTGCAAGGCAACGCCTCCTCTTCATCCTCTGACTCAGGGGACGCCTCTTTAATTCTTCGTAGAGCTTCATGGATGCTCCGTGTTAGAGGGTCTGTATCAGGCAGAAGTGTGAAGGATTCTCTCAAAACTTCCTTCTGTACCTTCTTCAATTTTACCCCTTTCCTTATTTGTGCCAAGATATTATTACTATCATCTTCATCAGGAAAAGGAGGCAGAGTTCTCTGTTCAACCTTTTTCAGGTGAAAACTACCACGCTTCAAGGATGCTAGCACCTCATCCATCGGTGAGCTCACTTTGGAAAATGAAACAGAACAATTAAGAAATATTTCACAAAAAGGCCTCAGATTAAAATGTAATATGCAAATGGCTTTACATAATGTTTGCCCCATGCAAAATTCCTTGTTATTTTTAGAAGTAATTTTATTAAGGTATATTGGACTTGCAATAAATTGTACATATCATTCCCTATTTCTTTGCTTTTTTATACAAAGAATATACTGAGGACCTCAATACCAAAATGTGACGAAATGTTACAAGATTTTGCCAATGTCTTCCCACCCTTTCTTAGGTGAATACTGTTTTGTTCTGTTTGTTTTTGTAGTGCTGGGGACAGAACACAGGGCCTTGTACATGCTAGGTAAATGCTCTACCACTGAGCTATATCCCTAGCCTATGAGTACTTTATTTCATCTCCCAGGTTTAAAATCAGATTTTCTCTGGCACAGAAAGAGCCACCAACCAAACAGGTCATATGTCACTTCAGAAGACATACTTTTAAAATATACCCAATAAATAGCTTAAGAAGGTACACATTTACATCTATCAGTACATATTTGTTGCTGTGGGTGAGAATTCTCTCTGTGACCTTGAAAACCTGTTTACTATAAAATAATGTTTGTTCAAAGTAAATGTTTTAGGGATGGGGCTGTAGCACAGTAGCAGAGTACTTGCCTAGCATGTGTGAGGCATTGGGTTTGATCCTCAGCACCGCATACAAATAAAAGCATGATATCCATACACAACTACAAAATACACACACACACACACACACACACACACACATATTTTAATCTATGCAAAGTAGCAGAAAATATAAAGTTCTTTCATTATTCCTCACTTTATGCAACAGATGGTCATGAAAATGTCTTTTAAGTTACCTCTCCTCCTCTGCAAACCTTCAGCAGTCTTTCTGAGCTTCTTCCGGGCACTAACTAGCTGGCTGCTATCGAAAAGGTGTGCTGAGGGGGCGCTGGCAGACTTTGGAATCCTCTTCTCATTACCCTCCTTTCTAGGCAGACCTTTCTCCAGTGTCTCTGGGATGGCAGTGTTGTCCTTTGCAACAGGCAAAGGTGGGGGAGGTGGAGGGGGTGGAGGAGGTGGTGGTGGAGGAGGTGGTGTAGGAGGGAGAGGTGGTGGGAGTGGATCTGTGCTAACAGAACATGGTTCAAGGTCATTGCTATTCAAAAATGGAAGAGATACAGTGGGAGGCAGTTCGGAGGTAACACCACTGAGAGGTAATGAAGTGGCTTCAAGTTGTGCTAATGAATTATCTTCAAGTTGTGCAAGGCGCTGGGGTTCTGTTGTCTGCGATGACCCAAGCTGGCCTCTTCCTTCTCCCACCTCTTCAGATTTTCCTTCTACCTGCAACACTCCTGATAGAGAGTCACATGGATCATCATGGGGCACAGGACTCGTTGCACTTTTTCTTCTTGCATGAGCCAGTCGTAATCTGGTTGATTTAAGTATGACTTGCCCAGGGTACCTCTAAAATAACAAAGTTATTGTAACTGATTATATCACATTAAAACAATTTATGAACAAATGCCTATTTATGGGGCTGGGGTTGTGGCTCAGCGGTAGAGCGCTCGCCTAGCAAGTGCGTGGCCCGGGTTCGATCCTCAGCACCACGTAAAAATAAATTTGTATTTAAAATACAAATAAATATTAAAAAAAAAAAAAAAAAAAAAAAAAGAATGGCTGTAAAGGTGTTCCAGGTAGGTGTGACTACTAGAAAGGTGTGTTACTGATGTAAATGATTCTGAATGATATAAAAAAAATGCCTATTTATGTCCTTAAACTGAAGGTATTTTTGGCTCTTTTGTGATTTTTTTGGGGGGGAGGGGGGACAGAATACTAGAATGACATTGCCTAATATCTCCTCAAAACATTATCACCAGCTTGTCTTACCCATTTAAGACGCCAACTGTTCAAAATTATTGCATGTTTTAAAAAAATAATTAATGAATTACTAATTTAATGGAAAAACTGAGTATTTAAAATACAAAACTTAAATGATGTCAAACATATGCTACTGGTATGCAGAAAGCTAAAAAAAAAAAAAAACTATTAGTTTCCTATGTTTTTCAATGCTTGTGAATTAGAAACTTCTTTTAATGAATGTTTATGTAGCATAATAAAAACTCTGATAACAATATATATGCATTTTATGACACATGAAGGAGAGGAAATAAAATCTTTTGCATTACTGATATATAGAGCAATCTCATTTTAAATCATTTATTGCATGAAAACCTAGCATTAATAACAATTGTTAGGATAACATTTAACTAATGCAATCCTCTTGTAAAGGATGCCCTCACAGCACCCCATTTTTTACTGTAAAACTAAGAGAACCTGATCCAAAGTTCACTTCACCTATAAGGTAGATCCCTCAGTAGGGAGGAAGTGAAGTAAGGCTTCAGAATCTTATATCTATTCAATGTCATGGCTTAGCCTGGCAAGGAACCTGCTCAAAAATTCTCATATATATTGGTCCACCCTTACATTCTGCAATGGTCATCACCATACATTACCATTGTAGGCTGGAATTTGTGGAATCAACAACAAGTTGATACTTGAGCTGGTTAGTCAGTTGTAAATTGGCCGTTTTAATAAAATGCAAGGGGAATCCAGGTTTCCCAGACACCCTGATCATTCCTCTTATACCACACTCTTTGTGTACCAAAGGTCACAAATATTTATTCTGGAAACAACCAGAAGAAAGGGGGCCATGATATTAAAACAGTTGGTGGGAAGGGAGAGGGAAAGAGAACTGCCATAGTTATATTTTAAACAGATGTGTGTATAGCTCTGTTTGAAAAGCAATGAAAAACAATAAATGGGCCATACTTTTTCATTACCTGTTTAAATGTTCGAAGTCTATCCAGCGTTCTCTGTCTCTCCTGACTAACCCAAGCACTTTTTCTTTCTTCTTCATCATGTGCTTTGTCTCTCTTCTGGTAAAAAAAAAAAAAATAATAATAATAATTCCACTATGTTGTGTCCCAATCATTTTTACCATTAATAGAGAAAACACACACATTCACAAACACACACATGCAGGCACGCACACAAATGTTCTCCCAAATTGTAAAATACATGACTTAAGAGAAGGACTCATTTAACAAAATGCTCTGACACAGCCCTGTTTTTAAATAAAAGTCATTGTTTTGAAATTCATATTGATATGATAAAGTAAAATGAAATCCCTGAATTATTTTTATCTTGGGAGTTTTGGACTTAATTCAGTATAAAATATTTCTACTATATTTTGTTAATTCGAATATAATTGACTTTGTTTATTTTTAGAGACAGATTTACTTAGGAAAGCAGACATACATTCGAGGGAGAATGCAGGCTATCTCCAGAGTGTACACCTTTGGGGCATTAGAGCAATGGATACAAATTCAAAGTAGGATATGAACCACTTCCAGAGGAAGAAACAGCGTATGACTTTATTTCTTTTTACCTCCCACATTCTTGGATAGGCAGAATTAATATTGTCAAATGGCTATACTACCAAAAGTACTATACAGATTTCAATGCAATTCCCACAAAATTCCAATGAAGTTCTTCATAGAAATAGAAAAAGCAGTCATGAAATTCATCTGGAAAAATAAGAGGCCCAGAATAGCCAAAGCAATCCTCAGTGAGAAAAGCTAAGCAGGAGACATCACAATCCCAGACCTTAAATTATTAAAGAGCTATAAGAACAAAATATCTTTGTTGTGATGCACACTATTAGGACCATAATAGCCAAGAAGACCAATGGAAAAGAAGACACAGAGACAAACCAACAAAAATACAGTTACTTCATACTAGACAAAGGTGCCACAGCCTATCACTTTAAAGACAAACCCAGCAACAAGTTAGTTGGTTACTCAGATATTTATGGTACTTTGATGAATATAACCAGCAGTTATATAAAAAAAAAATGCATAGTGTTATCCATCAATTGCTTGCCGTGATATCAGACCTTATAGATGGCACTTATCTACACAGAAATTTTAAAATTTTTCCCATATTGTTCAATCATATAAAACCTGTACAATAAAATCTCACTTGCCAGAATACATTTTAGTTAAACAAATGATAGAGTATGACTTTGTTTTCCTGCTCAGATAATTTCACATAGAAAATTAACTTTTTTTAAAAAAATTTTTATTTATTTACTTCAGTTGTACACAATGCAATGTATTTATGTTTACGTGGTGCTGAGGATCGAACCCGGGCCGCACACGTGCGAGGCGAGCGCTCTGCCACTGAGCCACAACCCCAGCCCGAAAATTAACTTTTCATTCTTCTAAAACTGTTCTTTTCAAATTCAAACCTTCGCTAGCTATTCTTTTATCACCTCACTCCTTTATTCCTACCAGCTAATAATATTTTATTATCTTCCCCCAAACAGAGTTGGAGATGTAGGTCAGTGGCACAGTACCCCTGAATTCAACCGCCCAGTACCAGGGGTAGGGATGGAGGTGACACCAAGAATAAGATAATAAAGACATCTCTGGGCTGGGGTCGTGGCTCAGCAGTAGAGCGCTCGCCTAGCACGTGCGTGGCCTGGGTTCGATCCTCAGCACCACGTAAGAATAAAGGCATTATATATAACTAAAACAAATAAAATTTTTTTTTTTTTTTTAAAAAAAGACATCTCCTATTTCTTTTGATGCCTTAAATGTGAGAGGGAAGAATAAAGGTAACTGTGAATGAAGGAAACTGAAAGAGATGTGACAGGCTAATTATTTTGAATAAAATGTTACATAACATAATTCCTACATAATAATATAATTTGATATTACTTAAATATAAGGATACAATAAAACCTAAAATAAAATCTGAAATAAATTAACATGTACCCAAATTAAGAGAGGTGTTAAATAACAAACCAAAAACAAAATCAAAACACAGCAAAAACCCACATCAATAAAAATGGAAAATGTGGGGCTGGGGCTATGGCTCAGTAGTAGAGCGCTCATCTCACACATGTGAGGCCCTGGGTTCAATCCTCAGCACCACATAAATAAAATATAGGTATTGTGTCCACCTACAACTAAAAAATACATATATTTTTAAAAAATGAAAAATGTTTTCAGGGCAATGACATTATTATTCTTTAGGCCATTTAAGTGACTACTTTTATTATAATTATAAATTGAATGCCCATCAAGTATGGGCAGAGAACCTTCTAGTTAAGGTTAGTAATGACAGTCTTGGAGCTCTTCCTTCCTTCCTTGAAACCAAAGCAGGAGAGGTAATTTGAGAAGAAAATGTTAACTTCAAATAAAACAAGGTGATATTATTCAACCTCAAGCTACATATTAAGATATATACCTGCCACATACAAAAAAAATTCTAACAATAGGATCAATATTTTAAAAAATTGTACTACACTTTTAAGTTGTTGATGGTCCTTTTTATTTCTTTCATTCATTCATTCATTCATTCATTCACATTCATATGCGGTACTGAGAATCAAACACAGTGCCTCAAACATGCTAGTAGGCTCTACCACTAAAACTACAACCCCAGCTCAAGTATCAATATTGACAGTCATCTTCAGACCTCTGATATAAAACAGAGTTCTCTAAAAAATAAATCAGTCCAGAAAAGCCATCAATATTATCAGTGATAAAACTGAGGAACAAGCTGGGCGTGGTGGCACACGCCTGTAGTCCCGGCACTTGGGAGGCTGAGGCAGGAGGATCACGAGTTCAAAGCCAGCCTCAGCAATGGTGAAGCACTTAGCAACTCAGTGAGACCCTGTCTCTAATAAAATACAAAAAAAAGGGCTGGGGATATGTGTGCCCAGTGGCCGAGTGCCCCTGAGTTCAATCCCTGGTACCAAAAACAAACAAACAAACAAACTGAGGAACATGGACAGGTCATGAGAAGATGAGAATGTTCCTCTATCTGAATCCTTTCTGCAGTATTTCAGTAACTGGCTTGTATGATATTTTCTTTTTATGTTTCTGAGTCATTTTGTATTAAAAGCCAAATAGATGCCTTTTAAAAAAAAAAAAATATCTGAATCCTTATCACAGAATGAACAGTATCATAGATGTAACTGAAGGGGGAGGAAAGAGATAATTATCTTCATGTTCAATAAGCCCTCCCTGCTGAAGGGAAACAGCAGGTTATGAGATAGGGCAAAGGAAGGAACAATTCCAAATATCAACTGAGATACCCCCTGTGATGTAAGGGCTTTACATAAGTCCCACAGGAGAACCTCATGGCCCTCTTAAATGACAAAGGGAGAGTAGAGGTAGCCCTGTGAATAGGCGACAGTATGGACTCAGTTCTCTGCCCCATTCCAAGATGAGAGACAATAAGAAAGGAAATGGCATGGGGACCCAAGGGTGTATTTACACATTCACACTTGATGTGAGAAGGTGGCAGCTGTTTTATTACATAAAACTGCAATGGAAATAATATGTCTGAAAGCAGACCCTGCTTGAAAACTTTACACAAAATAAAATGGAAAAGAACAAAAAGATGAAACATAATTAGACAGAAGATAGCATCAGAATAACAATATGATATGAACATCACTTTTTTTTTTTTTTTTTTTTTTTTTTTTGGTAGCTGAACACAATGACTTATTCATTTTTTTTTTAATGTGGTGCTGAGAATTGAACTTAGTGCCTCACACATGCTAGGTGAGTGCACAGTCAGTGGGCCACAAGCCCAGCCCCACTGGTATTCTTTAAATAGAAACTCTAACAAATTAAAAAAGGTTCAAGAAAACCTGATGCACAATTGTCACCTGGTAAAGTACTAGACTCAGAACAAAGAAAAATTCTTATGGGTATCAGATAGTAAAATCTATAGTGTCCTATGAGGTGAAGAGGGCCTCAGACATCTTCATTACAGCATTCAATGCTACAATATAGTGTGGCAGTGTTTCCAAAATTTGTTGGGAGAGGAAATGCCCACAGGATCCAGCAAAAGTGTCCTTTATATATAAAGGAAATGAACAGGGATTCCCAGTACGTGCAAGAACTCACAAGGTAGAACTTTCCCAAAATAGCACCTTAAATGAAATCTAACCAACTCCAAGATGAACCAAAATAAACTCAGAAATAAAAAAAACTGGTAAGAACCCAAAAAGCACTAAAATCAAGACTATAACAAAGAATTTAAAAGTTATCTAATATTTTTACATTGTGAAGGGCATATTGGGTGGTGGGAGAAAGTATGAATCAAATGATTTCTTCATCTTTCACAGCATGAATCCAATGTTGAAAAAAAAAATTTTTTAACTTTATCCTAACAATCTTTCTCTGAATGTTGTCAAGAAATCTGTGTAAATCCTAATAATTCTTTCAGAAGTTCTCTTGTAAAAGTATCAATTCTGAAGTTGACTTTTTCTTTATAACTGTAATATTTCAATCTTTTCTAAGTACAGGAATGGTTGAGAAACTGCTTTGCAAGCTACTAACTA
Source organism: Tamias sibiricus (assembly GCA_025594165.1). Lineage (NCBI taxonomy): Eukaryota > Metazoa > Chordata > Mammalia > Rodentia > Sciuridae > Tamias > Tamias sibiricus. The sequence continues at coordinate 105,036,728 of CM046662.1, forward strand.
CAACTGCTTATAATTAAAGGTTTTCATATGAATGTATTGTTTTTAGGAAACCCAAGAACAACGATTGGTCTTGGCACATATTGGAGCAGAGAAAGCTGACGAAGGCAACACAAAAAGAAGCCATGTGAGCAAAAATAAAGCTATCAGTTTCCATGACCTACAGCTTAAAAGTATTTCATTTATGCTTTCAATAAGTAAAAGCCACAAGTTATGAGAGTGATTACGTAAAACAAAAATGTAGTAGTTTTTTTTTTTTTTTTTTTTTTTTAAAGGGGCAAAATTGACTTATCTTCTGACCAAAATTTTTTTCTTGTACCTAATTTGAGTTGACAGTAACAGCAACAACAACAAATAGTTGGGGATGTAGCTCAGTGGTAGAGTACTTGCCTAGCAAGTGTAAGCCCTGGGTTGACTCTCAGTGACAATCAATAGATCAATCAACAAATAAATTGGCAGTAATAAGCAACTAACCTTCATGCACTTGCATTTTTTAGAGAGTTTACATCAAATATTAAACTTCTTTAGTTTTTTTTATATATAATTTGCAAGGATTTCTAGGGGGTAGTATTGAAACACTAAGGTTAACATCTACAGTTTTAAAAATTGACCACTGAAGAGATTCTAATAAAGGTGGTCTAAAACTAATTTTGAAGCCCTGCATGGTGGCATATCCCTGTAGTCCTAGAATTTGTGCGGGTGAGACAGTGGGATCCCAAGTTTGAGGCCAAATTGGAAAACTTGTGAGACCCTGTCTCAAAATAGAAAGAGTTGGGGATACAGCTTAGTTGTAGAATGTTTGCCTAGCAAGCACTAGGCCCTGGGTTCAACCCCCAGTACAGGGAGGGAGGAGGTGGGGCACAGAACAAAAATATAGCTTTGAAAAACAAGGATCTTTTTTGATCTAAGCTTGCTTTTATTTTCCTTTAGCTATGCATGTAAGATGACTAGTTGATGAATGGATCCATTATCTGACAATTAGGTATTTCACCTGAAGCTAGTATTAGGTCAAATTCTAAGATGACATTTATCTTTGAGATTCTATTAACTATCAATTTCCCTTATTTTTACCCCTTTGCCCCACAGTACTCTTTAAGGATCTAAACAGTTAATTAGCCACTTCCTCCAAAGGATCAGTCTCTTATCAGAAACAGGCTATATGCATGGAATCTCAATAATCATGCTGATAACCCGGGTACTAGTGGTAATAATCACCTATCTTTTTCAACCCTTGACCCTTATCTAATCTTACAAAGTAGTTTCTGATGGAAAGAGAAATGAAAAATAAAAAGAGCATTACTTTTGATATTTCTACCTTCTGGGAGAAAAGATAATATATTACAGTTATGTTTAAGATTGAGACTAGGAGGCAGCTTTAGCAAAAAACTGTGCCAAAATAAGATGATTAAGAGATAAATTTAAGCCCTTTATATCCATAATCATGATGCTAAAGAAAATTTTTGAAATAAGCAACATGCTATTTGCAATCTAGGAACAGAAACTTTCTCAGCTTGATCAAGATCAAGTTCTAAAAAACCTACATATAACATCATACTTAATGGTAAGAAACTAGTGCTTTCTGTTAAGATAAGGAAGAAAGATGCAAGTATGTTCTCTCATCCCTCCTTTATAACATAATAATGGAACACCAAGCTAATGTAATAAGACAAGAAAACAAAATAAAAAGACACACAGATTGTGAAGGAAAAAAACTACTTTGTTCACAGTTAATATGATCCGAAAGAAAGATGATATGAGAAAAATAATACTGGATTCAATTCCCAGCAACCCCTCCCCCCGCACTCCCAAATCACACATCCTGGAAGAACCTTATAGTAACTAATAGGTACAAATCACCTACTTTCTAGGTTCAGTGATGAACCAATTGGAATTAAATCAAAAACAAAATACCATTACATAACCACCCTTTCACACACAAAGAAGGCATAAACCTAACTATATGTGCCATATATATATAGTGATTATATAAGATCTAAATGAAGAAAACATAAAAACAGATGAATAAAATTGAAGAATTAAATGGGGATATATTCCTTGTTTGTGGGCAGGAAAACTCAACACTGTTAACCTACAGGTTCAATGCAGTTCCACTCTAATCTCAGCAAGTTATTTTGTGTCTGTCGAAAAGCGATTCTGAACTGTATTCAAATTAGGCAAGTATTCTACCATTGTCTATCTCCAGTCCAAAAATAATCATTTAGCTGGGCTCAGTGGATAGAGTGCTTGACTTGCATGTACAAGGCCCTGGGTTCAATCCCCAGCACCATGGGGTGGGGGGAGATAATCATTTAAATAAATGGTGCTATGCTAGAGCAACTGGGCATACACATGCAAAATAATGAATCCAGACACAGACCTTATGTTGTTCACAAAAATTAACTCAAAGTGAAACACAAATCTCAAAGTACAATGCAAAACCAAAAAACTACAACAAGCCAGATGCAGTGGCGCACATGCACACCTGTAATCGCAGCACTCGGGAGGCTGAGGCAGGAGGATCGGGAGTTCAAAGCCAGCCTCAGCAATGGCAAGGCACCTAGCAACTCGGTAAGACCCTGTCTCTAATAAAATACAAAAGAGGGCTGGGGATTTAGCCCAGTGGTCAAGTGCCCCTGAGTTCAATCCCCAGTAACACACACACACAAAAAAAAGCTATTTCAAGTTTACATAAGAGAAATGACATCAAATTTGGTGATGACATTTTAACATTTTAAATGACTTACCTGGTATGAAAGACAGAAGTAGTAAGCTGGACTCTGCTAAAATTTCAAAAAAAATTTTAATCCCTGCTCTGGGAAGGATATTGTCTAAAGAATGAGAATATAAGCCACAAATTGGGAGAAAATATTTGTAGAAGACACATCGGATAAAGAACTATTATCCAAACATACAAAGAACTCTTAAAACTCAACATTAAAAAAGCAAACACCCAATTAAAAACTGAGCAAAACATCCAAACACCTAACACTAAAGAAGATATGCAGTATGGGAAAAAAATAAAAGGGAAGATCTGCAGATGGCATATGGGCATATGAAAAGATGCTTAACATCATGTCATTAAAGAACTATAAACTAAAACAATGATACACCACTACACACCTATTAAAATTCAAAACCCTGACAAAAGAAGAAGCTTGAAAGGGAATGGAACCACCTGAACTCTCATTTATTGACCAGGGGAATGCAAACTGCTACAATCACTTTAGAGGATGGTTTGATTATTTCTCGCATGACTATATACACTCTTATCCAGAAATCAAACTCCCTGTTACTTACCCAAACAAGCTGAATCTATGTGCACCAAAAGCCCTAAATGGCCAGGCATAATAGTCCCTGCCTGTAATACCAGTGATTTGGGAGGCTAAGGCAGGAGGATTGAAAGTTGAAGCCAGCCTTAGCAATTTAGCAAGAGCCTCAGCAACTTAGTGAGACCCTATTTCTCAAAATACCACACAGCCTCTGGATTCAATCCCCAGTACCCCCTGCCAAACAAACAAATAATAAAATAGAATTAAAACCCCTGCATGGACTTTTAAGTAACTTTATTCATAACTTCCAATGCTTAGAAGCAACCAAGATGTCTCTCGGTAAATAAATGGATAAACACACTGTGGTATATTAATAATATGGAGTAGTATTCAACACTAAAAATACATGAGCTGTCAAGCAACAAAGACACAGAGAAACCTTAAATTCATATTATTAAGAAACCAATCTGAATAGGCTCCAGGTATGATTCTAACTATATACACAAGATCAGTAAAGAAAAACTGTGGAGGTAGTAAAAAGATCGGTGATTACAGAGGTCTAGGGACAGACAAGGAGAGAACAGGTAGAATAAAGGGATTTTCAGGGCAGTGAAAAATCAATAATATAAAAGCAGAAACCCAATAAAAAACTATTCTGTGGGCTGGGGTTGTGGCTCAGTGGTACAGCACTTGCCTAGCATGTGTGAGGCACTGGATTCGATCCTCAGCACCACATAAAAAAGTAAAGAAAAAACTATTCTGTATGATACTATAAGAACAGATTCATGTCACTATCAATTTATAGTAAGTAAACCACACAACACCAAGAAAGAACCATAAGGTAAACAATGCTCTTTGGGCAATAATGATGTGCCAATGTTGTTTTGAGAACTGTTGACAAATGTACCACTGCGGTAGCAAGGGAGGTTGTGTATTAGATGTGTGGGGAGAAGTCACAGGTGGGGAAGTAGGGCAGACAGGAACTCTCCAGACTCACCACTCAAAAGAATGCCCCCCAACTACTAATTTAGCAAAGCAAGCTTGTTAACCCAGCTACTCTGAAGGCTTGAAGACCACAAGTTCTAGGCCAACCAAGGCAACTTAGCAAGACCCTGTATCAAAATAAATTAAAAAGGGTTATAGATATAATTCAGTGGTTGAATGTTTACCCAGCCATGTGTGAAGCTCTGGGTTCAATGCACAGTATTGGGGGGGGGACCCAATCTGCATGCATATTTATATTCATAAATATATGAACTAGTGCTAACATCTAGTTATGAAATTCTCTATAGATTTTATCCACCTTGAGACACATAAAAATAAACCTTTGTTCCAAGTCTCCAAGAGTCCAAACTTACTAGTTGTACCATGTGATGGGTTCTATATTCCTCTTCATTCTGAAAGCGCTGTTGGAATTTTTCATTGTGTTTTGCAATACAAATTTCCTATAAATACATAAAATGTCTTTTAATACAAGCGAAGCTTGGAAAAACCACACCAAGGTTTATTTGATAAATTTTAATCTTAACACATACCTACATAGCAAAGTACCAACTAAACCACCTATTATTTCTCACCTGGACTGTTGAAATATGAGCCAAATAATAAGGATCTTACAAAAGACTCTTCTATTAAACTATTAACTTTTCTAGACACTGTGTTGTCATTTTAAGAGGAGGGATGGGGTAAGATAGAAGAGGGTCTCCTTAGATCTCAAAGGTTTCTTTCATTTACGAAGTCTATGGCCAGAAGATTCTAAGTCTCATTATATTCTTTAAACAGGTCTGGGCAAAAAGGAATCTAAAATTGTTGGCATAGTCTATATTCTTGAGCTTTCTCTGATGAATTAAAGACCATGATTTTGTCCAGACTAGTTTAAACAATATGACGAGATCTGAATCTTCTGGTCATAACTGTCAAGAGTTGAAAAAGACCTTTAAAACTAGAGACAGAATTATTTTTTAAAAAGTCATTTAAAAATTTATTAATTCTAATAACCATACAAAATAGGAATTTTGGTAACAATAAATTGCCAGCTATGTGCTTCTTTATACAACAATGCCCTACAATGCCACTGGCAATTTTTTTGGCAGCATCTCAAATCTAATCTCATTAACCATATGTCCTTGATGTTAACAGACGTTTTCTAGGTAAAAAGGTTAACTATTGAATATTAGTTTCCAATATTCTCAAAGCTATACCAAAACGATCACTCTTTCATTTTAAAAAAGTCATAATGGGCTGGGACTGAGGCTGGTAGAGCACTTGCCTAGCATGTATGAGGCACTGGGTTCAATCCTCAGCACCACATAAATAAATAAAATAAAAGTATGTGCCCTGGCTGGGGTTGTGGCTCAGTGGCAAAGTGCTTGCTCGTCATGTGGGGCACTGGGTTCGATCCTCAGCACCACATAAAAATAAATAGATACTGTGTCCATGTATAACTAAAAAACATATCTAAAAAAAAAGTATTGTGCCCATCTACAACCTAAAAAAAGGCATAATGACCTTGAAAGATAGTAAATCATATTTTAAAGCAGATGTTTACAACATTGTATTCTTAGCCTGCTCTGGTTCACTCTACTAACAACAATCTGTCCAGTGCAGCTGAGAAAATAAAGGTAGCATTATATAATCTCATTATAGAATGATATAAATGACTCAGACTTTGAAGTCACATAGATACAGGACAGAATCCTACATCTCTGCCACATTCTAGGTGCTTATCCTTCAGTGATTTATTTAATAATTACTAGAATTTTTGCACCCTGGGTTATTATATGAGGATACAAGTTTATAATCCCTCATCCAGAACTGAAGTCAGATGTTTTAAAATTCACATTTCTTTTTCATATTTTAGAAGGGTGGTATGTTCATACTTTGCAGATCATCCACAAACTTGAAGTAATATCCTGTAATAAGTAATACTAATATTTTGTAGTGACATATGTGAGTAGTCAAAGTAGTGAGATTAAGACAATGAAATAACTTCATGTCAGTTCAGGTATGATTTTGCCACCAAATGAAGTATGAAAATACTGCTGGTTTTCTAAGCTTTCAAGAGTTCACACAAGGGATTACCTCATTTGGCTCATTTGTGCAAATTAAAGATGAAATACACAGAGAACAGTATTATTTCTATTACCTGAAATATTTAAACATAAAACAATAACTTGAAGACTTCAGGGAATAGCCAGAGGCCAACACCACTCTTTCAAGAAGTAAAACAGGACAGGATTTTCTTAAGAGACAGAACTACCCTCAGTATGCAATCCTATTATGGGTGTCAGATACACTAAGTAGCCAGGAGCCAATGCTTCTCACCACATTGTTATTCATCCGAGATTACTGGATGGTATTCCACAGGGAGACATATATTTCTAAAATCTTTTTTTATCATATATTTGATAAAATGGTTTCCTTTTTAGGACTTAATATTTCCAGTTTCCTTTCTTTTAAGCATTTTTGTCACTCCTCCCTCCCTCTACAGACCTGGCAATCTCAGTTGATGGACTTGGGGGACAGGGTGCAAATGTAAAAGAAAAGTTTCTCCAATAGTGGATTCCTCTATCTTAAATTTAGATTAACACAAAGAGTGAAGGATATTGATTCATATGAATTAATATGGTTTAATGAGGAAAGAGCTGAAGGAAGAGTTCAGTCTGATTCAGATTTTGGTTTACTTTTCGCATGTGCAGCCCCCCCAAAACACTCAACATAGGACCCCAACAGCCTCTTATACTAAATATTACAGAGCTCCCTCATTTCTTGTTCTCTTCGGCCTTTCTAGAGCACCTGATACTGCTGACCACCCTGCTTTGAGGAATCACCTTCTCTTCTGCAATCTCACACTCTCCTGCTGCTTCTCCCTCAGATTCTTTGACCCTTTCTTGTGCACAAAGTCTCAAACTTTCTGCAGGCTTCTTTCCTAAGAGCCTCTTCTCATACTACACTGGGCCTTCTTTGTTCAATTTTTCATAATCCATGCCCTTTACAATGTCTTCTCACCCCCAGGCAAAAATGTTTTGCTGGCTTTTGCTTTTGGAATTATAAAAATGCTAAGTGCATGCAAGTTTGGTTTTTTTTTGAAACTACCAATCTCCTCTGTTCTACCACTTACCTTTGCACCTCCCCAACAGCTCTCCACCTCTATCACTGCTAAAATCACCTACTCAATACCTTCTTATAGAACCCAGAGGCTCAATGGTTTCGTGGTCATCTCCACCTGAAACCTGGCTCATTAACTGTAAGGCCTATGTTCTTTTCCTTTTCCATTGGTATTCCATCGTGATAGGTGGCACCATGATAGGTGGCACCTCTCTGTCCACCCAAATGCCCAATTTAGAAGCCTGAGAGAAAATACAGAATAGCTCCTCCACTCTCCTTCATTATAAACCACTAGATTTATTGATTTTCTACTTCTGGAAAGGGTCAGAATTGGACACGTCTCAGATTTTCTATTCTTTACCATCTGTTCTACCACTACTCCCTCAGTTCATACTCTTAACATTCCAATCCCACTTAAGTTGAAGATAATGACAATCTCCAACCAGAACCTTTTAGTGCTCACTGTAATTTATTTTCATGTTGCCTTATCTTTCTGAAACATAAATCTATATATGTTATGCTTTACTCAAAACTTTTAAATCATTTTCATTACCTTCAGAATCTGCTCAGGCCTATAATTGTGGTTCACAAAACTTCCCATAACCTGGTCCCTGTAGCACACTTACCATGTACAGTCCCCCAAAAGCTCTTATGCTTCAGTGTCAGTTTTTTGGGCTTATAATTATACCCCACACCAATCATTTGGCAAATTTCTATTCAGATGTTAAAATCTAATGCAAGTACTACTTCTCCCAAGAAGCCTTTCCCTACTGCCTTTATTTGCTCTCTTGTTATCTGGCATGCACATCTGGTCACCTGGTTTGTATTCTCTAAAAGACTAGAAAGAGCAGGGACTATGCCTTGCTCATTGTTGTATCCCAAGTCCAACAATGTGCATAGCACCATGTTGAATTAAAATGGAAAAGACTATTAACTAAGTCTGAATTATATAGGATTTTTTAAAAATGCTTTAAAAAATGTTCAGGTTCATAAACTCCCACCAAGTCTCTAAGTTACTGCACCAGATAGCTAAAACTAATATTATAAAACAGTGTCTCTGATATTCGTAAAAAGGTTTTCTTCTAAAGCCTTATTTACATTCTCCAGAGACACTGATAGAGTGCTAGAATCACTGCAATGTTGACCTAACTGGCGTGAACTAGATCATAAAGCTGTAATCACCAGGCTCAGGCCTAAGACAATAAGTAGGTTTCAGTGACCACTACTGTCATGGAAAAAGAAAAAGGCATAGATTTCTGTCAGTTAAGAGAAAACCATACAAGCTGGGTGCAGTGGCGCACGCCTGTAATCACAGCACTTTAGAGGCTGAGACAGAAGGATCGCGAGTTCAAAGCCAGTCTCAGCAATGGCAAGGCACTTAGCAACTCAGTGAGACCCTGTCTCTAATAAAATACAAAAAAAAAAAAAAAAAAAAAAAAAGAAAGAAAGAAAACCATCAAAGTAACAGAAGGTTACTGATATACTGTGTACAAGCTATCTTTTACAAAAAGCAGAAGTCTTTGTATGTCTGTGAAATGAGGAAGTGGAAGCTCTGGAATCTGGTAAAAAGCAGAAGGTAGGCTCTCAGAGAACATGTCATACTTTTGCCTGTGTATCTGAGCTCAAAGCAGTCAGTACCACAGGGTCATCACACTGGTCCAGGCCTTAAAACTTGTTCCAGATTCCAAACCTAAGTGCTTAGAAACCACCCCATGATAGTAACCTCTGGACTGGAGAGCAAAACATTTTCTAAGTCATAAAAAGAAAACACATTTTCATAGATGGAATTACTTCAAATATCAAGAATGATCAAAGATTTTGAAATGTGATTCAAGTTTAAAAATAATAACAATCTATAAAATTTCTTCAGACTGAAGTCAGAATCAGGACTTGTAGTCCATCACCAGCCACCTTAAATAAAAGAGGAGCCAAGAACTGCACTACACAGGACCCTGTAGTCACACCACTTAGCAGAGTTACCTTCAGTAGGTGAAGAGTCCATCATCATTGGCTGTTTGAACCTATTTTAAGAGGGTAATTTTCAGAGACATATAAGTGTTTAAAATAATGAACTGAGTTATAAGAAGTAATGCTTAGCTTTTAAAATACAAATATTAGCGATAAATCATGTTAGAATTACTAGATATGAATCAAGGACTACATAATGAATAAAAGCAAGATTGCAACACCTTTTTATTTCTGAGGTAGGCTTTCTTGGCTGAGACACGTCCCCGTCTTGCTTCCAGCTGGCGTGCTTTCTGCTGCAGTTTCTGCAGCTCTTCCCTCTGTGCATGCACAGAGGCTGCCATTTCTTCCTTCTCTAGCATGGCCTCCATGCTTTCATAAGTGTCATAGTATACTACTTCATCTCTCTTTTCTGTGACAGAACAGCAACAAGGGGTCACGTTAAAACACATAGGCTGTGAGGCCTGACAGAACAGAATTTGGTGCCACCTACTAGCTCTGTGACTTCAGACAAAATACTTCTTATGCTTCTCTATAAAATGGTGATTAACTAGAAATGCACCTCACAGACTGAATATGTGCAAAATGTGCAGTGCCTGGCACACAATTAAGTGCTCCATAAATCTAGACTTCACTCCCAGCTCAACTCCTGGAAAACTGAGAATTTTTTAAAATAAAGGTTTTGGCTGAAGTATCCCTTATATAATCAGTATTTCACAAAGATAACCAAAGCAAACATAGAGTTGCACTGTTCAGTCTACCAAACAACCTGTTTGACTTCAGAGACTCCTTTAAAACATTTCTTTTATGTCTGGACCTTTTTAAAAGTCTTAGCAAAAGAAACATAGCTGGCATCCACATACATTTTCTTCACAAATTCATCTATGGACTTATTGTGGTATGCATCATACCTGATATAAGTCTTTTGATGCTTTCCAGTTGTGCTGTCAAGAGTAACTCTTCACACTTTAAGATTTCGAACTGTACTTCATACAATTGAAGCTGCAGATCATAATAATCAGCTTCTAACTGATCCAATCGAGCTATGGCTTCTGTACCACCCTGCAAACTCTGCATCTGCGTTGAAAATAAAAACACTTTAGTTAGTGGAGACAAGAAAAAAATAAAGGCATAACTACAAATTAGTACTAATAACATAGGATAAATCCACAACACAGTCACTCTAAGAAAGAAACTCTTATGTAAAAAATTCAGAGTTTTGACTCAGGTGTGGTGGCACAAACCTTTAGTCCCAGCTCCTTGGGAGGCTGAGGCAGGAGGATAGCTTGAGCCAGGAGTTCAAGGCCAGCTTGGGCAACATAGTGAGACTCCCACCTCAAAGAGGGCAGGGACTGGGGTGTAACTCAAAGATAGACTGTATGCCTAGCATATGTGAGGCCCTAGGCTTAATCACCAGCACTATAAATGGGGAAGGGGGTCCTTCTGACTGATCAATCCAGAATTTAAAAAAATATGAACATATGAAACCATTGATAATCATGTTACATCATATGGTTTTGGAAGTAAGTAGGCAAACATGATAAAAATAAGTTTTATTGATGTTTCTATTGTAGCTCATTCACTTATTTAGGGTGATATAGTCTTACTGTTCTGAAATAAATGTCAATAGCATCCCTTCTTAATCTTGAGAGTGAATGCTAATTTATATAGTTAGCATATAAAGTATATGAAAAAGACTGGACCATGCATACATATTTAAAACAGAGTGGTAAAAGTTGACTGATCCACACATCTGAGACTTTGCTTTGTCCCATAGTCACAGCCTGGCTTCTGAGACCTATAGGTTGGAGACCTACAGGCTGGAGAGCAAAGTGAGAGCATATGAGTGAAACAACATAAAATAATTGCTTTAGATCCTTATAGATTTTAAAATTCTAGTAATGTATGAATAATGATCAGTATTATCTTTAAGTAAATGCAGTCAGGGTCACAGATTCAACCTAAATGGGATTCATAAATTTCTGGGCATGGCTCATGGAATGGTGGATGGTCTTACGTGAGGTTTGTTTGGCTGATTTTTTGACCCAAGACAGGGGGAAAATTTTTTTTTTTTTTTTTTTTTTAATCAGGCATCTGAAGGAAACCACTAAGGGGAAAGTATTCTTCAGATATTGGTTCCTGACCCTATTATCTCCACAAATTCCTATTTGGCTATATGTAGAAGGCAGCTTAAAAAAAAAAAAAAAAAAAAGCTGAAGGGATGGCTTTTTAGGAGTCTGTGAGATATAAAACATACCATATTTTTGATGTGAGATAGTAAGCATTTTTCCAAGAACATTTCTTTTATAACAGAGCAAAAGCTTCGGCAGCTTAAGGTTCATTCTTAGAAGTCCCAAGGGGCCTCTGGCACAGGCATCAGTATGCCCTGGAGGTTTTGGCAGCATTGGTAAGGAGGCCCTGGCTTCAAATGACAAGGAACTACCAAAAGCAGAGTGGGAAGAATAGAAAGGAATATTAGAGAAATGTCTACAAACTTGTGTGAGGCATCACCTGGAGCCCCAGAATACCAGGGAAATACCTCTGGCAGAGTATAGGCTAGCAAGGACAGTGAAATTTGCTGCTGATAGTGCTGGTTAAATGATCTCTCCTGTCTGGACAAGTTGTTGCAAACATATTAGCACATAAGGAGAGTATGTTTTAAACAAGATTCCAGCTTTTGCTTTACCTTCTAGGTATCCACACAGACTTATCCAATGGCTAGAATTTTTGATTTTTTTTAAGGTACTGGGTATTAAACCCAGTGGTGCTCTACCACTGAGCTTCAACGTCCCCGACCCTTTAAAAAAATTTTTTTTGAGACAGGGTCTTGCTAAGTTGTCCAGGCTGACCACAAACTTGTGATCCTCCTGCATCAGCCTCGCAAGTCACCAGGATTATAGACATGCACTACTATGCCTAGCTTCACAAGAATTTTTAAGTGAAAAGCAATAGTTAAGTTCTGGCCTAAATGTGTAGTAGTATGCATTTAAAAATAATTAGTTTAAATCTGTTACTTAATAACTTTTATAAATAAGTGTTTAATACATTATCTAAACTGTATGCCAGTGAATGATCCTACTTCATTAGGAAATATTTTATAAGTGACAAACAATAAATAACAAACCCAAAGTGGGTTTAATTATAGTGGCTAGAGAGAGAATGTTGACAATATGAAATCCTGCCCTTTCTGTTCTAATTTATAAAATAGGAACCTAGGCACAGTTCTGCCTTAAGACTCTTAGTCTCACTTTAAATGCATCCCTTCATACCATGTTGGGGCTCCTGTCAGGTTGTAGCTTCCTCTATTACTCCACCCCACATTTGTTAATACAGCATGCAAACAGGTAAAATACCTAAGTTTAGAGAGCATTATTTTTTAAAATAATTTTTAATTGTAGATGGACACAATACCTTTATTTTTCTTGTTTATTTTTATGCAGTACAGAGGACTGACTTGAACCCAATGCCTCACATGTGGTAGGCAAGTGCTCTACCACTAAGCTCCAGCCCCAGCACCAAGGCTTTATTAAGTAGGGAATCCACTATGGCAAAATTTTTGTGAAAATCAGTCTAAAAACCTTCATCTACGGTGAGTTTCTAGTGATCAGTTCAAGTCCAGAATGTCAGTTTCATTTCTACTCCAGTCCTCTCTGGTAGGCCGTGACTATTTATTTACTGCATTTGCAATGCTGAGTTTCTCCTGTCCAATCCTCTGGTTTAAGAAGCAAGTTTAAAAGCCCCTGCTAACAATCTTTTATACACTGTCAGCTACCTCAACCACCTTAAAGCCACATAAGATGTATTATACTACCAAAATATGGCCAATATCAAATACCAAACTGAGAAAGAAATTGGGTATCATCTTCTTACAAATAGTGACCTCAAACCCAATTTTCTGGTTCATTAAGTGCTATCCAGAGCATGAGCCCAGAGATCTACTTACCAAAAAAATATTCATAGAACACCTACCATTGTTGGAGTTACAAATGTGGCAATAAACAAGAAATGAAGTGATGGTTCAAAAAGAAGTCATAAAAACCATGCACAGCATAAGGGAAATAACATTAAAGGCAAGCTATAAATCAAGGAAAGGATAGAAAGAACATGAGACTTAGTATCAAATAAACTTGAATATAAACAGTTTCTGCCAATAATAGCTGCACAAATAGGAATAATAAAAATTCACAGAATTATCTCAAATCCCACATTTGAGAAATCTTGGGAAAATGAAAGTGTCTGTAATTACATTGATGTCAAACCTAATGTTACAAACTATTTGTAGGAAAACGTGATCGGAATTGATGTAAAGCTAGTTAAAGTCTTTATGTGTAGCATTCGATATAACTATATACTTCATTACTGGAACAACTGTCTCGAAGTTATCTGTTCTAACATTACCTTTCTAAAATTTTGAAGTACTTAGAATTCTAAAACATATATGGCCTCTGGAATTTCAGGTAATGGTTTATGTTCTTAGAGCATAATGGGGTTATGTTTGAGAATGCAGACAAAACACTGAGGACAGGGCCTAAGACATTTAAAATTTTCTACTTACTTTCTTTTTGTACCTAATGTCAAAATACAATTTAGGTGGTAGAAATGCAATTTAAGTAATATAAATTAAAACCTTTAGAGTGGAACCTAGATTTGTGTACTTCAAGTCTGAAATTTCTAGTGTGTAAATACGGAATAAATTACTTACTGATAAATAAGTTAAAAACAAAAAGTCTCCTGCCTGGATAAGGACCTCAGTTTCCTCACCTCTGCTCAGGCTGCATCCACCTTATTAGAACTTAGTACAGCTCATACAAAACACCACATCATTTTTCAATGGCATCCTTTGCCAGTGAACCCTGAAGTATCTGTTACAGCAAATAAACTTTTGAAGCAGGGGAATTACATCTTTCTCTTCTTTATATTTCCTCCACAATATTTAGCACTATATCAAAATTAAATAATATTAGCTCGTATTTATTGAGTTCTTATTCTGTGTCAGGCACTATGCTAAATGCTTGATACATACATTAACTCATGTATATCATAACAGAGAAGATATATACTTATGTACATTTTATAGAGAGGTTAAGGAATTCATTCAAAGTTACATAAAGAGTAAGCTTGCAGTATTAGGACCTACAGAGTTGTTTTGCTCAATATGGTAGCCACTGGCCTTATGTGAGGTTATTTAAAATTCTCCTCCTCTGTTCATAAACCTCATATCAAGAGTTCATTTTGCCATGTGACTGAAAACTGCCCTACTGAAGAGTGTAATATAGAATATTTCCTTCATTGCTGGGCATTCTGTAGCACTGCCTAAATCTAAGCTCGTGTCTATAATAAGTGTTCAATATTTCACAAATTAAAATAAAACTGAAATGGGGACTATGACCTTAATTAATCATAAATTAGCTATATGCTTTTAGAAGAAATACAAGATTATGAAATATAGGAGTAAGCTTCAGGATTGGTATACCAAAATCAGCTCAATATGCTAATTGTTCACAGAAATGATCTCAAGTACTCACAAAAGGATAAGCAGTGGTTAAAAATCATCTGCCAATGAAACAAAGCACACTGGTACATAAAAGCTTTTTAACTAGAACAGCAGAATCCCTTTTCAGTTTTTCTTTATTAATCTTTTGTTAACCAGAAGTGAGAAGTCTACCACCTAATTGAGATAAACTGCTTTCTATGATTGTTTCCTGATAGCATCTTAATTTTAGCACCAATAAGTACCTTATCTCAACATTAATATTCATCTTAATAACACCTCTAATGTATATGCTACTCCTATCATGCAATTATATGTATTTTAATTTTGCCTGCTGGTTTAAAATGGAAAAAGAATAAAGTATACTATATGTGATGTAACCTGGATTAATAATACAAATCTGAAAGAAAAGATCTTGCACAGTTAAATTATGCTATTATTTTTTTACTATGGATGGAGAGGGGGATTATATAGCTCAAAGACTAGAATAAAGTAGCTATAGCTAATTAAACTCAACCTGGATTTTTTCCAAGGGCTCAAAAGGCAGTAATATTTTCAGTAGGTTTGATAGGGCAAATCTGAACATCAAGATCAATTTGGGGCTGAGGTGTGGACCAGTGGTAGATGCTTGAGCAGCACACATGAGGCCTCAGGTCCAATCACCATCATCATGAGTGGTTGTTGGGGTGGAAGGGTTGTGGAGGGGAGGTGTCAATCTGGGATCAAAGGCTCAGATTACAATGATGGGGGATAATACTAAAATTCTGTCCAAAATCTTGTTACTATATATACATTACTGAGTACAAGGTTCCTACGTGTTTAAAAAAAATTTTTTTATTATTATTTTTAGTTGTAGATGGACACAATATCTTTATCTTATTTATTTTTATGTGGTGCTGAGGATTGAACCCAGTGCCTCATGCTAGGCAAATGCTCTACCACTGAGCTACAATCTCAGCCCCACCTTTCAAATTCTTAAAGGGACAGTAGTCTATGGATTAAAAAAAAGGGGGGGGGGGGGTAAAACTGGCTGTTTCAAGATTCTGAAACAGTTTAAGGGAGATACAATTAAAAGAAAGTACTTACTTTCTCCATGCAACCACCACCACCACCCCACCCCCGGTTCTGGGTACTAAACCCCAGGATCAGGCAAGTGTTCTACCACTGAGATATATCCCTAGCCTTTTCTATTTTGAGACAGTGTCTTACTAAATTGCCAAGACTGACCTTGAACTTGTGATTCTCCTACCTCAGCCTCTGGAGTACTTAAGGTTACAGCATTGTGCCATTGGGCTTGGCCATACTTACTCTTAACTCTACAAAAAATTTAAAAGCCAAATAGATTGTTGCTTGCCTATACAATTTTTAATATTTCAGTATTTAGAAAATTTATTTCAGGTTCAACATTAGACGCGTAAATATTCTTAAATGTAATTTATAATTTTATTGTTTCCATTGTCACATCAGGAAGGGGTTTGTTTGTTTTTAAAACAACCTAATGAGACAAAACTTTGGCTTTTTTTTTTTTTTTTTTTTTTTTGGGGGGGGGGAGATGATGACTGAACCCAAGGCCTTGCACATAATAGGCAAGGCTTTACCACTGAGCAAAATCCCCAACCCTCATGCTGACTTTGTTTTAAGTATTTATTTAGTTGTAGATGAACACACAGTATCTTTATTTTTATGTGGTGCTGAGGATTGAACTCAGTGCCTCACATATGCGAGGCATGCGCTTTACCACTGAGCTATAGCCCCAGCCTTCATATTGACATTTTTAAAGAACAAAAGCTTACCCATAACTTAATCACAGGGTAGTACTATATTATTAAAAAAAAAAAAAACAAAAAAACCTTTACTGACAAAGCATTTGTTTGGGTTGGGCTTAATAATTCACATTTGCACTGTTTTTCATGAGTAATGAGTAATGTGAGCACCTTAAATTAATGCTAACAAAGCTAGTACAGTATGTCATCACAAATAAATGTATATATAAAGTACAATACCTATATTACCATATACAGCATACATAAACCTGGCATGAATGACTAACTGGCAGTTTTTAATAAATCCCCTGAAGAATTCAAATGCAATCCAGAATATTTAAAAAATAAATAAACAATTACAATAACTGGATGGGACCAAGAGAAAACGACCCCACTCAAACTCTCATGGCCAATTGCAGTATCTTCTTTCCTCTACCACCCTAGGCCAATTGACATTGTGAACAATATTCTGGCATTTGCAAGAAGCCAGAAATCTTACTCTGGGCAGCTCTTAATTTAGGCACCCTATATTGCCAGAACAACTAATGTCAGCCTAGTCACAACAATAAAGCTAGGCAATGCGATGAAGACAAAGGCAGTACTCTACTTCATAGGCAATTAAAGGCTGGAATTTAGTTTAAAGTTTTAAGAATTTAAAAAAATTCCAGATAAGCCAGTAACATGAAGGAACAAGCTCATTAGAGAAGGATACTGCAACAGAAATGCCTCAGGGGAACAGAGAGATGGGGCTAAAATCCTTCAAAGAGATTCTCAGTACAAAGTGCACAGGGGAAAAAAAAAAAATTAGGACAAGTTCCAATTTTATATGAGCAAAATAAGAAAATGTAAAGGGAATAATAAAATAATGATTTAAAATTTATTAACAAAAATATTTCTTTTTAGATTAACAGGCATGAGACCTCACAGGTCACCACATACACTATTTTTCAAATAAGAGCAGATAATCATGAGTCCTTTAAAATGTCATTATGGATCATCTTGGTATAACTCCTAAGCTAAAAAAAAGTTTCAAAGAGTAATGTACTTTGCATAAAGCTGTACTAATAAAAGTGGACATAACAATTTGATCTTCTCTAGGGACATTCTTAAAATATACTACCCCCATGAATACATATTAAAGGTTTTAAAACTAATATGAAGAATCCACACAAAGGGAGCAAATATTTGCAAATCATATACTGGATAACTGGCTTGTAGCTAGAATAGATAAAGAATCATCCTAAATCAATAATAAAAAGATCAACAGACCAGTTTAAAATAGTCTAAGGATCTAAAGAAACATTTCTCCAAAGAAGATATACAAATGGCCAATAAACAATAAAAAAAACTTTCAGAGAAATGTGAATCTAAACCAGGATTTTATAATATATCATACCTACCAGCGAGAGCTATCAAAGAGAGAATAAAATATTGGTGAAGATATAGAAATACATGCAGCAAAAGTCTAAACCTTGTCCACAGCAAATGGGAATGTAAAACACCATAGCCATTTTGGAAAAGTGTGGCAATTCTTCAGAGGTTAAACAGCAATTCTATTCCATACCATGAGAAATGAAAACACATTCATGCAAAACTAATATATGAATATTTGTAGTATTTTTCTTAACTGCTTCAAAAGTAGAAACAACCTAAATTTTCTCACCTGATGAACTGATAAAATGTAGAATAACCATACAATGGAATATCTTTTTGCAATAAAACAAAAGTAAATAGAAATGCATGTTAAAACATGAAAACATTATACTCAGTGGTGAGGAGAAAAAAACCACAGTTTATCCATCTAGGTAGTATATTCAATGGTTTTTAGCATATTGACAGAATCCATTCACCACAATGTTTACAAAAATAAACATGTGTTTTACCATTGTGCTATACCCAGCCCCAATGAAGTTGTTCTGAAAACTATTTTGATTACAAAGTACAAAAAATGTAATGATGCATCAAATATTTCTATACCTTGAGGTATAATTGCTCTTTTAAAATAACATAATTCCAAACTGTCACCCAGCCTAGCTTGTTCCTCTCCAACCAATAAAAACATACATTTCTTGCCATGTTTACCAGCCTACTCAAGATGACTGCAGTGCAATCTGGATCTGACCTTCATCAACCTGCTTAACTATGTCCCCATCAACTGCCCCAAATGCACTGCAACCCTGAGTTGTTTTAAAAGCAACAATCTCAAATTACCAAACACTAAGTGTAATTTAACTCTTCTCAATTTCATGTTGCTTTCAACTCTGTCCTCTTCATTACTGCACAAAGAGCCAAAATCCCTAGTATTTGTGCTTATTTCTGAGATGTACCTGGGTTTCTCTTTCCTTTTGTTATGGTACTGAAGGCAGAACCCAAGCACCTGCATATGCTAGGCAAACACTATGCCACTGAGCCACATCCCCAACCCTTTTTTAATATTTATTTTGAGACAGAGTGTAAGTTGCTGAGGCTGGCCTTGAACTTGCTCCTACCTTAGTCTCCCTAGTAGCTGGAAAATAAGTATATACCACCACACCTGGCAAATACTTGGGTTTCTACTATGAACAATAAAACAGTTTGAAGAACAGTTTCCCATATAAGGAAATAGGTAAGGATGACCCCAAAATGCACTTTCTACAAATTAGCCAGAATAATAGCTCATTTAAAAAAAAAAAAAAAAAAAAAAAACTAATTTGATCATGTTATTACTTGATTAATAATACCTTACAATGACTCAATTTGTTTTGAGGGTAAACTATGAAGTCCTTCATAGGACCTAGAAGGTCAGCCCTAAACTTTGCTTACTTTTCCAACCTCATCTCTTCCCTCTACACATCACCAGCCTGACTCTTTTAACCTTTCCAGGGACACCTAGAATAGTCAGTTGTCCCCACCTATGACTCTCTCGGGTCAAAGCCAGGCACTTCTCCCATGGTCTACTTCGAATCTCGTGAATCTCATAGCTCATATTCACATTATGATTATCTTATCTTGCTTCACCATACTCTAAGACTCCTACCACAGTGACTGGGATTTTTTTTTTTTCTTTTTTCTTTTATTTTTTGGTACTGGGGATTGAACTCAGGGACACTCAACCACTGGGCCACATCCCCAGCCCTTTTTTTTTGTATTTTATTAGAGACAGGGTCTCACTGAGTTGCTAAGTGCCTCGCCATTACTGAGGCTGGCTTTGAACTCTTGATTCTCCTGCCTCAGCCTCCCAAGTGCTGGGATTATAGGCGTGTGCACCCGGCATGGTGACTGCATCTTATTCATGCTTTTAAAGAAAATTAATAGCTTTAAAAAAAAAGCATGTGTATGGGTGTTTGACTTGTATTCACTCATTTCTTTATCCTCATCACCTACTGAAACTCCTGGGAAAAACACTTTTCATAAATGTTGAATGAACTGAGCAGGGCATTGAGTTGAGTAGAATTCCAAAAGGCAAGAAAAAAAGTGGCAAAGGAAAGAGGAGAACTAAAGATAATCCTGAAGTTTGGAGTATGAGGTACCTTTAAGAACTATGGGCCCTTTACAGAAAGGACAGATCTGAGGAAGACCCGCTATGGGGAAATGAAGGATTTTGATTTTAGAAATACTCTGTGTTTACTATGTTGGCAAAGAAATGTGATTTTTAAGAGATAACTTAAAAGATTAATGTATGTTACAATAAACTTAACTACCTCGAGGCAGAAAATGGATAAAAGGAAGCAAGGGTGAAATGCCCAAAATTTAATAATTCAAACACTTGTTGTCTTTGAAATATTGATTTTATCTCTGGGTACAAAAGGTACATATTGAACAGCTAAACAATCAAGTCTTACTATATGCCATCTAGATCACCTTGAGATGATCTAGTCTTCAGTCACTACTAATACCACACTTTCACTTTTCCTTATGTCCAAAAATATTGTCCCTAACATTTGCTTCTTCTTATGCTTACAAAAACTACACACAAACTTATATATTTTATGTATAAAATGTATAATATATAAAATATATATAAACATTATATTTAAAATACATAATATATATATATAAAAGTGTGTGTGTATTTTTAAAAGTGCCTTTTCAGCAAAACCTATTTTTTTCTGGCCCAGTTTAATCACAATAAAACACAGTATTTTGAAAGAATGGCATAAAAGGTAAATTGAAATAGTGTACATCTAACTTTCAATATTTTTAAGGAATTACTTGGTACTGTACTGGGCACCATGAGGAATACAAAAAAGGAAGACCAAGAATAATTAAAAAAAAAGTGATTAATAATTTTTAAAATACCATCTTGGATATGTTTTGAGAATAAAAGGATCATACTATAACTAAGCTTAAATAATCTTTCACAGGAACATATTAAATATCTCAATATCATCTTTTAAAGTACTATCTACCTCATTCCATGAAGAGGTCTTCATAATGAAGCATGGTCAAGAAACTGAACCTCTACTAACCCTGTCTATTCCATCTGGAAGTTCCAAAAGGTGATGGCATGAAAATGATTTGATTAATTCTTACACAATGCTACTGCCTTTGGATCTTTACTGAAGTTCACCAGGCAGTGAATTTTCCTTAAATGCTAGGAAGCTTTAAACTTATATAGCAAAAAAAAAAAAAAAAAAAAAGGAACGGAAGTTTTGATGTCATCCCTTTTGTGTTTTGAGGTATGATGCTGTATACCACCACACAGATGCTGTGAAATATCATTGTGTGTCTAACTCTTCTATTAGTGGCAAGTCAAGCCACTGGCCCAATCACCAGTGTTTCTCTCAAGGAGAAAATGTGAAATTAACAAGTGGCCATGCAGTCAGAAAACATCAGTCTTATACGAAGACAAAAATACCAAATCTTAACTATTTTTTAACTAATCATTTTTCTGTTGGTTTTTGTTACCTCTTCTTTTAGTGCATGTTTCCTCTGTTCCAAACAAATCTCTTTAGCTCTCATCATCTGCAAAGTCTCTTTAGAAACTGCATACTGGAGTTTTTCCATACGTTCAGCAGCTGCTGCCCACGATGCTTTACCAAATTTCTTCTGATCTGCTCGCATTCGATCGTACACAGCTATTAAATACAATCATTTTTTAAAGTGACATTAAGAAATAGAACAACTTGACACTACAGAATTAAAAAAATCTCTATAAGTTACCTACAACATCTCTAAAATATAATTTGACAATATCGTACAGTCTTTCAATTGTCTTTATTTTCAAAAATAATATTCTGCAGATGAATTAGTATCCAAGCAGTTTAAATTTTTTTTTCAAATACTTTCATATGTTTAGTGTTAGTAACTTTGAAACTTTATCAGAACTTTATTATGTTAAGGTTTTGATACTTTCTCCTAACTATTAGATGAAATCAAAACCATAACTATTTAAGATTAAAAACATTCAAACCCACATTCCTAGTTCTATCATTCTTTTCCCTCCAAAAATATTATGACACCCTGAGGTGGGGAAAAAATAAGTTCTAGATAACATGGTGCTCATGCAGAGGAGATAAAAATGATACAATTGATTTTCAGAAGACACAGACCTGTCTCATCCACCAAAAAGGAAGAACGTTTTAGTTTGTCACAGAGCAAACCTAGTTCAAAATATAATCTTGGTGGCTAGGCATGGCAGGACATGCTTATATTCCCAACAACTTGGGAGGCTGAGGAGGGAGAATCCAAATTTCAGGCCAGCCTCAGCAATTTAGTGAGACCCTATCTCAAAAATAAAAATAAATAAATAAATAAATAAAAAGGACTTACCATGTGGGGACACAGCTCAATGTAAAATTCCCCTGGCTTTAATCCCCAGTACAAAAAAGACACACACACACACAATCTTGGTAGTCAAATGGGTAACATCTTCCAGTTAAAAAGTATACCACTGATAAGTAGCATGGTAGTGGCTCATTCTGGTCTTATGTGATTGATCCGAACATACTTGACAGACACATTAATTAGCATAAAACAAACTAAATTATTATTCTTGTTCAATCTCAAAGGCATTTTGGTAGGATAAAGTGCTCAGAATTTAGATATGAAGAAGTCTAAAATTATTCTGATGAAGCATGTGGAGTAGGATAATGTCCATAGGAAAAAAAAAATCTGAAACTTGAAATGTTACAAATAAGAGCAATAATCTAAATTGTTTACACAGGGGCGGTGGTTGTGGCTCACTAGTAGAGTGCTTATCTAGTACATGTAAGCACTGGGTTCAATCCTCAGCACCACATTAAAAACAAATAAACAGGGCTGGGGATGTGGAGCTCAGTGGTTAAGTGCCCCTTCTGAGTTCAGTCCCCAATCAATCAATCAATCGATCAAATAAAGGTGTCGTGTTCATCTACAAATGAAAATATTTATAAAAATAAATTATTTATACAGAATCTAACAAACTATGAATTATATGAGTGTATAATAACAGAATCATTGCACTTATAAGTTGTATACAGAACTGCTGGACACAAAAAGTCACATAGAACTGAAGAGGATTACAAAGGTGAGAGTTTTGTTTTGTTTTGGTTTGGTTTTTAATTTTTCTGGGAGATGGGGGTTGTGGCTCAGCGGTGGAGCACTTGCCTAGCACGTGTGCGGCCCGGGTTCGATCCTCACCACCACAAAAAAATGAAGGCATTGTGTACAACTAAATAAGTATTTTTAAAGAAATTTTGTTTCCCTGTAATGGTTAGAGATTTTTTTAAACTAGAAGTGTGTATCTAGACACTATTCTTAATATAATATAGTGTTTTCCCTTTTAAAAACTTTTTTATTTAAAAAATTATAACTTCAGAGCCGGGCGTGGTGGCGCACGCCTGTAATCCCAGTACTTGGGAGGCTGAGGCAGGAGGATCGCGAGTTCAAAGCCAGCCTCAGCCATGGCGAGGCACTTAGCAACTCAGTGAGACCCTGTCTCTAATAAAATACAAAAAAAAGGGCTGGGGATGTGGCCCAGTGGTCGAGTGCCCCTGAGTTCAATCCCCGGTACCAAAAAAAAAAAAAAAAAAATTATAACTTCAGGGTAAATAACTAGTACTTCATGGTCAAGTGTAACTTTAACTTTGTTAAGAAGCCAGAAAATCATTTTCCAGAGTGACTGTACAATTTTGCATTCCTAACAGAAATGAAGAATTCCAATTACTCTATATCCTCACCATTTCTTGGTATCGTTAGTATTTTTAGTCATTCTAATATATGTGTAGTGGTATCTATCTCACTGTGGTTTAAATTTGTATTTCTGTGATGACTAATGACACTGAACTTTTTTTCCTGTGCTTGTTTGCTATCCTTATCCTCTGGTGAATAGTCTGTTCAAGTTCTCTTCCCAACTTTTCACTGGATTATTTTCTTATTTTTGAGATTTCTTTATGTAGCCTACATATAAGTTATTTTATCAGATGTATGATTTGCAAATATTTGCTCCCAATTATACTCGAATTGTTTCATTCTCTTCAAAGTGTCTGGCAGTATAAAAGTTTTAAACTTTTGATGAGATACATTTTACCAAGTTGTTACAGTCTAGTGCTCTTTATTGCTTTTAGCCTTTTATAATTTATATTTGTGGTATTACTAATAACTCTTTGCCTAATCCCAAAGAGTTTTCTTTGGAATATTTTATACTTTCACATTCTACATTTTGATCTATGATCCATTTAATTTTTAAAAAGTAAGGGTAGATCAAAGATCTGTTTTCTGCATGCAGATGGTCAACTATTTCAATATCATTTGTTGTTTCACTATTGACTTGCTTTATCAAAGACTAAATGGCCATATTTGTATGTCTATTTCTGTACCACTATTCTCTACCACTGATTTTAAAGGAAAAGTAAGTGTACACATATGTGCCTACAAAAGAAAAACCTTAATTTGCTATGGTCTTTAACTGCTAGGATGAATGATCCCTATTGTTTTTCTGTATAATTATTCCCAAAGTAAAATCTTAAACCACTCATCTTCAAAAATGCCTAACAAGAATAACTTTACTGGGACTTACCTTTTTGAGCTTTTGCTGTTATTTCAAAATATTTTACTGTAAGATCTTGAATAGACAGTACAGCCATATGAGCTTTCCGCTGCCAGTCAGCATCTTCTTTTTGTAGACTCTCAATTCTTCGGGGTCCCAGATAATCATTTTCCATAGAAATCTTTAGAGAGAAAGAGAGAAAAAAATAAGAGGCTTCTTTCTTTCCTTTAAAAAAAAAAAAAAAAAAAACTCATTCTTCAAACATTTTCAAAATGCTTATGTGCCAGCCATTAGGCTAGGTGCTAAAATAAACAATACTTCTTTTATGCTGCTCTAGAGGAGATGCTATTAATTTAAAAAACAAGTGATTAACAATGAATCTGAGACTATTTGACATAGAAATCTATTTTCCATGCCTCCTATCTATACTCTTCCATCTCCTCCTCTCAATATATAAGTAAAGGATATAAACCAAAATTATTTTGGGGTGTTGCAATAATGAAGAATTTATTCTGTCCTTTACAATAACTACACATTCAGGTTAAGAATGATCTGTGCACAGCTTCTGTAACTTATTGATATCCTGTCTAAAAACAAAAAAGGGAGTTTAGTGGTAGAACACTCCTGGGAAGGAAGGAAGGAAGGAAGGAAGGAAGGAAGGAAGGAAGGAAGGAAGGAAGGAAGGAAGAAAGGAAGGGGGGGAGAGGGAGAGGGAGGGGGAAGGGAAGGGAAGGGAAGGGAAGGGAAGGGAAGGGAAGGGAAGGGAAGGGAAGGGAAGGGAAGGGAAGGAGGGAGGGGGGAATAGAAACGAGAAAAAATAGTACTGAAGGAAAGAAAGAAAATGGAAGGAAGGAAGGGAGGGAGGGTAGAAGGAAAGCAAAGAAAAAGAAAGGCAAGATAAAAGAGGAATAGAAAGGAAAATAATTATTTGTGCAAAAATATATTTGTTTAATTTATTGCCATTAAATAAATACAATAGCCGGGAGTGGTGGCGCACGCCTGTAATCCCAGCACTTGGGAGGCTGAGGCAGGAGGATGGAGAGTTCAAAGCCAGCCTCAGCAATGGCGAGGCACTCAGCAACTCAGTGAGACCCTGTCTCTAAATTAAATACAAAAAAAGGGCTGGGGATGTGGCTCAGTGGGCGAGTGGCCAGGAGTTCAATCCCTGGTACAAAAAAAAAAAAAAAAAAAAAAAAGTCTGTTAAAAGCAACACTACATAAATTTTAAGTAAGACAATCAGGGGAAACAAAGACCACTGAGAAAAATAAAAAGTATCAGAGGGGAAAAAACATTTAGTTATTTAGATCAGGACATACTTCACTGGGTTTCATAACTGCAGATGGCTTTAAAGGAGGATATTGACAGGTATATAGGGAGCACAAGGAGAGAGAACCCCTGAAAAAGGCACACAACCTGGCTGCTTATAACAAAATCATCAAGGTATGTTCTTTTGTTGTAATTACCCCTGATTTTAAAACTTCTGTTAAAAAATGTGAGCATCATTTACAAGTGTGGGATAGAACTTCAATAATGCTGCAAGTCAAAATTTTAACCTCAAATTTTGGATTTATGACAGAAGTCCTTTTCAGTGACATGGTTAAACTTTTATTCACAGTACAAACACAAAAGAAATGCAAATAACATGCATTACAGCTTTTAGACAAGACAGTCTTTGACATCTACCTGAAGTTAACTGCTTTGTTACCTTCAAATATTCAAATACACAGAATAGGAAATGTTCACTATGCTCTTCTTCTAAGCTGCTTCTTAATTTCACTTCTCAAACTTGGTAGTCACAACATCTATCTAGCCTGAAGCAAATAAATTCTTGTCTATCATTTCCAAGTCCATCCTTCTGCCTTATAATGCTAGGATTTGGGATGAGCAAATCTCCTTTAGGCTTTGCCAACAGAAGAGTTTAGAGAAGGAAGAGACTTACCCTCTATGCTTAAGTTTTAATAATTCCAGCTCATTCTTTTTGTTTCCCCAGTCCTAGGAGTGGTAGCTCTTTTTATAATTGCTTTATCTGAAGTACCTTGGAGTTACTTTCTTGACTTCCTAAAATTTGCATTATGGGTTTTGGGAATTTTTTTTTTTTTTTAAATCCTGTGACAATTATTTGACAGTAAGTTGTACAATGCTGTTGAATTAATATCTTCATCCTTACTACACACACACATTAAGAAAGACGTGCTTTCTATGCTTTTTCTCCTAGGCTTTTTAACAGACTTTTTGAATTTAGTAGCTAAAATGTTGCAGCTGATTGTTAAGATCCTTCTTTAACAGTTTAATGTACTTAAAGCATGTAGCAAGAATACTCTTAAGTTCTTTTCCTAACTTGGCAAACTTGAAGATGTACAGTGTTGGTCTGCTGGATCATGTGTTCAAAACAATGACAACTCTGTTTTGAATTTCACGGCTAGAAAGAAAACAGTGCCTGTTTTAATATGGAAAAAAATGTGTGTCCCTTTAGGTAGCTAGGAGAGTGAAACTAGTTTATAAATACAAATTTTCTGGCAAAGAGCTCCTTATCATAAAGCACATCACTTGCTGGGATACTGGGTTTTATATGAAAAAAATTATTTCTGTCTATTGCTGGGACTCTGGAGTGGAAGAAACCTAACTTAAGATTCTTTGGTGAAGCAAATGTCAAGATTCACTTGTGAATATACTGATGTAGTAATTCCTAAGATGCAAATTTCCCAGGCCCTGGAGTTGCCTGAAGGTGAGTCTTCAATAATAAACCAATACTAAGAGCTTCTTCATATCCCAGGCAAGACTGTGAAATGATGCATTTTTTCTTTTAAAGTGAGGCAGGCCCAGTAACATATGCTGTAATCCCAGCCACTTTAGAGGCTGAGGCAGCACTTTGAGTTTGAAGCTAGCCTGAGCAACAGAGCAAGACTGTCTCATAAGGAAAAGAAGGAAAGGAAAAAAAAAAAGAGAGAGAGAGAGAGGAGAAAAAAATCAGAGAAGGGTGGTGGTAGAACACTTGGCTAGCAGGTACAAGGACCAAGATATTCCATGCTTAGCACTGTTTAAAAAAGTGGGGGAAGGGTTGGGGGGAAACTCTAAAAACAAGAAAACCAAAGAAAATATAGCTCAAATAAAAGAATTATCTAAAATGGTGACACTACATAGTTCATCATGTGCAATCCACAGCACAGTGGGGCTCAATACTATAAAAACAGCATCATGCACAAAAGCACTTGACTATGAAATGGAATGGAGATGAGACTACATCCAGCCTCCGCTTTGCCAAGACATTTATATTTTTACATCTGCTCAGTAAAGTAAAGTATTTTTTTCTAAATTTGGCTAATGGGGTAAGGGGGGAGGGTACATTCTATTTCACATAAAGGAAACTTTTGTTGTTGTTTAGTTGTTGTTGTTGTTTTTTCCCCACACAAAGGTACTTATATAATCTTACTCTGTAGGTAGAGAGAGTGGAGGATCAGCACATTCAAAATTTACAAAATGTGGGAGACAACGGGAAAAATGAGGTAAATTGCTCCAAGAGAATTTTCTCTCTTTTCCTTTACATTCTTAGATCCAAAGCATAACAACAATTCACACACTGTGGCATAACTAAAACAGCAGGCTCTGCAGTCAAACACATTCAATACCAACCATGCCACTTACTAGCAACCATCAATGGTGCTAGTTTGGTATGATGATTGAGGAAGTATTAGTTTACTAAATGTTGACAAATATAATGCCAATATATTTGTGATTATATTTGCTATCTGAATAAAAGCACAAGCTTTATACTCAGTACACATCCCTGTTTTCTATGTTTCTCTATCTGGAATACTTACTATTCCAATCCAATGTTTGTACTGACACACATACACACTTCCTACTGGGTTCTTATTCATTGTGCAGTAGTGCAGCCCCAGATAATCTCTCTTTTCCATATATTTAGGCAGTGTTGATCACCCTATTTTAGGTGCTTCTACCTAAACATGTATTTTACCCTTATTTAACATTTTTGTCTCTTAAAAATCACCCTGAGATGTAACTTATATACAACAAAAGGCATCCTTTTAAGTGTAGTTTTGATTTGACAAATTTATGTGTCCATTTAACAACCAGAATAATTAAGATTTAGAGCATATCAACCATCCCAAAGTATTCTCTTATGCCTACCCATCCTCCCTCAGCAATTTCTCTGGCATCACCCCAGGCAACACAGTTTAGCTTTCTGTCAGCACATATCAGAATGATCATTTCTAGAATTTCATATAAACAGAATCATACAGTTTGTGCTTTTTATGTTTGTTCTTTCACTCAGAATAATATTGTAAGCAATATTACTTTAGCTTAATTTACATACAATGAAGTTAATCTGCAGAGCAGTCAGTCTGTTCAAGTTTTAACTGAAGATACTATACATTATCATCACCTCCAAAAGATTCCTTGTGACACTTTGCAGTCCATTACTTCTTGCATTGTATACTCTTTACTCCTTAATCTGGATTCTATTACTTAAGGTACTTTTTCATTCCTTTGCATTGTTGAGAAGTACTCTACTACATGAAAATGCCACACTGTTTACCTATTCACCTGCTGATTGTACTTGGACTACTTCCAGTTTCGGGCTATTATGCATGAAACAAGCATAAACATTATGCACAAGACATTTTTGTGAACAGATATTTTCATTTCTCTAGTTTAAACAGCTAGGAGTCTTAATAGGTGGTTTTAAATATATGTTTTAACTTTTGAAGAAAGAGCCAACATTGTTTCCAAAAGTGATTATACCACATTAAAATCTAGCCGGTACCCTGTGTGGAAATTTCAGTCATTCCACATCCCTACCAGCCCCTAGAACTGACAAAATTCAATTTTAGCCACTCTAATGGGTATGTAATAATAGCATCTCGTTATGGTCTTAATTTTCATTTCTCTGATGACTACCTGTACTGTGAACATCTTTACATTTTAATTGTTACCCATATTTTAAGTGTCGTTTTAAAAATTTTAGCCAGCTTTTTAAATGTTATTTTTCTAAGTTGTAAAATTCTTTATTCAGAGGTATTACAAGGATTTTCTGTCTATGGCTTGCCTTCTCATGTTCTTAACATTCCAAAGAGCAAAAGTGTCCAATAAGTCAAATTTTAGTTTATGGTTCAAATTTTTTCTATCTTTAAAAAAAAAACTTAAAAAACAAAACCACAACTTGCTTTTCCATACCAAAGATAATAAAAAGCTTAGCCGGGCATGGTGGGGCACACCTGTAATCCCAGCACTTGGGAGGCTGAGGCAGGAGGACTGTAAGTTAGTTCAAAGCCAGCCTCGACAATGGCGAGGCACTTAGCAACTCAGTGAGACCCATTCTCTAATAAAATACAAAAAAGGGCTGGGGATGTGGCCCAGTGGTTGAGTGCCCAAGTTCAATCCCCGGTACCAAAAAGAAAAACCTTTCTTCTAAAAGTTAAATCAATTGACAAGAGTACCAAGAATACACAATGGGCAAAGGACCATCTCCTTTAATAAACTGCATTAGCAAAACTTGATACCCACATGCAAATAATTAAAATTAGGCTCTTCTCACATCATATATAAAATCAACTCAAAGTGGATTAAAAACTTAAACATCAAACTTCAAACTATAAAACTGCAAAAGAAAACACACAGGAGGGCTGGGGTTGTGGTTCAGCGGTAGAGCACTTGTCTAGCACATGCGAGACCCTGGGTTCGAACCTCAGCACCACATAAAAATAAATAAATAAAATAAAGGTATTGTGTAAAACTACAACTAAAAAATAATAAATATATTTAAGAATAAAAAAGAAAGAAAACACACAGGAAAAGCTCTGACAATGATCTAGGAAATCACTGTTTGGAAATGACAATAAGAGTAAAAACAGACTAAAGGGATTGAATCACACAAAAAATGCTTCTGCAGCCGGGCGCGGTGGCGCACGCCTGTAATCCCAGCACTTTGGGAGGCTGAGGCAGGAGGATCACGAGTTCAAAGCCAGCCTCAGCAATGGCGAGGCACTTAGCCACTCAGTGAGACCCTGTCTCTAATAAAATACAAAAAAAAAAAAAGGGCTGGGGATGTGACCCAGTGGTCGAGTGCCACTGAGTTCAATCCCCAGTAAAAAAAAAAAAAAAAAAAAAAAAAAAAAAAAAAAAAAAAATGCTTCTGCACAAGAAAGAGAACAACCAACAAAGTGAAGTCTATGGAAATGTGTTATCAAGCAACACACCTGATAAGCGGTTTGTTGCTGCCTGAAGCGATGGCCGCTTGGAGCAACGAAGCCGCGGGAAGAAGTTCAGAGGCAAACTGGAGACAAACAGCTTTTTATTCTGATAACTTTTCTCTCTGGCTCTAACAACGACTAAAACGCGCCGCACACACCACCAAAATGGCGCTGACCCGATCAGCAATCTCGGCCAAGTCACTCGAGATCCCAAACAAGTCCTGTGAGACTACGGAAGGCAACAATGCCCAAATCGTGCGCGACTGTGCCTGTCTTAGGTTGTCCCCCTCTGGGGATCTTACCCGTCATTGGCTAACCAGCCATCCAATGGAGCCCTTTAGGATCGACTGTGTATGATGACTAACAGCCGTCCAATTGTGAGGAGATGTTGCGGCTTTAAGGCGACAAGCCTTTTGGTGATGAGCCAAATTGCATAGCATATCAAATTGTTTAAACAAATCAGCTGCCCTAAGTTCCATCAAGTAACACACTGAATTCTCTAGACAAATACTCGCAAGGCATTGTCCCGTAAAGTCCCAAACAATGAAAGATCAAAATGTCCATTTGTTATGACACGTTGATGTAGGAGGCCCCATGCATGTAGAGCAGAGGCCACACTGTTGGTGAGGTTGTTTGATGCTTGAGCAGCAGGGATGCTTGCGGGGGCCGCGATCCCTGCAGCTGTAGCAGACGTCTTTTTTATGTTTAGACAATGCCACCGGCAAATCTTCAGGGCCCGCTACCTAGAAACTCGAAGCATCAATTATTAAAGGAAAGGCAGTGCTATTGCAGCACTGAGTCAAGAGGCGAGTTGTCAAACTACAAAATAGAATAATTAGATTAGAAAATTAAAGTTGATTTTTGTTCACACACATCGCTGGTTGAGCTTCTACAAACATAAGTTGGAAAAATATCATATTTAGAACAAAACAAAGAAAGACTGAGGGTAATTACTGCATTAAAGATAGATTAAAGAAAAGGTAAAGGCACTTTGGACAAATAATTTGTTAGCTGGAA
Organism: Tamias sibiricus; assembly: GCA_025594165.1. Classification (NCBI taxonomy): domain Eukaryota; kingdom Metazoa; phylum Chordata; class Mammalia; order Rodentia; family Sciuridae; genus Tamias; species Tamias sibiricus. The sequence continues at coordinate 105,068,498 of CM046662.1, forward strand.
CCCTTGAGTCTCTTTATACAGAGCAATCTTTTACCTGTTGAGATAATTGAAATTAATGAGCTATTAAACAAATGAAGTTAATAACAAATAAACAATCTTATGTCAAAACACCAAAATATCAGGTTATATAGCACTAGTCATATTGTTTGCTAAAGAGAAGTCCCAGGGACACCTATAAATCAAAATTGAAAATACCTTCATTTATAAAATTATTTACTCTTAATTGAATACTCTTAACCTAAAATGAATTAAAGTTATTTGGATCCATATATATATATATATATTTTTTCATAAGCGCTTGTTATTTGTGACGTCACACTGGACAGATGCACAAACATACAAACATATATTTGTGACGTCACATTAACATGAAATGTAGACAAATGTACAAACATAAAGACATGTATAAAAAGAAAGAAAAAAAATACAATTGTGTGCACACTAAAGAGAGATCTCCTCGTCCCGCCCGGGAGGAATGACACTTAAGTTGTGAAATATTTTGAAGGACTCTTTTGAGGAAATCATTGTATACCTTCATCTTGGTCCTCTTGATTTTGTACGTTTTTTATTAATCTTGATTCTTCAATAACTTCATCTTGATCATTTTGATGTGGTACCTGTTTTATTAATCTAGATAATATCCATATTGGAGAGGATTCGTGTTTTGGAAAAACACAAACAGATCCTCTTCCCCAAATTAATACTGGATCTGGACCCTTCCATGTACCTGAAAGAACATCCTTCCAGTAAACCAAAGGTTTATGTTGTTGGTGTGAATTCCAATGTCTGTCTCCAGCAGAATAACCATTAGAGTCTAAAGTTAAAAAATTTAAGGTAAACAGGGCAACTGCCAATCTGTCCTTAGGACTTTTCCAATTTCCTTCTTTTTGTTTTAATAACATAATTTTCAGTGTTCGGTTTGCTCTTTCAATAATGCCCTGACCCTGAGGATTGTATGGGATGCCTGTTTTATGGGATATATTGAATTTTGCGCAAAACTGTTTGAAAGATAAGGACGTATATGCGGGGCCATTATTTGTTTTAAGCATTTTGGGGATGCCCAATGCAGCAAAAGCTTGCAAACAATGAGATGTAACATCTTTAACTTTTTCTCCAGAATGTAAGGAAGCAAAAATCATGCCTGAGCATGTATCTATGGTAACATGAATAAATCGCAATTTTCCAAAACTTGGCTCATGGGTAACATCCATCTGCCACAAATGATTGGGTACTAACCCTCTAGGGTTAACGCCAAAATGAGGATTGGGCAAATGTGTCATACAAGATTTTACAATCTTTTACAATTGTTCTGGCTTGTTCCATTGTGATTTTAAACCTACGTTGCAAGGTGGTGCTGTTTACATGAAACTGGGAATGAAATAAAGTAGCTTGTTGTAGCACTGAAAGTATAAATATTGTTTTTGTAAGTTCATCAGCCTTTTGATTACCTTCATGGAGGGGACCAGGCAAATTAGTATGTGCTCTAATATGGCCTACGAATAGAGGTTCTTTTCTTGCCCACAAAAGTTTTTGTATTTGATAAAACAATTTAAAGGCTGGAGTATGAGGTGCTATTGGTCCTGCTAACTCTAATTTTGGGACGGGTTGTACAATGTAGTGGCTATCTGAAAAAATGTTTACGGGCTGGTCCCTAAAATTTTCCAGAGCTCTTACCACAGCTTCCAATTCCACTAGTTGAGCTGATTTGTGTGCAGTTATGTAAGTCATATTTTCTTTTTTAGTGACTACTGTAGCAGTACCATTTGAGGACCCATCTGTAAATACATTAAATGCCTTAGGAATAGGTTGATTTTTTATTACCTGTGGAAATACAATAGGATGATTAATACAAAAAGATAATATAGGGGACTTAGGAAGATGATTATCAAAATTTGCAGAAGTAGAGCATTTAGCTATAGCCCAATCATTATCATTGAAGCATAAGTATTCAATCTGTGATGATGAATAGGGAGTAATAATAGTAGCAGGGTGAATGCCAAATATTTTAGTAGAAGTCTTAAGTCCTTGAAGAATAAGTTTAGCCACCATGGAGGTATAAGATTCAATTATACTTTTAGGAGAGACGGGCAAATGTATCCATAATAAAGGCCCTTGTTGCCAAAATACTCCTGTGGGTGTATATTGTGAAGAAATAATAATCAACATCAGCGGTTGAGTTAAATCAAATCTATCACAATGAGCTCCTTCGATGGCTTTTTCTACTAACTTTAAAGCTTTCCTAGCATCAGGAGTCAATGTTCGCGGTGAAGATGGATCAGGGTCTCCGCGAAGGATGTCAAATAAAGGTTTTAGTTGGCCAGTAGTGAGATTTAGTGTAGGGTGAAGCCAATTAATGTCTCCCAGTAGTTTTTGGAAATCATTGAGGGTGGTCAAATGTTCTTTATTTATTAAAATTTTGGGGGGTCTAACAAAAGTATCCATGATTTTAAATCCTAAATATAATATGGGAGATCTGGTTTGAACTTTTTCTTCTGCTATATATAATCCATATTTTTTTAAATTTTCTACCACGTCACTGAATATATTAAATAAAATTTTTTGATTAGGGTGGGCCAATAAAATATCATCCATGTAATGTAGATACATGAGGTTTGGATATTTATTTTTAATGGGTTGGATAGCCTTGTCCACATATATTTGGCATATGGTGGGGCTATTAGCCATTCCCTGTGGTAAAACCTTCCATTGATATCTCTGATCAGGGCCATTATTGTTAATAGAAGGAACTGAAAAAGCAAACCTGGGGGCATCCAGAGGATGTAGGGGAATAGAAAAGAGGCAATCCTTTATATCAAGAGTAATAAGATGGAAATTTTTTGGAATAGCTATGGGACTAGGAAGTCCAGGTTGAGTAGGGCCCATAACTTGCATGGTTTTATTAATTTGTCTAAGATCATGTAACAATCGCCATTTTCCTGACTTTTTCTTGATCACAAATATGGGGGAATTCCAGGGAGAGGTGGAAGGTTCTATATGTCCTGCTTCTAATTGTTCCTGAACTAGTAGGTGGGCCGCTTGTAATTTCTCTTTAGATAGGGGCCACTGAGGGACCCACACTGGCTTATCAGAAAGCCATGGTATTTTCAAAATTATTTTCTCAGTGGCCCCGAAAAAAAATATCTTTTTCCTTTATGACAATTATTACTTTTAGGGTTAAGATTACTCTGTACTTTTTGATAATGAGTTCTTTTATGGTTAAGATTACCCTGTAGGTTTTCACATTTAACATCTGCAGGCTTGGTTGCAAGGTGTACTCCCATTTGTTGCAAAATATCTCTTCCCCATAAAGTAACCGGTAGATTAGGTAAAACATAAGGCTGAAATGTTCCTTTATGGCCTTCATCATCCTCCCATTTTAAAATTACTGCACTTTTATCTGGGAGGTTATTATATCCCAAGCCTCTTAAACTGGTTGAAGCTTTTTGCAGAGGCCAGTGCTTGGGCCATTGGCGTAAATTAATAATGGAAGAGTCAGCTCCAGTATCTATTAATCCCTCCATTTCTATTCCTTGGATTTTTATTTTACACATAGGCCTCCTTGAACAGTCTCGAACCCAGCAAGCCATAGGTCTTGAGTCAGTGGAACAAAATCCTCTATTGTTCCCTTCTTGAGGCATACCCATTTTAAATGAATTATGTAAATTGGGAAGGAGAAGCAACTGAGCAATTCTATCTCCTTGATTAACAGAACTTATACTTTGGGGTGAGCTAAGCATTATTTTCATTTCCCCTTTGTAGTCTGAGTTTATTACACCTGGGGTCACTTGCAAACCTAATAAGCTTTTAGGACTACGCCCGATAATAAGTCCTACAGTCCCTGAGGGAAGAGGTCCCCTGACTCCTGTGGGAATCAGTTGAACCCCCATTTCAGGTGTTAACACTATTCGGGCGGTGGAACAGAGGTCTAATGCTGCATTTCCTCTTGTTCCTCTGGCGAGGGAGTGGATGGGTAGTAGGGATTGTGTCGGGGAAGCATCTGAGTGGATGCTTGAGGATACTCCTCCTCCAATGCCCCGTACATTTGTGGGCCCCGGGGTATTGGGCCCCGTGCCCCGTTTTTTGAATTCCTGAACAAAGGATTTCCATGGATGTCAAATTTTGAATGGCATTTATTGGCCCAATGATTTCCCTTTTTACACCTGGGGCAGCGGCCTGGGGCACGGTATGAGCTTGGTCTTATTTCTCTTTTGGGATTTTGCCTAGAATAGCCTGATTGATTATGATAATTTTGCCTGGAATATCCTGATTGATTATAATGTCTACGTTTAGCCTTTGTGAAATTTCGAGGGGAAGCACCTCTCATTGAGGCTGCAATCACATTTCCTGTGATTTTCTGTGTTCCTCTTTCTTTTCTTCCCTTCTCACTTTACTCTCTTCTGCCCTCATCTTATCTATTTACACCCTGTCATTGTGTACTCATCAGAGGCGAGAACAAGGTATACGCAGAAATTGGGACATCTAGGCCTGGGGCAATTGAAATATATAGAAAAGCGGTGTTATATGTAGTTTACTCTCTATTTTTATTGACTCAGTTTCTCCTCTCTCGTACACTAATTATTACTTCTTTATTATCTCTCATTGTTCCTTTTTATTTTTTCTTTTCCATCTTTCTTTATTTTTCTTCTCTCAAAGGCTAAAAAAGTTTGATTCATATATAAATCGGTCTTTCCTCTAAATCACTCACTCCATTCTCTTTCCTCTCCTGTCTGCTGATATTAAACCATTTTCATAGAATTCTATTTTTATACTTCCTAAGAAAGAACATCTCAGTAACCTCACTTGCTTCTTCCTAAACATATCATCTCTGTGTCCAATACTGAAACTGTAAACCCCAACGCAAGCATACGAAGTAAATTGGAAACAATACCTGAGTTAACTAAATCTGTATACTGTGATCAAACTGGGATTTGCTGTAAAGAAAGTGTTAGAGCTTAAATTGTAAGGTATTTATAAGGGGACCTGACAGCATTGTACCACAAGAGAAACAGAAGGGTATAAGGTGAAATCGAAATAGGCAAGGTCCCACAGTGCTAGAATAGACACACAAGCATTATGAAGAAGCAAGGGAAGAAAGTGGCTGAAACCAATCAACATACCCCCTCAGTAGATTCCATGGCAAGCACAGTTGGTCAAATGCCAGAGACGGAATTTAGAAATTACATATTCCAAATGTTTATGGATCTTCAGAATGAACTCAAAAATGAGATGAGAGAGCAAATAGAGGCAGTAAAAGAGCATTTTGACAAAGAACTCCAAAAACAAATACAAGAAGTAAAGATTACTTCAATAGGGATATAGAGATTCTAAAGAAAAACCAAACAGAAATTCTGGAAATGAAAGAAGAAATAAACCAAACTAAATGCTCAATTGAAAGCATCACCAACAGATTAGATCACCTGGAAGAAAGGACCTCAGATAATGAAGACAAAATATATATCCTGGAGAAAAATCTAGAAGACAATGGCAAAAGTAGTAAGAAAAGAAGAACAGAGCATTCAGGAATTATGGGACAGCATAAAAAGACCAAACTTAAGAATGATTGGTGTTGAAGAAGGTGCAGAGTTTCAAACCAAAGGAATGAGTAATTTATTCAATGAAATAATAGCAGAAAATTTTCCAAACATGAGGAATGAATGGCAAAACCAAGTTTAAGAGGCTTACCGAACACCAAACGTACAAAACCACAACAGATCCACACCAAGGCACATTATAATAAAATTGCCTAATATACTAGGCAAGGAGAGAATACTAAAAGCAACAAGAGAAAGGAAGCAGATTACATATAGAGGGAAACCGATCAGACTATGCTCAGATTTTTCAACCCAGACCTTAAAAGCTAGAAGATCCTGGAATAGCATATTTCAAGTTCTGAAAGAAAAGGGATGTGAACCAAGAATCTTATATCCAGCAAAACTGAGCTTTAGATTCGAAGATGAAATAAAAACCTTCCACGACAAACAAAAGTTAAAATAGTTCACAACTCGAAAGCCAGCACTTCTGAACATCTTGGGCAAAATTTTCCATGAAGAAGAAGAGAAAAATAACAATGAAAACCAACAAAGGGAGACAGTAAACTAAAGGAATTACCAACCAGAGGAGAATCCAAATCAAGCTAAATACCATAATACATTTAAAAATGGATGGAAATGAGAATCACATCTCAATAATAACCCTGAATGTTAATGGCCTAAACCCACCATTCAAAAGACAGATTGTCAATGGCCTAAACCCACCATTCAAAAGACAGATTGTCAGATTGGATTAAAAGAAAACAACCCAACAATTTGCAGTCTATAAGAAACACACCTCATAGAGAAAGACATCAAGCGATTGAAGGTGAAAGGTGAAAAGTCTTATCATGCACATGGGCTGCGGAAGAAAGCAGGGGTTTCCATTCTCCTATCAAATAAGGTAGACTTCAAGCCAAAGCTAATCAAAAGGGATAAAGATGGATATTTCTTACTACTTAAGGGAACCATTCATCAACAAGATATAACAATTATAAATCTATATGCCCCAAATAATGGAGCACCTACATTCATCAAACAAACCCTTCTCAAGTTCAAGAGTAAAATAGACCACAACACAGTTATTCTAGGGGACTTCACACCTCTCTCACCAATGGATAGATCATCTAAACAAAAGCTAAATAAAGAAACTTTAGGCCTTGTTAATTAATAACTTAGACCTAACGGACATATATAGAATATTTCATCCCTCAGTAAGCGAATACACTTTCTTCTCAGCAGCACATGGCTCCTTCTCCAAAATTGACCATATATTATGTCACAAGGCAACTCTCAGCAAATATAAAAAAATAGAAATACTACCTTGCATTCTATCAGACCATAATGGGATGAAATTAGAAATCAATGATAATACAAGAAATAAAAAAAAAATACTCCAATAACTGGAAGCTAAGCAACATGCTACTGAATGAACAAGGGGTTGAAGAAGACATCAAGGAGGAGATTAAAAAATTCCTAGAGGTAAATGAGAACAAGATACATCATATAGAAATCTCTGGGATACTATGAAGGCAGTACTAAGAGGAAAATTCATTGCACTAAATTCCTTCATTAAAAGAAAAAAAAAAAAAAGAACAACAAATAAATGACTTAACATCACACCTCAAAGCACTAGAAAAAGAGGAACAGATCGACACTAAGAGCAGTAGAAGACAGGAAATAATTAAAATCAGAGCTGAAATTAATGAAATGGAGACTAAAGAAACAATTCAAAGAATTGACAAAACCAAAAGTTGGTTATTTGAAAAAATAAATAAAATTGACAGACCCCTAGCAATGCTAACAAAAAGAAGAAGAGAAAAAACTCAAATTACTAGCATCCATGATGAAAAAGGAAATATCACAAACACCTCAGATATACAGGAGATAATTAGAAATTACTTCGAAAAATTGTACTCTAATAAAATAGAAAATACTGAAAGCATAGACAGATTTCTAGAGTCGTATGAATTGCCCAAACTGAAACAGGAGGCTATACACAATTTAAATCAATTTCAAGTGAAGAAATAGAAGACACTATCAAAAACCTACCAACAAGAAAAAGTCCAGGTCCTGATGGGTTTACAGCAGAGTTCTACAAGACCTTCAAAGAAGAACTAATACCAATGCTCTTCAAATTATTTCAAGAAATAGAAAAAAGAGGGAGCTCTTCCAGACACTTTCTATGAGGCCAATATCACATTAATTCCAAAGCCAGGCAAAGACACAGCCAAAAAAGAAAACTTCAGGCCAATATCTTTAATGAACATAGATGCAAAAAATCCTCAACAAAATTCTGGCAAATCGGATTCAAAAACATATCATAAAGATAGTGCACCACGATCAAGTGCGGTTTATCCCAGGGATGCAAGGCTGGTTCAACATTCGGAAATCAATAAACATAATACATCACATCAATAGACTTAAAGATAAAAACCATATGATCATCTCAATAGACACAGAAAAAGCATTTGACAAAATACAACACTCCTTTATGTTCAAAGCTCTAGAAAAGTTAGGGATAACAGGAACATATCTCAACATTATAAAAGCTATCTATGCAAAACCTCAAGCTAACATTACCTTAAATGGAGAAAAATTGAAAGCAGTCCTTCTAAAAACTGGAACAAGACAGGGATGCCCTCTCTCACCACTGCTATTTAACATAGTACTTGAAACTCTGGCCAGAGCAAATAGACAGACGAAAGAAATTTAAGGGATCCAGATAGGAAAAGAAGAGCTCAAATTAGCACTATTTGCTGATGACATGATAATATACCCAGAAGACCCAAAAAACTCTACCAGAAAACTTTTACAACTAGTAAATGAATTCGGCAAAGTAGCAGGATACAAAATCAATACCCATAAGTCAAAGGCATTTTTGTACATCAGTGACAAAGCCTCTGAAAAGGAAATGATGAAAACTACTCCATTTACAATAGCATCAAAAAAATAAAATACCTGGGAATCAACTTAACGAAAGAGGTGAAGGACCTCTATAACGAAAACTATAGAACACTAAAGAAAGAAATCGCAGAAGACCTTAGAAGATGGAAAGACCTACCTTGTTCTTGGATAGGTAGAATTAATATCGTCAAAATGTCCATACTACCAAAAGCATCATACAGATTTAATGCAATTCCAATCAAAATCCCAATGACATTTCTCAAAGAAATAGAAAAAGCAGTCATGAAATTCATCTGGAAAAATAAGAGACCCAGAATAGCTAAAGCAATCCTGAGCAAGAAAAGTGAAGCAGGCAGCATCACCATACCAGACTTTAAATTATACTATAGAGCAATAGTAACAAAAACAGCATGGTATTGGCACCAAACAGACTAGTAGACCAATGGTACAGAATTGAGGACACAGAGACTAATACATATAATTTCAGCTATCTTATATTAGACATAGGCGCCAAAAATGTACAGTGGAGAAAGGATAGCCTCTTCAACAAATGGTGCTGGGAAAACTGGAAAGCCATATGCAACCAAATGAAATTAAACCTGTATCTCTCACCATGCACAAAATTCAATTCAAAGTGGATCAAGGACTTAGGAATTAGACCGGAGACAATACACCTAATAGAAGAAAAAGTAAGCTACAATTTCCACCATGTCAGATTAGGCTCCAAGTTCCTTAACAAGAATCCTGTAGCGCAAGAATTAATACCAAGAATTAATGAATGGGATAGATTTAAGCTAAAAAGCTTCTTCTCAGCAAAAGAAACAATCAGTGAGGTGAATAGACAGCCAACTAACTGGGAACAAATATTTAATGCATGCACATCGGATAGAGCACTAATTTCTAGAATATATAAAGAACTCAAAAAACTTGACACCAACAAAAACAAATAATCCAATTGATAAATGGGCTAAGGAATTGAAAAGACACTTCTCAGAAGAAGATACACGATTAATCAACAAATACATGAAAAAATGCTCAACATCGCTGGCAATTAGAGAAATGCAAATCAAAACTACTCTAAGATTTCATTTCATTCCAGTCAGAATGGCAGCTATCAAGAACAGAAACAACAATAAATATTGGAAGGATGTGGGGAAATTGGCACACTCATACATTGCAGGTGGGACTGCAATATGGTAAAACCATTATGGAAAGCATATGGAGATTTCTTGGGAAAATGGGAATGGAACCACCCTATGACGCAGCCATCCCATTCCTGGGTCTATTCCCAAAGGACTTAAAAACAGCATATTACAGTGACACAGCTACCTCAATGTTTATAGCAGCACAATTCACAATAGCTAGGTTGTGGAACCAACCTAGATGTCCCTCGGTAGATGAATGGATAAAGAAAATGTGGTGTATATATACACAATGGAATTTTACTCAGCAATAAAAGAGAATAAAATAATGACATTCACAGGTAAATGGATGAAGTTGGAGAATATAATGCTAAGTGAAATCAATCAATCTCAAAAATCCAAATACCGAATATTTCCTCTGATATAAGGAAGCCGGTTCACAGTATTGTTGGGTCAGGGTACATAGGAGGATTAGAGGAACACTATAATGGTCAAAGGGAAGGGAGGGGAAGGGAGGGAGCAAGGGGGAGAAGGGGGAAAAAGAAAGTGGTTGAATAAGACGGATATCATTATTCTAAATGCATGATTGAAGACTTGAATGCTGCAAATATACTTTGTATACAAACTGTTTTGTGTAAAAAGATGCTATATTATGTAAGTATGAACTGTAATACATACTACTATAAATAAAAAAAAAAAAGTGTTGGAGAGGAGGTAAAGAAAAGGGAACCTTTACACTGTGTTGGTGGGAATGTAAATTAGTACATCCATTATGGAAAACAGTAGGCAAATTCCCCAGAAAATAAAAATAGATTCACATGATTTAACAATCCCACTTCTGTGTATATATCCAATCAGTGTGTTGAGACATTTTCACTCCAGTATTTACCGCAGCATTTTCCATAACTAAAGAGATGAAATCATTCTAAGTGGCCACCAAAAGATTAATAGATAAAATGTATATACACAGAATGTTATTCCACCTCTACAAAAAGAAGGAAATCCTGTCACTTTTGACAACATGGATAATCCTGGAGAGCACTACATTAAGGGAAACAAGCCAGACACAAAAAAGATAAATACTGCAGAATCCCACTTATATGTAAATCTACAAAGTTGAACTCACACAAAAGCAGTGAACAGAATGGTGGTTATCAGGATTGGTGGGGACAGGGTAGGGGGCATGGTGTCTTGGGAAGATATTGGTTAAAGGATACACATTTTCATTTGGGAGCAGTAAATTGAAAAGATCTGTACATACAACATGGTAACTATATTTTACAGTATACTGTATTCTTGAAAATTGCTAACATTGTAAGTGTTCTTACCACAAAAAATAAGGATGTGAGACAATGCATATGTCATGTGGCTCAATTCAATCATCGCACAATGTACAAAAATATTATGTTGGTTGGGTGGTTGGGTGGCGCACAGCTGTAATCCCAGCAGCTTAGGAGGCTGAAACAGGAGGATCATGAGTTCAAAGCCAACCTTAGCAATGACGAGACCCTAAGCAATTCAGTGCGACCCTGTCTCTAAATAAAAAATAGGGCTGGGATGTGGCTCAGTGGTTGAGTACCCCTGAGTTCAATCCCCAGTGCAAAAAAAAAAAAAAAAAAAAAAAAAAAAAAAAAAAAAAAAGGAACAAACGTCGTTGTACATAACAAATAAAAATAGTATGTATTAATTAAAAATTTTTAAAATAAAAATGAATTTTAAAAGCCCTGCTGGAATTTTATCCGGAGCTGACTATAAATATAAATGACATCTACCTTGATTTGGATATGGTTTCCATGTGACCTCCAAAGGCTTATGTGTTGGAGGCTTGCTTCGTAGGGTGGTCGTATTACAAGGCAGGGGATCCTTCAAGAAGTGAGGCCCTGTATAGTTCTTTACAACAGTTTGGGTTGGATTCTTCGAAGGGATTGTAGAAATCTAGTCGCTTTGGCTTCCTGTTCTCTTCTTCACACAGGCGTACACTATATCCACGAGATAATACAACCAAAGAGGGCCCTCTCCAGAACCTGCAGCATGCTATTTGGACACTGAACCTTTAAAAAGCTGAGTCAAGTAGACCTCTTTTCTTTATAAATAATCAGTCTGCCTCAAGAATTTCATCACAGTAACAAAAATAGACTAATGCACTGACACATAAATATTATTTTTTCCAATTTGTTAATATGCTCCATCTCTCCTTTTAATTAGGCATACTAATTTTTCTCTGCAAAGTTTTATGATTTTCATCATATAGAACTTTAACATATTTTGTTTAAACTTATCCATAAAAATTTTATGCACAGGGATGCTAATGTAATTGGCACTTTTAAAAATTCAATTTTAAGTTGCTGATATCTAGAAACTGAATTATTTTTATTATTTATTTTTTAGTTGTAGTTGGACACAATACCTTTATTTATTTATTTTTATGTGGTGCTGAGGATTGAACCCAGTGCCTCCCACGTGCTAGGTGAGAGCTCTACAGCCTATTAAAAATTCAGTTGGAGGTCTGGGGTTGTACACCTGAATTTTTAATAATTATCTTATATCTCTAAACTAAACTTAATTATTTCTAGAATTTCTAGTTTTTAAGTTCCTTAGGTTTTTGACATATGTGATTGTTTTTCTCAAATAAAGAGCTTTACTTCCTGCTTTCCAATTTATGTTTTTAAAAACTGCCTTCTTGAACTGGCTAGGACCTCCAGAATAATTCTGAATAAAAGTGAGGAAAGATGGAGTTGGAGTGTAGATCAGTGATAGAGTGCTTGCCTAGCATGTGCAAGACCCGACGTTTGATTACTAGCACTACCACCATCCAAAAGTGGATTAAGTAATCAATCTTGCCTTATTTTTCAATATTGAAGGCAAAGAATTCATTCATTCACTAGTAGGTATGACTATAGATGTTTTATATATGCCATTTATTAGGGTGAGAAAGTTCACTCTTCTTCGTTTGTTGAGTTTTTGATCACAAATGAGTACTGAACTTTGTCAAACACTTTTCTGCTTCTGTAGAAAGGATATATAGTGTTTTCCCCCTTTCATTCGGATAATTATAATATAGTAATTTACATTGACTTATTTTTTAATATGAAACCATTCTTGCATTTCTGAGAAAAATCCCTCTTGATCACAGCACATCATCATTTTTATAGATTACTGGACCCTATTTCCTTGTTTCATGTTCAGGATTAAAAACAATGTGTTCAGAGGGCTGGGGTTGTGGCTCAGCGGTAGAGCGCTCACCTAGCATGTGCGCAGCCCAGGTTCGATCCTCAGCACCATATATAAGTAAATAAAACAAAGGTCTATTAACAACTAAAAAAAGTTTAAATTAAAAAAAAAAACTAGTGTATTCGTGATGAGGTATTTATTTAGCATGAGGGTAAATGCTGGTCTGATAAAAATGAGTCGGGAAATATTCTCTCAGCTTTTATTTTCTAAAAGAGTTAGTATACTCAATTCACAAAAGCTAAAGTATGGAATCAACCCAGATGCCCGTCAATAAATGAATGCATTAAGAAATTGTGATACACACACTCATGCACGCGCGCACACACATGCAATGGAATTCTACCCAGCCAGTAAAAAGAATGAAATTATGGCATTTGCCAGGAAATAGATGGAAATGAAGAATATCTTGCAAAGTGATATCAGCCAAACTCAAACTCAAAGATCAAATGTTTTCTCATATTCGGAAGCTAGGGTAAAATAAAGGAAGGGGCAGGGGAAGGATAAGATTACATAAGGAACCAATCAAACATAAATTAATAGAGAGTGAAAAGGAATTTAGTAGACTGTACAGGAAGGAGCAGTAGGGGAAGAATGGGAGGGAAAAGGTAGGGAATGGGAAGGAAAATGAACTGAGATCCATTTTCATGCACATATGAGTTTGTTGGGATAAACCTAACTACTAGTTATGACCATAAAGCTCTAATAAAAATTTTTATTAATTAATTAAAAGTTTGTGTAGGATTGGTATTATTTCTTCCTCCAATATTTGACAGAATCCTCTAATGATGTCATCTGAACCTGGAGTTCTTTGTGTAAAGGTTTTAAATTGTGAACTCAATTTTACTAATAGATACAGGGCTACCAAAATTTCTGTCTTCTTGAAGTCTGTTTTGATAATTCATATTTTCCTATGAAGTGTGCCCATTTCATCTAAATTATAGCATTTGTTGGCACAAATTTATTTATATTCTGTTTATCTGTAGAAATATACTGATTTTGTTTAATCAATTAGGTTTCTAAAATATATTGAAATATGTATTTTTTACATAACTAGGTTTTGGTTTCACTGATTTTTATCTACTGTTTATTTCCCTTTGCACTGGTTTCTACTCTCACTTTTTTCACTTTTATTTAACTTTGGATTTATTTATTTGCAGTGCTGGGGATTGGATCCAAGGGTAAGCTACTACTTAACTACCTAACTCTATTTATTTTGAGACAGGGTCTTGCTAAATTGCCCAGGATGGCCTCAAAATTGCCATCCTCCTGTATCAGCCTCATGTGTCACCATGCCTGGCTGATTTTCCAGTTTCATAAGGTAGAAGCTTCAGTCATTGATTTTAGATCCTTCTGCATCTAATGTTAAGTACTTAAAGCCATAAATTTCTCTACAAACACAGATTACCTTCACTCTTTGATGTCTTGTCAATGATTCAGATTAAGATTTTATGGGCCTAAGATTGTTCCCTTCCCCAAAAGATGTATGACAGGAAGTGAGGAAGTGAGAAGGAGGAGAAGCAGAAGGAGGGAGGAGGAGGGAGGTGAGGTTGGGCATGTGGTTCAATGGTAAAGCACTTGGCTAGCATGTAAAACCCTGAGTTCAATGCCCTGCAACACACACACACACACACACACACACACACACACACACACATATCCTCCCAGAAATCAATCTTCCCAAGACTGTTAGGCTCCACATAAAACAATCATTTCTGGGACAAAGGCAGAGCAGCAATCTAAACTAATCAAAATCACTGCAGACTAATGATTGGGGGTGGGGGGGGGAGAGCTTTTATAATGCCATCAATTCCATACAATAATATACCACTAGAATAAATTTCAACATCAATGATACCAAAACTGATATACATTCAACTATTTCCCCTACTTCAAGGGGGGGTGTGTGTGTGTATGCACTTGCAAGCACGCATTCCTGGGAACTGAACCCAGAGGTACTTTATACTATTGAGCTATACCTCCAGCCCTTTTTACTTCATTTTGAGACAGTCTCACTAAGTTGCTGAGGGCCAGTCTCAAACTTGCATTCCTCCTGCCTTAGCCTCTGAAGCTACTGGGATTACAAGTGCACGCCACTGCACCTGGTTACACCAAGGCTTTTCAACTAACAATTATCTCGGTGTATCCGACACATATCACACCAATAGGTTAGAGTGAAACATGCTTCTTATTCAATTTTAGGCATAGATTTTCATACTTAACACAAAATTTACTAAACATCTTATTTAATTAATATTCTAATTAATTTGGAAGACTGTGCCAGCAAGATACTTATATTGTTATAGCTAGCCTGGCTTAGTAATACAAATACATTTAAAAACACAGAAATCTGGGGCTGGGGTTGTGGCTCAGTGGTAGAGCGTTTGCCTAGCACGTGCGCGGCCTGGGTTCGATCCTCAGCACCACGTAAACATAAATGCATTGCACTGTGTACAACTAAAGCAAATAAATAAATATTAAAAAAAAAAAACACAGAAATCATGACTCCAATTATGTTAGCTGCAAATAACCTTCATAAGCACTAAAATATTTCTATGACAATACATGTTTTCTATGTAACTATATAAATACAAATACCTTGTCAAATCAATCACAGCTGCTTTTTTAGTGAGTATGGATTTTCTAACGTAAAAGTAACAAGTAACCAGTAATGCAATTAGAAAGACAAATTATTTGGAATTATAGATACTTGATTTTGAATACTGAATCAACTCTTCTACTCACTAGATACAAACAAAACCAAATCATTCCAATATTAGTTTTCTTATCTACAAAGCAGAAAGAACATCTAACTTATTGGGTTATTGTAAAAATTAAACTAGTTAACTAATAGTACCACTTAACATGCTAAAAAATAGAGTAGTCATAGTTGATGGGACATCTGAGGGACAAGATCTCAGAAAAAGAAATGCAGTAAAATATCATTTTTGTCTTTAAAAATATCACAAATTTTTAAAGTATGTTGTATGTTTTTCATTACCTACACTCTGCTTCCCAGGGAAAGGGAGCAGTAAGTGATGACACAGCCTAATAAGTCCATGCTGTCAAATTTTAATATAAAACTAAGAAAGTATATAGATTCTGGATACTCAATACTGAGTGGGAGAGAGGACACTGGCTGAACAACTGCAGCATTCTCTAACAGCAGGTGGGACATCCATGTCATCCAGTTCATTCCTAACCTTCCAGTCAGGTTCTCAGATATCTATAGTTCGTTTTGTAAAGCTGAGGATATGCCAATGTCCAAAAATTCTTAGTCTCTTGTTACCATTTTAATCCAAGAGCCAAGTTTAGGATAAAATTAACTGACAACTCAGTTTTTCAGAATGTTAAACCAAAGGATTGTGTCAAATGTGTTTGTACTATTTTCTATGCTAATTTATTAGTAAAGGGGGAGAAATATATAAAGACATGCTTTACCTTCTCATATTTTTTTAACCATCCTACCTAAGCATCCCTGCCACAAAGTATAAAGTTCTCAGAGTAACTGATGATTTTCTCGAACACATTCTTATGTTCTTACTTAACCCATTACACAAAACACAATTTTAATGTCCCAGTTGGGCAACACTTCCATGTGGATTAAATACAGTAACATTGACATGTGGTCAGCTATAAAACCAAACCGTTAATGCTTGCTCAGAATATGTAATACATATTTCTTCATGAATGAAAAAACTTAATATAATGAATTTTAATGCACTACCATTAAACCACTGTAACTTTTTTTTTAAACAAGTTTTTCCGAAAAGAAATGTTCCCCAGACTTCTGGTAAAGAAGTCTAGAACTGCTGGGAGCGGTGGCACACGCATGTAAATCCCAGCACTTGGGAGGCTGAGGCAGGAGGACCATGAGTTCAAAGCCACTCCCAGCAATGGCGGGGCACTTAGCAACTCAGTGAGACCCTGTCTCTAATAAAATACACAAAAGGGCTAGGGATGTGGCCCAGTGGTCGAGTGCCCCTGAGTTCAATCCCCGGTACCAAAAAAAAAAAAAAAAAAAAAAAAAAAGTCTAGAACTATACAGGACAAAAAACCTTAAAAGAGAGACAGAGGTAGAGGAGAAGAGATGGGGATCTCTCCAATATATATTTACAACTTTGTGCTTTAAAGAGAACATATTTCTGGGCTGGGGCTGTAGCTCAGTGGTCAAGCACCTGCTTTGAATGTGTGAGACACTGGGTTCGATCCTCAGCACCACATAAAAATAAATAGATACTCTGTGTTTATCTACAACTAAGGAAAATATTTTCTTTTAAAATAACATATTTCTTTTTAGGCTGTTCTAAATGCTAGCTACTCATTAGAATTACCTTTTGAGATACTCTAAAATGAAATGCTGTGGCTAGGCCCCAAACAAGAGAAAGAACAAGTATTTGTCTATATTACTATTTTTTAAATGTATTTTTAATTCTAGATGGACACAATGCCTTTATTTTTTCTATTTTTATGTGGTGCTGAAGATCGAACCCAGTACCCCACACATACAGGACAAGTGCTCTACCACTGAGCTACAACTCCAGCCCTATTATTATTATTATCATTATTTCTTTTTTTGGTACCAGAGATTGAAATCAGGGGCATTGAACCACTGAGCCATATCCCCGCCCTATTTTTGTAAAAATTTATTTAGAGACAGGGTCTCACTGACTTCCTTAGCACTTCGCCATTGCTGAGGCTGGCTTTGATCCTCAGGCCTCAGCCTCCCTAGCAGCTGGGATTACAGGCATTCACCACCATGCTTGTCCGCATTATTTTTAAAGCTCCTTTAGTAATTAAGATGCATGGCCAGGCCAAGCACAGTGGCACACACCTATATCCCAGCTACTTGGGGGGCTGAGGCAGGAGGATCACAAGTCTGTGTCCAACCTGGAGAACTTAGTGAGACCCTATTTCAAAATAAAATGTTTTTTGAAAAGGGACTGAGAATGTAACTCAGTAGTAGAGTACTTGCCTAGCATGCAGAAGCCCTGGGTTCAATCCCCAGTACCAAAAGAACAAAGGCATGGCTAGCTAGGCTGAGAACAACGAAGTAGGTAAACTACTATTTAGTGTTTTAAAAAACTACCTTGATCTGCTGTCTTCGTAGCATGGCAAGTTCTCTCATGTCTCGGAAAGGCTGTAGTAAATACTGATAGAGTTCAGTTGTTGCTTCTGCAAGGCTGCTATAGGCTTCATCCTCCATCTGATATAAGTCCAGAAGCTCCACCATGCTCTCTGTGTTCTTATGCTTATCCAAGAGCTGTAAAGACAAGAAAATTTCAATACTAAAAAAACTGAGTGTAATAATCTGTAATTGTTCTTGCTTTTAACACACTTCCTACCATTTTAGGACCCTGGAATGCTAAAACACAGTAGCAAGAAGGAACTAAAAGCACATGATTGCTTTTCACCACTCATCTCCATGTTTCAAGTGTCTCACTACTTCAGACCACAGTTTAATTAATCTGGGAGGAGGGGAGCCCCATGATCCTGCCTAGCATGAACCCTTCAGAATTTTTTCTACTATCTCATAGTGTTCCAGAAATTTATAGTTAAAAAAGAAGAAGAAAAAAAACAGGTGGGGACATAGCTAAATGGCAGAGCACTTGCCTACTATATGCAAAGGCCCTGGGTTTGATCCCCGCACTGCAAAAAATAAAAAAATCCTATTTAGGGGACTGGGGTTGTAGAGTGCTTGCTTTGCAAGTGTGAGGCACTGAGTTTGATCCTCAGCATCACATAAAAATAAATTTAAAATAAACTTATTATGTCCATCTATAACTTAAAAAATAAATAAAAACAAAAAAAAAAACCCTATTTAATTACTAACCTACAAAGTAATTCATTGACTCTTGCCTTTGTTATTTTACTGATTGTCCCAAATCTTCTTGTCACTTTTTTCCTCATCCCAATTTGAAACATTCCCTTAATGACTTTCTTAAATTCATGCCCATCACAACTCCTTCCAGATTAAGGTGATGATGAAGAAGAAGAAGAAAAAAAAAATGAACAAACAAAAAAATCTCATCTGTACTGAAAAGTTTAAAACAGACAATATGTTTGTACCTCTCTGCATTCCTTGGTACTCATGTGTGTACATGTTTGTCCAGGTATCACTCACTCATTCATTATAAAATACTCACTGAACATCTAATACATATTAGATGTAGTAGCCTAAGAGCTAGGCGTACAAAAATATGGTCCTGCCGGGCGCGGTGGCTCACGCCTGTAATCCCAGCACATGGGGGACTGAGGCAGGAGGATCGCGAATTCAAAGCCAGCCTCAGCAATAGCGAGGGCACTTAGCAACTCAGTGAGACCCTGTCTCTGCTAAAATACACAAAAGGGCTGGGGATGTGGCCCAGTGGTCGAATGCCTCTGAGTTCAATTCCCAGTAACCCCCCCCAAAAAAATATATATATATAAATAAATATATATATATAAATAAATATATATATGTGTGTGTATATATATATATATATATATTATATATATATATATATATATATATATATATAATATATATATATATATGGTCCTAATCCCTGCGGACCTTACTGTGTAGTGAACAAAGAGAAACCAAATTTATTTTCAATATCAAATTATGATAAGTATTTTACAGATTATCATTTATCCCCTAAGACACAAAATTCTTCTATTCCTAACCATATCTTTAAGTTTCAACTACTATCTTTCTCCTCATTTCTTGCTTTTAGCTATCATATAATTTTGTTCATATAATTATCCTTATTTAGGCTTCAAATTTCTTGCCCAGGTTTTTTGGCCAAAAGTACAACAGTATCTACACACTTTCATTAATAATCATTAGAATAAGATAATCTACATTAAATTGCTTTTAGTTAACTACCATTCTGTTGTTTTGAGGCAACTACATGTAATCCCTATTTTCGAAACTCATACGGAGAATTTCCACTTCTTGTATTGACTAAGTTGTCCCATCAAATCTACTCTCCCAGGGCAACATACTATAAAAAAATTACCTGGAGGTACTATGGAATGACCAAAGTAAAAATTGAGGAGGAATTGACACTTTGAAGCACAGAAGATCCTAACTGATCTTTTTATTCATGGATTTTGGCCTGAGACTATGCCCTACGGTACAGGTGCCACAATAGGAGAAAGGTGCAGCTGAAACTCACATAGAAGCCCAAAGTTTTGCTGGCTTGAAAAATCAAACGTAAGAGGAATTTGGGACAACCACAGCAGCTAGAAGGCAAGGAGTTAATTCTAAAATGGAGAAAGCTTAAGAGGAAGAAATCCCAACTATGCATATAAACTCTAATGAAATCTCTGGTGAATCACTAAAACTATTTGTTCATGTGTTCACATGATAGGCTGTAAGCTATTTTGTATTTATGGATAAGAAGTTAATAAATATTTTAATTGCTGCCTTCTGCAAGGGAGAGAGAGCTTAGGGTTTGAATTCAGTCAAATTAACCATCTGCTAAAACAAAACTGTAAAAATCAACATTCTCTGGAAGAACATAACAGAATCCATACACTACAAGTATCATTTACAATGTTTGGAATATAATCCAAAAGTAGCAGACCTATGAAGAAATAGATAAACAAGTGAGTTGGGCACAATGGAACATGCCTGTAATCCCAGTGATATGAAATTAGAGGATGGCTGAGGCAGGAGGATCACAAGTTTGAGACCACTCTAGGCAATTTAGTACTAGGTATGTAGTTATTTTATCTCAAAATAAAGAGGAGGTAATTCAGTGGTAGAGTATCCCTGGGTTCAACCCTGCGTACTGCAAAAAATAAAAATAAAAAACAAGAAGGACCAAGGGTACATACAAATGCTGACTTCAAATCAGAAACAGTGGAAAACAGAAGACCATGGCGATAGCTCTTAAAATGCTTAAATTAAAGGGAAAGAACAAACAACAACCCACAGCTGTCAACCCGGAATTATATTCCCAAGGAAATAACTTTCAAAAACAGATAGCAGGCCTCAAGAGGCTGAGCAACTCAGTGAGACCCTGTTTCTAAATAAAATACAAAACAGAGCTGGGGATGTGGCTCAGTGGTTCAATGTCCCTGAGTTCAATCCCCAGTACCCTCCAAAACAGCCAAACCCAGATAACAATCCCAATTTATTCTGAAGGCTGAGACAGAAGGATCACCTGAATCCAAGCGTTTGAGACCAGCCTGGACAACACAGTGAAGACTCAAAAAATGAAAGGGGGTGGATGGGTCCTAGTTATGTGGTTAGTCATAGAGTATAGCATGCTTGAGGCTCTGCCAGGGTTCAATCCCAGCATTACCATCCAAAAGGAATAGAAAAATAAATGGGGACATAACTCAATGGTAGAATTGATGCTTAGTATGCACAAGACCTGGGTTTAATCCCCAGCAACAACACAAATAAAAGAACAAAACAAAATAAACATTTTTCTAAAGCAATGAAAACTACATGAATTCATTAACAGCAGAAGGACACTACAATTTTTTTTTTTTTTTTATAAAGTTCAGGCTTAAGGGAAATGATACAGATGAAAACGTGGTTGTTCGGCAAAGAGAATATTGGAAATGGTAAATAAATAGGCAAATAGACCATTTTCCTCTTAATTTCTATAAAATATGTAATTTCTATAAAATATGTGAATACTTCAAGCAAAAATTTTAAAACTGTACACCCACAGGTACTTACATTTAACATGAAGTGCTATGGTATTAACTCTAATTATCCTTTAGCAAGCACCAGAAGAAGAATTTAAGGAGGTATAGCTGTGAATCTAATAGATTAAAACTGTATTCTAAAAATATTAAATTAACCCAAAAGGCAGCAGGAAAGGAGGAAGAGAGGACAAGAGAAATAAAAACCAGAGGATACAAAGAGAAAACAAAAGGCCATAAATCAACCTTGTCAAGAATTATATTAAATGCAAATGTACTAAACACTTAACAGTAGAGATTGTCTGTCACATCTTCCTTGGGACAAGTGAGCAAGGCTCCTTGTCTGAAATAAAAGGGAGAGAAAGTAAGGCATCTCTCCCTCTTCCAGGAACGATGTTAGACAAAAATGGTGCCGGGATGGTTAATTCTATCTCCCTATTCTCACTGTGTTTCTGTGTGACCACTAGGGGCTCATAAGTTAGCTATTAAACATAAATCTGACCACACAAATTTATACTGTGAAGTCTTCAGGAGCTCTATAGCAAATTCATTAGTACATGAGAAAAACAGGTTTATAATTAGACATTAGGCTTGTAAGTAATGATTAAACTTGTGGCTCTTGCTGTGCCCCATAGTTCAGACTTTTCTAAGTTATAGTTATAAGGTTTTAAGTTATAGTTATAAGGCTTTCTTGTGATTGATAAGGATTCTTTTATCTTAGGTAAGTTTAGAATATTAGTTTAAGATATATTAATATAAGTTTTCCATAGTAGAGACCCCTTAGATCTAACACCTGATCAAAGGAAAAATACCTGTTAGCTTAACTTCTGAGAAATAGCTGCACTTCCTTCTTTCTAGTTCAGAACAAAGTTATTATAGGAAACAATAGTAAGTTGAGTTCAATCAAGATTTAGCTATGATATATTAGGGCAATCAAGATGTGGGACATTGTGAGTGATCTTAAAGGCTGTAAAAATAGTTTTAGGTAAAAACATGTTTTTGTTCTTGATATTTAAGATTGATCAATATATGCTTTTTTTACGTCTTTAGATAGGTTTAATCAGTAATATGTACTTAGAAAAATATCCTGTTTCCCTCGAATGTATAACCCTAAAATTCTTTAATGTAACTTGTTTCCTTCATAATGTATAACTCTGAAATTCTTTAATGTAACCTCAAAAAGCTGTAACGTAAAAGACTGTGCTGTCTGGGCTATAAAAACTCGGGTAAAAAAAGTAAAGTTAGAGTTAGCCTCCAGACTTGTGTGCTGCGTGGTCTATCTCTCACCTTTTCGGTCTCCGGCAATTGTCAAAATGCATAAAAAAGAACAAGACCCAACTAAGAGACGAATTTAAATACAAAGACACAGATAAATTGAAAGCAACCAGCAAAGCATTAAGAAGGATAGAATGTCTGCATAAACAGCAAATAAAGTGGACTTGAAGATACACAATATTAATGAAGATAAAGTTAAGCATTCCACAGACCAAAGACTTATTAATTCATCAAGAAGATGTACAAGCCGGGCGTGGTGGCACACACCTGTAATCCCAGGAGTTAGGAGGCTGAAGCAGGAGGATCACAAGTTCAAAGCCAGCCTCAGCAATGGCGAGGCACTTAGCAACTCAGTGAGACCCTGTCTCTAATAAAATACACAAAAGGGCTGGGGATGTGGCCCAGTGGTCGAGTGCCCCAGAATTCAATGAAAGAAGAAGAAGAAGGAAGAAGGAAGAAGGAAGAAGAAGCAGCAGCAGTCATTAAAAAGTGTGTATTAGCTGGGCATGGTGTGTGCACACCTGTAATCCCAGCCACTCAGAAGTGGCTCTGCGAAGTTCTAGGCCAATCTCAGCAACTTAGCAAGTCCCTAAGCAATTTAGTGAGACCCTGTCTCAAAGAAAAAAAAGGCTGGGGATGTGGCTCAGTGAAAGCATCCTTAGGGTTCAATCCCCGGTACTTTAAAAAAAAATGGACAGAATTGAAGCAAATTCAGTGTTGGAGGTGTCTGACACTCTCAGCAACTGACAGAACTAGAAAATGTCAGTAAAAACAAAAATCTGAATAATACCACCAACCATCTTAACTTATTTGGCCCTTATAAAAATTACAATCAACAACTGCATGATACACTTCAAAAAAAAGGGGGGGTAATACTATATGTTTTATATATAGTATCAAGGCAGACCCTAGGATGTGGGGAGGTGACTCCGTGGTAGAGTGCTTGCCTGACATACATGACGCCCTGGGTTCAAACCCCAGCACCCCCCCCCCCCACACACACACACACACACAGACAGACCTATCCTAGGCCATAAAACCAGTCTCAAAAACTGAACAGAATTGAAATATTGAATATATCTGCTGACCATAATGGAAATGAGATAAAGGGAATGCCCTCAACTATCTGGAAATTAACAGGCTTAAAGATATTTATTTTTAAAGGAATCTATAAGAGATCTAAAAACATTTTGAATTGAATAATAATGAAAATACAACCTATTAAATTCTTCCATTCTGGCATGTAAGATTGAAAGTCACTCTCATCCATACAATAAGAAAAAAGCTAAACAACTGAAAATCAACAACTCTTCTGTTACAGAGAACTGAGGTCACAGGGCACTCTGTCCTAAACTTGGCAAGGCAGAGAGGCAAAGAGAATCACAACTTACTGGAAGAGAAACCCAAGAACAGAAATCTTTGAGGGAACCATGGAAATATGTGTCTGTAGTTCTGGAGACTGAGGCAAAAAGACTGCTTGAACCAGGATTTCAGTGCCAGCCTGGACAACATATTAAGAACTTGCTTCTTAAAAGAAAAGAAACCTCAACCGGGCACAGTGGCACACGTCTGTAATCCCAATACTTGGGAGGCTGAGGCAGGAGGAACACGAGTTCAAAGCCAGCCTCAGCAATGATGAGGCACTTAGCAACTCAGTGAGACCCTATCTCTAATAAAATACAAAAGAGGGCTGGGGATGTGGCCCCGTGGTCGAGTGCCCCTGAGTTCAATCTCTGGCACCAAAAAAAAAAAAAAAAAAAAAAAAAAAAAGAAAGAAAGAAAAGAAAAGAAACCTCAGTGGGACCCAAGACCAAGGTAGGAAAACCTAAACTATAACTGGTGAATTTCCACAGTGATAGTATGGAAAATATGAGAGTTAAAGACAACAGGCCTTGCCCTCACAGTTTTGAATTCCATCTTTTAGATCAGGCTTTTTATATGAAAATTACAGACCCCTCCCTCCATCAGGCAGGGAAAGGAATCAATTAGTTATTTTGAAGTACAGAGAGCATTCTGTTAAGAGGTCTGCCCTTAAGAGAAAACTATTTTACAGAACCTTGCTGACTAAAAGAAGGGACATACCCAACACATGACTTTTCTTTCCTTCTTGTCACAGAATGCCTGGATAGTCGTGAGCACTGAGAAACACTTGTGAAGGTGACAGCCCAAGGGCACAAGCTCACTAAAAAATAAACCTAACAGGACTATAGAATACTTCCTCTTCACCCAATACCTTATAACCATATCAACAGGGCTCTCATATTTTAACAGGGATTACAATGAAAAAAAGTGCATGACTCAAATTCTATACATGGAGCCTCTAGGGAAATCAAAGGACAGAGGGGACAAGAAGACCACCAGATGAAATTTTAGCCCAACACATAGAATAACAGTCTAAACCCTAACCAGATAAACATAAAACGTCAAAACAAAGGCCCATTTACCTCATTCTTTTTACCCACAATTTATCGTGTACAGACCCTCAATAAAATTACAAGGCATACTAAAAGACAAAATGCAATTATACGATTTGAAGAGACAACACCCCCCCAAAAAAAATCAAAACAATATTCAGATACAGCAGAGATGCTAGAATTATCAGACCAAGAATTTTTAAAAAACTGTAACTGATATGCTAAGGGCTCAATAGAAAAACTGACAATGTGCAAGAAAAAATGGGTAATAGAAAGATATTCTAAGAAATAATCAGGAGGAAATGCTAGAAATCAAGGCAATAAAAAAAAAAAAAAAACGAAAAAATGTCTTATCATTAGATTGTACACACCAAAGGAAGAAAGTCAGTGAGCAATTGCAAAAGTTACTATATTTTAGCACATGATCATCGCCACTACCTAATGTCACACTGTTTCTCAGTCCAAAAATTGGTTTATAACCTTTCTTCACATAATTATCACCTGGTATTATTCTCTTTATCATGTAAACTTAAAAGGTAAACAGAGCAGCAATGTTATTCACCAGTGGCATATGGATCGTCTGGTGCACTGACAACCATGAGTCCAGATTTCCTAATGCATTTGTATTGTTAGTACATTTCTGAAAGCCTGCTTACGTACTAATGGTAAACTCATGTTACATGAGTGAAACTGAGGAATGAAGGTCAGACAACAAAACCAATGATAGCAGCACATAATCTTCAGATAAAAGATTAAATCTGTAAATCCATACTTTGCTAACACTGTACTAAATTTCCCCAAGCGTGACATTTCCACTAACACACAAATCAGGAACTAATATGTTAACTTTTTTTTTTATATCAGACTGGAAAAAATGTCTATTAAACCGTCAAAGAAATGATGCATCAATTCGAACTATTCAAATTTAATATACTTCATGAGTATTCCATGCTCCTAATCTTATACCAAACACATTTAGCAATAAATGATATTTAAGTAATAAACACAATTTTTTAAAAAAGCTTCACATAATGGTTTCACCCCATTTTCTTTTTCAAAATATTTGGCATAAAATCTGCAAGGATTATGCAGTGAAATGTGGCATACAAATAGGTGATGGGCCAGGCGTGGTGGCGCACGCCTGTAATCCCAGCACTTGGGAGGCTGAGGCAGGAGGATTGCGAGTTCAAAGCCAGCCTCAGCAATGGCGAGGCACTTAGCAACTCAGTGAGACCCTGTCTCTAATAAAATACAAAAAAGGGCTGGGGATGTGGCCCAGTGGTCGAGTGCCCCTGAGTTCAATCCCGGGTACCCCCCCCCCTAAAAAAAGAAAAAGAAAAAAAAAAAGGTGATGGGAACACCAGAAGATAAAGAAAAAGAGATATGAACAGAAGAAACATTCAAATAACTCAATTTGCCAAAACTGATACCAGATACCAAAACACAAATCAAATAAACTCGGAGTACAAATAGAATAAGTTTACAAAAAAAAAAAAAAAAAATCTATAACTGAGCATATCAGAATCAAGTTGCAAAAATTAGACAAAATCTTGAAAGATGGCAGGGCACGGAGGCACACGTCTGTAATCAGCACCTTGGGAGGCTGAGGCAGGAGGATCCCAGAGTTCAAAGCCAGCCTCAGCAATGGCGAGGCACTTAGCAACTCAGTGAGACCCTGTCTCTAATAAAACACAAAAAGGGGCTGGGGATGTGGCCCTGTGGTTGAGTGCCCCTGAATGCAATCCCTGTTACCAAAAAAAAAAAAAAAAAATCTTGAAAAAGGCCAGGAGGGGGAAAAAAAGCACTGCCTACAGAAGAGAAATACACTGGACCTCAGAATTCATGCAAGGAGACTGGAGTGAAATATTTAGAGTGTTCAAAGGAAAAACAATTCCCCAACCTACAATTCTATATCCAATGAAATTATTTTCAAAGATGGAAAACTATCTGAGATAGAGGGGATTTGGGGCCAGTAATTAAAACTATCTGAGATAGAGGGGATTTGCTGCCAGTAATTACCTTGCAAAACATGTTAAAGCTAGGTGAGGTGATCTGTGTCTGTCTGCAATCCCAAATACATGGGAGGCTGAGGCAAGAAGATCACAAGTTTAAGGACAGCCTGGCTAACTTGGTGAGACCCTGTCTCAAAATAAAAAAAATAAAGTGGAGCCCAGCACCATGGTGCATGCCTATAACCCCAGCGGCTAGGGAAGCAGAGACAGGAGGATCTCAGAGTTCAAAGTCAGCCTTAGTAATGGTGAGGGGCTTAGCAACTTGGTGAGATCCTGTCTCTAAATAAAATACAAAAATAGGGCTGGGAATGTGGCTCAGTGGTAGAGTGCCCCTGGGTTCAATTCCCAATACAAAAAAAAAAAAAAAAAAAAAGGAGTAGTAGGAGGAGGAAAACAAGAACAGATCCTCAGTAAGGACCCACTTCACATCAACAGAATCAATTTGAAATTTAATGATTGTCAAGTGATGAGTATACATTAATGTTTCAGAAGTACTGCTTCAGTGAATAATATCTGCATACTAACACTCTCACAGAAGTGTCAATTTTCATATTTGCAGAAATATGACATGTAACTTTTTTTTTTATTACGGGGGATAGAACACAGGGGCACTTGACTACTAGGCCATATTCCCAGCCCTGTTTTGCATTTTATTTAGAGACAGGGTCTCACTGAGTTGCTAAGTGCCTCACCATTGCTGAGGCTGGCTTTGAACTCGTGATCCTCCTGCCTCAGCCTCCCAAGGGCTGGGATTACAGGCGTGCACCACCGTGCCCAGCTTATTTTTTCTTAAACCTTAAATTTTCCCTCATGCTTTCCCTAATTACATTTACTATTATTCTATACTAGATTAATTACCACTATTTAGATCATGAACAACAACTCATTTCTCATGGTGAGTTCCTCCACTAAAGCATTTTTTTTGCTGTTCTAAGAATACTTTTCAAAAAGAAATAAATACTTTTCCTACCTAAAACAATCACAGAATGATATTCAGCTTTAGAAGACACATATAGAGTGATAAATTTATCTTAGTCTTGTCTCCAAAACTAGTCTTATTTATCTTCAGGGTTAGGGCCATTCATTACAGTTGGATGGTTTTAAATAATGGCCATTTTTTTTTACATTCCGGTGACTTGTTTTTTAGAAAATTCATAATTTAGCTCTTAATTCCTAATAAGAAATACTAAACTAATCATGAAGATATTCTGATTCAGCCAGGCATGGTGGCACACGCCTGTAATCCCAGCACTTGGAAGGCTGAGGCAGGAGGATCGCGAGTTCAAAGCCAGCCTCAGCAATGGCGAGGCACTTAGCAACTCAGTGAGACTCTGTCTCTAATAAAATACAAAAAAGGGCTGGGGATGTGGCCCGGTGGTTGACTGCCCCTGAATTCAATCCCCAGTACCAAAAAAAAAAAGAAAAAGATATTCTGATTCTACTGATGAGACAATGGCCTTACCAGCTAACACAGCTCATGGAAGCATCAAGAATAATGAGTAATAAAGAGTTGAAGACAGCCAGGCATGTTAGTACACCTATAATATCAGTCCCTGGGGAGGTTGAGGCAGGGGGATTTCAAATTTTAGGGAAGTCTGGTCAACCAGTAAAATCCTGCCACAAAATAATTTTTTTTTTTTTTTTTTTTTTTTTTTTTGTGGTACTGGGGATTGAACTCAGGGGCACTCGACCACTGGGTCACATCCCCAGCCCTTTTTTGTATTTTATTAGAGACAGGGTCTCACTGAGTTGCTAAGTGCCTCGCCATTGCTGAGGCTGGCTTTGAACTCGCGATCCTCCTGCCTCAGCCTCCCAAAGTGCTGGGATTACAGGCGTGCGCCACCGCGCCCGGCACAAAATAAAATTTTTAAAAAGGGATAGGGATGTAGCTTAGAGGAAGAGCACTTGTCCAGCATGTGTTAGGCCCTGGGTTTGATTCCCAGTACCATTTTTTAAAAATCAGATATGAAAACATTATATGATAAACATGAATTAATTAAAAAAAAAAACCTGATAGCCGACACTTCATCAGGAAAAAAGAAACAAAGAAAGAAACTTAGACCTCTCTACCTGTCTTTACAACAAAACGAATTCTAGAAGCTAAGGTTGAATAGAGCACTTGCCAAGCATGTTTGAGGCCTGAGGTTTGTTCCCCAGTACAAAAAATAAAACAAAAGCCGGGCGTGGTGGTGAACGCCTGTAATCCCAGCACTTGGGAGGCTGAGGCAGGAGGATCGCGAGTTCAAAGTCAGCCTCAGCAATGGCGAGGCACTTAGCAACTCAATGAGACCCTGTCTCTAATAAAATACAAAAAAGGGCTGGGGATGTGACCCAGTGGTCGAGTGCCCCTGAGTTCAATCCCCAGTACAAAAAAAAAAAAAATTAAAAACCCCAGCTAGATCAATAATTTAAACGTAAATTAAAACAAAAAAGGAGAAAAATCAGGCATTTGTTTGTTTAAATAACTTACCACGGGAGACTTTTAAGCCTGGCTCAATATCCAGACACTATTTTAAAAAATTAAATAAAAGACTAATTTTACTGCAATAACTTTAAAACTGGCTATACAGCCATACAAAATAAATTCAGAGTCTAGAGTCATAGCTCAATGACAGAGCACTTGCCTAGGATGTTTAAGGCCTGGGTTCAATCCCCTGCACACAACACAACACAAAGCAAAACAAGAAATAAATGACACACACAAAAAAATTGTTAACACACATGACCATTTCCTGAGGCAAGCAACACAATAAAAAAGTAGGTAAAGAATGGAATGGAGCCAGGTGGGTGGCGCAGGCCTGTAATCCCAGCACTTTGGGAGTCTGAGGCAGAAGGATCACGAGTTCAAAGCCAGCCTCAGCAATGGTGAGGCACTTAGCAACTCAGTGAGACCCTGTCTCTAAATAAAATACAAAAAAGGGCTGAGGATGTGGCCCAGTGGTCAAGTGCCCCTGAATTCAATCCCCAGTACCCCCCCCACACACACACCAAAGAAGAATGGAATGGGTTCACAGAAATGACTTCGGAACACATGAAGACTCAATCATCCATCAGAGAAATGCAAAATAAATTACAAACAACAATATTTCACTGATAAGATCAAAAGTTTTGAAAATATGTTTTGAAGAGCATACAGAAACAAAAAAGCAGCCTGGGGCAGTGAAAACTTTCATATTCTTTACAGAAAAGAATTGAAATAAAACCCATATTTCCTGTACATCTTAAATTCCTCACAGAAAAATTATCCTTCAGATATACTTGCACATGTAGGCAATGATATACAATCTTAACAGAAACAGCAAAAGACCGGCAAGAACTATAAATCAAAACAAATCCATAGCTGGGCATGGTGGTGCATACCTATAATCCCAGCAGCTCAGGAGGCTGAGGCAGGATTGCAAGTTCAAAGCCAGCCTCAGCAAATTAGCAAGGCCCTGTCTCTAAATAAAATACAAAAAGGACTGGGGATGTGGCTCAATGGTTAAACACCTGGGGTTCAATCCCCAATACCAAAAAAAAAAAAAATATATATATATATATATATATTCATTGAAGTATTATGCAGCCAGTAAGAAACAGCCTGTGGAAAGGGGGGAAAATTCCAACAAACAAGATATATACAGGGTAGATAGTATGCTACCATTTGAATTATTAAAAGGTTGGACATGTAGATCTATGTATTGGGATGCTATCTGAAAGATACACAAGAAACTCATGAACAGCTGTCTCAAAGAATGGAAAGCCACAAAGAAATGGGAGAAGATTTTTGGTTTGTTTTCTAGTACTAGGGATCGATCCCTGGGCAAAGTGCATATGCCAGGCAAAGGCAAAGTACTTTACTACTGAGCTAGATCCCCAATTGTCATTTATATTCCTTCTAAATATATGTGTAGACTTTTTAAAAGGAACGTTTCTGTCTCATTTCTTCTTCACTTCCCCAACTCAAAGGTATTATGGCTCACACATCAAAAATGGGGAATTAAATTATCCCCTTCACCATAATATCCAAAACTACACATAACTTTTCTAAAATATTAGGTATGAAAAGTCGAAAATGATACATACTTCTCTTCTTATGCCCCTGTTCACCTACCACAATTCAAAAAGCTAATTTAGGTGTGGAATCATCTATCTTGAGTTACATGTGAAAAGCAAGATTAGGGACTATTGGCACCTGCTAAGAAATGATCAATTTCTAATCACAGAGCCCTTCTCAGTTTCCAAAAATCAGCTCAACTAAAGGCAAGGCTGCATGCATCAAGCACATCAGAAATAGAATAATGATATTAAGGAAGGCAATGACAAGAAAACTGGTGGTGGTGGGGATCAACACTAATGTAATAAGAGTCTTTACATGAATCACATACATGGAACACTATGATGATAAATTTTCTGACCAAGTTTCAGAGATAACGAAACTGTTAAAGAATGACAAAAACCCAGTGGCAGCAGCATCAATAATAAATTCCTATCACCTCCCCACTTTCATTTCTTTGAGTTCTGCCTTAAGGGACACTAAAGCAAATTCAACACAAACAATATAGATAGTATTTTCTGCCAAAATAAAAACATCAGATCACTATATGCTTATTTATTAATTTATAATAAACTCTATAACAAATGTATTACTAAGAATATCAGATATTTTCAAATATTATCATATTTATATATTATTTCTCACATGCCTTTTACTTCAAATAAAACAGGACTTTACAAAGCTATTATGCAGCAACTAATCTTAATACTCTTCTAGGTGCCCAGAGCATCTCATCTAACACTGCTAATTTATTAACCTGTTTTTGCTATAAAGTTTCATGTTTGTAGCCAGGCAAGGTGGCGCATGCCTGTAATCCCAGCACTTGGGAGGCTGAGGCAGGAGGATCACTGGTTTGACCCCCAGCACCTCAAAAAAAGAACTTAACAGAAGGAAGAATAATCACTATCTTCCCAAGCAAAAACTGACAAAGTCCAGGGAATAAAAACTAAACTTTAGACACTTATACCTTATAAACTGTGAAATGCACTGGCGAGGTACTTAGCAACTCAGTGAGACCCTGTTTCTAATAAAATACCAAAAAAAAAAAAAAAAAAAAAAAAAAATGGGCTGGGGATGTGGCCCAGTGGTTGAGTGCCCCTGAGTTCAATCCCCAGTACCCCCCCCCCCCAATTTTTTTTCATGTTTTTCCAACATGAGATTACCTTATAAACATATAATTTCAATCAGTCAGATCAGTCTATTTTGGTCTAAGTTTCTGAAAATAATCAGATAATAATAAATGAAATACACTTTAAGACTGCATTTCTTTTTTTTTTTTTTTAATATTTATTTTATTTTAGTTGTACACAATGTCTTTATTTTTACATGGTGCTGAGGATAGGACCCGGGCCGGGCACATGCTAGGCACGTGCTCTACCGCTGAGCCACAACCCCAGCCCAAGACTGCATTTCAAGCAGAGCAAAATGGTACGTGCCTATAATTCCAGTGACTTGGGAAGCTGAGGCAGGAGGATTGCAAATTCAAAGCCAGCCTCAGCAACTTATGAGACCCTTTAACGAAATTAAAAATATAAAGTGTGGGGGCTGGGGATATAGATCAGTTGGTACAGTACTTGCCTATCCATGTGTGAGGCACTAGGTTCGATTCTCAGCACCACATAAAAATAAAGAAAGATATTGTGTTCACGTACACCTAAAAAATGTTTTAAAAAATAAAGTGGTAGGATGTGGCTCAGTGGTTCAATAACCCTGGTTCCAAAATTTACCAAACAGACATTAGTCTAAATCATTTTCTATAATTCATAATAAAAGAATTCCTATAATTCATGATAAAAGCATTCAACAGGGGGTATGGCTCAGAGGCAGAGAACTTGCCTAGCATGTAGGAGGCCCTGGGTTTGACCCCCAGCACCTCAAAAAAAGAACTTAACAGAAGGAAGAATAATCACTATCTTCCTAAGCAAAATCTGACAAAGTCCAGGAAATAAAAACTAAACTTTAGACACTTATACAGTATAAACTGTGAAATGCACAAGATGCTTTAAATAACACACACACACACACAAACAAAGAGTAAAACTAAATTATAATGAAAACCAGATTATTTAGAATAAAGGTTATTTGGGATAAAGAATGGCCTATATTTAAAATGTGGAAGATACATCTAAAATAAGGAGGATGAGCCAGGGAGTTGGAGCAGGTCTATATTCAGTAGGGAGGCTGAGGCAGGAGGATCCTAAGTTAGAGAGAAGACTGGACAACTTAGTGTGACCCTGCCTTAAAATTTTTTAAAAGGGGTGGGGATGTAGCTCAGTAGTAGAGCACTTGCCTAACATATTTACCTGGGTTTGATCACCAGTACCACACAAAAAAATAATAAGAAAATAATATAAACAAATAAAATGGGGAAGACAGAAGTTTGCCAAATTTGAGAGCACTCAACTGAGACTGAATAAGAATGCAGATAGATATGAATGCAAATACAGTAAGACCTCTAAGGATTTCCGAAGAAGGACTCGAGAGCAACCAACACAACATAAAGATACAGTGGGACTCAGGATAAAAGATAAATGGAGAGCAAGGACCTGGAAAGTAAAGTTTTGGATTATTTCTTTTTTATTTTTTCTTTAGTAGTAGGATGGAACCCAGAGCCTCTCATGTGGTAGTTAAGAACTCTACCCAGAGCTACACCCTAGCCCTTTATATTTTTAATTGAGACAAGATCCCCCTAAGTTGCCCAGGCTGGCCTTGAACTTGTCATTCTCCTGTCGCAGCCTCTGGAGAAACTAGGATTGCAGACGTGCATAAATTTTGGATTATTTGTGTACTTTTTCAAAGTTATTTCACTCTATTGAATCACATTAAAAACATGAAGTAAGCCTCGCGCGGTGGTGCACGCCTGTAATCCCAGCACTTGGGAGGCTGAGGCAGGAGGATGGCGAGTTCAAAGCCAGCCTCAGCAATGGCGAGGCACTTAGCTACTGAGACCCTGTCTCTAATAAAATACAAAAAAGGGCTGGGGATGTGGACCAGTGGTCAAGTGCCCCTGAGTTCAATCCCCAGTACCTTCCCCCCCCCCCAAAAAAAAGGCATTAAGTAGAATTCTAACCCTAGTAAGAATCCTGATAAGACATCCTAAAAGCCTAGGATGTCTCAACTATATGATATCTAAAAACTCCGTTTAATGAAAAATTTTCTCTAGAAAAAGGACTCGACTTTCATCAGGTACTTACAGGAGTCAATGACAACTACTTAAAAAGTAAAAATAAGCCGGGCGCAGCGGCGCATGCCTGTAATCCCAGCACTTGGGAGGCTGAGGCAGGAGGATTCCAAGTTCAAAGCCAGCCTCAGCAATGGCAAGGCACTTGGCAACTCAGTGAGACTGTGTCTCTAATAAAATACAAAAAAGGGCTGGGGATGTGGCCCAGTGGCTGAGTACTCCTGAGTTCAATCCCTGGTACCAAAAAAAAAAAAAAAAGTAAAAATAAAAAAATTTTTAACCTGAGCTGATGAAACTAAGTAGAATAGTAGATGGTTATTAGAGACTGGATAGTGGAAAAGAGAGAGGGGATAGAAGATACTGTTTAATGGGTTAATATCTTAAGCTTTTCATCACTGTGAAAAAATACCTGAAAAAATCAACTTAAAAGGATAGTCAGAAAGGAAGAATACATGTTGATATTCTATTATAGAGGGTGATTACAGACAATATTGTATCATAAAATCCAAAATAGAAGAGAGAATTCTGAATGTTCTTATCACAAATAAATGATAAATATTCAGATGACAGATAACCTAAGTATCCTAAGTAAATCAACAACATACAAATGGACCAAAACACATAATACCCCATAAACATTTACAATTATTATGTTAATTTTAAAAAATATCCCTATATTCCCAATAAATCATGGTAAAAGATAAAACTGCCAAGAGACTCTATGCCACTTACTCCTTTCAGTCAGAATTGGTGGCAGGATCATCTCTTTGACTTTGGGATTATAGTTGGACACAGCTACAGTCCCATCTACTCAGGAGGCTAAGTCAGGAGAAATGAAAATTCCATGTTAGCTTGGACAATTTATAAGAGCCCATCTCAAAATAAAGAAAAAATAATAACTTTGGGATTATAAAACTGTTAATTAATATCTTTAGCTTTTCATCACCGTGAAAAAATACCTGAGCAAATCAACCTAAAAGGAAGATTTATTTTGGTTCATGGTTTCAGAGGTTTCAATTCAGGGTTGCCTGGACCCTTGGGACTATGGTGAGGGAGAACATCATGATTGGGAGGACATGGCGGTAACAAAACTGCTCACCTCATAGCAGCCAGAAAGTGAAGAGCAAGAGGAAGGGGCTGGGGATCCCAATATCCCCTTTAAGGGCATACCTCCAATAACCTACCTTACTTCCACTAGGCCCCACCTCCAAAAGGTTCTACCACTTTCCAAAAGTGGATAAAAGCATTCACCATATAGGCCCTTTGGGGGCAATTTAAGATCCAAACTATAACGCTATTCTTAAAAGATTTTTGAGTAATTTTGATGTCCTAATTTAAACTACAATCTCCTATACACAGTTTCATAACTTTTTGCTCTAATGTGATTTATCAAACCCTAGACTGCGTGCCTCCTTTGGGGGTAGTGGGGGCGGTACTAGGGATTGAACTGAGCCTCACACATGCTAGGTAAGCATTTAATCACTGAGCTACATTTCCTATCCCTTTTTAGTTTTATATTGAAACAGGTTCTTGATAAGTTGACCAGGCTGGCCTCAAAACTGGCAACCTTCCTGGCTCAGCCTCCCAAGCAGCTGAGATTACAGGGGTGTGCCTCTACCCAGCTTCATTTTCTCTAAGGAGCTACATAAGAAGCAACATGCTGCCAGGCATGCCAGGCATGGTGGTGCATGCCTGTAATCTCAGTGACTCAGGAGGCTGAAGCAGGATAGGAAATTCAAGGCAAGCATGGGCAATTTAGTGAGACCTGCCTCAAAATATAAAAAATGCTGGAGATAGTTCAGTGATAAAGTGTCCCAATGGTTAAATTCCCAGCACTGTCCCCTCCCCCCAAAAAGCAACATGTAATCTATAAATTATATCTCATATCTGTTCTTTGTTAAAACTGCTGAATCTTTTTTTTTTACTGGGGATTGAACCCAGGGGTGTTTAACCACTGAGCAACACCCCTGTTTTTCAATATTTTATTTAGATACAGGGTCTTGCTGAATTGCTAAGTGCCTCACTAATCTGCTGAGGTAGGCTTTGAACTTGATCCTCCTGCCTCAGCCTCCCAAGTTGCTAGGATTACAGGCATGCACACCAAGCCATGCTGCTGAATCATTTTTGTTACCTTGGTATTAATATTATTAATACTGTTAATAATGAAATATAATTTAGCAAGTATAAAGTAATGACCCAAACTGATACTTAAAAATGATTTTCAGAGTCATCATTTTGTGAATAAGTGGGAAATCTAACTGCATTTTATTCCTGGGGAAACATGTACTTTTCATTAAAAGGCAAATACATGTCATGTGCAGAAATCAACTTTAAAATGGATCAAAGAACATTTAAGAAACACACAGTGCATACACTGGGACAGATGAGGCATTTGAAAACAGTAAGGAGAATGAAATTTCACCTAATATCTTAAGACTCTATGATGAGAGAGAGAGCGCGTGCGCGCGCACGCGCGCGCATACACACACACACACACACACACCCCAGATACTAGTTTGTAAAACAACCCATTTTATACTGCATAGGAAAATTATAAAAATCAAAAACTGATGAAAAGGGGCTGGGGTTGTGGCTCAGTGGTAGAGCGCTCACCTAGCACATGCGCGGCCCGGGTTCGATCCTCAGCACCACGTAAACATAAAATGCGTTGCATTGTGTACAACTAAAGCAAATAAATAAATATTTTTAAAAAACTGATGAAAAATAAAATTATATATATTACATGTGTGTATGTGCGTATATATGTAATATGTAATATTTATGTGTATATATACATACATACACACATGTAATATATACAATTTTTTCCCTTCCAAAATGGAAAATAAATTGGTCCTACAGGTACTGCAGTACACCTAGCCCTGCTGTACCTTCCCAGTCGTTAAGCCAGAAAGTAGTTTATAATTATCACCAGGGAAACACACACAAACCAACCTCTCGATAACCATGCAGTTGTTTGGTAAAGACTTGGGTAATTAGATTCTTTTTTTTTTTTTTTGTCTTTTTTTTTTTTTTTTTTTTTTTTTTTTTTTTTTTTTTTTTTATTTTTTTATTTTTATAATTTTTAATATGTACAACTCATAGTGCATATATTTAGTATCTTTTTACATACAACTGTTTGTATACAAAGTATATTCGTGCAATTTAGGTCTTCAATCATGCATTAAGGAAAATGATATCCATCTCATTCAACCACCTTTTTTTTTTCTTCCCCCCCCTCCCTCCCCTCTTGCTCCCTCCCTTACCCTCCCTTCCCTTGACCATTCTAGTGTTCCTCTAATCCTCCTATGTACCCCATCCAACAATACTTTGAAATAGCCTCCTTATATAAGAGAGAACATTTGGTACTTGGATTTTTGAGACTGACTAACTTCACTTAGCATTATGTCTTCCAACTTCATCCATTTACCTGCAAATGCCATTAATTTATTTTCTTTTATTGCTGAGTAAAATTCCATTGTGCGTATATACCACATTTTCTTAATCCACTCATTTACTGAGGGACATCTAGGTTGATTCCACAACCTAGCTATTGTGAATTGTGCAGCTACAAACATTGAGATAGCTGTGTCACTGTAATATGCTGTTTTTAAGTCCTTTGGGAATAGACCCAAGAGTGGGATGGCTGGGTCATAGGATGGTTCCATTCCCAGTTTTCCAAGAAATCTCCATACTGCTTTCCATAACGGTTGCACCATTTTGCAGTCCCACCAGCAATGTATGAGTGTGCCTTTTTCTCCACATCCTCTCCAACATTTATTGTTGCTTGTGTTCTTGATGGCTGCCATTCTGACTGGAGTGAAGTGAAATCTTAGAGTAGTTTTGATTTGCATTTCTCTAATTGCCAGCGATGTTGAACATTTTTTCATGTATTTGTTGATTAATCGTGTATCTTCTTCTGAGAGGTGTCTTCTCAATTCCTTAGCCCATTTATTGATTGGGTTATTTGTTTTTTTAGTGTAAAGTTTTTTGAGTTCTTTATATATTCTAGAGATTAGTGCTCTATCTGATGTGCATGTATTAAATATTTGTTCCCAATTAGTTGGCTCTCTATTCACCTCACTGATTGTTTCTTTTGCTGAAAAGAAGCTTTTTAGTTTAAATCTATCCCATTCATTAATTCTTGGTAGTAATTCTTGCGCTACAGGATTCTTATTAAGGAACTTGGGGCCTAATCCAACATG
Organism: Tamias sibiricus; assembly: GCA_025594165.1. Lineage (NCBI taxonomy): Eukaryota > Metazoa > Chordata > Mammalia > Rodentia > Sciuridae > Tamias > Tamias sibiricus. The sequence goes on from CM046662.1 coordinate 105,107,075, forward strand.
TTGGAAATTGGAGCTTACTTTTTCTTCTATTAGGTGTATTGTCTCTGATCTAATTCCTAGGTCTTTGATCCACTTTGAATTGAGTTTTGTGCATGGTGAGAGATAAAGGTTTAATTTCATTTTGTTGCATATGGATTTCCAGTTTTCCCAGCACCATTTGTTGAAGAGGCTATCCTTTCTCCACTGTACATTTTTGGCACCTTTGTCTAATATAAGATAGCTGTAATTAAATGTATTAGTCTCTGTATCCTCAATTCTGTACCATTGGTCCACCAGTCTGTTTTGGTGCCAATACCATGCTGTTTTTGTTACTATTGCTCTATAGTATAATTTAAAGTCTGGTATGGTGATGCCCCCTGCTTCACTTTTCTTGCTCAGGATTGCTTTGGCTATTCTGGGTCTCTTATTTTTCCAGATGAATTTCATGACTGCTATTTCTATTTCTTTGAAGAATGACATTGGGATTTTGATAGGAATTGCATTAAATCTGTATAATGCTTTTGGTAGTATGGACATTTTGACAATATTAATTCTACCTATCCAAGAGCAAGGTAGGTCTTTCCATCTTCTGAGTTCATCTATAATTTCTTTCTTTAGTGTTCTATAATTTTCGTTATACAGGTCTTTCACCTCTTTCGTTAGGTTGATTCCCAGGTATTTTATTTTTTTTGATGCTATTGCAAATGGGGTATTTTTCATCATTTCCCTTTTCAGAGTCTTTGTCGCTGATGTACACAAATGCCTTTGACTTATGTGTATTGATTTTGTATCCTGCAACTTTGCCAAATTCGTTTACTAGTTGTAAAAGTTTTCTGGTAGAGTTTTTTGGGTCTTCTAGGTAGATTATCATGTCATCAGCAAATAGTGCTAATTTGAGCTCTTCTTTTCCTATCTTAATCCCTTTAATTTCTTTCGTCTGTCTAATTGCTCTGGCCAGAGTTTCCAGTACTATGTTAAATAGCAGTGGTGAAAGGGGACATCCCTGTCTTGTTCCAGTTTTTAGAGGGAATGCTTTCAATTTTTCTCCATTTAAGATAATGTTAGCTCGGGGCCTTGCATAAATAGCTTTTATTATGTTAAGATATGTTCCTGATATTCCTAGTTTTTTCTAGTGTTTTCAACATAAAGGGGTGTTGTATTTTGTCAAATGCTTTTTCTGCGTCAATTGAGATGATCATATGATTTTTGTCTTTAAGTCTATTGATGTGATGTATTATGTTTATTGATTTCCGAATATTGAACCAGCCTTGCATCCCTGGGATAAACCCCACTTGATCGTGGTGCACTATCTTTTTGATATGTTTTTGTATCCGATTTGCCAGGATTTTGTTGAGGATTTTTGCATCTATGTTCATTAAAGATATGGGCCTGAAGTTTTCTTTTTTGGATGTGTCTTTGCCAGGCTTTGGAATTAATGTAATATTGGCCTCATAGAAAGAGTCTGGAAGAGCTCCCTCTTTTTCTATTTCTTGAAATAGTTTGAAGAGCATTGGTATTAGTTCTTCTTTGAAAGTCTTATAGAACTCGGCTGTAAACCCATCAGGTCCTGGACTTTTCCTTGTTGGTAGCTTTTTGATGACATCTTCTATTTCTTCGCTTGTAATTGATCTATTTAAATTATGTATAGCCTCCACATCCAGTTTAGGCAAATCATATGACTCTAGAAATCTGTCAATGCATTCAGTATTTTCTATTTTATTAGAGTACAAGTTTTCAAAGTAATTTCTAATTATATTCTGTATATCTGAGGTGTTTGTTGTGATATTCCCTTTTTCATCACGAATGTTAGTAATTTGAGTTTTTTCTCTTCTTCTTTTCGTTAGCATTGCTAAGGGTCTGTCAATTTTGTTTATTTTTTCAAAGAACCAACTTTTAGTTTTGTCAATTCTTTGAATGGTTTCCTTAGTCTCAATTTCATTAATTTCTGCTCTGATTTTAATTATTTCCTGTCTTCTACTGCTCTTGGTGTTGGTCTGTTCTTCTTTTTCTAATGCTTTGAGGTGTGATGTTAAGTCATTTATTTGTTGGTTTTTTTTCCTCTTAAGGAATGAACTCAGTGCAATGAATTTTCCTCTTACTACTGCCTTCATAGTGTCCCAGAGATTTCTATATGATGTATCTGTGTTCTCATTTACCTCTAGGAATTTTTTGATCTCCTCTTTGATGTCTTCTTCAACCCCTTGTTCATTCAGTAGCATGTTGTTTAGCTTCCAGTTGATGGAGTAGTTTTTCTTATTCCTTGTTTTGTCGTTGATTTCCAATTTTATCCCTTTATGGTCCGATAGCATGCAGGGTAGTATCTCTATTTTTTTATATTTGCTGAGAGTTGCCTTGTGACATAATATATGGTCTATTTTGGAGAAGGAGCCATGTGCTGCTGAGAAAAATGTGTATTCGTTTACTGAGGGATGAAATATTCTATATATGTCTGTTAGGTCTAAATTGTTAATTGTTTTGAGGAGGCTTAAAGTTTCTTTGTTTAGCTTTTGTTTGGATGATCTATCCATTGGTGAGAGAGGTGTGTTGAAGTCCCCTAGAATAACTGTGTTGTGGTCTATTTTACTCTTGAACTTAAGAAGCGTTTGTTTGATGAATGTAGGTGCTCCATTATTTGGGGCATACAGATTTATGATTGTTATATCCTGTTGATGGATGGTTCCCTTAAGTAATAAGAAATATCCATCTTTGTCCCTCTTGATTAATTTTGGTTTGAAGTCTACCTTATTTGATATGAGAATGGAAACCCCTGCTTGCTTCCGCCGGCCATGTGAGTGATAAGACTTTTCCCAGCCTTTCACTTTCAGTCTGTTGATGTCTTTTTCTATGAGGTGTGTTTCTTGGAGACAGCAAATTGTTGGGTCATTTCTTTTAATCCATTCTGATAATCTGTGTCTTTTGATTGGCGAGTTTAGGCCATTAACATTCAGGGTTATTATTGAGATGTGATTTTTATTCCCATCCATTTTTATTTGACTTATGGTCTTTAGCTTGATTTGGTTTCTCTTCTGGTTGGTATTTCCTTTAGTTTAATATCTCCCTTTGTTGATTTTCGTTATCATCTTTCTCTTCTTCTTCATGAAATATGTTGCCCAGGATGTTCAGAAGTGCTGGCTTTCGAGTTGTGAAATCTTTTAACTTTTGCTTGTCGTGGAAGGTTTTTATTTCATCTTCGAATCTAAAGCTCAATTTTGCTGGATATAAGATTCTTGGTTGACATCCCTTTTCTTTCAGAGCTTGAAATATGCTATTCCAGGATCTTCTTGCTTTTAAGGTCTGGGTTGAAAAATCTGAACATAATCTGATTGGTTTCCCCCTATATGTAATTTGCTTCCTTTCTCTTGTGGCTTTTAGTATTCTCTCCTTGCTCAGTGTATTAGGCATTTTCATTATAATGTGTCTAGGTGTGGCTCTGTTGAGATTTTGTTTGTTTGGTGTTCGGTATGCCTCTTGAACTTGGTTTTCCATTTCATTCCTCAAGCTTGGAAAATTTTCTGTAATTATTTCATTAAATAGATTACTCATTCCTTTGGCTTGAAACTCTGCCCCTTCCTCTACGCCAATCACTCTTAAGTTTGGTCTTTTTATGCTGTCCCATAATTCCTGGATGTTATGTTCATGATTATTAACAAGTTTTGCTGTATGGTTTAAATTCTTCTCTAAGACATATATTTTGTCTTCATTGTCTGAGGTTCTATCTTCCAGATGGTCTATTCTGTTGGAGATGTTTTCAATTGAGCTTTTATTTTGGTTTATTGCTTCTTTCATTTCTGGAATTTCTGTTTGGATTCTCTTTAGAGCCTCTATTTCCCTATTGAAGTAATCTTTTACTTCCTGTATTTGTTTTTGGAGTTCTTTGTCAAAATGATCTTTTGCCTCCTGTACCTGCTCCCTCATCTCATTTTTGAGTTCATTCTTAAGTTCCATAAACATTTGGCATATGTAATTTCTAAATTCCATCTCTGGCATTTGACCAACTGTGCTTGCCATGACATCTGCCGATGAGGTATCTTGATTTGTTTGTGTCATTTTCTTTCCTTGTTTTTTCATGTTGCTTGTGTGTCTATTCTTCCTGCACTGTGGGACCTTGACTGTTTCGATTTTACCTTAAAGCCTTATGTTGTTCCTGTAGTACAATGCTATCAGATCACCTTATAATTCCTTTATACTTTTAAAACCTAACACTTTCTATTCAGAAAATCCAAGTTTGGTCACAATGTACAGATTTTGTTATCCCAGATATTATTTCCAATTTACTCTGTACGTTTCTGATAGGGTTTTATAGCTTCAAGTATTGGATACAGAGGTGTTATGTTTAGGAAGAAGGAAGTGTCTTGAATTGTTCTTTCTTGGAAAGTATGAAAAGGGATATCTATTGAAATGGTTTAGTGGAAGTGGTTTAGTATCAGTAGACGATGGAAGAAAGAGAATGGGGTTGACAATTAGGTAAAAAGATCAATTTATATATATAGTAAGTTGGAAAAAGAAAAAAAAATGATAAAGAGTAGGAATTGGTGTAAGAGAGAGGAGAGAGAGAATCAAGGAAATAGAGAGTAAACTGTATATAACACCACTTTGCTACCCAGTTCAATTGCGCCGGTTCTAGAAATCCCAAGTTTTGCGTATAACTTGTTTTTGGCTCTGTTTAGTATGCACTGGCAGGATGTAAACATGAAAGATGAAGGAGGAAGAAAAGATACAAGGGTGAGAAGGAGTAAAAGAATGAAAGAAAAAAGGGAGCGGAAGCAGATAAACACACTAACAATCAATGCGGAAGAAAAAAAAAAGCAGAACAAAACAAAGCCAAAAAAAGAAAAAGAAAAAATAAACAAACAAACAAACATACAAACAACAACAACAACAACAACAACAAAAAAACCCCTCCCTGCAATCCAGAAAATCAAGCAGACCAATAAAAAGAAAGGGAAACAAAAAAAAAAAAAAAAAAGTCAAACCCCAAGTCTCAGACAAAACGGGCCCTGGGAAGCCCCCCTCTTTTTTTCCTTTCCAGTTCAAACCAATTGCTATTGGATCACAGTCTGTGATCCTGTCAGTGAAATCAAGGCTGCATCCTAGGCCAGCGGCTGCACGGTTCAGTGAAGGAGTGGCCCAGGGGGACCGTGTGTGTCAGCAGATGAATGGCGCCGGGAAGGGGGATCTTCCAGAAGGCACCACCTCCCCAAGCCCACCCACAGTTGCAGTCCCCTGTGGCCGCTGTGCCAGCCTCAGAAACGCCTTCCCCTGCTGACCAACCAAGTCTCACCCAATTGTGTGTTGTCTTCAGAGAGCTGTAGAGTCCCTGGGTGGATGCAGCAGTCGCTCTCAGTCTCCTCCCCTTTGTCAGGACCAGCCCCTGCAGCTTTCAAAGATGGCGGCGCTCTCCTTCCAGTCAACAGTAGCTCCGCAGACTCCCAGACTCCCGTATCCTTGCCGATCGCACCGGGAAGCCACACCGAGGGTCACGTCAGGCGGAGTGTGGATTCGAACTGGTGTGTGGACCCGCGGTCTCCCGTGGCTCCCCAGCACCAATCCCGTCGGCTGTTATCGCTGGTTTTTATCGCCGGTTTCACGCTAGTGTGCAGTGAGTTTGGCTGGGGTTGCAGCAGTAGCGCGGTCTCCTCACACTGACCTTGTTTCCCACGGCCTGTGCACCGCCCAGGCGGTTTTGCAGGAGCCTCGCGGCTCCAGCCGCTGCAGACAGCTTGTCTCTTTCTCTCTCTGGTAGTGGTAGTCAAACCATCCAGGATATCGGTATTTTCAGTCCATATATATATAATGAAAGGCAATTTATCTGCTTTGTTGGATTCTTTCTACGGAACTGTCCTGAAGTGCGGCTTCCTCTAATCCGCCATCTTGGATCTCCTCCTAATTAGATTCTTAAAAGCTTGGCACATATCTTCTATAATGGATTCACATTTCAAAAAGTGAACATTAGGAAATGGTTCAGTTAAAAATTCAGGGATTTGGGCTGGGATTGTGGCTCAGCAGTAGAGTGCTCGCCTAGCACGTGCGTGGCCCGGGTTCATTCTCAGCACCATGTAAAAGTAAACACATTGTGTACAACTAAAGCAATTTAAAAAAAAAATTCAGGGATTAGATGAAGCAAAATTTACATTAACTATCTGGTAACATTATACTCTAAAGTGCTTGGCCTTCCCTATAATAAACACAAATTCCAGTACTATACCCGTGTAATACAAAAACATAATAAATTACACTAATGGGCCACATTGTGGCATTTCAGTCAACTAGAGACCACATACACAAAGGATCCCATAGGATTATGTTGGTGAAAAAATTCCTATTGCCTCATGACATCACAGCCATGGTGAAGTCATAAGTGCGATGCATAACACACTTGTTTATGACACTAATATAAAGAAACCTATTGTGCTCCCAGTTGTATGTACAGCACATACCTGGATAATGATGATTAGCAACTATGTTACTGGTTTATGTGTTTGCTATACTAGACTTTTTATCTTTAGAGTGTATTCCTTCCACTTATTTAAAAAAATAAAACAAAAAGTTAGCCAGGTATGGTGGTAATCTCAGCAACCTGGGAGGTTGAAGCAGGAGGACCATAGTTTGAGCTTTGTCATATTAATGAGACCCTGTCTCAAAATTAAGATTTTAAAAAGGGCTGTGGATGTAGGTCAGTGGTAAAGTACCTCTGAGTTTAATCCCCAGTACTGCCCCCCCCCCCACAAAAAAACTGTGAGATGGCCTCAGATCTTGAGGTACTCTAGAAATCACTACTATCATAAGACACAGACAGCTCTATGTATGTTATTGCCTCTGAAGACCTTCTAGTGGGATAAGATGTAGATGTGGAACAGAATGGTATTGATAATCCTGGTCCTCTACAAGCCTTGTCTAATGTGTGACTTTGTGTCTTAAAAAAAAATTTTTTTTTGGTACCAGGGATTGAACTCAGGGATGCTTAACCATTGAGCCACATCCCCAGACCTTTTTTGTATTTTATTTAGAGAAAGCGTTCTCACTGAGTTGCTTAGGGTCTTGATAAGTTGCTGAGGCTGGCTTTGAATTCAATCTCCCAAACCCCTATAATTACAGGGGTGCACCACTGTACTGGTTTAATTTTTAACAATAATAATAATCTGGTTTTTAAAAAATCTAACTGTAGGGGCTGGGGTTGTGGCTCAGCAGTAGAGTGCTTGCCTAGCATATGCGTGGCCCGGGTCCGATCCTCAGCACCACATAAAAATAAAGGCATTGTGTACAACTAAAATAAATAAATAAATATTTTTTAAAAATTCTAACTGTAGCTCAGTGGTAGAGTACTTGCCTAGCATGTGTAAGACCCCATGTATGCCTATAATCCTAGCAGCTTGGGAGGCTGAGATAGGAGGGTTGTGAATTAAAAAATAAAAAAGAGCTTATATACAAATTTTGTGTATCTTTTTTTTGGTACCGGGGATTGAACTCAGGGCCACTCGACCACTGGGCCATATCCCCAGCCCTTTTCTGTATTTTATTAGAGACAGGGTCTCACTGAGTTGCTAAGTGCCTCACCATTGCTGAGCCTGGCTTTAAACTCGTGATCCTCCTGCTTCAGCCTCCTAACTGCTGGGATTACAGGTGTGCGCCACTGCACTCGGCTTGTGTATCTATTAAAATATTTTTTTAAAAAACATTAAAGGCGGGCTATGACTGTAGCTCTGTGGCAGAGTGCCTGCCTAACATGTGTGAGGCACTGGGCTTGATCCTTAGTACTTCATAAAAATAAATAAGCTAGGCGTGGTGGTGCACACCTGTAAACCCAGTGGCTCCGCAGACAGGCAGGAGGATGGAGAGTTCAATACCAGCCTCAACAAAAGTAACTCACTAAGCAATTCAGCGAGATCCTGTCTCCAAGTAATATATAAAACAGGGCTGGGGATGTGGCTCAAGTGGTCAAGTGCCTGAGTTCAATCCCCGATAGCCTAAATAAAATAATTAAAAACAACAACAACAACAATTAAAGGACCTGAGCATGATACACCTGTAATCCCAGCAACTCAGGAGGATTACAAGTTTGAAGACTCAGCAACTTAGCAAGACACTGTCTCAAAATAAAAATAAAATGGATTGGAGATGTAACTCAATGGGAAAGTGACCCTGGGTTCAATCCCCAGTACAAAAAAAAATAAGGAGGGCTGGGGATATAGCTCGGTAGCGTGCTTGCCTAGCATGCACAAATGCACAAGGCCCTAAGGTTCAATCCCCAGAGCCACCAAACAAAAAAAAAGTTGCCTAACATGAATACACACACACACACACACACACACAAAATAAGGATGTAAGGAAAGAGTAATATTTTTATATACAATGTGCTTGTGTTTTAAGCTAAATGTTATTACACCGCCCAAAATTTTATAATGTAAAAAAGTTATAGGAAACTAAGATTAACTGAAAAAAATTTAAAAATAACTTTAGTGTAATCTAAGTGTAGTATTTATAAAGTCTACAATAATGTACAGTAATGGCCTAAACCTTCACAATCAACCATCATTCACTCACTGACTCGCCCAGAGCAACTTCCAGTCCTGTAAGCTCCATTCACAGTAATTGCCTTTTTTTTATGTTTAGGTATATTTAGATACACAAACACCACTGTGTTACAACTACTCACAGTATTCAGTACAGTAACATGCTGTACATGTCTGTAGCCTAGGAGCAATAGGCCATATCACATAGCCTAGGTGTATAATACTTTATAGTGTCTAGGGTTTGTGTTAACACTCTGATATCTGAGCAATATTGAAATTGCCTCATGGCATGCTTAATAAGGAAATAACTGAATTCTCAAACCACATTAATTTTCTATCCCTTCCCAAACAAGAACGGACTCTTTCAAATAAATTGACTTGTTAAAAAAATCTTATTCTCTCCCTCAGATGGCCCACATTCTCCCTTGAATATTTATTTCTTACTTTATCCCCAAAGACATCTCTCCCTTGAACGTGTATCTGTTTTCCTAAATAAATCTGTCTCTGAAAACAAAGAAAAAAACAAAAAACTCATTAAAAAATAAAATTCTGGTTGGGTAGTTTCATACAACTGTAATCTCAGCTACTAAGGAGGCTAAGGCAGGAGGATCACAAGTTTCAGGTCAGCTTGGCCAACTTAGCAAGATATTGTCTTAAAAAAAAAAAAAGAAAGAAAGATTTCTAAAAAAATAAAAACAAAAGAAACTCTAGATGCCTTAAGAAACACACTAATGAAATAAAGATGAAAAAGAAAGCCAAATACAAGCAGTTCTCAACTAACAAAACTTTGTGCCATAAAAACACTAGATATTTTTTTCCTATAAAGATGATATTTTAAAGTAGTGGCTGGATTTTCAACTATACTACCCAAAACAGTGGTAAACATAATACAAATGCAATGAAAAACATTAAAATCCATTATTATATAATAGTCATTAAAATCTTGCTCAGAGGCTGGGCGGGTGGCATGCCTGTAATCCTAGCAGCTTGGAAGGCTAAGATAGGAGGATTGTGAATTCAAAGCCAACCTCAGCAACTTAGCAAGACCCCAAGCAACCCAGTGAGACTCTGTCTCTAAATAAAATATAGGAAAGGGCTGGGGATGTGGCTCAGTGGTTAAGCATCCCTGAGAGTTTAATCCCCAGTACCAAAAAAAAAAAAAAAAAATCATGGTCGGAATTGCCAGCATTTTTACTAAAAAGTAGGTAAAACTAAAAACAATGAACAAATGAGATGAATTTGTAGTGAAGTTTAAGGGGATCTGTATGTATTCTACTGTGTGCCTAACACCCAACAAAGGATTGATTATTTACAATTGATTATTTGCTGAGGCTAAAACCTAGCAAAGTCACTCACTTAGTTAAGCTCTACTACTGAGCTACGATCCCAGACTTGATGATAGAGACTTACAGGTTAATGCTTACTATTTCTTTAATAGTAGTTTCAAATAGAGTATCTGTAAATCAACTGTGATCAGGGTTGCTTACATTAAGAGAAAGTGGATGGGGGGGGGGGGAGGGAAGCCAGGCATGGTGAAGCACACCTGTAATCCCAGCAGCTCAGGAGGCTGAGGCAGGAGGATCACAAGTTCAAATCCAGCCTCAGCAACTTCAAGAGGCTAAGCAACTCAGTGAGACCCTGTCTCTAAATAAAATACAAAACAGGGCTGGGGATGTGGCTCAGTGGTCAAGTGCCCCTGAGTTCAATCCCCTATGCCCCCCCCCCAAAAAAAACAAACAAACAAGGAAAAAGGTTATTGAGAAATTTGACTTTAAAAAAATATCAGAAGCAAGTCAGGCCCATAAATACTCAAGAGGCTAAGGCAGGACAATCAAGTAGGTCAACCTGCGAAATTTTGAGATCTCGTCTCAAATTTTTGAAAAATGGCGGTTGGGCTAGGGATGTAATTCAGTGGTACAACAGCCCTGGATCAATCTCCAGTGCATCAAAAAATAAAATAGAAAAGTATAGTGATGTGACTGACAAAATGCCCCTGAGTTCAATCCCCAACACCAAAATACTTATTTGAGAGCTATTTGGGAGCCTGATACAGGAGAATCTCAAGCCCAGAGTTGAAGGCCGACCTGAGCAACATAGTGAGACCATGTCTCAAAAAAACAAAACCCCAAACAAAAAGACCACTGGCAATGTAGCTCAGAGGTAGAACACTTCCCTAACATGTGCAAGGCCCTTGGGTTTAATTCCTGGTACTAAAAGAAAAAAATACAAGAATCATAATTATAACTAAATGTACCAAAAGGATCACCACATCCTATAAAGTAAACCAAAATAATAATGTGCACATAAAATAGTAACAGAGTCTTTATACTGAGGACACACAAGTTCAAGGCCAACCTAGGCAATTCAGCAAGTCCCTCTCAAAAAATTTTTAAAAAAGGATAGGGTGTAGCTCAGTGGCAAAGTACCCCTAGTGTTCAATCGCCAGTACTAAAAAATAAGTCAGTAAATACAACGATTTCCACCAAGATAAAAAATCACCTTATACTTCAAGCTTTTAGAACAAAGCTAAATGAAGAAGAGTAAGATCTGCTCAAGAGTCAACTCTAAGCCCAGCATGGTAGCAAACACCTATCATCCCAGCTGAGGCAAAAAGATTCCAAGTTCCATGTCAATCTGGGCAAATTAGTGAGACCCTGTCTCAAAATAAAAAATAAAAAGGGGATGGAGCTCAGTTGTAGAAGGTTTTCCTAGCACACAGGGTGCCCTAATTTTGATGCCCAGAACAGAAAAAAAAAAAAAAAAAAAAAGGAGTAGGGGGCTGGAGGCTGGAGTTGTAGCTCAGTGGTAGAGGGCCCCTGGCTTCAATCCTAAAGACTCCTTCCCCAAAAGCTGGAAAAGCCAATGAACTTTACCATCTGTATCAAAAAAAAAAAAAACCAAAAAAAGTACCAAGAACCACTATTTAGCTTTCAATGTCTATGTCCCTTACCCATGCAAATTCATGCTTCTCCTATCAACAAACTTAGGGAACTAGACAGATTCAGGGGGAGTGGAGCCTGGCCTATTAGAAAGTGAAATGACACACAGGAAAAGCTCCCATTAAAAAACACAAACACACACACACACATATTAAATCACCAACTGACTGCTCACCTTGTAGTTTTCCAGCACCACTACCAACAAAATCTTATAGCCAACAAAAGGATAAATAAAGCAGTATTGGAGAACTGTAACAGACTGATCAATTAAAGTTACATATGAAGATCTGGGAAGTGATAGCAGCTAATTTCAAATACAACAGCTGCTATATTTGACAAATCAATCCTCACGTCTACCTTCTCCCTTCCAATACACAAACACAACACACATGTGCCCCTGTAATCACTTTGCTAAAGAATTTGTCCAATTTGGCCTTGTTTTCGCCAGAAAGAAACAAGTTTTAAGCCTGAAATATCTGGTGGACTGGGCATTATGTGATGTTAACTGGCAGGCAGAGAAACCATCACACTAATTATGAGGAAAACTGCAATCCTGCCACTAGCCTCCATATTTTCATTCTACTGAAGTGCTAACCTAGAAGAATATACTCTTTTCCCTGTACTTACAGCTTTTCTCAGAAATATGAAACATGACCAAAAGTTTAAGCACAGTATTGAAGAAAATAAAAATCATTATTTTAACAGCTTCTCTCTTTCAAGTCTTTTGTCATAATGTAAGAATCTCATTATTTTTTGTTTTTCAGTAAAACAGCAGTCTGCAGTATTCTCATGGGAGTATGTACTGTATGATCAGCCAAGGCTTCAACTACCATGTTGATGTAATGCCTAGCTCCCAAAAAGCTCCCTATATCCTCAATGTGTAATATCCCATTCTTTTAAATGCCTCCAGTCAAAACTTGCCAGACAGCTCTTTCTGTTGCATCACATTATTTCCTTCCCTGGGCCTGCTTGTACCTAATTTATCCCTAATCAGGGATCATGGTTGCTGGCCAACATGGCATTCTAGAGTTTCTAAAATACTGTCATTTTTCTAATGTATATAGTTGGATTTCAGAAGGACTTCAGAGTTATAAAACTAGTCTTAGCCAGGTGCTAAGTGGTGGTGCATGCAGGAGGATCGTGAGTTCAAAGCCAGCCTCAGCAATGGCGGGGCACCTAGCAACTCAGTGAGACCCAGTCTCTAACAAAATACAAAAAAGGGCTGGAAGATGTGATCCAGTGGTCAAGTGCCTGAGTTCAATCCCAGTTAACAAAAAAAAAAACAACCTAGTCTTAGCTTTCAAGAATAATTAGAAAAGTCATAATTGGGGAAAGGGATGTTAAATAAACAGTCTTTTCACAGCTCCTTGTCTGTGAAATAACCTCTGGAGTCAAGAGCTGTTTCTAGCTGAGCCAGTTTAAGATATCAAAAAAACTGTAAAACTACAATAGAGTACTTGTTTAACATGTGCCAAAACCCAGGGTAAATCTCAGTCCCGCTAAAAAAGAAGAAAAGGAAAACTGTGACTGGACACGCTTTTCTAATATAAAACTATTTGTAGGGCTGGGGGTATAGTTCAGTGGTATAGTGCTTGCCTAGCAAGTTTTGAGGCCACTGGTTCTATCAGCACTGTAAATAAAACCCACAAAATAACATAAACCTATTCTTTCATCTCCAGGCAATCTCTTTCCTCTAAAATAAAACACGCAGACCTCATAATTAGTTTGAAATAAAATTAGTTAAATTAAGTCATTACTGAAATGACCAGACTTGGGAGGGGAAAGGCATAGTGTTGGGGATCAAGCACAGGACCTCACACATGCTCGGTATACATTCTACTACTGAGCTGTATATCCCCTGCCCCAGCTAGAATCATAAAATAACATATTTTCCCACCTCAAGAGTACAGATTGACATTCTTCTTAATGTCATCAAGGGGAAAGAATATTGGTGTTAGGATCAAAAAACCCAACAGGAGGCAAGGCATGGCAGGAAAGCATGGGTTAAGACAAATCTAGGTTTGAATCTGAGTTTGGTTACTCCTTATTAGCTGTTAAACCCTGGTCAACCCCACATAACCTCTTTGTCTCAGCTTCTGCTTCAGTAAAATAGGTATAACACCCACTTGGGTTAAAGATGTAACTCAGTGCTGGAGCGCTTGCCTTGGGTTCCAGGTAAGTGTGGCAAAAAACAAAGAACAAAAACATCCACTTATCTTAAAATACAGTGTAGACTATGAAAAGAAATAGGTAATGTGAAGAACCCAAAACCTAAGTGTTTCCACTTAGCTGGGGATATAGCTAGGTTGGTAGAGTGCTTGCCCCAGATGCACAAGGCCCAGCACCACACAAAAATAAATAAATATTTAAAATTTTTTTTAAAAACCACAACTATAATCTCTGAAAGAAGGGTTCAGTGAAAAACTAGAGAATCCTTACCACATGAAAGAGAAAAACTACTTCAATAGAAGCTCTTCTGTAAATGCTAGGGACTTTATTAGGCACTTCATTACATAAGAAAACATTCTATAGGTATTTTTTAAATTTCCCTCTTTCTGTTATTGTTTGTTTGTATTGTGCACTAAGGACTGGACCCAGTCTCTACCACTAAGATACATCCCCAATCTTTTTTCAAAAAAAAAAAATTTTTTTTTAATTTCATTTTGAGACTGGGTCTCACTAAGCTGCTGAGGTTGGCCTTAAATTTGTAATCCTCCTGTCTTGTTCAAATAACTAAACCAGAAGTGGTGAATCTTAATTCAAACCTAGGTCTTTCTGACTCGAAACACTTAGGTAAGCTGGGGGGGGGGGGGGGGGGGGTGGTTGGTTGGTTGTTTTTTTAGCACATACTGCTCTCAAACAGTGGTTTCAACTGGAAAGAAGTTAGAATTGAAAACATTTTGTAAACATCATAAATTCCCAAGTAAATACTGATTTTTAGATTATAATTAAGGTTTACCATCTACAATATCATAATTAATCATTTCACGAAAGCTGCCCTTACACAGAAACAGTTATTTACAAAATCCAGGTCAAAGATAAGCCTCAGTAGGGGCCACCTATGCACACAACACTGTAATACACACCTCAGTTTTGACCCAACAACCAAGGCCTGCTGAAACTATTCAAAGAGACCTTGGTGGCACCTGCATTCATATAGGGTTTAAGTGCCTGCTGTATAAACAGCAATAAACCCTTGTAAACCAAATTTCACATTTAGTTAGAATTGAGGCTTGAAGTAGTACACAATCTTCCAACTCTTCTGTCATCTAAAAGTAATTTATTAGCTCTATATAAGTTGTGAGTCCTCACAAACTATAATTTTCAGTCAAATGACCAAAGTAATGAATCATTTACAAAGACTTTAAGCAGAAAACAAAGATATGGAAGTACTTCTTAAGATCCCATATTAAATCTTAAAGAATATTCCAAAAATTAAACTCCCACAGAGGTGACATAAATTCAAAGATAATTTACAACAGGGTTTTAAAACTTTTTGAGGAACACCTTTAAAAGTTTGATGATGGCCGGGCGCGGTGGCGCACGCCTGTAATCCCAGCACTTTGGGAGGCTGAGTCAGGAGGATCGCGAGTTCAAAGCCAGCCTCAGCAATGGCGAGGCACTTAGCAACTCAGTGAGACCCTGTCTCTAATAAAAATACAAAAAAAGGGCTGGGGATGTGGCCCAGTGGTCTAGTGCCGCTGAGTTCAATCCCCGGTACCAAAAAAAAAAAAAAAAAAAGTTTGATGAAAGGGGCTGGGGTTGTAGCTCAGTGGTAGAACGCTTGCCTATCCTGTGTAAGGCACTGAGTTCAATCCTCAGCACCACATAAAAATAAATAAATATTGTGCCTGGCAAGATGGTGCAAGCCTGTAATCCCAGTGGCTCAGGAGATAGGAAGATCAAGAGTTCAAAGCCAGCCTCAACAAAAACGAAATGCTAAGCACCTCAGTGAGACCTTGTCTCTAAATAAAATACAAAATAGGGCTGGGGATGTGGCTCAGTGGTTGAGTGCCCCCTGAGTTCAATCCCGGATAGCAAAAGAAAAAAAGTATATGTTCATCTACAACTAAAAATAAATTTTAAAAAGTTTTGATAAAAGCTTTCATCTCCATAATATATACAAGCTGATATATGCAATACTTGGCAAGGCTACTTAGAGTGTCTCATTTCATTAATCCATCCACAGCCCTCTTAAGGGGAATTTACCAACCTCAAATAAAGACCTCTTATTTTAAAAAGTTATTAGTAATTTCCAGGGCTTTTTCTCCTATCTTTTAAATCATGGCCCCTCAAAAATTATGTTTATCAATTTACAGAAATTGTATTTACACACTTTGCCTTAGAAATATACATCTTCCATATCCTATAAACTCTTGTAATAGTAAAAGAAAACTCTGGTGTCCTTTTATCTACTAACATTAAGAGTGCTCACAAAATGTGTAACTCTGAAGTAGGGGTAGTAAAGAAGAGAACGCCAAGATATTGTCAAGGCCAGTGGCCTTGAGAAGTTTTCAATCTACTTGTATCTTACAAAATTTACAATCTAGTTGTACAGTCTGTCTTAGTTTTAAAAAGGGGGGGGGGACAGGAAGGGGGTAAGGTGTGAAAGACTGGGGACATAGCCCAGTGGCACAGTGCCTGCCTAGCGTGCCTGAGACCCTCTGTTCAATTCCCAGCACAACAAAAAACCACCACCACCAAACCTCCTTTCAACAATTCACTGGTCATTTTAAATAAAAACGGGTGTAGAGCTGGCAAGGTGGCACAAGCCTGCCCAGTTACTCAGGAGGATCACAAAGTTGAGTCTGGTCTCAGCAACTGAAGGAGACAAGGGCCGAGGATATCCTGTAGTTGTGTGGTACCACAGAAAAGAAATTAAAGAAGGAAAAACATGATCAAAGGACTAAATACTAAATTTTCTTTTCTTTTCTTTTTTAGTTGTAGGTGGACACACAATATCTTTATTTCATTTTTATGTGGTGCTGAGGATAGAACCCAGTGCCTCACACATGCTAGGTGAGCACTCTACCACTGAGCCACAACCCCAGCCTCCAAAGGACTAAATTTTCTAAGTAATATATCTGCTAAAAGTTATGGCCAATTCCACAAGCTGAATAAACTTGAGAACTGGGAGTAAACAACACTGAATTAGGTAGAATTACTAAACTCCTCAGAATTAATACAAACAAGGCACAACTTCTATACAGATTTTATCTTAAGAAATGTTAAATACTAGGGCTGGGGTTGTAGCTCAGTAGAGCGCTCGCCTAGCACATGCGCTGCCCGGGTCCTATCCTCAGCACCACGTAAAAATAAAGGCATTGTGTACAACAAGAAAGAAGGAAAAAGAGAGAGAGAGAGAGAGAGAGAGAGAGAGCGAGAGAGAGAGAGAGAGAGAGAGAGAAAGAAAGAAATGTTAACTACTGAGGTTGGAGGCATAGCTCAGTAGTAGAATAATTGCCTAGCATGTGCAGGGTCCTGGGTTCTTTCTTCAACATCATAAGCAAATCACAAACAAACAAACAACAACAACAACAAAAAAAAAACTCTACTGCAAACTATTAAGACAGCAAAAATTTTTAAGCAGTCAGAACACAAATAAATGGCAGTGTCCTATATATACTTTCAATATCATGCCCATGGCAGGCATCACTAATCAACCACATAATGCTTTCCCCAAAATATGTCTAAATTTCAACATAATCTTCCAGTACAAATGAAGGTAGGCATTATAGATGAATTTATCGTCTTTGATATTTTTTTAAATACTGTCCAAGCCAACTACACGAAAAACCAAAAATTATGTTTATGGTTTAAGAATTTATAATATTTGAGTTGGTTCCCCGAAACACAAAATACTCCTAAAAATTTAATCTTTTTTAGCTGGGTGTGGAGGCACATGCCCATTAATCCCAGTGACTCTGGAGGTGGAGGCAGGAGAATCACACCTTTGAGGCCGCTGAGGAAATTTAGCAATAACCTATCTAAATAAAAAAATGAAAAGGTTTGAGGAGTGGGGCTGGGGACATAGCTCAGTTGGTAGAGTGCTTGCCTTGAATGCACAAGGCCCTGGCTTCAATTCCCAGCACCACCACCAAAAAAGAAGAGTACTCAGTGTATTTCTAGTCCTAGCTTCAATTTCTAGTCCTACAAAAAAAGAAAGTTTTTCTGTCAAAGAAAATAAAACACAAGGTCAGTAGTTGTAATTAGGAAAATACATTAATTAGGAAGATATATTATTATAAAAAATATAACCCGGGCTGGGATTGTGGCTCAGCGGTAGAGCGCTCACCTAGCACGTGGGCGACCCGGGTTCGATCCTCAGCACCATGTACAAATAAAATGCACTGTGTATAACTAAAGCAAATAAATAAAAATATTTATAAAAAAAAATATATATATAACCCCACTAATGAGTTCTAGAAAACTATATTTTTGGCAGCTCATTTTTGACCCATTTGAATTTAGAAGCCAGAAAGTTCCTTTTTTCTGAGTACCCTTAAAGTTAAAATCAAAAAGGTCTACTCAATAAGGGATGAAAAGATTGCTAGTCTGGAAAAAAAACTACTATAATGTCACTCTGTAACTGAGCAAGAGAAAGAAGTACTAACTTTGGTCTTGCAGTTTAAAAGATCTACGGATTTGGGCTGGGGCTATGGCTCATCTCTCATGTGTGAGGCCCTGGGTTTGATCCTCAGTACCACATAAATAAAATAAAGGTATTGTGTCCACCTACAACTAAAAAAATCTTTTAAAAAAATGTACAGATTGGAACACTAGAAAGAATATGTGATTTCTATCCTTTCTTTCCAAGAATAATTTAAGGTAGAAAAGACATCAGAAGATACAAAAAGGAAAAAGGAAAAAAAAAAAAAGATCTCTGGAATCTAGATTCAAGTTATGGGTGACATTTAGCATAAACCAAACCAACAGCAAGGAGTGAATTCTGCATATAGGACGTTGTAAAAGTCCTGTGGTATAAGAAAGAACTGTTTCCAAAATATTCAAGTCCAGCAAGGAAAAATACCTAATGTTGAACAGAGAAGCCAAGAGGCTCCAGTAACCTGGCCTAATAGCAAGATCCAAATAGGAGATATACATAGGCAAATGATACCACAACCTAAGGAATAAAAACACCATAAAAGGAGCCATTTCCCCATCTCAAATCTAACCTTAACTTTTACCAATACTTTTAACAACTTGCTTGAGAAGCAACCTGTACTGTCCATTAGAGGAAACTTTTTAAATCCTTTTTTAGTAAAGTTTCTTCAGTAGAAGCTAGTGAGTGGGCATGATTTTAAATTATACTTCTTTACACACTGTAAAGTTCCATATATATGGCCATACTGGCATTTTTGCCCTTTACTTCAAGGACTGAAAAAACTTTTGCACTCCTCTTACTTATTTTAAGTACAAAAGTATAATAAGCATTTCTTCCTAGGACCCTTTTTTTCTCCCTAAAACATGACTGAAACCTGAATCATCTGTAAAGACTTGAGATATCCTAAAAATAAATTTGCATCCAATTGTCAGTTGATAAATTTGGACAGATCACTCATGAAAAAAATCAATTTAGGGCTGGGGGTGTAACTCAGTGTTTGAACATCCAAAAAATAAAATGAACTTAAAATCTGCCTGCATCAACAAACCGCATAAAAAGAAAAAATAAGATCAATTTTTGCTCCATGAGACAAACTATTTTGAATAAATAAATGACAGCAGGACAGAGTTGACATCTGGGCAGTTACTGGAAAAAGTTTTAGGGACATAAGTAATGCTCATTTAACCTATGATTACAGGATGCCTTTTTTATTAGTGACTTTAATCTCATTACCAATGCTGAGTTGTAAACAGAATGCACTTATTACTATAAGATGTATTCGATACATGGGGAAGCAAATCTAATTCTTACCAAAAAAAAAAAAGGCCTTCAGAGACAAAGAACCTTAAAATAAGCCACTAAAAGAAATGAATGGGGAGAGCGATCAGGAACACCTCTTTTCCTTTTCCCGTTTGCTGAAAAATAGTCATCCCAAAGGCGCACAGCCCAGACCCTGGCTCCTGCCTTTTAGCAGTAAGGAACCAAACACGGTAACAGCAACCGAAACTAGGTTCTTACCTCCTGGATACGCTTCCTAGCCCGCTGAAGCACTTCTTCGTAGCCCTTCTGTCGAAGCTCGCTGAGGCTTTCGTAATACTCCTCGGGATCGTCGGTCTCGGTGAAGAGAACCTGGGAGAGGATCTTCCAGCCACAGGTGTCCAGGCCGTGGCCCAGGTAGACCTGGAGCTGGTAACACAGAGTGTCGATCTCCTGCTCTGTCATCTCGGGCGCACCCCCGAATAGCACGGTCCACATGCCCGAGGGTTCCTCGGGGAACACTGGTAAGCACGGCTCCAGTTGCGAGTTCACAGAGCACAGCTGCTGATGCACGGCGCGCAGATCCTGGAAGGAGAAGAGCCCGGCCCAGCTGCACTCTTCGGCCGGAGACTCCGGCTCCACAGCGGGAGGCGGCTGCTCCGCGTCGGAGAGCGCCAGGGGCGTCTCGTCTTCCCTGACCATTTCCAGGACTTCGATCTCCTCGGAGACCGCCCCGGAGGCGCTCACAACCCGCACAGAGGACACCGGGGCCTCCCTGGGCGTCGGTTGAGTTGCCGCGGCGGACCCTGACGCATCTCGGGCTTCCGATCTTTTTCGGACCGGGCTGGGCTTGGCCCGCGCAGGGCTCCTGAGAAGACTCTCCGCCCCTCTGCCGGCTGGGCTCCGCAGCGGCGGGTCCCCTCGAAGGCAGCGCGCGCTCCGCGGAGAGCCGCCCTCCGCCCAGGTCGGGCTCCTCCGGGACCCGGGGCTCCGGACCGGAGTCGCAGAGACGGTGGCCTCAGGCCGGCCCTTGCCCACCGGGCTGCCTGGCCCGCGGGTCCCGTCGGGCACGGGTGCGCCAGCCTCGGCACCCCCTCGAGTCCCCGCCTGTTCCCGGGAGCCGCTCCTCTGCCTCTGGGCTGTCCGGTTGTGGCAGGTTATGGCAAACTTGCCTTCGATCTCGTTCCAGGCCACAATGAAGACGAACTTGTGCTTCTCGCGCTCGTCGAACACATGGGGCCGCACAGCCACCCAGTCCGACTCGAGCGTCTCCTCCAGAGCGAACGACATGGTGGCTGCTGCGCCCGGCCGCGGGGGAGGGCCGTCGGCCCGGCCCGCCTGAGGTCTCGGCGGCTGGCAGCACCGCGCCCCCCGCTCACCCTCTCCGGGCGCCTTCAGCCATCTTAGCGCGCCGGTCGGTTCTCTCCGCTCGCTCGCCCGCCCCTCCGCACTCGAACCGCCGAGCTCCTTTGTGGTGCGGCTCGCAGGAGAGACAATACGCGTCCCCGGAGCAGGTAGTTCACATGGTCACGTGCGGCCGGATCTGTTTACAAGCCCAGAGCTGCGGCAGCGCCTCGCGGCTGCCCGGCCGCCCCCCGCGCGAGGCCGCGGAGCTGCGGCGGCTGCAGCACTCCGGAGGCGAGAAGCCGGCGCTGCAGGGCCGAGCCGGCGGGTTGTGTATCCCCGCGGCTCGCCGGGGCCGATTTCCCCGCCCCTGTTCTTCTTCCTGCCCACCGTGCGGAGCCGGCCTCACGGTAGACGCGTCTCCGAAACTCTGCGCCTCAGCATCGCCACAATGTTGCCATTAAGCTGCTGACGTCGGCGGCTCCACGAGGGACGTAAACACGGGCACGTGCCGCACGCTGGTGACGCGGCGGCGGCGGAGCGCGCGCGCCGCCCCGCCCCTCCGCGTCCCCCAGCGCCGCCTGTGAGCGGCCGCGCTCCCGACTCTTTCCTTCCTTCTGCCCAGCCCCTCCTTCCCGGGTTCGGAGCCTGCGACCAGCCACCTGCCAGCTCCCGGCACCGTGAGAAGGGCAGGTGTGCCTGGCGGCCCAGGTGGCCTCCGAACCAAGGGAAAAGGAAAAAAGGTGGAGGAACTGAGATATTTGGAACTCCAGGCAAAGGGACTCTCACATGCAAATTTGCCTTTTGTGCTCTGAGGGAATGGGATAGACAACTATGTTCAGAAAGAAAAGCCCTGTAACAGTATAGGAACTATGTGCTAACTTTATTGGGTTCCTCCAAACTGGGATTCTCCCCTAAGATCTCTCAGACAAGACTTAAAAGATATGAAAGAAGATGTCTAAAGTCAGCCTAGTAGAACTCTAAAACATAATGAAATGAAAATTCAGTCATATCCTGGGAGCACGGAATGTTTATATTTCAGTTCATCAGTGTTTTATTGCTTCAGGTTTCATCATTGTGTACTGTTCTATGAACCCCATTTGGAGGTCACTGGGCGTTAGCCCTTTTGAAGTTGTATTCAATTATCAGAGTTCCCAGAATGCACATACAAAACGTCATGTCAACTGAAGAACTCTGCTATTCACATTAAACCATAATGAAACATTATTAAATTTGCCTAGTGGATTTTATAATCCAGTTTATATTATTGACATTCTCTTTCCTATTTGTAGTGTCCAAGTCGCAGTGTGGGTATTCTGTACCACAGTTGAGTATTAGGGAATTATTCTTTTATCCATATTTCTAAAATGTGTGTAAGACCATTTCGTTTTAAAATTTTTGTTTATTTGTTCTTTTTAGTTATACATGACAGTAGAATGTTTTTTGGCATATCGTATATACATGGAGTATAACTTCCCATATTTGTGGTTGTGGTTAATATAATTCTTTATATTAACCACAAGTTTTCAAAGCTTGTAGCAACTTGTGTCAACCTTTAAATAAAAATCAAAGAAGTACCTTTTAAAAGACTAGAATAGGGAAAACCTACTGCAAATCAGAATTGCCAGCTAAGCAAACAATAGCACATTATAGAAAAACATTCCCTTCTTTTTTATGAAAAAGTAACTGCTAAAAATTTTTCTGATAAAATAACTGATCCTGGGCTGGGGTTGTGGCTCAGCGGTAGAGCACTTGCCTAGCACGTGCGCGGCCTGGGTTCGATCCCCAGCACCACGTAAAAATAAAGGCATTGGGTACAACTAAAAGCAAAAATAAATAAATATTTTAAAAAATCTGATCTGATCGCTAGGTCTTTTTGTTTAATACATTATATATAAATATGAATCCAGCAGGGCGCAGTGGCGCTTGCCTGTAATCCTAGCAGCTGGGGAGGCTGAGGCAGGAGGATCACAAGTTCAAAGCCAATCTCAACAACTCAGTGAGAGACCCTGTCTCTAAATAGAACACAAAATAGGGCTAGGATGTGGCTCAGTGGTTGAGTGTCCCTGAGTTCAATCCCCAGTAACCCCCCCCCCAAAAAAAAAGGGTTAGGGATGTGGCTCAGTAGTTAAGCACCCCTGGGATCAATCCCCAGTACCAAAATAAATAAGAATCCAGAGGATAAGTGCAAAACTAGAGGAAATATTTTGTGTACATACATGTTAAGATTGTAACATTTATAATACTTATCCCCAGGTGTAAAATTGCATCTTACTACAAAAGTGCCAGAAAAAATTGGTTCATAGTTACGTGGATATTAAGTATTTAAAAAAAAAACCCTCTATCTTCTGTGTTTGTCAAAAGAGATATTTCAATGTTTCTTGTTTCCTCTTAGTAATTGTTATCCTAGAAATGAAAAGAAACAAACAAAAATTCCCACAACAGCTTACTGCAGTATGCTACAATTCTTTGTTTAGGTCTGTATCTGATGTCAAACAGGATATCTAGGTGTATAAATTACTCCCTGGGAATAAATAGAGCTATAGAAAACCTGCATACATCATACCAGCTTTCAAAGGGCTTGAAAACCATTATCTGAGTTTTTTAAAACTGACTGTCGAGGATTGTTTGGTAACCTGGGAAATGCTTTAACTCTTTAAATATTTTTTTCTTTTTCTTTTCTTTCTTTCTTTTTTTTTTTTTTTTTTCTTTTTTTCTTTACAGTACTGGAAACTGAACCCAGGGCCTGATATATACAGGCAATCACTCTACCACTGTGCTACATTCACAGCCCTTTTTATTTATTTTGTTATCTTGAGACAGGGTCTCACTAAGTTGTCCAGGCCTGCATCTAACTTGTGATCTTCCTACCTCAGCCTCTTTAGTAGCTGGGATTACAGGCATGTGCCATCATGCTTTGCACTTTAGTTCTTTTAATAAAAACTATAACAATTTTACATAGTGATTTTCAAATTGCATAGCATTTCCTGTTCATTTTATCCTCATAATAACTGTGTAATGTGGATATGAAAGAAATAAGTATCTTTAATTGTATGTATGAGAAAACAGCAGTTCTGATGAGTTTGGTCACCCATCCCAAGTATTGGAGCAGAGAATGTGGAGTTCAGGGGCCTGATTCCAATCCACCATTATTCCAGTTAGAGTGCCCCAGAAGTAGACATTGAAGAGAAATCAGAAATACACAAGTTTATTGGGGATGGAGGGAACATGTGTGAGGAACAGGGGCAGAAGTCGGATTGAGTAAGCTGATCACACAGATTGTCCAGATAAAAGATTGTCCCTTACAGGATTTCCCCATTGAGTGGCAACAGGCCTTGCTCAGTCATTGGCTGGGAACCACCCTGAGAAAAGCATAGGATGAAAACCTAAAGCTAACTCAGAAAACATCAACAGCTAGGGACTGTCAATTTATCACACCTCTTACAGCTGAGGAGTAAGCCCTTTTCTTGAAGGAAAACTTGATTAACATCTCCACATCCACCGCAGTTTACCTGATAGACTAGTTGGATCTACTTCATAAAAATATTTGGGGAGTGGCTCCTCCAGGGATGTGATAGGCCTCTCCTCCTAAAGGGTAACTTAAAAGAGGAAGGTTAGCAGGATGAAGTACAGCCCCCATGCCTACATAGTTGATTTCATGAATACATAGTCATAGTTGGTACTCATTATCTCCCTCCTTCACTCTGTATTCCAAAGTCCTCTGGTTCTCTGTGAGCATCAATAGCTCACCTGCTGCTGTGTCCCAAACCTTCATTCCTGTGAGATCTGAACTCTGGTACTTTTACTAACTTATAGCTTCCACCACTACATCACTATTATTTGTTACAATTAGTTAAGAATGTGCCTCTTCTGTTCCATATACATTCCTTTCTGCTCCCATCACATAATAGCCACCCTGCCTTTTACTACTAATTAGGGTCCTTAACCCTGATAAGATAGTGACTCTTCCTCTTGCCCTGACTAGAGAGCCCAAAGTGTCCAAGTAGAAGTGATAGCCTATAGCTCAATGGGAGCTTTGCAAGAATGCACCCATGTTGGGGATTAGGATCTCTAATCCTATAGAATCCAAAACTATGGGAATCCCTTGGAAGGTGGGTGTCTCTAAGAGTGTGGCAAGTGAGGTCACTCCTGCTTCTTCCTCTTACTTCCCAGACTTATGAATGTATTCTCCCTACTGGGGACACAGTGCCTAAAAAAAGATCAGTTATTTAATATCTATACCATGTCATGTTACCCTGACCTTGCAGTGTACTGCTTTCTTGGTGTTTCAGCTATACTTCCAGCAAACCATGCCAACATTCTAATCAGTATTCTCTAGAGGCTCTATTATATAGCACTATATGATATAACCAGTGGGTCTGTAAAAGGGATTCTCTGGTTGGATACTATACTTTTTCAAGTCTATAGATCAAGCTTTCTGTAAGTGGCTTGATAATGGTGCTGAGGCCTGTGGGCAGGAAAGGCAAAGACAGACCCAAATTAAGTAACTATTCCTGTGAGAAAAGAAAACTCTGTCCCTTTCAGGAGGAAAGAAAAGGGTCCCACATTGTAGTCTCTTTGATACCTAATGACTGGTTGGTCTTAAGGAACAATGCCATATTAGAGGCTCAGCATTATTGTCTGATGCTGGTAGGTTGAACTTTCAAAAAAAGTGATCACTAGATCAGCCTTGGTAAGTGGGAATCCATGTTTTTCAACCTATGCACAGCTTCCATCTCTGCCATTGTGGCCATGTCATCCATTTGCTTCTCGTGCCAGTGAATATCATCAGTTAGTCAGGTTATTTTGTCTATGTGGCTGTTTGGTGTCCATGCTGCACAGGTACTTTTTGGTTGGCATTAATATGTGATTTTTAAAAAAAAATCTACACACCTTCTTCCCACTCTCTTATGTCATCCATGTACATACTTCTTACCTAGTCCTTCTTGTCTCAATATCTAATTTTCTTCTTACAGGCTCCTGACCATTTACCACTGTCCATGAGTCCATATACACTTCTCCTATCACACAAAGTATGACTAGGTGCACCTCCTGAAGCTCTGCCCATTGAGAGGATTTCTTTTAAACAGTATCTTGTCACTGTCTTTCACAATCACCCCTGAATAAGACTATATTGCATACAGCATCATTTTTTGTTTTTTGCCTACATAAAGAATCAATAAGTCGATTAACCAAGTTAGGGGTTTTCCTTTTTTTTTTTTTTTTTTTAACTGATTGAATGAGAGTCCCATATGACCATGGATTTGATCTGAAGAAAGATGCTGCTACATAGTGAATGCTATGATGGGGCTTAGTATATGTAATAGGGTTCTAGACTCATTGCTCACATCACTTGTTTGTGTCATCTCTTCCCATTCATGTTAAGTCCCAGCTATATCATTTCCATCTTGTAGCTGGGCTCAGTGGCACACACCTATAATACCAGCAACTCCAGAGGCTGAGGCAGGAGAATTGTAAGTTCAAGTTCAGCTAGCAAATCTAAGCAATTTAGTGAGATCCTGTCACAAAATTTAAAAGCGCATTTCCATTTTGTGATGGATTGCTACTGAGCCCACCTGAATTTATGACTTGTCCCCAGTACATGTAGGCAATTCCAGACTCATTGTCACCTTGTATTCCAAGGTCAAATATTCTGATTCTATCAGGGCCCATTAGCATTTTGTTTTATCAAAGAGTCATAACTCAGGCCGGGTGTGGTGGCGCACGCCTGTAATCCCAGCACTTTGGGAGGCTGAGGCAGGAGGATTGCGAGTTCAAAGCCAGCCTCAGCAATGGCGAGGCACTTAGTAACTCAGTGAGACCCTGTCTCTAAATAAAATACAAAAAAGGGCTGGGATGTGACCCAGTGGTCGAGTGCCCCTGAGTTCAATCCCTGGTACCAAAAAAAAAAAAAAAAGAGTCATAACTCAGAGGTCTGGGGTATAGTGCAGTGGTAGAGCTCTTGCCTAGCATGTGCAGGATTCTGAGTTTAATCATTGATACTGCCAAAAACAGAGGTTAACATGGCTCTCTCCTGCAGATGGTGTGACCAAGCTCCAAAATCCAGGAGCCATTGGTGATTCTTCTACTGGGACTTGCCTTAAACTTCACAGCATAGGTTTTCCTACTATTAACATCTTGAGTAACAAAGAGTGAACTGGAATCATTTGTCCCAAGCTGCAGAGCTGCATGCCCTGTAGCCAGGACCTGCTGCAAAGCCATTCTATTCTGGGCTCCACTCAAAGCGGGCAGCTTTCCATATCGCCTGAGATATAGGATGAAGCAGTTTGCCTAGGTGTGGATTGTGTTGCCTTCAAAGCCTGAACAGGCCTTCACAGGCCTTGTGCTTCCTTCACTGTAGCAGTTCATGCATGACGGAGCAATGTCTTCAACTTTTAAGGGAATGTCCTGGAGTGCACCTGATCACAGAACATGGAGAAACTTTCCTACATTGGCAAGCATCTGACTTTTGTAGGGTTTATTTCCTGTCTCTAGTACGCATGTGACCTAGAGTCAAGGGACTCCAGCATGTTAGCACCCTCTACTTATCCTGTCAGATCAGCATGATGTCATCAATGTAATCAATCAATGCAATGTTCTGCGATATGTCCAGATGGTCCAGATGTCTTCAGGCTATATTATGACAGATGTTTGAAAAGTTAACATGGCCCTGGAGCAAACTGTTTCTGATCTTCTTTCCTGGCTGAGATAGAAAAGAACAATTTGTCAAATCAATAACTTCATCCTACATACCAGAGATTGTATTATATGTTCTAGCAACATCTGGCTAAGCAGCTGTGATCAGAGCTATTTTGTGGTTGAGCTAGCAATAGTCTCCAGGATCCATTTGGCTTCTGCAAAGGCCAGACCAGCAAATTAAGCAGGGGTATGATAATGACCACCATGCCTGCATCTTTAAGAGTGGCATGAATTTGTACCATCTCTGGAAGCATTATATTAATTTTGATGTGTCCTTTTGATTGGTGGAAAGGAAGAAGTTTTGGAGGCTTCTTCTTGGTCCTCCCTACTCCTGATAGCTCTCACCATAGGTCCAATGTGTGGGCTACTCAAACTGCCAAACATATCAATCCTTGTGACATCTGTGGACCAGGGAAATGACCATCAGGTGATTTCACAGAACCCTGGGACTCATATTTTTGTCAATAGTCCTGGCCTTTACCTGTATGCCTCTACTCTAGCACAGAGCATATGATGAAGTTTCAGGTCATCAGGTATCAGTGTCACTTTGCACCCTGTCTCTAATAGTCCTTGAAATTTCTGAGTATTCCCATTATTCCAGTAAATAGTCATTCAAGTACACATTGATTCATCACATCAATAACATGGTGCCTATGTGACAGGATAAGCAGAGGGTGCTAACATACTGGAGTCCTTGATGAGGCACATGTGCACTAGAGAGAGGGAGATAAACCCTGTGAAAGTCAGAGAACCCCCTGGGGAAGCACTGAGGAAATCATTATGCATTACAGGATTCTTCCCACTGGGATTCAGCCAGGTCTTTTGACAATGGTCACCAGGTTCAAAAACTGAAAACTAGCTTAGGCCCAGAATCTAGGCAAGAGACATTTTCTGGGGGTAACTGCCTTCAACCTCCTGCTCATCACTCTTACTATAGTTTGATTTTATATATTAATCTGTGACTATTGGCTGCCTAGCTATTTTGCCCATAGGAATTAGGGGTGGTTCTATTAAGTATATTACAACTGTGGACACTGGGACCCTCTGGTTTCTGATGTTGATAGCCTCTATTTCTTCAGCCTTTTCATCCTGCTTGATATTGGTAAGCCAGAATTCTGTGACCACTTCTGTTGCCTTTAACCTTGGCCTGCAGAGAGCCAAACTGAACTTCATTATGCTGAGGGCCCCCACACCAGCACATTTGCCTTGGTGAATGGTATGTCCTTTAAACTTTCCTGAGGAACACATTCCTTATTCTGGCCTCACCTAATATATTCATTGTAGCATTCTTATTTCCTGAGTCTTTTTCTCACCCTTTTTTTTTTTTTTTCTGTTCCATACACCATGTCAAGTTAAGCATTTCAATTCAGTATCTGTGAAGGCCATTGCTTTTTCCAGACTTTTAGGAGTAGGCCTAGTAGCAAGTTTTCATCATCTTCTGGGATGCTAGCTTGGATATTACATTTTCTTATCCCTAGAGAGCCATTCCAAGGCAATAAGCAATGCCAATTACGCAGAGTTTTTCATTTTCAGTCCATAGGGTGACAATACAATTCATAACAACCCTCTGATTCCATTACTCGTATTACCCTTACATTAAAAAAAAAATTCATATAAGGAATTTTATCTATTGTGCAAAGAGAGGGCCATCTGGCTCCCTAACATTTTCCAGGGCTCCATTAACACTGTCTAGTTTACAACTCTAACTCTAGTTCTTTTTAGACATTAAAAGAACAATAAAGGCCTGGGCACTGAGGAGAGCCATAGACCCTTCAGCAACAGGTAAATCCTTGGCATTTTAACTGTGTGGGAGGTGTGGATGCTTGTTTACTGGTTCTGGTGGAGGTCCTGTTATAGGCCCAGCACTGCCTGGTTTAGGAGTGTAAGGTTGCTGTCTCTGAGAGGCAGAGGCAGGGATAAGAGGCAATGCCAATTATATTCAATCACTGCTCATTCTAATCCTGCTATTCTGGCCAAGTACTGCTCACTCCAGTTTGGGGTCTGCAGCATTCTTGTCTAGCCCCCATTTTGACCTTGGTACTGATGGTCCAGTACTTTAAATAACTTTGGGATCAACTTCTCTGTGAGTCAGAAGTCAGCCATGTGCATGGCTCATTCCTTGGTGTCTCCCAACTTCCCATAGTCAATGATCTTCTAGGCATTTCCCTTTCATTTCATCCAGATGTGCCATGATGCCTCTGTGCATTTGTGTGATCCCAGTCTGATTAACAAGGTCCACAGCAGGTGGATGTAGAACTTGGATCCAAGGCACCTTCAGCAGAATAAGCTCCCTTGGGAAAGGCAACTGTGACAGTCAGCCTCATATTCCCAGCTTCTCTCACTAACCTTGCATTTAAAATGCTTAAATTGACACACAGTCAGTACATCCCACTAGTACATTTGTCCCAACTCACCACTACTGAGGATTTTAGAAATGGTACTCTCACCTTTTGCCTGGGCTCTTGATACTCCACCCATCACTCAGAATGTAACAGGGGTTCACTTGCTACTTTGACTATATCCCTTGTAGCTTTGAAACTTGTGTGATTTTTTTTTTCTTTTTTTCCAAAATTCTTCTCCCTGACCTTCTCCTCTCTGATTTTTTTTTCTTTTCTTTTTGGTACTGGGGATTGAACTCAGGGGCACTCAACCACTGGGCCATATCCCCAGCCCATTTTTGTATTTTATTTAGAGACAGGGTCTCACTGAGTTGCTAAGTGCCTCGCCATTGCCGAGGCTGGCTTTGAACTCTTAATCTTCCTGCCTCAGCCTCCCAAGTGCTGGGATTACAGGTGTGCACCACTGCACCCGCTCTGATCTTCTTTACCCTAACCTTCTCCTTCCTGATCTTCTCCCCTCGACCTTCTTTTCCCGAACTTTTCCCCTTGATCTCTTCTCTGATCTTCTTTTCCCTAAACTTCTGCTCCCTGATAATCTTTTCCCTGATCTTCTCCTTCCTGACCTCTCCTCCCTAATCTCATTTTCTCTGAATCACCTCTTAAAACCACCCCTCTTTCTGCTGATGGGTAGAATCACAGCCTCTGGGACAAGAGTCCCCTGTGCTTCTCCTTTGCTTGCAAAGCAATAAATCTTTTTCCTTTTTCTTAAAACCATGTCCCTGATTGGCATCAGGGACAATGACTGAGCTTTGCACAATAAGAACAGTGTGCTTATTGCTAGCCAGGTGGTGAGTGATCCAGTCAACAAATTGCCCCTTCTACCTGCTTTCTGGGACTACTTACTTTTTTTTTTTTGGTACCAAGGATTGAACTCAGGGGCACGCGACCACTGGGCCACATCCCCAGCCCTTTTTTGTATTTTATTAGAGACAGGGTCTCACTAAGTTGCTAAGTGCCTTGCCATTGCTGAGGCTGGCTTTGAACTCGCAATCCTCCTGCTTCAGCCTCCCAAGTGCTAGGATTACAGGTGTGCGCCCGGTTTGGGACTACTTCTTATGCTAAGTCAGTCAGCTGGGCTCTCTGGGAAGCAGGTACCGAGAGAATGGGGACTACATTGGTTCATCAGGAGGAACACCTATACAAGAAGAGGAGGAGGCAGAGTTGGGCAAGGGAATCATCATCCTGTGGTGCAGACTTCATGAAGTCTCTGCCAGCTCATTGTGGAAACTCTGAAGCAATGATTGTAAGAAGAGTGGTAAGCAGGGTGGAAATAGCTAGGCCCTGGTATCTTGGCCTTGCTCAGTCATTGCATGGGAGCCACCCCCAAAAGAAAGTGACCTCAGCTGCCATTGCCACAATTGATCATGGGCAGGGGGTCTCCAGAAAGGTCTGACCTCAGTTCCACAGCTGAAGCAAATCTGGCAGTTGCTATCAGCCAGGGGCTGACAGCTCACCATACTCTGTGCAACAAGATTCTACTCCTCCGCCCCCCTCTCTCCCCCAAATACTGGGGATTGAACCCAGGGGCAACCTACCACTGAGGTACAACCTGCATGCCCTCCTGAAAGTTTCTACTCTATTACTGGGATTTTAATGGTGCTTGTCCATGTCTGCCATGACTACCCTTTTTAGTGCTTTACATGATACCAATCAGAGCCAATTTTTATGATTTTACAACTCCCCAATACACCAAGGAACAAAAGACAAAATGAGGAGAGGAAATATGAGAAGCTTGGCCATGCAGCCTGAGGGCTCTGCACTGGTGTGAAACAGGGGTCACTCAGTACACATTCTCCCTCAGCAAGAGAGGCTGCTCCAAGCTGGGTGTGCCACCCATAATCCCAGCACTTGGGAGGTTAAGGCAGGAGGATCTGGAGTTCAAAGCCAGCCTTAGCAATGGCGAGACACTTAGCAACTCAGTGAAACCCTGTCTCTAATAAAATACAAAAAAGGGCTGGGGATGTGGTCCAGTGGTTGAGTGGCCCTGAGTTCAATCCC
This sequence comes from Tamias sibiricus, assembly GCA_025594165.1. Taxonomy (NCBI): domain Eukaryota; kingdom Metazoa; phylum Chordata; class Mammalia; order Rodentia; family Sciuridae; genus Tamias; species Tamias sibiricus. Next base: position 105,138,804 of record CM046662.1, read on the forward strand.
TGGTACAAAAAAAAAAAAAAAAAAAAAAAAAAAAAAAAAAACTGCTCCGGAAGGAATGCAAGAAAAAAAATCATATTCAATGAAGAGTATGGAATGGAGAAATAGGGGGAATGTGTCTGGGTCCTTCCCAACTCTCATTTTCCCAAAGTCATGTTTCACCCCACAGGGAGCTCATACTTCCAAGTTGCAACATGCAGCCAGAGTTTGTGCCCTGTGGTGCAGAATCTCAATGAAACCTGGAAATGGAGAGCCACTCAGCACAGAAGTTTACCAAGAGAAACTTGGGGCCACCAGGCTCTGCAAAGGCAGCAGCAGTGGTGGGGTGGTCTGGGATATAGCTGGTGCCTTCAGAATAAAAGGCATTCGGAGAGAGCTAGAAGGTGGACAAGGTTTTCATCTAATAAAAACTTATGTTAGCTAGGCACAGTGGGGCGTGCCTGTAATTTCAATGACTAGAGAGGCTGAGGTAAGAGAATTGCAAGTTCATGGCCAGCCTCTTCAATGTAGGGAAACTCTGTGATAAGCAGAGTTGACTTAAACCGTCTCCACCTGAAGGTGTATGAACCCACCCTTAAACCATCTCCACCTGAGGGCATATTAACCCGGTGCTTTATAAACCCTGTCCTTGCTATGAGCGGGCGCCATCTTCTACCACCCTGCTTCATGTGGGTTGGAGTTGGTGGCCCCGACTGGAATAAAGTCTTCTTTGGCTAGTACGTGAGTGGCTTGTGAGACTTTTTTTTTCCCTGCGAATTGGGTACAACAACTCTGCCTCAGAGAAAAAAGAAAAATGGCTGAGAATGTCGTTCAGTGGTAAAGCACCCCTAGGTTCAATCCCCTGTGTCAACAACAACAAATGAAACAACAACAACCCCTAATTCTGAAGGTTGACTGTGCCTATGAAGCACATTTTATAAGGGGCTTTAGTCTCTATAAAGTTTAAAAAAAACTTTTGTGTTATTACAAGAACAATGTGTGCTCAGTGTGATGCTGGACACTGGGATTTTTTGAACTGATGATGATGGAAATGAAATCAAATCAGGTGTGAGTGAACACACAGACAGGACTTTTAAGAAGGAAGGCACAATTCTGACAAAAAGATGTTAGGTTGGCTCCCTGAATGAGAGAAAGAAGCAATTTTATTGGTTATTTGCAGGGGTGGGAATGTTAATGGACTCAAGCATTTTGCCCTGGGCTAAAGATAAGTTACTATAGTTGCTTAAGTGAACATGTATGGGGTACCCTGACCTCAATGATGCAAAACTGACCCTGGTGGTGGGTGGCACACACCAAGCCTCCTGAGGTCTGCTGTCAGGCCTTGAGCCAAGATTCAGAAGTGCATTTGCCTTTCATCCCTACAGTGTTCCCTGTCTCAAATGCAGGCATACTTATAATTAGAGATAAATCAAAATAAGAAATTTTAAGTGTTACCCAGACAACTATCTTAAAAAATTTTTTAGTTGTTGATGGACCTTTATTTTATTCATTTATATATATATATGTGGTGCTGAGAATTGAACCCAGTGCCTCACACATTCTAGGCAAGCACTCTACCACTGAGCTACAACCTCAGCTCCAGACAACTATTTTTAAAACATTGGTGTAGCCAGGCGCAGTGGTGCATGCATATAATCCCAGCAACCCAGGAGGATAAAGCAGGAAGATCCTGTTTGAGGCCAGTTTAAGCAATTTAATGAGATTCTGTCTCAAAATTTGAAAATAGCTGGGTGTAGTGGTGCACGCCTATAATCCCAGTGGCTCAGGAGTCTGAGGCAGGAGGATCGTGAGCTCAAGTCCACCCTCAGCAATATAAGTGAGGCCCTCAGCAACTCGGCAAGATTAGGTCTCAAAATAAAAAGAGCTGGGGAGGTGGCTAAGTGGTTAAGTGTCCCTGGGTTCAAACCCCGGTACCAAAACCAAACAAAAAACAAAATTAAAAAATAATAAGGGCTGGGGTGTGGTACAGTAGTAGAGTACCCCAGCACCACAAAACAACAACAATAACAACAACAAATTTTGGTGTATACCTTTGTAAACCTTTTTCTGTGCTTATTTATAAAAGTGAGATCCCACTGTAAATATCATTCTGTAAGGTTTTTTTTTTTTTCACTTAATATTTATCTTTAGGGGCTGGGGTTGTAGCTCAGCAGTAGAGTGCTCACCTAGCATGTGTGAGGCCCTGGGTTTGATCCTCAGCACCACATAAAATTAATAAATAAAATAAACATATTGTGTCCAACTACAACTAAAAAATAAACATTTTTTAAAAAATTATCTTTAATATCATTTTTTAAAGAATTCCATTCTAGCCGGGCGTGGTGGCATACGCCTGTATTCCCAGCACTTGGGAGGCTGAGGCAGGAGGATTTGTGAGTTCAAAGCCAGCCTCAGCAATGGCAAGGCACTTAGCAACTCAGTGAGACCCTGTCTCTAACTAAAAAAAACACAAAAAAGGGCTGGGGATGTGGCCCAGTGGTTGAGTGCCCCTGAGTTCAATCCCCGGTACCAAAAAAAAAAAATTCCATTGTGCATTTACACAATAATTTATCTTATCCCCTTCAGGACACCTTTTTTTTTTTTTTTTTTCCAGTGCTAGGGATCTAACTCAGGGCAAGATAACATAAATTGCCATTACTTACACCCTTATAGCTAAATATTTGAGTAAATCCTTAACTATCTCTTTCCCTTCTCAATGTCCTATGTGGGGAATCCTTTGAAACACTGGGTTAGTTAAGGCTCGCCCAAGAAGCAGATATTAAGTGGAATTACATGTGCAAGAGATCTGGTATTGGGGGGGGGCACCTCTGAGGGAAAAGAAACAGGAAACCACTCCAGAGGGAGAGCTGACAGATTAGGATGCAGGTCTGACCCAAGTGGAGAAGCGAGGGAAGAAAGGAAGCTTCAGTAGAAGCATCTCAGAGTGCAATACAGTCTAAGGACATATTCACAAGACCAGTGGGAAGTCCTCAGGCAAGAGCTCCCTGTCTGAAGAGCTGTGTGTTGCCTGACCATCTCAATGCTGCACTTAGTCATTGATTGGAAGCAGCCTGAGGAAAGGTTGGTGGATTCTGAGTGCAGCCTGGGCTGTCTATTGATTATGCTCAAAGATCTGGGAAGCATATTCTCAGGGTTGCCACAAACACCATCTATAATGTTAAAAAAATTTCGCCGGGTGCGATGGTGCACGCCTGTAATCCCAGCACTTGGGAGGCTGAGGCAGGAGGATCACAAGTTCAAAGCCAGCCTCAGCAATGGCAAGGCACTTAGCAACTCAGTGAGACCCTGTCTCTTAAAAAAAAAAAAAAAGGGCTGGGGATGTGGCCCAGTAGTCAAGTGCCCCTGAGTTCAATCCCCAGTACCACTAAAAAAAAAAAAATTCATACTATTCATTCATTGATTCATGATATGGTGAGGACACAAATATGATTATGAATGTGGTGCTCTGCAGAAGCCCTGTTTGGGGAGATGGCTAAGATTGAGGTTGACTATGGGCCATGGAGATGTTTGGGCATTGCCACCTTCCGTAGTTTCACGGGACTTGTCCCGGGATCTCGCGAGACTTGAGCAGAGATTGCTGATCGGGTCTGCGCCATTTGGTGTGTTGGTTTTGGTGGTGTGTGTGGTGCATGTTAAAGTCATTGTTAGAGCCAGAGAGAAAAGTTATCAGAATAAAAAGCCTATTTCCAGTTCGCCTCTGAACTTCTTTCCGCGGCTTCGTTGCTCCAAGCGGCCATCACTTTGTAATCCCAGCACTTGGGAGGCTGAGGCAGGAGGATCACAAGTTCAAAGCCAGCCTCAGCAATGGCAAGGCACTTAGCAACTCAGTGAGACCCTGTCTCTTAAAAAAAAAAAAAAGGGCTGGGGATGTGGCCCAGTAGTCAAGTGCCCCTGAGTTCAATCCCCAGTACCACTAAAAAAAAAAAAAAAAAAATTCATACTATTCATTCATTGATTCATGATATGGTGAGGACACAAATATGATTATGAATGTGGTGCTCTGCAGAAGCCCTGTTTGGGGAGATGGCTAAGATTGAGGTTGACTATGGGCCATGGAGATGTTTGGGCATTGCCACCTTCCGTAGTTTCACGGGACTTGTCCCGGGATCTCGCGAGACTTGAGCAGAGATTGCTGATCGGGTCTGCGCCATTTGGTGTGTTGGTTTTGGTGGTGTGTGTGGTGCATGTTAAAGTCATTGTTAGAGCCAGAGAGAAAAGTTATCAGAATAAAAAGCCTATTTCCAGTTCGCCTCTGAACTTCTTTCCGCGGCTTCGTTGCTCCAAGCGGCCATCACTTCAGGTGGCAACAGTGCTCACATCCTAGTTGTGGATTTTGGTTTGAGTGTGTTGTCATGATTTGTTTTTCAGAAGCTAGAAATAGATTTCCAGAATCTCTTAGGCCAATTTTCAGGGTATATCTTCATTATTTTGTTTGAAATGACTTTTTTTTTTTTTTTTTTTTTTTTTAACTCTGAGCTAAATTCTAAATGGAGATTGGGTTCTTTCTCACTGCCTGGTACCCACTGGTACTCATTTTTACCTGATATAGAAAAATCTGGATATGAGTTTAACTTAATAAAGTCTAGAATCTTAAATAATAACCACATTTCTAAAAAAATGTGGTTTTTTTTGTTTTTTTTTTTTTTTTTTTTTTGGTACCGGGGATTGAACTCAGGGGCACTTGACCACTGGGCCACATCCCCAGCCCTTTTTTGTATTTTTATTAGAGACAGGGTCTCATTGAGTTGCTAAGGGCCTCGCCATTGCTGAGGCTGACTTTGAACTCGCGATCCTCCTGCCTCAGCCTCCCAAGTGGTGGGATTACAGGCATGCGCCACCACTCCCAGCTCTGAAAAATGTTTTGAGAGAGAGAATAACATACGCATTTCCAAGCACACATTTTTTTTTTCTTACTTTCCTATCATTATATTCCTTACTTTATAAACATCTTTTGTATTCATTTTCTTTTTTTTAAATATATTTATTTATTTGTTTTGGTTGTACACAATGCCTTTGTTTTTACATGGTGCTGAGGATCAAACCCGGGCTGTGCACATGCTAGGTGAGTGCTTTACTGCTGAGCCACAACCCCGGCCCCTATATTGGTTTTCTATGGATACCTTAATAAATTACCACAAACTTATTAAATAACTAAAAAACAAATATTCCTGATCTTAAAGAATATAATCTATAGGCCGGGTGTGGTGGCCCACACCTGTAATCCCAGCACTTGGGAGGCTGAGGCAGGAAGATTAAGAGTTCAAAGCCAGCCTCAGCAATGGTGAGGCACTTAGCAACACAGTGAGACCCTGTCTCTAATAAAATACAAAAAAGGGCTGGGGATGTGCCCAGAGGTCGAGTGCCCGAGTTCAATCCCCGGTACAAAAAAAAAAAAAAAAAAAAAAAAAAGAATATAATTTATTATCTTAGAGTTCTGCAAGTCAGAATTCTCGAATGAGGCTCACTGGGCTAAGATCAGGGTGTTTACATTCCCTCTGGAGGCCCGATAGCAGAATCTATTTATTTCCTTTCTCTTTCTAGATTCCAGGTGTTGCCCCCATTCCTGACTTGTGGCCTTCTTCCTTCATCTTCTAAGCCAGGTACAGTGGGTCAGATTCTTTTCTCAGCACCTCACAGTTTTCCTAAGGGACAGATCCTACTTCTGTTACCATATCTCTTACACTGACTTTGACTTCTGCCTCTGTCTCTCCCTTCCTGCTCTCCCCCCCCCCCCCCTTTTTTTTTGGTACTGGTGGTTGAGCCCATGGGTATTAAACCACTGAGCCACATCCCCAGCCTTCTTTTTTTTTTTTTTTTTTTTTGAGACAGGGTCTCACTAAGTTGCTGAGGAGGGCCTTGAACTTGCCATCCTCCTGTCTTGTCTTCCTAAGTTCCTGGAATTAAAGAGGTATGCCACTAGACCTGGCTCACCATCCTAAAACTTGATGTAAAACAGTAATTTTTTATTATCATCTTGTTACTGAAAGTTCAGTCCTTGTCCCTGATGCCAAGTCAATAATGAGGACAATTTTGAGAAAATAGAAGTAATCCCAGCATGGGAGGAATAGACAAACTCTAGATAGGGCAAACGGGTGGGAGGGGAAGGGTGGGGGCATGGGGTTAGAAATAATGGTGATTGAATGAGATGAACATCATTATCCAAAGTATATGTATGAAGACCCAAATGGTGTGATTATACTTTGTATACAATCAGAGATATGAAAAATTGTGCTCTATATGTGTAATATGAATTGTGATGCATTCCGCTGTCATACATAATAAATCAGAATAAAAAAAATAAAAAAACAAGAAGTAATCCCAGAGGTTTGGGAGCCTGAGGCAGGAGGATCCTGAGTTCAAAGCCACCATTAGCAATAGCCAGGAGCTAAGCAACTCAGTGAGAACCTGTCTCTAAATAAAATACAAATATAGGGCTAGGGATGGGGCTCAGTGTCCAAGTGCCCCTGAGTTCAATCCCTGGTATCCCCCACCACCACCACCCCCAAAAAAAAGAAAGAAAAGAAAAATGAAATTTTATTGCTTTAGTAGCAAAGGAGAAACACAGGAGCTGTCCCAGAGGCTGTGATTCTGCTTGTCAGCGGGTACAGAAGTTTTTTGAGGTGATTCAAAGCTACATTCCATGTGTTCTCTGTTGGAGTTGTAATTCGCTTGTTAATTTGGGAGATAGTTATTATTTTTTTTAAATTTTTTAAAATATTTATTTATTTGCTTTAGTTGTACACAATACTTTTATCATTACATGGTGCTGAGGATCGAACCCGGGCTGCGCATGTGAGAGGCGAGCGCTCTACCGCTGAGCCACAACCACAGCCCGGGAGATAGTTATTTCTGATATCTTCTGGTGCCATCCCCAAAGTCTGGATTATTTCAGTGCTGTGGTGGGTTTGTGTTCAAGGACAGACAACTGCCTAGGATGGGGAAGGTGATCACGTTTCAGCCTGAGATGGGGAAAAAAGGTAGTGCTGTTTCCCCTGGGATTAGGAGGGGTGAGATTAGGGAGGAGGAGGGGAAGAGGAAGAGAAAAAAAAACATGTCCTTTTAAAAATAAATTGCAGACTGGTGTGGTGGTGCAGGCCTGTAATCTTAGTGGCTTGGGAGGCTGAGACCAGAGGATCTTGAGTTCAAAGCCAGCCTCAGCAATGGTGAGGTGCTAAGCAACTCAGTGAGACCCTGTCTCTAAATAAAATACAAAAGTGGGCTTGGGATGTGGCTCAGTCAGTGGTCAAGTGCCCCCAAGTTCAATCCTAGTACCAAAAAATAAAAAATTTAAATTTAAATTTAAAAATTGCAGTGGCAGAGCAGCAAGGGCTATATTCAAAGCATGAAGTGGACCACTGTTACAATCTCACATCTTGGTAGGTGACTAACCTTAGTTGGGTGGTTCTCACTTGGGGCTAGAGGCCTGCTATGGCTTATTTCCACCCATATTAGACTTTTGAGCTCCTGCAGGGTAGCTTGAGACAGATATTGAGAGAATCATATCCTTTCTTCTTTAACTTGCTCATGTTGACAGAGTTTAATAGTTGGGTCCTGCTTTAGGGTGTGCCCTTGGTGTTGGGGTTTTTAGCCCCCGACTCCTCTCGACCCGCAAGAGAAGGGGGAGCATGCTCCAACAAGGATGGATTGGGAAAGGTAAGAGCTGACTAAGTGCCCGCACCCAGCCCTCTTTTCGGAGGACAATCAGAAGCGTCAGGGAGACTGGTCAAGACACAAGCTCAGTTTATTGAGGAAGTTGGACGGCCTTTATAGAAGACATGGGCCAATCAGCAGATAGGTTATAGGGGAGCATAGGGAGCACGAGCAGATCACATTGGAGGAACAGCCACTAGCCTATCCTAGTGGTGGTTTGATTTTTTGTCATATGTCAGGGCAACACCCCTGGGCTAGGCCAAGTCCACGTATCAGGAAGTCGGAGACAGCCAGAGAGTTAGGTTTTCATTTCCTTGACTTAAATTTCTATTCTTTCGGCTGACGTGTTCTTAATGTCCCCAACACCTTGGAATCAAGATGGGGGGGGTGGTAAAAGAAGAAATACAATCAGTCAACAAATATATTTAAAAAAAAAAAATGTTCAACATCTCTAGCAATTAGAGAAATGCAAATTAAAACTACTCCGAGGGGGCCTGGGGTTGTGGCTCAGGTAGAGCGTTCGCCTAGCACATGCTCACGAGCCCTGGGTTTGATCCTCTGCACCATGTAAAAATAAAGGCATTGTGTACAACTAAAAAGAAAAAAAAAAAAAAAAAAAAACTACAAGATTTTATCTCACTTCAGTCAGAATGGCAATTATCAAGAATATAAGTAATTCTGGGCGCCGTGGCACACACCTATAATCCCAGCACTTGAGAGGCTGAGGCAGGAGGATCGCGAGTTCAAAGCCAGCCTCAGCAATGGCGAGGCACTTAGCAACTCAGTGAGACCCTGTCTCTAATAAAATACAAAAAGGGCTGGGGATGTGGCCCAGGGGTCGAGTGCCCCTGAGTTCAATCCCTGGTACCAAAAAAAAAAAAAAAAAAAAAAAAAAAAAAAAGTAATAATAAATGTTGGTGAGGATGTGGGGAAAAAGGTGTTACCAAAAACTTGGTCTTTGTCTTCAGTGCCAATCCAATAATGAAGACATAGTTTTTTTTTTTTTTTAAATTTTTCTTTTATTCTAAGTTGTTATTATGATAGCAGAATGCATTATAATTCATATTACACATATAAAGCACATTTTTACATATCTCTGGTTATATACAAAGTATATTCACACCATTCATATATGCACTTAGGGTAATGATGTCCATCTCATTCCACCATCTTTTTTTTTTTCTTCTTCACCCTTTTGCCTCCTCTCTTTCCCTCCCTCCCCATTGGCCCTTCTAGTGTTCCCCTAGTCCTCCCATGCTCTCCGTCCCAACCCCACTGTGAGTCGGCCTCCTTATATCAGAGAAAACATTTGGCATTTGGCTTTTGGGGATTGGCTAATTTCACTTAGCATTATATTCTCCAACTTCATCCATTTACCTGAGAATGCCACTATTCTCTTTTTTTGCTGAGTAATATTCCATTGTGTATGTATACTACATTTTCTTTGTCCATTCATCTACTGAAGGGCATCTAGGTTGGTTCTATAGTTTAGCTATTGTGAATTGTGCTGCTATAAAAATTGATGTGGCTGTGTCCCTGTAGTATGCTGTTTTTAAGTCCTTTAGGAATAGACTCAAGAGTAGGAGAGCTGGGTCAAATGGTGGTTCCATTCCCAGTTTTCCAAGGAATCTCCATACTGCTTTCCAAATTGGCTGTACCATTTTTCAGTCCCACCAACAATGTATGAGTGTGCTTTTCCCCCACATCTTCTCCAACATTTATTGTTGTTTGTGTTCTTTTTTTTAAAAAAATATTTATTTATTTGTTTTAGTTGTACACGATGCTTTTATTTTTATGTGGTGCTGAGAATTGAACCCGGCTTGCGCACGTGCTAGGCGAGTGCTCTATCACTGAGCCACAACCCCAGCCCTTGTTTGTATTCTTAATAGCTGCCATTCTGTCTGGAGTAAAATGAAATCTTTGAGTGATTTGCATTTCTCTAATTGCCAGAGATGTTGAACATTTTTTCATGTATTTGTTCATTGATTGTGTATCTTCTTCTGAGAGGTGTCTGTTCAGTTCCTTGGCCCATTTATTGATTGGGTTATTTGTTTTTTTGGTGTTAAGATTTTTGAGTTCTTTATATAATCTAGAGATTAGTGCTCTATCTGACGTGTGTGTGTGGTAAAAATTTGTTCCTGTAATCCCAGCACTTGGGAGGCTGAGGCAGGAGGATCACGAGTTCAAAGCCAGCCTCAGCAATGGTGAGGCACTTAGCAACTTAGTGAGACCCTATCTCTAATAAAATACAAAAAAGGGCTAGGGATGTGGCTCAGTGGTCAAGTGCCCCTGAGTTCAATCCTTGGTACCAATAAAAAAAAAATTTTTTTTTGTTCCTAAATAGTAGGCTCTCTATTCACTTCACTAATTGTTTCTTTGGCTGAGAAGAAGCTTTCTGGTTTGAATCTATCCCATTTATGGATTCTTAATATTAATTCTTGTGCTATAAGAGTCTTATAAGAAAGTTGGGGCCTAATCCAACATGATGGAGATTAGGGCCTACTTTTTTTCTAATAGGTGCAGTGTCTCTGGTCTAATTCCTAGGTCCTTGATCCACTTTGAGTTGAATTTTGTGCATGGTGAGAGAAAGGGGTTTAATTTCATTTTGTTGCATATGGATTTCCAGTTTTTCCAGAACCATTTGTTGAAGAGGCTATCTTTTTTCCAATGTACGTTTTTGGCGCCTTTGTCTAATATAAGATAACTGTAATTATGTGGGTTAGTCTCTGGAGGACATAGTTTTGAGAACAAGGAAAAGGAAGGTTTATTGCTTTGCTAGTACAGGAGAAACACAGGGGACTCCTGTCCTAGATGCTATGATTGTGCCCATCAGAAGGAATACTTTCAAAGAGGTGATTCAGAGGCTACATTCCACAGTGTTCTCTATTGGAGATGTAATTCACTTGTTAATATGGGAGATAGTCATTCCAGGGATCTTCTGGTGCCAACCCCAAAATCTGAATTACTTCATTCCTATGCTTGGTGTGTACTTAAGAATAGATAAATCTGCCTAAAATGGGGAAGAAAGGGAATGCTGTTTCCCCTGAGATTAGGGAGGGGTAAAGATTAGGGAGGAGCAGAGAGAGAGGAAGAGAAAGAAACACGTCCATTTTTAAAAATAAGTTGCAGCGGCAGAGCAGCAAGGGTTATATTCAAAGCACAAAGTGGACCACTGTTACAAAGGTACACTCATACTTGGTGGGACAGCAAATTGGTGCAACCACTCTGGAAAGCAATATGGAGATTCCTAAGAAAACCTAGAATGGAACCACTATTTGACCCAGTTATCCCACTTCTCAGTACATACCCAAAGGACTTAAAATTAGCATACTATTATAACAAGGCTACATCAATGTTTATAGTAGCTCCATTCACAATAGCTAATATGTGGAACCAAACATCAACAAATGAATGGATAAAGACTGGAGACTCTCATTCTAAGTGAGATAAGCCAATCCCTAAAAATCAAAGGATGAAGTTCTCTCTAATAAAGGCATGCTAACATACAATAAAGAAGGGGGGAAGTGAAGGGCAAAAACTCACGCCAGAAACCACTGTGTAGTAAGAGGGGTTTATTAACTGGCCCGACCAAAGGGGCACGTGGAGGGGAAGGGGAGAAAGGGAGAAGGGAGAAGGGGAAAGGGAAGAAGGGAGAGGGGGACTGGCAGGGAGGAGAGGGGCGCGGATGGGGCGAAGAAGGAAAAAAGGGATGAGTTCCTGCCTGCGTGGGTGGTGGGGGATGGGGGGGGGTGGGGGGGTTAAGTAGCGACTTGGGTAGTCCGAAGGACCCCTGACTCCATAGGCTGCGGGGGGTTGGGAGTGAGACTTGTATGCTCGGGATTGGCTCAGAAAGGGAGAGCCCGCCCTGGGGTGAATTCCCATGAGATGCGAATATTCTCAGGATTAAGGGCGGAAACTCAGAGCCCGGCCAAAGGTGGATTCTCGAGAGAGATGGGCACTTCCAGGAAGTTAAAGCTCAGGCTTACAGGATAACCTAATGCACCTGGGGCTGGCTAATTTAGGGCACCTGGGGGTATGGCCTGTCAGCCTGATTTTATTTAACAGGAAGGAGGAACAGAAGTTATTTTGGATTAGACAAAGGGGAATGAAGGGAAGGAGGGGAGAAGGAATAGGAAAAACAATAGAATGAACTGGCCATAACTTTCCTATATTCACATATGAATACACAACCAGTGTAACTAACTCCACATCATGTACAACCACAAGAATGGCAAGTTAGTTGGACATGGAGGTGCACATCTATAATCCCAGCACTTGGGAAGCTGAGGCAGGAGGATCGAAAGTTCAAAGTCAGCCACAGCAATGGCGAGGCACTTAGCAACTCAGTGAGACACTGTCTCTAATAAAATACAAAAATGGGCTGGGGCTGTGGCCCAGTTGTCGAGTGCCCCTGAGTTCAATCCCCAGTACCAGAAAAAAAAAAAAAAAAAAAAAAGAAAAAGAATGGCAAGTTATACTCCATGTATGCATAAATGTCAAAATACATTCTACTGTCATGTATAACTAAAAAGAAAAACAAAGATGGGTGGGAAAGAACAGGAGGACTTGGGAGAGGGAGGCTTCCAGTTGCAGTGAAGAGCAACAGCCTTGACTCCCTGGGGAGCTCTGGAGCCAGATGTTCCCACAATGAGCAAGGAGTTTATGCATTTACACAGTATTGAAAGTGGGTTGTCCTGCCAGCCATGACCTTGAATGAAGCTAAAGCAATTCTGTAAAGGGAATGAAGGTGTGTACTGTCAGCATTCTCAGCAGCTAAAGCAGCAAGTTCTTCCTTGAGGAGGATCTGGGCCTTGTTCCTTCACGTCTACCACAAGGTTCATAGTAATATTATTTATCAAAGTAAAATAATGGAGACAACCAAAATCTCCATCATACAATAATCAATAAATATAAACAATATACCATGAACACACATTCAGAAATGAAAATGATCAAACTCATATGACATCAAGAAGTAGGAGCCGGGCGCGGTGGCGTGTGCCTGTAATCCCAGCACTTTGGGAGGCTGAGGCAGGATGATCATGAGTTCAAAGCCAGCCTCAGCAATAGCGAGGCACTTAGCAACTCAGTGAGACCCTGTCTCTAAATAAAATACAAAAAAGGGCTGGGGATGTGACCCAGTGGTCGAGTGCCCCTGAGTTCAATCCCCAGTACCACAAAGAAAAAAAAAAAAAAAAAAGTAGATTTTATTCCATCATCATGACAAAATGTCAGAAACAGAGAAAAGAAAAACCAGCACTAGGAATTGGACTCAGGGGTGCTCTAACACTGAGCTATGTCTTTTTTATTTTTAAATTTTGAGACAGGGTCTTACTAAATTACAGGCTGGCCTTCAACCTTGCTATCCTCCAGCCTTGGCTTCCTGAGTTGCTGGGATTACAAGTGTGCTCCACCAAGACCAGCCATGTATATCATTTCTCTGAAATTTAAAAACATTCACAACACTCTAACATTGTCCACTTCATGCTTTGAATATAACTCTTGCTGTTCTGCCACTGCAACTTATTTTTAAAATGGACATGTTTATTTCTCTTCCTCTCTCCCAGCTCCTTCCTAATTTCTCCCTCTCCCTAATCTCAGGGAAACAGCATTCCCTTTCTTACCCCTTTTAGGCAGATTTATCTGTCCTTAAGTACACACCAACCATAGGAACGAAGTTATCCAGACTTTGGGATTGGCACCAGAAGATCTCAGAAACGACTATCTCCCATTGTAGCAGGTTCACTTGATGCTTGGTCTATATCCCTTGTGGCTTTGAAACTTACACATTTTTTTCTTTTTCTTAACCATCTTCTCCTTCCCTTCTCCCTGATCTTTTTTTCCCTGACCTTCTCCTAACTGATCTCTCCTCTCTAATCTCATTTTCTCTAAATCACCTCTATAAAAGCCCCCTGTTCTTTGGGACAGGAGTTCCCTGTGTTTCTCCTTTGCTAGCAAAGCAATAAACCATCTTTTCCCTTTTTCTCAAAACTGTCCTTGTTATTCGAGGACAAGGACTGAGCTTTTGGCAACATCATATTAACAAGTGAATTTCAAGTCCAACAGAGGACACGTGGAACATATCCTTCGAATCACCACTTTAACTCCTCCTGCTGATGGGTCGAATCACAGCCTCTGGGACAGGAGTCCCCTGTGTTTCTCCTGTGCTAGCAAAACAATAAACCTTCTTTTTCTTTTTTCTCAAAAGTGTATCCTCATTATTGGCTTGGCGTGGGGGACAAGGACCGAGCTTTTGGTAACAACACTACAATATATTGTTGTGTATCATATCTAGGAAAAGCAAAATATTCATAAGAGGGGCTGGGGTTGTGGCTCAGTGGTAGCTCGCTCGCCTAGCAAATGCTTGGCCCAGGTTCGATCCTCAGCACTACGTAAACATAAATGCATTGCATTGTGTACAACTAAAAGCAAATAAATAAAAATATTTTAAAAAATATTTTTAATAATGCGTTTTATTCAATGCGTTTTATTTGTATGTGGTGCTGAGGATCGAACCCGGGTCGCCCACGTGCTAGGCGAGCGCTCTACCGCTGAGCCACAATCCCAGACCAATAAATAAATATTTTTTAAAAAAATATAAGAATTTTCAATTTATTGTAGTGTCCAAGAAGGGAAGGTGGTTGCCGGGCATGGTGGTGCACACCTGTAATCCCAACACTTTGGGAGGCTGAGGCAAGAGGATCGCGAGTTCAAAACCAGCATCAGCAAGGGCAAGGCACTTAGCAACTCAGTGAGACCCTGTCTCTAAATTACAAAAAAAGGGCTGGGGATGTGACCCAGTGGTCGAGTGCCCCTGAGTTCAATCCCTGGTACCAAAAAAAAGAAGGGAAGGTGGAGACTAAGATCAAGGAAAGGGACTTAAGGGGCCACAAATGTATCTGTCAATTCTGTTTCTTAAGGGGAAAAAAAAGTCTGAGATGGACATGGTGGTGCATGCCTGTAAACTCCATTATCCAGGGCTGAGGCAGGGGGATGGCAAATTCTAGACCAGGCTGGTCAACTTAGCGAGATCCTGTTTCAAAAATAAAAATAAAAGGATTTAGGATGGAGCTCGGCGGTGGAGTGCTGGCCTATCAGGTATAATGTTCTGGGTTCAATCCCTAATACTGTCCCCATCCCCTACAAAAGTCTGAATTATGTGCCATGATATCACAATGCTAATCGATGTATGTTGAAGTTGGGTATTGAGTACTGAAGTGTTCACTGCAATATTTTTTTCTCCATATTTTAAAAAAATATTTCATATTAAATTCATAATTCTTAGAAGCACCATGCTGTAGTTAAAACAATTAATTATACCTACATATATAAATATAGCTGTATTAAGTGAGAAAAAAAATTATGGTAAGGTATGTACAGTATGATGCCATTTCATTTTTTTTTTTTAAATAGTGCTGGGGATGGAACCTAGGGCTTCACTCAGGCTAGGCAAGTCATCTACCACTGAACTATATCTCCAGACCTCAATTTTTAAATAAACAAAATATATTTTGTTTGCTTGTTTTTGAGGTGCTGGGGATTAAACCTAGGGCCTCTTACAAGTTAGGCAAGCACTGTACCACTGAGTCACACACACACACATACACACACATCCAAGATCCAAGATCCAAATAGTTTTTCCTTTAAGGAGAGAGGGAAATGGGTAGGATCGGGGAGTGATATGAAAGGGATTCCCAGTTATTCACATTGGCTAAGTTAGGCATTGAGTACATGAGTATTTGTTATGTTAATTTTTTTGTGTTTCCTGGTATGTTTGAGATAGTTCACTTTTTTTAATATTTATTTATTTGCTTTTAGTTGTATACAATGCATTTGTTTATACGTGGTGCTGAGGATCGAACCCAGCCCGCGCACGTGCTAGGCGAGCACTCTACCACTGAGCCACAACCCCAGCAAGATAGTTCACTTTTTAAAGAAATTAAAACCTCTATTCTGATTGATCTTTTCCTTTGGTTATAATGCAAGTGACCCCCATATATATCCATCATTTGGCCGGCATGGAAAGGACAGAAATGGACGTCCTCTATGAAATCTGCCATTGCCTTTCTCTCTGTTATATTCTTTGAGACACCAGTTTTGTTTTGTTGTTGTTGTTTGTTCTCAAAACACCAACTTGGTATCACTGATGATTAAAAATGACTCCCTCCAGGCAAGGGGGTAGGAATGACAGTGGAATGATTACATCATTACCCTAAGTACATGTATGAAGACATGAATGGTGTGAAAATACTTTGTATATAATCAGTGACTTGAAAAATTGTGCTTTATATATATAATATGAAGTGAATTGCATTCTGCCATCATGTATAACAAATTAGAATAAATAAATAATTCAATTAAAAAACAAGACTCCCTCAGTGCTTATGTTCTCAGTTAAGCTGGTGAATGTTAAACTGCATTATTGTTGTGAGAGAAGCACTCAGGCACAGGAAGGAAGTTCAAAGATTCAGTCCAATAGTTAATTCTGCTACAACCACAACCTGATTTGAAAACCAAACAAAGCAAAAAAACAAAAAAAAAAAAACAAACAAACAAAAAAAAAACAAGATTTTGAACAACTTTATGGAGATAGGCTATTAGCCTTGTAACTATTTATAGCCCTTCACATTATTCTCTGATCATTATTAATTCACATATATCTAATGTATATACTTCCAACCCCAAACAGAGATTTTGTTGTTTTTTAATTTAACCTATGTTACCATTTCCGTGTATCCACTTAGTTCATGCATTAGGTAGTGTTCCATAGTTTTCTTTTTCTCCTCAGTGCTGAGGATTGAACCCAGAACCTGTGCATACTAGGCAAGCACTCTACCTCTGAGCCACATCCCCAGTCCCATTGTTTTCTTTCTTTTTTTTTTTTTTTTTTTTTTTGGTACCAGGGATTGAACTCAGGGGCATTTGACCACTGGGCCATATCCCCAGCCCTTTTTTGTATTTTATTAGAGACAGGGTCTCACTGAGTTGCTAAGTGCCTCACCATTGCTGACGCTGGCTTTGAACTCGCGATCCTCCTGCCTCAGCTTCCCAAGTGCTGGGATTACAGGCGTGCCGGCTACTGTTTTCTTTTTTTTTAAATATATATATTTATTTGTTTTAGTTGTACACAATGCCTTTATTCTTACATGGTGCTGAGGATTGAACCTGGGCCACACACATGCTAGGCGAGCGCTCTACTGCTGAGCCACAACCCCAGCCCCTGTTTTCTATCTTAATAATGCACCATTTTACTTAACCTTACCTCTATTGTTGAACTTTTAAGACTTTTCCAATTTTTCAGTATTATAAATAGCATTTCTATGACCATCTTTGTACAAACTACTTATTTTCTTTCCAATCATTTCCTTAAGGTAGAGTCGTAAAGTAGAATTAGTAGGCCAAAGGGTATGAATAGTTTAGGAATCCAAGTCCATATACCAATATAGCAGTTGACCTTAGATCCAAAAATATTGGATTTGCTTATTTTAATTTATTTTTCTAAAATTTAATTATATATATAATGAATATTATTAAAAGTTACTGAATTTGAAATTCTCCCAGATGGTGTTTTATATTTTTGTCTATCTATTAAAAGTAATTCTTTCCGTGAAAAAGGAGAAATAATCAAGTGAAAGTGGCCTCTAAACCTCTACCCCCAAAAGATAACATGTTCTTATTTGGTTTACATTAACTCATATTATTTTATATACATGCAATACTTTCATTCTTGAAACAATAGGCCACATTTGGAAGTTTGTTTTTTGGAGCGTAGGGGATGGAGGGGATATGATGGGGGTTAAACCCAGTGACTGGAACATGCTACTCAAGTGATCTATCACTGAGCTACATCCCCAAAACCTCTCTTATTTTACTTTGAGACAGGGTCTTACTAAATTGATCAGGCTGGCCTCTAACTTTTGATTCTCTTGCCTCAGCCTCCCCAGTAGCTAGGATTACAGGCATGTACCATTACAGCTGGCTCAGCTGCTAAGTTTTTCCTCCAAAAAGATAGACTATTCTGCACAGTGGCTTAGGGCCTTAAGCCAAAGTAGAAGCAGTTGGTTTTCTGAAGGCCCAGGTCTGTGATTGGCAGGATGCCTGTTTTGCCAACTTCTATTGATCACAGCAAGTCATAAGCCAGACCATATTTAAAAAAACAGTAAATAGATGCCTTTTTTTTGGTACCAGGGATTGAACTCAGGGGCACTCGACCACTGGGCCACATCCCCAGACCGTTTTTGTATTTTTTATTTAGAGACAGGATCTCACTGAGTTGCTAAGTGCCTCGCCATTGCTGAGGCTGGCTTTGAACTCGTGATCCTCCTGCCTCAGCCTCCCAAGTGCTGGGATTACAGGCGTGCGCCACCGCACCCAGCTTAGATGCCACTTTTGATGGAGAGGAGTGGCATGTGTAAACAGGGACAGAGAAATGCACTTCATATGGAAGGTAATGTCAGTTTGAATTCTTTTTTTTTTTTTTTGGTACCAGGGATTGAACTCGGAGGTGCTCAACCACTGGGCCACATCCCCAGCCCTTTTTTGTATTTTATTAGAGACAGGGTATCACTGAGTTGCTAAGTGCCTCACCATTGCTGAGGCTGGCTTTGAACTCTCAATCCTCCAGCCTCAGCCTCCCAAAGTGCTGGGATTACAGGCGTGTGCCACCACGCCCGGCTCAGTTTGAATTCTTGACTTGATGGATGAGTGGGTAGGTGACCAAAATAATAGAAAAAATTGGGCTGTGGGTATAGTTCTGTTATAGAGTGAGATTGGCATGTGGAGCTTAAGTGACCACAGGGGGTCGTGGCCACTGATTCTTGCAATCTTGCCTGAAGAATTTCAAGTAAGTCACACACAGTAGCAGGCAGGAATTTATTAGAAGAGATAGGTAAAGGGAAAAAAAGAACATTCTCAAAAATATAGGGAGAAAGTGGGTCCTCTCAGAGAGGGGAGGAACAGAATGCCCCTCTTCCCCTCTAGGGGGTCCCAGAGAAGTTTCCAGAGAGTCCTGCCCAGTCCCATCTTTTGACTTCTGACAGCAAACTTGTCTCAGACTTTAAGCCCTCACTGTGTACAGTCTTACCCATGGAGGGGAGATTTTACTCTTATAATAACAGGCTAAGCCGGGCGCGGTGGCGCACGCCTGTAATCCCAGCACTTTGGGAGGCTGAGGCAGGAGGATTGCGAGTTCAAAGCCAGCCTCAGCAATGGCAAGGCACTTAGCAACTTAGTGAGACCCTGTCTCTAACTAAAAAACAGTGGTCGAGTGCCCCTGAGTTCAATCCCCGGTACCACAAAAAAAAAAAAAAAAAAAAAAAACAGGCTAAAATCCAAGGCAACTCTGAGTCACCTTTGCCCCCGCTGAATGTTTCTAATAGAAACTTGTTCTTTTTTTTAAAATACTTTTTTAGATGTTGATGGACCTTTATTTTATTCATTTATTTATATGTGGTGCTGAGAATCAAACCCAGGGCCTCACACATGCTAGGCCAGTGCTCTTACCACGGAGCCACAACACAAGCCCCTAGAAATTTATTCTTAAAGATTTTGCCGTTGGGACATGGTGGGTCTTTGCTTCTAATTATCCTGCCTTCCTGAGTCCTGGAATCTGGTTTCTGTAAAGGTCACAAAGGTCCTCTTTTAGGGCACCTTTGTTCTTATCAGGAGGGAGCATTCTTTTTTTTTTTTTTTTTTTAATATTTATTTATTTACTTTAGTTGTATACAATGCAATGCATTTATGTTTACGTGGTGCTGAGGATTGAACCCAGGCCGCGTACGTTTTAGGCAAGCGCTCTTCTGCTGAGCCACAACCCCAGCCCCAGGAAGCAGTCTTTGGGAATGAATTTTTCCTGCAGATAATAAATTGTTTGTTGAGGAATTTATATTATTCTCTTTTGGAGGCAGGGGGTACCAGAGATTGAGCTCAGGGGCATTCAACCAATGAGCCAGCCCTATTTTGTATTTTATTTAGAGACAGGGTCTCACTGAGTTGCTTAGCACCTCACCATTGCTGAGGCTGGCTTTGAACTTGCAATCATCCTTCCTCAGCCTCCTGAGCTGCTGGGATTATAGGTGTGTGTCACCTGGTGAATTTATCTTATTCTATTGACATAAGCCAGGCAGGGCCAGAGTGACCTCAGGTAAATTGATTTTTTTTTTTTTTTTTTTAAAATAAAGGAGTTAACCAGGCCCAGGGGTGCATGCCTGTAATCCCAGTGGCTTGGGAGTCTAAGGCAAGAGGATCATGAGTTCAAAGCCAGCCTCAGCAATTCAGTAAGACCCTCAGCAACTCAGCAAGACCCTTTTTCAAAATATAATAAAAAGGGGTTGCGGAAGTGGTTTAGTGGTTAAACACTCCTGAGTTCAATCCCCTGTACCAAAATAATAGGGCCGGTCTTCTTTTTCCTAAATTTCTCCTCCCTGATCTTCTTTTCCCTAAATTTCTCCTTCCTGTTCACCTCTGTGATTTTCTTTTCCCTGATCTTCTCTGATATTATTTTCCCTAAACTTCTCCCTGACCTTCTTTTCCCTGATCTTCTCCTTCTTGATCTCTCCCTAAATTCATTTTCTCTGAATCACCTCTTTACAAAGCCCCCTGTACCTACTGATGGGCAGAATCACAGCCTTTGGTACAGGAGTTCCCTGTGTTTCTTCTTTGCTAGCAAAGCAATAAACCTTCTTTTTCCTTTTTCTCAAGACCTTGTGAGGACTAAGCTTTTGGTCACAAGATCTTCTGGTACCATCCCCAAATTCCTGTAGTTGGTGTGAGCTCAAGAATAAATAATTTTGCCTAGGATGGGGAAAAAAGTAATCCTATTCTTCCCTGTCATTTCCCAAATTAGGGAAAGGGAGAGATTAGGGAAAGGGAGAGATTAGGGAGAGGGAGAGATTAGGGTGGAGGAGGGAGAAAGGCAAACAAAGAAACACCTTCTTATTTCTTCTTTTTTCAGAATACATCTGGAAAATATTTTTACTTGGGATTAGTGAAATTTGAGACTTCTTATCCTCAACTTTTTTATTTTTTCCCAATCAGGATCAGGTAAGATTCAACATTGTCAGTCTCCCCTTTTGTACCAGATGTATGGTATCATTTGTCACCAAACAACTCAGTGTCATAAATCTCCTGAGTTGATGATGTTGCGGAAAGCTCAGTCCTTGTCCCCAGTGCCAATCAATAATGAGGACTTTTTTTTTTTTTTTTTTTTTTTTTTTTTGTACTATAACAGGTTCACTTGATGCTTTGACTACATCTCTTGTGGCTTTAAAACTTACATGCTTTTTTTTCTTTTCTCCAACCTTCTCCTCCCTGAACTTCTATTTTTTTTTTTTTTTTGTACTGAGGATTGTACTCAGGGGCACTCGGCCACTGGGCCACATCCACAGCCCTTTTTTGTATTTTATTAGAGACAGGGTCTTACTGAGTTGCTGAGTGCCTCACCATTGCTGAGGCTGCCTTTGAACTTGTGTTCCTCCTGCCTCAGCCTCCCAAGTGCTGGGATTACAGGCGTGCACCACCACGCCAGGCCCTCCCTGAACTTCTTTTCCCTAAACTTCTCCTTTCTGATCACCTCTCTGATCTTCTTTTCCTTGATCTTCTGATATTTTTTCCCCTGATCTTCTTTTCCCTAAACTTCTCCTCCCTGATCTGTCCTCTCTAATCTCATTTTCTCTGAATCACCTCTTTTTTTTTTAAGAAAAAAAAAAAAAAAAAAAAAAACCCTGTTCCTGCTAATGGGCAGAATCACTGCCTTTGGGTTTGTGTTTCTTCCGCGGTAACTAAGCAATAAACCATCTTTTTCCTTTTCCTCAAAACCATGTCCTTGTAATTGGATTGGCATCATGGAAAAGGACTGAGTTTTTGGCAACAGTGAAAGGCAAAAAACCCATGCCAGAAAACGCCGAGTAGCAAAGGGGATTATTTAACCAGCCCCTAACGGCGGGTCGGGACTGAAGAGGCCCATGGAGGGAAAGG
This sequence comes from Tamias sibiricus, assembly GCA_025594165.1. Classification (NCBI taxonomy): domain Eukaryota; kingdom Metazoa; phylum Chordata; class Mammalia; order Rodentia; family Sciuridae; genus Tamias; species Tamias sibiricus. The sequence continues at coordinate 105,160,425 of CM046662.1, forward strand.
GAGCGAGGGGAAGGAGAAGGAGGGAAGGAAAACCAGCTGGGAGAAGAAGGGGAAGGAGAGAACGGTGGCAAGAAGGGAGCCCACCCTGGGGTGAATTCCGCAAGAGGCGAGTATTCCCAGGATCAGAAAGGGCGAGGACTCAGAGCCCATCAAAGGTGGATTCTTGTGAGACGTGGGTACTTTCTGGAAGTTAAAGCTCAGGCTCGCTGGATAACCTAAGGCACCTGGGGCATGGCCAATTTAAGGCACCTGGGGGGTGTGTGTGGCCTACTGGCCTGAATTCATCTAACAAGCAGTACCGGGTTTTTAACTCAAGGGCACTCAACCACTGAGTCACATCCCCAGCCCTATGTTTTTGTGTTTTATTTAGAGACAGGCTCTCACCAAGTTGCTAGTGTCTTGCTTTTGCTGAGGCTGGCTTTGAACTCACGATCCTCCATTCTCAGCCTTCTGGGTTTATAGGTGTGTGCCCATTGTGCCCATAGAGGACACAGTTTTGAGAAAAAGGAAAAAAGATTCATTGCTTTGCTAGCAAAGGAAAAATAGGGGCTTCCTATCCCAAAGACTGTGATTCTGCCCATCAGCAGGAACAAGGGGGCTTTTAAAGAGGTGACTCAAAAGCTACATTCCACATATTCTCTGTCTGGAATTGTAATTCACTTGTTAATTTGGGATCTAATAATTTCTGAGATCTCCTGGTACCATCCCCAAAGTCTGGATTACTTCTTTCCTATGATGGGTGTGTACTCAGGGACAGATAACTGTGCCTAGGATGGGGAAGAAAAGTAATCCTGTTTCCCCTGAGATTAGGGAGAGAGGATGAGAAAGAAACATGTTCATTTTTTTTAAACTGTTTTGAAATATTTATTTTTTAGGTGGACACAATGCCTTTATTTTGTTTATTTATTTATTTTTATGTGGTGTTGAGGATTGAACCCACGGCCTCGCACATGCTAGGTGAATCCTCTACTGCTGAGCCACAACCCCAGCCCCTGAAACATGTCCATTTTAAAAATAGTTGCAGTGGCAGAACAGCAAGGGCTACAATCAAAGCATAAAGTGGACCTCTGTTACAATGACACAGGATCTAAGAAAAAGTTTCCTAATGACTCTGGTTGGTGTTGTTCCTGCAAAAATAATGGAACCATCTATGAAAAGGTGGTAGCAAAGGTCAGTTGTTATAGGGTCAAGCATCTTTTTTCCCCCAAAATATTTTCCTTAGTTGTAGATGGACACAATATCTTTATTTTGTTTATTTTTATGTGGTGCTGAGGATCAAACCCAGTGTCTCACACATACTAGGCAAACACTCTACCACTGAGCCACAACCCCAACCCCAACCCCATGGATCAAGCATCTTAAAGAGGATGTGGGAAATAAAAAAGAGCTGGAGGAGCTGTAATTCCAGCTACTCAAGGAGCAAAGCAAGTATGAGGGCATCCTGAGCAACTTAGTGAGACTCTGTCTCAAAATAAAATTTAAAAAGGGACTGGGATAGCCAGGTGCGGTGGTGCACGCTTGTAATCCCAGCATTTGGGAGGAAGATCATGAGTTCAAAGCCAGCCTCAGCAATGGTGAGGCACTTAGCAACTCAGTGAGACCCTGTCTCTAAATAAAATGCCAAAAAACGGGGGGGGGGGGGACTGGGGATGTGGCCCAGTGGTCGAGTGCTCCTTAGTTCAATACCCGGTGCAAAAAAAAAAAAAAAAAAAAAAGTTGGGGGGAGCGCTGGGATAGCTTGTGTGGTGATACACAGCTGTAATACCAGTGACTGAGGAGGCTGAGGAAGGAGGATTACAAGGTTAAGGCCTACCTCACAACTTAGTGAGACCCTGTCTAAAAATAAAATTTAAAAATGGTTGGTGTTAGATGTGGAAAATGAAAAACCCCTAAATAGTGTGGCCTGGGAAAAGGAAGTAAAAAAGAAAGCCATACATTGATAGCATTGATCCTTTCCCAATACATTCTTTCCCAGTGACAGGACAAGCCCTGTGGAGGAAATGTCCATCCAAGCCAGACTGGCAGTTCCTGAGAAGAAGCCAAAGTATTGACCCTTCCCAAAATAAGTCCTTTCTCAGTGACAGTACAATGAGACCCCAGAGGGAAAGAGATAAATACTGACCACTGATGCCAGACCCTCCATCTGGCCCACTGACTGCTGGCCATGGACCCTCCATTAGACACATTCTGGCAATAATTAGGTTACCTCTCAGTATAACCTATATAAACACAAACTTCCCCTTTGGTCAGTGGCTCATTTTCCACCAGGAAAGTGGGTCTATCAGAAGTGTCACCCCGTTCCTACATGAAACTCCGTTCCTGAATAAAAAGTTGTGATGATCTGTGAAGTTTGTGTTTGGCCCGGTCTTTTTGTGCTAATAGTTGGAGATATAGGTGAGATAGGTGACTGGTAGAGCACCCCTCAGTTCAATCCACAATACCTCAAAAAATGAAAATAATAAAGAAAAATTTAAAAGGAGCTGGTTTGTCAACTTGGTGGTAGAGCACCTGCCTTCCTAATGTATAACATGTACATGGCCCTGATATCAATCGCCAGCACTGATTTAAAAAAAAGAGAGAGAAATGAGAAAAAAGTCATAGCAATACTCATTATCAAGAGAAAAGGGACCCAGGAGAGATGGCACATGCCTGTAATCCCAGTGGCTTGGGAGGCTGAGACAGGAGGATTGTGAGTTCAAAGCCAGCCTCAGCAAAAGTTGAGTGGTAAGCAACTCAGTGAGACCCTGTCTCTAAATAAAATACAAAATGGGGCTGGGGATGTGGCTCAGTGGACGAGTGCCCACGAGTTCAATCCCCAGTCCCCCCCCGCCCCCCCCCAAAAAAAAAGAAGGGAAAAAGGAAATTCATACTCACTTATCTTAAAGGAAAAGAGACTATCTCAGAGATCCTTGAAAAGAACTGCTCTAGGTACTCCGGGTCACAGGGTTGTGGGGAACCAGTCTCTATGGCTTCTGATGGCTTTTCTCGGCACCAGAAATAAATTAAAATTTAAATTTAAAAAGTAACTATAAATACAAATGGTGGCAGTAATATCTAAGAGGTTGGTGGATAAAAATCTTTTCATGATACAGTGTTGCTGCTTGAATTAAAGCAAAGATGTAGATATTCTTGGTGAAGCTGTCCATTGTTGTTACCTCTCAAATAAGGCCAGGCATGATATGATTTTTCTTTTTCTTTTCTTTTTTTTTTTTTTTTTTTTTTTTTTGGTACAGGGGATTGAACTCAGGGCACTTGACCACTGCCACATCCCCAGACCTTTTTTGTAATTTATTAAAGACAGGGTCTCACTGAGTTGCTAATTTCCTCCCCATTGCTGAGGCTGGCTTTGAACTTGTGATCCTCCTGCCTCAGCCTCCCAAGTGCTGCGATTACAGGTGTGCTCCACTGCGCCTGGCCCTCCAGGCACGATCTGAGCTCCCCCAGAATCAGGTACTGAAGGTCGAACCCAGGGGTGGTCTACCACCAACTTACACCCCTAAAACAAACCCTACCCTTAAACCGCCTGAATTAGGACCCACCTGGCTCTGATCCCTGAGCCTGGCCCATAAAAGCTCCAAGATCCAAGCTTGTCCCACCTCTCTCTCCTATAGAGAGATGTGCCTTCATTTGTCAGCTTTGGCAAATAAAGTCTCTCGTGTGTATCTCTGCCTGGTCTCCATCTTTCATTTCTCACTCACCCATCTCCCTGTTCCTCGCTTTCTGTTCACCCAGCACTCCCATCTCTCTGTCTTTCTCATACTGTCTTTCTCTCCTTCTTCCTGGCATTGGAGGTGAGCAGCTTTGCTCAGCTGATAACGGCTGAAACCTTTAAAACTGTGAGCCAAAATAGATCTTTCTTCCTTAAAAATAAACAAGTAAATAAACAAAAATAAAAGTAAGATTGTTGTCTTGTCAAGCAATGTCGACATAGTTTCTGGATAAGAAAGGAGTAGCTGGGGCTGGGATTGTGGCTCAGCGGTAGAGCGCTAGCCTAGCACGTGCGCGGCCAGGGTTCCATCCTCAGCACCATGTAAAAATAAACGCATTGTGTACAACTAAAGCAAATAAATAAATATTAAAAAAAAGAAAGGAGTAGCTAAGAAGATAAACATTTAAAATACTGAACATACCCATAAAGGTTCCAGCAGTCTGCACAGAGAGCAAAGGCAGAGAGCAGATACAAATGCACAAGAGGCCCTCCCTTTCTCCTTCCCTTCTTCTTTCCTTTCCTTTTTCTTTCTTCATTTCTTTATTTCCTTTAATAAAATGTTTTATAGTGAGAAAAATACACCTAACAGAAAACAGATTGTCTTAGCCAGTTTTAAGTACACAATTCAGTGATATTGTTACCAGGAAGAGTTTCCTTGGTTCTCATTTTCCTGAAAGAAAGATTTCGGTAGAGAGACACAGATAGAATAAGCATAAAAGGTTTATTTAGCTTAAATGAAAGTATATTCCAGAGAATATGGAATGCACCTTCCCAAGAGAGGAGGTGGCCCATGGTTTTCCATTTGGTGGGTTTTTATATTTGGTTTGGAAACATACCTTCCTCATATATTATGCATCCAGGGCAGTTACTACTGTTTCCTATCATGGCTTAGTGTACTTGTGCTGATTTTGCCATGTTGGAAAATTTCCCATTAGTACCTAAGCAAAACCTATGAGGTGAGGGTGGGATAGATGCTCTATGGGTGGGGTTCCCGGTCACCCAAGGTGGAGTTTTTTGTCACTCCACATTTAGTGAGTCCTATTCTCCCTTCCTCTATCCCAGACATCACAAGAAAAAAAAAAGTGCAAAGGAAGCACTGAAGGTTGTCAAATAAAGTTATGAACCAAAACATGCCAAAGAAATTGTTGGGGGTGCAGAGCTCTCAGAGCAGGGAACTTATTCTAGTCCAGGACCCAGATGTAGGCAGTTTTGCAGTGGGCCACATCAAGCAGGGAGATGGAGCTGGGCTGACACCTGGGGACAGAGAGTTGCAGATTTGTCGCCTTGTGATACGTGTTCACCAGATGATCCGTTGATGGGTCAGTGTGTGTCACCACCAGTCTTGGTGCTTCTTCTTTTATGGGTCTCAGGGGAGGGCATTGCTTCATCTGGTGGTCTGGTGTGTTCAATAAGTTCATAGGCTTGGTTTTTCTGATGTAAGTTCAATGAGCTCATGCATCCATATTTAATTTAATAAATTCTGTTTTAATTTGATAAGTTAGTGGGTGGTCATTTTTATTAGCACAGTTAATTTATTTATCGATTTATGCCTCACAATTGCACTGTACACATGGTGGTTACTTACATGTACAAATGAGGTGTAGAGTCATTCTACTTTGGCACTTGTACTCAAAATGGAGTAACTCATGGTGAACCATGGCTTTATAAAACAGAGTAACTGGGCTGGGGCTGTGGCTCAGTGGCAGAGCGCTCGCCTCGCACGTGCATGGCCTGGGTTCGATCCTCAGCACCACGTAAACATAAATGCATTGCATTGTGTACAACTAAAGTAAATAAATAAATATTAAAAAAAAAAAAAAAACAGTAATTCAGGTTTAGGCACAGCCTGAAAACTATTGTTCTACTTGTCATGGAGTAACTTGGAGCAGGCACAACTTGCTCTCCACAACTGACAACAATTTTTTTTTTTTTTTTTTTTTTTTTTTTTGGTACCGGGGATTGAACTCAGGGGCACTCGACCACTGGACCACATTCCCAGCCCTTTTTTGTATTTTATTAGAGACAGGGTCTCACTGAGTTGCTAAGTGCCTCGCCATTGCTGAGGCTGGCTTTGAACTCATGATCCTCCTGCCTTAGCCTCCCAAGTGCTGGGATTACAGGTGTGCACCACCATGCCCGGCAACAATTTTTTTTTTTTTTAAGTAACCTTAGGAACAGCAAAACAATCAACTCTCATTTCCCAAAAAGGAGGACAGAAGAAAAAAGGAAAATTGTGAATTAATAATAATACATTCGAAAATGTGTTAGAAATGAATCATGGGGCTGGGCACAGTGACACACACCTGTAATTCCAGCTACTTGGGAGGCTGAGGAAGAAGGATTGCAAGTTCAAGGCCAGCCTTAGCAATTTAGTGAGACCCTGCCTCAAAATAAAAAATAAAAAGGACTGGGGATACGGCTCAGTGGTAGAGCAACCTTAGATTCAATCCCCAGTACAGAAAAAAGAAAGAAAGAAGGAAAGAAAGAAAGAAAGGAAGGAAGGAAGGAAGGAAGGAAGAAAGAAAGAAAGAAATTAATGAATCATGGTGATTTTTTGCCTTTCCAGCCTATATGTATACAGAGGAGTAGAAATCCTGTTTGTGTTTAATAAACAGTTAATTGAGCAAGAAAAATGACTGTTAAAACATTCTCTGAGCCAGGCATGGTGGCGCACACCTGTAATCCCAGCACTTGTGAGGCTGAGGCAGGAGGATCACAAGTTCAAAGCCAGCCTCAGCAATGGTGAGGCAATTAGCAACTCAGTAAGACCCTGTCTCTAATAAAATACAAAAAGGGCTGGGAATGTGGCCCAGTGGTCAAGTGCCCCTGAGTTCAATCCCCTATACCAAACAAAAAAACAAACACAAACAAACAAACAAATAAACATTCTCTGAGATCTTTTTTTTTTTTTTTTTTTTTTTTTTTTTTGTGGTACTGCAAATTAAACCCAGGGGTACCACATCCCTAGCCCTTTTTTATATTTTATTTAGAGACAGACTCTCACTGAGTTGCTTAGGGCATTGCTAAGTTGCTGAAGCTGGCTTTGAAATTGTGATCTTCCTGCCTCAGTCTCTGGAGCCACTGGGATTCTAGGCAGGCGCCACCATGGCCGGCTTCAAAACAGTTTTTGTGTGTGTGTGTGTGTGTGTGTGTGTGTGTGTGTGTGTGTGTGGTACCGGGGATTGAGCTCAGGGGCACTCGACCACTGGGTCACATCCCCAGCCCTTTTATGTATTTTATTTAGAGACGAGTCTCACTGAGTTGCTAAGTGCCTCACCATTGCTGAGAAAATAGTTTTTGATCTTGTGAACAGAATTCACATATGGGATAGGCTTGTCAGGCCTTATGCTAAAGTTTGAATCTTGAATGTCCTCAAAAGCTCATGTGATAAATGTTAAGTCATCAGCTTGGTGATTTGGGGAGGTGGTAGGAACCTTTAAGAGGAGGATTATAGTAGGAAGTTCTAGGTCACTGGGATCATGCCCTCAAAGGGGATTGTAGGACATGTCTCTTCTTCTCTCTCTCTCATATCTGGCCATGAGATGAACAGGCCTTCTTTTCCATGCCCTCCTACCATGATGAACTGGCCCCTCCAGGCCTATAGCAACGGGGCTTAATTGGTCATAAACAGAAACCTCCCAAACTTTGAGCCAAAATAAACCTTTCCTCTTTTTAAACTTGATCTCTCTTTGGTATTTATTTCAAAAATGGGAAGCTGATTTACACACTTTGACTGGCAATGGACTTGGGGAAAACACAGAATATACCACTTCTTTTTTTTTTTTTTTTTTTTTTTTTTTTTTTTTTGGTACCGGGGATTGAACTCAGCGGCACTAGACCACTGGGCCACATCCCCAGCCCTTTTTTGTATTTTATTTAGAGACAGGGTCTCACTGAGTTGCTAAGTGCCTCGCCATTGCTGAGGCTGGCTTTGAACTCGCGATCCTCCTGCCTCAGCCTCCCAAAGTGCTGGGATTACAGGCGTGCGCCACCGCGACCGGCGACCACTTCTGAGGAGGTTAGTAGGCATCATTTAGTCCAGTCTCTCCATCTCCAGCATTTGCACAATTACGCTTAGGCTGGGATGTGGCTGGATGTACTATGAGTTGTAAATCAGCAGGACAATGGCTTCTGTTACTCTCTTGTTCTATGAGGAGAGCATTGGAATATCTTGTATGGTTCAGAGACAGATGTACCCCAGCACAAGGCAGTCTGAGCACAGGTGACAGCTGCCCAGAACCTGGAGATATTGGGGTCCGCCACTGTGAAATTGAGTTGGATGGTAGTCCCTCCCATTGAAAAACAGGGGGAAATGCTATTGACCTGCAGTGGAGAAAAAAACAAATGCAGACATAGTTTCTCCTGCTATACATTTGCAAAAATGATCACTTCTTTGACCTCAAAAAGACTTCTCCCCACCAGCATGCAAGCAATCCACCAGCTGTGTAGCCTTGGATTCAATTCCAGCACTACCTGGAGATAGTGTCAGATCTCACAGGTTAAGACTGCCCTCAACACAGGTCAGTTGCCAATTGCAAGCCCCAGCTTGTTTTCTAATCAAAAGGCTTCTAATCAAAGGGCTATAAACCCTGGTTCCCACAATCCCCTTCTCTGGTTCAATTAATTTGCTAGAGTGCCTCAGTGAACTCATGGAAACACTTAACATTTACTGGTTTATTATAAAGAATATCACAAAGGATACAGATGAAGAGATGCATAAGGTCAGGTATGGGGGGAAGGGAGACACCATTGCCAGGAGCTTTCACTTGTCCTATCTGGAAGTTCTCTGAACCCTGTCCCTCTGGGTTTCTATGGAGTCTCCATCAGAAAGACATGATTAGGGCTGGGGTTGTAGCTCAGTGGTATGGCACTTGCCTCACATGCCTGAGGCTCTGGTTTTTTTGTTTTTTAAATGTTTATTTATTTGTTTTAGTTGTACACAATGCCTTTATTTTTACGTGGTGCTGAGGTTCGAACCCGGGCTAGGCAAATGCTCTACCACTGAGCCACAACCCCAGTCCCCCCCCCCCCAGGCTCTGGTTTTGATCCTCACTCAGCACCACATAGAAATAAATTAAAAAATAAAAATAAAGATATGTGCCCATCTACAACTAAAAAAAATTTAAAAAAAAGATTAATTAAATCACCAGGGACATTGGTGACCAATTTAATCTTTAGTCTCTCTCCCTTTCCCAGAGTTCAGGCACAGTGCTGAAGGTCTTAATGTTTTAACCCTTCTTTGGTCTTTAGGTCATTTGGGTGATAAAGCTACTTAAGTGTTGCCAGCCATTGAGTCACAAGCATAGAATAAAGGGAAAAAAAACCTGATTCTGAGATCCCTAGGATTTTAATAGTTACATGCCAGAAAACAGAGATAGAGATCAAATACATATTTCACAATATCACACCTGAAAAAATACTTTAAAAATTGTGCTCTTATAAGAGAAATGCAAATCAAAACCACTTTAAGACTTCATCTCACACCTGTCAGAATGGCAGCTATTAAGAACACAAACAACAATAAATGTTGGCGAGGATGTGGGGAAAAAGGCACACTCATACATTGCTGGTGGGACTGCAAAATGGTGCAGCCAATCTGGAAAGCAGTATGGAGATTCCTTGGAAAAGTGGGAATGGAACCACCTTATGACCCAGTATCCCACTCCTCAGTCTATACCCAAAGGACTTAAAAACAGCATACTACAGGGACACAGCCACATCAATGTTTATAGCAACACAATTCACAATAGCTAAACTATGGAACCAACCAAGATGCCCTTCAGTTGATGAATGGATTAAGAAAATGTGGTATATATACACAATGGAGTATTACTCAGTAATAAAAGAGAATAAAATCATGGCATTCGCAGATAAATGGATGCAATTGGGGAATATAATGCTAAGTGAACTTAGCCAATCCCCAAAATCCAAATGCCGAATGTTTCCTCTGATATAAGGAGGCCGACTCACAGTGGGGTTGGGATGGAGAGATGGGAGGATTAGAGGAACAATAGAAGGGCCAATGGGGAGGGAGAGAAAGGGAGAGGGAAAAAGGGTGAAGAAGGAAAAAAAAAAGATGGTAGAATGAGTTGGATATTATAACCCTAAGTGCATGTATGAAGCCATGAATGCTGTGAATATACTTTGTATACAACCAGAGATATGTAAAAGTGTGCTCTATAAGTATAATATGAAATGTAATGCATTCTGATGTCATTTCTAACAACTTAGAATAAAAAATAAATAAATTTAAAGAATAAAAATTGTGCCAAAATCCCGGGCCAAGTCCCGTGAGACTACAAAAGGCAACAATGCCCAAACATCTCCATAGCCCGTAGTCAACCACAATCTTAACCATCTCCCCAAACAGGGCTCCTACACTCTTTACATGTAATATGAAATGAATTTCACTCTGCAAGCATGTATAACAAATTAGAATAAAAATAAAAAGTATTTTAAAAAAATCACATCTGAAAACCAGATTGAACCTGGTCACACATAGGATAAACCTTACTTTTGGTCTTCACAGGGCTTAATAGAAATCCCTAAATCTTTTTGTTTTTTTTGAACTGGGAATTGAACCCAGGGTGCTCTACCATTAAGCTACATCCTTAGCCTCTTTTTATTTTTGATTCTGAGACAAGGAGTTCCCTCTAAATTGCCAAGGCTGGCCTCAAGCTTGCTACAATCCTCCTCCTTCAGCCTCCCAAGATGTTGGGATTATAGGTGTGTGCCATGGTGCACGGTGAAATCCCTAAATCTTGATGCTTTTAAGTACCTTTCTTTGGATGCCCATTTGATATTCAAGGGAGCCAAGAAAAAGGGTGAGATCAAATAACAACCTCAACGATTGTGAAACAGGACTATGTTTTATGTACTCCATTCCTTAACTTATGTTAACTTATGTTTCTTTAATGGGACCCCCCCCTTTTTAAACTCAGGGGCACTCAACCACTGAGTCACATCCCTAGCCCCATTTTGTATTTTATTTAGAGACAGGGTCTCTCTGTTGCTAATGAGTTGCTTAGCACCTCACTTTTGCTGAGGCTGTCTTTGAACTTGGGATCCTCCTGCCTCAGTCTCCTAAGCCGCTGGGATTACAGGCGTGTGCCACCATGCTCACCTAATGGGAGGATATTTTTTGATAACTGGAATGCAAGCCCTTTTGCCAAATAAAATCACACAGGTGTGCCTCATATGCTATAGGATGGTTTTAATGGTATACATTATAGGAGATCTCTATAAGCAATTGTTCCTACTATCTAATGTCTGTCAGAAAGAATGACTCAAGCGTCAATTATTGCTTTCTCTGGACATTGACCAAAATTAAAAACTCCACTCAGGGCTGGGGTTGTGGCTCAGCGGTAGAGAGCTGGCCTAGCACATGCGTGGCCCGGGTCCGGTCCTCAGCACCATGTACAAATAAACGCATCGTGTACAACTAAAGCAAATAAATAAATATTAAAAAAAAAAAAAAAACTCCACGCAGCAGTGCAAGTTATGCAGGTGGTTGGCTGTCCCTTCTGCAGCTAATTCACTCTGGCAGGCACATAAGGAAATTGTAATGCTCAGAATGAGAAGTTTCATAGCATATGGGACTTTCTATGGCTGAGTGGCAAAATTGAAGATAACTGCTTGAAGGAGCCCCAATTAGGGAGATGGCTATTGCGGTCAGCTGGAAGCCATAAGTTCCACCTGATAATAAGTATGTATGTGACGCACCTGTAAATGCACGTGAGGCACCCGCAAAGCTAAAGGTATATAACCGGGTGAAAGCGGTCGGAGTCAGGAGAAGAATGAATTCATTCAGCCAGTCATGCAGTCCCTCGGTCGGAAGAAGAGTTCGGGTCGGAGAAGAAGAAAAGAATCAGAGCGGCCAGAACGTAGGCAGAGCGGTTACAGAAGAGAAACCAGATAGAAGAAGTAATTCCTGGTCAGAGTCAGGCAGAGGCTCCCGAGGAAGAAAGAAGAAAGAAGAAAGAAGCTCTAAAAGCTAAGCTCTCTCTCTCTCTCTAAAGAAGAAATCTCTCTCTTTCAAGCTCTCTCTCTTTCTAAGCTCTAAGAAGAAGCTCTAAGAAGAAAAGCTCTATCTTTCTTTCTCTCTCTCTAAGCTAAGAAGAACAGAAGAAAGAAGAAAGCTCTCTCTAATCTTTCTCTCTAAGCTCTTTCTAAGAAGAAGAAAAATCTTTCTTTCTCTCTCTAAGCTCTCTCTAAGAAAGTAGAAGTAAAAGTAGTAATAGCTTTACTCTGCCTCCGAGTTTTCCTCCCGCGGCGCCGTGGCTGGCCATGACAGGCAGCTTACACCTGCTCTGAAAATATTTCAGGCTAAACTTATTTCTACCAGATTCTGCATAAGCACAATTGCTAGGAGAACAACTGCCACTCATTTCTGAAGATTTGTGTCTTTCTTCAGGGAGCTAAACCAGTTACTACAGTGAAGGCAAAGGTATTTCTTGAAGGAAAATTCTGGCTCTCATCCAGGTATTCCGTAGTTTACCTTCCTTTGAGTAGAGGGATTTAGGCAGTTTGTAGTAGTAGACAGGTGTCTCAACTTGCCTAACAGAACATCAGTCTTGCTACTTGCTTGTTTGATATACATACAAGATTTATGTATTTTCTATCAGTCAGCAATATCAAATTCTTTTATGTGTATGTGGTGCTGTGTATTGAACCCAGGGCCTTGCAAAGTGGGAGGCAAGTGCTCTACCATTGAATTACATTCCTAGGCCCTTTTTTTCTTTTAAAGCTTTGAGACATTTATTTAATTTCCTAAATAACCAATCATTGATTATGTCATAATCATAACTGGATAATCTTATACTTCCTCAGAAAACACAGCGCTATTCAGTGACTCTAGTACCTTATGGAGAAATTTAATCTTTGGTCATAGTGTTAGCTCCTGGTTTCATAGTTCCATACGCTTTCTTTGAAATGACCTACCATATACTTTTTGGTGAATTTTAAGATCTTCCCATATGCTGCATTCATTACCATAAATCTATATATTTATGTGACTTTAACTTAGCTCTCTTTCCAGAATCCTTATTACCGTGATATCATTTAGAGAGTGTAAGGACAAGATTGCTATAAGACTATTGACTTAGTAATTCAAATATTGCCTAATGTTTCCTATGTAAGGCATTATATGAGAGGTTTATTTTATTTTAGAATTTAGTATTAGGGGAAAAGATTCCTTCTCAAAAACTAATGTCCTTTTTTCCTATTCCACAAGTTATATAATACATAGTATTCTGGTCAGCAGGAATATAATTGATAATCACTCACAGTTAATATATTAACCTCAGGGGCTAGATTATTCATATATGCTTTCTTTTTTCTTTTTTTCCTTTTAATTAATTAATTAGGTTTTTTTTTGTACTAATGGAAACTCTATCACTGGGCTACATTCCCTGCCCTTTTTTGATATTTTATTTTGAGACAGGGTCTTATTAAGTTTCTCGGGCTGACCTCAAACTTGTGATACTCCTGCTTCAGCCTCCCAAGTTGCTGGGATTATAGGCCTGAGCTACCTACATGTCTTTTGTTGTACCCATTATTCAATTGAGATAAGTGTCTAAAAGCCAAATTACAGGGATAGAGGGCACAAATATTTAGAAGATTCTTTGATATATATAATTATATATATATATATAATTTCTTTCCTGAAATACTGTATTAATTGGTAATTTTACCATCACTCTATGTGAATCCTTATTTCTTAGAATTTTGACAATATGGGGACTGGGATTTTGGCTCAGTGGTGGAGTGCTTGCCTAGCACACGCACGTGAGGCACTGGGTTTGTTCCTCAGCACCACATAAAAATAAATAAATAAAGGTATTGTGTCCATCTCAACTAAAAAAGTCTATTAATTTAAAAAATATTGACAATATGGTATATTAGCATTTTTTTCTAATATATTTGCCATTTTGGTAGATAAAATCTTATATCATTATTATCATTATTATCATTGGTAATGGGCATTTAATCCAGGGTTATTTTTATCACTGAGTTATAGCTCCAGTCCTCCCCTTTTTTTCATCTTTGAATTTTTAAATTTTGAGACAAGGTCTTGCTAAGTTGCTGAGCCTGGCCTCGAACTTGTGATCCTCCTGTTTCAGCCTCTCAATTTGTTGGGATTTCAAACTGTGCAAAATGGTATATTATTTTAATTTGGATTTATTTGATTACTGCTGAGACTAGACTTCTTTTTACTTCATGTTTATTGACTACTTTGAGTCAGAATTACTAGTTCCTAAACTTTCCTTGTGTTAAGAAGAAAACCATGAATGGGTGGAGAGGTTAAGATGTTTTATATAAAAAAAAACCTTTTTTTTTTTTTTGTACCGGGGATTGAACTCAGGGGCACTCGACCACTGGGTCACATTCCCAGCCCTTTTTTGTATTTTATTAGAGACAGGGTCTCACTGAGTTGCTAAGTGCCATGTCATTTCTGAGGCTAGCTTTGAATTTGCGATCCTCCTGCCTCAGCCTCCCAAGTGCTGGGATTACAGGTGTGCACCACCGTACCTGGCTGTTTTGTATCAATTTTTAAAAACATTTTATATGTTAAAATATTAAGGGGTGTAACTCAATGGTAGAGTGTTTGTCTAGCATTCTCAAGGCCTTGGATTCCATCCCTAGCACCATTTAATAACAATAACAATAATAATAATAGGAATTTCTCTTTCCCTTTAAAAGCCAGGTATAGTCTGAATAACTTCAGAGCACTAATACAGAAGTCTGAATCTGTGTTTTCCTAAATTGTAATTCTCTCACCCCAAATAAAGTTCTTTTGTTTTTAAAGTTTCTAGGTTTTAATCCATTGATACCAATATCACCACTTTTATTCACACTGAACAAAAACAGTATAATAAGATAAAAAAAAAGAGGTTAACATTATAGGAGTAGAAAGGAAAAAACTAATATGGGCATATTGTGTGTGTGTGTGTGTGTGTGTGTGTGTGTGTATGGTGCTGGGGATTGAACCCAGGGCTTTGTGCGTGCAAGGCAACCACTCTACCAACTCCACTCTACCAACTGAGTTATATCCCCAGCCCCATTTGTTTAATTTTTATAATCAATTTATTATCATTGTAAATATATATTAGAGCTATGGTTTTAAAATGTATTTTATTTATTTATTTGGTAAATTGTAAGTTTTTCATTGGAAAACAAATATAATACTTGGAACAAATCTGAGGCAAATTGTGCTATAACAGATTTTCTTTGAGTGGATAAAACTTAAGAAGCAAGTAACAATAGAAAATGTTCCTGTACAGGACCAGCAATACAAAAAGAGTGTACAAGTATGTGAATAATTCACCTGTATTGTAATAATATATATTTTTTCTTATTATTTATTTATTTATTTATTTTGTCATGCTGGGGATTCAACTTAGCTGGGGATTCAGCCACTGAGCTATGCCCCCAGGCCTTTTTTTCTTTCTTGTACTGGGGAATTGAAGCCAGGGCCTTGTGCATACTAGGCAAACCCTCAACCACTGAACTACATCCCGAGCCCTTATTAAATTTTATTTTGAGATATGGTCTCCTTAAGTTGCTGAAGCTGGCCTCAAACTTCCTATCCTCCTGTCTCAGCCTTAGGAGTAGCTGGATATGTGTGCCCCCACGCTTAGCCTGAGGCTTGTTTTTTTTTTTTTTTTTAAATTAAAAACATTAAAAGACTTTTTTAAAAAATTGATGCAGCATGGTTTTTAAAATAATTTAAGTGAGTAGTTTTTTTAAAAAAAATTTTTATTAGTTATTGATGAACCTTTATTTATTTATTTGTTTATATGTGGTACTGAGAATCAAACCCAGTGCCTCGCACATGCTAGGTAAGCGCTCTACCACTGAGCCACAACCCCAGCCCTAAGTGAATATTTTTGACTATCTATAGTCCATGCAGAGTTACAACCCCACCCTTCAACAATACACTGACAATTCCTAAAGGAAACCACTTTAAAAAAAGCATAACCTAGATACTTCCTCATTTGTCCAACTCCATCTAAGTTTAGGTGTGTAGAAAGGCCTAGATATATCCAGATTAACCCACACACAACATATTACTTGATCATTTTTTTTTTTCCTTTTTTGGTGCTAGAGATTGAACCCAGGGCATTGCACATGCTAAGCATGTCCTCTACCACTGAGTATAATACCAATACCAGCTGGATCCATTTTCTAAAATAAGGTTTTAGGACAATGCCATTAAAATAAGAAAGCATGGAGGGATGAAATTCTAGTTACTATCTAGTTACTATGTGTGTGTGTGTGTGTGTGTGTATGTGTGTGTGTGTGTGTGTTTTGGTGGTGCTGGGGATTGAATACGCCTTGTGCATGTGAGGCAAGCACTTTACCAACTGAACTATATCCCCAGCCCTGTGCATATATTTTTCACAAGGAATAGGGGGAAACATTTAACAGATGGCTTAGAAAGAAAAGGTGGATAAACATGTTTGTACAGAAATTTAACACATTCTGTACAGTGTCATCCTGTTGCTGTCATCATTGGGACAAACTCTAGCTTACTTGACCATCACCATCAGTATCTGCTTCCTTAATGATTTTATCAACCTCTTTATCTAACTTTCCTCCAAGATTTGTATTGCACGTGGAAGCTCTGCTGCAGTAACATAGCCATTGCCATCCTTATCAAACACCTGGAATGTTTCTCTAATCTCTTCTTCATTGTGTCTTTCATTTTTCTTGCCATTATTGTCAGAAAATTAGGAAAGTCAGTTGCACTATTACAATCAGTATTTATTTCATTAATCATGTCATATAACTGCTTCTGTGGGATTTTGCCCAAGAGATCAGTTCTGTTGTTAGAATTCCATTGCTATCCTTATCAGATAGTGAAAAATTGCCTTTGAAGTCTGAGATCTGCTCTGGTCAGTTGGTCAGCCATGTTGCAAGCTCTACTGATTTCTAAGATTCAACCACACTACCACTTAGCTGGCTTGCTCCATTTGGATTCTAAAAATGTATTTTAGCTAGGAAAGTCTGCCATTTGCAACAACATGGTTGAACCTAGAGGACATTATACAAAACAAAATAAGGCAGGTACAGAGAAACAAAGACTGGGTGTGGCTCAGTAGTAAAGCACTTGTTAAAGCAAGAGCTGGGTTCAATTCCTAGCACTACCAAAACCAAAACCAAACCAAACAAACAACCCGCTCCCAGCCCAAACCTGTAGGATCTCACTTCTTCTTTATTTATTTATTTTTAGTTGATGGTAGACCTTTATTTTATTTATTTATATGCAGTACTGAGAATCGAACCCAGTGCCTCACACATGCCAGGTAAGTGCGCTACCAATGAACCCCAGCCCCGGCCCCAAGAACTCACTTCTTTATGGAATTTAAAAAAAGAACTCAGAGGTACAGAGTAGAAAAGGTAGTTATCAGAAGCTGGGAGTGAGAGAGAGTGGACAGAGAAGCAGGAGATAGAATTAGTTAGCAGGAATCAGTTCTGGTGTCTCATTGCACGGCAAGGTGATTTTAGTTAATAATGAAAAATATGTTTCAAAATAATTTTAAAAAGAGAGGTTCTTAAATGTTCTCATCACAAGCCCAGAGGAGTGGCATGGCTCTGTAGTTGCAGCTACTCCAGAGGCCAAAGTAGGAAGATCACTTGAGCTCAAGAGTTTGAAAGGAGCCTGGGTAAGGTAGTGAAACAAAGAAACAATCTTTGTTTGTTCACTCCAAAACAAAGTAACAAACAACATGAAGAACACAAAGAAATGATAAGTACTAAAATTGATAGATAGGCTAATATTCTGATTTGGTCATTCCATAATGTAGATATATACTAAAAAACATATTGTGCCCCACAAATACAAATAATTATTTGTCAATTAAAAATAAAAGAAAAAGAAAACTTAAACAAATGTTTTAAAACTTGCAAATATGTGGCTTTTCATCTACCTGGTTTCCAATTTCTGTCCTAATTGCATTGTTATCTGAGAATATAATCTGCTTTCAAGTTGTCCTGTTTGATCTTTTATCAAACTGTCAATACTTTACCCTAACAAAGTGGTCTTTTTAATTTTTCCTTTGTTTTGTTTTGGTTTTGGTCTTCAAATCCATTTTTGTCTAATCTGAATCTAGGTATACAGGTTCTTTTTTTTTTTTTTCCTTTTGGTATATGAATAAATGCTCAGTATCATTAATCATCAGGGAAATGCAAATTGAAACACAATGAGGGCTGGGGATGTATCCCTATGCAAGGCCCTTGGATCAATTCCCAGCATAGCAAAAAAATAAAAACAAACTAACCACAATGAGATGTTGCAATGGCTGTTATCAAAAAGATGAAAGAAGACCAGCACTATAGCACATGCCTATAACCAAGCTACTCAGCAGGCTGAGGCAGGAGGATTCCCAAGTTTGAGGCCAGCCTGGGCAATGCAGTGAGACCCAAAAGAATTAGAAGCAGGGGCTCAAACAAATATTTCTACACTCATGTTCATTAGCAGCATTACTCACAACTGCCAAAAGGGATAGAAGCATCCAAGTTTTCATTTTAAAAAAATGGACAAACAAAAATATAGTAAATATATACAGTAGAATGTTATTCAACCTTAAAAAGGAAGGAAATTCTGGTGTATGCCATGACATGGATGAACCTTGAGGACACTATGCTAAATGAAATGAATCTTTAAAAAAGGGACTAATGCTGTATGATTCTGGAATAGTCAGATTCATAGATAGAAGAATGCAACTGCCATGGGCCGATGGGAGGAGGGAATAGGGAATTATCGTTTAGTGGGTAGAAAGTTTCAGTTTGGAAAAATGTAAGAATTCTGGAGATGGAAAGTGGTGATGGTGGAACAAAAATGATAATATCTTTAATACCACTGAACTGTACAATTAAAAATGGTTCAAATAGTAAATTCTATGTTATTGGCATTTGATCACAATATAAAAAGAGTAAAACTAGAAAAGCAAAGATGGGGGAAGGGAAGAGGACCCTACCCCACGATGTCCTTTGCATTACTGCCATAGGCCCAATGTGTCACACAGAGCCCACCACCATAGTAAATTGTCAATAATTACTTGTTAATGGGTAAAGAAAAGACCTGTGGGTGAAAGTCACTGTTTTTGTTGTGGTTTGGATTTTAAGTGTATCCCCAAAGCTCATATGTTGGAGACTTGCTTCCCAGCTATTAGGAGGTGGTAGAAGCTTTAGGAGGTGGGTCCTACTTGGAGAAAGTTAGGTCATTGGTGGCATGCCCTTGATCCTGCTCCTTCCTTTCTCTCTTTATTCTTGGCTACTTTAAGTGATCAGGTTTTCTCTATCACATGCTCCTGACCCCCAATGATATTATGCCTTGCTACAAGCCCAAAGGCAACATGGCCAAGTGGAATAAAATCTTTGAAAACATAAGCTGAAATAAATCTTTCGTTCTTCTAAGTTGATTTCCTCAAGTATTTTGTCACAGTGACAGAAAACTAACACAGTTTTAGCACCTCGTAGCCTTTCCTGAAGCTTAAAATTACTTAAAAGGAAAAACGTTCATCCTCTTAAAACCTAAACCTAAATTCTACAGTTTGGGCCCAAAAAGATAACTTGAAAGACAAAAGCCACTTGTCATTTGTAATTGACATGATGACAGATGTTTGATAATATTAATTCACTTGTACATGTCCACCCTTACCATTCTCTGCATTGAAAATAGCCAGAAGAGACGGGGCATGGTGGCATACACCTGTAATCCCAGTAGGTAGGGAGGCTGAGACAGGAGGATTGCAAGTTCAAAGCCAGTCTCAGCAACTTAGTGAGGCCCTCAGCAACTAAGCAAGACCCTGTCTCTAAATAAAATTTAAAAAGGGCTGGGGATGTGGCTCGGTGGGTAAGTATCCCTGGGTTCAATCCCTGGTACCAAAAAAAAAAAGGAACATGGGATCTTCCCTACTCATTTCATTCCTTTACCCAAGACCTCCTGGATAGGCAAATAGAGATTTGGAAAGCCCCTGCCTCTGGCCTTGGTTCAGCTTGGCATGCCCTTCCCCCTGAGTCTGGGCACCACCTCTTCTGGCTGGTCTGTGTTTAGTTCTGTCCCTGCCTCCCCAGGAAGGTCTCTTTCATTGTTTCTCTGGTCACTGGTCCTCTCCGTTCCTCAAGTCTGGCTCTGCTTTTATCCTCTGCCAGCCCCATGGCCAGTGTCAGGTGTGTGGGTTGTAATTCTCTTCCTGTGTGCTTTGAGGATCATTTTTATTCATGTTTGGAGGACTTTGTTCTGAGTTAACCTTGAAGTGTTTTGGTTTCAGTTCAGATACACTTTTTCTTTTTCTCTCCTTCCCTTCCAGGAAAATTCCTAAGAATTATCTATTCCCTCATTTCTTTAACATTTTTCTTTCTGGCTGGCTGACCTAGACCCAGTGTCTTTCTCCAGCAGGACAGCGTGGGCAGTGAAAGTAACCATTGAGAGTCCTGGGGATGGGACGGCACACTTCAACTGACTTGTAGGAAAGCCTGAAAACACCTCAAGTGTGGGGAGCAGCTCTGACCCCAGGAGGCCTGGATTCAGCTCCACATAGGTCCCAGGGCACTCGAGTGGTAAATGCCATGTTTCCCCTGGGGCCCAGCCAGGATGGCTCAGGCCAAGAGGAGAATCACTTCAAAGGCATCTATTTGAGGGGAGAAAAATGCTCCTTTTCTGCAGGTACCAGGTTGATCTTGGTGTTCTGAGGTAATGATCCAGCCCCATCTGAGACCACAACTCATCTTGGAAGTCTGACATGGCATTCTGTGATCACAGAACTCTTTCATAATCCACTTGTGTACATGTACGTATGTGTGTAAACACACGTAATACTCTCTGCTGGGAGAAGCTTGATTACACATGAAGGGTGCTGACGGAGCTAGCACTTTCTGCACCACCAAAGGCTCAGTCTTCAAAGTGTTTCTGTATGGCTTTGTTACTACCTCATCTAAAGGCCTCTTCTCATTAAAGGTTGTAATGAGAGGTTATTTCTGCTCATGATTATAGGGTGAAAGAGCAGTCTCCCTCACTCTCCTTTCTCACATATTTTCTTTTCTTTTCTTTTTTCTTTCTTTCTTGTTGCAGTACTGGGGATTGAACCCAGAGACACTCTACCACTGCACTACATCCCCAGATCTTTTATTTTTTATTTTGAGACAGGGCGTTGCTAAGTTGCTGAGACTAGCTTAGAACTTGTGATCTTTCTGACTCAGCCTTTTGAGTTTCCCAAGAGTACAGGCATGTGCCACCATGCCTGGCTTCTCTCACACATTTTCTGTGGTACATTTGCCAAATCTCCAAGTTCAAATGCTTGGAGCTGCTCCTCCCCGTTTCTTCTTCAGAGCAACATTTAAATCCATTTCCCAGTGTTGTGCTGTTTTCTCTGAGATTATTTATCCCTTAATACTTATGGCCCTGATGTGCCAGGTGCTGTGGTATGTTCCACATATTGATGAGGATTTTAAGTTTTGTTAGAAACTGGTCTGGGAGAGACATCGCCACTGCTTCTTCCCTCCCTGCCCGAAGGCTGTCCAGGTTCCCAGCTGCCCAGAGTCAAGTGCAGACTCCCAGCCTGCCTCCTACAACCTTGGTCATTCAGCCAAAACCACCCTTCACTTGCCCTCCTCTTCCTCCTTCACTTGCCCTCCTCTTCCTCCTTCACTTGCCCTCCTCTTCCTTTGTTTCTGTGTTCCTTCTTTGGGGTGCAGTTGCCATCCCTACTCCAGGAAGCTTTCCCTGATCCTTCCAAACCTTAGTCCCCTGAGTTTCTCTGGAGCCCCCAGTACGCTGAGCTCCTGTTACTCACAATGCAGTTGTCCAGATTCATGTGTTTCAGAGCTGTGAGTTCCAAGGGGGCCCCATGTCATCCAACTCTCTCAGTGCCTTTTGTACAGGAGAAACATACCTACTGAAAGAATGCATGCTAGCAAATGAATAATATTTAGCTCATTTGAATAGAGTAAATTTAGCAAGACCAATGATAATACATATTATTTTCATGGCAATTTCTTTTTCTTTCTGGCATATTTGTGGGTCGAAACTCAGAGGTGACTTTCTATCTTTCATTCTGAAATTAGGTATTGACAGACTAGAAGGTTAGGTGGGATGGTCAAGATCACCAGCTACGTGTTGCTGCTCACTGCATGGAACAGCAGAGGTTGAAGGCATCTGGGCAGTCAGCTCATCCACCTTCCCCCTAACCCAGATGGAGAAACTGAGGCACCAGGTCCCCCACAACTGTTAAAACATTGGAGCTGGAACTTGGGGCTCTCCAGGTTCAGGTCTAACACAGGTTTTCCATCCTATTGATTCTAGGGGTCTCTTCACTTTATGTCCTATACTTGTTTGATGAGAGAAAGGCACCAGACCTTAGTGACAATCATCTCACCTTAATAACAGCATATTGGCTGGGGTTGTGGCTCAGTGGTAGAGTGATTGCCTAGCATGTGTGAGGCACTGGGTTTGATTCTCAGCACCACATAAAAATAAATAGAGGTACAATAACAACTAATAAAATATTTTTAAAAAACATCATGTTGATGGTACCTGTTATGTACTGGTACTGGGGATTGAAATCAGGGGCACTTTACCACTGAGCTACATCCCTAGCCCTTTTTATTTTTTATTTTAGAGAGGGTCTCTCTCTAGGTTGCTTAGGGCCTCACTAAACTGCTGAGGCTGGCTTTGAACTTGGGCCTCAACCTCCTGAGTGGCTGAGATTACAGGTGTGCACCACCATACCTGGATAGGTGTGTGTGTGTGTGTGTGTGTGTGTGTTGGTACCAGAGATTGAGCTCAGGGGCACTCAACCACTGAGCCACATCCCCAGCCCTATTTTGTATTTTATTTAGAGACAGGGTCTCACTGAGTTGCTTAGCACCTCGCCATTGCTGAGGCTGGCTTTGAACTCTCAATCCTCCTGTCTCAGCCTCCTGAGCTGCTGGGATTATAGGCATTCACCACTGTACCTGGCCCTGGATAAAATAAATAAATAAATAAATAAATATATATATATATATATGTGTGTGTGTATATATATATATATATTTACACACATATATACACATTTTATATATATGTATATATATATATAAAATATTTATTTATTTGCTTTAGTTGTACACAATGTGTTTATTTTTACGTGGTGCTGGGGATCAAACCCGGGCCGCACATGTGCTGGGCGAGTGATCTACCGCTGAGCCACAACCCCAGCCTTGGATATATATTTTTAAAATATATATCCGGTTTTATTTTTGGCTCAGGGGGTCATGATACATTTAAATAAATCTAGAAAGGTGGTCTAGTAGTGACACCAAGCATGCTGCTTCTAGTTGTACTCTAGATGGTGGCGGCTTCTGTTTTTACAGCTGGTCCTGGAAGCCCTGTCTATGTAAGGCCTTCTCCTGATTACATTGGAGGACAGTGGTAGGAGGGTCTGGGGATGGTCAGTGTCCTCTCATGCAACATGCACAATTTTGGGGTGTCAAGACATACTGGGTTAGAAAATCAGCTTTGACTAATTTCCTGAGACCCTGTGGATAATGTCTTCCAGTCATCTGTTTCATTCCCTATAAACTGGAGACAATTATAGCAAGCTCCTGTAAATATGTCCATCTGTCACAAACAGCAATTACATTCCAGCTGTTGGGATTGGGGAGGGCCAGGGAGGCTGCACTTCTTACTTTATGTATTTCTCAGTTTGTTAATTTTAGTGATGAGCCCATGTGACTTCCATAATCATGATCTTTATGAAATGAAACCATAAAGACTTCATTTTGAAAACCAGATCCAAGGGCCCTGGTTAGAATGTGCTGCTTGTAAAGTTGCGACTCTTGCTGGGGGTGGCAGTGCTCCTCTGCTCGCTGTCCTGGGTCAAAGAGTCAAAGGCCAGCATGTGACAGATTTCTCCTTGGCTGTGTGACAGGCTTCTCCTCAGTCCCTGACTTTTCAATTGAGATTCTTTCTCTTTATGAAACAGGAGCTCATTTTACAGCCTGTCATGATGTTCGCAAAATTTGGCTTCTCTGGCTGCTAATACTTGTCTTCTGAACCTGTCAAATTTTCCTTGCTGTGGGACACTACCTGCCCTCAATCACAGAGCCCAAACACAGATAACTTTTCTCCTTTTTAATTTTCAGAGACTTTCAGGCCGCCTCTTCAGCTTTGGGGAGCACTAACACTTAATTGGAATGGTACCAGAGATTGAGCTCAGGGGCACTCAACCACTGAGCCACATCCCCAGCCCTATTTTGTATTTTATTTAGAGACAGGGTCTCACTGAGTTGCTTAGCACCTCGCCATTGCTGAGGCTGGCTTTGAACTCTCAATCCTCCTGTCTCAGCCTCCTGAGCTGCTGGGATTATAGGCATTCACCACTGTACCTGGCCCTGGATAAAATAAATAAATAAATAAATAAATATATATATATATATATGTGTGTGTGTATATATATATATATATATTTACACACATATATACACATTTTATATATATGTATATATATATATAAAATATTTATTTATTTGCTTTAGTTGTACACAATGTGTTTATTTTTACGTGGTGCTGGGGATCAAACCCGGGCCGCACATGTGCTGGGCGAGTGATCTACCGCTGAGCCACAACCCCAGCCTTGGATATATATTTTTAAAATATATATCCGGTTTTATTTTGGCTCAGGGGGTCATGATACATTTAAATAAATCTAGAAAGGTGGTCTAGTAGTGACACCAAGCATGCTGCTTCTAGTTGTACTCTAGATGGTGGCGGCTTCTGTTTTTACAGCTGGTCCTGGAAGCCCTGTCTATGTAAGGCCTTCTCCTGATTACATTGGAGGACAGTGGTAGGAGGGTCTGGGGATGGTCAGTGTCCTCTCATGCAACATGCACAATTTTGGGGTGTCAAGACATACTGGGTTAGAAAATCAGCTTTGACTAATTTCCTGAGACCCTGTGGATAATGTCTTCCAGTCATCTGTTTCATTCCCTATAAACTGGAGACAATTATAGCAAGCTCCTGTAAATATGTCCATCTGTCACAAACAGCAATTACATTCCAGCTGTTGGGATTGGGGAGGGCCAGGGAGGCTGCACTTCTTACTTTATGTATTTCTCAGTTTGTTAATTTTAGTGATGAGCCCATGTGACTTCCATAATCATGATCTTTATGAAATGAAACCATAAAGACTTCATTTTGAAAACCAGATCCAAGGGCCCTGGTTAGAATGTGCTGCTTGTAAAGTTGCGACTCTTGCTGGGGGTGGCAGTGCTCCTCTGCTCGCTGTCCTGGGTCAAAGAGTCAAAGGCCAGCATGTGACAGATTTCTCCTTGGCTGTGTGACAGGCTTCTCCTCAGTCCCTGACTTTTCAATTGAGATTCTTTCTCTTTATGAAACAGGAGCTCATTTTACAGCCTGTCATGATGTTCGCAAAATTTGGCTTCTCTGGCTGCTAATACTTGTCTTCTGAACCTGTCAAATTTTCCTTGCTGTGGGACACTACCTGCCCTCAATCACAGAGCCCAAACACAGATAACTTTTCTCCTTTTTAATTTTCAGAGACTTTCAGGCCGCCTCTTCAGCTTTGGGGAGCACTAACACTTAATTGGAATTGTGGCCTTTTTGACGCGGAGGGCAGTCCCACAGCCTCGTAGCCCATCTGGCCCCTTCACACAGCCGTCTCAGGAACACACATCAAACCTTCTCTGTTAACACTTCATGCTGGTTGACTGCCTGTCAACCCAAGAAAATAAATAAACTGAACCAAACCCACAGCACTTTAAAAACTCTAATTGATCCTCACCATAGGCCTTGGCTACGCAGAAATGGCAGATCCCACTGTCCGAGTTTTATGTTTGGAGAAATCAGGGTAAACAGGGTAACAGAAGCTGACCTGAAGGGCTTGGGCTGTCCTGTCTCTGGGAGTTAGGCCATTTTTCTTTTCTTTTTTTGGACCAGGAATGGAATCTAGGGGCACTTAACCACTGAGCTACCTCCCCAGCCTTTTAATTTCTTTTTTATTTTGAAACAGCGCATCCCTAAATTGCTGAGGCTGGCCTCAAATTTGTAATCTGACTGCCTCAGCCTCCTAAGGTGCTGGGATTGCAGGTGAGTGCTACTGTGCCTGGTTCAGGCTATTTGACCAAGAGCCAGTGGCCTCGGCAAATTCCCTTCTGTACCACACCATGTGGTTACTAGCTCATAGCCCCATTTTCACATCAGCTCCCTCCCTCCCACCGGGGTAAGAAGATGCCAAACCTTCTTCCTTCACTAATCACTTATTTATTTGCTTACTTTTCTTCAATCCTGGTAGAGCCTAGAAATTTTAGTCATAGCTTCCAAGAATAGCTTGTTAATTCTGATAAATTAAAAGGTCTATGCTGATTTTCATACTCAACACAAAACAGAATAACTTCCCACTAGTAGTTCCTTTCAGATGCATCAGTCTGCACTTTCCCCCATCCACAGTGAGGCCTTCTTCCTACCCAGCTGTGTTACAGATTTGGGCACATTCATACTCTCTTCTTTCCACTAGATCAAGAATTGTTCTACCTCAATTACCCAATTCTGCAATCTATATAGATAAATATCTACTTCTTCTTCCTTCCTTTTTTTTTGGTACCAGGGATTGAACTCAGGGGCATTTAACCACTGAGCCACATCCTCAGTCCTTTCTTGTATTTTAATTTAGAGAGGGGGTCTTGCTGAGTTGCTTAGGACCTTGCTAAATTGCTGAGGCTGGCTTTGAACTCAGGATCCTCCTGCCTCAGCCTCCTGAGCCGCTGGGATTACAGGCATGCACCACCACGCCTGGCTATATACCTTTCTTGAAAATTTATCAATATCAAGGGCTAGGGATACAGCTCAATTGGTAGAGTGCTTGCCTTGTTTGCACAAGGCCCTGGGTTTGATCCCCAGCACCCCCCCCCCAAAAAAAAGTGTCTATCATGAAGTTCTGGAAAAACAAAACATCACAAACTTCTTTGGAATGTTTTCAATGGAATTGAAGTATTGTAAGTCTACCTGGTAAGTATTTGCTCATCTGGTTGGTTTTTTTTTTTAATGGGTTTTAGGTTATTTGTATATAAGGCATAAATAAGACTTTAAAAAATATGTCTGTGAGTCTGGCACTACAGCACACACCTGTGATACTGGCTTTGGAGGCTGAGGCAGGAGGAGCATAAATTCAATCCAGCCTCAGCAATTTAGCGAAGATTTAAGCAATTTGGAGAGACTCTGTCTGTAAATAAAAAATAAAAACGGCTGGGAATGTGGCTTAGTGGTTAAGTGCCCCTGGGTTCAAACCCTGGTACCAAAAACAAAACAAAACAAAAAGTTCTCTGAATTAAGTTGTTAAAATCTGACTCAATGATCTGCCTTATATCATCCGAAATATAAATGTTGCTGTGATTTGTATATGATTTTTATGTTAGTCAGCTTTCTGTCATTGGGACAAAATGCCTGAGAAAATCAATTTAAAGGGGTAAAGACTTGTTTTGTCTCACAGTTTTTTTGTTTTTGTTTTTAGCCGGGGGAGGGGGGGTGTACCAGGGATTGAGGGACAGTCAATCACTGAGCCACATCCCCAGCCCTATTTTATATTTTATTTAGAGACAGGGTCTCACTGAGTTGCTTAGTGCCTCACCATTGCTGAGGCTGGCTTTGAACTCGTGATCCTCCTGGTTCAGCCTCTGGAGCCTTTGGGATTACAGGTGTGCGCCACCATGCCCAGCTTTGTCTCACAGTTTTAAAGGCTCCAGGACATAGTCACTTGGCCCTACCACTGTGGGTTTATGGTGAAGCAGGGACATCATGCCCTGGTGGAGCACCTCATCAGCCCATTTCATGGTCACCAGCGAGGAGAGAGGGAGCTGCCAGGGGAAGAAAGGGAGTAAGAGAGAGAGGGGCTGGAGACAAAATAAACCTTTCAAAGGCATGACCATGACCCCTCCATGACCCTCTGCCTCCAGCTAGGCCCTACCTCCCAATATTTCTTACACCTACTAAAAACACCATCAGTTGGGGACCACACCCGTAGCACATGTCCTTTGGGGGACATTTACAATTCAAACCATAGAGTTTTAATGTGTCCTCCAAAGGTTTATGTGTTAAAAGCTTGGTTTCCAGTGAGGTTTCCTTTCTACAAGAGGTTGTAGAAAGCCAGGCACGGTGGCGCACGCCTGTAATCCCAGGAGGATCGTGAGTTCAAAGCCAGCCTCAGCAATGGCGAGGCACTTAGCAACTCAGTGAGACCCTGTCTCTAAATAGAATACAAAAAAGGGCTGGGGATGTGGCCCAGTGGTTGAGTGCCCCTGAGATCAATCCCGGATACCAAAAAAAAAAAAAAAAAAAAAAAAAAAAAAAAGAAGAAGAGGTTGTACAACCTTTAAGAAGTGAGTCCTGGGGCTGGGGATATAGCTCAGTTGGTAGAGTACTTGCCTCGCATACACAAGGAACTGGGTTCAATCCCAGCACCACAGGGGAAAAAAAAAAAAAAGTGAGTCCTGGTGGAAGTTGATTAAATTATTGGGGGCATTGCTCTCCAAAGGGATTGATCTTAGCCTCAGGGAATGGGTTAATTCTTTGTGAGAGTGAGTTGTTTTAAAAGATCAAGCCTGACTCCTGGTCCCCTCTCTGGCTTCCTTTATTGTAATGTGACTTCTTCTATATGTAGTCATCCATTTTAATGCCATGTACCATGAAGACCTCACAGAGGCTGAATTGATGGGGTTGCCTGATCTTGGACTTCCAGCTCTCAAAATGTGACCCAAATAAACCTTTAAAATTTTCTTTAAAATCAACCAGCCTCAGGTATTTTGTTATGGTATTAGAAAATAAATTCATACAGTATTTAGACATTCATAGACTAAAGTCTGTTACCTCTGACAGCAAATGCCTAGGGAGAGAGATCATGGCCTTTGCTTCAAAAGAGTCTTTTGAATCATAGGAAAAATAAATGTACAGGAAAGATATTAACAGTTATAAAATAAATTAGCAAAATGTGATAAGTGATGTAATAGGAATTGAATACATAGCACTAAAGAGAAATAAAGATGTGGGAGGCATTTGGGGGTGATTAGGAAAGGCTCTTGTAAAAAGAATATTTAAATCTTTATTATTTTAACAAGTTTGGTTTTATCTTATATTAATGTGAATGAAGGGAAAGAATATTTCACATTATTAATTTTCTATTGCTGCTAAAACAAATTACCATCCCCTTCATGGCTTAAAGCACAAATTTAACTTTCAGTTCTGAAAGTCAAATGCCTGAAGTGGGTCACTCTGGACTGAAATCCAGGTGTCAGCAGGGCTGTGCTCTTTCCAGAGGCTCCAAAGGAGAATCCACTGCCTGGCCCTCTCCAGCCTCAGGAGGCTGCCTACACTGCTTGATCTGTGTTCCTCCCTCCATCTTCAGAGCCAGCATGGACGGTTGGGTCCTTCTAGCATATCCCTCTAGTTTTGCTTCCATCTTCATATCTCCTCCTGTGACCTCTTCTGTTTCCCTCTTCCCTCAGGACTCTCGGTGATGGCAGTCAGCTCATTTGGATAGTCTAGCCTACTCTCACTATTTGGAGGGCACCTGTTTACAATCTGCATTCCATGTGCAATCTGAATTTGCCATTGAAGGAGCCCTAATTAGGAAGGGCTGTTGCAGCTAGCTGGAAGCCATAAGTTCCACCTGATATGTATGTGACGCACCTGTAGGCACCCGAAAAGCTGAAGGTGTATATAACCGGGTGAAAGCGGTCCGAGTTAGGAGAACGGAGAATTCAGTCAGCCGGGCAGTCACTCGGTCGGTCAGAAGAATCAGAGCGGCCAGAACGTAGGCAGAGCGGTTACAGAAGAGAAACCAGATAGAAGAAGTAATGACTGGCCAGAGTTAGGCCGAGGCTCCAGAGGACTGGTCAGAGTAAGGCCGAGGCTCCCGAGGAAGACAGAAGACAGAAGACAGAAGAAGGAAGAAAGAAGAGAGAAGAAAGAAGCTCTAGTCTTTCTCTAAGCTAAGCTCTATCTTTCTTTAAGCTACTCTACTCTAAGCTAAGAAGAAAAGCTAAGCTCTATCTTTCTTTACAAGAAGAAAAGCTCGCTTTAATCTTTCTCTCTAGAAGACAAGAAGAAAAGCTCGCTTTAATCTTTCTCTCTAAAAATCTTTCTTTCTCTCTCTAAGCTCTCTCTAAGAAAGTAGAAGTAAAAGTAGTAAAAGCTTAAC
The DNA here is from genome assembly GCA_025594165.1 of Tamias sibiricus. Taxonomy (NCBI): domain Eukaryota; kingdom Metazoa; phylum Chordata; class Mammalia; order Rodentia; family Sciuridae; genus Tamias; species Tamias sibiricus. The sequence continues at coordinate 105,190,329 of CM046662.1, forward strand.
TCTGCCCCCGAGAGTTTTATCCCAGTTTACGGTACCAGGCAGCTTACATGCCATGTAACCTAACACATTCACAGGTGCTGGGAAATAGGACGGAGAGATCTTTGGGTTGGGGGCATTATTCTTTCTACCACAAATACCTACTGTCACTCTGGACTTCATGAAAAATACAGAGTAGCCTACAATCTTGCTAGAGAGAAAAACAAAAACTCTAAAGAAAATCAAATAACGATTGAAGGTCACAGTGGCAGAGGTGTTATAAGCTATACTTGATTCATTGCCAGATCTTTCCATCAAGTCAGAGTTACTGTGACAATATAGGAAGTCTTAACTCCCACAGCTTGACTGCTGAGGGGAGGGAGACTTGCTCTGCACCTGGAAGAGCTGCTGAGGGGGAAGAGGTTAGAGCAGGAAGCAGCAGATGAGTAAAAGGGCAGGTGTGTAAACCTGTTCAGGGAAGAGGGAAGGCATGAAAGAGGAAGTAGGAAAGATAAGTAAGGATTGTGCCAGGCTCAGGAGATGGGTTTTGATCCTGAATTCTTCCACTGTTGTGTTTACATTTATTAAAAATGTATCACCCCAGATTCAAATATACACCTATCTTTTCTTCTAGTCCTGCAAATGTTCAATCTTTTACATTTGACTCTTTAACACATGTATCTTAGCTGGGGGTAGTGATGCAGGCCTGTAATCCCAGCTGCTCTGGAGGCTGAGACAGGAGGATCGCGAGTTCAAAGCCAGCCTCAGCAAAAGCAAGGCACTTAGCTAATCAGTGAGACCCTGTCTCTAATAAAATACAAAATAGGTCAGGGGGTGTGGCTCAGTGGTTGAGAGCCCCTGAGTTCAATCTCCTGGTACTAAAAATAAAGTAAAACGAAAATAAAAAATAAAATGGTTACGCGCCCCTGGGTTTAATCCCCAGTACAATAAAATAAAATAAAATAAATAAAAGTCTAGGGACTGGGAATGTAGCTTCATGGTATAGTGCTTGCCTAGCATGTTGGAGACTCTTATCTATAGCAGTAACACACACACACACACACACACACACACACACACACATCTTAGGTTTAATAGAATGATTACAAAGTGTGTTTACAGTTTTAAAATAGTAATAGAGATTCGAGATTTGTAATGATATCAGGTTTCCCTTTCCATGAACAAAGTATGTCTCCATTGGTTAAATCTTGTCTAATGACTGTTTCCCCCACAAAGTGTTACTATTTTCAAACTTTTTCAAAGGAAATTTTTATTTTATTTATTTGGTACCTAGAATTGAACCCAGGGGAACTTTACTACTAAGCTATATCCCAGCCCTTTTCATTTTATATTTTGAGACAGGGTCTCCCTAAGTTGCCAGATATGAACTTGTGGTCCTCCTGTCTTAGCCTGCTGAGTAGCTGGGATTACAGGTGTGCACCACCATGCCTGGAAGTTTTCAAATTTGATAAATTTGTTCTTCAGCACCTGTTTTTGTTGCTGTTGAAAATGTAAATTGTTCTTTTCTATTTTTTAATCATTGGTTAGTATGCAAGCATGTAATTGATTTTTGGATATGCAGTTGACACTTAATTTTATATCTGATCAATGACATCATTAAAACCTATTAGTAAGTCTATTTATTGGGTTTGTATGTCTACAAGAATATTATCTGTGAATTAAGACAATTTGTTTCTTCCTTTCCATTTCTATACCTTCTTCTTATTGTGCTCTTCCTATTCAGTATTGAATAAAAGTGGTGATATCAGGTGTCATGATTTTAATCTTGGAGAACTTTTAAAGTTATATTTATATATAACTTTATATTATATATATACATAATATATATACCTTTATTTTATTCATTTATTTATATGCAGTGCTGAAAATCGAGCCCAGTGCCTCACACATGCTAGGCAAGCACTTTACCACTGAGCCACAATCCCCCAACCTTTTCTAAAGTCTTACAATGAAAACTTTGATGCTTTAATGATCTGTTTGTTGAAGTTATTTTGTTTTGTTTTGTTTTGGTTTTGTACTGGGATTTAACATGGGGCATGCTAAGCAAGTACTCTACCACTGAGCTTCACCCCCAGCCCTTTAAAAAAATATTTTAAAGATAGAGTCCCCTGTGTTGTCCAGGTTGGTCTTAAATTTCTGGGCTCAGTGATCCTTCTGCCTCAGCCTTGCCAGTATCTGTGATTGTGATTTTTTTAAATGTTTTTTATGAAAGTAAGAAAATTTCCTCCTTTCTTACTTTGTCAAACTTTTATTGGAAAGATCTTTAATATCTGAACTACTTTAGTTTCAGACAGAAGAAAAATCTATTAATTTCACAGTGAGTTATGTAGAGGCTGGGGCTTCAACACTTGCTGTTTTACTGGAAGCTCAGCAAAGTAGAAAAAAAGGTTCCAAAATTTTGTTGGCATTTGTAAAGTTTCCACAATCTTGTGTGTGTGTGTGTGTGTGTGTGTGTATTACTGGGGATTGAACCATACATTATGTAAGTGGTACGGAGTTACATTCCCAGATCCTGCTCCTCTTTTTTTTTTTTTTTTTTTTTGGTGGTACCAGGGATTGAATTCAGGGGCACTCGACCACTGGGTCACATCCCCAGCCCTTTTTTGTATTTTATTTAGAGATAGGGTCCCACTGAGTTGCTAAGTGCCTCGCCATTGCTGAGCCTGGCTTTGAACTCGCGATCCTCCTGCCTCAGCCTCCCAAAGTGCTGGGATTACTGGCGTGCGCCACTGCTCCTGGCCTGCTCCTCTTTCTTATAAATATTATTTGAAGACAGGGTCTAGCTAGGTTGCCAAGGCTGGCATGGACCTGGGGATCCTCCTGCCTCAGTTTCCTGAGTCCCTGAGATTACAGGTGAGCACCCAAATGCCTGATTTACAAACTTGTTTGCATCTGGGGCTGTGGGACTCAGAATCCTTTAAGATTCCTGCCCTCATGAAAATCAGATTTCTCATTGAGCCAATCAAATGTTAGTTGAAGCACTGCCTAAAAGGGATTTGGCAGATGTAATCAAAGCCCAAAATGTGTAAGTTACTCAACAAGGAGGAAGTCCTGGGTGGGCCTGACCTGCCTTATCAGGTTGTTAAGATGCCAATTTTTCTTGGGGAGGCAGTTGGGAGATACGAAGATATGCTCCTTGTGGGAAGAGTGGGAGGCTGCTGTGGCAGAGCAGAACTACCTGTTGGACTTTGACTGGACCAAGACCTAGATCCCCAAATGCAAGCACCCCAGAGATTAGCAGTCCAGTTGTCCTGGTGGTTGGGATGGCCCTTTTCAATATAAAGTGCAAGAGATGTGGAAACCACATCAACAAGAGCAAAAAGTTCAATGTATTCAGAAAGAAAGTGTATATGAGGTCTTCCTGGGCCCCCCTTGAGGGAGCTTTAAAAGGGCCTAGGCAACCAGGGCAAGGTGGCTGGTGAGGAAGTTGGGGGAGGGGGAGGGCCAGAACAAAGGAGCATGGAGAGAGTCTTCTAATGAGGTCAACTTCCTGCTTGGAAAGTGCTCATATGGGGGACCCAATAAGATAGGTACTTCCATACTTGTGTTCCTAAGTGGGGGATCCAACAGAAAAACTAAAATAGACACATGAACACAGGGGGCACCAATCAATAATAGCGAAGAGAACATGGACAGGGGAGGAGATAAGGAAAGGAGGAAATTCCAGAGAACCATAAAAAGAACAAGCCCAAACTCCCCCACCAGATTTCCAGCTCTGGGGCCACTTCTCTTTGGAGAAATCTATCTCTGTTGCTTTTGGAATTAACTTGATGCTTGCTTGCTATCTCTGTGTCCTGTTCTTCTCTTCTTTGCTGAACAGAGACAATGAACTCAGCATCCCTAGACGGTAACAGCCTAACTTCTGCTTCTATATCAAGTGCTCCCACTGCCTGGGAGGGTCCCCAGCAAGACCAACCCCCGAAACACATTCTATACCCTGGGAACACCTGTAACTGCTGGTCCCAGAAACTGCAAGAGGAGGAAGAGAAAGAGGAAAGGATGCTGAAGAAGCAGGAGACAGAGGAGTAGAATAACAGGGAAGATGAGGGAGAACCGAGCCAGAGATTCCAGGTGACAGATGGAAATTCTGGAGGACCTGTGGAAACTTCAGGACAGGATCCCTTGGCACCTCTGGAGGACCCTGAGGCCTTGAAGCTGCTGCTGGCTGCTGTTGGAGGAGAACAGGTGGAGGAAACAGGAGGAGGACAAGAGCTGGTGGCCTGGCTAGAAGAGGCCAGGAAACTGTGCTGCTCCCACCCAGCCCAGCCCTACCACCACCCTGTACCAGGGCCAAAGGGCCAAGAGGAAGGTGTAGCACTGGGAGGGGTCATGGGTCCCCTTGGCAGCAGGTCCTGGCTGTGGGGCCTGGTCAGGGTGAAGAAGAGACCAGGATGATAGTATCCTGCAAGTCCAGGCAGCCATTGCCCCAGGTGCCCAAACACCAAGAAAGTGGTGACCCTGCACTTCTGTACACTAGGGTCTCCTCTCTCATGAAGCTGGTTCCGTATTTGGACAGCAGTGATAGCAAGAAGGTAGACAGTGAGATTCCTGTGTTTGTCAGAAAAAGCTATTTCCAGAGAGCCTTTTCCTGAACAGGTTGTGAGTCTCGGAAAAGGGATTCACATCCTTGTCCACCCAAATTCCATTGCCTATATATAAAAATATTTGCTCTTCAGTGACCCCACTAATCTTTCCCAACTTTCATTTCTCCTATTTTTTATAGCTATGTACAAGACAAAGTAATATATACATATTATTTTAGGTCTTTTGTAGCTTTGTGATAAAACCAAAGTATCACAAATTTTCAAAAAACCATGACATCGGGGAATCAGCTAATCTGATGGTTCTCAAACTTATTTAATAGTTCTCAAACTTTTGTGTACATCAGAATTATCCAGAGGGCTTAATAAAACTCAGGTTGCTGCACCCCTGTTCCAGAGTTTCTCAGTCACTAGGTGTGAGGTGGAATTCAAGAATGTGCATTTTGGTTGGGGCTGGGGTTGTGGCTCAGCGGTAGAGCGCTCGCCTAGCATGTGCGAGGCCCTGGGTTTGATCCTCAGCACCACGTAAAACCAAACGCATTGTGTACAACTAAAGCAAATAAATAAATATTAAAAAAAAAAAAAAAAGAATGTGCATTTTGGGAGCCGGGCGCAATGGCACACGCCTGTAATCCCAGAGGCTCTGGAAGCTGAGACAGGAGGATCATGAGTTCAAAGCCAGCCTCAACAATGGCGAGGTGCTAAGCAACTCAGTGAGACCCTGTCTCTAAATAAAATACCAAATAGGGCTGGGCATGTGGCTCAGTGGTCGAGTGCCCCTGGGTTCAATCCCGGGTACTAAAAAAAAAAAAAAAAAGTGCATTTTGAATAGATTCCCCAGCAAAGCTGCTGTCCAGGATCACACTCTGAGAAAATCACTGCTACAGACCAACTCTCTTTACCAGTCTGTCTATTGTGGCCCTTCAGCTGCTTCTGTTCTGGATGTTTTGGCAAATGCGCTGAATGGTTTCAGGAGGCTGAGAGTGACTCATGTGGCAACTGTGACCTGCATTATTGCAGCTGGTGGCCAATTGCAAAGTGGAGCAATTCAGAATTAAGGCATTAAATCACAGGAAATTAACATGAGGCACCACTGGGTATAAAACCCATAAAATGGTTAGCATTCCTCTGTTTTTGTTATACATGTGCATCCTGCTTTGCTCTGTTATTCTATCCAACATAAGACCACACCCAGAGCAAACAAAAGATTGCCATCAGAGAATGCTCAGGGTCACAGGCAGGCAGGAGAATGGACATAAATTCAGTGAAATAAGGTTCAGATGCTGAGGATAAAAGAAAAATGACATTATATTAATTTAATTTCATAAATATCTGCACTGTTTATCATGGAAGAGCAGGAATCTGAATTTCATTTTGCTTTTGAGGTACATGATTAATTTCATTTTTTTTTTTTTTTTTTTTTTTGTACTGGGGATTGAACTCAGGGCCACTCGACCACTGTGCCACATCCCCAGCCCTTTTTTGTATTTTATTTAGAGACAGGGTCTCACTGAGTTGCTAAGTGCCTCGCCATTGCTGAGGCTGGCTTTGAACTCGCGATCCTCCTGCCTCAGCCTCCCAAGTGCTGGGATTAGAGGCGTGCGCCACCATGCCCCGCTCATGACTAATTTTTTAAAGTTTTTTAAAAATCAGAGCTTTGTAGTTATACATAGTAGTTGGGTTCATCCTGACGAACTCATACTGCATGGGATTTGATTTCAGTTCACGAAGGAATCTAAATTTGTTGCCTCTGAAGAGTGGTAGCTTCTTTATGCCAACATAATTTTTCTCTGAATGTTTTTTATGAGCTAACCCTTCACATGACTTTCATGTGGATTCATTTATGACTCGGATGATGTGGCTTCTTAGAATAAAAAGCTGGAGCATACTATAAGATAAGTTTGAATTTGAAATATAGGCTGATGAGGGGAAAATAAGATGAATCTTGGCATTTCTTCTTATATATAACCCTTTCTAAAATCTAAGTTGATTAGTACCAAGTAAAATGAACTCATACACAAAGTCTAGGAATTCTGGTTGAATTGATTTGCCAAATATTAGCTTGAAATTTTTCTTCCTATTATGTCCCTTCTATAAGGTGACAAAGTTCCTTCTCATATCATAGACTTCCTCAGATGGTTTCATTTTCCCCTGGTGTTTCCCCTAATTAGAACAAGATGACAGTTCCTTTTTTATTCATCTTTCTAATCTCTGAGTATTTTTCTGAATCCACTCCATTGACTATTCAATATGATTGCATTGGTGCGCATAATTTAAAATGGAATTGATTTAAATAAAATTTATTTAAATTTAAATTTAGATTACTGCTTGGAAGATGGAAGGTAATAAGTTTGACTGCAGCTACCTATCTCTTATTTGATCTAACCGTAATGTGGTTCTCCACTCATAAATAAATAAATGTAGATTCATTTTCAGAAGGCTTATACGATACATTTCTAATGGTGATTTGTTTTGATAATTTCTCAAGTTATTTTTGCTGTTTAATCAGGAAACAAAGCACTTGAAACAAATTGTGAATTCATCAAGAGATTTAATCACCTCTGAATCAACAGCTTTATCATGATTTTATTTGGCATATTCTACAATTATGTAAGTAATAATATCAACCAATACACATAAAAAACAAAGTACATAAAAATGTTTTATTTGATTAAAACAAAACATGCTAAAATTTTTTTTAAAGAACACACAAGAATGTTGCCATTCATTTACCTTGGAGAACAGATTATTATTTTATTTTATTTATTTATTTTTTGAGAACAGATTATTGTCTCCATCCAGAATCTTTGGTTGCTAGACACAGCCCAGGAAGTTAGTAAGTCCTCATGTTTGCAATCATTCCTCTGCAGAAATTAATACAGGAGATGAGAGTGCTTTAGAATCTAATCTTGCTTAAAGAAAAGAGGGGAAAAAATAAAAGGACTATAACTTCAAATGTTTTGGCCCAGATAACAAGATGGGTGAGTTTAGAAGCTTGGAAGTAACTCAACCAACAGAGGTTGGTGACAGTAATGTGACATGCCATCTCCATAGTGCAGTGGAGTCTCTGCTGATCCTCTTATATTTGGAGGGCTATTGTGTTCGCTTAACACGCCTTCCTCAAGCATACTACCTTTGGAGATTACTGTTTATCTTTAGAAGATATCTCTGTCTGTGTGTATCATTTATTATACATCACAGGATGCTCTAGAGGAGTTAGGAGACAGCTTCAGATACACTGAAATGAAGAGAAACCCAGGTTGTGGAACACTAAAGCTCAGGATAGATTGTCCTGGGTTATCTCAGACATATTCCCACACATTGATTGGACTTGAGAGACTTTCCTCAGCAAGACATTTCTCGGGTGGGTTAATTTTGCAGAGTGAATGTTACCTATATTTAATAGCTGATATTAATTGCTTGGTATGTTTTAACTCACACAGATTCTTACAATGGCTCCGTGAGGCTTAGAATATTCGTTTTTCAGAGGCAGAAATTGAGGTACAGACAGGGAAAGAAGCTTTCCTAGGGTCTGCCATGGGTCAGGGGTGGAGCTGAATGAGGCCCTTCTCAGATGGGTTCAAGATCCTGTACTCCGTGGGGAGTGTATGTGTATGTGTTAGTCAGCTTTTGCATTACTGTGACCAAAATATCTGACAAGAACAATGTAGAGAAGAAGGAAAAGTTTATTTTGGATCATAGTTTCATATGTCTGAGTCCATAGACAGCAGACTATATTGCTCTGGGCCCAAGTGAGGCAGAATATCAAGGTAAAGGTCTTGACAGAGGAAAACAGCTCAGTACGTGACAACAGAAAACAGAGATCTCCTCTCAACAGAGATAGAATATATGCCCCAAAGGCACACTTCCAGTGACCTATCTCTTCTAGCCCTACCTGCCTACAGTTACCACCCAGTTAATTCATATCAGTGGATTAACCCACTGATTAGATTATAACTCTCATGATCAAATCATTTCACCTCTGAAAATTCTTGCATTGTCTCACACATGAGTTTTTTGGGGACTGCCTCTTATCTAAACCATAACTGTGTGTAATATTTTGAAAAAGAAAGTTCATCAGAGTTGGGACGAATTCTGCTCAGGGTGGCATCTAATCTCATTCTTAAGGAATAATGGTTTTATGGTTCTTGTGAAAAGTGGATAGACTCTTGGGAGGGACTGTGGGCCTTTGTGTGGGACCCCTGCTGATGGAGGCACTCAGAAAGAGTATGTTCTGGGTACTCATCTCAGGAAAGCCAGACTACCTAGAGAAGAGCAACAGAACTGGCAAGAACATAAAATCGCTTCTGTATACCACAAGAATAAGAAACTCAAGATGCTGCCCATTTGGATCCCAATCCCCACCCACAATGGGCAGCAAAAGATGGAAGAACTCCTGTTAAAGAAATTGGGAGGATTAGGTTCTTCTTGGCTATTCCATTAACTAGCTACATGGATGCGGGCAAGTTTCTCAATATTTCTTAGCCTTACATTCTTTACCTCTGAGATAGATTCTGAGATAGATTCTGAGTTTCCAGGAAAAGGTTTCTCTATCAAGGCAGTGTAGGGTAGAAGTTAGGAGCTGTTTTGACTCTGGAGTCAGATCATGTGGGTTTGTACCCCAGTTACTTCTACTTACTTGAACTTTGGGCAAAATTATTCAACTGCTCAGTGTATAGGTTCTTCATCTATGTAGCAGAGATATTAGTTCCTATTTTACCTGGTTGTTGGGGAAATAAAATAGGTTAGTATATATACTCTGTTTAGAGTAGTGCCCAGCACTTCATAAGTGCTCAATAAATGCTGGTTTACATTTTGCACATCTGCTACTGTTTCAGAGTCAACCATTTTTTTAAAAAAATCTTTATTTATTTTTATGTGGTGCTGAGGATGGAAACAGTGCCTCACAGTGTGAGGCAAGTGCTCTGCCACTGAGCTACAGCCCCAGCCCCAGCGTCAAACTTTTCATGACTGAGTATATTTAGAGATGTTAATACCCTGGGTCCTTTCTCTTGGTATTTGTTTGTTTTGTTTTGTTTTTGTTTTTGTTTTGTTTTTTGTTCCAGGAATTGAACCCAGGGGTGCTTAACAACTGAGCAACATCCTCAGACCCCTTTTTTTATTGTTTATTTACAGACAGGTTCTTGCTATGTTGCTTAGGGCCTCACCAAGTTGCTGAGGCTGGCTTTGAATTTGTGATCCTCCTGCTTCAGCCTCCTGAGCCTCTGGGATTACAGGCCCTCAGTCCTTATTATTTTTTATTTTGAAATAGGGTCTAACTACATTGCTGAGGGTCTCACTAAGGTGCCCAAACTGGCTTTGAACTTGAGATCTTCCTGCCTTAGCCTCCTGAGTCAATGGGATTATATGCATGTGCCCTTGTGCCTGGTAGGGATTTAAGCAAGTAGAGGCAAGAGTTGGAGCAAGAGAAGAAGAAAAAGGGACAGTACACCCAGAAGGCCTGAGTGGGTTAGGACAAATTGGGCATGTCAGCAACCACTTACATGGTAATATATATGAACTTTATCCCTTATGCAAAGTCAGTGCTAATAATAAGCTTGGGCAGCTGGGAAGTCACCCTATCAGGAAGGACCCATCTTTTCCTTGTTACCACCCGCCTTACTCCTACTCCTACCTTCTGGCATTCTACCACTCTCCGTGTCCCAGCAACACTGTCCATTGACACCGCCTACAGGTCATAATGCTGAGGGAGGTGTCCTGCCCATCTCTGCCCAGCCTTAAGAAAGGAGCTTCATGAGTCCTAGGCATTGCCTGAGTAAGAATCATTCTTCTGAAAAAGGTGAGGGAAATGAGATCATTTTATTTTATTTATTTACTTGTTTTTTAAAATATTTATTTTTAAATTATACACAATACCTTTATTTTATTTATTTATTTGTATGTGGTGCTGAGGATTGAACCCAGGGCTTTGCACATGCTAGGCGAGCGCTCTACCCCTGAGCCACAACCCCAGCCCTAAATGAGATCATTTTAAAGCTGAAATTTCATCAAAGTCCAATGTTTTAAATCTATAAAACAAAAATTCTTGGGGCTCCCTTTAAGTTATAGTCAAACTCAAATATATCATTATAGACTAAGAATTATAATTTAAATTGTGACATACTCCTTAGTTTAGAAACTACACTTCTTAGAGCTGTGAACTTTGAGAATGAAAGGGACTTTTGAGAGCCTTCAGTTCCACATCAGCATTTTTTTTAGATGAGGGGACTGAGAGGTGATGAGGTGAAGACATTTGTCCTTGTTCACAGGGCTAATTAGCAGAGCTGAGACAAGAGCAGAATTCTGTCAAGAGTTATTTTCGTTGCATCACAGAGAACCTCTCCTCCAAAGTAATTATTGTCATTATATCGTAAAGGATTCCAGAATGTGAGGACAAGTGGAACAGCGTCAACAGCTCATGCAGAATGGTAGTTAAGGGTCCAGGGCCCGGGGCCAGACCAGTAGGGCTGGAATCCAGTTCTCTCTGCTGGCTTGCTTGTGATCTTGGGCATGTTGTTCCATCTCTCTGTAAAGTCACCATTTACCTGTTTGCAAATGTTGTCATGTTTTTGTGCTAGGTTAGGGACAGAATCTGTATTGCATTCATGTAAATTAGGAAGCACTGACACATTTGAGTGCTCCAAAATTGTCAACTGTTCTTTCTGAAAGGCACACTGTAGGGATCTAATAGAGTTACAGGTTTTGGCTTTGCTAAGGAGAATCTCTAGGAATGTCTACATCCTGGATTCTTTTCTAGGTCATTCCCAGTCTTGGAACTGTAGGAAACCAGAATTATCCTCCTAATTTCATCTGTCATCACCTCACCCCAAGGAGGCATAATCCCAGCTCTGTAATTCTGAGACTAGGGAGTTGGGCAGAGGTGGTTCTTAGCATCATCCTTAGCATTTAGCCCAATGCCTAAAAAAGAAATAATAGTGAAAGATGAATGTGATGGTATCTCGAGAAATTTGATATAGAAATGGCTTAGAGGTGATTGGTTGGACTAGGAGAGTAGGGGGCTTAAGTTGAAACTGTATTCATTATGGAAAATGATACTGATGAAAGGGTTGCCATTAATGTCCCCTCAAGCCAATAATAGAAATCTGCCTCAGGAGACACCACCACTCAGATGAAACCTCCAAGCAATCCTGGCATGGTGGCGCATGCCTGTAATCCCAGCACCCTAGGAGGATGAAGCAGGAGGATTCTAAGTTCAAAGCCAGCCTCAGCAACTTAGTGAGGCTTTAAGCAACTCAGCGAGACCCTGTCTATAAATAAAATATTAAAAGGGCTGGGGATGTGGCTCAGTGGTTAAACACACCTGGGTTCAATCCCCCATGCCAAAAATAAAAACAACACAACACCTTATATACCAGGGAGGAAGAACTCTCACATGGGATCTCAAATGGACTTATTCTTGATGAATTTAACATGAATGCATCAATTTTACCTGCTGACACCTCTAGACTAGAGAGGTCTACATTAAAATAATTATACAAGAGACAAATTCTACGCTCTTAATGGAAGCCAACTTGAACATGGCCTTTGACTTAAGAGTTTGTGGCCCATAGTTTAGAAGACAATGAACATTGTGTATATGTTGATGAAACTTTCATCACTTTTCCCAATTTTCTTTCACCAAGCATAATCCACTCAAATGGTAGTTCAGTCTTAATCCAAGGAAGCAGTTAGTTTGGCAATTTAAAAACTGAGTGTGTTGGCTTTTTTCTTTTTTTAATTTAACCTCTTGTTTTTCACAGTGACATGAGATTAATGAAGTACTGTCTCTGAACCATTTTACATCTTGATGTGAAACTCATTTCTATGAGCTATAATGTATTTATAATCCACAGTGATCTGCTAAAGTAGTATATTTAGATACCTAAGTGATAATAGAGAGTTTGTGTTGTTTTAATTCATTTAATATATGGAAGTTTTCCTTAGAGTTTTTAAGGGAACAGTAAGTTTTAAATTCACACGCAACCAAGAATTTTCCATTGTCTCTTTTGTTGACAAACTCTGCCTCTCCATGTAATGCCAAATTTGTTTGCATTTATTTTTATTTCTACCTGGAAACTTGTCTGACTGGTCTTTGCTTCTAAAGACAGCAGGCTAGAGAAACGTCTTTGAGTTCCCTGCTTGATGACTGCACGCATGACTAATTGAGTTTGAGGCACATTCTTGTTAGATAACTATGCTACATAGTTCCAGAGAATCACCAGTACATGCAGGTCATTAAAATGTTTTTCTTTTAAAATGACCTCAGTGCTTATTAAAATAGCCTATTGCTTTATTCTCTCTTCTTTGTAGAATTACAGTTTGTCTTCTTTGGTCTTCCTGGCTAGACTTCCTTTGGAAGATTGAAAATAATTTTTCTCCTGTTATTGAGGTCTTTTCTATCTGACAAACACTGCCTTTTCAATAACACTGAAATATCCTGGATTCATTTTTCTTTGTTGTTTCTGAGTTTATTCACCAATGTAATTAATATTATTAACTGTTCTTGGAACAGAGCTTAATTCCTCAGCTTTTGTTTCTGATGTTAAGATGATTAGCTCTGGAGAGGAAAAAAAATGTATGCTAGGCAAAATAGCAGTGGCAGCAGTTGCTAACGTTCCTGCTTCTGCCCACATTTGTTTACATGCACCTCTGTCTATAAAGCCATAGAATTCATGACAGTTCTTCTAGTCTAGAGGAAATTGAGAGGCCTTTTCTCTGAACCTTTACAAATGAATATCTTTTGACAAATGGACCAAAGGAGCCACTCAATGGCAAAAATTTCATTTTCTGAGAAAAGTAGTCACTGTTTTTAACAAGGCACCCTTTAAACCCTCTTAATCAGCATATTTTAATGAAATATTCCCATTTTAAAATCTTGAGAGCTAGGAGTATAGTTTAGTGGTAGAGTGCTTACCTAGCATGAGGGAGGCCCTTGGTTCAATCCTCAGCACCACAAAAACAAATAAATAAAAATAAAAATCTTGTGTTCTTTACTAGAAATGAATTTCAGCAATGCTTGTTTCATTCATATGTTTTATTCCTTTTCTTTGTAATCCTATGGTTGATCCTTTGTCACCCAGTGGATTTCCAAGTCTCTTAGTAAAAATATTCCCACCATTTGGTATGCTGATGGACTAAGAAGACCTAAAGTGTTAAACATCCTGACTGAAATTGCAGGTACCACTGTTGGCAAGTTGTGTAATCAACAGTGTATTAGTGAGCTACTGGTTTTTCTGCCAGAGGAGGCATTTCTATTCTCTGTAAGAGAACCTAATTTTAAGTTGCTATGGAAATAATTCAGTCCATAGAGGGTATTCTGTCAATTATCTCTTGCCCAATTATTTCTACATTTTATTTATTTCATTATTCTTTGCTGTTACAAAAGGTACCTCTTAGCTGGACCTGGTGGCACACACCTGTAATCACAGTGACTTTGGAAGAGGCCAAGGCAGGACGATCACAGGTTTGAGGCCAGGCTCAACAATTTAGCAAGACCCTCAGCAACTCAGTGAAATGCTGTCTTAAAATAAAAATAAATAAATAAATAAAAAGGACTGGGGACATAGCTCAGTGGTAAAGTACCCTGGGTTCAATCTCTAGTCCCCCCCCCCAAAAAAAAATTTACTTCATCTTTGTCTTAGATCTTCTCCAAACCTCCCCTTTCTGGTTCCTAAAGAAAATTTGGAGATAATAATAAGTGCAAAGACAGAAGCTGATGGCAAAGAGTTCAAGGGAAGGAAGCAGAGGACAGGCTGAGAGGGCCAGCAGTTGCTGAGTGGATGGGATGTACCTGTCCTCAACACTTCTGGGCTCCTTCCTTCTCTGGCTAACCAAGGGCCAGTGCTTGACTGCTAAATTTCCTTTGGCTTCTGGTCAAGGCTTCAAGACCATCTTCAGGGCAGACTGCCTCAGAAACATTGGGTTATCTTCTGTGTTTGTCCACAGGGTGATCCTGCCACTGAAACTGCTGGCCTGGCATCATGGAAATTTGACAAGTTTGCCTCGCGGAGACTAGTAACAGATCGGCTTCTCTTTCTTCTTTTCTTCATTACAGCCAGAGAGAGGCCCAGGGAAGAGAAGCCGTGAGCGTCAAAGTCTTCCTATACAAGGGAGCACTTGTGAAATTCACTCTGCAGGGAAAACAATACTGTGGGGGTGTCATTTTCAGTTGTGCTGTTGCTGGCAGGACAGTTTAAACAGTACTGCTGCCCTGATCCGTTTGAGCTTGGTTTCCACTCTTGCATAATGCACGTGGCAGGTTCTTTATAGTGTGGATGGCAGAGATCTCACAGATATCTGGGTTTGGAGAGTTGTAGGGTTCTCTCATTTTACTTAGTCACATAGAGACTTCAAGATATATATTGTTTAAATCTTTTATTTTCATTACTAAACCAACACATCAATAATAAAGGCCAACTTCAATCATTCTTACATCATTCTTTCTTTTCTTCCTTCTCTTCTTGATTGGTGGGGGATAGGGGTTATCTCACTATGTTGCACGTGGTCTGGAACTCCTGGGCGCAAATGATCTTCCTACCTCCATAGTAGCTGGACTATGTGCATGTAGCCATGATACACAGCATTCTTACATATTTTAGTTGATTGTGTGTGTGTGTGTGTGTGTGTGTGTGTGTGTGTGTATGTGTGTGTGTGGTACCGGGGATTGAACTCAGGGGCACTCGACCACTGGGCCTCATCCCCAGCCCTTTTTTTGTATTTTTTTTTTTATTAGAGACAGGATCTCACTGAGTTGCTAAGTGCCTCGCCATTGCTGAGGCTGGCTTTGAATTTGCGATCCTCCTGCCTCAGCTTCCCAAGTGCTGGGATTACAGGTGTGGGCCACCGCGCCTGGCTCTTACATATTTTAGATATGCCCAAAAATATACTAGCTCTCCACTCTGACTGTTCATGGGAATCAACTGAGGAATTTTGCAGAGTACTGATACTCAGGTTCTAGTCTAGATAAAATGAATCTGAATCCATAGGGGTGGGAGGCAACCACCTGTATTTTTGATAACCTTCTCAGATATGCTCAGAATCGCTCGTAGGGTATAACTTAAAATAACCACTTATGGGCTGGGATTGCAGCTCAGTGGAAGAGCACTTGCCTAGCAGGTGCAGGGCCTGTGGTTCAATCCATAATACCACCTCTCAAACTTTTTTGGGAAAAAAAAACAAACCACTTTACCCTCCAATGAATTTAATAAGTAATTTCTCTCTGGTCATGTTGCCCTCCTAGCCCTAGAGGTAATCACTAGATTAATTTGGTGTTTTTCATGCTCATCTAAATGTTTGTTTATTTATTTAGTGCTGGGAATCAAGCCCAGGGCCTTGCACATGCTAGGCAGGCACTCTGCCATTGAACTATACCCCTAGCCCTCGTCTAAATATTAAAACTTTAATCACATTCACATATATGATTGTAACCAAACAAGTGAAATGGTGTTTGTTTTCCAAACTGTACATAAATGGAATTATGTCATATATATCTTTCTGAAGTTTGCTTTTTCCTCAATATTTATTCATATTGATACATAAAGTTTGAGTCCATTTTCATTACTATATAGTATTCTACTATATAAATGTTAAAATATTTTTTTGGAGTGAGCCAGTGATATGCTGTTTTAACAAAACTATTTTCATTTTAGTAGAGTTTCTCTAATTTTTGTTTCCAAGCTGTTAAGAAGATGAATTGGGAGGTTGTTAGGGTAAAGTGGCTCTGGAGTTTTGAGTTCCTATATATAAGCAAGTGAATGATCCTGGCCAAGGGAAATGCAATTGAGCTTAATCTATCAGATGCCACCAACTAAAAACCTTTACCAATTGGAACCTACCAACTAACTTCTAAATATGGACTTTCCCCTTTAGTCAATCAAATATTTTCTGTGTCTTTCTTCCCAAAATGCCTTGTAAAACAATTTTCCTCTCTCTTTTTTGGTGGAGGCCTGAATTCTTGGGATCTAGTGCTGCGTGGTTCATAAATGCTTAAATAAACTATTTTTAAAATTTATTTATTGGTACCAGGGCTTGAACCCAGGGGTACTTAACCACTAAGCCACATTCCAAGCCCTTTTTTAGTGAGACAGGGTCTCTCTAAGTTGCTTAGGGCCTCACTAAGTTGCTGGGGCTGGCTTTGAACTCTCAATTCTCCTGCTGCAGCCTCCTGAGCTGCTGGGATTACAGGTGTGCACCACTATGCCCGGTCTTAAATAAACCATTTTAACATATCTATCTATCTTTTTGTTTTTTTGCGGGGTCGGGGAAGGGTTGTACCAGGGATTGATCTCAGGGGCACTCAACCACTGAGTCACATCCTCAGACCTATTTTGTATTTTTAAAAAAATATTTATTTATTGGTTTTAGTTGTACACAATGCATTTATTTTTACGTGGTGCTGAGGATTGAACCCAGGCCGCGCACGTGCTAGGTGAGCGCTCTACTGCTAAGCCACAACCCCAGGCCCTTGTATTTTATTTAGAGACAGGGTCTCACTGAGTTGCTTAGCACCTTGCTTTTGCTGAGGCTGGATTTGAACTCGTGATCTTCCTGTCTCAGCCTCCCCAGCCGCTGAGACTAAGTTTATCTTTTTACAAAGCATACACTTTTTTTTTTCCTTCCTTTTTTTCTTTGGTGCTTAGGATTGAACTCTGGGCCTAGCACATGCTAAGTACACGTTCTACAATTGAGCCTACACCCCAGTCAAGCATACATATCTTAATAGTAATAATTCCATTATAACTCAATTTTGGGATCTTCTTTTAAAACTTAATGTTATATCATAAACTTCTTTTCACATTTTCCTATATCATAATGATTATTTAATCAGATAATTTTCTTCATGTTTATTTATCATAATTTACCTATGTATACTTCTTTTTTTTAAATGGTTTTTCAAATATTTATTTACTTGTTTTAGTTGTACACAATGTATTTATTCTTTACGTGGTGCTGAGGATTGAACCCGGGGCCACGCACATGCTAGGTGAGCGCTCTACCGCTGAGCCACAATCCCAGCCCCTATGTATACTTCTAATATAACCCTAATATATTTTGGGGGAAATGGAGCTGGTAATGTTATTAGGAAGATTTGGAAGTACGTAGCTTACTCATTTTGTTAAAATTATTTCCCTAGGATAAATTTCCAGGAATAGAATTATTGAATCAAAGTCTTTGAACAATTTTGTGATTCTTGATAAATTTTATAATATTTTTTTCTAAAAACACCTTTACCTTCCTTAACTTAACATTACATGATTTTGTTTCATGGGAGAATACAGTAATAGGATTCCTTTTGGACAAGTCATATTCTTCATTGCAAACTCTTAGAACAAATCAAATACTGAAAAGAATTCCCAGAATTGAATCTGTTTAAAAATAGACTATATGCAAAACTAAATGAATAGCAAACGTAAGAAATAGCTATATTTTGGGTAATAAGTTGATTACTGATGTGATTTAACAATGATAATTGAAAATCATGTTGACTAAAGTCTTCACTAAACTTCAGTCTCTTTAATAATCTGTAAAATGGTAATATAACAGAAATAGCAGGGCTGGAGATGTAGCTCCATGGTAGAATGCTTGCTTTAGCCTGCACAAAGCCCTGGGTTTCATCTCCAGCACTGAAATAAGCAAAACAAAAACAAAAACAGAACAATAACTGTTGCCGCCTGAAGCGATGGCCGCTTGGAGCAACGACGCCAAGGGAAGAAGTTCAGAGGCGAACTGGAAACAAACAGCCTTTTTATTCTGATAATTTTTCTCTCTGGCTCTAACAACGACTTTAACACACACCACACACACCACCAAAAATGGCGCAGACCCGATCAGCAATCTCGCTTAAGTCCCGCGAGATCTCGGGCCAAGTCCCATGAGACTACGGAAGGCAGCAACAGCCAAACATCTCCTTGGCCCGTAGTCAACCGCAATCTTAGCCATCTCCCCAAATAGGGCTCCTGCATTAACACCAAGCTTTTATCATGAACTAGTACAGTTGTTCTTTTTTTTTGTACTGAGGATTGAACCCAGGGGTCCAGGTATGCTTAACCACTGAATCATATCCTCAGTCCCTTTTTATTTTAAGACAGGTCTCACTGAGTTGCTTAGGGCCTCGATTAGTTCCTGAGGCTGACTTTAAACTTGTGATCTTCCTGCCTCAGCCTCCTGAGCTGCTGAGATTACAGTTATGCACCAACACACCCAGCTATGTGATGGCGTTTAATCTTCACACTCTATGAGGTAGGTATTATTATTATCGACAGTTGAGAAACTGAAGCACAGAGAGGGTAAATGACTTGTCCAAAGTGTACAACTTATAAATGGTGGAATTGGAGTTCTAATTCAGACATTGTGGTTCCAGAGTTTATGCTTATAACTAGAGCATAAATAAAATAGTTTGTCTGAAACACCTAGTCCAATGCCTAGCACATAGAAAGAACTCAATAGATGTTATTATTATTGTTATTATTATTATTACCTATTTTAAACAGCCAACTGAACTAGTATAGGGAGGGGAAGAACTTATTTAAAAGCTCTAGAGAACAGCAGACTTAATGTGTGGAAATTTCAGCAAAGCAAATATTGACTCAGTTGTGATGGTGTGCATTTGAGCACTGGACATGAACCAGGAGAGGCTGAATGGACACTTGTCAAGAACAAAGTAGAAAAAAATTCTGCATCAGGTGGGTGGCTGAACTAGATGACCTCTAAGGCAGTTTCCAACTATAGGATTCCATGATTCTAGACCACAATATTTTGTTCTTTTTCCACAAAGGAAAGCTTCATTTGTTTTCTTTAATATTAGGTTCAGTTTACAAACTTTGTTGATGTTGTTTTTATTTTAATTATCTGAATCATTTGCCAGTGAGAACATGACTGTAGTTTGCGTAAGTCTTTGGCAATCTCTCGTGTTGTAATATTTGATATGTTATAACACCTGGACATTATAATGATGGGTGCTGGGGAAACTGGCATATAAATATGTAAGTTACTGTGCTGTTGTGGTCAGTCCTCCCAGACAGGGATCCGCAGGCTTACTGTCCCTTGGCTAAATATCATTTTGGAGTCTGTCATCTTTAACTATCTAGAGAACATACAGGCCCATAAAATCATTATATGGGACTCAAAGTTCACGTTGAAAAATTATGGGATTACGATTGTGGATGTGAGTTGATGTCACATCTCTAACAACAGCATTTGCAAATGACTCAGGGGAGTTCCAGTGAGTTTCCTGCTGGATAAGGGAATTGCCCCCTTGGTGGAAATAATAGTTTGGCTTCTCTTGGGGAAACTCTGCCTGCTCTCGTTCTTTGCCTTCCCTTTGGACTTCAGTCTAAGCAATTATTTGTTTTTACCATTATATCTCTAGCGATCCTTCAGGATGATCCACAATTTGACACATCAACTTCATGTGGTTCTACAGAAGGAGTGATTGAAAGGGCACCATCAATTAATTCCATTACAAAGATGTTGAGGATAGAATCAGTATCAAATGTACCAGGCTAGCTCAGTGAGTCAGTGCTTAGGAAATAATTTCTTCCTAGCTATATGTTTTTGTCTTTGGTCTAATGTTTTACAGTATTTGGAATGTGTAGTTACTATGGAGATAGAAGAAAACAGGCATTGAATTTTGGGTATCAAATTGTCAACAAATTCACTATATAAAAAATAGTACATAGAGTCAGAAGGGAGGCAAAGATGTTCAAAACAATATGAGAAGATTTAATCTACAATGTGGTAAATGAGAAGGCCAAAGAGCACATAGAACTTTAGTTATCATATTCCCCCAAATTTTAAGGAATTTGAAAGGATCATTTATGACTCACCATCGCTGAAGCACACAATTTGCCTTACAAGGGAAATAATTTCTTTTTTTTTTTTTTTTTTTAACTTTTTTAGTTACACATGGACACATATCTTTATTTTATTTATTTATTTTTTTGTGGTGCTGAGGATCAAACCCAGTGCCTCACATGTGCTAGGCATGGGATTCAAGTATTTTCAACATTAGTAGCAATTCTCCTGTAACAAAAGTTACTACTTGTTGGCTTCTATTCATGCTGGTGTTATGATGCAAATGGCTTATGTATCTATGTACATATTCTGTGTTTAACTTAGAGGTATTATAAGTCAAATTTAAAATGTGGAAAACAAAATGTCATTTTATTTTGAGCAACTAAGATGTGCCTTGCAAACTGACCAACAAATAAACAATTAAAAGCATGTGTTTGAAGCATTTCGCTTTTGGGAATTTCTGAAAGGGTGGCAAGCTGTCTGTCAGTTAATTATAAGCGTCATTCTCCTTGTGTTATTCTTAATGAATCCAGTAGAATGAGGGTGGTGCCTGTGTCTCCCAGAAGGCTTGAATTAGAACCCTCTAGACACCAATGGCAACAGAGGTTGATCAGCATCTGCTTTTTCAGAGTGTAGGTAGCATTACCAGAAGGAACCTGTGTTATTTACATACACAAAATAAATATTGAAAGATTGGCTTAGGCTAAAAATATTTGAGATGAGCCTGTAGGACTGGATACTAAAAAGATGAGCTCATATTGTGGACTTTCAACACAGAAAAAATTCTTTTTTAAATTCTGTCTTAAGGTTAAAGTCAATTTTTGACTCAACTAACACAATTCAAAAAGGAATTGATGAAAAGTTTGTTCAAGTAATGACAAATGTATATTATAGCCAAGTACACATCTCAATTTACAGTATTAGTCTTAACCAGATTATAGATGGTATAGTTATAGGTATTAAATTTGAAAATTAGTTTGACATATTCTATTTTATGTAACATTAAAAAAAATGTATACTGGGCAAGGCTGAAGATCTATCATCTGTAAAACAAGGCAAAGAAATTAAATTTAGAATCTTTTTCTGGATAATTAGTTGAACAAACAAAACTTTTATGTAGACCAAGAAGCTGACATTGGTCTTCCTGCCCAAGGTACATTCTTTCTTTCTTCTTTTTTTTTTTTGTACCGGGGATTGAAGTCAGGGGCACTCGACCACTGGACCACATCCCCAGCCCTTTTTTGTATTTTATTAGAGACAGGGTCTCATTGAGTTGCTAAGTGCCTCACCATTGCTGAGCCTGGCTTTAAACTCGTGATCCTCATGCCTCAGCCTCCCAAGTGCTGGGACTATAGGCATGCGCCACCGCACCAGGCCCAAGGTATATCCTTGAACAGGGACAAGGTGCCTCCAGTGGAAAGGAAAAGAGGAAGTGTCTTTCCTCTCTGCTGGAGGAGGAAGCACAAAGTGATTGAGGAACCTTGAACTTAAGCCTCCTATTTTTAAAAGTCCTTCCAGTATAGACATCTCCTTTGGGGAATAACCCTGCTTGAAGTTTTGTTGAGAGAATTACTTTTTTTGCTTAAATGCATGGAGGGTTGCTCTGTAAACCTAAGTGTGGCTGGAAGTCTTGAATTTCTCCAGTTGAATCATGTGGGTCAGTGCTATAGGAGGTGCTGGTGAGGCCGGGGCCTGCATGCTGAGGAGGCTGCAGTAGGAGGGGAAATCTGGGCAGTGCTGGCTGGGGCAACACTGCCCTGCTGCCGTCATGGTGGCCTTGTGCCAGACTCCTGTCTCGCATCTGCTTATCCAGTCAGCTTCCTTTGGAGGCTACTAATGCCCCTGTGACGAAAGGACAGGTTTATCCTCTGCTTGCTTTATAAGGTGACATGGAATCCCTCCCATGAATGCACCCTTCCCAGGAGGAGGGAACCTCTTTGCTAAATGCTCACACAACTGACAAACCACCCAGGTGGCTTAATATTCTAATCCCTTGGCAGGAATTCAGGCCTGAATCAAAGGATTCAGAACTGGAAAGGACTTTAAGGACTTAGACACATAACCTTGTCATTTTCTATGTGAAGAACTGAGACCCTGTGAGAGCCACAGTGTTAATTAGTGTCAGAGAAATGGGACAGGCACCAGAATTGTCTTGACCAGGATTCTTACAAATGAAAGAGCAAATATTTATCTCAAGAGAGCTGAGGGAGATACCCCCGGGCCTATGCTCATTTCTGTGTAGTTTCTAAGCAATTTTGGTAGGAAACATAATTTTAGATTGGGTGATTTGGGAAGTCATATTTAAAGAAATGAATTGTTGTGAGTCTGTCATACCCATACAGTGCCAAACAATTCTCTTCGCACTGCTTTATAAAACAATCATACGCCTCACAGCTCTTCCTTATTGGGATGTGTCCTTAAGTGAACTCATGCAGAATAGACACTTTATCTTCTATTCCTTTGATTCTCACTCACACACAGAGGAAGCTAAACTTGAAGTCCTGAATTCTCTGACCTGTATTTAGAGATAATTCCCTTTCTAGAAAACAGTCTTTATCTGAACCTTTAGACTAGACAGCTGGGCATCTGTTTAATGGGAAGACCTATACTTTGTCCCTTTAAAGCATCCTGCCCAACTTGCAAAGTGGAAATCCTTGCAACTCTTTCCTTCATTTGGCCTGATGTCTTGTGTGGTCACAGTAAATTTGCACAAAGCAAAGAATGTTTAGGAAGCAGAAACAGACAAAAAGCAACAGTTCATTATTAGCTTCCTGAAGCAAATTACATTGTTTTGGTTCTGCTCTCCACAGAGGGACAGCTTGCATATATCGGCCCTATGAAAGTTATAAAGGAGATGATTTTTGCAAAATTGTGTATCTACTATGTGCCAGGCATTTTTTCATATGTTTTTTTATTCAAGAAAATACTTTATCCTCTTGGTATCTGTCTCCAAAACTTGTTCTTGGGAAAGAATCTGATGTTTCTTATTTGCATTTTAATATATGCTTTTATTCACCTTGTAAATATTTCTCAAGCAACTACTATATACCAGACACTGTGCTAGGTGTTTGGATACAATGAGGAAAAAAAAATCAGACATAATCTATGCTTTTATGGCTTAGACTAGTGAGTGAGACAATACAATAACACAAATATATGTCAAATCCCAAGTGAATGAACATATGAAGGAGACATACAAGGCGCTAGGAGACAGGGGGATTTGACCTTGTGCAAAAGCCAAGGAAAGTTTCTCAGGAAACCAATGCTTGAGCAGAAATGTCAAAAAGTTGGAATTATTATGGAGGAAGGAGTGTTTCAAGTTAAGATAACAGCCTATGTAAAAGTGGAGGGTCAGGGATGGGATACAAATTGCATTTTTTTTTTGCTTCTGCTCTAATATGGTACATAGGTTTGGGTGAGGTTAGGAGGGATCTAGGTAGACTGCTTAAGAGGTTATTGGAATAGACAACTTTGACTAAAGCAGGTGGAGAACACGGAGGAGAAGGCAGAGTTTCAACAGAATAGCACAGTGGTGAGAGAGAAAGAGCTGTCATGGATGACATCTGAGTTTCAGGCTTGTTCAAAGAGATGACTAGTTCATTGAGACAGGTGACCAGAGAAGGAAACCAGCTGAGCAGTATTGGTGGTTGTAGGGGGAAGAAAAGCAAGAATTTATGTTAAGCTTGGGCATCTTTAGGGGGGTTCCAGGGATTGAACCGAGGGCACTAGGCCCTTGAGCCACATCCCCAGCCCTATTTTGTATTTTATTTAGAGACAGGGTCTCACTGAGTTGCTTAGTGCCTTGCTTTTGCTGAGGCTGGCTTTGAATTCACCATCCTCCTGCCTCAGCCTCTCGAACTGCTGGGATTACAAGCATGTGCCACCACACTCAGCCAGTTTGGGCACCTTTGAGAACCCCAGATGACAATAAAAATTGCCAGCTGTACAATGAAGTTCGATTTTTTTTTTTTTTTTTTTTTTTTTTTGGTACTGGGGATTGAACTCAGGGACAGTCAACCACTGGGCCACATTCCCAGCCCGTTTTTATATTAGAGACAGGGTCTCACTGAGTTGCCAAGTGCCTCGCCATTGCTGAGGCTGGCTTTGAACTTGCGATCGTCCTGCCTCAGCCTCCCAAGTGCTGGGATTACAGGTGTGCACCACCGCGAGGAGTTTACAATGAAGTTTGAAACATGAGGAGACAGTGTGGCTTGGCCTGAAGATGTAAATTTGTGAGTCATCTCTGAGTGCCTGGTAATGAAGATGAAGAACCGAGAGCAGAGCACCTGGGAAGAGAATATCTTAGGATAGGTTTAATTACTGTAAGTGCTTTATTTCCCTGATGGTTCTGGGGGTTGAACTTAGGGTCTTGCAACCTGAGGCATAGGATCTGAAACCAAGCTATGTCCCCTGTGAATGCTTCTGCTGTCTTCTGGGGATGTGCCTTCTAAGCCTTGTCCCAAAGCACAGAATGAATCACTTTGATTTCCAATCAAGGTCTTTCAGATTTTAGAGCAGGTGAACAAATCAATGAAATTAGGGCAGAAACATCCCAGAAATTGTGCCTTATATAAGTGTACCCTGCTGGTTTGTTAAAAAGTCAACTAGAAAGACACGAAAGAGTTTTTCTTAAAAAGTCTTTAGGGAAAATCAACTTTAAACTATCTTATTTGGAGGTAGATAGTGCACACAGAGAGATCCATAGGTACATTACAAAGGCCTATTAAACAGCACTTTGGGAGGCTGAGGCAGGAGGATCACGAGTTCAAAGCCAGCCTCAGCCATGGCGAGGCACTTAGCAACTCAGTGAGACCCTGTCTCTAATAAAATACAAAAAAGGGCTGGTGATGTGGCCCAGTGGTCGAGTGCCCCTAAATTCAATCCCTGGTACCAAAAAAAAAAAAAAAAAAAAGATAAACCCCATATTAGCAAACAAACTGATTAAGATGATCGAAAATGTTCTTTCAGTCTGTTTGAAGATGTTTCTTGTGTGAAGACTGGATTAATCCAAAACACCCTCACTGGCTTTTAGTGAGTTGAAAAATGTTTGCTTTGTTCTGTATCTGGTGTTCCATTTCTTCCAAATGAAATCTTTCATAGCCATCATGGGCAGGGGTGCCGGTTCCCAATTGCTTAAGGATCTTGCTCTTGCTCATCTACCAATGAGTGATTATTTACTCCCTGGTTTGTTAATTTTGAGTTGAAAATTTATCCTCTCAGGTGCAATAAGCATTTATTAACTATCTAAGGTATGGCAGGCATTATTTCGCCTTTGTTGTCTCATTTGAGAACAAATGAGGGGCTGGGGTAGAGTGCTCACCTAGCATGTGTGAGGCACTGGGTTCGGTCCTCAGCACCACATAAAAGTAAATAAATAAAATAAAGATATTGTGTCCAACTACAACTAACAACAACAACAACAAACAAATGAGCACAAGGTACTGTGAAGAATCCCAGCAGGTAGATTCAAGAGTTTTACCCTCAGGGTGCTTATGGTCTGATTGAAATAAAGAGACAAGAAACCAGGAAATAATTAGCATATGCCTAAGTATAATATGGGCTAGAATAACCCCAACAGGGTGCCTAGAGTTGGGTTGAGCTTTGAAGGATGAAAGGGGTTCATTTCAAGAGGAAGAATAGTCTGAGAAGGTATCAAGCTTAGGTAAGCCCAGGAAAGAGATGAGCCCAACTGCCCGTTACCCTCAAAAGTGCCTCTTCCTTAATATCCAATGTCTCCCCCCAATGCCAAGGATTGAACCCAGGGCTTTCTGTGTGCTAGGCAAGCGCCCCACTATGGAGCTAATTCCCTAACCTCACCTTAATGATCTTGATGCTGAATATGATTTATTTATTTTGCTAGTGAGAGAACTAATTTTTATTATAATACCAATTGCCAAGCTCTAATTAGGTACATAAAACCCTGTCCAACCTTCAGATGCCTAACCTGATCTGTTAACTACGATTGGACAAATTGAATCTGATATTTCATGCATGGAGCTTTAAAAATCAACTAGGTAGAGAAAACTGATTTAAAATTTCTCTTTAATATTGAAGAAATGCAATATGTTTTGTAGAATATTTGGGAAACACAAGTAGGCAAGAATGAAAACTTAAATTATTTATCATCCCACTACTTAGAGATATTATTGGCCCTCGGCGCCCACAGTTTCCACATCCATGGATCCAATGAAAGACAGATTAAAAAATATCTTTTAAAAATTGTGTCTATAAACCGGGTGCAGTGGTGCACGCCTGTAATCCCAGCACTTGGGAGGCTGAGGCAGGAGGATCACAAGTTCAAAGCCAGCCTCAGCAATGGCGAGGCACTTGGCAACTCAGTGAGACCCTGTCTTTAATAAAATACAAAAAAAGGGCCGGGGATGTGGCCCAGTGGTCGAGTGCCTCTGAATTCAATCCCCAATACAAAAAAAAAAAAAAAAAAAATTGTGTCTATTGCTTTGGTGGCACACACCTGTAATCCCAGGAATTCGGGAGGCTGAGGCAGGAGGATTGAGAGTTCAAAGCCAGCCTCAGCAGATTAGTGAGGCATTTAGCAATTCAGTGAGATCCTGTCTCTTAATAAAATAGAAAAAAGGCCTGGGGTTGTATCTCAGTGGTTAAGCACTCCTAGGTTCAATCCCTGGTACCCCCCCCACCCCAAAATGTGTCTTTTACAATTGCACTAGGTATTATCAGTAATCTAAAGATGATTTGAGAATATTGGAGAGCCGAGCATTGGTGGTGCATGCTTGTAATTTCAGCAACTCAGGAGACTGAGACAGGAGAATCTCATTTGAATCCAGTCTCAGCAACTTAAGGAGACCTCATTAAAAAAAAAAAAAAAAAAAAGGCTCAGAATATAGTCAGTGGTAAAGTACCCCTGGGTTCAACTACCAGTACCAAAGAAGATTAAAAAAAAAGAAGTATATGGGAGGGTGTGCAGAGGTTACATGCAAATATTATGTCATATACAAGGGACTTGAGTACCCATGGATTTTGGTATCTGTGGGGGGGTTCTGGAACCAATCCCCCCCACAGATATACCAAGGAATAACTACAATCATGTATATCCTTCTTGAAAATCTTGTATGCATACAGATAGACATATTTCTTTGTCTATGTATATTATCTGCCTGCCAAACAGAGCTGAAAGTTGATTTTCAACCCAGAAGGGGAGCTCCTCCTTATAGAAATGATCCTTGTACAGTGGCCTGGAGCCAACTTTGAAAGTTGCTTTCTAATCCAGATGCCCTGGCACACACCTGTAATCCCATCAGTTTGGGAGCCTAAGGCAGGAGGACTGTGAATTCAAAACCTGCCTCAGTAACTTAGTGAGGACCTAAGCAACTATGTGAGACCCTGTTTCAAAAGAATACAAAAAAAAAAAAAGCTCAGTAGTTAAGTGCCTCTGGGTTCAATCCTCAGTACCAATAAATAAATAAATAAATAAATAAATAAAAATAAAAAAAAGAAAGTTGGTTCCTAAAGACTTTCCTAGTATAGGTGAGATACATTAGGTTAGCAGATCATTTTTGAACTTGGACTTTTTATCAATACTGAAATAGCTCAGGCCTTTTGACTCTTTTGAAATGATTCTTTCTTTCTTTATTTATTTTGGTATGGGGGATTGAACTCAGGGGCACTCGCCCACTGGGCCACATCCACAGCCCTTTTTTGTATTTTTTATTAGAGACAGGGTCTCACTGAGTTTTTAAGTGCCTCACCATTGCTGAGGCTGGCTTTGAACTCGCAATCCTCCTGCCTCAGCCTCCCAAGTGCTGGGATTACAGGCATGCGCCACTGGGCCCAGGTACTTTTTTTTTTTTTTTTTAATATTTATTTATTTGTTTTAGTTGTACACAATGCCTTTATTCTTACGTGGTGCTGAGGATCGAACCCGGGCCACACACGTGCTAGGCGAGTGCTCTACCACTGAGGCACAACCCCAGCCCATCCTTTTTTTTTTAATATATTTTTTTCAGTTGTTGATAGACCTTTATTTTATTTATTTATTTATATGTGGTGCTGAGAATCGAACCCAGTGCCTCATACATGCCAGGCAAGTGGGCAAGTGTGCTACTGCTGAGCCCCAGCCCCAGTCCCTGGAATGAATGCTTTTTGAGTTGTGAAATAGACACGAACCCTTGGAGCCAGGGATGGAATACTGTGATTTGGGTGTGGTTTGAATATTTCCCTAGGATCTACTGAGATTGGAGGCTTGGTCCCCAGGTTAGTGGTATTATTGGGAAGTGGTAGAAACTTTAAGTGGCAAGGCCTAGTAGAAGAGCCTTAGGAATTGTGGATCACCCCCCCCACCCCCCCTTCCCCCCACCCCCCTGCCCCACAGTCTCTCTCTCTAATTCCTGGTTCAGGATGTGACTGCTTGCTCTGACATGTGCTCTCACTATTGCCATCTGCCATTCGCCATGAGGTCCTTGTCAGAACTGAGCCCAGGCAGGCATCAGGCCCTTAAACCTCCATAACTGTGAGCTGAATAAACCTTTTCACTCTAAAGTTAGCTACTCAGGTATTTGTTTGTAGTAATGCAAATCTGACTATTAACTGTAGCAAGAAAGAATTCAGGATATAACTCAAATTGCAAGTAAACAATAAAATCTCAAAAAAAATAATGAGCA
Source organism: Tamias sibiricus (assembly GCA_025594165.1). Classification (NCBI taxonomy): domain Eukaryota; kingdom Metazoa; phylum Chordata; class Mammalia; order Rodentia; family Sciuridae; genus Tamias; species Tamias sibiricus. The sequence continues at coordinate 105,219,295 of CM046662.1, forward strand.
AAATTAGAATCTAATAACAAGTACATGATAGTTTATTTTTTCTCTTGTCTCTTCAATTTTATCAAAGGTAATCACAGTAAGCTTAATTTATTTATAAAATGAGTTTTTAGTCTCACTAAACTCTGCCTGATTATTTGCATCAAGTGCAGCAAGAAGTAATTGACCATATAAGCCCTTTTAAAATGTGCTTTGATGGAATTTTTAATAAGGAATCTCAGATTAGGCATTTTTAAAAAGGCTTTTGGACTGGGGTATAGCTCAGTGGTAGAGCTCATGCTTATCATGCACAAGGTCCTGGGTTCAATCTCTAGCACCAGGGGGGGGAAAAAAAAGAAAGAAAAAAGAAAAAAGAAATGAAAAATAACAATAAACAATAAATTCAAAAGCTCATTAAAGATTGGAAATGAAGTCAAGGACTCATCATCAGGTTTCACCTATAGTACCCAGGTAAATTCCTCTCTTCTTGAGGTTTCTGAGGTATTTTGAGGTTCCTGGGTCTGTCAGTGACATTTTTTTTAAAGGAGAAAATGTATACAAATTTATTAACATGCAAAAGAGGGGAAATCGCAGCATGGGGTGATTACACTAGAAGGTATTATTCCATACTTACCTGCAAGGCCAGGAAGCCTGTAAGGGAACTATGCACTTGAAGTATCAGGTCCATTTTCCAGGGGCCTCTTATTGTTTCCATACAGTTCCTTAAAGCAGTCTTGTCATATCTGAAGATCTAACATTCCAGGCAAAATCTTTGTAACATAACTAGGAATTACAATTTTGTCCTGTAACAAGTAGAAATGAAGTCGGACTTCATTTCTTATTGAATTTGTGCAAATAACCCTATTGCCTTAGAATTAGGAATACTCGTAGTTTCAAAATTCTAAGGGGTTAGTTAGTGAGGAAGGTAAATGTTTTAATTCTGTTTACAAAAGTTATGCTTTACCAAATTGTTGTGCACTATAGTTAGCCCAGAAGAAAAAAATACTCTTATACTGGGAAAACAAAACCAAAAAAAAAACAAAAAAAAAAAAAAAAAAAAAAACCAGCAATATTTTAAATAAAAGACATAATTCTCATCATTTCAGTTCAATGTAATTAATTCTTGTTCTATTTGATGTTGAGTTAACAGTTTTAGGAGGCCAGCCCTAAAAAGTTCTGAAATTCTTAGTCCAGGGATATGGTCTTAAAAATTCTAGTCAGAGTTCTTTTTACCCTTTTTCAGGAACCTCTTGAAGACACAATACTTTTGGATTATAGGTGCTTGAGAAGACCTTTCAGAAGACGTATCAGATTAAAGCATTTTAACTGGGACAACGAAAATTAAAATGGTTAAACATTTGGTAAGAGTTCAGTAATGAACGAGGATATTTGGTTATTTCTGTGCCATATAGCAATTTAATATAACCAGAATTTTGACTATTAATGTGTACTGAAACATGAATTTCCAGGAATCCCATACAATTTTGGAACACATAATATGTGTTAATTTATTATTTTTTATGAGTTAATAATAAATTTATACAAGTAGAGCTCAAAGAAGGTTAAATATCATTTCTTTTTTATTTTCATTATTTATTTATTTTGTCCAGCACTGGGGATTGAACTCAGGGATGCTTTACTACTGAGCTTTAGGCCCAGCCCTTTATTGACTGATTGACAGAACTCACTAAGTTGCTCAGGTTGGCTACAAACTTTCGTTTATCAGTTTTAACAATTTTGGGGGGAAGTCTTTAGGTTCTTTTATACATAAAATTATGTTATCTGCAAAAAGGGATAATTTGAACTTCTCCTTTTCTATTTGGACACATTTTGTTTATTTCTCTTATCTTTTTGCTCTAAGATTTCCAGTATTTTGAATAAGAGTGGTAAAAGTGGACATATTTATGTTGTTCCTGATTGTTGAGGAAATGGTTTCAGCTTTTCCCCACTTAGTGTGAAGTTGGCTATGGGTTTGTCATCTATGGGCTTTATCATGTAGAAGTACATTCCTTCCATTCCTAATTTTTGTTTTTCTTTCTTTTGTTATGGTAATTGAGCCCAGGCGCACTTAACCACTGAGCCACATCTCCAGCTCCGTGGCCCTTTATTTTTCTAATCTTGAGGCAGGGTCTTGCTAAGTTGCTGAGGCTAGCTTCGAGCTGCGATCCTCCTGCCTCAGCCTCCAGAGTTGCTGGAATTATGGGCATGCACCACCACACCTGGCTCCCATAGGTTTTGGTATGTTGTGTTTACATTTTTATTTGTTTCAAGAGATTTTAAAATTTCTCTCTTGACTTCTTCATTGACCCATTGGTTGTTCATGAGAATGGTGTTAAATTTCCATGTATTTGTACGATTAATTCTGTTCTGCTATTGTCACTGTGATGGGAGAAGATACATGTTATGATTTCAGCTTGTTTGAATTTGTTGAGACTCATTTTGTGGCCTAACATATGGCCTATCTTGGCAAAAGTCCCATGTGCTGATGAGAAGTGTGTGTATTGTGCAGCTGGTGGATGAAATGTTTTGTTGAATGTGTTCGAGGTCCATTTGGTGTATAGCACAGTTTAACTCCAGTGTTTCTTTGTTAATTTTTTGTCTGGATGATCTGTCCATTGATGAAAGTGGGGCATTGAAATCCCCAACTCTTGTCGTGTTAGAGCTTAGCTCGCCCTGTAAATGGAATAATGTTTGCTTTGTATAACTGGGTGCTTCTACAGAGTACATATATATTCATAATCATTATTTCTTCTTGTTGAGTTGATCCCTTTATAGTGACCTTTTTGTCTCTTTTTACAGTTTTTGTTTTTTTAATTTGAATTCTATTTTATCTGATACAAGTAAGTACCCCTGCTCACTTTGGTTTCTAGTTGCATGGTACTTCTTTGTACATTTTATAAGTCAGAAAAATTTTCAAATTCTCAAACAGTTGTTAAATATCTTTCAGATGAGACAAAGTTACTTTCTTATCAACAAAAGTGCATCTCCATGTTTTCCTCAGAACTCTTTTTTCTAGAACATACTCTGGTGTCCTTGTAGGCTTTGTATGTTGAATTTGTCTTTTTTATTTCTAACAGTTTTAATTTTATATATCAACTAGGATTTTAATTTCTAAAAATCATTAATCAGCATCTGGTAGACTAACAACATTTTAATAATCTCTAGAGATACATTTTAACATGAAACAGGATGTATTTATTAACAGACCAAATATGTTTAGTCTTTCTATAACATTTAAAAAGCCAGAAGTAAATATATTTGTCCTATGTTTAGCAATTAATGTTTTAGTATTTTATCTTATTTGGAAATGACCTAGATATTTGATAAATATCCATCATTTAATTTCACTTAATAAAACTTTAAGGATTAGAGAAATTTGTAAAGTAAATATGTTATAAAACACAATTATTGTTTAAAATACTTTATAAATTTTTATCCTATTTGTATCTATTTGGTTTGCTTGTTCTTAGGTCAAAATCACTTCGTGTGTGTGTGTGTGTGTGTGTGTGTGTGTGTGTGTGTGTGGTGCTGGACATTGAACCCAAGGCCTTGTGAATGTACCATTAAGTTATACATCTAGCCCCCAAACTCACATTTTTATGATCTTGAACACTTAATAGAGATGAAAGTTGTGTATTATACATATATATATATTTTTTTTTTGGGGGGGGGGTGGGGTACTGGGCATTGAACTCAGGAGCACTCGACCACTGAGCCACTCCCTAATCCTATTTTGTATTTTTATTAGAGACAGGGTCTCACTGAGTTGCTTAGCACCTCACTAAATTGCTGAGGCTGGTTTTGAACATCCTCCTGCCTCCACCTCCGAGCCTCTGGATTACAGGGGTGCGCCAGCGTGCCCGGCTGAGTCTGTATTGTATTTAATGTCAATAGCCATGTCTGTTTTAATTAGACCAACAATGTTTTTTTGTTTATTAATGATTACTAAAGACATGTGAACTTGAAATACATTTGGGTTAATTTTACTTAATTTGCAAGTATTCTTTTTTTTTTTTTTAAAAACGTCGATTTGGTACTCTGTAGACAATATCTAAACACATGGGTAGATAAACATACATGTTGACACAACATACCACAAACACATGTAAATGTGAATACATAAAATATATATAAAGATCTTATAGTTTTTCACTTAAAATTTTTAGCCATGAGTTAGGTTATCAAACGATAATGAGCTTAGGAGAAAATTCAGACACCTGTTCAAAATAGATGACTGTTTAATTTATTTCTGTTTCTTAACTGGCTTATTAGCAAGGAACTTAATCAAAAGAGAGGAGAGCTTCAGACCTGAGAGGAATCTACCCACAGTTCTTGGGGCTCCATGAGGAAGGCAAAAGACCCTCCAAAGAGGGCCAGTGGCTCCTCTTCTGTGTTCAGCGGGGGCCTTAAGGTCACAGAAGGAAGCAGGGTCATGGGGCAGGGGGCGGTGTGTGGAAGAAAATGGAAAGGTCAGGTCTTAGAGAAATCAATTGAGAAAGATTTTGACTTTTTCAAAGACAAACATGTATTTAGCAGAGGTTTAATTGACACCAGTTTTGATGAGGGAGATAGACTGCAATAGAGAAAATAGATACGCCTTAAAAATTACAGTCTTAACATCAGCTTCCACTTAAGCTGATTTCATACTATAGAGCTCTTATAAATCCATGGTAGAAAAAATATCACACATTTACAATACATATACATTTATAAATACATACAAGCAGATTTTACAGTTTTCAAATCTTGTAAGCTGTGGACTAAATGTTGAGCAAAGCCATTTTCATAGCAGTTTGGTCTGTGTAAAAGAAATAAAAAGTCTTTTTGCTCATTCTCTCTTTCTCTGGAGAAACACTGTAAGTTTTCACCAAGGAGGTGCAAGGAGTTTGGGGAGACATATTTGCCTATTAGTGGTCTATATAATCACTATTTAGAGTTTTCTTTCTTTTCTTAAGGTCATGAAAGTCCCATTTCCAGGGTCCTGTTTTTTTATAGTACCTGGAAGCACTCTGAAAAAAGATGGGCTTTAAACTGTATTTAGAGGTATATACATATATATACTTTTTTTTTTTTTTTTTTTTTTTTTTTTTTTTTTTTTTTTTTTTTGGTGCTGGGAATTGAACCCAGAGCACAGTTGCCTTTGATTCCCCTTAGAACTGTGTGGCAGCCTGAACAACTACAGAATTGGTTTGTCCATTCAACTGTATTTAATATATTATTTTATATCAAGGAGCAAATTTCCAACTAAGATGGAAATCAAAAGATTTTTCTGGGGGCTGGGAATATAGCTCAGTTGGTAGAGTGCTTGCCTAGCATTCACAAGGCCCTGAGTTTAATCCCCAGCACAACCACCAAAAAAAAAAATTCTTTACAGTTATGGGCGCTGTGGCTGTGGCTCAAGTGGTAGAGTGCTCGCCTAGCATGCATGAGGCATTGGATCTGATCTTCAGCACCACATAAAAATGAAATAAAGATATTGTGTGTCCACCTACAACTATAAAATAAATATTTTTTTAAAAGATTTTTATGTTCTAAAGCTGTTTATCTTTGAAATGCTTTACTAAACTGATTTCTTTCTATGTTTCCATTTTAGTTCAGGAGAAAAAAGTAAAACAAGTAACAACAAAAAGTTCCTAGCACACTGTAAATCAGAGGTATCACATGACATGTGACATAAGGCACAGTGCAATTCAAAATTATTTTTCTTTTTTAGAGCATTATAGTTATGTATAATAATTGGGTTCATTTTGAAAAAATCATATATGCATGGAATTTGGTTTACTCCCATTTCATTCCCTAGTCTCCCCTCCCAAACTTCCTTCCTCCCTCCCCCTATTCTTCTTTTCTTATTCTACTGGTCTTCCTTTCACTCTTAATTTATTTATTAATATTATTTTTTTTTCATAGTTGTGTACGGACATTATGACTTTATTTTATTTATTTTTATGTAGTGCTGAGGATTGAACCCAGTGCCTTACACATGCTAGGAAAGTGCCCTAGCCCTTTACCTAATTATTATTATTATTTTTTTTTGTGGTACCGGGGATTGAACTCAGGGGCACTTGACCACTGGGTCACATCCCCAGACCTTTTTTGTATTTTATTAGAGACAGGGTCTCACTGAGTTGCTAAGTGCCTCCCCATTGCCAAGGCTGGCTTTGAACTCGCGATCCTCCTGCCTCAGCCTCCCAAAGTGCTGGGATTACAGGCGTGCGCCACCGCGCCCGTCTTACCTAATTATTTTTGATTGATTCTTTATAGATATGCATAAAGGTGGAATTTACTGTGGTATATTTATACATGCACATAATGTGATTTTATTCAATTCATTCCACATTTCTTCCCCTCTCCTGTCCCACCTTTATATTGATCTTTTTCTACTCTACTGATCTTCCTGTATCTTTGTGATATCCAATCTCTTCCTTACCTTTTCTTCCCTTGTTTTTCTCTAGCTTCAACATATGAGAGAAATATTTGACTCTTGATTTTCTGAATCTGGTTTATTTCACTTAGCATGATGTTCTCCATTTTCATCAATTTACCAGAAAATGCCATAATTTCATTATTCTGTATGACTGAGTAAAATCGTATTTTACTCAGAAATGACATTTTCTTTATCCATTCATCTATTGATGGGCATCTGGGCTGATTCCATCATTTGGCTATTGTGAATTGTGCTGCTGTAAACATTGATGTGGCTGTATCACTACTGTATGCTGATTTTAATTCTTTCGGATAAATACCAAGGAGTGGGATAACTGGGTCATATGGTGTTTCCATTTCCAGTTATTTTTTTTTTTTTTTTTTTTTTTTGTGGTACTAGGGATTGAACTCAGGGGCACTTGACCACTGGGCCACATTCCCAGCCCTTTTTTTGTATTTTATTAGAGACAGGGTCTCACTGAGTTGCTAAGTACCTTGCCATTGCTGAGGCTGGCTTTGAACTCGCGATTCTCCTGCCTCAGCCTCCCAAGTGCTGGGATTACCCATTTCCAGTTTTGAGAAATCTCCACACTGCTTTCCAGAGTGGTTGCACTAATTTGCAATCCCATCCAGAATGTTTGTGTGTACCTTTTCCCCCACATCCTTGCCAGTATTTATCACTCTTTATATTCTTGATAATTGCAATTCTGACTAGAGTGAGATGAAATCTTAATGTAGTTTTATTCTGCATTTCCCTGATTGCTAGAGATGTTGAACATTTTTTTTTCCCCATATATTTGTTGGCCATTTGTTCTTTTTTGTTTTTTGGTACTGGGATTGAACTCAGGGCACTCGACCACTGGGCCACATCCCCAGCCCTTTTTTGTATTTTATTAGGGACAGGGTCTCACTGAGTTGCTAAGTGCCTCGCCATTGCTGAGGAGGCTGGCTTTGAACTCACGATCCTCCTGCCTCAACTTCCCAAGTGCTGGGATTACAGACATGCACCACCACGCGCGGCTTGTGTTCTTTCTTTTGAGAAGGGTTTGTTTAGTTCTTTTGCCCATTTACAAAATAATTCTTACTCAAGACCAATACTAGTAAATGAATAGAATTAGATCCAGATCACACTTACAAACAGCAGAAAGAAAGAAAAAATTTGCTACCCAGAAAATAATCCTGCATTTCTGTATGGATATATTTCTAGGGGTTCCCAATCTTCAATTGTTCATCTTCACATGAAGATCCTTCAACCTGTGTGCCCACAGTAGCTTGATAGTAGGAAACAAAAGCTGTTTGTGGGAGAGAAAAAGATGATGAACAAAGGATACCCCCAAAGCCAAGAGTCACATAGATATAAATTCAAAACAAGTAATTAAAACTAATTAGCTGGGTATGGTAGTACACGCCTGTAATCCCAGCAATTTGGGAGGCTGAGGCAGGAGTATTGCAAGTTCAAAGCCAGCCTTAGCAACTTAGCCAGGCCCGAAGCAAGTCAGTGAGACACTGTCTCAAAATAAAATATAAAAAAGGGCTGAGGATGTGGCACAGTGGTTAAATGCTCCTAGGTTCAATCCTTGGTAACAAACAAAAAACAACTAATTTTTATAAGTGTTTTTCAAAGGAATTTACTCGAGGAAATGGAGCTGAATTTAGAGGAGGAACATTTGAAACTGGGGGCCCAGAAAGATCAAAAAGATCTTTCAGTTTAAAGGATTTTAACTTTGTTCTAAATCTGATTTCTGCTTTTTAATCTTGTCAAAGGAGGTTCCTAAAGCTAGTCTAAAATATGTGGATTTTTTGTGTGTGTGTATATGTGTGCATGTGCATTCTATATATATCTTATATATACACATATATATGTATATATATAGTGTTTTTCTTCCTTTGTATCTTTTTATAGGTACCAATAAGAGAGCTATCTAAGACCAGAACATTCTCAAACATTTTTCTTTTAAATATAGATGATACATTGTCTGGCTATAGGCGGTTAAGATCCACAAAGGTGGATTTATTCCAACAGTCATGAAATCCAATGAACCTCTTTATGAAAAGACCAGGAATAAATTTTACGATGAGAGTAGGAAGCATTTCTGAAGAGGGCACAAAAGAAGCAGCCCTAGGATCAATAAAATTCACTCTCAAAAACAGACTTAAGAAAGCCAAGATCACACAGGTGCTGATGATATTTAATGCACATGAGTGATATCTCTAGTATCCTTAGGGATATGGGGGCACATGGACATCTGGGGGTGCTTTCACTCAGACCTGTTACTCTGTGACACAGGAAGGTCCTCCAGGGATTGGAAATTCCCTGCACTAACTAGGCAACAAAAGTTGAGATGATAAAAGCCTCTTATGGATGAGACTTATTAAGAAAATGATCCCTGCGAGCTTGGCATATTTGGAGAGTAAGCTGCTTAAAATCTTTCCTACGTGTCTTAGTCAAACATGGCGACATACATCTATAAACCTAGCCACTCTGAGGGCTATACAGGAGAATCTCAAGTTCAAAACCAGCCTGGGTAATTTAGTGAGACCTGTCTCAAAATAGGAAAAAAAAAAAAAAAAAAAAAAAAGTGTGGGGAGGGGCGGAGCCTGGGGATGTAGCTTAGTTGTAGAGTACTTGCTTTACCTCCATGAAGCCCAAGGTTGAGTCCCCAGCCTCAAACTACTTACATGTCTTCAGTTCCCTATCTTTTCAGATTGGCCACTGGTACAGACACTTACAACCCTTTGACTTCAAGACCAAGAGAGAATTTTCTTATTTATTCAGTCAAGTTCTCAAGGCCATTTTAAAAGGGGAATAGGGTTAGGGTGGGACCTCATCCTTTTTTTTTGGTCCTGGAGATTGAACTCAGGGGCACTCAACCACCGAGCCACATCCCCAACCCTCTTCCGTATTTTGTATTTTTCTTTAGAGATTTTTACTGTCCACTTAGCTGAATTCCACAGAGACCAAGAAGTGTGACTGGTGAGAAATACTTACCCTTGTGCTGGCTCTGGGTTATCCAGCTCTGGGTTCCCTTGACTGTAGCTTCCAGAAGAGCACAGTGGCTTTGATTTATCTGAGCCATGGCACCAAATTTGTAGGGAAAAAAGACAATTTCCCCTTTACCCTCTGAATATTTACTAAAATAAGATGGCAAAGACAGATTAAATGGGGGAAAAAAACAACTTTATTACATACATGGAAGCAAACACATAGTCCCTACAAACCATTGTTAAGGTACAATTTATTGGCATTATTTTTTAAAAAATTGTTTTTGAAGCAGGGATTGAATCCAAGGACACTTAACCAGTGATCCATATCCCCAGCCCTTTTTAATTTTTTATTTTGAGACAGGGCCTTGCTAAATTACTTAGGGTCTCACTAAATGGCCAAGGCTGGCTTTGAACTGGCTATGATCCTTCTACCTCAGCCTTCCAAGTCACTGGTATTACAGCATGTGCCATTATACCTGGCCATTTTAAAAAGAATTTTTTAGATGACATATCATATATCAATAGGCATTCCCATTAAAAATTATGATTTGAACACTTTTCTTCTTCCTCTTCTTTTTTTCTTTTTCTTTTTTCTTTTTTTTTTTTTTTTTTTTTTTTTTGGTACTGGGGATTGAACTCAGGGGCACTCAACCACTGAGCCACATCCTCAGCCCTATTTTGTATTTTATTTAGAGACAGGGTCTCACTGAGTTGTCTAGCACCTTGCTTTTGCTGAGGCTGGCTTTGAACTTGCGATCCTCCTTGCCTCAGCCTCCTGCTGGGATTACAGTCATGTGCCACCATGCCCGGCTTTGAACATTTTCTTCTTAAAGTTTCTTCAAAATATATAATTTTGTAGACTGTATGATACATCATCATATGAACATATAATAATTCAACCATTTGTTCCAATTCTTCATTATCCTAAAGGACACACAGACACACACACATGAATTTTTAAAACATAGTTTCCTAGAATAGAACTAATGTGTCAAAGGAAATAAAAATGTTTGAAGCTCTTGCCACGTTACTGTCCAAAAAAGATTGTTGTGATTTCTTATTATTGCTAACAATATATAAAAATATAGGTCTTGTTATACTTAAAACACTTTAAAATACCTTTTCAAAGTTAATAGGAGAAATAGTATTTCATTACCATTTATATTTGCATACTTTGTATTATTATGCTTTATTATTATTATATTCAAGATGTTGTATGTTTACTAGTCATTTATTTTTCTTTGAATAATTTAGTTCTTGACTGTTGCCAATCTTTAATTTTCATAGTACTTTGAGGATTAATGGATTTTATTTTATTTTATTTTTTGGTACCAGAGATTTTTTTATAGAGGCAGAGTCTCACTGAGTTGCCTGGGGCCTCGCTAAGTGGCTGAGGCTGGCTTTGAACTTGCAATCCTCCTGCGTCAGCCTCCTGAGCCACTGGGATTGTAGACATTTGCCACCATTTCTGACCAGATTTAATTTTTTGAAACGGTTTAGGTTTCCAGAAAAAAATCAGTTGGAGAATAGAGATTTCCTATATTCCTGCCCACCCTCTCAGCAGCTCCCCCTACTCCTACATACCAGTTTCCCCATTATTAACATCTGGCATTAATGGAGTATATTATATTTGTTACCATTGATGAGCCAATGTTATTACATTGTTATTAACTGAGGTCTATAGTTTACATGGAGATGACTCTTTGTTGTAGGAACAGTTGTCTTTCAGTAACTCAGGAGATTGATTCCAAATCCCTCCCCCAGAATACCAAAACCACAGGTGCTCAAGTCCTTTATAGAAAGTCATATAGTATTGTATGTAACTTGTGTAAATCTTCCCATGTACCTAAAATCACCGCTATCCTTAATATAAATGCTAGTTAAATAGTTTTACAATGGCATTGTTCAGAGAATAATGATAAGAAAAAATGTGTATACATGTTCAGTACAGACGCAGTCATCACAGGCCTAAAGCCACATATGTCCAGTCTGAGGCTGGTTGAATCCAGGGATGCAGAATTCACAGATACAGGCCAACTGTACATTCTATGGTTTTGAAAAATGTATAATGATATGTAACTACTATTATAGCATCATAGAGATGAGTTTCACTGTCCTAAATATTCTCTGTCCTCTGCCTATTCATCCTCTCGTTCCTCCTAACCCATGGTAACCCCTGATCTTTGTACTGTTTCCATAGTTTGGTCCTATAGTGTCTTGTAGTAGGAATCATAGAGTAGGTGGTCTTTTCAGACCGGCTTCTTTGATTTAGTAATATGTATTTAAGATTCCTCCAAGTCTTTTTGTGTCTTGATGGCTCAGTTTTTTTTGTTTGTTTTTGTTTTTTGGTACCGGGTATTGAACTCAGGGGCACTCGACCACTGGGCAACATCCCCAGCCCTTTTTTTTTGTATTTTATTAGAGACAGGGTCTCACTGAGTTACTAAGTGCTTTGCCATTGCTGAGGCTGGCTTTGAACTTGCGATCCTCCTGGATGGCTCAGTTTTTATTGCTGAATATTTCATTTTACGGATATACGATGGCTTATTTATTCACTGATTGAAGGATGACAAGTTTTGGCAATTATGGATATACCTGCTGTGAACATTCATGTGCAGGTTTTTATGAGGATATAACTTTCAACTCCTTTGGGTAAATACCCAAGAGGATAATTATTGGATTCTATGGTAAGAGTACATTCAGTTTTGTAAGAAGCTGCCATATTGTTTTCCAAAGTGGCTGGTCCATTTTGCATTATACTACCAATGAATGAGAGTTCTTGTTGCTTATAATACTTCTTAAAAATCAATGCCTAAGCTATTTGTCCGTGAATAAAACCCATTTGTCACATATGGAGTAGAGCTTTTTCCCTCAGCTTATTGATTGTATTTTAATATTCTTTTTCAATGGTTGAAGTTTTACTGTGAAGGATCTGCTTGTAGATAAATCCCCCCAAAATTCTATTGTTCATACTGGATGCTTTTAATTCTTGATTTTAATAGTAATTAAAAATTATTTTCTCAGCTGGGCAGCGTAGTGGTGTGCCTGTAGTCCCAGCTATTTCGGAGGTTGAAGCAAGGATCATTTGAACCCAGGGGTTCAAGACCAGCCTGGGCAACAGTATCAGGAGCCCATCTATAAAAAATTACTTTTGAAGGTGCATGGGGGCAGGAAAGATGGTGGAATGAGATGGACATCATTGCCCTAGGTACATGTATGACTGCACATATGGTGCGACGCTACATCATGTACAAACATAGACATGTGAAGTTGTACTGCAATTGTGTACAATGAATCAAAATGCATTCTGCTGTTATATATCTGTAATTATAATAAATGAATAAATTAAAAATGTACTTTCTAAATTTTAATAAACTCATATACTGTGCTCATGGAGCCCACACAGAATGCAACTCACATTTTGCCCTATTTGTTGCACATTGAAATCTCTCACCAGACAATTTTATATGCAGACATAATTCACTTTAGTGAATACACTACGAAGACCTTGAGTGTATTCAGCTGAGCTATTTTTAGGTTCATGAAAAATATTTTGTTGAAATAATTTTCAGACTACTTAAATATTCAAAGAAAGACTGCAAGACCTTTAGTGGAGTCAGTGCAAGGCTCACCTGTCCCCTCCTCACTGTAGAAGGACCCAGGTTGTACTGTAGAAGTGAATTAATTTGATTATAGACTCATGAGCCAGAGAGGAGACTTCTAAGGTACAAGTTCAGCTATAAGTCTGACCCAATTTAAGTCATATCCAACATAGGATGTTTGTTCATATCTTCCACAATTCCAGATATTCTATGCTTATTAAAGCAGAAAAGTCATCAAATTTTTCATTTTTGGATATATTTTTCCTTAGGCAAAACCAAACTTCTTTCTGTGGAGTTAGAAAAAATCATTCCAGGCCTGGGGAAATAGGTAGTAGTGGAGTACTTATCTAGCATGCTCAAGGATTTAATCTCTAGCACCACCAAAACAAACAAACAAACAAACACAAAAAAAGCTTTGTGTACTTTTGTTTGGAAAACGCCCATGATCATAATGTTTTGTACACATAAAGACATTATATTCTTCCCTTGCTTCTGTGTCAATATTCTTAAATGTATCTTTGTGTTTCTGAATTTTATTATTCTTAAACTTCCATACTTGTATCTTTCTAGATAATTAATTATCATTTACAGAGCACCTACTATATGCTGAACATTGGGCTAAGATCTGGGAACCATCAAAGACGAGGGCTGGCCAACTTTTTGGGTAAAGGACTAGGCATTTTAGACTTTGGGAGCTCTGCTGCTTCCATCACAACACTCTGCAGTTAGGTGTGAAACCAGCGGTCAACAACACGTAAAGGAAAGGGTGTGGCTGTGTTCCATAGGCTTTCTTTACAAAAGTGGGAGATTACTAAAATTTGTCAAACAATGTAGATTAGAATATAATGAACATCCTTCTTGCTGGGCATGATGACACACGCCTGTAATTCCAGCGGCTGGGGAGGCTGAGGCTGGAGGATCCAAGTTCAAAGTCAGCCTCGGCAAAAGCGAGGTGCTAAGCAACTCAGTGAGACTCTGTCTCTAAATAAAATACAAAATGGGGCTGGGATGTGACTTAGCAGTCAAGGAGTGCCCCTGAGTTCAATCCCTAGTACCAAAAAAAAAAAAAAAAAAAAAAAAAAAGAAAGAAAGAAAGAAAAAAGAAATAGTGACCTTCTCTAGTGGTGTGTGACAAGTGAACTACATTTGCAGTCTGAAAAACGTGTTACTGGAATATAACAGCGAATAGTCAATCTTGCCAGGGAAGCTGAGCAAATTGTCTTTTAGGAGGTGACTTTTAGGACTTAAAAATTTCGAGAAGAGCCAGTGTAGTGGTGTACACCTATAATCCTGGAGACTTGGGAGGCTGAGGCAGGAGATCACAAATTTGAGGATAGCCACTGCAACTTAACAAGACCTTGTCTTAAAATTAAAAGAATAAAAAGGGATGGGGATGTAGTTTAGAGGTAGAGCACCTCTGAATTCAATCCCCAGCACCAGGAAAAAACAAAAACATTCCAGAAGGAAGAAGGAATTTCCAAAAGAGAATTCCAAGTGGATGAGCACAGGGTATGGGCATGAAAGAACATGTCATGTTTGGGAAGTCTTGAGTCTCCTTTTGTAGCTAAAACAATGTATTTATAGGAAGATGTGAGGGAAAGTTATGCTGGAGCCAGACTGTGAAAGGCCCAGAGGAACTGGATTTTAGCTGTGAGCAGATTAGGACCTAGTTAGCTCTGGTAAAAGTGAATTCTGGAGGTCCACACCTTGGGCAGGGTAATTTGAAGTGGAGGAGAACAGAGGTGGGGGAAAAAAGCCATAAACTCATTTCTCTTGTCCAGGGAAGGCCTTGAACTGAGACTGTGGCTATGGAATAGAGAAGAGAGACATTGGGAGGATGAACCGACACAATGACCAAATCATTATTTCCAAAATTCTGGGAGAGCCCATTGGTTGCCTGTCAAATTCAGTTCTTAAATTTGCTCCCAGACAGACCCATTCCTCATTTTTTTTTCCTCTTCATTTTGGGGAGCCCACCCCCGCAAGCCTCACTGCCCAGCTTCCTTGCCATTTGGTTTTTAGTTGGGCACAGTCACAAGGGAGGTGGGAGAAGAGAAGCCAGAGCATTTCTTTATGTCAGTCAGCTTTCTGTTGCTGGGATAAAATATCTGATAAAATCAACTCATAGGAGGGAAGATTTGTTTGGGGTCCCGGTTTCAGAGGTTTCAGTCTATGGTCACTTGGCTCCACTGTTTCTGGGCCTGTGGTGAGGCAGAATGTGGTGGCAGGGAGCACAGGGTGCTCACCTCTTGGCAGCCAGTGAGGGTGGGGGTGGGGGTGGCTGGAGGGAAGGAGTTTAACATGGGCCACTGGGGTTACAAAGGTGTGAGAACACTGAAAGAGGAAACAGAGGAGGTGGAACATCCCACAGATTAGCAATGGGAGAGAGAATGTAGCCAGGGATAAGATACACACTTTCAAGAGCCTGTCCCCAAGGACCTACTTCCTCCAACCCGGCCCTACCTCCTTGGTTTCTGCCATCTCCCAATAGCTCGTCACATTATGAAACCATCAGTGGGTTCATTCATGGATGAGGTTGGAGCCCTCATGATCCAATCACCTTCCAAAAGCCCCACCTCAAAACACTGCTGCGCTGGGGACCAGTGATGAGCCTTTGGGGGACATTTCTTATCCAAACCACAACACTCTCCATCTCTCTACTCCAGTGGCATCACCAGCAGTGGCTAAGTCTCCTTCATCATCCTACTGTGGTCCAAGGTTCCAGCTCCCACTGGGTGGCCTTGGCTCTGGTGCCATAACACCAACACCTCATGTTGCTTGAGGCTTCAAGGCAGTAGCAGCTTGCTGCCATTGCTTGTCTTTGGGATGTCCCACCTTCCTCTGTTTTCTCTCAGTTTTTCTTAGACCTTTTTAACCAATCCCCCATGTTAAATACCTTCTATTGAAATGCCTAGTATAGGTTCTATTTTTCTGATCTGACCTTGACTAATAGAGATGTAACAACCTTAGAAGAGTTGGTCAGTGCAGCAGATGAAGGTAGAAGGGGAAGATAATTCAGTTTTGAGGTTCATATTTTGATATGTTTCCTCCTATGCCTAGAGTGACCCTTAATCTCATGCCCTCTAGTCCATTCTTCATAAAGCTATTCAGAATAATTGTTTTAATACCTTCTTTGATTAAACTCTTTTAGTGACTTTCCATTGCACCTAGAATAAAAACTAAACTTCTTTTCTTTTTCTTTTGGTACTGGGGATTGAACTTGACCATTGAGCCACATCCCCACCACTATTTGGTATTTTATTCAGAGACAGGGTCTCAGTGAGTTGCTTAGCACCTTGCCATTGCTGAGGTTGGCTTCGAACTTGCAATTCTCCTGTCTCAGCCTCCCCAGCTGCTGGGATTACAGGTGTTGTGTCACCGTGCCCGGCAAAGCCAAACTCCTTACTTTAGGCAAATTGATCTCTACATGCTCCCACTTATCTTTCCTCCCTCATTCACCTTGCCCACCCACACCGATCCACTTGCTGTTCCTCAAACTCACCAAGGTAACATCTGTCCCAGGGCTTTTGCACTTGCTGCTCCTTCTGGGAATGCTTCTCCAATCTCCTTGCTTTATTTTCATGCAGGTCTCTGCTGTTGTACCACTTGAGACACCACCACCACCCATTTCCTTATCTGATTTGTGTTCTTCATTGCATGTATTACTCTCTGAAGTTGTACTCTCTGTTTCCTTCTATCTCCAAGTGTGAGGACAGAGACTTTTGCCTTGTCCGTCTTTCTATTCTTTTCATTCCTCTGCACCTACTGCAGCGTCTGGCATAATTAAGGGCTGTATAACTATTGTTTGACAAATAAATGAGTAACTAATTTTACCTTTTAAAAGAGTTATATAGTAGAGGTGCTTTGCATATTTATTTTTATTTTACTTTTTATTATCTTACTTCCATGATTTCTTCTATTGAAATGTCCTGTCCTGTCCCCCATCCTCACTATTCACCTTTCACAACCATTGAAATCCCTTCCTCTGTGAAACTTCTCTTTTTGTGGCCAGAAAATTAGAAGGCTGTCTCCTTTGGGTTCCACTATACTCTGTTAAGACTCACACTTCATTTCACTTATTAAATTTTTGTTCCCTTTTCCTAGATGGAAGTAGAGATCATATCATTTTCACCTCTATATCTTCAGTATCTAGACTAGTATCTGATACATAGTTGCATTTGGTAAATATTCATTGAATGAATGGGTGAAGATCAGATACAGAGGTTTTCCATCTCTACACTTCTATTTGTTTCTGAACATATGAGTTGCTAGGAAAGAAAGATGGCTCCATATCTCTAAAATGGTAATGATAGTACCAACCTCATAGCATTTGTGGAGAAAACAGAGGGAATGAAAGCTCCCAGGAAATATGATACAAATAAAACCTCTTGTTTTCATATTTGGGGTAAAGGCTTGCACTGACAAAGATGGATTCTGGTGGCAATATCAGTTTTACCCACAACTTGTCTACAAAAAGGCTTAAGATTTCTAGAATTTTTGTGACAACTTGGGGGAGATATCCTGCTGGAAGTAGGGTTAAGAAAGACTTCACAGAAGATGGGGAAGGTGTCCTCAGGAACTTACATTCAGCTTCCTGTAGAGATTTGGCCAATCCTCTGAGCAAGACCTCATGCTGAATACACTAGGAAGGAATCTTCAGAGCTATAGGTATGAGAAGTGCCCCACAGCTAGACTTAGGAGCCAGTCCAAGGTGCACAGGTTCACTGTACAGCACCCAGTTACACCTCCCCTCTCCCATGTGAACCCAGGCCCCAGCCCCACAGCCTGTACCATGCCCAGGCCTGTCAGAGGAAGAAGCCTGGCTTCAGGGTGTTCACTAAAGGACTTACTTCCCCTGAGATTTGGAGTCCCTCAGGGGCTCTCTTACTCTGGTCAAACCAACTCCCTCTATATGGATCTTTGAGAAGCAAAGGGCAGGGTGAAATCATATGACCCATATTTGTCCACCCACCTTTTTGATCCTTTGCTATTCCACCAAGCCATTTGGAAGGTTAGAGGTTGTTTTGCCTCCAATCCGATTTTGCACTAAGTATCACTAAGTGCAAACTTACTATAGCCGTGCACCGCATAGCCATGTTTCAATCACATATACAGTGGTGGTCACTTAAGATTGGAGCATTGTTAGCTGGGCGTGGTGGCACACACCTGTAATCCCAGCCCTTGGGAAGCTGAGGCAGGAGGATCGCGAGTTCAAAGCCAGCCTCAGCAATGGCTAGCACTTAGCAACTCAGTGAGACTCTGTCTCTAATAAAATATAAAAACAAGGGCTGGGGATGTGGCCCAGTGGTCAAGTGCCTCTGAGTTCAATCCCTGGTACCAAAAAAAAAAAAAAAAAAAAAAAAAAAAAAAGATTGTAACATTGCTGGAAAATCCCTCTCTTTGTCACATTGTAGCCATCATAACTGCAGTGTAACACACTCTCACTTTCTTGAGGTGATGCTGATGGAAACAAACCTACCAGGATGCCAGTTGCATAAAAGGCAAAGCCCATTATAATGTACAGTACATAACATACAATAATAATAACAAATGATTGTTATGTATTTACAATATGACTATGGCTTTTGCGCTTACTATATATATATTTTATGGTTATTTTAGAGTGTACTCCTACATGTGTAAAAAAAAGTTGACTGTAAGACAGTGTGATGTGTTACATTGGCAGTGACCTCAGACCTCTCCTGTTTACAGTTTCTTGATTGCATCAGTTTCTATTAGGCTTGATTTGATCTTAGGCTATTTTGTGTTTTGTTCATTGTGGCCCCGGGAGCAATAAGCTGGGCTATACACACACATACACACACACACACACACACACACACACACACACACACACACGGTGTGGTCAGCTATCCCACCTAGGCTTGTAAAAGCACATGCTATGATGTTCCATTAAGGATGAAATTGCCTAACTACCCATCTCTCATAACATATCCCCTTTGTGAAGCGACACCCAACTATATTAATAAGGGACCAGAAGGAAGAAACAGATGTTAAAATGTTTAAAAGTACTTAGTGCCAAAGTGTTTTCTCTAAGGATATAACTCATGATAGAATGTAGAGTTTTTCACTCAAGAGTTCTTTGAAAACAAAAACAAAAACAAAACAAAAACAAAACAAAACAAAAAAAGATCCATTAGAGTATAATTTGAGGGGCATGTGGGTGGGGGGACAGTGGATTGAATTGGGGTCTTTATGTAAAATTAATTGTGACCCTAGAATTTAAAATGAAGTCATCATGTTTCCAGGTACTTTCTCCCTTACTGCTCTTTCAGATGGAATCTCACCATCATTTCTTTTTCTTTCTTTCTTTTCTTTTTGTACCAGGGATTGAACCCAGGGACACTTAACCACTGAGCTACATCCCCACCTTTTTAAATTTTTTATTTATTTTTAAAAATATTTATTTATTTGCTTTAGTTGTATACAATACATTTTTATATTTTTTATGTGGTGCTGAGGATCGAACCCTGGGCCGCGCACGTGCTAGGCGAGAGCTCTATCGCTGATCCACAACCCCAGCCCCTTAAATTTTTTATTTTGAGGCAGAGTCTTGCTATGTTACTTAGGGCCTTGCTAAGTTGCTGAGGTTGGATTTGAATTTGCAATTCTCCTGCCTCATTCTTCCCAGCCTTTGGGATTACAGGCATGAGCCACCATGCCTGGCTTCTCACCATCATTTCTGACATATTTTTAGTTAAAGCACCTTTTACAAATCTCAACTCTATGAAAGCATTTCTGAATATTTTTACTAATCCACAGAGCCAAGTTTTAAAGGACACCCAAGTAGATCTTTTAAAAAGAATTAAAAAGCATTCATTGCCTGCTTTCCCCAACTCTCTGCCTTTTAGAAATCAGGTATTTTAGGAAAATATGTAGGAATGTCTGGTACATGAGTTGCTCTTCTCCATGCTTTCCCCACTTCTAAATAGTGTATTGCATCCATCTTCCTTGTTAGACCTGAGTTTGTCTGGGGCACACCAGGTCTCACCCATCTTGGGTTCATCAGTGCCTATGAATGTGCCTAATGCAGAGTTGTTTTTCAAAAGCTATTTGTTGAATGAAGAAGTCATTTTTAGCTCTAGGCCTTTGCTTGGCTCTCAGCCTAATTAGGTAATTTTTAATTCCTAACAAGCACTAGCTCTTAATCAGATCAAAGCTGCTCAGGCTCACTTTTTATAAAAGAAGTATAAATTAAAACTCTACTGAGAGACCCATTTTTCACCTGTCACATCCTTACTGGTAGTTGTGTAAACTAATACCACTTCAAGGGAAGGGATTTTGGCAATGTCTAACAAAATTCCAAATGAACATACTCTTTGAGCCAGCAGTTGTGCCTCTAGGAATTTCTCTGACAGATATCCTCCCACAGGTGCATCATATCTGAAAGGACATTTACTATGACACTGCATAGTAGCAAAAGGCTGGGAATGACTTTAATGTCCACTGTAGGGGACTAATTAAATAAATAACAGAATATCTTTACAATAGACAATCTAGTCCAGAGGAAAACTGAATGAGGCAACTCTGTTTTATACTAAAATCAGTTGCTAAAATCTATTATTAAGAAAAAAGGATTCAAGACTATGTACAGAATACCACCATGAATTAATAGAAGATGAAATGAAAGACACACTTGCACATTGTGCATATCTACCCCTGAATGGATTTACAAAACTCTAGTGACATTGGCTTCTGGTAGTGCAGTTAACCAAGTAGATAGCCAATAGGGTGCTGTGGCTTCTGTCACTGACAACACAAAAATTGCTATTTAACCCCCTTTTATGGTGTGTTTATGGGGGATACTAGGGATACTAGTGATAGACTCCATGGCCTCACACATTCTAAGTAAATGCTCTACCACTGAGCTACATCCCCAATCTCCCTTTATTTTATTTTGAGACATGGTCTTGCTAAGATGCTCAGACTGGCCTTGAATTTATGATCCTCCTGCCTCAGCCCCCCAGTAGCCCACCTGGCTAATTCCTAATGGTCTGCAGGACTTCAACTTTGAGGCCACTTCATCAGGGTGATCTTTCCTAATTCTGCAGACTAGGCTTGTCCCATATAGATGCTCCCCTGCACCCCGAGCTTCTCTTTCAGTAGCAAACAACAAAATTGCAATGGGTAAATTTCTTTCTTGATGTCTGCATTCCTTTCTAAGCTGCAAGCTGATGTCTGTGTTAGTTGCCTCTGTACCTGTGCCAAGCACAAAGCAGACCTTTAATAAATATTGTAGGGGGAAGGAAGAAAGGTTAAAAAAAAAAGGAGGGAGGAAGGGTGACTGTGGGAGGCAGGGAGTGTGGAGAGCAGGCTGTGCCCTGCTCAGTTACTCCATGTCATATTGAACAGTGGTGCTTAACCCCGAGTGACTCCCTTTAGTAAAGTCATGAGCTGCTCCATTTTGAGTACAAGTGCTAAGGCAGAATGACTTGGTCATTTGTTTGGGCAAGTAGGTAACAATCAAATGTTGGACATACAGAACTCATTGAAGAGAATAACACCCAGTTGCAAAGCACAATCATTAGGCACAAATTGATAAATAAGTTAATTGTGCTAATAAAAACTAACCACTTGTGAACTTATCAAATTAAATCAGAAGCACGTGGATGGATGGGCATATCAACCCCATATCAAAGAAACCAGGCCCTTGAGCACTTCAATCTCACCAGACATACCCCTCTGATGGAAACATACAAAAGGAGAGGAACCTCAGGCAGTGGTAAGGTGGCACACCGACCAGTCATCAGACCAGCTGGTGAACATGTCATATCTGGTGAAGGAGTCAGAAGGTGACGAACTCCGACTGTCCCTGGAGCTTCAGCTCAGCTAGATCAACCTGCTCAGCATGGCTCACTTCGAAACTGCCTGTAAGTCACAGTTTCTGACTCTCTGCTCTCTGAGTAATTTTATCTGACCACCTGCAATGACTGTGGTTGCATCTGCTCTCTGCCAGTGTTCTTGGTAGACCTCTTGAAACCCTGTGGCTGCCTTAACCCTTTCTTGGCCTTCCTGTAATCTATGTATCATTCTGCAAAGTGTGATGTGTGCCTTGAGTCCTAGGGAAGGTTGGAATGGAATAAAAGAACTTGTGATCACCTGGGTCATGACACCAAGTGAAACGTGAGTATTTTCAGGGGATTAAGCTGACGAGAGTAATGTAGCTTGTTATCCTGATATTGTGGACAGATGAGATCATTTCCAGTCTATGTTAATGGCATCGCTCACTCACCACAGAGAGGAGGCAGGGAAGATAACTGGGGGAATCCAGAACACAGGACAGAGTAACCCCCAGGACCTCACAGCCCACTGTAAAGAGATCCCTGTGTATGTGTAGTCTTCCTCAGCAATTAGTTGTGGGCTTAGCATTCTCAGATTCACATGAAACTTACTTTGTTAACTCTGTGGGCTTACAATTTATACTTTCCAAGCATTGGGTATTTTGGTTTATGTAGTGAAAAAATTTATCAAGGCCAATGAACTTTTGTTTTACTTTTGTTGAGAATCCTTATTATGGGGGATCATTCTTTCTTCTCTTTTTGTAACCTCTAGGTTTTCATACAGAAAGCAATGATTTCAATCTCTTATGAGTAGGATTATATTTCAATAAATACATGTTAGGATATTAGATGGTCATGAGGTTATATTTAGAATGAGACCCAAACTTTGTGCCCAGCCTCCAAGGCCCTGAGAGAGCTGCCTGCTGCCCCCACCTCTCTGCTCCAACCATAGGGCTGAAGTACATCTCAGCCTTTATATATATGTACATATATATGTATACACACATGTGTGTGTGTATGTATATATGTTATATATATACACATATACATATAATTTTTTAGTTATAGATGGACACAGTATCTTTATTTTGTTTATTTATTTTTATGTGGTGCTGAGGATTGAACCCAGTACCTCACATGTGTGAGGCAAGTGTTCTACCACTGAGCCACAACCCCCGCCCCCAGCCTTTTTATCTATTTATTTTATTCTGAGACAGGGTCTCACTAAGTTGTTGAGGCTGGCCTTGAATTTGCAGTCCTCCTGCCTCAGCCTTGTGATTTTTTTTTTTCTCCCCATATAAGAGCTCTAAGAGTGTTTCAAGCATTTTGTTTTAGTGGTGTGCGTGTGTGTGTGTGTGTGTGTGTGTGTGTGTGTGTGTGTGTGTGTGTAGGGAGTACATGGTGGGTTGTATCTTATCTGTGTGGCATGTGTATACTCATGAATGTAGCCAGAATTGTGGTTAAAAAGGTACATGTCAGTTAATTACTATATGTTATCTATCTAGCTTTTCACCCCAGAGAGCTGGTGTCCCTCCCAGGGCTTTGTGAGGGGCCTACTCAGAGGAAGAGCTCTGAAACTCAAGCTTCATTAGCTTCCCAGTAAGCCCCAGTTTGTCTCCACTCCAATCACTTGTGATCACTTCATCTGTTTTCATTTTCCTCAACATGTAGTACAGACTGAGATTATTTTAGTTATGTGCTTGCCTGTTTACAGACTGCCTTCCTCCGTGGCAGCCAGAGTTCACAAGGAACTGGACCCTGGTTCACTGGCCTTCTGAAGCAAGGGGCTCGATAATTTGTTGAATCAGTGAGTGAATGTTAAATGGGATTTAATGTCAATCTCTGGAATTTATGAAAATTTATTTTTCATTAAAGCCATTTTAATTAAACTTGATTGCATATACTAGAGTGTTGTAAGACTTAATTGTGCTAATAAGATAATTTTCTGACATAGTAGTTTGTTCTGATAGCACAATGTGTTCATATCTGTCTAGAGGTAAAGCCAAAGATTCTTCAGAGTTTGTATGGACCTCAGATCTTTGCTACAGCAGCTTCCAAATGTCCTTACCATGCCTCCTGCCCAAATAATTTAAAAATAATTGGCACCCTCACATCTTTTCAAGTCATCAGCTTTTGAAGTCATACATTTAAATGTTTGCAAAAGGTATAACTTTTAACCTAGTATAAATTGACACTTCAAAAAGCCAAATACGTTAGTTAGAAGTAAAATACAAAATCAATCTGATTCCTTTAAAAAATATATTAATGAACTGGGCATGGTGGTGCACACCTGTAATCCCAGGGGCTAGGGAGGCTGAGGGAGGAGGATTACAAGTTCAAGGCCAGCCTCAGCAAGATAGACAAGCCCTGTCTCAACATAAAAAATAAAAAAGGGCTAGGGATGTGGCTCAGTGGTTAAGCACACTTTGAATTCAATCCCTGATACCAAAACCAAAAGCAAAACAACCCATAATATACTAGCCTTTAACAGTGGAAAATATTACACTATTCCTTTTTCTCTCAGATACCTGGATTTTCATTCCATTCCTTGCCACCCGCAACCCTACAATTTTCTATATTTTTGTATATTCTCCTATGGACAGACCCATCAAACTCTGCAGCCAAAATATGTATGTATATTTAAATTAAAATTTTAAGATTTGTTGTGATCACAAATCTCAAGTTGTGAAAAATGTCTTCTGGACTGAATTATTATAATTATTATTAGTTCTGATGACCAAAATATATAAATATATGATACATTTATTTATGTAATTTGTGAAAATGGAAAATGAAGTTTACATGTCTAAGGTGATAAATATTCCAATTGCCCTGATCTGATCATTACAGATTGTATACACATATTGAAATTCCACACTGTACCCCATACACATATACAATTACTGTGTCAATTTTTAAAAGTACAAAAATTTTTAAAAGTCACAGACATTTAAAGAAAAAAAGTACAATTTTATTAGAACTGTTCCTTAAGCAGATAATGGAACTATTTTTTTTCAATTAGTTTTTGTATCCATGTAACAATATTATTTATTGTTGGAATGAGACAGAGTTTAGCTCTGATTCCATGCCTACTTATTGCTTTATGAAGAAACTTTGTTCACACAAATAAGCAGATGGGAAAAAAAGAATATTTTGCTATAGCAACATCACTCAATTCTCTGAATTCCTTCCAAGTTTTACATCAGAATTCATGCAATGATATATCACAAGAATTATTATTAATGCTCTATTGGCTAATGTGTCCCGCTTCAATTACATTGCTAACAAATTGCCAGGAACTACCTGACTTGAAAAAAGATTACTTAATCAATCATTAAAGTCTTTCATTTTCTCAGCACGAGTATTTAGAATTCTCCCCGTTTTTGGTGTCCTGTGGGTTTTCACATCTCAGGACAATCCAGGTTTTTTTTTTACATCACAGTGCCATAGAAAGATCTAGAAGGAGTGAAAAGAGTATTTCTTATTTTTTTCTTGTTTATTTTGTTTTGTTGTTTTTTAATGACAAGGAATGATTATTAAAGCAAAGGAGAACCCACACAACACCTGGACCATGGTGAGTTTTCAGGCAGATTAACTGAAGGAAACAGTCCTTTCAAGTGGAAAACTGAGGACCTCTTCTTTGTCCTCAGAGGAAAACCTTGGAGTCAGGGCTGCCCTTGAAAGAATATGCATCCAAACCTGTTTCAGATCAGGTGCAGAGGTGTGCTCTTCAAGGGTCAGGCCCTGTGTCCTGGGCTGAACTGGGATGGGACCCAGGTATCCTGTGCCACACACCTTCTCTAAACCCTTCACCCTCACATAAATCAGCATTTTCCTCTTAGGTGAATAAGTAAACAAAACAATTTCAATTAGCTTGTAAAGCTCCAGCAACTTCATTCATGACCAAAACCTGATTAATCCATGAAGAAAAGGGGTACTGGCCTCTGGAATCACACAGCAGACACTTTTAGAATAGCTACTCCCTTGACCTATATATTCAGGAACTTTGGGCTCAGTAACTATACCAAGGCCATCAAGGATGACTGACATATTTATAAGCAATGTGGCTGGGCATGGTGGAACACACCTGTAATCTCATCGACTCAGGAGGTTGAGGCAGGAGGATTACAAATTTGAGGCCAGTCTCAGCAACTTAGAGAGGCCCTCAGCCACTTAGTGAGAACTTGACTCAACAAACAAACAAACAGAACATAAAAAGGGCTGGGGATGTGGCTCAGTGGTTAAGTGGCCCTGGGTTCAATTCCCAGTACAAAAAAAATATATATCCTTAATAAGAATCCTGTAGCGCAAGAATTATTACCAAGAATTAATGAATGGGATAGATTTAAACTAAAAGGCTTCTTCTCAGCAAAAGAAACAGTCAGTGAGGTGAATAGAGAGCCAACTAATTGGGAACAAATATTTAATACGTGCACATCAGATAGAGCATTAATTTCTAGAATATATAAAGAACTCAAAAAACTTAACAACAAAAAAACAAATAATCCAATCAATAAATGGGCTAAGGAATTGAAAAGACACTTCTCAGAAGAAGATACACAGTTAATCAACAAATACATGAAAAAATGCTCAACATTGCTGGCAATTAGAGAAATGCAAATCAAAACTACTCTAAGATTTCATTTCACTCCAGTCAGAATGGCAGCGATCAAGAACACAAACAACAATAAATGTTGGAGAGGATGTGGGGAAAAAGGCACGCTCATGCATTGCTGGTGGGACTGCAAAATGGTGCAACTGCTATGGAAAGCAGTATAGAGACTTCTTGGAAAACTGGGAATGGAACCACCCTATGACCCAGCTATCCCACTCCTGGGTCTATTCCCAAAGGACTTAAAAACAGCATATTACAGTGACACAGCCACTTCAATGTTTATAGCAGCACAATTCACAATAGCTAGGTTGTGGAACCAACCTAGATGTCCCTCAGTAGATGAGAGGATAAAGAAAATGTGGTACATATACAAAATGGAATTTTACTCAGCAATAAAAGAGAATAAAATAATGGCATTTGCAGGTAAATGGATGAAGTTGGAGAATATAATGCTAAGTGAAGTTAGCTAATCCCCAAACTCCAAATACCGAATGTTTTCTCTGATATAAGGAGGCTAATTCACAGTGTTGTTGGATGGGGGTACATAGGAGGATTAGAGGAACAATAGAATGGTCAAAGGAAAGAGAGGGGAAGGGAGGGAGTAAGGGGGAGGGAGGGGGGAAAAAGGAAAAAAAAATTGGTGGTTGAATGAGACGGATATCATTATAAATGCATGATTGAAGATCTGAATGGTACTTATATACTTTGTATACAAACAGTTGTATGTAAAAAGATGCCATATATGTGCATTATGAATTGTAATACATACTACTATTATAAATAAAAAAGAAAGGAAAAATATATATGTATGTATATGTATATATATATATATATATATATATAAACAATGCATAAGACTAACCTTATTTATAGTCATATTTATCAAAGAGAATAATAGGTAACACACTCTTTTATAAAAATAAGCAGAAATTTTAATATTCATGATTTGATATTTTAGTTTTAATTTAGCAAATATTTTCAGTGTATTCAATTATTTAATTCAATAATATTTTTAATTGATCTCCATTATTAAATTTAGCAAATATTTTCAGTTTTCTATTTAGCTGAATATTCCATTTAGCAAATATTTAGACTCTACTATGTGCCAAGAATATATTGGCAGCTAGAACATTTGAAATAAATTCTAAACTAATTAGCTTATTGCAGGAAGGCATGAAGGGATGCATATAATGACTAAGAGCAGACGACACTGGGCCACCTGTGGTTTAATTCCTGCTCCATCCTTTTCATTTAGGTGACTTTAGGCAAACCTCAGTTTCCTTTCCTGGAAAATGGAAAGAACCTGTAGCACAAACTCTTGTTGTGGGACTCAAGGAGGCTATTATCTATTAAGCACTCAGGAATTGGTGTTATTTTTTAATCATTCTTTTCTTTCTCCTTCTACCCCAGCACCTGGCGTGGTTACTGCACAAGGGAGTAGACACTTAGTAAATGCTACTGAGTCAACAAATAACAAATAGCAACAGATATTTTAAAGTGCCTTTCCATTTGTAGAAAGAGTTACATGGTTTGTAGAACAGGTTATTCTCAAAGGCACAGTTTTATTTACAACATTTAATCCATTCTAATGCAAATATCTTAACCTGTTTCTCTCTCCCTTTCGCTCCTCAATGGAGTCATAGGTTTGTTGGCTCTTTTGTGTATTCAAATATTTTCCCATCTCTTTTGTTAACAGAGTCTGTGGCATGTGAATTATTGTAGGCTCTTTTAAAATTATACAAAATAGGTCCTGGAAATCCAAAGGTTTCCTAGAAATATATGGATTTAGTAGGAAAACCATTTCACATCTTTGAGATTTCCCAAGTGGAAATGGGAAATGGGAAATGGCAATTTCCCAAACTGCCTGAGTGCTATGTTGAGATGAGAGTGTTGAAGACCACTGAGGATGTAGTATCATCTTACATCATTTGGGGGACAGTGTGATGGGTTGAAGGTGGTAGTTCTTCCATTTTTTTTTCTTTTCCATATTGTTTATGGGTGCATTGTAATTGTACAAAATGGTGGGATTCATCATTGCATATTCCTACATGCATGCAATATAACAATATCTTTTTTTTTATAGTTCTATCTTTTCTTTTTATCCACTTTCTAATGTGAATGGTTTCAGGCCTCCAGGTCTTTCCAAGGATCCCTTTCTGTTTGCTCCCCTCTCCCTGACTCTTTTGCTGATTGTTTCCCACAGGAACACCACCTACAGAATGGGGCTGGAAGTGGTGGAAGTAAGAGAAGTGACATCTGAGTCTGTGTGACTTATTATAAAACATCATTGTTGGAGTCCCACATCCTGTTCCCAGGTATCGCTGAAGCTCGGTTTATTTGAATACATGCTTTTACACTGACCTGGATCCTATTCCTTGCTGTTAATCATTAAATAGGGTATTGGTCATTAAAATTTAGAAACTTAAACAAAGCCTAGGAACTGGAGAGCAGGTTTATTAATCACTACCTGGTTCCATTAATGTGATCCTGAATGTGCTTAAAGAAATAGTGTATGTGCTTTAAGGAATAGTGTATGTGCTTAAGCTTCCTTCAAAATAAATGTCATTATTCCTAATTGTACTCCCTTCCACAAAAAAAAAAAAAAAAAAAAAAAAAAAAAAAAAAAAAAAAAAAAAAAAAAAAAAAAAATTAAGCCATCCTTTAGGTTACATTAGTACTTCAGGTGATGTTGTTGCTGCCCATCTTTTATCCTGTTTGAAAACTCAAGCCCGGCTCCTGAATTGCACAGGCAGGCGGAGAGAAGAATTAGAAATTTGTTTTGTTCTTGTTGCTAGCTCTGTTTTTCATTCTCTGCACGCCCACTCCTGCCCACAAATCCAAGGCTACCATCTCTCTCTACAACATATTTCTGCCTACAATGTACTCGCTCGCTCGTTAATTTACGCAGCTCTGATTCATGTTGACAGTCATATGCTTCCGACAGGTGAATACCTCTGGGCAGTCACCTGGAGACACTTTTCTGTAATAATACCTATGTTTCATGATGCTGCTATGTATCACCTTTGTTTTCCAGGCATAAGATGTGACAGATATAATTCCGGTTTCTTGTCCTATGCTTTTAAGATGTTGGTACTCCCCCTCCCCATTTTTCTTCTTAGCAATTATTAGTTTTTCTAACCACCTCCATGTTCCTGCAGCTATATTATTTTCCCCGTGTTGTTTTCTCTTCTAGCTAGTAATCCAGAAATATGTTGCTCTGGTAATATATTAGTCAGAGATTATTTCTGGTGGGGTGGGGGGCTATAACCTGAAGACAAAAATGTGGAAGTTTTAGGAGGAGGAAAACTGTTAACCCAGAAGGAATAAGCTTGGCCTGGCTAAATTTAGGTGGACGGAGGTGTTTTTCAGTTTCCTTTTCTTTGTCTTTCTACTTCATTCCTTCTTCCTCACCTGGGCATTCCTTAGACCCTTAGAAGCTCAGCATCCTCATGTTTCCCTGTCTCCAATCAGGAAAAAAAAAAAAAAAAAAATAGCCTTTGGGCTGCTTGCCAGGCTCACCCTATCTCTGCCTGTCTTCTCAACTTGGCTCGTTCTTTTGCAGGGTGCTGGCAAGCACTAGATGACCACTCTGGCCACATTGACTGCACCAGGAATAAACATCTGATCCAAACTGCCAATCAGATTCTTTTTCTACAAATCCTGATTCATTTGAAAACAAGTTCATGTTTGATTCCAAGCTCTTTCCCTTCCCTCAGCATGTAGTAGGCTCAAGGACCCGGTGACTTCTTGGTATGCTTTAAATTTCACCTTTATGATGCTTTGTTTAAGACTTGTCCTTCACAGAGAGCTGCCAGTTTTGTGATTTTCCTCCAGCAGAGCTCAGTGGCTTTCACATAGAAATAAAGTATGCAGGGGCTGGGGCTGGGGCTCAGTGGTAGAGCGCTTGCTTAGCACATACGAGGTCCTGGGTTCGATCTTCAGCACCACATGTAAATAAAAATGAGTGAAATGAAGGTATTGTGTTCAACCACAACTAAAAATTAATTTTTAAAGAAAGAAAGTATGCAGTGGGATTGTCCAAGGTTGGAGCCCTCAGGGAGCATGTGGCAGAGAAGAGAATGAGGAAGTGAAGGGGCTGATGGTGAAGTGTTAAAGTGATGAATCAGGGGGCCCAGGGTGCAGAGCTTCCCCCTTGGCTGCACTTCGAGATCACCTGGGGGAGCCTTGGAAACACTGACGGCTGAGTCTCTTCCCCAGGAGCCTCCTATGTAACTGGTTAAGATGGCCTAGTCTCCCTGAGTTGCCATAGCTCCCGAGGGGATTCTAATATTTAGCTAAGACCACAAACCAAAGATACAGATAAGGAAAAGAAGTGAAATTAGACCCACTGACGAAGGAATGGATGGGCAAGGTATTAGAGACCCCAGATGTTGTAGGACTCACTGAGATCCGGATGCAGAAGGCAGGCCGCCTCTGAGAAGTGAAGGGAATCTTCCGTGAACTGGAGGGAGGTCAAAAAGCTGGTAAGAGTAGGCCTCAGCCTGGGTCCTCTTCACGGATGCTTTTAGCTTTCCTGGATGATGGCTGGAGGCTGTGGGATCCTTCAGGGAGGTGGTGAAATCTGTGCTGACTGTGGTAGAAGGACCTGGAGGTAGAAGATGGAAAGAACAAAGAGAGGAAGAGGGAGGGCCGTGGCAGGAAGTGAGCCTCCAAGGAGAGGGGTGGGGAGAGGAAGGTTGGAAGCTGTCTTGGGAGTTTGGAATTTTCCCTTGTGGGGAGTCTTGGAGAAGGCAGGAAAATGAGTAATCTGCCATGAAACAGAGCCACTGCAGAGGTGGGGTCCAGGGGAAGAGAAACAGTCCTCAATATCGTGGAGATTTGGTTTCCAGAGGGCTGAGGATTTCTGTGTAAAAGTTGTTCAGAATGGAGTGTATACTTATTTGGGATCCACAGTTTAGCCTGTGCTGTGCAGAGGTCACAGACTGGCTGAATTCAGGTTCATTTTGTTCATCTCACACTAAAGTTTGGGGAAGAAATTAAATGTGACCACCTTTGCGTAGAGCCTACTGTCTCCAGTTTACCCTAGTTCCCACCTTTGAGCTTAAAACTAAGACGTTTCATATATTTGTATTTCTTATTGGACCCCAAGATTTGTTCCCTCAGTACTTCTATTATGAAAATTTTCAAAATACTAAAGTTGAGAGAATAGTATAATGAACCCCCATCATTATACCATCACCTAGACCTGAAGATTTTTGACACTGGGATCCCTGGGAAGTGTAAGAGGGCCCAATCCATTTCTTTGCAGAAGATTTTCCCCTGATGTGGAATGCCAAGCTCTCCCTCCCTCCCTGACTTATTACCTACCTTTTTTTGGGGGTCTCTTTAAGAAGTATCATCATTTTATTCTTATTTTTATTTTTTTGGTACTGGGGATTGAAGTCAGGGGCACTCAACCACTGGGCCACATCCCCAGCCCCTTTTGTATTTTATTAGAGACAGGGTCTCACTGAGTTACTAAGTGCCTCACTCTTGCTGAGGCTGGCTTTGAACTCGTGATCCTCCTGTCTCAGCCTCCTAAGTGCTGGGATTATAGGCATGTGCCACCATGCCCGGCTGCATCATCATTTTATTAACTCTTCCAAATAATCATTCAATTAATATTTATTGAGCCCCTTGTATGCTCTAGGCCTTCTTGTAAGTGCTGAAGCTAGAACATTGAGCAAGATACAAGGAGCCTGTCCTCATAAGACTTAAGGTACAGGCTGGAGGAGATAGACAGTATACAATATTCAATGAACAGATCACATGAAGACAAAGACAAGGCTGTTTGGCAGAGTGATCAATCAAGGTATAAGGATTGGACAGATAGAGGTGGGTGGATCATTTTAGATATTTGTGAGGTCCTCCCTGAATGGGTGACATTTGATCTGAGACATGAATGACAAGAAGTTACCACCATGTGAAAATCTGGAGGGCACTACAGTCCAGGCAGAGGGAGCAGCCAGTAAAAAAAGGCCCAGAGGTAGAAATGAGCTCAGGGGTGTTTGAAGAACAGAAAGAGGTAAGCAGGTAGCCGGGTGTGGTGGCGCACACCTGTAATCCCAGCACTTGGGAGGCTGGGGCAGGAGGATCACGAGTTCAAAGCCCCTTAGCAATGGTGAGGCACTTAGCAACTCAGTGAGACCCTGTCTCTAATAAAATATAAAAAAGGGCTGGAGATGTGGCCCAGTGGTCGAGTGCCCCTGAATTCAATCCCTGGTACAAAAAAAAAAAAAAAAAAAAAAAAAAAAAAAAAAGAAAGAGGTAAGCAGGATGGAGATGTTTCTCTGGACTGTCTCAGGATACCCCAGCCCTCCCTGAGGCTGGGTTACTCAGCTTTTCTCTGTGCCTGTACAGCATTATCTGTGGTATCTATTACAACACTTAATTATTTTAGTGAGATTTGGTCTGTCTCCTTGATTGGTCCAGGGACAGTGCTTTGTTCAACTTTGTCTCCTCCAGGCCTTGCCCAGTTTCTGGCACACAGAAGGTGCTCAACAACTATATGAAGCATATAAGTGCACATACAGGAATGAAAAGGATGGGCACCTGGGTTCTTATTTGGAAGTTACAAGCAAATCACAAAAATTCTCAGCTGTTAAATTTTTTTTTTTTACATATCTGAGAAAACATAATGAAGTATTTCTGTAGCTTTCAAGTTTCCTTCTTTCTAACAGGGGTCTTACAAACATGCATTCATTTTTTTTTTCATTCATTATTTTAAGTATTTATTGAGATCTTACTCTACCCAAGGCACAATTCCAGGCACTTGAAGTGAATGAAGCCAAGTTCCAACCTTCGAGGACATGATATTCTACCATATGTGTAGTCAATGCTGGGTGTATGTATCTTTGAGTGAATGAATAGACAAAATAATATATAGCAGGTAGTAGCAATGGAGAAGAATAATCAGGGCTGTGGTAGAGGGATATGTTGCTATTTTACACAGGGTGGTCAGGGAAAATGATTCATTCTTAGATTCTCTGAGAATCAGAAGCTAAGGATTCAGAAGAACAAGATTTTGGAGGAGGGACACAGAAACACTAGTGAAAATTAAAGGGGAAAGAATGCAGTAGTAGTTAGAGACCCTTCAGACTATAATAGAAAAGAGGGAAGGGAGATGGGATTGGGCTGAGTTTGAAGTTAACTGTGATGCATGTGTAAAAATGCTTTGGTCAAGCTGGTAATGAGTTCTGAAGAAAATATCATCTGTCAGAGTTGTAGCTCATTGGGCCCAAATCCCGGGCTTTCATACCATTACTTTGCTCAGGGATCACATGCAGGCTGGCCTGGGCAGAGTGTGACCTTGAACAAAGAGGCTCTTTGCAACTTTGACCTTGAAGGAGCTGCCAGCTGGAGGCTGTAGTCACTTAACCCACAGCAGGGCAGCTTATTCTTCCCTAAAGGGTATTTGGACACAGAACTCTTGTCGATCACAGAAAGAAGATTTTGAACTATGGAGTGACATGATCTGACTTAGTTACAACAAAAATCATTCAGGATCCTCAATGAAGATTAGATCCAGGGGAGGCTAGAGATGAAACCAGGAGATTGGCTGAGAAATTTGTGCAGTATTTTAGGTGAGAGAAGATGGTGGAGAGATAATGGAGAGAAGGAACAGAAGACTAGTCAGATCTGGCTGTATTTTGAAGGTAGATCTGACAGCCTTTGAGGACAGATTGAATTTGGATGTGAGAAAATGAGAGGAGTCAAGGATGACTCCGAGATTTTGGTTTGAGCAACTGGAAGGTTGGGGTTGCCAGTTTCCAAAATGGAAGGTCCTGTGGGAGGAGAAGTCTACACGGACCAAGGAAGAACAGGATCTTTTTTTCAGAGTCAAGCTGGTCTGCTCAAAATGTGTAGAGGGTTCTGAGAATATATTTTTATGATGCACCTGTCTATGTATGTGTCTATGTATATGTGCAAATGTCTATGATTTTAAAGTGTGCTTCAGGCTTGGGTGTAGCTCAGTGGTGGAGCATTTGCTGAACGTGTGCAAGGCCCTGGGTTCAATCCTTAAAACTGAGGTGGGGGGAGGTAGGTGCAAAGTGTACTTGATTTTAAAAATGTGTTTAAAAATTCCTGGGCCTCTGTGAGGTGTAGTGACCTGTCAATGAGGATTTAGAATAATGCATTGAGAGGAGGACTTTATATACTAGTTTGAAGCACAAAGAATAAAGAAATCTTCTATGGAGATTCTTCATAGCAGGCAGACACCATCCGTCTCTATTGAGGAATTAGGAACGAACTCATTATTTCTTATCAAATGTGCTACTTTTGTGTACCCCATTGTGAGAAAAGGTAGCAGTGCTAGTGTTACCCACAATGCCATGGTTCTTTGGAAGGTGTCCGTGTGGAAACAATATAGATCTTGCTTCTGCAGCTCCCCAGTACCATCTGTTTAATGCTGGTTACATTATGACTCTGATGCCGCATCACCCACGGAGCCACTGCTGCGTGCTGGCATCTGGTGGCCCTATCACAGGTGGTTACTGTGCTTTGTTGATCATGACCACAAGTGCACATCTTACCGAGAACCCATGGCAACAGTCAATAATTCATTTTGCTATACGTTTCTGTTAAATTTATTGTTAGGAATTTTATAGTGTAAATACAGGGGAATATATTTTCTAAGCTTATCTTGGAATTCTTTAGGCCATCAGCAGCACTGTGACCTCCCTGCATGTCGACTGTGCCCCTGCCTGCCACATACCTCCATCAGGAGAGGGAGAGAGGAGCCCTGGCTGGAGCTAGAAGAGAGGTACCATTCACTTAAGGAACATCCATCCCTCCACTCCTGTGATTTTTTAAAAATATTTATTTATTTTCTTTAGTTGTACACAATGCAATGCATTTATGTTTACGTGGTGCTGAGGCTCGAACCCGGGCCGCGCACGTGCTAGGCGAGCGCTCTACCACTGAGCCACAACCCTAGCCCTCCACTCCTGTGATTTATTACCAATCTGGGAGACCACAATGGCACCACATCCATAAGGACCAGGGACATTGACAGGAGTAGTCTTTTGACATTAACCCCAAGGGATGAGGCACAGCCCTCCACAGAGGATGGCCTGACATGTGAAGTGGAGCCTGTGAAAGGGTGTGATGACCACCCTGGGTAGCAGTGATTATGGGAACAGGAAGGTAGTGGCAGTGCCCAAAGGAAGAAGGCAGGCTACTTCCCTACCATACAATGCTCAAGGCAAGGCACAGCAAGGACCTTTTGTGTCCCAGACACCTACATTTGTCCTCTGTCTGATGTGAGTGTCAAATAAGAGTGTCAGCAACACAAAAATCAGCCCATTCTCACCACATCTTGGGACAGAAGCACCTGCCTGTCAGCAGGAGCCATCCTATCACCAGAGACCCTTCCTAGAAGCAGGGTGCACATAAATCCCAGGGCTTCTTGGGGAACTTGGTTATTCCAGGAGTGAGGTGGAGGTGAGTGACATGAGATCAGGATGTAGAGGGTCCCAGAGCACCCAGAAGGAAGAAACCAGGACTGGGCCCCATGCTGTCCGTTCTAGACTTGGGGTGCCCCTTCTGGATGACTCTGCTGACTGGACCAGGCCCAGACACAGGAGAGGGCTTAGAAATTTTGAGGAAGGCGACTCTGGCCACCAAAACTCATGTGGGATCTGGTCCAGATTTGGGGTACCCTGCAGGGCCCAGGGAAGGGACCACTGACTTGGATCTATAGGCTCAAACCAACATCATGTGCCAATGTTCCTGGGAGTGGCTCAGGCTGAAGGTACACATCTGGGAGTCATCAAGCTGCTGAGAATAGCTTTATGGGAAGAAAAAATTCTGAGGCTTCTCTTTCCCAAACTCTCAGCTTCTCAAACTGTGAGAAACCAGTTCTGTCCATGTCTAAGCAGACAAAGGACCAAGAATCAAGGGGATAGAAAGTGAGAGAATTACCCACTTGACAGTTTCTAGAACTTCCATAGCTTATATAAACCTACAAAGGAACTTCTAATCCTGAAAACAGAAACAGTTCCTACTGCGAACAAACCAGACCCAAATCTCCTTAGGGAACATACCTGGGGAGGATGACATTTTCATTTTTCAGTGGCAGGCTGAGCCTAACATTTCCCTGCCCTCTGAACAGTGTTATTTGTTTTAGTCTGCAGTCTGTTTAACTAGGGGAATAATTAATGAACAATTAAGTCTGCTGAAAACACAGCACCAAGTGGCACTCAGTAAACATTTCTTGACAATGACGAGGCCACTATTTATCTATGCCATCAAGTCAGAAATGAAATTGTGTAGTTTTTTCAGCAAAATATGAGAAGTTTGTCATCCTACAGATGAGAAAAGTGAAGGCCAGAGAAGCAAGGTGATTTACCCAATGTCTCAAAGTGAGGAAGGGGTAAAGCTAAAACTTGGATCCCAAACTCTTGATTCTAAATGTATTCATTGCTTTTTCTGCTACACTGCACTAGCGTTTTTGAGAAATGGCTGAATTCCACTAAGCCAGTTCAGATGTTTGAGACGTTAACCTTTCCAAAGAACAGTAAAATCTCATTAAGTCAAAATAATTGGAAGAATAGCCAGGCTGAATTGGAGAAAAGTTTGAACTATTTTAAAAGATATTCAACTTTTTCCTTTCAAGGCCATGTAGTAAATTAGAACAAATAAGCACAGAATGGGGCCAAGTAGAGGTCTTACTGAACCTGCTTAAAGGGACAAACATTTATATAATTTATAAATGGTACATTAACTGTTGTTTGCATGTAAGTGACCACTGCTTTATTTTTAGGTATTTGGGAAAATACATTTTTATTAAAAATAAACAAGGGCTGGGGTTGTGGTTCAGCAGTGGAGTGCTAGCCTAGCACGTGCGCAGCCCAGGTTCGATCCTCAGCACCACGTAAAGATAAAGGCATTGTGTACAACTAAAACAAATAAATAAATATTTAAAAAATAAATAAAATGTTTCCCTTGAAAACTCATTTTCATGTGAAAACACATAGGAAATCCACAAATTTAAAAGTAAACATCAGTACAACCACATTAAAATTATCATGTGTTTGCCCGTGTACAACCAGAAAGTTGAAATGTCGCGCTCCATTTGTGTATGATGAATTGAAATGCATTCTGCTGTCATGTACAACTAAGTAGAACAAATAATAATAATAATGATAATGATAAAAATTATCATGTCTTTGAATGTCACATAAATCAACTAAATTTAACAACAAATTATAGAACTAAAATAAGAATCAGGGCTGGGGGTATAGCTCAGTCAGTGGAGGGCTTGCCTCGTATGTACAAGGCCCTGGGTTTTATCCCCAGCACCACCAAAAAACAAACAAACAAACAAACAAAAAGAATCAAATATAGTCAAGACAGTTTTATTGCTGTTCTTTACTAGCTGAAAAAAAATACAATTTCAGAACAGCTCAACCAATCCAAGAACGTTTAGAAAGCAGCATGAACTCTTTCCTCCTACAGTCAGGGCAGGGGTGGCCATGTTTGTTCTTGTAGTCTTGCATCTTCAGGGTAAGTGCTCACAGGAGAGCAGATATTGACTTATCAGGCAAAAACATGATTCTCAGCCTGGGAGTCCTGGCTAGCATTTGGAGAATCTTATTTTACTGTTTCATTCTTCATGACTTGTTTGGCATTATTTCTGTGGCTCACAGCAGCACAAATGATGACATCTGTCTCTATCACTTTCCATCCCTTTGATTTTTCATCTCTCTGAGGCCAAAGTGACTCCAGCTGCTTGAAAACGGGAAGCATCTTCAGGCCCTTACTTCCCCTCAGCTCATTCCCACCAGTTTCGACCAATGATCCCGCACTCCCTGCCAGGTGTGGGAAGACTTTGCATTTGGCTGTCCTCAGTCATTTGGTTTTTTTTAGTTGTTGTTCACACACTAAACATTCGTTGTGACCTTAGCTATATTGGGCCCTATGATCGCTAGTTCTTTGTTTAACACACATCAAGCATATTACTTCTGAAGCAGTTCACGGGGTTTCTCTATTTTTTTCCCTCTTCAAATTGACTTCCTCCTCCTTTGCTGGCTAAGACTTAGGGTGGTTGACCCAGCAAGTAACATGTGGGAGGGTCCAGACTGGCCAAGGGATGCCAGTGACTAATGGAAGGCTATTTGGGTAAGCAGTCTGTAAAGCTCTCAAGCACATCAGTGTGGTCACAGCTGGGGAAGAGAGGATTTGGTTGGAGACATATAAGGCTTTCCTTGGTGGGTGAGTTGTCCTGGATGTGATTCAAAGATCCACATATCTTAGGGGGTAAAAAACTCGACCAAAACAAAAAGGAGGCTACAAATATTTCTGCAGTGTAATGTTAGACTAGCCTGATGAAATAGCTGAAGTTCAAAGCAACAGCCCCGCTCTCAGGCTGTCCCTGCTGGTGACATGCTGCCCCCCTCTGGAGATAGAGGGAACTGAATCTCTTGATTCATTTTAGTCCAATTCTCAAGTCCTTGACAGGTCTGCATTGGTTTGGCTGTTTTATCCAAAGTTTTTGCTACAGAGTGAAGAAATGTCAGCTCATAAACTGAAAACAGTTTATTCAGTGAGTTTATGTTGATTTTAATGCCAAGGACTTTTATTTCCTGGCTGGAGGATGACTCCTTGGTTTGGTGAACTATCGGTCCTTGTTCCAGCCTCCTCTTCAAGAGGCTAAACTAAAGCCATCTTTCTTGGCAGCCTTGGACTAGCAAGGAGTGCTTCCTGACTTGGCATCCTGCCTTAGTAATCTTATCCTTAAAAGGAAGAGTTGGACTTTGATTTTTAAGGTCCCTCAGGCTCCATTCCATTTAAAAAAAAAAAAAAAACTGCTGGTGAGAAGTATTTAACATAACCAAACTTTAGGTATTAAATGAGCCTTTGTTTTTTAATGAACAAGATTTCTGGAAATAAATGGGCTTGGGGGAGGGGCTGAATTTCAAAGTTCTTCAAAATATGAAATCTACCACCAGAAGGCAGTGTTGACATATAGTTCAATTCAAGAATAGCTTCAATATAGTTCCTTCTGATGAAAGCATTTTTTAAATCAAAGGATATAAGAATGATTAAAGGTTACATTTTTTGTGTGGTAATAAGTTCTAAAAAGAATATTAAAGGAACATGTACCTTACACAGTAATAGAATAGTAAGTCCAATGAAGTTTCCATCATCTACGAAGGATAGTTATTAATTATTGAACTTAATTTGAGAATATAAGAGAAATAGAAGATGGGAACTTCACAAAAAAAGGTGGTGGAGTTCACTTTTATTTCACCTCAGTCATAGGCTGTAACTGACTGCTGACTTCCTTTGCCTCTTTCTGTGCACTGAGGAAAGGTAGATTATTAATTCTCTTAGTAAGAAAATTCTGGAAACTTCCTCTCTCTCTAAATACTACTTACTCCTTTAAAATTCCAACAAGTAGTATTGTTAATTTTTTAATAGATGGAGAAATTGAGGTATAGAGATTTTATATAGAACTTAGCAAATTGTAGAACTAAAATAAGAATCGAATACAATCAAGAGTCTCTTCTTTTTTAATGGCCGAAAATTTACAGTTACAGAACAGTTCAACCTATCCAAGCATGTTTACAAAGCAGCATGAACTCTTTCCTCATACAGTAAGGGCAGCCATTTTAATGTGAATTGTCCTGTGTCTTCAGACTTGAACTCTCACAGGAGAGTAGATATTAACTTATCAAGTAACATCACAGTTCTCAACCTAGGAATCCTGGCTAGCATTTGGAAGATCTGTTTTCTTATTATACTTTTTAAAAATTAATTAATTTGTTTGTTATACTTTTTTTCAAATGGACCTTTGTTTTATTTGTATGTGGTGCTGAGACTTGAACCCAGGGCCTTACACATGCTAGGCAAGCGCTGTACCACTGAGCCACAACCCCAGCCCCTTATTATCCTTTTATTATGCTTCCAAAGTAACAAAAATTCACTGCTCCTCAACCTGACTGGAGGCATTTTGGTAGGCAGTTTTAAGTGGGAAGAAGATAGCCTATGTGCAAATCCCTTTACCCTCCTCCCGTCTGTCTTAATGGTAGACATGATCTGGGAAATACAGAAAACCCTACAACTCTCAGGGAAGAACTATGGGCTTTAGATACTTAATAATCAGCTCCATAGGACTGACTTTTTCCCCCTAATATCTTTGTTTTATTTATCTATTTATCTATTTATTTATTCATTTATTTATTTATTTATTTATTTTATGTGGTGCTAAGGATCGAACCCAGTGACTCACATGTGTGAGGCAAGCGCTCAACCACTGAGCTACAACCCCAGCCCCAGGACTGATTTTCTTATAAGAATAAACTTACATTGGATGGTGTCCCATAATCAAAGCGTCCATAGCAATGTTTTTCAAACTGGGTCAAAACCCATTAGTGGGTCATAAAAATTGATTTGAAGGGCCACAACCAGCATGTTTTAGTAAGTAGGATGGAAAGAAAAAGAATATAAATTATCAGAGTGGATCACACATTTCACTCCCTGGTTGTATGTTACATGTTTTACTGGGTCATTAAATAAATGGTGTTTCTTATGAGGTGTCATGTTCCAAGAGCTTGGAAGTCATTTTTCATAGCACTTTATCTGTCCCTGGATGATTGCTGTGTCACATATGACAGTTCATATCTCATCCTCCTTGGAAGTCTATCAATTTCTTAAAGTGAAATTCAAATCTGAATTACTTTTCCTGTTTTTTTGTTGTTTTTTTTTTTTTTTTTTTTTGTGTGTGTGTGTGTGTGTGTGTGTGGTGTTGGGGATTGAATCCAGGGGCACTCTACCACTGAGTTACATCCTCAGGACTTTTTATTTTTTTATTTTGAGATAGGGTCTCATGAAGTTGTTGAGGCTGGCCTCAAACTTACAATCCTCCTGCCTCAGCCTCCTGAGTAAGGATCACAGGCTTGGGCAACCATGCCCAACTGAATTACCTTTCTTCGCTACAAAGATTTCCATAATACCTTAAACACAGTGGGTGCTTAGGAAACCTGTTTGAAATTTCTTCTTACTTTTTCTGCTTCTAAGTAAACTTCTAAAACATACTTTTAGAACTGTGAAGTGCTATTTGTAACTCTACTTTGTTTAGCTGAGACCAATTATATGTGTAGGCTGGCGTTAACACGCATTGCCTTCTGACTATCTTTTCCTTATTTGTATGCACTGTGGCCCAAACATAGAGGATTTCACCAAAAATAATTGCATTGCAACTACTGTGCAGATTTGAATTTTTGCTTTTCAAAGAGCTCTCTCAGCTGCTGCTCAGTGGTGGCTTCCTTCTGCTGCATCAACTCTGCGGTTCCCTTGGTCACGCCCCAGGCATCAGGCTTTGACAGTGAGGGGTTGTAGGGCCTGCCTGAGGCTATCCGAAGAGTCTGCCAGTATTCCTTCCTGGCCCTGTGAGAACAAAACACACATCAGACTCCTCTCCCAGCTTGGTCCTCTAGGTCACTGAGCTAGGATACACCCTAAAGCCATCTTTGACACTGAGAGTATGTCCATTAAAGCCATTTATTAATCCAGAATAAGACCTTTAAAGCCCCAGAGAACATGTAGGTCTACAATTAGTTTGAACTTCTTCTTTTAATACATATATATACTTAGAACTTAGAGTGGGGATATTTTCCTTCCAGTTGATGTGACCTCTCTGTCCCCACATTGTGACACTGTACCTCATGGACCAGTTCCGTCCATAGGTTTTGCTCATCTCCAAACGCAGGATGGCTTTGGCATCTACAACTCTGTGGATTCATTTCAGTTCTTTTGATTCCCGTTTTCGCCTTCTGATTAAAGCCTCTTAATGTCTGGTAGCCCTTCTAGAAGCCTCTACGCAAGTGATTAGAGTTCTCCAACTTGCTAATCTACCCTTTCCCTGGGCTCCTCATTACCACTGGGATGAGGTGATATGTCGTCATGGTCATGAATAATAAAACACACTTCCTCCTGCTCCTCCTGGAGCAATATCTTCTACCAAACTCTGTTTCTACTGTTCTTAGAATTCTAGATTCTCCAGGCACCATCCTCTTTCCCCTTCTCAGTACCTTCCTGCAGGCTGTTCCTTTGTCTGGCCATGGAATTCATCCCTCAAAATTCAGCTCAGGTCTCAGCTTTCATAGAAATCCTTCATTCATTCTCTTCCGCCTTTTGATCCTGAAGGCCATCACTCAGACCCTGTACTACTGTGCATGTCTTCACTGTTGAAATTGCTATGCCATTTGAATGTCTGCCTACTAGATTGTTCGCTCATCGGGGTCAAGGCTGTGCCTTGGGCTAGTTTAGCATCCACAATGGTGCCTGACAGATTACTGTGTTCAATTAATGTCTGCTGAATGGAGCAGACCTCATCCCTCTGCTCGGAGTACCATCCTTGGCCCCCTTCCTTTTCTACCTAGAATCTTACTTAGCCTTCAAAACTCAGCCCCAAATACCCCTTCTAAAATATCTATTAGGCAGATATGGTCATTTTTTTCTCTTGTAACTTTTTTTATCCATACCTGTACTGAAGCAGTTACCACATTATAATACATTGGCTTTCTTATTCATTTTTACCAGCAAACAAGTCTCTAAACCAGAGATTACATATTTTTGTTTCTATAATATTCCTAGTGCCTAGCAAAGTGTGATGTTTCCTAATTTTTGTTTTTGTTTTTGTACCAGGGATTGAACCCAGGGGTGCTTAACCACTGAGCCACATCTCCAGCCCTTTTTTGTATTTTATTTAGAGACACAGTCTCCCTGAGTTGCTTAGGGCCTCACTTAGTTGCTGAGGTTGGCTTTGGATTTGCACTCCTCCAGCCTTAGCCTCCCAAACCTCTGGGATTACAGGGGTGTACCCCCATGCCTGGCGCAAAGTTTCTTTCTTTCTTCTTCTTCTTCTTTTTTTAGTATTTATTTGTTTTAGTTGTACACTGTTGGATTCCAGGCAGGAGGCTATGCCTCCCAGGCAGAAGGCCACACCTCCCCAGGTGCTTTGTGAAAAACTACACTTCCCAAGATCCTCAGCATGACCAGCAAACCTGACCAGCAGGTGCCCTGGTCACTACCTTCTGACCTCTGTTAGCCTATAGGGCAAGGACTCACTCCAGGGGGGGCTTTCTGACCCCCACTCTATTTAAGCCAGCCCCGGACTGAAAT
Organism: Tamias sibiricus; assembly: GCA_025594165.1. Taxonomy (NCBI): domain Eukaryota; kingdom Metazoa; phylum Chordata; class Mammalia; order Rodentia; family Sciuridae; genus Tamias; species Tamias sibiricus. The sequence continues at coordinate 105,262,827 of CM046662.1, forward strand.
CGCTCTCTGTTCCTGCCTGGCCCTATTCCCATCCATCCCTTCCCTACCCCCCTTCCCTTCCCTTCCTTTCCCTACCCTTGCCCACGTGGCACCCCAATAAACCCTTTTATTTCACTAACACGGTGTTCCCGGCTAAGTTAACTATGTTCAGCATTTTTCTAACATTTGGTGCTAAAACCCGGGAGTGAGAAGCACATCTAACCTGCCTCCATTCGTCTGTTCATCTTTTCCACGGCATCGCTGGATTTCGGTAAGCCCCCTCCCACCCCGAGTTCCTAAACCTGTCTGGTCACTATGTGGTGAGAATTGACCGTCGATTTTCCGGCAATCTCGCCCGTGACCTGTGCAGGGGGAAAAGCACCCCATCCGAGTCTTAAAGGCGACGGTGGACCCCGGGAACTCCCCCTCTCCCACCTTTATCTGCCCGCTCACCTTTATCTGCCCGCTCTAAAGTTTTCAGCTGTAAGATTAGGGCTTTCAGCTGGGAGTGGCTAGAGAAGTTCCTCTCCACACTCCGGACTTGAGCCTTTTTTTTTCCGTCCAGGACGGAAAACACGGAAACCTTCGCGAAGTGGCTCATAGTCCTCCGGCATCTTGAGAAACTTCCCGTCCGGGACGGGATGCGGTTTCTCACGGTGTCCCATCTTCGTTTGACCCGGTGACGACTGGGCAAGCGGACTTGGATCTCACTCTAATACATATTTTGAAAGGGACGCCTTTCGAAATACTGTATTAGCCTTTCCCCGTTAAATATGGGAACTTCCCTATCAACTCCAGCTGATTCTCCTCTTAATTGTCTCCTAAAAAATCAGGCACATTTGGGCTTAAAGCCCCGAATTAAAAAAAAGAGATTAATAAAGTCATGTACAGAAATGTGGCCTTCTTACCCATTATCCAATCGGTGGCCAGAGTCAGGATTCCTAGATCCCCGGGTTTTACGGGAACTTTCCAGCTTTTGCCAACAGTCAAAAAGATGGACAGATTTGCCTTACGTGGACGCCTTTTCCCTTCTCCGTTCAAATCCTTCCTTGTGCACTCGGTGCAGCCCTGAGACCGTATTGCTTGCATGCAGACCTAGTGATTCCCCTCCATCTTTGATTGACCTTGATTTCGACCCAGGATTAGAGGCTCCACCTCCCCCGTACCGGCAGGCTAGAACGACCCCGACCCCTCCCCCAGTTCAGGCTTTCAATTCCGAAGTTGCCACGCTTTCGTGCTTAGACCCTCCTCTTCCTCTTGCCTCATCCTCCGCCCCTCCCCTTCCTTCAGTTCCATCGGAGTCCTCCTCTGTAGAACCTCCTTTTCTTTCCACGTCATTTCCTGTGCCTTCACCGCCACTATCCCCGCCCACTCAACTTCCTGTTCCTAGTTCCGCACCCCTTCCGCCATTATCCCCGCCCACTCAACTTCTGCCGCTTGGTTCTGCGTCATTTCCTGCCACAGCTCCCCCGCCCTCTTCAGCCATGCGGGCTTTGCTAGACGCGCCGCCCCAGACTTTAGCCCCCATTTCCGCGGATTCTGCGACGTGTTCTTTACCAGATGCGCCGCCCCACACTTTGGCCCCTACTCCCTCGGATTCTGCGACGCGTGCTTTACCAGATGCGCTGCTTCGGGCTTTGGCCCCTCCCCGATTTCTTCCCCAACGGCTCCGGCGGCAGCACAGGGAGAGAGTTGCGCAGTCCGTGCTTCTTCCCCAGCGTCTTCCGCGGAGTTTCTCCCCGCCCCAGCAGTTCCCGCAGTGTCCCTCCCAGACTCGTGTGAGACTCTGCCGCCCCCTGCGTTCAGTCCTCCCCTGACCCGTTCGAGAAAGCAGGCAATTCTTCATTCAGAACGCAAAATTTCTCGGGAAACCTGCATTTCTCCAGTCCATCGGCACCCACCGTGCGTGCATGCCCCGAGCTCCTCAGTCCAGCCTCAATTCTGCGCGCCTTCCCCCTCCCCCGCCAGCGAATGGCGACCATGTGTTCGCCATTCATCCAAGCCACAGAAATGTTGCTTTTGCTTAGTCTGTGTGCCTGGGTACATTCTCTCAACACGTTTGTGCAGGCTCGTCTCTTTTCCCCTCTACTCTCTTCTCTTCCCCCTGCTGCCACCGCTGCAGCAGTGCGCTCCCTGTCCGCGCTCCCAGCCCGCTGCCGCTACAGCAGCAGCACGCTCCTTGCTCGCTTTCTCTGCTAGACGTCTGACACCCGGCAACCCGTCCGCACTTCTTCCTTTGTTTCAACATCACAACTTCTTAGCCTCGCGGTCACTTTCCGATCAACTGGCTCTGCTACTTAACTCCCTCCCCCTCCCTCAGATCCACCATGTTCTTCCGCCCAAATCTGTCTCCACTTCCGCTCCACTTCCGCCCTTCCTTGATCCGCCATCTTCTATCCCAACCCACGTGGTTCCCTCTGACTGCCTTCCAAGCACAGCCTTACCGCGCGCCTTTGCTGCTGCACCCGGCAGGCCAGCCCGTGCCCTGCCTTATAGCAGCAGCGGCGGCAACCACGGGACTCTTCCATCCCTTTTGCCTGTACTGGTGGCAGACCCTCCCTCCAGCCTTCCAGAGCCGCCTGCGGACGTGGGCAGCTTCTGCTCAGTTCTCCCTAATTTCTCACCCACTTCTTCCTTTGGTTAATTGTTCATTTGTAACTAACTTTGTTTGTTAAACAGCTAATTAATTTACAAGGTTAAATTGCTCACTGTTAAATATGCCATCAGATATTAATTATTTTCATAAGTTGGTCTTTGTCATCAGTGAAACAGGTTAAAGTTCCAATAGGTATAAACAGGTGTGTGAAATTCCTAGAAGACCTGTGCAACAGCCTCTTGAAGACTAAATCTTCACTCCTACTGTCTCAGCAGTCTACAGCATGGTAACAAAAGTAACAAAACAATGGGAACCTCCCAGTACCATGCCCCCACTGGCCTGGTAGACCCTAAAGTCTGGGATACTCAGACTCCCTCCCTTGCTCAGTGTGACCCCGTACAAATATACCTTAAAGATCCCCAACATTTCCCCAATAAAGCCCAATATCCACTTCCAGCCGCTAGCCTCAGAGGTCTTCAACCCATCATCTCAGATCTTTTGCAGAAACGTTTTCTCAGACCCACCCATTCCCCTTATAATACCCCTATATTGGCAGTTCAGAAGTCCAATGGGTCCTATTGGCTAGTCCAAGATCTTCGTCTCATCAATGAGTCTGTTAAGCCCATACACCCCATGGTCCCAAACCCGTATACTATTCTCTCCTTAAGTCCTTCCTTATCCACCCATTTCTCAGTAATTGACCTGAAAGATGCCTTTTTCACTGTCCCCTTAGCCCCGGAATCACAAGACCTCTTTGCCTTTACTTGGACAGATCCAGATACCCGGCGTTCCCAACAGTTGACCTGGACAGTCCTCCCTCAGGGTTTTCGAGACAGCCCTCATATCTTTGGTCAGACACTGGCTGCAGACCTCAAAGATCTTAAATTCCCTAACTCCACTCTCTTACAATATGTAGATGACCTCCTCCTCTGCAGCCCTTCCTTCTTCACAGCTCGTGAAGACTCTTACACCCTTTTAAATTTTCTTGCTTCTTGTGGGTATCGTGTCTCCCCATCTAAGGTGCAGCTTGCCCAGATCCAGGTAGTATATTTAGGAGTTCAGATTTCCCATCAATTGAAGGCCATTACTGTGGACAGAAAGGCCCTCATCAAGGAGCTCCCATGTCCCAAGACAAAGGAAGAGATTCTCTCCTTCCTAGGGCTAGAAGGATATTTCCGTGCCTGGATTCCTAATTTCTCTCTTTATGCAAAGCCCCTATATGAGGCAGCTAAGGAGATTGAGGGAAAATTCCTTCCTGACAGCATTCAGGCCGAGTTTAAACATTTGCAGCAGGCACTGTCACAGGCCCCAGCTCTTCATCTCCCAGACCTCCTTCAGCCATTTACCCTTTATGTCCATGAAACAAAGGGTTTGGCTCTCAGTGTCCACCTTTGCTCCAGTTGCCTACCTCTCTAAACAACTTGACCCCACCGTTCGTGGATGGGCCCCTTGTCTTAGGGCTCTGGCTGCTGCTTAACTACTTCTGCAGGAATCAAAGAAGTTGACCTTTGGTGCCCAGGTTACTGTTGCCTCTCCTCATCATCTAAAAGATTTACTAACCTTTAAGAGCCTTCAAACTCTCCCACCCTGTCGCGTTCTTTCTCTCCTCATTTCCTTTTTGCATGACTCCTCAATAACCTTCCAACCCTGCTCCTCTTTACACCCAGCTTCCCTCCTCCCAGTTTCCTCAGAGCCCCCAGAACATGATTGCATAGAGACACTTGAGGCTTTAATCCCCCATCCCTCCCATATTCAAGAGGGACCACTTCCTGATCCTTCCTTAATTTGGTTCACAGATGGCAGCTCTTTCTTTAAAGATGGGCAACATTTTGCTGGATACGCTATTGTTTCCCTATCAGAGGTTATTGAGGCAGCACCCCTACCCCCCAACACCACAAACCAACGGGCTGAATTAATAGCTGTTATTCGTGCCTTCGAATTAGCTGCTGACCAAAACCTTACCCTTTACACAGACTCAAAATATGTTTACCATATTTTGCTTTCCCATTCAGCAGTATGGAAAGAGCGAGGGCTCCTGACCACAAAAGGTTCTGCAGTTACTAATTCTAAATTAATATCAAAACTTTTGCAAGTCTCTCTTCTGCCCAAGCTAATAGGGATTTCCCATTGTCCTTCACACCAAAGTGGAGACTCTCCCATAGTTCAGGGAAACACGAAGGCTGACAGGGCAGCAAGGGAGGCAGCACTATCTTCTCCTTCTCTTCTGGCTCCAGTCCTACCTACTACCCAAACCCCCACATCCCCTTCCACACAATCAATCCTCTCCTATCTCTATTCCCTTTTCCATCCTAACCCTCAGGCCCTCAGGACTTTCGCTACCTCCTTCCTCACCCTGACTCCTGAAGACACACAGTTTCTCCATCAGCTCACCTCAGCGTGCACTGCATGTCAGCGCACCAACCCATATACTCCCCTTAAACCAGGAACATTTCCCTCTCACCAAGCTCGAGGCCAGCTTCCAGGAGCCGATTGGCAGATAGACTTCACCAACATGCCAGCTGCCCGGAGACACAAATATCTCCTGGTTTTGGCAGACACCTTCTCTCTGGATGGGTGGAGGCCTGCCCTACTTCCAATAAAAGGGCCTCCACAGTAGCCTCCATTCTAGTCTCAGAAATCCTTCCCTGTTTCGGATTGCCCACGTCCATCCAGTCTGACAACGGGCCTGAATTTGTTTCCCAGGTTACCCAAAGTGTTTCTACTTCCCTTAATATCCCTTGGCATTTTCACATCCCATATCACCCCAAGTCCTCAGGGAAGGTAGAGAGGACTAATAGGACTCTTAAGGATGTCCTGACTAAACTCTCCCTAGAACTCCACTTGGACTGGGTCAAGCTACTCCCTCTTGCCCTTTTTAGGCTCAGAGTCCTCTCAAAAAAGCCCTCCTTACTATCCCCTTTTGAGGTTATGTTTGGGTGACCAGCCCTTCCACCCAGAGTTTCCCCAACTCAGGGACCCTTACCCAAAGATCTTTCTCTTCCCATCTTGTCCTTCATTAGACATCAGTTATGGAAGTGCCAAGATTTCATTCTGCCTGACCCAGGTAGACTAACTGCTTCATTCCCATTAATACCCGGTTCTTGAGTATATTTCTCCCCTCCCCAGGACACAGGAATAATCTCCCTTGTCCCAAAGTGGACAGGACCTTTCCAGGTTGTGCTGTGCACACCCACGGCTGCTAAGCTTCGTGAAACCTCAGAGAATTTGACTTCTTGGATCCATATTTCCAGACTGAAACCAGCTGCTCAACCAACTGAAGATCCACAAAAAGAAGACAAACAACTACCTCAATATACTTGCTCTCCCAGTCCCACTGATCCCTTAAAAATTCGTTTCTCTCGTATCCCCGATACCATCTCAAAATAATCTTTTCTGTTTTTTTCTCGTTTTGAACCTTTAACCAGTTTTTTTCTCAGGGACTATCAACTGTTAAAAAAACCAACGGATGACTTTCCAACCAGAGAGCCCTGCTGAGTCTTGCCCTTATGCTGCCACCTGATGCTCATTAAGATGTGCTTCGCACTCTCCATTGGCCTCTTCACCTGTTACCTGCAAACTCGCAAGACCCACAATTTCTACATGCTCTCCAGCTGACTCCCTCAGTGACTTTCTGCAGAAGCCTGGTTTGACACCCTCATTGACCTATGGCTTCAAAGAAAACTTCATCCATTCCATACCTGGACAGATTCATCTTTTCCACGCCTACCTCCTAGGAATTTTTTCACCCTCCAGCTGGACCTGCCTGCCCACATCTCCCCCCTCAAAACTACCCCACATAGCCCCATTTCAGCTCTGAAGCAGCCAGATTGAAACATGATGCCCCGCTTCCTAAGAAAACAAAACAGGGGGAATGTTGGATTCCAGGCAGGAGGCTGCGCCTCCCAGGCAGAAGGCCACACCTCCCCAGGTGCTTTGTGAAAAACTACACTTCCCAAGATCCTCAGCATGACCAGCAAACCTGACCAGCAGGTGCCCTGGTCACTACCTTCTGACCTCTGTTAGCCTATAGGGCAAGGACTCACTCCAGGGGGGGCTTTCTGACCCCCACTCTATTTAAGCCAGCCCCGGACTGAAATCGCTCTCTGTTCCTGCCTGCCCTATTCCCGTCCATCCCTTCCCTACCCCCCTTCCCTTCCCTTCCTTTCCCTACCCTTGCCCATGTGGCACCCCGATAAACCCTTTTATTTCACTAACACGGTGTTCCCGGCTAAGTTAACTTTGCTCAGCATTTTTCTAACATACACAATGCCTCTATTTTTACGTGGTGCTGAGGATCGAACCCTGGGCTACGCGTGTGCTAGGCGAGCATTCTACCGCTGAGCCACAATCCCAGCCCCCTGGTGCAAAGTTTGATATGAAATTTATTTCCTTGTTTATTTATCTCCCCCACTGGAATGTAAACTCTGAGGGCAAAGACCTTGCCTATTTTAGTTACCATTGCATTCCCAGCTCTGAAATTCTTGACACCAAATAGACTTAATTAGTATTGTTACATTTCAGTTATATTTAACTCTTAAAAATCAACGTGATTCAATGTTAGTGTCCACCACATGGATGGTATTTTACTGGAGCACAAAATCACATTTCATTGCCACTTAGATTTTTCACATTTTATATTCTTAAAGCTTTCTCCAGAAATCACTCCATAAGGATGTTCTATAAACATCTCTCTGAGAAAATGTAAGGAAGATGACTAATTCTTCATCCTCACATAGCAAATTAGTTGCACATTTGTAGTGACCTCATGTGGACATATTCATAATCAAGATGTATTTGGGTTAGCAAGTTGGAAGGTACTTACCTTGCTCTAATCCAGGGTTTGGTATGCATGTCCAAACCACTCCCCCAGCTGCCATGTTTTTCTGATGCTGGTGGCAAAAATCCCCTTTCTGGGGCCAGCTCCTCTGCAATTGCCCTGATGTGGTAGGGCTCAAATCCACAGCACCCACCGATGTACCTGACCCCCAGGTTGTAGGCCTCTCTGGCATATTTTTGAATATCCCATCTGGTTGCAACTCTGGGCTCTAATCCTGTAATAATAAATGGCATTTTGTCTGAATTCTTTTTATTTAAAAAAAAATCAAGATAAATAGCTTTAAGACATGTATAATTTTCAATAAGTAAATTGTAATTTTTAATAAGTAAATTTTCAATAAGTTGTGAATATGCATGCGATTCTTTGGTCTTAAAATCTATTAGCCAGTTTGTGTTTATATTCAGTTTTATGTGCTATGTTATTCAGTCCTCTGGATGTTTCTTGATGATCCTTACCCTCTGGTGTTCTCTCCCTGTATTACATCTGGGTTGGTCTGTAAGACCTAGTAATTTATGTGAGTAGGGATGGTAAGTGACTTCAGAGGCTGGGTTACAAAGAGACATCATGGTTTCTGCTTTGCTCTTTCTTGGAGCACTCACCCTGGGGAAGCCAGCTACCGTGTTGCAAGCACCAGAACTCAAACATCACTACGGGACCATGAGCTGAGGAACCGAGGCCTCCAGTCAACAGAGAACAAGAAACTGGCACGGGACACCCAAGAGCCACCTGCATGAGTTTGGAAGTAGATCCCCCAGCTCAGATCAGGCCTTCAGGTTACTATAGCTTCAGCCAATATCTATACCACAACCTCTTAAACAGACCTTGGATAAAAACCTCCCAGCTAATCTATTCCTGATTTCTGGGTTGTTTTGTTTTTTAATTTTTTTTAGTTCTAGATGGACACAATATTTTTATTTATTTTTATGTGGTGCTGAGGATCGAACCCAGTGCCTCACATGTGTGAGGCAAGTGCTCTGCTACTGAGCCACAACCCCAGCCTTATTCCTGAGTTTATGACCCACCAAAACTGAGCTAAGGGGCTGAGGCTATGGCTCAGCAGTAGGGCGCTTGTGTCCCATGTGTGAGGCCCTGGGTTCAATCCTCAGCACCACATAAATAAAAAAAAAAGGTATTGTGTCCACCTACAACTAAAATATATAAAACAGGAGTGTTATTTAAAAAAAAAAAAAACTGTGAGCTAATAGTGTATGCTTTTAAAGCCGCCAAGTTCTGCAGTGTTGCATTATACAGCAAAAATAATACAAATACCTCGCTACTCTTCCTCTGGGGCTCTTCCACTATCATTATTTTATAATATCTTACTTCTCTGAGCATTCCTGTGGAATACAGGGTCTAGCATAAAGACTTTAGAATGGAACAGGGCCGTGCTATGCCCCAGCTAACCTTCCACAAGATTTTCAAGGTGGACGCACCACCCGCTTCCCAAGCACAAGGAGAGGCTTTCTCCCTCTGCCTAGATTCCATGAATTCCCTCACTTCACGTCCTTAGTCTCTTCACTAAAATTTTTCACATAGTTTAACCCGTTCCAAAGGTTCTGGACTATTGGAGCAATATTCAAAATGAGAAAAAGCACTTTGTAGATAACCAATCTAACCTTCTTATTTTTCTAATGAGAAAGTTAAGATCTAGAAGATTAAGGGATTTTTTCCTCCTAAGGCCACACAACTCAGCAACAGAGTTGGAACCAGTTCCAAATCGCCACTACACCCCATCCCCGAGGGTGTCCTTTTTGCCAACCTAAAAGCACAACAAATTGGTTGTCACCTTTGAGTTTACATGAAAGTCCAGATTTTTGCTTTGGTTTTGCTAGCTGGTTCCATTTTTCTTTCTCCTACCATCTAACATGAAGGGAGTTTTGACAGCAGACAGAAACTAGGGGCAAGAGAAGACGAGCTATGAAGCCATTTCTTTACTATGACAGAAGCTCTCTGGCTATAGATTTATTTGAAACTTATCAAGCACAGATATTGAGATAATTTAGAAAACAATGTCTGTCTTACCAAAAGGGAATTCTGGGAGATCGATAAATCCCTGTTTGCCGCAGTCGGGGGTGTGGTAGGCCAAGGGCTGGCTCATCAGGTGTGCTTTCAACCGGGCGGCCTCCAGGCCCTCTTTCATGAGCTTCACTGTCTGTAAACTAATTGTGGGGTCAAAGTGGCAGTTCACACCGACGATGGAGGCTCCTGCAAGTGGGGAGAATGTCTTAGCTTTAGATTGTGCAGATACCAGTAGGCCCGATTCTCTCCTCTTCAGGAAGTTCGTATTTGGAATGATGGATTAGAAGTGTAGCATTTGGTCCTCACTCCCCACAAACCTATCTTACCTGTGAGCAAGAATGATTACTAGCAGGCAGGAAGTGCTTTCTGCGAAAAGTGCTTTGAAGAGTCTGGTATAATTGAAGTGTCACTTATGCGCACTTGGCTGTCCATCTTTTTTTAAAAAAAATCATTATTAGAGTTTTTTTTTTTCTACTTCAAATTTTAGTAGTCAATTTTTCAATGTTTGACATTACGTTGCAAGCACAATAATTTTTCAACACTCCCAGCTGCTAGATTGCACCTGTGTTTACCATAGTGCTGCTCATTTGAGGCATAAATGAATGTTCCCTATCACCAGGCCCGTTTAATAATTTCACTAGGCTTTGTGGCATAGCAACAGAAAGTAATTTAGGTAAAAGTTTTTCAGAAATCTGTTTTCTAGAAGAAAATTTCTTGTCTAGGATTAGTGGTTTGGAAAAAAAAAATTTTTAAAAACTTTTGACTTGAGCTAATCAATACAGTTAACAGCCTATCAATCACTTTGACAAGCTTTTCATTTACATTTTATCCTTCCTAGACCCACAACAATATGGGGTTGTCTGCCTAAAGCTTTCTTCTAAAATTTGTTGCTGTGAAGTTTGATTTAGTGAGAACAAAATGCTTTGGACACTCCAATTTTTTTTCAAAAACTTTCCTTATAGTCATTATATTCTTAATCAGATCTGGACCAAAGATGATTTATCATGGCATTTATTAGACACGATTTTGGCAGTTTCCTCCACTAGCAGATTTGAAGAGGCAACGTGACATTACTCTGTCCTATCAAAATGGGAGGAATTCCCAGGTAGAACTTTTTCTTTTGGAGTTTTAAATTTTTTGATAAAATATACAATCATAAAATTGGCCATCGTAACCATTTTTTGAGTGCAATTTAATGGCATTAGTTATATTCACAATATTGTGCAACCATCATCACTATTTACAAAATTTTTCATCACCTCAAAAAGAAACTCCATGCCCATTAAACAACTCCCAATTTTCCCCTCCTCTTACATGTCCCCCATAACCACTAATTATGTCTCCTATATTGCCAATTCTAGATATTTTGTGTATCTGAAATCATATATTTGTCTTTTTGTGAATGGCTTATTTCATTTAGCATGTTTGCAGGATTCGTCCTGTTCTAACATCTATCAGAGCCACATGTTTTTTTGTGGCCAAGTAATATTCCATTGCACACATATACCACATTTTGTTTATTCATTTATTTGTTGAAGGACTCTTTGGTCCTTTAGGTCCTTCAAGTCCTTCAAGTCCTTGGTTGGATCCATTCCAAAAAGGACTTCTTTTGGATGGGCTCCTGACCTAAGATTTTGTCCCTTATCGTAGAGATGCCAAAAATACAGGCAGGAGAGATTCTTTTTGGATGCTCTGATAGTGACACCACATCCAGATTCCAGGAGCAACACCACTGATGCCACAACCTTTGGCATCCAGTGTTCAGTGCCAGGTGTCTCTGTGGTCCTTACTGGGCTGAGTCTGCTGTTTGTTCTTCATTCTTGGTCCAGTTAGGCTTCACTCCTGTCATTCCTCTTCAATAGCGTTTGTCATTGACAAATACCAGTGACCTCAATCGTGCCAAATCCAGCAGTGTGTGTCTCAGTAGCATACAACCTCTCCTGACACTCCTCCTTTCTTAGCTCAGACCTCCACAGTCTGAGTGTTGCTCTTACCTCCCTTGCTGCTTTTTTTGAGTGTTATATGCTGACTCCTTTTCAATCCTGGGGTGCCCAGGATACCACTGAGTCATCTTCTCCATTTACACTTCCTCCTTTTGGTCCAGGGTTTCAATGCCATTTGTATCTGGATCCTAGTTTCTTTCTCTAACCCAGACCTTTTCACTGAGCTTCAAACTTGAATATTCACCAGCTTACTTAGCGTCTTCACTTGGATCCTGACTACACTTTAATTTAATTTTTTTGGATGTTGCACTGCCAGTGTTTCTTTTTCCTAATTACGCTAATTAATCATATGTTGGCTATTTATTGGATACTATCATTATTTATAGATAAGAAATATCTGTATGTTTTATTTACAATAATAGATATCCAATATATAATAATAACTTTTGTGTGTGTGTGTGGTGCTAGAGATTGAACCTAGGGCCTTGTGATTGTGAAGCAAGCACTCTACCAACTGAGCTATATCCCCAGCCCCATATAATAATATCTATTCAGCTATTTATTGGATGTCTGTTAGGCACAAGGTTCTTTGCAAAAGATTGGAGAGAAAAATGAATTTAGGACATAGTCCCTAACACCAAGAATTTTATAATGAATCCCAGCACTTCCTAGGGTTTGGTCCATTAAAAATAAGGTTTTATGATTAATTAAATTAGGCAGTGGCTATTTACTACATCTGCTTCTTGAAGACTGACAACATATATAAAAATATATCAAAGGTTTTAATAAGTTCTGTTGTAAAGAAATGTGCTTAACTTGGTTTAGCATAGCATTTTCTAAATATATTTGATCACAGAGCTCTATTAACATTTTTACAGATGGGAAAATGTCAACTGAGGATATTCCGAATGAGAGGAATAAATGAAAAGTTTGAGAGTAGGGAGTGATCACTTGGGGCAGGAATGATCATGGAAGTCGAATATTTGATATAAAATTTGAGACAAATAGTCTGGGGATGTAGCTCAGTGATAGAGTGTTTGTCCACCATGTGCAAGGGCTTGGGTCTGGTCCCCAGGACCATTAAAAAGAAGGGGAAAGAAAAGGAGAAAAAGACAGAAAAGGAGGAGAAGGAGAAGAAGGAGAAGAAGAATTTGAACTAAACGTTGAAACATTGGAAGATACACTAGATTTATTAGGCAGATATTTATTAAGTTCCTATGATGTTCTGTGCACTGTGCAAGGCACAGGGCCTTCTGTGCTGAGTCGAACAGACACAGTCTCTGCCTTTATGGATCTTATACTCTAGTGAGACATTAAACAGATAAACAGGAGAAGTGCACAGGGTTGTAGAGGATATGCACCATGTACAGCCATGTCAACAACAGCGGCCTCCCACTCTGAGCGGAATGAGGAAGGATCAGATGCAGGCCAGGCATCTCTGCCAATGAATAATGGGAATGACAAAGCTCTCCTCTCATCTTTTGAAAATACTTAATTTGCTTCCCCCAACTCTGTTTTTATATGTCCTATGAGGAAATTGGGATTTTGTGATTTCATTAATATATTTAAATATTTGTTATGGTTGAAGACAAGTATGAAAGAAAGTTTGATGAAAAACCAGGAGTTGGATAAGACTCAGAAAGGAAATAAATCACCAGTCAAAATTTCTCTGTTTCACAGAGTGAGCAGGGCTCTTCCCTGGACAGTTATTCCTTACATTTCAAATGAGGCAGTTTTGAAAACAGTCAGTGAGTTTGTCCTAATTGAAATGAAATGCAATGTTGGGAATACAAATTGTATAAAAAGATATATTAGGTGGTCAGTGTTTCATATCAAAGATTTTTTTGATTTATTACACCAATTACACAAAGCAAAGTATACTAGCAATTTATGAGAATGGAAAAACTTTGGCAAAGAGGGCAACCAACTTTGAAGTTATTAATATTTAAAGACCTCTACTTGAGACAAGTTTAAAATAAAACACTATTTATTCTAATGTTTCTTTTCTTTTCCTTTTTTGGTACTGGGATTGAACCCAGAGGTGCTTGACAACACTGAGCTACATCAGTAGCCCTTTATAATTTCTTGTTTGGAGACAGGGCCTTGCTAAGTTGCTGAGGCTGGCCTCAAACTTGCAATCCTCCTGCCTCAACCTCCTGAGTTGTTGGGAATACTGGTGTGCATCACTGCACCTGGCTAGTGTTTGTTTTGACTTGCCAAAACATTCTTCTCATTTCTAGGTGTTAAATTGCCAGTATAGATCAGTTGTTCCTTTCAAAAAGCTGGTGTACCTGCATGTGTATGTGTGTGTGTGTGTGCGTGCGTGCATATGTGTCTGTGTGTGTGTTCCTTTATGAGGATGTGTAAACTTTTTTTTCCTTTGGAACTCAATAGTGATATTATTAATTATTCCTAAAAAAAAAAAAAAAGTAAATTACTGGTTTTCCTATTAACCAAAGGAGTCTACATTGATTCCTGGAAGGGTATGTATTTGTATGTTATTTATTTTTTTGTTTTCATTTTGTTTGGTATTGGAAATTGAACCTGGGGTGCCTTACCACTGAGCTACATCCCAGTCCCTTTTATTGTTTTTAATTTTATTTTAAATTTTGAGACATAGTTTCCCTAAGTTGCTGAAGCTGGCCTACAACTTGCAATCCTCCTGCTTCAGCCTCCTGAGTTGCTGGGATTACAGGCCTGTGTCACTGTACCTGGTGGGGTGTTGTTTTAAAAGACTCCATAATTGCAGACCAATGGAAATCTATCCTTACCTGCTTTCACCAGGCGCACTGCACATTCGCCAGGGGACACGCCATGCAGATCTCCTTCAGGGCCGATGCACATGGTGGCTGCCACTGGTTTACCAGATGTTTTTAAGGCTTCCACTGCCCACACAGCTTCTTCAACATGTTCAAAATACTGAAACAAGTTAAGGTTAGCATACTTTTAATCATGTTTTCTCACAAAACAATGAGAACATTCATTCTATAAACCATCTAGTAATAATTATGTTATCAAGCATTTTTAACACAGAGTAGAATGGTATGGCGATTTCCCAGTGTGAATTGCAGTCAGAACGTTTGAAAAACACCATTTACATCAGCTGAATCAAATTTAGCAGAATCCTTAAATTGGAAAAAGATTTCAAAAATGAAATAATACCACTAACGTGTCATGATTGGCACCTAACCCCATGTGAGATCAAAAGGTAGAGAAAAATGCATCAAGTGTACTTGTCTTATCTTTGATCACAGCTGTGTTTACCTCTGCAATAAGGAAGTCCACATTCTTCTTCATAAAGACCTCTAACTGCTGATGAAAGATTTTTTTAACTTCAGTTTCACTCTTGCAGCTGAGGTATGAAGGTGTCTGACTCACACCTCCTGCAACCAAAGCGTCTCCCTCATTAGCCACTTGCTGGGCAATGTCACAAGCTGCTTCATTGACTTTCTGCCCCTAAAATGGATGAACACAGGATACACCTAAATTTCATGTGAAATTGAAAAAAAAAATATATTCATACTGCACATCTCAGTTTTATGTTTATGGTAGTGATTTCATCCCAGAAAAGGACAGCTATGGAGTGGAGCAATGCTTTACCAAGTTGAGTAGTTTCCAAAACAACACTGAAAATAACGATAACAATAATAAATCTAATAGTGGTGTCTGGGATATAGCCTTAGGCCCAAAGATCTGTGAGAGGATCGAAGTTTTCACATGCAAAGATCTGATCTGGTTGTATCTTCCAATGTCTAAGCTACATTTAGATGAGTGCAAATAAAGGTGGTGATGGTGATAAGGACTGGCTAATTTATGATTGATCAGATTAAAATTCAATTAAAATCACAATAAATTCAGGACTTTTTGTTATGTATTTTCCTAAGTGATTGATAAATGTATAAAAGATCTTTTATTTACTTACTTAAAAGGTCTAAGTAAGTAAATAAAAGATCTTTTCAAATTATTTACTTACTTAAAAGTTCTAAGTAAGTAAATAAAAGGTCTTTTCAAATTATATAAACAGTAAAACTTGGCCTTGAGCTGGGTTTTTTTTTTTTTTTTTTTTTTTTTGGTACTGGGGATTGAAAAAGGTCTTTTCAAATTATATAAACAGTAAAACTTGGCCTTGAGCTGTTTTTTTTTTTTTTTTTTTTTTTTTTGGTACTGGGGATTGAACCCAGGGGTGCTTTCCCACTGAACTTCAACACCCAACCTTTTCATTTTTTTATTTTGAGACAGGGTTTTGCTAAGTTTCCAAGGCTGACTTTCTACTTGAGATTCTCTTGCCTCAGCCTCCTGGGTCACTGGGATTACAGGTGTGTGCCACTGTCCTGGGTTTATTTCTGTTTTTTAAGATGGGGACTGTGTTGCGCAGGCTGGCCTCAAAGTCCTGGGCTCAAGGGATCCCCCTGCTCCAACCTCCTTAGTAGCGGGGACTACAGGCACACCACTGAGCCAGCTGGGGCATAGCTCAGTAGTAGATTGCTTGCCTAGCTCATGGGAGGCCCTGAATTCCAGCTCAGGACCCCCAAAACAAAAAACAGGACCCCTACCCCATCCTAAAAAGCAAACAACAATAAAACCACCAAACCTCAGAACGGTATATCACATAAACTCATGGAATTTTAGAACTCCCTGTTCATTTTAGAGATGAACAGCTTTGGTGGGGTAAAGGGTTTGCCCAACAACACAAAGCTTGTTGTAGCTGAGTCAGGCCCTATTCCAGGTTTACTGACTCCTTGCGTTTATCATCTTTCCCCTACACTCTGCAAGACAGTAGTAAGGATGTATGAATTTGTAAGAATGCCCTCTTTACTCAGCAATTTGTCATGAGACTGGGACAATGATTATTAAATAACTCTTCTTTAATCTGCTTCATTAGATGCCTTTCTGTTAATTTTAGAGATTCCATCTAAAGCCCAAGAGTCTACACAAGTCTCTTGTTTATGTAGTAGTAGAAATAAAACAAAACTCTGAAGTGGCTCTGATTTTTCTGAATGATGCAGTGTATCTGGGATGCTTTTTTACAGCATTTCATGCTGGTTGCACTTACGGATATTTTCTCCAAGACATAGTTTCCCCTGTTCTCCAGCTTGTCTTCACTGGCATAGAAGGTGAAGGTCTGCATAACATTCGATCCAGCTCTAAGAAACTCTCGATGAAGCTGGCGAACTGGGAGATTGCACAAGGAAAGGTATAATTTATGTTTTCAAAAGGCTCTAAATAAACATGAAAACAACTACTTAGATTTTAGTTGCTTGGAATTTGCACATCTTAGGGATTAGTAAAGAGGTAGATCTGGGCTCTCTTGGCAACTCTTGCAAACCTGTTTTGGCTAGATGGATGGGGGCTTCTCTAAGCATGACTCCCCATGAGACTCACCTGGGGCCAATTATAACTGTAGATTCCCCAAACTGCTCCAGACTAAGCCAACATGAATTCGTTGCTAAACTCAATGCTGCTTCCACTGGGTACAAGAATCAGAGTTTTGAGCGTAAATTTAACCAGGAGAAATAAGCTGATAGTTTCTGGATATTCTTTCAACTTCCATTTCTTGTTTTGCCTTATCATAAGGTTCCCAGATCCATCCTCTAACCAATAATATGATGTGACTGGTCCCCATGACACAACAACATCACTTATACTAATTACTTTCATTTTATGGTCTCAATCGCCTCATTATGGTAGTGTTATTTTAACACTATGGAAGCTAAATGAATAGTGCTACATGGTTATATACATACAGATCATAGTTGTTAACCTTGTCAATTTAGCATGAAAAATGCAAGTATTTGAAATTATAAAACAAATTCTAAATGGTCAAATAAAATTCTGCATTTCTTCATTGGAATAACATGTTTGCAATAAAATCATTTGGGAGCAAAATGTGACCTGAATGAACACGAAGGTATTTATAACTGTATTCCAGTTAGTGTGGGTAGACATAGATGTCAATGTAAAAAAGTATTAATGTGCTTTAGAGCCTAATGGGAGTGTTATATAATATATACATCTGCACTGTATTAACTTTCCAAAAATCCCCAATTTCTCTATTCCATCACACATTTGGTCACAACATGGTCTGGATAAAGGATTGTGGACCTGTAGCATATCCTTACCTTTCTTACCACCTAAAAAGTTAGGTCCAGGCACCAGACATGTAAAATGTTTCAGATGAAGTCCAACTTGCAAGGAAATTTTTGGGAATCTATGTCAATTCTAGCTACCACTCAGTCTAAATGATCATTGCACTTACAGATAAAACAGCTCCATTTTCATAAAACAGCATGAAAACAGATAATTGCTCTTGTTCAGAGTGTGAATGTTTTACACACCTTTCACCTGCCCCCCAAAGGCAAAGTACAATCACCATCCTGAGAGGATGGTACTATGAAGGTGCATTACAGGAGACCTATATTTTCTGATGCAGCCTGTGGTCCACTGTGCATGGCAGAATTTGAGCTAAATGCTGGCAGAATCAAATACCATATGGGATTCGGTCTGTAGCAGAAGGAATTAAACTGAACGACTTGGTATCATGGAGTTTCCATTAATTCTCGAAAATCATGTAACTTCCCAGAAGAAAATATAAAGCAAACGCTTGACACACCCAGACAAGCTCAATGTAACAAAGAGTCAGCTAGCCAAGATAAAATGTGCTATTTCTATGTTAATAGTATCAAAGAAAACACCAGAATGATTTCTTTTGAACTCCTGCAGTATGAAATGTTTTTTTAAAATGTGACATAAAATTAGAACTTGTGGTTTAAATAAAAATTTTATTTGGTCTACATGGCAGAGTCCAGGCAAGAGTAAGTTAATCACTAATAGTGGTTTTGCCCAAGAAATGTTTTATCCAGAACGTAACCTGGCAAGCAGACCATAGGAAGCAAACCATGGGGATGTCTGAAATCCTCATTCAAGTTCTTAGCCCATCATTGCACTGTGCTCCTAAAAGCCCTTTAGTGCAAAGTGTCTTAAGGTGGGGTCATTTCACAATCACCTTGGGATGATGCAGGTTCCTGGACCACTTCACAGACCTAATGAAGTTGAATTTCCATAAGTGGGGCCCAGGAATCTGTAATTTTTAAACAAACTTTACTGGTGAAATTACAATGTGAGCTTCCCAGTTCTATGTCTTTTTATTTTTTTAAACAAGAATAGAACACAGTATTATTTCTACTTCTTTTTGGAAATATTAAAGTTGTATATGTTTGCTGGGCTGCACCGTGTGAATATAGATCTTTCACTTTGGGTACTGTTTAGGGATTGTGTGGTTTATACTCCTGTTCTTCTTGAGAAGAAATAAGTTTTGTACTTTTCTAGCAGAAATAGGCTAATAAACCCAAGAATACTATCAAGAGAATATACAACTCAGTTAACTTAAGAATAGTAGTAATACATATGTTGTTTACGGTTGACAGGCATTATTTTAAATACTTCCTATATAATCTAATTAACCTTCCTAACAACTTTGTGAGGTAAATGTTAACTGTTGATATGCATTGTTAGTTTCCATCATTTATCTCTCTCTGAGTTTGACAAAAAATATTATTATTATTATTATTATTATTATTATTATTTTTGGTACTGGGGATTGAACTCAGAGGCACTTGACCACTGGGCCACATCCCCAGCCCTTTTTAGTATTTTATTAGAGACAGGGTCTCACTGAGTTTCTAAGTGCCTCACCATTGCTGAGGCTGGCTTTGAACTCGTGATCCTCCTGCTTCAGCCTCCCAAGTGCTGGGATTACAGGCGTGCGCCACCGCGCCTGGCAAAAAAATATATTATTTTTTAATAATCATAAAGATAACTGTTCCTCTTATACAAGTCACCAAAATTTCCTCTAGTTTCATCTTAAAGACTCAACTTCTTTAAAAGTAATCTGAGTTTACTCAAGCCCACTCTTTCATCCTGCCTTCTTATCTCAGGCATATATAGAATCTACTTAAATCCCCTTCTTCCATCTATCTGTCCAAAGGCTATCCTCTGAAACAAAGCCATCAGCCTCTCTCACCTCCCTCTTTTCCAGACCAGTAAGATCTTTTAAAATCCTTCCTTCCAGTATACTATCCAAACTGGCCAGAGAAGTCCCATCTGTCTCCCCTTGCTCAGTCTGGCTCTGTAACTGGAATCCATCATTCACTCAATCACATGTGCCAGACCTCAGTTGTTCTAAGGACTAGGGATACTTCAGTGAACAATGAGTTTGCATTCCAATACAGGTGGACAAATAATGACTAATAATAAACAGATAATTCAGTGCCACCTAGAAAATAAGACAGAATAATACAGAGGTAATACAGATAATCAAGGATGACCATGGGGCTAATTTAGATTAAGCAAGCAGGGAAGGCCTTTCTAAAGTGACACTGATGTTGAGACATGGGTGCTATAAAAACAGAGGAAGAGTTGGGAGAGGGTATCTGGCCAGAACGAAGGTTTAAGGTAGAATGAGGTAAGCATGCTCAAGAGGACAGAACAGAGAGGCCAGGTGGCCTAGGCTGTAGGCTCTTAGATCCCCAGCCCATGTGCCTCTTTTCTGCAGTGGCCCACAGCACTGGCTGCTGCAAGTGTCCAGGTGGAATATTCTCCAAATATATCCAAGGCCAAAGGGGGCTCCCTTGCCCAGGGTTCAGTCCACTCATGGGGGGAAGACTGACAGCTTGCAGGTGTGTTTTCTATTGGTAGGGGAGGGACACAGAGATCCAACCATCTTACCTCAGTCTGGGACAACTCAAAAGGCCCTGTCTACCACTAGAGTTCCAGAAGGCTGGCTGAGGTCTCTGATATAACTGTGTCCCAGAGTAATTCTGAAGCCAGATTTAAAGCTAGGCAGTGAGTGTAGATAGACAAATCGGGTCTAACATCGAGTTTCATGAAGAACATGGAGTTCATAAGGAAAATGGAGTCAGTCTGAGTCCTGGAAAGACATAGAACAACTCTAAGGGGGAGATAAGATGGTTAATGTTCCCAAGTTTAGGGCCCATCTTATGGAATGTTAATGAAACAGCTCCCAGCAAACGAAGATGCTAATCAACTAGCCCTAAGCCCTTCCTGTGAGTCCCCCACCCTCCGTGGGCCCTCCTGTGTCACATCTTTTGACATTCCTGTCCCAGGCAGGACAGAGATAGAAAACATAAAAAGAACAAAAGAAAAATTTCAGATATGAAAGGGAGAAGGCCTCTCCTCCTTTGGATTCCTGGTTTCTGGGTCCCCTTCTCCTTCTGGGAGAAGTCTTTTAGCTGTCCTTTCAATAAAACCTTTCACTTTCCACTCTACACTTGCCTCAGAGTGCTTCTTCGGCGTTATTCTTCAGCATTCGGGGAGCAAGAACTCATCATGGGTAAAAAAGCAGTTTCAATTCCTCCCTATGTCCAACCCTGTTTTTCTCACTCCTTTACAGGTATTGTTTCCTAAAAGCACTCCCCAATAAAATTCCTGCACATGAATCTCCAAACAAACAGAATTTGTTTCTGGATGGCCTGACCTGCAAGAGTTGGATTCAGGTCAAGTCCTAGGAAACAACTGGAAACAGTCATTTTGGAGTTGGAGCTCCCTGAGGCCAGTAATAACCCTCTGATACCAATGAACATGCCCCAACTCATCACTGGTGGTAGGATGGTCTCTGACAGCTCCTTGCATGCTCCAGGGATGCTACTATTAAAAACATTCAATTGTAGTGAACTGGTGTGGCGGTTCCTAAGAAGGTGTGCACTAGCAGATTTATAAAAAAGTATGCATGTATTCAGATATATGAGTGGTTTGGAGGAAGTAGCAATTAGAAGGACTATGGAATCAAATGGCTACTATTGGGTACCATTGATGCATTGGAGGAAAATAATGAAAGCTTAAGGGTAAATTATCCCCAACCTAAGTACCAGTATGAAGGTCTGAGGGCCTCCTGGGTGGCACATAAATAGTCCCATCTTGTGAAACTAGAGAGCAGAAAGAGCTGAAGATCTGGTTCTGGACTAAGGTGTCTAGGAGCGGAGGTCCAGAGAAGTTGAACTGTCAACCAGCAAATCCGTAATATCAAAGTCAGTGCCTTGATTAGGAATATATGGGACCCCAAGGCTGGGGGTGAAAACACATGGGTGGACTCACTCAAGAACCTTAAAAACCCAGATCCCTCCTAAACACTCTGAGCCTGTAGAAGTGACCCATTCCTTCCTTTTAAAGAACACTTACCTCTTGCTTGAGGACAATTCAGAGGCCTCTGCCTTGGAAGACAACATTTATTACCCCAGGTTCCCTCCCACCTCTTCTACTGGCCATCAGAGATTTATAGTCAAAAAAGTAAAGTGAGTTTAAGGCACAGGGGTGTGGGTGTAGTATAGGTAGATATTTGCATTTAAATAGGGTTGGGTTAGTACAACACAAATTGAACCTGTTGGCAAATAAACGATGGAGGCAGGACAGTGATTATGACATGGTATCATGGACAGTAAAGTTGGTAAGAAGAAAAGGGTGGACATGGATTATAACACTAGGCTGATGTGGACAAAGGGCTGACCTTGATGAGGCTGAGGAGTGGGAGCACTAGAGAGAGTGAGCAGAAGGTAGGAAATGGTGGGAAGCCCTTGGTGATGACAAAGTCTAGGAGTGGCTCACTGTGGTGGTGGTGGAGAAAATGTTCACAGGAGATGGGAGGAGATTCAGGCACTACAGGCAAAGTGCTGAACAGATCATCTGTATGGAAACTGAAATCACCCAAACTGATGAGGGAGGAGGGACAGAGAGGAAGGTAGTGAGCCAGGTTCTAGACCCATCTGGGTTCTAGACTCATCACTTCCTGGCAGGGACCAGGAAGTGGACAGCTGATGCATCATGAAGGGCTGTTTTGCTATCCAACCTGTGAATCTATGACACAGCTAGTAGCAAGTACCCAGCAGGCCATAACAAGTAGCTGGAAAATGAGGCACACATGCCACTCTTTGATGGTTTGCTCTTGGACTTGGATCAACATAGTGCTCATCATGAGAACTTAGAATAGATTCTGCACTAACCTGCCTCAGGGTGCTCCACAGCAGCTTCCGGGGTCCAGGGTCCTGCCTTTACGTAGCCCCTCTTCTCCAGTGCAAAGACAAACCCTCCGTCTCCAATGACAACCTCTCCAGCATTTAAACGTTCTAGGATGCCCTAAAATTCCAGATGAGGGGAAGAGTTACTTGAGTTTTTAAGACAATTTTCCATTTTGAAAACTATTCTTGAGAAGTATGATTTCTTCCAAAATTTGCATATTTTATACATCAAATTATTGCAGAGAACACTCATATAATGGAAATTTGTGTATTCTTGTGTATGTGCTGGGCGTGTGTGGGTATCTTTCAGAACAGACTAAAGAGTATTTGGGCTGAGGGTGTGGTTCAGTTAGAGCAGTTGCTTGAAGCCCTGGGTTCAACCCCCAGCATGGCAGGAAAAAAAATATATTTGAAGAGTATCACTGTGGGAGGATATTATGTTTGAAGAACCATATGTTAAGGAATTAAACTAAATGATTTTGTTGGAAAGCCTCAAATCTATACTGTAGCACATATTCTTTTTTCATGCAAAATTATAATTAAAAATATGTACAATTAAAAATTATAGGGGGGAGGGAGGGGGAAGGGAAAAAATGGTGGTTGAATGAG
The DNA here is from genome assembly GCA_025594165.1 of Tamias sibiricus. Lineage (NCBI taxonomy): Eukaryota > Metazoa > Chordata > Mammalia > Rodentia > Sciuridae > Tamias > Tamias sibiricus. The sequence continues at coordinate 105,285,837 of CM046662.1, forward strand.
ATGGATATCATTATCCTAAATGCATAATTGAAGATCTGAATGGTACTTATATACTTTGTATACAAGCAGTTGTATGTAAAAAGATGCTATACTTGTGCATTATGAATAAGTAAATAAATAATTAAATAAACAAAAAAATTGTACATATTTATGGGGTACAGTGTGATAATTCAATCATGTGCATAATGTATAATTATCAAATCAGGGTGATTGGTATTTCTATCTCCTTAAACATTTACCATTTCTTGTGCTAGGAACCTTTGAACTCCTCTCTCTCTCTCTCTCTCTCTCTCTCTCTTTAATTTATTTGCTTTAGTTGTACACAATGCAATGAATTTATGTTTACCTGGTGCTGAGGATCGAACCCAGGCCGCGCACGTGCTAGGCGAGCGCTTTACCGCTGAGCCACAACCCCAGCCCCAGTGAACTCCTCTCTTCTGGATCTTTATAAAATGTAGAATAAATTGTTATAAACTGTACTTGCTGTACTTAAGCACACATTCTTTTTTGTTGTGTTTTTTCTTCCCTTCAGTGCTAGGGATTGAACGCAGGGCTTCACAAATGCTAGGCAAGTGACTTTTATTAAGCGACAGCTCCACTCATTTAGTGCACATTCTTAAAATGGTGATTGCTAATCTTCTTATATGATCCATAAACTGAAACAAGCATTAAAATTGTTAAAGAGGTCAAAGTGGCATATACTACTATTAGGACATTTGGAAGACTGAAAAGTTACAAGACACTTGGCAAAGGCAGAAGGAAGAAGATTCTAGCATAAATGTGACCAAGTAATTTAAAAGACCCCTCTCTTTGCTATTAAAATTCATTTTCCACAACAGCAGCTATGTTGTGCATCCAGGAAGTTGGGAGGATGCACATTCTGTACTCCATGCCAGGATCAGGGAAGAGACAAGTAAAATTATTTCTAGCCTATTTGCCATACCTATTCCATCTACAATGCTGTGCAAGAATCACCTGGTCTTAATGTTTAAGAGATAAATTTTGAATGGAATATTTTAAAAGGGTTTTATAGATGAGAAAATAATTTACTTTTTAATTGAAATTTTTTTAACTTCAAAGAGCCATAGACTTTAAGAATAAAAGGTATCCTACTTTCACTTTAGGGTGCCTGCTGATTTTCCAAATAAGGAATGAAAGCTAAGAGTCCCTCAGAAATTTATACATGGTCTCCCAAACTAAAAGAATCTTCCTGACTCTTATCCTTAAATGATATCTAGATTTGATTTTTTAATAGGGTGGAGGAGGTTGGGAAAACCTTGAAGATACTGTGAATGGTAAAGGAATAACTTGGAATGTACTTACTGTGTTCCATTCACTACCAATACAAGTGGCTAAAACAAATGCTGACATAACAAGGGCCATGTAAATCTGCTGGAGGCATCCATATGGTTTTGCACACAAATTCCTTTCTACCTTCTTACAGCCTCCTTTATTTTAATCATCTTCCCTTTCACAGCCCCATCCTAGACTATTTGGACAGCATGCACTCAGAGAGAAGAGGCAGCTGTCATTTTCACCTTAGAGCAGTAAGTCAAATGGAGGTTTATATTATCGTGCTCCCTAATACTCCTTTTGGAGCAAAACAATCCCAAGTCTGGAAGTCCATAGTTAAAATATAACTACAAAAATATAGAACTGCTCACATGTAATTCTGAAATACAAATGTCATTATTACAGTGTGTCTAAATGCTACAATCTGGATGGGTGTAGTGGTGACACCTGTCATGCCATTGATTTGGGAAGCTGAGGCAAAAGGATTTTAAGTTCAAGGCCAGACTCAGCAACTTAGTGAGGCCCTAAGCAACTTAAAAAGAGCTGGACTGGCTCAGTGATAAAGCACCCTCAATCCCCAGTGCTACTACTACTAACAATAATAAAATAAAATATGTCAAGATATTAAAACTACAACTTTATTTTGACCCAACTAACAAGATATGTATGTCTATATACATATTTATATATACACACACATATATATATACATAATGTATATATGTATATCTGCATATATCTGCCAGTACAGTTAAATAAAAAACATGAACAAGGGTCACATAAACGAGATATGACTTTTTACTAATTTTCATTTGGGTGAAATAATTCGTGAGATTTTGGCAGTTAACGACAACTCTTGTTGAAAATATGTTTCAAACTTTAGTACCATGACATTTTTTAAAACACAGCATAGCTAAGAATCTCTTATTTGGTAGTGATGGACATGGGTGATTCCATTACTATGCTGATCATAAATCTGTCCAGCAACTATAGCTGCATGTACTACCTCTTCAGATTCTACTATATTTTTCAGTTACCTGGACTACAGAATCTCTGCTTCTAAGCAAAATAGATTTTAAAAGTGGAATGTGATATGAAAAAAAGATGTTGTTTTGTGAAAGGGTATTACAGAACAGTATGTGTAATATCAGCCCATTTTTTGTTTAAAAAGTAACCATTTGCCTAAACAACAAACTAGCAGAATATATACCAAAATGTAGCAGGCACTGTACTTTGTACTTTTACCAGTTGCTAATGATGAACATGTGTTATCTTTGCAACACACTTTAAACTCAAATATGTAGAGCATTATGGTTCATGTTTTAAGCTGATATGGAAACAAGGTTACTAAGGAAACTTTTCTCCCCATTATGTCCATCTGTTGCTTAGATAATTTTTCAGAGATAATTCTTTAAAATGTTAATGTTCTGAGTTTTGAGTTTGGGGAATGGGTTAGAACCCATGGCTATGAAAATGGAACCACATCAAGAAAAAAATATTAATTAAATCTCCGCGGGACTCAATCTTTCCAGTGGATTTATGAACTGGTAGCAATTCTCAACATACCTGAACTGGGTTCAGCCATAATCATTTGTCCTTTCAACACATTCCTTACACCCTCCACATGCATCCATTAGTGGGGCATGGTATTTAAATATAATAATTAACTGAATTATTATTTTTCCCTGTGTGGAGTCTTTTTGATTTGGGGGCCTTTCCTTAGAAACTGGGCACAACAGGGGGGTTTCCTGGCCCTCATGGTCCTCACAGCCAAGGGAGTAAGTTGATCTGGTCCCATTGCTTCCATCAATTTCCCTAGGGCCTCTGTGGTGCAAGGCTTGGGACTGGCCTGGGGACACAAAGGGGTCATTCCTTCCTCCCGCCATCCTTCTCTATCTTCCCATCCGTCCATCCATCCATTCCCTAAACTAGATGAAGATCGACTATGTGGACCGGAAACACTTCAGCAAGCCCCTGGGAGAACAGGGACGGCTTCTGGAAAGAGGAGCAAGAACTGCTGGGGTTTAGGTGTTTAAAATCTTATCCTCAATATCTTACAGCCACTCTGCTCATTTTTCTCAAGCTCCTGTGGCGCATTTTTCTGTGGTAGTTGAAACAAATTGCGAATGACACCTACCACCGCCCCACCAACGCCTGGGTCGGGCGCGTGGCGGGCAATGGGTGGGGAGGAGCGCGCGGTACCCGCAGGACAGTTTCCCGCCGCCGCTGGGCGCACAGTCCTGTCTGCCTCCCTGCCTGGCGCCGCGGGCCGCCAGCCTGTGCCCCACCCTGGCAGCGGGAAATCGCGCCTGTGGGTGTAAGCAGCCGCATCTCTAGGGAGTTCTCTGGTCTTGGGGTGCCGGACTCAGAAGGTGTTGAGTCTTGCAGCTCTGGGGGAGCCCTCGAGTGGGGGGGGGGTGCCTCAGAGGGTGCCTTTGGGTCGAGAAGGATCGCTTAGGTCCAGGGCGCGCTCTGGGCTACAGTGCTGTGAGTGCCGGGGGCTTTCGGGGGCGCACTCTGGACAGGAGGCAGGAATGGGGAGGGGGGACTCAGATGCCGCAGGGTCACTCCGAAGTTTTGGAAACACCTCTGGCCTGAACGCGGTGGGTAGGAGGACGCTGAGTCCACAGCCGAGCTCTGAGGGTCCCTCCACGCTCCTGAGGGTGGGGTGCCCTGCGGGTGAGTGGGATTGCAGAATGCCATCGCGCTTTCTGGAGACTCACCTTCTTGGCCTTTTTGCCCCCGACGGGTGCCATCTCCGTGGTGTTCAGACCCGCGCTAGGCACAGTCGCGGACAGATCAGGAAGGAGTTTTCCCCTTGCAAAGCTTGTGCAGCCCGGCGGCAGCGGCAGGCCTCTTTATACCTGCTACTCAGCGCAGGGTGGGTTTCCCCACCCTTGGCGCGGTCCAACGCGGGCCTCGGCCTGGGAACACGCCCACCAGGCTTTTATTCTGGCCAGCAGCTCACTGGGAAACTGCCCGGTGGAGGAGATGTCGAGATTGTTCTGTCAGATATGTGGAAACACCGAAAAGTAAAATAAGTAAAATAAATAAATAAATAAAAAAGAGATTGCCACTTGCTCAACTGCACATAGTCCCTTGGAATCACTCTTGGGTCTCTGACCTTGATCTACCCTTCTCTTGCCTGGGATTATGCACCATAACCCACTAAAACAGTCAGGCGAGCGATGCCTCTAAGAATTCCATTCAAAGCCCAGATATTTGTCAAAGTCCAAGGATTTGAGGTTATTGAGTACGGTGATGTCCTGGAAGAGCCTCAGCCTGAGGCGTGGTTTTCTGTATGCCACATTTGGTATAATGAATACAAATAGAACATTCACAGAAGAGTCCAGCTGTAACCCTGGGCATGTTTAAAATACCCTCTACCCTTACACGCAAACGTGCCCTGCAGCTTCTAATGATGCCGTAGTTTCTAATAAGAAAATCTTTACAATACTCAGCAAAGACAGACTTTAACATTTATATTTGAAAGTGGAAGTGTACTTTGGAGACTTCAAACTTCAGGATGAAAACAATGTATGCAGGGGTTGCATATGTAGTTACATATGCTGCTAGTTTAAAATGTAACTTACTGAACAACATAAAGCATGAGACAGAGTTCAGAATCTTTTACCCGAATAAAGTCAAGTGAGAAAAATCTGTATATGAAGCAATAGCTTCCATTTCAGCATTTTCAGAGAAAAAAATTATGGTAGCAAATGATGGATTAAAATTTAATTGCTTTGGATTTGTGCTTGAGATGCAATTGAGAAGGTAAAAATCCTTTTGCTGCTGATAAGTATGTCAACTAAAATATGGAAATAAATGAAAGGATATAATTCAAAAAATCTAATATTGTACCCACACACACATGATTTGGGTCAGCAAGAATGATGCATGAGGGTAATACCATCATTCACAGTACCTATATTTTCAAATATTAAGGCACTGGAATATCTGAGTAGGTTACAGTTTAGTTAGATAATGAAAAGCTATTTATAGTATTAACCTCTGTGGCTGCAGGGAGAAGCTGCAGTGGTGGGTACCAGGCACTAGGGGCGATATCAGGGCTCTGACAGTCAATAAAAGCTGAAAGTGGACATTCCCAATATCGGAGGTTGATTTAAATCCAGCAAAATTTAGGAAACTAGTAGCATCAAATTTAAAATGAATGATTAAGTTTAATAGGTAATGTGGACATATGGCAAAAAATATTTTAAAGTCTCCAGCTGCTGTGGCCAGTTAAAACACCTTCTCTGGAGGTGACCACTATTACCTGTTAACTATTTTTCCAGAGGAATTCCAAGCCTGAGTGTTTGCATACATATAAAAACTTGTATTTGAACATAGGAAACTTTAGTTATTTAAACCCTTGTTCACCCTCACTTTTTCCAAGATGATTTATAGGCAGCTATCAAAGTACTTTTGTTTTTCTTCAGTGTTATGGTTTGGATCTGGAATGTTCCCTAAAAGCTCATGTGTTGAAGGCAAAGCAGCGATATCCAGAGGTGGGGCTTTGAGGAGATGATTGGATCTCAAGGTGTCTAACCTCATCAGTGGATTAATCCAGTTGATGGATTAATACTTTGAATGGACTACTGGGTGGCAACTGTAGGCAGATGGGTCATGGTTAGAGGAAATAAGCCCTAGGGAACATGTTCTTGGGAACTGTATCTTGTCCAGGTCCCTTCATTCTCCTCCCTCCCCACCCCTTTCAGCTGCCACAGGCTGAGCGCCTTTCCTCTGCCACACCCTTCCACCATGATGTTCTGCTTCCCCTCAACACCAAGGCAATGCAGCTGGCAGACTATAGACTAAAACCTCTGAAACCAGAAGCCAAAATAACCTTACTTCCTTGAAATTGTAATTGTCAGATATTTTGGTCACAGCAGCAAAAAACTAACATACTTAGCTCTCAGTTTGTTGTCCTAATTCCTAACTTTCTTTGCATTTCCCAAATTAGGACCATTTAAAAAAATCATTCATCTACTGTTTCCACAATATATAATAATAGTCACAGTTTTCAGAGTGCTTACTACGTGTCAGCCACTGATCATGCCTTTTCCACACACAGTATCATTTACTCCTTACAACTCTGTGAGGCAGGTGCCCCTCTCTGTGCTCAAGAATCACAGAGACAGGCAGTTAGAAGGGTTATCAGCATGAGCTCTGGAGTTCCTTTGCCCAGATCCCAGGGAATCAAGTCCGCTTGGATACCACCTAGGAAGCAAATTCCATAATAAGCTGTTCTTGGGAGGCTGCCCATGCTCTTTGATCTCTGCTCAAGCAACAAGATGAGGGAGGTCCTACCACTGAAGTCTTTGGCCTTGTACAAAAGATGTCCCAGGTTAAAAATAAATCCTGAAGGGAGGAGGGAAGAGTTAGAGCTAGAGATCCACCCCCTTAGTTTTATAACCTCAAAAGAGAGGTATTGTTCTACCTCCAGTTAATGCTTTGCTCTTCTTACAACCCCATGTATTCATTCCACAAACATTTATTAAGCACCATTAATACAGTGTTGGTGCTTGAGGTGAAGGATCTTTCCCCTCTTTTTATTTTCAATGGGAAAGACACCATCTCACATAAGTATGAAAACATCCCTTTTATCATTATGTAGATGGAAAAAAATCTCAGGACTTTGCATTTTCATTCAGTTGGGGTCCCCTTTAAAATGGAACTGCCCTTTCACAGATCTTTTTGAGCTAAAACCCTTTCACTTAGCCTTAAACCATTGAAGCTCTTTTATGTTTTTTTTTTTTTTTTTTTTTTTTTTTTTTTTGTGGTACCTGGGATTGAACTCAGGGGCACTCGACCACTGGGTCACATCCCCGGCCCTTTTTTGTATTTTATTTAGAGACAGGGTCTCACTGAGTTGCTAAGTGCCTCACCATTGCTGAGGCTGGCTTTGAACTCGTGATCCTCCTGCCTCAGCCTCCCAAAGTACTGGGATTACAGGCGTGCGCCACCGCGCCCGGCTCTTTTATGTTTTAACATTGTGGAGAACTGTGTTTGCAAATTGGTGACATGGCAGTGTAGCCGAGCTCTGTGTTTCCTTTGGCAAAGTCAGTGTTTTTAAAAAACTGAGTGTGAATTCCTGTACCTGGAGCAGTCACCCTTCCCGTTTGCTGGGCTGGACGGCACCCAGTTGCCCTGCGCTCCTGTGGTTTACTTGACCTTTAGTTTTCAGCTTCTGCTGTATGTAGAAGACACATTTGAAGTGATCAAATACATGTTCCCCACATATTCCCTGAATGGAAGGTTTTACTTGCCTTCTATTTCCCACTGTCACTAACCTCAGTTACTTTTTGTTGCTGCTTTTGGGTTCATCATGGTGGGAGTGGCTTTTTCTCTGAAAACTCTCTTCCCTGGGTGCACTTCACCCTGCCACCCGGCCCCCAGTGCATTGCAATGGCCCCACTCACACATTTATGCCAACTCTCCAGGCATATCAACCCACATCACACAGCTACCCCAACTACCCCTCTTGGAAGGTCTTTGATTTCTTCGTATGTAAACCAAGAAGTTGAAGTGAGAGGAGTTTTCAGACTCATTTTTGGAACTGGTTTGGTATAAACTTAGAGCACAAAACACCTCTTTTCCCAGAGTGTTTTTGTGCTTTGTTTTTGTTTGCCTTTCCCTTATGATAGTAAACACTACCCCCCCCCCTTCAAGAGAGGGCCTTGTTGACTTGCCAAGGGTAACCTTGAACTCAGGGCTCAAGTGATCCTCATCACGGTGCCTGGTTAGCAAGCACTCCCTTAGCCTGGCTCTGAGAGCGTATCTGGCTTCTGCGGATGCCTCTAACTTCTGCCCATGGTTGAGCCTTCATTTTTGATTCCCTGATTTTTGGAGAATAGCAGAGATTTTTGTTTTTGCTGGACTGTTTAAGTCTTCTTTCTGCCACAGGTAAAAGTGCTTCCCTCAGCACTTGCACACTGGCCAGCCTCTTCTGGCTTTCCACAGAGGAGTCTTCTGACCAGTGTTCCTGTGAATTCTACACACCCCTAGTTCCCAGAACTATTCTTTGAGCATGGAACTTGTACCCCAGATTCCCTTTCTAGCTCTGAGATTTCCCCTCTTCAGTCTTTTCTCTAATGTTTTCTTTTCTCTCTCTCTTTTTTTTAAAGTATTGGTGCTTGGGAGGCTGAGGCAGGAGGACTGCGAGTTCAAAGCCAGCCTCAGCAATGGCAGGGCACTTAGCAACTCAGTGAGACCCTGTCTCTAATAAAACACACAAAAAAGGGCTAGGGATGTGGCCCAGTGGTCGAGTGCCTCTGAGTTCAATCTCTGGTACAAAAAAAAAAAAAAAAAAAAAAGTATTGGTGCTTTGTAAATATACATAATGGTGGGATTTATTGTTACCTATTCATATTTTTAATGCTTTTGAATAGGATATCAGCCTGTCACATAGCCTTTTGCCGCTTTTATTTTTTAAAAGCAAACAGACAACTATAACTTCATGAGTACTTACTGTGTAGAGTTAGCTGTGCTAACTGCCTCTATGGCATTATGTAACCTCCACAAACACTCCATGAGGCAAGAACTTTACCATCCTGACTTTACTGATGACAATACTGAGGCACACAGAGGTCAAATGAGCACTTTTCCAAGATCATGTCAATAGTAAGCCTAAAGCTAACCAGGACTTCAGCCCAGGTCGAATGAAGCCAGAGATCACATTCTTTGGAACTACTCTATCCTTCCTTTTCAGTAAATAGTTTTTCTAAAGAAAATCTCCTCAAACTTTTCTTTCTTTCTTTTTTTTTTGGTCTTTTTTGATGGTATGGTACAAATTCCCAGGGGCACTTTAGCACTGAGCCACATCCCCAGTCCTCTATACCTTTTTTAAAATTTTGAGACAGGGTCTCACTATGTTGCTCAGACTAGCCTGGAACTTGCAACCCTCCTTGCCTCAGGCTCTAGAGTCTCTGGGGTTACAGGCATGTGCCACTGCACACAGTGTCCCAAAACTCTTTATTACCTCATCCATCTCATGGCCACTCCCACTCACCTGGCCTAACATATAAGTTCCTTCTCCTGGTCAGCAGAAGACATTATACCCTGTCCAGCCCCCTGCCCCATACACCATTACTCTTGGATGTAGAGCCCCTGGGCTGTGCAGCATTCTTAAACTATTGTTGTTTTAGATGGGTATTAGAAAACAAAAGCAACAAGTTCCTGGAATAGTCACTCAACTCTTGGCACCCTCATCCTTATGGGTTGCTGAAAGATGAACAAAGACATTTACTATATCTTTTTTGTTTATTTGTTTGAGGTAGGGTCTAAATATATTATCCAGACTGGTTTCAAATTCCCAGGCTCAAGTGATCTTCCAACTTCAATCTATTATCTCTTTGAAGGGGAAAATGTTGAAGTGGAGGTTAAAGATGTCCTTTTTCACTGTGCCAGCAGCATGCCTGTCATTCCAACAACTTGGGAGGCTGAGGCAGGAGAATCACAAGTTTGAGGCCAGCCTGAACAACTTAGTGAAAGTCTGTCTCAAAATAAAAAAATAAAAGGGTAGCAATGTAGCTCAGTGATAGAGTGCCACTGTGTTCAATTCCCTAGTACTGTGGGGAGTAGATGAGCTCATTTTCACAAGGGCCAGAGCACTATGTTTGTGCAGGTCCATCAGCGCCACCACATAGCTCCTGATTTGGGAAGTCATACCCCATCCAGCAATACCCCCATAACTTGGTCTAGATCCTGCAGGGAAATGCACGTCAGGCTGATATGTGGCATAAGAAGGGGAAAATGGAAACAAATGACCAACAGCAGCTCCTGGGAAATGTGGTTAAAGAAGGATGAGAATGTGTTTTCTCAGTCAGGGAAACTTAGATGCCAGCACCACACCCAGGAGCTTGCATGGTAGGAAACCCGCTATTAGGCTGAAATAAAGACCTCCCCACACACAAATGCTTCCTGTTTCCATTTCCTTTTGATCGTACATAAGTGTTTTACTAGTCCAGTACTTCTAAAGAGGATTTAGTGAGGGCTTTTAGCTTAGTGCTGAAAATAGAAAGTTTGTGCAGTAAAGTATTTCCAGAGGTCTGTTATATAACTTCATCTACTTTAAGATTATTACCAGCAACACAAACCTCTGTTGACTGTGAAAACTAATAACACATTTTTTTAAGTAGCAAAACTCTTTTCACCCACTACCTTCTGATCCTCAATAATATAGGAAAATATATTTTTTCAAGTTAATACGTGCACATAATAAGAACCCCAGGATAGTACAAAATAGTACAAAAAGATACATGTAAAAACCAAGGTGCTCTTTAATTTCCACTTCCCTAGTTTCAACTTTTTGGTATTTGAAGTCTACCCAACTTAAAGAAATTCCGAAAGAAGTTGGGACTTCTAAAAACAAGCTTTTGGTGTTACCAGAATAACTAACCTGAACAGCATAAAATGTTGGGGAGGATGGGGAGCAAGTAGAATTCTCATTACTGCTGCTGGGAATGTATGTTGTCTAGAAAGATTGGCAGTCTCTGTTGGAGCTGGACATACCTGTGTCAAGCAATTTTACTCCTGGGTGGAAATGGGTACAAATGTTCCTCCAAAAGATGTGTATAAGAATGTTCATAGTGGGCTGGGGTTGTGGCTCAGCGGCAGAGCGCTCACCTCACATGTGTGTGGCCCAGGTTCAATCATCAGCACCACATAAACATAAATGCATTGCATTGTGTACAACTAAAGTAAATAAATAAATATTTTTTTTTTAAAAAAAGAATGTTCATAGTGACTTCTTCATAAATGCTCCCAAATATGAACTACTCAAATGCCCATCAATGATAGGATGAATAAATAAACGATGGCAAAGTTAAGCAATAGAATGTTCTGCACAATGAGGGTGAGTAAGTTGTAACTACATGCAACAATGTGGATGAATCACAGTGTTGAGTAAAAGAAAGCAGATGTGAAAAGGTGTATCATGAGAGTACATTTCTATAATGCACAAAACCAGGCAATACTAAACTACACTCTTAGGAGTCCTCAGACTGATTATCCTAGGGGAGGGGAGAGTGAGTGACAAGAAGAAATAGGGTGCTTTTGGGGTGCCCATATAGTCAGAGTAATGTGTACATGAGAGTCTTCAGCTAATGAATATTCATCAAGCTGTACATTTACTGCTTGTATACATTTTTGTATCTTACACCCCAATAAAAATACACAAATAAATAAAAACAACAACAACAACAAAATACCATAGAACAGCTTCTTGGCCTTTTGTGGATTCTAGGAAAGGCTCAAAAACAAAACCCAAACAAACCAAGTCTATATTATTATTTGCTTAATTAGTTTATTTATTCTTGTGGGGTTGGGGATAGAATCCAGGGCTTTATACATGCTAGGCAAGGGCTCTACCACTGAGCTCTACCCCCAGCTCCACTCCAGATTCTGAGTACAGTCATTTCATGGGTGGTAAGTGCTGAACCAAGCAGATGGTGTTTACTCTGATAATTTTATTTTTATAAAAAGATTCCATTTTGTGGATAGAGTTAGAGAATATCATGCTAAGTGAAATAAGCCAATCTCAAAAAACCAGGGGCCAGATGTTTTCTCTGATAAGTGGATGCTAATCCGTATGGGGGCCAGGGGAAAAGTGGAGGAACTTTGGATGGGGAAAAGGGGTAGGGAGGGAGCAAAGGGGTAGGAAAAATGGTGGAATGAGACAGACATCATTACCCTAGATAGATGTATGATTGCACAAATGGTGTGACTCCATGCACAACAAGAGAAGTGAAAAATCTGCTCCATTTGTGTACAAAGAACTGAAGAACTTTCTACTTTCATGTATAACTGATTAGAACTAATAGAAAAGTATTCTATTTTGAAAAATAAATTAAATATATACACAATATCCAAAATTCAAAAAGTCACTAACTGTTAATTAGATTAACTATGCGATCATAATCTCCAATAAGAAATAAAAAGGAAAAATTAAATCAGGCCAGGTGGCCCACACTTGTAATACCAGCAACTCAAGAGGCTGAGGCCAAGAGGATCACAAGTTCAAGGACAGCCTGAGCAACTTAGTGAGACCCTGTCTCAAAATAAAACAAAAAAGGCTGGGAACATAGCTCAGAGGTAGAGTGCTTGCCTGGCATGCACCAGGCCCTGGAGTCAATTCCCACTATTGCAAAAAAGAAAAAATTAAAATGCTTTTTCAGGGTTTCAGTTTCATTTTATTTTCAAATGGCTGTTAAAGGCATCATTGCATAATGTGTAGAAGATCCATTTTTAAAAAATTTTAGTTGTATTTTTATTTTATTTATTGATTTTTATATGGTGCTGAGGATCAAACCCAGTGCCTCACATGTGCTAGGTGATCTCTCTTCCACTGAGCCACAACCTCAACCCAAGATCCATTTTTTTAAAGTTAATTAATTTTAATTAACTAGTTTTTATTTTAGTTAACCAGTTAATTGAAAATAAGATGTTTATTCAGTTCAAAATTTAAAAAGTTAAAAAAGGATTTCCTGTTCCTCAGAGAGCCAATTCTTCCAGGCAATCCATTTCTCAATTCTTTGGTGCCCATTCAGAAATATTTTGTACACATACAACAAATTTGAATAAATTTTCTTTGTCTTAGATTTAACCGAGCATCACAGCAGTATGGATACTGTCTCTATCTTTTTTTTTTCCTTTCGGCTCAACTTTATGTCTTCCTAGTAATGCCAATATGGATATCAATGTCAATATATCAATCATATCAATACATCAATATCAATACACAAAGAACTCCCTTTTTTTATTGGCTTAATAATTTTCTGTTGGATTGATATGCCAGGATTGACTTAACTCATTCCTACTGATGATCAACAGTAACATTATTCCTATGCTCTGTCACTTCAGACAAAGCTGGGATGTATAACTTTCCAGATAATTCCACAGAGTTATATGCATATATCTGCTGATGAATCTGGAAGAAAAATTAACCCTGTGTTAATCAGACATTTGCTGGGGGCCAGCCCCAGTCAGGGGGCACAACGCGAGCGCTCAGCGAAGTACGAAGGCAGAGAAGCAGTGATGGGGAAAATAACACACCGACACACGAGTCAGGCTGTGGAATCTTTTCTCTTTACTTTTTCTTGTTGTAAGTTTTTAAGCACAATTTCTGGCAGCACAGAATATTTACACTTTCTTTGGTGATTTCATTACAGACATGACTTAATTTTTAGACATATTAAATTTCTTATTTCATATATTTCAAGGTTTTGAGGTCACTTGCACCTTTTCAAGGCCCTGTACGTGACTGAAACTGTTTTCTCTGCATACTATTTAGGCTGTCTGATAAAAGTCAGCTTTCTCTGTCTGGGATTCCACAGCACTATTGTTTTTCTTTTATAGCAGTTGTTTATAAAACCTAGAAGCAGGGCAAGGCTGAATGTTAGCTCATGGGAGACTTTTTACTCTAAGGGATTTTATATCTACTTTAAAAGTAAAAGAAATTTATTTTTAATCACAAAAAGACTCTTAAAGCTTATTAACTAGAAATTAAGTACTTATAGAAAAAGGTTTGTGTTACTCTTTTTAAGAAAAGATAAATGTACAGAGTTAGTCTGGATCTAAATAATTGAAATAGCAATACCTGGTGGCCATAATAAAGAACTGAACAGCAAGTAGAAGTCAAAGTTAACTCTTTCAACTCCATGATATCTTTCATGAAAAACGAGAGGACTTAATAGAAAATGCCACAACAACATTCATTTGCTCTCTCCATTTGGTCATTTTAGTTTACAACTTAACACAGTCAAAAGCAAGTTTTAGATTTACAAGGTATAAGGATTTGGGGATGAAAAGATTGATTGATCCATTAATTAATTTTTTCCCTTCAATAATATTTACTGAGCCCTACTTTATCTTAGACCATGTTTTCTGCAGAGAGCAAAAGAGACAAGATTTCATGTTGTCTAGAGTTTACATTGTGGTAGGGGGTAGAGTGGGGACAGAAGGCAAGAAATACACAAGTAAATAAATAACTTAGTATGTGTTTGGTGAGAAATGAAGTGGAGAAGAGGGATGGTTTGGGCAAGAAAGGCTGCAACTTTAAACAGGGTTGAAGGCCACTGTGAGGACTTTGGCATTTATCCTGTAAGAGCTGGGGGCTATTGGAGGAGTTGTCCCTCCTTTATATGTATTTAAAAGAACCTTTAAATTTTGGAATAGTTGGAAAGATAGCACAGGGAGTTGAACTTTTCACCTGCTATGCAGTGCCTCATAGGAGCCCCCAACAGTTTACAGCTTAACTACAGAGATTTCTAACATTGGGCTGCCCTATCCAGGTTGTTTCACCTGTTGTTATTGTCTTAATTACTGTGGTACATTCTCAAAATTAAGAAATCAACATTGGCATTTTTCTATTAATACACTCCAGACTTAAAAAAGGTTTGCCAGTTTTTCCATTTCTGTCTTTTATCTGTTTCAGAATTGGGTCCAGGATATGACCTTGCATTTAGTCCTTGTGTCTCCTCATTCTCCTCTGATCTGTGAGTTTCTCAGCCTCTCCTTGTTTTTCATTACCTTGACAGTGTTGAAGAGTATCGATCTGGTATTTTTCACAGTGTTTCTCAGCTTAGATTTGTTTGGTATTTTCCTTTTGTGGATTTCTGGAAAGAATCCGAGAAGTGAAGCGCCCTTCTCATCACATCACAATAGGACCACATGACATCCATCTTTTAAGGTGATGTTAACTTGAATCATGTGATTTTGATGGGATCTGCTGTTTTTCTCTACTGTAAAGTTGTTGTTTGTTTGTTTGTTTTTTCCCCAATTCAGCACTGCAGTTTAGGCCAAGGGGCCCTCTACAATGGATCCATACACCCAGTTCTTTTTATTTTTTATTTTGAGAGAGAGTCTCACTAAGTTGCCCAGGCTGACCTTGAACTTGTGATCCTCCTGCCTCAGTCTCCCAACTGGAATTAGTGCATCTAGCTTAGAGTGAATATTTTCCCCTTTCCATGCTCTTATTATTTGGAAGCTAGTCAGTAAGTCCACTGCACATTTAACTCACTCACATTTTAAAAGCCCCATTCTGGTTGATGAGTTGAGACTGTATTGTAGGAGACAAGGGAAGAAGCAGGACTCCCAGCAGAGATGATGGGAGATGAGCCAGGGGAGCCACAGTGGGGCAGGAAGAAGCACCTGACTATCATTTTCATACTTTCTAGCAGGGAAGCCCCAAGCAGTTCTGTAGCAATGTGAGGATAAATATGGATGTAGCAGTAGACTACCTTGCAATCACTTCATTCTTGCCCCTTGGGACTATTTGAGGAATTTTATTTCCTGTTCTTTGCATTTTACTTAAGGAAGATTCTGGATGTAGATGGGAGAAGGGGAAGTTGGGTTTATTCACTGAATTAGATACTTAAGGTAAAACACCAGGGATATTGAACTTCTGCTACTTTTGTACTTAATTGTTTTTTTATTTATTGTTCAACAATTACTAATCAAGAGTCTAAGGGCTGGGGACATAGCTCCGTTAGTAGAGTGCTTGCCTCGAATGCACAAGGCCCTGGGTTCAATCCCCAGCACCACAAAAAAAAAAAAAAAAAAAAAAAAAAAAAAGAGTCTATTGCCTGATCCTAGAGATCAGTAAATAATAATTATTAGATGAAAACACAGCTCAATGTCTGATTCTAAGTAAATACTTGTTTGAATGATCCAGAAGAAGTGAGGCAGCAAGGGATTGACAAAGGAATGGCCACTCACCTGGCAGGGCCACAGGAGCTCCTCTTATGTCCCATCATGCCACGGCTTGCCATTCCCCTCTTCCTTTTCTTTCTCCTTGGAAAAACTGCTTTCAGGGATCATCTCTTCTTCCCACCTTGACCCCAAACCTGGTCATTTCCTTTTGAAGTTTTTTTTTTTTTTTTTTTATGCCATAGAAAGAGAAAAGCTCTAGAGAAAGTAAATCTACAGACAGCTTCATCCACCCAGCCTTATTTCCTTCTGAAATAAGATGAATGTTCCTTATTTTACTTTTCTACTTTGAATGTCTAGCAACCTGCCTTTATTTAGCATGGCAGGGAGTGATGGAAGAGTTACTCTTTTGATCCCAACCTGCTTTGAGAAGTCCCTGTAGTTAAATTATAATAGGTGCTGTGTGCTCATCTTAGGCCCTACACAGTTGGGGTGAGAAGCTGAAACTATTCTGTAGTTCTTCCAATTGGAATGTGCATCTTCTCTTGTCTCCCTTTTTTGTCCCTTAGAATTCAGGTCAAAGACCTCCCTGGTAAATCCTTCCTTGACCACTCCTTTCTTACTTCATCTCAGAATAGGGATTCTGGGCTGGTTGGGGTATCCAGTCACCTTCTGTTAAGGTCTCAATGTTTGTGTATTAGGAGGCAGTGACTTTGGGAAGTAATCAGGTCATGAGGGTGGAGCCCTCATGAGTGGGATTAGTGCCTGTTATGGTTTGGGTGTGATCTAAGTGTCCCCAAGAGTCCATTGTGATTACAGCTTGCTAACCAAGGTGGCCCTCTTACCAGGTGTGGTAGAAACTTTGGGAGGTGGTGCCCAAGGAGTCCGTAGGTCACTGGGGCATGTCCTCGGGAGGGATGGTGGGATGCCAGTCCCTCTCTCTGACTTTCCACTGGGCCCTGTGAGCTCTAATGCACCCACCTGCATGTGCATGCGCGCAAGCGCGCGCGCGCGCACACACACGCGCGCACACACACACACACACACACACACAGAGAAAATAGCAGTATTTTCTACACTGTGGCCCCTATGGAAATTGGTTTTATTTCTTTTATTCTTCATGCAAGAGGCTTCAGCATACCCAGAGGATACAGAAACAAATCTTTCCAGAACATAGCAAGCTGAAGTAGCTTCTCTGGCTGGATGATCAAGGGAGCAAGTGCTTAGACCCTTCTGACCAAATTATTCCGTTAGTGACTATATTGTGGGAGAGGATTCTTGGGGAAACAACAAAACTATTAGAACTTTCAACAGTATTAGTTTTTCAACAATGACCTTGAGTAAATATTTTAACTTTCTGAGTCTTTGTTTTCTTACATCAACATTAATGGAGTTGAACTAGCAAAGATATTCTCCTTGGGCTTTTACATGCTATATATCTATTTTGGTATTCAATCTGAAAGAAAATCTGTATAAAATAAATTGAGTAAGTCTAATAGTTAAATATAAATACTCTATGTTAAGCCAGATCCTTGCAGTCATTAAAATTTTTGAAAAATTTAATGGATTTTCCTCTTTATTTTTATTTTAGTCATTATCTCTAAGTTGTATTCTCATCTTTTGACCTCAAATGCATATTAAATATGATATATATCTCATGTGTGATGTGATTCTAAAGTAATTACGTCTTAAGGATCTTTTCAGTAAATTGAGTCTTTGATTTTTATCTGTTGATATGGTCATATTATCTGCTACCTACCAACAATGTTATTCTGGAGTCTTGAAGAATTACCCATTTTAAGAGTTCTACCTTTCCAAGGTAAATGTCCTCAAGCTTACTCTCCCACCTTTTCTAATTGTTGGGAGGTGGCAGGACTGTGACTTATGTTGCACTAACGAGATACACAAACTTGGGACTGAGTGAGAAGCAAACAGTGCATGAAGCCTAGAGGAACCAGAAAAGAACTCTTTCCTGGCAGGGCCTGTGTCCCTGGCACAATTTAGAGGGAAGTGCTCATGTCTAGTGTCAGTGGGGTATCAGAACCCGGCAGTTGGGGTCACCTATAGATAGATTTGGGTGTTGTTTATTCACACTAGCTTGACTCTGGTCATCCTGGGGGTTCTATGAACTTTCAAATAAATTTTAATAAGTCCTTTACCCACTTAAACTAGATTAAGTTCTGTTGCTGGCATATAAGAACACTGACTGATAAGAGTTCATTTCCCAAATAATCCATTATGCATTCAGGAGCTAAGAATTTACTTGTTCAAAGCAAAATTTCATCCTCCATTTGTCTCTTCTTAACTCAACCTTTTTTTTTTTTTAATCCATAAAATACCATAACTGGTGCCTTAGTAACCCTTAGTTATTTATTTAACAAATCGTGTGCTCAGAGCTGAAAAGGATCCAGTGAGGCACAAGCTGGTTCTGAAGTCCATATCTGCTTTAAGACTGAGCATCTAATCCCGGATGACTTAATAATAATGCCAAACATTAATGAGGACTCACCGTACTTTAGCATCAGCTCATTGAATCCTCCCTACAACCCTGTTATTCCTACAGAGGAAGAAAGTAAGGAGCTTGTCCAAGCTTGGGCACTTGGCAGTATTTTCTACACCATGGCCCCTATGGAAATTGGTTTTATTTCTTTTATTCTTCTGATTAGCAAGCTGCAGAGCTGAGATTCAAACCCAGGCACTCTGGCCCCAGACCCACATCCTTAATGCCCCTCTACCACAGCAATCATGTCACTGTGACTATTTCTATTCATTTAAGGTCATTTATGTTCTTCATGCTTGAACTGCTTCCCACTCACTGTAAAGTTGAAAGCCAACAGCCAGAATTGAACCAGGAAAGAGTAAAGACTCCTCCCCTCTTTATAAAGATAAAACAGAGCCCAAAACACACAGCTTGGCTGAGAGGGACTAGAGCTTTTGAAAGAACTACTTGAAATGCTTAACCTCTCTGTCCTTGCCCAGAATCTTTTGTTGGTTTATTCTGAACACAACAGTCAAGTCAATTTTGTCCCTTCCCTGTTTAAAACTGCCACAGTCAGGCTGGGGACTTAGCTCAGTGGCAGAGCACTTGCCTATCATGCAAAAAACCCTGGGTTTACTTCCCAGCACCACAAAACAAAACAAGAACATAACATAACAAAATCTAGTAACCCCTCATGTTGCTGAGAATAAAAGCCAAAATCCATGCTAAGACATAAACTCATGATTATCTGATTCCCCTTATTTCTGGATGTCATCTCCTCTTATTCCCCACTCCCTCTTGTGTGTGTCCCTTGCAACCGTGGTTTCTTGATTGGTCCTTGAATTTGCCAGGGAAACCCCTGACTCAAGTTTTGGACTCTCTGAGCTGCTCTTCTCCAGGAATCCACATGGCCATTGTTCTTACCAACTCTTAAGTTTTTCATGAAAGTAACCTGTATGGCTAGTGTTTCCTGGGGTCTTGCTACCAAGACTTGTTGTCCACCCCACCTCACTGATACAGTTTCTAGGATGAACAAGGACATCCTGGGATGGAGGGTATACCAGTATGCATGACTTTCCCTGCAGAAACTGGGTTAGTCCTGGAACAACCAGGACAGTTAATGCTAGCACCTGTTACGGTGCCTAACGCTGTCTCCTAACAGCCTTAAACATTCATTAAACAGAATGAATAAAGGAGTAGGTAAGAGAAAGACTCTGGCAAGTAGGTAAGAGAAACATTTTTAGACAGGGACATAGAATGGTGGTTTACTGCCTTTAAAATCAGAACATGTAGATAAGTGTATCTGTTCACTATAGCAACTTATAAGGCTTCCTCAGGATGGAAAGTGGTCCAGCTTCCATGAATGGGGAATTAATCTTTCTTTTTAAAAAAATTGTCAATGCATAATATTTTTACATAATAGTGGGTTTCATTGTGATACATTCCTATATGCACATGAGGATTAATTTTTCTTAATCTCCTGCTCAGTGAGACTTACCAACTTTGCTGTTATTGAAAAAGATTAAGGGTCATGTGTCTCCACAATCTTTTAAGTGAACAGTTAGAATGATTGTATTAGCTTTGTGGGTTTGTTTGTTTGTTTTCTTTTGGTACCAGGGATTGAACCCAGAGGCACTCGACCACTGGGCCACATCCCCAGCCCTTTTTTGTATTTTATTAGAGACAGGGTCTCACTGAGTTGCTAAGTGCCTTGCCATTGCTGAGGCTGGCTTTGAACTTGCGATCCTCGTGCCTCAGCCTCCCAAAGTGCTGCGATTACAGGTGTGGGCATCCGCGCCCGGCTTTTAGCTTTGCTTTTTTTAGACTTAAAAATAGTTCTCATATTTTAAATGGTAATGATACACTTTTAAAGGTTCATCTTTTTCCACTGCTCACGATCCTCAGTCCCAACTCTCTCCTCTATCCTCAAAGCTGCCTCCCATTCCAGTCTTGATCTTCCCAGGGCTGCCCCGGAGCCATTCTGCTTGCACAGCTGCCATTCCAGATGCTCCCCCAGCCCCAGCCCCCTTCCTCCTACCAGACACCTCAACTTCAGCTTCTTGGATCCGGCACAGTCTGATACTGGTTTGTCATACACAATGCTCTCATCTACCTTCTTCTCTGCACCAACCAAATAAGGAGGCTATATGTGAAACCTGACTGCAAGAGTGCCAGTGATTTCACAATCAGCAGGCCCCGTCTGTCTCTCTAAGACCTTTAATAAAACATCCCCAAGGTTAGGTAGAATAGCACCTTTCTAAAACTCTTCAGCATTTTCGTTATTGATTAAAAAAATATGTGCCTGTCTTCAAGGCAGCTGACTGTATAGCCAAGATGGGTTGCTTAACTTTGTGGTTTTGTGTAAGGTGTCAAATTCATGGCTGTGATCATTGCGAAGTACTAATTGTTTTTCCGATCGAACTTCACCTTTAGTTTCCCTGATCAACCTTCACCTTTAGTTTCCCTGCCCCTCTTTGATCCTTTACAGGTGTTTTTTTTGTGCCAGCTATTTGCTGATCTGTACTGCTGATTCTACCCACAGCAGGGTTTATCAGAAGGCCATCTGCTATTCTTGATAACTCTCTAGAACAGCAAACAGCTCCTGAGCAACTGGAAAGAACTAGTTCAAACCAGCTTTTCTTAGTTTCACTGATAACTTATATTTATTTTATATTTTTTGCAATTACCTTCTTGATTTCTTCCTACCTAATCAGAACCTATGGAAATTTTGCCTTTAAAAAAATAAAACAGAACAAAACGTTCATTTTTATAAGCTAACATATTTAAAGTAAATTATAAATAGCATTTTAATATTTGGTAAGCATTTTTTAAAATTGTATTTTTTAAGAACATGCTCCTATGTAGCTAAAACTAATTCTGAACTGGAACATTAGTGTATGTTCAAATTTCCCCAGTTGATCCCACAAGATGTTTGATAGCCAGTTTTCCCCAAATAAGATTCAATTCAGGACCATACATTGAATTGGTTTGTTATACAGTCATCCCTTGGTATCCACAGGGAAGTGATTCTACGAGTCCATGGATATAAAAATCTGCAGATCTCAACTCCCTTGTATGAAGTGGCATCGTATTTGCACAGTAACCTACACCCACCCTTCCATATACTTTAAATCATTTTTAGATCTATTATAATACTTAATACAATGTATATGCTGTGTAAATAAGGACTATACTGTATTGTTTAGGGAATAATGACAAGAAAAATAGTCTGTGCATGCTCATTACATATGCAATTTTTTCCAAATATTTTTTGAAAATATTTTTAGTTGTAAATGGATAAAATACCTTTATTTTGTTTAATTAGTTTCTTCGTGTGGTTCTGGGGATTGATCCCAGTGCCTCATGGGTGCTAGGCAAGTGCTTTACCACTGAGCTACAACCTCAGACCATCCCAAATATTTTTGGTCTGAGGTTAGTTGACTGCATGGATGAAAACACATGGATAGGAGAGACTGACTGTAGATGAGCAGTTCCAAGACACTGACTTGTCGTGGAAGAAACCAGGTCAGCTGTCCTGTAGAATAGATGATTGCTTTCTTGTGGTGGTATTAATCTTGTTCCTATACCGTGTGCTGTGATTTGGATGTCCCCTCCAAACTTATTCTGAAAATTCCTAAACTTGTACCTAATAGCATTTGAGGTAGGGCCTTTGAGATATATTTAGGATTAGAGGAGGTCATGAGGTTGGGGACCCCAGAATGTCGTTAGTGGTTTTGTTAGGAGAAGAGAGACCTTAGCTAGTGCACTTGCTCTATCTCACCACGTGATGTCTTCTATGATGCAACAAGGAGACCCTTACCAGAGACCAGTTAAGTGTTCTTCGACACTCCAGCCTCCAGAACCATGAGCTAAATAAACCTTTATGATTTTTAAATTGCCTACTTTGTGGTGTTCAGTTATAGCAATAGAAAAATGGGCTAAGATACCTTGTATTTCCTCTAAATTGGTAGTGAAATGCAAAGGCTTAATTAGATTCCACTCAGGCTCATTTCCCAATTTATTTCACAACAGGAATTTCATGATATCTGTTTCCCCCCTGGCAATAAAAATAATCTTAACATAAAATTTCAAGATGGTTTATTTACTCCATGGGAAAAGTAATGGTTACCCATGTAAACAAATACAGACACTAGAAAAGGGCATTAAGGGAAGTTTTTTCCCCTATATTATAATCACTAATCTTTCTTCCATAGAAGGGAAGTATGCCTTCCAGGAAAATTCTGTGCACACACAAAGGGAACACACATTCACTTAACAACACATCTAGTGGATCCTTCCATTTCACAACTTATTGATCAAATGTATTTTTTAAAAATGACTCTGTGCTTTAACATCCTGTAGGTACTTGATAATTCACTTAGATGTCATTGTTGGATGTTTAGGTGGTTCCCAGACACACACCTTTGTGCATATATGAAAATAATTATTATTTATATGCCTAGAAGTGAAATGGCTCATCCAAGGCTGTGCAAATTCTTACTTTTCACAGATATAGCCAAGTTTTCCAAATAGTTTGTACCAGTTTGCAATTCTACAAAAAGTGTATGTATGAGAGTGTCTTTCCCCTGCACCCTCATCAACAGCACAAAGTATTATTAACTCTTTGGTCTTTGTCAATGGTGGATGAAAAAAGCAATCTCACCATTTTGCTGGGCATTTAAATTTTGAATATATTGCTTATCTTTTCCTGTATTTAAAGATTTGGGGAATCTATTTCTTAATTTCTAGATTAAGGAAAGTCTTCCTTAGTTTATGAAATGTATGCAAATATTTGTGACAGGATATTAGTATTCAGATTGCTTCAATCTGTAAATTCATTTTTCTGCTCCTTCTTTTTCCCTGGCACTGGAATTATATAAAGCAAATATTTTCCTCACATCCATTCGGGTATGTGTGAGGGAAAGAGAATTTTATTTTTTCTATTGCTTTTGGTTTGATGTCCATTGTAACAATGGGTCAAGAAGAAAGGAGGGTTTTCCAGAAAATCTTAAATGGGTGTGAGCCTTGAGGAAGGGAGGTGGGGCCGAGGAAGTATGAGGCACATGTGGGAGGCACAGGGGCTGAAAGCCCATCCCCAGCAGTTGCTTGAGAAGGGAGAGGACCTGCTGCCTGGGAAATGACAAGTCAAGCTGGGCTTGGCAGGTTCCAGGTTTATTATCCCTATAATGTGTGACTGACTTCTCAGAAGCTGCCTGGACACTGTATCTGGTGCCTGCAGATCCAAGTACCCAGCCTCTCACCTGATTCACAGCATTGCATCCTACACCATGACATCAGGTAGAGGTGCTGGCCCAGGGCTTTGTCTGGTCCCCAGATGGATATATCTCCCTCACATAATACCTGTGAGTCCAAGAAAATGGAGTGAAATGGGGTTCTGAATGTTGTTGAGCCCCCTTTATAATATGAGTCAGAGACAGGCTAAAGTAGCTAATACTCCCTTCCTGGGAGTGCTTACTGGCCCCCATTACAAGCTTTTTCCATTTGACTTCACCTTAGAGTGTGCATACTTTCAAATCTTTTATGTGATTGATTTTGCTGGGGGTGTGGAGACTGGGGTTTGAATCCAGGGCAATGGGCTTGCTAGGCAAGAGCTCTATTACTCAGCTACATCCCCTTTTTATGTTGGGACAGGTTCTCATTAAGTGGTTGAGGCCTCAATTTTTTTTTCATTTTCTTTTTTTTGATGGGGGGGGTACCAGAATTGAACTCAGGAACACTCGACCACTGAGCCACATCCCCAGCCCTATTTTGTATTTTATTTACTTAGCGCCTGACTATTGCTGAGGCTGGCTTTGAACTTGGGATCCTCCTGCCTCAGCCTCCTGAGCAGCTATGATAATAGGCATGGGCCACCGTACCCTAGGGCCTCAAACTTTCAATCACCCTGCTTCAAACTCCCAGCGAGCTGGGATATGATAGAATTTATTAGGTTTTCTTTTATAGCTTTTCTTTCTTGGGTCTATGATCAGAATTCTGACTGACCCTGAGCTTAAGAGATCCAGCTTTCTCTTCCCAGGGGTTGACTGATTGTCCATCATTATTAAATAATTCAGCTTTTCCTCAATGGCCTGTTCCTCTATCATGCATTAACTTTATGTGTATTGTATTTATATTACTCGGTTCCACTGACTTTTAAATATTGGAAACCACACTGGGGTTGTGGCTCAGCGGTAGAATGCTCGCCTAGCATGTGCGCAGCCCAGGTTTGATCCTCAGCACCACGTAAAATTTAGTGTACAACTAAAGCAAATAAATAAATGTTTGTTTTTTTTTAAAGAATAAAGGAATTGTGTACAACTAAAACAAATAAATAAATATTTTTTAAAAATATCAGAAACCAGTGGTTTTAATTACCCTATTACATTTAGTGATCATCTGGCAGGGCAACACCTTCCTTACTTTTCCTTTCTAATTTTTTCATAATTCCTATACACCCCTCATATGAACTTGAGAGTTTGCATGTCTCTTGCCCCTCAGTCTCGATGGTTTGCATTAGGGTTATATTATACTTGTCAGTCGATTTAGAGTAATGTGATATCTTAAAATATTGTGTCATTCTGTGATCATATGCATATATTTGTCATATTCTATATTCTATAGTAACATCTCCAAATATCCTTGAATAGCTCTTATACATTTCATGTTAATTTTGTTCCTAGATATTTGATCATTTTGTTTAAAATATGAAATGTATATTTTTATCATTATACTATCAAAATAGTTTTCAAAACTACATAGAAAGCAATGAATTTTGTATATAAAATTTTTGATTATCACATTATTGAATTCTTCCATTGTCTGTGCTAGCCTTTGGGGTGATCTTGAGATTTCCAACTGTATAACCACTTCAAATACACCAAATAATGATTTTTTCTTTCTCTCTCTTTTCTTTTGTCTTTTACTATAGTGGGGATTGAACACAGGGCCTTAACATCCTAGGCAAATGCTGTACCACTAAGATGCATTCCTAGCTCTTAAACAATAAGTATATATTTGCTTTTCCAAAATTTTAAAATATCTAAATATGTTGCCTAGTATTCCAGAACAAGATAAATCAGAGAAAAAGAGAGGAGATTCTATGCATACTTTCCTGGCTTTATTTGGGGGGCATACTTATTAAATTGTAGTTGAAATGTTTTTTCCTATTGTGTTTAGAATGTGATCTAATCACTATATAAATTTTGGAGTCTTTCAATGTAAGAAATCTGTCTTTAAATTTTTTACTTGGGGGCTGGTATATAGCTCACTGGTAGAGATCACACTCAGCACGTGTGAGGCCCTAACGCCAAAACCGAAACAAAACAACAGCAACAACCACAAAAACTTTATTGTTTGATCTGTTTATCTCTGGGAAACTTGACATTTTATCAACTTTAGTCTCATCAACATTCTATTCAAGGCCATTGCACTTACCACACCTTAAATGAAACCTGCATGTTTAACAAACTAGAATGACTTTGGTCCTGCCAATAATGCTCCAACCATAAGTCATCAAAGCAAAGCAGCACACACAATGGAGTTATTAAATATTGCTCCTGAACACAATTTTCAGTGGATGCACACTCTTTCATCAAGTGGATGTAATGTACATTATTGCTAGGGCCAATCTTTATGCCACCTCTCATCTTGACTTCTTACTTGGGGTCTACAATCTTTTTCAAATTCATTTTTCCTTATTATTATCCTTATTCATATCTCTCAGTCCATGTCACTCCTGAGACTGTCACATTCTGAAGAATATATTTTAATTATGTTTTTGCATATATTACAACTATCCATCTGGAAAGCTGATGAAGGCCTTGACTCTTTCTAGAAGTCTAAATGAACTGCTTTTTGTTAATATGGGCCTCAAATGATTTTCATTTTTCATGGGCCAATGGATCTAGATTTAAAAACACTTCCTTACCACCTACCATATATTATTCATTTTTATTTATTGCACCACTTTCAGATTGTACAAAACTGCATGCAAGTCTTAGCATATGTGTGTATATACACACATATATAATGTATATTATATATTTTTACACACACACACACACACATTCACACACACATGAGAGATCCTAACACAAACCCTGGAACATAATAAATAAGAAATATTTGTTATGATTCCAAATCATGTCCATCTAATTTTATATATTCCAACTCTATAAAAAATTTAAATTATTTTGAATTTTATTCATTGTCAGGAATTGATACAAAATTGTAAAGAAAGAGAAATCAATACATAGTAAATAATGTAAACATAAATCAAGAAAAGATTAGAAGAAGATGAATTTGAACTTTGACTTTTTTTTTTTTTTTTTTTTTTTTTCTGGCACCAGGGATTGAACTCAGGGGCACTCGACCACTGGGCCACATCCCCAGCCCTTTTTTTCATTATTTTATTAGAGACAGGGTCCACTGAGTTGCTAAGTGCCTCTCCATTGCTGAGGCTGGCTTTGAACTCGTGATCCTCCTGCCTCAGCCTCCCAAATGCTGGGATTACAGGCGTAGGCGTGCACCACCGTGCCAGCTTGAACCTTGACTTTTAAAAAATTCTTCTAAAACTGTTTATCTCTTTTTACTGTTTTAGAAAATCAACAATAAGTACTTCATTGAGTATCTATGATTATGCCTAACACAATGTTAAATAAGAACACATACAGGAAGTGTATTTCACGATCCTTTTCCTTAAATAGTTTACAATCTAGCCATTTGTGATTACAAAGACAAATTTAAAAATTCTTGGACCTAATACCATTCAGTAAAGATTATCTTTGAGAGTAATCACTTTGGAAGGTTATACACTTATTTTAGTAATCCTGTCATTGTGCAAAACATTTTTTGTATCTTTTATTCTGTGATTGCCTTTGAAACTCTCATACAAATCAATAAAGAAAAGCAGACTTTTACTTTAGAGTGTTGTTCCCCCTTCCCCAATTCAGGTATACCTGAATTATTCACTAGGTTTGGTTCTCAGTGACTTCTGGTTATTTTAAATGTCAAATTCACCCTCAAAGAAAATTTGTCTGTTTTTGATGATGTTCAAAAGAATGCGCCACAGTATTACTGGACAGCAGGTCCTTGGGGACACGGGTCCCGTCACTCCTTTGCATTTCCTGCAGCACCTGCTCAAGACATCCATTGAACAGAAGCTCCATTGTCCACCGTGACCTGAACTGTAGGGACTGCAGTGCCGTGGCTGCTGGGCAGCTGAGTTGGCAGGGCAGGCTGAGGTATCTGGGAGGCTGAGGTCCAGGGGGGCTTGAGGCCATTTTGATCTGTTCTGTTCTTTCAGTGTTTTCTTTCTCTACTATTTATATGTCTGGCTTTGATAGTGAAGGACAGAAAGGTCGGCCTGAAGCTGGCAGCAGATTCTCCCAATACTCTCTTCTAGCCCTGCATTTTAAAATATATGTCATTAATTAATTAAGAGATCCATACTTATTTTGTAAGTTCAATATGTCCTATATATAAGTGAATATATATGTACATATGTGCACATATATAAATATATATGTACATGTATATATTTTTAAAACTTAAATATGGCGGTGATCAGGCTAAAGTGGAACTCTTGTTTCTCCAGACAGAAAAATGATGTCCATTAATGCCATGGCCCTTTCCCACATTTCCATCCTCATAAAAATCATTAGGTTGCATACCACCTTTCAGAAAAAGACAATGTATTTCAATTTTACATGTTTTGATGAATTAAATTCATTCGAACTTTCTCAAAGAGGTCTTCTAAATCTACTCAATATTTTAATGTAACAAGAAGTGAGACAGTTTTTAATGTAATGAGCAAAGTATAATTTTTCAAAAAAGTATCTAGGAACAGAATTCACATTACTTTGACAGTGTTTGTTCCTTGCTCCTAGACAAAGAAAGAAGAGTACAAGGTTCCTCTTCACAGACCTTTGTGTTAAATATATTTTTAGTTTTTTTCCCCCACTTTACTTGCAAAACAATGAAAAAAATCAATACTATTGGATGGTGAAATGCCAGAAATCTGGGGTTTATACTGATTTTTGTGAAATCATAAACTTCTATAGACATCAGATTTGGAGTTCATGGTGCAAGGAGTGTCTTGCTTTAGTTTACAGAATAATGTTTTACTTTTAATGGCTAACTAGTTTTAAGAATCCCTAGGGGATGATAAAGTAAGCTGTTCTTCACTTACTTTCGCTATTTTATTCACTACCAAAGTATGCTTTTCACCTTTAACTATAATTACATTTTGTATATTTTTCTAAATATGATATCTATAGAAAACATTTTCTCTGATAAATATCCATATCTTGCAGAAGAAAGATCCAGCTAAGTGATGTCTTGCCCATTTTTACACTCTAAATAATTTACATTAGGAAAATTGTTCCAGTTCAAAAATGGATACTGTTTCAAATCTCACTGAAATTAATAAAGAAGTACAAAATGGATTAAATTTTTAACAGCACTGAGTAGAGAGAAGACAGCAGAGGCTATGAGTGGTTTCTAGAAAATGGAAAGGAGATGGCATTACAATGACAGTCTTCATATATTTTATGCATTTTATATGTTATATATGTAATATTTATGGGAGAGAGAGAGTGCATACATGAAAGAAAGCAAGAATGAGTTAGACAGGCAAAACAGAACAGTAATTCAGGGGCATCCCAAGAAAAATGTCTTTAATAATAAAACGATTGACTATAACAAATAGTATAATTTAGAAACTGGAAGACCTCAGAGAAGGTGAAGGCCAGTAATTTTTCCTTCAGCAGTGAAAAAGTAAGATAATTAGAAATTCCTAGAAAACCAAATGTACAAGTATAAAGGAAGTCAGTTCAACTATGAAGCAAATTGAAGTATGGTATGATCTGGACTACAGATGAAAGAGAAGAGAATCCATTTGACTTTGATTCTTGGGACATTCTCCTACAAGTAGCTCAAGTTTTATAAAACAGGATTATTTCTCTTTCTCCATGGGCTTATGCATATCTCTTAGTTCTGCAGTGAATGTTTGCAAAATCACTCCTATAACAGTGTATTAGGCTGGAAGACTTAAGATATGATAGATAACTGGTATTAAAGGCAGTTGCAAAATAGACACTGCATAGAAGCATCAAGGTAGGTGACCATGAACCTGTCTGATGACTCACTTTAGCACTACATACACTGGGAAATCTAGATCATAAAAGAACAGTGGGCTAGCTACTTTGCTTGTGAGCAAAGAGGGTGCTAGTGCTGTTAAAAATTGCCATCAGGACTTGAGAGCGTGGCGCATCGTGAAGGTGCAGCGGCTCCCAGTCCCGGAGAGCATTACTGGCTTCGCCCGGCTCACAGTTTCAGAATGGCGTCGGTTATTGCCTTTCCTTGGTGTCCTTGCACTAGTTGGCTAACTTGCAGTCCGTCCATTCTTCCAGAAGAAAAAACAACAGAAAGATAGCTTGATAAATCTTAAAATACAAAAGGAAAACCCCAAAGTGGTGAATGAAATAAACATTGAAGATTTGTGTCTTACTAAAGCAGCTTATTGTAGGTGTTGGCTTTCGAAGACGTTTCCTGCCTGTGATGGTTCCCACAATAAACATAATGAATTGACAGGAGATAATGTGGGTCCACTCATACTGAAGAAGAAAGAAGTGTAATAGTAATGATTTAGGATTGGTTAATTGTGTGCTGTAAAATTTTCCAACAATATCTTCTCATTCTTTGTGTATAGAAAATCTTTGAGATGGTGGTCTTAATTATTACTACTGGTTGAATAATTATTTCTACCAATTTATTTTCTTGTTACACTACTGTTTATATTTGATACTTAGTATATTCAAAGTCATTTATGTAGAAGTTAAATTGTTAAGCCTTATTCTGACTTCAAAGGATTAATGTATATTTCAGCAATAAAGTCAATACTTCTGGTTTTAATTAATTTTAAAATCAAAAATTTGGCAATATGTACAACACTGTTTCTTCTGATATTACTAATTCAACAGAATCTATACTTTAAAATTTCCCTACACTGTTAAATACATAATTTTTATTATGGCTTAGTTTTGATCCTTTGAAGTGATTTTATCCTCCTTTGGCCTTCACACTCTGTGACTTTTTTAGGTGAATTAAGAAAAACATTGCCATCAAGAAATCCTTGAGGTTATAGAGATAAGCTTTTTGCTTTATAGAAATTGTTGTCTCAATTTAAATAATAAATAAATAAATACCCCAATTAAAAAAAATTGCCATCAGACCATATTCTCAGAGCTTATCTGTTTAAAGGAAGGTGGAAGCCATTTGAACCTGATGAAAGTGAGAGAGCCAGACTAGACCTAGCTAAAATCTGGTCCAAGAGAATCACCAGGAAGGACAGGGGTAAACCCTTTACATCCTCCTTCCTTTTATTCCAAATCTGAAGAAGTCAGAAACCATGGTTAACAGATGGGAAGGGAGGTTTGGAAGCATAAGGCAGAATATGAGAAGAACCACACCTTAGCCTTTCTTGTCTTCCTGCCTGTCAAGGCTTCTGCCAGACAAAAGAGTGTTTGCCACCACTCCCCCACCCTGCCTTGCTGGGGATAGAACCCAGAGCCTCAGTACTCTACCACTGAGCAAGACCCTAAGGAACCAAAGAAGTTTTCAGTTTGAAAGTTCATTCCTAGTTTTGATTCCACATGGAACTGAACACTCTTAATTACTGAGTTGAGGCTGTATCTGCTACATAATGTGATTATGGGCTTTTCTATTGCCTAGGAATACCCAGAGAATTCCTGGGATATGTCAGTGTTTTCCAGTATGACAAAGGAAAGAGTTTACCTGTTGAGCAAGTTTAAAGGGAAGAAGGGAGATAAAAATGAAGTTTGGTTCTACTATTTAGCATGACAAGTACAGTAATATTGTAAATGTTATTCACTGGCTTTACATTTTGGGAATCAACCTACAGATAAGACTTGGAAGATATAATTACAGAACAGGACATAATGGTTATAAAACTTGATGATGTACTGGTATAACCTAAAGAAGCTAAAGTATAGATGGGGGAATTAGAGAGAAGCATAAGGAATTGATTCTTATTTTACAGAGAGGAGTGAAGAGAGCCTGCCTTATAATGATGGATTAAAAGTAGGTGGTTAATATATAATTTTAATTTAAAAAGACAATCAACAGAAGAAATGAAAATGTAATGAATCAAAATTGGGAAAGAGAAAATGAGGGAAAGAAGTGGATTATGTGACTTAGATTCTTCAGCTTTCATAGAGGGTTATTGATAATTACCACTTAAAATTGATAAAACAAGAAGTAGAGGTACAAGACTTCAGAAAACAAATGACAAGCAGGTTACCTCTGTGCTTATAGGTCTGAATGTTTGTGTCCCCTGCTCCAAATTCATATATTGAAATCTAATCACTGATGTGATCATATCAGAAGTGGGGTCTTTGGGAAGTGATCAGGTTATGAGGATTGAGTTCCCACAAATGGGATTGGCATTTTTATGAAAGAGACCCCAGAGAGCTTGCCTTGCCCTCTCTACCATATAAGGACCCAACAAGAAGGCACTATCTGTGGGAAAGCAGGCCTTCACCAAACACCGGATATTCTGATGCCTTAATTTTGTATGTCTCAGCCTATTGAACTGTGAAATAAACTTCTGTTGTTTATAAGCCACACAGTCTATGGTATTTTGTTATACCAGCTGGAACAGACTAGGACACCTCTGGAAAAGGGAATGGCATCAGGATGGAGGATATCTTATTTTTAATTTTATATACACTTACATACTTTTGAATTTTCATTACTATGTGCATACACAGTGTTAACAACAATAAATATAATGAGATTTAAAAGCAATAATAATGTTAATTTAAAAGACTCCTACCTTGCTCTAATCCAGGGTTTTGTGTGCATGTTGAGACCACTGCCCCAGCTGCCATGTTTTTCTGATGCTGGTGGCAAAAATCCCCTTTCTGGGGCCAGCTCCTCTGCAATTGCCCTGATGTGGTAGGGTTCAAATCCGCAGCACCCACCGATGTACCTGACCCCCAGGTTGTAGGCCTCTCTGGCATATTTTTGAATATCCCATCTGGTTGCAACTCTGGGCTCTAGTGCTGTAATACAACAGAGTATTTCTGTTACTCTCCCCATTTTTAAATAATAGATGCTCTGGTGGGCATTTTTTTCCAACTAAAAAGCTATAAGATTTAGTCAGGTGCAGTGGTGCACGCCTATAATCCTAGCAGCTCCGAAGGCTGAGGCAAGAGGATCCTGAGTTCAAAACCAGCCTCAGCAAAAGTGAGGCACTCAGCAACTCAGTGAGACCCTGTCTCTAAATAAAATACAAAATAGGGCTGGGGATGTGGCTCAGTGGTCGAGTGCCCCTGAGTTCAATCCCCAGAACTCTCTCCCCCGCCAAAAAAGACCTGATAAGCTTTAGATTATGAGTTTTTCAGGTAACTCATATTTGATTAACATTGAATATTTTTGTCTTATGTGGTCTTATAAAACTGTAGCATAGTTTTTTTTATTATATTAATTTGAATTTTATCACAAGAATACAAGGACTTCTATACATGCTTGAGCTTACCAAAAGGGTATTCTGGGAGGTCCACAAACCCTCCTTTGCCACAGTCAGGTGTGTGGAACCCCAGGGCCTGTACCATCAAGTGCGCTTTCAGCCCTGCAGCCCCAAGGCCCTCCTTCATGAGCTTCATCGTCTGCAAGCTGATCCTGGGCCCAAATCGGCAGTTCACACCAATGATGTTAGCCCCTGTGTGAGGAAATATAAGAACTTTTAAATTTTATTATTTATTTGTCTATTCTTTTTTTTTAAATAGTTAGAAGCTACCTTCAAGATCAACTATCCCAAGACAGCTAAAGATAAATAAACTGATTCCAGCTAATCCTTTTATTTCCTTTTTAGTCTTTTATTGCTGTCACTATAGTAAGCAAACACTGTTAAATTTCATAAACAATAATTGAGTTGCTTATCCCATTATTGGTCCACGTTACCTGCCTTCCCCAGCTTGGCGGCACATTCTCCGGGTGTCACATTATGCATGTCTCCCTCTGGGCCTATGCACATGGTAACTGCCACAGGTTTCCCCAATTCTTTTAAGACTTCCACAGCCCACACCGCTTCTTCGACATGCTCAAAATACTAAGAGAAATGTCACTTTTTCTATTGGTCAAAACTAAAGCAGATTTTGAACAGTAGAACACAGATGTTGCAAAACGGTTACAAAATTTGTCAAATATGTGCAATAAAACTTGCTAAGGAATATGTTTTTAGCACACTAGCTAAAGAATATCTTTCTGAGTAAATATTTTAATTCCTTCAATAATGATATATAGATTTTTCATTCAGGGATAATTATTCAGTGAAATGATGACTATAAGTAAAACATGCACACAAGCCAGGTATGGTGGCTCATGCTTATAATCCCAGTGACTTGGGAGGCTGAGGCAGGAGGATTGCAAGTTGGAGGCCAGCTTTAGCAATTTAGCAAGGCCCTAGGCAACTTAGTGAGATCCCGTCTCAAAATAAAATATAAAAAGGGCTGGGGATGTGGTTGAGTTAACCACTGTGCCTCTGATACCTATTGCTGGTACCAAAACAAACAAAAAATCCAAAAACAACCCACACAATCATAAGTTTTTTTTTAAAAAAAATAATTGTATTTAAAATAATGATTTTGAAGAAAACATTTTTACTTATAAATTTTGGGCTTTTCTTTTATGGAACTGGAATAATCTCTGAAAAATATATAGCTTATCATATATTTCAAGGTGCTTTCATGTTCATTTCTAGCTATATATTTATAAGTGTTCCAGAAAGTAGGGAGGGAAATATGATTTGTCCCCTGATGAGAAGATCAAGCACAGAGTGGGAGAGAGAGCTACCCTATTTCCCTGCCAATGGTGGCCAGGCCACTTCTGGTATAACCACATCGGCTGTAGGAACCCCCTTCAGTATCACAGTCCCCAAACTGACCTTTAAATAACTGGAGAAAAGCCAGCTGAAACCTCCCTGTTCCTTCCCTACTGACTTAGAAACAAATGCTACAAAGGATTGTATGAGGAATGACAGAATCAAAAGACAGGTTCTTAAACCAGCAACGTTGTGTTTCCACCCATCTGGAGAGCCTCTAGGACAGTTTGCATCATCTCTGCAGATTCCAGGTGGCTCAGGCTTGGGTGGCACTGGGTTTGGGTGGGTTGATGAGGCAGGGTTTGACCTAGAGTGAGTGGAGTGATAGGGGAAATAATTGCTGGGCTGCTATTTTCTTGTCCGGGTAAAGACCTCGGTTGAGGGCTTGAGTGCTGGCAGTAGTGGTTACGTGGGGAAATGGGGAATGAGGGCTTTCTTTTTGGAGGTGAAAGGAAGAGAATGTTCTGGACCTTCATATCCAATCCATGACCTGTGCCTACTGATTCTGTCTTCAACGTGTCACTCACATTTTATAGGTTGAAGGGAAGCAGAAAGGCAGAGGGAGCAAGGTATGGATGGAGCAGGTGAAGGAAGCCTCTTAGTGTTGAGAACGAATGGTGGGGCCTGGATAACCCCCAGCAGCCAAATACCTCTGCAGCTTTTCTCCCTTGCTGTCTCTAGCCCCCAACATGGTACCTTTCAGCCTGGCCTTGTCCTTGGGAGCCACTGTCCTTTTCCTCTTTCCCAGGCTTTAGGGTGCCCTAAATTATCCCCTGCAACCACCCATACTTTAGAGAACCAAAGGCTATGGTCAGGCCTTTTCTGGTTCTGTCCCTTGGCCTCATAGAGGATCTAGCATACAAGTAAGAGAATGTTGGTCTTGACCATAGTGAATTTCAACAGACCTTTGACCTTTGACCATAAGGCTGACCAATTCCCTAATGAAAGTTAAAGGCTACACAGTTACACTTGACAAAACAGGTTTAATCTTACTTCTAACACTAGATTACCTCTGCAATCAAGAAGTCCACATTTTTCCTGGCAAAAACCTCTAGCTGTTGTCGAAAAAGCTTCTTAATTCTAGCTTCATCCTTGTGGTGTTTGTACACTGATGTCTGGCAGATCCCCCCGGCCACCAGAGCGTCACCTTTGTCAGCCACTTCCCTGGCGAGGTCACAGGCAGCAGCATTTACAGCTTCCCACTGATGTTAGAGAGCATTTGAAATGTAAAATATAATGAACAACTAAGGATGAGTACAAGCTTATCCACTAATTATTTAAAATGTAATATGAGAAGATTAGCAGAGTTGGGTGCAATCTCCTCTGTAATTGGGGACCTTATATTTCCATTATTGTACTTACCACACTGGATTTGAACAACTGTTTATTTGTTTACCTCCCACCCTTGATCATAAGCATCTCTAGAATAGAGTCCATGTTTTTGTATCATCTTTGGTATCTAGCATAGAGACTGGACCATAACAATAGTACTTGGACTACAACCAGTGAATATAACTTTTATTTGTAGCCAATCAATGTTGGTTTGTTAAATGAATGAGCGAATGTGAACATTTGCAACTATTAACAATTTACATTTGCAGACCATGTCACTGTACTTCCACGTCCTTCATCTCATCTACTCTTCTCCACAGGTGTAGGAACATAAGCTCTATTTTTATTTTCATTTTTGCAGAGAGAAAGTCAATGATCACAAAAAGTCATTCAGCCAATAGGGGACAAAGTTGGATAGCAAACTCAATTTTTCTCATTCCTAGGCCAGTGCAGTATTCTTCAGGAGGCCTGTCTCCAGACAGACATGGCAGAAATGAACAGCATTGAAATGAGGTGAATGAATCATCTACAAAATGTTCTTTCTCCAAAAAAGACAGGACAGCCTTGACCTTCTAATGGCCTGTTCTGTCTGGTCCCGTTCCCTCCTTCACCAAAAGGGGTAGCAAAAACTTCTTTATTTCATATGAATATTTATAAAATAATGAATTACTGGGTCTTGCCTGTGGATTTCATAATAAAGTGTAGTAACACATCAGGTCAATTCCATAGCTTCCCACGAAGAAGTTGTGCTTATTGTAGAACCTCCTTCCCCTCTGGACCCCAGTTATAGTTTACCTTGCTCTCCATATTGTTCTCACTGGCAGAAAAGGTGAAAGTCTGCATGACATTTGCGCCTGCTCTCAAGAATTCCATGTGAAGCTGACGAACTACAAAGTAATTTTTTAAATTGAGATTTTAAAAAATGAAAGTTACAGAAGCTCTCATTGTCAGAAGCTGCAGCAGTGCACTCATCCCCATCTCTTTCAATCGGACCCAATTTCAAACCTTTCTGAAGATTAAGTCAGTGGAATTCAAGGACTGGATCTACCATATGGAGAAGCCCCATACTCTCCCGTTGATGGTCCTCAACAGTCACGTGTAAGATGAAGCCTGGATGAAGATTAAGTCAGTGGAATTCAAGGACTGGATCTACCATATGGAGAAGCCCCATACTCTCCCGTTGATGGTCCTCAAGGCTTGGTGCAGTCACGTGTAGAGATGAAGCCTGGATGGCCCACAGTCACTTGGTCTCTTGATTTCAAGGGGTTTATTCAGACACCAGCATTGTAAAGGAAGCTGCTGGTCTACTCCAGTCAGCGCTGGTGGCCCAAAGTACAATGTGGAAACTCAGAGGGTAGAGTGGGTATATGGCACTCACCACAGGCCAAGTCAACAGCGAGCACTGGGAGGACCCTGGAAGGCCTGAATACTTTCCTGGGCCTCCCAGAAAATCATCCCTTTCTTTCTCTTTCCTTTCTTTGCCTCCACTCCATATTCTTATCCTGGCTATTTCAACACTTTCTTCCTGATTTAACAAAAAGATCTTCCAAAATTAAGAACAAGTTCTTGTGTCAGATGAAAACTGCACTTTCTGGAAGCATCTGGGAAATAATGGGAATGGCCACTGGGTACTGAAGATACAGTGGGCATTTCCCGTGGGTTAACTCATTAGTCCTCACCATGAGCCCATGTCCTGCACCCATGTGACAGAGGAAGAAACAGATCCTTGGAGAGGTCAAGGGACTTATCTAAGGTCATACAGGTGGTCAGTGAAAGAACCAACACAGGACCCTAGGTTTTTCTGCATATATGCATAAAATCAGAGTAACTCACAAATTTCATTCCCAGCTTGTATTTTTTTTTTTCACATTTCATCCTTTGCCCTTATTTTCCTACCTTACTTAGGAGAACAAAAACCCAAACAACAGCAACATCAAAAACACACACACACACACACACACACACACACACACACACACGAAGAACCTAAAACTGATAAAAAGTTGAAGATTAAGTCAGTGGAATTCAAGGACCAGATCTATCACATGGAGAAGCGTCTTTCTGACACAAAGAGTCAGAATGGAATTCAAGTTCTAATTTGTCATAATCAACCAATCCCATCACAGTTTCTACTTCCAGCTCTCTTTTTTTTTTTTTTTTTTTTTTTTTTTTTTTTTTTTCATTTTCTCTAGTTAGGAAGGTAATGTAAAACTGTTCATTTCTTTGCCCTCTCACATCCAGAACCTGGTTGTATGTCCTCTTTAAGCTATTAACTGCCTTAAACTGTTCTTACTATATACACTGTTAAAGTACATGTGTCAGTTGGGAGGATGAATCAGAAGCAGAAACAACTGTTGCTATTTAAGAAAGCTCTTGAGTATCTGCAAGGTAAATATCATAGGACAACTTATAAAATATGTATTTATGCACTGCCTATACAATAAGATGTAAATGAGTGAGTGTGGGCATGCATGTTTGAATGAGAAGAGAATAAAATAATGGCATTTTCAGGTAAATGGATGAAGTTGGAGAATACAATGCTAAGTGAAGTTAGCCAATCCCAAAACTCCAAATGCTGAATGTTTTCTCTGATATAAGGTGGCTGATTCATAGTGGGGTTGGGATGGGGAGCATAGAAGGATTAGATGAACTCTAGAAAAGACAATGGGGAGAGTGGGAAAGGGAGGGGACATGGGGGTAAAAAAAGAATGGTGGAATGAGATGGACATTATTACCCTGAGTACATGTATGAAAACAGGAACGGTGTGAATATACTTTGTATACAACCAGAGATATGTAAAATTGTGTTCTGTATGTGTAATACGAATTGTAATGCATTCTGCTGTCTTATATAACAACTTAGAATAAAAAATAAATTAAAAAAAGGAGCGAGAATCAAAGAGGGAGCAATTAAGGGACAGAGGCCATTTTTTTCTATGTGCTTCAGACAACATACTGCCAATGCCTCCACATCTTGGCAATTTTGCAACAGCCCTCAGAAACACTGGCTATTATGTCTTAATTTTCCTCTCAATCGGATTTAAACAAAATGTCACTCAGATAAACACTCTTGGGTGGTGTGTGCACTGACCTGCATCTGGATGTTCTACCACTGCTTCTGGAGTCCAGAGCCCAACCTTCACGTAGCCTCTCTTCTCCAGAGTTATGAGAAAGCTGCCATCCCCAATCACAACCTCCCCATCATCCAGACGTTCTAAAATACCCTGTGGAAGAGAACCAGAAATCACCTAAGCTCTCCCTGTCCCACCCCCCACTTGAAAAAAGAAGCAATTTCTAAATTTAGAAAAGGTGGTGGGCTGGGGTTGTGGCTCAGCGGCAGATTGCTTGCCTTGCACGTGCGCGGCCCGGGTTCGATCCTCAGCACCACGTAAACATAAATGCATTGCATTGTGTACAACTAAAGTAAATAAATAAATATTTAAAAAAAAAGAAAAGGTGGTATTGTGTTCTTTGAGCTCATTATGCTAAAATGATGTCTCATGGTGCTTCAAAAAGATTGAGTATACTATCCAGGTACCCATTTTGCGCAAAGGACTGTGATTGTTTTTTTTCTTTTTTTTTTCTCAGTATGTACTCTGGGTCAAATTATCCTTTAAGTGCCAATTCCTTAATAGTTATTTTGATTTGTCAGCATGTTTGTGGTGACATTGCTTGTTCTCTAACTAATGTGCATTCTCTCTCTTCCTTGCTAATGTATTTTGTGTGGGGAGACAATGTCCTCAACTTAAAAAAAAATCCCAGGCTCCCTTGCTGTTGAGCATGGTCTTTTGATACGGCAATGGCCAATGAGACATAGGTAGAAACCAGATAAGGATTTCTGGAAATTTTCTGTTTTTCTGATATGGATGCCTACTCTCTTCCATCTTGTTTCTTTGTCTTTCCTGACAGACTATCAATATAGTGCCTGGGGCTATAGCTATCTTGAACCCTTGCTACTGAAAGCCACATTCTAAGGCTGGTGGATCCAACTAGTTGCACAAGCCTGGCTTCTTAATGACACTCTTGAGTAGCTGCAGCAGCCACGGATGGATTGCACATCTTTAGACCTCTTCCTGGGTGAGAAAAACAAACCTCTTGCTGTGTTAACCAAGTTAAAAATTAAATTCAATATTGCAACCAAACACTTCTAGAGGGGAAGAACATTATTTTGATGTTATGGATTAGTCTCCCATAGGGTTAAAACAGGTATATCTATGAAGCATTTCTATCCATCATTTCAGCAATTAGAATATTGAAATGGTCTCTCATGCAATCCACTCCACCTGGAACAATCTTCTGTTGCTGCCTGAACAGAGCCTCACCGGACCCACTCTGTTTGTGACTGCCCTTCCCTTGTGTCCTGCTTAACTTTGGCATCTTGCATCCCTGCCTCCACCCCTACTGCAACCTCTGGTTACTCGCCTGTTTCTTACTTTGTTTGTGTGATGCATAGGGACAGGTGGCATATCTTATCTGTCTATATCCCTACTACCTCTTCTAGCACCTAACAAAGAGGAGAGCCTTAATAAGTGGTGCTGACTATTTATTAGACAGACAGGGCTATTTTGAAAATGTCAGCTGTTTCATATGTGCTAGAATTTTGTCCCTGAGGAGAAATAGAAAGTCACACTTTAATGGAAAATTAGCTAGGGCTTTAAGGAAATTACAGCACATATTTTTCACTGTCTTTAGGATACTGAGTCAAGGCAAAACATTTTCATCTGTTATCTGGGTGTGTTTGTCTAACACTTTAAATTTGCTGTTTTTTTTTTTTTTCTATAGAGCCATAGCAAAATAACTAAATCATCAAGATTTGAATTCAGAGCATTTAGCCCTCCTTTCTCTGTTATCTTTACCACCTCGATTTATTAGTACACCAGTATAAAGACCACTTTTAGAATGACAAGAACAGAAATATGTAAAATTAAGAGCACTGCCAATTTTGCAGCGCATTTATGTTTTCAATCCATCCTTTTCTTCAGTTTGGCAGTATGCCTGCTTTGGATCTGAGAGTAGCTCTGGGGTGCATTTATCTGTGCCTTTTTGCAGATATCAATACCTAAGATTTAAGATCTGCTTCATAGTTATTCATGTTCAGGGGAGGAAAACAACTTCACCCTGTGGTAGAGGGCGGCCAGAAGACCCAATCTGCCTACAATATCGGCTCCATCTGCCTGGAATCGCCAGCAGGACTGCTCTTTTCATTTTAAGAATTAAACGAGTTCTCTGTGGCAATTAAATGGATTCTCCTCACCTGTTAGCTGAGCAGAGCGCAGATATAAGTCCCTTCCCACTAACACCTCAACTCCCAGGTATACATTAATGTAGACTAGCATGTGATAATCTCTGTTGTTGCAGGAACAGAGGGCTTGAAGGAATTGAATAGGGACAGGACATTTAAAAAACCCTTTTAAGAAAATAAACTGCAAAATGAACAAGGCATTAGGAAAGTCAAGAGACAAAAATCAGCACAGCGTTCTTTGCTTCTTTGTCTTATCATTATCCTTATTTCCCTGATGCCCATATTTTAATTATTATAATCAGAACACATCAGTTTTCACATCTTGCATAACTTTTCTCATTGTTGTGTCCTCCCTTACAGCATGTATATAAATGCTTTTTAAAAATATTTATTTATTTGCTTTAGTTGTACACAATGTGTTTAATTTTATTTTTACTTGGTGCTGAGGATCGAACCCAGGCCGCGCGCACGTGCTAGGCGAGCGCTCCACCGCTGAGCCACAACCCCAGCCCCTATAAATGCTTTTATGTAGTTGAGACTGGTCTGTGATATACCTTCCTAACAACATTGTCAAAGCACTCTTCCTGTCTCATACTTACTTGTTTCATTGGCTGACTGGTATTTTGTTAAGTAACTGACCCTCAATTTATTTGGAGAGTCCCCTCTTGCAGGGCATCTTGGCTGCTTCCTATTTGTGGGGGGAAGGGGTGCTTTGTATTTTATTTAGAGACAGGGTCTCACTGAGTTGCTAAGCACCTCACTTTCATTGAGGCTGGCTTTGAAGTCGTGATCCTCCTGCCTCAGCCTCTAGAATTGCTGGGATTACAGGCGTGCACCACCACGCCTGGCCCTAATATTTTAATATTAGTAAGCCAGTGGTGCATATTTCTAAGCCTATGGGATCCTCCTGTGTTCTGAATTATTCTGCTCAGGTAGGTCGCTTTGAAGGATCCTGGGCATGATGCCCTTCCTCCAAGTTAATATTCTTTCTAATTTTGTTTAGTCGTCCTCTCCCTCCTCACACATTCCCAACATTGGGGGAAATAAAGTCAACATCTGCCAACCACATCCTGAAAGGGGCCAGGAGCTGGAGACCCCACACAGCCCACTCTGCTGCTAGGGTGGTGTCCTTGAACAGGACAGGTTTCAGAACAGAGAGTGACTGGCAGGGCTAGGTTGATGCCTTTACCAAGGCGAGTGACCCCGGAAGGGTTAGTGAGTGGGTGCAGGCCCCTTGAGGGAGGAAAATGTGCACCTTCCAAATTAGACTTCAAATCCCCCTCCAACCTGAACTAGATTGGTGACCTTGAGCTAGTCGCCTGAGTCTCTGCGCCTCAGTTTCCTCACCAATAAAACAGGGATAATTGTGAAGATGCAGAGACACTCTGTATAAAGCACTCTCTGCAGTGCCCGGAACCGAGAAAAAAATCTCCATAAATGTTAATCAACTGGCGATCGGGTAAACTGAGGCTCGGAGCCGTCCAAACCGGTGCCTTGCGAAGGCCCAGGGCTTGGCTGGAGCTCAGGAGGGATTTGTGTTGAGTTACTCGAGTCCAGCAGCCAGGGCCTCCGCAAGGAAGAAGTAAGGACACTTACCTTCTTGGCCCGGGGACCTCCTGCTGCTGCCATCGTGCCACGCTCTCCCGGCGCCAGGTCTCCTTGTGCGCGCGGCTGTCCAGGGGTCCGCCCCTTGCCTGGGGGAGGATCCGACCGCCGCCGCGCTGCCCCAGCGGAGCTAAGCCCTCAGCCTCGATCCCTGCCTGGGCCTCGTCATGTTCCGCCCGGGCGCGCCGCGGCTGCGGGGCCTCCAGCTGTTGAGCTGCGGGTTGCGGGACTCCCCCGGGCGCCCGCGCTGGGTCTCCCGCCAGCGGCAAGGGTGAGTAGGGGCCCCCCGCCTGCACCAAAGCCGGCGGCTGGGAGGCTGCCGGGGTGGGAGCCAGGGGCCTAGGCAGTCTCTGAAGAGATTTCTCCTTGAATTATTTATTCGTTACAAAGTGAAACAGTATCAAAAAGTGTCTGTGCAACGTCTTCCTTCCTCAGCTCCTCGACCCAGCCAACAGCTGTTAACGTCTTCCATAACCAGAGATGGTCTCTGTGTAGGCAAAAGCCAGTGCATGTGTGTTCTTCTTTGGCTTACTTACACCCTTTTACAATTATCAGTATGTCTTGGGAATTGTTCTATATCAGTTCATATTGGTTTGCCATATTCTTTTTTAATGGCTGCATGGTTTTCCATTCTGTT
Source organism: Tamias sibiricus (assembly GCA_025594165.1). NCBI lineage: Eukaryota > Metazoa > Chordata > Mammalia > Rodentia > Sciuridae > Tamias > Tamias sibiricus. The sequence continues at coordinate 105,328,978 of CM046662.1, forward strand.
GATATTCTATAATATGATTAAGCAATCTGTTCACTAATAACTGTTTTCAGTTTTATTACTGCAAATAAAATACATGTGAAACTTATTTTGGGACACTTGTGGGAATCCATCTATAGAACTGATTTTTTAAAGTGAAATTGTTAGGGAAAAGATTGTGTAATTTTTAATTAAATTATTTATTTATTCTAATTTGTTATACATGATGGCAGAATGCAATTCATTTCATATTACACATATAAGGATTATGTACATTTGAAAGATGGAAAGATAGCAACAAATTATCCAAATGAGTGGGAAGAATGGTTTGCTTACTACATCTTCCCTGGTTCCTTTAGTAGCTTTTTTTTTTTCCCCCTTGCTAAATCTGGTAGGTGAAAACTGTATTTTCTCATTTTAATTGGTCTGTATTTAAATAGAATGATGCTGAGTATCTTTTGACTTCCTTGTGTTGACAGATTATTCGTGGCTGCAAGGTGGTTCTGCTCACTAGCATCACTTAAAAGTTGATGGAACTTTTATTTTACATTCTATGATCTGAAATTCTGGAATCAACAGACTTTCTTTTGAGTTCCATCCATCCACCTTTTCATTCAACAAGTATTTCCTGGGTGTCTGTGATGTGCTAGGCTTGTCCCTGATGCTTGGAATACAGTAGCCACCAAGTCACAGTTCCTGCTCCTCCAGTAACACAGCATGTGATCTCACACTTTGAGCTTCAGTTTCCTCATCTAGAAAATGGGATAATATTTGCCCTGCCTAACTCACAGGATTGCTGCAAATTTTACATAATTTGCATGTGAAAGTGCTTTGTAAACTGTAAAACATCACAAAAGTACTTATAATGATGATAATACCTTATCTAGTGCAAAAGGAAATAGAAATTTAACAAGTTGATCTGTTTAAAACCGATTAGATAAAATGTATTATTCAAGACTATCTAAAATGTATTTTGCTGTATCCATTAGCAACATGTAGTTTTATATTCAACAAATCAAAATTTAGATGATTTTATTTCTATTGCATGTTCTTTATACCCAGTCCCAAACTATTAAGAAGATGGTCGATTTTATAAAGTACTTGGTCCAACAGACAATTTAAAATTTTCCATTTCTAATATAAAAGATTGGTGACCTGTAATTTTTGCCTGGTTTCTACTTTATTGTTTGATTTTGAATTAGTTTATAACCATCTCTAACTGTTTCAGAAGAATTTAAGATAGGTGTAATTTACAAATATTCTGCATAGTCTGACTTGGAAAGCTGGGCAGAAGGAATATTGTAAATCTGAGAACACTTCATCATATATTGCCAAACTGAACTTTCACAGCCTCATTTTTTAGATGAGGGAATGTTGAGATCTTTGTCTAAATTTCCCTAAAATAGCTAGGATTTGAGGGCTCAATCCCAGGTTTCCTGATCTTAAGTTTTTTATTCTTTTTGTTTCATATGGCTACTGTCCTAAAAGAAATCATATTCTTTCTTTTGAACACACACAAAAAAACCTTTAAAATTATTATTGTTTGTCACTACTATAATAGCTTCAACTCAACTACAAGATATCTCCAGGCTATTTAAAAATGGATTTATATGCAAATCAGTCAGGTATTATGTGCATAATTTTTTATTCTTACACAAAAAATTATAAGTTATTTAAAAACCACCTAAACAAAAGTATTGGGACATATTGTGGCACCAGAAAAATAGGAAGTACTCCAGGAATAATGTGGTCATGTCAAAAGTACCTGAGAACCTTTTTTTGATGAAATCTGGGACAATTGGCATTAAAACAAATGGATGAATAGTAATAGATTAAATCCCACTGAATGCAATGAATATTCATAAATTCACATTAATATAAACAACAAAGAAACAGGGGCCAAAGGAAAGCACTTCCTTGCAGTAGAAGGCCAATGGATAAACATAACAGGAATGATGGAGTTAGGAAATAATCAGGAGATGCTAAAACCATTCTCTCTCCCACTATGTTGTGAACTTCAGAACACAGAGGCAATGTCTGATTTGGCTCCTCATTGCTATGTAGTAGAGTGCCCTGTTCGTGCAGGAACTTAGGAACACTAGATGAATGGATAAGAGAAAAACAAATGGAAAAATGTATGTAACAAAATCATAAACTGTGGCTACAATGAATAAATCCTTTTATGCTAATGAGGACAACCTTTACTGGAATTGCATTCTTTGGGAGACTTACATGGAACAGTACGATCAAAAGAAGGCTAAGACTAAACCACCGCAGTTATTGAATACATTCATTCCACACACACATTAGATGTGGGTGCTGTGCAGGGGCTGAACGTCAGTGAGGAACATGACATCATTCCTTCCTTCAAGAAGCTCGTGGTCGGGCTGGGGTTGTGGCCCAGCGGCAGAGCACACTCGCCTCGCACGTGAGCGGCCCAGGTTCGATCCTCAGTACCACGTAAACATAAATACATTGCAGTGTGTACAACTAAAGTAAATAAATAAATATTAAAAAAAAAGAAGCTCATGGTCCAGCTAGGAAGACAGACATGCAAACACATAACGTTAAATGCTGAGCAATAAAGATACAGAAGCTCGTGCATGGTGAGAGGATGTCAAATGACGCAGATCGTTTTTCTCCATCTGGCGCTTTTCAGCCTGGGAAGCATTGGAGGGAGGAGGCAACCCAAGATTTATAGGTGTAAACCTCATGGTGATTATAGTTTTTCATGGAATAAAATGGTTGTAAATGTGTTTTTTAAATAAGAAAAATTATCCTCTAGATTCTTTGTTGGGGAGAAGTTACCTGTTCATTTCTTTGGTTATATTATATACCTACAGTGCTCTAGAATTATTATATGGAATGGGGCCCAAATGTCCCCTTCTCCCTCACCCAACTAGGTTGCCTACTCCAGGTTTAGATGCCCCGGATTGTTCAATGAGGACATTCACTAGGTGTTCATGAGGTGAATCACAGTACTAGGGAAATGGGTGAGGGAAAGTGCAGACTCAAACTACAGCTACTGTAGCTGAGTAAAGTTACTATTTTTTAAACATTTGTTTTTCAGAGAGGAAAAACCACCCTTGCCTGCAGAAACAAAATGGAAAGACAGAGCAGAAACCGTGATAATTGGAGGTGGCTGTGTTGGTGTGAGTCTGGCTTATCACCTGGCCAAAGCAGGGATGAAAGATGTGGTCCTGCTGGAGAAATCGGAGCTCACAGCTGGATCTACTTGGCATGCAGTAAGAAAGCACCCTGAAACTGTCCTGTGTTGCGAACACTGTACCAGTGCAGTCCACAGGCTTCCCAGTCACAACTCCCCACTGTGAGCTCTTAAGAGTGAGTTCCCTGATGGGCACAGTGGCGCTCGCTTGTAATCCCAGCAGCTCAGGAGGCTGAGGCAGGAGGATTGCATGTTTGAACTTGCCAGCCTCAGCAAAAGTGAGGTGCTAAGCAACTCAGTGAGACCCTGTCTCTAAATAAAATACAAAATAGGGCTGGAGATGTGGCTCAGTGGTTGAGTGCCTGAGTTCAATCCCTGGTAACTCCTTCCTCCACCCAAAAAAAGAGTGAGTTCCCTCTCCATATAGCTGGAAAGTGCAACTGCTGCTCATCGGCATTTATCTAGGTGTTTCTATGTTGAACACATGGCCTCTGGATTCAAATCCTGGCATTGCCATTTTCTTTTTTCTTTTTAGCTGTCATTTTTATTATTATGAATAATTTTTCAAATACTGCTCATTTTCTCCTTTTTAATTCTAATTTGTTATACATGTTCGCAGAGTACATTTCATTTCATATTACATATAAAGAGCACAGTTTTTCAAGTTGCTGGTTTTATATAAAGTATTTTTACAACAATTATGTCCTCATGTATTTAGGGTAATCATGGATAACTCAGTCTACCATTATTCCTATCTCCTTGCCCCCTCCCCTCTCTCCTCCCTCTTTGTTCTATTTAAAGCTCTTTCATTCCTCCCATTCCCTCCCTCTTGCCTTTATAAGTTAGTATCTTCATATCAAAGAGATCATTCGACCTTTGTGTTTTTGGGATTGGCTAAATTCACTTAGCATTATTTTCTCCAACTCCATCCATTTACCTGCAAATGCTATGATTTTATTCTCTTTTAGTGCTGCCATAGTCTTCCATTGTGTATATATATATATATATCAAAGTTTCCCTATCCATTCATCTGCTGATGGGCATCTGGGTTGGTTCCACAGTCTAGCTATTGTGAATTTTGCTGCTACAAACATTGATGTGGCTGTGTCCCTGTAGTAAGCTGTTTTTAAGTCCTTTGGGAATAGACCAAGAAAGATACAATCAGTGAGGTGAATAGAGAACCTACAGAATGGGAGCAAATCTTTACCACAAGCACATCATATAGAACACTAACCTCAAGGATTTATGAAGCTCTCAAAAGCCTTAACGCCAAAAAAACAAATAACCCAATCAATAAATGGGCCAAGGAACTAAACAGACACTTCTCAGAAGATGATATGCAAACAGTCAACAAATATATGAAAAAATGTTCAACATCTCTAGCAATTAGAGAAATACAAATCAAAACTACTCTAAGATTTCATCTTACTCCAGTCAGAATGGCAGCTATCAAAAAACAAACAAACAAACAATAAATGCTGGCGAGGATGTGGGGAAAAAGGCACACTCTTACGTTGCTAGTGGAACTGCAAAATGGTACAGCCAATCTGGAAAGCAGTATGGAGATTCCTAAGAAAACTTGGAATGGAACGACCATTTGACCCAGCATTGCCATTTTCTACCTATGTGGTTTCCAGCAAATTACTTCTGTTTCCCTTCTCTGAGGGGTAAAATGAGAAGATTAATGGTACCTACTTGATGAGGTTGTGTTGAAGATTGAGCTAATATGGGTAAAGTTACTAAATACGTGGTCAATGTTTAATAATAAATGCTAGCTTTTGTGTAGGTGGATGTTGGTGGAGTGATGCCAAATATAGGCCCAAGGTCTCTATCCATACTCAGCTCACCTGTGTTTGACGGTTCTTTGATTTGTATTTATTTATGATGCTAGTTTTGTGTTTGGCTTCACAAGGACTTAAACATGTGCACTAAGCTCTTGTGCTACGTAAAATGCTGGACCAAGTCATCTGCTCACTTCATGGTATATGCAATTGTTCAGTTCTTGAAACATAATTGGGCAAAACTAAAAAGCTGCCCAAGACAAGACACTGGATTAACATTGCTCTCGTGCTGCCACACCAATTATTTCTGAAGTAGGCTGAGGAGAGTAGAGGAAGATATTTTTGATTACTGGTGCAATTTTCTTTTGGATAAAGATTTGGTTAGTGTTAGTGTTGGCTTTCATAGTTAGTTTTCCTCTGCTGAAAAGAACAGGAAGCAAAAATGGACCCTTCTTTGAGGGGCTTTTTGATATTTGGCACCTGCTCCTACTATGGAGCTGGGAGCCTAGAATGACAGAGTTACCTGCCACTGGCTGAATCCGAGGGAGAGCCCTGCCCAGATTTCTGCTCCACTGGTCCCAGAGTCCCAATGGTCACAGTCATATTGCACACACTGGTTAACCAAAAGCTCCTGGAAGAAACAGCAGCCAAGCCTGGCTCCTCTCCTCCCTTCAGCCCCTTCATCCCTCAGTCTGGGAGGAAGGCTGGGCCAGTACCCCATCCTCAGTGCAATTTCAGTTTTCCCAGCATACTCATCTCCTTTCAACAGCTCTCCTTCACCTTGCTTCACTTATCTTTTCTTTAGTGTGCTTTCAGTCACCCACACAACAGTGTTTGTGAAGAGAGGGATCAGCACCATGAAGAAAAGTGAATCAGTTAAGGGGTGCAGAATGACAAGGGAGAGGGGAGTAGGGGTTAGGGAGGTTGCTTCCAAGAACTAACAGGAAAGCAAAGACCCAGAAGCAGTGAGTGAGGGGGGCAAAGGGGTCCTGAGGTTATCCAGGTAAGAGCATCAGGCAGAGGGAAATTTAGACAAATGGAAACATCCTGGGAGGGAAGCTTACATCCCCAACCCCACTCCAGATTATTAAGGAGTCAAACGCTGTAATGTCTGAATGATTTTCTAATTTGCATACTGATTTGATGGGATTTGCATTTTAGAATAGATTATAGGATTCCCTGGGATTTTACTTCCTAGATATCCCATGAATTTAAAGCAACATACCCTTAATCCAACTTCTTTAAAAATAAATAAATAAAATACAAGTACGCAGTGTTTGTAAGGTGATATTTTCTTGTTAAAAGTTAAGCATGTAAAATAATTTTCCCTTAAGCAAGGAGAGACAAAAGCAAGTGGGAAAAGGCATTCTCTTGCTTTGTAGGCAAGGTATTATGTTTACAAAATGAGGATTCATGCAAGTGTGCACTCAAGGTGGAATGGGGCATAAGAAATCAGGTTATTCGGCTCCCTTGGAATAAATAAAAAGAAAAGAGCTGTCCTAGAAAGCTGATTCTGGAACTTTTTGCAAGACAAAGAGGCCTCCCTCTGAGGAGCAACAGGAAGAAATCCCACACACCAGGAATTTTTAACATAGAGAGATTTTTGGAGCAGATGTGAGAATATAGAGGGTTGGTGAGCCAGCAAAAGGGGCAGACTACAAAAATAAAGGCAGTCTCACTGAAAGATAGTATGTTCTCAGTATGAAAACCATCTGGAAGGTGAGGGGATCAAGTGCTGGAGGAGGAAGGCACAACTTGCCAAATGAATATTCAAAATGGAATCATAAATCCAGAGAGCCAGAGGTTTTGCTCTCTTACCAACACTACTTCTTGGTAAGATGATCCATTTGGGGTGTAGGAAGATAATATTAAAATATTTTAATCTACAAATGCAAGAAAGACGTTAAGGCTTCACTAATATTTGTAAATAGCCCTTGCATCGATGTGGGCGGCATGTTGTGTATGGTTCCAGGGTTGACTGGGGGCGGCTGGCACTGCACGGTGGGGGCATCCTCTTTCTTTTGTCCTCAGTATACCGTGACACCGTGCAAGCTGTATGCTGAAGGATGTCATCATTGTGGTTAGCTTTACAGAAACAGGGCTTCAAGAAATATAATTTGTAATGAAAGGGAGTGGGGGTGAACTTGAGAATGTACTACTATTAAAGGGTTGTTGTTTATCTCCTGGCAATAATTAAAAGAGTTTGAAATGTAAAGATGAATTTTTCTTTTACAAAAAGACAGGTGTCCCAAACTTGTTGACCTTTGTAGTAATACAAAAGGCTGCCTGGTGCTTCTACATAGAAGTTATATGTATTTTTAAAATAGGGCTGGAGTATGACCCAGGGTTAGAGTGGGTTTGCTCCCAAGCACTACAAATCAACTCACAAACACAGAAGATAGAGTGTCTCTTTGGTGTAAGAATGATGCTCTCAGTAAGTATGAAATAATCACCTTTTGGAGCAAGTCCTTTTGGGAAGAGAGCATTTTGAAAGTGATGTTTGAAAAAGTTGATATCATTAGCTTTCCTGGTCAAAATGAATAATACCATCTAGGGGGAAAAAAAAAAACCTCTCATCTATGCAAGAGATACATTTTAGCCTATTCAGAATTTTTCTGAATGAGGAATTTCAATAAGATTTATCCCCATTTATTTAAAATTTTTAAAATGCAATACATTCAGTTGGTTTATAACAACAACTGATGGACGAGAGAACATGAAAGATTATAGTCAAATATCGGGTTGTTGCCTGGGACCAGGGAAGGGGTGTCAAGATGCAGAGAGCATAGCTCAGTGAGGGCTGCTCCCGCTTGGGTCCGTATACTACTGAGAGGGATTTGCTTCCACTGTCACAGCCACTAAAACCAGAATCAGGCTGCTACACTGCTGGATTTCAAATGTTACTCCAGTAGATACAGTTTAATAATGAAGTTTATTAATCACATAGCTCTTGCTGAGATGTGACTAATAAGTTTAATATTCAAAAGCTTTTTCTACACAATAAATAAAATTATTTAAAATGTTTCACCCATTTCGAGTTGTTTTTGTTTATTTTATGATCTCTATTAATACAGTATTCCATATTTGCATATTGCATTTAAATAAAGCAGTATAATTATTTTAGTGATTATGCTTTTTTTTTTTTTGGTACTGGGGATTGAACTCAGGGGCACTTGACCACTGGGCCACATCCCCAGCCCTTTTTTGTGTTTTATTAGAGACAGCGTCTCACTGAGTTGTGAAGTGCCTCGCCATTGCTGAGGCTGGCTTTGAACTCGCGATCCTCCTGCCTCAGCCTCCCAAGTGCTGGGATTACAGGCATGCACCACCGCACCCAGCTCCTAAAATTTTTTTTTATTGGATATAAGTATATGACTAAATATTTGGAGCCACTGGGATGTAGGATGTGTTGAGGTTGGTCACTGGGCTTTTTTGTTGTTGTTGTTTTTCACATTTTCACTGCCTGTGGGCAACGGACATTTTTTTTTTCTAATTAGTTCTACACTGCAGTAGAATGCACTTGACACGTCATATATAAATGGAGTATAACTTCTCATTCTTCTGGTTGTACATGATGTAGAATCACATGGGTCCTGTAGTCATATATGCACATAGGGTAATAATGTCCAATTCATTCTACTATTCTTCCTACTCCCATACCCCATCCCCTCCCTTCACTCCCCTGCGCCTAATCTAAAGTAACTCTATTCTTCCCTAACCCCCCATCCTTATTATGAATTAGCATCTGCATATCAGAGAAAACATTTGTCCTTTGGTTTTTGGGGATTGGCTTATTCTGCTTAGCTCCATCCATTTACTGGCAAATGCCATAATTTCATTCTTCCTTAAGGCTGAGTAATATTCCATTGTGTATATATACCACATTTTCTTTATCCATTCATCTGTTGAAGGACACCTAGGTTTGGTTCCATACTTTAGTTGTTTTGAGTTGAGCTGCTATGAACACTGATGTGGCTGTGTCACTGTAGTATGCTGATTTTAAGTCCTTTGGGTATAAACAGAGTAATGGGATAGCTGGGTCAAACGGCGGTTCCATTCCAAGTTTTCTGAGGAATCTCCATACTGCTTTCCTTAGTGGTTGCACCAGTGTGCAGTCTCACCAGCAAGGTATGAGTGTACCTTTTTCAATATTTATTGTTGCTTGTATTCAGAATGCAAGCAACAGTCACTGGGCCTTTTGAGGTAGTAGAGGCTTCTGAAAGAATGGAAGGACTACTGATGACTCCAGGAGAGCACCCCTCATAGCACCCAATATGTCCTCATTATTTAGCATCTGCTGATGATTTTTCTAAATTCCATTATTCCTTTTCTTATTGTCAGTCCACTATAAGGATAGAGCTTTCCCATCTTATTTATGTATTTAAATCAACAAGGATTCATAAATTTAAACTTATTCAAAGGGTTATAATTCTTAGTGATGACCTCTGTTTCATCTTCCCTCCTTACTATCATTTTTTTTTCTTTAAATCGAAGATGTGTCCCTTTCCTGTTGGAGACCTCTGTGACCTTCCCAATGTCTTCTCTTCCCTTAGTTCTTGCAGTTCTTATGTCCCTCACTGTGTGGTCTGGCACTCAATCATGTTCCCTTGATTTAATTTTTCATTATGAAAGTTTCATGACCTCAATGAGCCTATAAAATCCTGAAGAATAATAACAATATTCTCTCCTTCCTCAAACTTCTCATTTCCTGTGTCTGTGCAGAAATCACAGAAGACAGGAGTATTATGCCCTCCTCACACCCAATATCACATGACTGGTGCTTAAATTAATAGTAGATATTATGCAAGAATATTCAAATAACTTAAGTACAGTAGAAGCACTGATGAGGGCAATTCCAAATCTTAAACACAGATTAAAAGAAAAAAGCCAGGCACGGTGGCGCACGCCTGTAATCCCAGCACTTGGGAGGCTGAGGCAGGAAGATCACAGAGTTCAAAGCCAGCCTCAGCAATGGCGAGGCACTTAGCAACTCAGTGAGACCCTGTCTTTAATAAAATACAAAAAGGGCTGGGGATGTGGCCCAGTGGTCGAGTGCCTCTGAGTTCAATCCCCAGTACAAAAAAAAAAAAAAAGACAAAAGACAATGTATAAAAGAGGGGTACAAAAGTTAGATAATTTTTTATCTAAGACAGTCACATCCATACCTTCCTTCTGATTGTCCTCATATCAAAGAAAAGATGGAAGCATGGATTATTCAATAAAAATAGGTATACATACTATTTCAATAACAGAGACCAAACTTTTCTTGACTATGAATTTTTTAAAGAACGTGTTCTTTAAACCAAGTACATGGGCTAAATGTCTTGAATAACAGTCTAACAAAAATAAACTCATGTGACTCTTTCAGATCAAAGAATGTTAGATCCTAATTTCTGGGGTGGGGAAAAAGAGGGTTGTACAGTGTAGACAGATTTTAAAACTTTCTGGTTCTCTGACTTCACCCAGGTGCAAGGCTTACAGGATCCTGAGGAGTATGTGATGATCAGAACCCTAGGCCAGTGCTTGTGAATATCTCTTTTCTTGACTGACAGGAGATACTTTTAAGACAAAATTGGAGTCACCAGCAGATACCTGAAGGCCATGATATTTCTCTATTATTACACGTGTGAAAGGAGAAAGGGATAGATGTGTGACAATGAAGTCAAAGAGCCTGACTTGTACTTCCACTGTAGAGGAAGCCCTTCTCTACTATTTTTAATTTTTTTTTTTCAGTTGTTCATGGGCCTTTGTTTTATTTATTTATTTATTTATTTATTTATTTATTTATTTATTTATTTATATGTGATGCTGAGGATCAAACACAGTGCCTCATACATGCTAGGCAAGCGCTCTACCATTGAGCCACAACCCCAGCCCCCTTCTCTACTCTCATGTGGAACTGTTCTATAGGATGACCTAGAAGCTGGGCTAAGGTTTTGTTTTTGGTCTAAAGCATAGCTGTACATACATCCAGGTGCTTGAACAAGTACAGAGAGAAGCCCCAAGGTTCTGGTCCATAAAGGATGATTGACAAACTGTAATGGGGGTGTTTTTGAACTCAAAAGAACCAAATCTCCTCCACTATCAAAGAATATTTACCTTATAAATATTTCTAAATAAATCTAATTTTGAACAGATTGTATTCTGATGAGCTTTCCAGGATAAATTAGCTGTAAAATGAGGTCCCAGATACTTAATTAAGACAACTTGTTCCATGCAATTGCCTAGAATTCTTTGGATACTACATTGTATCTGCCAAAGTTGACAAAAGGGTTTTGGCACATCTAATATTTAGATATATTTTCAGAGAGTAATTTGTCTGTATTTATTTAACAAATATTTATGGTGTGCTAACTTTGTGCTTATCAAACAGTCTAAGCTTCAACAAAAATCTGTTCACCTATTCACCAGACTCTAATTACCAGGAATTTTTTTTTTTTTTTTTTTTTTTTTTTTTTTTTTTTTTGGTACTGGGGATTGACCTCAGGGGCACTGGACCACTGGGTCACATCCCCAGCCCTTTTTTGTATTTTATTAGAGACAGGGTCTCACTGAGTTGCTAAGTGCCTCTCCATTGCTGAGGCTGGCTTTGAACTTGCGATCCTCCTGCCTCAGCCTCCCAAGTGCTGGGATTATAGGTGTGCGCCACCACACCCAGATGGAATTTTTTAATTCTTGAATTTTGCAACTTCAAGAGAGGGACAAGAGGGCTTCTCCACTCAAGGGGCAGATGGGAAAACCCTTTGCTGCTGTAGTCCTGCTTAAAGGAACACACGCATGGTTCGCTGGCTTGAGTCCATGTTGTAGGACTTCCCCCACATGTTGTAGGACTTCCCCCACATGCTTCCTAATACAAATCCAAAATTCTGAAACACAAAATGCTTCATAATTCAAAAATTTTTGAGCATCAACATGACACCATAGTGGAACATTCCACATGTGGCCTCTGATGGTTCAACATATACAAACTTTGTTTTATGCACAACATCATTTAAAATATTGTATAAGTGTGTATAAGGTGCATGTGAAACCTAAACAAACTTCTTGTTTGGAGAGACTTAGGTCTCATCCGTGAGATAACCCATTAGGTATATGCAAATTTTTTTTAAAAATCCAGAATCCAAAACATCTCTGGTCCCAAGCATTTTGGATAAAGGGTATTTAACCATAGCATATGTTCCTAAACTTTCCATCTAAATCATCTCACTTATGATTCTCCAAACAGCTTTTTTTCCTGGTAACTTTTATGAACTTCATATATATGTCTGTTGGCTGGCTCTCACTTTACTTATATGGTTCAAATTTCTTTTTATAACCTATCATGAGCCTTATGCTCTGTTGCACTCAAATTTTTCATTCCCAAGGACTGATGGGTGCTTCTCGATTCCTTGCCAGCATTAAATTACTACACAGCAAATAAACTATCAATGTTTTGAGAATGTTATTTTTTATTCCTCAGTATCTCCTTTCCTTCCCACTTTTAAGGCAGGTTTAACAACTTACTTCCATCCTGGAATAAACTTGAAGAAAATACATTATGATAGCATCAAACTTTATGAAACACTGGAAGAAGAAACTGGGCAGGTAAATGCATTTAACTCAAAATTGTCGGGTAGGCCAGGTCTCTCAGAAATAGATAAGATTTCTGAAGGATTTGATGTGTCATCATGTATGGCTGTGTGTAGTGACATCAAAGGCACATGCAATGTTGGTGTTGATGGAGGAAGAGAAATAGGATGAGATTTCTAGGAAAGAACCTTGAGAATATGTTTTAAAATTGATTTCTTAAGTGTATTATACATGTAACTAACCTTTTTTTTGTTGTTTTTTAAATGAAGAAAGAATTAAAAGCAGCTTTCAAAAATATCTTTTGCCAGTTGCTATATCCAGAAACTATAAAATCAGACCCTCTTAGCAATTGGACTGCAAAGGATCTGACAAGAGTGTGTGCCAGATTGTCACATGGTTTGAAAAGTATTTCACTCAAAGCCCCTCACTTTTATTCTTATCCCCTCTCAGATTAACTCATGCTCTCAAAATAAAAATGAGTTTCCACAGACTAAGATTAAAGTCCACTTAAATTCTCCATTGCTGAAAACCATCAAGTGGATTCCACTATCTGCAGGACATAGGCCAAAGACTTAGCATGGCCTCAGGAGCATGACCTTCATCAAGGAGTTGACCCCAGCCTGCCTCTCCAACATGTTCTGTTTATATGCTTCCGCTTGTCCCAATGACATATAATTCTGGAATGTTCTGAGCTCTCGCAAATCACTGTTTTATTGTTTGGGTTCTTTTCTTTTTTTATTTATTTCTTTTCCTATTGCTTCCTCTGCCTGAACAACATTCCCTCAGTCTCTCCCAAGCTGATCTCTTGATTCTAAGAACATTTGCGCACATTGCTTTTGTAACACAAATCTCTCCCTATTGTAATTGTAATTTTACTGGTTATTTTCCCTAGAGATTATGACAAGAATTATTTCTTTTTTCCCTGTAACTCAGGGCTTTGTTGAGGCTTGGCAAACTGGAGGACTTCAATAAATATTAAATAAATGTTTAATTTAACTCACAATTAATCTCATCATTGGAACACTTTGATTCTTCATAATTCTTCCTGAATCCTTTGTCTTTCTCTTTTTCACATAACATTCTTTTGGTCTGTACAGTAGCATTTATCCCAAGTTATTGTATTGTGCATTTAATTGTCTAATCTTCTCTTGCAGACCATTGGTTTCATCTAGGCAGGGTCTTTGCCTCTCTTGTTCACCCCAACATCTCTGGGGTTTAGAATAGTGCCTGGTAGAGAGGAAGTAGTTAGAAAATAGTAGATGAATGAATATCTTTTCATAAGATACAAATATTTTTGTATTTATCTCTTTCACTGCATACTAAATGTCTTTGATAATACACCTGCATTTTCATTGTGCTGGGGAACTGTGTTTGAGTGCCAAAGAATAACTTATTTATTGGAATTGTTGTCACAGGTGGTAGGATTCCATCAGCCAGGTAGCATCCGAATTGCTACAACTCCCATAAGGGTTGATGAATTTAAATATCAGATGACACGGACCCGCTGGCATGCAACAGAACAGTACATAATTGAACCTGAAAATATTCAAGAGATGTTCCCTTTACTCAACATGAGTAAGGTATTTATCTGAGAGGCATTTTCACCATTTGTTGATTTGAATTAAAATTAGAAAAAAGGTGTTTTCAGAAGCTAAAAATAGAAATACTTGGTTCACACATTTTGAATGGCAAAATTGGATGATTAATCTGTATTTTTTTAGGGAAAGTTACTAGGTGGACTGTTATGTAAACTTGATAAAATAAGAAAAGGTAATGAAAAATCGTATTGGTCTTCCACCTGTGACAACTAAGGAAACATTTTCAATACCTTCCTATTAATGTATCCCCCAAAGGGATTCCATAATAAACCTTCCATTTGAGAACTGCAGAGGGAATGATAACTTGATTTGATCCTTTGAGAAAGTCATTAATATACATATATTTTTTAAATCAACTTAAGAAGTCCCTGCTATGATATTCCACAAATATCACCTCACTCAGATTGTACTTTTCTTATAGACTTTGTGCCAGGTATGGATGGATCTAGATTTATACCATATTTTCGTGAAAGAATCTACTTGACAGGGAATTTAGTGTTTCCCTATGGGTGATCATCCCTTTTGAATAATAATAACACTGAAAAATGAAAGAGTTTTCCCTTATGAATATAGATACAAAAATCCTCAACAAAGTTCTAGCAAACTAAATTCAGCAACATAACAAAAGGATTATAGAGCATGATCAAATGGGATTTATCCCAGGAATACAGGGTTGGTTTAACATCTATAAAGTCAATCAATGTAATCACATTGTATTAATAGAATAAAGAACAAAAACTACATAATCATTTTAATAGATGCAGAAAAATATTCACAAAAGCTCCTTGTTCATATTTGGTGACAAGTAGATTTACAAAAAACTTTAGTTGTAGATGGACATAATATCTTTATTTTATTTACTTATCCATTTTTATGTGGTGATGAGGATATTACCCAGTGCCTCACATGTGTGAAATAAGTGCTCTACCACTGAGCTGCAACCCCAGCCCCTGAATTTTGTTGAATAGATGAGACCTAATTACAATATTTCACTCTATTCACTGTAAACTCATTTCATTTTACTTTCATTCCTTTTTGTTTCCCACACAATACTGGTCTGAATCTAATACAAAATAGGTGTGCAAGAATTAGTAGTTGAATTTTGAATCAAGTATAACACCAGATATATGTTTAACATGTGAATTGATAACACCATCAAATGATTAAATATAAATTATAACAGATATGTCAGTTCGAACTAGATTTGATTTCAAATGTCAGAAACCAAACTAATAATGCTTAAACAAGATGTAGGTTTATTTCTCTTTCATGTAAATAGTCCAAGACTTGAATTGTGGCTCTTTTTCATGAGGACTTTAAGGACCCAATCACCTTCTAGATCATTACTCTGTCATTCCTGGGATATGACTTTTATGTTACTATTCAAGATGGCAACTGACGCTCCAACCATCATGTCTATAGTCTAAATAGAAGGATGAATAAGGGACAAAGAAGGACATGTGCCAGTTGTCTTTTTTTTTTTTAATGGTTTGTGGAAGCTTTCCTGACATTCATTTGCATTTCCATTGACCAGAACTTAGTCTTAATTTTAGCTATCAGCTGGAACTAATAGCTGCCATGAAAGTTGGAAACTGTACTCTTTGTTCTTAGCGGCCAAATGTCCAAATAAACAGTTGAGTTCCATTGCTATTTTAAAATAGCAATAAACTTACATCTTGTTTAAGCATTATTAGTTTGGTTTCTGACATTTGAAGACAAGGAGAAACCATATTGGAGACAATTGCAAGCCTTTATCAAATAGTCTGTGTAAACTTTAGTGTAAATCCCACCTACAATCTAAACAGGATTTAGGAAAAAGGTGTACAGAGTGGTTGGTCTGATGCCAAGATGCACTTTTAAAGTCTAGTTTTATTGAACAATTGCTGGCAGGATATAGTTTCACTGAGTAATATATGTTCATTTGTCTGAATATTGACTCCTTGATGATTGATTTAGGTTTTAGCTGGTCTGTATAATCCTGGAGATGGTCACATTGATCCTTATTCTCTAACAATGGCCCTGGCTGCTGGAGCTAGGAAATATGGTGCCCTTTTAAAATACCCTGCACCCGTGACTTCTCTGACATCCAGGTCAGATGGAACATGGGATGTGGAAACACCACAGGGAGCCCTGAGAGCAAACAGAATTGTGAATGCTGCAGGTAAGCGTTGTACCTTGTTTTAAAAACTAGTGTTTTCAAGTGGCAAAGAAACAGGTACCTTTCTAATTACTTCCTTTAAATCAAACTTATCATTGAGGCTTTTTTTTTTTTTTTTTTTTTTTTTTTTTGGTACTGGGGATTGAACTCAGGGGCACTCGACCACTAGGCCACATCCTCAGCCCTTTTTTTGTATTTTATTAAAGACAGGGTCTCACTGAGTTGCTAAGTGCCTCACCATTGCTGAGGCTGGCTTTGAACTTGCGATCCTCCTGTCTCAGCCTCCCAAGTGCTGGGATTACAGGCGTGTGCCACCACGCCCGGCTCATTGATGCTGTTTTTTAACAAAATATTTTGGTGGTCCTAGAAAGTCATGTCTTCAATACGTATGATTCTAAATTAGTATTTATGTAGCCATAAAGGAGTGGTTCATACCATGAACATTGTTGGGGAGCACAGTGCTCTCACGTTGGTTTTTGAGCCACGGAGCCCTCCCACATCACTCTGCCCTGGATGTGTAAACTATTATTCTTTCCTTGGTGCATCATCAATGGTTGGTCTTTTTATCCATTTTCCATTTCTTCTGCTCCAGATTATGTCTTGCCTGATTGTGCTTCTTTTTCCTTTCTATGTTTACTGTTTAATAACCAAATTCTACTGCTCAAATTTCAGAGCATCCTCTTGGATCTCAATTTGCTTTTTAGGGCAGATTTCATCATTTCTGTTCTCTGCCATCATTTCTGATGACTTTTGGTTCTGATAAAAAAAAAAAAAATACTTTTCATCTTTTTCTTTCAGAACGTTATGAAACATACTTTATAATTTTTTTTAGGCTGTTCTTTTACAGTTTAGTCTCATAGAGTAGTGAACCCTAGGAGGGATATTGAGATGATCTAGCAACCTACTCATTTTCCACTGGTAGAGGCCATAGTCCAGCAGGGTCAAGGTACTTGGCCAAGTGACATGGCTGGTTCTGTCAGAGCCAAGAGTGGAAGCTGGTTTTTTGATTCTTGAGTTGATATACTTGCTAACATGTTGGTTACATGTGAAGTTATTTTCAACTATCTCATAAACAAAAACAGATCCTAATGAAAATGCTTGTGCAGTCTAAATGGGGCTTATAGTTTCTATTTTTCTGTAGTTCATTAAAACCTAAAATAAGCATAAAGCAGTAACTGATTTTTCTTTGAGCAATTGCATAAATTATAAAATGAAAATATCTTTATTGAGCAGATCAAATGATATGCCATGAAGACATGCCAGAAACAGGTACCTTTCTAATAACTTCATTTAAATCAAACTTATTATTGATTCTATTTTTTTAACAAAATATTATGTTGGTCCTAGAAAGTCATGTCTTCCATAGGTAAGATTCCAAATTAATATTTCTGAATCTTCCTAACTCCTGCCTCCCGTTTGAAAAACAAAAATCGCATACTTTCTTTAGTTTGAGATTACAAGTAAAAGGACTTGCCTAAAAAATAAAAACAATATATTATAAAACACTGCCTTGTTTTGAGCCTCACTTGTTCCTTCAGCCTCCATCTAATACTCCTTGGGAACTCCCACTATCCTTGAGAACCTCCAGTGTCATGGTTTAGATGTGGTGTCTTCCAGAAGCTCACGTGTGAGACAATACAAGGTTTGGAGGAGAAATAATTGAGTTCTAGCCTTAACCTAATCAGTGAATCAATCCCTGATGGGATTAACTGAGTGGTAACTGGAGGCAGGTGGGGTGTGGCTGGAGGAGGTGGTTCATTGGAGGTGTGGGAATGGGTATATATTTTGTATCTGGAACGTGGAGACCCCCCCCCCCCCCGCACGCGCTTTCTGGTCATCATGGGAGGTGTTTCACTGTGCCACACTCGTCTGCCATGATGTTCAGCCTCACCTCAAGCCCCGAGGAATGGAGCCGGCCTTCTGTGGACTAAGGCCTCAAACCATGAGCCCTCAAACTTTCCCTCCTTTAAAATTATTCTGACCATATCTTTTAGTCACAGCAGTGAAAAAGCTGACTACAACATCTAGTCTACATTTTGTTGGAAGATCTAAGACATTGAAATCATTCGTACTTCTTTCCAAGTAGCAAGGATTTTTTGCAAGTTTGCAACATTTTTTATGGTCTCATGAATTCAGTCCCTAAAAACATTTGGCTGTTTTCATACTAAGATCTCCATATCTAGCACCTGAGGCAGGCATTGCTAATCCATGACTGCACTAGTTTCAGACGGTCTTGCACAAAGCCCCGCCATTTTTCTTAGCGCAGTGCTTTAGGAAGACATGCATTCCCAATGGATATTTTGAGAAAAATCTTGGAAGATCTTAATATAAGGCATTTATCCTTTTTTTTTTTCTGAAATGGATAAACTTTTATTTACATAACAAATTGCCACTGTAATAATTTTTTTTAAACCACATACTGTAAGGAATAAGGAATCTCTGAAGAGGATGATAGGATGAGCTCCAAAGAGATCTGACCTATTACCAGATGGAATTTTCTGTGCAGCTGAGGAATCCTGAGAAGCAGTGGGGTAGAAGAAAGCAGTGATAGGAGGTCCTTGAAAATGGCTGCCTCCGACCATCCTGGGAAAGCTAACAAGTCCCTGGAATGATGTCTAGAATGTAGCCCTGTGTGGAGTAGTGATGCACCTCTTCATTATTTGCTCCTAAAGGCTTTTGTTCTTTTCAAACAACTGAGATGTTGCAGGCCTGGCACAGTGGCATATGCCTATAATCCCAGTGATTGGGGAGGCAGAGGCAGGAGGATTGCAAGTTCAAAGCCAGCCTCAGCAACTTAGCAAGGCTCTAAGCAATTCAGCAAGACCCTGTCTCTAAATAAAATACAAAAAAAGGGCTGGCATGTGGCTCAGTGGTTAAGTGCCCATGGGATCAATCCCTGATATAAAAAAAAAAAAAAAAAAAAGTCATGGCCTGACCCTATATGTTGGAGTGTTGACCCCACATTTTCTTCTATCAGTTGCAAAGTTTCTGGCCTGATTACTAGGTCTTTGATCATTTTGAGTTGCCTTTTATGCAGGGTGAAAGATAGGGATCTAGTTTTATTCTTCTATGTACGGATATCCAGTTTTAGGAAGCTGTGTTTTAAACTGTACTGTCTACACCAGATAATCTACAAAACATCTTTTGGGAAACACTACTAGATAGGCATTCCTACACTAGAGAGAGTTAATGACTATAATCTTGAGCAAACAGTTGAGGAAGTCTTTGATGCTTTCAACCTCTTGGTATGCAGTGGTCTAACTTGCCTTTCAAAATAGGCATCATTCTACCTTCATTCTGCCCTCTTCTCAGGTGCAGCCCAGATGTCCTGTTAGGAGGCAAGCCTTTGTCTGCATGGTGATGAATGTTTCTCTTGACCTCATTTCCAGTTGACCCATTAAGCCTGAGATAACTTTTTAAGATTTACTTAAGAATTTTCCTAGTAAGGCAAATCAGAAATGTGACTGGATCACACTAACATGACACCCAGTGCTCAGCCAAAAAGAATTGCTTAATTTTGCCTGTTTCTCTGCATCAAAAAGTGAAACCAGGGCTGGGGTTGTGGCTCAGCGGCAGAGCGCTCGCCTCGCACATGTGTGGCCCGGGTTCGATCCTCAGCACCACGTAAACATAAAATGCATTGCATTGTGTGCAACTAAACCAAATAAATAAATAAATATTTTTTTTTTTTTTTTTAAAAAGTGAAACCACCAACTGTGTACGCCATCTTGTGAAAGTAACCTTGTTCAGGAATCTTCACCCTTCCTTGTAACCCTATTTCTTTTGGACATTGTATTTTTCTTAAAAAAATGGAGGCCATTTCCAATGGCCATTTTTGTTGACTCTCCAGTTGTTTTTCAGGTGGTAATGGTAGAAGGATTCCTCCTTGCTTGACTCTACCTTTTGAAATTGATGCTGGGTGATCTAGCATGAGGTTGAAATATAATCTTGGCTAGATTTAGGCTAATTTATTAACAAAGAGAGGAAGAGAGTGCCCACAGGCACCAGCACTGTAGGGTAAAATAGCATAGAGATTGCTATTGGATTTGAAGTAATACAGTTCTATGAGACTTATGCATACATTTCCACTTTATTTTAATGATGAAGTACCTTAATAAGCAAGAAACTGGTCTCAGAAGTTCATAAATACATTTGAATAGGACAGAATTTATTTTCTTCAATTTATGTTTTTAATTGAAAGAAGTAGATTGAGGATACTGCAGTAGTTTAAATTGCTAGAATAAATATTTTGATGTTTTTATATTTTAAAACTGCTTTAGTATATGTAACTAGAATGTGTAGTTTTACTGCCTTTTCCTACGAAGTCCTGATATTGGTAATTCATATTTTCCTACTAGCAAGAATAAATTAAGTCTCTAAAGTATTAAAGAGCAACAAACAGCTGTCATGCCCAGAAGACAGATTTCTAGTTTACAAATGGGAACCCACTTCGGGGGTTATAATCTAGTGTGACCAAGTTAGCTGTTAGGCTAAAGCAAAATGACAGAGTACAGGGCAATGTTTTGATGGTTAAGCACGAACAAACTTTGGCACATAAAAGAATATAACCTGGTTCCCAGACAGACTTATAAATGATTCTGTGTCTAGCACTGAACCTAATAGATATTTCAGAACTGATTCTGAAAAAAAAAAAAATGAGGAAACAAAAATGGTTAAAATTTAGGAAGTGTAACCTCGAAAGCAGTAACTTAAATACGATTCTCTAATCACTTGAATGGCTATTCAAAACCATTATGGAACATATAAGCAAATAGAACCCCTGTCCCCCAAAACAATCCATTGATGGGTCAGGCAACAACCTATTCCTGCCAAGTAATAATCACTTTTATAATTTTAGAGTCTAACATACCTTAATACAAGTGAAGGTGTCTTGGATTTTTCAAATAAAGTCTTTCTGCAGGAAGAAATCCAGTAAGATGTGATGACTATCGATTCTCCTGGTGTGACCTTGGGCATGCCTCCCCTGTCTGGGCTTTGGTCCCACATCTGTAGCCTGATGGATCAGCCTGAGAAAGAATCAAGGGTCCTTCAGCCACAAATTGTCCAGTTTTATCTTTGGCATAAAATGTGAAGTGAAAAACATTTGTTTTGGGGACTCCTCACTACTGATGAGCCCAATCTCCTCTCTGCTGTGATTCCTCTTTCTGCTCTGGTTTTTGGTTTTACTCTTGCTTGTTTGTTGTTTTTGCTTTTGTTTTTGTGGTATTGAGGGTTGAATCCAGGGCCTCGTGCATGCAGGGCAAGTACTCTATCACTGAGCTACCCCCGCTTCTCTGTGGTTTTAATTTTCAGTGTTTATGTACTTTTTAAAAGAAAGGGTCTTACGAAGTTACGAAAAATAACCTTTTAAAGTGACAGATAAAAGTTAACTTTCCTTCTCTCCCCAAATATATGTATATTCAGATTTTAAGTTAACCAGAGATTCTTTTTTTTTTTTTAATTTATTTATTTGCTTTAGTTGTACACAGTGCATTTATTTGTATGTGGTGCTGAGGATTGAACCTGGGCCGCGCACGTGCTAGGTGAGCGCTCTACCGCTGAGCCACAACCCCAGCCCACCAAGAGATTCTGTATTTGTTGAATTTTAGCCATCAACTGTTTGGAGAGTAGGATTTGGGGAGGTATAGGAACTGATTTGCAGGGCTTTATTATGTACTATTACTCTTATTAGATTGATCACATCAACACAGTGGCCTCTTCCTGGCCTGACCATCCCTGTCCACAAGTAGGATCAGTTTGTTATACCACTTTTCTTATCAATATTTGTACTTTTTATATATCTGGGTTATTTTTTTTTTTTTTACTTCCAAATAATTTTCTGGGGGGGGGGGGTTGCTGTCTAACTTTGCCTTTTCAGGATTGCAGTTCCCTAACATATCTTCAAAACTCTGGATGGTGCCAAACATTGTTTTGTTTTGTCTTCCCCCATTCAATTTTACAATGGTAAAAAATTATAGAAGCTATGGGTATAATTCAGCATGTGTGAGGCCCTGGGTTTCATCCCCAGCATGGCAAGAAAAAAATTTTTTAAAGATTATTATGACATTCTTTAGATTTTGCCATGAGAATCCAAGCCTTCTAAATATTTTTAACATAAATGCCATATCAGTGTCATATATCTCATGTTTACATATGTAGTGACATTTTTAAATGATTTTTTTTTAACTGAAGGATTTTGGGCTCGAGAAGTGGGCAAAATGATCGGACTAGAACACCCTCTCATACCAGTTCAACATCAGTATGTTGTTACATCGAGTATACCTGAAGTGAAAGCTTTGAAACGAGAACTCCCTGTGCTCCGTGATCTGGAAGGATCCTACTACCTCCGACAGGAAAGGGATGGGCTTTTGTTTGGTCCCTATGAAAGTCAGGAGAAAATGAAGGTCCAGGACTCTTGGGTCACCAGCGGAGTCCCTCCAGGTGGGTTTAGCAAATGAAAAAGAGGGCAGGTGCGATACATATGGCTCATCCTCTTCATGGCTGGGGTCAGTTGTCAAATAAGACATGCCATAGTACTGCACAATCAGATACCTGGGACATTGGAGGTGACATCGGAGGAGTTGGAGGTGACTATTCTCCTATCCCTTTGAACAACAGCAGGAAGTGAGAAAACAGAGAAGATGCAGTTGGTGGTGAAGAAGCTAAAGAAACCTGCCTGAGCTGCTTTGAAAGGCTCCAGGTGAATTTTTACCTGCCCACTCCAACTTCCTGCCTCTTCCCTTTTCCTCCATCTGCTGCCTACTTGGTTTAGTTTCAAGATTTGAAGACAGCTGCTATTGTGCTTTGACAATTGGATACATGGCAGAAATCAGAGACAGGCTATCCATCCTACAATGAAAGAAGGCCTAGGAGTCTCTAACCTTGTAGAGCAGGCAGCATAGGCTAGTACTGCAAACCGAGGCCCCTACCATGCAACATATTGGACATGGAAAAGGTTTTAGCCTCTAGGCTAACAAAGAGGTGCTATAGCTTCTCTTTTAAGTTCTGCAAGGGAGATGGGTCAGGATTTGTGGTGTGTGTGTGTGTGTGTGTGTGTGTGTGTGTGTGTGTGTAATATTTTTACAGAGGTAGGAGAAGAACTGGGTCACCAAAAGAAGCACCTCTGGTTTTAGTCTATAAAAGGAGCTAACATATCATTGGGGGCACTGAAATATTACAGGGAACCTGAGGAAATTGTACTTTCTAGAATCATGCTTTGACAAGCAACTTGGGATAGAAAATTAATTCTCCCCACTTTTTCCTCAAAGAATAGGCCCATGTAACAGAAAATGATTATTAAAACACCTTGCACAGGATCTGGGCCAGTTAACTTCAGGGATTTGGGTTTGCTGAGTGGACTCTGCACATTTGGGTCTGAGGAGAGTGGTTCCTGCCCCCTGTTAGTTTCCCTCTCAGGCTTTACCACACCAGCAGCCTGTCCTCCAAATAAACATTGAATAATTACTTAAATAATTCCAGTTGTAAGGAGAGCCAGATTGTTAGCTATCCTTGGGCACTAGTGTCCATATGTCCTAGACCAACCCTGGTAGCCTACAGGCCTCCATGCCAATGCCCCTACGTGCAGTCCCCGGGAGGAGCAAGAAGCTGGCTGGATACTGTGTGGAAAATCACCAGAATGGGCAGAGGCATTCTTTTTGGAACTTCATCTGTGGTCCTTGTTTCCATCACAGTGACTTTTAGGACAAGAAGATGACTATCCTCTAAGACCCTGCCTTTTTTCCTAGAACTCTAGCCCCATGGATGCATATGGGAGCAGGCTGGAAGAAGGAGGTCTCCTGCAGAAAAGAGAGTTAAAAGGGGTCTAAATCCATCTAAATTCTAGAGCACTGTTTCACTTTCCCAGTGTCCTGGCAGGAGTTTGTAAACTCCCATGTGCCCTCCCTGGGGGGGATGAAACAGGCTCTCATGGTTAATTGAAGGATAAAGATCTCTCCTGACAAACCAAATTATTGCTGTTTGGGATTGGATTCAATCCATATTGGAAACTTAATATGCATAACTTTAGAAATTGATTAATTAAAAAGGTGATTTTATTTGAAGAACACTAGCATTATTGTTCTCAGCAATATCATGGCTATCCATCTGTGGATAGTGAATGTCAAGTTTAGATTAAAAAAAAAAAAAAAAAAAAAAGGAAGTATCTTCCAAACAGGGCATCTGAAAGTCTAGGCTATTTCAGAGACTCAGGGCACTTTAGAGTACTTGGCAGTGTGGCTATGGCATCCTGACCACAGTGGCATGCATTTCCAGGCTTTGGAAAGGAACTCTTTGAGTCTGATCTAGACCGAATCATGGAACACGTTGAAGCTGCCATGGAAATGGTTCCAGTCTTGAAAAAGGCTGACATCATCAATGTCGTCAACGGTCCTATTACCTATTCTCCTGACATTCTTCCCATGGTGGGGCCCCATCAAGGGGTGAGAAACTACTGGGTGGCTATAGGCTTTGGGTGAGTAGCTCCATGCAATTCAATATTTACTGCAGAATCACTTATTTTAGATAAGTCTGGTTCCATTATGTTGGGCCAAAAAAGAAAAATGCAGGAGTGGGGGATTATTTTCTCCTTTTCATGACCAAGGAATAAAAATATTTCAGTTTTTAAAACACTGCTTTTTAATGTAATGGTTTAATCAATTGTTTTAAAGATGAGCATACAGAAAGGCAATAATTTCCTGAAGCTTTCTCTTTTCCTGCCATTTCTGTTATTCATGTGTCTTTTCATGCTGTTATCTCCAGATAGGTCAATTTGCCCTAATTTTAAAAGGATGTTTTCATAACACAATGTGACAAAGATAATTCAAAATATCAAATGTAAAATATATGATGCATTTTCACCATAATTTGTGTTTGTTCAACACGATTTGATTCTCTGTGTTCCTCGGGTTGCTTCCTATTTATGATTCCATTGCCTCTTTGATGTTTCATTTCTAATATTTGTCCCATTAATTTGGTGACTATTGATGTCAAATCCACTTTACTATCATATCACAGCTTCTAATATTCTATTTTTCTTCCCCATTTTATTTGTCTATTTACTGAACTAATGTTTAATGATTGCCAGCTCTTTGCCAGGTCTAGTGCTACACTTCCCAGAGAAGTGTACATTGCTGCCTTTTTATTCTCCTTGAGAAATGGCCTTATAAATATTTAGGCATTCATTTTTCAAAATAGCAAAATTGGTGTCTCGTGATGGGGAAATTAGTTACTATTTCCAGTCTTGGCTGAAGTTTCCCTGTGCTCTTAGAACCGTGGTTCTGTGAACTTCCTATACTTTGGGGACTGGGGTTCTTGCATCTGAATGTCTACTCATGTAGCTCCTTTCCTGGGTCCTCTCCCCATGACTCCTGGCCTAATTTCTCAGAAGCTTCTCTCGACTTAACCACAGGTAAAGCCACAGTGATGGCCTCAATTAGATAAGTGTCTGTGCGTGACACTGTGTGTGGCCTACGTGAAACCATGGTCCCTCCATTCCAATATCCAAAAACTCCCTTTGGCCACAATCATATTCTAGGTTTTAAAGCACCTTCTTATGGAAATAGAAAACAGAACAACCCTTTAGTTCCAGAATACAGGGACCAGTACTCCTTCCTACCCCTTCCTTACAGGTGCCCCAAGTAAGTGCCTCCAAGATAATGGCCCAAGTTCCTTGTATGAAGTCACTGACTAAGGGGGGTCAGAACTAAACTGAGTCCTTGATGAGATCATTGAAACAAAGTTTTTCCCACAAAATTTCCTCTCAGGATAATCACAGCTCAAAAGGGCGGTTGGTTGAGGCACCAATGACATCTGCCTCTTTGCCCCTCACTCACCCACATCCCTGCTTTCTTAAAGTGAGCATTCTTTCTTGGTAGGAGTTATGGAATATTTTCCAGGTGTGCATCTCTTAAAACTATGGGAAAAAACTAGCTATCAAGTCAGGCACATTTTACTTGGATGCCTAAACACGTATTTTTTTAAAGGCAAAAATGGATGAAATAAGGATTATGTTATTTATATCTTCTGATAGTACAGAACATTCCAAACTTGAGGCCTGTAAAATATTTGGACATGTTTCATCATTTGAAAATAACATGCGTTAGTAACAGGGGTATTTCTGTATTTGAAAGATACGGCATAATCCATGCTGGTGGGGTAGGGAAATACCTCAGTGACTGGATTCTGCATGGAGAACCTCCTTTTGACCTGATAGAACTGGATCCCAATCGCTATGGCAAGTGGACAACAACTCAGTACACTGAAGCCAAAGCCAGAGAATCATATGGATTCAACAACATTGGTAAAGTACAAATTCACCGTTGTCTATAAAGGGTTAACAGAACTGACTTGCAGCACCTCTGACTTTAGATGCTTTTTATTCTGTTTGTTAAGGTGGGGATGGTTTGGGACTCAGGCATTGTGCCTCTAAGACATATCAAAGAAGATAGATGAATGCATATATCTAATGTGTGGCATGCATCCCTGATTTTAAGTCTTAAACATATTTTTATTTTGCCTTTTGTTTTAGTTTTCTGTCAGTGTGACAAAATCCCTAAGAAAAATCACTTATAAGGAGGAGAGGTTTACTTTGGTTCATTGTTTCAGAGGTTTCAGCTCATGGTTGCTTGACCCAGCTGCTTTTGGGCCTGTGGTGAGGCACAGAGGAAACCTGTTTTGCCTCCTGATTTCTAGAAAGCAAACAGTGCAAGAGGAAGGGGTTGGGATCCATATCCCTTTGAGGGCACACTCCCAGCGACCTAACTGCTTCCATAGGTCCTACTTCCGAAAGGTTCCACCACCTCCCAATGGCTCCATCAGCAGGGGACCAAGTCTTTAACACATGAGCCTTTGGGGGGACATTCACGCTCCAATATAAATAAGAGCTTTGTTTTTTACATAAAAGTGTGTGTGTGTGTGTGTGTGTGTGTGTGTGTCGCCAACTAACTGGGTTGGTAACCTATGCTGGGTTCCCAAAAGCTGGCTGCACCAGTAACTTAAGAAAATGGTGAAGAAAGCACGCAAGCACACAGAAATACCTTTTCAAAATCTGGGAGTGGTCTCGACCTTAGGAGTCCGCTGGAAAGAGGGAGAGCACGCTTCGAACCCTGGCGAAAGAACATTCCATCCATATAAGGCAGAGGGGTAACGTTACAAAGGGCAACCCACTCCCTTTGGGTAATGCCCACTCCTATTGCTTCACTCCCCTGCTAGGCGGAGATGGGGATCCACCTGCTTTCCACACCCAGAGGAAACCAGTCTCTACATTTCCATTGCTCAAAGCTATGGTGCGCTCAGTTCCTATGTGGCAGCTCCCAACGTGTGCGCGCGATCTTCTGGATTTTAAGTCCTATATTTTCCATTTTCTGAATCCCTTCAAAGTATCTTATCATTTTGCCTATAAGCTATTTTAAGTACCAATTTCCCTTTTTCAGTTGGTTATCCTAAAGAAGAACGCTTTGCTGGGAGGCCAACTCAGCGAGTCAGCGGTCTCTATAAAACCTTGGAGTCTAAGTGTTGTATGGGGTTCCACGCGGGCTGGGAGCAGCCACACTGGTTCTACAAACCAGGCCAGGACACTCAGTACAGGTAGGCGAATGACAGCCTGCCTGTGGTGTGGAGAAACAGCAGAGAAGTAGTGAGTTCCCTTATCCCAATCACTGTAACCCATTCCAAGGAACAATGAGCCCTTCCTACATAATTATTTTCTGGCAGTGAAGGCATTAATCTAACTCATATGACATTGGCCCACATCTAGGACCATGTATCTCTGAGAGTCCTATAACCAGACCTCAGGAAACCTCTTCCACTTGGCATTTACCAGAAGCTCAGAGCAACCTTCCTCACCCCTGTCCAAATTCCCACATGGCTTTGGTTGGCTCTTAAAGGTTTGCCAACTGGCTTGGGATGCTTGGTTAAATCACACAGAATATAACCTCAAATGAAAAAGACCTGTGGTTTGGGGTTTTCTATTCATCACAAAATAGCTCAAAGCACCAGCTCTCTAGTGTCTGTGCACTGAACCATGCAAATTACATACACAGTTGATAAGTTAGGGGGGAAAAAAGACAATTTGCTTAGCATTTCAGGTTAAGCTAAAACATAAAGCATGCCATAAAACAGGCCTCTAAACTCAGTAAGTGTTATATACCATTGTTGTTCTTGGGATTAATAGCAATTATGTATATATATTTTCTCATGAGAACCCATAAACCATGTGAAAATGAATTGCAAGTCTAGAAGTTAAGTTACTTTTGTTTTTGAGCTGTTATTTTGCTTATGTAAACAAGTTTTGATGTCTTTTTTAAGACCAGATCTAAATGGTACAAGGCATAGTGGAGGGCTAGCTCCTGATGAATGAATTTGGGCTCCATAGGCAGTCAATTCAGATTATTTGGTGGCCAAATACTGGTTTGTGTTTTCCTAAATTACTCAGATAAATACTAGCTCTATTCTTGACTTTGTGCTGTTTGGATCTGACCTAAGTTTCTTTTACTCTTTTAATAATTAAACTACTGAAAACTCATTTTGCACACTTAGCTTTTTGCTCTGAAGTTAAAATACCATGTTAGAGGCTCACCTCATAAAATAGAAAGGACTTTCACAAGTCAGGAGGGAGACCTTTGTTCCAGGCCCAGCTCTGTCATTAATTAATGCAAAGGTCTTAGAAGTCAGTTTGTGCCTTTCCTCTGAAAGATGAAGATGTTGGGCCAGACCCTTGCTTTTCCCAGAGTGAACCAACAGCATGGGCACTGCCTGGGAGCCTATTAGAGTGTAGACCATGGGGCCTCACCCCGGGCCTACAGCATCAGAATCTGGATTTTAACAAGTACAAGTGATTTGTTTTTGCATTAATATTTGAGAAGCATGGACTTGATAGCCTCACCCCCGCCAATATTCTGATTTAATTAGGCCCAACCACTGGTATTTTAAAAAAGCTCCCCGGTGTGCTGTAATAAGCAACCAGGGTTCAAAATCCCTAGGCTGATTGACCTCTCTACACTCTCTTCCAGAGCTGAAAAACCATGAGTTCTGTCTTGTTTTCTAGTTAATATTTCATTCATTATAAAATGAGCCAAAGGAGCTAGGAACAGTGTCACATGCCTATAATCCCAGCAATTTGGGAGACTGAGGCAAGAGGATTGAAAGTTTGAAGTCAGCCTTAGCCATTTAGTGAGATCCAGTCTCAAAAACAAAAAAGGCTGGGAGTGTGACTGAGTGGGAAAGTGTCCCTGGTTTCAATCTCCAGCACCAAAAACAAAACAAAACAAAACAAAACTAAAAAACAAAAACAAAGGGATCAATGAGTAACTCTAACAGGTCAGATTCTAACACATACGTGTGATTTGCAGAATAGAATTTTAGTTTGCATCTCTTCCCTCATCCCACCCCTCACATCACTCCCAATAGGCTTTTAAAATTTTTTTAAATTTGTTTTAATTAGTTATACATGACAGTAGATACATTTATGCACTTTGATATATCATACATAGATGGGATATAATTTCTAATTTTTCTGAGAATACATGTTATAGAATCATATTGGTCATGCAGTCACATATATACATAAAGTAATAATGGTTTTTTTGTTTTGTTTTGTTTTGTTTTTTGTGGTACCAGGGATTGAACTCAGGGGCACTCGTCCACTGGGTCACATCCCCAGCCCTTTTTTGTATTTTATTTAGAGACAGGGTCTCACTGAGTTGCTAAGTGCCTCACCATTGCTGAGGCTGGCTTTGAACTCGCGATCCTCCTGCCTCAGCCTCCCAAAGTGCTGGGATTACAGGCGCGCGCCACCGTGCCCGGCTTAATAATGGGTATTTTATTCTACTATCTTTCCTATCCCCACATCCCCTCCCCTCCTCTACTTTCACTTCCTTCTACCTAATCTAAGGTAACCCTATTCTTCTCTAGTGCCCCCCTGCCTTATTGTGAATTGGCATCTGCATATTAAAGAAAATATTCAGCCTTTGTTTTTTTTAGGATTAGCTTATTCCGATTAGCATGATATTCTCCAGCTCCATCCATTTACCTCCAAATACCATAATTTTATTCTCTTTTAATACTAATATTCCATTGTGTATATGTACCACAAATTTTCTCTATCCATTCATCTGTTGAAGGGCATCTAGGTTGGTTCCATAGTTTAGCTATTGTGAATTGAGCTGCTATAAACATTGATATGGCTGCATTACTGTAGTATGCTGATTTTAAGTCCTTTGGGTATAAACCAAGGAGTGGGATATCTGGGTCAAATGGTGGTTCTATTCCAAGTTTTCCGAAGAATCTCCATACTGCCTTTTTTTTTTTTTTTTTTAACTTTTATTTATTTATTTGATTTTTAAATTTTTATTTATAGAGCACATTTTTACATATCTCTGGTTGTATACAAAGTATATTCACACCATTCGTGTCTTCATACCTGCACTTAGGGTAATGATATTCATCTCATTCTACCATCTTCTTTTTTTTTTTTTTTTAACCCTTTTTCACCCTCCCTTCTGCTCCCTCCCCACTGCTAAGTGAAGTTAGCCAATCTCAAAACCCCAAATGCCAAATGTTTTCTCTGATATAAGGAGGCCGATTCACAGTGGGGTTGGAACGAGGAGCTTAGGAAGATTAGAGGAACACTAGAATGTCCATACTGCTTTCCATAGTGGTTGCACCAATTTGCAGTCCCACCAGCAATGTATGAGTGTACCTTTGTCCCCACATCCTCACCAACATTTATTGTTGTCTGTATTCTTTTTTTTTTTTTTTTTTTTTTGGTACCAGGGATTGAACTCAGGGGCACTCGACCACTGGGCCACATCCCCATCCCTTTTTTGTATTTTATTTAGAGACAGGGTCTCACTGAGTTGCTAAGTGCCTCGCCATTGCTGAGGCTGGCTTTGAACTCACGATCCTCCTGCCTCAGCCTCCCAAAGTGCTGGGATTACAGGCGTGCGCCACCGCGCCCAGCTTGTCTGTATTCTTGATGATTGCCATTCTGACAGGAGTGAGATGAAATCTTAGTGTAGTTTTGATTTGCATTTCTCTAATTGCTAGAGATTTTGAACACTTTTACATATACTTGTTGATGAATTCTATTTCTTCTTCTGTGAAGTGTCTGTTCAGTTCCTTAGCCCATTAATTGATTGGGTTATTTGCTTTTTAGGTGTTAAGTTTTTTGAGTTCTTTATATATCTTAGAGATTAATGCTTTATCAGAGGTGCATGTGGTAAAGATTTTCTCCCAATCAGTAGGCTCTCTCCTCAAATTATTGATTGTTTCCTTTGCTAAGAGGAAGCTTTTTAATTTGAATCATCCCACCCAATAGGCTTTTTTAGCTGGGTAAAGTTTATTAAAATATCCTTATTCTGTAATTTTTGGACAAAGGATAACAGTTGTTTTATGCTATGTTTCAGGCCAAGTTTTCGCCGAACAAACTGGTTTGAGCCTGTGGGCTCTGAATATAAACAGGTTATGCAAAGAGTAGGGGTGATTGACCTGTCACCATTTGGCAAGTTTAACATCAAAGGCCAAGACTCCATTAGATTTTTGGACCATCTCTTTGCAAATGTCATTCCAAAGGTAAATAGACAAGGTCCAGAATTCTGACCCATTTAATTTCTGTCCCCTCTTTTTTTTTTTTTTCCCAAAAGCCAAAAATCCAATATGTTCTTTGAGCTTCATAATATCCGTATGAACACTAGAACTCTTTAACTAAGAATATAGGAACTAATTTTCAATTTTAATTTTTTGTTGTGTGAATTATCATCCAAGGACCTAATGACTTTGCTTAATTATGTCATTTAGAACCTAAAATTGACTTCAATTAAATGAAGTGTTATTTTATGACAAATAGCTTTAAGTGATTGTTAAGAACTGTAAATTAATCTTGGGTTTGGATAGTTCATACAATTGATATAAATGATAAGAGTAAGAGGCTTTTCATTATCAACACCCATATTTTTACTTACAAGTGTGCTAAAAGAATGCATAAGATTTTTTTATTCATCTTAATCCTAAATAAATTAAAATTTTTTTTGTGTAGGTGGGTTTTACAAATATAAGTCACATGTTAACACCAAAAGGTCGAGTGTATGCTGAGTTGACTGTTTCTCACCCGTCTCCTGGGGAGTTTCTATTAGTAACTGGTTCTGGATCAGAACTTCATGACCTTAGGTAAGTGTGGGTCTAGTAAGAAAATGTACATATTATTTATTGACTCACTCTTGAGAAAAACTAGTGAGTTTTTCTTCTACTAGTACTTGAAGTACAACTTTAATTCTTCTTAAACCTGATCATTTTGAATATATACTTCGTATATTTTATTGGAAAATCTCTGAAGGGAAGGTCCCTCTCCCCCTCCAAAGAGTCCATCCAGCAAGTTTACTGCTTCTAATAATATTAACTCCCATTCACTAGGCATTGTCAATGTGCCAGAACCCCTTCAGACATTACCTCAATTAATTCTTTCAAAATTTTTCTAAGTATATATTCTTGCCATTTTCAGGTGAGGAAGCTGAGCAAAAAGTAATTTGCTCAAGCCAGTCTTTTTTTTTTTTTTTTTTTTTTTTTTTTTTTTTTTTTTTTTGCCTGATGCTTACATTTGATCCACTTCAGTGAACTGCCCTGCTGAGTTCTTTTCTCCCTTTGTGATGCTTTGTGCTTTCTGACCCACTGCTGAAATTGTTGACCTGACAAATCAAGCTTTTGCATAAATTTTTGGTCAACTACAAAGTCTGTAGTCTTTAATGTAATATTCCAAAAATACTTGGAATATTGTTATTTAATAAATGTCTTATTCTGGCAGATTTTCACCTTAGTCATAAAAGGATGCAAATTATATACTCCAGTGTAAGATGTATTAGGTACCACATTAGTAGCTTAGCTCTGCCCAAATCCAGATGAACACTTTATAATAGACTTGCATAGCTCCAGATACTGCCAAATAAATTATAAATCAATCCTATAGTTGGGTTCTAATAACTCATCAAGACTTATAAATTGAAACCAGAGTTTTTATCTTTTCCTCATGATTGTCAGAGCAATTATATGTCTGGTGGCAGGCATATTATTAACCTTTAGCAGCACAAGTTTGTCTCCTGTGTACAGGTATTAGAGCAAAGTTGGGTTCAAATTAATTTTTGAAGACTGACTCATTAGTTGAAATGCAACAGAGCTGTCACTGTTTAAAAGAACTGTGTGGTAGAGCTCATCTAAACTTAACAATCCTTCTGTACTGTAAAAAATTACCCCCAAATCTGTAAGTGGGTGATTTAAAGAGAATCACTTAATATCTCAGGGACTCAGTTTCCTCAACTTTAAAAATCAGGTGATTGTATACAATGACCCTCTGGGGGATTTTCAGACATGTCTTCATGAGATATGTCTTCAAGCATGTTTTCAGAGAAATAATGTGAGTAAAATACATTGTTCAAGCATTATTTAGCATAATCTTCATGACTCTAATGCAGATGGATTGAAGAAGCAGCTGTCAAAGGTGGATATGATGTTGAAATTAAAAACATAACTGATGAGCTTGGAGTCCTTGGAGTTGCAGGGCCGTGTGCAAGGAAGGTCCTTCAGAAACTGACTCCTGAAGATCTTAGTGATGATGCTTTCAAATTTCTCCAGACCAAGACCCTAAAGGTTTCCAACATTCCTGTTACTGCTATTAGGATATCTTATACAGGTAAGAGTTGGAAAATGACTCTGAAATTTAAAAGAAATGCTACCAGAAAGATGTTACACATACACAAAATTATTTTTTCCATACATGTACACACAAGTGCACACACACACACTTTTATCAGTGTGACTTTGAAGGAAGATTTCTTCTGCCCAACTCTGAGACAAATCTGTCTATTCACTCCTAGTCTTTAGGGTGGTTCCATAGATTTCCAATTGTTGCTCCCATTTGAAAGGGTAGATAAGAAAGCAGGAAAAGATGGCCATTGGAACAGTTGGAATATCCAGGCCAGCAGACTCTATCTGGGAACAAATGGTTTGCCAGAGCTGGAGTCCCCCTAGAGGCCGTCCTGAATGTATCAAGCTTTGTATTAGCGCATTGTCAACAATCCAGCTGTCCTTCCAGACTGTTCTCTAGGAACACTTTCCCAGCATCTAACCTTGCACATGGCAGGTATTTGATGCAGAATGATCCTCAACTTCCCAGTGGGGCTCTGGGTTCACTTCTAGTTTCCGCTAGACCTCCTCATCACTTCAGTGAAGGAGTACTTTGTGCCCAAGCATTCCCTGATCACATGTTGCTCCCAGGCTGGTGGTGCCCTGGAAGAGCACATCACCACCAGCCCTGATGATGGGCAACAAGGAGAATACACGATATGAAAGGTACATCTTTCCCCTGGGCTTCTGTTCTAATTTTCCCACCTTTCTTCCACCAGACCTTGGCAAAATGGTGAACAAATGAAAAAGACAGGACTGGGTTGGATTCCTTCCTTTCTCCTTTCCTTTCTTCATTCCTTTCTTTCTTCTTTTTGTCCACAGTTCTATGAATGAAATACCGAGTGGGGAAGAAATGGGTTGCAAGGAGAGTCAAAGACTATGGCTCTCCCATAGTAAAGATAACTGGAATAATTCTCAGTTGATCGTACTTTGAAGCCTGTGATTCTTGGGCAAGGAGTTGGGGTATCTAAACCTTGAATCCCTTATCCTGATAAAAATACCATGCTAGTCATTTACCTAGTATTGTTATCCCCAAAATAGTCAAACCTCATCCTGAAGCTGGGGTCAAGAGTGGAGAGTAAGTTCTGTCTAATGGTCTTTGTGGGTTATGAGAAGAGGCGCCCTACATCCTGTGCTCCGTGTGGAGTCAGAATTGCACACAAAGGCACCTGTAACCCTGCAGGCTCCTCTGCAGTGGGGTCTGTGGCAACTTTTGTGAACTGGTCTTTTAAAAACTAACAATGTCTCTGTTGCATAAGTGGAATTTATCCGGCTTGTATGTGTGTTAGCTAATGCACCTTAGACCTAGTGGTCACTGTTCTTATCATGTTGTGGCCCCTCTGGGTTTATTTCAGGTGAGCTGGGCTGGGAGCTGTACCACAGACGAGAAGATTCCGCAGCACTTTATGATGCTATCATGAATGCAGGCCAGGAGGAGGGAATTGACAATTTCGGAACCTATGCCATGAATGCCTTAAGGCTGGAGAAAGCCTTCAGAGCCTGGGGATCCGAGGTTTGAAATGCTAGCATCTTCATTAAAAGTTTATGTTTATTTTGTCTGATGTTTGTGTGAGGGCTAGTTCTAACTGCATTAACTTTGGTGCTGGCTGTAAGAGAAATGACTTATTATTAAGACAACTTTATTTGATTAGAGGAAAAGGGTTTGATAGTTGAAAGTTCAGTGGAACTCTGACATGATGTTTATTCTACCTTAATTCCTGGCAGAGAGCCCTAGATACCTATCTCTGACAACAGGGAGCAGGCCTACCCCATAAGATTTGAGCATCAGCTTTCCAAATCTCTCCTCCTTCTCTGTGGTACAACCCATCATCATTTGTAAAGTGCAATTTCACAGTATCTTCATATGCATGATTTTATTTGCTCCAGGAGGTTATTATCATTACCTGTATTCTGCATGCATTAACACTAGTTTCAGTGAGTCATTTGGTCCAGATTATACAATAAGTGGCCTAACTGGGGTTCAAAATGTCCTTTCTGGAATGACAGTCTACCTCTGGAACCTTGACTTTTTCAGATATGCTGTTTGTTTCCTTGGAAGACATTGAGGTTTTAGACCTGAGGGGTGAGATAAGGGACAGTGGTAAAGGTGAACTTCAGAACATGGACTCTTGGGTTTAAACTGATCCTTTTACCACATACTAGCTATGGGATTAACCCCTAGAACCTCTGCTTTATTATAAAATGGAATATTTATCCTTTAGAATTATTGTAGATATTAGAGATGGTCTTCAAAGGGCCCAGCACAAAATAAAATTTAATTTAATCAAATTTAATTCAAAAGCACAGATAAGGACCCTTGGGCATATACACTATGGCAAAGGCAAGTGGGCCTGGAGTTGGATGACAGCTCACTGGAAGGCTGAAAGAGTTTGGGCCCTTGGGCAAGTTCTACATGAAAGACAGTCTATTGGGGGACTCTCAACCTAAACTGGCTGGCTGCCAGGAGAGGAAAAGGACGACTCTGTCCCTATGTTCTCAAGCAATGAAGCAGCAGAAGCATCCCTGTGGCAGTTAAACATTTCTCTATCCTTTTCCCTCTTGCTTCTCACAGGAGAACCCTCCTCTGGGAACTTTTCTCCATCTTAAGGCCCTGGAGTTTCCCAGCAGTGCCAGAGCGCCCTCTAGTGTTATGACAGCAATCATTCGTCTCTGCTTTTTTTTTTTTTTTTTTTTTTTTTCTGGAAGAAATTGCTCAACTTTGAGCAGATAAAAAATCATTTTTGAGTAGCTCAAATAGATTAAGAAATATGAGAAAAAATATGTTACCTGAGATAAATATATTAATTTGGTTTATGTAAATTCTGTGTTGTCTTTAAAAGTTTGATTCCTTTTAAAGGATTTAGACTAGTTCTCTTAGACTGAGAACAGCAAAGCAAACAAACAAAACCATTAATTTTGGTTCTTTACCAAATAATTGGCTTTAACTCTGAATTGATGTGTAATGATCCAGCCACAATGAGAAGACTTGAGATTCAACTGCATTTTTTCCTTTTTCTTTCTTGAACTCTGTGGCAGCCATTTTCTCCCATCTGCTTTTCCCTCTACTTACCCGTTTCTTGGCTAATTGCAAGATAAGTAAATTACTTTGTATCTTTTCAAAACCTAGTTATGCAAAATTATTACCAAAAAACTTGTGAAATCTTGTTTATAGAAGGGATATCATGTGTTATCCTTCATGTATTTATTAAAATAAAAGAGCTATGGAAACCAACTGTTTTAGTTTCTATATTTGCTATATTCAAATGACAGTATTTGATGAAAGGCTATATTTGAATTTTGGATTTGAAAAAACAACAACAACTGTTTGAGAGATCGGTCTATAATTTGCCTTTCTCAGAAACTCTATTCAAAAATCAAAAAAAGTATTCTCTCTCCTTAAAGAATAATATATGAAAGTCATATTGAAATGATTTGTACTTATCTAAGATTTGAAATGTGTGTTTTCCTCTTAGATGAATTGTGATACAAATCCCTTGGAAGCTGGACTGGAATATTTTGTCAAGTTAAACAAGGTATTTATATTCCAAATTATGCTTAAAGTCAATTTTAAAATTTTGATGTGGTTTTTTTGATAGAGCCATGCTTTAAAACTTAGCCAAGTATCATTATGGGGAAAAATGAGTTGCACATAAATACTAAGCATTGCTCAAATACTGCATATTAATCATTTGTTAAAATATGCTGTTTTCAAAGTATTGACGTGTACTTGCAGATTTAAGATAACAGTCTCCATCATCTTTAAGGGAGAAATTCAAATTCTAAGATAAAAATTAGTAAAGATAAGATGATTATCAGCTGGATTTCAGCAGGCGGTCTTGTAGAAATTGCACCACCACATTGTATATGTTTCGGTAACTCCTGGTGACCTGAGAAGTTCCACGTTAACTACTCAAAACATATTGCATCATCCACTCTCCCTGGATGCTTATGAAGCAGCCTCGCCTCCACAGATCTTCCCAAGTGCTTATGAAGCATCTTCGTATGTCACTGCAGCATCTGAACCTAAGCAAATGACACATTTCAAATGTGTGCTACATAAAAATGGATATTTACTGAAAAGCCAATTCAGGTCCAAAGATTCATATTAACAACTCCAAAGGGAACCACACAGTGGTTCTCAAAGTGTGGTCCAGGGACAGATAGCATCAACACCACCTGGGAGTTATTAGAAATGCAAATTCTCAGGGCAGAATCTCTGGGAGTCAGGACAACAAAGCTATGTTTTAACAAGCTGGACAGGGGATTCTGACACACCTAGACTTTGAGATGCACTATCTTACATAATTATAGTAGAAAAGCGTATCATGAGGCCAATTTATTATAGCCTAGCTCATCTATGTAAGTCCTGCAGATATAATTGATTTACCCCACTGAGCAGTGCCTAGGAGTTATTATAGAAGAACTTACTGGAACATGTTGCTGTTGGCTGTATTGAGGGATAGGGGCAGCAGCTGCTGCTGTTTGGGATAACTGTTAGGATTCCCAAAATAAGCTGTTCTGCCCTTGGTGCTTACAAATAAAGGTTGGTTTCCAGTCCCATGGGAATATGTGAAAACACTGTACACGAATCAGGCTAAGGAAACTTTTTAATGCCCCTGCATCAGTTCCCAAATTCTGAGATCAAATATTAACATAAAACATGTATATTTATAGTACTCAATTTTAGGAAAAAGAACCTCCTAAAGGGTTTTAAAGGGATTATCTTTGTGTACATTTTTTTCCATGGCTTTTATTTTTACGATGTACCATCTGCCTCTAGACCAGAGAAAGCAGGTGCTTGGAATTCAGGCAGATCCTAGCAGCAGATTGCTCCTTCTGATAACAGAAGTCTTAGTTTGGCTGTTTAAAATATGGATAAAAATGCCTGACTCTTGAAAGCACTAAAGTTCTGCTGTTGGTCACCAATAAGTAGATAGAAAACAGACTCTTAACTTCAATGTTTGGATATTATTGTTTGGGGATAAGGGCTAGATATATGATCTTTTCATTGAATTGTTAAAACATCCTTTATGATTATTAGCAGGTGTAGGTGGTGTATTTATTAGCTCTTTTAAACTAATCAAATAACCAAAGCTCATCTCCAAAGAAAGCTGTTTAAGAGATACTAATTTTGATTGATGGCATGTTTTTATGATTTCTGAATTGTTGGTTCTCAGTCAGAGGTTACAGAGTTAATTCTTAGAGATTTTATTGTGTAAAGGTCCACATAGCCCAAGGCCCTGGTCCTAACTGAACCAGTCATGTCGATTCAGGTGGTTAGTTGATATCAGTCTAATTGTAGTGATGCATACTAATTTCTAAGCCAGGTGAATAGATTGGATCAATTTTGTTTAGATCCTATTTGGTGGTTTTACAACTTCCTCATGTTTTCGTAGCAGCCTGTAATGTGAAACAGGTTCCTAAAATGCCTATTAACATTTCAAACTAAGATATGTAACTTGATAATTTGAGTCCCATTCCTTAAAAAAACAAAACAACAACAACAACAACAACAACAAAAACATTACCCAGCCATTACTATACAGAAAGATATTCCTTTAAAAACCCTTTGGAAGGCTTCATATAACTTTAAAAATTTTTTTTTGTAGTTGTGTATGGACAGA
This sequence comes from Tamias sibiricus, assembly GCA_025594165.1. NCBI lineage: Eukaryota > Metazoa > Chordata > Mammalia > Rodentia > Sciuridae > Tamias > Tamias sibiricus. Next base: position 105,368,517 of record CM046662.1, read on the forward strand.
ATGCCCTTATTTTATTTGTTTATTTTTATGTGGTGCTGAGGATCGAACCCAGTGCCTCACACATGCTAGGCAAGTGCTCTGCCCCTGAGCTACAGCACAGCCCTGGAAGGCTTCATGTAACTTTTTAAAGAATATCATACTTCAAGTGCATATTGCTTTGGAAAACCGATGCTGTATGAAAAGAGAAGCTGAAGCTGGTACAGAGGGATATTTATTATATTTGATAACAAAACAAAACAAAACACCCCCAAAAGTCAAGTCTTTCCTTTATTTTCCTTCAAAGCAAAGAGAGAGAATTCTCTGCTTGATCCTAAAGTAGTCACAAAACAATTAAGTAAGCCATAATGTGATGAAAAGATACAGAGAGGCAGACTGTCAAAGCCACAAGGGTCTCTGGACACCACCCCTCCTCACTTGAGGGCCAGGAAAATGAAGGACAGAGGTGTGAAGTGGCCTGGGGAAGGTCATCTCTCTAGCCCAGGTTGAATGCAGTTCTCTGACCTCAGTGTGAAGATCTCACGCACTGCTTTGCTCAGCAAGCTCCTTTTTCCATAATGGGCTTATGGAACTTGACAAAGTGCCCAGGGATTTCTTTTCCTAGTAATGCATATTACATAGAATTTGCATGGATACCTCTTATAAATTGATGTCCTCCAATGTCATGGTTTTTGTTGTAACTATTTGTGTGTGTGTGTGTGTGTGTGTGTGTGTGTGTGTGTTATGGTTAGATCAGCATTGCCCATTTTTAGAGGAAAATGACTGGGTGAGGTGATGGGCCATCAAGCCTCATAGGGTGAATTGTCTTATCAAAACCAGTAAGAAAGTAGGAAAAAGGGAAATGGAATAATGAAGAAATCTTCCATTGCAAAGGAAGGTGGTGGAGGGGGTGGGGTGCATGCCTGTAATCCCAGCTACATGGGAGGCTGAGGCAGAAGAATCAAAGTTTGAGGCCAGCCTCCACAACTTAGTGAGACCCTGTCTCAAAATAAAAACAAAAAGGGCTGGAGATGCAGCTCCATGGTAGAGCACCCCTGGGTTCAATCCCAGCACCTCAAAAACAAACAAGGAAGGTGATGGGACAGCTCCTGCTTTCTGGCCCCCAGCTCTGGCATTGGTTCAGGGTCGTAGAGACACATGTGGATGCGCATTCATTTAGTAAACACCTACTCATACCATTTATTAAACAAGTGCTAAGCCACAGTTCCAACAGCTGAAGATTTCTGATGGCACTCAGATCTGATGAAGTTTGAAGATACAGTATTTCTGGAAGTAAAGCCATAGGACAAGTTCTTAACTCTGATCTTGTCATTCCACCCAAGGTCACAGTACACAGCGCTGCAGTCTTGGGGACTTGAGCTGTAGGGCCCAGAAAGTGAGCATTTTGAAATGGAAGTACAGGTAAAAAATAATTGACTAGATACTTTTAAAAAATTTATTTATTTATTTTAATTAGGTATACATGACAGCAGAATGCATTTTGGTTCATTGTACACAATTGTAGCACGACTTCATTTCAGTGGTTGTACACGATGTAGCCTCACACCATATGTGCAGTCATACATGTACCAAGGGTAATGATGTCCATCTCATTCTACCATCTTTCCTGTCCTCATGCCCCCTCCCCACCCTCCCTCCCCTTTGCCCAATCTCAATTCCTCCTTTTTTCTGATGCCTCCCCACTCCCTGTTATGGATCAGCATTCACTTATCAGAGAGAACATCAGGTCTTTGGTTTTTTGGGATTGGCTTACTTTGCTTAGCATGATATTGTCCAACCCCATCCACTTACCTGCAAATGTGAACAGCCAAAGCAATCCTTAGCAAGAAGAGGAAAGCAGGAGGCATCACAATACCAGACCTTAAACTATACTACAAAGCTATAGTAACAAAAACAGCATGGTATTGGCAACCAAAATAGACATGTAGACCAATGGTACAGAATAGAAGACATGGAAACAAACCCACATAAATACAGTTATCTCATACTAGACAAAGGTACCACAAACATGCATTGGAGAAAAGATAGCCTCTTCAACAAATGGTGCTGGGAGAACTGGAAATCCATATGCATCAAAATGAAAACAAACCCCTATCTCTCACCATGCACAAATCTCAACTCAAAGTGGATCAAGGACCTAAGAATTAGTCGAGAGACCCTGCGCATAATAGAGGAAAAAGTAGGCCCAAATCTTCATCATGTCAGATTAAGCCCCAACTAAATGCTTTTTAAAGTCTCCTAACTAAGTTTCTGTACTGAAAACAACTCTTGTCATTGTTTTCAGTGGTATTTTGATTGGTTCCAAAAGAAGTTAATTTTGGGGAAAATCAGTGGCACTTTGTTTTTAGTTGGTTGGGGAAGAAACGCATCCATCAAGAACATGAGGAAAATCAGCTGCCTTAGGGTGGAGTCATAGCTATTCTTGGAATTTTCCTCTTAGACTTCCTGAATCTTTGTCCATTTCTGGAGAATCCCCAGCAAGATTCATAGAGAATTAAGTACTAAATGTAATTAAGCAGATTATTGGAAATTTCCTTCTATTTGTTTCTTCCTGTTCCTCTTCCTCTATCTGTGTCTTGAGCTTCTAACTACTAGAAACAAAATAAAATGTGATAAATATAGACTACAAATTAGAAGATAATGTTGATTTTAGAAAACACAGGATCTCTCTTTGAGCAAATGTTATTTAAAGTGTAACTACTCGGTAAGCAGAAACAAAAACAAACAAAACCGGTAAAGAGGTATAGCACTTACAATCAGGTTGACTATATCCTCAGTATTCAATAAATATTAGCTATTATTAAACCATCAAAGTGGAAAGAAAACATTGCTCACAGGCAGCAAGTCATAAAGGAGTTCCTAATACGTTACAGCAGCCATAGTATTCAATACTTAGGGGAATTTTAGGTAAATGTTAATAGGAATCAAAGAGACAAAAAATGTTCTTTGACATTCAGTCTTGGCTGGACATTGAAATCATCTGACATGTGATTCTTTTAAATAATATGTTGCTTCTTAAAAAGCCTTAAGGCCCCTATGCCCCAAATCAATTGAAAAAGGGATTCAGCCATCAGTTTTTGCTTTTAATTCCCCAGATGATTCCAGATAATATTAAGAATGACTATTTTAGGGCCTGGAGTTGTGGCTCAGTGGTAGAATGCCTGCCTAGCATGTGTGAGGTACTGGGTTCAATTCTCAGCACCACATATAACCAAATAAAATAAAGGTCCAGGGACAACTAAAAAATATTTTTTTTTAAAGAAAATGACGATTTTAGACCAACTGACTGGAAATTATATCCTGAAGAACTTTTAGAAATTACTTGATGCTCTACTCCAGTGATTCTCAAAGTATGGTCCACAGACCAGCAGTCAAAATGCTATCTAGGGATTTGTTAGAACATACAAATTGTCCACCTCAACAGAACATTGACCTGCCCTAAGCCATCAGATCAACTCTGCACATAGGGTTTTTTAATTTTATTTTTTAAACTTATCTCTTTTAAAAAATTTTTTAGTTGTAGATGGAAACAATACCTTTATTTTATTTATTTATTTTTATGTGGTGCTGAGATTGAACCCAGTGCCTCACATGTGCTAGGCAAGTGCTCTACCACTGAGCTACAACCCCAGCCCCTGCCATAGGGTCTTAAAGTCCTGCAGGTGATTTTTTTTTTTTTTTTTTTTAAACAATGAAAATCAAGAACCAGTGTCTCAGGTTTTTTTTTTTTTTTTCTAATTTTATGCCAGCTATGGTCTTGAGGATAAACAGGCAAGCAGAAAGACAGATAGACTGATGAGTGCATGTGCTGTAGAATCTGCAGTGGATCGGAAGGAAGTTAACAGATTTGTAGCCCATTCTGGTTAATCTACAGATTAATGATATTGGGTCCTGCATCTCTGGTTTTTCTTTTAGAACTAGGAAGTTATTTTTTTTTTTTTTAATTTTTTGGTGCTGGAGATCAAACCCAGGGCCTCCTGATTGCTAGGCAAGTGCTCCACCACTGAGCTAAACACAAGTCCTGAATTTTTTAAAGTCACCAAATCCCAGCTGCGTGGCCTGGGAAAGCCACTTAACTTCATTTTGCACCTGAGAGTTCTAATCTGTAAAATGAAGATTCCTTTTTTGCAAGTCTAAAATTCTATAAAATGCCACTGAGCATAGTGGTTGAAGACTATGTTGAAGACTATCACAAGATAATGTGCTATATTATCTTATGAATCACATAATTGTGTCATTCTCATTAAGCCACCCTTAATCTCTTACCCATTTCTATTGCTTAATGATAAGGGAAGGGGAGAGAAGGGAAAAGAAGGGGTTACTTAGGCTGAAGTATAGTTTATCATTTCTGAAACACCTGTCAGAGTATATTAAACTGATAGCTCTTGAATCATTATCCTCCTATGTATCCAATTTCTGTTATGAAACATTATTTTGCAACTATCCTAAAAGCTTAAGTGTACTATAAGTTGACTGCTTTAAAATTTGGAAATCTGGGAAAATGCAGGTCTTAGAATAAGTTTAATATATTGCTTATATTTTATTTTTATTTTAACAGCATAATTGAACATGCAATAAATTGACATATTTAAAGTAAACAATTTGTAATGTTTAAAATATACAAATGCCGATGAAACCATCACCACAAGGGAAGATAGTGAATATATTTCTTGTCTTCAGCAGGTTGCTCATGCCCCTTAGTAATCCCTACCTCCCAATCCTCCCCACAGTCCCGCCTTCTCCCAGGAAACCATTTATGTGCCTTCTATCACTAATCAATGTTTTTATAACTTCTAGAATAAATTCAAAATCTACCTAAATGGAATCATACAGTACATACTTTTTTTTGCATATGGATTCATTTCACTCCGTGTAATTAGTTAAAGTCATGCTTGTCATTAGATGTATCAATAGTTCATTGCTTTTTATAGTAGTAAATAATATTCCATTTTAAGGATATAGCACAGGTTTTTTTTTTCAGCTTTCTTTTTTTTTAATATATTTTTAGTTGTAGATGGACACAATCTCTCTTTCTTTCTTTCTTTTCTTTCTTTCTTTCTTTTTATATGGTACTGAGGATCGAACCCAGTGCCTCACATGTGTGAGGCAAGTGCTCTACCACTGAGCTACAGCCCCAGCCCTCACATTTTATTTTAACACTCATTTGTTGATGAACATTTAGGTCGTTTCCAGTTTAGGCTATTACAAATATAGCTGCTGTAAACATTTGTGTATAAGAATGTGTTGCTTTCTTTACTCCTGGATAAATATTGATGATTAGAATGGCTGGGTAAAATGGCAAATAAATGTTAACTATATTATGTTAACATCTTTATGTTAACTTTTTAAGAAACTGATTTAAACATGTAAGGTAGTGTACCATTTTATATTTCCACCAGCAGTATGTAAGAGTTCCAGTTCCTCTATATTCTTGTCCAAAGTTTGTTATGGTCAGTTTTAATTCTAGCTGTTCTAAGAGATTTGTATCTCACTGTGGTTTGAATTTATTTTCTTGAAAACTAATGATGTTGGTCTGGGGATGCTGCTTAGCCGTAATGCGCTTGCTTGGCATGTGTGAAGCCCTGGCTTCTGTCCCCAGCACCTATCTACTGTTCTTAGCTCTACTTTTGTGAAATGTCTGGCCAGATTTTTTACCCATTTTTAATTGGATTTGAGTTTTTAAAGTTATGTATTCTAGGTATTTAGCAGGTCTGTGCTTTGCAAATATTTTTTCTAGTCTATGTTTTGTTTTGGTTTTTTCATGTGTCTAATGAGGTCTTTCAAAGAGCAGAAGTTTTTGATTTTTTATTTAAGTCCTTATCAATTTGATCTTTTATGGATCATATTTTTGGTTCATATTCAAGAAATCTTTGCTAACCCAAAATTACAACAATGTTCTCCTCTGTTTTCTTCTAGAAGATTTTGTCTAAGTTTTACAAACATTTTATTTAATTTAAAAAAAATTTTAAATGTTTTTATTAGTGCATCATAGTTATCCACAATACTGGGGTTCTTCTAGAAGTTTTGCCATCTTGCTTTTTACATATAGGTCTATGTTTTCTTCTAGAAGATTGACCATCTTTCTTACTTTTCACACTTAGGTCTAAGGTCTATTTTTAGTTTATTTTTGTCACTGGTCTGACTATGGATTGAAGTTTATTTTTTGCATGTGGATCTCCACTTGTTTCCAGCGCTATTTGTTGAGAATACCCCATGCTCTCTACGCTTCATTGCCTTTTCACTTTTGTGAAGCATTAGCCGCGCATAGAGTCGTAGGTCCTTTCCTGGACTCTGTTGTGTTCCACTGACCTGTCTGTCTTGGTGCTCATACTACCCTGTTTTGATTACTACAGTAAGGTTGTGATAACCCTGAAACTTTGTTCTTCTTTTCAAAAATTGTTTTTGCTATTCTAGGTCCATTGGATTTTCCTGAAATTTTAGAATCAGCTTGTCAATGAATTAAAAAAAATATTTTGAGATTTTGAATGGAATTGCATTATATTCATAGGTTAGTTCAAGTTTTTAATACACAAAATTCATCTTTTTTTGGCCATCTTTAATTTCTCTTACAAATGCTTCAGAGTTTTCAGTATACAAGTCTTGCACAACTTATTTTTGTAGATTTATCATTAAGTGTTTCATATTTTGATACTGTATAAATAGTATATTTAATTTCAACTTTCAGTTCTTTATTACTAATATATAAAAGTATAGCTGGTTTTGTATATCAATCTTATATTTTGCAACCTTACTAAATCCACTTAGTTTTTCTAGTAGCTTTTCTGTAGATTTCATTGGATTTTCTACATGGACAATCATGCTGTGTAACAATAAAGGCTTCTTTGTCGTTTCTAATCCAAATGTCTTTTTTTTCTTCTTCTTCTTCTTTCTTGTCTTCTTGTGTTACCAGTAAAAAAAAAAGGTATGAATAAACAAATAAATAAATAGAAAATAAAAAACATTTAAGTCTGATTGAGGGGATGGGGTAGAATGCTTGCCTAGCATGTGTGAGGCACCGGGTTTGATTCTTGGCACCACGTATAAATAAATTAAAAAATAGAAGTTCATTAACAACTAATAGAAATGCTTTAAAAAAAAATACTGTTGAGTCTTCAACACAGTTGAATAGACGTGGTGAGAGCAAATATCCGTACCTTGCCCTGAACCTGGGTGAGAAGCATTCAATCTTTCATCATTAGGTATGATGTTAGTTACAGGTTTTTATAGATGTTCTCTGTCAGTTGGGGGCATATCCTTCTATTCTTAGTGCTGTTTTAAAATCAGGAATAGATACTGGATTTTAGCAAATACTTTTTTTTTTCTACATATATTTAGATCATCATATTCTGTTTTACTTTGTTATATAGTGAACTGTATTAATATTCTAATGTTAAGCCTTTTGCTTTTGGGATAGAATTAAGTTGGAAATGACATCTTTTTCTACATTGTTGGATTTTATTAAACAAATTTTAAAAGAAAATATACAGATATGTTTTTATAGGTCTCCAAGCTTCCAATTATTTTATTTATTTTCCTTCTCTTTTGAACATTGTGAGGTTTTTCAGTACAGGCACTAGCAATACAGACTTTTTTTTTTTTTTTTTTTTTTTTTTTTAAATCTCCAACACCTAGCTCAGAGCTGGCATATGGCAGATGCCCAGTAAATATTTTGTTGTTATAATTAGTGTTGAGAGATGATGCTAGGGAAGCACTGGGGCCTCATCAGAAGGGGTCTCTCATCTGCCAGGCTAAGGAATTTGTCCTAGAGACATTGAGCAGGGATTGAAGAATTTTAAGGAGTGACAGTGGTGGTGGGAAACAGATTAAAAGCAAGTTACATAATTACCCTATGTGTATCTATGATTACACAACCAGTGTAACTCTACATTATGTACAATCAGAAGAATGAGAAGTTATACTCCATTTATGTGGGATGTGTCAAAGTGCATTCTACTGTCATGCATAACTAATTAGAACAACAACAACCAAAGTAAGTGAGTCTGGTGATTAGGAGGTCATTTTCCCAACTGTTGAAGAAATCTAGTAGAGAGATGGTGAAAGCTTCAACTACAACAGTGGCCGTAGAGTGGAGAATAAAAGGGCATGTGTGACATTTAGAAGGTAGCATGAACACCACCTGCAGTCTGATGTGAAGGGGTTCAGAGAAAGATATAATACACTGTTAAAGACCTGAGAAATGCAGCAGGGGTGTACTTGACAGATTGGAAGGATTTGACAGATTGGAAGGCCACTGAGCTCATGGGTTTGGAGAGCTCTGCTCTGGAAGTATTGCTGTGGATTGTTCTGCAGCACCTATGCTTACCTTTGCCGTAGTGCTTGTCCCACTCCATATTGCTGGCTACCTCCTCAGCTAAACTGTGAACTCCCCGAGGACAGGATCCTTAGGGCCTAGCAGCGTGTCTGATCATTAGTGGGGACTGAGTTAATATTGGTTGAAGGATTCAAATTGTTGCTCTGCCACCTTCTAGTTCTAAGACTAAATAAATTGCTTAATCTCTAAGCACTTTAGTTTTCTCATCTGTAAAATGAAGAAACACCCACTGCGTATGTTTGTTAAAAATCTTAGATGAGATAAATAACATTTGGTACCTCACTAAATGTTAGTCCCTTTCCATTTTATTGAATTGAATTTTAATAAATCATTCAGGGAAAAGCAGCTATACAAAAAATCGCTTGTTTTTTTAAAGACCTCAGCAAGGAAAATCTTGGGTCTCTATTGAAGCTTGTTTTTTCATACTTATTTTCTTTCTTTTTTTTAAAAAAAATTTTTCTTAGTTGTAGATGGACACAAAACCTTTATTTTATTAATTTATTTGTATGTGATGCTGAGGATCAAACCCAGTGTCTCACATGTGCTAGGCAAGTGCTCTACCACTGAGCCACAACCCCAGCCCTTTTCTTATCTTCTTTAATAATAATTTTCTTTGCATGGAGGCAAAGTTCTTTGCTGAAAACACCAGTGGGCACTTCTTCTTTACCCATAGAAAAGAAAATTACAATTGTCCCTCAGTTTGCATAAGCAATTGGTTCCAGCTCCCTCCACCATGCCAACATTGGTGGATGCTTAAGCCGTTTATATAAAGTGGTATAGTGTGTGCATCTAACCTGTTCACATCTTCCTGTATGCTTTAAATCATCTCTAAATTACTTATAATACCTGTTATGCTTTGGATGATGTGTTCCCCAAAAAGTTATGTGTGTTAAAGACTCACGGACTAGTCAGTCCCCAGTAAAACCATGTTCAGAGGTGGGGCTTTGAGGAAGTGATTGGATCTTGAGGGCTTTAACTGTCAGTGGATCAATCCATTGAGAGAATCATAATTTGGGGACATTATTGGGATGTGGTGGAAACTGTAAGAGGTGGGACCTAGTTGAAGGGAGTGGGTCCTTGGGGACTATATCTTGATGCTATAATTTGCCATGAGGTGAGCATCTTTCTTCTAATACTCTCTTCTGCTATGGTATTAAGTTTCATTTCAGACTTAAAGCAAAAGACCTGACAACCATGAACTGAAACTTCTGAAACCATAAGCCACAATCTTCCTTCCTTTAAGTTGATTTTCTCAGGCATTTTGTCACAGTGATGAAAAGCTGAATAACACGTGCCTAATAAAATGCAATTTAAATATCATTTAAATAGGTGTTAGTCTCTGTTGTTTAGGGAATAATGACAAGAAAAAAGTGCACATTTTCAGTGTAGACAGTTTTTTTTCCTGAAAATTTTGATCTGTGGTTAATTGAATTCACAGATGTAGAACCCATGGATATAAAAGGCCCACTGCCTTGTGAACACTCTATGTTGTAATTGTTGCTGAAGCAATTAAACAGAAAAGTACACCCGATAAAGCCATAGGTCTACCTAACACTTTTCCTTTGGTTAGATTCAAACACTGAAAAATAAATGTTTTCTTTAAAACTAAATCTAGTAAAACTCATAGAACACATGTAATGGGGGCTGCTAATAGTTTTGAAAATCTTAGCTGGTTTTGAATGCTCATTACCTTTATTATTGACCTGGTGTAGGCATATTTTAAATATTTCCCCCAAGTTTCTATTTCATCTCCTCCTTTCTTGTAGTCAATAGGGTTCATTTTCTAGTTTTATTAAAGACTTTTTAAAGAAGGAATTCTTACCTGTCTAGTAATTTTGGTTATAACGATACTAGATGAGAGGTTTCTTTCAGATTCTAAGGGCAAAGAATGAGAACACTGAATATGTGGGAGTGTTCACTTTTCAGCCAATAATAACAGTCTTTAGTCACTACACTAATGGAAATTGTGGTCCTTGTGAACTTACCTGGAATGTTTAGAAGCTCTGCGTAGTGGGAGAGGAACCAGGAGTCGAGAAGCTTGACTTTGAGGTTTGGTGCTAATTCACTTTGTCACTTCAAGTAAAAACATTACCTTTGCTGTGCCTTCGTGTTCTCATATGCGAAACAAGATTGTACTAAATTTTCTGCTTTTTAAAAGACTTCTGTGACTCTAATTCTGTGAATATGAAAGGACTGATGCTAAAATTTGTCTTGGTGGGGGTAAGTCAGTCATTTCCCCAGGTGAATGAACCCAGCATCCGGCTTTTTAGAGCACTGAAAAGTTCAGATTCACATACACCATAGGTGAGCAATGGCCGCGTGCTTTACAAAGGGATTTCCACTGGGATTGTTTTAAATGGTGAACCAAAGGCCTTTTGAAATGAGAAGCTTTTCAGCAAAGTATTGAGAGACAGCAACAGAAGACTTCCACCTGGATTTTCATCCCACTCTGCCACTCACAGTAGCTGGTGACATTTTCTTCTCATTTAGCGGGGTCTTCCTGCAGTCCTCTCCACACCTGTAAAACAGGGGCGTGAGTTAGTGCTGCGCCTGATTTTTAAGGCTTTATGGATACCTAGGATCTTACATTCTCTGGTGTCTTTAGAGTTTGGGCTTTTTTTTGGTACTGGGGATTAAACTCAGGGGCACTCGACCACTGGACCACATCCCCATCCCTTTTTTGTATTTTATTTAGAGACAGGATCTCACTGAGTTGCTAAGTGCCTCTCCATTGGTGAGGCTGGCTTTGAACTCGTGATCCTCCTGCCTCAGCCTCCCAAGTCTGGGATTACAGGTGTGAACCACCTTGCCCAGCTTAGAACTTTTAATATTTAAATTAAAAGGATTTTGCCCAAAAATTCAATCAAAGTAATGGCTTAAAGAAAAGGTCTAAGACTTTGATGTTATAATCTTTCCTTGGTCTATTAAAGGCTACTCCCCTGACTCTTCTTTCACTGCTGCAGCCAAATTTGACTTTATGTGTCTGCAAGTTCTCTATTGCCCTAAGAATCACTGCCTGAAATATATTGATTTAATGTATTCATTTTGCACTGGCTTTTAGGTTATATGTGTGCCTTTAATAGGGCTAATAAGAGATGAGTAATTACTTTTCCTTTAAAATCTACTTAATGTTTTCATATATGTGGATGTTATATTAAGTACATATTTCAGGTGGTTCTTTTAATGGCTTTTATCACTATTTAAAATTAATTAATTAAAAAACACAAGCCAAGACTTTTTTTAAGCTGTAGTCTCAGAGCTCCAGAAATTTATGCATTCCTCAAAGACACTAATGGCTATTTATATAGTTAATTTGGCATTGACTCATTACAGAAATGTATTTTTGTTCTTGGGTCATTTTGAAAGCACCAATTTAAATTACAGCATAACCTTCAAGACACATTTTCTTCTCGTTTATAATTAATAACTATGTAGCAGAGTAAATTCTACAATCTTGGGAGGCAAGTCAAGTCAAACGAGGATGCAAGGCCATCACCTCACTTTAAGTCTTCTCAAGTTTAGAGCCCTGGGAGTTTGGGGACGGATTGTGTCAAGGGACAGGTGCATCTCCTGTCTGTGCTGTAAGTACATCACTTTTCTACAAGGGTTTTGTTGCTGCTGTCTGTCAGAAGATTGTTTTCATTCATGTCTGAGGACAATATTGCTGACAAGATCACTTCCTAATTCAGGGATATAAACTATAGATGTCAAATTTCATTAGAATTAACCTTCAGGGTGTTGTCAAAGACTTTTACACAATATAATGAATGTCATTCAAAACAGGTTCTGGCAACTTAGGAGAAATTGTTTTAAAAATTCTTCATTTAGAATATTTATATCAACTGTGCTTTCCAGTGGTAGACCCCTGGTTCCGGTGTTTTAAAAAATATGAATAAAATCTGATTTATGTTGCCAAGTAAATGAAACAGTTTATTCACCTGAAAACTGGGGTTAACATACCTATCTTCATGGGGTTCCATGAGGAATAAATGAGCTCACACACATAAAGCCCTCAGCATAGTGTCTGACACATTGTCAAGTGCCTAACAAATTATGAATGTTCCTTATTAATAATATTTTTAACCAAATTTACTACTGTAATTTTCTTCTAAAGAAAGTTTTCTGTTCCCGTCTCCTGTTTCTCTCATGCATAGCTGGTACCTGATGTTCCCACTTAGCCTTTGGAAGGATTGTGAATTTAGTAAAGGTAGGGTTAAGTTCCCTCTGGCACATGTTGTTCCTATCCTGGCACCTGCTCTTGTAACTCTCCTCCAGCATCCCAAGGGACCTATTTCTGATGACTTTGGTCATGCCCAGCTGTCCCCACTTCTTCAGGGATGCAGCAGGCATTGGCTTCAGCGGCTGAGGTCTTGGTTCTTAACCAATCTTCTGATGACCTGTCTAAGTTTCTTCACTTATTTTAGACCCCCAATTTGCCATCTGTGGGCTATTGTGAAAATCAAATTATAACATATGTACAAGCACTTTTGGAAAAGTTATGCAGAACATAGTTACTATAAAATCTACTCGTCTTCCAAAACTTAACTTGAGCAACTTCCTCTATAAAATTGTTACTAATGGAATACTGTCCCCACCCCACTCTCCCACGTTAGTCAGAATCTTCTTTGGCCCCACTGTGCATACTTCTGTCACCATGTCTGTTTGTTTGCATTCTGCCTCCATGTATTAGATGCTATTTGTTTTAGATTTACGAAACACTTTGGATATATATATTCTTCTAGAACATGCAGAACCACATGTGAATCATGTTCCAAAATTGATATTGCTGATTACTGTTGTCTGTCATGTTCCACTACATTACCAATCATCTCGAATTTTTTTTTTTTTTTTTTTTTTTGTCCTCTGATATGTTAAAAAATTGAAGAGAGAGAATACTTGCAGGACTGGGCATGTTTTGATGTGGAAGGAAGGGGGTCACATTTCCCCAGGGGCCTTCTGAGGCTACAAGAACTTGTTCTATTAAGCTGTGAATACTCCATGCCTAACAAGTATCTGATACACAGTAGAGGCTTAATGACAGATGAATAATAATTGCAAAAAACTCCGTGACCAGAAACCTTCAAGACCTAAAGGAATCTCTAATTGTGAAGATTCAGATTCCATGACAGGAGATGAGGAGCGATTCAGGATCTGCTGGCATGCCACAAATCACACTGGGTAAAGCGTTGGCCACTCATATTACTCTAAGTGCTTCTTCACACAACAAGGCATGATTTTTTTTTTTTTTTTACTGTAGTTATTGACTCCTATGTAGACAAGGATTCCAAAAAAGCACCCATTAACATTTTTCATCTATCATAGCAAGTCTCCTTTTAAAAATATAGCAAAAAAGTTGTCCACATATAAATTTTACCACAATGAATCATGCATATATATGTGTGTCTGTGTGTGTGAGGACCTACATAATGCACTAATAAAAATAACAAGAGCAATAATAGAAGGGAGATGAGTAGAGAAGAGCATGCAGACCTGGGGAGAGGAGAGCAGGGGGAAAGGGAAGGCACCCGGAAATGAGATTGATCAAATTATGCTATGCACACGTATGCACGTAACACCATGAATCCCACTATTATGCATAATTACAATTTACCAACAAAAATACAGGAAAAGCAAAAAATTTAGTCACTATTGTGGAGTTCTTTCTGTATTTAGATATATGTATTTTTAACTACAGTGAACTTCAGTTGGTTATGACTTTTTTACCATGAATTTATTTTACATATGAATCAAATAAATCACTCTCTTCCTGTGTCCCCTCCCCCAGTTAATCCTGTCTTCAATCATACAGGCTCCAATCTTGAACTTGTTGTGCTTCTGGCTTTCCCATTTTCACCCTCTGGGTCACACTGGGGAAGAGTGAGAATTGGACTTTCATTTTGCACATCATTTTAACCTTGGCTGATGGAAGCTTCCTTCAGCTTCCTGTTCGGGTCAGCAACTTAAAATTGCAGTATCCATAGAGATGGCACTGTGTTGTGGCCTCATCCTTGAAGCTGTGGATCAGTAAAAGAGTGAACTGGGGGCGTCAGGCAGATGGTGTGCAAGGACCTTGTTTTAGTCAGCTTTTTCGCTGCTGTGACTAAAGGATCTGACCAGAACAATCGTAGAGGAGGTAAAACAGACCTTTTTTTGCAGCTTCTCTGGGAGGTCACAGGGTTTTTATTGCACTCAGCCCTAAGAGCTGTGTAAATCCTAACTGTTGGCAGTAGAGGACCTCTTTGGCATGAAATATTGTTTCCTTTCCTCTTATGGCCAATGAAGAAATTAAAGTTTGTGGTCGTTTCCTTTCTTTTCTCAGTGGTTAGTCTATATGTGACAGCTGTTTTGAGATTCTTGTTTTTTAGTGTGATTTCTTAATTCTTATTCAGCACAATAAATTCTTATTGTGTATTAAGAATTTTCTTTTTCTTCCATAAGAGATGCTTGTTTGGGCTCATTATGTAGAAGACTTACCTAATGTCCCCCTTGGAGGTCAGCCTTCCCTCCTGGGCACTCTCCTTGCTCATAGCCTCTGATCAGTTTATCTCACTTATCAAGGGTCCCCTGGCATTCTGGTTGGGTAGAATAGTGTTCCCACTGAGGAGTCATTGCTCACCCGTGTGTCCTACTCAGTCGTAAGGTATATTACTTATAATGGGAAAGTCTTCAAATTTGCCTGATTCCACTTTTTTTTTTTCAACACATCAGAATGGATTCAAGGTTATCTCCATAACAATGTTACTCTCACTCGCTAGCGTTGCATTGGGAATAACCCTGAGTGTGCCCATGGGAGTGTATTAAGAATAGGAATGTCATCTGTCATGTGTTGCATGGAATATGGCAAAAAGGTTGCAAAGCACAATGTTCAGGAATAAGCTCTTTGATCAAAACATCTGTGTGTAACTCATTTTATACCCACAGAGAAACTGGCTTGATGTTTCACACATAGTAGGTTTTCGATAAATGTTTCCTGCATGAAGTAGTGACTGCAACCCCCACCAGTTAAAACATTTCAGGGATCATTATTTTGAAGTGTGTATGTGGGGGGTGGATACAGCATTTTAGCATCACATTTCAAAAATGTGTATTTCCTGCCTGTAAAAACCTCCAGTAGGTGGAATTGAGTTCCTTGCTGACAGCCCGTAACACAGTCCAGACCCATCAGATACAAGGGCCACTTTCATAACGCACCATTGCAGTATAATGCCTTGTGTTTTTCCTGCCTACGTGGTTCTGGTAAAATTGTCATCACGGTTATTACCCTTAAGTGTAACATATTTTGAAGGGATAGGTGGCTGAGACTGTCATTTGAGGACTAAGAAATATTTGTCTAGATGTTTGATCCAATCTGTTTTTTTTTTATTTAATGTGTAATTGGCGAGAAAATAGCAAAGACAAATTTAAATGCTTGCATCTCTAACCTTGTCACAGTGTCTGAGCATTCATTCATCATCATTATCTTGGATTCCTGCAGCCAGCAGACTTCATAGGAAAGCAAGCACTGAAACAGATTAAAGCCAAGGGGCTGAAACGGAGACTGGTCTGCCTCACCTTGGCAACGGATGATGTGGATCCGGAGGGAAATGAAAGCATCTGGTACCACGGCAAGGTGAGCGGGGAGGATCTGGCTGCCAGGGGCCACTGGAGCGTCCTCAGCAGAAGTGCTCCTTGTTCCTGTTCATTTGTAGAGGTTTTGCTGATTTACTTATTTATTGGAAGGATGACACGCTTTTGATTTCTGAGTTGACATTCAAGAAACAGAAAGCAATTAACTGAAAGGAAAATGAAACGCTGCTCATTTTTGAAAGCATGAGATTCTATACGCTCTGTTTTAGAAAAAAAAATAACAAACCCAAGGACTTCTAATATATTGGACAACGAGAAAGGTCTTGAGTCAGGGGGCAAAATCATCTATTTGTAAACCACGTTCTTGTCTATGAGTGTGGAAGATGGATTTTATAAAGAATTTGGCATTTTGATTTAGCTTCTCAGGGATCCTGCAGAAGGGGGCAATTAGCATATTAGCAGAAATAAATTTCCAAGGGAAAACATCTATGACAATGAGGGTTGAGTCTTAGAAAGTTAAGTGGAAAAAAAGAAAAAGAAAGAAAGAAAGCTAAGTGAAAAGTGGCAACCATTTGGTTCTTCGGAAAGAGTGAAATTACTCTTTCCACTTTGGAATGTGTGTGTTGTTCTGTTTGTATTTGGTAAAAACAGGGTTAGTCAGGCAACTTATCTGTGGAACTGAATTTCCTCCACGTTCTATGGTTGCTTATAAAATACATTTTGGTTCGACATGTGCATATGTTTTGACTAGTGTTAGCAGTCAGGTCTAGAACATGTGGAGGACATAGGGCCTCAAGTCTCATCTAGGAAACTGCTCCATATTGAGCAGGGGAGGCTTGATCAATAACCAAGACTCAGAGATCCTATGCCTGGTGTAGCTGCCTGAATGCTGTTGCAGCCACAATACCGCAGGAGGAAATTCAGTGGCAGGAATGATTCTTTTATTCTCTTTTTCTCTTTGGCTTCTAAACTAAACTCTTTTCCTTATATCTTCTTTTTCTCTTTGGCTTTCTCTTTTTCTCTCTAGCTTCTCTGGCTTTTTCTAGCTTCAGCAACCTCTTGAACTCTTAACCACTCTGACTCTTTTTTCTTCTGCCGTCTAACCGCTCTGACTCTTTTCTTCTTCTGACTACGTCTTCTGACTGCGTTCTTCTTCTGACGATGTCTAACCTTCTTCTGACTCTTTCTAACCGACCTCACCCGGTTATATATCTTTAGCTTTATAGGTGCGTCACGTGAATACTTTGAATAATGTATTGATATCAGGTGGAAACGAGAACATATGGCTCCCAGGTAACTGCAATAGCCACCTCCCTGATTAGGGCTTCTTCAGCCTGGGTTTTTTTTTTTTTTTTTTTTTTTTCCTCATTCACTGCAGCTTACTTGATATTTGTTGTCATTTTCTCCACATCTTCAGTGACAAGGTGATAGAAGTGGTATCAAATCATAGCCTTAGCCAGGCACGGTGTTGCATGCCTGTAATCCCGGCAGCTCAGGAGGCTGAGGCAGGAGGATTGCAAGTTCAAAGCCAGCCTCAGCAAAAGCAAGGCACTAAGCAACTCAGTGAGAGCCTGTCTCTAAATAAAATACAAAACAGGGCTGGAGATGTGGCTCAGTGGTTGAGTGCCCCTGAGTTCAATCCCTGGTATAAAAAAAAAAAAAAAAAAATCATAGCCTTTGGATTAGTAAAAAAATGGCAACATGAGCTAAGTCATGACATACATGTTATCTGACATACATGTTACCATGTTACATCTACTGAGCTTCTAGGATACACCACATATTTTTCATGTTCTCTCTCGTTTACATTTACAACATCCCTGTCAGATATATTCTTATATATGATTGTCTCCATTTTAAAGATGAGGCTTTGGGACTCACAGAGATTAAATAACTTTCTTGAGGTCACACAGCTAGTAATGGATGGGGCTGATTTCTGTCCCTGCCTTGGGCCTTGAATTTCTGTTCTTTCTTCTAAGGCATGCTGACTACTCTGGTTTGCTCTACTTTTTTGTCTCTGCTGATGTCCTTCTGGAGTCTCTTTAGAACTTATTTACACACCCACAATTTTTGTAGATGTAGCAAGCTGCTGGATGTTTAGACACTGTGAAGCTGACAGACTTTTCTTAGATCTCCCACTTCTTTAACTTCCCACACACTTAACAAACTGACCTTCACTTTCTTCTTATGTTGGGCTGAGTTTTCTTTTCTGTTTTAATTGTTTCTACTCTCCTCATTATTTCCCCTTTCGCTTTCTGTTCTGCGTCTCTGGTTTAGCCTCTAAAATATATTTTCCCCTCCAATTTCGAATTTGCCCACAATTCACATGATTTCTACTGATCACCAGCTCTGCTATTAGCCAGGGGGTTGGCCTGACCCTGAACTGGTCTCTGGGTCTTGGTTTTCTCATCTATAACTTAAAGCTACTGGATGAGATAACATCTCGGGCTCTTCCCACCCCTGATGAATTCTCCCCACCCCGTCTTCCCTTTGTTTTACACTTTCTTTCTACTCCTTTCTGCCCGAGTTTCTCCATACTTCCTCATGTGGCCTGCTCTCATCCTTCACCAGCATTCTGCTGTACTCTCCATGGGATGATAGAGAGATGGCGCTGGGATGCTGTATCTGCAGCCCCACCCCAACCCAGCCAACCAAGATTTTTAGCCATATTAAATATGAGGATGCCCAAATTGAAGTTAAAAAGACAAAAAGCCCAAACGCCATTTAAAATTTTTATTTCCTTTGCCAAGCATACACACTGAGTTTACATGCTACATCTTTTGTCTTTCTTACCACATACCATCTACTTAGAGAGCTGCTGACCCAATAATGGGATTATATCTCAAATTTCCTAATATGTGCTTGTGTTGTCTTTGATGATTTGTACAGTCATCATTTTATCATGCAGATAGCCCCACCTACCTTTTATCTTCTTTTTCAAAGGCCCTCCTTTTTTCAAAAAAATGTGTTTTAGTTTTAGCTGACACATGGTGATTGTACATATTTATGGGGTAGAGTATGACATTTCAATACATGTATACAATGTATAATGATCAGATCAGGGTAATTAACACATCTACCACCTTGGATAGTTATCTTTTCTTTGTGGTAGGAACATTTAAAATCCTATTACCTATTTTAAAATCTTCAATTAATTATTGTCAACCACAGTTATCCTATTGTGCTATTAAATCTTATTAGAGATCATTCTTCCAATCAAAGGTCCTCCTTTGATCCTCTTTGTACTCTGGAATATGAGCTATTTTTTGCTTTTTATATCCTGACTCTGTCCAGACTTATGTTGCTTTGGGTATTTAGTATTTTATTCTTTTTTTTTTAATTATTTTTTATTAGTTCTAATCAGTTATACATGACAGCAGAAAGCTTTTTGATTCATTGTACACAAATGGAGCACAACTTTTCATTTCTCTGGTTGTACACGATGTAGTCTCACCATATGTGCAGTCATACATGTACCTAGGGTGATGATGTTCCTCTCATTCCACCATCTTTCCTACTCCCATGCCCCCTCCCTTTCCCTTCCTTCCCTTGGTCCAAAGTTCCTCCATTCTCCCTATGCACCCCCCTCCCCCATTATGGATCAGCATCCACTTATCAGAGAGACCATTTGGCCTTTGGTTTTTTGGGGATTGGCTTACTTTGCTTAGCAAGATATTCTTCAACTCCATCCAGTTACCTGCAAATGCCATAGTTTTATTCTCTTTTAATGCTGAGTAATATTCCATTGTGTATATATACCACAGTTTGTTTATCCATTCATCTATTAAAGGACATCTATGTAGGTTCCACAGTTGAGCTATTGTGAATTGTGTCACTATCAACATTGAAGTGGCTGTGTTACGGTAGTATGCTGTTTTTAAGTCCTTTGGGTACAGACCAAGGAGTAGGATAGCTGGGTCAAATGGTGGTTTCATTCCAAGTTTTCTAAGGAATCTCCATACTGCTTTCCAGATTGGTTGCACCAATTTGCAGTCCCACCAGCAATGTATGAGTGTGCCTTTCCCCCCACGTCCTCACCAATGGTATTTTATTCTTGCAAATATTTCCAGTGTTGGAGATAGGGTACAAGTTTATTTGCTTATTCAATACATTTTTATTAATTATGTACTATGTTCTGGCAACATTCTAGGCACAGCAATAAACAAAGCAGACAAGAATCTCTGTGCTCTGGAGTTTATATTCCAGGGAGAAGGAGGAAGACAATGAGCAAAATAAGTAAAATATATGGCATGACAGATGTTGATGAGTGCCCTGAGGAAAAGTAAAGTCAGCCTGAAGACCAGCCTGGGCAACTTAGTGACACTGAGTCTCAAAATAGGAAATGAAAAGAGCTGGGAATGTAATTCAGTGATAGAGCAGCATCTTTAAGCCCCAGGGTCTAAGCCCCAATAACACACATACTCACACATGAGCTGAGCTGGGAAGGACGTTTTGAAGAAGAGGTCTGTGGGGAAGTTTGAAGAGTTTAGTCTCTCCCCGCACCCCCTCAGCACCAGGGATTGAACCCAGGGGTGCTTAAACACTGAACAACATCCCCAGTCCTTTTTTTATGTTTTATTCAGAGACAGGGTCTCACTGAGTTGCTTAGGGCCTTGCTAAGTTGCTAAGGTAGCTTTGAACTTATGATCCTCCTGCCTTAGCCTCCTGAGCCACTAGGATTACAAGTGTGCACCACTGCATGAGGCACTAGGTTTCTCTTCTTTTCTTTCTTCCTTCTTCTTGTTCTTTCCCCCTCCCCTCTTCCCCTCCAATTCCTCATCTTCCTCCTTCTGCTCCTTTTTCTTCTTCTTCTTCCTCTTCCCCTTCCTCCTCCTCCTCTTCCTTATTCTTCTTCATAAACAAACACACACGGACAATGAAACAATGAATCATCCAACTTAAACTACATTACCTCCTTCAAAGGCCATGTACCATGTTATCTTCTCTAAGCCAGCTAGAAACTTCTAATTTATGGGAGGAATTAGAAAGTCTAAAAAAGAATAATAAAGAATTATTTACATTTATAAAAAGAAGGTCAATGTTCTATTAAACAAAGAATAAAAATCTGTTAGGCAGGGGCTGTAGACTAGTTGTGCTTACAATTCACTGAGTAAAAAGAAGAAATGGATCTAATGGAACCCGGAAGATTTAGAGTAGAGCTATTTATAATATATGCTAGGGAAAACCTCTCCCTGAAGGCTAAGCAATAAGATAAAAGGAAAGGCCAGACCTTGAAAATATCCTAGGCTACTAATCCTTGTATTAGAGAGAAATGAAAGTAGAAATGAAAGCAAATTCAAGCAGAAAATAAAGCATATTTTAAAAGTAACACTCACAAAATAAGTTCTCCGTTTTCTTAGGTTACTATGCAGAAATGACCACAGGGCAATCACTACTGGGAGATTAGGAGACACAAGGGCTAAAGACAGTCTCTGAAGAGTGATTGTGAGCTTCTGACCCAGTCAGGGAAATGTACCCAGCAACTTGCTCATGTCTCTTCCTGTTTTTTAAGTTGCCCAAGCAAACCATGTTAATTCTCCCAGCTCCAAATATAAATCTCTATTTTACAGACTGGGAAGTGAA
Source organism: Tamias sibiricus (assembly GCA_025594165.1). Taxonomy (NCBI): domain Eukaryota; kingdom Metazoa; phylum Chordata; class Mammalia; order Rodentia; family Sciuridae; genus Tamias; species Tamias sibiricus. The sequence continues at coordinate 105,389,995 of CM046662.1, forward strand.
ACCCCAGTTGCCAACATAATCTTTCAAAAAGCTGTGATTCAGCTGGGTGTGGTGATGCACACCTGTAATCCCAGCAATTCAGGAGGCTGAGGCAGGAGGATCACCAAGTTCAAGGCCAGCCTCAGCAACTAAGCAAGGCCCTAAGCAACTTAGACCATCTCAGAGTTTTTTTTTTTTTTTTTTTTTTTTTTTTAAAGAGGGGAGGTTGCTGGGGATTTAGTTCATCAGTAAAGAGCCCTTGGGTTCAATCCCTGGTAATGGGATGGTAGGGACAGGAAACAGAGATTCAAACCCTAACCTCCCTGACCCAAATTCCTGCCTTAGACCAGTTAACTATGACCCAAAGGAGGAATGCAATTAAAAGAATGTGCTTTTGGCCAATATCAACCAGTTCTCAACATAATAAATTCAGAAACCATATGGAGGGCTTCTGATTTGGGGGTTCAAAGAGAGAATTAAAAACTGGGGTACAAAGATAAAGGTACACTTCAAGTTCTAAACGTGCTGGGATCTAAAAGACTAGAAATGCTACAGTAGGACTCTTGACTATAGTGGGCTCCTGGCTGAGGCAGTGGAATCATCAGCAGGCTGACACACACCCAGGTTCTGGCCACCAGCTAAGAGCAGTCCACAGCTCTGGACAGTTGGGCCACAAGGGGTGGTGTAATGTTATGTGGTCAGTAGCAGCTAGTTTGAGCAGAGCCATGCATCATATTTTGTATTTGTTGTCTTCCTTTTACTTTCCTTTCATGTAGGGTTTTGATTTGATAGTTTTTTGATTTTTATTTTCTGCTTCTATTTTCATTCTTTCCTTTAGATATGGTTTCCACTAACTTTATTTTCTCATCAGGCTTGTTATCTAGATTTTTAAAATTTTATAGCATAATTTATTGCTTAATATTGCTCCCTGGTTTGTCATTCCCAGTTATCTTACTTCAGCCTCTTTATTTTGATATTTTGCTTCTTTGCTTATTTCCAACTCCACATCTTCCTTCATCTGGAAGGGTTTATCCTACACCTCTGCCAACTTAATTCCACCCCCTTTCAGAGTATAAACATCTTTCCTTCCATGGTTTCCTGCTTATATTTTCTTGTACTTCCATGTTAATTCCCTAATTAAGCTGTATGCTCTTGAGGGAGGATCCTACATATTCCTTCAGTGCCTTAAAAATATTTTGTGCTAATATGTTAAAATTACCATTTACTTAAATGCCTTACAATTGACAACAGTTGTTTAATAATATACATGCATATAAATATACACAAACCGGATGTATTCTTCAATATAGGAGGTTGATTGCATATTGACTTCGGATACATTAATAAGTAGCTTAATTAGTGCTATTTTCGCAGGCCATTTTTAAAACTCCGACAGGGATGGTTAACTGTTTGCATTTGGATTTTTAGATTTCTTCACCTTTCTACTACCAAACTAGTTTAATAGTAACAGAATTTTCTTTTAAAGCTTAAAATGAAAATACTCCATTCTTCCTCCTATCAAATCCCTTAGTCTGAAATTGAGCAATATAATGCTGGGTATTAAAAAACTATGTGCTATTACTTTAAAATGAGAAATTTCAGAACAATGCAGATATGCGCTTTGAGAATTATTTTTTTCATAATTTCTAAATTAATCTTCTAAAAAAAAGGTGACTTTCCTATGTCCCTGGTATTATCCCTCAGGTAGCATTTCCTACCATTTCATATAGTGAATGGACTGTAGTTTAGGTTATTTCATCTGGAGATGGGGAGCACAAAGCCGTGACTGAGATGCTAAAGACTTCTGGGTCTTGTTTTTCAGGTGGTTGGCAACACAACATCTGGAAGCTACAGTTACAGCATCCAGAAGAGTCTGGCTTTTGCTTACGTCCCCACAGAACTAAGTGAAGTGGGGCAAGAATTGGAAGTTGAACTACTGGGGAAAAATTACCCAGCAGTCATCATACAAGAACCCTTGGTATTAACAGAACCAACCAGAAACCGGCTTCAGAAAAAAAGATAGAAAGGACAAAACTTGAAAGAAAAACACCTTTACCAGCCAGCTGAGTTATGGTTGCTGTATGACTACACTTGACATTATTATAATTAGTTCCCAGGGGAATAGAGGAAATCGAGAATTCATCTCAAAACCATCAATGTCTAGATTTAGAATCCTAATAAACCTTTCTCTTGTTTTCTGAGCAAGATAGAATAATGAATTAGTGATTTACATTGTCATTTCAAATGGAGAAACTTGAAACAGATGCTTTTTATTACCCCATTATTTTTATGAAACCCAATTAGCAAAAAAGGTGTTTGCTAATATACAATCATTATTATAACTGAATTAAAGAACTTTACATAATTTTAGGAACATCATATATGGTTGATAACTGAAAACATTAATAAATTATCTTTTACATAAAAATAAACACAATGCTATTGATGTATTTATTTCATTGAGAAATTTTTCCTCAGGTGAATAAATGATAGTTTTGATTTTTCATAATATATGTGATGAAAACAGTAAAATTTAATATCAATATGTCACTAACATTTTTATTCACTTCCCTGAAATATTTATTATTTTCTTAATGGCTTCTCTGAAAGCAGCTTTAAAAGACATTATTATTGTCCTTTCAAAGGTTGTTTCAGAAGATTAATTGCAAAAAAGAACAGAATCTTTCAAAGGAAGCAGTACTTGTAAACCTTCAGAAATGAAGCTGAAATCTAAATAGATTGAGTCAGTACAAACACTGTTTGAATACTGAATACCTCTCTTTGAGAAAGAATTAATGCAAGTTGACATCACTTGGTGCCATTCTGAATATCTTTCCACAAAGCATTTGACAATGCAGGTCAAACAAAAGCTTAAGAACGGACAGGATTGCCTTTAGCCACTATGTACAGCAAGAAAAAAAAATCCATTTATAAATAATTCTTTGATATACTTCTTGAAATTGTTTAAGTTTAGTTGACTGAATAAATCAAAAGGGTTTTCTTTTGTAAAAGATGGTTTATCATTTATAATTCATTTATACACACATATTTGTTATACATTTATTGAACTTTTCCTAGGTATTAAAGAAAGCTGAATATGAAGCATGGTAAATTCTGTAATTAGAATAAGTTCTAAAATTCCTAACTTGAAAGTTTTAAAAAGATGCCAGATTTACATATTACATGTTTTATACTAGCAATTGTGTATTAGAACTCTTCAACCTACTGCTCATTTCTTTTTGATATATACTCTTAGAAAAGAAAAAGAGGAAATACCCTTGGGTTACAAACATTTCCTAATTATCAGGAATTTTATCCAGGCTCTCTAACCCAGTTCCATGTTAGGCGCTGTTGAAAGATCATTATCTGGAGATTGGGATACTACTAAAACCAACAAATAAAAAGAATAGGACAGTAAACTTAAAAAAAATCTTACCCACAGTACAAGTCTACTTCCTGATTTTCTTAAGTTCCCCTGATTTAAAAAAAAAAAAAAATTCCCCTGATTCCCTCTTTGGTTTTATGTTGAGTGCTATTAGGTTTGGTGGGTCACCCCAGCACCCCTACTTGTACCCAGCCAGTGATCCTGACTTGGACACCAGCCAACCCATCATTGACCAATCACCTTCAATCTAGCTTATCCATCAAGAGATGAGCTAACCAGATTTCTTCCATGGGAATAGGAACTGTGACCCCCTCAGAGAACAACTGATTAGTAGTAAAAGGGGAAACTGCAAAGATACATAAAATAGGAATCCATGAATCACATGGATGATAAACACCACAAGAGGAGGCCCTGAGAGAGACCGAGAGGGAAAGACAGGTATCTCAAGCTCTCCACTCCTGATAGTGTGTCGACCAGTTCCTGGATGAGAACACTGACTCAGAAGAGCCAAACCGAAACCACTATAGTTCAGGGATGAGATGATGAATGCCAGGCACTTCCTTCCCTGGAACCAGGAGAGTTTTTTGGAACTACAAAAAGCACATTTAGTCAACACATTATCAAAATATTTGTGGATGTTGGTTATGGTGCTAATGTTTGCATCCTAAATGAATTTGTGTCTTTATCTTTTCTACTGATAAGGAAGGGTGACAGGAAAAAAAAATTTAAGTATGCTGTGTGGAACATGAAATAGAAGGCAGACTAGATTCTGGAGTTTTCTGAGAAAATTTTGTATATGTTTGGATTGGACAAAAGTAAAGATTGATGTTATCAAGAAACAGCAGCTGTGAATAGAAGAAAATTTCAGCATAGCATCCTTTAAGTCTCCTGAAAAAGCAGAACACCAAAAATCAATTATATGAACCTGAGGAATTGGCATATAAAAATATAAATTATCATCCCACCGTTAGCTCCCTGCCACTAACGAATCTTTAGACTAGTTGGATAGTTCACAGAAAGCTGCATTATGAATGATAAAAGGATAACACATTACTTAATATAGTACTTTCTTCAGGAATAGATTTTAGAAGTGTTAGCAGACTATGAAGTATGAATTCAAAGGTCACTGGAGAGAAAGCCATAAGACCTGCTTTTCCCAGCTCTGCAACCAACTAAGCACAGTCCATATAACATCTACTAAAGCCTTTCCTATAATTAAGGTGCTGAATTGCATTCCTTATTGAAGGATTCGTTATTCTACATGTTTGTTGAGGACTTAGCTCAAGGCCAGGCACTGGAAAAGCAGTGGTGAACAAAACAGATGTTATGCCTTCATGGAGCATGAAGACTCGAGGTCAAGGGCAAGCAGTTAAGTAGGGGTGGAAAGAGGTACACACGATGGTGTCATGAATGCCAAAGGGAGAGAACTCTGAGAAGGAGAGGATGGCACACAGTGTCAGAAGATAAGGAGACTGTTGGTGATCCAACTATACTGTGGACGGCCAACAGACTCAGCTACGTGCATTCATTTTGAAAGCAAGTTTTTTTTCCTTTTATAATTAGTATTTTTGTTTAATTTTTGTTCAACAAATAAAATCATCCTAGGGAAACATACAAAAATATTGTGCAATAATAACAGTAAACCAATTAAATAATGTGCTTGGCATGATTCCAAGCACTTCAAAATTTGAACAATAATTTAACCCTTATGACAACCAAAAGAGCAGATACCATCATGATTCCATTATATAGCTAAGCCAGGAGATACACAAAGAGATAAAGTGTCTTATCACATCATTTTTAATTGCTTCTGAGTCCCACCTGAAAGCAAGTTTTTAATTGCTGAAATCGTTCAAGTTTACTTGAGGTACAGTTTATGTCTTCAATCCCTGTAGAACTAGATATCCTACATTTAAACAGTAGATTGGAAATAAACAATGACAGTTAAGGATTGTAAAATACGAAGAAGCCGACACTGTCATTCTATGTGACCAGAGTTTCTATCTGTGTTTATTATGTCTATTATGAAACAGAAGGCAAACTGTGAGGTCTAACACTGTGTTCTCCAAGCACAAATTCTAATTCACACATAGAATATACCACTCATTTTGAATATATTTTTAAAATTCAAACTTTTAAAAAAATTTTTAATTGTGTTAAAACTAAAGAAATACATTATGAATTTTATGATGAAGGTATATTAGTGGAAAATCTTCAACCAGAGGTATTTGAAAGAAAATATAATGGTTCCCAAAGAAACAAAGACATAGTATTGCAATTTCTGGAATTTGTTGTGAAAGGAGATGTTTATGAATCTGCCAAATTTATCATCATGTTGAAGTCTTTTCCTTATTATTTATATATCTGATGCTCACATAAAAGAAACTTTGAAATTAAAAGTTTAAAAATTGTTTTTCAGTTAGTCATGCACAAAGATAACTGGACAAGTCTGGCTATGCTGTCTATTAAACATTAATAGTTGAAGAAGACTGATTTTGATAAAATCACTGATGAACTTATAATGTTTAAGGCTAAACAACAGAGATGGTGAATTTATTGTTTACAGACAACAGACCAATTTACTAAACAGATTCATATCTAGGTACAAATATTTTTCCTTTTTCAAAAATATGTTACCTATAATTTTAAAAATATTAACCTCTTGCTTTTTGTACTATAATATTTGTTTCATTTCTATTTTTCTCACTTGTTTTATACTGGTATAATTATACATGCAAAGTTCAACAGGAGAAAATTTTCACTCTTTTGCATTTCTTTCCTGGATGCTATTATTTTTTTTACTTTATAGTTATTACCAAAAAGTAATTATGTCATATAGAAGAGGCAAGATTAAAAAAAGAAAATAAAAGATTCTCACTATTCATCCCAGACGGCTTCTCATTCACAGGTTTGGCAGTTCATCAAGGATCAGTGGAAGGGCTGGGGTGGGCAGGATGTCTTTCTCTACGAGGCACAGCATGTAACTAACTTGCAGTGTAGTTCAAATGAGCTCACTTAATGCAGAGAATCACTGAAGAGGATCCCTGAAGGGGCTGCCAAGCAGTCAGCAGGAATGTACAGGGAGAGGCTTCCAGCAGAAGCTGGAACCTTAAAGAATATACAGCCATGTTGCTGAAGCTGCTACTCAGAGCAGAGAGGGGAAGAAACACACTGGCCTCTCCTTTTCTCCCACCCTCCATCTCTCACCAGTGCCTCTCACTGCCTGAGTCTAGCTGCAAGCTAAGTAGGTAAAGCAGCCTGGAACACAGAGTTTGTGGGGTTTGTTCCCTTGTGTTGTAGAGCAGAGCAGAGGAAGATCATAAAATGAAATGCACAGAAATAGACAATGACTCACATACAGCATTTATGTCTGTTGGACCTTAGTCAATGGGATAGGGTCAAGAGGTGCAAATATGGCCAACAGGATGGAGGGAGGTCATGAGGTGGGCCAACACTTTTACAATGTCTACCTAAATTATTACTTTTAAAAAGCATTGCATAGTACAGCAAGAAACTTGCTACCATTTAGGTTCAAATAGGGAAACATATATTCAATTGTGTTTCTATGTGTATAGATTATCTCTGAAAGAGTACCACTGGTATTCTTGGGGAGAGAGGTTAAAAGAGACTTACTTTTCACTGTATGTCTCTTTATATTGCTTAAGTTTAAAAAACTATGTACTTTTAACTTTTAAAAAGATTATTATAAGTTATAACACATATACACATATTGTACTTTCCTATGTAGTAAGAGTAAATTCCTGTTTTTTTGTTATACAATATGACTTTTTATCACAGTGTTCACATTGGTTTGAGACACTTAAGTATATGTTGGACAGAACTGGCTTGGAGCCAATGCTTAAGAAATGGGTATGCAATGTAAAAATTTCAGTGCAGAAAAAAAAAAATGCCGTACAGTTGTATATGATAAATATTGTGCCAACACTAAGTCTTGGTCTGTGTGACTGGTAAGGAAAAAAAGAAGAAATGAGATAAAATGCCATGCCAACATCCTATTCTTGACCTAGCTGGTGGTTATATGGTAATTACTTTCTGAGAATTCAGTGATTTCTGTACACTTTTGTACGTTTATCTTATGCACAAAAATACTGTGCCAAATATTTCTATAATAATGGAACTATGTTCACTTTCTTCTCTCATCTAGCAGATTTTGAGAAGGTAGGAGATGATAAACAATGACAGGATGAGAGGGTAAATGAAGTTTAATTTTGAGTTAGCCACAGACTTATAAATTTCATAAAAATGGGAGAATTTAGAGTGAGAAATCTTTTTTTCTCCTTTCCAATATTTTACCTTCTAACACACACACACACACACACACACACACACACACACACACACACAGACACACACACATATTACTAACACAGAGAACAAAAACAACAATAAACTGGAGATACTGCTTAAAAAGAATTTCCTTTCTAGGGCTGGGGTTGTGGCTCAGTGGTGAGCTGGGGTTGTGGCTTAGTGGTAGAGTGCTTGCCTAGCATGCATGAGGTACTGGGTTCAATCCTCAGCACCACATAAAAATAAAATAAAGGTACACCTATAACTACAAATATATATATTATAAAAAAAGAATTACACCCAGAATAGCTAAAGCAATCCTTAGCAAGAAGAGGGAAGCAGGTAGCATCACTATACCAGACCTTGAGAAGAGCAATTGTAGAGCAATTGTAACAAAAACAGCATGGTATTGGCACCAAAATAGACTTGTAGACCAATGGTGTAGAATGGAAGACACAGAGACTACCCCATAAAATTACAGTTATCTTAGACAAAGGCGCCAAAAACATACATTGGAGAAAAGATAGCCTCTTCAACAAATGGTGCTGGGAAAACTGGAAATCCATATGCAACCAAATGAAAGTAAACCCCTCTCTTTCACCATGCACAAAACTCAACTCAAAGTGGATCAAGGACCTAGGAACTAATTCCTAGTTATGAATGTGAACACTGTGTTAAAAAGTCATATTGTATAACAAAAAAAAAAAATAGGAATTTACTCTTACTACAAAGGAAAGTGCAACATGTTTATATATGTTATAACTTAATAATAATCTTTTTAAAAGTTAAATGTACATAGTTTTTTAAACTTAAATAATATAAAGAGACATACAGTGAAAAGTAAGTCTCTTTTAACCTTTCCCCAAGTATACTAGTGGTAATCTTTCATAGATAATCTATACACATAGAAACACAATTAAATATATGTGTTTCCCTATTTGAATTATATATATGTGTTTCCCAGAGACACTGCATCTATTTGAAGAAAAAGTAGGCCCTAATCTCCATCATGTTGGATTAGGCCCCAACTTCCTTAACAAGACTCTTATAGCGTAAGAATTAATATTAAGAATCAATAAATGGGATAGATGCAAACTAAAAAGCTTCTTCTCAGCAAAAGAAACAATCAGTGAGGTGAATAGAGAGCCTACTAATCAGGAGCAAATTTTTACCACAGGCACGTCAGATAGAGATTAATCTCTAGAACATATAAAGAACTGAAAAATCTTAACAACAAAACACAGATCACCCAATCAATAAATGGGCCAAGGAACTGAACAGACACTTCTCAGAAGAAGATATACAATCAATCAAGAAATACATGAAAAAACGTTTAACATCTCTGGCAATTAGATGCAAATGAAAACTATCTAAGGTTTCATTTCACTCCAGTCAGAATAGCAGCTATTAAGAACACAAACAACAATAAATGTTGGAGAGGATATGGGGGAAAAGGCACACTCATATATTTCTGGTGGGACTGCAAAATGGTGCAGCCAATATGGAAAGCAGTATGGAGATTCCTTGGAAAACTGGGAATGGAACCATCATTTGACCCAGCTATCCCACTCCTCGGTCTATACCCAAAGAACTTAAAAACAGCATACTACAGGGACACAGCACTTCAATGTTGATAGTGGCACAATTCACAATAGCTAGATTGTGGAACCAACCTAGATACCCTTCAGTAGATGAATGGATAAAGAAAATGTGGTATATATACACAATGGAATATTACTCAGCAATAAAAGAGAATAAAATCATGGCACTCGCAGGTAAATGGAAGAAGTTGGAGAATATAATGCTAAGTGAAGTCACCCAATCCCCAAAATCCAAATACCGAATGTTTTCTCTGATATAAGGAAGCTGATTCACAGTGGGGTTGGGACAGGGAGCTTAGGAGGATTAGAGGAACGCTAGAAAGGCCAGTGGGGAGGGAGGAAAAGGGAGGGGGCAAGAGGATTAAAAAAAAAAAGGTGGTAGAATGAGATGGATATCATTACCCTAAGTGCATGTATGAAGACACGAATGGTGTGAATATACTTTGTATACACCAGAGATATGTAAAAATGTGCTCTATATGTGTAATATGAATTGTAATGCATTATGCTGTCATATATAACAACTTAGAATAAAAGAAAAAAATAGCAAAAATGCCAAAATTAAGTTAAAATTCATATTCATGTACATGAAAAAAGAATTCCCTTTCTATGTGCTTAGAATCTCTATTGTTCTTAGTGCGCTGATAATAGCTAGTGAATATAATATTGCATGTAAATACAAGCACCCAAAAGAAAGGGCAAAGGACCCTCTTCTGAAGTCTAGTTTCCCACCTTACAGGCCTTTAAGTGGGCCCTTCCCTTTACTTAGAAACAAATCCAACCCACATCATTTTCTAAAACTAAAGTATCATGAAAATAATTTCATGAACAAATTTTGGGTCTTCTTGATGATATTCAAGTGTATTTCCTTCTGGACTGGTCAGGGTAGTAACAGGGCAATCAGTAACATCAACCACAATTTACCACATGCAGTTAGTGCACTTCAGGTTTTCTCTCTGAAGAAATACCTCTTACCATTCTTATCACACCAGCTGGGTAGCTTTTCTTCCTATGTGCCAACGGTTAAGCGTTTAGAAATAAAGTACTTAAAGTTGCTTGGTCTTTATATGCAATATTTATCATATTCAAAGGCACTGAAATAAAAACAGTTTGAAAGAAGCAATGAAACACAGGGACCATGACTTTTAAGTATAGTTTACGGCCCTTTAGCAGATGCCAAAAACTAGGGCACAGAACAACCATCAAGAGGCTGGGCATGAAAAACTATGCAATTTCTTAGCACAGTGCTGTCAGGCTTTACAAATGTGTCCATTGAGAAAGGCTGATTCTTGGCACTCTGCTGTCATATGCACTTTATTTTTTTTAAATGTAAATAGTACCAGTAGTAGTAGTGGTAGAAGAGGTGGAGGAGGAGGAAGAGGAGGAGAAAAAGGACGAGGAGGAAGAATAAGAAGGAGATGATGATGATATAGATAATACATGTATAGAGATAAAATAAATGAGAAGGTATAAAAAAGTATATGGTGAAAAGTTAGTTTCTTTCCCACTCCTTTCCCCAGTCAACTGGTCTGTCCAGGGGCAATTAATGTTCTAATTTCTTGTGTATCATTCTTGAAATACTTATATAATAGGCAAGTACCTTTACTTTTCTCTGCCTACACACACACACACACACACACACACACACACACACACTCTCACATACACACACACTTTTTTCCAAAGCAAATGAAAGTATATCAACCGTAATGTTCTTTAACTTAAAAAATTTGACATCATATTAGAGATAGTTTCATGTTACCCTTTCAAATGATTGCTTAGTATTCCATAATTAATCAGACCCCATTTTTTAATTATAAATAAAGTTAATGAATACCTCACTGCATACATTTCTCACATTGGTATACTTATGGGATAAATTCCTGGAACTGGAACTGATATATCAAAGTATATGTGCATTTTGATGGATATGTGAAATTGTTCACCTCGGAAGTTGTACTAAATTTTACTTCTGTGACTCATGTATATAAGAGGACTGTTTCTTTACATCTCCCCAAAGCAATGAGTATAAGGGAATATTATTAAAGTTTCTATTTGAATTTTTCTTTTTAAATAATATTGAGTATGCATATATTTAGTGGTCACTCACATTTCCTATAGACTATAATGTTTCTATACCTTTTTTGTCCATTTAAAATTGGATTGTTGATCTTTTTCTTTCTGACTTTAAGAATTACAAGCACTTTTAACCACAGGCCTAGTAGGTTTTAAGTGGGCCAGAATGTAAACAAGATGACAAAATATAACATCATTTCTATGTAAAATATGTTCCAAGTTCCAAGCACTCCACCTACCAAGTAATTAACTTTTATATCCACTTGTGACTTGGGAGCTACTTTTGTTTCATTCCAAATTTTTTGCATCTTCTAACTGATTAAAATGGTTTTTAATGATATGATTATGTACTGGGAAAACCCTTAAAATCAATGATCAAATTAACAAATAATAACAAAATTCAATGAGTGGCATGATATAAATTACCATGCAGAATTACCAACCATCAGTGGCCTTAAGGTTCACAAATAATAATCAGTTAAAAGGTATAATAGTTGGGACTGGGGTTGTGGCTCAGTGGTAGAGCACTCACCTAGAACATGAAAGGTCCTGGGTTCAATCCTTAGCACCACATGTAAATAAATAAAATAAAGGTATTGTGTCCACCTACAACTAAAAAAAAAAAATTTACAAAAATAAGGTATAATGGTTGAAAGGGTTCCATTTTAATAGCAACAGAGAAGATAAAATACTTAGAAATAAATTTAAAACAAAAAACATAAGAGTAATACAAAGACAATTTCAAAACACTCCTAAAAGATGTAAGAGTGGAAGTTAATAAATGGAAAGACACCCCTTGTTTTTTTTTTTTTTTTTTTTTTTTGTGGTACTGGGGATTGAACTCAGGGGCACTCGACCACTGGGTCACATCCCCAGACCTTTTTTTATTTTTTTATTTAGAGACAGGGTCTCACTGAGTTGCTAAAGTGCCTCGCCATTGCTGAGGCTGGCTTTGAACTCACGATCCTCCTGCCTCAGCCTCCCAAAGTGCTGGGATTACAGGCGTGCACCACCATGCCCAGCCACCCCTTGTTTTTTGATAACAAATGAATAGCACAAAGATTTTGGTTCTCTACCAATTAATTTTTAAATTTAATTCAATTTCAATAAAAATGCCAACAATTTTAATGGAACTAGGGACACTGATATGAAAATTCATATGAAAAAATTAATATGCAGGAATTGCCAGGAAAGTAGTAAAAGTGAAGAGCTATGAGAAGTCACTTAGGAACCTATTGTACAATAAAGCATATATTGAGGACTGGGGTTGTGGGTCAGTGGTAGAGTGCTTGCCTAGGATATGTGAGGCACTGGGTTCGTTCCCCAGAACCACATTAAAAAAAAAAAAAAAAAAAAAAAAAAAAAAACCTAAACAAATAAAGGTATGGTATCCATATACAACTAAAAATAACATATATTGAACACATTTTAAAAACCACATATTGAAGTTTGTACAACTGAGACAATCTGACACTATGGGTAAACAGGCCAGTAGAATAAAACAGAAAGCCCAGAAATAGATCCAAGTATATATGGAAGTTAATATGACATCTCATTTCACTGGGGCAAAAAGGTACTTCTCTATGTATGGTGCTGGGACAACTGGGTAGACATTTGGAAAAAGAAAACTAGATCCACATTCCTCATCACACACAAAACTAAATGCCAGTGGGTCAAGGATCTAAATGTAAAAGCTGGAACTATAAAAATACTAGAAGAAAATATAGGAAATTTTTGTTTTAGCTTTGGTATAAGGACATTCTATGATTCAAAATTCAGATATAATAAAATAAATTGTTAATAAATTTGAGTAACATTTTTTTCCAGTACTGGGGATTGAAACCCAGAAACCCTTTCCCACTGGGCCACATCCCCAGCCTTTTAAAATTTTGAGACAAGGTTATGCTAAGTTTCCTAGCCTGGTCTCAAACTTGTGATCCTCCTGCCTCAGCATCCTGAGTTGCTGGGATTACAGGCATGCACCACCACATTTGGGGAAGGGGGTATCAGGGATTGAATTCAGGGGTACTTGACCACTAAGCCAGTCCTATTTTGACCCAGTCTTATTTTGTATTTTATTTTTAGACAGGTTCTCACTGAGTTGCTTAGTGCCTCACTTTTGCTGAGGCTGGCTTTGAACTCACGATCTTCCTGTCTCAGCCTCCCAAGCTGCTGGGATTACAGGTATGCACCACTGCACCCGGCTCTATTAACATTTTTAAGAATAACTTTTTGTGTATGTGTGAGAAACACCATAAAAATCTGAAAATTGAAAAGCTGAGAGAAAATAGTTTTAATACATATAACAATTAAAGGGGTAATCATGGTAAGATATAAATAACTTCTAGGATGGAGGAAAGAGATCAAACCCAATAGAAAATGACACAGACAATTCACAAAAATGATGTGAAAATGTCCCTTCAACACATGAAAAATGCTTAGCTTTACTCATAATAAGAGAAATACAAAAATAAAAAACTGTAGTGAGGTATTATTTCTTATATCACCTTTGCAAAAATTAAAAAGTGCAACCATGCCCCATGTAAGGATGTCCAATGACAGACCTTATGTACAATGGTGGTCCCATAAGATTATATGATCTAGTGATATTGTAGCCATCTAATTTGTGTAAGTACACTTTAGGACGTTTTCAAAACAACAAAATCACCTAACAGTGCATTTCTGAGATCAAATCCCTGTCATTAACTGATGTATGGCTGTATGTTACTTCTTAAAAGACTTAATGTTTTTAGAGCAGTTTTGTTCACAGCAAAATTGGGAGGAAGGTACAGAGATTTCCCATATCATGAGATTTCCCATATCCCAGCCTCCAGAACTATGAGCAAAGTGAAACTCTTTTTTTTTTCTTTCTTTTTTGGTACTGGGGTTTGAACTCAGGGGCCCTTTATCACTGAGCCACATCCCCATCCCTAAAACTGTTCTTTTATAAACTACCCAATCTGTGGTATCCTTTATCACTGAGCCACATCCCCATCCCTAAAACTGTTCTTTTATAAACTACCCAATCTGTGGTATTCTTATAGCTACAGAAAATGGACTTAGATAATCACCTAAAGTCCATAATTTACTTTAAGGGCCACTCTTGATGTCGTGCATTCCATGGGTTTGGACAAATGTACATAATGACATATGTCTAATATTTTAGTATCATAAAATTAGTTTAACTGTTCTAAAAATCCTCTGTGCTCTGCCTATTTACCTCTCTCCCCCAGCCTCTGATCTATTTCACTATGTCCATAGTTTTGCCTTTTCCAGAATGTTACATACTTGGAATTAATAGTATGTGGCCTTTTCAAATTGTCTTCTTTCACTCAGTGATATGCATTTACAATTTCTCTCTGTCTTTTCATGGTTTTATAAAGCTCATTTCTTAATGATATTCTATCATCTGGAAGCATCACCGTTCATTATCCATTCACCCATTGAAGGACAATCTTGGTTACTTCCAAGTTTGGTAATTATAAATAAAGCTGCTATAAAATCTGTGTGTAGATTTTTGTGTGGACTTAAGTTTTCAACTCTTTTGGGTAGATACCAAGGTTTGGAATTGCTGAATCATAGGGCATGAGTATGATTCATTTTCTGCAAATCTGTCTTTAATATAGTACTTTTTAATAGCTGGTGATAATGAAAATGGTTACAACCCATACCACATATATGGAAAGGGTGAGAAAACAGAATCAAGAGTTATTCACTATGAACTCATGATTTTATACACACACAGAGTGTGTGAATAAGTATATATGAACATTTATGTATGTGTGGATGTGTATGTGTATGTCTGTTGATATAGTTATTTGGTGAGAGAGTCTAGAAGCAATAACAGCTCAGTAGCAATGAGTCCTCCGAAAGTAAACATCTTGGTTTCTAAATGCCATCTTCCATTAAAAAGAATCAGAATTCCATGAAGAAATGTCTGATTCCAGAATTGGAGAAGGAAAAACACATAATGAGTTGAAAATCTCATTGTACCAAAAGGTAAGGAAATCCTCAAAGATTGAAAAGGACATGCCAAAAGGACATGAGTCAGATTGAAGGGGATCCCTGGCCAAACCAGAGAAAATTCAAGCATTGAAGTAATGATAGTAAAGGATATTGATTAAAATAAGAACCCATGAATTCATGTTGAAATAAATCAATAAGATAAAGTTTTACTATAGTAGAAGAGCAATTAATAAATACAGAAGTGATAGAATTAGAAAAGTCACTTTTTTTAGAAAAATCACTCTTGATGTCATGCATCAAGTAGCCATCCTAATTATAATCAAAGCAAAAGTAAGACCCTAAAACTAATAAGCAAAAATTTGAGGAATAACAGAATATTTACATATTCTCAAAGTATCTCTCTACATAAAATAACTTCTTAATCACAAGTGGAAAATAGTAACTTTACAGTGGAAAAATGACTACCTTGACAAAACTACTTCATTGAGAGAACAAATCAATATCATGAGCCTCTTCACTGGAGGCACTGAGAAGCACAGTTCATCACTTTTATGATATTCTTGCACAGACACAAAACTTAAATTTTATAAAAAAGAAACATCAAACAAATTCCAATGAAGAGAGTTTATAAAATCACTAGTCTGTACTGTACACTATATGTGTTTGACACATGGATGAAAAACAGAATTAACCCCTCCATTTGCACATTTCAGAGCACTACTAGTATAGGCTTTTATCTGAAACTGTAGGACATGAGAAGGTGCAGTTAGTTTCAGCAACAGTTGATTAAAGGAAGAATTATTCTTGAAGATTAGCAGCCATTGTTTGGGCAATTAGACTTTTATCAAGATGGGTAGATGGGGAAGAAGGACCTGCACAAGCACAGTGGAAATTCTCAGTCCTTCAAGGTCTTCTACAGGATCTTTAAATGACTTCTTCATAAGAAGTTAAAGAGCTCTTAAAATTTTCTCTTTTGAATTTAGTTAATGCTAAAATATTTTTCCTGCTAAATTTCACAGATTCCACTTGAGATGAAAAGTAGATATAATATAAATAACACTAATGTACTTAAAGGAAAAAAATATAAGGAAACATTTCATGCATTAAAGGACAACCCCCCCCCCCACAATAGGTAAAATCATGACCCTCACACAAATATAGTAATGAATACATGGTAAGATTTTATTTAACTCATTAATGAGAAAAACTAATAAGATGTTAAAACCAATGCAAAGGACAATTCAAAGAACAGATCAGGAATATTATAATAAATGTACCAGTGGAGGTGAAACTTTTTTCCTTAATGTTGAAGGGAAAGGGGTGTCACTCCAGAGTTCATTTTTATATAAAAAAAAATGAATTATTTTTCATGGCTATCATTTATCTACAACTTAAAAGTTGTAAAATACCTCCCACAGACAGCCTCAGCCTGAAAGGATGTGTTTTCTAGGCAATGCAAAAAAAAAAAAAAAAAAAAAAAAAAAAAAAAAAAAAAAAAATTCCCCCTGCACCTAACAACTATAATTTATCTCCAGACATAGAGTAAGCAGAAAGTCAGATGATACTGTGAATATATTGGTCATAAGGTTAACTTCCCAATTTAATAAGCACATGTTAAAGGAAATCTTCCTTCCACCTGCAGGCATTTCAAGCAAATTAGATACTGTACTTCTTGGATTCATGAACAGCCAATTAGCTATTCAATGACCACTCAATATGCCAAAACAATTCTAGGGCAAAATGCAAGTAAACTGTCCCTTCAAAAAGACGTAGTGCAGCCAGACTGAATATTTGGCCCACTGTTTGCTAGTGGGGGGGAAGTGGCTTCACAGATGTGCACTATTCTTATGCGAATTTAAACACAATCTAGACTACTGCTTCTTCACTATCCTCCCACTTGCCCCAGGGTGGCCTCTTGAGTAGAAAGGACTTGTTAAAATAGCATACCTCAGAATCTAGAGCCAGAGGCTCAACCATTTATAAGCTTGTTTCTTTTGAAAACTGGGCACTAATTACAATGCCTAGCTGCCAGGGTTACTGCAAGATTTAGAGATAAAGGATGTGAAAATGCTTGTAAACTGTTGAGAGTTATTAAAAAGAATACATCTTCTCTTTTAGGAGGCCTCGGTGCCAAGTTCATTGCTAGTAAAGATAACGGTCTTGGTGCCTTTCAAGCACCCGCGGAGTTTACACCGTGCTGGGTGGCGGGAGCCCACGTTGGCTCCTCCCCACCACAAGCACGGAGGGCCCAGCTGAGAAGCGGCGGGGTGTGAGGGGATCCGCCTCCCCAGCCCGCGGTGCTGAAGGGTGAATCCCGTGCTGAGGCGGGGTAGGCCCCGGCCGCCCAGTTCCTGATTCTACAAGCGGTGCTGGGGACTGGTGGCGCCACCAGCACGGGGCCCTCGGGCAGCGCAGGATGGGCCCGCGCAGCGCGGCGAGCCTGCACCAAGGCCCTGGCCTGCCGCTGCCGCCCTTGCTGCTGCTCTTGCCGCTGCTGTTGCTGCCACAGCCGGGCCGGGGCGCCGAGGCCGGCCGGCCGCCCCACCTGGTCTTCGTGCTGGCGGACGACCTGGGCTGGAACGACGTGGGTTTCCACGGCTCCTACATCCGCACGCCGCACCTGGATGCGCTGGCCGCCGGCGGGGTGCTCCTGGACAACTACTATACGCAGCCGCTGTGCACGCCATCGCGGAGCCAGCTGCTCACTGGCCGCTACCAGGTACGCAGCGTCCCCGGCAGCCCGCTCGGCCCCGCGCCCAGCTCCGCCCGCCTCCGGCCGCCGCCCTCCCGCCCCAGGCCAGACCTGGCCTGCGAGACGCGGGCGTGGACAAATTAGGCTCAGTTGTTAAACCTGGGTCCAAGCCAGGAGCTTTCTCGCCTAGGCTGAGGCGTCCTCGCTTCCCCCAGGCCTGCAGCCGGCCGCGGCTCTGCGCATGCCCAGCTCAGGGCGCGCTGCGTCACGGAGACCCCCGCCCCTGCCCGGGTTCGAGAGTGGTCTTTCGTTTTCTAAAGGTCGGGGCGAAGAGGTTTCTGGGAATGGTAGGCCCCGAGCCTGGCGGTCGGCACGCAGAAGAGTCAGAAAGGCCTCTCCTGAGCAATCTCGTAGAGGAGGAATGGAGAGGGAGAGGGAAAGGGTTGGGTCCCCCGGAGTAGTCAAGACCAAAGCGCCCGCTCTTGGAGCGACCCAGATACCACAGGAACCCAGTGGTCTTAGGTTAGGAGTGTTAAATTGACGCGTGAAGTAATTTTTCCGAGTTCTCAACATCCATAGAATGAAAACCTCAGACTGATTTTTTCTTGGGCTGATATTCCTTCCAGGTTTAACTTTGTATTGAACCCCTTCGAGCATCTTCACTCTTTTAATGCTTTTCTTTAGAAACATCTCTGTAATTAATAGAGAAAATATACTTGTACAGAGTGTGCATGTGTTAGATGACAAAGATGAGCAAGAACATTGCAGAGTGCTTTAATGTCTTTAAAGGTAATTATGGAAACAGCCAATGAGGTTATCTTTAACCCCTTTACAGGTGAAGAAATATCCTCCAAAAACTGGATGAAATGTTTAGAATCATACAGCTAGAAAGTGGTAATGCTGTACTGTGTTTTTTCTACGTCCACTAGTTATTTCAGGCCTATATAACGGAACTTTCCCCCTCAATATGAGTAAGATTGACATAGTTGATAGATGCTGATGTGATTATGACCGTACTGAATACAATGATTTATACTGGGTACAGTTGGATACAACACGCAGTCTTCCCCCCATATGTATTTTAGATGATATATAAATTTTATTTTAATCAACATTTCAAGCTTATTGTGCTAGTCACAGGAGATATCCTTGAACCCTGACCTCCCAAGTGTGTTTACTTGTTCACATAAACTTTTAGACCAAACGTAGCCTCATGGTGTCCGAAGACCAAGAGAAGGGAGGATTCACTTATAATAGAGATTTGAACAGTGGTCTGAAGTCTTTTTATAAAGAGGAAATTATTTTGCTAGAAACAGCTGTAGCCAAGATTTACAGAGAAGATAAAAGTGTGGTTTCCTTCACGGTCAGCAGTGAGTACTTCCCACGGTTCCAGTGGGGCTGCTAAGTGTAATCAGGAATCCCTACTGTAATGCAAACCTCACCCTAGACACTTAGCAGGAGTAGAGGGATATGCAACTAAAGAAAAGGGAGAAAAGGAAGGCAAGTCTGTCTCAAGGGTTCTGCATTTGCTCCCAATAAGAGAACTGAACTCACATTGCAAAAGAATGGAAGGGCCATTTATTTCTCTAATGGCGTCCCTTCCAACAGACTTGAACAGGAAAGCAAATACCACATTTCAAAAACTCTTTCATAGAATTGACTGCTTTTGTCCCTTAACATTGTCTTCCACCAGATACCAACATTCAGTCTTGGGAAAATACTTGAGTATTTGGAGAACCCTGTGGTTAAGAAATAGAGGAAGGAAGGGTGAAGCTGGCTACTCAAAAATCCTTTATTGATCTCTCCATGTAGCTGACTCTAGGCAGGCTAGCCTCCCCAAACATTTCTCTTGACTTTTCTTTTACCCACTTTATTCTTTTAGAGTTCATGAGACCCAGTTAGATCCTGGGTTAGTAAGCATCTTCTTCTAAAGGATTAATTACTTCTGGGAGGGCTAAGGAGTCTTACTGCCCTCAGATACTATATGCTGCTACTGTGCTGGTCACTTTACAAGTATTAACTAATTTCTCACAAAGATCCTATGAGGTAGGACTACTCTAAGCATCCCTATTTTCTAAAAAGAAAACTGAGGCTGGAAGAGACTAAGAAATTTGTCACAGGGCCACAGGGCTAGTAAATGGTGAACCAGGATGTGAATGATGTAATGTGTTCCAGAGTTGGTGTCTATAACCACAATACCATATTGCCTATGTAGAATTATTAAAAATATTATTTTAAGAGCTGCTTCATATATACTGAACAATCTCATTTTTTTGACATTTAGGTCATTCCTAAATGTCTCAATTAAAAAAATTAACTCATATTTTTAAGTTAGGAATTGCCTATCTTAAGTGTAAAATGGAAATAGATTTAATTTCTGAAGAAGTCATTTGTTGTACATAATTTTGTAAAACAAAATGAGGAAATTTGTTGTACATATTTTTGCATAATAAAATGAGAAAATTTTTTGGCTATTTCAAAATTAGGCACTTGAAAGAACTACTTAAGAGTCTCATCTGTGAACTTGGCAACCACACTTTAAGTTAATGTTTAGAGAGTTCCTTCCCATAATCGTCTCAGGATTAGAAAAGTGATAAACAAACTTTGGTTGACTGGTCTTTGTACTACCCTGAAAGTCTGAGTTTTAGTTTTTTTTTAATTGCTAAAGTATTGGGAGTTTAGATTAGGAATTATGAGGAGTAGTTTTCTGTTTTGGTTGTGTCAAATTCTGACCTTGATGACATCATTTCCACATAAGTAAATAAAGGAGTTGGGCTCTTATATAATGTAGGATGTGTAATAATATATAACATCACACATGATATATTAGTAATATGTAATATTTAACACTCTCTGTAGCTCTAAATTTCTTTGACTATAAAGTTTTTGTGTCCTTACTACTAAGATTATAACCTGGCAAACACACATTATGCTACCCACTATCGCCATCTGTTGGTGGAAAGATTCATCTTGCCTAACACTTAGTGCTTTACAAAATGTGCTACTTACACTGCTATTATCAATTTACTTAAACAGAAGTGTAAATTAAGCTTTTTAAAAATTATTAAGATGCTTAGTTGTTAATAATCCTCACAAACTTTTCTAAACCTCTACGTGTTGGTGAAAAATATAGACAGCTTGAGTGAGGTGGGTGGGCGACATGGGGAAAATGAATTAGCAGATGAGGTAAGTATTTCCTGGTAAACCCAAGAAACAGAATTCCTGTTTCTCTATACTCAGGCTCATGTTCTTCCTACAAATTTATTTACTCATCATTTAAAAAAAATCTTAAAAATCTATATTTTATTTGTTTTTAAAATAGACAACACATTCATGTGGTTTAAAAACTCAAAACTCACAAAAAGGCATATATTGAAAATCCCTCCCCAACACGTTCTGTTCTTTAGACTCCAGTTCACATATTTGTAGGCAAACAGTGCTCACTGAATTGTATACATTCTTCTGAAAGTGCTCTATGAGTAGAGAAGCAAATACTTATGTAGATATTCCCCTCTTTTCATAAGAATGGTAACAAACCCTTCACACCATTTTGCATGTCATTTTGTATGTCATTTTGTTTTTGCTTAACAGTTGAATCATTCCATGTTGTTAAATAAAGAGCATTCTCATTAATTTTTATGGCTTCATAATATTTTGTTATGTGGATATATCATGCTTTATTTAATCAGTCATATAATGATGAATGTTCTTTTGCTGTCCCAAAGAAGGTGAATTCAGTACCTTGTAAACATGTCATTTTACAAATATTTGAACATATTTGTAGGACAAATTCCTAGAAAAGGAATTTTCTGAATTTAAGAGTATATAGTATTGTAATTTTGATAAATATTGCAAAATTCAGTTTCAAGAGATTGTACCAATGTACGTTCCCACCAGCAATATATAATATTGACTATTTATACTATTTTTAAAATTATAGTTCATATGCTATAAAATCTGTCATTTTAAAGTATAATCCAGTGGTTTTTCATGTACAAGGTTGTACAACCAATGTTTTCATCTCTCTAAAAAGAAACTGCATAATCATTAGCAGTCTTCTACTCCCCCATTCCACCAGGACCTAAAAATCACTAATCTGTTTTTTTCTCTACATATATTTGCCTATTTTGGACATTTCATTTAAGTGGACTCGTATACTAAATGCCCTTTTATATATATTAAAGCATTTATTGTTCCCTTTTATGGCTCAGTAATACTCCATTGTATGGATATTTTCTGTATATTCTTTATTCATTCTTTATCAATTGATGGACATTGGGTTGTTATACTTTTTGGCTATTATGAATAATGCTGCTGTAACATCCATGTACAAGTTTTTGTATGAACATTTTTAGTTCTCTTGAATACCTAGAAATGGAATGCCAGATCATGTAGCAACTCTAATGTTTTAATTTTTCAAGAAACTGCCAAACTGTTTCCTATAGTAGCGGCACCATTTTACATTTTCACTAGCAATGCATGTGGGTTTCCATTTCCCTATGTCCTTGCCAACACTTGTTATCATCTGACTTTTATTCTAGACTTTTGGTCATCCTAATGAAAGTGAAATGGTATCTTGTTGTGGTTTTGATTTGCATTTCCTAAATACTAATGATAGTGATCATCTTTTCATATCTTACTATTTTTGTGTCTTCTTTGAAGAAATGTCTATTCAGATGCTTTGCCTATTTTAAAATTTATCTTTTGTTGAATTGTAAGAGTGATAGATAACAGATAAGACATGAGCAGTAGAGATATGAAGAAACAGGGTAATTCTGTAGACATGAACAGGGCCACAGGAGGGAAGAGAGAAATTAGGGGCAGATCAAGGGTAGGAAATCCTAAGATTGGGTGACAGGAAGGCCACACCCATTTGAAGTTAGAAGTCCATGTTCTATCTGGAGACAACACACTCACTCAGTCAAACCTGTCCCAGTGGGTCCCCTGGGCATGCTCACCAAGCTGCAATATGCCCAAAGGTAATCTTTGGCGAATGATGAGGCCATTCTAATATTAGCATTATGGTTTTGACTCCCTTGTGGGCTTTCACTGGGAATGCTGGGAACAGTGTTTGAGCTCTTCTGCCCAGAGTTGTAGAACATGACCTGTCAATCATGTCTGCCAATCATGTGACATAGCTACTGGGGAAGAACCAAATTCTGGTGGAAAGGAGGCATAAAACCAGAATGAACCCATATTTGAAGGCCACTCCCTCTCTTGGAAAGGCCTCCAGTTCTCTGGAGTATACTTTTGTTAAATAAACTGTTGTGCTTGTGAGGCAGGACTACCACCCCAGATAAAAACCCTAGGCTAAGCTTGTTTTTTGTTTTTGTCTGGCTGACTGGAAGGCCTTGCTCATGCTTGGATGCCCACACATTCTTCTGTTGCCCCTTGACTACCCTCACATTAGTCAGTCCCAAGGAGTTGTTCTGAACCTAAGCAACTCTTCTGTTTTAAGGAACATGTACAGAACAAACTCAGGATAACAAACAGATTAAGTTGTCCCATTATGGGAATAAGAAATCAAAATGGTACACCTTCAATTGAGACAGAGAAAGAGAACAATCAGGGGGGACTGTCCAATGAAAATTTAGTTCTCCATCAGAATAGTATAAAAACCCCTAAGGAGAGCCACCAACAGTACCCTCTTTGGGACTCCTCCTACTCCGTGGGAGCTTTCCTTGCTTGCTTCTAATAAATTTGATAATGAATTCTTATCCTTCATTGTTTGTGTACTTCATTCTTTGAGTGTATGAGACACAACCCTGTGTTACTCACGTTTTTTTCTATTTGCTTGCATCTCCCAACTGAAATCAGAGGTTGCTTCTGCTAAGGACAACCTGCTGTCATGTCTGGGGAGTGTACTTTCACCTTTTTGCTTGCTCACACAATGCACTCATTCTGTGTCTTCTCTGAAATCTTTCCTTGGAGAACACAAGAACTGAGGAAACCTGTGTCTCCTAACAAGAGTTCTTTCTATGTTATGGAAACTAAACCTTAACCAGATATATGATTTGCGAATATTTTCTCCATTCTCTGGGTTGCTTCTTACTTCCTTGATATTGTCCTTTGATATACAACAAAAATTTAAATTTTAATGTAGTAAAATTTATCTTTTTTTTTTTTTTTTTCGATCACTTGTCATTTTGGTGTCTTATCTAAGAAACCATTGTGTAATAAAAGATTACAAAGAGCCGGGCGTGGTGGCGCACGCCTGTAATCCCAGCACTTGGGAGGCTGAGGCAGGAAGATCACGAGTTCAAAGCCAGCCTCAGCAATGGCGAGGCACTTAGCAACTCAGTGAGACCCTGTCTCTAATAAAATACAAAAAAGGGCTGGGGATGTGGCCCAGTGGTCGAGTGTCTCTGAGTTCAATCCCTGGTACCAAAAAACAAAACAAAAAAACAACAACAACAACAACAACAAAAAAAAACCACAAAGATTTTCTTTATGTTTTCTTCTAGGAGTTTTGTAGTTTTAGCTCTTACATTTAGGTTTTTGATCCACTTTGAGCTAATTTTCATATGTGAAGTGAGGTATGTGGATGCATGTAGATATCTAGTTGTTTTAGTATCATTCATTGAAAAAAAACCCTATTCTTTCCTCATTGAATGTTCTTTGCACCCTTGTGAAGAATCTATTAATCATAGATGCAGGGGTTTATTTCCAGACTCACAATTCTATTCTGTTGTCACATATGTTTATGCATATACAAAATAGATTTTATAGTCATTTTTCCCTTGTTCCAAAATCTCAAGATTAGAGGTGACAAGAGTGGACAACCTCCTCTTGTGCAAGCTTTCAGTCCATCACCATTAAGCATGATGTATTCTTTCATTCAACAAATATGAAGCTACTAGTTATGCCAGGCATTGTGCTATACTCTGGGGATGTCCTGGTGCTTGCAGTCTAGTGAGGAGAGGAGAAGGAAAGGTGAGGAGAAGGAGTGACCAAGACAGGAGTAAAATGAGTACATGTAAACAAATGGGTAAGTAAGGTGAATTTAAATGGCATGGCAATAAATGTGGGGGAGAAAATAGAGTAGGTAAAATGAAGGTATCTCCCAAGGAGGTGGTATTGGCAAAGGCCTGAATCAAGCGGAGCAAGTCATGCAAAGATCCTGGGAAGAGAGGTTAACAGTGAGGGAGGAGCTATGGAAGCAAAGGCTCTGAGGCTGGAGTGAACTTGTTCTAAGAATGGGGGAGAAGGTGATGCTGGAACTGATTCATTGAGGGTGCCAGAAGTGTGCCCAGAGCTCAGAGAGGGGCTGGGCCTCCCTGAGACTAATGCTGCTCACTTGTGATAAAATGTTAGGCCTCCAGCATTTCTTGTTCCTATTATCATAGTAATGTTACCTTGAAGGCTATTATATACTAAAGAATTATATTTACATTTAGTGTATAATGTTATCATATACTAAAGAATGGGCCTCATCTACATAAGTAAATTTTAAAGAAAGTGACATCCTTCTTTTTAAAATTGCTTCTAGGATATTCATTTAAGTTTCAGGTATAAAGATCTTTTTGTGCTATCTCCCAGCCTTTCTTCCCATAGGAAGCTCACCTGTTTATTTGTTTATTGGCTACCC
This sequence comes from Tamias sibiricus, assembly GCA_025594165.1. Classification (NCBI taxonomy): domain Eukaryota; kingdom Metazoa; phylum Chordata; class Mammalia; order Rodentia; family Sciuridae; genus Tamias; species Tamias sibiricus. The sequence goes on from CM046662.1 coordinate 105,415,590, forward strand.
TTAGGAGGTTTGTTTTGCATACAGGAAATAGATTTTATATTCATTTCTCCCTTGTTCAAAAATCTCAAGATTGGAAATATTAATTTAAAAATCCTCCAGCTTTTCTAATAGAATTGGTGTTGGATTCCAGGCAGGAGGCTGCGCCTCCCAGGCAGAAGGCCATACCTCCCCAGGTGCTTTGTGAAAAACTACACTTCCCAAGATCCTCAGCATGACCAGCAAACCTGACCAGCAAGTGCCCTGTCTACTACCTCCTGACCTCTGCTGGCCTATAGGGCAAGGACTCACTCCAGGGGGGGGCTTTCTGACCCCCACTCTATTTAAGCCAGCCCCGGACTGAAATCGCTCTCTGTTCCTGCCTGTCCCTATTCCCGTCCATCCCTTCCCTACCCACCTTCCCTTCCCTTCCTTTCCCTACCCTTGCCCACGTGGCACCCCAATAAACCCTTTTATTTCACTAACATGGTGTTCCTGGCTAAGTTAACTTTGTTCAGCATTTTTCTAACAATTGGTATGCTGCTTTTGGTTCAAATAGGGACTTGAAAATACTGATTTTTCATAGTCTTAAAAAATTGACTGAATTCAACATAAAACAGTCACTATATATCTGTTTTCCCAGAATGTGTTTTTTTGGCAGTTGTCTCTTCTGGGGTCTGGCTTCTCCTGTAGGTTACTGTCTCTGGCCTAGAGAAACACTGTGTTGAACAACTAAATGGACGTGTGTGCTGCACACTTCAACACAACATTTCCTGAAAGAGGTCACTATCTTAATCCAACTCTGAGGATTGGCATGTCATCCCTAGGATTGGCAGGCCACCTGCTTCCTTTTAAAGAAATTAACAAGATTAAAGAGTAATAAAGGTGGTAGGCCTTAGTGGAAACAGTTCCTTCTTGGATAAAATTAAAGTAACTCTAGTCCTTGCCTTTTCCTTCCCTTGGGGACTGAGGAGGCCACTCCACCAGAACTCTATAAACCTTGGCAGAGAATAGATGCAATGAAAGATGACTCCAAGGTTTCATACTTAAGGGACCCAAGCCACATTTTTCTTAATCACGTTGATAAACAGACTAGACACTTTCATGGCTTTTCATTCACCCCTGAAGCAGAACCTTGGACAGGAAACATAGGAAGAAAGCTGTGCAGGAACATTGTGGGTAATTCTTGATTTTTGCTTCAAGTTAGCCTCAAAAATGGGGGCAGGCCTGGCCCATGCCTCAGGCAGAGGAGGGCCTGGCTAGAGGAAGGAGTTCTGCCTGAGGGTGGCCTCGCTGATGCTGCTTTTCCTTGTTGCCCTGAGTGGCCTGCCTGCTCCCTCATTGGCTTACCTCTGGCAGATTCCTGTTATTGGCTACCTCTCCTGGACTCTACAGTTACAGGTGGAGCAATGAGAAGTTAGGAACTGGAATAAATGGGTGTAGGACTTGGGGGGAGGATATATGTCACTAGTTGAGAGGGTTCATAGGACTTTCTGGCGAAGTCATCCAAATAGTGAGAGAAGAGAAAACACGCAGCCAAGAGGCCATTGGTGCTGCCAGAGAGAAAGCACTCGCTAGTCTTTATTCCTGTGTTCATTTAGGGGCATGTAAAGGATGCATTAACTTCATGGTTACCAGCAAGATGGCACCCACTAAAACATGTCAGAGTTCCAATACAGGGAGCCCTGGTGGTGACTTGCTTTGATGGGTCCTTCTTCAGCTTAGCCAGAACCAAGAGTCATGTACCCAGGAAGAAAGGAGAGTCTGGAAACCTTATTTTGCAAGTATTGAAGATATCTTAAAGGAAAAATTCCATGTTTTATGTATTTTACCTCCCAAGAAAGTAGAAATCAGGAAATAAATAAGTTTGGGGCTGGGTAAAATGTGAGCATTTAATGTGTTGCATTTTTTGTTGTTGTCATTTTTTATTGATTTGTGAGGGTTGTTATTTCAAGAATCACTTTGATCATGAACTGTGACTCTGTGGTCACTATCTTTTGTGTTTTCTTGATCAAATCACCTTACCAAAAATTCTTTGTCTTTAGCTTTCTTCATATGTTCCTTCCTTTTCATTATAAATTCCTGTTAGGTTTATAATTTAAATAGAGGAAGTCACTGAAACCATTTCTGCCTCGTTTATTCTTTTTACAAATAACATCCCTTTGTGGGTTTAGAGAGAGACTTGCACTCTTTACTAATCAACACCAAAATAAATAGACCCTTAAAACTGTCAGAGACATGGGCCAGTTTTGCAGCCTGAGTACTGCAGGGCCAGGCCAGATGGCCAAGCCAGGCTCCTGATGCACATAATGTGTGTTCTGTAGCTCTTGGCTTTAGCAGCTCGCACAGCTGACTGCGTTTTAGAAGCCTTCAGGGGGAGGGAGCAGATTTTCCACTATCCATTTGTTCTGTGGGGGCATCTCTAGGAATAAACCCCAAGGTGCCACAAGTGGTACTTTACTATGGTTAAAACCTGTGGTATAGTGGCCAAGGCACAGGCTGGAAATTGTGAACTCCTGAATGGCCACTGGCATGTCTTGGGATTGTGTTCCAGTCATGAAGCTTCCCTCTAGCCTGTCTACTGTGGAAGGTAGAAGGGCAGGGCTGCTCATTTTTCTGAGTTTTCAAATACAGTGGCAGGAGATACACAAAATACATGGTGCAGCGAGGGTATGAGTTCATCTCATACAAGTCAGGTGGACTGGATGGAACCTTTCTTCTTCTCAACTGTATGTTATCTCACCTCTGTTCAGGTTTGGAGAGAAATGGCATTGGTTGCTGTGTGTGTAGCAGTGAACTTAGTCCCTGATAATTTCTTATAAGGGTGACTGCAATATTGTGCCCTGAGCTCCCAAATAAATATTTAATCAACAAACTGCCTAAACCTCAGAAAGGGGGATTGGAAGAAGTTCCAGTGTGGGAGCTGCTCTCCATCTCCCCCATAGCAGGAGATGGCTTTTCTCTTTTAAGCTCATGAGACCACATACTGCAAGTATCTCTTAGGTCTGCTGAGGATAGAATAATTCATGAGACCAAATAAATTATTAGGTTCAACAAACATGTAAAGAAAGATTTCTCATCAGTTATTTCATGAAAAGGACCCATGAATAAGCCAGGTCTTGTTCTAGGTTTGCAGATTTTTTGCCTTTGTGGTGTGAATGCTTGATGGTCAAATAAAATCTTTTTGAAAAAAGATTCAGTTTAATGAAGAAGGGGCAGCCACACATGGTAGATAGGCAGGTAATCCCTTTGGACTGTCATATGTTTTACGTACAACCTTCTCTGTTCATACTTTCTCTCTGGACATTGAAGACGGGCATTAGAATGGAATTGTTTCACATGTATTTACAAATGCTCCCTTCTTGTTTTCTTTTGATACCTATTGGTGTCCTGCCCCCTGGAGCATGGTGTGACTCCATAGTTCTGTGCTCAGTTAAAGTGCTGGATGGGAACCAGCTTGGCATTTACCTGTTTACTGCTTCTCAACACATTACAGCTTCCTGACTTCATATAGTGTTTGAACAGACCAAAAACATGTTTTTGGCTGTCATCCAGAGTTTGGCTTCTGCTTCCCAATCATGCCATAAAAACATTCTGTCAAATTCTCAGGCACTGAAACAAACGAATTCCCTGCTCCATATGATTGTAGATAATGGAGGCAGACTTCAGCTGACCATCTGGCATGGTGCCATGGCTTAGGAAAACCAAACTGCAGGGCATCACTTGGCAGTGCTTTCTAGTGATCAGAACTAATTCTCTGCATGTGATGGATGAGCTTTCCATTTAAGGATATTTGCATAGCATTTATCTCCACAGGGGCTTTTGGACTCCATAAAATGCTATCTTCACATATTCTGTTCAGTTGCCAGTTACTCCGTATTATGAAGTTTTTGATCCCACGATCAGTTTTCTGTTGAGTAAACTTATAGTGTTAACAATGGGAAGAATCCTTCTTTGATTTAAGGGTGTGTGTGTGTGTGTGTGTGTGTGTGTGTGTGTTCAGAGCAGTGTTTCCCTTTCCCTGGATATTATAACATCCTTACCATTCAGGGTTCCAGTTGGGAAGGGATGGCATATTTAAATTAGGATGATTTAGGGAGGGTTTATTTATAAGTGGAGGATTTCAAAAGGTGTGAGTGTGTGGGGAAAGCACAAGGGCTAGTGTGGTAACACAGTGGAGTCATTACTGTCCCTAGACCAGAAGGGAGGAAGCAAGGGGCCACTCCCAGAACCTAGGAGGGAGAGGCGCATAGAAAAGGCTACCTCAGACTGACCTTCAGCAGAGGGGCATAGGTGGCCAGTTTGAAACAACCCAGCAGCCCTGAGGCAAGAAGTCTCTTTCTTCCCTCTTTACTCCAGTCAGTGAGAAGCCGGAAGGCCCAGGGTGGAGGACAGGACTGCCAGAGTGGACTGGAGGGCAAAGGGAAGGCATCTGACACACACCCCAGTGCGGGTGCCAGTTATTGCTAAGAGAGACACAAAAATCTCAAAGGAAAACTTACACTTACTTTTATTTTTAAACAGCTTAATTGAGGTATGATTGATACACAATAAACTGCAAGAACTTAAAGGTGTACATGTCAAAACTTATCTATTTATACATCTGTGAAACCATCACCACAATCAAGATAGTGAATTTAAAATAAGCAATTTGACATTTAAGATATTCTCTGTGGTTCTTCTGGGAAGGTGTAGAAAGATATCATGAAATACAATCTTAGGAAATACTATTCCAAGTGTGGGCTCTGAAAATAGAATCCAGGGTCATGTCAAAGCTTGTAAGAAGGCTATTTAATTATAAATTAATAAATAAAAAAACAAAGATTGTACATTTGAAAGTTTTTTTTTTTTTTTGGCGGGGGGGGGGGTGTCTTTACTTTGTATCTGTTTATTGTCAGATATTTACAACAAAGTCAAAGTTGGTGAATCTGTTCTGAGTAATTGGTATTTGAATTTGAGAAAATTAGTGATAGTTAAGTATTTAGTTAGTACCAATGGGACTGTAGATTGTACATTTTATATGATGTTCACATGCCATAACACACTCCAGGGGGCAGATCCAGGCCTATGTGCTCATCTTTGTAAGGCCACCATCCTCCTTAAGAAAAGTATTGACAGGAGGGAGGTGTCTTTGATGACATTGGTCATGGTTGGTGCAGTGACAATGGTTGAGTGTTTAGAATATACTTGGCATTTTATGTTACTTTGGTTAATCCTCCCAACAACCCAGGAGGTAGATAAATATTATTTCCTTCTTCTACAGTTGAGGAATTTGAGCCTAACTTACTAATTTACTGAAGTTAGTAAATCATTGAAGTTTCTGCCTACGCTTACAAAGCTAGTAAGTGATAGAGCCAGGATGGGATTTAATTCCCTGAGGTTTATCCTATTCTGCCTTAAATTATAAAATAAGTAAATCACTAGCAAATACATGTTCACCATTTATTGGTAACAGATTGCCTGCTACACACCTGCAGTGGATGGGAACACCAGAGTGTTGTGCCTGGGTTGAGAATGGGTGCTTTCTACCCTCAGTGTGCCCAGACCCCTGTGTATTCTCGCACTTCCCAGTGCTAGGGGAAGCTGACATCTGGCGCAGTCACTTCATACAAAGAAGAGCATCTCCATGGTGAGGCTAGGACAAAGAGGGAGACAGGTGTCAAGTTTTAGGGAAGGGAAAGGCTGGCAGGCAAGGAAGCCTTGGGGACACCTGTTAACAGGGGTGCCGTGGCATCCATCAGCACACCCTAAGTGCATGTATGAAGACACGAATGGTGTGCCTATACTTTGTATACAACCAGAGATATGTAAAAATGTGCTCTATATGTGTATTATGAATTGTAATGCATGCTACTGTCATATACAACAATTTCGAATAAAAAATAAGGGATATAAAGATGAATAAAAGATGAAAAAAAAAAAAAAAAAAAAAAAGAGCTGTGACAGGTCTGCCCTGCCCTGGCTTCTGTGCTGGCCTTCAAACTCACCAAGCAAGTTCAGCCCTTAACAGTCTTTGTATTTCTTTTTCCTAGGCCTGCATTGCTCTTGCCCCAGATTTTTCAACTCACTTCCTTCTTTGCTCAACCGACTGCTCAAGTGTCTCTTCCTTAGGGAAAACTTCTTTTGCCACCCTGTCTTAAGTGTCACCTCTGTCACTATCACTTCATTCCTACTTTATTTTTCCTCATAGCAAATATCATTATTAAGTATTAGAGCATCAGTTATCAATCTTTTTGGTCTTGGGATCTTTGCATTTGCTTAAATATTGAACACCCAAAGAATGTACACTTATGTAGGTTATATAATTTGAAATTTGCTATGTCAGAAATGAAAACAAATTATAAAACTTATTCAATTAAAACAAGCAATAGCTGATTGCAGTGGCACATGTGTGTAATCCCAGAGGCTCGGGAGGTTGAGGCTGGAGGATGGCGAGATCAAAGCCAGCCTCAGCAACTTAGCAAGGCCATAAGCAACTCATCAAGACCCTGTCTCTAAATGAAATATAAAAATGGACTGGGGGGGCTGGGGTTGTGGCTCAGCGGTAGAGCGCTCACCTAGCATGTGCGCAGCCCGGGTTCAATCCTCAGCACCACGTATAAACAAATGCATTGTGTACAACTAAAAGCAAATAAATAAATATTAAAAAAAATGGGCTGGGGATGAGGCTCAGTGGTGGAGCGCCCCTGGGTTCAATTCCTGGTACTAAAAAACAACAACAACAACAACAAACCCCAGCAATAATAAATCCATTATATGTTACCATAATAACTTATTAAAAAAACAACAATGTACTTTCCAAAACAAAATGATTGAGAAGAGTAATATCATTTTTGTACTTTTTATACATCTTTTCTGTTCATAGAAGATAGTTAGATTATTATGCTGCTTTCTGCCATTCAGTCTGTTGCAATGTATTGCTCTGATGAAAGTTGATGTAGACAGTCTGTCCTTACATAGATCTGTAGTTTCCCTTTTTGTGGAAAAGGGACAGTTGTTTTAATGACATTTTTATATAGAGAGAGTTCCCAACATAGAGGTTTTCATTTGTGATTTTTTCAACTTCACGGTGGTACAAAATGTACCCACACAATCATTCTGGTTTTCGCTTTCAGTAGCATTTAGTAAATTATATGAGCCTAAATGATAACAATTATAAATAGACTTTGTGTTAGATGACTTTTTCCCCCCCACCAAAGGCTACGTAAGTGGTCTGAGCACATTTAAGTTAGACAAAGTTGAGGCTAGAGTTGTGGCTCAGTGGCAGAGTGCTAGTCTAGCATGTGTGAGGCACTGGGTTTGATTCTCAGCACTGCATATAAAAAAGTAAATAAAATAAAGGTCCATGAACAAAAAAAAAAAAAGTAAGGATGTTTTAAAAAAAACAGTTAGACAAAGTTAAGCTATGATGTTCAGTAGGTGAGGTGTATTGTTTTCTATTAGAGCATTATAGTTATACATAGTAGTTAGGTGCCTTTTGACAAAATCATATGTGCATGGAATTTGATTTCATTCCCCATTCCCTCTACTTTCCCTCTCCTCTCCCTCCCCCATTCTCCTTCTTCTATTCAACTGATCTTCCTTTCGCTCATTTATTTATTTACTTTTGATTGGTTCTTTCTACATATACATAGAGGTGTACTTCCCTGTGGTGTATTTATATATGTACATTGCGTGATTTTGTTAAATTCATCTTGCATTTCCTTCCCTTTCCTCTCAATCTCCTTCGTCTGCTCCACTGATCATTCCTATATCTTTATGATATCTGACCCCACTCCCTGCCCACCTTCTTTCCCTCTATTTGCTCTAGTTTCTACCTATGAAGGAAAACATTCAACCCTTGATTTTCTGAGTCTGGCTTATTTCACTTAGCATGATGTTCTCCATTTCTATTCATTTACTGGCAAATGCTCTATTTTCATTCTTTTTTATGATTCAGTAAAACTCCATTGTGTATGTAGACCACATTTTTTTTTATCTGTTCATCTATTGATCGGCCTCTGGGCTGATTCCATAACTTGGCTATTGTAAATTGTGCTGTTATAAACAGTGTCATGATATTATGCTGATTTTAGTTCCTTTGAATAAATACTAAGGAGTAGGATAGTTGGGTCATACAGTGGTTCCATTTCTAGTTTTTTGAGGAATGTCCATATTGCTTTTCACAGTGGTTGTACTAATTTGCAGTCTCACAAACAATGTAGGAGTGTGCCTTTTCCCGCAACATCCTCACCAGCATTTATTATTATTCATGTTCTTGATAATTGTCATTCTGACTAAAGTGAGATGAAATCTTTTAAAATTTTTATTTATTTATTTTATTAGAGCTTTATAGTTATACATAGTAGTTGGGTTCATTCCGACAGATGAAATCTTGTGTAGTTTTGATTTGCATTGCCCTGATTGCTAGAGATGTTGAACTTTTTTTTTTTTTTCATATATTTGCTGGCTATTTGTGTTTCTTCTTTTAAGAAGTGTCTGTTTAGTTCTTTTGCCCATTTATTGATTGGGTTACTCAGTTTTTTGGTGGTGTTTTTTGAGTTCTTTACATATTCTGGATATTAATCCCCTGTCAGAGGAGCATGTGGCAAAGATTTTTTTTCCCTTCTGTAGGTTCTCTTCATGCTCTTAATCATTTCCTTTGCTGCACAGAAAAAGCTTTTTAATTTGATGGCATCCCACTTATTGATTCTTGACTTTATTTCTTTAGCTTCAGGTTTCTTTGTTAAGGAAGTTGATACTCGCACCTATGTGATGGAGTGTTGGCCTAGGTTTTCTTCAAGCAGTTGCAAGGTTTCTAGTGTAATTCCTAAGTCTTCGATCCATTTTGATTTGACTTTTGTGCAGGGTGAGAGATAGGGATCTAGTTTCATTCTCCTATGTATGGATATCCAGTTTTCCCAGCACTATTTGTTTAAAAAGCTGTATTTTCTCCAACATATATTTTTGGCACCTTTGTCAAGTATCAGATGGCTGTTAGTATGTGTGTTTGTCTCTGTTTCTTCTATTCAATTCCATTGGTCTTCATGTCTGTTTTGATGCTTTTTTAATTATCATAGCTTTGCAGCATAATTTGAGATCTGGTATTGTGATGCCTCCTACATCCTTCTTCTTGTTCAGGACTGCTTTGGCTATTCTGGATCTCTTATTCTTCCATATGATTTTTTTTTTTTACAGTGGTGTAAAATGGTACCCATACAACCATTCTGTTTTTCACTTTCAGTACAGTATTAATAAATTACATGAGCCTTAATGATTACTGTTATAAAATAGACCTTGTGTTAGATGATTTTTATCTCACCAAAGGCTAACGTAAGTGATCTGAGCACTTTTAAGGTAGGCAAAGTTAAGCTGTGATGTTCCGTAGGTTAGGTGTATTAAATGCATTTTGACTTCTGATGTTTTCAGCTTGTGGGTTTATCAGGTGGGTAACCCCATTATAGGTTGAGGAACTTATATAATTATGGACATTCAATTTAAAAAACATTTTTTAGGTATTGACAGACACAATACCTTTTTTTTTATTTATTTATTTTTATGTGGTGCTGAGGATTGAACCCAGTGCCTCACATGTGCTAGGCAAGTGCTCTACCACTGAGCCACAACCCCAGTCCTCAATTTTGATATTATACTTAAACTCAACAAGTGGTTGTTTCTTAAGGGTTAGTTGCTTTACCCTGGGTGTCCTTCTGTGAGCCTCTCCCAATCGGTAAGGGCCGTTTTAAATGAAAATTTGAGCACTGTCTTTTAGCATTATTGTTTACACAAAGTAGAATAAGAAATATCAATCTTAAATTTCATTATACTGTTAAATAACACTTTACAAAAGAAAGCTCTCTATCTTCAAAGATTACAAATATCACCTTTTCCTGTGCACAGGAATTTTCTTTCCTTGATAGAGCCATAGCTCATATTATTGTTCCTTTTTTTAGGAAGTGAAAACTTGAGTTAATGGTTTCTGACATACTGCCTTGATAAATGTATGTTAAAATATTTTCTGTTGGAATGCTTTTATTCATCTTTTCAAATCCAGTTTATGTCTATTACCTTACTTGAGAGAGTAAACTGCCTTTCAGAAACATTCTTAAACCATCTTAGAGTCAAACTTTCAAATCAACAGATATGTCCAATAAATTAGGTAGCCACTTCACTTGTTTACAATGTTTCAATGTCACTAATCCATAATTTTGTGTTTATCTCTTTAAGATACACACGGGTTTACAGCACCAAATAATCTGGCCTTGTCAGCCCAGCTGTGTTCCTTTGGATGAAAAACTCCTGCCCCAGCTTCTAAAAGAAGCAGGCTACGCCACCCATATGGTCGGAAAATGGCACCTGGGAATGTACCGGAAAGAATGCCTTCCAACCCGCAGAGGATTTGATACCTACTTTGGTAATGGAAATGCCTGTTTCTTTAACGAGTTAGACTAACTGTAGTCATCTCATAAAACACACCCAAGTGTAATCAGTTGAAACAACTGGAAACTTGAACACAGAGTGCTTCAGTGCAGTGGGGCTGCTTTCTAATGTTACCTCCATAAACAGGGCTCTGTGCCCTCCTGTGTTGGGCATGTGCCCACAGCAGGCCAGAGCACTAAGCGCCACCTTGGGGCTTTGGAAGAGTTACTACCTACACACCAGAGACCACTGTGCCCTCTGAGAACCTTCCCCAAAGGGGATGCAGGCTGATTTTTAATTATGGGCAAAACCCAAATATAAGTATATTTCCCTTTTCTCTGATAAGCAGATGCTGATCCATAGTGTGAGGGTAGGGGGAGTAGGGAAGAATGGAGGAACTTTGGATTGGGAGGGGGAGGGGTATGTCTGGGGGGTAAAGGACGGTGGAATGAGATGGACATTATTACCCTGTATACACGTGTGATTACACTACTGGTGTGACTCTGCACCATGTACAGCCTGAGGAATGAGAAGTTGTGCTCCATGTGTGTACAATGTGTCAAAATGCATTCTACTGTCATGTATAACTAATTAGAACAAATTAAAAATAAAAAAAGGAATATTTCCTTTACAAAAGTTCATATATTTTTTTCTCTCCCTGGACTGCATTCAGGCTTTTTTTTCTCACCCTGGGGAGGATGGGGGAAGACTCTCTTCCATCATTCTCTCTCTCCCATCTGTGAGTTCTGTTTTTAGAATCACTATGTTGGAGAAGATCAACTTAAAAATTAGTAATAATAAATTGGGGAGGACAAATAAAAAAAATGGTAATAGGAAGATAATAAGAAAATCATAAGTATTTTTTGAACTTGAGAGCCCTATAAAAATAAATGTGAAACCTAAAGTTTGTTTTAAAATGTGCCCTCTTTCAACCAGTTTTAAACTGTGCCTTGATTAATAACCTATATATCTTGCCAGTAACTATATAATTTTCTGTCAGGTTCTTTTATATTGAGCTATCTTGCTGTCTAGTTGTCTACCTGTCTCCAAAGGAACACACATTGAACATAAAATGTTTAAATAAAGTAACAACATCAGGGTGAAGAGAAAAAGATAAAGTAGTTTAATGGCATCAGATTACAAAAAAATCTGCCTGGCTCTAGGTGTGCTTCACATTCATCTCTAAGATGTGAGGCTTCTTATGTCCAAAGTAAAAGAGAAAAAAGTAGAAAGGAAGGGAAGAAAAGAAAAAGTCTGTAAGAGTCACATTATTCACAAGATAAATGGAAACAAGATCTTCACAAAGAATAAAGCATTTTCTGGCCCTTAGTCCTGAGAGAAGTTTTTCCTTTGGGACAGGTAAGATGGACAACATCCTTAAAAACATCATTTTAGTAATAAAGTGGTGGTTTGCTTACAGATATATTCTTGAGGTGTTCTCTTCCATTCAAACTATGGCCAAAGTACAAAAATACAATTCAGTAAAAAGGAATGTACATGGAGGCCAAAACAATGTGGTCATAGCATATGCTTTGCTGTTTCCAGGGTTAAAAATCAAGATGCAAGCAGGTCAGACAGGAGAGCACTTGTACCCACTCCCACCCAGGTGCTCCAGCAGACAGTACTAATCAATTGTGATGTTCTTTTTGGATGATCCTGAATATATCTTCAGTATTCTTAAATAACTGTTAAAAATCAGACTTGAGTATATGACCACTTTGCTATCTTAGAAGTTCTAGAGGACCAAACTGATTATACGTTGTTAGATGAGTTGATATGTATGCTTTGGAAAGAGGATGGACTATAGATATTTTGAAATTTTCTGTTAAAAACTAAGTCATGTACTTAAAAATCCAGTTGGACAAAAAATTGTCTTATGAAAATAAAGACGCTGCCTAGATTTAGCTGAACAGTTGAACACCCTACAATTATATGAAGGGAGGCTTGTAGTCAAGAAAAAGATGATAACCACACAGCTGTTACTACTGCTACAACTTGGAAAATAAACAGGTAATTGGGGGTGCCCTGGGAATACCCTAAAAAACAAGAAATTCTAAGCTTTAAATGGGTGACTTGTGTGATAATGAATTGTGTCTCAATAAAGATGTGAAAGCTTTATTGATTAGTTGTTCAAAAAGCATTTTCCAGTTTTTCCCAGAAAAAACATAGGCTGCCATCATCTTTAGGCTTAGTATCTGAGTTAAAATTTGTGAACTGCTCCTATGATGATAAGCACTGTGTGATTGTCACATGGTTACCTGGTTTCAGTGTGGCCAGCCATGTGAATAGATGGTTCTGTTTCTGGAATTCCCTTATTTGTAACATGATTTCAATATTTATAATTCATATATCATCTAATCAAGCATATCCTATGCATATATTCCCCCAATAATGGAAAAACAGTTTACATTTATAGATAAGGAATGAAAGTGATTTCCTCAAACTAATGTCCACTAGTTGTGAAAAACCCAAACTAGAAGTCCAGAGTTCTTGTATTCCCGAAAGGTCCAGTTCTGCTACCACATGATGAAGCCAATAACTTGAGAGAGGCAGTGACTGGGGAAGAAAGTCAGCAAGTTGAAGATGGGAATTTCTCCTGAAAGTCCATCTTGCTTAGGTGTTGCAGATGCAAAGCTTACATAAGGATTTTGGGATGTGGGGTGTGTTTCAGACTCGGGCAGGTAAGCCCAGACCAGGGTGGTCATAAATTTTGTGGTGGTCAGCTTTTCTAACACACATGCTGTAGTTATCTGAAGGTCACCAATTCTGGGTTCTGTAACTCTGTAAGAATAGTTACTGATTAGAAAGTTTTCTTTTTCAGGAACAGCTAACCTTGCAGTTGTTTATTAACATAGAGAACACAGAAATAAAGCAAAAGGCAACTTCTGCCCAAGAACAGGCTTAGCCCATGAGGTGGCTTCAATCAAAGTTTTTCAGCTACAGCATGGCTAGTACAAGACTAATAGTATGTTGCTCAGCTGTCTGACCTCCAACAACCAGGGATTTTTAAATCGGCTAAAAGCAAGTGAAGCTAGAGTGTTTATTTAGATTTTCCTCAGTTTCATCCTGACCACTCTTTCTGTTTGTTTGTTTTTTGGTTTTGGGTACTGGGGATTGAACTCAGGGGCACTCAACCACTGAGCCACATCCCCAGCCCTGTTTTGTGTTTTATTTATAGACAGGGTCTCACTTAGTTGCTTAGTGCCTTGGTTTTTTGCTGAGACTGGCTTGAACTTGCTATCCTCCTGTCTCTGCCTCCCAAGCCACTAGGATTACAGGCGTGCACCACCACGCCCGGCTTGACCACTCTTAATCACCCATGTAAGGGCTGAAATTATTATTTTCATGGATACATTTCCTTTTCTGTTGCACATTAATTAGCAAACATATTGGATTTCCCTTTCTGTTACATATGCAAGAGAAAAGATTACCACATAAAAAGTTACCTTAAGACCGAGGTTTTAAGGAACCTTGAATTTACTGGATCATGATAAAGGAGGAATTAATTAAAAATGAATTGATTTATTATGTAAGCTGGGTAAAACTCTTAATTGTCATTGTAGAGAAAGTTCAGGACTTGGGGAAAGGGCTAGGCCAATTTTGTCATCATCATTTTAAAGTTAATAAGCAATATATATCTGCAGATAGCTAAGAGCCCAGCAGTTTCTTTTTAATAGCCTTATCAAGGTGTCATTCACATGCCATACTGTTTACCCAATTAAGGTGTACAATTCAGTGATTTTTAATAAATTTACAGGGTTGTGCCACCAGCATTACAATCCAATTGTAGAACATTTTCACCACCCCCAAAATGAAACCAAACAGCATTAATCATCACTCCCCATGTCCCCCAGTCCCTGCAGCCCCAGGCAAGCACTAATCTTCTTTCTGTTTCTGTAGATCTGCCTGTTCTGACTTTTATGTATGTAGAATCTTAATAGGCACTACTGTTTATTATATGGAACTTTTGCAGAAACAACCATTAGTTGAGAAAATTCATTTCTTCTACATTTATGTTTAAATTGTGGGATAGGCAATTCATGCTGCTTAAATTGGGAGCAAAATTGAGATCACTGTAGGTAGAAAAATCTAAGTGCAGTGCTCACACTTCAGTTTGGTATTTTGGCACTGTTAGTTCAGCTATGTAGAGAGCCTCTCTTTGGAAAGGTTTGTATCTTTTCACCAGTGGGTGTCAGCATCTGACTGAAGATGACTCCTTCTGGAGCAGGGGCTATAAAAAACCCAGAAGCCAGCTTCCCATCCTCAGGAACAACAAATGACATTATTTGAATCCTGTGCTCATTTATGTGATCGCCTCACAAGAAAAACTTGCAACAAGTCATATTAACCCTATATTATTTTTGCCAATAGATAGCTTTAAAGGAGTAAGATCTTATCCTTTTTGCTGAAATTGAGCTCTGATTTTTTTAAAAAACATATTTTACATGCAATGACCCTCTTTGAGAGTTACCTGATAGAGCCTGTGTTTGTAAAGACTTGAGTGAGAATGGATTTGAATTTTTATACAATAACATTTTAATGACTTCTGCTTCCAAATATAGAGATGTTAAGGAATGTTGCTCTGATTAGCCTTGTCATTTGATTAGCCTTGTCATGAGTAATCATTGCATTAGGCAATTAAATTCTGAAACATGAGTTTAACAAGCTTTATGCTATGCTGACTATTCTTGTCTTCCGTTCTTGTAGGATATCTCCTAGGCAGTGAAGATTACTACTCTCATGAGCGTTGTAACTTAATTGAGGCTTTGAACGTCACACGTTGTGCTCTTGATTTTCGAGATGGTGAAGAAGTTGCAACAGGATATAAAAATATGTATTCAACCAATGTATTTACCCAAAGGGCTATAGCACTCATAAATAACCATCCTCCAGAGAAGGTAAGACTTGCTGCTTTACTGATACCAAAATTTTGTTGAGATAGGAAGAGGTCACTGTTGTTAGGGGGAAATCTAACAAATTCTAAGAGGATTGTTTTTTAAGTTTTAGAGCACATCAAAATCAGCCTTGGAAGCTCATAAAATTTAAAGATTCCTGGAGCCCACCTCTGTAGGTGTGACTTATTAGGTCTGGGAAAGATCCATCTATCAGCATCTTAGAGAAACTCTCAAAAGGTGATTTTGGCGAGAGTAGTCCTTGGGTATCACTTGGAAGAATATTGTGTCTATAGCATTTTAGTAGAAATACATTTTATTATTTTGTTGTTTTATGTGCATGTGATCTAAGTAATTAGTAAAATGACTCCTTTAAAAGGGGGAAATTAGCTTATATAAGAGATGAGGCTTTATTAATGACAAACTTTCCATCAAGGGATCCACAAAATTTTGGGAAATTTGTGGAAAAGTCCTCTAAGTTTCAATCCTCCCTCCCCATCCTGCCCAGATTATTTTGACTACTCTAGGTTATTTTCTTTTTCTACTCCTCCTCCTCCTCCTCCTCCTCCTCTTCCTTCTTCTTCTTACATTTGCATGTTAATTTTAGAATTAACTGGTCAGTTTCTACCAAGGAAAAACAGGTAATCAGTTTTGATTTGGATTTCATTGATGCTATAGACCAACTTGTGGAAAACATCCATCTGAACAATATTGAGTCTTCCAGTTCATCAACATGGTATATTAAGAAGCCTGTTTTTCACTTTCACCATACTAAAGCTGTTGTGTCTGTCATGTGCTGACTTATGTATAGGTAAAGGTAGAAAAGAATCTGAATAGCTCTAAATCCAAGTTCTCCAGATTTAGCCTATAAGTGCCTTTGAAATGGGACAGATACTTGTGCTTTCAGACATGAAGCTCAAAAGATGGCTTCATGAAGAACTGTATTAGCACACTCACAAAATCAGTCCTTTAGAGGGACCTGGACATAGTAAATTCTAGAATATGCAATGTTATCTTGATCTAATTTCCTGCACTTTGGCTCTTTGACAATGCCTGGGGGTCCCTGGTGCAGATCACAGCATGGATTATGGCTTACATTCATGTCCAGACTTAATGCGCTGCTGATGACTCCCCTTTTGGTGTGGAATCTCCCTGGCCCTGCCTTTGCCTACTCTAACTCAGTACTGGGGATCTTCCCTACTCTGTCCTCAGCTTTGCCCCACTTCTGGCTTTTTATCAGCTTAATGCAGACATCTTGGAGTAACCATGCCTGCAATGGAACATAAAGGAAAGGAAATGTTTTCTCAAATATATAGAAATACATGTTTTAAATCTAGATTTAAACTAATATTCAGGTACTTGACTTACGTTCTCAGTTCTCTGCTCTATGCTTGGCATTTTATAGATACAACTTAACACCAAAAGAACAAGGTAAAGTTTAAGGGATCCATTTTATAACATACATTTAAACAAAATGGCTTAGAGAAGTAACTTGTTCAAGGTCACAGTACTTTTGAAAGACAGAATCAGAATTTAAATTCACATTCTCTGACTACAGAGCTATGCCCTTAATCAACCTCCCCAGTTCACAGCTAATATCCAAGGCCAAAGATTTTGAGTCCCAGTTCATGATTCAACTTAATCGTTCTAGTCCTGACCATAAGTTAGAATTATCTGGGAAACTTGTAAGAAATATTGATGTTGAATGTTGTGATTCATTGGTTTGAGGTGGTACCCAGGCATTGGTATTTCATTTCCCACCACCTCCTGCCCCCAACACACATACCTCCTGCCAGTCATTCAGATGTGCAGTCACTATAGGTACCCTGTACAGTGAGGGGTATTCTGTGATGTTTAGGGCTCTCCCCTCAAGCAGAGGTGAGCAGAAGCCAACTATCTTAATTATGCAACCACTGTAATCTGCCTAAAATAAAATTTCATTCCTATTAGGGAACAAGGGAATATTCTTTCACAGTGCCCTCAACATTAAGCAGATAAAGGAGGAAGCTGGGGTGAGATAGCTCTCTGGGTAAAGTGTCTTGACTGGGGCAATGGGGAAAGCATTAGAACTGAGGACAAAGCATTAGAACCCTGAGAGCTTGCAAGTCTTGGAAGGGGTGTTTTAGCATGGTGCTGTTCAGAGAAGCATTATGGAAATCACCAGGTGCGAATTCAGTCCTTTTCATACAGTGTCTGAAACATTCTGAAGAACTTTCCATCATATCATTCCCAGCATCTTCGAAGTTTCTAATACAGACATGAATGAATGACATAATAATTGAGTAGTAGTCCAAAAATATTTGCTTAAGACAGCCTGTGTTTACATTACCAGTTCTCAATAAAACAGTGCATCTCACCTTTCTCAAGAGCTGTGCTTTTCATCATCTTAATCAGTGTTTAATTCTGTGCTAATTTCTCAGGTGCTATTTATAGACTGTAACATAGGCCACTTGTTCTAGAATGGAAGTCATTAAAGAGACACATGAAGTATCTACAAGCCGACTTAAAATTGTGCTTATTTTTAAAAGGCATTTGTGAGGGTGGAAAGTATATGGAGTGTTTTGTACCAACAGAGTTGCTGTTGCTGGACTCAGGGCCACACTAACAGCAACTTCACGTGGGTTAGGAAGAACCATTCTTTCTCCTTTTCTGTATGGTGGTCCCACAGCAGTAACATTACAAAGTGAAAGTAACATATTCATATCTTCCTGTTGGAAACAGTCCCCACAGTGCTTTGCAGAATAACAACAAATGTTACCCAACATGTATCATCTACTAGAAGCTTTCTAAAGAAAATGCTACTTTCTAATGGAAGACTTTTACTTTTTCCTGGCACAATTTGGAAAGGAATGTCTTAATTTGAACATTAAAGATGGAATATTAATGTCAACACCTATTATATTTTTTTCATATCAATACTTGGAGAAAATATATAAGGAAATGAAAATAAAGGTTTCTTCCTCACTGATACAAAGCTTCATAGCATGGTGGGTATGTTTAGAGTATGTATCTTAAGGGACATATGGCATACTAGAAAAGGGCAAAGAACCCCTAGTGTCTTAAACATGAATATACTAATAGCCTTGGGTGATAATGTCTGACTTTTTTTTAATGTAGTACTAAGTATTTAGTCACAATTTCACATCCAGGATTCCTTTTTATATTCCTAAGACACCGAAAATGCTACAGTTATGACTAAGTTGATGAGAACAGGAATCTAGACCCAAGAAAAAGCAAAGGAGAGATGAGGCTCCAGCATGAACTCAAGAGATCAGTGGAGGTTGACATGGAGCCAGGATTGCAGTGTTTGGATCGGATGTCAATAAGGTCAGAAGGGGCCATCAGTCTCCAGTGCCAAGGCAGGGGTGGGCTGGAACTCCAGCCCATAGACATAGTAATAAGGAGCCCCTCCCGAGGATGGCAGCGACTTGCTTTGGGCCAATAGTGGGCTGAGGCTCCGCTGGAAGGCCTGGGGAAACTGACTACAGCTGGTCACAGGGAGGGTTGTGGGTCAAGTGACTGCAGCAAGGTCCTGATGGTGGCTGGAGAACCTTGAAGCCCTAGTTAACTTTTCTTTCTACTGGGCCACCATGTAGTAATAAAAGTGCTATGTATTTTTTTCCATTTAAAAAATAGTATAGAAATGCTTTCATTTCGTGCTGTTGAGTAATGAGTTGTTTCATGAATAACATTCACCTGAGTGCTGAAAGTTTTTTTCCCCATAGTATCTCAAGTGTGTTTCTTTGTCCTAACTTTGTGAAATAGGTTGTACTACACATTATTCTGTCTCCTCCCGGTGACCCAAAGCCATACAGATGTGTGCAAGACTGTGTGCCCACACAGTAAACGGCTGTAGACTGTTGCTGATGAGATGGGGGGAAAGATAATTTTTTGTTCAAAAAATACCTTTGTTGATTCTCTTAAGTTATCTGGCCAGCAGGTAGTGCTTTACATAGCCTTGGCATAGCCTGTGACAGTCACCTCACCCTTCAGAGCTGGTTTTTACTCTTCTGCTGTGTCCCTTATGTTTGAATCAATAGAAATCTGACTACTGGATCAGTGGGGACTGCTGTACTTTTATATTTTTAGCCTCCCAAGAGAAAGGGTAATGTCTTTAGCCACTAAGGAATAATCATGGAAAAAACTTTCAAGTTACTTTTTTGATGTATTTAACAAAGTGAGTAGAATGATTTCCATGCTGAATATTTGTAAGGCCCTTTAATAGTGGCCCCAGAATCATTTTTTCCTTCGTGTGGTTGCAAGAGGTCTCCCTACAATCTTTCTCTGCCATTGCCTTTACAAATCCCTTGCCGGCTATGAACAACGTGCCCTCTTTCCCCCTCCTCTCCTTTAGCCTCGTAGCTGCTAGTGACCTGTGCGGGGGCAAAAAAATCTCCACCTCTATCCTCTAGGGTCCCAGCCGGATCCCAGAATTGAACTGACCTAAAACAGAATAGGAGGAGAAAAGCATAGTTCAGATCCAACATGAAGAAGTGAAGGCCCCAAAGAAGTGGTCAGGCAGTTACATATATGCTAAATTGGACAAAAAATAGTGAAATGGAAATGTGACTAAATTATGTGGGAGGCTTTAAAGATAAGGGTTATTTTAACAAGGTCTGAGCAGAATTCTCTCCATTTAGACTCCCCGTCCTTGAGGATAAGGATATGGCCCTTCCTTCTAGTATAGGCGAGTGTCTTTCACGTGGGAATTTCATCTTCTGCTTTTAAGAAGCAGCACGAAGGTTGAAGTGATCTTGCACCTGCTGTTTTTCAAGTGCCTTTAACGTAAATCATCAAATGCCTGAATAGCATATTTTAACCCTTCACCTGGTGGATGAATCTTCTCCTTTCTCCCCTCTCTTGTCCACCCCCCCCCCCCCACCATCCACTGCTGAGAATCCAGTCCAGGGTCATAGACTTTTATGTTCACAAGTGTTGGGGCTCAGAAAATGATACCCCTAAGCATTGCATTTGGCATGCTGAGTACTTTGAACTGAGGGACACTGGAAGATGCCTCATCAACAAGGTCTTTCTGGCCTTCTCCTATCCTTCTCTCTCCTGTTACTCTTTCTCTATGTGGACATTCCTTACTCCATCATAGGGATGTATACTCCTCCTATCTGCTTTCTAACCTTTTCCCATTCATATATGAAATTTAAATACCTCAAATACTTTAATAGAATTATATGTTTATTCTTGGCCTGAACCACTTGTCTCTTTGAGGGTTTCTAACTCATTGAAGAATTCTGTAGGAGCACAATAAAGAGAATGCCTTCAGAAAGGCTCATTAAAAAAGGAGGGGCTGACCTGGAATAACACAGATGTTAAATGCCCTAACTTGGTTTCAAAGATAAAATGGTATCGGTGGAGTACACATAATTTCCAAGAGTTAAGTTGGTCTGACGTTTGGTGCTACATCAGAGACTAACAAGGCATGATGTTTACTTGTTTTCTCATAAAATATATAAGAACCATAAAACTTTCCTAAAAGGTGGGGACTTATTTTCAGCTAAAGCAAAAGGGTAAAGCATCTCTTGATATGTATCCATACTGTAATAGTGGGATTTCCAACAGAAAATTCCTCTTCAATTAATGTGGACTGAGCAAGTCATATGACTTTTTAAACTTAACTCGTCGATAAAATGGATATTACATAGAGTGGTTTCCAGTATTACATTAGAGATAGTGTCTTAATTATTATCAGAGTATCCAACACATAGACAACATTTAATATATAGATGCTATTATTGGTATTATTATTTGTTTGGACCAGTCTGTTCTAGGACTCTGGCTTTTATTTTATTTTTTTTACCTTGTGTCTTTTGTTATATTTTTAAACATCTTTATTGATGCATAATTTCTATATGATAAAATTCACCCATTAAAAGTCTGTAGTTCAACAGTAAGTTCAGGAGTTGTGCAGCCATCACCTTGATCTGAGTCTGAGACATTTTCATCATACCCCAAAGAAACCTTATACATATTAGCTGTCACTCACAAATGCTCTCCCCACAATTTCCTACAGCCCCAGGGAACTACTAATCTACTTTCTATGGATTTGCCTATTCTGGACATTTCATATAAATATTTGATTATACAACACACTTTTTGTGATTGGCCTCATTTACTTAGTGCATTTTTAAGGTCCATCTATGTTGTATGCTTTATTTCCTTTACTGCCATATATTGCTGAAACTGTACCATATTTTATTTTTCTATTCAATTAGGGGTAATTGCCAAAAACATTCATACAAGTTGTGTGGATATATGCTTTCATTTCTGTAGAAATGGAACTGCTAGGTCATATGATAACTCCATGTTTAACAAGTCCAGGAACTGCCAAACTGTTTTGTTTTGTTTTGTTTTGTATAGATATCCTACTAGGAATGAGTGAGAGTTCCAATTTATCTATATATCCTCACCAACATTATTGTTATTTTACATTTTTAAAATGAAAACCATCCTAGAGGGTCTGAAGTGGTATCTCACTGTAGTTTTGCATTTTTGCTTTGTATTTTCCTTTCTTTCTTTCTTTCTTTTTTTTTGTACCAGGGATGGAACTCAGGGGCACTTGACTACTGGGCCACATTCCCAGCCCTTCTTTTGATATTTTATTAGAGACAGGGTGTCACTGAGTTGCTAAGTGCCTCGCCATTGCTGAGGCTGGCTTTGAACTTGTGATCCTCCTGCCTCAGCCTCCTGAGTGGTGGGATTACAGGCGTGTGCCACTATGCCCGGCTTGCTTTGCGTTTTCTAATGATTAATGAGGTTGACACCTTTTCATGTGCTTGTGGCCATTTGACTACCTTCTTTGGAGAAATAGCTATTCAAATTCTTTGTCCATTTTGTAGTTCAGTTGATTTTTTTGTCATTGAGTTGCAAGAGTTGTTTATATATTCTGGATATGAGTCCCTAAACACATATATGACTCACAAATATTTCAATGCATTCTGTAGGTTGTCTTGATATTATTTTTATTGAATGATAAATCCATATTGTCTTATCCTTCTATGTTTAATTCTTCCATGCCCTTGTAACTGATGTGCACAACTCTCTTTCCAGCCTCTGTTTCTCTACCTTGCTCTCCAGTCTGTCCACGAGCCCCTTCAAGTGCCTGAAGAATACCTGAAGCCATACGACTTTATCCAGGATAAGAACAGGCATCATTATGCAGGAATGGTGTCCCTTATGGATGAAGCAGTAGGAAATGTCACTGCAGCCTTAAAAAACCACGGACTCTGGAACAACACAGTGTTCATCTTTTCCACAGGTAAGTCTGTCAATAGGAAACGCATCTCTCGGCGAAGCCTAGGACATGGTGTTCGATAAGTGGAATGAAGACAGATGGGAGCAGTTAGCATTTCCTTATTAAAACAAATTCTAACTGCAGTAGGGGAGACATGGTCATAATGGATAGAAAGATGTGTCTAAGGAAAAAGAATTACGGGCTTGTCCTCCTTTCCTTGAGCTGTTAAAATATTCTGGGAGTATGCTTAAAAACAAGTGCTCACTGACTAAGTAAGTGATGGACATCACTGATGCCCAGGGCAGCTGGCTGGTGAGTCCCTGGAGTGGCCTGTTCTTATCTCGCTGCATCCAGGCCATCCTCTATTACTGTGATTGCTACTGACTGGATGGGACTTTGTTTCAGTGCACAGAGACAGACTGTGATATTATGGAAACAGATGAGAAATGGAGCCAATTAAACTTGGGCTTGAGTCCCCAAGTATAGATTTATTTTTTGTATTAAGATTGTTTTCTGACATTAAATGTCATATGTGTTGATTACAGAAAACAAAAGAAGGGAGAAAGAAAATTCATAATCTCAGCACTCAGATAACTTTTGAAAATCATTTTCACTATGGCCATGACCTTTTGATTCCTAATCTGTTATGTATTTGATTTTCCCCCCTCTCATTAGACACAGTTTTCTAAAATTTCACCATGATACACTTTGGGTGTAGGTCTTTGTTTATTCATTGTGCTGCCTACTTGGAAAGCACTTTCTATCTGAAAATGCACAACCTTTTCTAGTGGGAACTTTTCTTATATTAATTATTTTGCAATTGTTTGACCCTTCACTTCACCTCTACCCATCCTGTCTTTATAGAATTCCTGCTAATTAGATATTAGATCCATCTTCTAGAGTTCTTAGTTTTTATTTCTGTTATCTTTTTATTTTTTTCCACTGTTTGGAACATTTCCTGATCAGTATTATGTATACTTTTAATTGAATTTATTTCAATCACTGTGTTTTTTAAACCAAGAACTTTTTTGTTTTTGATAATTCCTTTTTTGTGAAGTTTTGTTTTTATTTTATACACACACACACACACACACACACATATATACATACATACTATATATGTATGTGTATATATATATAATAATAATAATAACTTATTTCTCCAAAGCCTATGCTTTAACCATTATTTTCATGTGTATGTGTATGGAATATAATTTGCTCTTATTCAGTCCCCAGTGCTTCCCCTTTCCCTCTCCTCTTCCCTCACCCTCTTCCCTTCCTTCCATTCTACTGATCTTTCTGCTATTTACTTATAGGTTTTTTTTTTTTTTTTAGTTAGTGTCTTATGGATGTACATGATGGTGAGAGATTCACTGCAGTATATTCATATATGTACATAGGAAAGTTAGGTCAGATTCATTCTGCTGTACTTCCCTTATTCTATCCATCCCTTTTCTCTCCCCATTAGTCCCCTTTATCTAGTCCGCCCATGTTTCTTCTGTTTTGATGGAATTACCCCACCCCATTTCCTTCTTACCCACCCTCTCCTTAATTTGGACTAGCTTCTACATATCAGAAAAAAAAAAAAATGAACTTTGGCATTCTGAATCTGGCTAATTTCATTTAGCATGATAGTCTCCAGTTTTATCCATTTACTGGCAAATGCCATAGTTTCATTATTCTTTGTGGCTGAGTAATATTACATGTGTCTATGTACCACATTTTCTTTATCCACTTTTATCCACTCATCTGTTGAAGGGCACCTTGGTTGGTTCCATAGCTTGGCTATTGTGAATTGTGCTGTTATAAACATTGATGTGGCTGTATCTCTATGATATGCTGATTTTAGATCTTTTGGATATATACTGAAGAGTGGGATAGTTGGATCTTATGGTGGTTCCATTCCTAGTTTTTTGAGAAATCTCCATACTGCTTTCCAGAGTGGTTGTGCTGATTTGTAGTTCCACCAACAATGGCAGTACTGGAGATTGAACCCTGGTGCACCACTGAGCTACATCCCCAGTTCTTTTTTTTTTTTTTTTTTTTTTTGAGACAGGGTTTCACCAAGTTGCTGAGGCTGGCTTTGAACTTGTGATCTTTCTGCCCCAGCCTCCTGAGAAGTTAGGATCACAGGCATGTACCATTATGTCCAGCTTCTATATAATATTTTTAAAGTTTGTTTGCATTTCTCTCTCTCTCTCTCTCTCTCTCTCTCTCTCTCTCTCTCTCATAGAACTCTCTATGCTCTCTGTGTTTTAGTTTGCCTCTCATGAAAGTGGCTTTCTCAAATTCCTAGTGATCCTTGCCTACTTAAAAATTTGATTAGAAATTCCAAGCATGAGGTCAGGGCTTATTATCTGGTAAATTTTATTGGACAGTGACTATGTAGGGATGAGAGGACATGTTGAGGAATTAATCTTGGGGTTTTTTTTGGTACCGGAGATTGAACTCAGGGGCACTGGACCACAGGGCCACATCCCCAGCCCATTTTTGTAATTTATTAGAGACAGGGTCTCACTGAGTTGCCAAGTGCCTCGCCATTGCTGAGGCTGGCTTTGAACGCGCAATCCTCCTGCCTCAGCCTCCCAAGTGCTGGGATTAAGGTGTGCGCCACTGAGCCGGCTTAATCTTGGTATTCTACTCTAGTTTTCTGTTTTTGTTTTTTTTATGAGTTGTTTTTCTTTGCTTTGAATTAGGAATGGTTTTTAAATATAGTATTAATTGAGTGCTTACTATGTTCAGGAGATGGTTCTAAGTGCTTTACCTGAATTAGTTCAACTAATCCTGACAATAATCCATTCTCTGAGGGCTATCATAATCCCATCTTGCAGAAGTAAGAACTGAAGAACAAAGAGGTTAAGTAATTTGCCCAAGGTCATAACAGCCAGGCAGAGCCAAGCTTCTGTGGTTCTGAGTTCACTGAAACATCCTGCTTTGGAGATGATGATCCTGATGTTCTTATTGGACCTCCTGACATAGCGGAGCTTTCCCCATTGTGGGCTGCAGTAGTGACCTACTGAGGAGCTGGCCAGGGCTGGGATGGTGTCTACTCTTATTAGCCTTGTTCAGTTGCTTTAATGCCATCCAAACACTATTATTTTCCAAGTGCTTCCTGTTTTTTAATAATAAAAATTTTATTGTGTGTGTTTAAGGTATACATCATGATGTTATGGTATATATATACATATACCATATGTTTACCATATATATATATATTTACTACAATGGATGCTCCTTGTTTTGAAAAAGGTTGAATTTAAGAAAAAATTTGTCTTTTCCCAAAAACTTATTCTTCAGAAAAGAGGGAGGCATCTTATGCTTAATTCCTTACAAGATCTTTCATAATCTGGTGTCCTTCTCAATTTACTCTATTTTGAAGAGCCTGCTATGTAGCATTTGATCACATTGGTATTGAATGCCTAAAGAGGACTTTAGAAATAATCAATAAAACAAAGACCAGGATGCATTTATTCCTGGGAAATGACCTTACAATTGCAAAAAGTGGAGGTCCTAAATTTATAAAACAAGGCTTTGTTGTAGATATCACAATTACATGATTTTAGGGACAAATGGTTTCCTGAAATGAAAGTGTGTATTGATTAATATATCACTCATAGACTGTAGTATCCTCAGAAGTGAAGAAGGTAGCTGTGGAAGACAATGTTAAATATCTCAAAGTGGCTTTTGTAAAAATGGAGATACTGGTGTCAAGAATGCATGGGAATAAGTGAAATAAAATATTTTCATAATATTGGGAGTGAAAAGTATTTTAAGATCAATATTTCTTTTGTTATATGATTCCACATACATATGCATAACTATTTTAAAATAGAGAGTTGACTGTTTTATAAAGAACTATAATATTTTATTTATTCAGGTTGTCAAAAGTAATATTTGAAGCTTTTCACTGAGAAAACAGGGATTACCTTATAATAGCATTGTTTTATATTTTGCCTGACACAATGATATATTAACACATATGCTGGTCTGAGATCATCTTTGCTTTCTTGGGCTAAAATCAATTTGATCATGCCTTTGTGTTTTTATAATACTGCTAAATTCAGTTTGCCATTGTTTATTTCAGGTTTGTCCATCAGTTTAGAAGTGCAAATATGGTTGGTGATTTTTCTCTGTCATGTTTTGTTGTATTGGTGATAGTCACTTAATAAAATAATTTGCATGGTTTTTCCATGCTTTGTAATAGCTTAGAATGTTTTCAGGATCTCTCTGGTAAAACTCATTTCTGGAACTTTCCTTGGTGGCATTTTAAAAAGTTATCTCCACAGTTAAAATTTTTTACTTAAGTATATTTAGGTGTGGGTCTTTAAAATACTTAAAAGTTAATTTTACCTGAAATATAGTAAGCCCCCTGATCACATGCTGAGATTATTTTTCACTCTGAGAATTTTTCCATGTTTGTATTTTAGTTTATTGCTTTTGTTCTGATTGAATTGTTTCTCAAAAATATCTTTAATTGGTAGGGTGAATCACTGAGTTAGTTTTTTTTCTCATCCTTTTTATCTTTTGTCCTTTTTCTCAGCCTTCTGGAGCTCTTCTGCATTACCAGTTAGACATTTTTGCAATTTTAATCCTGCTGTTTTATATCTCCAATGTAAATTGTTAGGATCGTATTTTTGGTTTCTTTGCCGGCCTTCCTTTCTTTGCCTCAGTCAGTTCCCTTTTCTTCCAAGTTTCTTAGAAATAAAATGACTCTTGTTCATCACATTGTGACTGCAGGCCCCAATCCTGCTCCAGCGTTTTCCCTGTACCTTGGCACTGTTGCTCCCGCTGTAAGCACTAAAGCTTGTAAAATAGGTTTCCTGATATGCATTTTACCAGAAGAAAGTAGACCCTTAAGAAGTTCAGTGATTTGCACATCTAACAAATGGAAGAGCCAGATTTCAAATCCAATCTACTTGAGGTCCAAACCTAATGACCCTTGTCAATTGTCTTTTTGCATCTCATCTTCTTTTTCTTTGATCTCATCCCATCGTCCTTTAGCTCTACTTTTGTCTTTCTACACTCCTGTTCCCAGAAACCATTCTCTTCCTGCATCTTTCTAAACAGAATTTTTCTAAGCTCTTCATTTTTATGCTAAGTCATTGCAGCTGTGTGCTCTTCCTCTGCTGTGATGAAGGATCTGTCCACAGCCTCACATTTGGCTGAGAGTCTGACTATAAGGAAACGCCTCATTTGCATTTCTTTCTCCAGAGACTTTTTATGTGTTTATTGACAATTCATTGCCTGAAGCAGAATTCAATAATGTGCTATAATAATGTGATTAAACCCAAAGAGAGGGGACCTGGACTGAATCAGAGAGTCATGATTCATTTTTTCCAGTTTTCTCACTTACATCACTTAGCACTGCTCTTCTTTATGAGCGTGAGTGCTGGGTGCATCCAAAGAAGAAAATATTGAGTCCCTTAGTACAGAAAAAGTGCAATAAACTAACTTCTTGGTATCAAGCTTATATTTAGTGATGGGGAGAGGCAAAGAATACATTTTAGGTTTTGATGTTTGGCGAGACTGATGGTTTTTTTTTTTTTTTGTACCTGGGATTGAACTCAGGGACACTCAACCACTGGGCCACATTCCCAGCCCTTTTTTGTATTTTATTAGTGCCTCGCCATTGATGAGGCTGGCTTTGAACTCGTGATCCTCCTGCCTCAGCCTCCCAAGTGCTGGGATTACAGGCGTGCACCACCGTGCCCAGCGAGACTGATGTTTTTTGAAAGAAAAATTTGTTTTATAATCTAAGAGAAATCCATAGGCATCTCATCCCTTGCCATCTCTACCCATCATCTAAGGGTTTAAGGTGGGCATTCTCAATGTGCCATCAGGAGCCTGCAGCATAGTGAGCATTTTGTTAAAACTGCAGTTCCTCAGGTGGTGGCTGTAACAGCGTTGTGAATACAAGATGTCACTGAATTGGGCACTTTAGAGTGGTTAACTTCATGCAATGTGAATTTAACCTCAATTTTAAAAATTTCAGCTTCTGAGGCTCTACCACAGGCCTACTGAATGAGAAACCCAGGACTTAGGTCCCAGGAATCTCATTTTAAACAAGTATCCTGATAGTTCTTTTGTGAATAGAAATCTGAGAACCTCTGAGTTCACTCTTATTCAAATCTTGGGAATTTTTCCAACCAGGAAGAGGAAAAACACACACACACACACACACACACACACACACACACACACACACACGGCTGCTGGAAACCAACTGGGCTTGAAATTCAACTTCTCCCAGGTGGTTTGCATTTCAGGTAAATATACCCATTTCTAGAAACAGGCTGTTCGAAAAAACTAATAATAAAAGTTTAAATTTAATGATTTCAGCAGGTCACGGTGGCACACACCTCTAATCCCAGAGGCTCAGGAGGCTGAGGAAGGAGGATCATGAGTTCAAAGCCAGCCTCAGCAACAGCAAGGCACTAAGCAACTCAGTGAGACATTGTCTCTAAATAAAATACAAAATAGGGCTGGGGATGTAGCTCAATTGAGCACCCTGAGTTCAATCCCTGATGCAAAAAAATAAATAAATAAAAAAAAATTAATGATCCTGTTCTTCATGCCCTTCCTTCATAAAAAGTACAACATTGATGCCACTCTTTCTGTCACTGTGATACATATGAGTGTTAACAAATTTTGCCTGTGTCATTATAAATGTGCCATTGTTTTCTTTTTATACAAAGACAATCCTTCTAACCCTTCTCTGATAGAATCTGATCAGATTTCGAGTCCTGGCTATGCAGCCCATGAGTTATGTAGACTCTAGCCTTGGTTTCATCATCTATTGAATGCAGGTTGGTTGGCCACCCATTCATTCACTCAGAGTCCACCCAGGAAGGAATTGCAGAGGGCCTCCAAAGGTGGTGGGAGGCACTGAACAGTTGTGAGCAGGATCATTTTAGGACTGGTATGAAGAGTGGTTGGAAACTTTTGGGATTCTGACAGTACAGGGGTGGGTGCATGGATAAGGAATGCCTGAGTAAAGGAAAATATTGGGAATGAAAGACAGATTTAAGAAATACTTAAGAGAGCTTGGACCAAGAACTCTTACTCAGAGAGTCCTTGTTTCTAGGAAGGTTTATGGTTCTGCAGTTCTGCACTGCTCTGGGTTTTCAGGACTTTTGTCAGTGCTGGGCAGCCTTGGTGGACCGATTCCTTCCACTGGCATGGGGAGGTATTTGCAGACAACTGGCAAGGGTGCAGTCTGTGGCCAGAGTGCCTATGTAATCCACATATCAGTCCACGGACTCATAGTCCACTTGAGACTGGGAGAGGGGAGCACGTAGAAATGTGTGGAAATGGTTTTGGTTGTCACAGTGACTTGAAGGTGAAGTTGCCATTTAGCAGATGGACATCACAGTACTCAGGCCAGCCCTGCACAATGGAAAAGGGCCCTGTCCCCAACATCAAGTGGCACCAACTTTGAGGAACACTGGGTCCTGTTCATTTTTACTTAGACAAATAGAGTAATTTATTGCAGAACCTAAACTTTTAACATTTATTACATAAGCTTTCACAAAATTACATGTAATTTAAAACCTCAAATGGAGTAAAAATGAATCTTAACTAATTCCCTTAAATTTTATGTCCCTTTCTCCCTTCCATGTAGAATTCCTTTTAAAATAGGTAGCTGGCAAATGGGGAGCTACTTCATGGTTTCAAATGTGAGTATGCAGTTGGCAGACTTACTAAAATATTACAGAAATTCTGCACTAGAAACATCCTGCAAACCAGTCTGACTAGGTGCTTCATAACCAATAAAATAAATATAACATCTTAGAATAAAAAATAATTAAAAAAAAAGAAAATAAATTATCCACTTTATATGAAAAAAATAAAGAACTATGCAGGCCTTTTCAGACTTCAAGATTCTGCTGACTTGATATAAGGCAAATAAAATGATGAACTAATCAGAAAGAACTGGTGAGACCTGTAACCTTGAGAGCTCTCGAGAAGAGCAGCTTCCCGTGTGAGCAGAGGTTTATTTATTTTGATTAATCAAGTATTACAATAGTATTACAAACCAGTCTAACTAGGTGCTTCAAACCCTTAAATGAATTTCTAACAAGGCCAAGGAAAACTTGTTAAGTGAATAAATTAGATGGTGTGTCCACACTGTTTGTCTCCTCACAATTATGCATTTGTTTAACACATCTATCAAAGAGGAAAATAACAACATAGAACTCAAAACTATGAGCCTAGAATGATCTTTTTCCTAGCCAGTCCTTAAGCCATGCCACATCTTTAGATTTTGTATGTTAATATCCACACCAAGAGCATGCTGGATCACTTTAAAATTTATTAGTAAGGGGTGCTAGTTTACTGATTATTTTATTGAGTGAAAATAATAACCAACATACTTTAAAGGTCCTGGAACTGTCTTATGGTTGTATTTTCTGTGACAAACCACTGAATCCACAATCCCAGACTCTAAGGCAAAGAGGCCCCTCATACCTGTTTCAGATTGTCAATGATTTATTATATTCATTAATATGTGTGATAATATTGTATTATTGTTATTTTGAATTTTTAGTAGGAGAAACACAAAGTAATCAATATTTTCACACTTATGCAAAGGTATAGCACTGTGACCTTCTCTGAGTTTATGATTAATGAAAGGTATACACTGAACTGAACATATTTATTGACTAAATTGCAAGAAATGTTACAATTTGTTTGGGTTTACTCTCTCCTCTCCTTTTGCATTCCATTTTAAAGGTCATGTTTAAGATGAATTCATTTCTTATAATTGTATGTTCCTTTCAGAACCCACTGGAGCCAAATTTCCCTTGGAGATGAGAGGAATATCATGTTGCACAGCCTGTATGAAAGGGGAATTAAAATGAAAGGTAGATTCTATATAGAAATAATCACCTGGAAACCATGGTTACAGCAAGAAGAAGGGGCTAACATAAAATCAGGTCACCATCAAATCAGTTGCAGATGCACAAGTTTACATGTGTCTCATCTGGTACCCACGTCTTCTGTCTCCTATAGCTGCCTGGGCAAATATTATAGATATGACATCTATAAAAATAGGCTAGGGGGCTGGGGTTGTGGCTCAGCTGGAGAGCGCTCATGTGTGAGGTCCTGGGTTTGATCCTCAGCACCACATAAAAGTAAATAAATAAAATAAAGGTATTGTGTCCAACTACAACTAAAAAATAAATATTAGAAAAACAGGCTAGTTGATAATATGTTTCTGCGAACAAATGTTTCTGAGTGTGTGACTCCTATTTGGACAAGGTGAGCATTGTCTCAGCATAAAGAAGAAAAGGGAGGCCCAACACTTCAACATATTGGCACAGGAACTGACTTCCTGAACAAGATTCCTAAAGCACAAGAAATGAAATCAAACATCAATAGATTGGATGGTGTCAAACTAAAAATCTTCACAGCAAAAGAAAACAATCAAAGGGGAACCTACAGAATGGAAGAAAATCTTTGCCACCTGCACCTCAGATAAGGTGTTAATTTCCAGAATATACAAAAAACTCAAAAAGTTTAATACCAAAAACCAAATAACCCAATTCATAAATGGGCAAAGGAACTGAACAGACCCTTCTCTGAAGAAGAAATACAATCCATCAACAAATATGTGAAAAAATGTTCAACATCTCTAGTAATTAGAGAAATGTAAATGAAAACTACCCTGGGGTTCCATCTGTTTCCAGTTAGAACAGCAATTATCAAGAATACAAGCAACAACAAATGCTGGTGAGGATATGGGGAAAAGGGAATGCTCATACATTGTGGGTGGGACTGAAAATTGGTGCAACCCCACTGGAAAGCAGTACAGTGATTCCTCAAAAAAGTGGAATGGAAGCTGGGCATGGTGACACATGTTTATAATCTCAGCAGCTCAGAAGGCTGAGGCAGGAAGATGGTGAGTTCAAAGCCAGCCTCAGTAAACTAGTGAGACCCTAAGCAACTGAAGAGAGACCTTGTCTCTAAATAAAATACAAAAAAAGGGCCGGGGATGTGGCTCAGTGGTTAAGGACCCCTAGATTCAATCCCTGGTACCATAAAAAAGTAGGAACGGAACTACCATTTGACCCAGTTTTCCCACTTCTTGCCATATATTAAAGGATTTAAAATTTGCACACACGGCCACATAGATGTTTATAGCAGCTCAATTTACAATAGCTAAGCTATGGAACCAACCTAGGTGCCTTCAACAGATGAATGGATAAAGAAAATGTATTTGTACACAACGGAATACTACTCAGGCATAAAGAAGAAGGACTTTATGACATTTGCCAGTAAGTGGATGGATCTGGAGAATATCATGCTAAGTGAAATAAGCCAATACCAAAACATTAAAGTCTGAAAGTTTTTGCTGTATGTGGAAGCTAAACCACAATAAAGAGGGAGAGGGGAAGAAGAGAAGTTCAGTAGATTAGACAAAGGGGAATGAAAGGAAGGGAGGGGGGATGGGAATAGTAAAGAGAGTAGAATAAATCTAACATAATTTTTCTATGTGCACATATGAAAATACCTAAGCGAACCTCACCATCATGCCCACCCACAAGAATGGAGTCCTAAATAGACTAAGATATATCCAATGCTTGTATAATGTCATCAAAATGGATTGATCCTACTGTCATGTAAAACTAAGAAGAACCAATAAAATAAAATTAAAGAATTATGCGGAGCTCTTCAAACTTCAACATTCTTTTGACTAGATATAAGGCAAAAATGAACTAATCAGAAAGAACTGGTGAGAACTGTAGCTTGGCGAGCTCTCTTGAGATGAGAAGGGTAGCTTCCTGTGTGAGCAGAGGTTTATTTATTGTTGTTAATCAAGTATTACTATAGTATTATGCCTATCCCTCCTCCTTTTTTGAGTTCTTAAGGATCTCAGAAAGAGATTAAGACCCAGAGAGGAACTAAGTTTGTGGTACTCAGGAGGCAGATTGCTTGGGCACAATGTTTAATTGCCCACTGAGTCTTATGCAGTCTTGGGCAAGGCACTTCCACCTTTAGTATCTCAGTTTCTTCCTTTGTAAAGTGTGGATAAAAATCATATTTCTTGATAGGAGTGTTGGGATTGCCAACAGGTACTGTTCCTGTGCTTTATCACTGTAAGCTTTTGTGATAAAATAATAGCTTGATGGCTAGAGGCCAAACCACTTCTGGCATTTGGTCTCAAGTTTACATTTCATTTTGGTCCTTTATTTTTGTCCCATATGGTTTCTATTTCATTGTGTGACTTTTAAGTCCAGTTTGTTAATATCTATGCCCATTCATTCCTTCATTCATCCACTCACTCATCAACTGCATACTTGCTATAGGCCATGGCCTCTGCTAGGTTCTGGGGAACAGCAGGGAACAGGGCTGACCATCCACAGGGGACAGTGGTTTGTTTCCTAATTGAACAGTCTGCTAGTGGGCATCAAAAATGCCAGGAATCTTCCTTTTTCAACTTAAGATGATGGCTAGCAGTCTGTAGTCTATTACTCTGACAAACTTTTTGTTTACATTTCTGGTGTCCATTTCCCCCAAATCAAGAGGAATTATTTTGAAAGCAGCCTTTTATTCTTAAGTTTGATCATTGAGCCTATAGTATATTTTGAGAAGCTTATCATTTCCTCTGATACTTTCTTTTGTTCTGCATATTTTTTAAATTCTTTGTTATGTCTAAATTGAACGTGATTTATTTATTTATTTTTTTCCAGGTTTTTAAAATAGTTTTTATTTTTTAAAAGTTAATTGTGCATTACAGAAAAAATAAAAATACAAGCAAAGAACAAAATCATCCAGTCACAAGCAGCTTAGTTGGACGTGTCCCTCTAGGTTGTGTGCATATATACACAATATTCCATTTTGTGTGATTGAGATCATAGTGTGTATCATGAACGTGATTTATAATGGGAGCTATTGGGCCTGATTTTGGAGGTTTTGTGTCATTTATTACAAGGTAGTAAAGTTGAAATTCTGCTTTTAATTTATTCCCTTTTTCTTGAGAAGCATATAACCTAAATGAAATTAAATATAAAAAATTGAACTTTTTTATTCTTATGGATTTTGCTTAGTCTTATGAGTGTTTCATATTTTAAAGATAAAAATTTATAAAGAAAATTGTTAATGTATGTCTATTACTACTAGGAAATTGAAATTACAAAACCTATTCTGCTTGTATTATTTAATTTTAATAAACATTTTTGGTTTATATGAATACAAGTTTTTTCCTAAAGTTACCATACTTTCTCTTTTATTGATTATTCATTTGGTTTCCTATTTTTAACTATTTGAGATTTCTTAATTATATATATAATGTTATAATAATAACACTCATGTATATGTAAGATGTAACATTAACAGTCATTAAAGATCAAAGTATTTTACTCTTACAATAATGAAAAACATTTATACTTTGATTACAATTGTAACATATAAAGCAAAGAATTTAAGGTTTTGTTTGTTTGTGTTTTTTTTTTTTTTTTTTTCCTTTTTACTCCAAATGACATCTTGAATGTGTACCAAGTGTACCTATATTTGAAAGAATCTCTTCAGGTATTAATAATAATACCAAATAATGTACCTTGTTTGTTTTACTTGTGTAGTTACACTGGTTAGATATGACAGTAGACTACACATCATGCTATTTTTAATGATCATATTCAAGTTCAAGGATGCTGGAAATGGCATTCAAGTAAGGATTTGACTGTTTGGTCTTCCAGGGGTTAATGCAGAAGAAGAGTGATGGATCTGTTTGCCTGCTGAAGTTGAATCTATATTTATGGTGCAATAGGCTTCTTTATCCACAAAAGATATATTCTGAGACACTCAGTGGGTGCCTGAAACTTCAGATAGTACCAAACCCTGTACATACTATAACTTCTTCTGTACACACATACCTATGACAAAGTTCAATTCATAAATTAGGCATAGTAAGAGATTAATAGCAATAACTGATAGTAAAATTGAACAGCTATAACCCTATACTATAATTATATGATTGTTCTCTCTCTCTCTCTCTCTCTCTCTCTCTCTCTCTCTCTCTCTCTCTCTCTCCCCTGTATGCTGGACAAAGGAATGATTCATGTCCTGGGCAGGATGGAGCAGGATGGTATGAGATTTCATCATGCTACTGAGAACAGCATGCAATTTAAAATTTATGATTTTTTCTTGGAATTTTCCCTATAGTTTCCAACTCTGGTTGACTTTGAATAAATGAAACCATGGAATACAAAACCACAGATAATGGACTACTATATATGATTTTACTATATCATTAGTGATTCTTTTTTATACTCTCATTTCAGATGCTTAATCTATCTTTAAAAGACTTTAAAATTTTCACTGGAGTGCTACATTCGGAATATGCACATTTTCTGCCATTTTTTTTTTTTTTTTTTTTACAGTACTGAGGATCAAACTTAGAACATCATGAATGCCAGGCAAGCTTTCTACCATTGGGCTACATTCCCAGTCTTTACATTCCCAGTCTTTTTTTTTTTTTTTTTTTTTTTTGCCTGTTTTTAGTCTTCTGATTCAAACTTGATTTTCACTACTAACCCAAAATGTTCCTGAGAAATTTCACTGTCATTTAGTTTCTCTGTCCTGGTTATGTATTATTTTTAAGCAATGTAAAAATATACTTTGTATATGATAACCTTTTTTAAAAATAATCTTTTTTATTTTTTTAGTTATCAATGGACTTTATTTTGTTTATTTACGTGTGGTGCTGAGAATTGAACTCAGTGCCTAACACATGCTAGGTAAGTGCTGTACCACTGAGCCACAACACCAGCCCTGTAACAACCTTCTTAACTTTAGAGATGTGGCAGCTGTAAATTTACCTATTTGGGGGTAATAGTTTAATTATTATTTTTTTAATGGAAATGCAGTATATCAGTTTGTTATTGCTGCCAGGACAAATTATTACAAATCTTAGTAGCTGAAGCAACACAAATTTATTATCATACAGTTCTTTAGGTCAGAAGTCCAGCACAGGCCTCACCAAGATAAAAGCAGGGTGTTGGCAGAGCTGCCCTTCCTTTCTGAAGACTCTAGGGGAAGACTGTCTCTTCATTTGGATTGTGGGCAGAATTCTGCCCCTCGTGATTGCAGAACTGAGGTCTGCGTCTTCTTGCTGGCTGCCAGCTGAGGCTGTTTTTAGTGCTTAGAGGATGCCACTTATCTTTGGACTGTCTTCATCCATCTTCAGAGACTTCACTGGTGGGTGGCAGCCCCCTCATATTTTGATTCTCTCCTCCTCCTTTATCCCTCTCATCTCTCTGATCTGCTTTTCCTTTCTCCTTCACTTTCAGATCTCAGGACCCAACCCTTTCCTGACAATCCAGGATAATCTTCCTATATTTAGGTCAGCTGATTAGCAACTCTAATTCCTCTGCAACCTCAATCCCTTTTGCCAGGGAGGGTAACATATTCACAAGCTTTGAGATTAGGACACAGACATCTTTGGGGCCATAATTCTTCCTACCACATGCATTCACCCTGGAATGATGGGAAATTCTCAGTATTCTTTCTGATCATCTCTCATTCTCCACTTGTTTTGTTTCTTAGACAAACATTCACAGCAAATGCAAATGCTCATACTGTTACTTTTATGGTGACACTAAGGACCCCCATGCCCAGGGCAGTGGCTTCAGCAAACTGCTCTGAAAAACGGACAAGTGACTCATTTGCCTCCCCAAGAAAAGCAATATGGACCTAGGACTTGTGAATGATAAGGATAATTAACTGTTTAAAATATTTTTATTTGTGAGCAACTGTGAAGGAAAAAACAACTTTGAGCAAATAGATGCTTTTAATAATTTCATACTGAAACTTAGGAGGGTAGCTTTAGTTTTCTTGAGAATCCATAGAATGGTTGGTTTCTTAGGAATTTTGTTGTTAATCCTGAAAAAATATATAGGAAGCTAAAAATAATGATGAAAACTGAGGCCCGTTCCCAATCCAAAGGTGTCCATTTGATTCCTTGGGAACTTGCTTTAATACATTTTTCACAAAATAAAAGCCTCGACTCACTTGCATTTTATTGAGCATCTTTTGTATGATGAGAAATGTACTCGCCTCTGTGCTCACATACATGGAAAAGTTCTAGAGCTTGCATTCTTATCTGAGCATAGGCCTGAATTTCTGGTAGTGTGAAGAAGACTTGCTACAACTAAGTTCTAAATTCTGGGGTACCAAGAGTGACAATAGTACAGCATTTTGTAGCTGAGAGGGAAAATGCAAACTGGAGTAACATGGGAGGGCTTCATGGAGGGCCTGGAGTTTGATTTGGAAAGGGAGGGACGCCGAGACTTGTAGAGGCAGAGAGAGAGTAAAGGTTCTGCTCCTCATGTCACCAGGAAGATAGTAATGATGATGACCAAGATTACAGCCAACAGTTCATGAGCATTGGCCTGTCCTAGGCGATGCCTACCGTAGGCTTTGTGCCAAGCACTTCACACGTGTCGACTCTTTCAACAGGTACTACTATTATCCCCAGTTCCTAGATGAAGAATGTATGGCACTTCCTAAGTGGAAGGGTAGTGTCCATCTTGGGCCTGTCTGATTTCAGAGCTCAAGTGACTAGTCACTGTGTCAGCAGGCTGTGTGATCCAGAAGGAGAACACAGGTCACTTAGAGCATGGGAGCCACACAGAGGAAGTTGGATAAGTGGAGTTCTAGAAAGAGCTGGAGATGATTTGAAAGACATTCCCCTACAATCTTATCATTTAAAAAATGAAAAACAGAGACCTAGACAGGCTGAGCAATTGACTGATGTTGGAATGGAGACTTGGCCCTGTCTCTAACTCCCAGCCCAGGACTCTTGCCTCCCTCCATAGTTGGGTTAGTACATGTGATAAAGATGCAGAAAGATCAGAGTTGCCCAACGGGCACCAGAATGCAGCTATAGGCTGCCTCAGTCATGGGGGTGGGTAGTGCTGGTACAGCAATATCTGCATAATACCCCTGGAAATGGTTTCCATCATGGGAGGGTGTAGCTCGCTGAATTCCAGCTGACACAGAGAGCTATTGATCATGAATTTTTGATGGAAATATGTCTTTTTTGATCAAGATGCAGCCATCTTCAAGAACTGTGGAAGGATTGGCATAGAAAAAACTGCATTTACCAATTATGTGAAAACATCACTCTCTACAAAATCTCATTCTTTTCAAACTTCTTTTCTGCCTCCTGACAGTGGTAAAATGGACTAATTATATTCTCTCTCTCCAGTTCTCCCTATCCAAGAGCAGTGAAATGGCTGAAGGCAGGCAGCTGGAGGAAGAAAGAGGGCTAAATGACCTGGGAAAATAGTTTTATGAATCAGCAGAAAGTGATGGATTGTGGGTGTTTTTAGTCTGTAATCTTGAACAGTGTCACTAAATAATAGTTAGAAGATACACATTTAGGTTTCAAAGGGTTTACTACTATTATCAGATGAAAAACAAGAGCCACATATTGTTGATATTTAACTCTTCCAGAATATAAACATGGAGATTTACTCTTAAGTTGTTTTTTTTTTTAAACTGGTACCAGGGATTGAACTCAGAGGAGCTAAACCACTGAGCCACATCCCTAGACCTTTTATATATTTTATTTAGAGACAGGGTATTGCTGAGTTGCTTAGGCTTCTCAAAATTGCTGAGGCTGGCTTTGAACTTGAGATCCTCCTGCCTCAGCCTCCCAAGTCTCTGGGATTACAGGCATGTGCCACCACGTCTGGCTTAAGTAGATTTTTACGGGGGGGGGGGGGGGAACAAAACCCCAAGAGTGGCTAAATTTTGTCTGCTAAAGAGCCAAAACATTCATCTTCTTTCCCATTTTACTCTCTACACGTGGGGTTCTCCTTGAGAGCAGTGGTACCTCCTGCACATGTGTGTGGCATATCTTCATAATGAACAGGTCAAGGCTCACTATTGTGAGGTTCTGTCCCAAATTCCGCTCCACTCTGGGTTTATGCAGAGATCACTGTGGCTTTCTAACTTGACTTAAGGCCCCCTCTAGGCAACTGAGGAAAGCCTGCCCTCTCCTTCCTCCTCAGCAGTTTATCTGAGGCTTGTTCCTCCCTGGAGGGCCTGGGAATGCAGCACTGCGACTCTTGGCAGGAGAAGGCCCTGCTGTGCTTGGCTCAGACAGGGCTGCTCATCCTCTGCTTTCAGAAGCATGAGATCCCCCCACCGGGCCCAAAAACAATAATAAAAATATATTTGAAAAAAAAAAAAAAAAACCAGTCTCTCCTCTTGCTGACTTTGGCAGTTAGGTACAAAGCATCAACAAAATTTTTGTATACAGAAATTCTGCCTTCCAGGCTTATTCCCTTCTGACAGAACAAACCTTAGCCTTGTAGGGCTCTTTCTTCATGTTTTCTTAATAAGAAAATATTTCAGAGATTATTGGCACCACAGGTTTATTCCTTTCCGGTGGTTTTCACTCTTAACCAACTGTAATCTCTGTGATCTCTTTTGTATTTTTCTTTCACAGCATGGGCCACATCTAATCAAGCTTTCCTAGGATGACTATTCGAAGTACAATATCTTTGCTTTCTTTTCTCCTCTTCTTCTTTTATAATCATTTCCATCCCAGAGCACTTTCTTATTTATGTAGATAGAAGCGGGAGGGAGAGGATTTTTTTTTTAAGAAGGAAAAAGTAAACAAAGAATAAACCTTAAAAATGGCATTCATATGAAACTACCAAAAAAAAAAAAAAAAAAAAAAAAAAGCATTGTGTATCTGTTTTACTGCTGTGATCTGGTAACATATTCAGACACATACAAGTAGACACACACACAAGTAGAAAAGAAGTGGGGATGAGGGGGACAGGAGTATTGTGTTTGGACTGAGACTGCTGTGTGGTGCCATTTTAAAATCTTATGTTAGAAGGTCCATGTTCCTTTTTCTCACAGAGGCAAAACCCTCCCCCTTCAAAGTTGTCTTTGTCCTTTTCCAAGAGGCCACATGCAGTCTCTGCAAGCTAGAGTGGCATGAGAGGCAGAATCGGGGTAGGTGAAAGAGCTTCTAGACTTTTCTTTACCATCTTGGTTTTAATTTTATTGCTTTCTGGCAAGGTCAGATTAACCTTGTTGTGAGGTTTTGTTGTTAGAACACCAAACTTGGCCCAGCATGCTGTTATATAAGCTGTTATAGATAGCATTCTTATATCATAGTCCTCTACTCCCAAGTTAAAGTAATTAAGAAAATGATAAGAATTCAGTTAATCCTCTCCTAAATAATGCCCTGATCTTCATTACTCAATGTAGAAGAGGGCCCTGGTCCTTGTTGTCCAATGGTGGCCACTAGCCACACGTGGCTATTTGAGCATTTAAAATGTGGCCAAGATGACATAAGATCTGCTGTAAGTAAAAAATAATGAATTTCAAAGATGGATGGGAAATAATATTTCAATAATTTTTATAACAATTATATATCACAATTTTTTTGATATATTGCATTGAATAAAGTATCTTAACAAAATTAATTTTAATGGTTTCTTTTTACCTTTTAAACTATGGCCAGTAGACAATTGTAAATTACATATGTGACTCCTATTACATTTCAATTGGACAGTGCTACTTTAGATTGTGGCTTTGTAATTGCAATGGTTTGTGCCTCTTAGAAGTTCTCCAGGGATTGTTTATTGAAGACTTTCTCTTTTAATAATCAGGCTGAGATGGGGCTAACACATAAGTAGGCAGTATGGTTCTACAAGGCAGGAGCTGTGTCTGGTTAGCTTACTTCTTAGGAGGAATGAGGGGTGAGGTCACTCTGCTTAAGGGGCTCATAAACTGGCTTTGAAGAGAATTCCAAAAACAGTTTTGAGCATTGACAGCATCACCGAAATAAGGATATTGCTTCCCATTTATGCTTTTGGAAGCTGTAATTCATTTGGTTGCATAAATCTGGGATTGGAATTTTTTTTTTTTAAAGTCCAGTTTCATTAGTTGAAGTCCATACCTCCAGTGGGGCTCAGCATGCAGAGAAACACTTGAGCAGGAACCATGATTATGATGACTGTTATTTTTATCAATGGGGAATGTGACATGGTGGAGGCAGAGAGGGGAAAGAAAACCTTTTCTGACTGCTCCAAAGAAAACCCAAAATGTTTAACTTGTGTACCATTATATTATATCCCTTCCTCTTTAGTAAGCAGAAAAAAAAATTGTTAAAACATATGACAAGAAGGATTATGGGCTTTGGGATCCTGGATCAATATGTTATTCAGTGCTCATGTTGTATAACATTTCCTTTGAAATTTTAATTATTAGTATCAGTATAGTTTGAAGATACTCTTGAAAGAGGACAGATGTGAGTGGAGGGAACATGAAGTTAAGGGAATAATTGTATAAATTATTTGCTACTCACACATTATTTCCTTTTTAAAAAGCAATTCATCAGGCTGGGGTTGTGGCTCAGTGGCAGAGCACTTGCCTTACATGTGTGAGGCACTGGGTTTGATCCTCAGCATCACACACACACACACAAAAACAATAGCAATTTATCTGCAGCCCTGCCTGGCTTAAGTTGACAGGTTATGTTACATTCCTCAGTAAATTACCTGTTATCTGCAAGAGAAATGCAAGTTACCCTCAAGATGACACACATACACACAAACAAGAGTTTTGTGACGCTTACACAGACCAGATCTTGGAATTCAGGGAGATAAAGATAATTTTCTCCCAATCATAAAATCCTGTGAGAACAGGTTCTAATTAGAACCAGTCAGCATGGGCCAAAGTGACCTAAAGTTGTCATGGCAGTGGGGACTTGAAAGTTGATGTCATCCTGCTGTCAGTCAAAAGTCAAAAGGTGGACCTGGGAAGGACTCTCTAGAAACTTCCGTGGGACCCCCAATAAAACAGGAGGACAGGAGAGGTGATCCATCATTCTCCTCTCTGAGAGGATCCAGTTTGTCCCTTTATAGTATCCTCTTTTCTCCTTTCCCATCTCTTCTAATAAACTCTGCTTATTAGAGCCTGTTACTGTGAGTGACATGTCTGACATCTTTCTGGCCTGATTGCAAGAATCAGGGTTTGAAGGGGAGCTTTTTGCATTGCCTCAGTTTTGGAAGTCTCCAGCCCTGTGACACTGTCAAGAGTATCCATGTTTAGGAATATTTTTATTTTTAAATCTTATAAAGTTTATTTGGACAAGTTCACTATTGGTAAAGCATTTCTCCACAAAATAGAGACAATCATTTGCAAAAAAGAAGGTTTTTTTTTTTTTTTTTTTTTTTTTTTAGGTCTTTAAAAAATTCCTTTTGTTGTAGAGCATGCTTTTGTCTTCTACTTCTCTGGGATAGGTTGGAAATAATTGTCACCTTTGTAAACAGGGAAATAATCACAGTGAGGTTATTTGTTGAAAAGCACAGGGGACCAATGACAGAAATGGCTTGAAAATTTAGATCTTGTTTTCCATTCCAGCTACTGCATTCATGGTATCACATGGCTATGTGAGTATAAACTGTCTTTTGTTCTCAATAGCACAGCTATTCTGAAAACCAAGGAGATGTCTCATTTTTAGATTCATTTATTTATAATGTATATAAAAGCAGAGAGAGGCAAAGAAGAACTAAATTATTGATCCTGGTCCCTTTCCTTTCCTCGCAGCAGTAATAAACAGGATTTGGGCATACTTGCTAGCTTCTCCAGGCTGTTTCTGTGAAGCTCTGTGACCTTCATTATCACTTTCCCACTGCTTT
Organism: Tamias sibiricus; assembly: GCA_025594165.1. Lineage (NCBI taxonomy): Eukaryota > Metazoa > Chordata > Mammalia > Rodentia > Sciuridae > Tamias > Tamias sibiricus. Next base: position 105,458,771 of record CM046662.1, read on the forward strand.
GTCAGCTCATATTCTTGAGGAATTTAATCAATTTTATTGCTGCATATGACTGAAAAGCCATGGTATTTATTTTCTCTGCAGGAATTTATTTACTTTTTTTCTTGGATGGCTATCCCTTTGGTAATAATATTTCTCCAAGTCTTCAAGCACTAATTGAATGTGGAGCTTAAGCAAAATCACTCCCTACAATGAATGCAGAAACCACATTCCTGTGGATTAGGGGGTGGGCTGTGTAACCATCAACTGAAGATCCTCCTGAGGATTGTAAATGAGAAAGAAATGATGGGTCATGATAATGAGGTGCTCCAAGTCTTAAGATAAAGGAGCAGACATAAACAGGCTCTTCCTCGCAGACACTCGGCCAGTCTGCCAAGGTGTGATTCCTTAAGCGTTCAGGACTTGAAAAATGTATGGGGCCTTGGGAGTATATTTTTTGCCAGGTGTAAAAATAATGGCCCATGGGTCTTATCCCCTGTCGTGTATATATACAATGTGTGAAGAGTAAGAAACCCATTTTGGAAAAGATAAATGATTTTTTTTTGTTGATATTTCAGTATAGCATTTTGCTTTTAGAATTACCTGCCATTATCTCAACCCCAGTTCAGTCTATTCCTGAAGCCCATTTTATTATTTTCCTTGCTCTTTTACTGTTCTTGGCTTTTGGCATACATTGCTCATCATAAGAAGTTGGTACTAAACCTAATTTTATCCTAACTCAAAGAACGTGTGAGGAATTTGTATTACATTTTAACTTTAAAAGATGGCCCAAGTCAGATGTTTGAGCAGTTTAAAGTGCCAAAAAAAAAAAAAAAAAAAAAAAAAAAAAAAATCCCAAGTTCAGTCAATATAGAATTCCCTGGAAAATCTTGTTAATAGTGTACTCGACTACTTGGCATGTTGGGAATGGGGAGAGGTCAGAGGCCAGGGCAGTGCAAAGCTGTGGATAAGAAGCTGAGCTACAGCCTGGTTCAGTGGCACACGCCTGTAATCCCAGTAGCTTGGAGGCTGGGGCAGAAAGATTGTGAGTTTGAAGTAAAGCCTCAGCAATTTAGCAAGGCCCTTAGCAACTCAGTGAGACCCTGTGTCTAAATAAAATATTAAAAAGGGCTGGGGATGTGGCTCAGTGGTTTAATCCTTAGTACCAAAAATAACAACAACAAAAAAAATCGAGCTGCTTATAGGACTGGCTGCAGAAGTGTGATTTGTAATGGCCCCAGGAGACACAAAGTGTTTGGAGAAAGATAAGAGAGATAGTATAACACAGTAATTAAGATGGAGCAGGGACTGTACAATCAGACAGAACTGAGCTCAAATCCTCCTCTACCACATACTTATTGGGTGACTGTGCGTACATCAGTTTTCTGAACATGAGTTTTCTTATATACAAAGTGGAGATAAAGCTTAGTCACAGGACTATTTTGAGAATTAAATGAGAGAATTCACATAAAGTACCTGATACTAGGCCTGGCATAAGTAGGAATTTTATAAATGAAACTATTATGATCAGCAGCAGCAGCAGCAGCACTTTCTGGGATTTTGCCATTTTTTGCACTGGTTGGTGAGGACACTGCAGTGGAAATCTCTGGGAAGAATGTTGCAATACAACTACCAAAGGTGTGGTGCAGTTGAAGTAGGACCCTCTTTAGTTGTGCTCCATGGACAGAACCCAGTACCCCTGGAGGAAATGTTCATAAAGCCTTGGGCAGGCTTTGAGTCCTTACCTTCAGGGAACTGCAGTGCACATTTGGAAACTAGGCAGACGCCCACTCATGCTGCAGATGGGGTTTGAGGGGTGGCTGGAGGAGGAAGAGGTGGAGTGAGAATAACAGGGAAAACTGTAGACTCCATAGTGGAGCTCTTGCTCTCCAGGGTATGTTGAACCTTCAACCTGTAAGTTGAAGGCCTCAGGCTTTACAGTTGGGCAGAGCTAGGGCCGGCTGGAGCTGAGGACCCAATTTCCAATTACTATCTTAAATATTACTGAAATTCTTAAAACTACTCAATGGCAGCATTCTGGTTTTTTAAAGCCTCTAACCTTTCCCCATTCCCAGCATGCCAAGTAGTTGAGTCCACTGTTAACAAAATTTTCCAGGGAATTCTATATTGACTGAACCTGGCATTTTGGGCACATTATAGTCCTCGATCAAACGTTTGACTTGGACCATCTTCTGAAGTTAAAATGTAATACAGATTTCTCATGTGTTCTTTGAGTTAGGATAAAATCTAGGTTTAGTCTCAAGTTCTTATGACAAATGTGAGGTAGGTCAGTTATTGTCCATTATTCAGATGAAGAGATAGGCTTAAGGGACAATGACACAGTTCAAGGTGAAAGCCACAAGTGCATCCTTGGTTCTAAGTTTTCATTTAGGAACCACACTTAGTAAGACAATGTCTATTTTAGACACCTCTGTGCACCACTGCAGATTCTCCACATCCCCATCTTGCTTCAGCTGCTGGCATGGTGATGAGGTCAGAGAAGGCTTTGGTCAGCTTCTCACAGGGGCACCCAGGGCCTTGCCCTGAGCCCACATGTTCTCTGACACTGAGGGATTCATATGTGCATAACCCAGATGTGTTGGGAACCGATGTCCATAGGGCCACCCTTGGGAATTGGCAGGTAAATGCTTACCAATGTGTTCCCCCAGAGTGACAATTCTGAGATGAATTTAATCAGGATTCTCAAAGGGTCACAGTGAGATTGAGCATGAGTCATCTGTGGCAGTGGCCAAACAACTTGGTCACACATCCATATGTTGCTTTTCCCTCTTTGCCTGTTAGGTTCTCCCAGCCACTCACTCCTGCTCTCTGGGATCACTTCCAAGATAAACTACCTGCATGCGAACTTCTACTTTCAGCCAAGGCAAAAACAGTGTCAAAAGTGTTTACTCATAACCCATGTTCTCACTCCCATTGTCCTCACCAATCCACAGCATGTGGCGCTTAAAAGGTCAAAGGCTTCACATTATATAGAGAAATGGAGTCCCAGACAGGTAAGTTACTTTCCAAGGTTACACGGCTAGCTAGACGCAGATTTGGGGGCAGAACTCCTTTCTGGTTTTTGGCTGATGGTCCTTCCTCTAAAAAATGTCAGTCATTCTGTTTCTTACTGATTCTGTGCTAGCTCTCAAGCCACTTGGGCTATCAATAGGAAGAGAATTTGTGATGACAATATTTGGCCAAGGAGACACTGATGACACTTGATTTCTGGGTACCTGAGGGCTTTGGAAAGTTGAACTTTGAGGTTGAGTTTGCCCAGTTGTGTAAAATGAAAAGTGAGAGGGCAAAGTGATAGGCAGAGGAGGTTTCAGTGGTGAACCATGAATGCCAGCTGGCCAAGGAAGGAAGCTAGGGCTGGTGGTGTGACTGAAGGATTGTATGTCCTGGAGGTGGCTGAAGTAAAAAGGTTCTAGACCATTACTGTGCAGTGGAAATATAATGCAAATCACAATGTGAGCCACAGGTGTAGTTTCACACAGCCACATTAAAAAATAAAAATACAGGTGAAATAAATATTAGTAATAGATTGTATTGATTATTTAATATATCCAACATAGTATCATTTCAATATATAATCAATGAGCTACCAATGAGACATTCTACAGTCTTTTATTTTTTTTTAACATGCCGTCTGGCATGTATTAGTACTTATAGTACATTTCAATTCAGACATCCCACATTTCAAGTGCTCGGTAGCCACATGTGCCCCGTGCTTACTTGAAGAGCTCAGTTCTACAGGGAGTGAGCTGGAAAGATGGTTCATGGTCATTCAAGAGTGTTCTGCTTGAAACTGAGATTGTGGTTGTTTGAAAATATTTTAACCTCAAAATCTAGGAGTGGATTGCTATGGCAGGGTGGAAGATAAGGTTTTTGAGGGAGAAAAGGTCAAGTCATTGAGGGCCCATGTTTTTGGAAAAATCATCCATGTTGATATTGAAATCATGCAGGATTATGACAGGAATGGCACTGGAGAGAGTGAAAGAGTGTCAGGTGTTGAATTCCTCAAGGGCCCCTAGCAGAAGTGACCCCTTGCAATAAAGTAGCTTAGTCAGTGGTGTAGTCTGATGGCTTGTGCTTCAATCCTGGTGAGGACGTGATGAGAGGAGGGTGGAAAAAAGTGAGGAAGTTTGTCGTGACCAAGGAGGTTATAGAGGAAGACTTGTCCTCTGCCCTCAGGAGAGAGCAGGATTTCAGTGATAACCAGAAGTTCTGGATATGAAGGACTTCTGCAATGGTGGGTCTGTGAGGAGCAGAAGCACAGAGGAAGGGTGGCAGGAACAGGTTAGAGTTTGGAGTCAGATTGCAGGTGTGTAGAGCTCTGTGGGACAAGGATCCAGGTGCTGGGGGACACCCCTCCTCCAGTCCCCAGAGGATGGAGGCATGGTCCCTTCTGCTCCCCCAGCCTCATAGCCCTGAGTCCGGCTTAGGTACTGCCTGTGACCAGCAGGGCAGAGGACCCTCAGACCTGAAGTCCCACGGTGTGCCTTGCCACCCCTCATTTCTATCCCACTTCATGTTTGAGACATTCCTCAGAGGACTGCACAGTAATCTTATTCCAGATAAAATGACTTCATCCAGAGTTCATTTTTAAATAATGGGTTTTTGAACAGATGATACATAAAGTGCAAAATTTTAAAGGGACAAAAACACTTGAATGGAAAGTTAAGTCTGTCCCCCCATCACTGTCCTCCAGCTGCCTAGTTATGCCTCGCCCCCACCGCCGAACATGATTGCTATGATTTCCAGAACTCATTTGTAAAAGGTGGCTTCTCTGCCCTCATCCCCTCTTCCTACCCCTTGCGGGTTGGGATGTGAAGGAGCTGGCCTTTTCCACAAAAAATGCATTCATGCTACCTAGGACAGTGGCTTGCTAAGCAGGAGCCTGGACACTTAGCAGCAACTGTGAGCCAGCCGAAGCTCTGAATCCAGATGCAGTCTTTGTGGTTGTGTGGTCGGAAACCCCTTGATTTCTGGGCTCCAACAGCTGCACATAACTCCAAATCTCTGGGCTTCTTTTAGGGCTGAGTGAACTCTTTATTCCTTCAACCATTCAGCAAATGTTCTCTCTATTTTCTTTGTGCAAAGCTACATGCTAAGCACAAAAAAGTGAATCCAACTTGACTGAACTCCATCAGGCATTGGGACTACACATGACCACTGCCTACTGTCCAGTCAAAGCTAACAGCTAGCAGTGGCAGTCTCTCCACATTCAGAAGCCATCAGAATGCTGCAAATGCACTGATACCTATGGTGAGCAGACATTTGATAGAATAAGGACTGTGTGGTCCCCACAGCTTGCTGTCTTATGACTGCTCTTCAGTCTGGTCACCCAGACTTGTATGAGGTCGCAGCAGGCATTCCCGTGAGAGTACGTAGCTCCTTTCTCCAAGCCCTACCTCATGTCCATCTCCCAGACTGGAGAATGGGGTTCCTAGCTTCCTGTATTGAAACTAGGCCTATCTGTAGGAAATCTCAAGCTTAGGGGAAAGTCCCAAAGCTTTCTTGACTCTGTTCTTTCTCCTCCACCAAGCTGCAGCATTTTATGCTGCAGCTGAAATGCAGAAGGGAAAGGATTAATTAGGGCAGACTTCATCAGCAGAGGAGAGAGACAAACAAAAAACTGCTTTTAGGTACTTCATGCTTCTGGAAAAATGCAATCAGCACCCTTGTACAGTTGTAGTTTTTAATTGCTTTTTGAAATGAGAAAAAAAAATGTTTTTGCGTTAAATAATTATTTGATAGTGACCTTTTGATAAAAAATTGCTTTGAGTCTAAATATGCCTAGAAAAAGTTACTTAATTTAAAAAATTACTGATGAAACTTTATAGAAAATCTGAAATTAAGAAAAGGCTTTGGAAGATTATAATTTCATATTAAACCATACAAGATATAACATATTGGGTTGAAAGTTCTTAATGTGTGTGTATATATGTGTGCTGTATGTGCACACATTAAAGTGAGATTTTTGCCACTCAAATACATAGAATTATTTATTGTAAGATGTTAGTAATAGGATAAAAGAGTTTTGGGTATAAGGACCCTCTATGCTGTTTTTGCAACTTTCTATACATCTAGAACTATTCTGAAATAGTTTTTTTTTAATGTATGAAAGACACTTAAAATCAAATTAGGTACATTCTGCAATACACTGAGTGAAAACATCTCTGAAATTTTTCCATAAAGTGAAATTCCACTATAAAAAACTTTATTTTATAAAGTTTAGATGTTTATTTTAAAACATCTAGCAGTTTTAAGACCTAGGAGTACCACCAGAAAGCTTTGATGTGCAAATATATTAACTATAAAATTACATGTAGAATATTTAGTTGCTGTAGAAGATCTCATTCCTAAGAGAAACAATAAATCTATTTACTAATAAATCTCTTTTCTGTATCTGTCAAAATTATAGTTTAAAACTATAAATTGGGTTCTATAACTGCACACCTGTAATCCCACCTACCTGAGAAGCTGAGGCAGGAGGATCCCATATTCAAGGCTAACCTTGGCAACTTAGCAAGACCCTCTCTCAAAATAAAAACAACCACAACAACAACATAAAACCCTGGGGATGTAACTCAGTGGTACAGTGCCCCTATATTCAATTACCAGTACTTTAAAAAAATTAATTTAAAATATTTAAAAATTAAAATTTCTTTTTTAGAAACTATGTATTACTTATTTTTCGGGTTGAATGGCTATCTCAGGATGCTGATGGGCCAACATGAGGAAATATGGTGATAGTGTGAGTTGTATCTTTCTCTTGTTTTTTTCCCCCCTTATACATTTCTAAGAGATTAACTACTGATTTTGACCAAATTTAATGGAAGAGCATACAGTTTTCCTTGATTTCCCTTGAACTTATGGTTTAATATACTTCCTTTAAACATAATTGCATTCAAAAAAAGACTTTTTTTTTTTTTTTTTTTTGTACTGGGAATTGAACCCAGGGGCACCTAACTATGAGCCACATCCCAACCCTTTTCATTTTTTTATTTTGAGAAAGGATCTTGCTAAGTTGCTTGGGGTCACTAAGTTACTGAGGCTGGCTTTGAACTTGTGATCCTTCTGCCTCAGCCTCCAGAGCTACTGGGATTGCAGGTACATGCCACTATGCCCAGCAGAAAAAGGATTTCAAGTGGATATTTTCTTATCATATAAATAAGTTTCACAGCATGGTATTGGTACCAAAACAGGCATGAAGACCAATGGAATATCAATAGAAGGCATGGAAACAAATCCAATAAATAACAGCTGTCTCATATTAAACAAAGGTGCCAAAAACCAAAAACATACATTGGAGAAGATAGCTTTTTTTTTTTTTAAACAAATTCTGCAGGGATAACTGGAAATCCATATGTAGTAGAATGAATTTAACCCCTATCTGTCACCCTGCACAAAACTCAAAATGGATCAAAGACCTAGGAATTAGATGAGAAATACTGTACCTGCTAGAAGAAAATGTGCGCCCAACATTTCAACACATCAACTCAAGAACTGACTTCCTTAACAAGACTCCTAAAGCTCAAGAAGTAAAATAAAAAATCAACAAATGGGGTGGCATCAAATTAAATATCTTCTTCACAGCAAAGGAAACAATCAAGGGTGTGAAGAGAAAGCCAACAGAAAGGGAGAAAATCTTTGCCACCTGAGCCTCAAATAAGGCATTAATATCCAGGATATACAAAGAACTAAAAAATTTCAACACTAAAAGAAAACCCTGAAAATAACCCAATCAATAAGTGGGCAAAGGAACTGAACAGACTTCTCAAAAGAAGAAATACAAATGGTCAAGAAATATATGAAAAAAATGTTCAACATTTCTAGCAATTAGAGAAATGTAAATTAAGACTACTCTGATATTTCATCTCACTCCAGTCAGTATGGAAATTATCAAGACTACAAGTAACAATAAATGTTGGTGAGGCTGTGGGGATATAATACACTCATACATTGTTGGTGGGACTGCAAATCAGTGCGATCTCTGGAAGTCAGTATGGAGATTCTTCAAAAAATGAGGAATGGAATCGCCATATGACCCAGCTATCCCACTCCTCAGTATATATCTGAAGGACTTAAAATCAACATTCTACAGTGATGTGGCCATATCCATGTTTATATCAGCACAATTCACAATAACCAAGCCATGGAGCCAACCTAGGCTCCAGATGAATGGATAAACAAAATGTGGTATATACACAATGGAGTATCATTCATTCATAAAGAAGAATGACTTTATGACATTTGCTAGTAAATGGATGGAACTGGAGTCTATCATGTTAAGTGTAATAATGCAGTCCCCAAAAGTCAAAGGTCAAAGGTCTTCTCTGATAGGCAGAACCTAATCCAAAATAAGGGGGTGGGGTATAAAAAATATAGAAGAAAGATCAGAGGAGTAGACAAAGGGGAATAAGGGAAGGGAGGAGGGATGGGATAGGGAAAGACAATGGAATGAATCCAAACTAACTTTCTTATGTATATATGAGTCTCACCATCATGTACATTCACCAGACACTAATTTAAAAAATAAACTTTAAGTAAATAGCAGAAAGACCAGTGGAGTAGAGGGAAGGGAACATGAGATGGGAGGAGGGGAGAGAAAGGGGAAATACTGAACTAGAACAAATTATATTCCATGCTTTTATAATTACGTCAAAATAAATTCTATTGTCATGTGTAACTTAAAACAAACAATAAAAATAAATACATAAGTTCCAAGGTATTTAAGTAGGTGGATGGTACAGATAATGGAAGAGAAGTAATAATGATAATCACAAAATTTGATTTGATGTTTCTTTGTGCTTTACTGTTAAGCACCACTTAGCTGAAGTTAAATTTTTCTCAACAACAAAAAAAGGTATCAGAAATATGGTTAATATGGTTTTCAATTTGAAAGAAACTTAGGTACAATATATCCCATGACCTCATATTGTACGTGAAAGGGCCTTTAATCTTGAATACCCTCTGTCTAGCATCCTCTGCCTCCTGACCCTCCCAGGGCTGACACCTGGTCATTTTAAGTCTTAGCTCAAAGTCAACCCCTCCCTGTCTATCCTGTCTTTGTTGGTTTTCATCATGGCACTTACCATAGTAGAAATTCTCTCTATGGCTGTTTTTTACTTTACTTGTTTATCACCTGTTTCCTCTTTGGGAGAGGGAACTTGTCTGTCTTGGTCACCACTATATTATTCCTTCACTTGGCACATAGTAGGATGATTGATGGTTAAATGTTTGACATTGAAATGCATGTGTACAGGCAGTTATGTGCTTATAATTGCTGATGGACAATAGGCCAGAAAGATCCCACCATGAATGAATAACAAGCTCCAGTTACTAAACCCTTCTCTCATTCTTTGCTCGCATTTCCTTAGACACATAAATCACAGTTAGGATATGATAAATGATACAACTTTGTAGAAAAATGATAAACCTCAAGAAGAAAATTTTAAATTTGGCATTAAAGTAACATTTTGTCTACAAAATATATTAGGTCCCTTTTTTCTTTCTTTCTTTTCTTCTTCCTCTTTGTCGTCGTCGTCTTTTTTTTTTTTTTTTTTTTTTTTGTCAGTAAAAGAAAGATGACTTTGGAGAACAGGCAGCCTTAGGGTAGGATTGTTGGGTCAGAAGCACAGTGATCTCTTGTGTTCTACCCATGAATTCTCAGAAGATAGGCAATTTGGTGTTCTGCCACATTAACCCAGAAAGGTTGATTCAGTCTGCTCTTGACTTTAGACCAAAGAAGTCTGTCCATTTGCCCAGGCCCAGTCCTCTTTGGTCTGGGAAGGATCTCTGGCCCTCTATCTTTGTCTTTCTCCCATAGTCAGAAACCCACTATGGTAGCTTGGCCACCTCTCTGCCTTGTGTAGGAAGCTATCACAGACCTGCTGGGAGCTGAAGAAGAAGTGCAGGAAGGAGGGTGTGATTGTTTCCACCAGCTCAGCTGAGAGGAAAATGAGAGGCCTTTCCCCTTGATACTTCATCCAGTAATTTTACAGTGTATTATTCATCTTAGAGGAGACTTGTAATAAATGCTAATCTCAGAACGTAAATGAAGTCACAAACTAAGATTACAGGATGCCTGTGGTAAGCAGATAAGCATCCACTTAGATTGGACAGTGCCAGTTTCCATTTTACCTTTTTATTGGCATCCTCTGTCTCCTTTTTTAGGGTTACCAGCAAGCCCATGTGACCTTTGCACGCCTCTGGGGCATTGTTTAGTGCATACAGTTAGCTGGCCTCAGGCTGACTTGGACAGAGTTTTACTAATTGTGATCCTTGGTGTGGAAGGTCTTTTCCGGGGATCACTGGTTTCCTTCTAGTTACAGCATCAGAACAATCCAGAAATGTCCTTATGCCACAACTGATGAAGCAAACAAAGCAAAACACAAAGGGTTGAGAAATGTCTACTAGATGGAGCACATCGATTTTCATTGACTAGAAGTGACAGGGTAGTTAGTTGGTCAGGGTTATCAGATAACTCGAGAAGGTATCCAGGAAATAAATGGGAAGCAGAAACCAAACTGATGTGCATTGACCAGCTTTATTTGACAGAAGGGAAAGTTTTTGCCAGAATTGAACTGTGTCTCTGCTAGACAAAAATAAACAAGAAGGAACAAGGAACAAGCTCAAAAGCTGAAGAAAGTAGTCCACAACTTGGCAAATTACTAAGCAATTAATAAGAATTTACCATGTGTGGGGGCTGGGGTTGTAGCTCAGCGGTAGAGCGCTTGTCTTGCACATGTGAGGCACTGGGTTCGATCCTCAGCACCACATAAAAATAAAATAAAATAAATAAAGTAAATATAAAGAATTTACAATGTTCGTAAGAAGACTTTCCTGAGACATAATGAATGATGAGGTGTCTCTGGCACTATCCCGTGGCTCTGAGTATTTGTGGGCCACTCTTTGCCAAGGTGTGGGCATTTCTGTTCCAAAAAGTGTGGCACTGAGAAGGTTGGTGGGATATTGAAGGTTTGTTTCATCTTATGTTGTTTAATGTTATGGCTCTGAACTGTTATTATTTTTTTTTCAAAATAGGGTACACCTTCATTTCTTTCTTCTTTATAAATTAACCCGTAATACTTTTTAACCTTTGTATTACCAGATTAGACATTCTTATACAATAAGTCACATTTGTTTTAGATTTAATTTCAGCTTTTGGAAGAAATCTTTAGTATCTTTACATTAATTTTTTTGAAAAAAATTACTTTAGTCACACATTTCTGATTTTAAAAATTAATGCATGATTGTAGTAGAAAGAAAACTATTAAAAGGTAGCAAGAGACAAAAATGTAAATGATGCATTGTCTTACTCCTAAGGTAAATATTTAACCTTATGCGGTGAGAATTTTTCTGACATTAAGGGTTCTTTTTAAAAAAAAAAAAAAAAAAAAGGAAGGGAGGATTTACACTCCCTTTTTGGTTAGTCAAGATTCATTATATTGTTATTTTGTGGGCATATATGAATATGTAACAATGATTATACAAAACAGTGAGATTCATTGTTATATATTATAATTATTATGCATTGATATAATGCATCAATAAAAAGAGATTCTCTAGAGAAACAGAACCAGTAGGACATGTATATGTGTTTATAATTATATATAAATAAACATTTATACCTAAAAAAAGTTCTTTTTCAAACATGAGTTTGGGGCAAGGGGTATCAGTGATAAGAGCACTTACATAGCATGCAAGAGGCCCTGGATTTGATCCCCAGCACATGAGAGAGAGAGAGAGAGAGAGAGAGAGAGAGAGAGAGAGAAAGTGAAAGTGTGTGTGTTTTAACAATAGCAGTCATTTTAAGAAACCATGATTTGAGTGACTATAATTAGCAAAGGGAGTTTTTGTTTATTTGCTTTTTGCTAAAATCTTGGGCACCTTAACTTGATACTTTGGCATAAACACATATAGTGGCAGAGAATAATTGTTATGTATCTGTGATGGCAGATCTGTGGGATTCCACTGCAAACACACATGTGCACTGCTGTATCTGTACTGAAACGTGAACCAAGAGGTCTTAATTCACTTTTGTAAAATAAACTGATAAGAACCACATTTGTGTTTGATCCTAGCCTGGGAAACTTGAGACTCAAATGAGATAAATATGTTCCATCAAAAAACAGTGTAGAACAGTACTGAGTCCACCCCAAACTGCTGCATTAATCTGTGACTTAGCTTCCTTGTGAAACAATGTGAATTTAAACTACTTTAGAAACCTAGCTCTCATCACAGTCTTTGTCTGGCAGGAGAGATTGGTGAAGACAGCATTACTATGGCTGACCAGGAAGTAATCTTGGGGGAATCCCACTAATGCACCTCTAGCTCTGAGCGGGTTTTTAGTGACCATGAAAAAAACTTTGAAGCTATCAAAATGATACAATGGTTCTTCTTTCTAACATCTTGAATATTTTTTCAGCAAAGCTGCTTTAAAAAAAAAATTTCTGATCCCATGTTTGTTTTTTATCAAGAAACAGAAATGGATAGTGGTATTATGAATTGATCCCAAGAGGAAAAGTTCTCTGCAATGTAGGTGCCTTAGTCAGATAGTTGGAGATGCTCCTATATTCTGTTCCATCTCCTGAGCTCAAAATGTCCCTTGGCACTGGCCATGTGACATCCTGTTGTTGAGCTGAGTGAGATGTTACTGCTGCATGGTGAGGTTAGTGCTGTGCTTCCTGACCTGCCTGCTCTGTTGGTAAACCTGAAACCATCATGGCAGATACATTCATTTGCTTCTCCCCTGAAATGTGCTCTCCATTTTTACCTCCTGCAGATAAAACTGACAGGTCCTTTTCCTGCTAGCCAAAAAGTGATGAGAACCAGGTGGGAGATACAGCTTTTAAAATGTAGTTTTAATTTGCTTTGAGTCTCATAAAGTAGGCTGAGTCACAGACAAGCTGCGGGCCTCACCAGATCACTCCATGACCTCACTTTCCTCCTGGCAAAGCCCTCTCTGTGCAATGTGGAGATATCGTCCATGGAGGATCAGAAACAGCTTGCTGGAGAGGAGCAAGACTGTGAGCTTGTAAGTCTGTCAAATAACGTCACTGTAGTCCATCTTCTTTCTCCTTATTTTTCTAATGCACATGGTCTTCATGTAGTACAGTAATGTCAGTAACTGGTCTCACTGACCCTCTTGGGTTGAAGGTAATGAAGGTTTGGTGACAGAGAGGTGTGGTCTTAGAACTGATGAAAGGCTGTGTTGACTCTTCAGTTTCCTAAAATGGGTATTTTGCATGAAACTGCTGGAATCTCACGGATGATAATTGACCTCATGGTTGTGCACAGAGACCTCTATTTTAGGTCCTCTCCAAATACCCCTTTTTCTTTTTAATTATTATTGCCATTGCAGACAAATATTATGGCAGACAGATTTAGACGGGTTTCAGGAAGAGTGGTTTAATTGTGGCTTTGCCTCTAACAGCTGTGTGGCCTCTCATGTGCCATTTAGTCTATCTTGGCCTTATCATCCTCATGCTGATATCTCAGATACTTTTTCAGATTCTGTGGTCCAGTCAAATAATTCAAAGCTCTGCCCATAAAAAAACTGTCTCTCTGTGATTTAACACTTTCTCTTTTCTGCAGGGCAGGGCACTTCCCAGACAGGATCACAGTCTTCTTGGTCCTTCCAACTCACCTGCAAAACACCACCCCCCTCAAGATTCTGACCTCCACTCAGGCAGATCTGTATAACCAGATGAGAACCACCAGCAAAGGTCTAGGCACAGGGACTCAGCACTATGAAACCTTTCCCTTTGCATACCTTCTCATCCTTCAGTCAGGACAGTTTTACTCTTAAGAAAATAACTACTTTTATCATTTCATCCTCACAAAAGTTAAGGTCTGCCATTTTCTCTTGGTGTGACTTTCCTGGATATTCTACGTTGATTCAGTACCCATTTTTTTTCCTTATTTATTTTTTCTCTCTCACCATCCATCCACACTTGACCCACAATTCAGAACAACAACAATGACAAAAGAAAAACAAGATAGAGTGAAAGTGGCTGACTTCAATCTATTAGATATCAAATCTCTCTCTGTAGCAATAGTTCTCAAAGTATGTTCTAGGAGCAGCAATATCACCAATACCTGGGAATTTATGAGAAAGACAAATTCTCAGGCTCTTCTTTGGACCAGAAACTGGAGGTGGGACCTAGCAATCTCTGCTTCACAAGCCTTGTAGGTGATTCTACATGCTAATGTTTCAGAGCTGTTCTAGAAAGATTTTTTCAGACAGTTTTTTTTTTTTTTTTTTAATTGTGTTCAGATGCTTTTGAATTAATCATGGTTTGAACTTACTTGGTCTGGACACAGGAGGAGGGATGTCAGATTTCTAAAGGAGATGTTTCTCAGCCTTTCTATCTTGCTGCCCTTTAGAAGTTTTCACATTCTTTTCTGTACCTCTAAGACCTAGCTATATCTCTGCCTATATGTACACTGAAATTACCTATTTTAGTCATGGCTTCTATGATACAGAAACTTTGATCACCAGTGCTATTTCAATGATCTATTATGACATAGGATATAAAATAGGCAGAACAGTGACTAATAAAACACTTATTTCATTTCCACTTCTTCATTTGTTTATTTTTATTGGACCATCCAGATGGCATTCTTCTTGCTTTAGAACATAGACACAGATTATTTTTTTAAGTTATTCTTAAGCAAATGGAATTATTTTGTAATAGACCCAAAGGTTGCTCTTGTCAGAAGGGAGTTTTTACTAAGTTGAGCACTCTATGGAAGAAAGTAGTGAGCATATGGTAATATCAGAAATTAAGTAATGAAGGAGAGGATATGGGTATCTGGTCCTAGGTGAGGAAAGGCCCCGTGGCAGGAGTTGACTGAGAGTCTCTCTCCATGCTTCCAAATCAGTATTCTTTGCATGAAGCAATACTGCTTTTAGAGACTATACAGTGTGCCTAATTGGTTGGATCTTTGTCAAGAGTTTGAACCAAAGGATTTTTGAAATATATATATAATTTATTCTTAGGTTGTGTCAAAGGCAGCACAGAGCCTTCTTTAACTCCCTCAAGCCCTCTCACCTCTGTCAAGTTACACCAGGAAATTCAAGGTCTAGCCAGAGGCCCCCAAAGAGTTAAAAACCCAACCAGCCTCAAGAGTAGCAGAAACTAATGTCAAAAACAGATGTTTCTCTGCAGACCCTGCTGGATTCATAAGTCAGGATAAAACCAGCATATATGCATGCATATATTACAGAAAAAATCTTGGCCAGAGTTGTAGAGGAATGAAGTGTCTCCTCATCTGCAATTCCTCTTCAGGCCTTGCTGGTTGGGAGCACTGCAAAGGGTTCCCGAGAGACAGGTGGCCCTGACACTGGAGCCATTAACTCAGAATGCCCTCTAATCCCTTGTTTTCATTGTTGGTGTTCCGGCCGAGCTACCCGCACAGAGCCTGCCCGTTTTCATTGGCTTCGGGGATTGTTATTGGAGTGGCTGACAGCTGTCTGCCAGGCTGTCTGAAACTGCCTTCCTGTGCTCTCCGCTGCTGCTCCACTTCACAGCACTATTGTTCCTGTTGAGCCTTTTCCTAAAAATCTTTCCCAGCTGTATCCTGATATGGTAAACCACTTAAATTAGCTCCAGATTGCTGTGTTTATTTTATGTTAGATAAGCGACAAAATACAGTCCCAGCGGCAGGCCAAGAGGAGGGTGGAAGTAGGGGGATGGGGTCAGGGGACACAGGTCTTTTTCAACACAAGGTAGAGTTCCTGGACAAAACTCTGCAAAGGCACAAGTTTGATGCAGTCACTGGTCCTGCCGTTTTTTTTTTTTACGTGACCTTGACAGGCTGGCTGAGCTGTAAGTTTGGATCTAAGCACCTTGCAATCCAGAAAAGAAAATCAAAATCCCAGCACAAAGCATGCTAGACAGAACTAAATTTCTATTATCAGAAATAAGCACAATATTTGTCAGATTGTGCCAGCTGTACAGGTACCATGCATGGGGTATTGACTTATGCAGAAATCCTAGCCCTTTTTAATTGTCCTTTGGTACTGCAATGCATAATAATGTATTGGGCCCCCCAATGGTTCAAGTTTTCCAGTCTCCCTATATGCTCAGCATTTGAAAATGTTCTCTTCCCTGTTTAAAGCTACAAATCCAAAGATGTCGAATTGCCAGCATAGATATTTTCCACACAGCTGCAAGTGAAAATTCACAATGGACTTGGCCCCTGTTGCTTATTCTTGCCATCTGTGCAATGCTCTAACCGTGGCCTCTCCCCTGTGGCATTGACTTCTAACAGGAGCCCTGCATGCAAAGACTTTCTGAATATTTAACAAAAAATATTTTCAAATTTAATAGATACTATCCTAGAACAAAGATGCTGCCCCTTGTGATTTTTAGGAATAAACCCAAATAAAATATGAAATATAAACTTCAGGATGCTTAAACTCAGCTAAAACACACAAACAGTGCCAGCAACCAGCTGAGTTAGGGTGGTTATTTAGAGTTTTATCTCTGGTAACTCAAGACTCCCCAGGAAAGATCTCATGACTCGCTCCAGTGTGGCTGGGCCTCCTATCCCCACTAGGAACCAAAGTTCTGGAAGCCCTTTCTACCATGTTGAGAGATGAGAGGGAAGAGCAGGAGAGGTCAGGAGGAATAAAATGCCCTTGGGAACTGCCTCTTAGTTTCCTTTGGGGAAATCAACTTGCTGGGTAATAAAAAGGTACAAAATCAACCGTAAAAGAAAGATTACCCTGCCAATGACTCTTGGACTCTGAGGAAGGTGCCTTGTCTTCTCCATCGCAGTCTAGCCTGGGTTTGCAGGGCCTCCTTTGTTTGCCGGTTTTCATCTCTGTCTCCTTTTTGGCCCTTGATTGTACACAGTTTTGTATTTTCCCCCATGGGCCAGGCTTTCTATAGATATGTTCCTAGAGAGCAGAGATGATGTAGTGATCCTATTATGACTGTTGCTACAGTAGTGACAATTGTGTCTACCCAGAAGGTCTTTAATTAAGGTGTTTCAAATAAATGTTTCCTTTTTTCTTCTTCTTTTTATTTTTACTCATATCTTTATTTTATTTTATTTTATTATTATTTTTTTTTTTTGGTACCAGGGATTGAACTCAGGGGCACTTGACCACTGGGCCACATCCCCAGCCCTTTTTTGTATTTTATTTAGAGACAGGGTCTCACTGAGTTGCTAAGTGCCTCGCCATTGCTGAGGCTGGCTTTGAACTCACGATCCTCCTGCCTCAGCCTCCCAATCTTTATTTTATTTTTATGTGGTGCTGAGGATCAAAGCCAGTGCTTCATGCATGGTAGGTGAGTACTCTACCGCTGAGCCACAACCCCAGCCCTTCTTTTTTATTCTTAACCTTTCATAAGGGTGTCACTTATTATGCTTTTGTGTTGCTTCAGAGAAAGGCTTAAAAAAAAAATCAAGGTAGACATCCCAAGTTCCATTGGTCCAGCCTCATTAAAATCATGGACATGTGCTGGATAAGATGGAGTAAGTCAATGAAAACCTGTCTTTAATATAACTGAAAACTCTAGCTAATACAGAAATCAACTACCCGAAGCTTCTTAAAAGCAAACAATAGCAGGTGAGTGGCAAATGAGGAATGAAGTCAGAGCTTTACTAGTTCCTTGCAACAGGGGTGAGTTTTGTGGGACTAGTTTTTTCTCCTCTATCTCCAGACTTTGACCTACAGGCAGGTGAAATTATGGAAGCAAGTAGCAGGCATTGGCAGCAAAAGCTCCCTAAGAAACCCCCTATTTCAAATCAGCAGTTGAAGAAAGGGATCCCTTTCTGGAAAATATCAGGGAATTCCTGATTTGTTTATTTATTTATTTTTCTTCCCTGACCTTGTCCCAACACAAGCCCCAGTTGAGACATGTATTGCTGTTGTGGTGAGGTTTAGGGCATCTAAAACCCACAAGAAGACCCCTAGTTCTAACCAAAGCATAGAAAAAGCCTCATTTTTCTCTTTCTTTTCTTTTCTCTCCTCCCCTCTCCACCCTCTCTTCTTCCCTCCCTCCCTCCCTCTCTCTCTCCCTCCCTCCCTTCCTCCCTTCCTCCCTTCCTCCCTTCCTTCCTTCCTTCCTTCCTCCCTCCCTCTGCTTTGCTTCCAACAACAGCCTCAGTTATACAGAAGTGTGTGACAGAATCAGGCACTGAAACCTGAGAGAAACCACATAAAGGGACCCTGGGAATATGTGAGTGTGGGGGAATCTAAAGAGAAGAAAGAAATGGAGAAGAGGATCCCATGGTGCTGTGTGGGAGCCAAGTCCCAGGCTCACCTCTATGCTGTGCATACACTGCACAGATCTGAGGAGGTAAAGCCCAACCTTTGAGAACTCAACTGCCCTGTAACCACTGCCAAGTCCTAGACTAACTTCTCAGTGATGCACACACAGGCAAATCCAGACATCATAGCAGACACTTTACATCAAAGTGACATTAGAATCACGGTCCACAGAAAGTCAGACACAACTTATGGTCTGAATCTAACTGGATTGAGTGCCTGCACAAACAACAAACAAATATCAAAACCCTGGAGAGGATTTTAACAAGACCTAGTGTCTCAGAACATATATTCAAAATGTCCAGGATACAATCCAAAATTACTCATCATACAAAGAACCAGTACTCAAGGGAAAAGGCTAAAAATAAATGGCCATCTTTGAGAAGACCCAAATATTGGAGGTGTCAGACAAAAACTTGCATGAAGTCATTATCACCATTCTCCATGGGATAAAGTGGAACATTCTTGAAATGGGTGGAAAAGAGACGTTTCTCAGAAAGAAATAGAAGCTAAAACCAAACAAATGAACAAACAAAAACAAATGGAAATTTCATTTCCAAAATGCAACTGAAAAATACAGTATCTGAAATTTAAAATTCACTGCCAGGGCCCAATAACTGAATGAAAATGATAATGAAAAAAGCCTGTGAACTTCAGGATGAATTAGTAGAAATTACACACTCTCAAAGACAGAGAAAGCAAAAAAGGTTAAAAAAAGGCTGAGCTTCAGGGACCTATGGAACAATACAAAATGGTCTAATATTTATGAAATTAAAGTTCCAGAAGAAGAAAATACATATTAGTGCAGAAAAAAATAATGAAGGAATAACATCTGAAAACTTCCCAAATTTGGTGAAAGATGTGTATAGATTCAAGAAGCTCAGCAAAATCCAAACAGGATAAACTCAAAGAAAACTATACCAACATCATAACCAAACTTCTGAAAACTAACGATGATGAAGAAAATATATCAAAGGCAGCATTTGTATTTGGGAGGATTTACCAAAAGAAATGAAAACATGTTCATCCAGAACTTACACACACATGTTTATAGCATCTTTATTGATAATGGATATAAACTGAGAGGAAAAAACACCAGTGCAACTAGTAAACTGCTCAGTAGCATGACTAATGTTTACTACATGTTCACATGGACAAATCTCAAATGCATTCTGCTGAGTAGAAGAAGCTAGACTAAGACAATTATACACTGTGATTTTTAAAAACATGACATTATGGACAAGGCAAAACTTTCAAGATGGAGAACATATCAGTGGTTGCCAGGGATTAAGGCTGGTGACTGCTTGACTACAGAGATGTAGTACAGGGAGTTCTCCCGGGGTGATGGCATGTTCCATACCTAGACTGTGAAGGTAGTTCTATGACTCTACTTGTCAAAAGTCACAGAAGTCGCACACAAAACAAGTGAGTTTTATTGTATGTAAATTAAACAAATGAAAAGGAAGTCACCAGCACATCATTCATATCTAATAGGGTTAACATGTTTTCATGACTGCAAGAAGTATGGAAAAGATTTATAGAGTCTCTTATCTATTTTGAAGTCATTTTCCACTTGATTCCATATTTAACCTTTCAGGAAGCCAAAAATGGAATAAACAATGAGGCAGTCCCTTTCAGTACAGACAAAAAAAGCTTTTCAAAAAAGAACTTTGGTGTTTCTCATGCTGGGCACATGTTTTGGAGGGTCAGCTTATTACAAAGGCCCCAGTGAGAAATTGAGATATCAAAGTAGTGGGCTGTAAGAGAAAGAGAGACACATTGACTCCAGAAAAGACCTACTGTTTTTAACAGAAGTCAAGTCAATGTGATGGATTGATGAAAACAAGAACAAAGAATCTGCCATGTCCTGGAAGCTCTGGGTTTTGATAAGCAAGGTGGTATTTAGAATGCCCGGTCTAGAGCAGTCACATATGGATACTGAGATATATCCTTGGCGGTGTTCTGAAATATACATGGAATGGGCAGGCTGGGATTGTTTCCATGAAACAGATTGTGTGTGTTCCTGTGACACCAGGAAAGGTTTTCTTGAATATAGGATTCTTTCTTTAACATGTCTGTCATCCAAAGGGGAAGATGGACAAGATGGGTGCTTAATTGCAGTGAGATTCTACCAGCTGATCCGAGCTGCCCTTGAAGTTATATCATTCCTCTGCTTCCTCTTACATCATTATGGGTCTTACCAGCTTTTTATACACAAATGTATTTTTTTAAAAAAAACTGTTGGTTTTAAGGAACTTTTGACCTATATTCTCATATTTTTCTGTAAAAGTTTTATAGTTTTCACTTTTATATTTAGGTCTTCGATCCATCTTTTTTTAGTTTCTCATACAATATTGCTTTATCAAGATATAATGCACACACCACAAAATTCACCCTTTTAAATTGTACAATTCACTGGTTTGAAGTATATTCACAAAGTTGCATAATCATAACAGGACCTAAATTTCAGAATGTTTTATCACCCCAGAAAGAAATCCTATACCCAAGATTTCTGGGTTACTCCCAATTTCCTCACTTCTCAGCCCCTGGCAATCACTGTTCTACTTTCTGTATGTATATATTTTCCTATTCTGGACATTTCTTTTAAAGGAATCATATAAGATGTGGTCTCTTAAGTCTGACTTTTTTCACTTAGCATGATGTTTTCAAGGTTCATTCATTCTGTTGCACGAATCTATACCTCATTCCCTTTTACTGATCAATCATGCTATTTTTATTGGTGTCTCTTGCTGAAAACATACCTCATTTTCTTTATCCATTATTGGACATTTAGTTTATTTCCACTTCTGTGGGGAGGGGGCTGTTATGAATAATGCTACTGTGAAATTTCATCTACAAGTTTTGGTTTAGACATGTTTTCCTTTCTCTTGGGTATATACCTAGGAGTGGAACTGCTGTATTGTATGGAAACTCTGTGTTTAACTTTCTGAGGAATCAGCAGTTTTCCAAATCAGCCATATAATGTTGCATTCCTACGAGCAATGCAGGAAGGTTCCAGTTTGTCCACATCTGCACCACTGCTTGTCACTCTCTGACTCTCATTTTCTAGTCACCCTAGGGGGTCTGAAGTGGCATCTCTTGTGCTTTTAGTCTATACCTCCTTGGTGACTAATGATGTTAAGCATCTTTTCATGTGCCTATTGGCTATCTGTCTATCTTCTTTGGAGAAATGTCTACTTAAATCCTTTGCTTATATTTAAATTGGGTTCTTTGTCTTGTAGTTATTAAATTATATGTATGTTTTGAAGTAGAGGTTGGTCAAATTTTGTTTTGTTTTTTAACACGTATACACATCCATACTCTAGCATCATTTG
Source organism: Tamias sibiricus (assembly GCA_025594165.1). Classification (NCBI taxonomy): domain Eukaryota; kingdom Metazoa; phylum Chordata; class Mammalia; order Rodentia; family Sciuridae; genus Tamias; species Tamias sibiricus. The sequence continues at coordinate 105,480,380 of CM046662.1, forward strand.
TTGCAAAATCTATCCCCCCTAATTAGTTTGTTTGGCACCTTCAGTATGAATCAAATGGCCATTTGAATGTGGTTCTTTTATTGGGCACTTTGTTCTATACCACGATGTCTTAATTACTATAGTTTTATGGTGCTTCTTGAGTAGTGTGATTCTTCCAACTTTGTTCTTTGATTTGAAAATTGATTGTAATCCTGGGATCAGCCTCATTTGATCATCATGACTGTGGTGGTCAGAGCCATCCCTATGACCCCCTCCTCCAAAAGATGTTCATGTCCTAAAGCCTGGAAACTGTGAATATGTTGTTATATGGCAGACTAAATTAGGGTTTCTAGTAAAATGACCTTAAAATGGGAAGATTATTCTGGGTTATTTGGCTGGGCCAGTGTGATCACACATGTCCTTAGAAGTGGAAGAGTCAGGCAGAAGAGGAGGTCAGAGTGATAGCTATGAGATAAACTGAACTGCAGCTGGTGGCTTTGACGAGGGAGGAAAGAAGCTGTGAACCAAGGAATGTGAACAGCCTCTAGAAGCTAGACAGGCAAGGAAATGGATTCTCCCTAGAGTGTCTAGAAGGGATGCAGCTGTCCCAACACCTTAATTTTACCCAGTTGGACCTGCATCTGATTTCTAACCTATAGGGCCATATGATAATAAATTTGTGTTGTTTAAACAGTTAAATGAGAGGTTATTTGTTACAGCAGCAACATGAAGCTAATACAATGAATGGGTCACTATAATAGATAAATTTACCTTGTACATCAATTAATTGGCATTCTTCTGCTGCCACAACACACTCTGGGCACAAGGAAATGCTGGAAGTCTCACTGTTCCTTCCCCTCCAGAGGCAGCGCTTTCTACTCTTGGATTCCCATATTCATCATTCCTTCTTCCTTGGATGCTGTCCTTGGGGCAGGGCCCAGATGTCTTCTTAGGGACACAGCCATGTCGTCTTGCTTTGCTTCCAGTCTTCCTTCTTCCCTAAATGGCTGTGAATGATGGTTTAAGCCAAACCTATTAGCTCATTCATTTGCTAATTCTCCATCTCCAGAGGCAGACACTGATAGACAGGCAAGGAAATGGATTCTCCCTAGAGTGTCTAGAAGGGATGCAGCTGCCTATTTCTAGGGTGGAGTGACAGAAATTACAGGGAATAAGAAAAGCCCTTCCTTGCTATTTGGGAACATCAACTCAGTAGAGATGTGAGGCTCATGAGGCATCCTGTTTCACCTATAATCACTTTCTCTCTTTAGTCTGTGAGCCTAACTTTATACCAGCATATTGAAAAATTTTGAGTGCTTGTTGTTGCTGCATCTGCTGGAAGATGACAGGTGAAGGGAGTCATTTTATATTGATATGGAGTAGGATCAATGACACAATATGGAATATAAAAGCTTTTTTTTCCTAGTTAAAATATCCTCAACTATACCATGAGCCTCTTACTGTCTTAGTGATGATCCTTAGTGTTAGGATCATCATTGTAATTTTTAATTGAAAGATGCTTCATACAATGGATCCTTAATACATATCAGGGTAGATCACTTATTGTTTAAAAACAGATATACTTCATGGCTTACTTTTAAAGTTCATGTTTTTCCTTTTCCTTTCTCCTTCTACAGAGCCCACCTCCAGCAATACACATCTTCCTAACTTTCAGATTCTTGCTAGGAAATTAGGAAGCCAGATACCATACATGTTATTAGAATATAGTGTCTGAGACTATATATATAGGCCCTGAGTTAGTCTCTGATTGCATGGACTTTTATGTGCCTATTGTGGTTACTCAAGGATGTTTGTTTTGATTTGCTTCATTGTTTGGTCTTAGATTTTTTTTTTTTTTTTTTTTTTTTTTTTTTCATTCTGGTTCATAGCCGTTCACATCCCTTTGTCTCCTGCTTTGCTTAGCCACTTGCCTCTTGTTAGGCCCAGAGACACAGGTTACTTCCCATCTTCTCTTTTCCAGCAGCCCTCACCCTGTCTTCATCTGCTTGCCTGTTTGGGACACCCAGTATCAACCAGATTTCACCTTCACCCCACCACACATACCCTGGTCAGAGGGCTGCCGCCAGCTCGTGTGGTCAGGAAGTCCAGGATTCCAGGGACTCACAGAATTTATTTTATTTTGGCTTAAGAGCAAGTGTCATCTGCAAATCCAAGGGGAATCTTTTTCTTATACTTTTGATTTTAATCAATTGTGCATTCAGTATTTGAAATTCTTTTACCTAACTGCTTCATATTTAGGCCCGTTGAGTTGAATGTGTCCTTCTTCTGTTGTTCTTCCGAGAGAACAGTGCTGATCAGCATTCTCGTGATCTTTGTCAGCCTCTCCTGGCATTAAACACTCAAACGCCAGTGAGATCTTTCAGCATTTGGCAAAACTTCAGAGAAGTGCTCTGGGGAAATAAAACTGCCTGTCCACTAGGTTTGGTTTATTGATTTTTCTGAGTAACCCTAAAAACATATATTACTACTTAGGAATTAGAGGTTTAGCAAAAAGTTGGACATTTAACTTACTGTATTTAAAAATATTAGGTGAAATTCAGAACATTTGACTTGTATTATTTGTTTGGAAGCAGAAAGACAAATGAAAATAGTTGACGCTTGGCCAAATAGATTATGCCAGCTTTCTCTTACCACACTGAAAAATCATTGACCTCAATTTCCATCTTTCTCATAAATACTTAGTATGATTATTATTTTGGAACCACAATTCTGCTTTTTCCTATATGTTAATAGTGTTTTCAGTTTCTCCTGCAGTCCTTGAACTTGTCAGACTTTCAAATATTTCTTGGTAATTTTCTCACCTATCGCCTCTCAATTTGACATTACTGAAGGAGGAACAGCTATCTAGTAAAACAATTATCTGGGCATCTTCGAAGGGTTTTAGGTCTGGAAGGGGAGTTGAATAACTGGTGAGTTAACTATAATATCCCCTCAGGGTGCCAAAGAATTTTAGTTTACCCTGAAATTAGAAGAAAATCAAGTGTTCTTTTAAGATCAAATTACAGGAAAAGCAAGAAGGATTTTAGTTATATGCATATAAAAAGAGAATAGAGCAAACATTTAGTGCTTTTGCTTACCCTGAATATTCCTAATTGGGTTGTTCTGTGCTACTTATTATGGGAATCTCGAACATGCAGGTTATACCTAGTGTCATTGAAGCTGTCTAAGTGAGAGCACCTCAGGACATTTTATTCTGTCTTAGAGCTTTCATCTGAGAATCTCCAAGATCTGTGACTACCTATTCTTTAAATTACAGAAAAAAGTCATTTGCCTACCGATATGTGATAAATTAGATCACTTTTCCAGTTCTTGGTTCCATTTTAACTTTTGAGAGAACAAATGTTTCCAATCTTTCAACAGACTTTCAAGTCTTTTCATCCTAAATAAATTTTAAAGGGAGATAAAATCTCATTGGTATCTCATCATTATAAGCAATGACATTAGCCCCATTAAAATGAGGAAATCTTTTACTACAACCCTTTATAATCTCTTTCTTTGTAATCCCCATTATGGCTGTTTGGCCTTTCCCTGCATCCATCTTCCTTTATCTTCAGCTCTTTTGGTGGTTACATCAGTTACTTGGTGTCTTGCTGCCAAATCCACCCCACCTGGACCTCCTCCTGCTGGCTCAGCAGGAGCCCTCCCCCTTGCTATTGCTGTTCATCAAGATGAAAAGTCTGATTAGTGTCTGACTGGGAGTTGAGGGTCATAGCACTTGTTTGCCTTGAATGCTGCAAACCATTTGAAACCCCTACAAATATTCAGATGAACATCTGAACAAATATTCAGTTTCTGATGCTTAATTTGAATCCCAGGCTATCACTACTGAATCTCTTTCTCTGGTAACTGGTGTGCCTTATTTAAACTTGTGAAAACAGAAAGGAGTCATCATGAATCTCTCCCAGTGATAACGGAATTCATCATTATGTTTTTATGACCCTCAAGAAATTGCACATAGAGTAGAGCATGTAACCTAGGAGGCTCTAAGCATAGTGTGTGGGAGTTGGCTATAATACCTAAGTCTAGAATCTGTTTGATAAATATCTAGATAGGAGCCTGTTCTGCTCTGCAGTTTTCTGGTGCTGGTGACTATCATCAGTAAAAGTAGCTGATATTTACTTCTATGTCAAGTACTATATTAAGGTGAGTATTATTATTTTCATTTTTCAAATGAAGAAGCTTGGGCTCAGAGATTGAGTAACTTGCCTCAGCTCACAGCACTTGTCTTCCATCACTTGAATACCAGAAGAGGGTCCCAGGAGGCTCCAGAGAAGGGACCTCAACTCAGGATGACAGGATCCTTGACCTATGTGATATAAAAGAATCCCAGCATGCATCAGGTATTGAGGCACAGAGATTTATTTAGGAAGGCATGGATTATGCACTTGAAGGGTAAAAGAGAGTAGCATTGTCTGGAGAGTAAAAACCAATGCCTTGGTCTGGGGTCTCATATTTATAGATGGACTAGAGGCAGAGTCGGGTGGGATTACACAGTTTTACACCAGACTGGTATATACTACTTTATTCAACAAGGACTTGGGTACAAGTATGGGTTGGGGTTCAGGATGTAAATGAGTTGCTTCTTTTGCATTCCTAGGGTTCATGGGCATTTCCTGCATTGCAATGATGCATGGATGGGAGCCTTTGTTCCGAGACTCTTTTCGTATTCCCAGATTCCTGTCTCAATAAGAGTCATGAAACAACCAGACACTCTTTGTTTCTATCTGTTCATTATTCGAGTTTTCCTTAACTTCTGGCAACAAGGTGTTCTTAAGAATGCAGAAGAGGCCTTGACTCAGAGCACTGTCTACCATGTAACTGAATGAGGTCCTTGAGCCTCCTGTTCCCTGTGCCTGGTGGTCACTTGGCTGCCTCTGCCTTGTCATTCTGGTGTCAGCTCTTCTGATCAGCTGAGCAACTGCCTACCAAAAGTGGAGCGATCTTATCCCTTTTTCTCACTCACTCCTGAGAAAGAAGACCTTGTCTATCTATAAGCCGCCATTTCCCCAGAGCTAGAGTAGTCCTGACACCTACAGCATTCAAGACAGATACGTTAGAAGGGTGAGCGAGTTCTTATTCCAGGCCAGTCCCAGTGCTTATTGACCAGGTGACAGATTGGACTGTTTGTTCAGGTATTTGTGGATCTGATATTTGCTTAAATCCTCATTGGGTTCCCAGAACGCCTCACCCTTTGCCAGTATCCTATAGATTAAGCAGCATCTATGTGAAAAGCAACGTCCTAAAAGTCAAAGTCATGAAAAATAAATAAATAAAAGTCAATGTCATGGAGTTTGCTGGACAAAGACTCAGAAAAAAAAAAAAAAAAAACGGTGTACTAACAAAGTTAATTTTTAGTACCTTCGATCTCCATTTTTGGTGAGTGGCCCAGTTCTCTATTCATTTATTTGGCCTCTTTGGCAGGCCCTGTGCTAGGTTTTGGGAATACAAACAGTGAGACATTGTTCTTACCCCTTGAAGAGCAGAATTATGGGGAAGACAAAGCCACAAACAACTGATTAGCAATGTACAGAGATAAGTTCAGTAGAAATGATGTAGATAGCATGCCCAGTGGTACAGAGGAGAGATAAAGACTGCTGGGGAACCAAGTAATAGGATCACGAAAGATGTGACTTTTAAGCAGGGGCTTAAAATTTAAGTCAGGCAGGAAAAAAGGGGAGGGCATTTTTAGGCAAGGGAGCCAACATGTACAAAGGCAAAGTGAGCAGGAGGACATGATGTATTCTGATACAGGAGAATTTAGTCCTACGTGACTGAAGCACATGGTATGCTTCATGGGGAGGGGCAGGCATTGATGCCCAGAAAGTAGGTTGGGGCCAGATGTGAAAGATTCTGTTAGGCTGAAGTTTGAACTTTTTCCCAACTGGAAATAAGTCAGGTCTTTAAACATTAATGTGGCCTGCTTGGTTTGTGGCTTTACAAACCCCTGGTGGCAACTTGAAGCACTCTAACTTGCTTATCACCACAGAAGCCCAGGTTGGGGAGGGAAGTGCCCAACCCAAGACAGTGGGGTTGGCGAATGGGGATGGATTGGAAAACCATTTTAACGTTAGACTTGGCAGAATAGAATGCACCCTCATTGTACATTCATTTCAGTCAGAGATGACTGAATGCAGAGTAAGAAGGAAAGATTTGAGAAGAAAATCAAATTGAAGATGTCTATCTGGGTAGATAGGTATTTTCTCTAAAGTCTTTTAGCAGGAGAGAATTGAATTTACCTAGTCCCTTAGATAATTGCTAAGACATATATTAGTTCTCCAGTCTGCATTTTAGTAACTAAAAAATAATTTGAAAAAAAAAATCATCCCACTTGTAGAGTGCCTGGGGCAGAAAGATAGACAGGCCTGGTCAAGGCTGCTGGAGCCTTCGGTGCCTTTCCTTCCATGACCCCAGATTCAGAGTGAGGTGGAGGTCTTGAGGAAGCCCAGGCTGAAGCATCCTTGGGGCAAAGAGGCAGAGACACATGCTGATAGTTCAGGGCAACCTTCCACAGCCAAGCCCAGCATTAAGTTATTTGGGGAGTATGCTAAGAATTAATGTTGTTGTCATGGTTTCATTTTAATTTTTATCAGCTGGATACAGATTATGGCTTCACTGTCATATATTTGATGTTTCTGCTCAGATCTTTGGCTAACCAATGTTTTTCCATGACTTTTTGACAGTTATTTTTGTTCAATAATGAATAATAAAGTGAGATTTACAATCTGCATATGACAACATTTATTTTATTTTGACATTTCTTTTCTAGACAGCAAAGATTTTATAATTAGGTTTTCCCTCTGCCAAAATGTACTGAAAAAACTTTCCCTGGGGGTGGGGGGTGGGTGGAATAGTTCCATAGCTTCTTTTGCTAGCTGGAGTCATCTTATTTTGATTTGGAAGTTTTTTCATAAGTCAGTTAGAAAATAAAACAAAATTTTGTCTGGAAAATGAGATCTTAACAAGAAATAAATTAACTTTGGCCAAATTGAAAATTAGGAGGGAGAGGGAAAAGAAACATGTTTGAAATGGTGGTAGTTCCATTGTTAGTTTATTTTATTTTTATTGATTTCAGACTGAAGTGAGCAACAATCTAGAAAAATCCCTTCTACCATGTTTCATGTGATCTTATTTTATTCTTTTTTTTTCCAAATTTTTTTAGATGTAAATGGACACAATACCTTTATTTTATTTAGTTTTATGTGGTGCTGAGTATCAGCAAGCCCTCTACCACTGAACCACAACCCCAGCCCCCAAGCTTATTTTATTCTTGCTGTACTCTGAAGGGTTTTATGTTGAACTCTTTGAAATACCCAGGAGAACTGATGGACGACACCCCATTTTCATGCATTTAGCTGACTAAAGGACTAACATGGTGTACTCTGCTCCTTTATTGGTAAGTGGCAAGAGTCAGCCAAGTGCCACCAGTGGGGGCTGAATTGCCGTTTTCCTGGAGCCACATCTGCAGTTGGCTCTGTGAGGGGAGAGTCAGGGGAAATTGCAGGGGTGTCAGTTGACAGTGCTTTCTCTCTGAAGGGTTCTTAAAAAAAAAAAAAAAAAAAAAGATTGAGGAAGCCATGCCGATAACTGATGATAGAATCACTTATTATTGCTAATGGCAAAAACATCATCACGAATTAATTGCAAAAACAGTCCATTTACTGCATTAGCGCCCGTTCCTTGTGACATGTGGAAATGTCTTCCAGCTCCTACAGTAGCAGCAGTGGCCAAATTTTCTTTACAGCTCAGATAATTTTCCTTTCTGAGTCATAACTGAGGGGTTGCTCCTAGACTCACATTCCAGAGCCACCCTTATCCCCATCATTTCCACTCTTATTTCCACCACCATCATTATCCAGTATTTTTTATTGAGCACCAAATATGTGGAACTGAAAGACACGGTATATAAACAGAGACAGCAGGCATATCCTGAGGCATCGAGCCAGTATGGTTGATAGCAATCCTGACACAGAGTGGCTTGACACCATGGCTAGAAGAGTAAGCCTTTCCTTCCAGTGCATGTATGAGTTACATGAAGGGTACCATTTTTAAGTTTTGGCATGGTGGTTGTGGGTGCTTGATACTGTGTCGGGTATTGAATATGAGATGGAATGTGTATTTCATAAAATCACTTGGGTGACTGATGAAGAACAGATGCAGTGAGACTTGAGGAAAGGGTTATATGTCTGTGATAGCAAAGATGAGATCGACTGTCACCTACCCACAGTCGAAGAAGTGTTACCGTCCTTCTTCTAATCTAGCTCAAGTCCCCTCTCCACTCCTGAGAGGTAGAGGCTCCATCCAAAGCCCCCTTAGCAGTAAAGCCTTGATTTTCTTTCCCACCAGTACCAAAGGGAATTAGCCTCACCCTAAAAGAGCTCCTTCTGCTATCTTGTAGGAAGAGTGCACTCTGCAATGGCTGGCCAGCCCTGTGTCTTTCATAGGGACAGGAGGGCTCATGTGGCCCTCATATTGTCTCTGCACTGGGGACATTAGCAGTGTGGCACTGGAGGGGCAAAGGCCTGGCAGTCACATAGGCCTGGGTGGAACCCTAACTTTTTCACTTATTAGCTGTTTGGCCTTTTCAAACCTGATTTTTTTTAAAGTAAGAAAATGATTATAAGACTAGATTATTATGATTACTAGTACTGGATTATTATAACTACTTGGGTTGTTGTAAATGTTAAGCATGGCAACAGTTGCTACCACTTATTTATTGAGCACTTCGGTTATGCCAGGGGCCCTGCCCCAAATTATCATAACTGGTATTATTTTATTCTTACCATAATACATGAAGTAGGAATTATTATTTTTTTAGCTGTAGATGGACCCAATATCTGTATTTTATTTATTTATTTTTATGAGTTGCTGAGGATCGAATCCAGTGCCTCATGCATGTGAGGCAAGCGCTCTACCACTGAGCCACAACCCCAGCCCATGAAGTAGGAATTATTATCTCCATATTTAAGATGAGGAAACTGAGATAGCATATTGTCCCTGGCCACACAGCTAATAAATGGCTGACGTCATGTTTTAATTCCAGCTCTGACCCACCCCAGGCTCTATGAAATAATGTGAAAGCCAGGTGTTACCTGGTACAGAGATGGTGCTTTAAAATGTTCATCTCTTTCCTCCCAGGTACGCGCTTGTGCTATATCTTGTAGTCCCTGCATAACCACAATTTCACTTCCACAGTTTCAGTTACCTGCCGTCAACATGGCCTAAAGGTATTAAATGGAAAATTCCAGAAAAAAAAGTTCATGTTTTAAATTGCACAATGTTCTGCATAGTATGATGCCATCCTGCTCAGTCCTGCCCAGGACATGAATCATCCCTTTGTCCAACATATAGTGCAGTAAGATTTGGGGGGGGGGGGGTACTAGGAATTGAACCCAGGGCCTCTTTACCACTGAGCTACATCCCAGATCACTTTTGTTTTTTAAATTTTGAGACAGAGTCTCTCCAAGTGCTGAGGGTCTTGCTAAGTTGCTGAGCCTGTCCTTGAACTTGCCGTCCTCCTGTCTTAGCCTTGCGAGTCCTTTGAATTATATAGCCAAGCGCCACTGCACCTGACATAGTACAGTAAGATTTTGAGAAAGACCACATTGACATAGCTTTGTGGGGTTTGTTGTTTTTTGTTTTGTTTTGTTTTGTTTTTTGTTTTGTTTTAGTGGGGTCTCGCCATGCTGCCCAGGCTGACCGCAAAGTCCTGGGTTCAAGCAATCCTCTTGCCCCAGCCTCCTAAGTAGTGGGTATTAAAGACATGTGTCACTGTGGCTAGATTTAGATAGTTTTTATTACAATATGCTGTTATAATCAGTCTATATTATTGTAATTGCTGTTAATGTCTTACTGTGCCTAATTTATAAATTAAACTTTGTAATAGACATTTATGTATAGAAAGAACAGTACATATAGAGTTTGGCACTATCCGAGTTTCAGGCACCCGTTGGGAGTCTGGGAATATATCCACCAAAGATAAGGGAAGACTACTGCATAATTTCCATAGAGTAGATTTGTCACACTGCCCTCCTGTGGCTCATCTGGGCAACAGTGTTTTTGTTTATTTGTTTATTTCATTGAGAACAACTTATATGCAAATAAGTGTTATTTCAAATGTATCTCTAAAGTCACCTAAGTGTATGGATACTTTTGGAGCTAATACAAGTCTACAAACTCAGTCTACAAGAAATATCACTTTTATTTTCTACAGTTCTAATTTAATGTCTAACTCCGAACCCTCTCCTGGCTAGTAAGATCCCTATCTTCAGTCACTCTTGTAACTTTTACCCAATCCTTACCAGTGTCCCCATCTTCTCTGTTGTCTTGGAAGAGAAACCTTCTCTTCCCTGGCCTTGCTCTCCATGAACCCTTTATCTTGACATCCTGTCAAGCAGGGAGGAATTTTTTTTCAAAATTATTTTTTTCCACCCACCTGCTCTGTTTACAGAGATATTTATAAATCATTGGAGAAATCTTTTTAACTTTCACACTTAAGAAAGAGTTCAGATCACCAGGGAGTGGAATGTTAATTCAGTTACCAGTTTAAATGTTCAAAACTTTTTCCAAGAAGAATATTGAAAGGTCTGCTGTCCTCATTCTCCGGAGTTTTAAGTCACTAAATGAACCCCACACCCACCCCCCAGTTTTCCTTTTATGTGAGCTAAGACTCGCCTGGATTCATTCTCCTGGGCTGTACAAAGATACACATGTGGAGAGGAAAAAAGATGGCAGACAGCAGAGAAGCATGCTCGGGAGACCGGCAATAAAAGAGGCTTATCGGGAAGATTGAACGTGTTCCTAGCAACACTCCCTGCAACTGGAAGGAGCTGAGACATCCATGCACATCTAGATGGTGAAAATACAATAAATTCCAGACTGCTGATGCATGGAGTCCAGTGCCAGTGGCCCACAAACGAACCAGCATTAGCGGTGCAGCTTGCTGTGGTAGCATTGCAGTACTGGAAGTGCAGACCACGGCCTCGAACAGCACAGAATAAAAAGAGAGCCAGACGCGAGCAGCGGTCTCACAGACTTCTTTCGTGTAAATTGCCGAATGGGACCTGCACGCCTCAGAGTGACACACAGGACCAGGGTACTGCTGATGGGACCAGGGAAGGCGCCGCCATTTTGGAGGAGGGTTGTGGGCTGACTGCAGACATCCAAGGATTGGCCCAGGGCCCGGAGAACAGCACACACCTGGGTGAGACGCTTGCAGGCAGCCCGCAGGAAAGGGCCTGCCTGAGGCCAGCGCAGCAACCATAAGAACTATAACCGGGGGCGGGCATGGGGAATGCATGCCTTTTTTTTTTTTTTTTTTTTTTTTTTTTTTGTGGTACCGGATATTGAACTCAGGGGCACTCGACCTCTGGGCCACATCCCCAGCCCTTTTTTGTATTTTTTTTTTTTTTTTAGAGACAGGGTCTCACTGAGTTGCTAAGTGCCTCGTTATTGCTGAGGCTGGCTTTGAACTCGCGATCCTCCTGCCTCAGCCTCCCAAAGTGCTGGGGGCGTGCGCCACTGCGCCCGGCTAATGCGTGCCTTTTGGATGAACACTTTCTTGATGCTATTCATGTACTGACACCCCCCCCCCCCCAGTCATTATTCCTCTGTGCCAATCTGCCGCTGGCCAAAGCTACAGACTAGACTGCACTGTGACTGTCTGGGCGTGGTCCAGGAAAACTGGCTTAAAACTGGAAGGGCTTTCCTGGTCCTTTATTTGAAATTTGTTTCTGGGTTCGACTCTGGTTTTTTTCTTTTTTTTTTTGTTTTTTTGTTCTGTTTTGATAGTGTGATTATTTGTGTGTCTATGTATTCCTCTTTCTTTCTTCCCTTCTCACTTTAGTCTCTTCTGCCCTCATCTTATCTACTTACACCCTGTCATTGTATACTCATCAGAGGTGAAAACAAGGTATACGCAGAAATTGGGACTTCTAGGCCTGGGGCAATTGAAATATACAGAAAAGCGTTGTTGTATATAGTTTACTCTCTATTTTTCTTGACTCGGTTTCTCTTCCTCTCTCTTACACTAATTCTTACTTCTTTGTTATCTCTCATTGTTCCTTTTTATTTTTTCTTTTCCATCTTTCTTTATTTTTCTTCTCTCAAAGGCTAAATAAGTTTGTTTTATATACAAATCATCTTTCCTCTAAATCGCTCACTCCATTCCCTCTTTTCTCTCCTGTCTGCTGATATTAAACCACTTCCATAGAATTCTATTTTTATACTTCCTAAGAAAGAACATCTCAGTAACCTCACTTGCTTCTCCTAAACATATCATCTCTGTGTCCAATACTGAAACTGTATACCCAATGCAAGCATACAGAGTAAATTGGAAACAATACCTGGGTTAACTAAATCTGTACATTGTGATCAAACTGGGATTTGCTGTAAAGAAAGTGTTAGAGCTTAAATTTTAAGGTATTTATAAGGGGACCTGACAGCATTGTACCACAGGAGAAACATAAGGCTATAAGGTGAAATTGAAATAGGCAAGTTCCCACAGTGCTAGGAGAATAGACACACAAGCATTATGAAGAAGCAAGGGAAGAAAGTGGCTGAAACCAACCAACATGTCCCCTCAGTAGATTCCATGGCAAGCACAGTTGGTCAAATGCCAGAGACAGAATTTAGAAATTACATATTCCAAATGTTTATGGATCTTAAGAATTGAACTCAAAAATGAGATGAGAGAGCAAATAGAGGTGGTAAAAGAGCATTTTGACAAAGAACTCCAAAAACAAATACAAGAAGCAAAAGATTACTTCAATAGGGAGATAGAGATTCTAAAGAAAAACCAAACAGAAATTCTGGAAATGAAAGAAGAAATAAACCAAACGAAATGCTCAATTGAAAGCATCACCAACAGATTAGATCACCTGGAAGAAAGGACCTCAGATAATGAAGACAAAATATATATCCTGGAGAAAAATCTAGAGGACACGGCAAAGAAGTAAGAAAACAAGAACAGAGCATTCAGGAATTATGGGACAGCATAAAAAGACTAAACTTAAAAGTGATTGGTGTTGAAGAAGGTGCAGAGTTTCAAACCAAAGGAATGAGTAATTTATTCAATGAAATAATAGCAGAAAATTTTCCAAACATGAGGAATGAATGGCAAAAAAGTTCCAAGATTGTTTAAGAGGCTTACAGTAAAAATAAACATATTGTGTACAACTAAAGCAAATAAATAAATATTAAAAAAAAAACATACATATAAAACCACAACAGATCCACACCAAGGCACATTATAATGAAATTGCCTAATATACTAGGCAAGGAGAGAATACTAAAAGCCACAAGAGAAAGGAAGCAGATTACATATAGGGGGAAACCGATCAGATTATGCTCAGATTTTTCAACCCAGACCTTAAAAGCTAGAAGATCCTGGAATAGCATATTTCAAGCTCTGAAAGAAAAGGGATGTCAACCAAGAATCTTATATCCAGCAAAATTGAGCTTTAGATTCGAAGATGAAATAAAAACCTTCCATGACAAACAAAAGTTAAAAGATTTCACAACTCGAAAGCCAGCACTTCTGAACATCTTGGGCAAAATTTTCCATGAAGAAGAAGAGAAAAATAACAATGAAAACCAACAAAGGGAGATAGTAAACTAAAGGAATTACCAACCAGAGGAGAACCCAAATCAAGCTAAATACCATAATACATTTAAAAATGGATGGAAATAAGAATCACATCTCAATAATAACTCTGAATGTTAATGGTCTAAACTCACCATTTAAAAGACACAGATTGTCAGATTGGATTAAAAGAAACAACCCAACAATTTGTTGCCTACAAGAAACACACCTCATAGAAAAAGACATCAAGCGATTGAAGGTGAAAGGCTGGGGAAAGTCTTATCATGCACATGGGCTGCGGAAGCAGGCAGGGGTTTCCATTCTCATATCAAATAAAGTAGACTTCAAGCCAAAGCTAATCAAAAGAGATAAAGATGGATATTTCTTACTACTTAAGGGAACCATTCATCAACAAGATATAACAATTATAAATCTATATGCCCCAAATAATGGAGCACCTACATTCATCAAACAAACCCTTCTCAAGTTCAAGAGTAAAATAGACTACAACACAGTTATTCTAGGGGACTTCATACCTCTCTCACCAATGGATAGATCATCCAAACAAAAGCTAAATAAAGAAACATTAGGCCTCGTTAAAACAATTAATAACTTAGACCTAACGGACATATATAGAATATTTCATCCCTCAGTAAGCGAATACACTTTCTTCTCAGCAGCACATGGCTCCTCTCCAAAATTGACCATATAATTATGACACAAGGCAACTCTCAGCAAATATAAAAAATAGAAATTCTACCTTGCATTTTATCAGATCATAATGGGATGAAGTTGGAAATCAATGATATTACAAGAAATAATAAAAAAAACACCTACTCCAACAGCTGGAAGCTAAACAACATGCTACTGAATGAACAAGGGGTTGAAGAAGACATCAAGGAGGAGATTAAAAAATTCCTAGAGGTAAATGAGAACACAGATACATCATATAGAAATCTCTGGGACACTATGAAGGCAGTAGTAAGAGGAAAATTCATTGCACTGAATTCCTTAATTAAAAGAAAAAAAACAACAACAAATAAAGGATTTAACATCACACCTCAAAGCACTAGAAAAAGAGGAACAGATCAACACTAAGAGCAGTAGAAGACAGGAAATAATTAAAATCAGAGCTGAAATTAATGAAATTGAGACTAAAGAAACAATTCAAAGAATTGACAAAACCAAAAGTTGGTTCTTTGAAAAAATAAATAAAATTGACAGATCCCTAGCAATGCTAACAAAAAGAAGAATAGAAAAAACTCAAATTACTAGCATTCATGATGAAAAAGGAAATATCACAACAAACACCTCAGGTATACAGGAGATAATTAGAAATTACTTCGAAAAATTGTACTCTAATAAAATAGAAAATACTGAAAGCATAGACAGATTTCTAGAGTCGTATGAATTCCCCAAACTGGAACAGGAGGCTATACACAATTTAAATAAATCAATTTCAAGTGAAGAAATAGAAGACACTATCAAAAAACTTCCAACAAGGAAAAGTCCAGGTCCTGATGGGTTTACAGCCGAGTTCTACAAGACCTTCAAAGAAGAACGAATACCGATGCTCTTCAAATTATTTCAAGAAATAGAAAAAGAGGGAGCTCTTCCAGACACTTTCTATGAGGCCAATATCACATTAATTCCAAAGCCAGGCAAGAGTCACAGCCAAAAAAGAAAACTTCAGGCCAATATCTTTAATGAACATAGATGCAAAAATCCTCAATAAAATTCTGGCAAATCGGATTCAAAAACATATCAAAAAGATAGTGCACCATGATCAAGTGGGGTTTATCCCAGGGATGCAAGGCTGGTTCAACATTCGTAAATCAATAAACATAATACATCACATCAATAGACTTAAAGATAAAAACCATATGATCATCTCAATAGACGCAGAAAAAGCATTTGACAAAATACAACACTCCTTTCTGTTCAAAGCTCTAGAAAAATTAGGAATAACAGGAACATATCTCAACACTATAAAAGCTATCTATGCAAAACCTCAAGCTAACATTATCTTAAATGGAGAAAAATTGAAAGCATTCCCTCTAAAAACTGGAACAAGACAGGGATGCCCCCTCTCACCACTGCTATTTAACATAGTACTTGAAACTCGAAAGCATTCCCTCTAAAAACTGGAACAAGACAGGGATGCCCCCTCTTACCACTGCTATTTAACATAGTACTTGAAACTCTGGTCAGAGCAATTAGACAGACAAAAGAAATTAAAGGGATCCAGATAGGAAAAGAAGAGCTCAAATTAGCACTATTTGCTGATGACATGATAATATACCTAGAAGACCCAAAAAACTCTACCAGAAAACTTTTACAACTAGTAAATGAATTCGGCAAAGTAGCAGGTTACAAAATCAATACCCATAAGTCAAAGGCATTTTTGTACATCAGTGACAAAGCCTCTGAAAGGGAAATGATGAAAACTACTCCATTTACAATAGCATCAAAAAAAATAAAATACCTGGGAATCAACAAAAGAGGTGAAGGACCTCTATAACGAAAACTATAGAACACTAAAGAAAGAAATCATAGAAGACCTCAGAAGATGGAAAGACCTACCTTGTTCTTAGATAGGTAGAATTAATATTGTCAAAATGTCCATACTACCAAAAGCATTATACAGATTTAATGCAATTCCAATCAAAATCCCAATGACATTTCTCAAAGAAATAGAAAAGGCAGTCATGAAATTCATCTGGAAAAATAAGAGACCCAGAATAGCTAAAGCAATCCTTAGCAGGAAAAGTGAAGCAGGCAGCATCACCATACCAGACTTTAAATTATACTATAGAGCAATAGTAACAAAAACAGCATGGTATTGGCACCAAAACAGACTAGTACAACAATGGTACACAATTGAGGACACAGAGACTAATACATATAATTTCAGCTATCTTATATTAGACAAAGGCGCCAAAAATGTACAGTGGAGAAAGATAGCCTCTTCAACAAATGGTGCTGGGAAAACTGGAAAGCCATATGCAACCAAATGAAATTAAACCTGTATCTCTCACCATGCACAAAATTCAATTCAAAGTGGATCAAGGACTTAGGAATTAGACCAGAGACAATACACCTAATAGAAGAAAAAGTAAGCTACAATTTCCAACATGTCGGATTAGGCTCCAAGTTCCTTAACAAGAATCCTGTAGCGCAAGAATTATTACCAAGAATTTAATATAATGCTAAGTGAAATTAGTCAATCTCAAAAATCCAAATACCGAATGTTTTCTCTGATATAAGGAGGTTAGTTCACAGTGTGATTGGATGGGGTACATAGGATTAGAGGAACACTAGAATGGTCAAAGGAAAGGGAGGGCAAGGGAGGGAGGGGGGGGGGGAGGGGGAAAATGAAGGTTGAATGAGATGGATATCACTATCTTAAATGCATGATTAAAGATCTGAATGGTACTTATATACTTTGTATACAAGCAGTTGTATGTAAAAAGATGCTATACTTGGGCACTATGAATAAGTAAATAAATAATAAAAAAAAGAATTAATGAATAGGATAGATTTAAGCTAAAAAGCTTCTTCTCAGCAAAAGAAACAATCAGTGAGGTTAATAGAGAGCCAACTAACTGGGAACAAATATTTAATACATGCACATCGGATAGAGCACTAATTTCTAGAATATATAAAGAACTCAAAAAACTTGACACCAAAAAAACAAATAATCCAATCGATAAATGGGCTAAGGAATTGAAAAGACACTTCTCAGAAGAAGATACACGATTAATCAACAAATACATGAAAAAATGCTCAACATCGCTGGCAATTAGAGAAATGCAAATCAAAACTACTCTAAGATTTCATTTCACTCCAGTCAGAATGGCAGCTATCAAGAACACAAACAACAATAAATGTTGGAGAGGATGTGGGGAAAAAGGCACACTCATACGTTGCTGGTGGGACTGCAAAATGGTACAACCATTATGGAAAGCAGTTTGGAGGTTTCTTGGGAAAATGGGAATGGAACCACCCTATGACCCAGCCATCCCACTCCTGGGTCTATTCCCAAAGGACTTAAAAACAGCATATTACAGTGACACAGCTACCTCAATGTTTATAGCAGCACAATTCACAATAGCTAGGTTGTGGAACCAATCTAGATGTCCCTCGGTAGATGAATGGATAAAGAAAATGTGGTATATATACACAATGGAATTTTACTCAGCAATAAAAGAGAATAAAATAATGACATTCGCAGGTAAATGGATGACGTTGGAGAATATAATGCTAAGTGAAATCAGTCAATCTCAAAAATCCAAATACTGAATGTTTCCTCTGATATAAGGAAGCCAGTTCACAGTATTGATGGGTCGGGGTACATAGGAGGATTAGAGGAACACTATAATGGTCAAAGGGAAGGGAGGGGAAGGAAGAGAGCAAGGGGGGAAGGGGGGAAAATGGTTGAATAAGATGGATATCATTCTAAATGCATGATTGAAGACTTGAATGCTGCGAATATACTTTGTATACAAACTGTTTTATGTAAAAAGATGCTCTATATGTATAGTATGAACTGTAATACATACTACTATAAATAAAAATTTTAAAAAAAAAGATACACACGTGCACTTGACTTAGTTGATTGTGTGGCACAGACATCTATCCCAGGCACAGACGATCAGGGAACTGCCTTGTGTTTTTGGGGCCCTGCCCATGAAGGAAATGTGCCATACTGGATCCTGGTTATGTCTGTGTAATGGAGGGCAGTGTTGGGTGGGAGAAGGGGAGTTAGTAGAGGAAGGTAAAGAGCAGTTCTTAATTTTATTCTTTAAGTACCATTTAATAAGAATGTTCACAGAAGCCTTCTGTTCTTGAATGTACTTGAGAATTACCATGGTCCTCTTCCACCTAAATAACCAACAGAGATTCTCCAAAGATCATGAGTTCATTTGGGAGCAGAGGAGCGCATGATGGGAATACACGTGTCATACTAAACTATGAGAATATTCAAAGAGGTTGAGGCAAAGGGACATTTTTAAACAAAAACTGAGGATTACACAAGTAATTTTCAAACAATAATCCTTGTCTACAAGAATCAATAGCAAGAGTGACACCAGACCAAGGTTTTTCCCACAGTTGTTGGACAGATGTTCTTGCAGATATTTGCTTGTTGTGGTGGCCTTTGTGCAAGGTTGTGGTTCTGGCAAAGTCTTTTGTGATAGTTCTTGTCATCAGGCATATCTAATGAGATTCCCCTCCTTTGTAACCTCAGCTTTGCTTATTATAATTTTTGTTTGTTTGTTAGGGCTTGACATAAGCAACGCCATGTTGATTCTGATAACTTTCACATCCTCATGCCAAGACCTAATTGTTTTTCAGACAACGGAGGGCAGACCCTGGCAGGGGGCAACAACTGGCCCCTTCGAGGAAGAAAGTGGAGCCTGTGGGAAGGAGGCGTTCGAGGGGTGGGCTTCGTGGCCAGTCCCTTGCTGAAACAGAAAGGCGTGAAGAACCGGGAGCTCATCCACATCTCTGACTGGCTTCCGACTCTCGTTAATCTGGCTGGAGGACACACCAAGGGCACGAAGCCTCTGGACGGCTTCGATGTCTGGAAAACCATCAGGTACGTGCCTGCCTTGTCCTTTTCCTCCCAGGATAGAAACTTCAAGAACAGCTTGACACAATCGAGTGGGAATGATAAATTTTGTGTTAAAATGATAGTTCAGCTTACAAGTAAATTATTTCTTTTTAAATAGGAAATGCCTTTAGAGCTACTGTAATTAATGTGTTTTTTTAAGTTCTAAATTTGGGATTGTCCTTAACCTCTGACATCCTGAGAAGTTCTTCAAAGCTAAGAAGCTTTGCTTATAAGTAGGGTGTGGTTAGCGTTCTATGGCAGGTGAGAGAACCTACACTGTTGCCTGACAGAAAAATGGAGGGCTGAGCAGGCAAAAGAACTAAGAGCCAGGAGGAACTGTGCATTCTCAGCAAGTAAGTTTAGTTCCATTCATTAATAATGTCTAACAAATACATACTATGTGCTAAGCCCTGTCCTAGGTGCTAAGCAATTAGGAATGAGTAAGACAGGTGAAATCCTGGCTTTTACTTGTTTAAAATTTTCTCCCCTTCTGGGAAAAATATAATTAAGCTTCAGCTAGGATCACAGCCATGAAGGCAATCAAACAGGGTGTTGTGATAGAGCTGGCAGATGTCAAGGAGTTTCAGTCAAGGACTCAGCTTTGGAATTAGTGGTGTTCCCCGAGGTGGTGGGGAGGCACATGCTTTGGAGGATGCAAGATGCTCCCTTGGAGTATGGGAAGAAAACTCTGAATCTTGTATTTGTATTTAATTTTTTCTCATTCTTTATTAAGTATGTTTTTATAAGGTACATAATATACTAGTAGATTAGTACTTATATCCAATTTATAAGCAAAAATACATATATTGGAGGTAATATTCTTACCAAAGGACTGACAAATGTCTAGTGCAAGGGTGTTCAACCTCTGTTTGGTGTTACCCAACTGTGGTGTTACCAACTGTGTTTGGGGGTAGTGGCTGATTGACTGGTCCTCTAGTGGCCAGGGAGAAAAAGCCTCCTCATGATCTTTCTCCACCCCACTTTAGATGTCCTAGCTCAAAAATAATGAAGCTTCAGGTTTACATTCACAGGGAATGTACAATAGCATATTTAGGAGTGAAGAGCAATGATGTATATAACATACCCTCAAATGGTTCAGGAGAAAACTATGTGTGTCTGTGTGTACAGATGTACAGAGAGAGAGAGAGGGAGAGAGAGAGAGAGAGAGAGAGAGAGAGAGAGAGAATTCAAGTGGACTCAGTAAAAGAATTAGCAAGGACTGGGAATGTAGCTCAACGGTAGAGCACTTGCCTAGCATGTGCAAGGCCCTGGGTTCAGTCCACAGCACTGAAAAAAAAAAAAAATTAGTGTCAAAAAAAGAATTAGTAATAAAGGGATGTGGGTAAACGGCATAGGTATTCTTTTGTTATGTTTTATTTTTGCAACTTTTTGTAAATTTAATTTTTTTTCCAAATAAAAAGAAAATTGTGCCAACACTGGGTCCACATTTCCACAAGGCTAACATTGGAATAGAATCAAATAGCTGCTGCCTTCCTTAAATAAGCATTCATGTTTTTAAAAATTTTTTTTAGTTGTTGATGGACTTTTATTTTATTTATTTTTATGTGGTACTAAGGGTCGAACCCAGTGCCTCATGCATGCTGGGCAAGCACTCTATCACTGATCCACAACCCCAGCCCCACATGTAACTTTTAAAAAAAATTGTTTAATACCTTAATTAGAACTTGGGATGTATCTCAGTGGTAGAGTACTTGGCTAGCATGTGCAAGGCTCTGGGTTCAATCCCTAGCACTATCAAAAAAAAAAAAAAAAATCCCACAAAAAAACCTTTATTAACAGATGCTTTCAGTTTGTTGACTTTTAAAAACCAAGTTTAAATGTTTATTACAAATTTAAAATGAAGTTCTTTTTAAAATCTCAACTTGAGGACTGGGGTTGTAGCTCAGTGGTAGAGCTCTTGCCTAGCATGTGTGAGGCACTGGGTTCTATTCAGCACCACATATAAACAAATGAATAAAATAAAGGTTCATCAACATCTAAAAAAATATTTTAAAAAAATCTCAACTTGACCAGATATGAAACAATTTTATACCCTTTAAAGGTGTATTGGGGGGAAAAAAAGGCTTTAAAAAAAAAAAAAAGATGGTTTTTGGTCTCATGACCAAAAAAGGAGACATATTTAGATAAAAATATCAAAACCCCATGCTGCACAGATAATGCAGATAGTTCTGGTTATCTGGTCAACAGGCAAAAAGCAAGCCCTTAGGTCATTATCTCTGATCATTTCTTATTGCTGGGATTTGTATTTATTTCTCCTTGGGCGATTGGATGATGGTATAGATGGTAAACCTAAATTTACTCAGCACACTTTTGCTCAGCCTTGGGAGGGGAGGACTTCTCGGCTGGGAATCAGCTGCTTTTGTCTCTTTGCCATCCTGTGGTTCAGGGTTTCCTGGGCGTCTGTGTCAGTAACTGAAGTTGAGTGGTACGTCTGTTGAGGGGGCTGCTGACCCTAGGTCACATTCCCTTGATTTCCCTTATCCTTGTCATTGCTACCCTCTCAAGGCTATCTTTGGGGAGCCCTGTGGACTCATGGTCAGTAACCCCCATAATATTCTGTCTTGCTGGTCTACCTTGTTCTCCTGCACTGTGGTTGTCAGCTCCCTCTGTCTCTTCTCCCTGTGCCGGAAGGCTGGCTTCCTGTATGGTCACTCTTAGAGTCTCTGCTCTTAGAATATTCACCTGCTGCAGGGCTGGCCGTTGTTGGTTGGTCATGGCCTTCAGGAATACCCTGCAACCCCTCATTCTTTCCCTCACTCACTCTTCTGGTAATTCTGCTGCTGATTGTGTGAGGACCCCACAGACTTGGATGGAATCTGCAGTGGTTACAGTCTGTTGCTCATTTACTGGCTTGAATTGGAGCTCCGCCAGGCCTGCAACACCTGCTGCCTCTGTGCCTTTCCTCCTCCCACAACATCACATTCCCTCTCTCCATCTCCTACACTGCTCAGGTGCTTCCTGGGGTTGTTTGTTATGGGAGGCTGGTGTACAAATACATCTTTCTTGATGTCATTCCTGTTGTTGAAATAATGTTTCTTACATTGAGCCTTTGATTGCTTCCCAAACTTTTGTGCTAGGACCTTCTTGTCCCCATCAGTAGGTGCTGCCCATGTAAGACCACCCAGCCCACCTGTCCCTGCTGTGCTGTCAGTGGTGCCAGGCTTGGTGTCTGCAGTGCTGAAGGTCGGGGTGGTGGGCAGTTTCTCAGTCCCTGTCTTCTGCTTACAGTTGCTGTGAGATAACAGGGTCGCTGCACAGCTGCTGCTCTACTGGGGTGGTAACTAGACCAGTGGCAATGGCTCTGGGGATGCTGAGCGCTTTGGGGTCTATTCTACACCTTGGCTACCCATGGAACTCCATGGATAACTGCAGATTTCCCAATAACTTGTCTACCAATAGCCTGTTGTTGAAAACGAACAGTTGATTAACATATATTTTGTATGTTACATGTATTATATGTTGAAAAATACACCAGGAATCACAGGAGAGCACTTTAAAAAAAAATTATTTATTTGCTTTTAGTTGTACACAATGCGTTTTTACGTGGTGCTGAGAATTGAACCCGGGCCGCGCACGTGCTAGGCGAGCGCGCTCTACCGCTGAGCCACGACCCCAGCCCCAGGAGAGCACTTTTTATTGCAATAAGCAATTTATTGGAGAGAGAAGCTGCTCATGTGGGGATGATTTTAAATGAATGTTTTAAATGGATACTCGAAACACTTGAGCTCACCACAATTGTAATGGGAGGTAGTTACAAAATTATTCCAGTACTACAGTAGGTACAACAGTTAATTTTATGGAGTTGTGAATTTCTGTTGCATCTTTTCATTTGTTTATATCTCTAGACACATAGTGTCATATATGGTCTGCTTTAGTGTGCATGAATTTTGACAAATTTTAACTTTTTATAGTGGATTTGTATATATTTTATAGTAGTAAAATAGACTATTTTATATGTATATTTTGTTCATTCCTGGCATGTCACTTTTTTAAAAAATATTTATTTATTTTGCTTTAGTTGTACACAATGCATTTATGTTTACGTGGTGCTGAGGATCGAACCCAGGCCGCGCACGTGCTAGGCGAGTGCTTTACCGCTGAGCCACAACCCCAGCCCCGGCATATCACTTTTTTTAGAGTTTTTCAGTATTTCTAGGATATGCAGTTTGCCTGCAAGTTTTTTCAAATTGTCACAAATTACCAAAAAAAAAAAAAAAAAAAGAAAGAAAGAAAGAAAGATCCATATGTAAGATAACCTGTGCCATTCAAACCCATGTTATTCCAGGATCAACTATACTGTATTATTTTAGTTCTTTTTATAAGTTATGCATTTTTCCAGGAGGAAAAACTCCTCACCAGTCTCACATTGTTTCCACATTTTCTTGCCTGAAAAATTGATTTTTCAATTTGAAGACAAATGACCAGTTTATGATTTGACACTTTAAAGGACACTAAACAACATCCAAGTCAAGGAAAAATTAGTGCTACTGAATAGCTAAATTGGAGAAATAAAAAACAAAACCTTTTCTCTCGTTAATTATTTTGAAGCTTTGTACTCATAATTTGCTCATTTATATTATATGAGATAACTTTTTCTTTTTCTTTAAAATATTTCTGCCTCTATCCATGAGCTAAACTTGCAATGTTTTAATTTAATCAAGTGATGGTAATATATACTAATTGTAGCTAATTTGCAAACTAGAGAAAATAAAATTAATCACCCAAATACACACTGAAACCGCTACTGTAAACACTTAAGCATTTTACCATATTACTTAAAATTTTTTCTTTTTTGCATTTTTTCTTTTTCTTTTATTTTTTAGCAGTACAAGGCTATGGATCAGAGCTTTGTATATGCTAGGCAAGTGCTCTACCACTGAGTTACATCCCCTGCCCTTTTAAAAAAATTTTTTATTTTGAGACACAGTCTTGCTAAGTTGTTGAGGCTGACCTCAAACTTGTTATCCTCCTGTCTCAGCCTCCCAAGTAATTGAGATTACAGGAGTACATCACCACCTTCTCAGTACTTTTTTACTACCTCTTTTTTCCTCAGTTAATAGATAACTAGTTTTTGATCATTGCAAACACTGAAACTCATTACAAACACTATTTTAACGGCTTGCTTATTCAGTATATAGATGGGCCTCAATATGTTTAACCATTCATTCCCTTAACTTTGACTCGTTCAGATTTTTTTTAAATCGATAACACAGAAATAAAATGAACTATTTTTACATAAAATCTCTACCTATATTTTTAATTTTTCCCTTGTACATAATTTGAAAGTAACTATTGAACTAAAGAAAGTGACCATCTTATAAACATTTGATATACATTACAAAATTGTTTTCCAAAAGACCATACCAGTGTCCTTTATTCCATGATATACCAAAGTGCTCATCTCCTTCATAGCTTTTCCTTATATAGCTTTAAAAATATATATTATAGGCCAAATGGTATTCTTTAACTTGAAATTTTTTATTATTTAGATTATTTTTAAGAATTTTTATTCCATTTGTATTTTCTTTTTTGAAAGCATTCATTTATATCTTTTTACCTTTATTTATTTAGTGAAGAGTCTATGTTTTCTTGCTCTTTTAAGTTGTTTAGCTATTGTATTTCTTGCAAATATTTTTCCCAATATTGCTTTTTTTTTTTTTTTTTTAATGGATGTCTAGGTTTGTCAGTGAAATCAGTTTTCTCTCATTTTTTATTGTTGTCCAGAAAGCCTTTTCTCAGCTTGAAATATGTTAAACATTTACCTTTATTTTCTTCTAATTGTTGTTGTTTGATTTTCTTCCATATGATTTTGAATTGTTGTGAGATGATATGTATGTTACCAGAGGTCAATATCAAAAGCAGAAGACTGGGCGTTTTTTAAGGATTTTTTTTTTTTTAAAGATCATAGACTTCTTTAAAACTGATGAAAGCTATGAACTTACAGGCAAAAAGCACTTAAACAGGCACAGAAATTTAGATAGAACATATTTTATAATATTAGAAATACATTACGCATCTTTTTCTATGTGGTTATACTTAGAAGAATATTTAAAAAAACATTCTTTATAAACCTATGCCTCTCTTGCTTATTTTAATACAAAATTAACAACCACTTCATTATAAAAAGGAAATAAAGCAAAAATGTTTAAGCACAAACTTGAACTTCAACTCAGGGTACCACCAACTTTTAATTTGAAGGATGTTGAGGCTGGACTTGAAGAAGTAGAAGAAAACTTTTGTTCTGATATGGCAACATTTGCAGCAAGCTTGACATCCAATCATTTTTTATTTTTGTTTTGTTTTGGTGGCAAAAGTTTTGTAAACCCTGGCTTATAAAAGCATAAAATAGCACGCTGAACCAAAGCTACGTAGCATATTTTGCCAGAGGTGAACTCTGTAGAGAAACAGTTGAATTCATTTTGAATAATTTCCTTCGTCCCCAACTTACTGAGGTTATTATCTTTGGCAAAGTCCACATCATTGATGTTTGTTCATATTGCCAAATTTTGGATTATAAATTCACATTTCAATTTTCAGATTATCTTGATCATAAGTAACCTTTAAGAGTTTGGCCCATGTTCACTGCTGCCTGCAGAGAAATTGGCAAAACGTCTGATGACCTTTAACTCCAGATTGTAAAATGTCTTTCTGCACTGTTGGAATGTTCTGGTGAGCAATCTCTTAGGGAGCAGGAGCTCTGGGCTCTTCAACAGCATCCATAATGTTGACTGCAGGTCTGTCACCAAAAGACATGGCCAAGAGTATTGCCCAATTTTGCTAAACCATGACAGAGTGGGATTTCCTTTACTTTTAAAAATATTAGTGAAATTTCTGCTCAAAGTTCAATCAAGTATTTCAAGGCTTATTCTGTGGAAATTCAGCAAATTTAATGAGTGAAGATCTGTTCTCATTCTGCTCCCATAACTTGATTACAGTTCCTGAAAAAATGATTTAGTTACTGGTCCTGAATTTGCAGCTTCTCACAGCACTAGGCAAGCCTTCTTGCAGTATGTGTGGCAGCACATTTTTGCACCAGGATAATAGGAATCGACCAGTCTCATTGATGTCTGGAGCTTCTTTTCCAAAGCAGCAAAAACAAATGGATAGCCAAATGTCAGAGACACTTGATCTGTGCCCAGAGGACTGAAAGATTTTCCAGAAATGGAAATACCATTTTAAAGATGATGGTAGATTTTGAAAACTTCAAAACGGGCTCATGAAATAGGAATGCGAGTAATGGATGAAAAACAGAGAGGGCTCTGCTGAGAGTATTGGAGGTTTCATGGGTTGCATCGTTATCCCATCCTCTTAGACTTGCTGCAAAACACTGAACTATTGGGAGAATTATTAGCAGCTCTGGGGGTGAGTGACAGTGTTTGCAACAGGAGTGTGTCAACTGCTTCAATATACTGGGTAGAATTAATAGATGGTTAGACATTGAGAAAAAAATAAACTTGAAGGTGTTTAGCAAAAGAATCTATAAAATGAAATATAGAAAAAATAATATTTTTAAGTGAAGAGAGCATCAGTAGTCTGGGGGACAATTTTAAGTGTCCCGGTGAAAAGAATAAGTATGTCCATTCTTCCCAAATTAATTTACATGTCTAATCTCATTCAATCCAATTTTTAAAAAGCTTTTTGTATATAACTTACCAAAATATTTACAAAGTTCATCAGAAAAAAATTAAGTAGGCATTGTCAAGAAAATTTTGTAAAGTATTATGAAAGAGAGACTGCTAATTTATTTCTTCCAGGTATTTAAACATACTCTAAGAACACAGTGGTTAAAGAGTGAGGTACTAACATAAGAACAGATGAGTCAGTGGACACAAAGAGATCATAGTACAAAAAAAAACCCATAAAACATAATTAAAGTGGTGCTACTCATCAGTGAAAAGAAAATTATTGTTCAATAATCAGTCTAGGTCTCTAGGAATATGGTATGAAAATCAGGTAAAATCCGTATTTAATTTTCAATATCACACGTTATAGCTTTCATTTTTAGAGGTTCAGCTTGAGTTTTTATTGTATCCTCTGTTTCTACTTAACTTTCTGAACATATAGAAAACAGTTTTATCAACCATAATAACTGTAAAATGTTCCCTGCTTATTCCAAAAATATATGCAGTTCTGGGTTGGTTGTATGTTATTCTTATTATAGGTATGTTTCCATACCTTTTGATTCAATGTCAGACATTGTATACATTTACCTTGTTGAATGCTGGACCTTTTTGTATTCTTATTCCTATTCTGCTTTGTTCTGAGATGCAGTTGTTAACTGCATTTGTTTGGTTAATGCTTTTATGATTTATAAGGCAGGTCCAGAGCCGTGCTCATTCTCGGGCTAAATATTTCCTTATTGCTGAAGTCAAAATGCTCTTTAGAAATCTCCCCAGTACCATTGTGAATTACGCGTTTCCAGTGTAGCCGATGGGAACAAGGGCTTTCCCCACCTGGTGTGAATGCTAAGCACTGTTCCCTGTAATCCTTTTACGTAGGTCTTTCCCTAGTGATGATACACATCTTCTGATCACATCTCATACACATCTTCTGATCAATACTCAGCAAAATACTTTAAGGGGATCCTCAGCAAATCTCCAGGATTCTTTTCATGCCTTGGTCTCCCTGGCTCTCAGCTCTGTCCCCTCCACTCAGGTAGTCCCCTGGGTCCCCCATCAGTTGCCCTTCCCTGCACCACAGCTTGAAAATGCTCTCAAGGTAGTAAGCTGGGAGGATCAAAAGAGATACTTTCTTCACTTCCCATCTTTCAAAGGTCATTGTTCTTTGCCTAAATTCTGGTGTTTTGAAAACTGTTGTTTCTTATTTTCCTTTGAGTTAGTTTTAGGCAGGAAGGCAAGTAGCTCTTGTTTGTTTGTTTCTCTGTCTTGGCTGAATGGAAGCAAACATCCTGAAAGAAAAATTTATTTTGCCTTTTATTTCTTTCCTTAAAAAAAAAAAAAATATATATATATATATATATATATATTAGTTGTAGATGGACACAATACCTTTATTTTGTTTATTTACTTATTTTTATGTGTTGCTGAGGATTGAACCCAGTGCCTCACACTTGCTAGGCAAGTGCTCCACTGCTGAGCCACAACCCAGACCCCCCCCTTTTTAAAGTCAACTTTATTGAGTTCTTCTTTCATGTAAATTAGCTCTTTTGTATGTGTGTGTGCTGCTGAGAATCAAACCCAGGGCCTTGTGCATGTGAGGCAAGCAGTGTACCAACTGAGCTAAATCCTCAGTGCCTTTGATTTCTTTCTTTTATGTACATATATGTATATGTACATAAATTATTGGTAAGTGTAAGGGCAGAAATGATCCAAAACAGAATTTCTTCTTTGACCCATATATATATGTACATAAAAGAAATATGTGTGTGTGTGTGTGTGTGTGTGTGTGTGTGTGTGTGTGTGTTTATATATTTAGTTGTAGATGGACACAATACCTTTGTTTCTTTATTTTTATGTGGTGCTGAGGATAGAACCCAGTGCCTCACACATATGAGGCAAGTGCTCCACCCCCAGACCACCCCCCCTTTTTAAGTTAACTTTATTGAGTTCTTCTTTCATGTAAATTAACTCTTTTTTTGTATGTGTAGTGTTGCTGGGAATTGAGCCCAGAGCCTTGTGCATGTGAGGCAAGCACTCTACTAACTGAGCTAAATCCTCAGCACCTTTGATTTCTTGACCAATATTTCTCTGCAAATTTCCCACTTTCAAGTATTTGTTAATTCAGTATAGGTTTATAGACTCAGCTTGCTGAAATGGAATATTATAAATCTTATAACTCTTCTTTTCAAAAAGAATTTAATCTTCTGTATACAACTTTATAATCATATGTAGGGAAATGATATATAGGTAGGTAGATAGATTGATTGATGTTTGATTATCTTAAATGTTACCAAAATTCCTTTTATTATATAATTTTCCCCTTAGTACTGGGGATTGAACTCAGGGGCTCTCGCCCACTGGGCCACACCCCCAGCCCCTTTTTTTTTTTTTTTTTTTGTATTTTATTAGAGACAGGGTCTCACTGAGTTGCCAAGTGCCTCACCATTGCTGAGGCTAGCTTTGAACTTGTGATCCTCCTGCCTCAGCCTCCCAAGTGCTGGGATTACAGGCATGTGCCACCACACCCAGCTTAGTTCTTAAATTTAGTTAGTCTTTTGATTAGTTGGTTAATATTTTAATTTTTCAGTAAAGGTACATAAATCGTGAGTTTTTTCTGATTTTTTTTATGTGTGAAAAATATATTTCTGTTACCTTCAAACATAAATAATAATTTGATAAAGATTTTTGTCAAATCTTTTCTCCTTAAGATTCTATAGACATTACTTTGTTTTCTTCTGGTAAGAGCAATTGAAGGAAAGTGTACCAAGTAAATGCAGGCCAAAGAAGCTAGAATTGCAGTCTTGGTACTGGACAAGGTAGTTTATGGCAAAATTATTGGTAAGTCTAAGGGCAGAAATGACCCGAAATGGAATTTCTTTTTGACCCATATATTTAGAAGTTTAATTTATATCCAAATATTTTAATACTTGGAATGATTTCCAAATATTTAGTTTCTGAATATTTTAGGCTTTCCCTCATTACATTACCTATTTCTAATTTATTTCTGTGTGATCAGGAGACATGGCTTTTTATTATTTTAAATCCTTTTAAATTCAGGAGTTGGCCCAGCATATGGCCTTTTTTGGTGTCTGAGCTGTGGCACTTAAAAAGAAGGTAGATTCTGTAGTAACTAAGTGTAATGTCAAGCTTTTCTTTGTGATCCACTCTGAAAATGTTTTATAGATGAGTTTTATCTACTGAAGTTTGAGGATTATTATTTTCATTCTTAGCTTTGTCATATTGTTTTGTTATATTTACCTTTCATCTAGTTCTTTTAACCTATAGAACAATTTTTGTTTTAGTGTTCACCAATACACTAATATCTTCTGGTAACTCTCTTAGTCCTTTTTCTTCCTCAGGTTCTACTATTTGGCATACCAACTTTTAATGGCATCTTCAACTCCAGTTATTACTAATAAGGAAATCAAGTAGCTTATTCAACTTTATCCTTTCTCTTTCAGTTTTATTATTAGTTGTTTTTTTAGTCAGCTTTTCATCACTGTGACCGAAATATCCAACAAGAACAACTTAGAGGATGGGCTGGGGTTGTGGCTCAGCGGCAGAGCGCTCGCCTAGCACGTGGGCGGCCCGGGTTTGATCCTCAGCACCACGTAAAAATAAACACATTGTGTACAACTAAAGCAAATAAATAAATATTAAAAAAAAAAAAAGAACAACGTAGAGGAAAAGTTTATCTGGGGCTCACAGTTTCAGAGGTCTCAGTCCATAAACAACCAACTCCATTGCTCTGGGCTCTAGATAAGGCAGAACATCCTGGCAGAAGGGCATTGCAGGAGAAATCAGCTCAGGACAGGGCAATGGGAAATGAGAGAGAGAGAGAGAGAGAGAGAGAGAGAGAGAGAGAGCGCAAGCGCACACGCTCTGCTCACCAGGGACAAAATATAAACCCCAGTGACCTACTTCCTCCAGTCACACCCTGCCTGCCCACAGTTAGCACCCAGTTCATCCATATCAATGGATTAGTCCACTGATTAGATCACGTCTCATAAATGAATCATTTCACCTCTGAACATTCTTGCATTGTCTCTCACATGAGCTTTTGGGGGGACACTTCATATCTAAAAAAACAGCAGTTGTATTATTTCTGCTTTGTCAGAGTATATACGTGAAATATTGTTCTCTTCTTATCCACAATTTTGGATTAGTCTTAGATCTATAATAGTATGTTCAATGCTAACCACCTGGTTATTTTGAAAGTGTTCACATTTATCTTTTACTTGGAGGAATTCATCCTTGAACAGACTTCTCAGGATTCTTTGAATTCTTGTGTGTCTATTAAAACATTTTCTGCAACCTTGATAATTGAAAAACAGTTTAACTGATTAAAAAAAAACTTTTTTCATATTTTCTTTCTTTGAGGTTCTTAAAACATTCCTTCAGTCTACTTGTTTTATATGTTGCAGTTGATAAATTTAATGTCAGCCTGGTTTTATTTCCTTTGCAAATGACCGGGTACTTTTGTCTGGAGGCCTAGAATATTACTATTGCTGTTGTTATTATTGGAATTCTAATCTTTTGATAAATGTGTCTCAAAGTAGACCATAGTGGGTCAGTTTTTCCAGCTACAAAGTGGAGTCTTTTGTTTGTACATCAGATCTTCTTTCATTTTAGGTTCTTTTTAATTATAATTTTAAATACTCTATACCATTGTTTCATGTTCTTCTTTAGCAGCTTCAAATATAGGCATTATTGAATCGTCTTCACATAGATTTTGTTTCTATCAGCTTCTCCCTGATCTTTTTTACCTCCTTATTTTTATTTTGAATTATTTTCTCTTTTTGTTTCTATTCCATATATGCCTTCACATATTTCAGCTATACATAATGTCCCTTCATTTCTGAGATTTTTCTTTTCTTTTCTTTCTGTTAGTTTCTTCCCTTAGCTCAGAACCTGGTTTTTGTTTTGTTTTATTTTTATTCTTATTAGTTATCATGACAATAGAATGCATTAATAAATCACACATAAATGAAGTATAATTTCTCATTATTCTGATTGTACATGATGTAGAATCACACTGGTCATGTAGTCATATATGCACATAGGGTAATAATGTCTGATTTATTCTACTACCCTTCCTACCCCTAAACCCCCTCCCTTCCCTTCACTCCCCTCTACCTAATCTAAAGTAACTCTATTCTTCCCTAGCCACCACCACGCAAATTGTGAATTAGCATCTACATATAAGAGAAAATATTCGGGTTTTGGTTTTTTGAGATTGGCTTATTTCCCTTAGCAGGATATTCTCCAGCTCTATTCATTTACCAGCAAATGCCATGATTTCATTTTTCTTTAAGGCTGAGTAATATTCCGTTGTGTTTATATACCACATTTTCTTTATCCATTCATATGTTGAAGGACACCTTGGTTGGTTCCATAGTTTAGCTATTGTGAGTTAAGCAACTATAAACATTGATGTGGCTGTGTCACTATAGTATGCTGATTTTAAGTTCTTTGGGTATATACCAAGGAGTGGGATAGCTGGGTCAAATGGTAGTTCCATTCCAAAACCTGAGTTTTTAAATTTCTGATTTATGGTATTTTAAAATATTGGAGTTGCTGATTTAATTATATTTAATTCATGTTGAAATATTATGTAACAGTTTTCCTCTGCCTTGTGACTTTTTCCATAGTAGGAAAGTATCTTCATTTGCCAAAAGTTTGAATTCTCATTTTCTATTTTTTAATATTCTATGTAACTTGTATAGATGCTATATTCTTTTTGTTGCCATTGTTCACATTTACCTGTTTGTTTTTTCATTCCCAAACCTGCAATAGTAGGTGATCTGTGGGGATTGGATTTGAATAATTGTGTTTATTGAATTTTTTTTTTTTTTAGTTAAAAGCACCTTCCATTGCTAACAGTAAAGTGCACTTTCTGCAAAAGGGCCGGCAAGTGCTGCCTCTTTCTTTCCAGTCCGCTCTCTCATGATTTTGTGATAAAAGCTAGGTTTAGAAGAACCCATCTTTTTGGCCACTTCCGGCTTTTTTTACTGTCCATCTTCCAAAAGGCATCAGTTCTTCTACCTTTCCTCTCTCAGAATTAGTGCCTGCCCAGGACAGCCACACTCATCCTGCACACCCTCCAAGTCACTTTCCCCAGTAGCCAGTGCTTTGACCTGTATCAGCATTCTGTCAGTTACAGCGTGACCCTGTCTTCTGGGTGCCCCTCATCAGATGTGATCTGAACCCCTTCCCTTACCTCCTTACCTTGTACTTCCCTCATACCCTGCTACCCTCATTCGTAGTCCTGGTCCGACTCTGCCCAGTACTGACTTTTCATGTCTCAGGTGGTGTTTCCTCTTTTCCATCCAAGGTTCAAATATGTGTCCCTTCTCCTCTTCAAGTGGTAGGCTTGCACTCTGGGTGGTTTTACTTTCTTTACTTATCAATATGGTTTTTAGAAAAGATTTAAATTTCAATGGCCACCATTGGTCTATGGGAATATGAAAGTTCTTCATCTAAACAGCACTAAACAGTGTGAATAAAGCATTTAAGGTATGAGTTACAGATACCAACTGACTATATGTTTATCGATATGTGTGTATTTTTTAAGTTAAAAACAAACTTCTGAAAGTGAGGTATTATTTTTGAATCCCTACTTTGAATCCCTGTTTTGAATCCCTATCCCGTTGTTTTGATACAGGGGCTTCACAGTAGGTCTTGCTCTGAGGGTTCATTCAGGTTGTTGGGTGGCTTTGCATTCTAGGAAGCTATATATCCTGACATTTCATCCTGCATTGGTCTGGTGTTTGCTGACACAGAGAAGGAAGCAACTGGGCAAGATGGACAAGTCTGAGGATCATTAACAGGAGACCATTGCCCATTTTTTTGTTTTGTGCAGCTCCCCAGTGGTAGAGTTAGACAAAGCAAATCCATCTTTTTCTACTTTCTTTGCGATCAGATTTTATTCTTAAATCCAAGAAGATATTGTTAATCTCTTCAGCACTGGCGTTAGTGAGAATGCCCTCAGGGCTTTGGCGTCTGGTCTTCTCTTCAGTTTCCAACACTGTTGCCAGTTTTTGTCTTTTTGTTGTTCTTCATGGGGATTAAAAAATTGGAAGAAGGGCATAGTAGCTCCTCCAATTTCTCCTGATACCAATCCAGAAGTCCTACCATTTATTTTTCAGCAATTAATAGGAAAGGACTGTATTAAGAATGTGATTTGATAATTTTTTGATAATACTACTTTTCTTGAGAGACTTTCTTTAACTTCATAAGCCTCCTGGATAAAAGTGAATAACAATGAAAACGCATCCCTCTACTCTGTATCAAATAAATTTAATTTACATATTTCCTCACCAAATTTAGTCAAAAATTTGTAATTTCCATGCCTAATTCTTTACTCATGGTAACGTTTGTGTGTTAAAGGGCTGTCCAAAGAGCATGGGAATTACACAAATCCAATATTACCCCACACAACAATGAAGAAAATAAATCCTGCAAGGAATTTCACTAGTATGTAGAGAATTAAAAACGTACCCTCTAATTGGATCTGGTTCAAATCTTGTCTCCTGCATTTATTATCTGTATGACTATGGGCAAGTTACTTAACGTCTGCAAGCATTAATTTCCTGATGTGTAAAATGTAAAACAGTAGTGCTTACCTTATAAGCACTGATATGAGGATTTAGTGGAAGAATGTGTGTAAAGTACTTAGCAGAGGGCTTAGAATATAGTAGTAAGAGCTCAGTAGCTGGAAGTGAAGATGATAACCAAGATGGCGATGCTTACAAAGGGTCAACAGGATGGAAATTACCCTATGGATGTCACTTTAATGTTTTAATCAGTTTTTTTTTTTTTTTGAAAATTCTCCTCAGAAATTATTTCTACGGCTATTTCTTTTTCTAAAAATTTGATACTGTCTTCTGGGGTGTGTCTTTTATGACAGATGGTCAGCAGCTAGTGGTAAAAGAAATATGGAATAGCATTTCGTTTATTTATGGGAAGTGTTTTATTGCCCCACCCTTCAACAAGTAGGAAAATGAAGGTCAAAAACTGGAAACTTTATAAATGGACAGTGCTGTGATCTCAGTGTCTGAAACTGTAGACTTTTAGAAAATATTTATAGCATATTGGAAACTAGTCACTGATCAGTGTCTCTTTTTTTTTTTTTAATAAAACTGATCTGGAAAATATGAAATTTGGAGTAAACAAATTGAATACTGAAATGTCACCACTGACAATCATATGCCACTTAACAGGTCCTTATGAGAAGGGGATAGACAAAAATGATCAACACTTATAAATAGAGACTTTTGCTGTTATGATAGAGAGATTTGTTTATGGAGCCTTAAAAATAAGCTAAACAAATGAAAACACAGGCATTCATTTAAGTAGACACAGAGGCCATGTGTACCTTTCACAAAGCAGACAATTTTGCCTCGTTGTTAGGAGTGGGGATTCAGGCATTGGTCTACCTGAATTCCTAACTGAATTCTGTCACCTGCTCAATCTTGTAAATCATTTGGCCACTCTGTGCTGCCAAGATTGTATTGATAATTAAATGAGATAATGCATGTGAAGTATTTAGAATATGGCATAATAAATGCTCTATCAATGCTAGCTAGCTACTATTATTCAAACCTAAGGACAAAAAGAGTTCCGGTTTGGCGTGTTTCATCCATGCCCATTTCACTGACTTATTGGTAGGACTCTGTCATTAAATGGTCAAAGTGAACAAAATGGTTCTTGTTCTTTACATAGCTCTTTGTCTACTTCATTGCCATAGGCATTTGTATGTGCTGGGGGTGGGAGCAAGCATAGTGCAGTAATGACCCTGAACTGTTCCAGACATTCTTGCCTGAAAGAAGCTAAAGAGGGCTCTGCTCTGTTCCTATCAGTCTGGAGCCCAAACACTTGCTATAATGAAACCACCCATATTACCTCAGTTCACCTAAAACCAGGGCTTTTCATGAAGTGGTGTGATTATTGAAAAATCACTTCCCATAAACATCAGCAGTCATTTAAATTTCACAAATGAAATCAATAACCTACTGAAGATAGTGTTGCTTATACTGCTATACCATACCATCTGCCTAAACAAACAAAAAAAAAATAAGGAAGATTCATAACAGATTTTACTATATGTTTCTTTTAATATGCAGTTCATAATGAGTAGGCTGCATGACTTAGCTAAGTGGACACTGGTGTTTTTCTAAAAAGAGGCTCCCACATGGCGGAGAAGATTGTAGCATGTCTTAGAAATTAAAGTTACAGCTACCCCACTGTGTTTCATAAAGGGAACACTTGCCAGCAAGAAGAATGAAGAGGAGAATTAATGTTCCATTTTATCTTCATGTTATTCTTATATCTGTGTCCCAGGCTTTAGTCTTGTATCTATGGTTATATTCTTTCCATGTCTGCAGAGTCAGGATCTATATTTTGCAATAAAAGGGGTTTTGTTGCCTCATTTAACTTTCATAACAATCCTGTCACATTTTGCTAATAAGAAAAATAAGGCTCAGCCCTGTGTAGTGGTGCATGCCTATAATTCCAGCCGCTCAGGAGTTTGAGATAGGAGGATCATATGTTTGAGGCCAGCCTCAGCAACTTAATGAAGCCCTAAGCAACTTAGTGAGATCCTGTCTCAAAATAGAAAAATAAAAAGGGCTGGGAACGTGGCTCTGTGGTAAATTGCCCCTGGATCCCTAGTATCAAAAACAAAAACAAAAACAAAAAAAAAGCATGGTTCATGTTTATTTAGCCAGTAATTTGTCCTTTAAAGACTTTGCTCTCAAAGACAATGCTGTACTAAATATGAGATAGTGATACCTTCATAATTGGTTAGAAAAAAATCTACTTTCTGGTACCTTGATTGTATGGAAATAAAACTTTAGGACAGTAGAGTTTAAGAACCATGGGATACTACACTATTCATAGCATTACCTAAAAATGAATATATACGTATATGGTTATATGGAGAAACACAGAAGGTAGAACATTATATTATAGCAATCATGAATCCTCTAACCATTTTACAGGTTTGATAAGATCACTATTTATTCCATAGGATAATAATGATCACACAGTTGATATTGCTGAAATCATGTTATGCACATACAACACATGGTGTTTTTCTACAACCCACTGATATATACACCCTAAGAAAGAAATTATATCATATGCCAAAAAATTTGTGTTCAATGTAGTTAGACCCCCTGTTCAGGGTATATTAAGGGACTTGTTGCAGGAAATTATCAACCGAATTCTTTTTGTGTGTGTGGCAGTGCTAGGGTTTGGACCCAGGGCCTGGTGTATGCTAGGCAAGTGCTCAACCACTGAATTACATCCCCAGCCCTTTTATTTTGAGACAGGGGTCTCACTAAGTCACTCAGACTGGCCTCTAACTTGCAATCCTCCTGCGTCTGCCTCCTGAATAGCTGGGACTACCAGCATGTGTCACCAGGCCTAGCCTGATTGGTACATTTAAAAAATTGAATTGCAGCTTATGATAGGTGGAGTCTGGGCCCCTACTTGCCTCCCTGATGATTCTGCCTATGAAATGTTTTTCCAGTGACTCATTAGTCAACTAGGATTATTCACAACCTTTGGGGTTCAAAAAGCCATCTAATTAAGTTTCCTGATTTTGAAGTATCCCTCTTCTAAATAATGGAAAAAAGAAATGAATGAATTATATCCATATAAACTCTCTCTAGAGTTACTAGAAACACATCCTTTATTTAACTGTGTCTACTATTTTGGAGTATTCCAGGGAACTCTGCTTTAAAGATGAATGGTTATTTAGTAGTATAGAACCTGAAATTTTGGGATGCCTACTAAATATGCTGAGTTTAAAGGACTGTCATTTATTCTGAGATTGTGTCCTTCCCGTTTTTTTTTTTTTTTTTTTTTTTTCTGTTAAAATTACCTTTACTTTAGAGAACATTGATGATGGGAGTTGAAGTTTTTTGGTTTGGCTTTAATTAAGTAGTTAAATTTGTTTTTTTTTTTTTTGTTTGTTTGTTTGTTTTTGGTACCAGGGATTGAACTCAGGGGCACTCAACCACTGGGCCACATCCCCAGCCCTTTTTTGTATTTTATTAGAGACAGGGTCTCACTGAGTTGCTAAGTGCCTCGCCATTGCTGAGGCTGGCTTTGAACTCGTGATCTTCCTGCCTCAGCCTCCCAAGTGCTGGGATTACAGGTGTGCGCCACCACGCCCGGCTAAATTTGGTTTTAACATTTCCTTACTTGGCAAACACAAAGTTACAAATTGCAACCAAGGGTTTTTGAAATTTCACTAGTCCTTGAAATCCCAAATGACCGCGTTGTAAACACCTAGCTGTGGATTTGGGGTATGGACATATGGACTTTAGGCTAACAGAAAGCACATTTTCTCGATTCTGTCAAAAGACTTGTTGGCTATTCAGATTGTGCACAAGTCCCATGGTATCAATTGTATTTTGCAACCTTTAGTACTTAGTTGTAGAATATCGGATTATCAAGTAGTCCTCAGTACTCTCTTGATAATTAAAATTGTGCTCAACAGTTTCCATAAGACTAAGTCCATCCTAACAAAATGACCTTGCTACTTCATGCATTCCCCACTGTATCTGGTGGTGTTTATTATCCCAGTTTTTAAAAAAATACTGCTTTGAAGGGCTAGGGGTGTGGCTCAGCGGTAGAGCACTTGCCTAGCATCTATGAGGCACTGGGTTCAATTCTCAGCACCACATATAAATAAATTAATAAAATAAAAAAAAGGTCCATCAACATCTAAAAAAGATAAATAAATACTGCTTTGAGAGTCACGTGACCCAATATTCTTCCAGTGACATACCATACCTTCCTCATTATTAGTAAAAGGGCAGGATTGGACTAAATTGTCTCCATGACTTTCTCAGCATTAATATAAATTGTGACTGAAGTTGTACATAGGCTTTTTAAAAATAAGTCTTAAGGAGGTCTGTTTCACATGTGTTTGTATTAAATCTATGATCCACTTTTGTGTGGGAGAAATTAAGGTTTATGGCATATGCCAATCTATGAGGTGTACTGCATCTGTAATATGGGTGCCGCCATTTGGACAGGTGCTCTTTCTTCTCTTCCTTATAAGCAACCCATATGAAGTTACCACAGAATGACTGGACCTCTCTTTTCTCAGGTGTAAAGAATGGTTATGTTTAAATACAGCCACGGTATTTATTGCAAAAGGTCACAGGACTCATTTATTTTTTATCATCATATGCTTGACACTGAATTTTTGTGTGAAGCGTTCAGTTATGGTTATAATGTAGACAAATGATGACATACACCAGCCACGGTCTTTGGAGACTTTGAATTCATGACAAAACTGTTAACTGGCAGGTTTGTTATTTTCTATAAGTACAAGGAAAGGAAGTATTAAAATAACTCATGCCCATTTGAGAGAGGAAATTAACATTTCCTAAAAAAAATTCTTTTCTAGTGAAGGAAGCCCGTCCCCCAGAGTGGAGCTGCTGCATAACATCGACCCGAAGTTTGTAGACTTTTCTCCGTGTAAGTACCCAAGTACCCAGTTCATTGCTACCATATTAAATCTCTTCGGCTCAAAAGATGGCTTTATTATCTACTGTCTCTAGCCTAATTTTCTCTTTGTCCATCTGAGTTGCTGTGAAGGTAAATAGTTCTTCATGACACATGGTCCACTAATCTCATTGTGGCTCTGACACCATAGAGGGCAGTGTATTGCCAGAGGAGAACCAGGTGATGATCAAGAAAGGTGAATTTTACGTTTGGTTCTGCCATTACTGGCTGTGTGACCTTTAAGCCATTCCACTCTCCACGTCATAGCTTTCCCCATCTACAAATGGAAAAGCCAGGGCATCTCTGAAGCACCTTCTCACTGCAGATGTCTTGTTCTTGCCTGAGAGTTCCAGAGTCTTCCAGAAAATACACCATCAAATAAGCCACCGCAGGAACCCAGGGTGAGGTGAGCCACCACATTTTCTGATTGATCAGGTTGGCCAGGTACTGCCACCCCTGCTGAATATCACATTGCTGATTTTTCCAGCAATCCTGGAAGTAATTCATCTCGAATCTGTCTGCTGCCTAAATTAATCTTTAAGGAGCCTTATTAATATTTGAGGGTAAAGGACATTTAGTGCTTTCAGCTGGCAACAGATTGTAATGGTCCTGTATAAATACCATGCTAGTGGCCCTAATGCCCCAGTATAGACAGTTTATTCTGGAAAGGCCTTATAATTAGGCCCTTTGCCCATATTTCACTGTGATGCTCATCTTGAGATTATTTTCAGAAGCAGCATGCTCACATTCCCTGTGTTCATGTGTGAAGGGCAAAAATCACACCAGAGACCACCATGCAGCCAAGAGATTTATTCACCAGCCTTTATGGCTGGTTGGAGGTAGAAGAAGTACGGGGAGAGAGGAGTCAGGAAGAGGGGAGTGTGCGAGCTCTGGACAGAGGGTCGGGGCCTGGTCGTGCCGGCTCTGGTCTCTGGAGCTGTCTCTGGAGCTGTCGGGCTGGAGACGGTGAGTCTGAGGCTGTCTGCTGGGCAGCTGCTGTCGGGCTGGAGACGGTGAGTCTGGAGCTGTTGCAGTGGCTGCCTCCTCTCAGCAGGGAGGAGCTGTTGTGTCTGAGCTCCAGGCAGGCAGGAGCTTTAAATAGGGATTTCTGGTGGGGGGTGCACCAGAGCGACCTTTAACGTTATTGGCTCTTTTCCCAGGGAATAGGGCGAACTTTAAGCCGATTGGCTCCTGCCTGGGGAAAATGAAATCAGGTTGCTCCCCATGGAAATTCCCATGGGGGAGATGGCCCCTCGGCCCAAGCCTATCCATCAATGTGGGTGCTCACATCCCCCCTTTCTAGAAACACTGCCGTCCTTAGTTCAGCTCTCCTTATTTCTTTGTGCTCTCCAATCTGTGCAACAAGTTGCTACAGCATTGTCCTGTTCAGAGATTTCTGCTTAGAGTTGCTCCACAGCAATTCTAAATGTGTCATTGGGCACTAAGTGCCAGCTCACCTGATCAGCCCCACTGTGGGCACTCTTTGTCTTGTTCTTGCAGAGCTAGACACTGCCTGCCATTCCCAAGCATGCAGACCTTCATACTTCTGTCTAGAATATGCTTTTCCCAGCTTGAAACACCTTTTACTGCCTCTCCACAGTTTCTCAAAACCCAGCCCAATATTACTCTCTGTGAGTTCTTTCCAGAAGCCCCATAAGAAATAATTGTTCCTTCCTCTCTGCATCCCTTTGTATGTGTCTCTGAAGAGCAACCACAGATTTTTATGTTTGTGCACTTCCTACTAAGCTGAGAGCTCCTAGAAGTCAAGTTCTGTGACTTTCTTTTTATCCTCATCAGTCAACAAAAATCCCCAGCACTTGGTTGGCACTCAGTGATGATTATTTGATAACTGACTGGACAATTGGAGGAGAGTTGGGATCAATAAAGACCAAAGTAGACACGTTAAACCTGGAAAGGAAAGGCCCTGAGAAAGGCAAGAAATTTTCTTTCTTTCCTCCCTCCCTTCCTCCTTTCCTTCATCCCCCCCCCCCCAATGGAGAGGGAACCTAGGCGTTGCCAATGCTAAATAACACTCTACCACTAAGCTATAGCTCTATACCAAGAAATTTCTATTTCTATTGGGGTAAAGTTATATCACTGGGACAGGCAAGAGTATGGTTGGAGCTCTGTGGATGGTAAGAACAGTCTAGGTTTGTGCTGTCCAAGATGGTAGCCTCTAGCCACATATGGCAGTTAAGTACTTGAAATGTGGGCAATTATGGATTGAGATGGGTATAACCATAAATACACATCAGATTTTGAAGACTTAATATACATATATTAAACTTGATATATATTACTTGTAATATACTTAGGTACTTAATATATATTGTTGAAATGACAATGCTTTGGCTATATTAGGTTAAACATATTATTAACATATTATTAGCATAATGTTTCATCTGTTTCTTTTCTTTTTTCTTTTTTTGGCCTAGCAATAAATATTGTAATTTATCTGTTTCTTTTTCCTTTTTTAAATGTAACTAATAGAAAATTCAAATTATGTATGTGACTTGCAGTATATTTCTATTGGTCTAAATGGATTATTGTTTTTATCCCCACATATTTTTATTGGTTCATCATAGTTGTACATAATGATGGGATTTTTGTTGCATATTTATATGTGCACACACTATAACAACATAATTTGGCCAATATTGCTCCCCAGCACACCCCCCCCCCCCCGCCTGCCTCCCACCCCTTGGTTCCTTTCCTCTACTGATCTCCTTATGATTTTCATGAGATCCCCTCCCCCACCTCTCTTTTCCTTTTCCTTCTCTAACTTCCACATATAAGAAAACACATATGACCCTTGACCTTCTGAGTTTGACTTATTTTGCTTAACATAGTGGTCTCAAGTTTCATCCATTTTCCTGCAAATGACATAATTTCATTTTTCTTTTTGACTGAATAAAACTCCATTGTGTATAAATGCCAAATTTTCTTTACTCATTCATCCATTGATGGACTACTAGGCTGGTTCTGTAGTTTGGCTATTGTGAATTATGCTGCTATGAACATAGGTTTACATGTATCATTATAGTATGTCTTTAATTCTTTAGGTTAAATGCCAGTGAATGGTTTAACTGGGTCATATGGTAGTTCCATGCCTAGTCTTCTGAGGAACCTCCATACTGATTTCCATAGTGATTGTACTAATTTACAATCCCACCAACAGTGTAAAAGTGTTCCTTTTTCTCCACTTCCTCTTCAGCATTTATTATTATTTGTATTCTTGATGACACCCATTCTGACTAGTGTGAGATCAAATCTTAGTGTAGTTTTGATCTGCATTCCCTAATTGCTAATGGTGTTGGACATTTTTTCATATATTGTTGGTCATTTATATTTCTTTGTTTAAGAAGTGTCTGTTTAATTAATTTGCCCATGTATTAATTGGGTTATTTGGGTTTTGGTGTACAGTTTTTTGAGTTCTTTATATATTCTATCTCTTAATCTTCTGTCAGAAGTTTAGCTAGCAAAGATTTTTCTCATTCTATAGGTTCTCTCTTCACATTCCCGATTGTTTCCTGTGCAGAAACTTTTTAGTCGGATGTCATCCCACTTACTAACTCTTGCCATAACTTCCTGAGCTTTAGGGGTCCTATTGAGAAAGTCACTGCCTGTGCCTATATGTTAGAGTGTTGACCCTACATTTTCTTCTAGGATTTGCATAGTTTATGGTTTAATTCCTAGGTCTTTGATTAGAAGGATTGTTCTTGAAGTTGCTATGAAATGGTTGGTCATCTGAGTAAGATGATCACAGACCTGATATTAGTTACTGTGTGGCCTCATCAATGAGTCTTAAACTTTCTGTGCCCCCACACCTAAGAGATAAAATACATTCCAGACACATCAAAAAGTCAGTTAGAGGAGAATGGTGGGAAGGCAGGAATGGTTTCTAAAACTTCTGAGTAATTCAATGCACCCAGTATAACTTAGGTCCAGGGGATGCGCAGAATGTGCTGCTCACGTTATAAAGGCTGCTAAGTTCCAACTCCAGAGAGAAAACCATGAGTCTCCACACTCGCTTGGCTGTGTTTTGGTTTGGCATCAGAAGTGGCAGCTTGAGAGCTGTATTCCTGTGTGGCTACCCGGCACTGCTTGCAGCAGAGTCCTTAGTGTAGCCTGCTATAATTTTTGCTATCTTCCCTCTGGTACTCCTAGAAAACTATTAGCACAGGCAAAAGGCTCCTGCAGTGTAAAAGTTAGTAAGGGCATGGAAATCAGAATAGAGAACTGTCTTAATCTTGCCACCCATGGACTATAAAAATGTTTACTTTTCCTGGTCTCAGTTTCCTACATGTTATTTGGTGGCCTCACTCAGGCCATTATTGTTGC
The DNA here is from genome assembly GCA_025594165.1 of Tamias sibiricus. Taxonomy (NCBI): domain Eukaryota; kingdom Metazoa; phylum Chordata; class Mammalia; order Rodentia; family Sciuridae; genus Tamias; species Tamias sibiricus. The sequence continues at coordinate 105,524,079 of CM046662.1, forward strand.
TTTAATTCAGGGATGCTTTCTGAACTTCTGTTTCATCTACCATCTCTGAAGCCTTCCCCACCACCTTTGGACTCCTGTTTCTGCATGTAATGAGGGACATCGTCAGGTCCTTGCATCAACATAGAACTGCACTCCCTGTTGTTTCACACAAACAGAGTATCCTCTGTAGTCTGTGCCTTTGGGATCAAAGTGGTAGCCTCCTCCTCATACACAGCCACACTTTGGGCCTTTTCTGCCCTGCTTTTATATTTACCTCAGTCTACTGTGACACAGAAGTAGAAATAAAAAGAGAGTTATCTTTGGGGGCCGCTCTCTTAGGATGATACTATAAGTCAACTTCCTTTGCAGTTATTTGTGGGAGGGGGATATTAAATCCAATCATAAGAAAATATGTACTTATAGGACAGCCAAGTATGGAAATTGGATTCACAAACTATGTTCTATGAATATGTTCTGGAAGCTTTTGTGGAGTTAAATCAGAAAGCAGCCAGTCTCCGGCGTATATTAAGGATTAATGTCTGAGTCAGTATCATCAAAGAAACACTTGTGTGGTTTCTCTCCCCAGCACTTTCCAGATTGATTGTGCAAATGTATTAGAGGGTGGTGTTTCACCTCCACCTGCCCAAACCCCACTTCCTCAGTTTTGTCTTCTGTGAAGATTGAATTAAATGAGCTCTAAGGTCCCTTCCAGGTTCAATGCTCTGTGGGTGTCTACATAAATAGGACCTCAAAGGAGCAGATATGCTCACTCAGTGTCTCTCCTTTGACACCTGGCTAGAAAGGATGCACTCATTAATAAGCAGTGATGTTGCCAAAGGTGTAGTCATAAATAGGAGAATACAGAGGAAATGTTAGAAACATAAGCACTAGAAAAATTAGAATTATTTCATGATTTTGTTATTATTACATCCTTCCTACCTTTCTGATCCCCATTCTCAAACATCACACCATTGATCCATTTTGCCATCTCTTCTCTCACTTTTTTTTTTTTTGTTTTGTTTTGTTTTGTTTTGGTACTTAGGAACAAACCCAGGGTCATTTTACCATTGAGCTACATGCCTAGTCCTTTTTATATTAGTTTTAATGTTGAGACAGTGTCTTGCTAAGTTGCTTAGGGCCTCACTAAATTGCTGAGGCTAGCCTCGAACTTGAGATCCTCCTGTCTCAGCCTTCTGAGTCTTTGGGATTACAGGTATGCACCACCATATCTGGCTTTCACTCTCCCTTTAATGGATCTTCTTGAAGATTATGGGCCAATGTCTACTCCAGTCATGGTCATTTGAATAGGCATTGGATGTTTCCCAGGGAAGCCTGCCTCTACCTGGCAACAGCTTCCCTCAGAAGCAGGCTTCTTGGACTTCAGCAGCTACTCCACCCTACCTGACTTATTTAGCATAGAGGGCACATCCAGAGCCCTTTTTGGGGGGGGAGTTAGGATTCTTTTTCATGGTCACATACCCTTGGTAGGTTGTGACTTGGGTAAAAATACTCACAGGCTAGAACAGAAGATTGGTGTACATGCACAAACACATATGCAACAGAAATCATTGGATCTTTCATGGACCAGGACATTCACAGTTCTGCAATAAAGCACAGGTCTGAAAGATACATAGATCATAACCATTAGGATGACTACTATCAGGGGAGGGGAAGAGGTGTTGATATTGATGACTTATGGTTTGGATCTTTAATATCTCCTGAAAAAGCTCGTGTTTTGAAAGCATGATTGCCAGTGGTATAGAAAGGCTGGGGGGGGGGCTTTTAAGAAATCACGAAAGCTATAACCTATATCAGTGGATTGAACCATTTGGTGGATTAATAATTTTAATGACTACTATGGTAGCTGTAGGCAGATGGGGCATGGCTGGAGGAAGTAGGTTACTAGGGGTGTGCCCTTAGGTAGGGATTATATTTTGTCCCTGGTTCCTTGATGTTTCTCCCTCTCCTTCTCCCTCTCCCCCTCCCCATCCCCTCCCCCTCCTTCTCCCTCTTTCCCTCCCCCTCTCCATCTCCCTCCTTCTTGGCTGCCATGAGCTGAGAAACTTCCTTCCCTGTGCTCTTGTGCCATGATGTTCTGTCTCACCTCAGGCCCAGAGCCATGGTGTTGACCAACTGTGGACTGAACTTCTGAAACTATAAACCCAAAATAAACGTTTCCCTCTTCAAGTTGTTCTTGTCAGGTATTTGGGTCACTGCAACAAAAAGATAACACAATGACAGTGTGAAGAAATTGGAACTCATGTGCACTGCTGGTGGGAATATAAAATGGAATAACCACTATAGAAAACAGTACCGTAGTTCCTCAAAAAGTTACAAATAGAATTATAATAGGGTCAAGCAATTTTACTTCTGAGTATATTGTCGAAAGAATTGAAAGCAGGAGCTTGAACAGACATTTTTACACCTATGCTCACAGTGGCATCATTTATGAGAGCCAAAAGGTAGAAGCCACCCAAGTGTCCTTGTAAATGAATGGATGGGGGTGGGGATGTAGCTCAGTGATAGAGTGCTCACCTAGCAAGGCCCTGGGTTCAATCCCTCACTCCATCAAAGAAAAGGAAAAAAGATAGGGAGGGAAAGAGATAAAGAACAGATGATTTAAATGTAGCAAAATATACTGGAATATTATTCTGCTTTAAAAAAGAAGGAAGTCTTGGTACATGCTGCAACATGGATGGACCTTAAGGACAGCGTGCTGAGTGAAATAAGCCAGTCACAAAAGGACAAATACTATGTGATTGCATTAATATGAGATACCTAGAGTAGTCAGATTCATGATGGCTGCCAGCAGCTGAGGGGAGAAGGGAATAGGGAATTATTTTTTAATGGGTATAGAGTTATAGTTTTGCAAGATGAAAAGAATTCTAGAGGTGGATGGTGGTGATGGCAGCACACCAGTGAGAATGCATTTAATGCCACTGAATTGTATCATTAAAAATAGTTAAAATGGTAAATTTTGTCATATCTCTTTTGCCACAAAGTAAAACATTTAAAACAAGAAGGGTAGGGTTGAGTCCTTGCATTACTGCCATATGACCAGTGCCTAGCACGGAGCCCAGCATCATAGTAAATCCTCAATTATTACTTGTTTATGAGTAATGAACAGGCTAACTGATAGAAGCCACTGTTTTATTATCTCATAGCCTTGCTGGAATTTAAAAGTGCCTGCAGATGGCAGTTTGTCCTCTCCTGGTCCTACATCCTACATTTTGGGCCTAAATAAAAGTAACCTTGAAGACCCAAGTCACTTTGTCATTTGTAATTAATATGATCATATACAGTTGTTGAAAATATTCATTTATTTTTACATGCCTACCCTTACCATCCCCTGCACTGAAAATAACCAGAAAGGTGGTGTGGGATTTTTCCTGCCTATTTCATTCTTTTCCCCTAGAGCTCCTTGATAGGCTAATAGTAATTTAGAAAGCCCCTGCCTCTGGCCTCTGTTGGGCTCAACTTGACTTCCCTCTGTGTCTGGACACTGCCGCTTCTGGTGGCTCCCTCTATCTTCAGTTCTGTTCCTGCCTGCTTAGAAAGGTCCTTTTCATTGTTTCAGTGGTCACTGGCTCTCTCAGAGACTCACATCTGGCTCTACTTTTATCCCCTGCCAGCCCCATAGCCAGTGTCAGGTGTGTGGTTTATAATTGCTTTCCTGTGTCCTTTGAGGGAAATTTTTGTTGATCTTTGTGACTTTGTTCTCAGGTAACCTTGAAAGTATTTTAGTTTTGATTCAAACAGTACTTTTTCTGTTCCCTTCCAAGAAAACATCTTCAAAATTATGTGTTCTTCTGTGGATGATTCCATCTTCTATGGCTCTAACAAAATACCTGAGGCTGGATACCGTATAAAGAAAAGAGATTTATTTAGCTCACAGTTCTGGGAGTAAAAATTCCAATACCAGGTGCTCCCATCTGCTCAGCATCTGGTAAGGCCCTAGTGGTGAATGGCATCATAGTGAGACTGCATTTGGAAAAGATCATGTGGCAAGTCAGGGAGCTGAGAGGGAGTGATGGTGGGGGGCCTTAATAATGACTCCTATTGAGGGAGCTAATTCAGGGTTCCAGGAAAACTACATCAACTCCTTCTTAGTTCAGTGCCCTCATTGACCTAACCAACTCCCAATGAAGCCCCACCTCCTCAACAACACCACAGTGAGGGCAAGGCCTTTAACACATGAACCCTTGAGGGACAAACCACAATCAAACCATAGACAGTACCTTGTATCTTTAAGATATTTCTTTCTAATAGGCTGACCTAGACTCAGTGTCTTTCTCCAGCAGGACAGGATGGGCAGTAGAAGTAACCATTGAGAGTCCTGGGGATGGGACAGCACCCTTCAAGCTGACTTGTGGGTAAACCTGGAAACACCTCAAGTGTGGGGAGCCGCTCTGACCCCAGGAGGCCTGGATTCATCTCCACATGGGTCCCAGGGTGCTCCAGTGACAAATGCCATGCTTCCCCCGGGCCCAGCCAGGATGGCTCAGGCCGGGAGGAGAATCACTTCAAAGGCATCTGTTTGCCTTAGAGAAGATATACACCACCTGTGTCAGGTATCAGGTTGGTCTTGGATGTTCCGAGGTAGTGATCCAGCCCCATCTGAGACCATAGCTCACCTTGGAAGTCAGAAGAGGTGATGAAAAGAATTCTAGAGATGGATGGCGGAGGTCTGTGTTCACCAGAACACTTTCACAATCCAGTTGTCCAAATGTGTGTATGCACTTAACACATGTAAGACGCTCCAGTTCTGCTGGGAGAAGCTTGATTACACATGAAGGGTGCTGACGGAGTTAGCACTTCCCACACCACCAAAGGCTCAGTCTTCAAAGGGATTCTGTACAGCTTTGTTACTACCTCATCTAAAGGCCTCTTCTCATTAAAGGTTGTAATGAGAGGTTATTTCTGCTCATGATTACAGGGTGAAAGAGCAGTCTCCCTCCCTGTCCTCTCTCACACATTTTCTGTGGTACGTTTGCCAAATCTACTCGAGAGCTGAGACTCATCCAGGTTCAAATGCTTGGAGCTGCTCCCTGTTTCCTCTTCAGAGCAACATTCAAATCCATTTCCCAATGTTGTGCTGCTTTCTCTGAGATTATTTATCCCTAAATGCTGATGGCCCTGATGTGCCAGGTGCTGTTGTATGTCCCACAGATCAATGAAGGTTTAATTTGTTAGAAGCTGATCTGAGAGAGGCAGTGGCGATGCCTCTGCCCTCCTTGCCTGAGGCCTGTCCAGGTTCTCATCTGCCCAGAGTCAAGTGCAGACTCCCAGCCTGCCTCCTACAACCTTGGTCATTCAGCCAAAACCACCCCTCCAGTTACCCTCCTCTTCCTCCTTCACTTGCCCTCCACTTCATCTGTTTCTTTGTCCCTTCTTTAGGGCCCAGTTGACACCACTACCCAAGAAGTCTTCCCTAACTTTCCAAACTTGGGTCCCCTGAGTTTCTCTGGAGCCTCCAGGACGCTGAGCTCCTGTTACACTGCAGTTTTCCAGATTCATGTGTTCCAGAGCTGTGAGCTCCAAGAGGGCCCCATGTCATCCAGCACTCTCAGTGCCTTTTGTACAGGAGAATAATACCTACTGAAAGAATGCATGCTAACAAATGAATAATTATTAACTCATCTGAAGTTATCAAATCATTTGAATAGAATAAACCTAGCAAGAGTAAGGATAGTATATGTTATTTTCAAGTCACTTTCACTTCTTTCTGGGGCATATTTGGGAAGTAGCAACTCAGAGGCAACTTTCCATCTTTCAACCTGAAATTAGATATTGGTAGAACTCAAAGAGGTGGGATAGTCATGGTCACCAAGCTATACATTGCCACTAGCAGCACAGAATACCAGAGGCAGGCACCTGGGCAGTCAGCTCATCCACCCTTCCTCTAACTCAGATGGAGAAACTGAGGGCTCTCCAGGTCCAGGCCTCTCACATTTGTCCAATTCTACTGACTCTAGGGGGTCTCTTGGATTTATGTCCTATACTTGTTTGTTATGGGGAAGGCACCAGACCTTAGTGACAATCATCTCATCTCAGTAAGTCATGCTATGTTTAAATGAAACTAGAAAAGGGGGCCTACTAACATCAGTCTTGCTGGCTCCAGATGTCATCTGACTCTGTGGATGGTGACAGTTTCTGTTTATAAAGCTGGTCCCAAGAATCCTGCCTGTGCCTTGTACTGATTACGTTGGAGGTGGAGGGGAGCAGTGGTTGGGGACAAGCAGTGTCACCTCATGCAACATACAGAATTTGGAGGTATCAAAAAAAAAAAAAAAAAAACTGGATTAGAATGCCAGCTTTAGCTTATTTCTTGAGACCCTGTGGATAAATTCTTCCAGTCATCTGTTTCATTTTCTATGTATTGGAGACAATTATAGCAAGCTCCTATAAATATGTCCATCTTTCACAAACAGTAATTACATTCTAGCTATCGGGACTAGGGGGAGCCAGGAGGGCTGAACTTCTTACTTATGTATTTCTCAGTTTTAAAGTTTGGCGATGAGCACATATGACTTCCATAATTACAAATATAGCCATCAAGATGCAGTTTTGAAAGCTACATCCAAGGACCCTGGTTAGAACATGCTGCCTACAAAGCTGCTGCTGTTGCAAGGCCTTCTGCCCACTGTCCTGGGTTAAAGGCCAGTGTGTGACAGGTTTCTCCTCAGCTATCAGACCTCAGACCCTGATTTCTCAATTGGGATTCTTTCTCCTTATCAGACAGGAGCTCGTTTTACAGCCTGTCAAGATGTTAGCAAAATCTGTCTTCTCTGACTGCCAATATTTGTCTTCTGAGCTCCTCAAATTTTCCTTGTTGTGGGTCACTACCTGCCCTCAATCTCAGAGCCCAAACACAGATAACTTTTCTCCTTTTTAATTTTCAGAGACTTTCAGTCCGCCTTCTTGACTTTGGGGAGCACTAACACTTAATTGGAATTGTGGCCTTTTTGACGCAGAGGGCAGTCCCACAGCCTCGAAGCCCATCTGGCCCCTTCACACTTCAAACCTTCTCTGTTAACACTGCATGCTGGTTGACTGCCTGTCAACCCAAGAAAATAAATAAACTGAACCAAACCCACAGCACTTTAAAAACACTAATTGATCCTCACCATAGGCCTTAGCTATGCAGAAATGGCGGATCCCACTGTCCCAGTATTATGTTTGGAGAAATCAGGGTAAGCAGGGCAGATAAGAAGCCGACCTAAAGTGCTTGGGCTGGCCCTGCCTCTGGGAGTTAGGCCTTTTATTTTATGTTGTGCTAAGGATCAAACCCAGCGCCTTGCACGTGCTAGGCAAGTGCTCTACTGCTGAGCCACAACCCCAGCCCCAAGGTAGACCATTTAACCAAGGGCCAATGGCCTTGGCAAATTCTCTTCTGCACAACACCTTGCGGTTACTTGTTCAAACCCCACTGTATTCATCCATTTTCTGTTGTTATTACAAAATTCCTAGGACTAAGTAATTCATACACAAAGGAGGTTTATTTGGCTCACAGTTTTGGAGGTTCAAGAGCATGGCACCAACATCTACTCAGCTGTGGTGAGAGCCCCCTTGGCTGTGTCACATGGTACATGGCATCATGGCCCAAGTACATATAAAAGGGAGAGATCCCTGGTGAGCAGGGAGCCATTGAGAGGAGAGACGCCTGGCTTGCTCTTTTATGGTAGTCTCTGAGGGGAATCTACTGGGATTCCGTAAGAAGTATGTCAATTCCTTCTGAGAGCAGCACCCTCAGTGACCTAACCCCTTGCTCCATACCCCACCTTTTAATGGTTCTACCACCTCCCACCCCCGAGGGATAACAGACTGTAGCCACACCACAGTACCCTTTTACACATTAGCTTTATGTCCCCAGGATTATGATGATGCCAAACCCTCTCATTTCCAGCTAACCTCTTATTTATTTGCTTACTTTTCTTTAATTCTGGTAGAGTCTAGAAATTTCAGCCATGGCTTCCCATTTGTAGCCTGTTACTTCTAGCAATTAGAAGGTCTATACAAATTTTGGTACTCAGCATGCAGACAGACTGACTTCCAAATAGTCCCTTTCAGATTCAGCACCTCAGTATCCTACCTTCTACACTGGAGCCTGCTTTGTACTCAGGTCTGTTAAAGATTTGGGTGGTCCAGACTCCCTTCTTTCTCTCAAAGCTCAAATCTCAAATAAATCAGGCAATTTATCTGATCCTGGAATTTGTAAGGATAAATATATACACCTTTCTCAAAAGATTTAACTATAATATTCTGGAAAAATGTGAAACCTCATAAAATTTTATGCGACATATCCAGTAGAATTAAAAATGTAGTAGGTCTACTTTCTAAGTATTAATCTGGTCAAATTCTTTTATTGAGGGGATTGCTGGGGATCAAACCCAGGACCTCATATTTGCTAAGCACACACACTCTACCACTGAGCTACAACCCCATGTCAGATTTCTTATGTATAAAGGCTGAAATACATCTTTTTGGGGTTGTAAATCCATAAGAAAATTATTGGTGAACAATGATAATTTGTGTTTTCCTTTCCAATCTTATGCCTTTTACCTCATTTTTGTCATCCCATTATACATTCCTATTGAGTATTAAGAAAAAGTGACATCAGACATTCTCTCCTTCATTCTGGTCTCAGAGGGAGAGCTTTTGAAGTTTTACCATTAAGCATAATGTTCATTGTAGATCTTTAAATACTCTGTATCAGAGTAATACAACCCCCTCCTATTCCTAGTTTATAGAATTTCAAAAATCATGAATAAGTTTGTGATTTTTTTCAAATTTCTTTTCTGATTGAATTGATATGATCATTTGGTTTTCTCCTTTGACTTGTTAACTTTGTGATATTAAGCATACTCACATTTTGGAAACAGTCAATTTGGACTTTTGTGAATCCGGTTTATTAAGATTTTATCTAGCATTTTTGCATTCATGTTTACATAGAAGAACATCTGGGAATTATGTTTTTTTACACTGTCTTTTTGTCAGTTTGGGTCAAGGTTATGCTAGTTTCATAAAATAACTTGAAGGGTATTCTCTCTATACCTCTCCTGTGAATGTGGAGGTATTTGTCTCTGAATGTTGATTGAAAGGAAGCATAAAAATCTTCTGGCCTTGATGTTTTCCTTTGTGGTAAAATCTAAACTACTGATTCAATTACTTTTTATTATAGGATTATTAAGGTATTCTATTTTTTCTAGAGCCTAAGTTCTGTGAAGTTATACTTTTATCCAGGTTTTCAAATTTATTAACATCCATTTTGTTTGATATAACTTTTGTTAGATTAAGCCACAAGACATTGCCAACATTTGACCTTTATTTATTTCACAAATACAGCAGTTTCCATGGTCCATGCTATACTATCTCTACAGTCTCCTCTTTTCATAATATTGTATATTAATGATTTCTATTGGATATGAGTGGCATTTTAAGAGATTTGTCTATTAGTTTCTTCAGAGTTGTCTTTAAGCTTTGCTATTCCTCCCTATTGTCTCTTACTTATTAACATCTGCTTTTTATTGTTTAATTTTTTTCATTTTTAAAATTATTACAAGAACATTTAACACAAAATCTACTCTCTTAACAAATTTTTAAGTGTGCAATGCAGTGTTGTTAACTAGGCACACTGTCCCACTGCCCATTTCTGGAGTTCATTTATCTTCCACAACTAAACTTGACACCCATTGAATATCAATTCCCCATTTCCCATTCCCTTAGTTTGTGGCAGCCACCATTTCTGGGAGAAATGTCTATGCAAGTTCCTTTGCCCACTTTTTAATGGGGTTATTGTGTCTTTGCTGTTAAGTTGGAGGAGTTTCTTAACTCTACAGTTGTAGGAGTTCCTTACCCATTAACTATCAGATACATAGCTTGGAAATATTTTTCCCATTCCTGTAAATTGCCTTTTCTGTCTTTTGCTGTTGAACATTTATTGTCATTTACACACATACACACACACACATGCAAAAACATACACACACCTCTCTCTTTATTTTCACTTTTCTTACAATGACTAAAATAATTAACTAAGATTGAAGTCCTTTGAATTATATTGCTTTCCTGTCAAGCTTTGTGAGAGCTCATTGGCTGATGGGTAGCAAGAGGTTCTAATATCTTACTGCTGGGGCACAAATGAACATTCATGTCAGCTAGAGGCAGGGTCAGTTCAGAACTTTTTACTTGAGTGTTTGGTCCCAGGCAGAGAGATACAGCTAGGTCCTGAGGGAAGCATAATCCACCCATGCATCAGTCACCCACAGGCTAAGTGCAGGCATGTCAGCTAAGAGCTGAGTGTCATCATCTCAACTGGGCTAAGAGTCCCTTCCCCCACAAGACAATCTTATTGGGCCAGTAATCCCCCATTAGCAGGTGTGGTTTGAATACCAAGGACAGTACAAGCAGGGTGGCCATGAAGATGCTATTACTGTTGTCCATGGGTAAGATCCCTAATACCTGAGTGATTTCAGCTCCACAATGAAGAAAAATCTACTAATTGCACAGGAAGTTATAAAGTGGCTTGAAGTTCAGCACTTCATGTTTGACTAGAAACTCAGTGAGGTGGAAAACAATTCAGAAATTGTGGTATGCACCGAGACTGCAAAACCCTTATTTTGCAGTTGGTGCTGTGGGGTCCAGAATCCTTCCAAATCCCTGCTCTAATTCAAGCCAGGCACACCTCTCCCAACAAGCCAATGAAACACTAGTTTAGGTGGAGGGATTTGGCAGATATAATCAAAGTCCAAAGTCCTTCAGTTACCTAGCAGGGAGTGTGTCCTGGATGGGCCAATTTCAATCTGGAGAGTGAGATGTAAGTTCTCCTTTGCAAAGAAAGATGACAGTACTCAAAACAAAGCTCACAGAGCAAGTGAAAGTGCTGAGGCTCAGATCTCTTCATTGAAAACCAATGTCCTCTTAGAGGAAGACACTGGTCCTACAAGCAGTGGAAGACCTGGTCTAGGCATCCTGCTCTAGCTGACCAGCCCACTGCCTGCATCATCCCATCAGGTTGGTCCCATGGCAGCCATGGGGAAGTGGCAGCACCTGAAGGACAAGAGGTGCATCACCTGGGCTGAACGTGCCCACTTCTGAGGTGTAAGAAGTCAGAAGTCCCACACACAAGTTTTCCCCACCCACCCTTTGACCACTACAGCCTCTCCCCACAGCCCTGCTTCCCAGTGTGTGCCCCAGATGGCATCATCTTTGATGCGCTGAGAATCTTTCCTTGCTTTAAGAAGTACGGAACCAGAGGACTGTGGAGGAAACTTAGTAAACACTGAGACAAAGCAGTGTCCCATTGCTTGTGAGAAAAGTAGAGGGCAGAGACGGTAGAGCAGAAAGTTTTAAATGAATACTTTGACCCAACCAGTTTGTCTCCCAAGTGCCCCAAAGATCGGCAGCACATGGTGTGGTTGATGACCCCCTTCTACATGAAGTATAAGATATGAAGATCTTTACACAGGCAAGAAATTCAAGACAGGTAAAGAGAAGGTACACAACAAGGTCTACCTGAGCCTGCCCATCTTCATGAAGCACCCCCACTTCCTGGCTGGGGTCACCTGCAAGACTGATCCCCAGAACCCAGAGCACACCATGGAATGCACATGACTACAGTCATGGAAAACAGTAGTGAGATTCCTCAGAAAAGTGAAAACCAACTACTATGTGATCCAGCAGTGCCCCCTCTGTGTACGTATAAGAAATGAAATTGTATGTTGAAGGGATATCTGCATTCCTATGTTCACTGCAGCAGTTTTTACAATACCCAAGTTATCTATGGCTGACTGAAGAAAATATAATATACACACATGGGACAACATGGATGAAATGGAGCATATTATTTTAAGTGAAATAATCTAGGCACAAAAACACCACAGGATCGCACCCGAATGTATGATACAGAAGGTTAAACTCATAGAAGCAGAGAATAGAGTGGTAGCCCCCAGGGCCCTGGGTTGGGAGGGGGAGAGGTTGGGGACTGTGGACTATAAGTTACCTTTCCACTTGTGGCTTTTTCCATTGCTGTGAAGCATTTCAGTTTGATTCAGTCCCACCGGTCTGTATGTGCCTGTATTGCTTGTACTTTGGGTGTCATATCCAAGAAATCACTGTCAAGATCAACGTCACAAAGTTTTTCCCCTATATTTTCTTCTAGGAGTTTTATAGTTTGGGTTCTTACATTTAAATCTTAATCCTCTGTGAAATGGCCTTTGTTTTTGGCATAAAATACGGGTCCAGTTTCACTCTTGCATGACAATATCTAGTTTTCCCACCACTATATGTTGTAGAGACACTCCTTACCACCCTGTGTGCTCTCGGCTTCCCCGCTGAAAATCAGCTGGCCTTACGTGTGTGGGTTTGTTTCTGAGCTCTCTATTCTGTTCTGTTGGTTTATGAGTCTGTTTTTATGCCAGTAAGTATTTACTCTTTTTTTTCCTCATTGTTTCTTTCCTAAAATAAGTTGAAGCTTCAACTCACATATTCCCAACTTACCTCTTTAAAAAAAAAACAAAAACTTTTAACCCTATAACTTAACATGACATACTGCTTTAGGCACATCCTATAAACATTTTTTATTTCTTCTTAGACCCACGAGTTGTTTGACAATGTTTAATACTTACAAATGGATGGCTTTTCATCCTTGTTGTTTTAAAAAATTTATCTCAATCCCATTTTAATTTGAAATGTCATCTCTTTTCAAAGTTTTATTAGTTTGTTTTGAGAGTCTATTTGTTTCATTTGAATCTAGGGGTGCCGGCTCTCAGTTTCTCTTTTAATTAGTATTCTCCAGGTATAGTTTGGGGCTGCCCTTGTGTCGTGTAACCTGCCCTTATTCCCAAATTGTGAATGTTTGGTAAAGTCTGCTGCAGTATCTCTCTCACTTATTTCCTGAGGCACTGTACTATTTTTTCAAGAAAGAAGCTTTTGGTCAGTGTTGGCTTCTTCCTTTAGTATATTAGGGGTATTAGACCCCATGCTAATCGCACTAGTTCTCAGTGCCTCTGCAGAAGCAGTTATGAGCATGGTGCATGTGTGACTAGGTGAAGGGGTTGAGAGAAAAGAAACTAAGAGCTGTTGACAGGGCACTGAATTCCAGGCACTCTGAGGTATCTCCCGTCTCCCACACCTGCCTTTTCTTTAGAGCACATGTCATAGTCTGGTATAGTGGTTTAAAAATATTTGTTTGCCATCTTCTCCTGCTTAAAATGTGTATCATCTCCATTTTCATGACAACAGACACTTGGTCTTCTGTCCTCATGTCTGTACCCGATCTAGAACAGTGGGAGAATAAAAAGTCATTGTGGAATAAATGTCCTTCTTTATTTAAAGAAAAATGTAAAGAAGGACAACTTGGGAAAGACTTTTACAGACCTTTAAAAAGGCTCTATAAAAAGAGAGATTGGATAGATGTCAGAGGTGCTTATTATAATAGCTGGTGCTTGTTTGTAAAGACCTAAGTTAGATTTGACTTAATGGCAAGATTAACAGACTCAAGTTTACTTAAGACTGACACTACTATACAGTTATAGTGATTTAAATAGGAAGTTACAAATATTCGTATTACTTACGTTCATTTCAGATCCAATTTTACATCATTATATAAAAACTCCTTCCAAAAAATAACTTAGTTCTTATCTGACGCAACTCTTTACCCTAAAAGAGAAATAAATATTAAAAGAAGAAACTCAGCTCAAATACTGCCTTCTTTTATAGTCTTTTGACTGAGACATAGGAATTATCTATAATATTAATGAATTTTATTTGAAAAGATTGAGGATTTCATCTGGATTAATTTCTGAATATAGTACTTGATTTCTGACTGTTAACAACTAGTGTTTAAAAATGTTAGAGATTGAAAAAGAATCTAGGGGCTGGGGTTGTGGCTCAGCGGTAGAGCACTCACCTAGCACACATGAGGCACTGGGTTCAATCCTCAGCACCACATAAAAATAAATAAAAATAAAATAAAGGTATTGTGTCCAACTACAACTTTAAAAAAAAACTTTAAAAAATGAAAAAGAATCTAAACCTTTCCCTTCATCTAATTTCAACCATATTTTCAAATGTATGAGATTGTTTTTTTCCTTAATCTTTCCACAAATAATAAAGAGTAGAATTTACCCTGCACTGAGCTCGATGAATACACATTCTTTTAAAATAAAAATATTGACAGTGGAAATCAAATTAGAAAATAAAGAGATGCATACCAATCACTAGATTCTGCAGTTATATAATCAAATCTAAGAACTACATTTTTTCTTAATTTTACATTTTCCTTTTTTAAAAAACCACTTTCCAAGTTGTTGATAGTTCGGCAGCACCAAGGATGACATCAACTCTTCATGATGCAGTATCTGTTTTCTTTTAGATAACTTGATGGTGAGTTATCAAGTTTCAGTGATTAAACTGAATTTAACACCAATTGCGTTTGAGTTTCAATTCCCTGAACTACTAACCTGAACATAGTCCTGAGTTGGAGCTTACTCTTGAGCAGTCCTGAGGATATACATTGCCATAGGCTGTTTTATTCCTACAAACAGAAGTAAGCAATGGGAGAACAGTGTACTCCTCCGTTACTCAGGGTTTCACACCAACCCTCCTCTTTCCTGTCTACCTTAACCTGACTCAAAGCTAAGAGGACAATCATATTGTCATTGTTTTCCCACTTCAGAAAATTACATGTAGTTATCTGAGCTATGTGTTGCTGTCTCAGCAGTTGTGGGTAGACTTACCATGATCAGTAAGTTTATAAGGAAAAGACAGCATTAGAAATTGGGCTGCTGTTAGGCGCCAGGCATGGTGGCGCACTCCTGTAATCCCGGCACTTGGGAGGCTGTGGCAGGAGGATCGCGAGTTCAAAAGCCAGCCTTAGCAATGGCGAGGCAGTTAGCAACTCAGTGAGACCCTGTCTCTAATAAAATACAAAAAAAGGGCTGGAGATGTGGCCAGTGGTCAAGTGCCCCTGAGTTCAATCCTTGGTACAAAAAAAAAAAAAAGAAAGAAAGAAAGAAAGAAAGATATTGGGCTGCTGTTAGGGGAAAAGATCCCGCTGTGAACAGGACTAACAACTTTCCTCTTATCACCTAGGAGCTCACCTGTGACCATCAGGTGAAAACATGTACATTCTAAACATCCGCTCTACTACCCTGCTCTTAAACCAATGCCTCTCAAACCTAAGTGTGCATATAAATCACCTGATTCAGTTGTCTCGGTTGGGGCCTGAATTCAGCATTACTGTGCCAAGGAGTGTCCACACTGCACTGCTGGTCTTCTGACCGCAATTTGAGTATCAAGCCCCTGGGCTAAAGGACTTTCACTCAGTTTGAAATGCAAGATTTTATAATTTAAAATATTTGCATAAATATTTGATTAAAGATTAACTAAATATTTTTGTGAGATATGCAATTAAAGACTGAGATACAAGACCTTCAATTTCAGAACTGTTTTATAAGTGTTTATAATTCCTTCCCTAATTTCCTATATAGGCTAGTTGCATAGCAGATTACATCCTCTTTCTGATGATCCAAATGCCAAAATGTCTTTCTGATCCTAAGTGATCTGGTGCATTTGGTGGGGAAAAAAAAATCCAAAATATATTCAAGCCAGCAAGGCAAGAAGATTTTAGAGCTTATCTCAGAAGTTTGGTTCCTTTCACCTTTTTTCCCTAATATTCTCATTATGTCAACATGCATAAAGAAAACCCAAGCTTCCAACAAATGGCAGTGAACTGAGCATCTCCCACCCTGGAAGCAGTTGGCAAATCAAGAGCAAGGTAGCAGACTTCTCCTACCCAGATTCTCTTTGAGACCTTGCTTGAGCTGTGGGTTCTGACTCCTTGCTAGTATCACCTATGATCTTGCAGAAGTATTGGCAATGGGTGTAGACAAATCCCCATAAGTCCCCCAGACAGAATATAAGAGAGAACTGGGCAAACAATGGTGTGTGCAGGGGAGGAAATTCCCTACATCCATTCCTTTGTAAATAGCTGAGAGGTCAATCTGGCCTGGGTTTTGACATCTGTGCATTCATTTGGCTGGCCAGAGTAGTAGGTCATTCTGTCTTGAGGAGACATAGACATTCTCATCCAATGTCATCATTATCTGAGCTCACCCTGCATCCTGGGTTCATCAAGCCTGTTTTCTCACCTCTCAAAAATAAAATCATAAGCATATCTACAATTTCAGAGAATGGGATCTAATCACGTAATGGATTAATCACTTAACTACACTCAAAGGAAACATGGTAGGATTTATTTCTCCTATAGTTTTCCCTCACAGCATTTAGAGATTAGAAATAAAAAAGTATGTGTAATATTTAAAATGAAAAAAACCCACAGGCTATAAATTTTTATGTTCAGTGCCATCTCAATTGTGTAAAAAGTGACAGAAGCATTAAGACAAGATTAGAAGAAATATACAGAAATGTTATGATGATCCATTTATTTGGGGGAGTAAGATTATGGAAGACTTATATTATCCTATTCATTCTATCCAGTATATCTATTACTTTTAAAAAAAAATATTTATTTACTTTAGTTGTACACAATGCAATGCATTTATGTTTACGTGGTGCTGAGGATCGAACCTGGGCCACGCACGTGCAAGGCGAGTGCTCTGCCGCTGAGCCACAACCCCAGCCCTATCTATTATTTTTACAGTTTAAAATTTTTTTAAAGGACAAAGAAAAAGGATACAAAGCAACTCTGTGATTAGGCTAAGTCTCCAGAACTGATACCTCCCCCCACCCAAAGTGTTCAGGGACTTGAGTCTATACTTAATTGTTTGATGTTTTAATGTGGTATAGATCTACATACCGCCTCAGTGACAGTAATAAATTAGAATGTCTTGGTAAAGACCAAACTCATCAATTTTTCCAAAATCTGTAAATGATTAATTCTACAAAGGTGCAGGTCAAAGTTATCCCTCAAACTGTTATTGTTTTAACAAAGAAGGCCAAGGTTTCTAGGTTTGTCAGAAAATTCATTATCACTGTAAAACAGCAAAAGGTCACAAAATGTCTCCTTCCACAATAAAATAGTGTATAAGAAAAATCTCTTTTTCTCAACAATTCATTACCCCAGCAGAACCAAGGGAAACCTCTGACATTTCAGATCCTTTTGCTTCAGGGGAAATAAATGTTCCATAGATCATGGAGAAAAATGACAAACAAATTAATGAAAAACAAATACAGTCCTGCAGCACACCAGGCTCTGCCAGACCAAACACAGTCACAGCCCGCTTTTATTCTCAGGTCCTTCCAGCTCTGAAGAGTGACAGTTTTCATAATAGCATCAGCACTACAGTTCGAGAAAGCTGTACACACACCGAAGAAATGCACATTAAAGAAACATGCAGTGGAAAAACAGAGAAATGCTATCATTGCATGCATAGTTAACGTAGTGGGAAAGTAATTGCTGGCAAGGCATCGCTGAAATTTTGAGCTGGTGAGTGAACGCATTTTAGCAGTTGTCCACTTCCCTTCTTATCATGCTTCATACAAAACTGTATCTTGATTGAATTCAGCGGTGCTCAGTTTTCCTACATCCTAAAAATTCCTTCCTTTAATTCTGCCTCATTCATTCCATGAAACTTTGTCAAAATGTGGTTTACCTGGGCTTTCTCCATATCTCAAATTCTGTTCATCAACCAACTAATTTTATCATCAAGTACGTTTCCATTTTCATTACTATTTTAGATACCAGTGCCTGAGAGAGCCTCAGCTCCTCTCCACAGAGCTGCCCACTCTTTAACAGTTTGGTCCTTTCAATCCAATGTACTTTTAATTTTATTTATTTATTTACTTTTATCAGTGCATTTTAATTATACATAATAATAGAATTCATTGTTAGATATTTACACATGCACACAAGGTAACAGTATAATTTGGTCTTGTGGATGGGTGGAGTTTTGTGCATGGATATAATACTTTTTTTTACATAAGTAATATCAGATAAAGTGTGGGGGATTTTTTGCCACATGCTTTTTTCTCTCAATGATCTGTCTTGGAGATCTTTTCAGGTCAGTTAAATACAGATCACTGATTCTCAGCGGGGGCTATTTTGCCCACCAGGGGAAACTTCTGAAGAGCTTTTAGACCATCCCAACATAAGTGTGTATGGAGGGGTACTACTAGCAGCCAGTGGTAGAGGCCAGGGATGCTGCCAATCATTATGCAAAGCACAGAACAGCCTCAGGACAAGGAATTATCTACCCGAAATTTCAGTAATACCTAAGTTGAAAAACCCTAATACGAATCACTTTATTCTTTCAACCGCTGCATAGTAGTTGTGTTCATCAGGTTTTCTTCACTATGATCAAAGTACCTGACACAAACAACTTGGAGGAGGAAAGGCTTATTTTGACTTACAGTTTCAAGGTTTCACTCCATGTTTGGTTGATTCCATTGAACAGGGCATCTTGGAGGAAGGTCACTTAGCTCAGGGGCCAAGAACAAGATAGAGCCCCCAAAGACACATCCTCAGTGACCTACCTCTCCCAACAATGCCCTACCTGCCTACAGTTTCCTCCACCTCTCAGAGCCCTCATGACTCAATCACTTCCCTGAAATCCTGCCTCTGGACGTTGCTGCATTGGAGACCAAGTCCTCAACACATGAGCTTTGGGAGGCATCCTAGAGCCAAACTCTAATGGTAGTCTAGAGTTAATTGAGGCAGTCGTGTAATAGTACATCTAAGCATGTCCATTTGTGACCATAACTGAATGCTTCTTCATTGACTTTTCACCCAACTGAGATCTGCCTTCTTCCCTGAACACCCTGCTGATATAACAAAATACCACAGGCTGTTGGGGTTTTGTTTGAGTTGCTGGGGTTTTTAGTTTTCCCCGACCTGGGTTTAGCTTCTTCCGGCCAGCAGAGAAGTCTAGGGGGAAAACACGCCCCAGCGGAGGAATGATCGAGAACGGTAGAAGCCGGCTGGAGGCCCACGCCAGCCCTCACAATGGAGGACAATTAGGGACACACCAGGGAGAACTTGTCAAGGCACAAACTCGTTTATTGAAGAAGATGGATGGTGGTTATAGAAGACATGGGCCAATCAGCAGAAAGATCATAGGAGCACATAGGGAGCATGAGCAAATCACAGCCTAGCTTAGTGGTGATCTGATTTCCCACCACACGTCAGGGGAACGCCTCCTGATTAGGCCAAGTTCTGTATCAGGGAGTGGGAGGCAACCAGAGAGTTAAATTTTTCTATTCTTTCGGCTGATGTGTTCTTAAGTCCCCAACAACAGGCTAAGTAGTTTATAAATAATAGAAATGTATTGCTACAGTTCTGGGGGCCCAGAAGTCCAAGATCAAGGTGTCAGCAAATTTGCTGTCAGTAACAAGCCTGGTCTCTGCTTATAAGATGGTACCTTGTTGCCCCATCCTCTGGAGGTGAGGAACACCATATACTCACGTGACAAAAGGGACAGAGTGGCAAAAAAAGAAATAGGGATGAATCTCTCCTCAAGCTAATCCCATCTGTGAAGGAGGAGCCCCCAGGGCCTAATCACCCCACTCACAGCCCAACCTCTTAATGCCCTGGGGGTTAAATTTCAACATATGAGTTTCGATAGACATATCCATTCATGTCAGCAACCCCTTCAGATTACTGGGTAATTTCCAAATCCCTCGGCTCCTCTGAAAAGGAGGACCTTTCCATGCTGTTTGCCAGTGCTCCTCATCCCCTTCTCCTTGAAGACCTCTGCTCCCTGGCCCTCACTTTGCCCCTACTTTTCTATTTCTGCTTCTCCCCAGCCCCCAGTCTGAGCCTCTGCTGTCTTCCAGGTGCTGTGCTAGGCGTTGGGGATATGGAGATGAACCGTGAAAGATCTCTGCCCCAGAGACTCTGGAATCAGGGTTATGGGATGTTGGCTGAGTGATTGAATAAATGATCAGACATAGTAGAAAAGATTGTAGAGGCCAGTGGGAAATGCTTTTCCTTCATGGTTCAAAATTGACTACACATTTTGTCTTCATGACTACTTCTCTTAAACATAAGTCAAGAAAACATTTTCCCACACATTTTCCTACCACCATGCTTTTTTTTTTCCCCCTACTTTGAAACAACAACTGCATTGTTCCAAACTTGCTCTGCAGAGAGTGCAGTTCACCTCAGCCAAGTCTGAGAAAAGTCACACCAGAGAAGCAATGGAGAGGGGAGGTAGCCCCCAGAGCTGCCTCCCCGCCACCCCTTTCTCTCAGCCTCCTCAGGATTGTGGGGCCATCCCCTCCCACAGCCCTTAGTCTTGTGAGGAGACTCCAGGGGTGGATTCAACTGCAGCTGCCTCCTGGCCCTCATCTCCCTGGATCAAGGAACTTCCAGAGCTTACCTGAAACCTGACAGCAAAGGAAATCTCAGCTATAAATCCAACTCGGTGCTGAAGTGAAACCCCATGCATGTATTGAATGCTCACTGTGCGGGCCCTGGGGAGACATAAAGATAAATGGGACACACCATCTACCCCAAGGATAGGGATGGGGGAACATATATAAACAGCCACTCATAATGCAAAACAGAGTAAAGTTAGTCCTGAAGAGAGGATTGAGCAGAGTGGCTTAAGGAGAAAAGGGAGGATTAGTCATGATAGGGGATCAAGCAAGGCACTTAAAAATCATTTCCCCTCTCAAAAAAAAAAAAAAAAAAAAAGAGCTGCTATGTTCAATGGCTATATAAATAAATATATATATATATATATATGTATACACATATATATTTATTTTTCAATTTAAACATATGGAAAATGGAATTTCTGAAAGGAGAAATGAAACATCAAGAGAGCAGCTAGATTCTAGAGCACCACTCTGCCAAGCACCATACAGTTTGGGTGAGGCCAGGAACCTTAGAAAAGCAGTGTTTGTCTCACATATATATCTCGGATCTCACTGCAGGCATCAAGCATTGCAGCTGCCTCACTCCCAGAGGCTCAAGTCCCAGCAGCCCAGGTTTATGTCAAGGGTCTTAATTTCACTAATTTCAGTTCAAGCTCATGATCACACCCATACGTTTCTCCAGATCTGACTCTGAAGTTCAGGGTCTCTATATACATTTATCAATATTTATATTTCTGATTGCTTTTGCTGAAGCCCAGTGGGGTCCTGGGAACATAAAGGAATATTTCAAACAGAGAGGCTCTTCCCATAAAATGCTAAAGCTCCACTAGACAAAGGAAGATTTGACATATGTGAGGGGCTGGAGTTTGGGAGGGAAGTGCACGCTGGGGAGACAGGGAAGCAGTCGGTTTGAATGGGTCTGAAAATACAGACAACAATAGTCACCAGCAAGGCTCCTGTACTTCTGCTCTACCAATGCCTGCTCTTCGTCTCCCCAGGTAGAGATGAGATTGTACTAGGGTCTGGGAGGCAAGTAGAGTGCTGCTACACAAGTTCCCAGAAGGTTTCTAGATTCTTCTCCTACTGCAGTATGACAAATGACCACACACTAGGCACTTGAAATAATACCTGTTTACTACCTGACGGTCTCCATGTCAGAAGGCAGACTCAAATGGGTTCTCTGCTCAGGGTCTCCGAGGCTGCAGCAAGGTGCTCGTCAGGCGGGCTCTCAGGCTCTGGGGAAGATCTGCTTCTGAGCTCATGCAGATGGCTGCTGGAATGCAGAAGCCATGGCTGTAGGGCTGAAGACCCCCATTGCAGGGATAACTCTTGACTTCTCAAGTCCTTGTCCCTGGTCCCCTCTAGCTCAAAGTCAGCAATAGATACCCCTCCTCTTGTCAAATCCTTTATATGCAGGATCTCTCTCCTCCTCTCCTGCAATAAGCCAGAGAAACACTCTGGTTTTCCAAGGCCCATTTGATTAGGTTAGGCCCACTCAGATCATCTCCCTATCTAAAGTCACTGGTTAATAACCTCAACTGCAGAACCCCTTTTGCACCCAGTGTGACATTTCACCAGAGCAACAATAGGGGCCAAAGGTCATGAGGCCATCTTAGATTTTGGCCACCCTCAGCTGACCAGGCTATGGGTCCATCTGACCTTGAAAGGACACCTGCAGATCCAGGGCCAGAAAACTGTGACTGAGGGTGAAGGTGGGAGTGACATAGGAAGGGAAATATCTCCAGGAACCAAACAAAGAGGGGCTTTTGGAGGAGAAGAAGACTGAACTGAGAATTACGACTCTCTAATCAAATAGGCATTTTTGTTGAGCAGCTTCTTCATTAGGCCCTATCAGGCAGTAGAATAATGAAGGAAACAGAGGCCTTGACCTTGAGTTGTTCACAGTCTCCTGAGAGTCCAGAAATCTCCCAGGCTGGAAATGCTGTCATGATGTAATTACCCTGAGAAATCTATGTATTTTGCAGTTTTGGTATATTCTGCAGCCTGGCCTGAGTGCCTGCTGCTATTGTAATGGCTACCAGGCATCTACTGGGGGATGTAACGGGGTGACATAAGATGCAAGGATCTCAAACCCAAGGTGGTCCTGCCAGGCCTCAATGGCTCCTGCAGGAACATCAGCAAGGGCAGACACTGGGAGCCTTGGGTTATAGTAACAGTGACTTCATGGAGAAAGAAGGGCCCCAGGAGGCCATCTGGCTCAGATCAAGCGTAAACTACCAAAGATAGGTCATTTCTTAGCTAGTTCCAAAAATCTCCAGAGATGAGAATTCCTCAGTCTCCCATTTATAGTCCAAAGTTCTTTATTTTCCCCCTTCCCAAAATGTAAGTCCATTTCTCTTTATTCATTCCTCCATGGAAATAACACACAAGTCCTTCACGCGGGTTTTGCAATAACATGTCACATGCAGCTGACTTATGAGTATTCAGATGAATACTGTTTGAAACTTTCCTTATTACTCAATAGCATCTGGCCCTGAAGGGAAAAAATATAAAGTCAGATAAAAACAGAGATCTGGAAAAGCCATCTTCAGGAAAATGCCAGAGTAAGGATAGCAGGCCCAGATGCTTTCTTCCACCTTTTTTTGACAAGCTGCCACACACAGTTTCACAGGATGCTAACTGCACACGAGCATGGCCTGCCCTCTATTTGCCAAGTCATGCTTCCTGGCAAAGAAAGGGGTGTCTTGTTCTGATTTGAAACTTGTGGGGCCCTGCTCTCTTTGTGACCTGCCCTCTCCTTCTTTTGAACCTGTGAGTCAGTGTGATGGGTAGAAAGCAATCAATCTCATAGGCAAAAAGGCAGAAAAGGAGCAACAGAGACAGGAAGGAAAGGACTCTTGGGGAACGTCAATGAGGAAAAGGTGGGGAAGGGAAAGGAGGTGACCAAACGATTTCCTAAATAACAGGTTAGGGAGATGGTTTGCCTTATTTCAAAACCATGAGATTAGAAAATAAGCATTCCCTTTAAAATGGTGTTTTATATACAGTCAACTTCATGTAAAGATAATTGGGTTGTGATTATACTATAGATATAAGACTAATCCTAAATCCTTTAATTTTGCACATTGTCTTTGGTTGATTAGTTGCTTTCGTTGTTTTGGATTGGTTTTTCATTTTGTATGCCTTTATATAGTCAATAATATTTCTTGGTACCAATTCTATGTATAGTACTCTCTTAGTCCTCCTGCGTAGGCCTTGTACGTGGTGGGTCTCAATCTTTAGTATGCATAAAAGCAACAAGGGCAGCATGTTAAAAATGCATCTTTCAAAAGCCAGGTGCAGTGGTACACACCTGTAATCCCAGGGACTAAAGAGGCTAAGGCAGGAGGATCAAACACTTGAGGCCAGCTGGGCAACTTAGTGATACTCTCTCAAAATAAAAGTTCACAGGTTGCTGGGGTGTAGCTCAGTGGTAGAGTGCATGCCTAGCATGTGAGAGACCCTGAGTTCACCCTTCAGTACTGAAAAATAATGCAGCTTCCTAGGGCCACCCTCCATACAGCTTCAGAATCACCAAGCTGTATTTTGATAAAATATCCATACAATTCTTTTTTTTTAAATATTTATTTATTTGTTTTAGTTGTACACAAGGTATTTATTCTTTACGTGGTGCTAAGGATCGAACCTGGGCCGCACACTTGCTAAGCGAGCGCTCTACCGCTGAGCCACAATCCCAGTCCCATCCAGACAATTCTGATGATGCGAGGAGCATCCTTTGAGGAAAGTTGATGTGGAGATGGAAAGAGTACAACCCATAGTTTTTTGTCCTCAAAGAGCATATAATTGAGTTAGGGAATAGAGTGTAGACTTATGTCAAGATAGCTAATAATACACAACAGTGAAAGCCAAATGACTAACAGAGAAAACAAAGAGTAGGTGAGATATTAGGTGGGAGGGATATTCCTTAATTGAGTTCAGATTTCAAAGAAGCAATTGTGTTCTAAATGAGCTTTAAAAAAAATATGAGAGAGGCTGGGTACAGTGGCGCACACCTGTAATCTCAGCGACTCAGGAGGCTGAGGCAGGAGGATCATGAGTTCAAAACCAGCCTCAGCAACTCAGGGAGACCCTGTCTCTAAATCAAATATAAATTGGGCTGGGGATGTGGCTCAGTGGTTAAGCACCCCTGGGTTCAATCCCTGCTACCAAAAAAAAAACGAGAGAGCATTTCAGATATGAAGATAAATGAATAAAGGCAGTAACATAGTGCAATGGCAGGAAGCTCAAAGCAACTTAGGGGTACCTGAACTACTATGTCTCCATTGCTTTGCTGATGATGCTTCTTGAACCACAGCCTCCTTCTTCTTAATTTGGCTGCTTTTAAAAAGGGTATTTCATAAGAGATTGCACATGCACATGTGAAAAGAGATTAATCACCTTTGGAATACACGATGGAGTTGTGTATAACTTCAGCCTGATTTGCTCAAGTATCTATACTGTTGAAAAAGTAGATAGACTCCAAATGGCATTATTAAACTCAGATGCCGGAGGCTTTCATTAGCAGCATGTTTCTTTGCTGTGCACATTTTCCTTCAGAAGTGGCCCACAGAAAGCTCAGACTATACTACAAATCAGTGAAGAGAAGGAAGAGGTCACGCTATTAAAGGTGAAAACACTACCAACCTTTTGCAGCACAGAGCCTTTGTTTGTTCATCTGATTCACATTTAGAGCTTGTTCTTTTTAAGAGCATTTTTCTCTAAGTGCTTTTATTAGAGAGTGTTGTTTGATAGTTGTGATCATCTTTTTCCCCCTCCTTCTATTTTGTTATGTTGGAATACAATTTCAGATTTTGTTTTGGTAAAAAAAAAAAAAAAATGAAGAGCACCCTCTCTTTTGTTGATGCTCATAATAAATACAAAATGGGAAAGGTGGAGCTATACAGTACTGTGTGAGTCTGTTATGTAGAATACAAATCACTGCAGTGGGTGCTTTGTTTGGGGGGCAGTTGTTTTTGTGTGTGTGTGTGATACTGAGGATGGAAACCGGGATCCTCTACCACTGAGCTACAGCCCCATCCCTTTTTATTTTTTGGTTTATGACAGGGTATGTTATAAACCCTGTTGCTAAGTTGTCCAGGCTGGCCTCAAACCTGCCATCCCCTGTATCAACCTCTCTGCTAGCTGGGATCACAGTCGTGTGCACTGTTGTGTGACAAATGCTTTGTGACTTCAGACAGAGATGGACTGTATCTAAGGTTGAATTTGCATAACTACAAGAGTAGAAAAACTATTAGTGTGAATAGGGGTTCTTATTCCATTTGTGTACAACTCGTAATTTGTAAACTTTTTATCATCACCATTTGTACTTATGTGTGCACAGAACAGTTCCAAGCCCTCTCAGCGGCATCTGATGCTATATCCTGTATGCGTATATGGGTGTGTTTGTGTGTGTGTGTGTGTGTGTGTGTGTGTGTGTGTGTGTGTGTGACTATATAAATATTTGGGGTGATTTTAATCTCTTAGCATTCATTTCCACCATACTGATCTTGACTGTTGTGTGGCTGCTTCCAGTCTATCACCTATATACATTTTACATATTGATCAAACTTGAAGTGTCCTTGAACATCTTTCCCAGCCTGGTTTCAGATGGTTGTGTATTGAGGGTTCATACGCCCTCTCTCCTCTCCTCCCCACTGTGAAGGCTCTTCTCTTGGGCCAGGTGGCTCTGCCCTCCAGGATGTGGTGTCTTGGTCCTCCTCAGTGCCTGTGCTCTCTCTCGTGCCCTTCCCAGGACCTCGCAGACAGCCGAGCAGCTGCCTACTGCTCTCTAAGTCCTGACCTGCATTATGAGTGGGGTAGCCTGGGTGCATTTTGCTCTTTCCAAACCGATTTTCCCGTGGATCCCACATCAGGACACATACGCAGATGACCCTGGTGGACTCTTGCTGGCTCGGAAGTACATACGGGATGTGGCACTTTTTGTAAGCACTTGAAACCTCAAGTGGATCTGAATTCACCTTTTTCAGGCTGCACTTGGCCATAAATTCTGAATAGTTAAACTTCTGGTATAAGGTTCAGGTTAGTTCAGTTGGCAGATACCCTTCCGTTTTGTGTGTGTGTGTGTGTGAGTGAAATGTGAATACACTAAGTTTTTCACCTGCATTAATAATTATCATTTTTCTAGACATTAAGTTTCTCATTTTTACATTGGATTTTTTGGAATAAAGCACAGTCAGGCTTCTATGTTCCTTGCTTCATACAGTGTATAGTTCCTGAGATAACTATATGATTGTGAATGTTGATACACCCACAAGAGAATTTGCTTGTCCCTCTCACACATCTGTTTTACTTTAGGCAAGAGAACTTTCTCATGCCAGAATGGCTTTCAGTGGATCTAGGCAATCTGCTTTATGTTGAGCCTCTGCAATTCACAGATGCAAATGTTTAACGGCAGTGAGGTTAACATGGTTATTTCTTCATCTGAAACGGCCCCAGTCGCTACTTTTGTTCTTCTTTTTTTTTTTTTTTTTTTTTTTAAGAATCTTATTATGTTTTAAACCCACTGTGTGAAATCCTCATATCCTTGTCTCACAAGCTTCATATCACAATGGAATTAACTATTTAGTGTCTTGTGATGAATTTCAGTGTCCTACTATTTTATATTGCTAGTTCGATTGTGTTCTCTTGATGGAATTTAGGTTCTTAGGGAGAAAATGAAGGAAGCAGTTTCACCACCTGGAATAGAATCCCACTGACCAAAAGAACATTTCTCCAAGAAAGCCCGAGCCTGGCTGTCTATGTCTTCAGTCATTTCTTCCACAAGAGTGGCTGGGCACCCACAGTTCCACTCTTGACAAGAAGTGTGAGCAAGGCAAGGATAATATGCAGATGCTAACCTCAAAAACTGCCATCTAGTTGGAAAGATGAAACCTGAAATAACAATTGGATGGCAATATGTGATGTGTCAAACTTCTTCTGCCCTGGGCTCTTACTGTCCCCAAAAGCAAAAAACGAGTCCTCAGCTTGTCACAGCCACAGCTCTGGACGTTTTTTTTTTTTTTTTGTTTTTTTTTTTTTCAAAAATTTTAAAATTTAATCCAACACTTTAGGAACTGAAGTTTCTATAAGAAACTTTACCTAACTTTTCTTGTATTGCTCATTTGTTATATTGAGGAAAACCTTCTATGTAGGAAAAAGTTGAACTATGATAAGAACACTGGGTCAAAGATGCAAAGCCTTTGAGAGCTTGGGAGAAATCCAACCACAGTCATTTTCTTACACAACTGAACACAAGACTCTGTGGTTGAAAGTTCCTGAAACTCCCAAAGCACGGGAAGGCTGACTACAGGTTTCTAGTTAAAGATGTTTAAATATTGTCCGTGATGGTGCTGACTGCAGAAGGAAGGCCTTGTATTTCCTTAAAATGCATCCTAAATAAAAGTTCAAAAGTCATTCGGTGCTAATTAAAGTTTCGTGGCTGAAGGTGCAGCTTCGTTGGCATCTAGAATTAGTACTGTGTAGTGTGGTCCCCAGAAAATGAGCTCACACGGCAAAAACAGAAAAAATCCACCCCTTGCCAAACTGACTGTCAGCAGAAATCTGGTCTGCTTTCTGAAATGGAATGTAGGTTTCCAAATTCTCTAGACGATCTCTTTCCAAAGCAAATGAGAAACAAATAACTCGCAGGCACCACTGCATTTTCCATTCAATGCAGAGAGTTCTCACTCTGCTGTTTCTGCCTGTCTTCTCCAGCTTCCTTCTCTCTGGAGCACTTGGACCAATGGTACTAGAAATTCATGGGATCAGAAGCTGGAGTTGAATATTCATTTAATCATTCCCACCCTTACTTCCCCTCCTTCCCTGACTCCCTGATTCTGTCCATCTTCCAAAGAAAAATGACTGTCCTTGGGCACTTGAAGAAAAGTGTGTTAACCTTCTACCTGGCAGGGAGATCTGGGAATGGGGCCAGTGAGGCATGCAGGTGTCAGAAGTTTGGGAGGTGGACAGAGGTCAGGAGAGCACAGTGTTCTGAGATGAGCTGTGGGGTGGTGCCCTGTCTCCTGGGGACAGTAGAGCGTCATTCTTTACCAGGTCAAGGGTCCTTTAGTATGTTCACCACCCTGAGCCACAAGATGAAGAAGGCCAGAGGTGGGTCCTGCGTACACAGTCCACGCCTCCCTGTCTGACATCAGCTGCTGCTGAACTCTCTGTATGGCCTGAAGTCCCAAAGTCAGCCAGAATCACAGGGCCAGGTAAGTGGGCTTGGAGCTTAAAAGTGTGTGCACAGGCTAGGGTCCAGGCCTGGCCTGGGGAGACCAAGGCAGGCCCCAGGTGTGCCAGGCAGATGACCAGGACATGGTTATCAGAGCAGGAGCCAGGGTGAAGAATGACCAGTGGCAAGTGTGACCAGATGCCTCAAACTCAACAGCTGCAGGGTCACTCCAGCCTAGTGCCAGGCCTGGCCCAGGGCTCTGGCAGGCCTTAGCCTGACCATAGGATGGTGGTCCCAGCTCCAGCTGAAGGACCAGAAGCACTGCCAACTTGGGAGAATGAACCCAGACCTGACAGCCCCTGAGTTCTTCCCCAAACACACACCAGAATGGTCTGCCTCCTTGTCGTTCCCCACTTTTCCAATTCCTCTATGGAGAGAGCCACCTACGGTGTGTGAAGAAAGGCCTCCCACACACACACCCCACACAGCTGGGTCTGGGCCTGACTATCTTCATAAGAGACGCTCTCCTGGGGTCCCTCAGTGAGTCCTTGGTGCCTGCTCCAGAGCAAAGCTGGACTCCAGGCCCTACTGCAGAGCCCTGCACAGGCTGGGCCCTGCCCAAGGGATCCAGTCTTCCTTCTGACCCTGTTTCCTACTGGCTGTCCAGTCACTAGCGTCAGGTCCTTCTGTTCCCCATACACTACCTCCGGCCTCTGTGCTGTCCCTCATGTTGCTGTTCCTGCCTTGACTGCCCTTTCCTGCCTTCTCCGCCTGGTCAAACCTGGCTTCCCATTTCAGGTCCAGCTCAAAGTAACCTTCTTTGTGAGGCCTTCCCAGCCACTACCACCACTTTACCCGGCAAAATTAAGTACTAATTGCACCTCCCTTAGTATTTTCTGTGTACCTGATGTCCATGGCAACAGGGTTATTCATTCCTGCATCTTGTTCGTTAGATTCTGCATCTCTCAGAGACAAGGGCCTGGACATCTGTACATCTGTCCTGGTATCCCAGTGCTGGGAACAGTCTGTTTTGCAAATCCCTAATGGATGGAAGTCTTTAGCACTCATTAACATTTTAGCTCTGACTAGTTAAGAAAGTAAAAAGAGGGCACATGGGATAGCCAACATCTATTGATGAATTCCTGAGTGCTATCCCACCCACCCCATGTCAACAGAGAAGTCAGCCAAGATATCTTTGAACCAAGCTGAGGGGCCCAGGGACCATCTTCATTCCCTCCAGTAACACACTAACACCACGAAGGCAGCAGCTGAGGCAAGAGCACTGAGCTGTCCTGAAGGCTGGACTGAGATTGGTCCCTTGTGGCCTTCAAAAATATTTAGCTTTCTGAAGCGCCTGTGGCTCCGGAAGTCAGGGAAATGCTTTAATGGGAGTGCTTCTCTGCGCAGGGAGGTGTAAGTGCAACATGAAATGAATCTCACTCCACCCAGAACAGGATGTGCTCTGCCAGCCTGCTGAGCTGCCACGGCCCCCTGCGTGCTCGTGGATCCTCCCGCCCACTCAGGAGGTCACAGGCCACGTATGAAAGGGTCTGAAAACCAAGTGGAGTCAGACGTTCCAATACCAACTGGAGATGTGAAGCTAATAGGGAATTATCCTTAATGTTCTAGGAAACACTGCTCACCTAAGCACATTAAATCACCTTTTTTCATTTATTTTTAATTTAAAAATACTTTTAAGTTCTAATTAGTTATACATGACAGTAGACTGCATTTTGACCCATTGTACATAAATGGAATATAACTCCTCATTCTTCTGGTTGTACATGGAGTAGAATTACACTGGTCGTATAGTCATATATGTACATAGGGTATTAATGTCCAAAATTCATTCTACTGTCCTTCCTATCCCCATACCTTCTCCCCTCCCTTCACTCCCCTCTGTCTAATCCAAAGTACCTCTCTATTCTTTCCTAGTTCCCCTCACCCTTATTGTGAATTATCATCTGCATATCAGAGAAAACATTTGGCTTTGGCTTTTGGGGGGATTGGCTTATTTCACTGAGCATGATATTCTCCAGCTCCATCCCTTTACCAGCAAATACCATAATTTCATTCTTCTTTAAGGCTTAGTAATATTCCACATTAAGATGCTTTTGATGTCATAGTTGTATTGTAATTATGCATGTTCTTTTTAAGAATCTTCATCTTTTAGAGAGATAAACTGCAATATTTACAAACGAAATGATGGCTGAGAGCTGCATTGAGATAATATGGAAGAAGGGAAGGAGGAAGGACATACTGGTATTTATTATGCTATTCAATCAACTTTTGTTTCTGTCTGATATTTTTCATAACAAGGTGTTTTATTTTATTTTATATCAAGTGGAAAAGAAAGTGGAAAGAATGTTATTTTGGTTTTGCTTTGTTCCCCTATTTCTTAGAAGAAGCCTTGCCCAAGGTCACCTATGAGGATGTCTAGTTAGGGAAGAGGCTCCAAATCGTTGGCACATCCACTCCTTTGTAAAAATGCCCTTGCTCAAGTCTCCTCAAGCCGGTTTAAAAGGCTTTGAAATACATTTATTTCCTTCCTAAGTTGAGGCAGGGGTGAGGGTCTGCGTGGAGACCTGTATGCCAAACCTGAGTTTAGGCTCCTTTTGAGATTAATCCCTTGCCCCTCTCTAGGGAGGGGTCACTGCCTCCCTGATGACAGGTTGTAGAAGAGAAATGTGCCCTTTTCACTGTGCCTGTGTCCCAGGGAGCTGTCTTGGGAGCATTTTAAAAGGAAGACGTCTCCTTAGAACTAAATCCACTTGGAAGCCAAATGATAAATTCTGACAGAGCCTGGGGACTGCCAGCCAGTTGGGGACAGGAAGTGTGGAGAGCAGGCTCAGCACTGAATTATTCAATCTCTTGAAGGTTTCTGTTGTGTCTTCCTCCAGACTCGAGGCTCTCAAGTCCATTAGCTTCACAGTTTCCAGAGTGGATTTTTCACTGGCCTCATTCCCACCACCCTCTTATTTCCCAAACACCCCTCCATCACCACACCCCTATGTGGAATGCTGTGTGCTCGCTCTCTCATCCTCGACCGTTCCCACCATCATGGCCCAGCTCTCTGTCTCTGCAGAGCACGGACGTGGTGGTGAGAGAACAGAGAAGACTGGCTAACTGGGGGTGACAGGGAGTGAAAGAGTAAGCGTGGCTACAGCGTGCCGTCTGCCGAAGTCTTCGTGGAGTGGCAGTTTTGGGGGTGTCTGCCCACAAAGGTTAACCGTCTCGTCTGCCATCCTATCCAGGTGCTGCTTTTCAGTGCTGTGACTTGGAGGAAGTTACTAAAGCCATCCATATCACACGCCAGATGCCATAAGGGTCGTGGGTGACAGAACACAGTGACAGCCAAGTCGGGATCCAGGAGAGGCTGACAGCTGAGGCTAATGAGACAAACCCGGCAGGTGGGAAGGCTCTGGGGGATGCAGAGTGATGTGCTAGACCCATCTGCCAAGAGCAGGGTGGGAGGAATGGCTCACTGGAACTCAGTAAGGCCTCAGGGTGATGTGGCTACCACCGTGGGTAACAGAGGGCCAAAGTGCGGTGCTGTGACAAAGGAGGGCCAATCCATAGTCACGTTTTGTTTCCTATGAGCTTCTGAAGGGGTCCATCTTGATTGGTGTTAGCTATGAGCATGAAAGTGGTTATTATTTCTCTGAGGGTGTCTGGTACTGGGTGTTGCATGCAGAAGATGATCTGTAAGGATCTTTGCTTATTAACAGCTTCGTGACATCCTTCAGGTGAAATCATGCTGACCAGAAGGTGCTGTGACTGTTATTGTTTTTTATTTCCTCTGAGTACCAGTTGGCTTTTTACTGTTGTTGTTTACTGTTGTTATTTTACTGTTGTTGTCTCCTCAACGCTCCTAAATTACACAATAGGATAGTCGAGAGGAAGAGAATCAAGAATAGATTTTGTAAAAATGTACCAAACAAGGCCGCTGTATTTTCCATTTCATGCCAGTCACTGACTCTGTACTTGACATTCATTAGGCCATTTAATCTTCACAGAAACCCCCCAAGAGGTAGAAAGTACCATCATTCCCATTTTATAGAAAAATGAAGTCAGTTTTAGAAAGACTGAATAATTTGCCCCAAGGCTACACAGTTAGAAAGTTGCAGGGCTGGGATTCCAGCTCCTTTGTGGTCAAGCTCCCACCGCTCTCCTGGGTGTGGCCCTTCCATAGTGCTACAGAACCGCTCCCTTTGGGTGGTCTTTGCTTGGGGGGCACCACCAAGACGGCCACCACAGGCATCACATCTGGGAGTGAGCACATGCAAAGCCCAAAGAACCTCATGGGTGCTCAGTCAACGACAATCAAGAATTTTGTTTGGGTTGGGGTGTAGCTCAGTGGCAGAGCCCTTTCCTAGTGTGGGTGAGGCCCTGGATTCCATCCCCAGCAAAGAAGGAAAGGAAGGAAGGAAGGAAGGAAAGGAGGGAGGGAGGGGAGAGAGGAAATTTCGGTTTGCTTCATTGGACATTCCAGCTCACCCAGCTGCTTTCCTTATCAGAGGACAAAGCCATGTTGACCATTAATGTATCCTCATATACTATCACACACCCCTTTCTTGCTTGTGTTTCTAGTCAGGGTCAGAGAGAACCAGGAGAATCTGGTGCAAACTGAGGGAGCCTTGCTTTCTCAGAAATAGTTCTTACTGTCATGGAAAGCAGCAGAAGAGTTTGCACCATGCTGTCCCTTGAGAGGTATAAGATGGATGGGAGGAAAATAATTAGAAGTAAAAGTAATAAATAGAAACAGAAAGACCCATTTCTTCCTATCAATCTCATTTTGTTCTCCTGCTGATCTTATTCAAATTGTAATCATATCCCTGGTATAAAACCACTGACCAAAGTAGGTTCTGATTATATAACACTAGCTGCCTGCAGTCCTCCCTCGTGACTAAATGCCACTCTGACATGTCACTGATAATGTCTGCTTCTCACCACAGGTAGGTGTAAATGCAGAGAGCAACTCACTATCAGATAATCTGGTGTGATTATAGGATTAAGCCTGCTGCTCAGTATGTATTCAGCAATTATTAGGAAAAGGCTTTGGTGTTTTCAACAGCCCCTCTGAGATGTTATACATAACACCATGGCCAGGGGCTCTGTCTCCTCACTCCCCAGTGTGCATTCCTTTGAGTCATCCTGTGAGGTACTTCCTGCTACGAAGAAGCCCTGTGTATTATTCTCACAAAATCCTGGACACGGATCCCAAGGCTCTGCCAGTGGTCTCTGGTTGGCAAATACCCATGGGCTCTTTCTGTTTATCAGAATTACAAAAGGAGTGGCCTTGATTTTATAGGAACCTTGTCAATAGACCTTGGAAGACAAATTGGGCATCATGCAAGAAGTCCCCATCCCTAGGAGGACACAGCGGCAGGACCTCTGTCTGTGAGCAGGGAGACTTGTAGTGAGCTGGGAGGTCAGAGACAGGCAGAGGACAGCAGCCAGCCCCACCCAGACGAAAGCCAGTACCCACCATCCATCAGCTTCTATTAAAGTAAGAACCACCCATCTCTGTCTCCTGTCCAGGATCCACTATTTGAAAGCATTTGGGTAATTATAGCTTCCATTTTTGCCTTTGGCTTTTAGTTTGAGTGGATTAATTATCTGCCATGTCGAGAGCTTTCTCCTGATCCCTCTGAGCTCCTCTTTTCCTCCTACTGGCTGTTTTCATCAACTTGATAAGTCACAATAGTTCAGTGGTTTCTTTTTCTTCTTTGTCACATGGAAACTGGGCTGTTCCCAGCTTTCCTCTCCTCTCTAACTTAGGCTCTACATTTTTCCTTAGAAGCTTATGTGATTACGAGTAAGCCCTTTAATATCAACGATCAGGTAGATTTGAAGAAATAGCAACGAGAAGAAAGAAGAATCAAACTAGTTCTAGTTTTTTAAAAAGTCACCAGGATCTGGAGCAAAACACTTTTTTTCTTTTTTTCAATTTCACATTTTGGATGTATCTGCAATAAGTGTCACTAATCCTGAGAGATAATCTCTTCCCTGGTATTTCAGTTTTATTTTGTAGGTATCTTACTCTGCATATGAGCTCCTTGAAACTAACAAGCATTAGTGGCAAAGACTTTGAAAGCCATTCAGGCACTCTGTTTATACTGCACCTTTTACTCACTAAAACTACCAAGGGCCTAATCTGGCTCTTCCCTAATCAGAATGCCCTCAGGAGGAAGGATAAGGGCATTGATACATGGAGCAGGCCTTTTACTAATCCTGGAGCTCTTATCTGCAGGAGATGGCAAGGAAGCCTGGTTCCCAGTGCATGATAGGTGCATAGTAGGTGCTCAGTAAACCATCATTGGATGGAATAAATCCAGTTCCTGCCCCAGCACCAGGCACAGAGTAGCTGCTCAATAAATATTTGTTGGAATAATGAATAAACTACTGTATTGCATGGGGGAAGAATTCCAGTCAGCATAGGAACTTGCGTCATTTTAACTTCTGGAAGTTTGGGGTGAGATAAAGTAGGAAAGCATCCACAAGTGGGGAAGCAGATGGCCAATCCAAGCCCTCCAGTCGAGGAGACCAACACTGTTTCTGTGGGAACTTGGATGCCGCTGACCTTACTGACAAAAGCTTGTGAGAGTGGGGCAGTCCCAGGGTGGCGCAAACCCACTCACTCTCTCTGTCCCCTTTGGCACACTTAAAGCAGCACACACTTTGCCAGGCCCTGGCTTCTGTGGCTTTAACAGCCTAGTAATTATCTCCTGATCGAGAGAGGCAGGGATGTGTGTAGAAATCACTTATAGTAGCAGATATTTCTCTTGGAAAAGCCCCAGTCAGCTACCAGCTTTCTCTCACGTATTCAAAGAATACCAGCGGACTGGCAGGCTGATTTAATGGTGTTAATATAAGAGTTATCCATCTCCAGTCCAGAGGAAGGGGTATGACGCGAGCTGTCAGTTTGGAAGCTGGAGTGCCAACTGCAACGCACAAGCAGAGGGGTCCCACGGGGGAGCAAATGTGCTGCTGCCCGGGTCCCAGGATGCCTGCTCGCAGTGTCGCTAGGGAAGCATCCTTATCACATCTAGATAAGTGTTCCACTCTCAGGAGGACAAGACCACCAAATAAGGACCTAGATATTCTTTACTCATGCTTGCAAGCCACCTCCCCCTTCTCTCTACTCCATTTGGGAGAAAAGATCCTGAAGTGAAGCTCTTGGGAGACACCCGTTCATTTAAGTCCATCACAAGAACTTTCCATGGCAACCCTGGGTCCAGCAGGAGGACCACAGGTTCATGCTGGCTGCAAGCTCAGAGGCCGATCCTGTTCCCTCCCAGCTATCTATGTGGAGTACTCACACATTTTTAGTGTGGCATAATACACGCTGCAGAGCTCCCCTTTGTACAGAGGAGGACGGAAGGAAATGAGTGGTTTCCAGCTCTCTATTAGGCCACGTTAAAAATGTGTGAGCACTTAGGGTAATGAAGTCCATCTCATTCTACCGTCTTTATTATTTTTTTTTACCCCCTTGCTCCCTCCCTTCCCTTTCCTCCCTATTGACCTTTCTAGTGTTCCCCTAATCCTCCTATGCTCCCCATCTCGGTGTGAATATGCTTTGTATACAGTCAGAGATACGTAAAAATGTGCTCTATATGTGTATTATGAATTATAATGCATTCTGCTGTCATATATAACAACTTCGAATAAAAAAAAAAAAATGTCTGAGCACTCTGCATTGATAGCTGGGAGAGAACAGAATCAGTTTTTAAAGTTGTGGCCAGCATGAACATGAAATAGTCTAGTTTCTTTTCTTTAAACTTTATTATTCTCCATTGACTGTTTGGGGCTGTGAAATCAAGAGGTAGACGCTATAGCCCAGCGTGTGTTTCCCAAGGTCACGTCTCCGTCTGCTGCTCTGGGGCTCCACTTAACATCTGTCCCTATTTAGATCACTCTCAAATCCAGCCCTAACTTCAGAGCCCTAATGCATTCCTCTGTTCAGTAATACTAATCAAAGCTACACGGTGCAAGGTGCTGAATGTACAGCTGAGGAAAATAGTCGTGATCCCTGCTTTGCTGGGATGTCGTACTATTAGAGGGCAACACGTGCCAAATAAACAAATATATTATTACAAACTTAATATATGTTATGAAAGATTAACAGGAGTTGGTTTAGGTTAATTTGGGAGATTGAGAAAAGACTGCTCTGAGGAAGTGTTATTTGATCTGAGACCTGGAAAAGAAGTTATCCAGGCAAAGAGTTGTAGAATGTTCTCAAGGGGGAAGGGAAGGGCAAATTCAAAGACTCCTGCAGTGGAAAAAAATCCAGACTGGACCACCAGAGCTCAGTGTGCCCCTCTAAACTGAAAGAAATGCATGTGTTTGGAACATTCTAAATGAGGGCGGTGAGATGGGATGAGCCCCAAGAAATAGTGGATTAGTTAAGATAATGCTTGCTGCTAGAACAAACCCAAACCGTGTTAGTTCAAACAGGAAAGATATTTATTTCTCATTCACAGGATGCAAAATGGGCACCCTGAGTTCTAGACAGTATCTCTTCCAAGTAGTGTCTTAGGGACCACAGCCTCTTCCGTCTTGCAGCTCTGCCATTTGTAACAAGCTGCCAAGGCCACATCTTATCTACATGGAGGCCTCAGCACCAGAGGGTTTTCTGAGCCCTGGCCTGTCTGGTAGTGGACTGCACTCACATTCCTAACTACATACCTAACTATACACCTGACTCCAAGGGATTGTAAGAAATGTGGTCCGTGTGTGATCCCAGGAAGGACAGTGATGCAGGTGCTGGGGACCTTGCGCTTCCAGCTATATTCCTAGTGCACTAAGGAGCATGAGCAAGGATGCACCTGCAGCAAATCCATCATCGTGTCTAAACCCACACGTGCAATCGCTCATGTCAGGCTCTGGACCTGAACCCAATGCATCATCCCCCTCAGAAAGCAGCGTGTTCGTTCTTCTTCCAATGATGCCATTCCAGACCTGACAGTCCCCTTTCCTGGCCTGTTGGCCATCTTCACTTCCCTCCCAACCCCAGATGCAGCCTTATTCAGCACTTGCCCAGCTAGACTGTTTGGTGGATTTCTTTCTGCTGTGATCCAGAATGCTCACTTATTTATCTACAGTGTAGAGGCTGTCAGAGAGAGCAACATTTTCTCAGTGTTAAGTCATCCAAGAAGCTTAACTAATAACCTTAGAGAACATGGATCTCAGAATCTTTAAATTCTTTAGAATCTTTCTTAAATGTGCCGTTCATTTTTGCTCAAAAAAAATTGCTGTCTTCTAATTATCTATTTTAAAAATGCTCAAACTTCTGTAGTTTGGAGAAACTGACCCAACCCATTGTTTCAAAACTCTTCTTCCCTATTCCCCTCTAGCCAGCCCAACCATCCTCCGTAGTCCAAACAGTGTTGGTGAGTTCCCACCTCATCCTGCCCACCTCTGCCTCGGAGGGCCTGTAACTGCCCATCTTCCTCTGTGAATCCTACTGAACCCTCAGTGTGCTCCCTCACTCCAAGTCTTACCTTCTCTGGGAAGCCTTCCCTCTCCCCCAACAACCGAAATAAGCTTTCTGTTTCTGGAGTTTTGTAGCATTTATTCCCTCTAGGGAGCTTCTTACTTTGTTTCTTTTGCTCATTCAGGAGGCTACATCTGGGGTTTTGTGGAGGGTTCAGTTACAGATATTTCCACTTTCCTATTCACAGCCCTCTTCTCCAAGAAACAGATTGCAGGGTATAGGAGTGTTGGCCAGCAGTGGTGGTTGTGGTAGGGTCTGTCTTTCAAATTTTCCACACTATCAAGATTTTTCTAACTTACCTATAATATTTGTACTTATTTTGTGAGTATACTATTATAATTTTGATATATGTATATAATGCATAATGCATTTAGCATTTGCATCCCCTCAAATGTTATTTCTCTGTGCTGGGAGC
Source organism: Tamias sibiricus (assembly GCA_025594165.1). Classification (NCBI taxonomy): domain Eukaryota; kingdom Metazoa; phylum Chordata; class Mammalia; order Rodentia; family Sciuridae; genus Tamias; species Tamias sibiricus. Next base: position 105,562,482 of record CM046662.1, read on the forward strand.
CCTCACACTCTTCTCCTCTCTCCTCATCATTTTGAACTACAGGATTATTTGCTGAAAACCATAATTGCTCTACTGGGTCGTACGATTCCGGCCCTACTTCCCCGCTCTGGAACTGTGTTCCAGTTCCCCATTATTCACAAGAGTTTTCATGTGACAATCTGTACTGAGCTAGGAGAGTGCATCAGACCAACTGATATGTGTTTTCTGAATTTACCCTGTCTTTGGTGTTTTGTTTACCTGAACCTCTGTAGGGGACCATCCCCTAGCAAAATGAGCCTCTAATGGGATAGCAGGCCCCTTAGTTCTACTTCTAAATCTGCCTGATTCTAAACATTCTTTTTCAAGTCAGATGGAAAATTCAGTTCTGTCTTGTTTTCCTCCTCATTTAATTGGTTTTCCATCTGCAGGTTCAGAAGTAGAGTTTTGCTGAACATACTGTCCCTGGGTAGGAGTAAACCATCACTGGTATCAGGGGAAAGGGGAGGAATTTTCGAGTTAAATCCCTCCCACCTGCTTTGAAAGATGTTAGAGGGAGAACCAGACCATGTCGGCCTGCACAGACTCATACTCTGCCCTTGTGTGAGTCGTCTCATGACCATGTGAGGTGCCTAACAGCTGGCACCTGCGGGGTGCGGGGGAAGGACCAGGGCATCAGAAATCTCCAGATAGCTGTCTGTTGGACTCCATAATCAAGCTACAAAATTGCCTGCAAATTCAGGAACATGTAAGGTGTTCTCCAGAATGTAACCTTTTTGATGTTGATCTAAAGGGCTGAGATAGAACAGTTGCCTAGCATGCACGGGGCCCTAGGTTTGGTCCCCAGCACTGCAAAAAAAAAAAAAAAAAAAAAGGGTGGGTGGGGTTGGAGGGGACACCCAAAGTGATCTGAAGATTTGATGGTCCTTCTTTAATATTTCATTCTAAATCAGGCAGAGCAAAGAAACCATCTTTGCATACTGTCTCACATTTCCAGTTTTCTTTGGGAAGAGAGATTGTGTTCTGACTCTTGGTTCATGTAAGACCCCGATAGCGTCTCCAAATACAAACATCCTTAGTTTCCACTGAGCTGCTGCCAAGAATTAGGGTAGGCTAGAAAGAGTTGTCCTGAATGTTTGCTTTTTCACCTTTGGCAAGCAGCACCTAGTGGCCCTCATTGCAATGATTATAGGGTGTATGTAACATGCTGGGGTTTGGGCCGTGGACAGCAGGGCTGTCCTTGGAAGAATGCCAACTGGCTTCAGTTTTCTGCAACTGTAATTGTCGCTGCTGCTACCCCAGTACAGACTTCTGGGCTCTGGATACACGGCATCACTACACTCAGAGAGACCAGGCCTGTCTGACAGCCATCATGGGCTGGACCATGGGCAAGGCCCCCTTTCCAAATTAAGTATTAAATTAGCATTATTTCATCCTTATCCAAAAATGTGCTCAGAGCCTAGACGGGCCTTTCCTGCATGTTGGAATATGAACTGTACAATGCCGGAAGAGCTCGGCCTTCAGCAAGGCGTTTTGGATCGTGAGGCTTTGTGGTTGGGATTTCACTAAATGCCATGTTGGGGGCGGGGGGAGTCTTTCTTCTTTCATCCCAAGCCAAAGAACAGACGACTCAGTCTGCTTCATGCTCATCATCTTAATCACAGGCTGAAGATGGATATTTTTGGTTAGTTTCCTTTTTTTTTATATATATATACAAAATGCCTATTTATAGTCATTTGTTGACGGACTCTACCAATTACTTGAAAAACGTGTATTTAGAGAGAGACAGACTAAAAATGTGAGTTCGATGGGTGGCTATCATCCTGTATTAGATCAGCCTTTTGTGAGGCAGGACGAGAATGGAGAGGGTAGTTGGCACTCGATCACTCGTGCCAGGACTGCCCATCTGCTTTCACTTTAACCGGAGGATGATTAGAGCAAACGAACACTCTTCTTTCTGTCTGTCTTATCTTTGTTGTTATGAGCTCGCTGGACCCCAAGTTCACGTTTCCATGGGCGTTCTGTGTCAAAGCCCTGCGTAGTAGCTTTCTCCACGTCATCACCGTGCCAAGTCCTGTGCTCTCATTCCTGCTCTCTCCTACTTTCCTCTCTCCTGCTCCATTTTCTCCATGGAATATTTGGTTTCTGTGGCATTCGCTCTTCTAATCCAGCTCCTCCTTCTCGGTCTTTTGGGGGGATCCTTCCCCTTCCCCTCTTTGTCTTTCAGCATTGGCTTTCTTCAGCATTCCATCCTCTCCCCCTTTCTCTTCCCAGACCACATGTTTCTACCACTTCAAGTACAGCAGAGACAAGTCCAGTTGGGGGTCCAGCTTGGCAATGTGTAGGGGAGGTCAGAGAGGAGTTGCTATAGAAGCTATCTCATGGGCTGTCAGCTGTATAGAATATGTTTCTCCGACTCCTTGACCTCCACCTACACCGGGCATAGGGCTCAAAAAAGGCAGGTGGCGCATGGGGGCGATATATAAAGGCAAAGGAGCCAGTGGGATTGCATAAACTATTGTCCATGGAGGAGAAGGGGACACGCAGGCTGAAGAGGTTGAACCTGTTTTCATAGCCAAGGCCAGCAACAGGAGATAGATGGCGAGTTCTCTCTCCATAAATGCAGGGTTGGAGCACAACTGAAGGGTCGGCGAGTGAACCAAGAAGGCTGGATGTTGGCCACATGGTTCCCAGGTTCGCCTGGGTTAGAGGCACTGGAGAATCAACAGGCAGAAAAATCTGGGCAGGAGATATGATTTTGGAGTCTAGAATACACAGGGGAGTGTTGAAATAGAACCTCGGGCAATGAAAACACGTACGAGATGAAGAGAGAAAGAAGAAGAAACAAAGGAGGCTGAAAAAGGACCTCAGGTGGAACCAACAAGTCAGCCTCACGGAGCATCTTCTCTGGGCTGCGTACCACTTACTGTGGCAAGTGCTTTGTGTACATCTTCTCACTTGGAGCCTGGAAAGGCGGAACCTTCCCTAGGGAGAAGGACATCCCAAGAAGACAGGCACACTTCCTGCCTGGATCGCCTCTGTCAACCCTTTCTTCACCTTTCACATTTACCCTGTCCTTGGGGCCCAAGGGGCACCACCCTCCTGGGTCCTTCCCAGGGAGGTCTGCTTCTCCTTTGCAATCTGCCGGCACCTATGCATTTAGTCATGTAGGCAACAAATGTTTATTCCGCTATTTTAGAATTTTTGATGTTTGAACAAAATTATTTTCTTATTACCTGCTAGACCGGTTTATTCATGCTGAGAGTTCAGTATCTAGCACACATTCTGATCAACAAAATAGAAATTAGTTGAGTAGATAAATGAATAATAATGCTTAAGTTATTTATTCAAGATTCAATTTAATCCAAAGCATAAGAGGCTCTCCCGTCAGCCCATTTCAGACACACGTGACTTAATTTACCGGGATGGTCATGAGTTGAGGATTCATTGAGTGGTTGGTTGTTTTCTGTTTTTTGGTTTACATTGTTAAGTTGACACTCCTGGCTAATGTCAGACATTAACCAACTGTTGATGTTCCCTATAAAGCAGGCACATTCTCTGCATACTTATTATACACAATTCAATAATGATTAACATTTGAACTCTGGCTAGGCTGAGCAAACCACATCAAAGCACTTTTTTCACTAGGACGTTTAAAATATCAAATATGGACTGAGTGAGTAGGTGTCAGAGAAATTGACTTTGTAAACTGAAAATCATAAACTTAGATTCATTTGAAATCTGTCATGTGGAGTGCATATATATAAAAATTATGAGCATTTTGATTTTCCCCTTGTAGGTAATAAATAACATCTGTAATATTCTTCCTCACCTTTTTCTGATTAGCTTCATGTCTGGCGTATTTTTCCCAACACTCTTGTTAACATCATAAGGATTTCACCGAGGACAGACGGGATTCTAAATAAGGAGTGTGGGTGTAACAGAAAACTTGCATCAATCAGGTTTGAGTCCAGAAAGGAGGAGAATTTTTAATGGTAGTCAGGCTGCCCTGTTTTACTCTTCCCCAGGTGCACGCCAGCAGAGCTGCTCGGGTTCCAAAGAGCAGGACTACTGAGGAAGGATAAAGAGCATGTGGGCCCACCTCTCTGCTGGCATGGCTTCCCAGACCCCCTCATTCCCACACCTGTGTCCAAGTGGGTGTATCCAGGATGCACCCTGGCCACAGGCTTCCACTTGAGGTCAGTGAAGCCCAAGGGGTCTCTGGGGGCTGCCAAAGGTGACCCAAGGTGGAGAGGTTGGACCGCTCTGCTTTTAGCTACTTTATGTACAGGTGACTGCCCAGAGTTTGTTTGGAGGGAAGATTTTGCCACATAGTCTGAGAAGCACTGCTTTAACTGAATTGTGTAATTTCAACAACTACTATTTTAGGAATAGTAATAATAAATCACAGTTGACATTAACTGAGAGCTTACTATGTGCCAGGGACCCTGCTAAAGATTTTTGATATAATATCTCATTTAATCCTCAAGAAAACCTGAGGTTGTTACTCATTTTAATCATAAGAAAACAGAGTAAAATGCCCATGGTCATAGGGCTATTAATAAATAACATCTGTAATATAAGAGTTCGTCAGGAGGCTTGGGCCACAAAGCCAGAGATCTCAATCCCTTATAATTACAGCAATCAAGTAGCCCTGGCAACTTGGATAACTAAAACCCAACAAAACAGATGTTTATTAAGTGCCCATTGTGGTCAGGCATTAAATGATGCTTGATCTCCATCCCCTTAACTCTGTGCTTCACTCTACTCCTATCCCCTGTCCCCCATGTCCTCACCTAATTTTGGAAAAGTCTGACAAGCAGAGAGGCAGATAACTAAGGGTGGAAGGGAAAACTGTCTTGAACACCCTCCCTGAGTGCCCACCCCCAGCCTCCCTCCCACCACCTCACTCTCCTGTCTTCTTTCATTGGTGTTTTCTTTTCACTTCCCTTGTTGGTCCTCCCTTGCTTCCAGTGGATTCTTCTGCATCACGCCAGGGCAGGTCACAGCCACTCTCACTGCTGCACTAGCACATGCTCTCTGTCCTCGTTCCTCGGTGTTAGGTGTGGGGCCTCGATAAACACTTCACATTTTAATTTTACTTCAAGTGTGTATATCTGAAGATATGCTCCATTCCATTGTTTCCCCAAGATCATGTATGAATTAGAATTGTCTTTTTGAGCCAAGAACCCTGGTGTTTTGTTATTGTTGTTGTTGTTGTTGTTTAAATGGGGCATAAGACCAGAAATGGGGAACCAGTCCATAAAATTAATGGCAAGCAAAGTAAGAATCCATGACAGCCCTGATAGCTTACAGTGAGCCTGAGAAACAAACTCCCATGGGGTGGAATTGATTCCAGTAGTGTGGTCAGATATTTCAAAAAGCCTCAAGAAATTTTTGTGCTGAAGTTAAAGTTGCAGCAGAAACTGCATAATGATTGTTTCTAGCGTCTAAGGTTATGTAGGCTACAGGACCTCCTACAACTCTGTGCTCCCACCCACATCCCACTTTACACCCCAACCCCTGCATCATCACCCCAACCCTGTAAAATCATCATCATCATCATCACTGTCATCACCATCGTAGTCATCATCATCACCACCATCATCATCATCACCATCAATATCATCATCATCATCATCATCATCATCATCATCATCATCATCATCATCATCATCATCATCATCATCATCATCATCATCATCATCATCATCATCATCATCATCATCATCATCATCATCATCATCATCATCATCATCATCATCATCATCATCATCATCATCATCATCATCATCATCATCATCATCATCATCATCATCATCATCATCATCATCATCATCATCATCATCATCATCATCATCATCATCATCATCATCATCATCATCATCATCATCATCATCATCATCATCATCATCATCATCATCATCATCATCATCATCATCATCATCATCATCATCATCATCATCATCATCATCATCATCATCATCATCATCATCATCATCATCATCATCATCATCATCATCATCATCATCATCATCATCATCATCATCATCATCATCATCATCATCATCATCATCATCATCATCATCATCATCATCATCATCATCATCATCATCATCATCATCCATGCCGCTATTGGGGGGCCTTTTCCATCTTCAAAAACTTAGCAGAGAAGAACAGTAGAGTATCAGCTCAGGTTGTGGGGATTCCAGCCAGTATTTTTTAGGAAACTTTCCATAGAAAAATTTATTTTTAGATCCACATGCTTTTTTTAAAAAAATATATATTTTTTAGTTGTAGATGGACACAATATCTTTATTTATTTATTTATTTTTATGTGCTGCTAAGGATCGAACCCAGTGCCTCACACCTGCAAGGCTGCTTTACCACTGAGCTACAGCCCCAGCCCCACAATGCTTTTTAAAATAGGAAATAAGGCAACATTAGACACACTCACACCCAGCTATGTACATCCTTACCATGAAGCAAGATGAGAGCATCACCTTGGCCTAAACCCACTGTCACTGGGATGTGTGAAACCATGGGCAGACTGGAGATTGGACCCACACATGGGCAAGTGCCTCTCTCCAGCTGGGACTGAACGTGCTGTGGTCCCATGCAGACACCCAGGCTCTGGGCTGTGGGCCTCTCACCAGCTGGCACAAAAAGGACCTTAGTGACTTGAACTTCACTTAGAGTTTGGAATTCTTTGAACTTTCCACTAGATTGGCCAGGAAGAAATGACCAGCCAATCTAATGTTTAGTGTAAATTAAATTTTAATGTAAACTTTTGAGATAATTGATTCTCATAATAAACAAATAGGCTATTCTCTTATAAACTTTAAGCATAAAAGTTGAAGGTAAGTTATTGCTATTTAAGCCTAAATCATACTTGTTCACTAAAACCACACCTGACAGGATTCTATATTAGAAAACACAGTGAAACTAAGCTGTGGAAAGGTTGGAAGGGTCTCCGATGGTCCATGTGAGTGAACTTTACTGTAAGTAAATATCCTACATCAAGCATGAAGATGGCCTCACACTGGCAGGAAAGGGCAAAGGGCCAGTGGAAGAATGAAATTTTAAACTGATCTTGGTAGATTATGATAATAATTAAAAACAAAGAGAGCTCAGTGGAAATGAGTGGCAGGTCACAAGCCACAGGACAGAAAAGAGAATAAACCCTTAAGTGGCAAATCATATCTTTCATCCACAAACGCTGTTTTCCCCCTCTCTGTTCAAATTCTGAAATATAAATGAGGTCCCTGCAAATATAGGTCCTCCCCAAACCCAGACCAGAGAAGTGGATTTGTTTTCTGTGGGGTTTTTGGTGTTAGATTTTATTTCATTTTTCTGATATAATAATGACATCTGCCTAATTTACTCAGGAAATAACCTCAATCACTCCATTCTGACCTACATGCATCATCAAGATCTGCCCTTCCTGGGTATTGCTTAGGTACATCAATACCCTCTTCAGAAGCCAACTGATCCTTGCTTGCTTTCATATTTGGGTGAATTTAAGTTTCTCTCTTAATTTCTTGCCAAACCATACATACGTGCTATTTTCTTTTGGCATGAAAGCTTCCTATCTTCTCTGAACTTCCTCTTCTTATTTGCAGACAGCAATTTTTTAAAGCATTATGTAGTTAAAAGCTTCAATGGTTGGTTATATACCAAAATGTTAATAGCAACTAATAAATTTACAAGTATTTTTTTATTTTCCCATTCATACTTTTCTGTATTTTTCAGTATCCATATAATAGGATCTATAATTAGAAAAAAAAAATGTTTTATAAAAGTTAATCATAAACCATACTAGACAGTGATTTCCAAAGAGTCAGAAAGATACCTTATACAACCTAGAGAGCAGGTTGCCTTTCATGAAAATCGGTAGTATCCTTAGGCATTCCCCATTTGGTGAATCAATTTCCAATTACTAATCTGTGTCTTTCAAACTACATTGTTACCTCAGACACTTTCTTCAAACAAAAATAAGAAAAGTATACCATATTTAGTGGATACCAGAGATTCTTGCTTACAGATTGAACTGTTCTGTTGCAATAGAGATGAGAACCTGCACCCCTACTGACCAACTCACCATCCCATCTCAAGACAGATGTTGAGGTCTAGAACTCCTTCCAGATGTGGAGAACTGTGTTTTCCACCTCATTCTAGAAGCTTGAGATCCTTCAGATTTTACTCAGATAAGGAGCACCATAAGATACATTGTATGTAAGATAGGGATATCCTTCATTCACCCTAAAATTTTCTGCTTGTCTCCTTTTTTCATGTCCCAGTTCAATACATATGGCTAATTCATCTTATGACTGAGTATTTCTGTCTGATCAGAAAGTTTTATTATCTCTGAGGTGATTTTCAGCTCAGAAGAAAAAGATAAAGATACATATGTTTATGCTTCTCTCTTAGTTTCTCCATAGTTAGAAACTCCATAGTTTCTGCCCAGAGGTTAACAAACCCAACGCCCCTTTTTTATCCACCATGATGATGGATGGAGTGTTTGGCACTTCCAATTTGTGGTCTGAAACCCTCTGCTCTCTTGGCTTCTGTGATGTCCTGTTTAACCAGTTTTCATCCTCATATTATTTTCTTCTTCTTTCCCTCATTTGCTGACAGCTTTTCTTTGGCCAACAGTGCTCTGTTTCTGGGATTCTGCTTTGCTCTTGCTTAAGTCAACTAATCAATTTCCAGGGTTTGGTGGTCACTACATGGTAGGTGATATTTAAACCAGTGTGTGCCTTCAGTCTCTGAGACAGGGTCCAGTGCTGGCTATCTCTTCCTTGAGTTTGTACAACTCCTCAAGTCAAGATGCCTAATGCTGGACTCATATTCTCCCCACTATTTCCTGCACCAGCTTCTCTATTCTACCAACATCAACAATATTCTCCCAGTCACCAAGCTCTCACTCTTAGAATTTTAATTGTCTTGCATAACCTTTTGTCATGAAATACCTTGGATTGCACTTTCAAAACTTCTCTTAGATCTCTTTGCTCATCGCTTCTTATCATAGAATTTCCGAACAAAATGCTTTATTACCACATAGTTGTTAACCAACAAATATTTCTTAAATTTAGATCTAGTCCAACTCCATCAGAGAAATTTTAAGTTTGTTCACATGCTAAGAAATCAACCCCTCCTCTCTATCATCCCAACAGCCTATTCCATACACTATCAACTTAATAATGAAAACACCAATTTAATAATTCAATATTTCTTATGAATATAGATAGAAAATCCTCATCAAAATACTAATATATGGAGTCAAGTGATATACAAAAAGGATTGTATGTCAGGACCAAGTGCGATTTATCCAAGGAATGTAAAATTGATTTAAGATCTGAAAATCAGTTAATATAATATGCCATATCAATAAAGGACAAAAACACAAAATAATCTCAGTAGTTGTATAAAATACTTTAAACAAAATTCAATACCACTTCATGATAAAATCACTCAAACTAGAAATAGAAGGAGTCTTAATGAACTTGATAAAGCCCCATCTACAAAAAAATCTATGCTAATATCACATTTATTGGCAGAAGACTGAATGCTTCCCTCCTGAGATCAGGAATAAGACAAGGATATCTACTCTTGCCATTTGTATCAGCATTATACTAGAGATTCTAACCAGGAAGTTTAGACAAGGAAAAGGAAAAAAGACACCCAGTTAGCAGGGACATAAAACTATTATGATCTTGTATATTTAAAAACCTAGGATTTAGGTTTGAGTGCTTGCCTAGCATGTTCAATGCCTTGGATACAATCCCCAGCACTGGAGAAGAAAAAGGAAAAACCTAATGAGTCAACTGAAAAGCTGTTAAAACTAACAAACAAGTTTTTCAAGGGTGCACAAAGAGCAATACACAATAAATTATTTGTATTTCTATATAGCATCAGTAAACAAAGCAAACGTGAAATTATGAAAAGGGTCACATTTTCCGTAGCATCAAAAAAAAAATGGTATTTGTGAATATACAAATGACCATTAGATTTTACACTCTAAATGGGTGAATCGTGTCCTATGTGAACTATCTTATCTCAACAAAGCTTTAGAAAAAATAATCCAATCTTTAAATAAATTAAATCCTTCTTTTGTCTCCCTGTTAATTAGAAGAAAAAGTGGCAATTCCTACAGCCCAGTATTTAGCACTTTCTTGAGTTTGTTTCACCCATCTATCCAAGTATTTACTTTTGACTCCTGCAACAGCTACATTACTTGTCCTTCAAAGGCACTAAATTGTTAGAACTGTGTCTTCCATTCTCCAATCTAAAATTCCCATCTTCACCTTCTGTGTATCCAATTTTTATAGTCATTCCTTACTTCATTAATCTTTCTTATGTGCTCGCCACCCATGTGCCAAGGCACTGGGCTAAGGCTTTGGGGTGCAGAAGTGAATCAGACTTAGAACATACCCTCAATTTTATTACACTAAAAGTGATATGTATTGGCAGATGACACACAAGTGCACTTCTTAAAATCTTGTGAAGTCCCATTTCATCAGTCTTTCCTCTGTGCTTCAGCCATTATCAACTTCTTCCTACCATGATCTTTTAAGATATTAGGCCTTGGTCACATTCTGCTTCATATATAAAACCTCATGCCTTCATGTGTAATACTTAGCTTCCTGATTAATTTGTAAATTCTGTAAAGCTCGTGTGCATTCATTTTCTGTTGCTGCTGTAATAACCACAACCTTAATAGCTCAAAATGACACCAGTGTGTCACCTGATAGTTCTATGGGCCACATGTCTGACACAGGCCTTCCAGGGCTGACATCAAGGTGTCGGCAGGGCAGCATCCCCTTCTGGGGGTCTAGTATAGAATCAGTTTAGTTGCCTGTTCCAGCTTCTAACAGTGGTCCATATTACTTAGCTCGTGGCCTGCTTCTTCCACCATCAAAGATAGTAGTGTTATATCTCTCTGACCCTTCTCCTGTGGCTAAACCTCACTCTTATCATCAGGAAATACTCTGTGCTTCTGTGGACTCAATATGATTAGATTGGACTCACCAGATAATCTAGAATAATCTCCACATCTCAGAGTCCTTGCCCTTAATCATGTCCCTTTTGCTATGTAAGGTAACTCATTCACAGATTGTAGGAAATTAGGGTGTGGACATCTTGGGGGGCCCTTATGCTGCCTACCTCACCCTGTCTTAGACTTCTGTGTATTGTGTAAGAATCTCATACTGTATCGACGGATGGATAAAAAAAGTACTAACAACAAAAATGACAGCTAAAACTGGGGTAGCTATACAAAGTAGATGCAAAGAGTGAAAACATTAAAAGGACTTTTTTTCCCCAAAAAATAATGAAAAGAGCAGTCAACCAGAAAGTCATACTTCTAAATTTGTAATAACTTAATAATTAGTCTCAAAATGTGTGAAGCAAAAACTGACAGAACTAAAAGAATAAATAAATTCTCAGTTGTAGTGACTTTTAACAAAACTCTCTCCATGACTAATAGAACAAACACACAAAAATGCCCATAAAGCTGTAAAAGATTTGAACACCAAAGTGAATACACTTGAGCTAAGTGATTTGTGGATCACTGCACTCAACAACTTTGTGTGTGTGTGTGTGTGTGTGTGTGTGTGTGTTATAGATGAGAATGGAACATCAAAAGATTGACCATGTGCTAGGCCATTAAGCAAGTGTCAACACACTGTAATAGATTTAAATCATATACTGCAAATCTAAAATGATTCTAAAATGAAATGCTTATTTTTAAAAAATGAATAGATATGTCCTGTGATTGTAGTAAAATTAAATCAGAAATTAGTAATAATAACTAGAAAATTCTCAAATATTAATATTTTCAAATAACTATTTCAAATAATCTAAGTCAAAAAAGAAATCACAATGGAAGTTAAAGTATTTTGAATGGACTAATGAAAATACATATTTAAAATTGTATGACAAAAAATTAGATAACATTTATAGTATTAAATGTGTAAATTGAAATGAAAAAAAGCTAAAAATCAATTATTCAAGAATTTACAAAAAAGAGCAAATTAAGCCTAAAGAAAATGGAAATAACAAAGATAAAAATGTTAATGAAGTAGAAAACAAACATGCTCCTAAGACAAATGGAATTTTTTTTTTTTTGGCTAAGTGATTGATTGATTGATTTATTTATTTATTTATTTATTTATTTATTTATTAGTTCTAATCAGTTATACATGACAGTAGAAAGCTCTTCAATTCATTATACACAAATGGAGCAGAATTTTCACTTCTCTGCTTGTGCATGAAGTAGAGTCACACCATTCATGCAATCATACATGTATGTAGGGTAATGATGTCTGTCTCATTTCACCGTCTTTCCTACCCCTTTGCCCCCTCCCACCTCCCCTCTGCCCCATCCAAAGTTCCTCCACTTATCCCATGCACTCTCCCCATATGGATTAGCATCCACTTATCAGCGAAAACATTCGGCCCCTGGGTTTTGTTTTTTTTTTCCAAACTTATTTATTTTTTATTCTAAGTTGTTAGAAATGACAGCAGAATGTATTACATTTCATAATATAACTATAGAGCACATTTTTACATATCTCTGGTTGTATACAAAGTATATTCACACCATTCGTGACTTCATACATGCACTTAGGGTAATGATATCCATCTCATTCTACCATCTTTTTCGGCCCCTAGTTTTTTGAGATTGGCTTATTTTGTTTAGCATGATATTCTTTTTTTTTTAATTCTAAGTTGTTATAAATGACAGCAGAATGCATCACATTTCATATTATAGAGCACATTTTTACATATCTCTGGTTGTATACAAAGTATATATCTTCAACTCCACCTATTTGCCTGCAAATGCCATAATTTTATTCTCTTTTAATGCTGAGTAGTATTCCATTGTGTATATGTACCACCATTTCTTTATCCATTCATCTATTGAAGGGCATCTAGGTTGGTTCCACAATTTAGCTATTGTGAATTGTGCTGCTATAAACATTGATGTGCCTGCGTTAATGTAGTATGCTGTTTTTAAGTCTTCAGGGTACAGACGGAGTGGGATAGCTGGGTCAAATGGTGGTTCCATTCCAAGCTTTCTAAAGAATCTCCATACTGCTTTCCAGATTGATTGCACCAATTTGCAGTCCTGCCAGCAATGTATGAGTATACCTTTTACCCTACATCCTCACCAACAATTATTATTGCTTATATTCTTGATAACTGCTGTTCTGACTGGAGTGAGATGAAATCGTAGATTGGTTTTGGTTTACATTTCTCTAATTACTAGAGATGTTGAACATTTTTTATATATTAGTTGATCAATTGTATTTCTTCTTCTGTGAAGTGTCTGTTCAGCTCCTTAGCCCATTTATTGATTGGGTTGTTTGTGGGTTTTTTTGTTAAGTTTTTTGAGTTGTTGTTTTTTTTTTTTTTTTTTTTTTTTTTTTTTTTTTTTTTTTTTTGGTGGTACTGGGATTGAACCCAGGGCCTTATGCTTGCAAGGGAAGCACTGTACCAACCGAGCCATATTCCCAGCCCTTGAGTTCTTTATATGTCGTGGAGATTAGTGCTCTCTTTGACGTACGTGTGGCAAAAATTTGCTCCCAAATTACTCCCAAAAAGAAAGAGCTCCAAGGCTCTCTCTTCATGTTATTGATTGTTTCCTTTGCTGAGAATAAGTTTTTTAGTTTGAATCCATCTATATATTTATTCTTGGGTTTATTTCTTGCACTTTAGGAGTCTTGTTAAGGAAGTCAGGGCCTAATCCAACATGATGAAGATTTGGCCCTACCTTTTTCTTCTATTAGGTGTAGGGTCTCTAGTTTAATTCCTAGGTCCTTGATCTACTTTGAGTTGAGTTTTGTGCATGGTGAGAGAAAGGGGTTTAGTTGCATTTTGCTGAATATGGATTTCCAGTTTTCCCAGCACCATTTGTTGAAGAGGCTACTTTTTCTCCGATGTTTGTTTTTGGTGCCTTTGTCTAGTATGAGATACCTATATTTATGTGGGTTTCTCTCTGTGTCTTCTACTCTGTACCATTGTAAGAGCAAAATAATTTTTAAAAAATATTTTTAAAATTTTTAATCAAAACAGTACTTGTACAAATTCATGGGGTACAGCATGACATTGTGATATGTATGTACAGCATTTAATGATCAGATCAGGGTTATTGGCATATCCATCACCTCAAACATATATCTTCTTTGTGCTGGGAACATTCAGAATCTCCCTAGAAATAGCTCAGTGGAGCCGGGCGCAGTGGCGCACGCCTGTAATCCCAGCACTTTGGGAGGCTGAGACAGGAGGATCGCGAGTTCAAAGCCAGCCTCAGCAGTGGTGAGGCACTTAGCAACTCAGTGAGACCCTGTCTCTAATAAAATACAAAAAAGGGCTGGGGATGTGGCCCAGTGGTCGAGTGCACCTGAGTTCAATCCCTGGTACCAAAAAAAAAAAAAAAAATAGCTCAGTGGTAGAGTGCTCGTCTAGCATGTGTGAGGCCCTGGGTTCAATACCCTGTACTATGGTGGGGGGGAAATCCTCTCTACTAGCTATTTCAAAATAGCCAACCAGTTGTTGCTAACCATAGTCATCCTACTGCACTATAGAACATTAGAAGTTTTTCCTCCCATCCAGCTGCACCCCTACACCCACCAACCATCCTCTCTCTGCCCACCCTCTACACCCTTCCCAGGCTCTGGTAACCACTATTCTGTTCTCTACTTCTTTGAGATCAACTTCATATTTATTACATGTAAGTGAGAGCATGCAGAATCAATATAATCTTGATTCAAAAATAAGATAAGGAACATTGCAAGAAAAGAAATCATAGGCCAATTTTTGTCTTGAGCATAGATGCAAAATTTCTTAACAAAATGTGGATAAACCAACATATAAAAGTAATAAATGCCATGGCTGAAAGGGGTTTATTCTAGAAATGCAGCATTGGTTTAGCATTAAAAAATTAGTCAGTATAATTAATTACACCAAAGTATAAAAGAATATCTTCTCATATAGAAAAGGCATATGCTAAACCTTAACACCCATTTATAATTTGGAAAAAAAATAGCAAATTGGGAATAGAAAAGATCATCTTTAATCTGGTAAAATATATCTACAAAAAGTTTGTATTGCAATCATATTTAATAGTGAAATATTAAAAGCTTTCCCCTGAAATAAAAAATGAGTCATAAAGTCCCACTATCACTACTTTTATTCAGAATTGTGCTAGAAATATTTTCCAGTGTCATAAGGTAAAAAAAAAATGTATAAAAGATGGGAAGATAATCTATAGGAGATATTTTCATGTGACATGATAGCATACAAAGAAAATCCAAAGAATCTATAAAATTTAGGATTAGAAAAATCCAAAGAATATATAATTAAGAAATAAATTTAGCAAAGTCACTGTAAATAAATTTTTTTTTTTCTTTTCTTTTTTTTTTTTTTTTTTTTTTTTTTTTTTGATACTGGGGATTGAACTCAGGGGCACTTGACCACTGGGCCACATCCCCAGCCCTTTTTTGTATTTTATTTAGAGACAGGGTCTCACTGAGTTGGTAAGTGCCTCGCTATTGCTTGAGGCTGGCTTTGAACTCGCGATCCTCCTGCCTCAGCCTCCCAACTGCTGGGATTACAGGCCTGCGCCACCACACCCGGCATGTAAATGAAATTTTAAAGAGCCAATTTTATTTTTCTATGTCAACAACAAACATTTAGAATAGTAGTATCAAATAATATCAACCAATTATGAATAAGCCTAACAAAAGACGTGTGACTCCAGACACAAAGCAATAAAACATTATTAAAAGAGAAAAGCTTTAAAAGCTAAGTAAATGTCAGGCTTCACTAGTCGCATTACTTGTAAAATTCAGTATTTGAAATACCCCCTGGTTGATCCCTAGAGTCAGTACCATTCTAATCAATATCTCAGCAGGTAGTTTGTGAAACTTGACAAGCTGATCCTAAAATTTATATTGAAAGTATTAAAGGCCAAAAATGATGAAATCAAATCTTGATGAACAGCAGACTTGGGGGACATATGCCACCAGCCAGAAAAACTTGCTATCATTCAACAGTAAATAAGACTGTGGTATTAGCACAAGGATAGGCAATAGCCCAGCCAGTCAGGATGGAGACTCTAGAGCTGTGCTGTCGAGTGCAGGAATCATCACATGTGACAACTAAAATTCACTAACGTTGATTCAAATCAAATGTTCCGCTCCTCGGTTGCACCGGCCACTTTACCTGTGCTCACGGCCACATGTGGCCAGTGCCTGAAATATAGGGAGCATGGGTTCAGAACATTTCCATCATCATGGAAAGTTCTATTGGACAGTGGGGCTCTAGAGACACTCCATGTTCATCACTCCATGTTGAAATATTGTTTTTGACAGAGATGTCACTGCAATTGATTGGGAAAAGGACAGTCTTTGCAATAAATGGCATTGGGTCAGTTGAGAACTGAGTAGAATTCTCATGTGTTGCAACACTATACAGCAATAAAAATGATGAGGTACTGGAAATAGGCTGGATCCCAGCAACGTAGATGAATCTCACTGACATTATGTGGATCAAAAGCAGCCATAAATCAGAGTAACATATATATAGTTCCAGTCACGTTAACTTCAAAAGCAGGCAGAATACCTCTGCTAGTCAAAATCAGGACAGCAGTTACCTTGGGAAGAGGAGGGAGTACCCAGGCTGCTGGCAGGACCCTGAAGTCCCAATAAAGCTCTGTGTCTTGAATGGCTGATCTTTACCGGGGACAGTTTACTGTTCATCAAGCTGCATACCTGTGATTTGTGCACCTTCTCTGTGGGTGTTATAAAAAAGGGTTTTATAGCAACCTCGAGGATGACACAGGAAAAAAAATAGTTTTGTTGGTTAAATAAAAAATAAAAGGTGACATTTACCTCTAAAATTTTTAGATAGACAACAGTTTTTAAATCTGAAAATACAGATACAGAATGTGGACAAATGGGACATTGCCAATAGGAGGGCCAATTGGTATATGTTGGAAAGTTGGAAATGTGGGTACCTGGCAACTGGACGGTTTTAGTTCTAGACACAGACCCTAGAAAAACTCCAGCACCTGTGCACAAGGAGATGTGGACAAGTATTCATTGCAGGAAATCCAATAATAATAAATAATTATAACAGTTAAAACAACCTGAGGGCTGAGGTTGTGATTTATAGAGCGCTTGCCTAGCATGTGTGAGGCACTGGGTTCAATTCTCAGCACCACATTAAGCAAATAAATAAATAAAATAAAGATATTGTATCCACCTACAACTAAAAATATCTTTTTTAAAAAACCTGAATGCTCATCAATAGGGCAATAGATAAATAAAATGTGTATGTTTATATAGTGAAATAGTGAAGTTACAAGGACTATAAGCACGTACACAAGAGGAATATATGTATGTACAGTGAATGAGAAAGTTGCAGGATATGTATGACATAACATCTGTATATTTTTAAACTCTGAAACAGTACTGCATACTATTCCTCAACACATAGTCTTGCTACTACACTTTACAATGACTGGAGTCAGGATAGCAGCATCCTGTGGAGGAGTAGGTGAGGGACTGGGATTGAGTAGGGAGTCAAAAGAGTCTCAATTTCATATTTGTTGTACAGGTTATTTTTATTAAAAAGAAAAAATCAGGACTGGGGATGTAACTCAGTGGTAGAGCACTTGCCTAGGGCCCCTCAGTTTGCTCCCCTGTATCCTTCTCAGATTAAATTTGATTAAAAATTTTTAAATAAAGTAAGCAAATGTAGCAAAAATGTTATCTGTTCCTCCTGGGTTATGTTATTCTGTATCATTTTCTCTGTTTAATTTCTCAAGATGAAAAATACAAAATTGAGATAATAGTGTCTTTCATTGTTTAGTCTTAGCCTTATTTATTGTTTGGGTGTTTTATGTTCCTGTTGGTGTTAAGAAAAATATGTATATAAATATAAGTATGATGGAGATAGCTGTTTCCCTTTTTTTTGTTTATATTCACAAAGCATGCTTGTTTTATTTAACATTCTTGGATATCAAAACGTGGCTTTCATACAAACTCGTGAGGAATAAGACATGAAGGCTTACAGTTGTACCACAGACTGTGTCCTGAGAACCCACTTCCTGTGATAGATATCCTCACACACTTCCACCAGAAGCATCTGTTTGCGTTGGAGCCAAAACATCTACAAGCAGAGAAGCAAGAAGTCAAAAAAGATTTTCCTCTTTGGTGCTACAGATTTATTGCTGTGCAATGACTAAGACTGAAGCTCTGAAACCACCAGTGGTTTATTGGATCAGTCTCCGTGTGTGTCCACAGGGTCAATTTCAAAGGCTGACAGAGAATGGGCTTTCTGCCTCTTCCACCACTGGCCATGCTTCCTGCATCAAACTTGCATTAAAACCCTGGAGAGCACCAAAATCCTGCTTTGGTGGGGAGAGAGGCACTCTCAAAGTCTTTTTTTTTTTTTTTTTTTTTTTTTTTTTAATTTGTGACAGGGTCTCACTCTGTTGTCCAGGCTCATCTTGAACTCCCGGGATCAGGCGATCCTCCTGCCTCAGCCTCCCAGGTGCTCACACAGTGCACCCAGCTTCTCAAAATCTTTTATTTATTTATTTGTTTGTTTGTTTGTTTGTTTATCATTAAATTATTTATTTATTCTAATTTGTTATACATGCTTACAGAATGCAATTCATTTCATATTACATATATAGAGCACAACTTTTCAAGTCACTGGTTCTACACAAAGTATTTTCACACCTTTCGTGTCTTCATTCATGTACTTAGGGCAATAATGTCTAACTCATTCCACCATCATTCCTACCCCTTGCCCCCTCCCTAACCCTCCCTCCCCTTTGATCTATTTAAAGTTCCTTCATTCCTCCCACACTCCCACCCACCCCATCGCCATTATGAGTTAGCTTCCTCATATCAAAGAGATCATTCAGCCTTTGGTTTTTTGGGATTGGCTAACTTCGCTTAGCATTATTTTCTCTGACTCCATCCATTTACCTGCAAATGTCATGATTTTATTCTCTTTTAGTGCTGAGTAATGTTCCATTGTGTATATATACCAAAGTTTCCCTATCCATTCACCTAATGAAGGGCATCTGGATTGGTTCCACAATTTAGCTATTGTGAATTGTGTGCTATAAACATTAATGTGGCTTTGTCCCTGTAGTATGGTTTTTTAAGTCCTTTGGGTGTATACCAAGGAGTGGGATAGCTGGGTCAAATGGTGGTTCCATTCCAAGTTTTCCAAGGAATCTCCATACTGCTTTCCAGATTGGCTGCACCAATTTTCAGCTCAAACTCTTTTATAAAAGGAAGGTAGATGACTAGTTTCACCACCATGTAGAGTCTGCACTTTTATAGACATACCACACACTGTGGCAATTAGTTATTGTGCTGGTAATTGAGCAACCTTTTGAAGTACTCCCAAAGCAATTGCTGTGACCATATTTGAAAAGTTAACAGAGGAATGTCAACTTAAAACAGTTTAAATATTATGCAGCTAGGTTCTAAGTTGAGGCTTTTAAATATGCTCACATAGGAGTGAGGTGAGGGAACCCCCATCCCTTGCCCTTATGGATCCACCAGGGTCTTCAACTAGAGCTGAACTCCCACAGTTCCTTATACCCTTTTCCCCAGAGGCAGGTGAAGGAGGGAGTTAGCCAAGGAAGGAACTAAGCATGCTCACCCTAGACCCTTTTGTGTGTCTAATATCGGAGCTAATGCATCTCCTAGATATACATAAGCTGTCTTTTCTGCAGCACTGTGTATTCCTAGGGAGTCAAGTGGTTGTCCAGCAAGATCAATGGTGGTTGCCAGGTGTGGTGGTACACATCTGTAACCCCAGCTGGTTGGGAGGCTGAGGCAAGAGGATTGTGAGTTCAAAGCCAGCCTCAGCAAAAGTGAGGCACTAACTCAGTAAGAGCCTGTCTCTAAATAAAATACAAAATAGGGCTGGGGGTGTGGCTCAGTGGTTGAGTGCTCCCAAGTTCAATCCCTGGTACAAAAAAAAAAAAGATCAATTGTGGTAACTAGGTCTTCCTAAGTCAAGAGTCAGTTATAGCAAGGTTTCTGTGGCATGGATCTGAAGCTATGTTCTCTCCAATTGACTTTATCTTTATCGGTAACAAAAGCATTATTTTTAGCCCCATCTGTCTTGTCTCTGCCTCTTAATTGGATCCAAACTCAAGAGGGAGTAGATATTAGTCATTGCTTCCCTCAGAAGCATAATGCTTAATTACTTCAAGACTTCAAAATGATAAATTAATGTACTGCATGATACCAACTAATAATTTGTATACCAAATTTACTGTTATACCCATAGTTATTCTGTCTGAATAGTTAATTGAACATTGCTCACTTACTTTTAGATTGCATAAGTGTTGTTTTAAAATAAATATGTATGTTATTTTCATGGTGTGCTTAAATTCTCCTGCCTTGAGATAGACTGCATTAATGTGCATTTTATAAATTTATTACACTATCTACATAGATATAAGCATCTACAGAAAATGCATTTAATTTATACATTTAAGAGGGAAAAATAAAAACCACCAAGATTCAAGAAAGCAACTCACTGTGCTGTAACAGAAGACTGTTCTGCAAATGGCCAGCTGCACATTGGCAGAACGTAGTGATTTTAAGGATGAATTAGTATTCTAATCTCTTTGGGATTTCCTTTATATTTGTGGTGGTTTATGACTGACATTTAATGTAACTATAGCTTTCTGTTTATATTTAATAAAAGATTCATTTCTGTGGTGGTACACACATTTGCACTCCACTGGTGAATAAAAGCTACTGTTCAGCAAGAAGGATATAAAATGTTGATTTATAATGACACGTTCCAATAACAGCAATCTAACTCTTCCAAACTGTTTCTTCTCAGGTCCTGGAAGCAGCATGGCTCCAGCAAAGGATGATTCTTCCCTTCCCAAATATTCAGCCTTTAACACATCTGTCCATGCTGCCATTAGACTAGGGAATTGGAAACTTCTCACAGGCTTCCCAGGTAGGATGCTTAGCTTAGCCAAGGTCCCTTCCTGCAGTGAACAGGGCAGGGCTGTGTCCTCTGGTAGTATCTCCAGTCTCTCTGCAGATTGGGATTGTGTTCCCTTGGCCATTTCTCTGGGACGGGAGGACTTTATCACTCTCGTTCTAGCCACTTCCCATCTCCTCCTACTTGGCTTCTCAAGGCTCCTAGGACCCACCACTCCTCTCACTTTGCTGAGATACCTGAGACATTAGCTAGTTATTCAAATCTTTTATGGCCCTCCTGATATATGCCATAAGAAGACAACGATTTATTCAAGGTTTTCTTGTCCCACTCTGAAGACTATTCCCAGTTACATGGCTTCCATTGTTGTCATGGACCAAGTCAGCTTTCCCACCAGAACATCAAGGACAATGTACCAAAATAACTACTGCCTTTCGCAAAACGTACCTCTGGGGCTGCTAAATCAGGAGCTAATGAGGAGGAATGGTTAGGATTGTTCCTCCCACCACCACCCTGCAATTGAGAATTAACTTATAGCAGGAGTAAAAGGAAGAAATTCCACTCAAATGCTTCATGGAAAAATATGGATTTCAGGTATGTGTGGCTGTACATCTAGCTAGCAGAGAATCTCTGAAAGCTACGCCCTCAACCAGTGGTGTAGCTGGGGAAGGAGGCAGTTTCTGTTTCCCTGATCATATTCTCTAAGAGTTACATGTTTTACAGAGACATTTTATAAGTAGTAGTAAGATGGGTAAGGCTGTGATACAGTTAAACAGTGCTTATAATGGGGGTGTTCTTGGTATTTGCAGCAAGACAAATCATTCGGGACTGTCCCATGGGTTGTAGGACATTTTAGCATCTCTGGCCCATGTCCAGTAGACACCAGGAGCACTCTCACCACCGCCCCCAATCATGTGACAACTAAAAATTCCCCCTCACACACACTCATGTGCACACATTTCTAGATGTCCCTCGTCATAAAGCAGCAAGACATGTCTCATTAAAGCACTGGAATCAGATTCTGAAACGAATCTAGTGATAGCACCAAGGGCAGCATCTTTTTCAGATGCCTACACCCACAAGCCAGTATAGCCTTGTCCCCAGAGCCTCCCCAAGATTAGCAGTTGCCTACAGTGCCTCCCCAGTAAATGATTTTGTTTCTTTGCCAGGCTGTGGTTCCTGGATCCCCCCACCATCTCAACACAATGTTTCTGAAATACCCTCATCGGACCCACCAAGCAAGACCCTCTGGCTCTTTGATATTGATCAGGACCCGGAAGAAAGACATGACCTGTCCAAGGAACATCCCCACGTGGTCAGGAAGCTCCTTTCACGCCTGAATTTCTACCAGAAGCACTCAGTGCCTGTGCATTACCCAGCAGAAGACCCCCGCTGTGACCCCAAGGGCACTGGCGCATGGGGCCCCTGGATGTAGGATTTCTGGAGGTTGGAATGCATTTCTGTTCCAAACTGGACCTCAGTTCTTGAGTCGTGCAGCCTCTTGTCCCTTTTTTCCTCCCACTCTGGTTCACCTGGCCCTTCTAGTGCTCTAAACCACACCAAGGAGTCCAGTATCAACCCTAGTGCATTTAAGAAGCTGATAAAATCTAGAATGCTCCTGCCATCGGCTGGAGCTTGTGTCTGCAGGCAGGGGTGGCCGGGTTCATCCGCTGTTACTAAGCTCCGGGACAGCTGGGAACTTGACATGGGAAGTTCTCATTGAGTCCCAGAGGCTGGAGCAGCTGGCTCTTGTTGCCTCGCAAGTCAGACAGTAGATTTCCCTCTGCCAATAACCAGTTTTATTGGAGTGACTCACATTTCTTGTAACAAAGGAAGGGAGCAGACAAATTGTTAATGGTTCTTTTGGCCGGGAGTTCTCTCTGTCTGTGAGAGATCTTGCTCAGGCCTTCCATGTGAATGATGCCCCTCGGCTCACCCCTCACTCATCTCATCACCAGTGTAAGGCCCACTTCACTTAGGTCAACACAGCCAAATACCAACACCTTGGTTTTGGTTTTAACAATAAAGAAAATTTTTTTTTAATCCTGATTTTTCCCCCCAGCCATTGCTCATTCTGTCTAGACTTCCTGTCACTTCCAACTGTGACTCTTTACCTGCCATTCCTTTTGACTCCAGTGTCCTGTGGGAAGGCCACTTTGCCCCTCCACTCTGACCACTCCTGAATTTTGGAACAATACCGAGCCCTGCCTTCCTTTTGCCCCTGTTTCTAAAGCCAAGCCCTGCTCAGAGAAGGTGGCCAGTTTGCTCTATGATCATGCCCACGGGGGACGCTGGAGGGGGCCAGGTGGTAGATGCATGGGTCCATGGCATCTGTCTGCTAAGATCAATATTGTAGCTTTAACTCCTGATATATAACATGTTGCACTGCTATTCCTGAGCAGTAAGGAGAGATTTATAATACTATCTTATTCTGTATTATATTAAAGTCAGATTATTGGAAATATATGGTGCTAGAACTAATGACATTTATCATCTTTACCCAACTCCCGGGTTGGCAAACACCTGGCCAAAATGTCCCCAATCACCCCAAAGCCTGTGGCAGATAGCATGAACTAACTGAGCCTGAATGTTACTCCTGCATCCTTCCAGTCCCAGGGCTGGAGGTAGCCATTAGTATTCTAAGATTGGAGGCCACCACTATTTGACACCCGTTTGTTCTCCCTATTGTACCCTCAAAAGCTGTACCCAGTTCCAGTTCCTTGTTTGCTGTGTATACTGTGGATGTTCCGTAGTCAATGAATTTAAAGAATTTTAAAGAGTAATTTTAAAAATCTATCATTTGAGATTTTGTTTTATCCAAGATAAAATAAAGTCTCATTAGACTTTCTGATTCTATACAAGAAGATGAAAAGGTTCATGTTGTTATTAGTGTACTAATGTTACTTCTTTCCAAATTTGTTTACCTTTAAGGAAGTTTTTTTTTTAATTTGTGAGTTTGTTTTTCTTTGTTACTACATGATTCTTCCAGATTTAAGTGACAAAATAAAAATAATCATTTTAAAAATGTGTCAGCCATGCATACGGGGCTCCTACTTGGGATGATGAAAAGGTTCTGCAGCTAGGAAGCAACGATGGCTGCACAACATCATGAACTCCTTCAATGCCACTGAATTGTGTACTTCAACATGGTGAAATGGCAAATTTTATGTTATAAAGACCTTATCACAATTTTAAATTGCCAATTTTATAGTACGTGAATTATATCTCAATAAGTCTGTTACATAAATAAATACACCAAAATTATCACAGTGAAAAAAAATGTGTCAGACTTTGCCCTAAGATTATACACTATAAAGTAAGGTGTTGGAGGGAGGTCAAAGAAGAGGTGGAGCAAAAACAAAGCACTAATGGAGAATATTAGTTTTCTACGGCTGTGTAACAAATTATCCCAAAATTTAGCAGCTTAAAACAAAACACTGCTGGGCGTGGTGGCGCACGCCTGTAATCCCGTCACTTGGGAGGCTGAGGCAGGAAGATCGCGAGTTCAAAGGCAGCCTCAGCAATGGCGAGGCACTTAGCAACTCAGTGAGACCCTGTCTCTAATAAAATGCAAAAGAAAAAAAGGGCTGGGAATGTGGCCCAGTGGTTAACTGCCCCTGAGTTCAATCCCTGGTACCAAAACAAAACAAAACAAAAAAACCCACTCTTATTATTTCACACATAAGATAAGGGTCAGAAATCTGGGAGTAGATGAGCCAGGTGGTTCTGATTCCTGGTCTTTTTGACTCAGTAGTCAAGCAGTTGAGCAGGGGTGTGGTCATCTGAAGGCTTGGGTGGGGTTGAAAGCTCTACTTCTGAGAAGACTCACCAGGGTCTTGGCTGCAGGCCTCAGTCCCTTAATACATGGGCATCACCATAGGCTGCCTAAATGTCCTCAGATGGGTAGATAACTTCTATCAGAGCAAGGAATGTGAAGAGAGAGGGCAAGCAGGGAGCTACAGTGCCTTTTATGACCTGGTCTCCCCAGACGTATAGCCCTTGCTGTGGGGATGTGGTGGAACCTTTAGTAGGTAGAGCCTAGTGCAAGAAAGTTAGGTTATACCCTGGGAAGAATTTTGGAACTCTGGTTACACCACTTCTCTCTTTTGCTCCCTGACCACCAAGAGGTAGGGGTGTCTGCCATATACTCCCACCACAATGTGCTGCCTTGCCACAAGACCAAAAGCAGTGGGCCAACAACCATAGACTGAAACCTCTAAAACAGTGAGACAAAACAAACCTTTCCTCTTTACAAGTTGATTTTTCTCATGTATTTGTTTCAGTGTCAGTAAGCATGACTAACATATAATTACACACTATTGGGTTTTGTTTGTTTGTTTGTTTGTTTGTTTTTAGTGTTTGCTATATTCCAATCAGTGTACTGAGTTGAAAGAATTAAAAGTAACCAGAGGTGATGTTTGTAAAGATCAATCTTTTTTGTTTTGTTTTGTTTTGTTCAGTACTGGAGATTGAACTGAGGGCCTTGCTAATGTTGTGCAAGTGTTTTTCTCCTGAGCTACATCTCCATCCCCTATTCAATCTTTAGGAGGGTTACTTTGTTTTCATCTCTTCCATTTTTTCAATATCCAGTCTTTATCCAAACATAAAATTATTTAGGTTAAGAAAATAAAAAAAGGAAGAATTATGTCTTTTTATAAGGCACATCAGAAAACTAACAAGTATCCATCAACAGACAAATGGATAAGGAAAATGTGATATATAAATAGTGGAACACTTTTCAGTTCTAAAAAGAACTGAGCTCAGGAGGCTGAAGCAGGAGGATCGAAAGTTTGAGGCTAGACTGCAATTTACTGAGACTCTGTCTCAAAAAAATAAATAAATAGAAAGGACTGGGGATGTAGGTCCATGGCAGAGCACATCTGAGTTCAATCCCTCTAGTGCTACAAAAACAAAAATGAAAAAGAATGGAATTCTGGGCTGGGGTTGTGGCTCAGTGGCAGAGCGCTCGCCTCGCACTTGCGCTGCCCGGGTTCGATCCTCAGCACCACGTAAACATAAATGCATTGCATTGTGTACAACTAAGGTAAATAAATAAATATTTTAAAAAAGAATGGAATTCTAATACATTTTACAATATAAATTAACTTAGAAAACATCATGCTGAATCAAAGAAGCCAGGCAAAATGGCAAGTATAGTATGACTGCACTATTATGAAATAAGCAAATTCATAGAGAGAAACTAGATTAGAGGTTGCCAGGTCTAGGGAAGGGGCAAATAGGGAGTTTCCATTCATCGTTGGGGTGATAGAAAATTTTGGAAATGGGGCGATGATTGTACAACATGGTGAATATAATCAATGCCACTAAATTGGTTGCAGTGGCAAATTCTACATTATCTGTGCATATCTTATCACAATATAAAAATAAACACATTGGGGGGAGGGGATGCATCAAGAAATTCTGAATTGGGAGAGAAGAGAACAGCAGAAGAAAAAGATAGCTGGGCTAAAGGCCTGCAGCCTATGTTATGGAAAGTATCTACACTTTAATTTCTGGTGTAGATTGGACTTCCAGGTAAGACAAAACTAATCAATGGTGATGGAAGTCAACATAGTTGTTTCCTTTGTGGGAGGGGAGATTGGCTGAGGAGAGCCAATAACCTTTCGAGGTTCAGAACATCTTGCCCTGGTTGATCTTTACATGGGTGTATGCTTATGTAGAAATTTGCTGAGAGATATTCTTGTTACTTACTCTACAGTTTAGATCACATATGAAATTAAAAAGTACTTTTAGACAAAAACCAAAAAAAAAAAAAAAAACACCTGCCCTTAGAACAAAATGAGTGCTACAATATTTATCTTTTTGTTTTGACAAACAAAATGGGCTTATAAACACAACTGTTTGTAAATAAAACATTTTCAGTGCTGCAGGGAATTCATTATTTGAAGAAAACTTTTTTTTTTTTTTTTTTTTTTTTTAGAATCCATTGGTAAACACAAGTTTAGGTCTTGTATTTGCAAAGCCTAAATGCATGGATTTAGATTTCCTAAGTTGAGCCTTCACTGCCCAGGTTTTCCTGATAGATTCACATGCATAGATGAGAGGCTGGCAGAAGAGGATACGAGACCAGGCAAACCATACCAACATATCTGGAGGTGGGGCCTTGTTGCCCAAGTTGTTGTCAAAATTAATCCACATTGCAGAATGTATTAGAATTCCATGCCCTCTTATGGCTAAAAAAATTCCAGTATAAAATAGTATGATTCTAGTATTAAAATATTGTATATAAATATTATATATAAATATTACAATATTTTTGTTATTTATATAGTATATATTTCATATATATATTATATTACATATTACATGTTATATATTATATTACATATGATACATATTAAATTACATGTAATATGTATTCATATATATAAAACAGTCTATTCTAGTGTAAAATATATTCTAGTGTACCATATTTTGCATATCCATTTCTCTGTTGATGTGCACTGAGTTATTTCTCTGATGTGCCTTATAAAAAGATATTACAATCTAATTCTTTGCTCTAACGCTCTTTCCAGCCTGATTTAAGAATATTCTGGCCAATATATTGACTAAATATATTAAAATAGTTCTTATCCTCTGCAGTGATCACTTGAACTTTAAAATCTATTTTTTTGTCCAAGTAGAGAATAGCCATGGTTCGTAGATTGGTTCATTTAGGGGCTGTTGAAAAGCCAGTCTGTTCATCCTGAGCATCGCCCTTATGATCACTAAGGACAGGTAGATGCAAACAGTCTAGAAGCAATCACCACTGGCCTTTCACCTTTGCCCCGTTGCCATGGGAGCCACTCACCTGAATGGCAGGAAGCACCAGAGGAAAGCGCCTACCTGCACCTCCCTGGGGCCCCCTTTGGAAACTAGAGAGTCATTTCATTCTCAAACTAATTCACAAGAGGAACCAATCATTGGTCTCCAGATATTTCATAACCTTTATAATTTTTCTAACAAAGGCGTTAATACAGTATCATTATAACAATTTTTTAAAAAACAGAAAACATACAACAGAAAATTAATCCATAAACTACCTACAGACAACTCCATTGACCTTTGACCCCTCTGTAAGAGAGCAATCAAGTGGCCCCTTCCCAGGTGTGTCTTTGTGCCTAGCTGAGTTCTCTTTAGAGATTCAAGATGGTAGATAAATAAAGTGTCACCTCTTCAGGAAATCCTCTTTTTAATCTTATTAATGAAGGACAGATGTTCCCAATATATTTACTCCCCAGGGCTGGGGTTTAACACACACCTTCCACCACCTGCTTGCTTTCCTCCCTGGGCCTCAGGAGGGGGTCTGGCCACAGAGGGGCCGGTGTGATCAGTCCAGCCAGCCAGCCAGGGGTCTGGCCTCTAGTTCAGATCAGAATCTAACAGAGTCCAGTAGAGGAGGTAAACACACACCTTCCCCCCACAGGTGAACAGGTAAGTAATTGACTGGGTTTTTATTTATAGTAAGTGAATCAAAGCTTAGATTTGCTGTTTGTAGGTAATATGCATCGGAGGTGAAGATGGGGTACAGATGCCAGGCATGGTACCTCCCCCCAACAGAGGAAGAGGAGACCCTGCTCCCAGGATGCTCACCAACCCATGGAGCACAAAGGTTGGGGGCAGATAGGAGGAGGTCCCAGGACAGGGCCTGAAAGAGGAAGGGCTTTGTGGAAGAGCTCCCAAGTTGGACATACATTGCTTGGTCAAGCCCAGTAAGAAAATTCACATTTTTTTTTCACATCCTTGAGCACAATTGAGTTCTTGTTACAGGAATCATTTCTAAAGTGAAAACCTTTGATTAGAGCAAGCTTTGAATCTGTGAGGGAAGTTGCTGGTGGGGTTTTAATAGGTTATTTGGTTCCCCATAGAACATGTGGGTTTCTCGGTTCTTCGACCAGGGCTTGAGTGAAAGGTTTAGGTTTCTGACATATGACTGATGGAAATACGTGTCCCGCCCCCACTATGAGGATCCAGGACTGCTGGACACGGAGAAGGGCGTTTCTCAGTGAGGCCTGCAGCGCACTATCACTGAGGTCCAGTGGGGAACCTGCCCTACCAAAAAAGCCACTGAAGCTCACGGGGCTGGAGGAACCCCAGTAATCCCCTCAGCCTTACAGGACACCCTAAGTCACTCACAAAGTACCTTTCACTGCTGGAAGTCAACATGGAGCTTGTCCTTACGTTCTTCACTAGAATGAGTACTCTAAAGCCACGCTTTTCAAGATCACCATAATGAAAGGAAAAATGGTATCATTGATAATCATAAAAATGCAGACAACGAATAAAAATTGCTCTCAAACTTGGAGTAGAAACTATTCCTAGCTAGGAGGAAGAGAATTAAAGAGTAAATAACCTTTGTACTACGTGACTCAGTGTCACCAATGCCAGTTCTGTGACTTGGCAACACTGCCTGGAGCCAAGGAACCTCCCAAGGACGGAGACAGCCCACTTTGGGTTCTGGGTGGTGCCTCACAGTGACTGGTAACCTCACTTCCTAATGTCACCACTGCTCCTGTGCCCTCCATTTACCATTTTCGTTAAGAAGAGTAACAGCTGCACTTTTTTTCTAACAGTTTGGGTTGTGCACTGGAAATCCCCGAGCCAAGGCAGGATTCTAAATGAGTGAAATGTATGAACACAATAGCAAACCAGCATACACTTCTGCAATACGGTAGAAAACCACAGAGGATCCCACGAAGGAAGAAGACAGGAAAGCCAATAAACAGGTTGGTGGAGTGGCAATATACTGAGATGGGATGTTTGCAAGTAATAACTCAACAGTGAGATGAGAAAAATGAAACAATATGGAAAGTTTCTGGATGAAGGATTTCCCTGATTCAGGTTCTAATCCCCTTTCCCCAACTTAATTTCTGGGATTATAATCTCTGGTCACCTGGATCATAGGGCTGCCCTCCCAGTAGACTCGGTGTCAATGAGGCCAGGGATTTGCTCCTATTCTGCTTCACCTGCCACCTCATATGCCCTAGGTGTCCATGTGGGCTTCTGGCTCCAATTCTCCACAACCTCTTTAGACTCTAATTTAGAGTATGTCATATACGTCATATCTTGCTAATTATAGAAGCAAAGGAAAGGACTAAGCTTTATTGAGAACATACTATATGCCAAACACTGATGATCTTTCCAATGGCCACTAAACTTACAATACTACAACCTGTTAGGTCTTTTTTTTTTTTTTTTTTTATCTTTTTTTCTTTTTTGGTACCAGGGATTGAACTCAGGGGCACTCGACCACTGGGTCACATCCCCAGCCCTTTTTTGTATTTTATTAGAGACAGGGTCTCACTGAGTTGCTAAGTGCCTCATTATTGCTGAGGCTGGCTTTGAACTCGAAATCCTCCTGCCTCAGCCTCCCAAGTGCTGCGATTATAGGCGTGCGCCACCGCACCTGGCTGTTTTTGCCATTTTGCCATTAATCTCGCATGAAGTCAGTAAGGCAGTGAGTTGGAATTGCAGCCAGACTTCTCTTAACCCAAAGCCTCCCTTTTCTACTGTGCTTCTCTGCATATTAAGACCCCCTTGTCCCTGCCTGCCTTTTCTTCCCTTTGTCCTGCATCTCTAAGGACAGAGCATAATCTGTAAGAAGTCCTGTTTTTGCAATTTTGCCCGGAGAGTTTGTGATAGTCAACGCTAGAGTTTAAGAACATTGGCATCACAGAGGCTTGTGGAGAGTGGGGAGCAGGGGAACCAGGGAGTGGACTGGTTCTGCATTTGGCTAAGAAGCAATTACAGCTGAAGGTACAAAGGAGTGGGATTTCCCTGAAAAATGCAACTGGAGGCTTCCAAAAGAAAAGAAATTTTTTTGAGAAAAAAAATGTGCTAATGTTTTTCATATACTTTATATGAAAATCACCTTCCCACAGACAGGGCACAGAGGTTGTTGAACATCTGTGCCCTCCTCTCAGTGGACTCAGAGACAAAACATACAGCACATGCTGATCTGGAAGAAAGATAAGGTTTACAGGTGGATTTTTAAAGCTCTCCCTGGCTTCAGATGATAGTGCTGGCTTGAAAATTGAATTTAATGTGAAGCTAGTTCTGTGGCCAATTGGCATCCACCCGTCTTTTAATCTTCGGTTGGCACTAGTTATCTTCTTGTTGATTCTGGAGGAGGAGCAGGTGGTTCCTACTAGAAGCCCAGACTACTCCCCTTCATACAAAGTCAGCAGGACCTCATTCACCCTGAGTGGTTATGGAAGCTCTGAAAGGAGGAATAACACCTCACCTAGGTTGGATATTTTTTAAAGTTCTGTTTGTACAAATTGATCTTTAGGGATCAGGATGAATGAAAGTAAAGCAGATGTTAGCCTGTATATGTAGACTTTCTTGTAAAGAATATTGCTTGATGTCAATCATCAATAGTATAAGAGATCATGCCATATCGAAGCCAAATTTCTCAAAAAGTATATAGATAGCTGGATGTAGTGATGTACACCTGTAATCCCAGATACTTGGGAGGTGGAGGTAGCAGGATCCCAAGTTGGAAGTTGGAAGCCAGCCTGGGTGACTTAGCAAGACCCTATCTCAAAATAAAAAGTAAAAAGGACTGGTGGTGTAGATCAGTAGTAGAGCCCTTGCCTACTATGTGAAAGGCCCCTCCATACCACTAAAAAATAAATAAATAAACACTTACATAGCAAAAAAGGTTTTTAAATATCAGACTATATGACTTGCTTTACCCCTAGAAGTGGTAACTTCAGTTCTAGATATTTCAGAATGTCTCAGTAGAATGTCCATTTTTAGCAATATTGAACACTAGCTATCCTTAATCCTTAGGATTTGAAGGAAAACCTTTACCTAAGGAGGATTTGGGGGCTCAAGTATGCAAATCTTCTATCCTAACATTAGAAAATAAAGAATATTGCTTTGTGAGGATCTCTCCTTGAAAAGAAGAACAAATACTATGTTTAGATTCAGACAGTATGTTTTGGTTTGAAATGCTCTGTAAATTAGAGAAGTCTATATTGGTTAGCATGGCTTGGGTAGAGAAATACTTTGATTTCTAGTTAGCTAAATGTTATTGCCTTAAAGTAAAAGTTACATAGTTGAACCATAGTTATTATGCCCAGACTCTTTACTGGTGGGAAGAGAAATGTCATAAAAAGGTAAGTTCCTGCTTCTTGGCAACAGTCCTGGGAGTCAGCTCCTATAGACAAAAGCTGAGCTAGGGCTGCCCTGGACTTCGCTGGTGATGGCCCCAGCACAGACCACCTAGTTACCATGCAGAGCCAAGCCAAGGTCCAGCTAATTCATCCCCAGGTAGAGGAAATGGCCTATCTCTGGCAGACAGGGAAGAATGGAGGAACAAGCAGTTGGCACCATCGGCCTTTTCTCTTTGGTCACTAAGGTTTTACACATGATACCACCAGTGACTAGATCTTGAGCTTACTTTTGCCAGCAGTTTGATTTTTTGTTTTGTTTTGTTTTTTAGTATGTTTTTAGTGGTTGTGGACCTCTATTTAATTTATTTATTTATATGTGGTGCTGAGAATCAAACCCAGTGCCTCATGCATGTGAGGCAAGTGCTCTACCACTGAGCCAAAACCCCAGCCCCTACCAGAATTTATTTTAAAATTTAAAAATTCTTGCTGGTTTGCCAGACTTAAAGATATTACATTATTTTCATTGCATTTCCTTCCCTGCCAGTAGGCTGGACTTTCCTACATATTGGTCACTGTCTCTTTTTTAAGCAGCCTTTTGGCCCATTCCCCTACTCCCCAAATCTCCCTGGCCCTATAGCAGAGAGGGTAAGGGTGGACAGGTAGCTGAGAGGATGGTGTAAGGGGAGGCCAGCCTTTGTTTGGGCCTGAACTATTATCTCAATAGGGGCCGTTGGGCCTCCACGTCCAGGTGGTGCATCTGAGTGGTCACCAGCCTCTGCTTTCTATTCACTCCATGCAATGGTGCAGGAGGTGGGACAGTAAAGAGGTGGAAGGGAAAAGGCCAACTCCATCTCCTTTCTTATGGACACATCTAAACTGAGACTTGTGGGCTTTCTGGGATCACTAGTAGCTGGGTTTCTTCAAAGTGTGATGTTCCTTTAATACTGAAATATCCATATTAGAATAGGGTCACAGGGTGGAGGGTTGGAGAACTGGAGAGGGCTCGCCACGGGTACTGCCTATTTCCTCCTGTGATTCAAGCTCTACCAGTCTGGTCCCAACTGGCACACCTAACTTGACAGAACAAGAAGGCAGGACAATAGCAACTTGTTCCTTACAAAGCACACCCCTTGGGTTGATGCCATGCTCACCCCCAAGGGCCATATTTCACCAACTCCACGCAGACTCCCTGAGAGGAGTTCTGGCAACCACAGCTGTAATGGTGACAGTGGTTTGGTACTTTGGGTCCCTTCTATGTGGGCTGGCCTACCCTGGGTTTGGATGAACTCTGAGACCCCTGAAGTCCCTTTCCTCTTGAGGGAACCTCAGGGGAAGTGGTCATTGCCCTCTGTATAAATGCCTTATTAAATACAAAAAGTCTATCACACTTTTAGCCTTTCCCTTCCCAGAATGAACAATCTCCCTTCCTTCACTCTGGCCTCTGCACGTCTCTCAGCCCCTCCAAGGCTTCTGGGCCTTAATCCATGCTGGTCCTGTGGCCCGTTCACTCTTCTCTTTTCTCTTGGCTTGGCTGATTCACCCTTTACGTCTAAACCTAAAGGCCCTCTCCTCTGGGACAGTTTCCCTGGGCCTGCCAAACTGGAACTGGGTGTGCCCAACTTGCTCGTCTCCTGGGAGTGGACATCCCCCTGTTCTGTGGTTTGTGTATAAATGTCTCATGTCTCGTTCATTTAGTGGAATATCTGTCTCATATTCCAGTTCTTGGCACTTAATACTAGCAGAAAGAGTGTTCAATTTGTTGAATTCATGGAATTTACCTATTTTTCGATAGTCCTGGATTTCAAAGTCTCTTGCTCCAGACCCTTCCTTCCTACCTGCGTGTGGAGTTTACTCGGCCTCCACAGTCGCTCTGCTGTACGGCCTGTTCCAGGGAAGTCTGTATCTGGAGGCTTGGCTGTCTTCAAAGGCCCTGTCTGTCTCTGCTGGAAGGATTTGTGCACCTTCGTCAAAGCAGGGCGAACCATTACACTCTCCAGACTCCTCAGGCGACTTTTGTTTACCCTGGGATGTCCTCCAAGATATCAGCTCATGGCTTCAAACACTTTTTATGGTCTCCAGATTTGGACAGACTCAGATTTTCCCCCTTCATCTTCCAATCATTCCCTAAGATTTTCCTCCTTTATTTGTTCATGCTTTATTACAAATGCTTTTTCATGTGTGATTTTCCTGACAGAAAACTGGCTTCCTAACTCATACCAAATGAGGAGACAAGTCTTACAAATGCCAAGGCTAGCTGCAAAGGGCACATGGCATGTTTCCTGGTGCTGTTTGGTTATCAACCACTCTCTACAAAGGTTTTCTCCTTCCACACAGTGGGAGTGGGTGGCTTGGGGGGGATTCAATACAAGGAACTAGTGGTGTCCTTAGGAACATGAAGTCAGGAAAAAATGTTAAAGGCACAAGTTGGGGTCAATAGAAATACAAGTTTAGTCATCTGAGTGCAGACTAGAACAGCATGCATCTTGGTGAAAAGTGTAAGGCACAAATGTGTCTAAGATTTACATGTTTACATTTTTTGAGTACCTACTATATATGCCAGTGTCTGGCACAATGTTAACAAAGACAGACAAGACATGGTCTTCACCCTCAAGGAGCTGTTAGGACAATGACAATACAGAATGGTGGGTGTCGTGTACAGGTAGGAGGCATGGATAGGGGCTGCAGAACCATTGTGGTGGTACTCACATTCGGTGACCTGGTATTGCTGGTACTGACATGGCAGTAGGACATAGGAACCCATTTCTTTTTTTTTTAATATTTATTTATTTGCTTTAGTTGCACACAATGCAATGCATTTATGTTTATGTGGTGCTGAGGATCGAACCCAGGGCGCGCACATGCTAGGCGAGCGCACTACCACTGAGCCACAACCCCAGCCCAGGAACCCATTTCTTTTTTTAATTTCTACCTTCCAAATATGAAAAAAAAATTCTAAACCAAATGAGCCCAGATGCCTTATACAGTCATCAAGATTGTTTGAGATTCTGATGTTTTTTCCCAGCTGTCCTCAGAAGTCAAGAAAATGGTCCCCACACAATGCCCCCTGCCCCCACACTAATGATCTATTGCTGTGTAACAAATTACCATAAAATTACATTTAGAAAAAAAACCATGATTATCTCCCCCAGTTTCTGAGGGCCAGAATCCAAGTGTGGCTCAGCCCAAGGGCATAGTGGTACAGGCATCTCAAATAGCAGCATTACCAGGTGAGGGGTGGGCAGGATCCAAGACAGCAAGAGTACCCATGACAGAAGCCCTGACCATTTGTTACTTCACCTCTCAGAAATGACACCCCTTTAGTTCTGTCACATCTATGTGTTGGAAGTCAGTCACTAAATTCAGCCCATACTCAGAGGATAGGATTTCTTGAGGGTATAAATACCACAGGGAACTGGGGACAATCTTCAGACTGCCTACTGTGCCCCTTTACCCCAATCCCATTCTCCTCCCTATCTCATTGCTTCTCTTCCCAATTCAGGATGTGCTTATGAAAAGGGTGGTGATTGCTTCCCTCTTTGTGTCCCTGGGAGTGAGGAATAGCATAAATCGTGATAGGCCATGATGTTGGCTGTGCTTCTCGCAATGGAAGCACAAGGCCTCAGCAGTGCCAGCAGACCCCCTTAAAGAGGCCAAAAGCCAGCACTGTTGCACAGAGTAGGAGGCAGGTAAATGTAGAAGGAGGTCACTTCTGGAAACAATTGGCTAGAGGAGAGCTCTTCTGTAAGATAGAACTTGAAGTCTATTCCTTGATGCTACTAAGTAGTCTGGTTGGGACTCAGAAAGTGACATCATGAAGTGTGGTACCCTGGCATGCTGAATACTCTGAGCTGAAGGAAAGGAGCTCAGAAGCAACATCTTCCTGACCTTCTCCTGCCCTGCTCCCTCCCCAAGGCAGGCCATAATCATTAGAATTCCTCTTCCCCAAGGTGAGTCATTTGGGGGTGGCTTTCCACTAAAGCTAGCCATAAAATCTAGAGGACATGGTGGCATACACTATAATTCCAGCTACTTGGTGAAGGGCAAAAAACCCCCATACCAGAAACCGCCGTATAGTAAGAGGGGTTTATTAACGGGCCCCTATGGCCGGTGGGAACCAAAGGGACACGTGAAGGGAAGGGAAGGGAAGGGAAGGGAAGGGGGGAAGGGAAGGGAAGGAAAACCAGTGGGGAGGAAACGGGCATGGATGGGACAAAAGAGGAAAAAAGGGATGAGTTCCTGGTTAGTGGGGGTTTTAAGTAGTGACTTGGGTGGTCGAAGGACCCCTGACTCCATAGGCTGCGGGGGGTCAGAAGTGAGACTTGTATGCTCAGGATTGGCTCAGAAAGGGAGAGCCTGCCCTGGGGTGAATTCCTGAGAAAGGCTAGTATTCTCGGGGATTGAGGGCAGGAACTCCGAGCCTGCTAAATGTGGATTCTCGCGAGAGATGGGCACTTCCAGGAAGGCACCTGGGGCATGGCCAACTTAGAGTCACCTGGGGGTATGGCCTGCTGGTCAAAGTTTTATCTAACACTTGGGAGGCAAGAGGATCACAAGTTCAAGGACAGGCTAGGCAACTTAGAAGCTGTCTCAAAGAGAGAGAGAGAGAGATCTAGAAATATTACTCTAACTTTCCTCCACCTTTTGGTTTAAGAGCTGCCATAAAAAAATTCTCTGACTTAGGTTGTCTGATAGTAGGTCATAGACCCTTATTTCAGAAGGGAACCTGCCTCATACTAGGAGGAAGGAAGCCTGGCCACACAGAGAGGTAGAGAAGAATATGAACAGATAGGTGTTGCTGCCCCCCACCTCTGCCCATATCCCCATTAGATCACACGTTTTGTGTCCTATCACTTTTCTTCATTGCTGTCCATTCTTCATCAAACCTAACCATAAGAACAGTTTTCCCTGAGTCTTTGAGTCTTCAATTCTGAAGTCTCCAATGTCACATTAGACTATGTTTAAATAAATTCTCCCTTGTCCTTTGTTATAAGGCAGGTTGGCTGTGACCCTTATGATAGAGGAAGAAAGGGATCACCCCATTTAACCACTTAGTCCATCATCTTCTTAAAACACTTGTAGTTCCTGTGAAGGCTCAGGGCTGATAATCTGTCTTACAGAAGAGGACAGTGTCTGCCCTATCTCACGGTCCCTATGGTCACAGAAGGTGTGTGTGTTAGCTTTTATTCACTGTGACTAAAATACCTAACAAGAACAACT
This sequence comes from Tamias sibiricus, assembly GCA_025594165.1. Taxonomy (NCBI): domain Eukaryota; kingdom Metazoa; phylum Chordata; class Mammalia; order Rodentia; family Sciuridae; genus Tamias; species Tamias sibiricus. The sequence continues at coordinate 105,599,798 of CM046662.1, forward strand.
TAGAAGAGGAAAAGTTTGTTTTGGCTCACAGTTTCAGAGGTTTGGTTCATGTTCAGCCAACTCCATTGCTCTGGGCCCAAGTGAAGTGGAACATCATGGCAGAAGGGCTCTGAAGGGCAAAAAACCCACGCCAGAAACCGCTGCATAGCAAAGGGGTTTATTAAACGTCCCCTAATGGCTGGTTGGACCAAAGGTGGTGCGTGGAGGGAAGCGAGGGGAAGCAAGGGGGGAAGCGAGGAGAAGGAGGGAAGGGAAACTGGCAGGGAGAAGAAGGGGGTGGAAGGGGCGAAGAAGGGGGTAAAAGGGGAAAAGGGAAAAGGGGGAAGGGAGAAGGGAAGAAATGGAGAAGGGGAAAGGGAAGCCGGTGAGAAGAAGGCAGCAAAAGGGAAAAGGGCCGAGTTCTGGCCTGGCCGGGGTTTAAGTAGCGACTTGGGTGGTCCAAAGGACCCTGACTCCATAAGCTGCCAGGGGTCGGAAGTAGGACTTGTATGCTGGGGATTGGCTCAGAAAGGGAGAGCCCAACCTGGGGGTGAATTCCCGAGAGAGGCAAGTGTTCCCGGGATCAGAAAGGGCGGAAACTCGGGTCCGCCAAAGACGGAGTCTCAGGAGAGATGGGCACTTCCAGGAATTTAAAGCTCAGGCTCACTGGATAACCCAAGGCACCTGGGGCGTGGCCAATTTAAGGTATCTGGGGGATACGGCCTGTCGGCCCAAATTTCTCTAACAGGCTGTGGCACAGGAAAGCTGCTCAGTCCATGGCAGCTGAGAACATGAGAGACAGAGACATAGAGAAGGAGGAACCATGGGGGCAAGATATAATTCCCCAGGGCACCCCCCCCACCCAGTGACACCTCTAGGTTCACCTGCCTATAGCTACCATGCAGTTAGTTAGTCCATCGAGTTGGTTAATCCACTGATTGGGTCACAGGTCTCATAGTTTAATCATTTCACTTCCTGCTCACACAGGAGCTTTTGGTGGACACCTCATATCCAAACTATAACAGATGCCAAACTCCTCTTGATCCATTCCCCACCTTCCCTTCTACACATACCCACCCCCCAGCTGCTTCCTGGCTCTGTAATTCAACATGGTCCTCTTCACCCCAGGTCACCATGGTCTTCTGTGAGCTCTCTGCTGGCTCCAGGTAGTCCCTGCCTCCATCTTAGCTGGGACACAGTTAAGGTACAACTCCTCCCTCAGGACTGGAAGAGGGCTCTGGTTATTCCAGTGTTCAGTATCAAAACCCCACAGTTAGCAGGTCGCATGGGAAAGCAAAAGTTGTTATTACATAATGTCGACTGATGCGCCTAAATTACCACTTTCATGAAAGGTATCCCTATGCATACACTGTCCTAATTAAACCAGCTATCTTCTAGTCAGCCACCTCATCCTCCCTGTCCTCCATCCAACTGATTTTCCAATATGGTAAAGATGCAGAACTATGATGAGAATCAAATGCACTTTTGTGAGGTGGGGCCATGCTAAACCGGTTAGTCCCTAGATGAACCCATTAACAAAGAAGGAAGGATCTGGCAGAATTAGAGCAGTCAACAGGAAGGAGAGAAAATTGACAAGGACATGACATAAGACTCTTCAAAAGAAGGTGATTTGAATATCAAAGGTAGAACAGAGGCCCTCTAGAAACTAATGAAACTCTTAAATGTTTTTGTAAAAACATTTCTCTTTATCTTCCTGTCTTTGAATGTAAAATGAAGGAAGACGAACTGTGTATCATGTCATACCATCAAATAGCGAATGCCAAAAAAATATGATTCATTCTTTTTCTAGATTGAGTGTACAATCACACACCACATCCATTTTATAAAATTGCTAAAATATATTTTTATGATTTTTAGCTTTATTTGAAGATGAACTTCCAGCAAGGAACACCCACTCCACCACCTCTATTTACCATGACATTCTCAATGAGCTTGCCAGTGTGGGGCTGAAGGTAGGTCTAGGGAAGAAGAAAGGATATTTATGTATCTATTTAGTACTGGTGATGGAACCCAGGGCCTTATGCATGCTCATCCCTAGCCCTGGAAAGACATTTTAGATAGCAGCATCAGGTAACAGGATGTAGGATGTCATCTCAGGTGTCCCCTGGAGCTTCAAATCTGAAGTCAAAGGATGATGAGCACCCACACATTCTGCAGAGAGGAGCTAAAGGAAGGTCATCAGCTTGCTAAAGAGAACCTCGTGGTTCATGAGAAGTTTCTGTGAAGGGAATTTGTAAGAGAAGCAAGCTTTGCCTTTTCCCTCCATTCCCATTGGGAAGGGGACCCAAGAGAACCTCCAGGTAGGGAGTTCTTGCAAAAGGGGGGCAAACTGTCTTCACACTTCACAGAAAAAAAGCTTGTTGAGTGTAAGAAAACTTTGGCCTGTGTAGTGGTGCTATCAGAGTGAACACCAGGGATCTTGGGAGAGCTTGCCACAGTCTCCTGGCCAAGTCTCCTGGAGTCTTGGGGAATGACGACTGGCACCTCACTGTCAGGGAGCTCTGAAAGCTGGAGGCTAGATGGAGCCCAGTGGCAGGGTGAAGGGAAAGGCGGCTGCAGGGTAGAAGATGTTTTTCTGCTTCCATTTTTGTTGTTGGTGGTGGTGGAGGTGATGGTACTGGGGATCAAACTCAGGGACGCTTCATCACTAAATTACAACCCTGGTCCTTTCTAATTTTTAGTTTTGAGAGGGTATCTCACTACATTGCTAAGGCTGGCCTTGAATTTATGATCCTCCTGCCTCAGCCTTCTGAGTCACTTGGATTACAGGTGTAAGTCACTGCACCTAGCTGTTTCTACCATCTGAAAGTGTAAAAAAAAAAAAAAAAAAATGCAACAAATAGAGTTTGGAGATTGGATTGAGTTTTATTTGTGATCCCAGAATCAAACACATTCCCTAATTTCAGTCTCCTTCTGATGAGCTGAGCAGAGGAGTTTGGCTTTTTAGGCAGAAGCCGCCAAAGAAAGCAGAGACGGGAACAAATCACAGATTGATGAACACCAGATTACTTTAGGTGACTTTCAAAGCAGAGGGGACTTCCTTATCAGGCCAGCTAAAACTAACTGGCTAGGGGATTTGGCTGTTATCTCTCTTCTGGGTTCTGGGAAGGTTGGATAAACAGCAGCTGTTGGTGATGTGGAACTTTAGCATGAGTGACTATGTCTTGGATTGGTCTGTTGCAGCCGACTGAAGGAGTTCAGTCCAAATCTGTGCCCTCCTGGACATTTTATTTAACTAGAGATTGAAGATAAATGGGTTCTCACAGGCCAAGTGATAGCCAGAGCTATCAGAGCAGTGTTAAAGTTGCAAAAAGGATATGAAAGGGAGAAATTGCATTGGATCAAGGAAGGAAACTGTGACTATCCAGTTAGGTGTCTCAAAAATAAAATTAAAAAAGTAGGGGTGCTGCTGATGTAGCTCAGATTTAGAGCATGTTTGAAGCTCTGGGTTCCATCCCCTGGTACTGGTAAGCAAGAGGAAAAAAAGAAGAGACAAAAGAATGTTTTAGGGTTTTAGCCCCTGACTTTAGTGTGAAGCCCTCACCCTGGTGTTGTGTTTAACTTAGTTTAACATTAGCCATACAAACTCTGGCCTGTGGTGGGTAGATCTGAGACTTAGATCCAATAGATGTTGTGGCCCCCATTCCAGGTCTTCATAGACTCAGAGCAAAGAGCAAAGGAGATAGATATGGGTGCAGACAAGTGATTAGTGGAGGGCCAAAAAGGTTGTAGTTACTGCCTTCCCAGTGGGTTTTGAGGATGGTGAATAACAAAACCATCTTTTGGTTTCAAAGTGTTTATATAAACATCTCATTTACACAACAAGCCAACAGATCTTCTGATGCTAAATCTGGGTCCAGCCCCCAGGTTCTCCATAACTCTTGGTTACCTTGACCTGGTTCTTTCACCTCCCATAACTTCATGCAGTGGATCTTCCACAAACTAATCTTTACCCAAACATTAGCCTAAGTGAACACACGGGAGTCTTAACAGCTTGCAATGGCTTGAATGTTTGAGTCCCTCCAAAATTTAGGTTGAAACTGAGCCCTGATGCAACAGTATTAAGAGATGGGGCTTCAGGAGATGATTAGGCTCTGCCCTTAAGGATGGAATTTGTGCCTTATAAAAGGGCTGGAGGTAATTAGCTAGGCCCTTTTTGCCCTGTCTATCACTAGCTAGCCAAGCTGGCGACCTGAGCTGGGTTCACAAGAGCTGGCTGCACCAATTACTTAAGAAAACTGCGAAAGAAGCACGCAACACACAGAAATACCTTTCGCGTGCGGGAATCAATCTTCTATTTATTGGGGGGAAAGACATTCGAGAAAGTTCAACCCAAATAAGGCAAGGGATTGGGTTTCAGGGGGTTGCTTGGCAATGTCCTGCTGTCAGTAGATTTGACTGACATCTTGGAAAGCCACACCCATCTCAGGTGCTGTGTGGGATCAAAGGCAGAGCGAGCGAAAAGGCTGTTGCACGGCCCAGTCAGAGAAGCAACGTCAATCCAGTCCCCTCATGCACTCAAATGCTCACAGCTTACACACACAGCCCATGGCTGGCTTGCGACACCTATCCTCTCTGCCATGTGAGAACGCAACATTTATCCCCTTTAGAGGACATAGCACCGAAGTTACAGCGTGGAAGCAGACACTAGGCCTCCACCAGACTTGGAATTCACCAGCGCCTTGGTCTTGGACTTTCAGCCTCCAGAACTATGAGAAATAAGTTTCTGTTCTTTGTAAGTCAACCAGATATTTTGCTATAGCAGCAAGGAGGAATTAAGACACAGTGGCCACCAGTGAGGGAATCCAAACAATAACTGGCGATTTCTTGATTTTTATCTCTGTGAGTCAAACTTCTATGCCATTCACGGGCAACAGCTCCAGCTTGGCTGGCCAATGTTCAGGTTAACGTCCTATTCAGATCTGTCACAGAGGGGAGACTTATGGTGCCTCTTGGCTATAGACAAAGAATATTTCCTGACTTGATATGGGGATTGACTTGTGATGATTTCTATTGAGGACACTTGGCCAGTTGTCCAGTTACATTTCTTATGCCCATTTAACTCCCAGAGAAATTGGGATGTGGTCATGTACCATCAGTCTCTGATTCCCTGATATGGTTGGCCCCACGGTCTTTTTCCTGGGCCTTCCTCTTCTCAAGTAGCACCATTATGACGCATCTGTTGGGTGTTATTAGTGCATAATGTAAAGGGGGAAAAGGATAGAATTCAAGTTGAAAAAAGGAGATGGAAGGCAGAAACTGCATTGGATCAAGGAAGCAAACTGAGACTATCCATTGAGGGGGCATTTTCCTACTTTTGTTCAAATCATCTTCAATGCTACCCTGACAAAGGAACTTCAAAAATGTTTCACGCATCATACGAATTAAAAGATGCTCTCCAGGTCAACATTTGTCTGGGTTGTATATTCTAATGTGTTATTTCCAAAAGTTTGTTATTTTATGGTCATAATCTATGCAGTCTTTCAAGCAGCACTCTAAAATTGAAGGTCTTCCAGATGAGATGATAAAGTACGTATTTTTTAATTTGGCTACAGAATCCAATTTTGTGCTAAGTATGTTCAAATTCTCCATTCTAGAAGAAGATGGAAATTTTTGACACTGAATCACCAATGCAGTTAGAGGTCAGAGGTTTAAAAAAAATCAAAGTAGTTTAGGTTTGACTCGTACATTCAAGGAGTAGATCTTTTTGGCCCCAGAGTGAAGTGCAGTTACTGATGCTGATAGGGCAGCTCCACAAAGAAAAATTGCTTTGTTTTGAAGGCAGCTGTTTTCCTGGGTGCTTTTCTTTTATTTACATCAAACAGAGGCATCCTGCACTGAGCAATCGATAAAGTACAAGCCTGGATACAATTCCTACTCAGGGAAACTATCCTGAATAACTAGGACAGTTAGTCCAGGAAATTTTCCTGAGTGCTGTTGCCATTTCTTTCACTTTCCATGCATTTCAGCAACCAACCCAACAGGTTCTTTTTTCTTGTCCAGGCTCTGTGTTAAGTGTCCTGGACCTAGAATTGGGCTCCCCCAGGCTTGACCCTTGGTGCTGGAACTTCCCAGGCATGATGGACTACCTTGCCCTTGGACATTTTAGAAACCACCTCTTGGCAACTCCACCAGACTAGGTCCAGCCTCCCTGTAAAATAACCAGTAATATAATAAACTCTGTGCTGACCTTGGGGCCACATGCAACAGATAGACTATGGCAGGGAGTGAACAAAATGCTTTTCTCCAAAAATGTTAAGATTCTAATTTGCTCTTTTTTCTCCTCTGAAGATATCTCCTGAAAGAAGCTCATCTTAGTCCATTTTCTGTGGCTATAACAAAATACCAGAGGCCGGGTGCTTTGTAAAAAAAAAAAAAAAAAAAATCCGGGCGTGGTGGCGCACGCTTGTAATCCCAGCACTTTGGGAGGCTGAGGCAGGAGGATCGTGAGTTCAAAGTCAGCCTCAGCAATGGCAAGGCACTTAGCAACTCAGGGAGACCCTGTCTCTAATTAAAAAAAAAAAAAAAAAAAAAAAAAAAAAAAAAAGGGCTGGGGATGTGGCCCAGTGGTCTAGTGCCCTTGAGTTCAATCCCCAGTACCACAAAAAAAAAAAAAAAAAAAAAAAAAAAAAGGTTTATTTAGTTCACAGTTTTGGAAGCTGAAAGTCTAACACCAGTCAACCCCAACTGTTTGGCTTCTGGTGAAAGCATGTGGTTGCATCACAACCTGGAGGATGGCATCATAGTGGGATTGTAGGCAAGAGAGAGTGATGGTAAGACAGGAAGCCAGAGAGATTCAGGGGCCAGGCTTACTCTTTTATAACAATTTGCTGTCACAGGAACTAAGCAGGGTCCTACAAGCCCCTTCTGAGGGTGATGCTCCCAGTGACCTTCCACTAGGCTCCACTGTCTCAACATGGCCATACTTCCGGTACACGAACCTTTAGGGGACACACTCGAGGTATAGCCAATTAAATAGTAAAGCCTTTCTGAATGCCATGGTGTGCTAGAGATGTATCTTGGCATCCTGACTTTTGAGATAAAAATGAGTATAGGCTCATTTGACATTTCCTCAGGTCCCAGTGGATACAAGTCACTGTGGATATATCATAGGCTCCTAATCTTGGTCACTGAGAACATGACCCAGCTCCAGGGTGAAACTGATGCCTCCCAGTCCACATCTGAGTGGTGTTGACAGCACTTTCCTCTCATGAAAACCACACATGAACAGAGATTTGGGATTTATTCCCTTCTTAATTTTAGAAGAAAAGAAAAACATGCAGGGTAAGGACCCGGTGTTGCCAGGCTGATTATTTGGCTTTGGCCTAACTCCTGGTCTCATGAGAGGCAAAGGAGAAGCCTTGGTAAAAATTAGATCAGAGTTTTTCCTTTCTGTAAACACAACCTGAAAAATGTAAGCCAGCTGAGTTGGCAGAGCCTTTGCCTAGCCCCACAGCTTGAGTCTATAGTATCAGAGAAGGTTTACTTAGTGGCATTTCAACTTGGGTTTCCTCTGAATTAATTGGGAAGAAGGTGAATTGATAAGTCATGGATGGAACTGGGCTTTCTTTTACACAGTTCACCCCAAAACCAGGGCTTTTACAGAATATAGTGAGGCTTTGTTTGGAAGACAGGTCTGGGGGTAGAAGAAACCTCATACCACAAAGTCCTGGATGTATCCTGATTTAAAAATGGTTTCCCTGGTCCTTGGCCCTGGGGAAGATATGAACACTGGCCTGACATTTCAGAGAAGGTTCTGGGATAGCAAGGTTTTCTTCTCCAAAATTAAGATGCTAATAAGCCAAAGGCATGGTTGCTCAGGTGGCCCCCTTGATGATGCAGAGTTAGCAGGACACTGCTTTTGTTTGTGGCTTTAAACAGTTTGAGGCTCTTCCTTCAGGTGTTAGATCCTGCGGCTGTTTCCTCTACAGAATACAGACCACGTGATGTGCACACTTTCTCAGGCATGCTGTGGCCTAAAGTATGTTTGAAAGATTTAAACTCATTAAGTTGTTTGGACTCCAAGATCTATAGCTTTTATATTTCACCCACAGAATACCGTTATTTTTCTCCATCTAAATCAGTTTGCATGCATTCATTAAGCACCTTCAAGGAGGGCAGGGCTTTTGTTCAGCCTCACCTAATAAAAACTTCCCTCTTGGCCTTGCTCTGGGGAAACTTCATTAAGGGGATAGCAAATTGTGTAAGATGTTAATTAACAATTCAAGGCAGGATGTAATAAGTGCCAAGTGAGGATGGATGGAAAGATCTGTTTTTGGTACTGGGGATTGAACCCAGGGGTACTCTACCACTGAGTTACATCCAAAGCCCCCCCCCCTTTATTTTTATGTTGAGACAGGGTCTTGCTAAGTTGCAGAGACTGGCTTTGAATTTGTGATTCTCATGCCTCAGCTTCCTTAGTTACTGGGATTACAGGTGTTTGCCACCACAATTGACTTGGGGAAATTTCATTAAAGGAAAAGGAAGGGACTGTGAGAAACAAGGCTTCCTATTTCTACGGGGATATTGAATCTGTCTCCAGAAGGAAGAATCCGGGAGATACGGGAAAAAGAATCTTAGCTTATCAACAGAAAGACTTCTAAATGGGAAAAGCCAGCCTAATAAGGTTGCCTGAGGCCAAAAGGAAACTGAGTAACCATCTGTTAGGGGCTGGAAAAGGACTTTTTACATTGAGAAAACCAAATAGCCCCTAAGACTGAATTGGGCCTATGAAACAGTGACTGCAGCTAACTCAATCTGGATCCCCACCCTGGCCCCCGTCCAAGACCTGTACTAGGCCTCAAAGGATGATTGGCCTCTAGCTGGGTAGGCTGTCCCTCTCAGTGCTCTCAGACTACCCACCTCCTTATCCTTGGAGGAGCCCAGCCTATAGCAAAGCCACTTCTATGGCAACCAAGGCAGGGACACCTAGCAAAGAATCCAAGATGGATATATTTGCGGTATGCGAATATATATATTTCACTGAATGTAAATTTACCTTGAAGAAAGTCTAGATAATGATTTGAAGAATGAAAAATATGTGTATCTCAATTTACTTTAAAACATGTTTAAAATAAGATGAATACATAGCAGAAAAGACATAGATATGTGATAAAATATACATAGCAAAATAGTTGTAGCACCTAGGTGACAGGTTTATGGGTATTTCAGCTTTTCTAAGTTTGAAAATTTCTTAAATAAAATGTTGAGGGAGAAATCTGTATACCTGTGTCAAAGATGGTAAGTGGCTTTCAGTTTTCACAAACTTGGAACACCACAGGATATTATAATGCAGCTTTATTAAGTTCTCACTGTTCAGTGAGCATTTTCTATGTACCATCTCATCTATTTATACAAGCACCTATGAAGTAAGTACCATCATCTTCGCTTTGTAGAAGGGCAAACAGAGATACAAAGATGTTTACCCAGAGTCAGGATTTGAACCAGATCTGACTAACACCAGGACCTAAGACCATGACCCCTGACCATACTGGACACATAGATGAGGACACTGTGAGCTGGCACACAGCCTTTTTTGGGAGGAAAGAGCTCTATATTCAGGAGAAAGTGGGGAGGACAGAGGGATCACTGCCTGCCAGGGACTGCCTATCCCTCCCTCTAATGGGTTTCCTATGAGTTTGGTCCTTTAATTGTCTTTACTTGTTATGGACACCCAGATCGCCACTTGGAAGTTTTATTCTGGTTTCATCTCACATTTTTTTCAAAGAAGATATTTGACTTGAAAGGAAAACTCTAAGATTCTTCCTTTAAAAAATATCTTTATTTATTTGTTTTTATGTGGTGCTGAGGATCAAACCCAGGGCCTCACAGATGCAAGGCAAGCATTCTACTACTGAGCTACAACCCCAGCCCCTAATATTTTTTTTTTTTTTTTTTTTTTCTTTTTGGTACCAAGGATTGAACTCAGGGGCACTTGGCCACATCCCCAGCCCCTTTTTTTTTTTTTTTTTTTTTTTTTGTATTTTATTAGAGACAGGGTCTCACTGAGTTGTTAAGTGCCTCAGCCTCCCAAGTGCTGGGATTACAGGCATGTGCCACCACACCCAGCTCTCTTTTGTTAAGAGTAATTTTTCCCTACTTAAGAGACAGATTGCTGTACATGTAACAAGTTACCTATATAAAAGTTATAAAATTTGTCCTTGCTTTTATAATGATGAATAAAAAAAACACTAAAATTCTCTAATGAGGTCTGCAAGGATTTTTTGTTTGTTTGTTTTGGTTTTGTTGTTTGTTTGTTTGTTACCCAGGAAAATAACTTATTGGAATATAAACAGCTTCATGACATGCCCTAATGTAAGACAGGAGCATTTTCACAAGGCAGTAATTTTTCTCACCCATTCCATCTAATATTGATCAAAACACACCATTGACAATTGCTATGGTTTGGATGGGAGGTATACCCCAAAAGCTCATGTGTGAGACAACATAAGGAGGTTCAGAGGAGAAATGATTGGGTTATGAAAGCTTTAACCCAATCAGTGAATTAATCCCCTGATTGGAATTAACTGAATGGTAACTGAAGGTGGGTAGGAATTAACTGAATGGTAACTGAAGGTGGGTAGGGAGTAACTGAATGGTAACTGAAGGTGGGTAGGGAGTAACTGGAGGAGGTGGGTCCCTGGGGTGTGTCTTTGGGGTATATATTTGGTAAGCTGAGCAGAGTCTTGGTTTCCTGATTGTCATGTGAGCCTCTTCCCTCCACCATACTCTTCTGCCATGATTTTCAGCCTCACCTTGAGCCCTGAGGAATGGAGCCAGCTGTCTACAGACCCAGACCTCTGAAACTGTGAGCCCCCAAATAAACTTTTCCTCCTCTACAATTGTTCTGGTCAGGTCTTTTAGTCACAGTGGTGAAAAAGCTGAATAAAACAACATTTTTTTTAATGTGGTTGCTTATGCACATACACCAAAAGGAATGGGGAAGGGGAGATGAAAGAATAGAGAAATGACAGTAGTACAGTACCCAGGATGTTGTGGAACCAAATGGTGGTTTCCTAACTAAGACTGTATTCTTGTTTGCAGGAATGAAGTTCTGGAATAACTCCATTTTTAGTAGACTCCTATCTGCTGCTAGAACATGTCAATCACATCCTCAGCCTCTATTTGATTTCATTGATTGGCTGTCCATCAAATCAGAATCGACCTGTCTCATTGGCTAACCTTGTTCACAGTAGGCTCTCATGAGTTTACCAAGTAGTTGTGTGCCTCTTAAACTATACTACGGAACCATCCTGCCCAACCATGGTGGCACTCAGCTGTTCCCAGTCTCCACTCCTTCCTTGGGCTTTTTGTCCGCTATGCTGAGTACCCAGGGGTCTTCTCAGCTGCTGCTTCTCAAAAGAGGCACCAGATTTCTTCTCCCCGAATGAGTTCTATATCTTATTGTCCCATGGAGTTCTTTCCAGTCACTTGCTGAATGTATGAAATGAGAACAACGCTCTCCTAATCAGGTCCTTGAGGTAGTTTTCAGCTCCCCCATAGTTTGTGAAAAGAAAAAGAATCACTGAAAATAAAATACTCTAACCCCTGCTTTTTCACTTCAAAGTCCCTATAGCCCTACATACTTCTTGTGTGAGTTATGGAACCTTTTGCAATGCCCCTGGGGAGCTGGGCAATCAGCCGTGGGTGTTATTTCTCAGGAGAGCTTTGGAATCCCAGATCAGGCCCGGCCACCTGAAGACTTCTGGGTTATACAGCTGTCCTTTGCCATCTGCTTAGTGCTCGGATTCAGCTTGTTGGGGGCTTCTGTTGCTTATTTCCCCTTTCCTTCACCTTTCAAAAGGAAGGGAAGAGGCTGCTTCCCAAATCTACAGAAAAGGAATTAGAGCTTAGCTGGGTAACTTGCCCACCCCTGCTCCAAGAGCTCTTGGGACCCACCACCACCCTGGAATAGAGAGCAGGAAAAAAAAATTTTTTTTAAGGAATTTAAAGTTCCCAACCCAAAGAAATGATAAATGCTTAAGGAGATGGAAATGCTAATTACCTTGATTTGATCATTAAGCATTAAATATATGTATGAAACTATCACACTGTATCCCAAAAATATATACAATTATGTGTACAATTATCTCAATTAAAATGTTCATAGTTAAAAAAAAGAAGCACTTTAGAAACCAATGCCAGGGAGTAAGAAGGAAATTCCTCATGGCTGGGCCTCTGAAGGTCTTTGGAATTGGCCCTCAGATAAAACAGAGGTCAGGCCAGCTGAGGAAGCATGACTTGTTCTAGATTATTCCCTGTAGGGCCCCAGAACCAGGGGCATCACAGGGTCATTGTTCTGTTTGAACTGTGGAGGTGTTCAGACTTCACCAGATCACATGGTTCCATAATGAACAGGTAATGAGGTTGTTGATGGGCTCTGCACGTGGGCCCTCATGCTGGACTGAGTCCTTCTGCCTCTCCCAGCACATTCCATGGAAGACCCAGAATTATACCCAGCCCATGGAGCCTTCAAAGCAAAAGAAATGTGAGGTCAGAAAGTAAAGGACTTAGAAGCATGGGAAGGAATCTTAGTGATATTAAGTCCAATCCTTTCTTTTCCTTTTTAAAATTGTGGTACTTACACATAACATAAAGTTAATCATTTTCAATGTTGCACAGCTATCACCACTACCTATATCCAAAACTTATTCAACATCCCAAACTAACTCTGTAGCCATTAAACAATACACCTTTCTCTTTTTTAAAAAAAAAAAAAAAATTGTAGTTGTAGATGGACAGCATGCCTTTATTTTATTTGTTTATTTTTATGTTGTGCTAAGGATTGAACCCAGTGCCTCACACATGCTAGGCAAGCACTCTGCCACTGAGCTACAGCCCCAGCCCACAACCTTCTCTTTTTAACAATGAAAAAATAAAAAAAGGCCCATACTGGCTCAATATTATATTGCTAGGGAAAAGGTCTACAATCTTGGAATCAAAATTACACAATCCCTTATACAATCTGAGCCCCTAAAATAAGGATTTAGGACAAGAGATACAGCTCAAAGGCATAGTTCCTGCCCCAGCACATGTAAGGACCTTGGTTCTGGGTTTGATTCCTGGCACTGTAAGAAAAAAAAAAAACAAAGGACTTAAAATACACAGACACATACACACTCCCCAAGCACTAACCTGCCTGTTCTGAGGGCCACACTTTCAGAAGGATGTTGGGAAACAAGCACAGGATATGGAAGAACCTAGAACCTTGATGTTTATAAATGGAAAGATTTGATGATGGGAACTCAGGTGCTGTCTTCAAGGTTCTAAAATATAGTATGGCAAAGAGACTCAACTCACCTGGTTTCAAAGGGCAGGACCAGGATGGAGGATGCAAGTGGCAGCAAGGTCATTTCTATTGGAAATATGGAAGGATGGCTTAATAACTACAGTGCAGGTGCTGAGCTCCTGGCGGCTGGAAGTACACAGCAGAGTGACTGGCCATTTGTCCCGGCCTGATGTGGGAATCACTCACACAGTTGAGAAGGTTCCCTTCTAACTCTGAGACTCCATGTGAAGGAGTGGGGAGATAATGTCTGAGGCTCTTGGATCACCCTACCCCACACACTCCTGGGCTGAATGTGGTAGGCTGGAGTCCAGGAACCTTTGATGAGAAGATAGATGCTCACAGAAGCTGATGATGCAGGGGAAACAGTGCCTAGAATGGTTGACTATGTACTCTCAAAACCACAGGTCATGACCTGACATGCATGAAATTAATTTAGTGGGCACACCTAGCAATTTTCAAAAATGAAATAAAATTGAAAACAACACATCAGAATGTAACACATAGGGCAAAAGCAAACATACGTTTAACAAGAAATACTTTGGGCTTTATTGTATGTATATGTCTGTACCAGGTCAATATAAAATGTATGGTTTCCTGTGGATTTATTTATTTATTTATTTAATTTTAAAGCTAAAAGCCACAAATGGGCATGGTGGCTCATGCCTGAAATCTCAGGTACTCAGTAGACTGACGCAAGAGGATCACAAATTCAAGATCAGCCTGGGCAACTTATCAAGACCTTGTCTCAAAATAAAATTAAAAGGGCTGAGAATGTAGCTCAGTGGGAGAATATTTAGCCTGGCATGTGGCAAGGCCCTGGGTTCAATTCCCAATACTGTTTTAAAAAAAAAAAAGATTAAAAACCACTGCTGGGGTTGTGGCTCAGCGGCAGAGCGCTCGCCTCACACGTGCGCGGCCCGGGTTTGATCCTCAGCACCACATAAACATAAATGCATTGCATTGTGTACAACTAAAGTAAATAAATAAATATTTAAAAAAAAAAAACCACTGCTCAACTATACCACTATTTGATGCAAAGCACAGAACAGAAATGTCCAGTCTTAACAGGTTATAAGTTTTCAAAGAAGTTACATGCCAGAATAGGTAATAATCTCTGGACCTGGACCTGTTTTTGTATGAAACTCACATCTTGGCACAGCACTTGGGCCCATAGGGTAACAAAGTACATTAATTTATCCAAGAGCACTGCCAAGTGGGGGAGAGAATAGTGTATTTGACTTTTTGTTAGTCTTCTCTTCTTGTTAAGGAATTATGAAAATGAATTTGGGTCCCCAGAGAAGCCTCAAAGATAGAAAAATAAGGGTTTATATAACTCATACACACATAGAGCACCTAGATACCCAGATCTCTGTGAAATTATCTACTCCCTCATTCCTTAATTCAGGGACTTTGTTCTCCTTGGGACAGGACTGTGCATGCATGTTGGTCAGATTCCCCTGGAGGCTGTAATTAAAAGGGAGCTGCTAAGAAGTTCTAGAGAGGGCTCTGAATGAATAAGCAAATCATGGAGTGCAACTTTTTGGACCATACTGCACAAGAGGATGTCTGTTGTAAGACTGAGAAATAATTATATATGGAATAAATATATATGTGGTGTTTTCAAAACTAAGGGATGCTGCCACCAGTTTGGTGATGACTCCCTTTTATAATGAGGGTGTGTACAATGGACCTGTTTTTGTATGACCAACATCACTTCCTGATTCTGAAATCAGTATGCACCTTCCTCTACTTCCTATGGATGGTCATTCCTGTCCTGCACTACACATGGTTCTAGTGTAGATGCCCATGACAGTATCTTGCCCATCCCCTTGTCTTCAGTGATGGTCCACGGGGAAGGCAAAAGACCCAAGTGGGTTCAATCAAGGTCTTTTCCTAGGACTTACATAGAATAAAGCAACAGGCAAGAACTTAGTCTTTCCTATGGGATTGCTAAGCTTGGAAGCCACAAGTTGGAGCTGTCTTTGGAACCATTTTCCTCTAGCCACATGGAAGAAGATTGCTGGTAGAGTCAGAGAACTACAAACCTGATGTCAGTCATGATATTTGGGCCCGTTCCAATTTATCCTTCCCAATTATGTGAATGAACATATAGGAAGATGTGCATTTGTATGGGTTTTATTTGTCTTTTGCTTAAGCTAGTATGAGTTGGTTTTTGTAATTTATACCTGAGATAATTTCTTCAGCATGTGTTTAATGGAATGGGTACAGAATTTAGAGTGAAAAAATCTGTGTTCAAATCCTAGAGCCAGTTTTTATAACTGCGTTCAAAATATCTGACTTGCCCACACCACAATCTCTTTATCTGTATAATAGGAATGAAAATACACATCCCTCAGGGTGTGTGTGTGTGTGTGTGTGTGTGTTACTGGGAACTTAACCCAGGGATGCTATTATGGTTTGGATGTGAGGTGTTCCCCACAAAGCTCCTGTGTTAATGCAGGAATATTGAGAGGTAAAATTATTAGATTATGAGAGTCCATCCTACTTTGAATGAATTAATGGGGTGGTCACTGCAGGCAGGTAAGGCATAGATGGGGGAAGTAGATCTTTGGGGATATGTCCTGGAAGGAGATTTCATCTTCGCTGTGGACTCTTCTCTCTCTCTGCTTCTCAGCTGCCACAGTGGAGCAGCTTTCCTCCACCACACCCTTCCTCCATGATGTTATGCCTCACCTTGGGTCCAGAGCAATGGAGTCAACTTACCATAGACTGAACCTTTCCCTGAGCCCCAAATAAGCATTTCCTCCTCTAAGTTGTTCTTGTCAGATATTTTTATCACAGCCACAAAACGTCGACTAATACAGGTGTTCTACCACTGAGCTACACTCCTAGCCCTTTTATTTTTTATTGTGAGACAGGGTCTTGCTAAGTTGCCAAGTTTGGCCTCCTGCTTGGAATTACAGGCATGTGCCACTGCACATAGCTCAGAGTTTATGAAGTTTCAATGAATTAATTGTGGGGAAGTGATTAATATAATGATAAAATGTTGTCTAAGTGTTAAAGATAATTTTTAATCCAATCACCTTTCTTTTTATAAAAAAAGTATCCATCACGTACCTTGTCAGTCAATATGATATACCCCAGGGAACTGCTCTTCTGACCTCTGTCATCATAGGTTGTTATCACAGAAAACCGGATTTGAATTCAGTGCTGCTAATTAGTCACTGTACAACTTTAAACATAGTATCTAATTTTTCTGAGCTATATTGTTATCCTTAGTAAAATGGAATTTAAAAAAAAAAAATTACCTTGGAAGGCTGTTTTTAAGTACATTAGGGTAATGTAAACTTTCTACTAAAGATCCCTGAAATGGGGTGAGCTAAGGAGCAAGGAGTGTTTCTTTTTCTTGAACCACCCCTGACAGGTGCTCTGAGTTGGTATGTGGCTAAGACTGCTCTATTTTTCACCAAATCAAAAACAGGAAGGAGGAAAAAACATGGACAAGACAGCTCTTCCCTAAGGGCTCTGACTTGAGGGTGGCACTTTTGCTTACCTTTCTTTAATGAAGAAGCAGTCACATGACCTCACCTGGCTTCAAGGGAGGCTGGGAAATATAGTCTCAGGCTGGATAGCCATTCTCCAGCTACACTTCTCAAGAGAAAATGGATTTTGGTATAGAGCCACAGCATAAAGAATAGAGATAATACATGTAAAACACTTGGACTACTTCCTGAAACAAAGTAGTTAGTAGTTGGTATTACTAATTCTCTCATGCAATAGGAATTAGAAAAGAATTTTTTTTCTCAAGTGAGGCCACAAAAATGACCCTTTCTAGGAAAAATGTACTGATCTCATGATCACAATCTGCCAGTTTTCCTTGGCAGCTCTGAGCACATTTCTTAGCCCTTTTCTCCGAGTCTCCATTTCTCTGCCCCAAAGAGCTTCTATAATACTCCCTGGAGTGACAATCTTGAAAGACAAGTCATGGAGACAGTCAAAATCCCATCTGTAGAAATGCCCCCTTACTTTTAGAATGAGCTAAGAATGAAAGACAATTTTTAAAAAAATGATGGATGAACATTAGATTTGCTACATTTCTCAGCCTTGTTTTGGCTGCACTACAAATTCATGCAGATCAGTGTGGAGGCCCTGGGAGTTTTTTTCGTGTTAACTCTGGCACTGTCTCCCTCCTACCCTGCTGGCAGGCTGGTGGGAAGGGGGTGGGTGGTAGGCACCTGGTGTAAAAGGATAGCTGAGATTGACTGATGGAAAACCATCCAATGTCATAAATAATGTAGACCTAGGTCCCATTAGCCATGGAAACCTGCAACAAGAAACTAATGAAGTCTGTAATTATAAAGTCCTAGCTATTTCATCTCCCAAAGAGGCAGGCCTCCTAATAAATATTCTAGCAGAAGCCAAAAGCAAGGGGTGGGCTGTGTTGTATAGCTGGTGGAGACCACCCAGAAGGCAGAGATGGCAGAGCAGCCAGAGTTTGGCTTATTCATGACCTCAGCAGATGGGCTGCCAAAGAAATGGCATTCCCCACTGCCCTTATCCTGTCCCTTACCTCATCCTCTGGACTGCCCAGATGCTTGCAAGGAATTGGGCCACTGTTAGGACAGCCTGCCTGCACTTGGTTCATCCTCAAACCTTACCTGATTCATCCTTACCCACCTTTGAGCATCTCCATGAGATGCCTACATGAATAGGACATGGTTTCTTCCATCTTGCTTATTAGTTTCCACCTATGACCAAGTGCAAGCATTGCTAGGGAGGAAGGAAAAAAAAAAAGAAGGAATGCTTCTCTCCCCTACATGGAATATGAAGCAGTTTTTATATAATTCTGGTTTGGGAGAAGGGGACCTGCTTAAAGCTGTGTGTACACATACAATGTAAAGTGGAGGAAATTCTGATCACCTGGGCTGATATTCTTTTGCTGAAAGATCTAGAAACTTGAAGCCAGGTTACATTTATTTATTTATTTCTAGTCTGACTGCCTCACAATATTTCCCCTCAGTTTTCCACTTCACTGCACTCCTCCCCAGGGAACTCAATTAATTACCTTGTTACTGACACATTTGAAATCTCAAGTCCAAGAAGTCTGTCTTCTGAAGCCATAGTGTTTGGCTCACCCCAAGTCTGTTTTCCCAAGGATTGAGGGAATCGGTGCCACACTTGGAGGAAGGCAATTAAGAGAACGCCATGTCATTTGAAAACCAAAAACTAGGTAGACTGCACCATAAATTTCTAAGGTAAGTACCCAAAGAGAGGAAGCCTGTATAAGGAACTTCAGAGTCCCGCTGGGCGGTATCCATGGAAACTGGAAGAAACAAAGATAACAGGCCAGCCTTACTCCAGGCCTTGGAGGCTACCCAGAGTGACTCTGAGCTAATAGAAAGTGCTCAGCAATGTTCCTGCACAATCTGTTGAGACACTTGCAAGTCCTGGAGCAGTTTTTACTTTGGCCTGGAGCCTCAGAATCCATCCAACCTGTGATTAATTGCAGGAAAGATCCTGGGAAACAGATCAGGAATAGAAAGTGGTTTGTATCCGTGTGATCATTAAATTTGATTAAAAGCTGGACCTGGCTAGTTACATTTTGAAGACATTTTCTAAAGCAAGTTCTAAAAACTGGTTCCCAGCCTTCCCAACCATGAACTCTCCTTGGTTTCCCAAGTAATATTTTGAGGCCACGCTGCACATAAGGGCCAGAGAGAGTGGAACAAAGTGGCTGAGTGGATTGGGACCTTGCCAGTGGTAATGTAGGAACAGAAAGGGCTCCAGGTTAAAGCATTTGGTGAAAACCTTCATAAGTGTCAACAGCAATGAGTGGCTTGTCTCTGTTTTAGGAAAAACAGCATAAAAGCAAACCTCAATTTACATGTTGGTTATCTCTTACAAATTCACATGTACAAAGTTAAGAATTTATAACATTTTTTTCCCCACAGTTGTAGTGCCAGAAATCCTGATATTTTCAGTGTCACCTTAGATGACAGTTTTTCTGGAAGACTTCTGTGCATCCACCTGGTCTGGTCTGAGGACCACCTGTCCAGGTGCCCTCTAGCACCAGAACACACCCAGTGCATAGTTATTATGCTCTTGCAATTGCCTTTCTGTATCTGTGCCCTTATGCACGCTACGCAAGTGCTGAGCCACTGAGCCACATCCCTGAGCTACACCCCTGAGCTCACTCTTATTTTTTTTAATAGATAATACCCATTGTTCTCTTCTCACATTCTGATACAAGAGTACACCCAACATGTGACAATTCCTAATCATTAAACAGATTCCCACTACTTCTGTGGGAAAATGCATTTTGGCTTCCAATTGGGAACTCAGACCACCAAAATTATGATCATCCTACTTCAGTGCCTTTAATGGAGATGGTTGTATTCTGCCATCCCTCCTTCCCTGGCTTTGAGAGAGGGTTCTCTTCTTTATACAATACCCCTGTGCACAGTATATAAAGAGGAGTACCAGTTCAGGTCCCAGAAGAAAGGACTCTGTACCCACATTCACAAGCACAGCACTTGTATCCTGGGGAGCATTTTTTGAGCAATAGTTTTGTATCCTAGGAACTGCTGCTATTCTGACCTTAAAAAAAAAAAAAAAAAAAAAAAAACTTTCTCCTTCTCCTCCCTCTTTTCCCTCTTCTTTAAAAGAAGGAAAATAAAAGGTAGTTTTTAAGTTTTATTTTTCTCTTGTAATAGTCATTAGCAATGCTTTGTTCTCAGTCTCTTCTCAATCTGCACTTAACCAAAAAGAAACAGCTATTCCCGTCCCTTTGAGATCATCTCCGCCTTTAAAAAAAAAAAAAATACTCTTTCCTTTGTGCATTCCTTAGTTTTGCCCTTGCCATCTTGTGATATGCCAACACAATTCTTTCCATCATGAGTTGCATTTGCTAAGGGAAGTTTTTGTCCTAACAGTCAGGACTTTGGGCATTTTTAACTCCTTAACTGTTAGCTGACATCATTGGCTGTTTAGGGAAGGAGGTTGGGAGAGAGAAAAGGTTAAGGAAGTAAATTGAATAAATAAGAGGAAAAAGACCATTATACCTTGAAGGCAGCACCTACCTCATTTACATTTAAAATATATTTGCATAGCCAAAATAATATAGTGAATTTTTTATTTTATTTTTTTTTAGTTGTAGGTGGACACAATACCTTTATTTCATTTATGTGGTGGTGAGGATCGAACCCAGAGCCTCACACATGACAGATGAGCACTCTACCGCTGAGCCATAGCCCCAGCCCCAATAGTGAATATTAATTTAACCAAAATATACTTTAATTATTTGGAAGGATGAGGTATGGGGAGAAGAGAAGGGATATATTTTAGAGGGCTGGCACATGGACGGTTTAAAGAGTCAAATTAAGCTCATCCAAGTAGAAAGTCAGTAGATAATGCTCAACATTTTAAAATTGAGAAATTTCCCCTGATTTTGATATATAGCATATTCATTCATTTTATGATGACTGTGTTAGCTTTTTTGTCACCGGGACAAAAACCTGAGAAAAACTATTCAGAGGAGGAAAGATTTATTTTGGCTCACAGAGTCAGGGGTTTCAGCCCATGGTCAGCTGCCTCCCTTGCTCTGGGCCTCAGATAAGGCACAGCATCATGGCAGATGGGCACGACGGAGGAAATCTGCTCAGCTTCTGGCAACCAGGAAGAAGAGGAAGGGAAGAAGGAGCAAGGGAAAATAAATATCCCTCTAGGACACACCCCTGTGACCTTCTTCCAAACTTGCCCTTCTGCCCACAGGTCCCGCATCTCCCCAGTCGTCCAATCAGCTATCAGTGGATTAATCCGCTGATGAGGCCAAAGTCATCCTGGTCCAATCATCTTCCCAAACTCCCACCTCTGGACGTCGCCACACTGGGAACACAAGCTTTCAACACAAGAGTCTTTACAGGATATTCCAAATCCAAATCATAACAATATCAAAAATACTTTCTAATGTCCATTATAACTTCCTTTTTAATTCAGGGATTATTTAGAAGCATATTTCTTAGTTTCCAAGCGTATGGGGTTTTTCTAGTATCTTGATAACTAATTTATTTTCATTTGAAGTTGGTTGGAGGGTATAGGCTACATGACCTCAGCCCTTGGAAATTTATTGAGACTTACTTTTTGGCATACATATATATTCAGTTTTTCCACGTCTGCTTTCAAAAATATATACCCTTAATTTGTTGAATGTTCTCTCTTGCTATTATTTGTTAATTATGTTGCTGAAGCCTTCTATGTTCTGCTGATTTTGTCTACTTGTTCTCAAAGTGTGTTTAAAAATAAGAAACTTCCCCCCCAAAATAATATTTTTGTCTATTTTCCTATTTAGTCCTCTCAATTTTTGCTTTATAGTATTTAGAGATATTTTTATGTGACTATGAACTTAGAATTGTCTTACCTTCCTAAGAAAATGTACATTTTATCATTAATTGTACTTCATTAGAGATGGTTTCATGATATCTGATATTAATAAAACAATACTCATTTTCATTGGCATTTATAATGTATTTCTTCACCCATATTTTTAATTTCAACATTTTTGTCTTCATAGATACCCTCATTGCACTATACACAACTACTGCTGTATTTAAGCTTATAATCTTTTTTTTTTTTTTTTTTTTTTTTTTTTTTTTTTTTTTTTTTGGTACTGAGGATTGAACTCAGGGGCACTAGACCACTGGGCCACATCCCCAGACCCTTTTTTTTTTTTTTTTTTTTTTTGTATTTTTATTAGAGACAGGGTCTCACTGAGTTGCTATGTGCCTCACCATTGCTGAGGCTGGCTTTGAACTTGTGATCCTCCTGCCTCAGCCTCCCAAGTGCTGGGATTACAGGCTTACGCCACTGAGCCCGGCTTATAATCTTTTAAGAATATTTTCATTATTCTGATTTGGTCTAATTCTTTTTTATCGTTTATTTGTGTTTTGGGGGGTTTTAAACATTCTTAATATTTTCTTTCCCCTTTCCTAGCTTGAAATTATATCCTGTTTTATGTGTAGATAATAAATGCATTCTTCACAAGTCAGTTTTTGTTCCTTTCATTCTCTTCCTGAACAACGTAAGGATCTCAGTGTACTTTAATTCTATTTATTCCCCCACCCATCTCTTATATGCCATTGTGGTCATATATTTTAATCCTACACCTATTATTCTTTAATATGCCAGTATTAGTCTGGAGTAACATTTTTCGAATTTTTTTCTAGATTCCTTCCCGCATTTTCAAACTCTTTGTCTATATTCATTTCCTTCAGCAGAAATAATATCCTTCAGTTTAAGTCTGCTAGTGACAAATTATAACAGGTTTTGTTTGTCTAAAAATATATTTCATATTCATTCTTAATATATTCATAGTCACTTTTTTTCAGTGATTTAAAGATAACACTTTATTGTATTTCCATCACACTGAATTTCTCCAGCTAGGTGACAGAGTAATTGACTGATGATAACTTAAAGAATAAAATCTTAGAATTTCAGCATAACTTTCATTGTAGAAATGCTAGCTGGGCACACACAGATCAAGCACTCCTAATTTCTCCTAGTAACAGTCATTTTATTAATAGAACTATATGCACTAGACACTAGAAATAGAATAATGAAAAGTTGGACCTGTTCCTTGCCTCATAGGACTCATGTTCTAGTAAAGAAGACATGATTTTATAATAAAATAATAATAACAAGTATATAAAATATATGTAAGTGTAGAAAAGGATATAACAAATAAACAAGGAGATTTTTAAAAATTTATTTTTTATTCTAAGTTGTTAGAAATTACAGCAGAATGCATTACATTTCATATTATACTTATAGAGCACATTTTTACATATCTCTGGTTGTATACAAAGTATATTCACACCATTCGTGACTTCATACATGCACTTAGGGTAATCATATCCATCTCATTCTACCATCTTTTTTTTTTTTTTTCCTTCTTCACCCTTTTGTCCCCTCCCTTCTCTTCCCTCCCCTTTGGCCATTCTAGTGTTCCTCTAATCCTCCTATGCTCCCCATCCCAACCCCACTGTGAATTGGCCTCCTTATATCAGAGAAAACATTTGGCATTTGGCTTTTTGGGATTGGCTAACTTCACTTAGCATTATATTCTCCAACTTCATCCATATACCTGCAAATGCCATGATTTTATTCTCTTTTATTGCTGAGTAGGATGTGGGGGAAAAGGCACACTCATATATTGTTGGTGGGACTTCAAAATGGCACAGCCAATATGGAAAGCAGTATGGAGATTCCTTGGAAAACTGAGATTGGAACCACCTTATGACGCAGCTATCCCACTCCTCGGTCTATATCCAAAGGACTTAAAAACAGCATACTACAGGGACACAGCCACATCAATGTTTATAGCAGCACAATTCACAATAGCTAAACTATGGGACCAACCTAGATGCCCTTCAGTAGATGAATGGATAAAGAAAATGTGGTATATATACACAATAGAGTATTACTCAGCAATAAAAGAGAATAAACAAGGTGATTAAAGGTTGTGCTATATTATCAAGGAAATAAACAGGGTGATGTGAGAGAGTAACCAGGAAGGACATTTTACACAGGGGAGAAAAGGAGAGTCCAAGGAAATCAGTCTAGCCTGAGGGATAAGAATAAGCCAGCCATGTATCTATCTGAGGAAAAGAAAGTCCAGACAGAGGGAACAGTCATGGGGAAGGATTGGGTATAGTCAAGGACCTCAAGGGAGTCCATGCTGGAGTAGAGAACAGGAAAAAAACGAAAGAAGAGTTTGGGAATGTGGGAAAGGAATGGGGTTTTTTAAGGACTCAAAGAACTTGGTAAACGTTGCAAATGACTCTAGTCTTAAATGAATATGTTGTCAGTTTGTCTGACTGCAGTAATCCTGGGATCCTCCCTGCAAGACCAAGAAAAATTTGTTGGGCTTGATGTCTTATAACTCTATAGAGGCCCCGCTGACCTTCAGCCCCAGGTCAGTCCTGCTGGCCCCGGCTGTTGTGCTACCAGGCTCCAGCCAGTCCTGCCGACCTCCACCCCAGAGCAGGAGCCAGCAAGGACAGACCCGCCAACTCTGCTTGAGTTTAGGCATGCACAGGACAGTCCCTGGGGACCAACATTAGAGTGCAGCCAGGCCCAGGTCAGTCCCGCTGACATGCCCTCGAGTGTGGCCAGGCTCAGGGAAGTTCCACCAACCTCTGCCCAAGCACAGGGGGGCCCAGGTCAGCCCAGCCCACACCCGCAGAGCTCAGGTGAGTCTAGGACAGCTTCACTGACCTCCACTCAGAGGACTGCCTCTTCCAACCAGCAGACCACCACAGGAGCTCAGACTCAACCAGTTTGACCTACACCAACAGGCGTGGACCCAGCCCCAGATAGCATACTTTGAGGGACAGTGGCAGGTTCTGATCACCCAACACTAAGGGGAGGCTCAGACAACCTGCAAAGATATTATAAGAATATAGGGAAGAAACTGTAATAACTCAGAGCTACACTGCAAGAAAGTAAGGCAAATAGATAACATGAAAAAACAAGGGAGAAAAGTACCCCAAACAAACCAGGATTCTGCAATAACAGAACCCATGCTCAGCAAAGTTGATGAAATGTCAGAGAAGGGGTTCAGAAAGTTCATAATTAAAATGATCTGTGACTCAAAGAATGACCTAAGTGAGCAAATACAGGCAAAAATTGACCACTACAACAAAGATAGAGCAAATATAGGTAGCAAAAGATTACTTCAAAAAAGAGATAGAAACCCTAAAAAAAACCAATCAGAAATCCTTGAAATGAAAGAAATAATTAACCAAATAAAAAACACAATTGAAGTCATCACCAACAGACTAGATCAACTGGAAGAAAGAATTTCATACAATGAAGACAAAGTATATAATCTTGAAAATAAAGTTGACCACACAATGAAGATAGTAAGAAACCATGAACAGATTATCCAAGAAGTATGGGACAACATCAAAAGACCAAATCTAAGAGTAATTGGGATAGAGGAAGGCACAGAGTTTCAAACCAAAGGAATGCACAACCTCTTCAATGAGATAATATCAGAAAATTTCCCAAGCATGAAGAATAAATTGGAAAACCAAATACAAGAGGTTTATAGGACACCAAATGTACAAAATTACAACAGATCTACACCAAGACACATTATAATGAAAATGCCTAGCATACAGAACAAGGATAGAATTTTAAAGGCTGCAAAAGAGAGGAATCAGATCACATGTAGGGGGAGACCAATTCGTATCACAGGAGATTTCTCAACTCAGACACTCAAAGCTAGGATATCATGGAACAACATATTCCAAGCTCTGAAAGAAAAGGATGCCAACCAAGAATCTTATACCCAGCAAAATTAAGCTTTAGGTTTAAGGACAAAATAAAAACCTTCCATGATAAACAAAAGTTAAAAGAATTTACAAGTAGAAAGCCAACACTACAGAACATCTTCAGCAAAATATTCCATGAAGAGGAAAAGAAAAACAATGATGAAAATCAACAGAGGGAGGTATTACACTAAAGGAAAAAACAATCAGAAGAGAAAACTATGTCAAGGTAAATACCAAAAATAAACAAAAATGGCTGGGAATACAAAACACATCTCAATAATAACTCTGAGTGTTAATGACCTAAATTCACCATTCAAAAGACATAGACTAGCAGATTGGATCAAAAAAACAGATCCAACAATATGCTGCCTCCAAGAGACTCATCTCATAGGAAAAGACATCCATAGGCTGAGGGTGAAAGATTGGGAGAAATCCTACCACTCACATGGACTGAGGAAACAAGCAGGGGTTTCCATCCTCATATCAAATAAAGTAGACTTCAAGCTAAAGTCAATCAAAAGGGATAAAGAAGGACACTATATACTGCTCAAGAGAACCATACACCAACAAGACTTAACAATTATAAATATATATGCCCCAAACAATGGAGTATCCATGTTCATCAAACAAACTCTCCTCAAGTTTAAGAGTCAAATTGACCACAACACAATAATTCTGGGTGACTTTAACACACCCCTTTCACCACTGGACAGATCTTCCAAACAAAAGCTGAACAAAGAAACTATAGAACTCAAAAAATACAATAAACAACTTAGACTTAACTGACTTATATAGAATATTTCATCCTTCAACAAGCGAATACACTTTCTTCTCAGCAGCACATGGATCCTTCTCTAAAATAGACCATATACTATGCCACAAAACAACTCTTAGCAAATATAAAAGAGTAGGGATACTCCCCTGCATTCCATCAGACCATAATGAAATGAAATTAGAAATCAATGATAAAATAAGAAATCAAAGATACTCCAACACCTGGAGACTAAATAATATGCTACTGAATGAAGGGTTGCAGATGACATCAAAGAGGAGATTAAAAAATTCTTAGAGATGAATGAGAACACAGACACAACATATCAAAATCTCTGGGACACTATAAAGGCAGTTCTAAGAGGAAAGTTCATTGCATTGAGTTCATTCCTCAAAAGAAGAAAAAGTCAACAAATAAATGACTTAAAATTACATCTCAAAGCCCTAGAAAAAGAAGAACAATCCAACACCAAAGTGGTAGAAGACAGGAAATAATTAAAATCAGAGCTGAAATTAATGAAATTGAAACAAAAGAAACAATTGGAAAAATGGACAAAACAAAAAGTTTGTTCCTTGAAAAAATAAATAAAATTGACAGACCCTTAGCCAGGCTAACAAAGAGAAGGAGAGAGAAAACTCAAATTACTAACATATGCGATGAAAAAGGAAATATCACAACATACACTACAGAAATACAGGAAGTAATTCAAAATTATTTTGAAAACTTGTACTCCAACAAAATATAAAACACTGAAGACATCGACAAATTTCTAGTGTTGTATGGTCTACCCAAACTAAAGCAGGATGATATACATAATTTGAACAGACCAATTTCAAGCAACGAAATAGAAGATGCCATCAGAAGCCTACCAACCAAGAAATGCCCAGGACCTGATGGATACACAGCCGAGTTCTACTGATAAGAAGAACTGATACCAGTAGTCTTCAATTTATTTCAGGAAATAGAAAAAGAGGGAGCACTTCCAAACTCATTCTATGAGGCCAAAAGCACCCTGATCCCTAAACCAGGCAAAGACACATCAAAAAAAGAAAATTTCAGACCAATATCTTTAATGAACATAGATGCAAAAATTCTCAATAAAATTCTGGCAAAACAGATACAAAAACATATCAAAAATATAATACACCATGATCAAGTGGGGTTCATTCCAGGGATGCAAGGATGGTTCAATATACAGAAATCAATAAATGTAATTCATCACATCAATAGACTCAAAGATAAGAACCATATGATTATCTCAATAGATGCAGAAAAAGCATTTGACAAAATACAGCACCCCTTCATGTTCAAAACACTAGAAAAACTAGGAATAACAGGAACATATCTCAACATCATAAAAGCTATATATGCTAATCCCCAGGCCAACATTATTCTAAATGAAGAAAAATTGAAAGCATTCCCTCTAAAAACCGGAACAAGACAGGGATGCCCTCTTTCACCACTTCTATTCAACATAGTAATTGAAATTCTGGCCAGAGCAATAAGATAGATGAAATAAATTAAAGGGATACAGATAGGTAAAGTTGAACTCAAATTATCATTATTTGCTGATGATATGATTATATACCTAGAAGACCCAAAAAAATTCCACCAGAAAACTTCTAGAACTCATAAATGCATTCAGTAAAGTAGCAGGATACAAAATCAACACCCATAAATCTAAGGCATTTCTATATATCAGGGACAAATCCTCTGAAAGGGAAATGAGGAAAACTACCCTGTTTATAATAGCACCCCAAAAACAAAAATACTTGGAATCAACTTTACCAAAGACATGAAAGACCTCTATAATGAAAACTACAGAACACTAAAGAAAGAAATTATGGAAGACCTTAAAAGATGGAAAGATCTACCCTGTTCTTGGATAGGAAGAACTAATATTGTCAAAATGACCATACTACCAAAAGCACTATACAGATTTAATGCAATGCCAATCAAAATCCGAATGACATTCCTCATAGAAATAGAAAAAGCAGTCATGAAATTCATCTGGAAAAATAAGAGACCCAGAATAGCTAAAGCAATTCTTAGCAAGAGGAGTGAAGCAGGTGGCATCACTATATCAGACCTTAAATTATACTACAGAGCAATAGTAACAAAAACAGCATGGTATTGGCACCAAAATAGGCTGGTAGACCAATGGTACAGAATAGAGGACACAGAGACTAACACATATAATTTCAGTTATCTTATATTAGACAAAGGCGCCAAAAATGTCCATTGGAAAAAAGATAGCCTCCTCAACAAATGGTGCTGGGAAAACTGGAAATCCATATGCAACAAAATGAAATTAAACCTCTATCTCTCACCATGCACAAAATTCAACTGAAAGTGGATCAAGGATCTAGGAATTAGACTACACCTAATAGAAGAAAAAGTAAGCTCTAATCTCCAGCATGTTGGATTAGGCTCCAAGTTCCTTAATAAAAATCCTGTAGCACAAGAATTAATATCAAGAATCAATAAATGGGATAGATTCAAATTACAAAGTTTCTTCTCAGCAAAAGAAACAATCAGTGAGGTGAATAGAGAGCCTACTAATTGGGAACAAATTTTTACCACATGCACGTCAGATAGAGCACTAATCTCTAGAATATATAAAGAACTCAAAAATCTTAACACCAAAAAAACAAATAACCCAATCAATAAATGGGCCAACAAACTGAACAGACACTTCTCAGAAGAAGATATACAATCAATCAACAAATACTTGAAAAAATGTTCAACATCTCTGGCAATTAGAGAAATGCAAATCAAAACCATTCTAAGATTTCATCTCACACCAGTCAGAATGGCAGCTATTAAGAACACAAACAACAATAAATATTGGCGAGGGTGTGGAGAAAAAGGCACACTCATACATTGTTGGTGGGACTGCAAAATGGTGAAGCCAATATGGAAAGCAGTATGGAGATTCCTTGGAAAACTTGGAATGGAACCACCTTATGCCCCAGCTATCCCACTCCTCGGTCTATACCCAAAGGACTTAAAAACAGCATACTACAGGGACACAGCCACATCAATGTTTATAGCAGCAAAATTCACAATAGCTAAACTGTGGAACCAACCTAGATGCCCTTCAGTAGATGAATGGATAAAGAAAATGTGGTCTATATACACAATGGAGTATTACTCAGCAATAAGAAAGAATAAAATCATGGCATTCGCAGGTAAATGGATGAAGTTAGAGAATATAATGCTAAGTGAAGTTAGCCAATCCCAAAAAGCCAAATGCCAAATGTTTTCTCTGATATAAGGAGGCCGATTCACAATGGGGTTGGGATGGGGAGCATAGGAGGATTAGAGGAACACTAGAATGGCCAATGGGGAGGGGGGAATGGAGGGGGCAAAAGGGTGTAGAAAAAAAAAAAAGATGGTAGAATGAGATGGATATGATTACCCTAAGTGCATGGTGTGAATATACTTTGTATATAACCAGAAATATGTAAAAATGTGCTCTACAAGTATAATATGAAATGTAATGCATTCTGCTGTCATTTCTAACAACTTAGAATTAAAAAAATAAATTAAAAAAACAAAACTCTATAATAGAGATTTGTTGCCTATGGCAAAGTCACCAAATCACTAAACCCAAGTCAGGACCCTTGGAGTATGGTCCTCAGCTGTGTTCGTGGTAGAGCAATCTTAATGGTCCTGCCAGACCGTGCCATGGGGTTCTCTTACCAAGTCTGGATGGAATCATGCTTGTGAAAGCACTTGTCAACAAGGGAAACTGCATGAACACAAGGAGTAATTCTTTTTATTTCCAGCACAATTTATCTCCTGTGATGAATGATTTTTTTTTCCTTGTCCTGGAGATCAAACCAAGGGCTTTTTCGAATGCTAAGCACATGCTCTATTGCTAAGTTACAACCCCAGCCCTGTAATGATTAATGATCATTTCAATTACATTTCAGAGAAGCAACAGGCCATCTGGGCACCCCAACTGTGGATTTTAAGGGGGGAAAATCAAAAGATCCCACAACCCCATAAGGATATGGGGAAAACGGCACTTTTTGGCTTGGATTTTTTTTCTCCATTCCTGAAAGGCTGGTATCATCACAACACCAGATCTGGGCTCTGATTTCTTTTATCTCAGTTATTTCTACCCATAAGGACTCACCTCCACCAGGTGGGTTGCCTGAATCTGACTACCTAGACCAGGAGGAAGGAGAACAGGGTTTGGTCCCTGTTGTCCCTTGTGACCTTAAGAAAGTTACTTACACTTTGAGGGTCAAATTGTTCATTTACGAAGAGAGCTGATGGTCTCCAAGGCAATAGTTCAAATTATTTGTGTATTCCTTAAAAGAATTTGAAAAGCTGCTTTCTCCCTTTGCAGCTTTGTTATTTATAATTTTTCATCAACAAAATATGTAATTTCCAACACATAATAAATATGGATATTTTTAAAACCTTGCTACATCATTCTTCAAATTGTATCCAAACAGCCATTTTATACCTACCACTATTTTCTTTTTCTTTTTTTTTTTTTTTTTTTTTTTTTTTTTGCATACTGGGGATTGAACCCAAGGGTGCTTTACCACTGAGATATATCCCCAGTCCAGTCCTTTTCATTTATTTTAAGGCAGGCTCTCACTAAATTGATGAGGGTCTCTCTAAGTTCCTGAAACTGGCCTTAAATGTGGGATTCTCCTGTCTGGATCTCCCAAGTAGCAAGAATTACAGGCATGTGCTGCCATGCCCAGCTCTACCCTCTTCATTTTAAAAAACTGTGTCAGTAAAGTATTCTTTAACATGGAAATTTTACATTGTTCCTTTTCCTTTCTTCTTTAAAAATTCTTTTATTGGTGCATTATAATTTTACATAATAGTGGACTTTGTTGTTACATATTCATGCATACACGTAATTTGGTCAGTTTCATTCTCCAATGCCTCCCCTTTGCTTCTTTCTCTCGCTCTCCCTGGCCCTCTTTCTACTCTATTAGCCTTACTTCTGTTTTATGAGATCTTTCCATCCCCCACCCCCTTATTTTTTCCTCTCTATCTTCCATATATGACTGAAAACATAGAACCCTTGACTTTCTGAGTTTGGCTTATTTTGCTTACAAACACTGTTCCTGTCCCACTTAGTGCTCACTTCATCAAGATAATTTTGTCCATGGTAAAACATATCTGATGCTTAAAAGTCTTTATTTTTAAATCACTCAATCATTCTTTGATGCAACGAAAGTTCATAAGGTTAAAAATTAAAAACATTTTCTGTTACTGTAAAGATCTAAGGGTAAAAAGAATTTAAGTGGAGTTATTGCTACAATTGTTTTGGCAATGAATAGGGCTACATTTAGCTGTGTATGGATGAGTATAATTTATCACATCAGTTTTCTTTTTCATTTTGTTTTTGTTTTTAATGATATTAATGCTGAGGAAAATTAGCTGTATAAATAAGTTAATGGCAATGGAAGGAATTTTCTTATTGCAATATCACTCATTTCTCTGAAGTCCTTAGCTGTACATAAAAAGTAACCCTTATGATCTGTTATCAAAATAATTTGTAATATTCTATCAGCTAATGATTGTATAGGCCTTCTTCCAATTATTTTTCTTAAAGCTAAAGCTTGAAAACTGCCATTTGCAAGAATTGGATTTGTAAGAGGATTTATTTCCCAATCTTTAAAGTCCTTCATTTACTCAAGGTCAATGACAATATTTTGAATTTTTCTTTTGTTTGAACTCTAGAAGGTCTTTCCACCGCAGACAGTACACCAGACTAAAATGCAAGATGGACATTTCTCACTTGTCTTGTGTCACTTAAAATAAGGAAGGCTAGAACTAGCTTGGCAAGGTGCTTTCCCAGACAGATGAATTTTAAGCAAAAGCACTTATAGATAGATATTTTATGTCTGGAAACTGATCCCTTAACTGCCTAACCCATGTACATAGACCCTGAAAAGAAGAGCTTGCTGAATCTTCAGGATTACCTCAGTTTGAAGATCCATCTCTAATATTTAAAAGTTCAGACAGAGTCAAGTTAAAGCAAGACCATCTGCTTGCCAGGCACACTGGCTCATGTCTGTAATTCCAGCTATTCAGGAGGCTGAGCTAGGAGAATTGCAAGTTCAAGGCCAGCCTGGGCTCCTTTGAGACCCTTTCTCAAAGTAAAATAAAAAGGGCAGGGGATGTAGTTAAGGGATAGAGCACCCACTGGGTTCAATCCCCAGTACTGAAAAAAAAAACACTGCTAGAAATTAACTTTTTATATTAATGTTACTTATTTATTTTTGATCAAATAATACATTCACTTGGTATAAAATTAAGAGGTGTTAAAGGTATAAATGTGATGAAGTCATGCACCGTGGTGCATGCCTGTAATCCCAGCATCTAGAGAGGCTAAGGCGGGAGGATCACAAGTTCAAAGCCAGCCTCAGCAACTTAGCAAGGCCCTAAGCAACTTAATGATACCCTCTTTCAAAATTAAAAATAAAAAGGGCTTGAGATGCATCTCAGTGGCTAAGCATCCCTGGGTTCAATCCCTGGTACAAAAAGAAGGAGGAGGAGGAGGAGGAGGAGGAGGAGGAGGAGGAGGAGGAGGAAAGAAAAGAGAAAGAAAGAAAGCTATAAAAACAATGAACCTCCATCCCACACACCCACTCTGTCTCTCAGCTACTCATTTCTTCCCCAGGGAATAGAGGTCAAAGGTTCCTAGTATAATACAAAAGATAATTTCCATGCTTATGCAATTGAGAACAGATATTCATTTCTTCCTTTTTCACATTTGCCACCGTTTTTTACACTCTGCCCTGCACCTTACTTTTTGTTGTTTTGCTTAAGGTTTTATGTTGGAGTTTTTTCTTATCATTTTACAAAAACTTTCATTCTTTTTTGGATGGTACACTATTCTGTTGAATGTTATGTTGTTCTTAACAGGTCCATATTTATGGCCTTTTAGTTTTTTCTAATAATTTTCATTTAAACAGCGCTGTGATAAATATGTTGTACATGTCAATATGAATTTGTGTGAGTATGTTTGTTGGGAAACTTCTACAAGTGGAATGTCTGAAGAAAGCACTTGTATATGTATTATTTTGATTAGACACCACTAAACTGCTAAGCTCCAAGGCAGATGTACTGATTTCCTCTACCAGGAACAAGATGGGAGAGAGCCTGTATTAGCTATGTATTGCTGCATAACAAATCACCACAAAATGTAGTGTCTGGCTTCAAACAACAGTCATTCCTTGTCTCTCTATTTCTGTGGATTCAGATGCAAGAGCATTTGGATGGACCATGCTGGTTTGGAATCTCAGAAGGTTGCATTCAGACAGCAGCTTGGGCTGGGATCCTTCTGAAGACTTCTTTACCCACGCATCTGGGGCAGGACTGGGAATGGTTGAATTGCCAGGCAATGGAATATCTGGAATCACTTAGGTGTCTCTTTCTGTCTCTGTGGCTCTCCATAAGATTTGTCCAGGATGGTGGCTTCAAGGTAGGCTGACTTTTCCCATGTGACTCAGGGCTCCAAAGAAACCTGAAAAAGAGAGAGAGAGAGAGAGAGAGAGAGAGCTAGAACTGGATCCTTTTTATGATGTAGCCTTTGAAGCATGTTCGGGACTAAGGGGAGAGGAAAGAGAGGTGTCTGTCTGGAACGTGCAGTTTAAGGAGGTGTTCTTTTCTATAACTGACCTTGAACTTGTATGACCCTGAGAGCTAGTGCACCTCTTTTGCCTTCCCCTTGTCCTGGCCCAGCTTACACATAGCATCCTAACACATAGCATCCCTTCCATACTGTCCATCTAGAGACCTACAAGATCACCTGGGTGCAAGGGAAGGAGTCCTAGAGAGAAGGGCCTCCATCTTGGTGGAAATACTGGAGGTTCATCCCATTGAACAGAGAGCATGTTGGGCGTATTTCTTCTAATGAGGAAAACATGGTAGATTGTCTATTTTCAAAAGTAAGCTTCTTTTTGAAGTATAATTGAATCATACTATTAAAATCACAATTCTCTATGAAAGAGGTAAACATCTTTTGAGGGTTTTCTTCCACTTTGTCTATCTCCGTAACTTTTGCCCATTTTTCTATTGGCATATAGATGTTTTTCTACAAGAATGTGTGTGTGTGTGTGTGTGTGTGTGTGTGTGTGTGTACGCGCACATGTGTAGAAAGAGAGAGAGGAAATTAGTCTTTTTACTATAATGTGAGTTATAAACATTTTCCAGTTTATTATTTACCTTTTGACTTTGACTATGACCAGTTTTCCATGCAAAAAATCATTTTTGTGTTTTATTTCCTCATTTTTTTCCACTCCACATTTGTGCACAGGTGCACACATATGTATCTATTTGGTCTGTTTTGATTTTTACCTTTGTTATATTTAGTACTAATTTTACTCTAAGTTGTGAAGTAGGGATCCAGATGGCTTTTTCAGTGGCTACCCAGTTGATTTGAAATGTCATATTTATGACACCAAGTTCCTGAGATTTGTGTTTATACTACTTTAATTCTATACATTTATTTGGGTCATTTATTTGTGACAGTGCCACAGTGTCATTAAGTATTGTAGATGGGTGTCATATCATTTAACAAGACTACTTTCCCTTATTTATTTATTTATTTATTTTTAAAATATTTTATTTACTTTTGTTGTAGTTGGACACAATATCTTATTTTACTTATTCATTTTTATGTGGTGCTGAGGATCGAACCCAGGGCCTTGCACATGCTAGGCTAGCGCACTATCGCTGAGCCACAACCCCAGCCCATCCCTTATTTATTTTTATGGTTTTGTTGGCTCTTTTTTCTGGCTTATTTTTCATGAAAACAATTTCTTAGGTTAATTGAATGTAACTGGTCATGAGGTGATTAGGATGAGTGAGCCTCACTGGGGTGTTAGGGATTTTTCTGAACATAAAAGAAGGAAATGGGAGGTCACCTGTCATCCTAGAAAGAAGGCTGTCATTAGAAGGGAAATATTCAATCTCAAATCTGCAGAATATTTTGAGGATTTGATCCAAAAACTATAATGATACTTGAAGAGAAATGACACAAACTGATAGAGATTAATGAGGAAAACAATCCTTTTTGTATAATCATTTCCCTATTTCAAGAATTTAGATTTTGGGCTGGGATTGTGGCTCAGTGGTAGAGCGCTCGCCTAGCACGTGGGCGACCCGGGTTCGATCCTCAGCACCACGTACAAATAAAATGTATTGAATAAAACGCATTGTGTACAACTAAAGCAAATAATAAAAAATCTTATTTAAAAAAAAAAAAAGAATTTAGATTTTGAGCTATGGGTGTGAGCCCTTACCCAGCATGCTTAAGGCTTTGGGTTTGAGTCCCAGCACTGCGCCAACCACCAACCCCCAAATGTAGAGGTAATGCCAAATCTCTTCATGTAATTTCCCTAATTAGGAATCATACATAGAATTTAATTGTTTATCTGTGATACTATTTCCATACAATTTGCCTTATTTTCCTGAAAGAATGGTAAAAGAGAGGTGAATGAGATTCATTCATTAAAGGATTTATTCACCAGTATTTTAGGTTTTCCTAAATTTTTCAACAAGCCAATAAATCTGATGAAAATCTCTTAAGAGCCACTTTTTGTTACTTTTCCACTTCAGTTTGAGGATTGTAAACACATTTCTATGTTCTGACTAATGTACGATAATATTTAAAGCACAGGACTTGGCTTATATTGGAAATTTCCTGTGGAAGGGATCAAAAGCACTTTGCTATTGTTCTCTTCCCATTCTCCTGGGATACTTGGAGATCCTGCAGAGTCTCTTGTGGTAGATACCTAAAAAAATGTCTTGGATTTGCAGAGATTTCACTATTATTCTTTAATAATGGGTCTCAGGATTTCAATTGAGGGAAAACCCAAAGCTCAAAAGTTCAAGTAAAGGACGGGGGAAGGGGGTGTAGCTCAGTGGTAGAGCCCTTGTTTAGCATAAGGGAGACCTTCAGTTCCATCCCAGCACCACACACACACACACACACACACACACACACACACACACACACACACAAGTTCAAGTAAAGCAGGAATAAAAATCAAATGAAAACTGAAGTGTAACAACCCTGTAGTGGATTGAAATTGTGACTCCAAAAGGAAATGCTATGTATTATCCCCAGCACCTGTGAATGTGACATTATTTGGAAATAGGATGTTTGCTATTGTCATTAGGGTAAGGCTCTGGAGATTAGATACTCCCACATAGAAAGTGGGCCTTCAACCCAATGATTTAGTGGTCTTATAAGAGAAAAGAAAAGGAGATTTGACACAGAGACATGCAAGTAGATATTAGAGTGATGTGGCTACAAGCCAAAAGAAGAGTAAAGATTGCTAGAGAATTTTAGAAAGATAGAGAGGAGGCATGGAATGTGTTCTTCCCCAGAGCCTCCAGAGGGGCTTAACCCTGTGACACTATGTAGTCTGTATTTCAGACTTTCAACCTAGAGAACTATAAGAATATTTATAAGAATATAACTACATATCGAGAACTATAAGAATGATTTTCTAGCATTTGAAGCCACACAGTTTGTGATGATTTGGTAAGGAAGCCACAGCTAACTAATACAAACTATTTTACCAATTCAAGAGAGGCTGAGGAGCATGTATAACAAGTTAGAATATTTTTTTAAAAAAGATATAAAAAAAAAAAAAAAAAAAACGAGAGGTTGAGGAAAGGTATCTCCAGTCCCCTGGTTTATCTCTGAGACACCACCATTCCTTAATGTTCTTTCAAGATGAAATCTCAGCTGACCTCAGCTCTGGGGAGATTCCCGGGCACAGTCCACCTGCACATGACAACACAAAGAACATTCACTTCTAGTTGGTGGTTTCAATTCCAGTTCTCAGGCCTAGAATCAATGCAAGTATATATTCTTCTAAAGCAATTTCTTCCAGTCTACATAAGAGGGTGCTGGGGGTGTAGATCAATGGTAGATCATATGCTTACCATCCCCAGTGCCAAATAAATAATAAAATATCTATTTGAGTTATTCTCTGCTTATAGAACTGCTATTTATATTTATTAAAGCAGGCCAAAATGATTAATATTATGAATTATTAAAATATCATTTAGTAGAAAAGTTTTAAAATCTTTGTGCCATCAGAAATATAGCAATTTTTTTTCTTTTTTCTTTTTTTTTTTTTTTTTTTTTTTTTTTTGTTTGTTTCTGGTACTAAGGACTGAACTTAGAGGTGCTTAGCTATTGAGCCACATCCCCAGCTCTTTTTATTTTTCATTTTGAGACAGGGTCTCACTAAGTTGCTTAGGGCCTCCCTAAGTTGCTGAGGCTAGCTTTGAATTTGTGATCCTCCTGCCTCAGCCTCAGGAGCTGCTGGGATCACAGGTGTGTGCCTCCCACTAGCAATTCTTGATTTTTAGATCTCTATGTTGTAACTTAGGATTGTATGTGGCACTTGATTCCTGAAAACAATATTTTCTAGTTTAAGGTAACTGTCTTTTTTATCCTCTTACACTTGCTATCACCCCATTCCAGCCAACCATGTATCCTTCACCCTCACCAAAAGAAAGCCTACAGTCCAGTGGTCTCATTCCATTGTTTAAAGGGCTTAGCAAAATTATTCACTTGAGGATTCCACCCATCAAATACAACATTATGGGGTTGGTTTGTTAGGGAAATTAAAAAGCCAGGGCTGGGGTTGTGGCTCAGCGGTGGAGCGCTCACCTAGCATGTGCGTGACCCGGGTTCAATCCTCAGCACCGCGTAAAGACCAATGCATTGTGTACAACTAAAGCAAATAAATAAATATTTTTTTTTTAAAAAAAGCCTAAATTGGCCATCTTCCAGCCCTAAACAAAGTCAAGATCACAATGTTGCCCAAAGAACAACAGAAAATGGACCACTTTGTAGGTTAAGAGGCCAGCAGTTTTCATTACTTCCCACCAAAGCCTCGTCAAATTTCAACATGTGAGATGGTCCATAGACTCCAGATGTGGAAAGCAAAGGAGCAAACACAGCAACTAGGTTTGTTCATTCATTCAGGCCAAGAAATATTTACTGAGCATCTACTATGTGCCAGACACTGCTTTGGACCATGTGGCTACAGCCATGATCAAGATGATCTATATGGAGATAGAAGGTTCAGGACACCCATAAATCATACCATGGAGATATGAAGTCAACCCTAGAGAGAAAGACAGTCACAGAACCTTCTGGCAAAGGACATAGTCACCAACTCTCACTGCCCTCAGTGCTCCCTCTTACAACCATAGGACAAGCGAATACCACCAAGGGCAGGGAACTCAGTGCTTCTCAAATAAGATTATCCTACTTCCCCTCAGGGCCAGCCTTGTCTCTTAGACCTACACAGAACCACGGTACCCCTCCCTTCCATGACCACCCTCCCAACATAAAAGGCAGCGGCCATGTTTGCTTCTGTTATTCCTCTCACTAAATGTGGGGATGAGGGTGTGGGAGGAAGGCCCTGACTGAGCCCAGGCTAAATTCCTGAATACCTGGGCCTTTCTGAAAACTGCTGGGGCTGGTCTACCAGAAGTCAGGACGAGGCCTGATGGTCCTGTGAGAATGAAAGCAAACTCCTGCAGAGAGAAGAGCAAGACCCAGGTGACAGGCTGGGCCATTACCAAATCGCCGTCACTGGAGAAAAAGACAGACTTGAGCTCAGGTCAAGGTCACATATGGATTTTTAAAAAATGTATGTGTGGCGGGGCATGGCAGAGCACACCTATAATCCCAGCTACTTGGGAGGCTGAAGCAGGAGGATCACTTGGGCCCGGCAGTTCAGGGCCAGCCAGGGGCAAAATGGATAGACCCTGTCTCAAAAGAACACTATAAAGGAGAAGAGCTGGGGGTCATAGTGCAGTGGTAGAGTACTTGCCTAGCATATGAGAGGCACCAAGTTCAATTCCCAACACCACATATAAATTAAAAAATAAATAAATAAAGGTCCATTGACAACTAAAAAAAAATTATAAAAAAGAATAAATAAATAAAGGGGGAGAGTGGGGTTGTAGATGCATCTGAATTACTAGCATGTGGGAGGCCCTGGATTCAATACCTAGCACCATTAAAAAGAAAAACCCTGTGTGTGTGTGTGTGTGTGTGTGTGTGTGTGTGTGTATAAAAGGAATGAAACAAAATGTTGATACTTTTCTGGGCAGTGAAGTTATAAGTTACTGTAATTTTTTACACTGTTTTATATTTTTAATATTTTCTATAGTAAATATGTAATATCAGTAGAATGAAATTTTATTTTTAAAAAATAATTTAGAAAATGGTCTTCCACAGTGGTTGACTTATCTGCTCTTCACTGTAGAACAAAGGTCTTTTTGTTATAATAAACAACATTCAGAAAATGTTGGCAAATATGCATTCTAGAACCACTGTGAATTTTTGGTTTTGGTTTCTGTTGTTATTTCCCACATTTATTCTCTCCATCCCCCATCCTTGTTATTTTCTTTTAAACAAGCAACAAACAAATCTGTATTTGCATCTGAATAGTTAAAAAAAAAAAAAAAAAAAAAAGAGGAATTCACCAATAGAAATCCCTTTCCCTTAAGGACTGCAAAAGGTCTCTCAGGGGCATTAGGTCAAAATTTCGGGAGAAATTGAACACTGCTTCTTAACACGCAATCACATCCAACTAAAACTACTTTTCATGTGTTTGAGGAATTTTCAGAACTGATCAAAAACATTTGCACACATCAAAATTACCATGTAGGAAACTTAGGTTCTAGGTGTACGGTTTAGGGAAATAATGTCTGGATTAGATTTTGTGATCAATGGGTATCTAAAGCACTGGATCAGCTTTCCAATATGCATCTTCATATTTTCAAAGCTATAAGTTCCATTTTCCTTAACTCTGTTGATGGGTGGTCATCAGAATTTGTTTCCTTCTAACCTGAAGGAAAACATGTAAACAAACTGTTTTGATATCACTTGTGGGTTTAGGGTTCTAGGGTAAAAAAAAATCAACTCAACGGATTTTAAGACTGGCTTACTTAAGACTTGGCTTCCAGATGGGCCCTGGGATGGGGAGGGGTCTCCTTGGAGACAGTGAGAACACTTGACCTATCAACAGTGAGTGTTGTTGGCTTGGAAAGTGCTCTTTGATATAACAGAAGTAAATATTTCAAAACCAAAATGGGAAGGGGAGTATTGGAAAGATTATTGTCCAGGATTTGTGATTTTATTATCCAGTTTTTTTTTTTTTTTCCCCTACCTCAGACTCTAATTTGGTCTTACACAATGATGACTCCCTCACAGTTCCTATAGAAAGTGCTGGTTTAAGTGTGACCCGTTGAGGGGAGTCGCTTACTCCCAAAAGAAAGTCTATCCTGGGACTCCCTCTCACTTTAGAAGAAAGATAATTTTACAGAAAACTAAACTTGAAAAGACTGACATTTTAAGCTTCATGATAAAATATTTGGTACCCTCTAAAATTAACTTTAAGTGAACCCCATGTTGCAAGCTACCTTGTGACCTACTGGCCCCCAAAATGCATTTATCTACTGTTAGATACAACTTCTCCATGGTTTGGGGATGTTCTTGCTAGCAGCCTAGTTTAGTGTTCAAAAGCTTAGACTCCCTGGGTTCAAATCCCAGCTTTACCACTTCCTAGTTGTGTGACCTTGAGCAAGTTACTTATCTTTCTGCACTTTCATGTTCATATCTAATAGTTGCTACCTTATACAATCAGCATTGGGATTAAAAGAGTATAATACATATAAACAATTAAGAAACGTGCTTAGCATACTGTGAATGCCATGTAAGAACCCTGTCCCATGTTAATTTTTTGAACTTAGCCCTTTCTCTCTCAAAATGTATGAAAGCATAACAATAACCCCTGTTTTTTTTATATTTTATTTATTTGCTTTAGTTGTACACAATGCGTTTATTTGTATGTGGTGCTGAGGATCAAACCCAGGGTGAGCGCATGCTAAGCCAGCACTCTACCACTGAGCCACAACCCCAGCCCCCCTGTTTTTTTTTTTTTTTTAAGCTGTCATTACTGTGGCCTAAAAGAGTAAATATTTTCTCTGAGGTTTCTAACTTATAATCAAATAGAAAGTCTGGCATTAGAATCAAACTCTATATTTTAAAATCAGAGATTTTTTTCCTATATAGATTTTTCTTTTTTTTTGGTGTGGTAATTTTCAAATGTGACATATATGACTTTTACAACCAGGCATGTTACTTTTTTTTTTTTTTTTTTTTTTTTTTTTTTGTCATATTGTGGATGAACCCAGGGCCTCACACATCTGGTAGGCAAGCCTCTACCACTAGGCCACACCCCCAGCCCTTATGATTTTTTTTATATGGGATACAGGCTGGGAGAACGTGTCGACCTTTTTTCTAGGTAACAAAGCAAGGAGACTGAGTGAGACCTAAATCTAAACCTGCTACAGGAATCACAGTGCTGCCTGTGATATCATCCTCAGCTCAATCCAGCTCCTGTTTCCTTTTTTCCTGCAGCTGTCTGTTGGGTATAGGCCCTGGGAAATCACCTGCTAACAATAACCCATTTGCCTTCCTGATCTCTGTGAAGATCATCCTCCCCTGGGAGAGGTGAACATTTATTTCTTTTGTTATTTGCTTTTTCTTTTCCTCCCCCTCCCCCGCCTTCTCTCTATTTGTTCACTTTTCCTTCCAAATTGTAATTTCCTTTAACTCCTTCTAAAGTTTTAGTGAGATTCTTTTCTCTTCCATTCCCTCCTCTGTAATTCCTACTTCCTGAATTCTGATGCTCCGTGACTTTTTTCAAGCTCTGCTTTTATTTTTCCTGTGCTGGTCATCTGTGCAAATCACTCTAGTTAGAAGGTTAGTGCTAATGACTGGGCAACCCCATTAATGCAGCCTCCCCTCTGTGGAAGTTTACCTTTCTGGTTCAGTGTCTTTTGCTGGGGAGCTTGTTAAGAGCCTTTATTGCTTGAAGAACGTGCACATTAGAACTGGAGATTTCCTGATTACGCACAGGACAGGCCTGGCTGAACCATGACAGTGTAGACAGGCTCTCAAGCTTTTCCAAAAGGCTCTGAGTGCAACCCAGGAGGACCTGGGATGAGGATTGAAAAGCTCCTGTCTGCTTACCTGCGCCAGCTCTGCAAGAAACCATGAGGAAACAGCCAGCCACAGCTGGAGACTGACGCAGTACTGCCTATGTTGAGGACTGTATCAAGGTCAGGGCCCCAACAGGGCTGCTATGAGCTTGAAGGTGTCCTTGCACCAGAAATAGAAAAAAGTATCCTCTTCCAGATCCCCAGTCTGAGGGGATAAAAATCTAGGAATGGGTCTCTGCAATGATGACAACCAGACAGATTTGTCTTTAGCTCCTATCCAGGCAAATGGCATTTATAGGAAATTTGGCTGTTCCCAAATCCTTTCTGTGTCCACCAGAGACTGGGGAGGGGTCACGATCCGTTTCTGCTATAGTGCAATACCAGTCACAGATCTGAGCAGTTCTACAGGAGCTAAGTTTTCTGCCCTTGGCTGGGTTTCTAGGCCCACTCTATATCAAATGCTTCCTCTGTAAAGCCCACCCTGGGAACAATAGTGCTTCTGGGGTGTCACCTGATTTGTATCTCCATGCAGGGGATCTCTTCTGCAATTGGAGTGTGTGTGTGTGTGTGTGTGTGTGTGTGTGTGTGTGTGTGTGTTGGGGGAGGGGGCATATATCTTGAGGGAGCTGGAAGCTGCTCAATGAGTGTGGAATCCCAGTAGAGAGTTCTGGAGTTGGGAGGGGGGGTGGGGGGGTGGGGGGACAAACCCAACGATCCCACCGCAGGACTTTCACCCAGGGCTTAGGATTTCTAGATCAGGAAGAACCAGATGAAGTATCGCTCATGTGGCCAGAAGGAGCCAGTCCAATGAGAGAGTGTGCATTTCCCATCAAGAGGAGGAAAGGCACCCTTGGGGTCCCAG
This sequence comes from Tamias sibiricus, assembly GCA_025594165.1. NCBI lineage: Eukaryota > Metazoa > Chordata > Mammalia > Rodentia > Sciuridae > Tamias > Tamias sibiricus. The sequence goes on from CM046662.1 coordinate 105,643,045, forward strand.
TAACTCAAGCCCAGTCTCCTTGTCTTGCCTAGTCTTGGAGAGGCCTAGGGTCCCCAGAATATTCACCCTCAGACCAGGTTCTCCCTCCCTAGCATGGCTCTGGATGAAGCTGGCCTCCTCTTACTTCCTGGTTCTTGGTTATCAGGACTTCACACCATCCACACACTTGTCCCATCAGGGGACAAGTAAGACTGCAGTTTTGCTCTAGCCTAGTCTCTCCTAAATTAAAGCTGGACAGGGCTAGTATCAAGCCAGTGATGTTGAATTGCCGAAAAAGTAGCCAGAGCCCCTCAGGCCCAGGTCTCCCTCTTCCCTGCTGTGCATGGCTTATGAGAGGCTCCCACCAGCTCTGTGATTCCACACCCTGAATCACTGCCACCCTCTCTCCTGCGCTGCAGATCTAGAAGGTAACGTCCTCTGATCAGTTCAGTACCTGACTTTCATGACACCCCTGCCTGCTCTTGACCCTCAGAGTCCTTTCTGATTTTCTGATTCCCAGGATGTCTTGCTTCCACTTGCATCCTCACAGAGGTGAGTGTGGCAGGTATTGTCATCCTTTTTTTTTACAAAGGAGAAAACTGAGCTGCAGGCGGAGGAAAGGACATTTCCCTTGGTTCAGGGTGGATGAGCAGCAGGGATGGAACAGACCGAGATCATCAGGCTCCAAGTTCAGCCCTGTCCCCACACCTAAATAAATGTCTCTGCAGCCAGAGCTGGTGCCTGGGGACAGGGACTGTGCTAGGTCTTCCCTTAAAGCAAGTTTCCTCTTCCCTCACCAGGGCAGCAAGCAACATGGCGCTTCAGTAAATATTTATTGAATTGAGACTCCAGGTCCTTCCTCTCATTAACAGTAGGAAGGAAGATAGGGAGTGGGGAGCTGGTGAAGGCAGGAGGCCAGGGAGGCAAATCTCTCCCAGACCTGCCCAGCCACAGCACGTCTTGTTCATTTATTAGAAGAGTGTTTGTTCCTTGGACAAATGTTGCATGAGCTCCAACTCACAAATGCACAGGCACATGGATCTTTTTCATTTCCTCTTACTACGCAGAGACAGAATTGTGTTGTTGAAAACCCCTTCCCACAACCCCTGGAAGTGGGGACGGTTTATGTACTGATAGAAATTTTGAAGGCAACTAGTGAGGCTGAGATGAGGCTTCTGAACCTGTAGATCACGGTAGGGAAATTGGTTGCCTGCCCCTTTCTCACTTCACCTCCTCCTTGGCAAACAAACAGCAGCATGTGAACATCCTGTAAAAAGGTCTAGGCTGCAGCATCTTCAGCGAGGTTGCAATTCCCACTGCATCCTTGCTGGCCAGTGGTTACAGCTGTGCACCTGCTAAGAACACCAGGCCCAGGGAGCCCACACAGTGGGGTCACATCCCAGATAAACCATTTCCCAGCCGACTTTGAACAAATTACTCAACTACTCCGACCAGATTCTTCACTTATGAAACAAGAATCATATAATCATCTTCCATGGTTGTTAAAAGGGTCAGAAGTAATTTATGTAAATGCTTAACTCAGGACTCAACACACTAGTTATTTTGTGGGGTTGTTATTGTCATTATTGTAAAACTCCACCACTAACATTCTTTCTTCAATCCAGGTGCCAATTAGCAATTGTAAAAAAAGAAAACAAAAATCTGGTAAGGTAATCATGTCCTCTTCCTGTTAAAAGTCCTTTTCATCTTTATATATTTGTCTCATAGTCTCACATCTCTCTTCTCATAATAATCCTACATAACTAATAACCACAAAGCCTTGGTGACATATAAGGTGAGCATTTTTTGCTTGTGTGCTTGGTGGTCTGCTGGGGTGCCTTACACATCTCAGAGCCAGCTGGCCATGGGCTAGGTGAGAGGACTCAGCTCCTGGGTCTTTCTTCCTTCCTCAGGCTAGCCTGGCACATTCCCATGACATGGTGGAGGAACCCAGGAGAGGAGTGGAATCACACAAGCACTATTTGATCCTATTTGGGTGTTGTTGCTGACGTTCCATTAACCAAAGTACATAGTCATGTGGCCCAGCCCAGACTCGAGGAATAGAGAAATGGACATCTCTTTAGTGAGACGCAAAAGATGTTGGATACAAATATCACTCTCAACCTGGTCCCAGGTGGCATTAGGAACACTCTGCAGGGATGATAAGCTCTCCTGGTAGCAACTCTGACATAGTGAGGGTGTACAAGTCAGATCTTCATCCCCATTAAAGAGCTACAAAGGTCTCTGATTAGTGTTTAAAACAAAACATGTTTACCACACAGTTGTTTCTTTATTATTATTATTACTACTACTATTATTTTTTTAGGAAAGTGTTGGAGACAATTCTTCATGGGTGTATCCCCCCCTTCATGTTTTATGAGAAGAGGGATTAACTGTGTCAATGTAAAAAAAACTACTCTGCTTTAAAAGCAATAAGAAAATACTTTGAACTGAATATGAAAGACCATGGCCCAGGAACATGGATTTGAATTACTCTGAATGACATGTTCCACCCTGGAAGAACTTTTATAGTCACAGAACAAGGAAAGTCATAAAGCAATAAATTTCTAATTACATTGATGGGAACATCAGGTAGGCAGGCCACAGCAAGCCAGGGAAATCTCTTCAATGTTTTAGATATTATAGCATCTTAGTTTTTTTTTTTTTTTTTTTTTTTTTTTTACTTGTTATAGACCTTTATTTTATTTATTTATATGTGGTGCTGGGAACCAAACCCAGTGCCTCACACATGCCAGGCAAGTGCACTACCTCTGAGCCACAGTCACAGCCCCTAGCATCTTAGTTTTAAGACTGGTGGAGGCTAGAGATTGAATAAGCTTAGTGATACATTTTGAGAAGTTTATCTACTAGTTACGTGAACATTAGGTCAGATACAAAAGGTATATGGCTATTAAATGACCTAAGATACCCAAGATAATCTTGGCTCTTCACCTATAACATTCCGTCTCTCCACAGTCATGATGTTTTAGTGAGCCAAGTTTAAGTAGTCTGCAGGATCTTTAATATAGATTCAGCTTCTTCAGAGAGCTTCAGTTCACAGCTGTTACTTGTTCCTAATATTTTCAAGTATGTTCATTTCGTTTGCATTGATAGTAGGGAAGCTGTTTCCATAATAGCAGTGTCTCCTGCTACCAACCATGGTGCCTACAAAGGACAGCCACCATCAGACTTCTAAGACATCAGTGCCTTCCTCACCTACTCCTGTCACTGCACTGGTGAAGGAAATGTTCCTTCCACCACTCTGAGGGACTGAGTTCAATGGTGGCTCCTGTGGTCTTGTAAAATAAGTCTATTCCAACATCCCCATATATCTGAGCTTTTTGAACTCTTCATCAATACTGTGCTAAGCAATTCTAGCATTTCTGCCTTATTCACATGTATTATTTCCTAGTGAAAAAAAGACAATCTCAGGCTACATACTGTGTGATCCCAGTTACATAACATTTTTAGAATAACAAAACCATAAGATGGAGAACAAATCAGTGGTTGTCAGGGGGTCAGGAATGGTTTGTGTGTTGGAGGCTGTGAGTTGCGAGGGGGATGGTGAAATGGAAGGGTTGTGATGAGTGCAAACACAAAGAGAAAGCAAGAAGTTCTTTTGTAGTGATGGAACAGTTCTGTACCTCGTCTGTGGCAGTGATTACACACATCTTTTAATGGGATAAAATAAGGCAGAGAATGAAATTTTTGTCTCTACAAACACCTGTACAAGGATTTTTGTTGTTTTTTGTTTGTGGTACTGGAAATGGAACCTAGGGGTGCTTTAACACTGAGTTAAATCTCCAGCCATTTTTATTTTTACTTTGAGACAAGGCCTGACTAAGTTGCTGAGGTTAGCCTTGAACTCGTGATCCTTCTGCCTGAGTCTCCAGAGTAGCTGGGATTACAGGTATGCACCACCATGCCTCACTTGTGCATGGCTGTTTATAGAAGCTTTATTCATAATTGCCAAAACTTGAAGGTCACTAAGCTGTTCTTCAGCAAATGACAGATAAACTTTGATACTACTAGACAATAAAATATTATTTTCTACTAAAATTTATTTTTTACTAAAAATAAATGAGATCTCCAGTCATAGAAGATATTGAGGAAACTTAAATCTATATTACAAGGTAAAAAAATAAGTTTGTCTGAAAACACTACATGCTGTATTGTTCTTCTATAGGTTAAGTATCCCTTATCCAAAATGCTTGAGACCTGAAGTGATTTGGATTTTGGAATTTGGAATTTTGGATACATACTGGACTGGGGTATCTTGGGATGGGACCCAGTGTAAATATTTCATGTAAACCTTATACACACAGCCCAAAGATAATTGTATGCAATACATTTAGTGCAACAATGTTTTGACCATGACTCAGATGTGAAACTTTCCACTTAGGGCATCATGTCAGTCCTCCAAAAGTTTTGGATTTTGGAGCATTTGGGATTTCAGATTTTAAGATTAGGGATGTTCAACCGAATCTTAAAATCTGAGATGTACATGATATTTTGGAAAAGGAAAAACTATGGAGACAATAAAAGAATAGTGATTGTTAGAGGTTTGTGGGGAAGGTAGGGATGAATAGGTGAAGCCCAGAGGATTTTTAGGTCAGTGAAACTGTTCTGCATGATACTATAATGGTGGATATATTGTATGTCATTATACATTTGTCTAAACCCATAGAAGGTACAACACCAAGACTGAACCTAAGTATAAACTATGGACTTGATTTAGGCAAATAAATAAATGAAGTCTATTTTTTAATTTGCATAGAACTACTTGTGAACATGCACACACAAGTGCACACACACACACACACACACACACACATACACACAGAGAGATACCAGTTTTAAAAAGAATGGAGACAGTAAGATGTATAACTTAGTAGTAATGTTCCATTCCCTGGTTTTGATATTTGGTAGTATAACTAAATGATGTTATGATTGGAGCGGACTGGGCAAAGGGCACACAGGACTCTATTATTTTTGCAACTTCCTGTGAGTCCATAATTATTTCAAAATAAAAGGTTTTTAAAAAACAATTAGCTTTTTAATTAATCTGAAATACTTTGTATGGGGTACAAAGCAAGACTCCACATTGATTTATATTCACGTGGTTAACCACACATCCCAGTATTATATCTTGGTTAATTTTTCCCTGCCCCACTAATTTGTGGAAACACCTAGGGGACTCCTTAAACTCTTAAAACATTCTGGCATCTCTTTCTCATTAACCTGACTCTTGTACAGTGTGTTCTTGACCCTGTATCAGTATCATACTGATTTAATTATCATAGTTGATAACACTAGTTATTCATTATTGTTTTTACTAATAATAAAGAGGTGGAGGAGGAAAAAGAAAATTGATGTTCTCTTACTATTTACCAGGATCGACACTAAGATCTTCATGTAGATTACTGTCACTTAATGAGAGGTATCAGAGCTGGCCTATAGGACTCCCAAGCCTTTTATTTTTTTATTTTTTTAACCTACTATAATATCCTGTCTCTTCTTTTTAAAAAAAACAGTCAGGCGAGGTGGTGCATGCCTGTAATCCCAGCAGCTCTGGAGGCTGAAGTGGGAGGATTGCAAGTTCAAAGCCAGTCTCAGAAATTTAGTGAGGCCCTAAGCAACTTAGTGAGACCCTATCTCAAAATAAAATATAAAAAGGGCTGGGGATGTGACTCACTCCTGGGTCCAATCACCCAGTACCAAAAAAAAAGCAAAAAACAAACAAATTTTTTTTATTTTACTTGTTTATTCTTCTAGTTCAACTTACAAGATCATTTGGCCTTATTTTGAATAGAAAATAAATACTTGATGCTTTGGTTGCATACATTCACATTTATAAATTAATTTTGAAAAAGTTAACTATTTTAGTTGGAAGCAGTGGCAACAGTCTATAATCCAAGATGATAGGGAGGTTGAGGCAAGAAGATTGCAAGTTTGAGGCCAACCTAAGCAACTTATCAAGACCCTGTTCCAAAATGAGAAATTTTTAAAAAGGGCCAGAGATGTAGCTCAATGAATTAGTGCTTGCCTAGCAAGAGCAGTGTCTTGTGTTCAGTCCCCAATGTCACAAAAACAAACAAAAGAATCAAAGAAATAAAGTTGACTCTCTTGTTAACATTTACTCCAAATTGTTTTCCATGCCTGAATATAAAAAAAATTAATTGAACAGTCCATCACTGATAGACACTTAGATATTTATCCTTTCCCTATTACCAGTTGAGTATACCTTATCTGAAAATCCAAAATCAAAATCCAAAACTTTTCAAGTGCTGCCATGATGTTCAAAATGTTTTGGATTTTGGATTTTCAGATGAGGGATCCTCAACCTGTATTTGCAAATACCCCCAAATCCAAAACACTTCTGATCCCAAGCATTACAGATCCAAGACACTCAAGCTGTATAAATAATGTAAAAAAGAGTATTCTAAAACATATTTTTTCATATGTGTGCAAAAATATTTATACATTAAAATCCTAAGAGTGAAATTTCTGGAGCTTCTGGAGCTACATTGTGGTACAATTATAATTTTGGTGTTTTCCAAATTTCCTTCTACTACCACCACCAACAGGCCAGGGCTCATTTCTCTGGAGCCCCCACCAGTGCCAATCTAATAAGTGAAAAGAGTATTTTATTATAGTTATAATTTTTACTTCTCATGTTATGAGTAAGGGTGATCATGTGTTGATGGTCTGGTTCTTAACCATGTATAGAAGCTTTCTTCACTAAAGGATTGCTCCTTTGGCTTCTAAAATGAGCTGCAATTTGCTCCATTCCCAAACAAAAATCTCCTATATTTCTTCTAGTGATTATATAGTTATGTTCAGTCTTTCAACTATCAGAATTTATTTTTGTTTGGATGGCTACCAGTTGCATATATATAATTTTTTTTTCAGTGCTAGGGATTGAACCTGGGGCCTTATGCGTGCTAGACAAGCACTCTGCCTCTGAGCTACATCCCCAGCCCCTAATATCATTTTTTTAAATGAACCATTTTTCCCCTATTGATTTGAATTGCCAACTGATTCTATCTACGTAAGTTTCTGTTGTGTTTTAATCTATTCGTGAGCCTTCACGTTCTGTTTCATTAAACTCTATGACTCTGTGTATCAGAACCACACAGTTTTGCTTATTACATTTTGAAAATATATTCTATTAAGGGATAAGGTTTATGCTGTAATTATTTTTCCTTTTCAAAATAGTGAAATTTTTTATTTGACTGTTTTTCTGGGCACATGCTTAAGGCAGAGACCTGGCTCTCACCCTCACTTATGAATTCTTCCCAGGCCCTAGTCTTCAAAGTTAGATTCTCTAAGCCCTTACCCTCTGCACATTTAGAAGATGGGTGAGCAGAAATGGAGCACCCTGTACCCGTTTCTCTTTGGTGTGGACTGCCCTAAAGGCTTTTCCCCAATAGTGCTTCTAGATCCTAGAGGAATCCATCCTCCCCTGGACCAGGCACAGGGCTTAAAGCACTTCCCTTGTTCAGGTTCTCAGAATAAGTTCTGAGGTTTGATGTTTTTCTCCAACTAATGTCAAATAGCAGGCCTGTAATTTTCCCAAATTTAAGAGTATTTTCCCTGGCTTCCCAGCTGGCTCAGACTTGTGAAAATAGTCTCAATTTCAACTTCACTTCCTCTAACATTGTGCAAGACAGTGTGTGGCAAACCCTTAGAATATTAAACGTTTCTGACATTTTCACTCTGATTTGCCAATTTCTCATTCAATTCTTTTTCCTTTTTATGAAGACAAGTTAGAAAGTAATCACTCTATAACCTTTGGCTTTGTTGTTTCTTTTTCCTTTGTGCTACCCAGTCCAATTTCCTTATCTATCACTCTTCTCTATTGATTTTGGATGGTTCAGTGTTTGCCTTTGTGCTTTGCAAAGAGCACCATTGATTTTGAATAGATCTAGAAATGTTGGGAACTTCTGGCAACATAACCAATCTTAGTGCTTCTACTAAAAGCATCAGACATTGCCTTACAGATGGGTTCACTGTCTCAGTCTATGATTATGAAAATAAACACTGCTGACAGCTGTTGGCAAAGACCTTCGGCGTTGTCATCTGCCTATGACAAGAACTAGGAGTAACCTGTAAAATATCCTATTGAACCACTGATGGCAAGTATATACTCAATATCAGCTCCAAAAAATAAGATATGGTATAAAGGAAAGAGAACTTGGGAAGGAGAATCAGAATGCAGTGTGATGTGCTCTGGCCAGGTGGAATTCCTCATGAGGCTCTGGAGAGAAAAGCCACTGAATAACACATAAAGAGACATTATAGCACACAGACTATTTTAGATGGTTGCTAGATGATAAGGGCCAAAGAGCATGTGAACTGTGAAGACTCCCTTAGCCTTTTACCTTTATTCTGTGCAAATCATCCCCCAGATTTTTACCCAGTCCCCAGAGTAGATTATATGAGAAATTAGGTGGTGAAAGGACAAACAGTGGGAAAGAATGATGGAAAAAATGTTAGTCGTCCCCTGGCTGAATGACCAGATGTTGAACTGTTGAAAATCGCCTCAAAATCGTAGGCAGGATGGGGAGAGGCTCAGGCAGTTTCCTAGTCTCAGAGATGGGGCCATGAAGAGGACCAGCAGCACAACTTTGCCCAGGAGATGTTTAAGGGGCTTGCTGCTCACCCATCTAAAGCTGCCAGGCGTATGTGTCCAGCCAAGTGTCCTCCCTTTCTAAGGTCATCCCCACCAGCATCTCCATACAAAGAACTCATGGGCTAAAGTATGTGAGGGTCCCGGAGAAAGGGACCAGACCAAAATAAGAAAGGCAACTGCCCTTTGATCCAGCAGTTAATTGCCATGTGAAAACCCAAGAAAGCATTTATTTGAAAATGGAGTTTTCATTTTCTTGGGCTGTGGAGCACAGTCAGACTTACCTTCCAGGTCATTTCATCATTTACTGATGAAAGCATCAGTGAATTCTACCATTCTCATGAAGGGAAAATTTTAGTAGCAACTAAGGAAAGTGCTCACATGTGTAGTAAGGAATGAAGAAACAGGTGGCTAACTAGTGAGGGCTGGGATGGTGAGTCACAGGTCTGGGAGCTGATTCACCTGCCATTCAAGCAAGACTCTGTCCTTGGCAAACCCTTGAAGGGAGAAGGAACGTCATGGATATTCACCCGTTTCATCCCAGGCTGACTCATCCATGGTATGTTCTGATTCATTTGTTTCTTATATCTTCCTGGATATTCAAGGAAAGACAGGGTCCTTTGTCCAGTTACAAGTCAGACATCTTTTTGAAGTCATCTGATTCTTGATTTTTATCTGATGGGTCATTTTCATGTTAGTGAATTGACGTGTCCTAGGCTGATCTTCTGTTATGGTTTGGATATGAGGTGTCTTCCAAAACACCTGTATTCATGCAGGAATGTTCAGAGATAAAGGGATTTGGTTGTGATCGTTGTAATCTAATCAGTTAATTCTACTTTGAACGTTCTGACTGGGTGGTAACTGTGGGCAAATGGGGCAAGGCTGGAGGCGGTGGTGCCCTAAAAGGGTGTTCTTCCCTGTGGCCCCTTTCCTTTCTCTCTCTCTCTCTCTCCCTCCCTCCCCACACCCCTCCCTGGCTATCTTGAGGTGAGCTGCTTTCCTCTGCCCTTCTGCTATGATGCACACCTCACCTTGGGCCCAGAGCAATGAACTCAGCTGACCATGGACTGACCTTCTGAAACTATGACCCAAAATAAACTTTCCCTCTTCTAAGTTGTTCTTGTTGAGTATTTTGGTTCCAGTAATACAACGCTGAGTAAAACACCTTCTAGTCTCCTCTGGCTCTTCCTCAGCCAAAGTGGCCCCATCTCCTCCCAGTGTAAACGCATTCCTTCGGGGTAGGGGGTGGGGTGGGGAAGCAGATCAGGTGTTCTCTCTCCTTTGGTTGAGCACATCTCAGGCTGCAATTTGCCTTTATCCTTATTGCAAAGTGACTCATATTTACTCTTGGCGGAGCATTTGGAATCTCATAAGCTTATCACATTCATTTCAGCTTATCCACAGTTGTTATCTCACCCAGTTTGAGTGAAAGAATATAGAAATGTTATGTCCTAGGATTAATCTCAGTTCAGGGAATAAAACAAGTCTTCTTTAATCTAATAAAGGATACCTACCAAAATCCTACTGAGAATGGATAAGTAGACAGTAGAATATTCTCAGTAGTGAAAATGAATGAATTACAGCTACACAAAATAAGATGGATAAATCTTAGAATCAATGTTAAGTTAAAAAAATATATGTCTCAGAGTCTATCTAGCAATTTTATAAAGATAAAAATCTAGATAAATGGGCTAAGGATGTAGCTCAGTGGTATAGAGTGCTTGCCTCCCATGTGTAAGGTCCTACGTTCAAGTCCTAGTACTAAAAAAAAAAAAAAAAAAAAAATCAGTTAATTAACTAGATAGATATCTCAGTAATCTATATGAAACACTGAGTGTGTATATGAGTTCCCTATGGCTGCTATAACAAATCACCACAAACTTGATGACTTAGAACAAAGGATTATTATTCCCTCACATTTCTGGAGGCTAGAAGTCTGAAATTAATTTCACTGAGCTAAAAATCAAGGTGTTGGCAGGGTTGTGCTTCCTCTAGAGGCCCCAGGGAAGAATCTGTTCCTTGGTTTTTCCAGCTTCTTATGGCTGCCAACATTTCTTGGTTGTACCACTCCAGTGTCCATTGCCATGCTGCCACTGTCCTTTGTCTAGCCAAATCTTCTGATTCAGTTACAAATGTCCTAATAAAATGGGCCCATTATTAGGACACTTGTAATTGCATTTAGGATCCAATGGGATAATCCAGGATAATCTTCCCATCTCACAATTCTTAATTTAATCACATCTGCAAAATCTTCATCATGTAAGGTGATATTCACAAATTCCAGGGATAAGGATATGGATATCTTGAAGGTCCATTGTTAAGCCTACACTACACACACACACACACACACACACACACACACACACACAGAGGTTTCCTGGAATGATAAATACTAAGTTCAGAATCAGTAGTGCTGAAACAGACCTACCTGTACAGGCTTGCAGAAGTAACTGCCCTTTTCTTCCCATTTTTCTACACCTACTTACTCCAGGTTTGCAGCTTGAAACCAGTCACGTAGGGGCATTTACACCATGGAAATCAACCAGTACTGCAAATCAGAGCAGAGAACTGGCTTACTCTGTCAGACATATAGTTACCTTCTTGGTGGGTGACATAGAGGGGTGGGATGGGATTTGATAATGCTCTATCTTTTAAACTGGGTGGTATGTTAATAGGTGTTATTTTGATGATGTTTTGAACTTATGTAATTTTATACATACAATATTGATCTTTTTCTTATTTAAGGGAGAAAGGGAAAGCCACAGAAAGTTTCTGACATTATAAAAAGTAAATATGACAATACCAAATGCTGGTGAGGATTCAGGGATGCACCTCCACTTCTCGTGGGAATGTAGAATGGTACACACACTCCGGGAAGTAGTATGGGAGTTTCTTACACAACTGAACAAACTCTCACTATATAACCCAGCAATTGCACTCCTGGGAATTTATCCTGAATAAATGAAGTTTTATGTATATACAAAACCTGGACATGAGCTACATTGCATCTTTACAAACTGGAAACAACCAAAATAACCAAAATAACCAAAATGCCCTTCACTAGGTAAATAGATAAACAAAACATTGCATTTAGTTATTGATACACACATACAAAACTGGATAAAAAGCCAATCATAAAAGGCCACATGCTAGCTGGGCACGATGGCACATGCCTATAATCCCAGCAGCTCAGGAAGCTGAGACAGGAGGATCGTGAGTGAGTTCAAAGCCAGCCTCAGCAACTTAGTGAGGCCCTAAGCAACTTAGTGAGACCCTATCTCTAAATAAGATATTTTTTAAAAGGGCTGGTGATATGGCTCAGTGATTAAGCACCCCTGGGCTCAATCCCTGGCGCGCGCGCATACACGCGCACGCACACACACACACACACACACACACACAGACCACATACTATCTGAATATTTATTATTATATTCTCAAAATGACAAGATTATTGCTATGGTTTGAATAAATGTCCCCCAAAGACTCATGAGTTAAAGACATGGTCACCAGCTGGTGGCACTACCAGGAGATGGTGGAACCTTTAAGAGATGGTGCCTGGTGGGAGATCTTAAGTCATTGGAGTGCACCCTTGAAAGGGATGGTGGGATCACAGCCCTTTCCTCTTCCTCTTTTTTGAGTCCCAGCTGTGAAGTGAGTGAATTTTCTCCCCCACATATTCCTGCCATGATGGGTCCTCCACACACCAGAGGCCTAAAAGCAACAGATCCACCTGCTTATGGGTGACTGGAACCTCAAAACCTGTGAACCAAATGATACTTTTATTATTATAAATTGATGATCTCAGGTATTTGTTACAGTAATGGAAAACTGACTGACACAGTTACTGATGGAGAACGGATTAGTGATCATGAGGGATTACGGATGGCAGGGAAAAGGGGGAGTATTTGTAGCTCTAAAAGGGCAGCTTACAGGAGATCTTTGTGGTGATGAATTACTCTATATCTTGATCTAATTGTAATTTCAGGAATCTGCACCTGATGAAATGGAATAGAACCATATACACACATTATACCAATATCATTTCCATGTTTCTGATATTATTCTATAGTTACATAGATGTAACCATTGGGGAAACTGAGTGAGGGGTACAAGGGACCTCTCTGTACTCTCTTTGCAACTTCCAGGGAACCTATAATTAAATTCACCCAAACTGAATAAAGGTAGAAATGCCGAAATTTCAAAAGAAAAAAAGTGAAAACATGTGATTGCTTTTATACCACCCTCACACACAGAAACTTAACTCCTGTGCTAACATCTCTGGTTTCTTCCAGGGTCATTCTGCCAGTCATCACCACGTGAGCTGATGTGAAGTGTCTGTTTCTTCTGAAAGTCTCTGCCTAAGAGACCTTTCACCCTTTCTGGCATCTCCCTGGCTATCTGCTGTGTTTATGCAGCTTCTGTCTGGCTCCCTTCACCACACCTTATCTGGAGAAACCACACCCTAATCTTCCTATCAGAAACTGTTCATCAGTATGGGGTAGCAAGCAAACACAGTGTTTCTCCTGTATTGTGACCTACTGGAACATTCCTCCTCTACAGCCTGCTTTTAAGTCCCTGTTCAAACCTGCCTATCTTCTCTTTATCACCGACTCTGACATCTGGGCAGCAGTTTAAAAATATTTTCTGAACAAAGCAGCCCACTGAATTTGGTGTATTCTTTCTCATTCTTTCATTATCACATGTGGACTTTCCCTAGCCAGATGGCTGGAAATAACTCTTGTTTCTCTTCTCTTCCAGTAAGTGACTTCTAAGATCAATAACATTCCCTGAATAGGCCAGGGAATTCCAACTTTAACACAACTGTGGGTAGAGTGAAGGAGGGAGGGACTTAGTGAGCAGGGACTCTTAGATCCTTCAGACACCTTGTCCGAGCGGAGGGATCTTGCACCCTCATACACAACACAATGGATGGGGCCTGGGACTAGGGCAATCTCCGGCTACCATCATGCCTCCCACCATTCTTCCCTCAGTATTTCTACAGATTCCTACTGGGAACCAATGCCTGTTGATGACATTTCTACTTTCTGCCTATGAGTTTTCCTTCTTTTTGTAAAGTGATTTTTAAAAACTTTTTATCGGTGTGCTCAAAGTTAAAGTCATACTATACTTGTGAAGGAGGACAACATTCCTCCACTGTACGCTTCATCCCATGCCCCAGAGACAGTAACTTCGATCTCCTTCTTCCATTTCTCCTGATATTTGCCATACTTACACTTCTATTACAGACTTAAAAATTTTAGACATTGTCTCTTGACATTCTGATGATGAGAATTAAACACTCTCGCAACCTCCCCCAGTACAATATATGCCCTACCCCCAATAGCACAATTCTTTTTGTTAAATTGATATTTAGTTTTTACAATTTAATGTTCCTGGGTATGTCAAATAGTGTAGTATTATTGTATCTCTTCTCTTTTACAACTTTTTGCCTTACCTGTAGTTGTTATTTGCCTTTTCTTTTTCTTAGCCTTGTACTTACTCATCCCTGTGTCTTTCTGAACTCACAGAACTGTAAAATGCCTCTTAGAACAATTTTTCACATGGTAAAACTTATCAGATTATCTCATCAGTTTTTAAACCTGGAGGTTACCTTCTGGGACCCCAAAGTCTTTCTAATAACTTGTTACTCTTAAGGCCTGCTGCAAAACCCTCATTCTAGGATTTTTCTTTTCTTCTTTCCCCCTATTATGTTCTGCGCCAGTTTGGATTCTTTGAGAAGGAAACACTAAGACAGAGTTAAGAGTATAAAAGAGTGAGCAGGGAGTGGTGGCGCATGCCTATAATCCCAGCACTTGGGAGGCTGAGGCAGGAGGATCGCAAGTTCAAAGCCAGCCTCAGCAATGGCAAGGCACTTAGCAACTCAGTGAGACCCTGTCTCTAATAAAATACAAAAAAGGGCTGGAGATGTGGCCCAGTGGTCAAGTGCCCCTGATTTCAATCCCTGGTACCAAAAAAAAAAAAAAAAAAAAAAAAAAAAGGTATAAAAGAGTGATTGAGGAATACTAACTATCTATGAAAGGAAAAAGGAAGAACAGGATTGGCACGGGAGCTGTTCGCCTATATTGCAAATCTGACAAAGAATCTACCAGCACAGTGGGGAGAGCCATTGCAAGCAATGTCCTTTAAAGAGACTCCACAATGGGTAGAAATGGGCAGGTCCCTTTTATCAACACCTTGCCCAGCTGTTGACTAAGGGCCACACCGAGAAGAATGTGACCTTGGCTTGAAAATTGAGGCAGATCCCAAAGGAGCTACCAGCTTGAGGCGGTCAGCTGACCATAAAACTTTCAGTTGGGTGGCAAGTCATTTTCTCGAGGGAGTCTGAGCAGTGAATTTCCAGGTTGGCACAGATCCCGGTTTCTGAATTCCATGTCTTCTTTTCAGTCTGATACCCTCATTTTGGTAGAGTCTATTCTCAGTAGTTTCTCAGAAAGAACACTTAGAATATGAAGTCTTTGAGACCTCAAATGTCTAAAAATGTCATTATTCTACCCTCACACTTAACAGTTTGGCTGCATAGAGAACTCTATCTCCTTTTGACATAATTTTATTGATACACTCTGTTGTCTTCTGGATTCTGATGTCCCTGTTGATAAAGCTGATGCTGTTCTGTTCCCACTCCTTGGAGTCTCACTTTTTAACCCTGCTTTTTTCTCTCTCTAGAAACTTTTAAGGCTCTTCTCTTTATTCCTAGGGTAATCACCACTGTAAATTAAAACAATGTGACTTGAATCCTTTTAATTCATTAGATTAAACACACAATAACCATGTTCAGTCTGGTGAATAATGTGTTGAGCAATATCCTCTATTACCTATTTAATAATTTTCTTCATTTAATTTTTCCAGTCTTTCTTAAACTTCTCTTATTCAGATATAGAAACTTTCTGAATTGACCTACAAACATTTTCTTTTATCTTTGCTTTCCAATCTTCTTGTCTTTTTCATCAACTCTCTGAGAGAGATTTCATCTTCCATCTTTATTGAATCTTTAATCTTGGCTATCATGGTTCAAATTTTCAAGGGCACTGTGTTAGCCAGCTTTTTGTAACTGTAACCAAAATACCTGATAAGAACAACTTAGAAAAGCAAATGTTTATTTTGGC